>OX493391.1:17500000-20000000 GCA_950371165.1 Lacanobia oleracea | reverse complement strand
AATGGAATTTGTAAAATAATTGTAGAACCGATTCAAAAATTTATAGACAAAAAAAAACATGGCAATTCAAAGGGGTCTTAACCAATGTCTGTATCTCGGCCATTCCATGCAAGATTTTACAATGGTAATGGCTCCTTTACGATTTCGCAAAAGAGCTATGTTAAAAAAAAAATTGGGTCGAACGTCGCCGTACTTCTCGAATTCTATGATGGAACAGGCTTGACTGAAATAATGCTTTCCTTTCATAAGCAACATAGGGCTAAAACCACTTACCACTGTCTCCTAACATTATATATTTACATCTACCTATACGAGTATAAATAAACTACATACACACGTTTGTATGTGAACAGGACCGTCATCTGTCGAATACAGCAAAATCCTGTACATTTCGAAATCCCCCGAGAATTTGATATCATGCACATGCATGCTGTCACGTTGCTATTGCTTATTTCTCAAAGAGATATAACATTTGCATAGATTATTCCAGAATATCATGTAAAGCAGAAACAAATAGACGCTCTTTTTGTTTGCCTGAAACGTGCTATTTTTATTCACTACCAATGTATCTACAGGTCCACATTACATTGGTTAGAGAAACTTGAAAATAATTCTAGGTATTTGCTGAAAGCTAAATGTTTTGTTTGTATTATTTTTGTTTTTTTTTTCCAACGATGTCCCGCTACCCGAAAACGAGAGAGTTTGACGCCTATTGATTGGATTGTTCCACACTTTCCCAAAGCCGGGAAGCATGGAAATAAGTAAAGGAATCAGAGCCATTTACAATCTCCGTCGGCGTGATTCCCTAAGAGAACTGTTTAAGGATATCAACATCATGACGGTACCTTGTCAATACATTTACGAAAATATTATGTATGTTCGGAAAAATCTTCATCACTTTAGCAAGATTAGTGACAGGCATAATTTTAATACTAGAAATAGGAACAAATTAGATCAACCCCGATTCAGATTGGCCAAAGTACACACTTCTTTTATGGGGTACTGTATTAAATTTTATAATAAAATACCAGTTGATATTCTCGAACTGAATGAGAGAAAATTTAAAGCATGCATAAAACGCACACTATGTAGACAAGCGTATTATAAACTGGAAGATTATATCCTCGATAAAAACGCTTGGCTAAATGCTGGTCCTGCTCCACAGTCACAGCTGCTTAGGTCCACTTTTTAGGTTTCTATGTTTTTATATTTGGAAGAGATGCTCGCTCCTTTTAGAGGTTCTTACATTATTTCGTTTATTTATTCTTATATACATACAAATTATATTATTATATTAATTACTTATTTATTCTTTTTGATGTAAGATCTTAATCGTTCTCTTTATTAATTTATTTTTCATTATTTGGTCATTGACAACCATAGTTTTGTGTAAAGTAGAAGCATATTTTTCAAATTTTGTAAATGTGAGTACCATGAAACCATTTACATTTTATGTGAGTAGTTATAGTTTTACTTGTTGGACATGAACGAGCATGGTGGTTGAGAGCATGTCATGCTCACTCAAATGTCTCGCTGATGGCGGCGCGTGGGTTTGATCATTCGGTTCCCTTCGAAATGGTTGAGCTGAAGGGTGCCGATACACGCGTCATGTTCGTGAACAGGCGCCGTCGGTTGAGACTGGTCATCTCTTAACTGCCATTGGCTTATTTTAATCTTTATATTTAAAATTCTTATAATAAGCCCTTTTTTTTTTCCTTTGCATTGTCCTCACATGCAGAAGCAACAAGTATATGTAACTTGAAATTTTGTAAAACCAGAACATGATTTAAAAGAGTGTCCGTGGAGTTTCTTGCACGTTCTTCTCCATAGAGATCTGCGCTTTGGAACGTGCAAATAGCTTCCATGTTTTTGACTGACCGACCTTGACGTTTCAAAAGTGCCTGTGAATGGTTTGTTTGAATTAAAATGCTTTGAATTGAATTGAATTGAATTGAATCCTTTGCCCTGCAGTGATGTCCCGCGACAAATAAATAATAAATACTTGTTTTATTATTATCATGGAAATTGGACACCCATCATGTCTGAAAAGTTTCCCTAATTTAATTTGAAACTGAAGAACTGGAATATCTTTCCATCAATCAACACATATGTTGATTATGGCTACTACTCCCTTTCAAAGAGACTAATCCTAACCAGCAGTAGAATCATTTAATAGTAGATTCTGCAACGAGGGCATAAAGCAGTGTCTTATATCACGGGCGTTATTTTGAATTCCGAACGCAATGAAGGATTCGGAGTTAACTCCCAAGCGTAGCAAGCGAGTTAAGATTTTAACTCACAAGCGAATCGAGGAGTTAATACTTCTTGTATTAACTCCCTCGATTCGCTTGAATGCAGTGAGGTATTGAAGCTAGCCCAAAGCAAAGACACCTTTGTCCCCGAGGACGACACTCTACTTTTCACACCTACTGCAGGATAATTGTTCGCAAGTCATGAAGAGAGATTGGTTCGCGTCGTTTTCAAAGTTGAGTTCCAAATTCAAATCACATTATTGACCTCCGGGCAATAATATTGTACTGAACTTCATTATGGCCCACCAGGCAATAATTACCTACTTTAGGTTGAGTTTGCATGACATATAATGTGACGATTTCGTGCAGGTGGTGTGAAAAGCTGATTTTGTATTATGACTGCGGCCAGTGACAGTAAGTTGAAAGGAAACCGCTTTTCTTGGTATGGTCATGTGAAGAGGAGGGATTTTACGCATGTAACTAAAAGAGTTATGAATGTGGATTGATAGGGACGAAGAAGAAAGCCAAAGAAAAGATGAATGAATTGTGTGAGGAGTAATATGAAAGAAATGGAAGTTAGCGATAGTGTTACGGCTGGAAGGATAGAAAGGAAGAAAAACATGTGTTGCGCCCACCCCAGGTAACATGAAATATGGGCAGGAAGATGATAATGACTACGGCCTTTAAAAATGCAGCTTGCAACACATTCATAATGCGTACAGCTAAGGAGTGGAATTCCCTGCCAGAGTCTGTGTTTCCCGGTAGCTACAACCTGGGAGTCTTTAAGTCAAGAGTGAATAGGTTATTTCTAGGCAAGCGTGCTCCATCTTCGACCACATTATCGCTTACCATCAGGTGAGATAGTGGTCAAACGCGTGCCTATATTTAGTAAAAAAAAAAGCTTTAGATTCTAAATACAAACCTTAGTGACGTCATCACGCTTATATTCCTCGAAGGAACAGGTAGAGTGAAGAAAACAGTAGATAGAAACTTGTATGTTTATTCCATACAAACACAGGTTTACCTAGTACTTACCTATCACCTTCATTCTCCCTATGAAACCTTACAACTTGTGCGACAATACACGCCTCTACGATGTTTACAACTAATTCACACGGGCCAGTTGTTTGACTCGATTTGGGCTCGGTAAATGTAATCGATTTCCCCGCAAACCCCACCTTAGTACCTAGACCCTTCTTAAGTGCCACAATAGGGAAACACACCGTGTTACAACTCATAGTTTTGGTATACGAAGAGAATTACAAATGACAATCGATGATGACAATGGGATGCTACCTTAAAGGCGCAAACCCACCGCAGCGCACGGAGAGGCTACGCACGTATGTTAAGCTTCGTTTTGTAAGAAAATGTATGTGATTGTGTCTATTGCGACCCACGGACACGCTACGCATCAATTGACGTTATTGGTACATGCGTGACTTGCTTGAATACGGCGCTCACATAGCTGAAAGCTGTCAACGCCATGCACGCAGTACATGCTATACACGAATATTAACCCAACATTATATATTTATAACAAATAACAGTATCGCAGCACTGTTTTGAGATACGCCTTGTCGAACGGAGGCGAGTGTAGAGTGTACTACAGTGCGATTCTATAAACATGTCAAAGCTTGGGTGAAGTGATCACGAATCCAAGTAATCAAGATGGAATGACACTTCGTGATCACTTCACCTAAGCCTTCAACTTCGACATGTTTAATCGCACTGCAGAATCGACTGGCTGCAGTGGAAACGTAGACCGTGAAACAAATGAATCGGTGGAGCTAAAATGCGCCGCATGCCCGTGCACAGCTTGCGCCGCGGTGGGTCTCCGCCTTTAAAGGCTGGTACTAACCGTTATTACAGGGCGTAACGTAACAAGATACAACGCGAGCATTTATACAGTTAGTACATGGAAACGAGTACGAACACGCCCATGTTACACACGGATTTTAGGCGTATCGTAACATGCTCGCTGCCAATGGTACACACGGCCCAAAACACCGGTCAGTACCCACCTTAATCGTAAGTTTGTTTGGGGGACGTTGAGTGTACGTAGAAGTTTAATTAATTTACTAGCAATACACCACAGAATACACCCTTTTTATTTTAATTTCTTTCAGTCCATCCAAAGGTACATATGATCGCAGTTAAGCGATAAGACCATCATTCAATGTACCCATAGATAGAATTAAGTCATCTTCGGTGTACTATTGAGGTAAAGTATTTTCTATTTTTTTTTTATTAGTGATGGGTTTGTCTTAGAGATGACAGAAACAAAGTTTACGATGGACAAAGACAAAGTCTATCTATTTAAAATCGATGTTAACAGACACGTCAACAATGTATTTATTTATTTATCATAACTTAGAGCTATCATTACAGGCTTTTTTTTAACCTAATGCGATAGTCTACGTACTAGTAACTTCTATTATACTTAAATCTATTTTAACTTAATAATACATTTTGCAAACCCTTATACTATGCCATAAATTATGATTACTCTAATCTACAGTAAAACACAAAACAAACAATAGTCTCTTTGCGAATTCACTCAAAGGGCGTAAATGTCTACTTCGACATGGAGTCTATTAATGATCCGGATAGCCCGGGTTAGAGGAGCCTTGGCCAGTAGGTTGGTTCTAGCGAGCGGCACGGCCAGCAGTGGCGAGCGCCGCCGCCTCCATACATAGCGGTCCGGTACACACAAGATCAAGCGCTGTAGCACTCCTGGATTATGGTCAATGCCACGGAGTATTTTGACCAAGTACGTGACAAGTGCGAATTCCCGCCGCACCCTCAATTGGTTGTACCCATACCCAGTACAAACAGAGTGGGATACATTAACAGGTAAAATGGATATACCCCATAAAGTTTTTTATACAAGTAGCGCGTAAACTTGTTCTGAACGCGCTCCAACATAGCAGAATACTTAGCTCGCTCTATGTTCCAGATGACAAAATATAAAGCCACCAACATTCTCTTAACCTACTTATTCAAGTTTTGACAAATATTTAAGGAAATAGTATTCTGTTGTGTCTGCCTACCTCCACTGATAAAAGCCGTAAGTGTACATTTTTGTATTCTTGGAGTTTTATTTCTGACTAATAACTGCTGTAAACAGCTACTTCCAGGTATGTCAACGAGTGATAACATATATCATATCATTTAGTGCTTGCAATATATGTGTTTACTCAGTGTTTTCCTGTTAAATAACAAATTTTCCTTCACAACATAAATACATTTTAATCCTCAACCACAATATTACAGAACTATCGTACCTATGAATAATTTTACCTCAGTAAATTTAATTATAGGCAGCGTGCACACCGCAGGCAGTGGTTCATTTGTTAATGTCGTCGCATCGCGAGGCGCATCCCTAATTCACTGCCGCAAAAAATTCGATCCGGTTCGGATAAATTCTGTTAGGGAAACATAAGTTGTCGTTTTAACAAAGTGTAGCGATCTGGGAGGTTTTAAAGGGAAGAATGAATTCGTATTTGGCTTAGATGGCGTCATGGCTTTCAAAACAGTTTTACTATTTTATTTTTATTGTTACCCATTCGCAGTTTTCTGTTGCTCGCGTTTGACCACAATCTCACCTTAGAAAACGATGATGTGGTCTACGATGGAACACGCTTATCTAGAAATAATCTATTCACTCTTGAATAAAATACTCCCAGGTTACAGCCGGGTTAAAAGCATATGTCACCCTAGAAAAAACCCTAGAAATATCCTAGACAGAACTATTTTAGAACTGCAAAATTTAATCTGAAGGCAGTTTTTGCAAGCAATCCACCCTTTTCCAGAATAAAAAAACATAAGAGCAGCAATATCTAGTCAGCAACTTACGTTTGAACACACATAACAATCTCTAAACCAACGAATTCTTGCTGATCACCAACCGCGCAACCACAAACACAGACAACCTAAAAAACACCAACAAATAATACCTAATACAAAGAACGCAACTGAAATACAGTACACCAACCTCCCACATGCGCAAATTGAACGGAACTCGAAGCAAACTTGTGAATTTGATAGCACAAACATGGTACAAACAGGGTGCGCAAAGTTGTGCACACCTTGTGCAGGACACATGTGGAACTAGCTGAATAATTCACTGACATATATTTGTGCAAAGTAAACTATCCGCAGGTTCTATTCAGGCAGCTTCGGAAGTGAGTGAAGGAACCTGTGTGAGTCCGGCAACTCGGGAATATGTGATATGCCTCCGTCTCAAAATCCTTTTGTGAAGATTCCATCTTGAGAGCTTTTCTTTGAGAATTCTAGATACTTTTTTAGTTTTGTAATAAGTCGTTCTAGATGAAACTATCATTGCTTCGTTTGATTATGTTTCACTCTGTAGTAAACGCAAAACCATCAGAAATATCCCATATACCATAGGTCTGCTGGAAGAAATTTCTTTTGAAACTGCAGTACCTTTGTACTCTTCGCTCTATTCTATCCTAATATTACAAATGCGAAAGTGAGTTTTTTCATTCACTTTTACGCCGAGCGCTAAGGTATTTTGATGATTTTTGTACACGATAGATCGAACCCAGGAAGCGATTATAGGCTACTTTAACGCAAGTAAAGAAAAGTTAAATGGACACCTAGTTTAATTTTAGAATCATTTTATGGGTTCTGTAACCATAGGGTAACCAACGGGACCATATTACTAAGCCTCCGCTGTCTGTCCGTCCGTCCGTCTGTCTGTCAGCGGGCTGTATCTCAAGAATAGGTAGACAGTTGATAGTGTATTTCTATTGCCGCTATAACGACAATCAATAAAAATAAGGTTTATGGTACGGAAACCTTCGTATGCGAGTTTTACTCGCACTTGGGCGGTTTTTCTATCTTTTGGCACATTTTTAATCCCATCCACATGTATCTGCACTGGTGCTGTACATCCAGACATAAATAAAACTTTTATGTTCTTAACAAAAACTACCGTAGTAGTCTGCGTCAACAGATAAAGTTCTAGATGTGCCCGAGTTCTATCCTCAAAGGCAAATAGCAATCTGAGCGCAAATATTTCAATTCGTTCGAGCACCGACCGATAGCGCACAGGTTATTTCCTTTGTCGCTTTATCAGCATATTGAGCCAACATTATCGTTTTATGATTGATATCTAACTTGCAATTGTAGGTTTAAATGATAAAAATGATTAAATTTTTAAGGTAAAATATATAGGGTTATTGTTTGAATGGTAGAACAATATTTCAGACTGCAGGACCTTTGACAAAGCTAGAATAACTAATCATCTGCATCATCTGCCTAGTCTAACTAGATTGGGGTCGGCTTCCAGTCAAGCCGGATCTAGTTGAAAACCAGCGGCTGCCTACCA
The DNA here is from genome assembly GCA_950371165.1 of Lacanobia oleracea. NCBI lineage: Eukaryota > Metazoa > Arthropoda > Insecta > Lepidoptera > Noctuidae > Lacanobia > Lacanobia oleracea. Next base: position 19,992,395 of record OX493391.1, on the reverse strand, counting down.
GACCTCCACAACCCATTAACTTGGTAACACCGGTACTTCATGGCAACACTGGAGTCAGATTTACTGGCTTCTGACTATCAGTAACGACTGCCAAAGATCTACAAATGACAGCCGGGACCAACGGCTTAACGTGCTTTCCGAGGCACGGAGGAAACTCGGTATGTTAAGATGATCACCCATCCACAGACCAATTTTGGCAAGCGTTGCTAAACCTTGAAGATCGACCCGTGTTGCTGTTCTTATCTAGCCACGAGCTCCTCCTTTTTTGGGTTGTGGGGGTCTGGTAGGCAGCCGCTCCTCGTAAAATACTGGTATTCGGCTAAATCCGGCTTGACTGGAAGCCGACCCCAATACAGTTGGTAAAAGGTTAGGCAGATGATGATGATTTTTATAACAGAGGCCATTTAATAAAAAATATGGGTTTCAATTGGATTTGATCGATGTTTTGTATAACGTAGATACAATTGGTTTTTCTAAAAGATAATTATCTTTTATTTCGATTGCAAATTATATTGATTTGTATAATCCGGGTTCAAACAGCTAATGCACAGCTGATTTATTTTAACTGCCAGATGAGTTGTTATCAAATATTCTTCAAACACATTGTTTTGCTTGTCCAAAAAAAGGTCTGTTTTCTTATCTTATTTTTTTTATTGCAAAGAAAACAGTAGATCAGATACTGTTATTATCATTCTGTTATCTACAACTTTATAATGAACTTTGTAATTGGCTCATTATGAACTCCTATTGAGCAACTTTGTTCTTTACAGTCACTCTATGAATCATACTTTTAATGAAAAAAAAAACATTACAAAGTGCTTGCAACAATTAGCGTCTGTTAAGTAACTAAGAAAAGATAAATAAAAGGACATGACATTTGACTTTCAGTGCTTTTATTTTCTAAATAAATAAAGGCCAAGTTTAAGTGTTTCACCCTTGAGTATGGACACAGACTAAAATATATGTAGGTATTTCAGACAGTGTGAAATACAACGTACTTCGAGCTTCGATTTCATCAAATTTTTATTTATTTAAACTTTATATAGATACAATAGTGGTACATGGGCGGACAAAGCATTTTCTATAAGTCAACCTTTGGTTTAATAAACAAATAAAATTGGAAAAAAAAAGCCGACAAGTGCGAGTCGGTCTCGCACACGAAGGGTTCCGTACCATAAACCTCTCTTGAGATACGGCCCGCTGACAGACAGACCGACGGACGGACAACGGATGCTTAGTAATAGGGTTCTGTTAGTTACTGTTTTGGTACGGAACCCTAAAAATAAACTGGCGGGTCGTTCACATTAACATTTACCACCAGTATGTGTACATTATGGATTGCTTGATTTGAGTTTTGATTTAAATCATTGATTAGTAACATACAGTCATATAATTTACGGTACAGCTGTGCTAATTTTAGGTAAAGCGACTCTGAAGTGAGTTGTCCATCCATAAGTCTGTCTGTCTGTGTGTCTTTACACTTACGTCACTTTGGTTTTCACAGTGAAATTTTTGCATTGTGTAAATAAAAGTCCTATTTTTCTGTTTCTTTCTTCTTATCTTATTAAACGTGTGTACATAAATTGTTAAATAAATAAAGACAAAAAAAACCTACGAGATTATGCAATAAATGAGCAGAGTAACTTTATCACAGTTATTCATACATTTGAGCCTCACCCACTCAAAAACTAACAAATATCATTTTAGAAACTAAGTTTGTTTGCACAGGCACATGGGCCACGAGTGAATTTTCATTATTTTAATTAATTTAAACAAGTTATTTTCAAACTCTTTCTCAAGGGACTTGGACAGTTTGACACATGTTACAACAAACTCATAATGATCGAACGATTTGATAACTTAATTAGTAATTAAATTTTAAAGATTTGAAGTAAAAAGTTTTTGAAGTCGGTGCGGGTCGACAACATTGGAGAGAATAGGGCTTATCAATTAGTCTTCCATTTTTAGGGTTCCGTACCCAAAGGGTAACAACGGAACCCTATTACTAAGCCTCCGCTGTCCGTCCGTCCGTCCGTCTGTCTGTCAGCGGGTTGTATCTCAAGAACCGTAATAGGTAGAGAGTTAAAATTTTCACAGATTGTGTATTTCTATTGCCGCTATAACAACAAATAATAAAAATTGAGGTTTATGGTACGAAACTCTTCGTGTGCGAGTCTAATTCGCACTTAGCCGGTTTTTCCATTTTATCACGTTAGCTACATACATTTTGTTATATTCTATGTATTTTTATATATGGCAAGCAAAGCCGCCGATGTCGAATATTCTGCCAATGTTGTATTGACTACGGAGGGAGAAACGATTCATGTAGAAACGAATTAAATTCTTTAATTAATACAGTTGATTACTTACTGGGTTAGTACGGGAATATATTTTGTTATTCGTTTATGTTTGCCATGCTAATAATATAGTTGTATAACTAGTAATATGTAATAGTTACATAACTCGAATGATTTGTAACATTGTTTTTTAGGGTTCCGTACCCAAAGGGTATCCAACGGAAACCTATTACTAAGCCTCCGCTGTCCGTCCGTCCGTCCGTCCGTTCGTTCGTCTATCTGTCAGCGGGCTGTATCTCAAGAACCGTAATAGGTAGCTAGTTGAAATTTTCACAGATTGTGTATATCTATTGCCGCTATTACAACAAATAATAAGGCTAAGGTTTATGGTACGGAACCCTTCGTGTGAGAGTCCGACTCGCACTTGGCCGGTTTTTTCAACTTCTATTATTGCTTACTAAAAACCTGGGCTAAAAACTAAAATAATGTGATGAGATTATTATCGTCTTCTCGTTCTCAAAATAGTAAACGTGAGTCGCGAAAATCACTTATTAATGAGCCAGTTCCCATTGGTTTTCAATAGTTCTGAGTGCCACTTACCTACACTCAGCATTTAATCTAGTACGGCACGTTAATAAAAACACGAACTCGAACACGTAAACAAATTTAAGTGCCTCTTAAACTTAAATCATTTTGTGTGTAAGTATACAAAGAGCACAAAAACAACTTACCTGAATTTGTTTCTTTATTAGACTGACGTTTGGTGATATTCTGACAAATTAAATATTGCAAACTGTGAGTGGCAGACCGTTTATTTACGTCAGTTCACAAACCGATGACATTTTTAATGCAAGCTTTAACATTTCACAAACAATGAAATAATCAAATGAATATCAGGATCGAAACAGAATTAATATTTGCATTATAATCTGCAAACAGCTCATTTTACGCAGTGTGTCAAAATATTTATTTCAGAGAATGTTTCTGTTTTTATAGCTTTTTCATAAAGATCTGATCAACCAATCTATTCATATAAAAATCTCGTGTCATGATGGATTTTCGACATAAACTCTGAAACTGCTGAACCGACTTTGATCAAACTTCGTGACTATATCTTATTTGATCCAAATTAAAAGATAGGGTTGTTTATTGTTTACCCGAAGATTATATACCATAATAATCATATTCCCGAATTTCATTTAACCGAATTTCATTTGCCCAAATGTTTTGTTTGACATATATGACATACTGTTAATTGCCCGAAACTTAGATACCATAAGATACGAGTGCCATACGTATTGTTTTTTCATATTTTTAAGTGCCATAATAATTATCAAACATAATATTTAAACGCCATAATGATTATTAGACATAATATTTATCTACTTATTAGCTTTCTGGCTTTCGATGTCGATGGTTGTGTAATGTTTGGTATAATTAGAATAAATTTATTTATTCTACTTTATTAAGTTTAATGGTCACAGTTCTAACCTAACTCAAATGGCACCTAACCAAACTATTTCTGGGTGGTTTATAAAAAAATAACCACGAAGGGGGTAGCGGGGCCGTTTGAGCGAGCGAAGCGAGCGAATAGGCCTAGCTAAACCTTAAAATATTCTATGCATGGTTGATGGTGGGCTTGGTCGACGGAGCCCCGCCTCGCGGGGCTCCTACTTCTGTGTGGTTTATAAAAAAATAACCATGTGATAATTAGGGCTTACAATGATTATGACAAATGATGTTATGGTAAGTGACTTTATGGGAAACAAAGCTTCTAGCACGTGAATAATATAGCAAATAAGAGTAGGGCAAATGAATATTACGTCGTATAATATTTATGGCTGTTGACTATTATGGCATATGATATTAGGGTAGATAAAATTCGGGCAAACGGCGGTATACCAAAAGATAGGATAGTTTTATCTTAATTATTTCCCATTATTTCCCGCAAAAACTAGTTTTTTTTATAAATATCCCAATCAACCTGTATTGTCTCACAGCTTGGCAAATACCTCTCCATATTCGGTCACTGGGTTTTCTTAGGGATGGAGTTCGTCTTTTCTTGTCTTAATTTTAACTGTCCACCTATTACGGTTATTGAGATACAGCCCGCTGACAGACGGACGGACGGACAGCGGAGGCTTAGTAATAGGGTTCCGTTGGTTACCCTTTGGGTACGGAATCCTAAAAACGATGTTGTGAACAAAATAATGATGCTTATTGGGTTTATTTATAAATTGTCGTTAACGTTAAAGCGAACGTTTATGTTAATCAGTTAACGTTTAAAATTTTTGTTTCCCGATGAAGTGATGACTATATTTTATCTCTGTGTGAACCGTACGTAAATTAATCAAACACTTACCCATGAATATATAGACACCTATCTAGGAATCTACACAACAGACACAAATTACATTTGTCACATCATACAATATTGATGCATATCGTCTTACTCGGCCCAATTGTGTCTACGTATCTATAATTCAGACGCTATTGTACACGCCACGACTTCATTTCGTCACACTAATTGATTGAGTTGTACATAATCATCGTACATTGTGACATTTGGTGTAATTCTGTATGTTGTTCGTACTGAGGGCAGGATTATGAATATAGAACAAAGAGAAACAATGGAAATTCCTTTGTGTTCAATCTGTTGCACTCCTGGACAATTTCCCTGTTAAGTTTTTCGCTAGTTTACGCATTACTTGTTAATAACCTCGTTAATTAGGTGATCGCAAGGGTTTCTGCTGAGCTCATACTGGTAGGACTGGATTCTAGGGTCGAGCAAAATGCTATGAGGTTTTTCTATCTGGAATTTCTTAGAAGTAGCCTTTTTTTTAAGGATGGGAAATCATCAAATGACTCCTCGGGCTCTGGGTGAAGCAGGAGGGAGTGTCAGACTCTTACTGACTAAAACCTATCCGTGTTCCTCCTAGTGCCCTTGGCGTTCCAGGGCTACGATACCTCGTTCGAACAGATTCCGCAGCCCCAGCAGGCACTTGCCCTAGCGGGCCCCGTCTTCCGTGCTGACATCTCTTTGAGGCGCCGCTCTTAGAAGTAGCCTGAAGTCTAAATTCGAGCCCGACTGCATACATATGTACACAGGGCTTCAAAATAGCCGTCGAGATAGCCTACTGATATACCTTGACCTTAAGGAAACACATGGGTGGTGTTTTTTTAATGGATTGTGCTGAAAAATTAGACATTCCGCACGTCACGAGTCGCTATCTACCCTGTGAGCGGGATTAAAAACCTTCACAATTCAAACATGAACATGCAACAGTAGGTACTCGTACTGCCAACAATTTACCTAACAAATTCCACTGTACATTTTATCAACGCTTCATTTAATCGAGTTTGTCAGTTCAAAACAAAATGGGTGTAGCTGTAATTTGAAACAAACATACTGGTTTTATTTTCGTTTCGTTTTGTTTTTTTTTTTTTGTTCCATCAAAAATTTAATTGTACAAATTGATGGAAAAAAAAAGTAACTTCAGTTATCAAAGTTAGTTTATATTTAAATACTCCCGCAGATACGCAACGCATCAACAATGTGGATAGAACAATTTAAAAATGTCTATGATGATGTTAATGATGCATGATGATGACGATGATGCATCGTTCGTGTGCTGAATGAGTCAACAGTTTATTCCATTAGAAAGGATTTCGAGGTACATAAACTACTAACAGCAAATGATACCTATTAAAGATCGCACTCGCAAAATACAGTCAAAGTTGATAAAACATATTGATAAACCTGGTTCTATCTACGAGAAACAATGCTTCAAGATATTCAGAACAATCATTTTCAAAATCTATAGGTACTCTATACTTAATATATAAAGCTGAAGAGTTTGTTTGTTTACTTGAACGTGCCAATCTCAGGAACGGACCAGTAGTCCGATTTGAAAAATTCTTTCAGTGTTAGATAGCCCGTTTATCGAGGAAGGCTATATATCATCACGCTAAGACCAATAGGAGCGGAGCAGCAGCAGACAAAGTTGCGCGGGTCAACTAGTACATCATAAAGTCATGGCCGAACAAAACAAAATTTCATAGACGCAGCGTACCAAGTCCTACGTTAATTTCTGTAGATTCGAGCCCGCCCTTCGCAATTAACGCTCGCAAATAATTAATTTGTCGGCGCGACGCCGTGAAATGAGTTCCGACCGGGCTAGACTTAGATTATAACCAGAATGCCTGTAGGTAGGTGCCTAGGTGACGGGTTTTAAAGGGAAATGGTGTTTGTAGACAAGATAAGCAGGAAAATTTTAATGACTAGGTACTCACATATTTTTTTTTTAACAAATTAGTAAAACACTACGTAATTACATAGCACTTTGGGTATGTTTGGTAAGCTTGTCACAGTTTCTAAAAAGCTATAACCTGCTCAACTACTTCTGCGTCAATTTTTTTATTAATACTCCGCTCCTAATGGTCGTAGCGTGATGTTATACATATAGCCTTCCTCGATAAATGGACCATCCAACACTAAAATATTTTTCAGTAGTTCCTGAGATAAGTGTGTAAACAAATAACTCTCAACTTTATAATATAACTAGCGACCCGCCCCGGCTTTGCACGGCTGCACGGGTGCATATAATATACTAAAACCTTCCTCGAGAATCGCACACATATTGATGCGTGTGTTTTTTAATAGATATTAAAAAAACCCGCATCAAAATCCGTTGCGTAGTTTTAAAAATCTAAGCATACATAGGGACAGACAGACAGCGGAAGCGACTTTGTATTATACTATGTAGTGATATAAGTATACCTCTAGATATTATGCATAATATATCTCCAGCTTCTAAATTCAAAACTGGGCTGGTTTTGAATTTAGAAGTTGGAGAATACGAAAGTATAAAATTTTGACATAAAAATAGTGACACCCTAGGGTCACCCATCCACAGACCAACCTTGTCAAGCGTTACTTAACCTTGAAGATCGACCCGTGCGGGTGTTATTATCTAGCCACGAGCTCCTCAAGTCCGAGTAATTAAATCACCTACCTATATATATTTAAAAGTCCAACAAAACCCAAGTATGTGTGTAATTAGATTATCACTTATAATACCACAAGAGCTTCAAAATTATCGGGTATTTTTCCCGATAGGTTCGTTGCAAACAAATGAAGGAGTCAAGTTTGTCAGGTTAAAAAATCACGAGCGCGAAGCGCGAGTGATTTTTCCTGAAAAACTTGACGACTTTATTTGTTTGCAGGGAACCTATCGGGAAATGCCAGATAATTTTGAAGCTCGTGTGGTATTCGGGGGATTATTTTTCCGTCCCAAATGTCGGCCAATAGAATTGCATCATTCGACGTCACGTGGTACAACAGAAAATTTTCAAAAAATTATCAGTATAATACCATGTAGGTTGTACCACGTGACGTCGAATGGTGCAATTCTATTGGTCGATATTTGGGTCGGAAAAATAATCAATCATATTTTTATCAAGTTATTACACATAAACAATTATAAAGAGAAATAGAAATGAAGCACACAGCAAATACAGCAGAAGTGGCTATGGGCCCCAAACTAGGCACAGCCTGTAACTTGGTAGCCCAGGATTGTAGAATTAGCATATTGGATGTTTTGTGCGGCAGCACAATGTTACCTGCTTCTTAAATATGTCAAACTACTGCTTTCGTGCGTCACTTTCAGCTAACCTAATAAAATTTTCACCTCTAAAAGGAAATCTTCCGATAACCAAAACGCCATCACCTCAAACTTTCCAACAAAACCTAGGCGATTTTTAGCGCGCCTATCACCGATAACCGTTACCATTACGATAAGATTAAAGGGCACCGTTAAAAGAAATTATTAGCTATTACGAACAAACTGTTGGTTAGTTAAACTGCCACAGATGTTCAGCCACTTTGCTCGTGGCTTGAAAAAAGTCAAGTGGTTCAAGGAATAAACTAAACGATTTCTGTTTATTTTTTTGTTTAACTTGTGGATCGATAAGGTTCACCACTACTTCGCTCGGGTTATTTTTAACAACTAAAGCGTACCTTATATGATTATTTTTCAATTTTAATCTATAGCAATTGAGCCAGTCGTTACGGATAGTCAGAAGCCAGTAAATCTGACTCCAGTCTTGCCATGAAGTAACCCGTGTAACCCAGTTAATGGGTTGTGGAGGTCTGGTAGGCAGCCGCTCCTCGTAAAATACTGGTATTCAGCTAAATCCGGCTTGACTGGAAGCCGATCCCAATATAGTTGGGAAAAGGCTAGGCTAGATGACAAACTTAAGTAAATATTTCAACAGCTGAAACTTTTGCGTTGTTTAGGAATCCATTAATTAGTCTAATCACAAAGTTAAAAGCTATTTATAAGACACTAGCTGACCCATGCCCTGTTCGTTGGATGGTATTTCTCGGGTTAAAATATAGTTACGTGGCTTTCTATTGGTAAAAATAAATTCAAAATCGGTTTAGTAGAACCTCACAACTCACAACCACACAAACTATACCTCTTTATAATATTAGTATAGATAACAAAAAAATGATTAATCGGCCACTTTTTCTGCAGTTACAAATGCCGTATCAGTCAATATTAGTCATGTGCACACAGCACTGAGGGGAGTCCCTTGGTACTCAAACGTAGGTAGGTAGTCTACAGTCTCAGGGACAAGTGAGGGCACTAACACTTCAGCTTAAGGTGATCTCATTCCTGACTGGACAAAATATTTGAAAAACAACTGACTAACGCGACTTAATGATAAGACCCTTTTGACCAAGCGTATTACTCTTAAGTAGTTATTTGCAACCTATATTTCTATGCTAAAATTGTTAAACTTGCCGAGAGAAGGTCACGTCTACATAGAACCCACAGACATCGCCCTGCTACGGCAAAAAACTCTTAGACACGGTAATTATTATACACAAACTCACTTTTTTCGGTTACGTACCCAAAGGGTAACCAAACCCTATCCGTCGTTCCGTCCGTCCGTATATCCGTCCGACCGTCCGTCCGTCCGTCTATATATCAGTGGGCTGCTCAAGAACCGTACCTAATAGGTAAAAATTTGAAAGTGAACCTATTTTTCTATTGCAACGGCTCCCATACATAAAGGTCGTTTGTGGTCCGGTCTCACCTTTTGTGTGAGAGTCTGACTCGCACTTGGCCGCTTTATATACATAGATCAGATTACCTCGACTGAAATGGCCGTCATAATTTTTAGAGCAACTTCAAGGAAGACCTAAATACCGCTATAAGTTGCCGGTGTACAAAGATGGAGGTAGAAAAAGTGTTGCAATCATTCTTACTTTCTGAGGCGAGATACCTGGCCCGGAGAGACGACATCATTAATCTGGTGCGGAGGCAAGGTCGCCCCTTATGATGTCACGGCGTTTTTGTTACACTTTTTCCTTCAAATGACTGTGGATTGCTATGATTGTTGACTCCACAATCATAGCAATGTCCTTCACATCACATTATCCGTCTCAGTATTGCGTTAAATGAAACAAAAATTCATTTTCAATTTTTTATTAGACCTTAAGAACACAGGTTGTAAGTAGCATAATAGTCCGGTCAATTTAGATATCCGAGGTTACATAAATTCGCACCAAGCTCAAAATCTGTAGGAGCCACCGTTTCTGAGATATAACGATTCAAAAAGTTGTAATCGTCATAATATGCACACGTATCACGCCACCTTTGAGGTAGTGTACTTAGCGCGTTATATCTCAGAAACAGTGGTTCTTAGGAAAAAAGTATCGAAACATTTTTATATATATATTTTTTTTTTTGTTTCAACTAATTTTATGGTAAAACATACCATTTTGCTGAAAATCGCGTTTGTTACCTTTGACCCCGACTATTTTTTTCCAGGACTTTTAGATTTCATTTATTATAGTGTTTTAAACAATCCTACTAATTTTGACCTGGGTGCGAATTAATATAACTTTACCCCTATTTTTTGGTTTAACTATAACGGACTATAATCTTAGGTAATTTTTAGCTTTTAATTAAAAAAAAAAAACACAACTGAAGTTATTAACTAAAACAATTTTTTAAATGAAATACCTACATGAATTCAAGAGTAGAAGCAGACAATAAGTATTTTGAAGCAACTTCAAAAACAAGGTGCTTATCGCTTAAGAAGGTTTTCATGATAGCGAATAACTTACGAGAACTAAAACTTAAAAAAAAAAACTGTCACCGAATTAATAAAGAACAAAATGATGAGAAATATTGTGTACAGTCGGAAGCAATTTTTTTTTACAATCAATCAAGTCTACTACTAAAAAGAGAGTGCTTAAACTCTCTTTTTAGTAACATTATTTCCATCTTTTAGTTCATTTTCAATCTGCTCTCTTATTCTTGTCATATTAATCCCATCTCCAAGTTCATTCTCATTCGTAACATAATTTTCATCTTGACTTTCAGTAGTACTCGTTCCATTATTATCATCTTCGTCAAGTACGTTTTCTTCAATTAAATCGCAATTTAAACATCTAAATTTGGCACAATAACAAACTTTAGCAGTCTCACAGTAGCTGATTCTGTAGTCGAGAACTTCACAAATGTATGTACACCGGAGCGCGTCACAGTTCGGTCTATCTATATCGAATCTAATAAAATCCTGCGGAGTTCTGTATGGTTCTGGAACAACGGGAAATAAGTGTTGGTCTCATAAATTAAGCAATGTATATGAATAGATTTTTATTTTGTCTGGTACCTTCTAAAGATCATTGAATTGAAACACATCACTTCAAAACTATGTTATACTTATGCCATATAACTTGGCAATGCTCTCAGCCTATTGGGCACATAACCGGCCAGCGATGCGGACGAATTTAACGACGCCATATTTTACATTATTTTTAAAGTTTTAGTTAATTAAAGGAGAATCTCACCAAAGAAACAGGTCGCGATCAACGCTGATCGCGATCAAAAACCACGTTTACGAGCTGTCAGTGTCGTTATTTTCTGAATGGGTGAAAATGGCACTAAGAGTCTTTTATTTAAGTGTATATTTAGTGTCTTTAGTTCTGTTATAGCTAAAACGTTGAACATTTTATTCAAAGATATTACCCTTGTTCATGGGCAGTTGGTTTAAAACCAACCTTATTTTACTCGACTGTATCAAGGGGGTAATATATTTTGGTTGTTGACAAAAAGAGGTGGATGAAATATCCCCTTTAAAGCATCAATGTATTTCACTAATCTGTAATTTCCGATCTAGTACCTTCGCTATTATAGCGTGTGTATCTTTGTCGCATTAAATTTTGGACGTAAGTTTACATACTTTACTGTGTTGCGTTGATTGAAATAATTTTATTCAAAATATTTAAACATAGAGATCCTAAATAAAAGCCGGCCCAATGCGAACTACTCGTAACACACGAAGGGTTCCGGACCATAAACCGAAAAAAACACGTTTCTATCCCTTTCCTTTTAGGGTCTTGAGATACAGCCCGCTGTCAGACAGACTGACTGGAGAATGGACGGTTGGACAACGAAGGCATAGCAATAGTGTTCCGTTGAGTACGGAACCCTTACAATATCAGTACAACAAATGTATTAAATACCTTCCTAAAACTTTATTTGCATGCCCTAATTTGGATCACACTCTCCAGGGAGTTCTTGAACGAAGGTGGGTACACCGGCACCTCTTAAGGTCCTGGCATTCACCCTTTCCGTAGTCGAGCAGACGACACATTAATTTACACGCTTTGTCGACACAATGCTTTACAAGATATGAGAGATCTAGTACTTCTGAAGGCAGCACTATTTCTGGAACAACGAAAAATTTAGTTTGGCTTAAGCCGATTTAGACCAGCATCAATCTATCCTAAAATCCTGTCATATCCTATGCCACTAATCTATCTATACTAATATATAAGGCTAAAGAGTTTATTTGTTTGTTCACTTGAACGCGCTAATCTCAGGAATTACTGTCCTATTTGAAAAATTCTTTCAGTGTTAGATAGCCCTTTTATCGAGGAAGGCTATAGCCTATATATCATTACGCTAAGTCTAATAGGAGCGGAGCAGTAATAAAAATTGTGACGCAGACGCAGTTGCGCGGGTCAACTACGAGTAGTACTAATATATAAAGCTGAAGAGTTTGTTTGCTTGAACGCGCTAATCTCAGGAACTACTGGTCCGATTTGAAAAAATATTTTAGTGTTAGATAGTCCATTTATCGAGGAAGGCTATAGCCTATATATCATTACGCTAAGAACAAAAAGAGCGGAGCAGACGAAGTTGCGCGGGTCAACTAGTAGTTATTATAATTGTGAAAGTTTTCATTCAGTAAGGGGACGAACTTTTTTGCCGGCGGTAGCTAGGTCTTCATACATTTGCACAGACTACAAACCTCTGATATGCGAGTTAACCTAAGCTAACATAATTTAATCTTGGCCTACAGCCTTCTCTTATAGAAACATTAAGAATGGGACTCGTCTGAATCAGTAATTTTGAATAGTAAAAATTTAAATGGGAGCAATCCAGGAAAATACTCTTCAAGAATCATCCAAATCGGCTGACAATTGGCGAAAATAGCGCTGAACAAACATTTTTCATGGGATCTCATCATCAGAACCTAATTTATACCTTCCATCATCAGCTCAGCAACATGAGTTGTTGATTACCAGGCACAAATATCTGAACTGCATTTGAAAATTTATGAAAAAGATTGTATGTGCCTATAAAATTTGAGGGTTGCCCTCGATTTTCATGGGATCCCATCATCAGATTTTGACTTGGTGACAATGGGACCAATCGGGAAGTATACCCTTTCAGATGAAATAAGAATTTTTCAAATCGGTTCATAAATGGCGGAGTTATGAGGCAACAAACATAAAAAAAATACAACCGAATTGAGAACCTCCTCCTTTGAAGTCGTTTAAAAATCGAGTTGTCCAAATTGTTTGCTACAACCAACGGACTAATTAACAGGATATTTGCCTTATCTACGATGACTTCTAGTTGTTCTAGTCATCTGATCGATACGACCTGAACACATACCACCCAAATAAATATTATAGGAATATAAAATGTTATTTAATCGAAACTCTCGGTTCTGATCGAATCACGTTGTCATTCTAATTTTGAGTGTCAGCCGCATGCGCTTGGTGCTTTGGCTTTGATAGCGTCTTTATTACGTAACTATCAGTAATAATTAAGAATCAATTGGATGAAAGGGGTTCACGCACGTTAGCCAAACTAACAGTGACTGCTGAGCAAACGCTTCCATGCAATGGGTCCCCGATGGAAGGTGCTGACAACGACTGGGTCGAGAAGTCGCGGGAAAACGTACCACGAACCACCAAGGAAGAATGGGAAGTTTTTGCCCAGCAGTGGGACATCAAGGGCTATTGACGGTAATATGTAAAAAATTTCTTGGTTACTTACTCTTATGCTTCACTTTGTGAACCTTTCTAGGTTTGTTTTCCCTTTGGAGTTCATTTTCTTCTCTACTCATACGCCGATACTTATCACGAAGTTCTATATCTTCATCCACGTAAGTGTTTTGGTAGAAAACCAAGATCGGGTTTTTCTCATCATCGGATGAAATGGAATTTTGGCCGTAAACAGCCAGCACTAAGATACTTGCGAAAACCAGCAAGAGTTTCATTTTGATATACGACTTTCTTTTACCGGAACGAGATACAGAATGGAGACAGTAAGAAGTGTTTATTACTTATAATTGATATAATACAGGTGACGTAGTATTTATATTAATTATTAAAATGTAGACAATACGCATTCTACTATTAGTATGTCGAGAATGGCTGAAAGGATTTAAGATCACAATTAAAATGCTTCACATTTAATATGAAGGCAAAGTCATGCTCATTGATTTTGTACTGCAATATTAACTCGATTAGATATCAGTAATTCTTTGTCACAAGCATGTTACTGTTCTTATATAAAATTCACATGTATTGGCAAACATAGAATACAATATAAAACATATGATTCGCAACGATAGGTAAATAGAAGTTTTTTGAAAAGTAAAATGATTCTCCCGTTAAGGGTTGTCTTTCCAAAAGCGACAAAACCCTCACTCATCAATTTTTGCTCAGAAACTTTAATATCAAATTTATTCTTCATACTTCAAAAATGACGGACTTACCATATAAACTTTAACCCCCCCCCCCTCTTTTTTCACCCCCTTAAGGGTAGAATTTCAAAAAATCCTTTCTTCGCGGATGCCTACGTCATACAAAGAACACACCCTCCAAGTTTTATATTTCTACAATCAGCGCTTTAGGCTGTGCGTTGCGCAGTCAGACAAAGCATTTTATACGTAGGTATACAGTACAGATAGATAATATAAATACAGTTTACACTACTTAACAGCAGAAAAACTACGACTAATACTTTAAAAGTCGTATTTTGATAGTTAGAGCGAGTTAAACAAAAGCCATATTTGCAGCCACGCAGATGGCATGCTTTGGTACAACGCAGATAGCATGCCTTGGTACACTCAGATGACATGCCTTGATGCATGCAGACTAACACTGCCTGCAGTTGCAGCTGCAGCTGCAGCTGCAGGCCCTCGGGACAATCGGGTTGTTCAACCAAGTTTCAGAAGCCGGAACTCGATCTGAAATAAAAAAATATAAATATTTCGTTTGATTTTCTATCACGTGCGTCCCTAGGCCTCAAGTAAATAAAACAGTAATCTAGAAAGAAATCGTGATCATTTAAAGCTACGGTCCATCATGGTACGAGAATAACAGATTTTCTTAAAAGCCCCACCTAATCGAGTATGATCACAGAATAAATTAGAAAGTCTTCTTTTACTTACCATCTGCAAGCTCTTCCGCATAAGTCCCTTGTGGTTCTTGTGGGGAACCCACTCTTGGTTCTTCTCCAGTAACAAATACATGAACTATTGGAGCTTCATTGGCAAATACACCCCCAGCTCCTACATCATCAGCCTCTTGTCTGGCAACTGTAGCATAAGGAGCAATTAATTTGGGTTTCATTTCATAAACACTACCCTCATCATTGGATGGATTTACACCGCCGTGTGCTACCAGCACCAAGGTACTTACGAAGACAAGCAGGAGTTTCATTGTGAAATATAGCTTACTTTTACGTACGAAATCGTTTCGTGTAATGCTTGGACGTACATATCTTAGTATTTATATACCTCCTGAAGAATAACAAATACGCAATAATTTTTTGTACCTATATTTTTACAATGACAATGGATATTGCACTTTTTTAGATTAGATTAGATACCATTATACCCACCATGATTTCAACATCATAGTTGATGGATGGTGATAGATTACTGACTGAAAAGTCGACTTCATTTTCTAAATAAAAGCTATTATCTTAGGGTTCTATTTCCATACCCAAAGACTGGCAATAGGACCATAACGAACAGGATATCTTCCTAATTACAGCGCTCATCAGCTTAAATACATAGGTATCTCTAGTATCATACGTTTTATTATCCTACTCCTCTGCTGTACTTTTCTGATTAATTTCGTTGCAGGATCCAAGACAGTTGAATCGTTTCTCCGGGACTCGTCGGGCTTCATTGGCTCGGCGTTTTTCTGGTGGTCGCCATTGTTGATTCTGGTTTTCAGGAGTTGCAGTGGTTGGGAATGTGTGGCGGGCTCGCCCCAAAAAAAAAATAGGTATCTCTAGTATAATAGTAACGTAATCTGGCAGAGATCATCATTTATCAGCAGTGGAGTCTCCTACATGTTGGTCACTCAATTACATACCAAAAACATATCACTTTATGGGCCAAATAACTAGCCAGAAGAGATTAGATCATTAATCTACAGTTGCCATGAACTCACCTCACCATTCAACTAGGTAAACGTCAGCTAAATACGACCAAATATGTAAATAAAGTATGTAGCATAAAATTCTATGAATTAATAAAAAAAAAACAGAAAACATCAGAGAAAAAACTCATTTATTACATCACAACATCAATTGATATTTTAAGCAAAAAACATTTGTATTACATTGACATATTACACAAATACATATTATTATAATATTATACATATTTAGTAAAAAAAAAAAAACATTCAAAAATACAGAGGGTTTTCAAACATTAAGAAACACGTGTTGCGACGTATAGTTTTAGTTGTGGCACCAACATGTGCCAGCGGAAATACATTGACCATATCTGTAACCAAGCCGATTGCAAGCGTTGACACACCATGAATTCATGCAGACCCTCGCTACACTTGGAATGTAAGCAGATTCAGGAGCTGGAACACCTTCTGAAACAAGGCAACATAACTTTTAGTCTTATTGTATCGATCATAATCCTTACAAACTGACCTAGAGTAAATAGAATACATGGTTTGTTAGAAGAAAGATATCATATTTTGACGATAAACAATGTATGAGGAACATTGTGATTTGGAACTTATCAGCTGCTATCTCTAACTAAGAACCTAGTAAAAGTTTTCTGTCACCCATCAATTGATCCTACTTTCACCAACTGGCAATCGGTCTGCATTCAGTACCCATTTAGAATCCTTATGACTTGCTTATTTTTACTACCTATTGTCTCGGTAGTATAATATTCAAGTTCCAGGTCATGAACAAAAAAGATAATTTTGATTATACGGTCAATGTTGGAGAAACATCGAAGAGTAGAGCTTGTCAGCTCACTCTTAGTTATAATCTGCTTTGTGTCATCCTCTACCTAATTACTAGCTCATTTGACTGCACAAAGTGACAACCAATCAGCCAGACGGGCAGTGCGTCAGTTGGTCCGTCTGACCAAATGTTTGTGACTTCATCACGTTACTGCTTCAATTTAATTTGAGTACTCTAATATCAACAGCTATTGACAGCCTCATTCGCCTAATGGTCAGAACCGCTTATAGCATGATATCCTGGATAACGATCGGTAAAAGTGAAATTGGTTTTAAGTCATTCTCAGTAGTAGTCCAGAACTTTTAATTTGTGACCAATGTGACCGATAAATAATAACAGGCTAAAATAAGTAATGATGAACTGATTTTAGCAAGGCTGATTTGATGCAGCTTTATAAAAAAAAAACAGTCTTTACTTACGAGCTTCGGGTTCTGCTGCTTCATAAGCACTTAGTACTTCTTCAGCACCAAACACACGCACTCCGGGAGCTTGTTCGGCGAGGACCCCCTGGGGTGCTACACCCTCAGCTTCTTGCCCAGCAACCACAGCATAACCAGCGACTACTTTCGGCTTATTTTGATAAACACTTTCCTGTTCTTCGGCTGGAGTTACGTCACCGCGTGCTACCAGCACCAAGGCACTAACGAAAACCAGCAGTAGTTTCATTTTGAAGTAAAACTTTGTTTAACAATTTCTTTCTTAATAAGAAAGAAGGTTGATAGTGGTGTTGAACTTTTTAAATCTAATATTTATACTAATGGTTATAATGATGGACGTAGTGGTGGCAATGACACTCAAGATAAGGATTAAATCCCCCGATATTTCAAGTGTCTAGTTGGTGGAAGAGGATGAATCAAGGGTTGCGTATTAAATTGACCATTTCTTTAACTGAAAATATATTTCTTTCAGGATTCAGCACCTACCGAATAACATGAAAGTTCAAACTGAAGTAAGGTGGGACAGAAGAATACTTAAATAAAGGTAATTTTAATCTATTTTGTAACTTTTCTGTCTTGTAACCACCAATTCATACTGGCTGCAATCTTGTCGGATTGTAGCGGAAATTACTCAAAAATAACAAATGTCAATTCAGAAATGTAAACGTACCCTAGACAGCCAAGTCAGATGACAATTTGACTAGTTTGATTATGTTTAAGATGGGCTAACAATAAGACTGCACACTTGATGATAGGTGGTACCGCTTACTACCTATCTATGTAACAAAAGAGACAGTACAGTGTGTTACATTCCCAGAACGTCGATTTTCCTGTATGTACTCGTATATAGCGTTTTTAGTATCGACAGACGCGAATATAAACATTATTAAGAGATGTTGGTTAGATCATGTTTGTATATATACCTACTTCAAAAGATAACCTCCTAATAATGTCTGGAAGTACTAATCCGGTTTCGAAAGTATCGCTGAGTGCCATGTGCTACCTACTTAATATCTCGGAAAATTCACGTTTCCTGAGGTATGAGCCACGTTTCCTATAACACTGAACGAAAATGTAGTTCCAACAGCTTTTTTTAAATAAGAGTTTTAGTTATTACCTAGCATATATTTAATCGCACAAACATTACTACAATGGAGCCGATATTTTAAATGCAACTTATACGCATTACGCAAACTCGGGGGTTTTACTATTTTTATATCCATATCCTGAATGTCATTACCACCATCTCTTTTATCATATCCAGTCTGTATAAATACTACATTTGATCGATTCGTAATTACAATCAACAGTCTAGTCTGACAGAAAGTGTAGAAGAGAGTCATATTGCAAAATGAAACTCCTGCTTGTTTTCGTGAGTGCCTTGGTGCTGGCAGCATACGGCGAATTTGCTAAAGAAGCTCCAGCAGCACCCGGAATTGGTGCTGAAGAGGAACCGAAGGATTGCGATGTAAAAGAACCTACAGCCGGTAAGTAACTTCCTTTTTTGCTTCCTATTTTGTGTGTCATCACTCGTCATGTGAATGACGTTAAATATATTATGCAGGGTGAATGCATGTTGTTCCATAAATTTTACTTCTACATAGTTACTTAGAGTCAACAAGGAACGGTTACTTTCTACACAAAAGTAAAAACTAAATGACTTTATCTTCCTGTTTCAGAATACATTCCGGTTCCTGCAACCGGGGTGTATATTCCAAGTATTGCGAGATCCTGCAATACCGGCGCGTGTTCCAGTCTTTGTCATAAACGCGGCCACAAAATTGGTGAATGTACTTGTTGGTGCCACAACTAACCTAAACCTCTAGTAGTATTTAGTCAATTAGTGAAATACAATGAAAATGTAAAGTATTTTGTTTTATTAAATACTAGCTGTTGCCCGCGACTTCGTTTGCGAGAAAATTGGAAAGTAAAATGTTTTCGCTATATAAGATCTCTAAGATAAGACATATATCTAGCTGAGAAACAGTTCGGTTTCCGTACGGGCCGCTCGACGGTGGACGCCATCATGCGCGTGAGAGCCCTTTCAACGGGGGCCGTGGTTTCCCGGGGCGAGATCGTCTTGGCGGTGTCTCTAGACATCGGCAATGCCTTTAACTCCCTGATGCTGAAATGGATGAGTGGCGTAACGCGATCCGATCGCATACGCAACTCTTTCATCAGAGGTAGTCTTGGTGTCCGTGACGTGGGGAAAAACTGCAAGAGTGTCGTCTGCGATGGTATGGCCACATCATGCGCCGCCCTATGGAGTACGTTGGTCGGGGATGCATGAATATGGCTGTTCTTGGGGCTAGGTCCCGTGGTCGCCCTCGCAAGCGCTGGTTGGACGTCGTTAAGTCCGACATGAGAGCCAATGGCCTAACTGAGAAGGATGTTCAAGATCGGGCAAAGTGGAGGAAGCTAAGTAGGAAGGCGGACCCTGGCAATAGCCGGGATTAACGCCAGGTAGAAGAAGAGTGTGGGCGCCTACTTTGATGAACCGACCTGCCCGTTACCATAACGCGTCCCAGAGGGTCATGGCCATCCGGCTGGCCCGGGGATACCGCACGGTCTCTGGCGAGGCGGCGAGCCTCCTTGCTGGACTACCGCCATGGAATCTGGAGGTGAGAGCCCTCGCGCTTATTTACGAGTGGCGCGTGGAGGCGCAGCGCCGTGGCGAGACTCCTGTGTCGCGGCAAATCGCAGCAAGGTGGACGGAGCTCCAGCAGGATCTCATGGCGGTATGGAGACAGCGACTTTCGCAACCCAGCGCTGGGCACCCCACAATCCAGGCGATAAGACCCCTCTTTGAGGAGTGGCTGGAGCGGCGCTACGGCGTCCTGACCTTCCGCTTGACGCAGGAACTCACCGGACACGGTTGTTTCGGGAGATACCTGTTTCGGAATCGGCGGGAGGACACGCCCGCTTGTCAACACTGTGAGGGTTGCCCGGAGGACACGGTGGAGCATACGGTGGAGGTCTGCCCTGCTTGGGCGGAGCACCGCCGAGTCCTCGTCAAGGCGACTGGCGGCGGCGACCTCTCGCAACCGGCCCTGGTTCAATCTATGGTCCGGAGCGAGGAGGCATGGGAAGCGGTCACCTCCTTCTACAAAGCAGTAATGCAAAGGAGGAGGCCAAACGTGTGAGAGAGAGGGAAATGTCACACCTAAGCCGCCGCTACAAAGGAAGACGCCCCAGGTGTCGGAAGTCGCAGGACGATTCCCGGCCACCGTAGGCGCGGGCCTGCGGACGGCGAGCATCGGGTGGCTCGCCGTCTGATCAGAACCAGGCCCGGGTCGATGGCGCGCTGTGATCCCCGCGCGCCTCAAAGAACTGTCAGCACAAAAGACGGGGCCCGCTAGGGCAAGTGCCTGCTGGGGCTACGGAATCTGTTCGAAAGAAATACCGTAGCCCTGGAACACAAAGGGCACTAGGAGGAACACGGTTTGGTTTTAGTCAGTAAGAGTCTGACACTCCCTCCTGCTTCACCCAGAGGAGTCATTTGATGATTTCCCATCCTTAAAAAATGTAAGATTCACGTTATTTTTGTCCATTCGAAACTTACATATGACTAATTTAGTAGTTATATTTGCAATTTGATTTTCTGCTGCTTGTAATATTATATATTATATTCTTAAATTAATAAAAATAACTTTTTAATCTTCTTTTATATAATTTTCTTCACTATCCTGACTCTCTAAACAATAAAAATAACAAACCAAAAGTTTTTCTTCTTTTGACGTCCAACATCCATTTTGTATGTTAATGATCTTTACGCGTATTTTTACGCACATTAACTATTATTAGTAGTTTCCCACTTTACGTTTGCTACGTTTCTACTCAAGTTTAGCCATGTCATCGTTTTTTTTTTATTATAGAAGGCCGGTCACATATTCTATTTAAAAGACATTTCTTATTCATATTGATATTTTCTTCATCCTACAAATTACAATGTATGAAATTCCAAAAAAAAACGATCACTGGTAATCAAGCAGAGGTCATAATTTATCAGCAGTGGAGTCTCCTACATGTTGGTCACTCAAATGCATACCAAAAAAAATAACTAAAAAATCACTTTTATGGGCCAAATAACTAGCCAAAAGAGATCATATCATTAAACTACAGCTGCTGTGATAACCGCTTGTTCTCCTCTTGAAAAATTATTACAAACTCAACCCACCATTCAACTAGGTAAAGTCTGCCAATACGATCAAATGATGTAAATAAAGTAATAAGCATAAAATTCATCATTATCTGCCCAGCCATTTCCCAACTATATTGGGGTCGGCTTCCAGTCAAGCCGGATTTACCTGAATACCAGTATTTTACGTGGAGCGGCTGCCTACCAGACAACCTCCACAACCCATTAACTGGGTAACACGGTACGTCATGGCAAGACTGAAGTCAGATTTACTGGCTCCTGACAACCTGTAACGACTGCCAAAGATCTACAAATGACAGCCGGGGCCAACGGCATAACGTGCTTTCTGAGGCACGGAGGAAACTCGGTATGTTAAGATGGTCACCCATCCACAGACCAACCTTGGCATGCGTTGCTTAAACTTGAATATCGATCCGTGTGGCTGTTATTATCTAGCCACGAGCTCCTCATAAAATTAGCATAAAGTTCAATGAGTTAATAAATAAAAACAGAAAATATCAAGAAAAACTCATTTATTACATCACATTAATTTATATTATAGGTAAGCAAAAAACATTTGTATTACATTAACATTCAAAACTACAGAGGATTTTCAAACATTAAGATACACAATAGGATGAATCAAAACGATATTTGTTGTGTTGTGACGTATAGTTTCAGTTGTGGCACCAACATGTGTCAAGGGAAATACATTGGCCATATCTGAAGCCAAGTCGATTGCAAACGCTGAGACACGCTGAGTTCGTGCAGACCCTCGCCACACTTGGAATGTAAACCCCAGATCCAGGAGCTGGAACGCCTTCTGAAATAAGAGAACATAATATTTGGTTTTATTGTATCGGACATAATCCTCGCAAACCGACACAGAGTAAATGGAATATGTGGTTTGTTAGAAGGAAGAGACCATATTTTGAGGCGACGATAAACATTAATCCATGTTTGAGGAACATTTTAGTCTGGAACTTCTCGTTTGCTGCCTACTCTAGATAAGAACTTAGAAAAAGTATTCTGTCATCCAGCTACTCATCTCTGCCTCTGTAATCTTGCTTTCACCAAATGGCAACCGGTCTGCATTCAAACCCTATCTATTACTTGCTTATTAATTTTACTACTTTATTAAAGCTTCACTATTGACTCAGTAGTCTAACATTCAGGTTCAAGCCATGAAGAAGATAGATCATTTTGATTCTACGATCGACGTTGGAGAAATATCGAAGAAAAAAGCTTGTCAGGTCACTCTAAGCAATAATTGGCTTTCTGTCATCCTTCACCTCATTACTAGCTCATTTGACTCAACTAAGTGACAAACATTCGGTCAGACGGTCTCACGGGCTGTACATCAATTTATTTTTCCACCATTTTAAATTATTTTCCATTATTTATACTTGCTTTAATTAAATTTGACTACTCTATTATCAATAGCTATTGATAGCTCATGGTCAGAACCGCTTTACTTAGCATAACATCCCGGATAACGATCGATGAAACAGAAATTTTTATTAAGTCATACTCACTAGCTAAACAGAATTTTGATTTATTTTTGATCAACAATAATTAGCTAAAATAAGTAATGATGAACTTATATAAGCCTGGCCGAGTTGACGTAACGCATTATCAAAAACAAAAATAGTATTTACTTACCAGGTGCAGGTTCTGCTGCTTCATAAGCCCTTGGTACTTCTTCAGCACCAAACACGCGCACTCCGGGAGCTTGTTCGGCGAGGACCTCCTGGGGTGCTACTCCCTCAGCCTCTTGCCCAGCAACCACAGCATAACCAGCGACTACTTCAGGCTTTTGATAAACACTGTTCTGTTCTTCAGCTGGAGTTACATCGCCGCGTGCTACCAGCAACAAGGCACTAACGAAAACCAGCAGAAGTTTCATTTTAAAGTACGACTTTCTTTTACTGTTTCTACCTCAATAAGAACGATTGCTCGATTGTGATGTTGAACTGTTAAATCTAGTATTTATACTGCAGGTTATAATGATAGAGGTGGTAGTAACGACGACACTCAAGATAAAGATTAAAACCCCCGATATTTCAAGTGTCTAGTTGGTGGAAGAGGATGGATCAAGGGTTGTGTATTACGAGTAAATTGTTTATTTCTTTAACTGAAAATAATGTTCTTTAAAATTCAGCACCTACCGAATAAAAAGAAAGTTCAATCTCAAGTGGGGTGGGAATGGTGGGATAGAAGAATTCTTCAATATAAGTAATTTAAGCACTTTTTGTAACTTTTTATCTTGAAACCACTAATTCATACAGACTGCAATCTTGTCGGATTGTAGCGGAAGTTAATAATAAAATATTGATTCCGAAATATTATAGAATTAGATACAAACATGGTTATTTTGATTATGTTTTAGATGGACTAACAATAAGACTGCCCACTTGATGATAAGTGGTACCGCTTACTACTTATCTATGGATATCTGACATACTAGAGACAGTACAAGTGTGCTAAATTCCCCGGACGTCGGTGTTCCTGTATGTACATATATGCGTTTTTTATTAAAAAAATAATAATTAAAAGTGTCCCACACAATAAATGTGTTTTCGGTTTATGGTACGGAACCCTTCGTTTGAGAGTTCAACCCGCACTTGGCTGGTTTTTCAAAGTATTTTTTTCTACTTATATTTTGTTTGTATAAATATATTATTATATTGCAAGGATTAATTGTAATGCTACTAATGTGTTACAGTGGTACCCAACTAATAAGGCGCGTCGTGAATCTTCGTTCGCACAGAAAAAAAACTATTGGCCGAAGACTAACGAAAGAATGCTTAAAACTTACAATCAACCTTAGATCACTACTATAAGGTTCATAATACACTGCAGCTGTTAGTTCCGTCTCACTCGCAAGTCACTTGCATGCCACGCGGCGCGCGCTAAACACGGTACAGGAAAAAGAAGTGAAAATTCATCTTCCGCGCAGGTACATCGGTAAGCCATATCAGTTGGGTACTACTGTAACCAGATATTTGTTCGAACTTAGATCGAATGTGTCGGGCACAACACACAGGGTAAAGGAAATGAGACATATTTAGTGCTTCTTGCCACTGCCACATAAACTGCGCTTGCACAGTCTCTTCTGCTTCCCATCCTTGACTTTGCTGATGTCAGGTATCTCGATCTCACTCAGGCACAACTAGATAAACATGAGCGTCTACAAAACCTTTACACCAGATTTATATTTGGCCTGCACAATTATAATCACATTTTGAATTTCGTACAAAGAACAAGTGGCTTCCCATACATCTTCGCCGGTAATCTTATGTTTTACTCCTGCTCTACAGTTTTCTGTTCAATCCTTCAACCCCCTCTTATCCTATCCACTATGCCTGAAAGACTTGAAGTTCCTTTATGACACACATCATAGATATCTGAGGTCATCGGAAAACTTGAGTCTAAAGATGACATTCTATAAGCACAAACATAAAGATAGAAATAAACACAAACAAATCAAATCAGACAACTCTTTCACGGTTCAAGCGGTGCAGTTATGGAATGGCTTGCCCGCGTCGGTAAGGCGTGCCACTTTTAAAACTATACCTCTTTTATCGTTTTTTTTAATACAAAAAAAAATATTTTAGAATACAAAAATTAAAGAACACATTCTTTGATTTTTGTTTCATTAATATGTTTGTATTCTAAATTCTTTTTTTAATTCATCACACGTTTTCAATATTTTTTTTCACAACATTTGTTTTTTAATTCTTTAATTAACATATATTTCACATATAACGGGATGAAATTACATTAAAACGTCTCTTGTCAAGTTATCAACGGGTCTCAAACCAAGCGCAGCCTGTGTCTTAGTATCCCAAACAATTCCATAAATTATTAATGTTTGAAAATGATTTGTGGCTACCAAATACGTAATCAATGTTAGGATTAAGGTAGATTATTATCTACCTAAATAAATTAACTTTTCAAAAAAACTGCTATCTACCCCTCGCAGCGTATTATATCATTTTATTATATTTATATCACATCAATTTTATAGAATAATCATCACATGCTTGCGACAAAGAATGACTGTAATGTAATCAAGTTAACATTTCAGTATAAAATCAATAAGCTCATTGATACCTAAATCCCAACAATGGTTATTTAGTTGGCACGAAACTTTTTCAAACATTATTGGCGTGAAACAAATGATTAAAAACACATGGAATATTCAATATTTTATCACACATGCTGTCATTTCTTATTAAGAAGAACCGAAAGGTACCTAACTCCTATGTTACTCTTTTCAAAATTGCTATTCAGCAAATGCTGAGATGGTTATCCTTTCGGCATGGGCCCGCTCAGCGCTGTTATTACTTCTGTTTACTTTGTCGCTGTGCATTTGTGTCTGTGCTGAAAAAATGTTTTTCTATTTTATTATATTCTAAAATAATATATTATTTTAACGTTTCTATAGCCTAGCCTTTTCCCAACTATAATGGGGTCGGCTTCCAGTCAAACCGGATTTAGCTGAATACCAGTATATTACGCGGAGCGGCTGCCTACTAGACCTCCACAACCCAATAGCTGGGTAATACGGTACTTCATGGCAAGACTGGGGTCAGATTAATTAGCTTCTGACTATCCGTAACGACCGTCAAAGATCTACAAATGACAGCCGGGACCAACGGCTTAACGTACTTTCCGAGGCACGGAGGAAACTCGGTATGTTAAGATGGTCACCCATCCACAGACCAACCTACACAGAATACAATTTAGCCGTCCGTCGTTACTAACCGTCTGCAAGCTCTTTGGCATAAGTCCCTTGTGGTTCTTGTGGGGAACTCACTGTTAGTTCTTCTCCAGTAACAACTACATGAACTATTGGAGCTTCATCGGCAAATACACCCCCAGCTCCTACATCATCAGCCTCTTGCCCAGCAACTACAGTAAAACCAGTGCTTACTTCGGGATTCATTTCATAAACACTACCCTCATCATTGGATGGAATTACATCGCCGTGTGCTACCAGCACCACAGCGGCACTTATGAAGACAAGCAGGAGTTTCATTTTGAAATATAGCTTCCTTTTACGTACCGTATCGTTACTTGTAATGCTTGGAATTATACATATAGCTCACTATTTATACTTCCTGAGTAATAACAAATACGCAATAAATCCTTGTATACTTTTTACAATGACACTGGATATTGCACTTTTTAGATTAAATTAGATACCATTAAAACTCCCCGTGATTTCAACATCATAGTTTTTAGATGATGATAGATCTGGCTGAAAAGTCGACTTGTTTTTCTAAATAAATATTAGCTATTTTCTTAGGGTTCCATACCCAAAGAATGGCAATGGGATCATTACGAACAACATACAGCACATCTTCCTATTACAGCGCTCATCAGCTTTGGCTGTATTCCCGTTTGAAGGATAAAGAAACAGATATCTATAGTATGATAGTAATTTAATCAGGCGGCAGATCAGCGGAGTCTCTCATACGCATGTTAACCTCTCAATTACATATCAAAAACACATCACTTTTATGGGCCAAATAACTAGCCAGATGAGATTAGATCATTAATCTATAGCTGCTGTGGCAACTGCCTGTGACGACCTGATTGTAATAAGTTTACCTCTTGATAAACTGATTACGCACTGAACCCCTAACGAACGTCAACTGGCTACTATCTGCTACAAGAAAATACGATGAAATGATGTAAATAAAGTATTCAGCATAAAATCAGTGAATTAATAAACAAATAAATAAATAAAAATAGAAAACATTAGGAAAAACTTATTTATTACAATCACAACATTAATTCAATTTAAACAATTTTTTTTTATTAAATTGACATCCACAAATACAGAATTTTTTTATAAAGAAACACAAAAGGATGAATCAAAAACAGTTATTTTTGTGTCGTGTCGTGTGGTATAGTTTTAGTTGTGGCACCAACATGTGTCAAGAGAAATACATTGGCCATATCTGAAGCCAAGCCGATAACAAGCGTTGACACACCATGAGTTTGTGCAGATCCAGCGAGAGTCTGCTCGAACTGCATTAGCAATGTAAACCCCAGATTCAGGAGCTGGAATCCGTTCTGAAAAACGAGAACATATAATATTTAGGTTTATTGCAGAGTAAATGGAATACATCATTTGTTAGAAGAAAGAGATCGTATTTTGAGGCTACCATAAACATTAAACAATGTATGAGAAACATTGTAGTTTGGAACTTGTCAGCTGCTTACTCTACACAATCTAAGGCAGAGGGCCTTAGACTGTTTTCAGCAATCGGCAATCGGTCTGCATTCAGTCCCTATTTAAAATTTAGTTACACTTTTACTTACTGATAATTTTACTACTTTATTAAAGTTCAACTAATGACTAATGCCCTTTGCGTTCCAGGTCCGCGGTGACTCTTTTGAACAAATTCCGCTACTGTTCGCGACGGAGCATTTTGATTTATATAACTCGCATAAACGGCCTTATGTACTCATATTCGTAAGCTTATATGTTTTCTAAGTTAGAAGCTTATATACTTAAATAGCAATAGAAATGTTCGCGGAGACGCATTTAACATTGTATAACTCGCATAGATAGTACCTATGTACCTATAGTCGTAGGCCTATGTACTGAATTTAGAAGCTTATGTACTTGCATAGTGATAGTTTGTAAGCTATGTAATCAATTTAAAGTCATATGTTTGTCGTTTTCCCCAAACACGTAAAAGATGTTCTGGGGAAAACATATTTTCAAAGAAAATTATAGTCAATAGGTAGGGCTACACATTTCCCTTACACATTCCCAATAGCACCCTGAGGGCGTGTTCTGATTGGCTGATGGAAATCAGCCAAATCGAAGGTATACACAAAATAGTCATTTCACATTCGAACATAGTAGGGTGGTTGAAGAAAACCATCATGTACACGCACCTTCAGTGCTAAGTTTTTAGGGCATCTAGGAATTTAGGTCTTAAACCATAGGCACTGGAAAGCTGGCACTCAGCCCTATCCAGATATGTACACATCTTCATGGTCAGGCAAGGCATAAAGCCACAAAATAGATAAGAAGATAAACATAGTTTTTTATCCTCTCCCGGGTTCCTGACCTATAGTACCTCCACCCTTGGAGGGGTGGCTTGGTAAGTTGTGTAGCTGGATGGAGGGATGATGCACCTACCCGAATATAGATAGTTTCATAGCCCATGGGGCACAGTTTTTCGGGGAATCAACCCCAAATAGTAAGCAAGCTCAAGACTTGTGATATTTTTGATAGTTAAATGCAACAAGCCCACTAGTGGGCAGGGTTGAGGGGTTGATTTCCAACCCGTTCGACGGGGAATTTCGGGGGATTTGAATAGAGGTGCGTCAACCCCCATCCAGACCTAGAATAGACCTAGATATAGCCGAAAATGTCATAGAACCATAGTAAAAATTTGCAGTTAAAATAAACTGAAGCAGTTAGTTGTTTTTGGGCCTCGTTACGGTAAAGTATCCTCGTACCTTAGTAAATGGTTAAAAATAGCCAATTCGTAGTCACCGGCAGAAGAAACCCTAGAATCTATAAATAGAATCACAGTACTCGCGACTTTGCCCTTAAACCATTAGCTGCAGTGTCCTCAAATTCCTGCCTATTATTTAACCCTGGTAAGCATTCACCCTGCACCCCAATCTACCCCGAAGACAGCAAGTACTTGGCAAGATAGAAGAACGTTGTACGTGTGGTGCGGAGAACCCTAGTTTTCGGTACAGGACGTCAGCGCGGCTGGACGTCGTCGGTCGGTCACAGTTCACTTCGGAGGAGAAGAAAAAGGATAGACCTACCCCATCACAACCCCGTTCCAGTCGATCACGCCCGTCCGGTACATTTTTTGGTCCATTCGAGCCGGATTTCGGACCAAATTTTTTGGTCCTTCGAGAGCCGGATCTCCGCACTCGTACATCTTGTTTCTTAACAGTATGTCAAAACGTATCCGTTCCCGAATCATCCCTTGAAGAATCAACCCTTGAAGAAACAAGCCTTGAAGACTCAAGCCGAAGTCCTGCGATATAGTTTGGCACAAGAGCCAAATATACGCACCCCCTATCTTGTTTCTTAAACAGTATGTCAATTGGTATCCGTTCCCGAATCAACCCTTGAAGAAACAAGCCTTGAAGACTCAAGCCGAAGCCCTGCGATATAGTTTGGCACAAGAGCCAAACATACGCACCCCGTATCTTGTTTCTTAACAGTATGTCAATTGGTATCCGTTCCCGAATCATCCCTTGAAGAATCAACCCTCGAAGAAACAAGCATTGAAGACTCAAACCGAAGCCCTGCGATATAGTTTGGCACAAGAGCCAAACATACGCACCCCGTATCTTGTTTCTTAACAGTATGTCAATTGGTATCCGTTCCCGAATCAACCCTTCAAGAATCATCCCTTGAAGACTCATCCGAAACAGATCCGAAGTTAGTCGTCGATTGACGTTCCTGTGAAGACGCCTCAAGCTCAGCATCGTGGTTCATCGTGAGGACTACCCCTTGAAGAAAACTACCCTTCAAGAACCAACCCTTGAGGACTCACCCTGAGGCGGATCCGAAGCTATCCGTCAACATACGTTCCAGTTAAGAAGCCTCAAGCTCAGTATCGTGGTTCATCGTGAGGACTACCCCTTGGAGAAAACTACCCTTCAAGAACCAACCCTTAAGGACTCACCCTGAGGCGGATCCGAAGCTATCCGTCAACATACGTTCCAGTTAAGAAGCCTCAAGCTCAGCATCGTGGTTCATCGTGAGGACTGCCCTTGGAGAAAACTACCCTTCGGGAGCCACCCTTGGGGACTCACCCCGAAACTTTGGACTTTGAAAATTTTCCTGAAACACTGAAGGATTGCGTCTGGACTTAGAAGATTTCTAAGGAATCCTGGACTTCGAGAAAATTTGAAAATTGAACCTGGACTTGGGAAGATTTTGAAGACCAAACCTGGGACTTAGAAAAATTTTGAGGATTGAACCCAACACTTAGAAAATTTTCGAATATAGAAGCTGGCACTTAGAAAAATTTCGAAGATTCATACTGGGACTTAGAAAAATTTGATCATCTGAACATAGAAAACATAGATTGATTCGGGACATAGAAAATTTTTGAAGATTTTGGACTTTGAAAATTTTGAGAAGATTCTACACTTAGAAAATATAGATTGATTCGGAACATAGAAAATTTTTGAAGAATTTGAACTTTGAAAATTTTAAGAAGATTCTACACATAGAAAACATAGATTGATTCGGGACATAGAAAAATTTTCAAGAATTTGAACTTTGAAAATTTTGAGAAGATTCTACATATAGAAAACATAGATCGATTCGGGACATAGAAAGTTTTTGAAGAATTTGGACTTTGAGAATTTTGAGAGGATTCTACATATGGAAAGCATAGACTGATTCGGGACATAGAAGATTTTTGAAGAATTTGAACTTTGAAAATTTTGAGAAGATTCTACACATAGAAAACATAGACCAATTCGGGACATAGAAAAATTTTGAAGAATTTGGACTTTGAAAATTTTGAAAAGGATTCTACATAGAAAATATAGATTGATTCGGGACATGGAAAATTTTTGAAGAATTTGAACTTTGAAAATTTTGAGAAGATTCTACACATAGAAAATATAGATTGATTCGGACATAGAAAATTTTTGAAGAATTTGGACTTTGAAAATTTTGAGAAGATTCTACATATAGAAAACATAGACTGATTCGGGACATAGAAAATTTTTGAAGATTTGGACTTTGAAAAATTTAAGAGGATTCTACATAGAAAACATAGATTGATTCGGGACATAGAAAATTTTCGAAGAATTTGGACTTTGAAAATTTTGAGAAAATTCTACACTTAGAAAATATAGATCGATTCGGAACTTGGAAAATTTTTGAAGAATTTGGACTTTGAAAATTTTACACTTAGAAAATTCAGAGCAACTCTGGACTTTGAAGATTGGGGACTTCGAAGAATTATCCGAGAATATAGAAATAGTTTGAAGAAAAAACTTCAGTTCAAGTTTTACTGAAGCCTTATCCAGGGACATAGAACAGTTTTGAAGAATCGACTTGAGGATCTGAATCATGCCAGCCTCAAGAAAGGGAACCAGATTTGAGACGCCTTCAGAAAGTACACTGAAGCCGACAGATAGAAGATACAGCCGAAACCTGCCGGTGACTACCCGGGGTTACGCCCGTATCGAACGTATCGAATGTGACAAGCCGCCGTCGACCGTGGGAAGGACGACGCGGTCTTATAGAAGAGTCACAAAGGCACGCGAAGACTTACTCAAGATTAAGTTGGAGCTTGCACAGTTAGCACTTCAGAGAGCCGAACAAGAATCGGACGACGAATATATAAAAGATAGAAACTCGAAAGACGAGTACGTGCGTTCCTGGCTGGAAGAGGCAGCTGAACCTGTTCCTGATCAGAGAGAGACCAACACCGCTGAGGGAGACATCCGTAATGGAACACATAGAAACTGCGAGCAGAATAGAATAGATAGAAACTGCGAGCAAAATAGAATAGATAGAAACTGCGAGCAAAATAGAATAGATAGAAACTGCGAGCAAAATAGAATAGATAGAAGCTGCGAG
This sequence comes from Lacanobia oleracea, assembly GCA_950371165.1. NCBI lineage: Eukaryota > Metazoa > Arthropoda > Insecta > Lepidoptera > Noctuidae > Lacanobia > Lacanobia oleracea. The sequence goes on along the minus strand of OX493391.1, from coordinate 19,960,311 downwards.
CAGCAACCGTCTCCCCCTTTAGACTTCGTACCGATAGTGGACTCTCGTCGAGCGCAAGTACCGGAACTAGAGCTGAAAGTCGATGAAGTGACTAAACAGATGGCACCACCGAAGAAAATAGAAGACGACGGGGAAAACAGATTACAGCCGTTAATAACGGACCTTACAACAGCTATAGTATCGCAAGCTGATAGAAAAACAGAACAGAATTCGTCCTCGCCGTCAAAGGTCATCATGACCTTACCGAATTTCAATGGTGCACACACAGAATGGTTGTCGTTTCGAGCCATTTATGTAACAGCTCGAAAAAATTTCAATGATGTCAAGAATACAGCAAGATTCAGAAGGCAAAGACAGTATCAGTCGTTACCTGACCTTTCGTTGTTCAGCGAATTCGTCACTGAACAAGCCCGCTTCTGCAGCGCCTTTGCTCCCGCCGAGAATTTCAACGCAACAGAGGGCCCATCAAACAGACGTATAGCACAGAGAACCCACACAGCAACAGAAAAACCGGCCGATAGATGCCGTGTATGTGGGAAAGATGGGCACATAGAACGCGATTGTCGGAAATTCATAGAAGGCAACAGCGACAAGAGATGGGAGCTAGCAAAGAAGCTCAATTTGTGCTATCGCTGCATGAAGTTTCGACGTAAGCGGCACCAGTGCAAACCGAAGAAGTGTGGCATCAAAGAGTGTATAGCCACACACAATCGGCTACTTCATTTCGAGAAGAAGCCCGCTGCAGCGACTGCCGAAAAGCCGAAGGTCCTCGAACAGAAGCAGGAACCACAAGAAGTGGTTGCCAGCGTGCGAGCATAGTCGAGTCATGCCTACCTCAAGATGGTACCGGTCCGGGTGATTGGACCGGCGGGAGAGGCATCTACGTTCGCCCTTCCCGACGATGGATCAACCGTATCATTGATCAACGAGGACCTTGCCAGACAATTTGGAGCCGAAGGCCGCATAGACCCACAGAAGACATCTTGAAACGACACACCAAACAGATAGAAAATGGGCATATAGAAACCGCAATTTGAAATGCCCGATAGTTATGAGACAGCCCACAAACGGCTTGTCTCTATAGAAACTCGATCGATATCCGACTCTTCGAGATAGATATACGGAACAGATGGACTCGTTCCTATAGAAAGGGTGCGCCGAGAAAGCGCCCGAAAATAGTACACCAGGAAGAACCTGGTACCTACCTCATATCGATGTCTTCAAGCCGATGAAGCCAGAGAAGTACCGTATAGTACACGACGCCGCAGCTAAATCGAATGGAATGTCTTTGAACGACTTCCTACTCACAGGACCAGACCTGTTACAGTCACTGCCCGGCGTCATGATGAGGTTCCGTAGACACCCCATAGCCATTTCGGGCGATATTGCCGAAAAGTTTGTGCAGGTGAAAGTCCGACAAGAGGACACAGACGCCCTCCAATATCCGTGGAGAGGCAACAGACACCCTCCAATATTCGTGGAGAGGTAATAGTACAGAGGGAGCCCCCGACGAATATCGAATATCAATCATATTCGGCGCGGCCAGCCCAACGTGCACAGCGCCAAAAGCGAAGATGCACATAGAAAATGCGCTTGGTATAGAATGAAGACCAAGTGCAGACACGCTAGATTTGAACCTGACCCTAGCGCGTCCATCGAGTGGAGTCTTAAGAAAAGACATAAAACCACAAACAAAGTCCAAGAAGAGGACATGAATGCCCTCCAATGTTCGTGGAGAGGCAATAGAATAGAGGGAGCCCCGCCGAATAGAGTGATACAATCATGTTCGGCGCGGCAAGCCCAACGTGCACAGCGCCAAAAGCGAAGATGCACATAGAAAACGCGCTTGGTATAGAATGAAGACCAAGTGCAGACACGCTAGGTTTGAACCTGACCCTAGCGCGTCCATCGAGTGGCGTCTTAAGAAAAGACATAACCACAAACAAAGTCCGAGAAGAGGACATGAATGCCCTCCAATGTCCATGGAGAGGCAATAGAATTGAAGGGAGCCCCGCCGAATATAGAGTGATGCAATCATGTTCGGCGCGGCCAGCCCACCGTGCATACCTGTAAGCGCAAGGATGCACCATCGAAAACGTGCTTGGTCTAGAATAGAGACCAAGTGCAGACACGCTAGGTTCCAACCTGACCCTAGCGCGTCCATCGAGGGGCGTCTTAGAAAAAGACGTGCCCACCAAGAAGAGGCATTCGAAATAGTGCTTGGCGTAGCCTCAATAGTACAGTACGCGCCAAGCAAATGCTCCAAAAAGTATGGAGAAAACGAGTCGACTGCTATCAGTCACTCGACATAGAAACCGTACTCACAGAGAAACACCAACGAAGAGGTGTTGTCCACACTGTTGTGTGAGGCAGAGTACGGAAAACAGCCGCCCGCTGAAATAGGTATCAGTCGCCAGCGAAGGCGATGAATCCATCACGCCGAACCACTTCCTACTCGGTGGTTCGGCCAGACTGCACCGCACCCGGCGTGTTCACCGAGCAACACGTCGACACCACAAAACACTGGCGGCGCTCACAAGCGCTCGCCGACCAGTTCTGGCGCCGCTGGGTGAGGGAGCACTTACCCGAGCTCCAACACCGGCGGGAGCGCCACCACCGTGGCCGTGGTCTGCAGGTGGGCAACCCTGTGCTCATCGCAGACGGCCAGCTGCCTCGCAACACGTGGCCGCGAGGCCGCATCGCAGCAGTCTTCCCTTGGGCGCACCACAGGTCCGGATCGCTGAGGTGCGCATATCCGGCGGCACTCTTAAGCGTCCGGCGAAGAGGCTGATCCCGTCATCGAAATGGTCCAGAGCGTCGGAGCTACGGGCCGGAGCGACGGGCGTCGCGCCGGCGAGCTTCGAGGCAACAGTCGTCGGGGCGACGAGCGTCGCGCCGGCGAGATTCGAGGCAACAGTCACCGTGGCAACGGGCGACGCAACTACAGTCGTCGCTCACCGGCGAGATGCAGCGCCGCGCCGACATCGCAACGAGTCGTCACTGCGCTGCACGGCGGGAGAAATGTTCGCGACGGAGCATTTTGATTTATATAACTCGCATAAACGGCCTTATGTACTCATATTCGTAAGCTTATATGTTTTCTAAGTTAGAAGCTTATATACTTAAATAGCAATAGAAATGTTCGCGGAGACGCATTTAACATTGTATAACTCGCATAGATAGTACCTATGTACCTATAGTCGTAGGCCTATGTACTGAATTTAGAAGCTTATGTACTTGCATAGTGATAGTTTGTAAGCTATGTAATCAATTTAAAGTCATATGTTTGTCGTTTTCCCCAAACACGTAAAAGATGTTCTGGGGAAAACATATTTTCAAAGAAAATTATAGTCAATAGGTAGGGCTACACATTTCCCTTACACATTCCCAATAGCACCCTGAGGGCGTGTTCTGATTGGCTGATGGAAATCAGCCAAATCGAAGGTATACACAAAATAGTCATTTCACATTCGAACATAGTAGGGTGGTTGAAGAAAACCATCATGTACACGCACCTTCAGTGCTAAGTTTTTAGGGCATCTAGGAATTTAGGTCTTAAACCATAGGCACTGGAAAGCTGGCACTCAGCCCTATCCAGATATGTACACATCTTCATGGTCAGGCAAGGCATAAAGCCACAAAATAGATAAGAAGATAAACATAGTTTTTTATCCTCTCCCGGGTTCCTGACCTATAGTACCTCCACCCTTGGAGGGGTGGCTTGGTAAGTTGTGTAGCTGGATGGAGGGATGATGCACCTACCCGAATATAGATAGTTTCATAGCCCATGGGGCACAGTTTTTCGGGGAATCAACCCCAAATAGTAAGCAAGCTCAAGACTTGTGATATTTTTGATAGTTAAATGCAACAAGCCCACTAGTGGGCAGGGTTGAGGGGTTGATTTCCAACCCGTTCGACGGGGAATTTCGGGGGATTTGAATAGAGGTGCGTCAACCCCCATCCAGACCTAGAATAGACCTAGATATAGCCGAAAATGTCATAGAACCATAGTAAAAATTTGCAGTTAAAATAAACTGAAGCAGTTAGTGGTTTTTGGGCCTCGTTACGGTAAAGTATCCTCGTACCTTAGTAAATGGTTAAAAATAGCCAATTCGTAGTCACCGGCAGAAGAAACCCTAGAATCTATAAATAGAATCACAGTACTCGCGACTTTGCCCTTAAACCATTAGCTGCAGTGTCCTCAAATTCCTGCCTATTATTTAACCCTGGTAAGCATTCACCCTGCACCCCAATCTACCCCGAAGACAGCAAGTACTTGGCAAGATAGAAGAACGTTGTACGTGTGGTGCGGAGAACCCTAGTTTTCGGTACAGGACGTCAGCGCGGCTGGACGTCGTCGGTCGGTCACAGTTCACTTCGGAGGAGAAGAAAAAGGATAGACCTACCCCATCACAACCCCGTTCCAGTCGATCACGCCCGTCCGGTACAGCTACCCTGGCAGGCACTGGTTCTAGCGGGCCCCGTTTATTATGCTGACATCTCTTTGAAATATCAAAGAGCTCACTCTAAGTCATAATCTGCTTTTTGTTATCCTCTACCACATTACTAGCTCATTTGACTCAACCAAATGGCAACCATTCGGGTAGCGCATTATTTTATTCTTTCATCTTTTTAAATTTATTTCCTTTAATACTTGCTATTATTTAATTTGACTACTCTGATAATAAGAGCTATTGACATCCTCATTCGTCTAATGGTCAGAACCGCTTGTACTAAGCAAGGGATCGAAGATTAATCGCTAAAAATGAAATTATTATTTTCATTTAGTCGTTCTAGGTAAGTAGCAGTCCAGAAATTTTTATGTCAGAAAACAATTTACTAACTCAAATTCTTAATTTCCGGTCGAGGAGATACAACGCATAATCAGGAAAAAAAATACAAAAATAAAATAATAGTGTTCACTTACGAGCTGCAGGTTCCGCTGCTTCATAAACCCTTGGTACTTCTTCAGCACCAAACATGCGCACTCCGGGAGCTTGTTCAGCGAAGACTTCCTGGGGCGCTACACCCTCAGCCTCTTGCCCGGCCACAACAGCATAACCAGCGACTACTTCGGGTTTAATTGCAGAAACACTATCCTGTTCTTCGGCTGGAGTAACATCACCGCGTGCTACCAGCGCCAAGGCACTAACGAAAACTAGTAGAAGTTTCATTATAAAATACGACTTTGTTCTGCACTTTCTTCCACAATAAGGACGGAGGTTAATTGTGATTTTGAATCGTTTAAACCTTGTATTTATACTAACTGGTCATGGTGTTAGTGGTGGTGGTGGCGATGACACTCAAGATAAGGATTTAACGCCTCGATATTTCAAGTGAGATCATGATTTGCGTATTGAAATGTCGAGTGCTGTAACTGAAGATAGGTACTTGTTTCTTTTAATGTACAGTACCTATGAAATAAATAGAAGTTTCAAATTCAAGTAGGATCGAATAGAAGCAAAATCTGCAGTTATGTATAGTTGCGAGCTTGGGGTTCGTTACAATAAAAACAGCCGATTAATCCACCAAAAATAACACTTTAATTTACAACAGTAATTAACACTTTAAACACACAATCGCACTACTGAACACTTCACTTACTTCGCAGTTGAAGATCGCTTTCGAAGTTATCGCTTGTATCGCCAATTCAGTACTGACAGTTACAGTTACAGTTATTTCTAGAACCTTCTAGTATGGAAACTTCTGGAAATTTCGGGTACATATCGGTCCCGACTGACCTGGTGTCGAAGCATCGAGAATGGTCTAGCATAGAAAATTCTAGAAACATCTTGACCTCAGTAATTCCGCTATTCGATACTAGATGGCGCCACTAACACATAAAGGCGCGTAACAGTATTTTAATTTTTTTATATAACTGCTGATCTCAAAAACAATAGTTCTTATTGGCGTGCAATTTTGTCAGATTGGCTGACTCTGAATGGAGCGATGCCAATCTAGACAAGTGCAATGCTGCTATGAGACCCAAGCGTGTCTCTTTTTTGCTAAAAGGAGCCAATTGTACCGAGCTCCACCTTTCCGTGGTGTAACCGTGACGATAACTAACCGACTTCAGCTTCTTGGTGTTACGTTAACATCTATCCACAATTTTGGCCCTTTCATAGAGCGAAGGCTCAAATAGCTGCTAGAAAGTTGGGGATCCTAGCAAAGGTGAGACGGTACTTCTTGCCACAACAGTTGCTTAAACTTTCATCTCTCTCTGTTGCAACTGTCATGTGTCTGTACTACTCTCATCTTTGGGACGGGTCAGCCAAATAGCAGCTTGAGTAAATTGAGAAACGAGCCAAGAGGGTCATCGGCAATGATGAGCTCGTCGAGTCGAAGCTCCAAATTCTTGAGCATCGATGCCGAGTTGCTGGCCTGTCGGTTTTGGAGGTATGTGGAACAGAAAGTAAAGTCCCGCAAACTTCCATTGAAAAGGAAGGATCCTCCGACCAGGTGGTTGTTGTGCCCGAAAGTTGATATTCTATATGTTCAATTCGCACGATAAACTCAAAATTTCGTAGTAGTAGTTCGCTTCAAGTTAGATAGATAGCGTCACGGTTCTTTTTGTTGCGATGTAGATGTCCGTTGGTTTTTCTTGTGGCGGCATTGATGCCGATACATCACTCCCCTCCGGAGACCAGAGGTCGATAGTGGATGAGTCGTCCATACTTCTTGAAATGCTTGCCAGGCGAGTGGAAGGTTGTTTCTAGTGAGTCGGAACCGGAAGTTGCAGAGTTCACGGTAAGTCGGAACTCTCTGCGGTGCCCCAGTGAGTCAGGTTGATGATATCCCTGTGAGCCGGGATGATGCTACTGGCTCTAGTGAGTCGGGTTGATGAAATCCCTGTGAGTCGGGATGATGCTACTGGCTCCAGTGAGTCGGAGCGGTGCTGTTCGACTTAGTGACGTGACTGCGGGCGTCGACCAGGAGAGGTTCTTCATGGCTCTTCGTGTGACTGGCCGAAGGTGCAGTGTGCTTGCCAAGGTCGCTGGTGAGGTTGAGGGTGATGATAGTGGCTGAGGATGCTGACCAGGAATGCGCGGTCGCTGCATACTGGTGGTCAAGATACCCGTAGAAGCCGTGGAAACTGGCTAGCTGTATGACTCGCTGCTTGAGAGCTTGAGGTCACGATGAGGAAGTGATGATGACGTCACGCTAAGATAGTTGCACGAAGGTTGGGCTGACGTTCTTTGTTGAGGGTCAATAGTTTTATGATCCTAGCAAAGGTGAGACGGTACTTCTTGCCACAACAGTTGCTTAAACTTTCATCTCTCTCTGTTGCAACTGTCATGTGTCTGTACTACTCTCATCTTTGGGACGGGTCAGCCAAATAGCAGCTTGAGTAAATTGAGAAACGAGCCAAGAGGGTCATCGGCAATGATAGGCTCGTCGAGTCGAAGCTCCAAATTCTTGAGCATCGATGCCGAGTTGCTGGCCTGTCGGTTTTGGAGGTATGCGGAACAAAGAGTAAAGTCCCGCAAACTTCCATTGAGAAGGGAAGATCTTCCGACTCAGAGTACTGTGGGCTACAATACTGCTGGTAAAATCTCAGTTTCCTTCAGGGAAGGCCACGTTTCCTAAAACAATTAGACATTGTTTAGTTCCAACAGTGATGAGTATTTTCGAAAATTGTCCTCTTCATCCGAACGCACCAACTTTGTGTGTAGTGTAGATAATGCATAAGTTATTTTAATAAGCAGCTAAAGATCCTACATATTGCAAAAACTCCGGAGTTTCCTTACGTTTACTCCGTATCAAGAATATCATCACTACTACCTCTGTCATCATATATTATCCATTCAGTATACATATTGCATTTGAACGGTTCATAATTACGATCAACAGTCTAGTGTAACAGAAAGTGTAGAAGAGAGCCGTATTGCAAAATGAAACTCCTGCTTGTTTTCGTGAGTGCCTTGGTGCTGGTAGCACACGGCGAATTCAGTGTAAAAGCTTCAGCTGTTCCCGAGTTTGGTTCTGAAGAGAAAACAAAGGTTTATGATGTAGAAAAACTTGCAGCCGGTAAGTAATAAATTTTTTTTTCGGTTCCATCTTCTTTTCCCGATTTTGCGTTTCATCACTCGTTCCGTTATAACATACTAGATTAGGGAGTGGATTTGTTTTATGTCATTGAGGGTCAGATTTAACTGGTCATTAATCCAGACACTGGGCTGCATCTGTTCAATTTGTCTTCGGTGGACCTGAGGATCCGCACAAAAGATCTCAATCTTTACAGTGGCGGTTATGATAAATATTCGTGGAAATGCAGCCAGTAACATTCAGTCTATTGCCACTGAAGCGAATATTCGTACATTGACATCAAAATTTAGAAATGTAATAATACTATTCCATTGATCCTTCTTCTATCTAGTTACTTAGGGTCAACCAGGAACGGATATTTAAAAAGATTTAATAAATGACGTCCTCCTTTTTCAGAATACATTCCGGCTCCTGAAACTGGAGTGAACATTCCAAGCGTTGTAAGGGCCTGCAATACCGACGCATGTCATAAGCGCCAGAGTTTCTCATAAGCGCGGCTACAGAGTTGGCGTCTGTACTTCCTACCCTACCACTCCCTCATGTTGGTGCCACAACTAATAATATATATGACAATGATGTAGAAGAAAAAATAGCAGATCTTGATCCATACTGGTTTTTAGTCAATTGGGGAAATACAATGTGTGTTTTTTGTTTTTTCAAATAAAAAATTAGTTTAGTTTTCAAAGTCTTTTGGTTTTGCCTAGTCCGTAATACTCGAGCTTCAGGAGCAATGTATCGTGATCAACGCAATCAAACGCCTTTGAGAGATCACAAAAAACACCTATGGTATCCTGTGCTTCATCCCACGCATTAAAAATGTGCTTTAGTAAGATAATTCCAGCGTCGTTGTACAAGGTGTTATTCATATTAAAATGATTAAGCATCTGAATTAACATTACTTTTTCAAATACATTACTAAACACTGGCAACACAGATACTAGTCTATAATTGTTTGTAGCTTTACTATCCCCAGATTTAAAAAGTGGTATCACCTTACTGAATTTCATTAGGTCCGGAAATACTCCTTGATCCACCCACACACAAATTAGATATTAAAGCTAAGTGCAGTGCTACAGTCAAAGTAATCTTATCTTACAAACGTCTATTATTTCCATTATGGAACGCAGCGTGGTTTTTCGAATTCTGTTCTTTCTTTTTACGACCAGAATGCTGCGTTCCATCGCTCATTTGCAAACTCCAAGGGCGAACTTTTGCTACGGTGAGAAACCAGTTTTGAGCACTGTACGTTAGGATGGGAGGAATACATATTTCCATGAGTTTGGGCTTCAGTGATATCGGCAGATCACCCTTCATTAGCGTCTTAATGGAGCAGTAACGTATTTAGTTTCCCAGGCGTTTTATTCTTTTGTTTTTTTTTTCGTTGCAGCTATCGATTTCATTTTTTTGCCTGTTTACGAATGAAACTAACTAGCCCAATTAGATGTATTAATTGGGCCAGTTATTTTCTTTCATAAACACGTACCGTGTATAAATTACATCAATATAATGTATTTCTTGCTCATCTACCTCGACCTTACGGTTCGTGCTGTTGGTCTGCAGTTCTAGAGCTGTGGGAGCCAAACAGATAATGTCACCGGCAAGTTGGAGGTTTCTCAGCCTCCTTTTGCCAACTTCAATACCTTCGGTCTTCCATGAGGCTGCCAGTGTTTTAAATAACTCCTCAAGTGTGCTCGTAAATAATTTTGGAGAGAGTCAATTGCCTTGTTAACACTCTTTTCTTAACTTGTGTTAACACTCTTTTAAATTTTAAATGAAGGTCCAGCAGTAATCCGTTTGAAGTTAGCAGTGCTATTTTTGTAATTGTTTCAAATTCAAAGCATTTTATTTCAAATAAACCATTCACAGGCACTTTTGAAACGTCAAGGTCGGTCAGTCAAAAACATGGAAGCTATTTGCACGTTCCAAAGCGTAGATCTCTATGGAGAAGAACGTGCAAGAAACTCCACGGACACTCTTTTAAATCATGTTCTGGTTTTACAAAATTTCAAGTTACATATACTTGTTGCTTCTGCATGTGAGGACAATGCAAAGGAAAAAAAAAAGGCTTATTATAAGAATTTTAAATATAAAGATTAAAATAAGCCAATGGCAGTTAAGAGATGACCAGTCTCAACCGACGGCGCCTGTTCACGAACATGACGCGTGTATCGGCACCCTTCAGCTCAACCATTTCGAAGGGAACCGAATGATCAAACCCACGCGCCGCCATCAGCGAGACATTTGAGTGAGCATGACATGCTCTCAACCACCATGCTCGTTCATGTCCAACAAGTAAAACTATAACTACTCACATAAAATGTAAATGGTTTCATGGTACTCACATTTACAAAATTTGAAAAATATGCTTCTACTTTACACAAAACTATGGTTGTCAATGACCAAATAATGAAAAATAAATTAATAAAGAGAACGATTAAGATCTTACATTAAAAAGAATAAATAAGTAATTAATATGATAATATAATTTGTATGTATATAAGAATAAATAAACGAAATAATGTAAGAACCTCTAAAAGGAGCGAGCATCTCTTCCAAATATAAAAACATAGAAACCTAAAAAGTGGACCTAAGCAGCTGTGACTGTGGAGCAGGACTAGCATTTAGCCAAGCGTTTTTATCGAGGATATAATCTTCCAGTTTATAATACGCTTGTCTACATAGTGTGCGTTTTATGCATGCTTTAAATTTTCTCTCATTCAGTTCGAGAATATCAACTGGTATTTTAATATAAAATTTAATACAGTACCCCATAAAAGAAGTGTGTACTTTGGCCAATCTGAATCGGGGTTGATCTAATTTGTTCCTATTTCTAGTATTAAAATTATGCCTGTCACTAATCTTGCTAAAGAGATGAAGATTTTTCCGAACATACATAATATTTTCGTAATGTTGATATCCTTAAACAGTTCTCTTAGGGAATCACGCCGACGGAGATTGTAAATGGCTCTGATGGCTCTTTTCTGCAGGACAAATATAGACTCGATGTCTGCAGCACGTCCCCATAATAAGATACCGTAAGACATGATACTATGAAAGTAACTAAAATAGACCAGCCTCGCGGTATCTATATCGGTAAATTGACGGATTTTTCTGACAGCTAAGCTGCTGAACTTAGCCGTCCCGCAAGAGATGTTAAATGAGGACCCCATTGTAGCCTTGAGTCAAGCGTAATCCCCAGGAAAACCGTGTTTTCGACGAATTCAAGTTTCTCCTTGTTCAATACTATGTCGCAATCATTTCTTTTAGCGTTCGGTAAGGCAAATCTGATGCATTTAGTTTTTTTCCCATTTAATACTAAATTATTAGCAGTAAACCAATTTTGGACCTGCTATAGGGCGTTATTTACGTCGTCAAGATTTATGGAACGTCTATCTATCTTAAAAATTAAGGACGTATCGTCAGCAAATAATACCATATGAGGTTGATTTTTTAAAATTTGAGTTTATAAGTTTGAGTTTATTAATCTAACCTATTAATTTAACGTACTAAAATTATTATCTATACATTTTTCTAGTTTTATCAACTTAAACTGCTTATACAAAGTTGATACGAAAGAGAGCCATTAAATTACACTACGTATACTATACGTGTTTAGTATTAATTCAATACGGTATAAAAATAAAAAGCGCCAAAAATTAGAAAATAATTTTTTTCAAACAAACAAACTAAATAGCTTACAAATCAGAATAAAATGCAACCACCCTTTGTAAATAAATTTGACTGACCTTAGATACCTAGGTAACACAGTGGCAACTTCGCGCACGCGCCGGAGTGCGGTGTGTGTAATCTCGTGTCGAGAAGGGGCCCGGGGCGGTGGGGCCGCCGGAGGCTTAGGCCTCCGCTCGCGCTGGCTTTTATGTTAGATAAGGTTTTGAAGTACGCACACAAAAACAAACAAAATATTTTTTTTAATTCTAGATGTGTCCTCCATTCACATTAATATACAAATTATACCGAGGGTCCGTCGCCAAGCACTTTAATTTGTGGGCAATTGCGGCTGTCACCATAGCTTTCTCTGTACGTTCGCAGATCTAAAGCTGCGTTACCACGGCATTCGCCGTAAATTAAAATCATGTCAGTGTATTCTGACGCCACGTAAGTTACACGAGGCATTTTTGAAAACTTTGATTACACACATACCACCAAAGTTTAATTACGTGTCCTACCAACCATAAAAACAGTCAATCACAAAAAAAAACACTAATACTAAATAATATTAATCCCAAGTTACGTGTCCTGTCACAATAAAAAAGGAGTACTGTCTTAAACTTATTTAGTGTCCTATCACAATAACAAAACAAAATCACAATTGTCAGCGCGCGAATTCGACAAATCGTACGTTCCGAAAGGATAGCGTCGGCGCACTGAAAAAACAAGTTTTTAGAGGCCCTACTTACCGATCGCAAAAAACTAGGATGCAACAAACTGACCTATTTTTGTCTCTTTTAGGCGCGGAATGTTTTGCTATGTTTGTCACTCTCGTAGTGAAAGTGCAAGTGTGTGTGTATTTATTACTTCCTTGTTTGCATTGCCAACTTTTTAGTGAAATATTTTGTGTACTTGTGACATGCGTCAGAGCGGCAACAGCGCATCGTAGATTTATCGTTGTAAGGTGCATGACCTATGCTTAGACATAATCAGCTGTTAGGAAAGATACATCGTGTTCAAACGGTGCAAAAACTTAAAAAAATATTTGCGACTAAACTACTGATCGTTTTAATTGGTTTTTGGTACATAGCTTGAAAATAGTACCCAGTATAGTTTAAAGGAAAGCCCCTCTGTCGTATCAACTTTGTATAGTCACGCAGTCTGTTATATTTTTATCCTTGCGGCGATCGACTGGAATCGCCTCTGATGGGTGTGTATAAATGTTTGGTATAATAACAGATGGTACAATTAATTTTTGTTTGTTTGTGTTTTGATTTGTGTGTATGTATGTGTAACTTTTGATGTGGTTATGGACTCTGGTCTGAATTAAAGTTTATTATTATTATAATATCATTTGAAATATCGTTCATATGCAATAATTTTCATATGCAATAAAAACATTTAACCTAATTTCATTTGATCTAATGTTATATTTCATATAACATTCATTTTCTCTAATAACATTTGCTATAACGTTCATTTCACATAATTTTCAATTAGTATAATGCTCTTTTTGTAAAACGTTCATTTGACCTAATGTTCATATTACTTAATTTTCTAAGGATCTTGAGAAAAACAAATTAAATTGTAACCTAACCTCAAAACACTAAAGTTGCTTCTGCATCGTCTCCGGCGCTGCGAGAAGTGCAACCCCTTCGCCCTTACGTAACAAAGGATAGGCACCCAAAGGGAGCCTGTGCTTTGTTACAGCGGGCGGGGGTTGCTCTCCTTCCGCGCCTCTGGTTTTTATACACACTCTAGGGGTAGCAGCCAAAAGTCTACGTGAAGTCGGGGTGCCCCGATTCAGTTTTATTATTATTTATTTATTTAACATAATGTAAATAACATCTTACAGCTTACATATCGCCAATTCGATGTTATCACAAAAACAAAAAATAAAATGGCTACTTCAATCCTAACTTTCGACGAATATTATAGTAACTGAATGTTATCAATTGAATATTATTTTAAATGTGCATTACGTAAAATGTTCATTATACCATATAAAATTGGGTTAAATTAAATTATACTTATCAATAATTCACTATATCATTTGATCGTTATATTATACGAAAGTATATTAAATTAAATTAGGTCATATGATTGTTAGGTCTTTTGTTATTATTTCAAACGTTACACACCCATCCCTGATATACATTCAGTCAAAAAAGTATCGGGAATGGATGATTTGTTTATGGTTCCAAATTCAAATTTTAGTTTTTTTGTAGTTGTTAGATTGGCACAACTGTTTTCCATTTTGGCGCGGAGTTTGAGTTGCATCTGTTATTTATATTAAATACAGTGCTGGTTTTAGTAATATCATATATAGTGTGTATTGCGAATTTCATAATGGACAAAAATATCGAACAAAGAGTTTGTCTTGAATTTTGCATCGCCAATGGAATTTCGTGTTCGGAGTCACTGAAAATGTTACAGAAGGCTTACGGTGAATCGACTTTATCAAAAACTCGTGCTTATGAGTGGTTCAAAGCGTTCAAAAGCGGTCGAGATGTGATGGAAGATTTGCCTCGCTCTGGTAGGCCGTCAACGTCTGCAACTGAAGTTAACATCGCAAAAATGAAGGAAATAGTGACTGAAAATCCCCATTCAACTCTGAGAGAGATAGCCGCCGAACTTTCTGTATCCCACGAGTCGATCCGTACCATTTTAACTAATCATTTGGGTATGAAACATGTTGCTGCTCGGCTAGTCCCAAAAGATCTGAATTTTCTCCAAAAACTCAATCGCATGAAAGCCGCTGAGGACATGCTAGAACGAGTCAGTTCGGACCCAACATTCATGAAACGCATTGTTACTGGTGACGAGACGTGGGTTTACGAGTTTGACATGCAAACTAGTCAACAAGCTTCGGAGTGGCGCCTTCCAACTGAACCGAAACCGAAAAAACCACGCCAAAGTCGATCAAAAGTCAAAGTCATGTTGACTGTTTTCTTTGACTATCGCGGTGTTGTGCACTCTGAATTCTTACCGGAAGGTCTAACGGTAAATAAAGAATATTATTTGAGCGTTATGCGGCGTTTAAGAGAGCAAATTCGACGAAAAAGGCCAGATTTGTGGAAAGAAAATTCTTTGATTTTGCACCACGACAATGCGCCTTCGCACAAGGCTATCATTGTGAACGAATTTTTAACCAAACACTCAACAAATACCATCCAGCAACCACCATATTCACCAGATATGGCTCCTGCTGACTTTTTTCTTTTTCCTAAACTCAAATTACCACTTCGTGGCACCCGTTTTCAATCGATAGAAGACATAAAGGAGAATTCGCGGCGAGAACTGAACTCAATTCCGGAAGCAGCGTTTAAAAAATGTTTTGATTAATGGATTATTCGTTGGCGCAAGTGTATCGTTTCTAAAGGAGCATACTTTGAAGGTGATAAAATAAATTTGGATGAATAACAGACATTTTGTGTATTATTGATCTTTTCCCTGTACTTTCTTGACAGAGTAGTAGACCCTCTTCGACCAATTACCCACATTGCATAAACCCAATTTGGAGTCGTCTGAGCGACTTCATTAGAATTCATTATAGGGACAACTAACCTTCGTTTGACATTAGTCTGGTAATTACATACGTTTTTATCAACAAAAAAAATCAATGCAGAATGAAACATTTTCATCAATATAAGTATTAGATAGAATCCACAAAAAAAAGTTCAAAAATTTATATCACAACAGTTTTATTAAATCGCAAAACATCATTATTTTTGTCAACAGAAAGTAATACACATATAATATATTGATCTGTCTAAGAGCTAGAAATGATCAAAACTAAAATTTGTAATAGAAACCGATCAAGAAAGACATGAAGATTTTTCCTAATCTGCCTTGAACCTAATACTTTAATGATGTTGAAAATTAATTACAGTTTGACAGATTGTTGTAGCTTGATGTGCTGACGTCTGTACTTAATGGGAGCACTGGCAAGTAGTGGTGGACACGCAGATCCCTTTAGCAAAACCGAGCATGTTGCAAATCTGGAGACACGCAGAGTTGATACAGGCCCTCGAGATAATAGGGATGTATACGGTTTCGGGAAGGTCATTGAAGGCATTGAGTTCTAGAACAAGAGAAAACCGTTTTATAATGATCGTATCGGGTATAATCCTAACAACACTAGAAGGTGAATAAAAGATCTACATAAAAAATATGTTAATGTTTCAGATAGCTGTAGGTAGACAGACTACAGACACATAGTTTGGAAGTTGAGAGTGAGTAATTTACGTCCAGGTCAGCAGGCACCATCGTCGCTTACCATCAGGTGAGAGTGATAAAAGTATAAAACACATACAGCCTCAGTTACCGTTTCTAAGTCGCCAATCTATTTGATAGTTTTTACTCACTGGGATACTGTTACTATCTGCTCTCTATGAGAAAGCAACCTCAATCCGTCCAGCAATCCACTCCATTATAATTACGTCACCGTGACTTACTAAGTTATGGTCTGCAGGCATAGACCGTTCTTCTTAGACAAATCTGGGATCAAGAGATTTAATGATTATTTAGTGATTAAACTTACCACTTGGAAGTTCTTCTAGTCCAAAAGACGTTTGTGGCGCCGCACCAACATCCGTCAATTCCTCTCCGTCTGCAGCTGCGTCGGCGAGTGTGTCCTGGGGTCCAATAACATCAGCCTCTTCCCCGGCAACAACAGCATACCCAGCAACTACTTCTGCTTGAACCTGGTTAGTTCTTTCCTCGTCATTCGATGGAGCAGCTTTGCCGTGTGCTACCAACACCAAGGCACTTACGAAAACAATCAGGAGCTTCATTTTGAAATACGACTTTCTTTAATCGAAACGAATTTCCAAATGAAATATTTCTCGAATTGATTGCAATATCAATCGTCTATTTTACTTTTTATACCAAAAGATAGTAATGCATTATTTGTATGATTTTGTTTGTCACCACTTCAGATTGCATTTCAAACCCTTGAAGAAGGTGGTGTGGTGTATGATTCATCATTGTGTTGCGCACGGAAACATCGACTCTATAACCTGTAGCTGTATGTTCAACTTGGAAATAGCTGTGTCTTGTATGTGAACCTTTGCAAGTTTCAAATTGTTTCCCAACAGTTACGATTAATCAATTCTTTATTTAGCGCACTGTATCCTTATAACATAAGTACATATGAAGAAATTTTATCATCTGTACTCAAACTGAAACTCAAAGGATTAATTTCAATTAAACCATTTACAGGCACTTTCAGAATAGAACAGAAAATATTTATTCGACACAGCCACAAGAAAAAGCAACAAACACATTATAAAAAACAACAGAACAATAATACAAAACGAAAACGAAATCGGTTTTCGTTTTGTATTATTGTTCTGTATATACAGAGAAATTGTGCTGAGCCATACCGAAAAGGTTACCATCTCAGCATTTGCTGGGCGTCAGACATCCAGCGCTGGTTTTGAATTGTCAAATTCGGTCAGTCAAAGAGATGAAGTTATTTGCATGTTCCAAATTTTGCATAGATCTGTATGACGAAGAACGTGCATGAAACTCCACGAACAACCTTTTAAATCAATTTTTTTTACAATGTTACGTTCAGGTATTAAAAATCATTTTGGTTGAAACACATAAATAATTATGTGAGAACTATTTAAAAGACGTGCACGATAAAAGCGTCCGGAGTAAAAAGCAACAACCGGGAAAATGCAATATTTCCATTTTTACTTTAATTTTAAACAACTCCATCTAGAATTGACCACCACATAAATAAGAAGTGAAATCGCTTTTATTTATTGCCAAAATTGCGTTTTTAAACCGAAAGTTTCAATTTTCGTGCGAAAATGAACGATGACGTCTGCCACTGCTCAAGAACTGTCCTAACTCAAAGACATAAGTATGCCTTTTCGTTGTCATAACAGCAGTGACGTCACTGAACGTTGTTTTTAAATACGTTCCGTTTCACGTTACTTTAATTCATTATGTTTGTTAAAAATCAAAATTAACTAAAATAACCTTTATTTTATACTTTTCCAAATTCTGTTTTTGCATCTTCCCTATTCAAAGAACAAATAAAACAAACCGTAGCAGCTGAGAGATGATCAGTCCCAGCTGATCATCATGACGCATTGGTCTCAATCAGTTTGAAGGTTACCAATTAAATGATCCAACACATGTGCACATTTTAACCGACCTCTAAATTAAAAAAAAAAATACAACTGAATTGAGAACCTCCTCCTTTTTTTGAAGTCGGTTAAAAAGGAGAAGGTTCTCAATTCGGTTGTATTTTTTTATGTTTGGTACCTCATAACTCGGTCATTTATGAACCGATTTGAAAAATTCTTGTTTCATGTAAAAGTATATACTTACTTACCGATTGGTCCCATTTAAATTTCATGAAAATTAATTGAGTGGTTTGGCTTTTAAATCAAAATAGCGAGAATTCATTTAGTTAGATGACGTATTTGGATTTTCATTCAAGTAAACGAAATTGCGTATTTTGCTAGTTGTTAGGTGTGGGGTACCACTGAAAAGTCAAAAATAATAAACCTTTTTACAAAACAATACAACCGACTTCCAAATAAACAATACAAAGTATAAAATAACTTTAATTTCGGAAGTCAGTGTTAAAATACGAAGCAACAACCAAAAACACCGACTTTCGAAATTTCAAATTCAAGTCAAAGAAAATTATCATCATCATCTGCCCAGCCTTTTCCCAACTACATTGGGGTCGGCTTCTGGTCAAACCGGATTTAGCTGAATACCAGTATTTTACGTGGAGCGGCTGCACACCTCCACAACCCATTAATTAACTGGGTTACACGGTACTTCTTGCTAAGACTAAAGTCAGATTTAGGTACTGGCTTCTGACAATCCGTAACGACTGCCAAAGATCTTCAAATGAAAGCTGGGACCAACGGCTTAACGTGCTTTCCGAGGCACGGAGGAAACTAGGTGTGTTAAGATGGTCACCCATCCACAGACCAACCGCTACATGCGTTGAATAAACTTGAAGATCGGTCCGCGCGGCTGTTATTATTTTGCCACGAGCTCCTCAAATCAAAGAAAGTTATTGGGCTTAATATTTCTCTTACCAATAATGTAACAAAATAAGGGTTGATCTGTATAGTTATTTCGAACATGTCGTAAATATTATTCAATTTAGATGCATGGGTTGCCACTGCCACTAACGACTTCCCAAGAGAGAGCCTATTCTACCTTGTTAAGAAAGGCCACTTGCCTTCTTAAAAAAAGTAAAAAAAAGAAACAGAAATCTGTGTTTTCACTAAATCGTGTTACGATGAACAACCGTAATATGCATTTAATTGAACGTTGTAAAGTTTGATTATTTTTATTATTTAGGGACATTTATAATCGCAATGCGGATGTCAGTCCCATCGTACCCTAAATACAAATAAGTAATTTTTGGGATGAACCTAAACAAACTCGTCGCATCGTTGCTATTTGGCTGAGCCAAGATTTTATTGAAAGCGCCTACGTCAAGTCTGTTCAATCTCAAGACCCCTAAACAAATCATTTCTCTCACACTCATACCGGACACACTCCATCAATAAGTGGTGTAAGTCTTCAACAACTCCACACTCCACACAGTTAGGAGAATTCGGTTTCTTCATCATGAACGCAAACTTATTACATGGAATGTGTCCAGATGCTTATGAGCCGTTACAACAAATTTTCGGCTTAAATTACTATTAACAAACCAGCACACGAAAAGGCTGACCCTGCATGGTTTTATACCAGATGCCCTTGTCTAAAGATCCTTAGTCAAAATATTCTTATTCTATTCTTCCAATCATCATAACACTTCTTTTTAAAAGGTAAAACTTCTGAATTATCCAAAATTATTCTAGTTCCTCTTCCATTTTTAGGGGGTAGGGTATTCACATTGAACACCCTCATTGAACCCAAACGCTCAATCAAATTCACTCAATAAAATTGACAAACCATCGCGTCAATATTTTTGATCGCGACCGCTCCAAACAGTGAACTGAAAAATATTGCGCAATATGTATACGGGGTGCAGGAAAAATATATTGCGCAATACAATTTAAGCTCGCCCAAGCTTTTGTTCAATCATAGCGTAATGTTTCAATACTACCCCTACGTCCCCTACACTTTCAATAATATTCTGCAATCATCTATATATTGGGCAATATTATTGTAGGTGTGTGGGCCGCCTAAGGCTGCGTTTCCACCAGAGATGTGCGAGGATGCGTAGCGAGAGATGTGTTTGTTAAGAACCAATAGAATCGCTTGCGCTGAGCGAGGCTAGATAAATGAAGAGACAGCTGGGACCAACAGCTTAAATTAGTCTTTTCCGAGGAACAGAGGAATCTCCGTATGTATTGAATTATTAAGGTGCCATAACGGCTCAGTAGCTGATTTTAAAATGAGCATCACGTCCAAACGGCTAGTCGTAATTTTTAGAAAAAAATATTATGTTCCATATTTTTGTAATAATTTGATATTAGAAAATGTTGAGTTATATTCGTTGAACATAGTATAATTAATTTGTAAAATTATGTCTAAAACGGACATAAAAATGACCATCAAACCAAAACTAAAAAATGCTTTGTTTCATAATACTAGTATGAATACATTCCCCGAAGCTGTACTAGTTTCTCAATCATCTAACCTTATTCATTCAACCACTAGGTAACAATACCTACTATTATTAACTGTTTATATTGCATTATTTTCCCCATTTGCTGTGTACAACGTACTTAATGCATTTTACAAAATAATACGTTACGGTTCAACAGTCAACTGAATTTCAGTAATGAAATTCATTGATTAAAATACAGTTTAAGCTTTGCAGTGGCCGCTGTTAATACCGGATTTGTAGTCCGTCAAACCATTTTAAAACCTATTTATTTATTAATTTTTCGCGGAATAAAAGGCCTGAAATAAACTCTTGATTTACGATTTATTTCGCTTTCATTTTTTTTTACGCCATACTTTAATATGAATTGGGGGCAAATGCAGAACAAATTACAATCATATCATACACTAGTTGACCCGCGCAACTTCGTCTGCTCCGCTCCTATTGTACTTTCTTTTTTTTAAGTAAGTATGGGAAATCATCAAATTACTCCTCCCGCTCTGGGTGAAGCAGGAGGGACTGTCAGACTCTTACTGACTAAAACCCATCCGTGTTCCTCCTAGAGCCCTTTGCGTTCCAGGGCTACTGTACCTCTTTCGAACAAAGTCCGCAGCCCCAACAGGCACCGGCCCTAGCGGGCCCCGTATTCTTTGCTGACAGCTCTTTGAGGCGCGCGTGGGACACAGCGTGCCGTCGCGTCGACCCGGGCCAGGTTCCGATCAGACGGCGAGCCACCCAATCCTCGCCGTCAGCAGGCCTGCCTCCTATTGGTTTTAGCGTGATGATATAGCCTATAGCCTGAAACACTGAAAACAAAAATTTCAAGTCGGACCAGTAGTTCCTGAGATTAGCGCGTTCAAGCAAACATACAAACAAACAAACAAACAAACTCTTCAGCTTTATATATTAGTATATATAGATATAGATTTCGTTATACTAGATACTTATCTAGTCTTTGCCAGCCGATTCACCCACACGAAAGTCGAGAATTATGGTATGGGCTCGTCAATAGTTCCCTATATCTTAATCATGCTTTACCCGTGTGACAAAGTTTCATCCTATTTCTTTCCGCCGGTTGGTTGAGCGCATCCTGACTTTCACATTTTTACAATGTGGGTACTTTGTAAAAATGTGACAACCGTGCGGAAAGGAATAGGATGAAACTAGGTAAGAAGTGTTTTTTACCAAGATTTTGACCATTTCAAAATATTATTTTACCAAGTCTGACCTTAGCCTTAGGCGTGCACACTCTATGCATTGCAGTATCGGGCGTCAAATGAAAAGTTAAGTTCAAAATATTGCGGATTATTTTGATCTATCGGCGCTTCGTGTGTATATTATATGGTTGGTAACTGGTTCAATAAATTAATATGTATTACTTTGTGTTATGGTTCAACAGATTCATGATAGACCGGCGGGGACTTCCAAACAAATTAATGTTTGAAACGTGTTTACGGAGAGTAGAGAAATTTTAATTACATTGGAATACCTACACCAATTTTCCTAAATTGTTTGTGGAAAGGAAAACGAGTAATTTTGAGTTTTGGTATTATGAATCCTTCAATTATGGACTAGTAGGTAAAATGATAATATGTTTTATGTGCAACATATTATAATATATTTAGATTAGGTAAGCATGAAGCACAACAATATTTATTTTTCAATGCTGCACACGGTGTCAGACCACTTAGAAAATCATAAATTGTCCTTTATATGGTAAAGGATCGAGAGACAAGGGCCATGCAGCCATCCACTCAAAGTAATATTTCAACAGAATTCTAAAGAATGTTGTGCTCCATGACATGAAGTGACAGGGCAATTTTAAGTGGCAGTGAGCAGGGCACAATATTCGCAGATCGGAAGGGCGACAGGCCGAAAACTTTTGGAGTGGCGACTGCGTATCGGAAGCGTTGCGGCAGCGTTGGAAGTCCCCTACAAGGTGGACCGTTGACCTGATGACGACCGCGGGAGTCCGCTGGAAACGAAAAGCGCGGAACTGGTTGATTTATTTTGTACGCTTTAATTAAATTGATATTGATGATGATAAAATATTCATAGAAACGCGAATCAAATATTCGTAACTAGCCATTTACTAGCTGATTCGCACAACTTTGTCTGCGGCATTTTTTCATGAATACTTCGCTTCTATTGGTCGTAGCGTGATGTTATAATAGCCTATATCCTTTCTCGATAAATGGGCTATACAACACTCAAAGAATTTTTCAATTCGAACCAGTAGTTCCTGCGTGCGCGGAGTTGACTATGCCATCTAGTGTCGCATATTCGAAGTTTTCAGGGTCAGAATACTAGGCATTGACATTTTTTTGCTGCCACGTGTGGTTCCTGCACGCTCAGTTTAGGGGAACGTGCGCGAAGAAGACTGTGCCATCTAGCGTAGCTATTACGAATTTTATACTTGAAACATACTTGATAGTGACATTTCTGTGCAGCCACCTATAGTTTCTGCACGCTCCCTATCGCGTTCAACCAAACAAACTCGTTAGATTTAATCGAGTGTAAGAATCGTATTCATTACACTCAAGCATTGTAAATCGATGTCTAATCTCGTCAACCTCACGATTCAAGGACAGGTTATCAATGTATCCCTAAAACGATACAAATACGTACTCAAAGCCCTATCCCAGGTACTTGTACTCGATTAGACACATTAATTAGTGTGGGGCCGACCAACGATTGATGAAGTGGAGTGGAATTCATTTAAAACGATTTGATTTTAGCCCCAAAGCTCTGTCTATGGGTTTAGGGATGGACGATATATTTCAGCCGGTAATCGACCGTGTGTTGATGATTTTCATTTGACATTGTATATTATACACAATTAAATGAGTTAATAACATTTTGTAACACACACATATGTATGTAAAAACAACATTTTTAGTATTGTTAACGAGAACAACTGCCGACAAACTGTTATGCAGTTTAGCAGAATATATGAAACTATGTTTCGTGTAGATCTATATCTAATCTAATACATAAAAATCTCGTGTCATAGTGTTTGTTAACGAACTCCTCCGAAACGGCTTGACCGAATTTTATCAAGTTTCTTGTGTAAGTAGGTCTGAGAATAGGTCGTCGGCTATTTTTTATTTATATGGCAAAGCAAATTTTGCCAGGTCAGCTAGTGCTACAATAATAATAATAAATCAGCAAGGCAGTTTTGTGGCGAACTGTTGGGCATTAGCGACCCCACGGACCTGATCTCCAGGGAGAATTCTTGTTCCTCATTTCCGGCTTGCCTTTATTGGCTGGCCGAAGTGAACACTGACGAGGATCAGAGCCCCCACCTCTTTCTAGCCTTAATCGGCCGGTCTGAGTGGAGATTCGCAAGAGCAAACGTGCTCGGGAGAAGGACGTATAATCCAGTAAGGTGCTAGTAGGGATCTTGACCGTACTTCCGGGATTGTCCTGATAGCCGTGGTATACCTCTCCACTCCTCTAGCACCTCAGGATATGTTGCCCCCTTGGCGCTACGTCACTTTGTGCTAGCGACCCTTTTCGGGAAGCCCATTTATTGAGCGTGCAAGTCACCCCCTGCTATTTTAAAGCCGTTGTAATTGTCAATGGTCAGGCCAAAAGTTCTTCCATAGTAAACGATTTTCAGTCCACTAAACCAGCCAAACCCATAGAGTTTTTCATCTTTTGTTTCCATATTTTGCAATAGTTTTGTTCCAACCGGGGATTGTCCTTGGGTATACTTTCACAGTGCATACAGGGATAATCGTCGGTTGGTGTCCCATTCCATTTGAAATGTCTAAAGAGGCCTCTGCGAGTTGGCATCGGCCCCTCGTACGCCTACCAAAGGACCGGGTCTCTAGGGACCCGAGAATGTCAAAAACACAAATAATAATAACAGGACTATTGTTGCCAATAAGCCTGACATAGTGGTGGTGGACCGAATTGTGAGGCGTGCAATGATTGTAGACATAACCGTCCCGCATGACGAGAACCTCGTGAAAGCCGAGAAAGACAAACAAATCAAGTATATTGACTTGGCTCGCGAGGTTGTCGACATGTGGGAAGTGGACTCCGCAATCATTGTACCGATAGTCGTGTCGGCCAATGGCTTAATAGCCACGAGCCTCGACCAACACCTTAGGAGGCTCTCGTTGGGCAGCTGGATCAAGGGCTTGATTCAGAAAGCGGTACTTCTGGACACGGCTCGCATTGTCAGGAGGTTCCTTTCTCTGGAGCCCTGACCACCGGTAGCTTGGACCCTGTTCCCGATATCGGTGGGCTACTATTTTTATATTTTTAAATGTTGTTTTTTATCTATATATTGTATAAAAATATTTAAAAATGTTTAAGTAAGTAAAGAATATGAATAAAGGAGATAATAATAATAAACATTTAATTCAGACTAGGTCCATATTTTGTTAGTAACAATATATGTACTTAAGAGCTAATGTTAGTATTGACAACACTAAACTATTTAACTGCGACATGAAGCCGCACCCACCTTTGCAGCAAGGGGGACTCCCATCTATCTGCAAAAACACTCAGTATAGTGTTGGTGCTGCCACGAACGCGAGTGAGTAGGGAGGCGCATCTTTTCCTAATTATGGCTATATACTATGATGTAATAAAGCTGAAGAGTTGTTTGAACACGTTAATCTCTGGAACTAACAGACTGATTTGGAAAATTATTATTTTGTATGTGATAGCCACATTCATGAGGAAGGCTATAGGCTATACGGGAATGGGAAGAGAGGGATATGCGCGTACGAAATCGCGGATAAAAGCTAATTTTAAATAAAAACTATTAAAATAATGTAGCGTTACAACTCGATCTCTACATCTGCCTAGCCTTTTCCCAACTATATTGGGGTCGGCTCCCTGTCAAACCGGATTTAGCTGAATACCAGTGTTTTACGGGGAGCGGCTGTCTACCAGACCTCCACAACCCATTAACTGGGTTACACGGTACCTCATGGCGAGACTGGAGTCAGATGAACTGGCTTCTGACTATCCGTAACGACTGCCATAGATCTACAAATGACAGCCAGGACCAACGGCTTAACGTGGTTTCCGAGGCACGGAGGAAACTCGGTATGTTAAGATGGTCATCCATCCACAGACCAACCTTGGCAAGCGTTGCTTAACCTTGAAGATCGACCCGTGCGGCTGTTATTATCTAGCCACGAGCTCCTACAACTACAACTCGATCTCTATAGTCCTTTAAATAGTCACGATCTCTACCAAGTGGTGACGAGGCGCTCCCTTTAAAGACTTAGCTACAGATGATTTGATTATCTAATACTAATATATAAAGCTTAAGAGTTTGTTTGTTTGCTTGAACGCGCTAAACTCAGGAACTACTGGTCCGAATTGAAAAATTCTTTCAGTGTTAGATAGCCCATTTATCGAAGAAGGCAGACGAAGTTGCGCGGGTCAACTAGTTTAGCTATAAATCCGTAGCCTTAACCAGTGAGTTTAGTATACAGTAGGTTCAGATGTTAACAAACATCGTCCACCCAAATAGGGAGTCGCCATTGAATACCTCTGATTAAAGTGTGTTCAGCGGTAATCAACTGAAATTAGGAATCAGTGAAATTAAAAAAAAACTGGCCAAGTGCGAATCGAAATCGCGTGCAAAGGGTTCCGAAACAATTAAATTTTTATATCATGTTATTTTAACACCACAAACTTCTTAAAGGATTTCCTGTAATCTTTACGTATAACTATTATCATTTCGCACTTGCATTTTTATTTTTCAATTTTAATTTCAATTTTAGGTTCAGTAGTTTCAGAGGGGGAATGATCATTTTTGGTCTAATTTCTTGAATAACTTCAAAAACAATTATTTTAAAATTATGAAAAAATATAATTAAAACCCTCACAATAAGCCCTTAATATGCCATTTAATATGTCACACAATACAGATTGAAAAACTTTTTTTTTCTAGTTTGACCCCCAAAAGTGACCCCCATGCTAAAAGTTTATATATTTACGTAACGCGTCCGTGTTTGGGTCTATATATGTATACCAAATTTCAACAAAATCGATCCAATAGATCCGGAGAAAACCGGCTGTGACAGACAGTCAGACACCCGAGTGATCCTATAAGAGTTCCGTTTTTTTGATTGTTCGGAATCCTAAAAATACAGAGTAACAGAACTAAATAATCTCAGAAGCCCTGAATCGATATGATACAATGTCAGAAACATATTGTACTTCATGTACAATGTATCTCTTATGTTTGCAAAATCGATTCAAATTTTATATTTAATTAATTCTAATCGATACAAAGTCTATAAATCGATACAAAGTCCCTGCTCTAGCCTCACCGTCAAACAAGATAAACAAAATGAAGTAACCCATCCTTCAGATCTACTGTCAATATTTTATCTATCTATTTAAGCTAAACAGATTTTACATTTAAAATTGATCGCCTGTTAATTTTGTTTCAATTTAACTTCAATATTTATTTTGTTAACTTTGGACTTACACAAATAGGTACGCTTTAAATTAAAGTTTTTATTTGTTAACATTAAAAGATCTTGTGCATTATAGTTTTATTTGTTTATTTAGGAAAGATTTCTTATCGTGTTTAGGTTTCCAAACATTAAAGAACCTTGATTTTTTTTTTCACAGAATTAAATAGAATTTAATCTACTGATATGTTTATTTTTTTCATTTTTTATATCTATGACATCGCCATCACTAGCCACTTAAATTTTAAGATGTCTCAAGAACCTGATATACAAGTTGATATTGAAATTCATAAAAAGTTTCAGTAAGTACCTGACTAGGTACTTACATAAAGCAATCAACAAGCGTTCAAGTGCTCCACGTAATTCGCTGATAGCGCAGTTCACTATTTTCCTGTTTTGGTAAACTCCAAAACAGGAAAATAGTGGACTGCACTTTAGTAACTAATAAGGTTCGTTATAAGTTTAAAAATATGCTTAATGGCATAATTATGGTCATAATTGGTGTTGTTTCAGTTGATTTTGTTTCAATTATGGCCATTACTGTCATATTACAGCCGTAGCATAAGTGAGAACAATCCTGAGGGCCATTTCTTCTCATTTTAGCAAGCAACGTTCGAATTCGCATCTCAAACGCAGTGCGACGTTGCTAAATATCTTGTGAATTGGCGCTTAAAAAGCTTTTCAAAAACCTTAACGCAATTTCATTCTTATAAAGTTGCGTTCATACAAAACTTGCGTTCTTATTAAGTTCATAAGCACAGAGGGTACATACAAAAACAAATGATCATCCCTAACTGCAATATTTGTGAAGTATGAACTCCGTAGACGTGAGAACTCGACTGTCAACCCCGTCTAGTAATTAAGGGTGATATTAATACAGAACTACTGGGAGCGCATGCCGCGACGAAGGTATTCCGATATTGCGAAGCCGTATTGGTGATCGCTCAAGTGATACGGAATATTCGACATAGCTCCGAGATCATTATATTCGCTTTCTTTGTTCATTATTATGTGTCACGAATAAAAGGCCAGTGTTTATCTGTGTGTAAGGTGCTTCGGTTTATCTCGGGAGGCGTTCTTTTAGTAAACAACTTTAACGAAAGTGCTTACCTACTTGGATAAGAGAGCTATATTGTTTTGTGTTGTGTTGATCTTTTGTTTTACCTACGCATTGTCACACCTTAGCACTTATCACATATTCCAAGGAATACTGTTTCGTTGGCATTGCATTTACAATTGTTTAGTCTACGACATAGCTCCAAACATGCTGAATACCGAATATTTTTACCAACGGAAACAGGCCAGACTCAACCAGGACATGGCTTAGCTGATAATAACGATTCGAGTAATACAAAAATATGGACAATAACGTCACTTATAAATAAAATAACGCGTGAGTTATGAACAAGTGGAAAATCCAGAGTTATGATATCCGAAAATTGAGATCTAGATTTATGTTTGCAGTTGTTATTAGAGCCAGTTTCAACCACAATCTCGGTACTTTATTGCATGAAAACGGACTAATGCGTTTTCAGAAGGCATTGTGTAGCACATTCCTGATTAAGTAATAACATACGGTTTCAGTTAAACTATCCTTACTAATATGATATATACGAAAGTAACTCCGTGTCTGTCTGTCACGCTTTCACGCTTTTTATCCCGGGAGTATGTACCGTAGGGGCCACGCGGGCGAAGCCGCTGGCAGAACCTAGTAATAAATAAATAACAAGCAATTACAAAAGGGAATTAACTTTAAGTTAGGTACACGGGACACTATTGCAGAGTTTATTTTTCGTATCACTCACCACATCAGCCGAAAGACATCCACCGCTGGACATAGGCCTCCCCCAAGATGGGAGGGGGGGGGTTTGCCATAATCGCCATGCTTGGCAGGCGGGTTGGCGATCGCAATGTATGGTGTTGGGTTTTACAGAGTTTTCATATCATTCACTATATTGTACCTACTATGTAAGATACGTATGTATATAGACATACTAATTCCATGCTCTTTCATTAGTACTGTGGTTTTTGAACAACAGAATCAGCTCTATAAATTGTCTATTATTTTTCTTGTTCCAAGTTTGAATTGCGTTTTCATGAGCAAGGACAAAATAAAACGTGTTTAGGAGGGCGACAGACGTTTTTAAATGCAAAACGCGTTCACCCAGCGCTAATTGTATTCAAATAATTAGCAGCCATTGTGATGATCATTTTAATTAGAACGGTTTGTCTGAAATTATTTGTTTTGTTGAACAATTATGAGTGAATTGTTTTCTCTTTAATGTCACTGCCAAACTGTGACTTCACTATTTACCTCCTTTATTTGGGTAATGTATGTACTAGACTGTGTGTTTTGTAAGATTTTTCTACTCCAATGTTTTCAAGGTGCGTGAAAGCATTTAATAACTCCACCAATAGCTATGGATAGTTGTAAATACTTTAGTCATCATCATCATAACAGCCGAAAGAAGTCCACAATTGGACATAGGCCTCCCCCAAAAGGACGGGTTTGCCATAATCGCCACGCTTGGCGGTGTATAGTGGCGATCGCAGTGTATAGTGTTGCGTTTTATAGAGAACGCTGCTTCCCATACTCTGGTAAGTCCCTTAGTAAGTTATTGGTATTTGGAAAACACACTATACGCAGGATAGATGACAAACCTTCCAACTGCCGATCAAACACTCGAAAACCATTTCTATCGCCTACTCTCACTATAAATAACATGAATGGGCTGACAAATTTACGTGTTGCCCGCTAAAATAGGGATAGCGTAGGAATTTCATAGAATGGCGGAGCAGCTACTAGCTAGCTACTACGTAGTCTGAACCTGAGCGATTTAATGACTTGCATGTCAACCGGTCTAGACAAAGTGATGTAGTAAATTGATATTGAAATCTATCGTGGTGTCGTCTTGAAGTCAGCTATCGATTTCACACTTTTTCTACGAAGACTGATGCATGGATGTATTTATTTATTTATTCTTTATTAAGATAACCAACGGCGATACTTAAAATATATTACAGATTATTCGTATAACAGTATTGTATGGCTAATAATAGGTTTCCCTCTATAACTGGGATTCTTTATGTATACGAACGGACTAACAAGATACTCTGTCTAAATTAACTCTCATTGGAACCTTTATCAACATATTAAGACGTATCACAATAAACTACTTATACCGTATTTGAGTTGAGAAAAACTTGACTAATCTGAACCCAAATATACGCGCGAATCGGCAATAACGATGCGGCAATAATTGGGGAAGGTAAACCATGCGTCAAAAAGTATAATATATTATTATTTAATATAGAATAATTGCATCAGGACCACAGAAAAACCCCAACATCTTTGTCTATAAGTCTCGCACACAAACAAATAAATATCTCTCACATGAAACTGACAGATAAACGGGTATCGAGGGCCGATAGTACCCTAATAAATAAAATGCGAGAAAAATCGCTGGCAAGACGAGAACCCTTCCCCTGGGAGTGCAGTGGCCGAGGCATTTACATACATAATGATGACCTCTTGGGGCCGACTGCGACCTTAGTACCTCTATCCTACGAAGCGACCGTTTACGACCAACCAATGTCACTTTTTAAACATTTTACAACCTTTCTTTAATTACGGCCGTTGACGTTAGAGATTTTAAAAGATTGTAGTTTAGTATTTTAACCGATTCCTAATCTTACAGTTAAGTACATTTACTAGGTACGTAAGTATGAGTGATAAATATGTATGTTAAAAATTGTGCTCAAAAGAAGTTATTCTAAAAAGTTCATTTTGACGGAAAGAATTTTGCGTTTTCCAACGCAAGCTCATCAAATGCCCGATTCCTGAAACTGAAACAAGTTATTAGGCTAGCATGTCGGTACATTAAAGTTTTAGACATAAAACTGCTCAAAACCAATACATCATAAGGTGATCTTCTAAGGGGAACTACACATTGTACATGTTTTCGCTATGCGGTATCAAATGGTATATCTGAGGGCTTAGCAGTTATCACGAATATTTTTGACGTCTGGTAAAGTAACGTAAAATTTTACTAGGTACGACTAAAATACTTGTTTCGTGCATAACTTTTATTTGAATTGTATACTATATTCATATAACGTTAAAATATTTGTGATAGGCTTTCTGGTATAGTCGTACTAAATTCTTTACTTCGGAAGTTCGGAGAGAAATAGTAAATCGAACAGAGAGATAACCTTTGGATGGACTGAAAGAATTTAAAATATAAAGGAGGTAGTCTACGGTGTAGGAATTTGTTTTAAATACTTTTTTATGCTTTTTAGGGTTTCGTACCCAAAGGGTAACCAACGGAACCCTATTACTAAACCTCCGCTGTCAGTCCGTCCGTCCGTCCGTCCATCCGCACGTCCGTTCGTCCGTTCGTGCGTTCGTCCGTTCGTCCGTCCGTCCGTTCGTCCGTCCGTAGGAAGACAGTTGAAATTTTCATTTCACAGATTGTGTATTTCTATTGTCGCTAAAACGAAAAATAATGAAAATTGGCGTTTATGGTACGGAACCCTTTGAGTTCGAGTCCGTCTCGCACTAGGTTGGTTTTTAAAGTTAGTTAGAACCTTAGATTATATAATGTCGTCAGACCAAGTTTTCTAAAACCTCAACGTGAAAGTGCCCTAACAGTGATTCCAGCAAGGCTAGGAAGTGCCCACACAGCCATCGGAAATTACATTTTTAATCTCCTCTCGCACGCGTTACCCCGATTGGGGTTTGAGGGTTAATACTTCAGTAGGTGCACTATACATTACAGTCTACACTATAGTGCACGGAAAATAGTAAAGAGGTTTGAAGATGAATGGGTGTTTTTAACCAATCAAGCAAGCTATGAGTTTTCTGTCACTTCTTGTCACTTTTAAATTTAGAATGTTTGTAAATTTGAAGTTGACTATTTTCAAATTATATTTTCAGCTTGAAAACCTGACAAGCTGCCGGAGAGAGACGGAGTGTCGGAGACAACAGGCAGACTAGTTCGGCTGTATGTATTTTTTATGTATGTTCACCGATTTCTCAGCCAATTGTGGACCGATTTAATCTCAAAGGCCGGTATTCAGCTGCATCCGGTTTGTCTGAAAGCCGACGTGATTGGGTAAAGGCTAGAAAGATGAGCTCATCTGTCTAGCCTCTCATTATTATCTGATGATTATGACTTCTACCTAATAATATAGACTCGACCTTCTTCATTCAACCACTAACATACACTGACAAATTATCTTCGTGCATTACCTACATTTGTGAGGTTGGCTTCCTGTATCCTACAATGCTCGATTCTTATGCAACTACGAAAAGAAAAACACTAGAGCGAACAATAGTGGCTTTTTGTGGGCCACTGGCGCTCTCTACCGGCGCGCGGTCGAACTAATGGCTCATTCATACATAAATAAGGGTTCGAACAAAGGTCCTGGCTTTTTTGTGGCAGCCGAATGTTCGAGAAAATAAACTAGCACTTGTATAAGTACCGGTCTGTTTTTACGTCCTCTAGTGGATTTTACGTTGATGAGATTTCTGAGGTTTTAAAATGGAGTAGGTAGTTAGAAAACTGCCTACTCAAGGACACCTACTGAATCGTCAACTGCCCGTCATCTACTGAATGATGAGAATTCGGCGTACGTTTGCAACTCGTGCTGTTTGATTAGGTAATAGCAGTTGTATAGTGCCCAGAGTTAGTAGAGTAGAGAGGAGGAGCTCGTGGCTAAATAATAACAGTCGATCTTCAAGGTTAAGTAACGTTTGCCGAGGTCAGTCTGTGGATGGGTGACCATCTTAACAAAGCACGTTAAGTCGTTCGTCCCGGATGTCATTTGTAGATCTTCAGCAGTCGTTACGGAGTATCAGAAGCCAGAAAATCTGATACTAGTCTTGCCAAAAAGTACCGTGTTACTCTGTTAGAGTCTTTGGGGGCCTAGAAGGCAGCCGTTCCGCGTTAAATACTGGTATACAGCTGAATCCGTATTGACTGGAAGTTCAACCACAATAAAGTTGGGGAAAGGCTACGCAGATGATGATGTATGCTACCTATAGTTATTTGTGACAAGCTTTCCAAAATTCAGTTCTTCTTTATCGTCATCATTCGTGGCTTGAATTCACCCAATCCCGAGTCCTGGAGCATAATTAAGCCCGTAGGGCCGGTTTCTGAATTTAGTATTTGGCGTGTAGAGCGTCTCAAACACTCTTAGGTTGATTAAAGTAGAGTTGGTCAAATACTCGTACTATCTTCGTCGCCTTTTGTAAAGGGCATAGGTGACGATAGATTCATATTAAGACTGGAAATTAAATATAATAAGTTGTCAGCAAAAGCCTGTAAATAAAGTGGAATAAAACAATGGAAAATGAGTTGTTTACCAATTAGTCGTGATAAAATTATAAAAATAAACGCATGCTGTGGTCGACAAACCATAATATGTATTTATTATTAGTCTTCAATTTAAACGATAACCATGTTGTTTTGCATTGTTAAGAAACAATATTCTGCCTTGGTAATTGCCTCATCAAAGTATTTTCCTTAACCTAATACATACTTTATTAAATAAGGTACCTATATTATATTTGTTTTCCGTTAGCAAAAAAATATACCTTATATTGAAATCACTACTTATTTTTGTTTGAGGTTAACCCTCCCAAGTCATTTAAGTACAAGGACAAAATAACATACATTGCGTCTAAATTACAAATGGCGTAAGAGACAGACACTGAAATTTTGGATTTCCAGAACTCAACGCAGGGCCGTTAGTTGAGAATCCAACAGTGCAATGTATGTCCCTTACGTAAATTGATATTTTCCACTATCTCTACATGTTACTTTATGGTAGGTATATACAGTGTACTTCTTTGTGTGAGCGTGTACTTCCCCGGTTGAACCTATTCGTGGCACAAAGTATACCGTTGGATACTCCACGATAAGATTGATTGACATTCCTTGTTATGAGGTGTACAATGAAGTATATAATAAACTAGTTGACCCGCGCAACTTCGTCTGCATCACAATTTTCAATACTGCTCCGCTCCTATTAGTCTTAGCGTGATCATACTCGTATATAGCCTTCCTCGATAAATGGGCTATCTAACACTAAAATATTTTTTAAAACCGGACAAGTAGTTCCTGAGATTATCGCGTTCAAGCAAACAAAAAACTCTTCAGCTTTAGTATAGATATAGATAGATAAATAAGTAAATAAACCGCGCAATAAAGTTTCATTAATCTAGTTTTAGAACAAGTTGGTACTCGTAGAGATACGTAATCGACTGGCGGGTAAAAACATTAATTAACTTTCCATGATGTCCGTTAATATGGCTCTATTTTTCTTTATCACCCGGACTAAGTGCCAACCAGTAAACGTTTCCTGGCGATAATCCATCCTTACTAATATTATAAATGCAAAAGTAACTCTCTCTGCCTGTTTGTTACCTCTTCACATCTAAATGACTGAACGAAATTTGAATCAAACTTGGAGAACGAAGAGACAATGTCTTGGAATAGGACAACAAATACAAACTTTTATCCCGGAAATTGTTCCCTTAGGATAATTTTCAAATTTCAAGCGGGCAAAGCCTCAAGCAGATGCTAATTGTAAAAAAAAAACCCTAAACATCAATAATGTTTACTGATTTATAAGTTCTACTTATGAAATCAGCTAACTCCGTTCTTATCGACATAGTAATTTTTTATGGCATAGAGCAAACAAGCCCCACTTGACAAAACTTGAATTGTTAACCAAATTATTTTCAGCTCTATTCCACACCAATAAAATGCACATTTACTTAACTGAGTAAAGTGCAACAGTTCCCGCTTATTTGATTAAGGAACAACCATGTAGTATAGGAGTTGCCGTTATAAATATGGGTGTTAACTGAATAACGAAGTATTTGTCACCAGTCTTGGGTCACTTTTAGTTGTGTATCCTTACAGGAACGTCCTGAATTATTAATTCAATCACAATGAAACTGTTAGTAGCCTTGTTTGTAATTAGTGCAATAGTAATGGTGGCAAACGCAGAGATCACATTCAGAGATCTGATGAATTTGTACGACATGTCGCATAGAGGCGAAGGTAAGTGATACTACCGTGTTTTGTTTTAGTACTCGTACCAAGTGTTTTATTTTTTAATTCAGGATCATAGCTTGTCATCAACTCGTCACTGCTGAGATAGGGACCTTTTTGGCCTCGCACAGACTAAATTATTATTAATTAGGTAATAGACTACTGTCAGTTTTAATTACTTTTAGATCTGTCTGTTTTGTGCGAGTCCGTCTTTCTTTTTACTGTGATAGACAGATTTGATTTTTATCGAAAAGCCAAGAATTATAATACAATTTTTTACTGTTTCTTTTTTGTACCTAATTGTTTATTTTGAAGGCATTTTCAACTGCTCATGCGCAATTTGGGTTTGAGTGAGTTCTCCAATCCTCCTAATATATAAAATTCTTCCGTTACTGACTGGTCGAGTGACTGAAACTACTGGTAATAGGAAGCTGAAATTTGGCACGTTTCCTTGGAGAATGTAGGGGAGGATTTCCCGAAATTCCCACGGGAACGGGGAAAACGGGATATGCGCGCACGAAGTCGCGAGCAAAAGCATATTATTAGGTGTGTTACTAGATATACAAATTAGTCTATCTATGGGTCATGTACTCAAGCTCATAGTACACTTTATAATGAATCACTTTTACCAAAAAAAACCTGATATTTATGTACCTGGAGAGAACACAATCGTCTTCTGAATGGAGGAGACGATTATGTTCGTTTCACCTATGTTTGCATTACTTTATTTGTTTTATTAATTACAAAATGTTTTACTGTTTAATGTAAAAGTTTTTTACGTGATGCGTAACTCCTTAGGATGGTTTTGGTCATTTTAATTATCTTCACTTAAGTCATTTGAAGCATACATTATACGTACTATATTTTACAAATGAGGCAACTTAATTACAATAAAAATATATACTTTGGCCTTCATAATGTAAACTTCACTGCTGAAAATTAGCCAACGCCTGGCCGATAGTAGAGGCATTAGGTACTCCTATTTCGAGCAATGTGGACTCGATAGTAATCATGTATCTACTTTTTTATTGATAGGCTCCCATTGCAATAGCGCACGTATTCTATCGTCGACCTCATAATCATTTGATTCGATGGAATACGTACGCTTCTTTAGAAGTAAGCTTTCCCCCCCCCCTCCTCCCGTTATTGCTATCAGGAAACGTAGTAGTATAGTGCAATTTTTTGTTTCAGCAGACGACTCTGAGGCATTGCAGGCAACGCAAGCTCTAACCATACCGATGACTTTGAAGCAATGCACCAACAGCCTCTGTGATGAAGTCTGTAAATTCCTCGGCTTCCACCACGGCACATGTACCTCTTCGACTTCATGTTATTGTACTTATTAGTCACTTAAATAATAATATCGCAGCACATAATGAGATAAGATCCTTGCTTGCTTCGCACAAATCTTTTTATACTCTTAGTTTTTAAACACTTAATTTTATTTTGTTGTTTCTCTTGTGCGAGTCCCAAAAATTATTTGTCTTTCTTTCTTCTCATTTTCATGTTATTTCTTTACCTTTTCGAATGTTAGCTCTGAGACTATCTACCTATACAGGGTGTGATGATTTCCCATCCTTAAAATATAAATTAAAAGGGTGTATCACTGGAATCTTTTCGTATTGAGTTCCAGAGAATTTTGGTCACTGAAAAATGCTTATCATTTCAATTAGTTAGCCCTAACTATCTACCTTGTATTTATATTGATATCGTGATGTGAGCTCGATGAATGTCGTTTTGTTCGTTAAATGATTTCGTGTTAGTTTAATCTTCCTACCTCTGTTGGTTTTGTGGTATTATAATAAGTAAAAAATTACAAAGATTTTTATTTCTTACTATACCTACTAGCAGTATTCAAATACTATATATGATACTAGTTGACCCGAGCAACTTCATTTGCGTCACAATTTTCATTCCTGCCCGCTCCTATTGGTCTTAGCGTGATGATATATAGCCTATAGCCTTCCTCAATAAATGGGCTATCAAACTCTGAAATAATTTTTCAAATCGGACCAGTAGTTCCTGAGATTAGTGCTTTCAAGTAAACAAACAAACAAACAAACAAACTCTTCAGCTTTATATATTAGTATAGATGGGATATGGGATTAATTGTACCTAAATTCTACCTACCACCTAACCTACCTGCTTATCGGCTCTATTTAGTAGCTATGTTTTGAAAAGTCACGTATTAATCGAACTTTTGGAAAAAAATCATTGCTCTAACAGCATTATCCACGAAGAAAACAGCAGAATGCATTTGTATGGAGAAAGGCCCAATAGAGTTACGGACTCGAGTGCCCTCTTAATTTTGACAGCTGGCCGCTGCATGACGTTCGCAGATGCGCAGGCGCAGTTCCTTGCCCAGACTGTTGTTTATTTACATTATGATTACACCACAGAGTATTAATGTAAACAAACATCGGTCACATAGAGCGCAACAATCTATTGGTGACCATAACCTCATCAACCTCAACCCCAAGGACAAAGTAGGTGTAAGTGTGAGTAAACAATGAATGTCAGTTAATTCGTCATAATTATAAATACTTATGAAGATAACTTGGTACCTATGACGTGGGGGTAGGTCAGATGACACGCTCTTCTGATACGGATAGCACGGTCACTGTTTATTCCACAGTACACTATAAGTACCTAAGCAATTGTATCCACTCGGACAGACCTAACATTTTTCTACGGCTTGTGTTTAAACACCGCCCAAAAAAGTACCTATTTTACTACCAAAAAAGTTCTAAACGGTTACCAAAACAGATAAATGGTCACCAAATAATATTCGAGAAGTAGCGCTCGCCGGCCGCTGCCGCGGCACCGCTCGCTTCGCTCGCTCGGCTCGCGCGCGGTTGGTCACAATTCTAACCTAACCTAACCTATTTTATCCAGTTTGTAACCCCAAGCCTACATTTTATGGCAATCACAGTTGAGTTGGATAGAATTTGGTGACCGTTGATCCATTTTGGTGCCTAGGCTTAGAGTCTTAAAAATATTATTTTTGGTGACCGTCTAAATTATACCCTTTTTCTACTTACCTAGGATGTAGGTATGTTAAAGGTCAAGCAAGACCCTCTCCTCTAGATTCGAGAAACCTATTACATAGCTTCATTAGCTTGTATTCCTCAGAGGGTTAGGCCTCTGCCTAACCCTCTGTATTTGTTAAATTGACGATTTCACCACCTGCACATTTCGCCAGTTATTTTGATGTCCTATGTTAAATGTTATAGGACGGAGTCGAAATAGTTTTTCTATTTGGATATTCTGTCTTCTTCTTCACTTAACCCGATCAGGGTATCGATACCAGGAAAAGGACTGGTGTAAGTACATATGTGTTTTGAATGTTCATGTTAGCTGTACCTATATAATGTAGGTGGTAGCACCTATATCTCTAGTTTCCGTACATAGGTATAACTGATCATCGTGAGAAAAGGATAGTGCTATATTTCCTGTATACCTCCGTCCCTTCACTCACAACCAGCTGAGAGTGACACTACATTATGAACAGAAGATGAGCCTGCCGGAGTCTGTGTTTCCCGATAGCTACAACCTAGGAGTCTTTAAGTCAAGCGTGAATAGGTTACTTCAAGGCAAGCGTGCTCCATCTTCGACCACATCATCGCTTACCATCAGGTGAGATGGTGGTCAAGCGCGTGCCTATTAATAGTAAAAAAAAAAAAAAGAAAGTAAGAAATCTGAGTTAGAGCCCTATTTTCTTGTGATTCAATCAAAATCATCGTATTAGTAATGGGGCATTTTACTCATGGTTACTAGAGTATAGTCAAATAAAAATCAAAAATAAGTATTAGTATGATGCAATCTTTGAGGAAGATTAAACCTTAATCACTGTCTATGTGTTTTGTTTTTCTTTATAACATAAATACTGATTCAATGACTAGATTCACTTACAGAGGCTATTGTGGCAAATTAGACACGTATTATACGAGCAGTTATTTGGTTTTACATACTATACTTCACTTTGACATTAGAATACTCGACAATTATCGAGTATTTTAGTGTTTTATAAACTTTTAAAAGTGTGATAATGTTTAGTGTCATAGAATAAGTATACAAAAAATGGTTCACAAAGGTTTATTAAAAAAAAACACCAAAATAAAGAGCCGGTGTTAACTAAAACC
This sequence comes from Lacanobia oleracea, assembly GCA_950371165.1. NCBI lineage: Eukaryota > Metazoa > Arthropoda > Insecta > Lepidoptera > Noctuidae > Lacanobia > Lacanobia oleracea. The sequence continues at coordinate 19,921,334 of OX493391.1, read as the reverse complement.
ACATTACGAGCTAGGTTTATTAGAAAAAAATAATTTTAATTTGGAAATTTAGAACACAGTCTAATTGTAGCACCGACAATTGTCCGAAGAGACGCAAGAGCCGTACCTGTAGCCAAGGTACTTGCACAAGTAGTTGCAAGCATCGCTGGTGCAAGACCGCAGACGCATCGGTACGATAAGAGCTTCATTCGCCACCTTCACTGAGGGTCCTCCTGAAAAAAAAGGAAGCGAAATATTAGTGTGACAGAGATTAATTCGCCAGCCAGACTCAATCGCCCGCCCTCAAGCTAGGGTTGCCAGATAGTCGGGATTCGTCTACATTCTCCTGACAACTTTCAAGCCCACATTATGTAGGTTTTGTAAGTATTTATCTTTCCTACTGTACTCAACAGAAAAATACTGGAGTCAAGGACGCAAATTTTAATAAATAAAAAGTTATAATTCAATTTTTTAAATCTGTGCTGATGTTGAGTTGAGTAAATGAACATAAATGTTACATACATTTCCTTTAACTTTAACTCGTTTATCGGGAGGCCGCCTTTCACCAATTATACGAACTTTGCGATTTTTAAACACTAATGCTATTGTTTACTTACCATTACCAATTTCGTTAGTTTCAATGTTGGACGACGTGGCATAAGCCCTCAGCAGATCCTCCAGTGAAATGATCTGAGACGATACCACCAAAATCACGGCACACAAAACAACCAGTACGAACTTCATCTTGGTTAGTTACAAGTTAAATAAAAGCTTGTAGGTAAAATAAAACGACCGCCTTGTACGGGAATAGACAACAAAATGACCATGCTAAAATCTGGGGGAGACCTTATGTATATTCTTAGTCTTGGATTTGGAAAGAATGCATAGAGTCAAGATGCGCAAATGTGTGTGTGTGTGTGTGTGTGTCTGTGTTTTAAAGATAATCGGAATTCCAGATTCAAAATTATTTGTTTGTGAACTGTTTCTGTTTCTGTGCTGCGGTTTTATCATAAAAAGGGTAGGCTCCAACCGTCAACATCTGAATACTGTGTTGCGTTGTTATACGAAGTATGGTTTTAATAAAATTCTCAGTAATGTTAGGTTTTTCAACAGCTACCTGAATAAAGACCATTATTCGATAAGAAATACAACAGTTTATAGCTTAGGCAGCTTCTTAGACTTTCGAGCTATAAGGCTGGAATTATTTTTCTAAGACTGAATGAGTTTCAGACCCTACCCCTTACCACCTTCAGTAAAATGATGAGTGTATAATATTTGTGATTGGCAACCAACAGCCGACACTGAGTCACCAAAACAAGCACTTATTTAGTATTCGTAGTTTGTCTCACTGATCCGCGAGTATGATACAATCACGAAGAAACCATCTAGGTATATAAAATAAATCCCAAATAATCAACATTGTTTATTGATTCATCCAATAGTTCAAAGAAAAAAGGAACTGGCGACGCAGCCGTGGGTAATATTACACGAACCATCTGGATAGCTCCAGATGGTTCGTGTAATATTTTCTTTTTTTATTATCTTTTGACCCCTTCACAACTCAAAACCTATTTACCCTACATACATCAAATTTTTCACATTTATTTAAAACCTTCTCCTCAGCTTGTCTAGAAGCCAAAATTACATAAATTTAGCTCAAACCGTTTAACTTTTAAAAACCAACATTTTTATGACTGACTGACTATGACTTCTGACAAATATATCAAAAACCTGACCGACCTCCAGATGTCCTGTTGAAATTTGGCATGCAGCTATACAATCTGAAAACCGGGAATTTCAAAAATTTTAAATTTTTCCAATCAATTCATTTTGTTAGGTAACACTTAGCGCCTTTCAAAATTATAAGAACAACTGCTTTCTCCTTCGCAAAAGAATAAGTTTCATGATGAAAGATCTTTTCACTTTATCACTAAAGCATAAGGTTCAAGGTTGATTGGGAAAATTTGACAGTTTCGGGTAGCTTAACGTGCTTTCTGATTCTACTAAAGAGGCCTTTTTAGACCCGCAGGGCTCTTTACTAACAGCTCGTGGCTCAATAATAACAGCCGCACGGGTCGATCTTTAAGGTTAAGCAACGCTTGCCAAGGTTGGTCTGTGCATGGGTGACCATCTTAATATACCGAGTTTCCTCCGTGCCTCGGAAAGCACGTTAAGCCGTTGGTCCCGGCCAAAGACTATGGTCCCGGCTGTCATTTGTAGATCTTTGGCAGTCGTTACGGATTGTCAGAAGCCAGTAAATCTGACTCCAGTCTTGCCAAGATGTACCGTGTTACCCAGTTAATGGGTTGTGGAGGTCTGGTAGGCAGCCGCTCCACGTAAAACACTGGTATTCAGCTGAATCCGGTTTGACTGGAAGCCGACCCCAATATATAGTTGGGAAAAGGCTAGGCAGATGTTGAGGGCTCTTTACTAACAGACGAAGGCGCCCCGGGCGTCACGAGTCGCAGGGCGATTCTCGGCCACCGTAGGCGCGGGCCTGCGGACGGCGAGCTTTGGGTGGCTTGCCGTCTGATCAGAACCAGGCCCGGGTCGACGGCGCGCTGTGTTCCACGCGCGCCTCAAAGAGCTGTCAGCACAAAAGACGGGGCCCGCTAGGGCCAGTGCCTGCTGGGGTTGCGGACTTCGTTCGAAAGAGGCACGGTACCCTGGAACACAAAGGGCACTAGGAGGAACACGGATGGGTTTTAGTCAGTAAGAGTCTGACACTCCCTTCTGCTTCACCCAGAGCATTGATGTCATTTGATGATTTCCCACACTTAAAAAAAAGGGCTCTTTACTAGGGGGTAGGCCGATTTTTTTGCACGCGAGTGTAACGTAAACATTTTATTACAGAAAGACTGATATGCTACCTTCATTCAGACAGCTATGAGACAAATTATATATGTTATAGTGTGTTTCAACCGTAGGTACTGTTGACTATAATTAAAAATAAAAAAATGTGATAATGTTTAATGTCATAGAACAAGTATATGTACAAAAAAACTCATAAACAAAAATAGTTCAAAAAGGTTTAATAAAAAAACTCTTACATAAAAGAGCCACGGTTAAATAAGAAACATTATGAGCTAGGTTGAGACTGGGAGAAATTAGGAATAAAAAATGGAATTCGGAAGTTTGGAAGTGGAACACACTCTAATAATTGTAGCAATGACAATTGTCCGGAGAGGAGCAAGAACCGCCCCTGTAGCCAAGGTACCTACAAAATGAGTTGCAAGCATCGCTGGTGCAAGACCGCTGACTCATCGGTATGGAAAGAGCTTCATTTGCCACCTGTACTGAGGGTCCTCCTAAAAAAAAGAAACGAAATATTAGTGCGTCTCCTACTTTGAAAAACACACTACAAAACTTTGAAAAAGTGTTTACTGGTTGCAGTTTCTACATAGATCGAAGCTGCTGCATTATCATTTATCATCAGTTACTTATTCTAAAGAAAAACAATAAAAAACGGCTCTGCAAAAGATTACTAAAGTGCTATTTAAATATTTCATAATCTATCTTTTATAATCAGCAACTGCCATTTGACCTCCCAATCCCTGTTAAGTGAGACCTGTGGAGATAATAAAAAAGAAACTGCGCTTGATTGAAGGTACCTATCGACATTTTTAATGACTTTTAGCTAAAGGAGATGTTATCAATAGAGCCACAGGATCTATCATAATTCTGCTTTCATTTTATACAAAAACTCATTTCCACTTTTTTAACGCTCTTTACAACTTCTAAATACTCTAAAAATTTACCAAACTATGAAGAAAAAGAACTACTTCGGAAAAAAATGTTGCCAAAGCTAAACCCAAAAATAGAATTGTTTATACGCACGAACACACAAAAAAAACATTAATGCTATTGTTAACATACCATTACCAATTTCTTTTGTTGCAATGTTGGACGACGTAGCATAAGCCCTCAGCAGATCCTCCAGTGAAATGATCTGAGACGATGCCACCAAAATCACGGCGCAAAAAACAACCAGTACGAACTTCATCTTGGTTAATTACAAGTTAAATAAAACCTTGTAGATAATATAAAACGACCGCGTCGTACGGGAACAGACCACAAATTGACCATGTTAAAATCTCGAAGAGACCTTATATTTAGCAGGCATGCATTGTCAATCTTGGATTTGTACAGAATGGATGAAATCGAGATGCGCAAATGTGTACCCTTTGATTTTAAAATTAGAGTCGGAATTTCAGAATAAATATTATTTGTTTATGAAATTTACTTTAGGTTTATTTTAAAGATTTTATCATAAGAGGGGTAGAGTCCAACCGTCAACAGTCTTTCTACTGCGTTGTGGATTAAATATTAGGTATTGTTTTAATTAAATTCTCAGTAAAGTTATCTTTACCAACAACTGCCTGAATAAAGACTAATTCGGTCAGAATTACAACAGTCTGTAGCTGGAAACATTTTTCTAATACTGAATGAGTTTCGGACCCTGCCCCTAGTCATACTTTTAGTAAAAATAAATAGTTTCGAAGTTATTCCTATCCACAAATGTTCCCAACAACAGTGAATAGTGCTCATCAGGAGGATTTAAGCGATCCCAAACACGATGAGTAGATGGGTATAGGAGTAGTCAACTAAGAGAGGACACATCATCAGACCCTTGTTACCAACTACAGTGATTCAATTCAAATGAGCCCAAACACGATGGTTATTAAGCCAACTAAGAGTTCCACTATCCACCTTTCTAGTCTCCATCATGAGGTCATTTGAATCCGTCAAAAATGAATTATTTGAATCCGTCTCCAGACGCCACCGTCATCAGACGGATTCAAATACGCTCACGCGCAGTGGCCGACCACGATGATTACGTTAGCGGGAGTGTACGAAAAATAGCTTTCCTATACTTCGCTCGAACGAACACTCAAAACCATATATTAATTTAAGCGTTCGCCAACGAATTCGAAAAAAAAAGTTTTTTCCCATATTTCAGACGACAAAATAGGAATGGGATAAGTGCGATTTGTGTCGGTGCCTAACTTAATTTTGTATGTGCTTTTTTTTTTTTTTATTTTTTTTTTTTTTTGGGACAAGCCCGCCACACATTCCCAACCACTGCAACTCCTGAAAGCCAGAATCAACAGTGGCGACCACCAGAAAAACGCCGAGCCAATGAAACCCGACGAGTCCCGGAGAAACGATTCAACTGTCTTGGATCCTGCAACGAAATTAATCAGAAAAGTACAGCGGAGGAGTAGGAAAAAAAAAATATAATTTCCACTTCCACCCATTAGGTCCTAAATTGTGAGCTACTTTTGATTCCAGTAATAGGTATGACAAAATCGCTTGAACGCACGGAAATTTGTTCTGGTTTCAACAAGGTCCGTAAAGTAAACTACCCCAGATGTAACCTTAATACTATCTAACATAATATTGCGTTCAGTTTGCCAAAGACTACACTCCCATAAGATGTGATGTGCGGATTGTTCGTATTCATGGTCAGCTGTAGAACATTGACATAAAGGCGAGGCCACAAGCTTAAAGGAAAATAATTTACTCTTAAAATTGCCATGACCTGTGAGAAATTGGGCAACACAGTGATCCACCTCCAGCCATGTCCTGTCCAGCCGCTTACGAACAGATGGAAAAAACTGGTGGAGGTGACGGCCTTTGATGGAATTTTCCCACCTACATTGCCACTCGGATAAAAGTTCCTCCCAGACATCAGTCTGGGGTTTTAGTAATCTAGAGATCTTAGCACGGCCGCGTTGCGGTAAGAACTCTGGGTCCGTAATCTTTCTAGCGTAGTAGTACATTGCAGCACGCCGCTGCACTTCTAGATCGACTGGGAGAACACCCGCCAGCACTGGTAAAGGCTTCAGTACTAACCGTCCTATACGCCTTGCATAAGAATATCAAAGCCAAACGCTGGCTTTGAAGCAATTTACGTCGTACCGCACCTATGGTGGCCCTATCGGCCCAGACAGGTGCCCCGTAGCACATACAACCCAAGTAGGTAGCCCCATAAATAGTTTTTAAGGTTTGAAAAGATAGACCCCAAGTAGCTTTGGATATTCTCGTCAAGGCGTAGAAGTTCTTTTTTGCTTTCTCACCTACTGTTTTTATATGATCAATAAATGAAAAGTTATTTTCTAATAGCATACCGAGATAGCACACGGATTCTTTTCTTTTAACGGGTACGTTATTAAATTTAAAACTAGGCCAGGATTTAAGGTTTCCTTTTAAAATAAGTTGGTAGGTTTTATGCGGTGCAAAGGTCAGACGGTTTCGATCGCCCCACTGAGATATTAATCGTAGGCATGTGTCAGCCAAATTCTCGAGGCCAACCCGAGTACTTGCCTGAATGAGAAGCAAGCCATCGTCCGCGTAACCGGTTAATGAGCAGCCGCATGGGAGCGGAAGCGCGAGGAAGTCATCGTAGCCAATGTTCCAAACATATGGACCGATAACTGAGCCCTGAGGACATCCCATGGTTAGAGACTTAGTAATGGAATGATGTCCAAGTTTGAGTTTCACGGAGCCGTTTAGAAAGTAAGAAAGAATCAGATTATAGATGTTTTTGTAACAACCACGGTTTTTCATTTTAAGTAGTAGCATCGGCCACCATGCGTTATCAAAAGCGCCAGAAATGTCGAGAAAGATTCCAACCACATATTTATGTTCCGATAAGTTAATAATTTTACGAACAGAGAGCACCGCGTCGACGGTGGATTTACCAATAGTGAAACCAAATTGATTATTATGAAATTTAGGTCCATTCGGTAGTAAGCGCGGAACGATTAGTCGCTCTAAGAGTTTTCCCAAAGATGGAAGTAGGGTTATGGGCCGGTAGGACTTAGGGTCATCCGGGGGCTTATCGCCACTCTTCGGAATAATGCGTATAAAGCCTTGTCGCCATATTCGAGGAAAAATACCTTCCGCAATGCATCGGTTATATACTGATAAGATCGCGTCTCCCGCTGTCTTACACGCTTCTATAATCATTCTATTAGATATTTTATCTTCACCGGATGATTTGTTGAGAGGTAGTCTCTTGACAACGTTTCTGAATTCGTCAGTGGATGGAAGATCTGACTCCGGTGATTCAGGTGGCACCGTGGCCCACGCTCTGATCTGTTGGTGGTATTCATTATCATTTACTGATGAATCGTTTGGTATAAGGGAATCAAGCAGAGCATCAGTTGTTTCTTCAATGCCGGTTGTATGTTTATTGTTTACTTTAATGTTTTGAACGTACGCAAGGTCGACAGATCTATTAGCTTTGAACTCGTGGTACAAAGGAGACCACGGACCCTCCCTATCAAGTTTATCAACAATTTTCCGCAATAAATTACCCTTAGATTTTTCAACAGAAGCTCTGTAGCGTGACTTGGCAACTGTAAAAGTACTTAAAGCAAGATTAAGGAGGTCCCCGGTAACCTTACGTTTTTTTAGCTTGTTAAGCTGTCTACGAGCTCTACGAAAGCTTTTACGTTGTTCAACAAGGTAGTCACTCCACCAATCACATCTACGAATATTGGTCATGGATGCGCGACCAATAGCAATGTCAGCACACTAAGTGAAGGCGTCCGACATTATCTCAGTACTTTCCTCAGCTGACCATCCATCGCGAGTGAAGTCTTTGACATGACCAGAAAAAAGTGAGCCGAAGAATTCCCAATTCGCGCCCTTACTTTTATATCTAAAATTTCCAATTAAGTGTGACGAATCTTGAGTAAACATAGGAACAAATTCGTACACGATCAGGCGATGATCACTACAAGACGATTATGTATATGTGGAGTAACTGGGTCTGAGTATTGAAAGTAGCAGCTCACAACGTAAACCTTAAAGGTAGGCGATGATACTTCCGCCACGGCGCAATGAGGCGTCATGAGATTACTTATAGATGTTACAGTAAAGCCTGAAGAACGCGCTACATAAATTCCGGCCCGCGCCCTGCAGTCCAGCTGAACCACCCTGTGACGTAAGCGCGCGTTTTGGTATTGTTCCTGAATAAGTACTATGTCAAGATTATAATCCACAATCAATTTATCCAGCTCAGATGTCGCCACCCTATCGTTATGGAGATTTAATTGTCCTATGGTTAAAATATCCATTATTAGTAGTTAGTGTTTAGGATTAACTGTTCGAGTGTCAGTCAGAGTGTAGGTAGTACACTCTTGAGATCCGCAGCGATGATCACACGGTTTTTTAAAGCGTTTGCACGCCACGCAAGTCGGTTTAAAATTTAAATCGTCCTTATGCGGGCAATCATTTGTTTCGTGTGCCTCCGAACAATTGGCACAGGTCGGTTCCTTACTAGCGCAGTGTTTCTTAACGTGACCGAACTGTTGGCAATGCAAGCACTGAACTACTTCTACATCATCAATAAAACGGCAGGTAGCCCAATCAATAAATAACTTATCCTTGGTAGTTACTAAATGTTTACGTACCGCGGGTTCTATTTCAATGCCAATCCATTTTCGACCGTTATCTAAGGAGCGCCTACGGATAATTTTGGTAGACTTTATAAAGTCATCCTCTTTAATTTGCAGCTCATCCTTAATATTTTGGCGGTAAAGCGCGTTCAGAAAAGCGCCATCATCCATTGATGATGGAACATCCTTTACTAACACTCTAGGGCGTCTACCCTTTGGCTTTTCTAGTCGTAAACCAGCGGCCTTGATAGCATCTACAGATTCTAACTTTCTAAGTTGAATTTCATTAGCAACGCGTAGTACGACACCTGATTTCGCGGTTTTTTTCACGCCTACAATTTGAAAACCGTCGTCACTGGGCTTAATTGCCTTCATAAGCGCTTGTTTTGTCGCGGACGAAGTGTTATAGTCAGCTGACCGGTCCGCGGTAGGGTATGCGACCACACAAGGTAACGGTGGTCGGGACTGCATAATTGCTGGAGCTACTTTTGGCAAACGTAGTTTCAACGAGTCCGCATATGAAATTTTACAGTTGTTGTTATTGACCGGATCGGGATTGACAGCGTTATTCGACTTGATTTTATCTAATTCGCGTTCCGTATTGGCTAACTTCGTCTCGTTGCATGATGATTTTATGGCCAGCATAGAAACAATGGCCGTGACACGCTGTGTCATATCCATGATAGCTGATTTATTTGCAACATTAATTCGAGAGCCCTGATCATTCACTAGGTCGTTAATTTTAGACAGGTATGACGACGCCTCGGAAACTAAGTCACAATAGTCGGTATTGCTCACATCACTGATATTTAAAATCGGCGAGGATTTTTCCACGGTTTCGAATGTTTGATGAAGCCGTTTGGACCTATCATCGGGCGAAATGTATGATGGAGACATTTCGCTGAATAAACGTTTCGAATTAGCGGAGGTCGCCACGGGCGACCTTTGGGTTTTAGTATTTCTACGAAATATTTCTCCGCCGCGATCTGGTGGGTCATCATTTGTTGACATCATCATTGACGGAGAATACGATAAATAAACGTATTAGAACGCGAATGAATGAAATTAAAGAATTAAAAAAAAACAAAAATACCAATCGATTAAGTTATTTCGCGGTACCCACAAACAGAAAAAATAAATGCACTTACCGAAGGCTGGAGAAATTGACTAATTAGCAATAAATTAATAGACAGACAGTTTTAAAAACTTACAAAACACGCACTTAATACACTATGGCACAGCTAGGAACAGTTCACAAGCCTTAGAATAAACACACAATGCAAATTCCGAATTTACAGAACGGAGCGATATAATAAACACCTCACAGCGCACAAGTGGGAAGGGAATTGAATTGAATTTGTATGGGCTGTAACCATTCCGCGACGCCACAAACGAACTTACGAAGAGAAGTTTCGAGATGGTAGTGCTGGTACTCACTCTCTTCCTACCTTTCCCATAGTTTTGTACATGAATTTGCCAGAGATCAACTGAACTTCGTGACAAGAAATGGTCACCGGCTAAAAATTGCTACCAGTCAAAACTGGCAACGTTAAGCCTATCCACGCGACTAACTAAACGACTCAGCTCAAGTTGAAATACCCTCCGAATAATAATAGTTATAGGTAATTACGGGTCCCCCTAAAAAACATCTTTTCAACATAGGCGCTGCAGACAGCCCAATTTGTAGAGGTTGCTGCGACCCGAGGAATCTGATTCCCACGTCATGCAAAAAGTAATGCCGAGGCTGCCCACCGTAAATAAATTCTCGGAACGGTGAGGTCGCTCCGCCAAACCTGTAAAGTACCCAGGAGGCTTCTGTGCATTTAGGCGGAGCTGGACTGGCTGACGTAGCCAGGAATTACTAACAATGGGAGTCTAACATGGTGCGGGTAGCGAAGTCTCTACTCTACTCTACTTTCTCCGTTGCAGGGGTAGACTTCTCTTCTGGCTGGTTTAAATTTCCCATGATCAACTTTATGCAGCTCTATCGCACGTTAACAACCCTTTTTATATTTTTTTGAGAAAGGAAAACATCAAATGACTCCTCCCGCTCTAGGCGGAGCAGAAGGGAGTGACAGTCTCTTAGTGTATAAAATTCATCCGTGTTCCTTCCGCTGGCCGCGATGACTCTTTTTTTGAATAAATTCTACAACGTGTTAACAACCCTGGCAACTTTCTTTATTATAATGCATAGAGAAGCGTTATCATTAAAACGTTTCTCATTACGAAAAAATGCTAGGGTCAGCATTTGGAACAGAAAAAGTGAAACAGCCAGTGCCTTGCATAATAGTCTTACAAATCTCCTAAATCTAAGAGGAGTCAAGCAATGCTAGATATTGATTATAGTATATATCTTATCTTAGAGATCTAATCTAGCGACAACATTTTATTTTCCGCCTTCCTACTTAGCTTCCTCCACTTTGCTCGATCTTGAACGTCCTTCTCAGTCAGGCCATTGGCTTCATGTCGGACTTGACGACGTCCAGTCAGCGCTTGCGAGGGCGACCACAAGACCTAGCCCCAAGGACAGCCATATTCATGCATCCCCGACCAACGTACTCCATAGGGCGGCGCATGCTGTGGCCATACCATTGCAGACGACACTCTTGCAGTTTTTCCCCCACGTCACGGACCCGGACACCAAGACTATCTCGGATGAAAGAGTTGCGTATGCGATCGGATCGCGTTACGCCGCTCATCCACCTCAGCATCTTCATCTCCGTGATGCGAAGCTCTTGGGTGTGTCTGCTTAGTGCTGGCCAACACTCGCCCCGGTACAGTAGGACAGGCCGTATGATGCATTTATATATCTGCCCCTTGAGCGCCCATTTTGCGGTCGCATACTACGCCCGTTAACTCGCACCACTTCACCCAAGCCGCGCCTATACGTGCTTGGACATCGTCGTCCACGTTGCTAGACTCGTGCAGCACGGATCCAAGGTACCTGAACGTATCGGACTTTCTGATCAGGTCCGGACCTATTCGGATGATGTTTGAATCCGTGCTGCCACAGGACAAGTACACAGTCTTCGCCACATTTAGTCTCAGACCACTGTTTTCAAGCGTGTCCTTCCAAATGTTGACTTTGCGCTCAAGATGGGCTTTGTTCTGATTAATGAGGGCGATGTCATCGGCATACATCATTAGACATAGAGGCCGTAACTACATCGAGCACTACGTTAAACAAGAACGGGCTAAGAACCGAGCCTTGGTGAACGCCAACCGATATTGGGAAGCTATTGGATTCGCCAACAGCAGTCTGGACAGAGGACACGGAATCGCAATACATGTCTCTGATAATGTCAATATAGGCCTCGGAAACGCCCCTGAAGCGAAGTGCCCACCAGATGGACTGCCGAGGTATACAGTCGAAGGCCTTCTGCAGGTCTAAAAAGGCCAAGCTCTCCTTCAAGCCTCAGCCAGAGTCCGTAAGGTGAACACTGCGCCCATGGTGCTTTCACTCGCCCGGAAGCCATATTGACACTCAGAGACAGTGCACTCGCTACGAAGCCGTGTGTCAATGATGCGCTCGAAGAGCTTCATGGTGTGGCAAATGATCTTGATACCGCGGTAGCTACTACAATCATGTACGCTACGTTTGCCTTTGTAAACAGGGATAATCAGGCTAAATTGCCACTGGTTCGGCATTTCCTTGGTAATCAGGATGCGGTTAAAAAGATCCGTCAGAAGGTTCACACCATGTGGGCCCATCTCCTTCCACACTTCAATTGGCACTTTCCGATTCTTCATGTGGCGAAGAGCAATGCGTGTTCCGTCGGGGGAAATAGGGGAAATAAGTCCAAGGTTAGGAGGCGGTTCAGGAGGAAGGTTATAGGGATGCTGTTTGTTAGACCGCTTCGCGAAGTATGTACACCATCTCTCCTTAACAGAGGGGGCATCGTAGAGCAGCTTACCCTGGGCGTCTCTTACACAGAGACATTTGCTAATGCCCCGTGTAGCTTTGTCCCGTGCACGCGCCAGCTTAAAAATAATCTTTTACCCTTCCGCAGTTTCCAACTTGTCGTATAAGGGCGCCAGACTTTTGCTGCGGGTCCATTTCGATTGGGTCCAGCTGACCTAAGACTCCTATATGTATATCTCTAATTTCCCTGATATAACTGTTCATTTTGCCTGTTCGAAGTAGGTAAGATAAACAGGTCATCTTATCCTCTTTTTCCTGTTGCCCATCTTGTTTTTATACCTTCCTGTGTACATTAGGCGGGATTGGGCGGGTCACGTTGGCTGCATGCATGATGACCGATCTGGGCAAAAAACTTGATGCAATGGGTGTCAAGTGATGGACGTCGTTACCGAGGCCGGTCCAGGAAGCGCTGGCGGGATAACCTGGACGCGCACCACAAGGGCTGGTTTGAGGCAGCGCAGGAGAACAGTGTCTGGAAGGATATGGGGGATGCCTTTGCCCAGCAGTGCGACACTACAGACTAACAAAAAAAAATGCACATTAGAGTTCAGGGGCCGTAGGTAAGTACCTAATATGAAACGACAAGGTCATCATGATTCCATCATGAAAGAGGGATAGTGCTTTAGTTCCTGTAGGTATAGCTCCGTCCCTCACTCACAAACAGCTGAAAGTCAATGCTGACACTATATTATGAACAGAAGATGAGCCAAGCAAGTAAAAAATCTGAATTAGAGCGCTCAGTATGATGAAATTTATGAGGAAGATTAAACTTTACTACACTTCCATGCAAAAAAAAAAGATCCACCTCGTGAGGCTGGTTTATGAAGATAATGATTAATATGCAAGGTACAGTACTATCCGATAAACAAAAACCCGACTTCCAAAAACAAATAACTTTAATTTCGGAAGTCGGTGTTCAAAAACAAAATAAACAAAGTTATTTTTTACCTTGTAGTGTTTTGTTTTTGGAAGTCGGTTTTATTTTTTTGTTAAAAAGTTCTTTTATTTTCACAAACACAGCGTGCCGGCGTGATGTTATGTTATGAACTGGTGTAAACAATCAACAGACATGCGATTTCAGAAATCCCGATCCATTTGATCCATTTGATTGAGGGGTCCGTTGCCTACCTCCGAAGTTCTTCATCAGATCTTCACCAAATTTAAATAGGTGAATATAAGTATGATGAGTATTTTCACCAGTCCAAGAAAATACTCTTCCAAACAAAAAAGAATTATCCAAATCGGTTAACAATTGATAAACATTTTTCATAGGATCCCGTCATCAGATCCTGACTTATACCTTCCATCATCAGCTCAGAAACATGAGATGATGATTACCAGGCACAAATATTTGAAATAATAATAATAATAATTTATTTGTTTAAGAAATTGTTACAAGTTGTACAGTATTAAAATTGAAATATTGTTATTTGCACAACAATAAAAATGAGCGACTGCGCCTGAGCTAGGCCAAGCCTGTATTTCAGGACGCAGTTCACTTTCCAGAAATAATTTCCAGTAGTAACAGTAGATAAGTTTTACGTTTACATGTCTAAAAAGAAAAAATATTAAAATTTACAACAGATAACTTATAATAGCATATAGCTTAAGTATTGTGTGAGTGTTGTGAGGGAGTTGTGTGAGTGTTGTGTGGGAGTTGTGTGAGTGTTGTGTGGGAGTTATGTGAGTTGTGTGAGTGTTGTGTGGGAGTTGTGTGAGTGTTGTGAGGGAGTTGTGTGAGTGTTGTGCTTGCGTTGAATGTGTTTGCAAGTGTAATTTTAACTCAAAACTTTAAGAAGCTCTTCTGTAGTTTTATAATCACATGTTAGTAGAAAATTTAACACTTTAGTTTTGCATTCTTGTTTACTTAATGTATATATATTAAGTGAAGTATTTAGTTTATTATAAAGAAAGGGACCGATGAAGCAGAAGAACCTATTTGTAAATGAATGCTTAAATAGATGGGAACGGTGGACTACAGCATTGCGGCGACGTTTAAGCAGAGTATTGCTGTCCAAGGGGGTAAGGGAGTGCTGTTTAAGTACCGTAGTTAAGATGTACAACTGGCGAACGGTTGGTAAGTTCCAGGATCTATACAGGAGATGTGTAGGGTAGTCAATCGGTCGGAAGGAGCTGACCTTTAAAATTGCCCGCTGTGCTATTTCGAGAGGAAGTAGCGTGGTTTTGGAAGCTCCACCCCAACAAGAAATACAATAAGTTAGAAGCGATTGACAGAGTGCCCTATAAACTTTTTTAAGAATCAAAATATCTGCTACATGCCGTAGGTTCTTAAAAACATAAATCAGTTTTCTAAGTCTGGATTGAAGTAAAGAAATATGTGCCTTGAAGTTCAGTGATGAGTCTAGTATGACGCCCAAATATTTTACCTCAGATCTCCTAACCAGACAGGGGCAGTTACAAGTAGAAGCATTTGCGGGGTGGAAATGAAAAGAATGTGATTTTATGGAAAGGTCAAGAGGGGGTTTATTCGGATTCCTTGAATAAAAGGGCATGTACATAGTTTTTTCTAAATTTAGGGTAAGAACATTTTGTTTCAGCCAGTCGGACACCTTGTTAAAGCCCTGCTGTGCCAGCAGGAAGGTATTTTCCCATGTTTTAGAAGAAAAGAGCAAAGCGGTATCATCAGCATAGGAAATTATAATACCGTGTTCCAGTTTCAATTCACAGAGGTCATTAAGATACACTAAGAAGAGTGTAGGTCCTAGCACCGAGCCTTGTGGTATACCAAAAGAGACAGATAGATCAGTGCTAATGTAGGAATCCACTTTCAGGCATTGTTTACGACCGCTCAAATAGTCTTTAAACAATTTCAGCTGCACACCTCTTATACCCAGTCGTTCCAATTTAGCCAAAAGGAGCGGAATAGACACTGTATCAAATGCCTTGGCAAGGTCAAGGAAGATGGCTAGAGCTTTGCCACCATCATCAAGATTCCTTATAATATGGTCAGTAAGTTTATGCACCGCATCCTCGGTTGACTTCCCAGAACGGAAACCAAATTGACATGAGGAAATTAAACTATTGCTTTCAAGATACTTGACTAGTCTACTGTTAATTACTCTTTCCAGAATCTTAGAGATTGCTGGTAGCAGCGCAATTGGCCTATAGTTACAGACACGGTTTTTATCGCCTGTCTTGAAAATAGGAACAATTATAGCTTTCTTAAGAACATCTGGGAAGACACCTTGATTTAGGCAAACATTAAATAAATGGGTAAGGGGCAGGATAATGATATCTTTTATGGATTTTAGTAGACTGTTAGATATTTTGTCGTGTCCAACTGCGCTAGAACATTTTAAGCCATTTATAAGTGACAATATCTCGCTCTCTCGAAATGCGTTAGAAATTTCATGAAAAACATTGTTTGTGCCTATAAAATTTGAGAGTTTCCCTCGATTTTCATGGGATCCCATCATCAGATTCTGACATGGTGACAATGGGACCACCTCAGGAGTATAGGCTTTCGAATAAAAAAATATTTTTTTAAATCCGTCCAGAATTGGTGGAGATATCGGTGAACATACGTAAAAAAAAAAAAACATACAGCCGAACATAGAACCTCCTCCTTTTTGAAGAAGTCGGTTAAAAAGAAAGGTATTTTTTTAACAGTCATTGTTTTTATGGTTCCGTACCCAAAGGGTAACCAACGGAACCCTATTAATAAGCCTCCGCTGTCCGTCCGTCTGTCTCTCAGCTGGCTGTATCTCTAGAACCGTATTAGGTTGATTTTAGGTCTTTAAAAAACAAAGTCACTTTGAGGTGACTTTTTGTTGATATTTTTAAACGTGTTGTGCACAAAAAATAATCGGATATCGTCAAAACAGCTTCATTCAGTTTGTATTGCCACGCCTTGCCCTTATTGCAGCTTCCATCCTGTTTTAATCAACCTTATTCATATTTTTTACAATTGCGTACAATTCCCCTGCCTTCAATTCCTTTAGTTTCTGGAGTGTTTTTCAGCCTGAGTTCTAGCCCTAACGCGTGTGTTAAAGCTCATCTCATAAATGTTCAATAGAATTAAGATCAGGGTGCCCATTATGACATCTTAAAATCATCACAGATATTAGATTATTTCCATAAACCAGAGATTAGTTTATTTCCATAAACCATCCCTCCATTGCCACATAATCAGCCTATATTGTTCCCTCTGCTGGGACACAGACTCTTTCAAGCGGGAGTGGGCCATCATCCACCACGCGAGCCCAGTGCGGGTTGGTAGATGTCACATGTCTTCG
Source organism: Lacanobia oleracea (assembly GCA_950371165.1). Taxonomy (NCBI): domain Eukaryota; kingdom Metazoa; phylum Arthropoda; class Insecta; order Lepidoptera; family Noctuidae; genus Lacanobia; species Lacanobia oleracea. The sequence continues at coordinate 19,904,769 of OX493391.1, read as the reverse complement.
ATTTTTTGGTTCTAGGATATGCCGGTTTCCTCACGATGTTTTCCTTCACCGCTTTGAAAGCAGTGGTGATGAAATAATTTACACAAAGTAAAGCGCCTGACTGGGTTCGATCGAACCTACAACCTACAACTCGTAAGTCGCAGCCATTACCACTGGGCCACCACTGCACACAAGTCTCCTATGAACAATTACTGAAATGTTTTATTGCTCTAAGTTAGGAAACTAGACGATTTCTTCTTGGTGTAATGATGCTGCATGGTATATGTAATAATAGATTCGACTGCATTCCTTTATCAAATAGTCTACATTATATAGTACCTAGATCTGTCATGCTTCCTGGGGTACGTGTCCCTCGGCTATTCCACACAAACTCGTGCAGGACTAACGCAGGGGTGCGAGTGCCTCTTCGTCGCCTTGTTGATGCGTACAACACTCACTTATATGGAGCTTGACATATTTACTCTTTCCCAACAAAGTTTTAAGGCAAGAGCAACAGAGTGGCTAAATTCTTAAGCATTATGCATATTTTCTTTCTTCTTAATAGTCTTTTATGATGCATACTGTATGTTTGTTTTCTTTTAACTTTTTTTTAACTAAACTTTAGAAAATAGGAGGCTCGTTACATGTATTATACACCATGCTCACTTACAACACCGAAAAAACTAATAAGAGACGGAATGATATTGTCTGCGAGTCTACTTCATTTTCAAAATATGCTTTTGTAAAAAGATTTTTTTTTTAATTTTTAGGTCCATTTCTGTACAATAGACTAAATAAGGAACTAAGTATCTATAAGTTAAATTACTATAGCTGTAAAAAGACAATTGTGCAATATTTATTAAGCATCTCGTACGTAGAGACAGAAGACCTTCTTTTTGTGTGTAAATAAAATGTGATGTGTCCCTTAATTTTAAGTTTTTATTTCAGGTTATTGATAAATTGTTATTTTATTATGATGTTTACATAAGCACTATCTAGCCTGAGACACAGGTTTCAACCTAGTTCAGGCAAATCAGCAACTGTGTTCTGTAAAAAATGTTGTAAAATATTTTATTGTAAATGTGCCCTGTTTTATAAATAAACGATATTATTATTATATTATTATTATTATTATTATTATTGTATATTGGTCTTAATCTTATCTTCTCTTAAATCTTAGCCGTATGGTGCCGTAAAAGAATAACACCATCCCTCACTTGCCATGGGTATCGCAAGAGGCGACTAAGGGACTCGCCAGAGAATGGGCCGCAGCGTTCTCTGTAAAACGCAACACCATACACTGCGATCGCCAACCCGCCTGCCAAGCGTGGCGATTATGGCACTCCAAAATGCAATGGACGTCTTTCGGCTGATAATTATGATGAAGTTACTAGTTTCAAATAGTTTCAATCATAGGCAAAGTTGGTACTATAATACCTACTGGACGGAATATTTAAAAAGAGAAAAGTAAATTGATAGATAGTGTTTATTTTCATAGAATAAGTAATAACACAAATAAAACAAAACCAAAAATCGTTCATAGACGTTTATTTAAAAAAAAAACGTACTTACTTAGCACTAAAATAAAGAGCCGGTGTTATCTACAAACTAAAAACATGATAAACTAGGTTTACATTCGGAGAGATAAGAAACAAAAAAATGGATTTGGAACCGATTCTAACTGTAGCACCGACAAGTTTCCGAAGAGACGCAAGTGCCGTACTTGTAGCCAAGGAACTTGCAGACGAAGTTGCAAGCACCGCTGGTGCACGACCGGAGACTCATCGGTATGAACAGAGCCTCATTCGCCACCTTCACCGGAGTTCCTCCTGACAACAAAGAAACGAAATATTAGTGGTGCTATTATTGAGACAATACCTTTAGTGCGTCACTCACCAACTATCCGAGTTTTGAAAAAGTTTTTTTGGTGTTACACAGAACGACGATAATGCATGTTCTAAAGGAAAATACTGGCCAAGTGCGAGTCGGACTCGCGTGCAAAGGGTTCGAACAAGTCTCATTTTTGTAACATGTTATTTTTACGCTAAAGACTTCTCTTACCTATAGGTAATCTATAGGCTGCATTTTTTTCAATATTTTAGGCTCAGTAGTTTCAGAGATAATGGGGGTAGGATTTCGTCTAACTTCAAAACTACATACCTATTTATTTTCAAATTATGAAAAAAAAATATAAAACCCTCACAATAAGCCCTTTCATTTGATAAGGCACACAGTACAATTAATTTTTTCTAGTTCGACCTCCAAAAGTAACGACACGTCCGTGTTTGGGTCACAGAAGTTCTTATAATGCGTATCAAATTACAACAGAATCGGTCTAGTACATTTCGAGATGGCTGTGACAGACGGACAGACAGATAGACAGACAGACACCCGAGTGATCCTATAACGATGTTCGAAACCATAATAGTGCTGTTTACAATGTGCAAATGCCATTTGACCTCCACTCCACAACCCTGATAAGAGCACACCGGTAGAGATAAAAAAGGAAGTGCGCCTGAGTAGAGCCAGTAGAGGTAGGTACCGAAGTTTTGCAATGACCTAAAGATGTTATAAATAGGGCCTGTTATAGATTATATACATAGGTTGGTACTACATTTATTTATTTGCTAAATGTGGAGTCACTTTTTCAAGAAGGGCCCTAAAACTGCACGCGCTCCACAACTTCTAGTACCGACCTAGATAATTGTCCAAATCCACTAGAAAAAAGATACGGCAACTCTCAAAAATAGTGAAACTAAAGCTAATCCCAAGGATATTTTTTACTAAATACAGGCAATCTTAAAACACTCATTTTCATACGTTTGTTTACTTACCATTACCAATTTCGTTAGTTTCAATGTTGGACGACGTATCGTAAGCCCTCAGCAGATCCTCCAGTGAAATAATCTGAGACGATGCCACCAAAATCAAGGCACACAAAACAACCAGTACGAACTTCATCTTGGTTAATTAGTTACAAGTTAAATAAAACCTTGTAGGTAAAATAAAACGACCGCCTTGTACGGGAACAGACCACAAATTGACCATGCTAACATCTCGGGGAGAACTTATATTTAGCAGGCATGCGTAGTCAATCTTGGATGTAAAGAATGCATGGAGTCGAGATGCGCAAATGTGTACCCTATGTTTTAAAATTAGAGTCGGAATTCCAGCTTCAAAATTATTTGTTTTGTGGTTTTTATTTTAAGAGGGGTCGAGTCCAACCGTCAACAGTCTGCACTGCGTTGTAAAATTTCAGATATTGTTTTAAAAAACTCAATTAAGTTATATTTTTCAATAGCTTCAATAAAAACTAGGTACTTAAGTAATTGAGAATTATTTGCAGCTTAGACAGCTTGTTAAACTTTTTTTAAGGGTTAAGCCGTTGGTCGTTACGGATAGCCAGAAGCCAGTAAATCTGACTCCAGTCTTGCCATGAAGTACCGTGTTACCCAGCTAATGGGTTGTGGAGGTCTGGTAGGCCGCCGCTCCTCATAAAATACTGGTACCTATTCAGCTGAATCCGGCTTGACTGGAAGCCGACCCCAATATAGTTGGGAAAAGGCTAGGCAGATGATATTACCAGGTTATTATTAGGTTTTGGTGAGTACTTATCAGGTGTCGATAAAGACAGCTGATAAGTAGGTACACACACATTTAGAAATAGTAAATAGCCCAGCTAAAATCTAGATTAGGTAATCAAACCGTCGAAATCTGTCATTAATTGCACAGTGTCCACCTATGATAGTAGTTACACAGTAGGAAGATACTATTTAGTGCTGTGTTATTATTATTATAGACTCCAAGTTATAAATCAAACGCGAACATACACGTCAGGGTCAATACCTATTAAAGTCACGCCAGGTCATTGACACGCGAGTGTGATATGATATAATCATGAAGTAGTACCTACCCAGTTCTTACATCAGAAAAAAATTACAATGGGGATAAACCCAATCAAAAATATGTAACATCCTTGTTGGCTACCATGAACTTTTAAATTACTTGCCAAGTGCCAGTTCACCTCATCGTTTAACCTGACAGGTTTAGTTTTTGTACTATGAGCTATTCCCGCTAACCAGTGCATTGCCTATATATATCTGATCGGTCGGTCGACTTGCAGCACTGATTAAAAAATATATGATTGAATAAAGACGTTCAAAAATACTATAGCGGTTTTACGGTCTTTATACAACTTAAACCGTCTTCTTAGAAATGAGATACTGAACCAACATAGGCCCACACATGATGAAAAGAGCCTGGCCATGTTCCTTGTTCGGCAGATGTTCGCCTTATGATGAATCATATTTCTTAGAAGGAACCTATTTCTGTCACCAACGTACTTTTTATTAGATAAGTTAGTACCTAAGTCTGCCTATCATTGATACCTAACCTGATTGAAATACTTAGATTGTTTAGTAAAGATAAGATCGTAGGTACCTACCTACCAACCTACTTACTTGTACCTTATTGTGATCAAAAAAATTAAAGGTCAAGGGGTCACTCTTTGTTTGAACTGTTTCCTCAATCAGACCTTGACTATGTAGGTAATCTGTATATGTATTACGGTACCGCTGGTACTACAGATGTCCATGGATGACCACTTAGGAGCTGGGCCACTTACTTACTTATTTTACACTCCACGGCATAAAAAAAAACTTCCTACATGTGTTGAGACTAGTAGTGGTCAAAAGGTTGAATCTAATTTTAGAAACATCGTACTTATCTCATAAATACATAACTAACATAACACACAGTAGTCGTTTGCGAGCGATACACATCGAGGGAATTCCCCCGGCATAAACGCACCCACGAACGCACACAATGGCTGGATGATTCTTAAAAAAATGTTATGTAGGTAATGCCGCATTTACACAATCGTGTTCGCTATTCGCCTCGGCATTCTACGAAACATTCGACGAACGATTCGTATACGAGTGTCGTCGCGAATTCGCGTGATGAATTATTTTGACATTCGCACACGAACATGGAGGACGTGACAATAATTGCAGCATGCGCGCTACATCTAATGAGTTTATACAATCCTTACTAATATTATAAATAATTGCGAAAGTAACTCTGTCTGTCTGTCGCGCTTTCATGCCAAAGCTACTGAACCGATTTAAATGAAATATGGTACACAGATGGTCTAGAGCCTGAGAAAGGACAAGGCAAGGCATTTATGTCCCGGGAGTATGCTCCCTAGGGACCAACCGGGCGAAGCCGCTGGCAGAAGCTAGTTATTTATATATCCTGCGTAGAAAAGTTAAAATACTGGCCAAGTGCGAGTCGGACTCGCGTAGAAATGGTTCCGAACGAAATTTTTTTTAATATGTTATTTTACCACCATAGATTTCTTAAAGATTTTCCTGTAATTTTTTAGTAAAGATCTATTATCTCCAATTTTTCTAAATTTTAAGAGATATGGTCTTTTATCGTCTAATTTCTTGAATAACTTCAAAACCTTTAATTTGAATATTATGAAAAAAATGTGATTAAAACCCTCACAGTAAGCCCTTTCATTTTGTCTACACGTCCTGTTGGATCGTGCGCTAAGTACTTAGCTGTAACTGAATGCAGGCGAATGTGTTAACAGTAAGTTCGTGTTCGCCATTCGTGCCTTTTGATTCGCGTCCGAAAAACCGCTCCCAACGCGAACACTCGAATCACGCTTTTTTCGTCAAATTTCTTGAAGTTTTTCAAGAAATTAGACGAAAAAAGACCATTCCCCCCATATCTCCTAAAATTTTGAAAAAAATGGAGAAACCTATAAGAAATCTATAGTGCTAAAATGACATGTTAAAAAAAAAATCGTTCGGAACGTTTACATGTGAGTCCGACTCGCACTTGGCCAGTTTTTTTACTTTTCTACGCAGGATATATAAATAACTAGCTTCTGCCAGCGGCTTCGCCCGTGTGGTGTCTAGGGAGCATACTCCCGGGATAAAAATGCTTATGTCCTTTTTCAGGATCTAAGTAGACTATCTGTGTACCAAATTTCATTTAAATCGGTTCTGTAGCTTTCGCGTGAAAGCACGACAGACAGACAGAATAACTTTCGCATTTATAATATTAGTAAGGATCGTATAAACTCATTAATTCAAGACGTAGCGCGCATCATAGTCACGTCCTGCGTATTCCTGTGCGAATGTCAAAATAATTCACCCCGCGAATGTGTGAACAGCTAGTCTATTCTGTAAGTAACCATTTCGATATCGAGCTTCACCAGAGTGACAAACCTCACAAAGTGAGCCTTTATTGCATACAACATAAAGGTCTTACGTTTGACGTAATTTGATACTCACCTCGGATTCCGCTGTCGAGACACGAAAATGTTGTTACAGAATAGGGATACTGTAGTTCGCGACGACACTCGTATCGAATGTTTCGTAGAATGCCGAGGCGAATAGCGAACACGATTGTGTAAATGCGGCATAACAGATATAGTCGATATAAAATGTACTTACCTACTTATTAGGTATCTATGTAACTATACCAAAGGTAGGTTAGTCAGCCCGAAACAAATCTGCTACTGAAATTCCGCAGCTCGCTTTGGAAAAAACAATGTGGATCCCTTTGATTATTATAATCTAAGGTGGACCCTTTGATTTTAATTTTCGTTATTACCTACAGCTCTAAGTATAATTTTTCAATAAAGACAAAAAATACGTTAATTGCTTAGATAGACAGACAAACTTAATAAAACTGATGACTTCCAATGAATAGCCAATCAAATAATTAATTACTTATTCACAAAACATTTTTGCGAACGTAACGAAGTCCGCTCAAAGTTGAAACTCAATTTGTAAAACCACGAATAACATTTTCTCTGTGAGCTTTGAATATTTCCTTTTACATTCGAGATATTCCATGATACAATTAATGTTTAATAAATAACTTTTATGATCATCATGAATATCCTAGCGTACCTAGGATATCCTAGGACACTAACAAACAGACAAAACAAAAAGACACCATCGACTTTCGTCTCCACATTGTAGACCCAATAACATCCATAAAAAAACACTTCAAAATACTTAGCTTTGACGAACTCTGATCGTTTTCTTAGAAACCAAGAAACCAATCATACGAGTAAGCTTAAAAAATCTGAAGTGTCAGGGATCTAATATCACTAAAGTATTTTATTCGTCCCTTGCATTGCACCGTCAACAGGCCCTTGACTTGAGTCACCATTCACAGTACTGATCCACTTTTGTCCACCCCACAGCTGAATTCATGAACACACTGTCGAATACCCAGACGATACGCAACCTTGAGTCCCTACCTATAAACATTACATTTCCATAATGTTATTCTGATCACAGTCACTTTGCCAAAGTCTCTTCACGGCTCTTTTGTTAAGACATTAATTAACACACAATGCTTAAATAATTTAATGTGAAAATTAAACGTTATTCATCAGATCTTAATTAAGTCGGGATTTTGATAGAATTTTCAGTTGTATGACAATCATTATGTTAAATCTTCAATGTCCAAATTCATTACGAAAAGCGTTCTATTTATAGCTACCCGATTTTAGAATGGATCTGAATATAGGTGGTGGTTATGGTGTAAGTAAATAAAAGAGAAGGCTATCGATAAAACCCCCGGGCGAAACTTTACTTCGACATGTTCAGAATCGCACGGCTGAACTTATTCTTTATCTACACTAATATTATAAAGAGGAAAGGCTTGTTTGTTTGAATTGAAAATTATTTCACCATTAGAATCCCACATTATCCTTGAAGAACATAGGCTATAAAATATTAAAAACGTTAGAGGTCTTCGATAGTGTAAAGTTGGTTATGTACAAGTAAATTACACTTTAAATTAATCAAATCGGACCGTTTCGTTAAAAAGTTATGATGGGTATAGAAAAATGTTGCAGTTTGCACGAACTGCCTTCGTCGAACGTTTAATCTATTTATAAGTAATTTACAAGGGGAGATAAAGTTCGTGGAGTACTAACTAAACCCGCGCGAACGAAGTCACGTGCAAAGTGCTAGTTTGCCATAATTTTGACAGCATAACCATGTGGTTAGGATAACGTTAGGTAAAAAGACGAACGAATGAAAACAGCTATTTTATAACAATGCTAGCATAGTAGCTTAGTAGCCGACATTTTCCTGTTGCCAACTTTAGTATTGTCAAGTTAGTTTTACATAACATCGTCTGGTAAGTAGGTCTGTACATTATCGATAGGTTTCATTCAGTAGGTACCTAACGGAAAACGCATTCGCTTATTTAAAGTCATAAGATTCAGAGGCGGCTTTACCTAAAGGTAGTGCAGGGTGTGCGGTGCACCCGGGCGCAGGAGTGTAGGGGGTGCCGAGCGCCCGACCCTCCTAGTCTATTCTGTAAGTAACCATTTCGATATCGAGCTTCACCTGAGTGACAAACCTCACAAAGTAAGCTTTATTGCACACAACATAAAGGTCTTACGTTTGACGTAATTTGATAGTCACCTCGGATTCCGCTGTCGGGACACAAAAATGTTGTTACAGAATAGGGGTACTGCACCCGTGTTAGATCGGGCGCAAGTTGTCCGAGATTTTTTAGGCCCCGAATACTATCAGACACGTCAGTATTCTCACAGTACTTTGCGGGGTCTAGAACAAAATGTTCAACAATGTTCATCGGATTTTGAACGGTCCATCGTGCTCCTCGCGAGGTGGGCTAGATCTTTGTAAGAGTCGTTGCAGACCGCCTTGTTGGGCCCCTGGTGGGGTGGGGCCCGGATCTGGTGAAGGTACGGTTTCCGCAAGATGCACTCGACGGTGGGCGCGAGCGTAGTGTGCTACGCTGACGAAACAGGGGGGCTACTCTCTATAATAAGCCCGAAGTCCGTAAATTCGGGCTTAGTTGCGGGCGTATTCTACTCCGTATCACCTAACCAATAAGAATGAATGACAACAAGATTTGTCAATTACTATCAAATCGTGTTGTCATTCATTCTAAGTTTGGGTTCTGGACTAATCATAAGTCCGTAGGTGATACGGAGTAGAATACAAACTCTTTTTAAGAGTAATTGCAACCCGCTTCGTCGGGCACCTGGTGGGTACTACCTACACAAGTCCGAAGCCATGTACTTTAATGGCTCTCGGTGCGCACCACCATCGGGATCCTAAGCAACGGCAGGAAAGGTTCACGTTGGCGTCGGGTCGACGACGAAGCACCTAACTAGGACCCATCCTCGACAGCCGATGGAACTTCGTCGAACACTTCTGACGTTTGGCTCCCAAGCTGGGGCAGGTCAGGACTGCCTTCAAGCGGCTCGTGCACAATCTAGCCCAAACGTCTCCTGCCGGTTGCTCTACGCGAGGGGCGTGTGATCCGTAGCCCTTTAGGGGGCCCCGGTATAGGCGCTTGCGTTGAGACGCCAGCCCGCCACCGGAACGCGTCCCAGAGGGTCATGGATGTCCGGCTGGCCCGGAGATACTGCACGGTCACCGGCGAGGCGGCGAGTCTCCTATCAGAGTTTACCATGTGATTTAAACATATACAACAGTCCGACCGAATATTAACTATCGGGCAGTTGCCCGCCAGACACAACGACTGTCATGTCGGAGGATTCTCCCTTTTCAATTGAGGTTTTTGGGACTTTAATCTCTGTACCGCATACCTCTATACATCAATGAGAATATCCAAACATAATAAAAGAAACAAATACGACATGCCACTAAATTTCAAAATCACTACAATTATTGGACGCAAACGCATGCTGTCAATATTTCCTAAAAAACCTTGAAAATTTTGAAAATGTGAAAGGTAACCCAGATCTACCTATTATTTATTTTCATCTCCTTCTGTCCCACTGCAGGGCAAAATCCTCACTTTCTTCCTTTCTTAGCTTAGGGCAAGGTTGGACCAACACAGTGATGAATCCAGTCGATAGGCGTCAATGGTCAAGACTCAAGCTTGTCCCGCCATTTTTGCCTGGGCTGCCGCGATGTCATCGGGCATTTTCTGGAACACACCTTTTACTTGCTTTATTGCATGAACTGTTCGAAATGCGGCAGTCGTGGCCCAATCCCACTTTAGAATGTCCGCTTTTTTAGGTGATTTCGGCTGTTCTGAGGATCAGTATTAAATATATTAAGTTCCTAACGTGGTCAGTTAATCCGACTCCCCATAGGCGTACATAGTCCGTGTATATCGTGTGTATCGCAACTCTGTAGGTTAAATAGGTGTCAAGATACAGCACTTCGTCCCGGGGCCCGGGAAAATATGAACATCTCTTAAAATCTATAGATTTAAATCAAACTTTTCGTCACATATAGATACTCGTACGTGACTGAAAATTTGATTTACTGGCCTAAGTTTTCTGTGCCCTAAACAAATCTCGGTCGAAAAAAAGTATTTTATTGGTTGCGTAGGGTAATTTTCGAGCTCGCTTCGCTTGGTTTTGCATTCCACACTCTCATTTGAGAGCTTGAACTTTTGTGCATTATATCAAAAAAGTTTCTTCTATTAAAGTATCAAAAATCAAACCTAATGAGATGGAGTGCAAACACTTTCAAGCTCGCTTCGCTCGCTCTTGTATTCTACAACCTAAATTCTTAAGCTTTCTTGCAACAGTCAACAAAGTTACTTATATCTTCCTAGGCACCGGGATTGTGGGGAGCAACCTAAGCCTTCTAACTATGACTGACCAAAAATTTTTATCGTACTTACCGCAACGATTTTTTGATTGGGCGTTCAGGTTGGGGGCCAGGCCCCCCCTGGAAAAAATCCCTATAAACGCCAATGCGACTCCCAAAATGCTGCGCTCCATTGCTCGCTGGCAAACCTCAAGCTTGAACATCAGCTGAACTGTCAAAGACCAGGTTTGAACACTGAATGTTGGAAAGGGAGAATGAACGACCAATGGCCTGGAAAAGCCGTTGCTCGAAGAAGCCCGATGACACTCATGAAATAAAGGAGACCTTCCAATTTATGGTATATGGATACATTTTATGTTTCTAATCCTAAACCAAGTGCCATAATACCAAATGATGCATGATTTACTTACACTAGTTACATAACTTATCTGTACTGTACTTAACCTTCATAATTAGGTATATTGGTTGTTGTGCACTAGTACAACTCGTATCGTACGGATGTAAAGGGGTAGAACTAAGTAACAGACATCCATCTCTCTGTGCCAAGGTTTTGAGGAGGGAAACAACACTTGCTTATCAATTTGCACAAGTGACTGTTCTCTTAAAACCTACATAAACTAACTATCAAATGTTATGTTAGAGACTCGACAGAATTTTCAAATAGTATATTAGAAGCTATTTATGATGTATGATGTTGCGAAGTGGAAGAAAGCCTTTCTCATAATGCGTGACGCCTCGAACAGTCCGTTTCTGGTTGCGGGCATCCTGGATGCTGGAAAGATGGGAGCAGGGCAGCCGGGTATGTGTAAATTACAGCTTCAGGATATTGACTCAGAGGTTCCTACTGGAAAAAAACCATTATAACTATCCCCAACCCGTGACACCGGCGCCTGATTGCAAAAAAAATGCAATCGGTCGCATAATGCTTTCTTTTGAAAATGCAAACAATTTTGTATTCATTCATTGCGTGTTTTACGTTATAGAGCAGACGAATTTTTAAACAAAGCAATGGATCTAGAATCCATGAAGTTCCTTTCGATGGTAAAAAATAGCGATTATTTATGGATCAAACAGGCCTTTATGTACAATTAAAATGGTTGCAACCTGAATGATTTGCTTCAGCTAGTAGATAAACTATCCGCTCAAACTGACCAAAGCCCCAATCAGTATTTAGGAAACGAATGTTATTTATTAAAATTATTTTTTTTTCCCTTAGAATTTGATGGCATACGTAGTGCAGGCATTAAATTAAAACAACAAGTAAACAATCTAGACATCAATGTTTTATTTTCTTTCTGGATACACTGGCGACTGGTTCCGTCTCGTATTCTATTTCGACGCGAGGCTTCTTCTGCGGTATCCTATCAGCCATGTCCTGCGAAACATACGGTTTAAGTTACCATTGTAACAATTATAGAGCATTAGGGCCTAAGAATACCTACAACTAAAAATACAAGCAAGGAGAATTCATTGGACACAGATGAAAAGATAATTATTGTGACTTGGGCCAAAACAATACACATTCCAGTTGAACTGGAATTCTGTAAGTATTTTATCAGGCCAAAGGGTTGAATGTTAAAAAACTGGCCGTGCGAGTCGAACTTGCGTACAAAGAGCTACGAATCAATTTCATTTTATGTAACACTAGTTGACCCGCGCAACTTGGTCTGCTCCGCTCCTATAGGTTTTAGCGTGATGATAAATATGCCTATAGCCTTCCTCGATAAATGAGCTATCTAACACTGAAATATATTTTTAAATTGGACCAGCAGTTCCGAAGATTAGCGCGTTAAAGCAAACTAACAAAGAAACAAACAAAAAAACTCTTCAGCTTTATATATTAGTATAGATATTATTTTAGCACTATAGACTTCATCTAGGTTTTATGAACTATTATTTGCACTTTTTTCTAAATTTTAGGCTCATTAGTTTCGGAGATAAGGGTGGAATGGTCACATTTCGTCTAATTTCTTGAATAACTTCAAAACTGTTTATTTTAAAATGATGAAAAAAATATATTAACTAAAACTCTCACAATAAGCCCTTTCATTTGATGTGTCACATGGTACAGTTTGAAAACCTTATTTTTTCTAGTTTCCCCCAAAAGTGACCCCATACTCATAAATTTTATCGAACAGGGGATTGCTACAAGCGCGATTATTTTAAACTTACCTCAATGTCCGATGTCTCCGACTCGAAATCGCTAGGAACAGCGGCACTTTCTTTCTTCCCTGAGTCAGAATCCTGAAACATTTGAAAATAGTATTAAAAACTGCAACTTGTAGGTCTATACCATCAAAAATCCATTTTATTATAAGCCAAAGCGATATTCGGGTACAAGAATCTCCATAAGAACAAATTTTAGAGGGTATGCGGTACAGAGATTTAAGTCCCGCAAACCTCAATTGCAAAGGCAGGATCCTCCGACCGGGTGGTTGTTGGGTCCGGTGTGTGCAACTGCCCGATAGTTGATATTCGGACTGTTGTAATACTTATGTTCAAATCTCACGGTTAAACTCTGACAGCGCAATGCAAGATTTTGTCGAAGTAGCTGCTTGTTGAATAGATAGCGTTGCGGTTCTTTTTGTTGCGATGTAGATTTGCTCCGTTAGTTTTTCTTGTCGCGGCATTGATGCCGCTACAAATGATTGTAGGTATACTAACGGCAGTCAACCACTTGAACAAGTGCAAGTTTCTATGCAATATGTGAAAATCACATTCCATAAGAATGGGCCATTATCATAAGAATGGGCAAAATATGGAGGATATTGATGTTGTCAGCCTAATTTTTGGTACAATTACTGTAGACGAAACTCCCTCTAGTGCCTCGTCTATGGCAACACAATAGAAGTTGAAGGAAACAACTGAGCATCAGTAACAGCATAAAAACAAAAGCCAACTCACCTCATCACTATCCATATCACTGTCAGCTTCAACAAACTCATCAGCCTGTTCAACAGTCCTCTCCAACTCCCTCTCTAACTCTGGTTCCACCTCCCTCTCCATTTCTTCTTCCTCTTCATCTTCTTTCTCACTCTCGCTGGATATCTCTTCCGCTTTAAGCGCTGAGTCGAAAGCCATTTGTGGGAAGTTATAGATGTCATTGTACTGGAAATTAGGAAAGAGACATGTAATAACCATGTTTTCTAAAATTTGCATCTGTGCAGCTGTGCATCTCAGATCTCCAAGGGCCTCCTCATAAAGTCATTGGTCTACCAGGTTCAATTGTAGTTTGTAGCCTAATGGTGGGTATCCACTAGCGGAAATGTTTGCAAATTGGTTTGCACTTGATTCGCAAACATAATATCCACTCTGTGGAGCAGTTGCAGTAGCTCAAGTGGTTCACAAACATCGTGGATACCCACCATATTGAGTTGATCACTACCCCAAGTTCTTAACTCCTACTTGAATTTTGAAATTTCATTACAATAAGTTCAAAGTTTACCTAAATATGTTAATAATACAGTCCATTTACAATTTCATGCTGGAGTAATACTTACAGTACCCTTCTTCAATCTCTCAAGCAGTTGTTTCTCAATGGCATTGTCTATTCTTGCAGCAACTAAAGCCTTCTCTTCCCTTCTCCTTTCACGTCTCTCTATCTTACGCTGTATTGGGACTAATTCTTTTCTGTAAAGGGTGGAATTTTTTAATTATTAATTTGTCATGCCATTGACAACAACTTTTCCATGAATGATTGGACTAGTAAGCAACCAAGAGGAGCTGAGGAGTATAAAGAATGAAGTCCCAGACTTTGTTTCTTGCATCTGCATAGTTTGATCATCAAAATATTCAGTAAAAAAGTTTGTTAAAAACCATTTTCTCCCAAGTTGTGTAATCTTTACACAGTATAAACCAAAGTCGCTTTTTCCATTTGTATTTAATGCCATCTTAATGACTAAAAAGGGATAAGTGGGATATGCATATGCAAAGTCGCATGCGAAAGGTACACAATTAATGTTAGTACATTGTACTTTCAATAAAATAATTACTTTGGCAAGTATTTATATAGTATTATTGCAAACACATTAAGTTTCAATTATACACAAATATAATGTAGGCTATATCTTTCGGGCTCACTTCCAGTTGATAATGACGTAGACGATTTCAACACCATATTATGGTTAGGAGTTTTATTTTCTATTTTTAATGTTTATACTTTGTTATTCAAATAAATATAATTTTTGTGTAGGCTATTCAAATTTGGATACTTTTGTATTTGTTATGGTCTTTTCACAATTTTAGGAGCTCGTGGCTAAATAATAACAGCCGCTCGGGTCAATCTTTAAGGTTAAGCAATGCTTGCCAAGGTTGGTCTGTGGATGGGTGACCATCTTAACATAACGAGTTTCCTCGTGCCTCGGAAAGCACGTTAAGCTGTTGGTCCCGGCTGTCATTTGTAGATCTTTGGCAGTCATTAGGGGTTGTCAGAAGCCAGTAAATCTGACTCCAGTCTTGCCAAGTAGAACCGTGTTACCCAGTAAATGGGTTGTGGAGGTTGGGTAGGCAGCCGCTCCAGGTAAAACACTGGTATTCAGCTAAATCCAGTTTGACTGGAAGCCGACCCCAATATAGTTGGGAAAAAGCTAGGCAGATGATGATGATGGTCTTTTCACAATTTATAAAGAGTTTATAATCTATCTGAAATAATAGTGACACAATACATTTCACCATACTTGTGTTTTTTTATGAATACTTACACTCTTCTCAGTTTAAGTTTTCTCATCCGTATAAGGTATTGTGTTATTTTGACAAATCTCTGCTTGCATTTTGCTTTAATAAAAGCAGGCCAATATAATAGATTCTCATTGATTTGATATATTGCCTTCTCAAAGTTTCTTGATAACTTTACTTTTTCCCATTGCTTGGCTGGGAACATTACTCTGAAAATAAGCAATATTACAAAATTTATATTTTTGTTTTCAATTATTTATTCTTACAAGAATAAGATTTAGAATATTTTATTTGTATAGAAACATGGGTCAGTGGGTCGTCTTAGGATGATACTGACTCACCTTATAAGAGTAGGTATGCATAAAGTTAAAATGAGGCTTGTAACATAAATAAATTTATTTGACTTCATTCATGTAATGATATAGTAGATAATAAACTTGCACAATATTAGATAGATGGTACTGTATTTAAAAAAGAATGGTACATTCATTATCATAACAAAGACCTTGTGTTAGTAGTTTATTATTATCCTAGTAACATGAAACTTTCTATAGTTCTGGTATCATAACAAATGATAGGCAGGGTTATGATAGCTCATAGTATACAATACAACTAATAAATTCATATAGCATCTTTGTAAATAAATTACTACAGCATCAAGTGAACATTACCTTTCAGCAGTCTTCATGAACAAATAGATAATACCATTCTCTTCCCTGATTGTCGCATATTTACTATTTGCAAGCGGGCAAGACGCCCGACTGCATAGACCCGTTAGGTTGAACTCATTACGGCAAAACTGCTGAGTTTTTGTCCTGTAAAGATTATCACAAATGTCTGTGTTAAAGTAGCTAGCAAGATACATTTTCTTTTTTGTTTTAGATGTAAATACTTACGTTACTTTGTGAGAGCAATGTGTTTTGTTGATAATGGCCCACACAACCTGTAAAATACCAATGATCAAATATGAAGAACCGAATAAACTACCTCAGATATGTTAAATCAACGCGTCCAGCTGTATAGATTACTTACGTCGTCGTGCTGCATTTTATCTTATATTTGTAACTTTACAAACTTTTTTAAATAAATCACATGGGCACACACAACATAACCTCAATCAATGACAATTTTTAAATGACATGACATGACAGTTTGTGTGACAGTGACATTACAATGGTTATATACAAGAAGTCAGTAGTGTTGCTAAGATTCAAACTATCTACAAAAGTCAAAGATACGAGCTGAGGGTCTCGAAGTTCTCTAGCAGTAAAATATTGCACACTTGCTTCTCCAATCCACTTTGGACATTGGCAGAATAGTCGACATCGGCTTTGCGTGCCATATATAAAAAATTGAATAGAATAGAGCTGAGGGTCGCGGGCACAGGTCGCGGGTAGCCTTAAACCCCTTCTACACGGATGTAATCTAGCGTTCCATCCAATCCAATCCAAGGTGACCTTGCTAGATTATATCCGTGTAGACGGCAGATGTCATCCAAATTTTAGATTTCCATCCACGGATGGAGCGCGTCGATTGCATCTGTGTAGACGGTGGATTTAATCCAACCAAGGACAGTCGCGATACGGCAGGCAACGAGTGCACGTACAATTATAAAATAAATGTTATTATAATATAATATAATAATATAATATAATATTCCACACAACTATCACACAACGCCATCTATTATCGGTATAAGTTATCGATAATAAATAAATAATTCCAATAAACTGAATGACTGAGAATTCATCGTTCCTTTAACCAGTGCTTCACATACTTTATTTGGTACGGAACCCTAAAAAATAAAGAATAAAGTGTGTGAAGCGCTGTAAAAACCTTCCATAAATTACAGAGTCGATTACAATTTCATTAGTCTATAACAATGTGACATGTGCAGCACTATTTCTAGTTCTATTTTTTCAGTTTGAAATCGTATGTCGGTTATTTTGGTGTTCTGCTTCTGTTTACGTTTGTTTTCTAAACGCGAAAAATTGCTTAGGTCGCTTAGTGTTAAAATGCCGATTGCGCTCGATTTTCATGCCTACTTCTGCTAATATTCATATCATATTAGGAAGACGAAGATAAATAATGATTGAAAATGAGTGACAATATAAAAGTAGTTGTCAAAGTTAGACCATTAATTTCGCGTGAAATAGAAGATAAACTTTCGTACCAGTGGCGGGTCAAGAATGACACGCTGTATCAACTCGACCAAAATGGAAAAGATCTTGGGCCATCTTTCACATTCGGTGAGTGAAACTTTAATAACCTTTAATTAATTGTGTATGTACGAGTCTATTGTGATTCTAATGAGCGTAGGGTAAATACGTCACAGAATCGAAGGCTAACACATGCGAATACTAATCAGGGAAAATGGTTTTTCAGACAAAGTTTATGACAAGGATACGGAGACTTCGGATGTTTACGATGACATTGCGAAGCCAATCGTGCAAGCCGCAACGGCTGGCTTCAACGGCACGATATTTGCGTACGGACAGACGTCTTCTGGCAAGACGTATACCATGACCGGTACAGACAAATCTCCTGGAATCATTCCACTGGCAGTTGTCAACTTATTTGAAATTATCAGAAATGTGCCTGACCGAGACTTCTTAGTGAGGTAACAACATATGTCTATTTTACCTTACCTTGATTCAATGTTATGGTTGACTTTCACTCAGCAGGCAATGTTTCAGTGATTGCTTAATTGTTGTCTTTACTGCACAGGTAGATAATGTAACAAAACGATTGTGTACCTATACACCACTATTGTACAAGATTCATACTCATCAAACAGCCTTTAACACTATCAGTGCAGGCCATACATAATCCATCATGTGAGCCCACTTCCGGTATCCTGTTTAGCTAAGAATTTGATATAATTTTTGAGAATACCTTTTGAATATTTCTTGAAAACTGAGACTTAAAAGCTATCATATATATATCATTTGGTTTCTGTATGCATTTTGGTGGACCATTGTGCGTGTTTCATGGTGGCTTCATTCATCATTTCAACTAGCCTACTTCCCTCCAAAAGCAGATTACACCTCCCAATTTATTAGGATGACTGTAACGGGTTCTGCTTTCTATCAAATAAACATTACTACCTTGATAAACAAAATTCCTCAGAATGAAGGTTAAACAAATAGAAACTTCAAATGAAATCAATTAAAATTGATACCAGATACATTTGGCAAGCCATTACAGACATTGATAACAGACAGATTATGATTACCTAGAAATTACAGGTTTATTATATAAGTTCAAACACTTCTTGAAACTATTTGACAGTGTATTCTAGCACGAAAAATGCAAAAAAAAAAAAAAAATTTAAAGGGAATATTGCATCAAAAAATCATGAAGCCTTGACCATGAATAGTGTAAGATGCATTGCAATTAACACACTAAATTGTCATGCAAGGCTCAATATTAGCTGTGTTCAATTTATTATATTTGTAATATTAATGCCAAGTTTGTATGTTTAACAAACACTTCTTGAAAGGTCAATGAAAAAAAGTGTCAATCAGTAGCCTCAGAAGTACTATTTTCTAATAATCTCACTGTTGGTGAAGTAAACTTTCAAAATTTATTATAATTTTTTTTGACCAAGTGCTTCTAGTACTAGTAGTAGTAGTAGTAGTAGTAGTAGCAGTAGTAGCAGTAGTAGTAGTAGTAGTAATACTTCACCAAGCATTTCATGGTTGCCTTTTGACCAGAATCAACCGGCAGGTAGAATTCTCACTCACATTATGTATTTTATCATGGTGACATTTTAACATTACACATTCTTAGGCAATCAATCACTATAACTAATGAGGAAATGGTCCAGCAGGCTTTGGTAATGCTTCGTTTATTTGATATACACAAAAAAAAATATTTTTCCAGAGTGTCCTACATAGAAATCTACAATGAAACAGTGAAAGATCTCCTAAATGTTACGAAAGACTATGTAAAGATCCAAGAAACACTACAAGGTGTCAAAGTGGTTGCCACTGAGAAAGTCACATCTTCACCTGAGGAAGTTCTTGAAGCTATGAAAGAGGTATTATATTGTTTACTTTTATTTATCCAGACTTTATCATCACCTCAGCCGAATAATGTCTTCTGCGGGACATAGGCTTCCTACAAGTATTGCCACATCAACCAGACCTGTGCGTCTGGCATTCTTTATCTGTACTAATATTTTAAAGAGGTAAAGTTTGTGACATTGTAGGGGGTAAACTATGTACCTACTAAACCGATTTTGAAAATTCTTTTAACAATAGAAAGCTATGTTATTTGTGAGTGCCATATGTATATACCTGAATAATACCACCCAACGAAGCACAGGGCAGCTAGTTAAATATAATAAAATAAAGTCATTTGTACTTAATATTAGTCTACTAAATCTGCACACATACAATCTGCTTGTATTTCAACAAATTTTAATGTTTTCAATGCCATTTAGATAAATTGTACTAAGTTCAATGAATGTGAAGCCATGGTCTTTAGTAAACAGAGAAATCATTGTACTTATGATAAAAATTTAGTTAATGGATTGCTTAGTAATACTTTCACCTTGCAGCTTTTTGATGTAAGTTGCTGACTCAAGTCTAGTTAGCTAGTTAAAATGGTCGTTTGCCACTGCTTCAGACATGAAATACTGAGTGTTTTCGATCCTGCTTTCTAATAAGTTTATGAATAGCGGTATTCACTACTTATTCAGCATTTTTGTACCTAAACATTTTTATGTGAAGGCTTGGGTGAAGTGATCTCCATCTTGATTGCTTGGATTGACAGCTCGCTTCGTGATCACTTCACCCATGCCTTAACTTTGACATTATTACAGAATCGCATTGTTGTAATTGGGCCATTTAAAAATTAATAAATTAACATGTTTTTGCAGCATCTGGGCAACCATTGAAGCTAATAAACACTAAACTTTGTGTACTATTTCAGGGTGAAGCAAACAGACAGAAGGGTGCCACAAATATGAATGAACAAAGTAGCAGATCTCATTCCATATTCCAAATAGTAAGTAAACATTATGCTTAACAGAACTCTGTGCTGCCTGTCTTGTAGTATGGTGGGTTTTGCAAATTGCTATTTATGTATGTATGTATAGTATACAAATCGCAACTCTATGAGTAAGTGCATAGGGTCCACCTAATGTCAAGCAAAAGTTTTCCCAGTACCTCACAGCAATTATTCACTGCATTGCTCATTAAGGTGGAAGTGCCAGGGTAGCCCGCGAAATTCAAATATTTTTATGATTTTTGCAATTTGCCGGTCAGTGTGAAATGCGATTCGTGGCCGTAACGCGTATAATTATGACCATTTTAATCATCAATATAGCCCTCTAAGTTCCCTTTTGAATGGTGGCCTAGTTTAATATAAATATCTATTTTACAAAGTAACCTAGTAAAATGCTAGTAGTAGTGATAATGACCTGTTTAATTCCAACCATGCACATTCATATTTAGCATTTTAAACAAAAAAAAGTTTTTTGTGTACTTGAGTAATTTTGTGTGGGACTAGAATTTGGTATTCGACCTTAATCATTATGCACCTCTTTTGGACATAGTCATGTAAGACGATACACCCACATCTAAACTGTGTATTTACTTTAATAGTGTAGAAATAGTTTTGGAGGCTTACTATTAATAGAATATCAAGCACCTTATAAAGATATATGGAAAATAGAGTCCATCATCAGACTACTGCGTTTTCTTCGTTGTAATCACATGTTGTGTTTTTAAGACCTAGCAAATGTGTTATGTTAGTGCAATAGGGAATATGCATGAAAAAAATAATTATTATCTATTCAGTTTATCTAAAAATATACAAAATGATAGTACTAACAGTGAAAATAGAATCAAAATTGCTCGAAAAACAAATGAGATATAATTATTTTAGACAAATATATCTGTCCCTCTCGCGAAAACGCTGTTTTCTATGGCAGCTGTATAGGCGTCATGAA
The DNA here is from genome assembly GCA_950371165.1 of Lacanobia oleracea. Lineage (NCBI taxonomy): Eukaryota > Metazoa > Arthropoda > Insecta > Lepidoptera > Noctuidae > Lacanobia > Lacanobia oleracea. The sequence goes on along the minus strand of OX493391.1, from coordinate 19,883,556 downwards.
CTTTGACGTCAACGTTCATATCGGACTTCTCTTTCTAATTGCAATCTTTGAAGCTTTATACTCGTAACTTTATCGCTGGTGAAGGTATCGAAAAAATAATTTCATGATCGTTTACAACAGCTAAAAAATCGCACGCATATTCCCTATTGGTCAGAGCCTGCGCCCACCGAAACAAACTCCTCTTAACTTGCCTGCTTGATCTGTGAATCTCATAGAAATTTTTGCTTTTCCCTGTGGCTTCGCTTACGTCAACATAGATTTTTGCAAAAAAAAAAAAAGACCCATCTCTCGCTGTATAGTAGCCAGCCGCCGCCGCCGGCACGAGTCGTGTTCACACTCTGCATTGGTCAGTTTGACGCCGACAACTCTGACGTTTCACGTTATTGGTTCGTCAGTCAATCTTCATTGGCTATTGGACTTGCAAGTTTCGTTCGTTCACCGTACATCGGCAAGATCACCCTGCTGCATTCATCTGTGCTCACGACTCGTGCTGCTAATATACCAAAACTAGTTGACCCGCGCAATTTCGTCTGCGTCACAATTTTCGTTACTGCTCCGCACCTATAGGTCTTAGCGCGATGATGTATAGCCTATAACCTTCCTCGATAAATGGACTATCTAAAACTGAAAGAATTTTTCAAATCGGACCAGTAGTTCCTGAGATTAGCGCGTTCAAGTAAACAGACAAACTCTTCAGCTTTATATATTAGTATAGATTCATCAAAATCGGTTCAGCTATTTAGGCGTGAAAGCGTAATATACAAACATATACTATTGGGTCAAAAATCTTGAAGGTCAAACCTCCACTAGCATTAGGCACAATATCAGACTTAAAAGTTTGATAACACAGAAGGGGCCGAAAACTAAAAGCCACATGTACCTACAGAACAATGAATGCGTATTCTAAATTTGTTTATATTACATTATAGTTAACAAAATTAGGATAAGCCCTCATTGTTTTAAGTAAATGTGGCTTTTATAAAGACCCCTTCTAACTCCGATAAACTATAGCCAAAAGTTGCTGTTGCAGCGTGTCAGCGTCATAATTATTAGCTATTATGTTAGACCCCTTCTGTTTTCAAACTTCCTGCAATTTGAGCTTTGGTCTCTGTATCGTAATATACAGAGACGGTATACGCCATACGGTGCCCGACACAATTATATGAAAAATGTCTAAAATGCTCTAACGTAGTTTGCGACAGCGGTGAGGAGGATAATGTGCCCGGCAGGCGGCACCGCATACCGCGGCGTTAGCGTTACGATAAGAGACTCCTAGCTTTTGGCCCCTTTCTGTCATGCATCATCATTTTATCCGAAAGACGTTCACTTCAGGGCATAGACCACCCCCTAGTCAAAACATAGACCAAACCTGTGCGTCTCGCATCTAGCGGATTCTTGGGTCCTTCACCAGAGCATCGTTCGCCCTTGTGGGAAGCGGTCCAATGCTGCGTCTACGACCATGCTACTATCAATATACCAAATAAAAAAAAAAAACTTCTCTTCCAGATAATAGAATCTCGCGAGCACATTGAAGGTGAAGAGAACCCAGGCTGCGTGAACGTGTCGCAGCTCAACCTCGTGGACCTGGCCGGCTCGGAGCGTAGCGGACAGACCGGCGCCACCGGCATCCGCTTCAAGGAAGGCACGCATATCAACAAGTCGCTGTCAGCGCTCGCGCTTGTTATCAAGCAGCTTTCCGAAGATCCTAACAAGTATGTACAGGTGCCCTATTAAAATAATATAAGCCTTTATTCAGGCATAAATTCATTACATTTCCATCATTGTACAATATGACAATTACATTAATTTATTATTTAATTCAATATAATAATTGGAATCTAAAATTTATTTTTATTCTATATATTTAAGATAATATTGGTTTATTGACACCTGTCTGTGTGCCTCTTGTTGGCAAAGGCCTCCCCAACTGTTTCCATTTCTCTCTGTCATTGGTTATTGTTGTCCATCCACCACCTGCCGTAGCTTTTATCTCGTCCACCCATCTTCTTGGTGGCCTACCACGTTTCCGTTTCCTATGACTTGTGAACCATTGCATTGTAGATTTTGACCAATTCTTCACAGGGTTATTATGACGTGCTAATGCCACCATGATTAAGCTGTGAAAAATGGATAGTGTTATGCGTCTTGTATAACTCCATCTCCCTCACACACCGTTATCATGGTGGTTTTAAGATGTCATAATAGGCACCCTGGTTATTATTGAAATCAAATGAAATACCACGTTTCCACCGACAAGCATTGCGGGGCTTGACAAGGAATTGATCATTTTACACCTTGATTACCCGCAATGTAATGCAACTGTCATGCAAACTGGTTGCAGGTGTAAGTGCGGTCTTTTAGTTCACACAGGACCCATCATCTTTAGTCTTAATTTTTTATGAGTCAGCCCTTGAATTCAATCTTGTGCGATGGAAGGCAATGGTAAATATGCCTCATTATTGCTTTCACACAGACTGGCAGAGTGTTCTGTGTTGTAAATATCTTTCTATGCCTGTTGTAAATATCCTGCTGAAGTGGACACTTTTTGTTTCTCCTTTGCTGTTCAAGTCCATTCTGTTGAGAGTTGCTTTCAGGAAATTTTATATCATTTCAAAATCAGTATCAGCAGGAAGGTTCAAAATTAGGTTTGTCTCTTTGTTTTTTTATACTATTTATGACATTTATTTTTACTTCAGGTACGCAAACTACCGTGACAGCAAACTGACCCGCATCCTGCAGAATTCTCTCGGCGGGAACGCAAAGACCAGTATCATATGCGCCATCACACCTGCAGCTGTCGAAGAAACTATATCCACTTTGCAGTGAGTAGTATAAAAATGTGTATTTGCGAAGACACCTTTGTTAAAGATTTGGATTCGAATCTCGTTTTCGTTGTAATTTTTATAAACTTCTGGTTTATTACTACTCTACTACTCTATCCGCGACTTCGTCAGTGTTGAACTAATACTACTCGCATATTAAAAAAAAACACATGGTTCGTGGTTTCTCTGCAATAGGTTACCTTTCTAACAGTGCTGCAGTGCAAAAATGTTTGTCATAAGAATTGTAATTATTAGATAGATGAATCATTTCATTAAGTAATTCGCCCTAATAGGAAAAAGTGTTATACGTTCTATTCCAGGACATGTCATACTCGTATGTTATGTTTGGATGACCAAATCCGTTCAGCCCTTAAAAGGTGAAGACTTGAAGAAGTAATAAACAGACATACTGACAGACAAAGATATGATATTAGTATGGATTAGCAAAGGGAGCGTTCAAGTTTTACGTAACGCAATTTTTGGAGATTTTTGACCAACCCTCCCCCCTAGTAAAACGTTACGTAACCACTAAGTGACCAGTTTTACCTAAGTCACAATATCAGAAGTTGCAAATACAGAATTTATGAGAATTTTGTCAGTAAAATGATAAAAAAAGTATAAAATAAAGGCCATTGCAACGTTTTTATTTTGGTTAATATCGATTTTTAACAAAAATAATGAACTAAAGTAACGTGAAACGGAACGTATTTAAAAACAAAAATCAGCGTTTAGTGACGTATCTGCTGTTATGGCAACGAAAAGGCAACCTTATGTCTTTGAGTTAGGACAGTTCTTGACCAGTGATAGACACGAGTGACGTCATCGTCCGTTTTCGCGCGAACCTTTAAACTGTCGGTTTAAAAACGCAATTTTGGCAATAAATTAAAGTGTTTTCATATCTTATTTATGTGGTCTATTCTAGATTCTTTAAAATTAAAGCAAAAATGGAAATATTGCATGTTCCCTATTATGTGGCGTAAAGAGTCTGAAATACCTTTGTTAATGTTACGTAACGCGTAGTTCAAACACCTTCTTCCCGCTCCTGTAACGCATCGTAACGTTTTACAGGACCCCCCTTTCTTTCAAATTCGTTACGTAATACTTGAATGCTATGTTTTATGATTGTGTAACAGATTCGCAAACCGAGCCAAAGCAATAAAGAACAAGCCGGAGGTGAATGCGGTGGCCACCGCCGACGACACCATGATCCAGCGCCTCACCAAGCAGATGTGCATGCTACAGACGCAGCTGGAGAGCAAGAAGACTATTGAGGTTAGTTTACTTGAATGCTTACAACCCTAATCTCTTCAAAGATAGAGTGAACAGGCTCATTCTGGGTAAGCTCACTCTATCGTAGACATTGTCTCTGTCATCTTGACTGTATTCTATACAGTCAAGAGCATCCATCTCAAATAAAAAAAAGTCGTGGAGAAAGAGGTGAATTAATGCTTGGGTCGGTCCGAGGGTAGGTAACCATCTTAATATACTGCGACTCCGAGATTCCTCTGAAATCTAAGGATGTATGTACAGTTCGCGTCAGCGTGGTTTGCCCCTCGAAAGTTAAGTTTGAGTGAAGTCCGCGCAGGTGCTATCGCGTAAAAAAGTGTTCGTTCCAAAAATATTTTTTTGTTTATACGTATTATACTATAAACAAGTAACAAAGACTACCAGTAACAATAAAAATATCAAAGTAACACAAAAACACATACACCACAAGAACACAAATCAAACTGTAAGAAATAACCAAAATAAATAATTAAAAACAATAACAACGTGTAACACTTTTCGCATCCACAGTCGTATGGCATTGAGCAAGCGAGACACACTTATGCATCGAACGTATACGAGCGAGTGAGATGCCATTACACCCGCGCGCTTGCGCTAATCCGCGCATGCGCGAGCTACCCTGTTGCTGTTGTTTAGTCAGTTTTAAGGCTTGTTTTTGTGTTGTTTTTGTAAAGCTAAGGTAGTGTGTGGTTTCCACCAGAAATGTGCGAGGAGGATGTGTAGCGAGGAATATTTGACTTTTATGTCATTGACAGAAGGTTTACATTACTTTCACAACATTGCGGACATCGGCTCTATACACAATAATAGGTTTAACACATTCATTTGCATTTATTAACTATGATGATTTTTTCAAGTGTGAGTGGATTGCCAAATCCGAAACTATGAGGAATATCGAAACACTATGGAGTTTCGAGCCCGATTTTGATGAAAACTACAAATGCTTCATTATGATCCGGGAGCCAGCAACAGATTTCCATGACCAAGTTCCTCTCTGGCAATAACTTATAAAATGCTTCAGAGAGTTGTGTGATAAGTAGTGATCGGATTCCGATATGTATATATTTGCCTAAAGTTAAGATGTAATAATACTGACTGATCACGCGTAGCGTCAAAATGTTAAATTGTATTGTATAAATGAACGAAAATTCCTAATCTTTCTTTAGAAATGTAACAACTTTAATGAATTAGATTCCTTTTTCATTTAAAATATTAATTATCTCTTTTTTTTATTCTGCCTATACTTTCCCAGCACACTACTGCGTTAATAACCCTTGTCACTACAACATAATTATTCTTAAATTACAGCAAGATAACTACAAGCTTCAAAGCAAGATACAGAGTCTACAAAAGCTCATATTGAATGGATTTGCTCAAAGACGCAGCGTGGACTTAATGAGCGGGGCACGGCGGAAGCTTCAGCAGCCGAGACGTATCACGATATCGACGTTACATTCTATACCTGATGACGAGCCCATTGTCCCTATACCCAAATTCTGTACACCTAGTTTGAAGTATAAGTAAGTGATTTAATTTTATTGTTTTTGTGCCCACTGGTTTACTGATTGATTTTATTACTGAGAAGCTTACGCCTGCATATCTCGTTTTTTCCCGTTCCCGTTGGATTTTCGGGAAATCCTCTCTTAATGCTCCCCTACGCTCTAAGGAGTTTCAGCTTTCTACGGCCAGCAGTTTCGGCTGTGCGTTGTCTGTCAGTCACTCAATCAGCCGGTAATGGAAGAATTTTAAAAATAAAGGATGAGCAATTTTTGTCGATAATATCGGGATGTGCCATAGATACATAGTCAATCAATGTTGATAGATTTTGAATATTTCATCCATTAGTTTTTGGTCCCAAATAGTCGGCAAATCTTACTTTAATTCTAAATGTAGTAGTTGACAGACAGTGCTCATAGAGGTAACAATTGAAGAAGCTTGGCTTTTTAGTGTCTTTTTTTTTGGACAAGCCCGCCACATATTCCCAACCACTGGTACTCCTAAAAGCCAGAACCAACAGTGGCGACCACCAGAAAAATGCCGAGCCTATGAAGCCCGACGAGTCCCGGAGAAAGGATTCAAGTGTCTTGGATCCCGCAACGAAATTTATCAGAAAAGTATAGCGTAGGAGCAGGAAAAAATAAAAAAATATTTTTTAGTGTGTTGATTGTCTCACTGGCACTCAAACCTGTACGTCAATTTCTGTCTAATATTAGTGGCGGCATTACGCGTTGGCGACATCGGCGACCGCTAACAGCGTCGCGCCTTTGGAGGCTTCGCAAGAAAGTTATTAAAGTTTTTACGGATTTATTCAATAAAAAAAACTGTACCTGCTGCTCTACCCTAATCTCTTCAAAGTTAGAGTGAACAGGCTCCTTCTGGGTAACTCCACCGCTCGCTCCATCGTAGACTTTGTCTCTGTCATCTCTGACATAGACTAGAGTCAAGAGCAAACCCATCATTAATAAAAAAAAAACTTACGAGGTGTCAAGGGACACCCGGATGGAACGAAGTTCCTTTCGATTAATTAGTGAAGGAATTGTAATAAAACTAGAAACATGACTGTGTTTTACGACTTTATCCTTTTCCTTAAGATGGTATCGTATCATTGGCAACTAATGACCCACTGTTTGGCATCTCAATGGTCATTGAGATGCCAAACAGAGGGTCATCGGGATTAAATACTCCATGCAGGATCGGATTTGTGTATTCTATTCCATTCCATCCCAACTTGAGAGGTGTCAAGGGACACCCAAGTGTCGTTACAACTTTTGGTCTTAATTTTTTCCGTCTAGCCCCCTTTCGCAACGCGCGATAAGGAACTTCGTTTCAAATAAAAAAAAATCATACTGTCAGAAAATGCCTAAGTCCATCTATAAACTGTTTTACTAGTGTATAAAATTTTAATACAAAAATAAGTATTAGCTAGGCAGATGATGGTAAGGTCCATGCCATTCGCTCTCAAAAACACGATGTGTCATATTAGCGTCCAGGTAGTGAAACAAGGCCTCCCCACAAGGTGGACCGATGACCTGGTGAAGGTCGCGGGTAGCCGATGGATGCTCACGCGCAGGACCGCTCGTGGTGGCGACGCGCGCGGGGAGGCCTGTGTCCCGCAGAGGACATCTTTCGGCTGATATGATGATGATGTTCCCTCGCAGCCCCGCGACCGTGTTGCCGCCCCTGGGCGCAGACTTGGCGCCGCCGAGCGACAAGCTGGCGCCGGTGCCCGAGGAGCCGGCGCGCCTCGTCACGCCGCCGCCCGTGCGCACCGTCTTCTTCAGCAACGAGATCATTGAACTTGGTCACTATGCTTTCTTTACCATTTTGTAGCTTCCGACCGAACTTCGAATTCTGCGGGTCTAAAAAAGTCACTTTAGCAGAATCAGAAAGCAAATCGCACTACCTGTCACTGTCAAATTAGTCCAATGTTCCCTGAACCTAACGCGTTAGCGATAAAGACGAAAATTAAATTTGACAGATTGTTGTGTGATTAATATTATGAGCCTAATATGATTCTCCTAAAGTGGCCTTTTTAGCCCCCTGGTCGAAGCCGAAGACCCAAAATTTCCGAGAATTTCGTAGTTCAAGATTGGATAGAATTAGTGAAACTTTTAGGACTGTATAATGTAAAAAGACTAAGAAGAAATTTTTAGCAGCCATATAAGGCAATGTAGAGATGTATGACCTAGTTTTTAAATTAATAAAATTTTTAAATATATGAAGAAAATTCGGCTTCGGCCAAAACTGCATTTTAGCTCATTTTAAACGGCACATTTTAGCTGAAGCCTATGGTTCCGCTGAAGTTACTTGCGTTCGTACCTCAGAGGAATATCCACAAAGCCAACTCTTAAATCAAGAATGAATAGGTTATTTCTAAGTAAGCCTGCTCCATTCTGTTGACCACATAATCACTTACCATCAAGTGAGATAGTGGTCAGATGTGAGCCTATGAAATAAAATTACAAAAAGAAATTACGAAGTTACTGTCTGTCTCCATGCTCTGTAAGAATAACGTTTCTTACAGAGCATGGAGACAGACAGTAACTTCATAACTATAAAAAGATAAAACAATACAATAAACAGAGCCTTTTTTAACAATTAGAAATTCACAGTTTGGATGGATATAAGGAATAGGGCTGTATTTCTTATTTCACGTAGTTTCTCTCAATTTAACTTTCCACACTGTGGTGAGTAGACAGGTGACATTCATTATTTTGTTTAAATTTCACAGACAGCGACGACGATGACTCGACGCGAGAAGACACACAAACATGCTCGCCAGTTCATAAATGCTATGGTAATTACTCGCATATCCATCTATTATTATTTACTAGCTGTATCCTGCGGCATCGCCCGCATTTATCCTGAGGTAGCATGTGCTATTCCAGACTTTAATCCATTACTGTGTCAAAAATCATCCAGTGGCCTAAGTGCGAGATTTTTAACGTTCTCGATCGCGTTAGCGTAAACGTCAATTAGTATTGAAACTGTGAAGGGAACGTGCAGAAACTATAGGTGGCAGCACAGAAATGTCACTGTCAAGTATGTTTCAAGTATAAAATTCGAAATAGCTACGCTAGATGGCATAGTCTTCTTCGCGCATGTTCCCCTAACCTAAAAAAAAAAGTGTGTCAGAGCTGTATACGGAGCAGAATATTTAGAGCATTGTAAGCCATTATTTAAAGAACTAAAAATTCTTCCACTTCCTTGCCTACATATTTTTGAAATTTGTATGTTTGTTAAAAGATATCCGCACATGTTCCCATTGTATGAATACATTTCTAAAAGAGTGAAAAGCAGAAGTCCAATTAAATTACTTGCACCTAGCCAGAGACTACAATCTTCAACAATTTACCCTCACGCATCAGAGTGTTGCCTACCAATAAATTCAGGAAAACAATATTTACCTGGCTTTTAGAAAACTGCTTTTATTCAGTTAATGAATTTTTTAATTATAAATTTTGATTTTCTTTTAATAATATACTTTATGTCTGTATGTACTTACCTATTGACTGGTTATTATTTTATTTATAGTAGTAGTATTGTTGTATTTCTTTTTTTAGCATTTGACATTATATAATTAGTAAATTTTGACATTTCATTCATAAATAATAAATAGAAAAATCACCTATTTTCTTAAAAACTGATTTATAATTACATTAATGGAGATAAAATTTCTGATACTTGTTTTTTCATGATAAACAAGTGTACTGTACTTATATTGTTGTGGTCACGAACTGAGCCATTTTTGGCATGTCACTTAATTTAATATTTCTACACCGGCAACGGTAGTTTATGTGAAACTGGATAATGAATAAGACCTTAATGTACCATAATTATGCTCAGAAATAAATGATCTTTAACTTTTTTAACTGAGCGTGCAGGAACCACAGGTGACAGCACAGAAGCGCCAATGTCAATTAATATGTTCCTGAAAACTTCGAGTATGCGACACTAGATGGCATAGTCAACGCCGTGCACGGTCCCTATAAGCGCCGTCTGTTGACAATAACTGTAAACCTTTTTTTGTATGGAATTTGATATAACGCGAACGTTTAAGTTAACGCGATCGAGTGCGTTAAAAAATGTACACTAAGCCCTCAGATCCGTTCAGTCGTTCCGGCGTGATTGAGTAACAAACATACATCCATCCATGCATCCAAACATTCATATAAGATTAAGCTGTCGTTATTATGATAAAGAAGTCACTTCATTTTCAGGCGCAACAAAAACTCCCCCTTGCGTACTAAGGCGAAATGCGAAGGAGGCTGAAAAGAATCTAAAAGGGATAATTGAATTGACTGAAAGAGAGAAGATGTTTTCTCCAAATGTGGTGAGTTCAATGCACATCTTTGAAGCCATTATATTCATGGGTATAGTTAGCGTTCAACTTTATGGTGGCTGTGAACTGCGCAGTACCCTGCCTGTCTTCTCCGCTCTCACATGAATGAGAGCGGAGCTCGCGGAGTGTCGGAGCCGCAATATAGTTTCATACAGATAAGGATTATATATTACTGGCTTTCGTACGCGCATATCCCGTTTTTAGGTTCCCGTAGGAATTTCGGGAAATCTTCTATTATTGCCCCCCCTACAGAATTCAGGGAAGCTTCATGCCAAATTTCAGCTTTCTACGACTAATAGTTTCGACTGTGCATTGTCAGTTACTCAGTCAGTCACGGAAGAATTTTAAATATTAGGTTTAAATATAATCGATACTACATTATAGAGGTAAATTCTGTAATTTTGTGAAGTTGAAACAAGTGGGTACGTATCAGCTAGTTTATTAAAAAAATCATACTAGCTGACCCGTGCCTATGTCCACTTCGTTGGGCAGTGTGTTTCGGGTTAATATGCCAATGACATTCAAAAATAACGTGGCTTTCTATTGATAACCCCCCCCCACAACCTCACCTTACCTATTTATAATATTAGTATAGATAAATAAACACACATTCATCATCATCCACAGCTGTCCTTTGCACACTGCTGGGCATAGGCCTTTGTTTTCGTGTTACCCTCATCCATGGCGACAAAGCCATCTGCCCATCTCGCTGCCGGACGACCACCACTCCTTCACAAGGTCCTCGGACTCTGCCTTACTCCACCTGTCATCACCTTGCCATGCCGTGTCTCTTGCCCAACTCTTATTTAAGCCATAACTCGTTTCCCAGTTCCATGTGTCAGTCACGTCACGCCACACAAACAATTACATGCCTAACATTGACGTGACTGATTGGCGACTTGGATTTGATGACGTGACTGATGTGTGAATGTAGCATAAGAGTTGATTTGGGGGTACAGACTATAGCATGGTTGTCACGTCTACTAATCTGTAATATTTCTTTTCCAGGTTGAATATATAGAAAAATTAGAGCATAATACAACTGTGATAGCGAAATTGCAAGACCAAATTGAATTAATGAATAAGCAAAGCAAAGAAAAGGATTTAGAAGTAGAACATTTGAAAAGTAAAATTAAGCAGACTGAAGAAACTATAAAAAATTTAAGCTCCAGTAAGGTAAGGGCATTAAATATTACAAAAATAACGACATAAAACATGAACTAAAGATAGTTTGGTTCCATGGGCAATACAGCTTAATAGACAGGGCATAAACGCCAAACCTCAGTGCTTTTATAAATGGTGAACAAAAGTAGCACTATTAAGTATTAAGTTTTTGTGAAACAAATTCTGCCAACATTGTTTTAAAATTGTTGAACAACTTATATTAATGCAGAGTACTACTGCACAGCCTAGCTCTAATTAAATTCTGAAGAGAAAGTAAACATTTTAATGTTATTTAATAAATACTGTTCTTAAAAAAAATCTAAATTTAAATATTCTGGTTTCACAGACTGAGCTACAATCAAAGTGTGACAGCTACAACACCAGACTGACTGATGCTGAGGTAAGCTACGAGACTCTCCGGAACAAAGCGAAGCTTAGAGAAGAGGAACTCTTGTCTTTGCTGGAGGAGCTTAATGCGAGGAACAAAAAACCGGAGGATATTGGTAAGTTTAGACTGTATGACACAGATTGAATCATGATTTAGAGATCGGATATTCGGATGCATATTTTACATAGAGGTAAGATGTTGATTATTATGGAAAGAACTTTTTATCCACAAAAACCCGCAATGTCGGGATAAAAAAATTAAAGAAACTAATCTAAGCCTGATTGAACACAAATCATAGTTGCCTTGTTACACAACGTATTATGGTTGCAATTGCCGATTTTTAATATCAGAAAAAAAAAATGGATTAGAAATGTTTAAGTTGCAGGAACTAACTACAAATGGCGGTTTGTTTGGCGGGAAATCGTGTTGAGCGGGTTCTACTGTATTATTTATAATAATGCGTTTTTTTTTTATAATTATGTTAAGTTATGAAATCCCACAATTTTATTTTTAATAGAAACATTCTCAGAAGTCACCTCCATAATATGTTAGCCAAAAATTACTGGTAAATATGCAACCGATTATCCGATCTCTAATCATAACTGAAAAATAAGTATAGTTGACCTCATAATTTCTTTAACCTAAGGTTTAGTGTCTCTTGCACATCATAAGATGATTAAGTTAAAAATCTTTCTTTCGAAAGATCATTGTGGTACATTGTGTTGACTTTATTGAAGTAAGAATTTATTGGGTAATAACTTTTGCCTGCTTTTTCAGTCCACTACCTTTATTTTCGTGATATGCCACTATTTCAAACTACCGAATACGATTATGGGATCGATCTTAGTAGATTTCTTGTCAAAGTGGTAAACAATTACAAGGTCGACTATAATTTTTTTTATTTTTTTATAAACTTGTTTACTGTTATTTTATAGGCAAAGTATTATCCCGCACGTTGGACAAGGAGATAAACTTCATGGATATTTCTAAAGATATTTCTCTTGTCAATAGTGATAATGAAAGCATTATCAATACAAATGACGATGAATCTGACCATAATAACATGAATGAATTACTCGCTGACACACAATCAGAGTTGAACTTAAAAAACCAGGCAATAATAGATTTAGAGGCTAAAATCTTTGCCCAGCAACAGACTATATCCATATTAGAAGAACGTACGCAATGTCTCCAAGAAGAAGTATCGTCTTTCAAGGAAAAGCTCCCTTTAATGGACAATGAAAATTCGCTCCTCAAGTCTACAATAGAAACGTTAAACTCGACTATAAAAAATCAAAAAGAAAATCTAGAATCAGCGAAAAATGACATAGATTCCTATAATAGTCTTATAGAAGAATTGCAAATTAAAATAAGCCAAAAAGAAAGTCTACCAACCATTACCCTTGATGACAGCACGCTAGAAAATATGATTGCCAATGAAGAGAAATTTATTGCTAGCAATGAGAACATGAGGAATATCATTTACTCGCTTAAACTCGCACTTGAAACGCGTTGTAAAGAAATTGAGGAATTAAAAACATCGGCGCAAAAGGATGGTGATGTGAATCGCGAAAATGTAATCCTAGTAGAACAGCTTGAATCTAAAACAAAAGAGGTAGACAGCTTGAACAAACAAATAACAGACAACATAATGAGCATCAACAAATTAATGCATGAAAAGAGTGATCTTAAAACTCTCGAACAAGAACTTAATGAAAAATTAGCCAATTCAGAACATAAAGCTAATGAACTTGCTGAAACACTATCCAATTTAGAACAAAAAAGTAGTGAACTTACTGAAAAGCTAGTCACTTCAGAACATAAAACTAGTGAACTTACTGAAAAACTGGCCAATTCTGAACATAAAACTAGTGAACTTGAACAGTTGAATAGAGAAATCGTCACTTCCGCTGAAAACCTGAAAGAAGAAAATGATAAGCTTAAACTTTCATTATCAGAAAATGATATTTCGGAAAAAGAAATATCTGAAATGAATACCAAATTATTGGAAAAAATCGAGAATATGACAGAGACAATTGCTGAATTAGAAACAAAACTACGCGATAAAGATGATCGAATATCTTCTTTGGAGAAAGAAGAAAACAAATCTAAAGAAAATTTGCTTAATGCTAAAGCCGCCGCCCTGAAGTCACAACTAATTCTCACCACATTGTCCGGTAATATACAAGAAGTGCCCGAATTGATTGACAACTTTGTTAATGTTTTTAACGTTTTAAGTAATAGTCTAAATACTTTGGAAAATGTTGCCAATAGTGTTGTCAAACAAAAAGAAGAAATCGAAAAAAATAACACTGATTTGAAATCGATGTTAGAAATACTGACTTTGAAACATAAAACAGAAATGTCAACACTTCAGGAACAGGTAGAAATCGTTAATACAAATGAAAGTAGTAGGAACCAAGAAAATGAAACTCTAACTCAAACAATAAGTCAGTTAAACAAAGAACTCGAAATAACCAACAGTGAATTAAATACTAAAAATTCAGAAAATGAGAGTCTGGAAGCTGCTTTAGAACAAGCAACAAAACACATAGAAACTTGCAATATAAAAATAGCCGAATTAATTGATAGGAACAATGAACTTGAAAATCTTACGACGACACTAGAGGAAAAAGAACTCTTACTAGAAGATAAAATTAAAGAGTTTCGTGTCATTAAGGAACAAATGAACAATTCAATCCAAGAGCGAGATGACTTATTAAATAGCATCTTAAGTACTATTACTGAATTCACGAACAATCATAGCATCCAAAACGATACAATGGGAGAAGTAGATCATAATGATTGTAATAAAATTCGCGAACGCATACTTTTAACTTTGAACAAAATAGGAAGTCACATCACGTTTATCAGTTCGAAAAATTATGATGATTATGACGAAAATATCAAAGTTAATGAAATATTATTAGAAGCTAAACAAGAAATAGTTGAGCTAACACAACAGAATATCAGTCTCATAGAACAATTATCTCAGGCTGAAAGCAAGAACAGGGAATTGACAATAAAATTAACAAATACTCAAGATGACACCAAAGAGCTTCATAAAGAATTGACACTGAGTCAACGCGTCCTACAAAACCTACAAGAAGAACTTAAATCGAAGGCTGGTGAACTAACAAACATGGAAGAAAAAGTTAAAAACTGGAATGAACAGTTTATTAATCATGATTGTAAAATGAAAAAGCAGATAGATGAATTAAAGTCAGAAAACAAACAACTTAAAGCTAGCATTCCAAGTGGTCGGCATAAACCTGAATTGGGCTCAATAATAACTTATGAACACAAAGATTCCTATGACATTGACAATCAAGATGTAGCTAATAGAAAACAAAACTCTGATGAAAACAGTACGTGTGGTGATTTATCGTCTCCTCCTAGCCTGTTAACGATTTGCTGTAACAGAATAGTGGATTGCATACAACTTAATGAGGTGGAATCTAATACTAGAACCATAAGTTCAAATGACAATTCAGAAAAAAGTGATAAAAGTTTTATTATAGAATGCAAATGTAGTGCACTCTCCATAGAACTGGAAGCCGCTCGGGAAGAAAACTTTAAAATATATGAGCTTTTAAAACAATTGGAAGTTGTAAACCAATATCTTATTCAAGAACAAGAAGAAACACGCAAAGAAATACAACTTCTCGCGGCACCTGCGCTCGAATTGCAGAAGAAGATTATAAACCATAAAACAAACCTTGCAATCTTAACTGCCACTACTACCGCCGAAAATAGAGCTTTGAAATCACAGGTTAAAGGACTACAACATCACCACAGCCGGTTTCATAATGTGTGCCAAAGAGACATACCTGATTTCAAAAAGCAATTGCGCGAACTAATGACTTTGTTGAGAGGGGATCCGTCTATTGTCGATCAACAAAACGCCAGTTTTAAACGATATTCACTACCAGATGTTTTCGATAGTAGTACTGCTCTTCCTAACTTTAAAAACGAATCTACTTTAGACGGAGATCTTTTGATGCTCGATACAAATATTACAATAACTACAGTTGCTGATAACACATTGACAGCTCAAGACCAAACTTGTTTAGATTTAACTCAGTTCTACAATGAAGCTTCCTGCCAAACGAATGAGTTGAATCAAACGGAAATTCTAATTCATGACATGAACATGTATGAGAGATTAAATATCTTGAAAGAAGAAAACATTAAACTACGCGAATTAGTTGATAAATACGCTGAAATAAAACAATCAATGATAGACGCCCAGATAAGCCCCATCAAGATAAATAATGGTGATCATAAAAATATCATTGATAGTGATCAAGTTCAAAAAAGTATTGAGACTAGTAGCCTTAAAGAGTGCGATAAATGTAAAAAGCTAGCTGAATTACAATACGCACAGGAAGAACTATACGACAAATTAAAATTAGTTTCTCAAGAACTATTGGACATTAAACCACAGAAAGCTGAGATCGAACAAAAATATAACAATCTGATACTTGAAACACCGTCAACTGATCTCCTCGTTAAGAAATTGAATAATTTACAAAATGATTATGATATTACAATAAAAGAAATAGCTAAACTGAACAACACACTTAGCATTAAGGCTGAACAACTAAAAAGCTTGCAAGATGAAAACGATTCGCTATCTACACAAGTAATGGAAAACATATCCGAAGCCGATGACTTGAATAAAGAGTTAGATACTATGAAAAAAATAAATTCTGAATTGTTAGAGAAATGTAACAATTTGGAAGAATTTGTTAGAGACTTGAGTGATAAACAGTTTTCTGATAGCTGTTCCGAGTGCTCATCGAAAGACGAACATATAAAGTCATTAGAATTAAGACTAACGAAAACTCATACAAAACTAAACAGAAGTCTAAGCGATTCTGACACCTCGTCGAGGTATAACAAAATCTGCACGCTGCAAAGCGAATTGGATGCCGGCAGAGAAGATTGCAAGGAGATTACTGAAGATGTAGTAACTATTAAAAATCATTTAGACCGCAGCAATCTTGCAATGGATTTAGATGATAGTATGGGAGAATATGACTATGCAATTAGCAGCCCTCAGTCGCTAAAATGTACTATGCCTGATATTCCAGAGGAACGCCCAATAGATATGTACAAAATGGAAAAACTAGACTGTTTTAATTACTACGCGGAAAAAACAGGCATAAGAAATGAAAATATAAACCGTGATATCAAAATGATCGATCTCATGAAAACGTTTTACGACTACTTAATAACTAAACACGGTAATGAAGTAGAAAATTTAACAAATAAATTGAAAGATTATGCCGAAACTAAAAGCCAGTTAGAAAATCAAATAAGCAACTTAAAAGAGAAATATTCTCAAGTAACTGCAGAATTGGAGCAAAAAGATCAAAATAATAGCGCTTTTGTAAATACCCTGTTTCAAATTAATAATAATATTAATATCTTAAACCAAGAGATTATTAGTGTTACTGATGTAGACGTAACTAAACTGGTAAATATGTGCAAAGACAATTTATTCCAAGTCTTAGACAATGAATTCGGTTTATCTAGTATGAAAATTATAGAAACTCTTATCGATAACATTGTTAACAAGCATCAAACTGACTTGACTGCAATGATGGATCAATACACCAAGGTACAAGCGCACATGGAGAGTGTCTCTAAGGAGTTAAGTTCTGTTAACGAGAACTTAGAGCACATGAAGAGCCAATTGTCTGCCAAAGAAGAAGAATACAATTTGCTCAAGAAACAAAAAGAGAGAATTCATGAAATAAACAGTGCAGTCACTTTGGACATAGTTAAGAAAGATAAAGTATTGACTGAAACAATTAGCAATGGTTATAAAAAACTTATCGAACTTAACGTAGTTAAAAATCAAGACGTTGATTTGACACTGCCAGTTAGTGCTAATATTGACCTGCTATTTGAGCGCTGTATTGCTCAACGCAAAAATAACATAAGACCCGATATAGAAAAGGAAAAAGAACATCTTGACTTAGAGATAAAGAACGCTAAACAATTTATAGAAGAAAAACAAAAGGAGATAGAAGAACTTAAAACACGTAATCATAACTTACAAGAAATTAATAATGCTGTTACCGTTGATTTAGTGGGCAAAGAGAACAAATTACAAGCCCAAAGCGTATTGTATAAAAACTTAAATGAGATATACGAAAGCAAAGTTAAAGAAAATATTGCGAATGTTGTTTTAATAGAAAATTTATCAGAAGAAGTCAAATTACTAAGGGCTTGCATCGATGAGAATGAAAAGACTATTGCAAAACTCGAGTTGGAAAATGATACACAAAATGATTGCAAAGAAAAAGAATCTACTGAACTAATAGAAACTGTAAAAGTAATGCAAGATGAAATTGCACAGTTGAAAGCAGTTAATGAAGTAATCGTTAAAGAAAAAGACTCTTACGCCAAGGAATTGTTAAAGTCTGGTGAAACTCTTAAACAGAATAATATAGAAATGGATAAGATGACTTCAGATATATTAGTACTTAGAGAATCTGTACGAGAGAATGGTATGGTAATAGAAAAAATGAATGTGGAGGCGAAGAATTTATTGAAACAGAATATGGAGTTAAAGCACCAGTTAGATGATAAATGTAGAGAATGTTATAGACTGGAGACTAATATTAAAACCCATGAGAAAACTGCGGAGATTCAGACCAGAATGATTATGAGGTGAGTTTTTATCTTAATAATAATATAAGAAGTATGTATCCATTTACAAATACGGATGTTGTGTATATCACTGGATTATTACAAACATAATCGCATAAGATTTTAAACGCCTTCTTCCAGGGTTGGCATGAATAAATCATTTTGATTTAAATAAAATGTTTTCAATAAAAATCGAATAATTTAATAAAAAATAACAACTTCAACATCGTCACTAGATTCCGGAATGTTATTTTTGGACTTTTCGTAATGTCTTCATCCTCGCACCCGGCCCTTGAATTAATTTTTACATTTGACCCGACACTGCCTGACAGCCAGTTTTGGTAGTGCTTTTTCTGTGAAATGTTGCCAAATCCCATCTCTTTGGCGAGGCATTTTATTTATAATAAATGGGCCACACACGCATCACAGCAATAACAATAGTAAACAAAACTGAACGAATAAATGCCTGTTAGATCGAAAGTAAGACCGTAGTTACAAGCGAAATGTACATAACACTACACGGGGATTTCCCTTTTGCTTGGCATTCACAAGTCAGACAAAAGGGAAATTCCCGCGCTGTGTCCACGTAATCCTTTGAAAGCGCATTCCGTTTTGCGCATAAATAAAGTTAAATTAAATGATAAAATGAAAAAATCGTGATTAATTAGATTTTTTTTTTAAATCATGATGTTTTCCAACCCTACATTCTTCTCAATAAAACTCTGATATAATCTATCTAATACCTTTAAACGAGCAATTCTTGTTTATAATTATGTACCTATCTTTACTTACTTACTCATATTATAAAGCTGAAGAATTTGTTTGTTGGCTTGAACGCGCTAATCTCAGGAACTACTGGTCCGATTTGAGAAATTCTTTCAGCGTTAGATATCCCATTTATCGAGGAAGGCTATATCACCACGCTAAGACCAATAGGAGCGGAGCAGACGAAGTTGCTCGGGTCAACTAGAATAAATATATAAACCGAAACTTAGAAACGGCTCTAACGATTTTCATGAAATTTAGTATGCCAGGGGGTTTTGGGAGCGATAAATCGATCTAAATAGATTTCATTTTCAGAAAACTTAAAAAAAACGAGCAAAGCTCGGTCATCCAGGTACTGTAAACGAATGTAAACAATCGAATTAGGATCAGAATTGGGAAATATTTTACTGGTAATGATCTGTTCAGAATAAACAGACAGTTCAAATAATCGAAACAAGATTTATTTCAATCTTACAGTGATTGCATTAAACCGGTAATATACCAAGATAAAATATAATACATACAACAACATCAACTGGTGGCTTCATTACATTAGGCGATCCCTAGTATGGTACCTAACTCAACTTAGTTTTCAATTTATAGGAGCACTCAAAATATTTTTTTTTTTTTAATGTAGATAAGAAACTATTATAATCGATTTTATTACAAACAGCTAAAAATAAAACAGAAAATATTAAAATTTAATAGCATTAACAGTGTCAAATTCGTAGCGTTTTCGACCTACCCGATTGTGGCCCTTGAAGCAAACTCCACTGCTTATCACATCAATCAATGAAATAATGTATTTTTATGAATGTGTTTTGCGTAGCATTATGACAACAAAATGTTAATAAGTGGTTGTTATGGTAACGAAAACAATTTGTTACTGTCTTGTCATTTATTATTTATACAAACAAAATCATATGTTTTTATCGCAGTAGTTTTTTTTTTAATAAATTAAAGTAATAATTAACGTGATACAGAAATGTCTCGGAATTTCGGGTAAGCCTTATATAAAGAACGAAAGAAATTAGATTGATGTTTAGTCAGGGCATAAATAAATAAATTTAAGTATTTTATAGCCTCGATGGTCTAATAGTGGGTATTTTTTAACATAGCTGTGTAAATATTGGTTCACTACGCACAAACCTTACCCTACCGACATATGTATATACTAGCTTTTGCTCGCGTCACGTACGCGCATATCCGGTTTTTCATATGTAAAAAGAATTTTCCAAGTCCGATTGGTAGTTCCAGAGATTAGCGCGTTCAAACAAAGAAACTCTTCAGCTGTATTAGATGGCTCTTCAGCCTTATTATATGTGTAAGCGTGTTGATAATGATTAAAGCTGATTTCAGGCTTGAAAAACAAAAAAACGAAGATGATAAGACTATCAGCGAGAAGACCAAACAGATAGAAGAGTTGAAACAGAAGGGTTCAATGCAGAATGATGAAATCGAGCTCTTGAGGAAGACCAAGGAAACTTTACAGGTG
Organism: Lacanobia oleracea; assembly: GCA_950371165.1. Taxonomy (NCBI): domain Eukaryota; kingdom Metazoa; phylum Arthropoda; class Insecta; order Lepidoptera; family Noctuidae; genus Lacanobia; species Lacanobia oleracea. The sequence continues at coordinate 19,863,130 of OX493391.1, read as the reverse complement.
GGTTTGAGATAGTCATACTGTCATTATCTCTACATATTATTACTGAACAGTAATTCATGAGCAACTTATACAAAATATAGTTCACTAGCTGACCCGCGCAACTTCGTCTGAGTCAGATTTTTCATTAATGCTCCGCTCCTATTGTTCCTATCGTGATGTTAATAAAGCCTTCCTCGATAAATGGGATGTCCAACACTGTCATTATTTTTCAATTCGAACCTGTAGTTCCTGAGATTAGCGCATTCAAACAAACAAACTTTCCAGCTGTATAATATTGGTATAGTTTTCGTATAAATTTACTAAAATATGACGGTGGTGGTTAAAGATGTCTGATAAAATCATGGTAACTTAGAAATTACACGTGCGAAGCCGTGGCTGCTTGCCGTGTTGTTATAAATAATTGCTAGCTGAAATTCGTTACATGTGAACAGCGATGGACCGATCGTTATGGCGAAGCGATGCGTCTCCCCAAAGCAAGATTCTTATGTTTCAGTGGAGGTATGATGTATACTGAATAATATGATTTCTACGTTTGCGTGTGATCCTGGGAGTAATTTCCATGAGGAAACATTGTTGCGTTTTTATATGAGGAAGGTTACAGTATCAGACTGCCTGGCGTTAAATAGATTTGTGCGTGCCTGACCGGTTGATAGTAATAAGTTCGTCCCCTGTTGTTGAATGTATGGACTTAATACAGGCACATAATTATATTTTATTTGAGAACCAAGATCATGTACTTTTTGTTTTGCAGGTTCGTGTAACTGAACTTGAAGAGCAGTTGTCGAATAAATCTCGTCCGTCCATTGACGCTCTCGCCGACCTGTCCCGACGAAGACGGCAGAGCCTTCACGACTCCAAGCGCTTGTTCGGCGATGATAAACATGAGATTGGAGGTAAGTAACACATCCTATTTGGGTGGGAACACGCGATATAAGTAGGTTTCTGAGTTAACTACGTGTCTAGGTTAAGCCGTTGGTCCCGGCTGTCATTTCTAGATCTTTGGCAGTCGTGACGGATTGTCAGAAGCCAGTAAATCTGTCTCCAATCTTGCCAAGGACTACCGTGTCAATGGCTTGTTGAGGTCTGGTAGGCGGCAACTGGTCTTCATCTGAATCCGATTTGACTGAAAGCCGACCCAAATAGTTGAGAAAAGGCTAAGCAGATGATCATGATGCGATATAAGTTTTTGCAAATGATTTAGATACTGGAACGAACAAAAGGTGTTTTATTTATTGTTTTAAATTTTCGTTCTTGCTCATGAAGCTCAAGTTGGAACTCGCGACTTAGTTCATGAATAGTTTTTTTTTTTTATGGGAAACAAATGACTCCTTCAGCTCTGGGCGGAATGGAAGGGAGTGTCAGACTCTTACTGACTAAAACCCATCCGTGTTGCTCCTAATTCCCTTTGCGTTCTAGGACTGCGGTAACTCTCGAACTAATTCTGCAGTACGTGAAAAAAATAATAATGTAAATTATGCATGAACTATAAGGTCGAAGAAAATATAAAAACAAAGCATACTGAGTTTTATCAATCTATGGTGGTTCAAAGTAGATTTTCAATTTTTTTTTTTTTCAGATCATAACAGCGTGGAAGCCGTGTTTGACTCTCGGCCTAAACCCGACGACCTTTTCATGGATGTCGACGAAGACATATCAAACAGGAGCAGTCCGATCATGCGGCACAGCAAAGGGTAAATTAATAATGAACTATTTATTTATGAAAATGTTTGCACTGCTTCACAATTTATTTCTTATTACGTATTTGTGTTGTTTCAGGCGTGACAGCTTGTCCGTTTCAAAGACTGACCAGGTAATAATATTTTAATAAAATACTAAATAATATAAGGTATGATTACAGGAAATGGTATTATCTGAATCTATATGAACAAAGAAAATAGTTCTGTCTGACTAACTATGGCACCCATTCATTTAGGTTCACTTGACAAATATAATGAATGAAATAGCTAATATTTTCCCGCTGTCCATTGTTTGGTGACATAATAAAAAACGTTAATAATGATGGGCTCAGTTATTCTCAGGATCACCATTATAAAAATGAGGATTACGCAGCTAAATAATAACAACCGCACGGGTCGGGCCGTAAATGGGTGAGCATTTATTACATACCGACAATCCTCCATACATCGAAAAGCACGTTAAGCTATTGGTAATTAGTAGATCTTTGAGGTTCTCACAGATAGTGAGAAATCAGAAAACGCGTTACCAGTCTAGGTAAGGAGTAAGGGGTGGCTCGCCGTCCGATCAGGACCAGGCGGGGTCGACGGCGTGCTGTGTGTAGGCGGGCCGGGGTACAGGAACTGTTGTTCGAACGAGTCACCGCGGCCCTGGAACACAAAGGGCACTAGGAGGAACCCAGATGGGTTTTAGTCAGTAGGAGTCTGACACTCCCTTCTGCTCCGCCTAGAGCATAAGAGTCATCCTAAAAAAAGGGGTATCGTGAGTGACACCCAGTTACTGGATTGTGGAGGTCTGATAGGCAGTCGCTACTGGTACTCAGCTGCGCAGGACCGGTCGTTGTGGCGACGCTTCGGGGAGGCCTATGTCCAGCAGAGGACGTCCTTCGGCTGATATGTTGATGATGATGACTCAGCTAGACTGGAAGCCGACCCCAACTTTGTTGGAAAATTAAATAAATGGCCATCGGTTCTTCGTCTTCTTCATCATGTATTTGTTTTTGTCCAAGGACGAAGAACATCCGTCTCGGCCGAGCAGCGTAGTGGCGACGCGGCGACGAAGGCAGAGCATTCATGACTTGCACAGAAGCGTGCTGCGTCACACTCCGTCACCCGGTAACGTTGCTAAACTTTTACATCTTTCTCTATTCGGTCCATCATGTGTGAAGATCGTGACAATGGCAGGATGTACATGTTCGTGAACGGACGCCGTCAGTTAAGACTGGTCATCTCTTAACTGACACGAGCTTATTTTAATCTTGATATTTTGAATTGTTTTATACAGTTTATTTTCTTTACAGTGTCCTCACATAAGTAAGAAGCAACAAGAATACTAAAACCAGGATTTTTGTAATACATAAAATGATTCAAAAGAGTGTAAATAGACTTTCTTGCCCGTTCTTCTCCATAGATATCTTTTGGAATGTGCAAATAGCTTCATGTTTTGAACTGATCAACCTTGAAAATCCAAAAGTGCCTGGCCTGTTTGAAATAAATGCTATGAAACTTATAAATCAGGCTTAGTGTAAGTTTTTTAACGCACTCGATCGCGTTAACGTAAACGTTCGCTTATTTTAAATTGTATAGAAAAAAAAAAAGGGTTTCCGTTACTGTCACCAGACGGCGCTTATCCAGTTTCAATACAAATTGACGTTTACGCTAAGGCGATCGAGAACTTCAGAAAACTCGCACTAACGCCACAGGAACGGACAAATTGTTTTCTTCGACTTCTGTTAGTGGCAATATTAACGACTTTATCAACTTTTAGTAAATCTGCATCTTTGAACTGATAAGAACATCTACTTGGTGCGTGACCTCTGGGTCTTTTTCCCACCGCTCATCGTTGGTTCCCAATGACCTTTTAATCTAGTTATAAAAAGTGAAAAATATTCGGTCTAGAGAATCCAACTATGTCTAAAACATTGTGTCGAATTAATAATTAAAAGAAAAGCCGTAAAAGCTAGATTTTAGGATGAAATTTATCGATGGCTCAAAATTAAAAGTAGTAGGTTACATTCGTTTCACAAATTATTAGCAATTTTTTGTGTTAATTCCGTTCGTTTAATGTTTTGACTGACTCTCCGAAACCGGAAATTACTGTAACTGCTTGTTGTAGTCCAGTAATTCTACCAGTAGCAAAAATATGTAGTTAATAATTTTTCATTACATTTTCAGACTTGTCAAATAGGATAATTGATGAATTCAACCATTCGAGGCCTTCTGACACTTCAGTTGATGCCGTGAGGTTCGTAACTGACCAATATAATATTATTATTTACGAACAAAAAAAAACCAACACATTTGTTGAGCGAATATAGACATTGTCTGCGTTGAAATAAAGCCTGATCATTATTTTTTTTTAGTAACAGTGAGGTGCCCCAACTAAGAGAGCGCCTAGCTTCCTGTCAGCAAGAGCTAGAAGAACTGAAAGAAAAGTACAGAGAGTTAGATGAAGAGTGTGAAATTTGCGCCGAGTACCTGCGCGAGCGAGACCAACAGTGCGGCCGGCTCAAGGGAGAGAACACGGCACTGCAAGTAAGTACACTATGTGGCTGTGCGAGAAGGAGATAGAGCTATACAAGACGTATGGCGCCATCCCTTTTTCGCACTGCAATTTAAGACTCTTAAGTTTCCCTAGGAAAGAGTTTTGCTAAGGAGCCTCTTTTGCAATTATGGAATTGGGATTGTTTGTAAAATTATCTAGTTCATGTATGCTTATATAATTCATTATCTTGATGTTATCCTAAATTATTTAAGTAGCTTTTGTCAGCGCCTTCGCCCGCTTGAGTGTCCGGTATATTCCCATCATCCTTAATAACGGCCTGAACTCAGAATTTGGGCCCAGTTCATCATCCTTAATCATTTTAAAAATATACTTAATTACAGAAAAAAGTGTCAGAACTCGAGGAGAAATTGCAGTCTTGCAATCCGAATCAAAGTCAACAGCTCACGTCGAAACCCAGCGTCGCTCACGTCGGCGTCAACACCGACGAAGGTAAGAGTGACAATATCTATGGTAAGCGTCAGATAAACTTGCAACAAAGTACATTAACCTTTCCCTAAGATCCCTTCGTAGACACCCGAACAATAAAATATGAACCTATTTTTTAATTACTAGAGAACGTAAGGATCACGATAGAAGTCGATACAGGACAGCTTTATGTCTTCTCACTAGCTGACCCGAGCAACTTCGTCTGCGTCACGTTTACATTAATGCTCCGCTCCTATTGGTCATAGCGTGATATTACCTATAGCCTTCTTCGATAAATGGGCTATCCAACACTAAAAGATATTTTCTAATTCGAACCTGAAGTGGCTGAGATTAGCGCGTTCAACCTAACAAACAAACTTTTCAGCTTTATAATATTATGTATAGATTTCTGTTTTTTATATTACGAAAGTCAATAAATGTATGTACCAACATACATTTATTGACTTTGACAATGACCGATATTCCTCCTTTATCTGGCGCCTAAGTACATATAATAATATTCAACCCGGCAATAGATTAAGAAATTCCATTTGAATAAAATTGATCAAAAGTTACCTCATATTGTTTAATAAACGATATTAATTTGGATCTAAAGAAACGGCCGAAGACAGCTATGCATGTTCGTTCAGTTTTCCACTCGTCTTCGCTTCCTTGGTCCAGGATTGACTGATAATCCTGGTGTATCGAAGAAATGTAGACTACGACTATGCTAGAGTTTTTGTACTCACCAAACATATAAAAAGCTTTTTTACAAAACTACAACAGACTTCCAAATAAAAAAAGCACTACAAAGTAACGTTTATTTCGGAAGTCTGTTTTTGGTTGTTTCATCGTATTTTAACACCGACTTCAGACTTTATTTATAAGTTGGTTGTATTTTTTTTTTTTTGTTTTTAATATTAAGAAAGTCAATAAATGTATGTAGGTAAAAGATCATTATCACATATTTATCTGGCGCGTACAATCGATCTCGATGGGATTACGAATATGAAATTCCAAACGACGTAAATTTTTTATTATAACCACCTTCGTTAAGGGTGCTATTACAAAATCGATCGCTTGCCCCGGACTAAAGCTACAAACCGCGTTTCCCGAAATTTATAGTGATTGTAGCGCTGTATACAACAATTGCTTAAAAATATGAGTTTACTTTTAAATAGACCAATATTTTTTTTCATGCATATTGATATAACAATACCTCCTTAATTATTAAATAATTTTTATTTGAATTTGGATTATACTTTCATAGATAAAAATTGTAGTTTCGTACGGAAAATTGACAAAAATTCTCAATTTTACAGAATTATTTTTGGTGTATTAGTGCATGAATCGTAATAAATTGATTTGATCATTCCAAAGTAGAAGGTTCAGTTGTATCATGAGCATTTTAAAAAATGATTAAATTATTATATCTTCGGTGTACTAAAGCATCAAAAGATTCCCAAAAGCGTAATTTATAAACACCCTTTGCGGAGACAAAGAATTTACTGATGTACGTGAACAAATTGATATATTTATTTAGAACACTCCCAAGATCAACTATCAAACTTTCTTAGACGTATTTTTGTTTTTTTTTTTGTTATATCTAAAGCATAATCAGATATCAAAACTCGAATCAAACGCTCAAATTCAAGAAAAAATGTAACAGCGCTCTTAACATGAAAGCCGGTTATTAGAACCAACGATTAAGGCAGTGCGTTGTTTGTCCGTGAGTGAATGTAAGCATATGATCGTTCACATATTTAGAGTCAGAAGCCAGGAAATCCTTAGTAATATTATAAATGCGAAAGTAACTCTGTCAGTCTGTCTGTCGCGCTTTCACGCCAAAGCTACTGAACCGATATAAATGAATTAACCGAAACGATATAACTGAATAATTTGGTACAGAGATAGTCTAGAGCCTGAGAAAGGACATAGGCTACTTTTTATCCCGGGAGTATGTTCCCTAGCGATCACGGGGGCGAAGCCGCTGGCAGAAGCTAGTCTTTCATAATGGGTTTCTTAATTATTATACCCAGTTACTGGTTTGTGGAGGTAAGATAAGCAGTCACTCCTTATGTAAAACTAGCTTCTGCCAGCGGCTTCGTCGTGTAAAAATGTATCGTTGCGATGAGCACGGTCAAAAATAGAATAGGGAAGATGCAAATACAGAATTTATGAGAATGGTGTCAGTAAAATGATAAAAAAGTATAAAATAAAGGCCATTGCAACGTTTTTATTTTGGTTAACATCGATTTTTAACAAAAATAATGAATTAAAGTAACGTGAAACGGAACGTATTTAAAAACAACAATCAGCGTTTAGCGACGTATCTGCTGTTATGCCAACGAAAAGCAACCTTATGTCTTTCAGTTCTTGACCAGTGATAGACACGAGTGGCGTCATTGTCCGTTTTTGCACGAAACTTTAAACTGTCGGTTTAAAAACGCAATTTTGCCAATAAATTAATGCGACTTCATTTCTTATTTATGTGGGGGTCTATTCTAGATGGAGTTCTTTAAAATTAAAGCAAAAATGGAAATATTGCATGTTCCCTATTTTAGGCCAGTCGTAGTCAGAAGGCCCAGGTTCCAGCTCCCCACAATCAGGCGCGGTCGCAGCCATAAACTTTGGGGGTCTGGTCACATGAATAGTACCTTAACTGAGTCGAGTAAAAAACCCTGAATCAGTTAGTACCTTAACTGATTCAGGGTTTTTTTGCTCAAAAAAGGTAATACAATTACAATCTCATAAAGTCATAAAACTAACGGGAGATCACTGCGGCGATCGCGAATCCAGCATTGTTTTTGTGACTGTTGCAGAAAACATTAGCCCGAAGAGAGCGTACAATGTATGAGCGAGCTCGAAAATTTTTAGCGCCTTGTCTCGGATACCTTAGATTTGTTTCCCATCATAACACAAATAGATGTTTAAGCCTAAGGTACGGATGCTAGAGTGAGCGAAGCGAACTCGAAAATTTTTAATACGATACCTTGCTTGGGATACGTTGCATTTTCTTTTTATCATCCATAAGTATGTTTTTTTGTAGACTTAAGCGTAACCCGGAGAGCTAAGAATGCTAAGGCGAGCGAGAAATGCTAAGCAAGCCCCAAAAAATCTAGTTCCTTGACTCAGAAACGCAAATTTTCTTCTTTCTTGACCTACACATGTTTGTATGTCATCTAAAGTGAAAACCGGACAGCTTAGGATGCGAAGCTAACCCGAAAGATTTATTAACATTATAAGGCTAAAAATTACGTCAAGTTTTCACCATAGCTCGTGCCAGCCGCTCGAGTCGATCTTCAAGGTTAAGCAACCATTGCTGAGGTTGGTTTGTGGATGGGTGACCATCTTAATAAGACTCGCCCGTGCCTCGGAAAGCGCTAGCCGTTGGTCCCGGCTGTCATTCGTAGATCTTTAGCAGCCGCTCCACGTATAATATTGGTATGCAGCTGAATCCGGTTTGACTGGAAGCCGACTCCAATATAGTTGGAAAAAGGCTAGGTGATGATAATGATAATTTTCACCATTATCGTCACTTTGCCCATTCTATTTCAGTTTTAAATACTTGCCTAATTTATATATATTTTTTGTTGTTTCCAGATTGGACCAACCTACATTCAGTGGTGGTAGACCGCATGTCGTTCGACGCCGAGGTGGAGAAGAATAAAAGGCTCACGAAGACCGTCGAAGAGTTACGCTATAAGAAGCAAGATTTGAAGAACACACTCACTAAGATGCAGAAGGCTTTGGAAAAAAATAGTAATCACAGGTATAAATAGCCAGCAGTTGTATATAAAAATTGTGTACTAGTGAGGAGCTCGTGGCTAGATAATAACAGCCGCACGAGTCGATCTTCAAGGTTAAGCAACGCTTGTCAAGGTTGGTCTGTGGATGGGTGACCATCTGAACATACCAAATTTCCTCCGTGCCTCGGAAAGCACGCCGTTGGTGCTGGCTGTCATTTAGATCTTTGGCAGTCGTTACGGATAGTCAGAAGCCAGTAAACCTGACTTCAGTCTTGCCATGAAGTACCGTGTTACCCAGTTAATAGGTTTTGGAGGTCTGGTAGGCAGCCGCTACTCGTAAAATACTGGTATTCAGCTAAATCCGGCTTGACTCCGACCCCAATATAGTTGGGAAAAGGCTAGGCAGATGAGTTATATTTATAAAAATTGTTGCATTCTTAAGCACCGTAAAGAATTTAAATTAAATCAAATTAGGAGCTGTTGCTAAACAATTGAGAGATTTTTATTAATATAACTTTGGGTTCACAGATACGTCCATGACTATAGTTTTGCAAGTATGTAAGTAGTAGTAAACGTCGCAAACGACTATGAACGGTATTTTTAATTGTTAATGTTTATTTTCGCTAATATTGAGCTCACATTTGAATTCACTTATACGAATTACGAAGATATTATTCGCTTATGTTATTGAACCTATTTCCGGTTCATATTCGTATGAAACGCTAACTGATCGCTACCAGTCTTTAGTCTAAGGGTTATGAGGTTCTTTTAACCAAATGAAAAATAGTTCCCGCTCGTTTGTCGTCCATCTCTCTATGTAAGAACGTATAGCAGTGCAATAACTCCACATTTAGGCTTATTAGGCTAAACATTGCTAGAAATTATTCACTATATCTTTGTATAACTTTTGCAAACAGGGAACTAGACGTAACTCGGCACGAACTGCAAGCGTGCAAGCAGGAACTGGCGCAGCTGAGAGAGAAGTACAAGGAGCTGGACGACGAGTGCGACACGTGCGCGCAGTACTTGCGGGAGAGGGACGAACAGTGCCGCAGGTTGACCGAGGCGAAGAAAGCGCTTGAGGTACGTTGTCTTTAAATCTTATGCAACTTAAACATTGGCAACACCTTATTATGGCTCATTTACATTAGGTTGTTATTTCCGATTCGATTGCAGCCCGTATTTGGTCATCGCCTAGTGTAAAAAAAAAAAAAACGGGTTGTCATCTCTGTCAAAAAGATCGTAAACTAATTTAATCTTACAGACTCAACTGCAAGAGTTCGTAGGCGAACACAACTCGAAGTCGCAGTCGACGCGCAAGAAGCGGCAGAGCCTACACGACCAGAACCGACCCGCCTCCGTCGACGTCAGGGATGCCTGCACCGACACTGGCGACGGTAAGCTATTTTATTCACGTGAAAAGTTCCTGGTCAACCAGTTTTAATCCTTATTGCATAGATGTAAGGGCTACAAATTAGAGTCACCAAAATCTAAGAAGTCCGATTTGACAGCAGGTTACAACATTGCTTTACTACTAGTAGGTATGAAAGGGAAATAAAAATAAATCTCTTTCGCACTTAGTGGTAAAGCAATCTTCTATCCCTCTCTACTCAGCTGTCAAATCGGACGTTTTAGATTTTGGTGACTATAGTTTGTCTAAAGATACGGCTTAACGTAATATGCTCGCTGCGAATGATACATTACGCCCCGAAACACCGGTCAGTACCCACCTTTAGACATCGGCAGAGAGTCGAGTGCAAACCTGGATATTTATCTGCAAGTCCATTAGATCCATCCAGAAATTCCATTAGATATTATTTTCCTGAGTTACCTCGAAACAGCCCCCTGCGTCTAGGTCGACACCTCTTTCCGGGCCTTTCGATTTAAATATTTCTAAAAAAATATACCTTTTAGTCAAATACTTAAACATTCACAGATTTGCTAAGCTACCAAGTGGAGCGGGATGGTAGTGTCCGCCATATGGCTATGGACGATAAGCAAGCGAAAGAAATGAAGCATTTGAAATTGGTAAGTAGTACTTCCGTCTTTCAGTTCACTTGCCGAATTTTAAAAGGAAGACTATGGAGACTTAATAAATCTTCTGTTTTTTTTTAAAAAGAACTGTTGAAACCAAGTGTCTCGTAGTAGAATGGATATCAATGCCGATGTTTGAGAGTATTATTGGATATCAAGTCGCGAAAAAAAAACGATATAGTGACGACTGATAGAACAGAATGGATGAAAAAAACGTGTTGCGCCAACCCGTAACGGGATAAGGGCAGGAAGATGATGCTGAAGTCGCGAAAAAAATAGTAAGAAACAAGACGTTATAAGTCCCATATTAATTTAAAAAAAAAGGTTTTGCAGACAAAATAGGTCTTAATTACTTCAGAGAATATAATACTAGATTGTTTATCAGGTTGTGGAGAAGCTGCAGCAACAGAAGACGTTCTTGGAGCAGCAGCTGGTGAGCGTGTCCGCTATGCAGGCGCCGCATCCCATGTACGTCGCCACCGGCAGCGCTATTGTGCAGGTACGGGCTTACAAGCAATATGTATTTATGTACACATCAAATATTTAAAAAGAAAATAACTGTAGCGGCATCGATGCCGCCACAAGAAAAAACCAACGGAGTAAATCTACATCGCAACAAAAAGAACCGCGACGCCATCTATCCCGCTAGCAGTGAGCTACTACGGCGACATCCTGCATCGCGCAAGCAGAGTTTACCGCGCGATTTGAACATACCTATATATCATCCCGAATATCAACAATCGAGCAGTTGCCCACTACAGGCACAACACCCGTCTGGTTGGAGGATCCTCTCTTCACAACGGAGGCGTGCGGGACTTTACTCTCTGTTACGCATACCTCCAAATAACAAATATCTTTTGATAGAAGATTCTTATGCTTATATTTCTCGAGTTTCGTTTAAAACCTTTATCGTTTTTCCACTGAGCGGACACAAATCCAGAGACCATGCAGCTGCTGGATAAATCGTGATGAATAACCTCATTATTTATACAATGAGTACTATCTTGGGAACGAACCTTAGAACACATTCAGCAGTCACACTTACGACCACTAGTCCGAAGAGTATTTTGAATGCAAAATTTATCTTATGATTAACATTTTTTTCAGAATCAACAACTAACCGACGTGATGAAAGAAAACCAAAAACTAAAGAAAATAAACGCGAAACTGGTCAACATTTGCAAGAAAAGGGGCAAAGACTCCAACAGAGAAAATGAAGACCCTGCCGATCGGGGCTGAAAGCTTATTTATATATCTTTTTTTTTAATTAATTCGAAGTTGTCGTAGTTCATTTTGTTTTGACCAATGCACAAACGAGACGGGTAATGTAATGACATAATAATTAATAAGCTGGGCTTGTTTGACGTAATACTCATGATAGTGTGTTTTACTAGTGTGGAAATTATTATTAATTTAGTATATTTTTGGCATGTGTAGTGATAACTGCGGAACTAGGTCCGAAAGCGTTTCTTGTTTTAGGACCTCCATCATAATACGTAAAATAATTTGAAATGGAGATGCTATTACGACTAAATGCTTTTTCTGCCTAAGATATTTTTATGGGCACTAATTTCGTGATTGAAACACGGCTACTTATAATTATACCAGTTTTAATATAGAAACTAATCAGATTTGTATGACCTAGCGCACAGGTTGTAACTATTAATTTCAATATAAGAACAAATTCATTAGAGCGGTCGTATTTTCTAAATGAAGACTGAATGTTACAACGACATTCCAAAAGCATTTAAATGGAGAAGCGCCGGAGTCGCCTAACAGTTGTGTGTTCAATTAAATGTTTCTTTATAATGGTTAAATAACTTAATTTTAACGTGACACAAAAATTTTAACGCGACATGATAATTTTAATTCGACATAGGCCACTCTGTGCTTTCTCCTCCAAAACGGAATGATACATTGTGATTGTCTGATTCTAAAGCGAATGTTGTAAGCATGGTGCCATTGTAGATAGTAATTAGCGAATCCTAATTATTCTCATAGATATATTGAATTTGGTACAATATAGTATTATTAGGGTGTACTTAAAATGTTTGTGCCTAAAAGTATTTAGTGATATTAGTTTTGAGAAAGCAGATAATATTTATTATAACGTTTGTATCCGTCTGTAAATAGTTACTACTATAGTGCTACTAAAAGATTGGCGGGAACATATTATCTAGCCTACTCTGCGTCCAACTGGAGTCTCAGTGATACGCCGCAATTTGCCCTCTGAGTAGCAAAGCTTTTTATGTTCCGCCCATCGCACAAATTACTAACTTCGAATATAGGAGATTCGTCCATTAATACAATTATCATAATGCACAAATTACTCAAAGAGAATTTCTATTAATTATATTGAACTACTAATATTCTTTGAAGGAATATTTTTATTGGACGTTAATTAACTGTTGATCTTCTGATGTCTGATATTGATGGTACCAATACAAAATAAATGTTTGATTACTATGACTTGTGTTTTTTTATTCATTCCGATACAACAGTGCGAGCGAATCGAACTCAAATATTAGCACTCTTCACCTCGAAAAGATCCGATTTTTATAACCTTTTACACAGAAATATTAGTGCAGGAAAATTAGCACAATTACCGTCGATCACAGCGAATAATTCGTGTAGTTTTGAAAATTGGTACAGTTGTTCTTTGAGGTGTTCAGATGAACATACTAAAAATCCCCGAGTTTTGGAGGTGATGGTGGGGGAGGGAGGGAAAGGTACCTTTTTTCAGTTTTTTGCTTGTATGTCCAAAACCTTTAAAAATATCTCCTTGCTTGCCTCTACATTAATTATCTACATTACATTTTCAATACATTATGATATTAACATTTAAATATACGATCAATACTTTAGGAGATAGAGGGCATCCAAAATTGATAAAATATTTTTTTTCGTAAATCATACAAAGACGGATGGTAATTTCTGACCCAGAAGCCGACGGAGTTGAGACCTATCGTAGTTTTTTTTTTTCATCTAAAGTAGAATATCATTTTTTTTTTTTTTTTTTTTCGATTTCTATGGCTAACGCATAAAAATATATAACCTTGAATGTTTTCAGCAGACGTAATCTTGAAAAGTTATTATACATCCATTCTTACAAGTATGCCGGTCGTGTTTGAACTGTATACCCTCTATCTCCTATCTTACAGTTAATGTAAAATACATACTGTATAGAAAATTTTATGTAGAAGTGAGCACGGAGATATTTTGAAAGGTTTGGAAGATACAAGAAAAATACTGAAAAAGGTACCTTTCCCTCCCCCCCCTCCCCCACCTTCACATCCAAACCTCGGGGACTTAGTATGTTCATCTGGACACCTCAAGGAACAACTGTACCAATTTTCAAAGCTACACGAATTATTGACTTTGATTTCCTTAATTTTCCTGCACTATAGAGAGACATCAATAGCTGGTTAAGGCATTTGTCTCACCGCCGGCGATCAGCGAGTAGCGAGTAAAGCTTCAAACTCGAAGCAGTTGGCGATCAGCGAGTAGCGAATGAAAAGTTTCAATAGTTTTGACGCTCGGCTTTTAGCTTTTGTGCGACGGGCTTTTACTCGCAATACTCGCACTACTTGCTTCAGCCAGCCGAGTCAGTTGCGTTGTGATGAACACAACTTTTTAAACGACTTTAAAAAGGAGGGTTCTCAATTCGTCGGAACCTTTTTTATGTTCCCCGATTAGGTAGGTACTCGAAGATGCCTGAAACGATTTGGAAAATTCTGTTTTGTTTGAGAGGGTAGACTTTTCAAGTGCTCCCATGATAATCAGGTCAGGATCTGATGATGGCATCCTGGAGAAATAAAGAGAACTCTTCAAATTTTATTTGCACACTTGAAGCGATTTGGGTAGTTTTTGGAAGAGTACCTTTTCGCACTGGTCCCATTTCAACTTGGTGAATATGCGACGAATAACTTCGGAGATCCAACAACGGAACTCCTCAATAAATGATAACAAATGAACCGGGATTGCTAAAATCTCGTGTCTGTCTATTGTTTACACCAGTTCATAACTTAACATTAAGCCGGTACGCTGAATGTCAATTTAGTTCTATTCTATTCTATATTTTAATATGGCAAGCAAATCCCATGTCGACTATTCTGCCAATGTCTAAAGTAGGAGAAGCAAGTGTGTGTGACAGAAGTGTCAATTTAGTTGTGGAGACCACATCACTAATAACTGAAAAATAAATAAAAGTATTTATTTACACATAAAAGTATTTAAATAAAAAGCCAATGCCAATAATGCCAATTTTTCCTCTGACTGACAGACAGACGGACACCGGAGGCTTAGTAATAGGGTTCACTTGGGTGCGGATCCCCAAAAATGAAATAGTGGATTTGTTAAAAGTTGCAAAAAATAACGAAAAACATGTTTTTAAGCAAAATAAATCAGAATTTATTTTCTTTTTTTTTTTCTTTTTAATAACCAATGTACTTTATTTGCACAAAAAAGGTGGCAACCCTTGTTCTGACCGCCAAGCGACCCAAGATTATACTCGTTCGGCGTTACTTGCTCAGCGACTCTGAGCGTGTGACGCTCAATCGCTGAGCACAATCTTTGATAGCTCTTGTCGCTACGAGTAAGAGCCGGCTCGCCGGCAGTGTGAAGGTGTGAACAGCCAGCTATCGACTATAAATGTATGTGTCTCTTTTACTTACACGACACATATATCATTTTTGTCCCTTTCCTCAGCGAGTAAAAAGTCGATAGCTAATCGCATCCTCGCCGGCGGTGAGACAAGTGCCTTATACAGGGCGAGTCAGCCTACCTCAGAAACTCGCACAACGTGGAGGCCTCATGCAAGTTACTCATACTTGTGAGAGTTGGCCAGCAGCTCGCATCCATATACTTAAGTTATTTTGATTACTGTTTATATAAAATGTATGCGTTTATAATGGCACTCTCGAACAAGAACCAAAACATCCGGAACCAGGATCACCCCTAGGATACATTGTTATCCTAGGGGTGAAAGCAACTGATTTAGTTCCGAGACGGCGTTTGGCGACCGAGTGTAGCGAGGGTGTCAATAGTTCGAGGGGCTAAATAAGTCTTTCACCCGAGGTAAACACTGTACTTTTCATTAGGAATACAAGGAAAGTAAAAATAAAAACAAGAATCAACTAAAGAGAAAATCTATATCTGAATCTGATGAACTCGTCGACGTGTCAATGCAAATCTCTCGACAAAACAAATGAAGATCGGACTGCCGCTTTAAAGTCAATTTTTTTTATTGTCTTGTTATACGTTTGCCTACATTTCTTTTTCATTTTTCCCGTCGCAGGTCTACAGGGAGAAATATCTTTAGAAAGAAGCAGTTCCTTTACCTTCTTTGATGTTGTGGACAGCCTAATTTGGGTGTTCAAATTAAAACCAAGTAATAATTAAGACAATTTTATTTGATAAAAATATCTTTTACAGTTTCAAGTGTTACATATACACAAATAACACACCATACAGGACATATTGAAGATGCCTATGCCCGGTAAAGGGCTATGACAAGTGGAGTTAAAATGCAAAAGACATTGAGATTCGACTAAAGTCGATAAAATCACGTAGTACATAAGAATAAATCACTAGTTGGTTTCAGTATCACCATTCAATGTATCACTTTTAGAGGTTTCACCAGTTAATGTATCACTTTCAGAATTATTACTAGTTGTCTCCTTCATAAGGAGTTCTATTTTCGACGGGAGTTCTTTCAGTAACTCTTCAGTCTTTTCCGACGCTGCTTGTGCCTTGGCTTGAGCTTTCTTCTGTACATGATCAGCGAATGTGGTTCTACCGGCGACCTTGGCGATCTCTGCAGCTAGTGCGAGGTGGTCTTGTCTGTGGGACTTTGCGAGCTCTTGTGCCGCTTGGGAAATATTGCCCATGGCCATTTGACTGTAAAATAAATAAAATTGATTGAACATCTATATGTATTTTAGGGCTCCTAACATATGGTCTACATTTGGATCGCAAGATCGCAAGCAGTTGGCAAACAGTGTTAACTACAGAGAATATGGTCGCCCGTTTTGAAACTTGTTTAACTTTTTGCAGATTAAATATCTGCAAAAAGTTGAACTAGTCGGGCTCCGCCCGAAAAATTAAAAGGAGACAATAGACAGTTGTCCCGAAAGGGACTTACGGAGACTGGTTGTATCTGAATAGTAAACAGACTTCAATATGACAAGGGAAAAGGCATTTATAAAATTTCTAAATCAATATCTTGTCATTTTATTTTATTCTATCAAACACTTGTCAAACTTACAGGACAGCAGCCACGGCCATTTGACCACTATTGGCGAGTTCGACGGCCCACTTCTTCATAATCTCTTCAGCAACACTGTCCATATATCTGTGAATATTCAAAATTATTTTCGTTTTGTTATCTATACTAATATATAAAGTTAAAGAGTTTGTTTGTTTGCTTGAACGCGCTAATCTCAGGAACTTCTTTCTGGTCTGATTTGAAATATATATTCACAAACGTTATTATGAGGTCCCCTAAGACTTATTCATAGAAAATACTTGAGTGGCGGCTAGCACTATGCGTCCCTTAGAATGAACGCACAGCTAAGGTAGCCTGCTAGCTGTTTTAAGCAATGCATAGCTAGTGTCTCTCTCTGTGGTCTATTATGTGTTACGAGAAATATTTTTCGGGGTTGGATTTTACTGTTTGTGATAATTTTTCATTTTAATAGCGTCCTTTTACAATGGATTATAGTAGTGAAGATGAATTTGATAATTTTATCAATGATAGAAGCACAATAAATACCAGAAAAGTGATACGGGATTTCCAAAATCCTTTTGATTATTACAGTTTAGATGAATTTAGGCGACGCTACAGGTTTTCCAAAGATGTGTTACTTTTAATACTCTTGCCACTGATAAATTTAGACCTAGGA
This sequence comes from Lacanobia oleracea, assembly GCA_950371165.1. Classification (NCBI taxonomy): domain Eukaryota; kingdom Metazoa; phylum Arthropoda; class Insecta; order Lepidoptera; family Noctuidae; genus Lacanobia; species Lacanobia oleracea. The sequence continues at coordinate 19,845,780 of OX493391.1, read as the reverse complement.
ATGAACGTCAAGCAGCGAAATGAACTACGCAACACAAACGAACCAATCACAGAGCTCTATTCAAAGCTGTGCGTTTCCTTAGACAAGGGTCGGTTGAGTATTGTTTATGAATTGAAAGGCTTGCCATATGCAATGCAGTGAGAAATGCATTTGTTCCCAACGAGTAACACCCTCAAATGTCACACTGTTACTCGATGGGAACACACTGTTACAGAACTTAATGAAAATAAGAATTAAATCGGTTTTTTAATTTTTTATTAAAATCAACAAAATAACAACATTGGTAAATACAGTTACTTAATTACGGACGTTAAACGTTAACATTCGTCATATTGCTAGTAATTCTCATTTTAATGTTTTAGTCATAGTAACAATATCTAAACACAATCGGCCTTATATAATATAACAGAGTAAATCATCACATTTTACAATAATTAACAGTCCTTATTTCTAATATTCATTTGAACCTTTAAAGAAGAATTTTCTAAATATAATCAGCCTTATGTTTGTACCTATATGCATGTATCACAGTAAATCATCACATTTTACAACAATTAACAGTTATTAATTCTAATGTTAATTTGAACTTTAAAGAACAATTTTCTAAATATAATCAACCTTATGTTTGTACCTATATGTATGTATCACAGTAAATCACCACATTTTACAATAAGTATCAGTTCTTAATTCTAGTGTCGTAAAATCTCCAAAGCATGGCCAACTGAAATAAGACCTTGTGTTAATTCCAGCTGCACTTCCAGAATAAACTCGTCTCTTAATATAGATTTCTTACCCCGTTTTCTTTTTGACGGTTTGCCTTGTTGTTTCAGAACATTTCTGACAGTATTCTGAGAAGAATCTTCTTCAATTGTGTGCAAGAAATGCATAATATTCGGGTGTTTTGTTCCAATGGTCTTATTTAGTTTATTATGCCAAGATTCGAGTGCATTTGTTGTGCGATGGGCGTCACCAAAAACGCACCACACTTTTAAATATTCCTCTCGGAGCCACTGTTTTTCCATGTAGTTAATGAATTTTTTTGTGCCTGTACCTTCACTATCTCCGTATCTAGCAATTATGTAAACCCATCCATTAATTATCTCGTTTTCGGGCAATAATGGAAGAATCGCACTAAGTTCAATTATTCGCACCTCCTTCAAATCTTGTGACGTTCGTGAGGTCATATTCAGGCTTTTTCCTTTTTTAAAAATGGCATTGTTGTAATGATAATAACAACCTTTTATTATGACTGTTGGAAAGACTTTGATAATGGCATTCATTGCAGCCTTTTCATAATCAAGTTTAAATTTTGTTGGATTCCAATCCGGCAACTGCGACTTAATCATTTGAAACAGAATTAAGTAGCTCTGCATTGTTTTGTTGGTCATTAAAGCATATATCACAGGGGTTATATTTGTGTGGTTTATTGTACTACCAGTATCTACATGAATTGTATACAATTGCACGAATGGAGAAGGGCAGCTTCTGAATGTGCCATCGCCATAAAATTCTTTTGATTCACATGTAATTTGCCTTGCTTCCACCGAGGAAAATACTATTATTCGTGTATTATTAGTTTTATTTGAGTAGTCTGCTAACAAAAAGTTATTATATCTTGGTGGCACTTCGACTTCAAGAGCGTTTTTAAATAACATCTTTGAAACTCCAGCTTCTTTGTTCCGTTGTCTATACAGTGTACTTTTAACGCTAGTAAATTTTGGTATGTTGGATACAATATTTATACTGGCATCTTTAAAGTTGCCTATCATGGAATTGTATTTTTGTGGAATGTTAGGAAAGTCCGGTTTGTACAATTCAGTCTTTAATTTATGGATTGATTCATCAATTTCGTTCTTCGCAAAGTCTGGAGTAACAGTGTGACTGGTTGGGATTTTTTTCTGAAGAAATTCCCATCGAGTAACAGTGTGACTGGTAGTGTGACCGGTTGGGAATTTTTTCAGAAAAAAATCCCATCGAGTAACAGTGTGACATTTGAGGGTGTTACTCGTTGGGAACAAATGGAGAAATGCCTTACTTCGCATACCTAGCTTTGCTACTTTACTGAGAAAAGTATTGTTTGTGAATACGGGTGTAAGAATCCTACACACACAAAAGCTGTTAGACCGCGCGACGCCGACGGTCAAAGTGGACGCGCGTTCTGTCGGAGTTCTGGGTCACGATGTCCGACGAGATTTTCGATCTCGTTTATATTGAAGTAGTGAGTGAAAAACATTTTCTTTATGATTTGCGAGACATTTGCTAGAGAGTGACATTTGGTTTTCAGTAAGAAGAGCGTGCGACGTGTTATCACTGTTTGATTACTGAACTCTTGATTATCAGACCGCTCGCAGTGTGCGCGTGTGTGGACGCGGAACGGACCGCGCGCAGTGGGTTCAGCACCTAAGTCGCAAGTTCTTGGCAAACAAAAATTATGCCACCTTGTTACAGCAAATTCATACTGTTGCTGGCATCATGCTTCACATTATAAACATGTTGAGACGATGACGTGCAACTTTCTTCCAGTGCATAAGTGGCTTTAAGGTTAAATATTGAAGTATTTCTGCACAACAGATAAAATGGAGTCATCATCTGCCTAGCCTTTTCCCAACTATTTTGGGGTCGGCTTCCAGTCAAACCGGATTCAGCTGAATAATAGTGTTTTACGTGGAGCGGCTGCCTACCAGACCTCCATAACCCATTAACTCGGTAACACGGTGCTTCTTGGCAAGACTGGAGTCAGATTTACCGGCTGCTGACAATCCGTAACGACTGCCAAAGATCTACAAATGACATGGAGGAAACTCGGTATGATAAGATGGTCTCCCATCCACAGACCAAACTTGGCAAGCGTTTCTTAACCTTAAAGATCGACCCGTGCGACTGTTACTATTTAGCCACGAGCTCCTAGAACAGATAAGATGGAGTAAAATATGTATATTCACCTTAGCCGACATAGAATGTAGGCTTCCTTGAAGAGCTTCCCTTCGCACAGAGCGTCTACGGCGCCCACCACGTCGTGCATGCTCAGACAGATGGCGGCTTTGCGGTACTTCGGACCACCGTAATGTCTGTTTTCTACACAAGGAAAAAATATTCCATTAAATACTATATTGACAACAACTACAAAAAAAGTAACACATTAAAATCCGCTGTGAATTGTGCATGGTTAATACAGTACCCCTATTCTGTAATAACATTTTCGTGTCTCGACAGCGGAATCAGAGGTGAGTATCAAATTACATCAAACGTAACCTTTATGTTGTATGCAATAAAGTTCACTCTTTGAGGTTTGTCACTCAGGTGAAGCACGATATCGAAATGGTTATTTACAGAATAGACTAGCTTGGTGCGGAATTTGTTCGGGTCACCGCGGCCCTGGGACGCAAAGGGCATTAAGAGGAACACGGATAAGTTTTAGTCAGTAAGTCTCTCCCTTCCGCTTCACCCATAGCGGAAGGAGTCATTTAATGTATCCTATCCATTAAAAAAATGTTTCAAATACTGTCCTCCTTACCATAAAGTTTGTTTTCATCTCCTCTAGCCACCAGCCGATCTATTTGCGTTAAATATAGTTGGGTTGCGTCTTTCCAATATCTGTAAACAAAATAAGCTTAAATATCTACACAATCAATATAATATATCAAATTCTTCCGTTACTGACTGATTGAGTCACTGACAGACAACGCACAGCCGAAACTACTGCTCGTAGTAAGCTGAAATTTGGCTTGTAGGTTCCTTGGGGAGTGTAGGGGAGCACTAAGCGAGGATTTCCCGAAATTCTTACGGGAACGGGAATAAACGGGATATGCGCGCACGAAATCGCGGGCAGAAGCTATTCAAGTAACTACTGTTTAGATAAGAAATATGGTTGCGTTTCAACCAAAGATGTGCTTTGCGGGACGTAGCGAGCACAGAACGGTCTTGTACGTACAAAAAAAGCAAATCAAGATAGACGGCACACATTCCTTCCACTTGTCCTTCTCAGAAAGTTGTTCTTTATTTTTCAACCCTAAAAAGTACAAAAACGACTTTTCAACCTTATTCCTAAGGAAATAAGGATTAGGGGCGAAGTGCTCGGCCGATGGTAGGTGCTAGGCGTGTCATTCTATCGTCGATAGCGATTATCGAAATGCAAAGGTAATGGTTAAAATGATTTCGTGACATTTTCATAGTGCTTGTAAATCTCATACATACATATTTTAATTTTTGATATTGGCATAGCACTGATGGAATGTTCCCTGTCTAAATGCAAAAATCTTGCCTCCGCTAGCTATACGGTACAGGAAACAAGGAAGGGTGGGAAAACGAATATACGATCATTCTATTGATATCGCACACATCCCTGAGTATCCTTTCTGAACTTACTTGAAAGAGACGCACGGCGCCATACTAAGTAGGAATGGGCAGAGCATATCGCGTTCACTCGCAAACTGTATCATAGTGTCGATGTGTCCGCGGAATATTAGCAGCATTATGCACGCCTCTGGGTGTTTATAGACATGCATGTGACTGTACACTGGAACAAAAAATAACAATTCGACAGTTAATCTGCACTATGTACTAACATAGAGAATATCTAAGCGAATTTCAAACATAGACAAAGATAGTTGGTAGCAGGCTTAATCAGTTCGCATCCCTAGTAATTTGCCTTTTAGTGCATTTAAGTAGAAAACTGCCGCACACGAACACGCTCGCAACTAAGCCTGAAACTACGGACTCCGGGCTTAGAGAGTAGCCCCTCTGATCAGAGCCGATCAGTGCTTCTTGACGCAGGTTCTTAACATTTCTTACACAAAAGGAGAATACTGTCTTCTTTCACCAGTATTAGTAAGCTACGGGAGTAGCGCTTATAGGCGCTGGTGAACCGACCGTGAGTTTTAGAACGTACTCGAATTTTCTTTTGAAAGAAAAAAGAGGTTTCCCATTATTGTCACCACTCACACAGGCACACGGCGCTTATCCAGCACCAATACGTACAATAACGCGCTCGTGTACGTACGTATAAAAACTCGTACTAAGGACAAGTTTTCTACGTGAATACACCCTTTGATTTTTTTATTTGACATGAGACAGAGAATCTAATGCTTACTCTTTCTAATTCAAAGGATAAAAAAATACTCACTCTCCATATCTAAGAATTCGTTGACCTCCTTGATGCTACCAAAAACTTTGAGATAATCCAAGTCAATCTCTTTTTCAACTTTTTCAGTTTTAGTACTTTGTGCCGTTTCTCCGGTTCCAGCTTTGTTATCTACTGTTTCTTGTGCGTTTGTATTTTCTGTAACTTCTGCATTTGTAGCAGGACTAATAGAAAAATCTGTTTGTTCTTGAACTGTCGTACTATCTCCTTTATCATCAACAGTATCAAGTTCTTCTTTAGCTACATTTTGTGTTCCATCTCCTTTCTCTCTTTGAGATTCAGTCTTTTGTATATACATTTGCAGCATCTTCCTTGGCGCTTGCAACTTAAGTGAATCATTAATTTGTTTGAACATTATAGGCAACATGAACTTTTTGGGTGGCTTGGCCGATTTGATACATGTGTCTACTGTTACTGCGACGTTGTCTTGTTCATCGCCTGAGGAACTTGCGTCAAGAGCTGGTTTTTTTGAGCCCTTCTTCATTCCCTTCTTACTTTGTTTCTTTTTTGCTACCTTGTATCCGGGTTCTGTTGGCAGAAAATGTTGGCATATTATTTTCGATAATGATCTATCTATACAGAAATTCTTTCGATATTAAGTTTATTTCATAGCAACATCAATTCCGGTGAATAGATAAGTCTGAGCTATCAATAGTTCCTTTGAAAATGACTGAAACTGTCAATAGTTTCGACAGACTACTACGTGCGTGCGTGCACGTGTGTGTACGTGCGTTTGCGTGTATTATTACGTGTTGTGCTGTGCACTGTTTCTTAGGTCAAGTCTATCCATAGTTTTACTATTTTCTTCAAAAATTTGAATTTGCAAACAAAACTGATTTACATTTGTATATTCAACATATTGTTCTGTAGAAATGAAAAAATGAAAATGCATTCTTCAATTTATTATTACTTCTGCCAAACAGCAAAGCAGTTGAAAACCAGCGTCAGGCAACTCCTACTTGTCTAGCATTTCACTGAACTGGAAGTATTTGACGTAGCCATGGGGCACACAGCGTTATTGTTTGAAACTAAATAAGTGTGCACCAAATAAACAAGTATTTCTCATATACAATTACTAGTTGACCCGTGCAACTTCGTCAGCTCCGCTTCTATTGGTCTTAGCTTGATGATATATAACTATAGCCTTCCTCGATAAATGGGCTATATACAGGGTGTCCGGGACATCGTAACGCAAACTTCGCGAAAAGGCTACACCTGATGCGACTAATCAAATTGTGGAAGTCATTAATCTCGCTAATGATCGGTTACAGAAATTGTCATTTTCGAGCGCGCAATGTATTGTGAACAACGCGATCCAAACGCGCGAGAGCGTTGTACGGAGTACGTACCTACACTTCTTGAACACACTCAAAGCTGCGACGCTGCGCGAGCTTCTGTCGTTAAATGTACTTACCTAAGAATATCGCCTACCTATCGCCGACCACAATATCACATAAAATCATTTTTAATCACTCAGAAATACCTACGGTATCTAATGATGGTAGGAACATGTTTATGCAGAATTCAAGAGAAGAAAAGCATCGACAAGCTATGTCTTTAGTCTCATAAAATCACGATTCCGATAAGGATTGATAAGATAATAAAAAAGAAAACTTGTAAGTAGGTACCTACATTGAGATCCGTTCACGTAGGTATAAACTAATGAACTATCTAAGTCACTTTGATTGTACCTACCAATATCGCCTTTCGCCGACAACAATAATACCTATCTCATAAAATGAATCATTTTTATCACTCAGAAATACTAACCTGCTGATGGTAAGAACTTGTTTTTGAAGAAATAAGAGAAGGGAGCCATAAGATTAATCTCTTAAAATAATGATTCAGATAAGGATTGATTATAAAAAATAAGCTTGAAGTACCTACATTGAAATCCGGTATCGTAGGTAACTACCGAACCGCCTCACTCACTTAGAAAGTACCTAAGTACCGACGAATAACACCCGTAGCCGACAACAACTGACATGTTTACGCAGAAGTTAAGGAGTCATAAGCTTAAGCATGTTCCACAATGATGTACTTACCGAATCCAATGTCCAATCCAAGGTGACCTTGGTTGGAGCTTGGTTTCCATCCGCGAATTTTGTACCTATGAATTCACCCAAACAAGGTCACCTTGGATGGGTCGCTGGAATACATCCTTGTGGAACATGCTCTCTTAAAATCACGAACGCGATTCTGATAAGAATTGATAACAAAGCCGGCCATGTTCGAGTCGGACTCTCAAACAAAGGGTTCTGTAAGTATCTTAACTCAAAAAACACGCTTCTTGTATGCGAGCCCCCGTAAATTACCTAGTCCTATGGACGGACGGACAGCGGAGGCTTAGTGATAGGGTTTCGTTGGTTACGCTTCGGCCTACCTACATTGAGATCCGATAATGTAAGTACCTACTACTAACTCACCTTAAGGTCGCTCACCCCTGGGTTCGAAGTGGCCGCCGCCAGCACGCTCGCATATCTGAGCACGGCCCAGAGTTTCAACGTGGACACGGAGCAGAAACTTTGGGTCCTGAGCACACTCCTCACGCAACGTCGCAAACACATGCACGACGCGATTCCTCATCTCGGCTGCGGAAGCGCACTCGGACACAAACACTTTGTCCTTGACGTAACCCCAAAGAAAAAATCGAATGGGGTCGAGTCTGGTGAGTGAGCTGGCAATGGCTCCGGGCCGAATCTACCGATCCACCGATTCCACAAGTCCAGATGGCATTTTTAAATCAGACACACAAACACAGAGAGAAAATTAGTTTTGGGATCAAACTAAAACTTATCTTCTCTAACGTTCCGAAAACAGACTTTCACAAAAAGCACACTCGTTTGCGATCAACGTCAACAAGAAACTGGCAAAAATCCATTCACGAAATGTTCTTTTCGAACTCTCTTTTGATTTCGCCGACATACCTACGTGCAGTGTAGTGGCGGAACTATCATGGGCGGCTATTTATTTATTAAATGATTTTTTTTTTGTTGAAATACTTAACCATGTAGTTACTTGATCGCCTTAAAAAAAGATTAAGATCTAAGAGAAGCTGCAAGAAACCGAACCAATTGAGATAAGCGTAACATTACTTATTTTAATTTAAGCCTTATTATGATTTGTGAAACGTGTGCCTATTAATAGTAAAAACTCCGGGAGTGCCAGCAGAAGTGAAAACTTGAATACGTGCTTCTCTCCCTCCGTCTTACGAATTTTCGATCAGGTCACCATCTCACGCATTTTCACCAGGGTCACGTGTCTTGACGCGAGCTTAACATTTTTTTACCCATCACAAAAAAAGTGCACAACGTCGCTAAAGAAGCTTCCACTTAAAAAAAAAAAATCTCGGTCAGGTGTCACCATCACCACTAAGCGAGACACTGAACCGCCCCTTACACTCTGTTCAACAGAATACCTAGATCGGCTCGATTGTCGGCATGTCAAAGAGCGCGCTACGTATTGCCGCTATAAGAAAATACGATTTGGCGACACACAACAAAATAACCGATTTGCGTCTTTAAGCAATTATTTTAATGTTGGAAATCGCTTACTTTATTTTGTTGTGATACGTATTATTTTCTAATGACGGCAGTCTAGACGGTATTTTTGAGCGGTGCCTTTGACATGCTCACTCGCAGGTACCTACTTGGCATGCGTTGACCTTTCGTTTGAACTTTGCACAGCTGATAGCTACCTAATTTGAAGTTTTATTTACATTGCTTTTTTTTTTTGTGAAAATAGTGAATTAATGACTTTTTAATTAAAAATCTTATTGGGTTAGGTCAGAATTACGATTATGAGCAGTCTAAAGTAAAAAAAACTCCTGAAAAAATGAAAAAATGAGGAAAAAGCCGACGAAAAATTCCAAAGCAGGGGTGTCCAGAATCATGTCCTGGACCCCTGGAAATCGTTTGTGCGTCGATGTCAGATACACGCTGTATAACACTGAAATAATTTTTCAAATTGGACCAGTAGTTTCTGAGATTAGCGCGTTCAAGCAAACAAACAAACAAACTCTTCAGCTTCATTATATATCAGTATAGAAGAGACATACCAATGTAATCCTCAGCCTTGTGCTGGTACATGTCCCACAGGCGCAGAGTGAAGTCTCCGGCGCCGGACATGACGAAGTTCGGCAGCTGCGGCTGCGCCAGCCAACACACGCATAGATATAGATAGAAGATACATACCGATGTAATCCTCAGCCTTGTGCTGGTACATGTCCCACAGGCGCAGAGTGAAGTCTCCGGCGCCGGACATGACGAAGTTCGGCAGCTGCGGCTGCGCCAGCCAACACACGCATAGATATAGATAGAAGATACATACCGATGTAATCCTCAGCCTTGTGCTGGTACATGTCCCACAGGCGCAGAGTGAAGTCTCCGGCGCCGGACATGACGAAGTTCAGCAGCTGCGGCTGCGCCAGCCAACACACGCATAGATATAGATAGAAGATACATACCGATGTAATCCTCAGCCTTGTGCTGGTACATGTCCCACAGGCGCAGAGTGAAGTCTCCGGCGCCGGACATGACGAAGTTCGGCAGCTGCGGCTGCGCCAGCCAACACACGCATAGATATAGATAGAAGATACATACCGATGTAATCCTCAGCCTTGTGCTGGTACATGTCCCACAGGCGCAGAGTGAAGTCTCCGGCGCCGGACATGACGAAGTTCGGCAGCTGCGGCTGCGCCAGCCAACACACGCATAGATATAGATAGAAGATACATACCGATGTAATCCTCAGCCTTGTGCTGGTACATGTCCCACAGGCGCAGAGTGAAGTCTCCGGCGCCGGACATGACGAAGTTCGGCAGCTGCGGCTGCGCCAGCCAACACACGCATAGATATAGATAGAAGATACATACCGATGTAATCCTCAGCCTTGTGCTGGTACATGTCCCACAGGCGCAGAGTGAAGTCTCCGGCGCCGGACATGACGAAGTTCGGCAGCTGCGGCTGCGCCAGCCAACACACGCATAGATATAGATAGAAGATACATACCGATGTAATCCTCAGCCTTGTGCTGGTACATGTCCCACAGGCGCAGAGTGAAGTCTCCGGCGCCGGACATGACGAAGTTCGGCAGCTGCGGCTGCGCCAGCCAACACACGCATAGATATAGATAGAAGATACATACCGATGTAATCCTCAGCCTTGTGCTGGTACATGTCCCACAGGCGCAGAGTGAAGTCTCCGGCGCCGGACATGACGAAGTTCGGCAGCTGCGGCTGCGCCAGCCAACACACGCATAGATATAGATAGAAGATACATACCGATGTAATCCTCAGCCTTGTGCTGGTACATGTCCCACAGGCGCAGAGTGAAGTCTCCGGCGCCGGACATGACGAAGTTCGGCAGCTGCGGCTGCGCCAGCCAACACACGCATAGATATAGATAGAAGATACATACCGATGTAATCCTCAGCCTTGTGCTGGTACATGTCCCACAGGCGCAGAGTGAAGTCTCCGGCGCCGGACATGACGAAGTTCGGCAGCTGCGGCTGCGCCAGCCAACACACGCCCAGCGACGACATGCCGTGCCCGCCGAATATAGATATACATGTGCCCGTTGACACATCCCATACCTGTGAAAACATGTTTTGTTCTGTCAGACAAGGGCGGGGTTGTAGAAGTCAAATGATTTATAGTCCGGTCAAATTAGATCAAAAAATATGGGTGAAGTTACATTAATTCGCAACAAGTTCAAAATTGGTAGGATTGTTCAAAACACTATCATAAATGAAATCTAAAAACTCACCATCCGATACGTGGGAAAAAAATACTTGGGGGCACTTTACAATATTTGCATGCATTAATTGGTTATACATTCAGTCAAAAAAGTATCGGGAATGGATGATTTGTTTATGGTTCCAAATTCAATTTTTTTTTTTTTTGTAGTTGTTAGATTGGCACAACTGTTTTCCATTTTGGCGCGGAGTTTGAGTTGCATCTGTTATTTATATTAAATACAGTGCTGGTTTTAGTAATATCATATATAGTGTGTATTGCGAATTTCATAATGGACAAAAATATCGAACAAAGAGTTTGTCTTAAATTTTGCATCGCCAATGGCATTTCGTGTTCGGAGTCACTGAAAATGTTACAGAAGGCTTACGGTGAATCGACTTTATCAAAAACTCGTGCTTATGAGTGGTTCAAAGCGTTCAAAAGCGGTCGAGATGTGATGGAAGATTTGCCTCGCTCTGGTAGGCCGTCAACGTCTGCAACTGAAGGTAACATCGCAAAAGTGAAGGAAATAGTGACTGAAAATCCCCATTCAACTCTGAGAGAGATAGCCGCCGAACTTTCTGTATCTCACGAGTCGATCCGTACCATTTTAACTAATCATTTGGGTATGAAACATGTTGCTGCTCGGCTAGTCCCAAAAGATCTGAATTTTCTCCAAAAACTCAATCGCATGAAAGTCGCTGAGGACATGCTAGAACGAGTCAGTTCGGACCCAACATTCATGAAACGCATTGTTACTGGTGACGAGACGTGGGTTTACGAGTTTGACATGCAAACTAGTCAACAAGCTTCGGAGTGGCGCCTTCCAACTGAACCGAAACCGAAAAAACCACGCCAAAGTCGATCAAAAGTCAAAGTCATGTTGACTGTTTTCTTTGACTATCGCGGTGTTGTGCACTCTGAATTCTTACCGGAAGGTCTAACGGTAAATAAAGAATATTATTTGAGCGTTATGCGGCGTTTAAGAGAGCAAATTCGACGAAAAAGGCCAGATTTGTGGAAAGAAAATTCTTGGATTTTGCACCACGACAATGCGCCTTCGCACAAGGCTATCATTGTGAACGAATTTTTAACCAAACACTCAACAAATACCATCCAGCAACCACCATATTCACCAGATATGGCTCCTGCTGACTTTTTTCTTTTTCCTAAACTCAAATTACCATTTCGTGGCACCCGTTTTCAATCGATAGAAGACATAAAGGAGAATTCGCGGCGAGAACTGAACGCAATTCCGGAAGCAGCGTTTAAAAAATGTTTTGATGAATGGATTATTCGTTGGCGCAAGTGTATCGTTTCTAAAGGAGCATACTTTGAAGGTGATAAAATAAATTTGGATGAATAACAGACATTTTGTGTATTATTGATCTTTTCCCGGTACTTTCTTGACAGAGTAGTATGTGAGGGCGATGCTTCCAAAATAATACTAATATATTTCTAATAGGTGCAATAAATTTTATGTATTTATGTGTGTAAATCGGGCTTGTTTCCGCAACTCAGGGGAAGTGGGACAAATGTGTCATTCGATCCACCCCAGCTCTCCAAGGAAGGCCAGCAACGCCTTGGTGTTACTATCTCACAGAGGGTACCTAGGTTTACTTAGCCCTAGCCCCGGACGGTAATCAGCGATTACCGTCCGGTAATCAATACATAGCATACAGCCTTCCTCAATAAATGGGCTATCAACACTAAAATAATTGTTCAATAGGGAACATGCAATATTTTCATCATTTTTTTTTTTTACTATAGATAGACACGCTTTTGAAATCATCTTGCTTCCATTTTAAAGAATTCTATGTAAAATAGACCATACCTAAATTAAAAACATAATAAAGCGCTTTAATTTATTTTCAAAATAGTGGTTTTAAACTAATAGTTTGACATTTCGCCCGAAAAAGGAAGGAAGTTGAGTCACTCCTGTCTGACACTTGTCATGAACTGTCCTAACTCAAAGAAATAAGGTTGCCTTTTCGTTGTCATAACAGCAGTAATGTCACTAAACGATGATTGTTGTTTTTAGATACGTTCCGTTTCACGTTACTTTAATTCAATATTTTTGATAAAATCGATATTAACTAAAATAAAAACGTTGCAATGGCCTTTATTTTATAATTTCTATCATTTTACTAACATCTCATAAATTATGTATTTGCATCTTTCCTATTCGAACCAGTAACACCAACAACCAGTACCAACCAGTAGTTCCTGAGATAAGAGCGCTCAACCAAACTCTTCAGCTTTGTAATATTAATATAGAGTCTTACCCTAACAGTCGAGTCCTGTGAAGAGGTCAACAGTATTCCATCTCGATGCGGGTTCCAAGCCAATTGCTGAGCCGGTCTTGAATGACCCGACAGCACCTTATACACTGACAGCTGTTGGGTGCCGTCTGAAAACATAATAAGATAACATCATTAATCCTGTAATTTATTAGAAATTACGGTAACTAATCTGTCACACGTCTGTCCTCTGCCATTGCGGGCGAGTTCATTATTATTACTATAATAACCGGCACGAGTCGCGAGCACACTCTCCATTGGTCGGTTTGACGTTGACAGCTTTGACGCTTCACGTTATTGGTTCGTCAGTCAATGCTCATATACTATTGGGCTTCCAAAATTCGTTGGCCCACCGTACATTGGCGAGATCACCCTCATCTGGGGTAATCTAAAAAGGGCACTTTAGCAGAATCATATTAGAATCATAATATTAACCACACAACAATCTGTCAAATTTTATTTTCATCTGTATCGCTAGCGCATTAAGTTCAAGGTTGATTGGGACAATTAGACAGTGACGGATTTAGACCCACTCGTGCTGGCTACTATATAATCAACTTAGGATGTAAGGCAACTTCTTATTTTGGACTGGCTAGTATAATATGTAGAGGCACAACTACCTTTTTCGTTAGTCTTCAACTCCAGTATGTCAACAATACTCTCTTTTTCCAAAGCAGAGACTGCAATGAGGTTCTTGTATGGCGACTCTTCACTTGAACTCGACGTCTGCTGAGGATGCCACTCCATTGAGTATATCATTTTACTGTCAAACAGAATAACAGCATTATTAACTTTGTATTTATAAGCTTTGAATTAAAACAGCAGTGGAATTGTATGATATTGAATAATTTAATTTATATTATTGTCTAGTACCCATAACACAAGCTCTGCTTAGCTTGGGACTAGATGGCGTTGTGTGATAGTTGTATGGAATATTATTATATTATTATTATTATATTATATATTATTATCAGTGACTAGATGACGCATGCAATTTCGTCTGTGTCACATTTTTCATTAATGCTCCTCTTTTTGGTCATAGCGTGATGTTATATCCAAAACACTATAATTATTTTTCAATCAAACCGGTAGTTGGTTCCTGAGATTAGCGCGTTCAACCAAACAAACAAACTCTTCAGCTTTCTAAAATTAAGTATCACTACATGGTATAAAACAAAGTCGTTTCCGCTGTCTATCTGTCCCTATGTATGCTTAGATCTTTAAAATTACGCAACGGATTTTGATGCGGGTTTTTTTAATAGATGGAGTGGTTCTCGAGGAAGGTATTAGTATATAATTTGCCCCCGTGCGAAGCCGGGGCGGGTCGCTAGTAGAATATATTATAGTCACTCATAATTACAGACTTTCGAGGAGCTAAACTATAATTCCCGAGTCGACATTCATGCAATTAAGTGTAGTTTTCAATGCTACCAAAAAAAAATCTTCAAAAAATAATATTGATAGACTATTCGTTCTACATTGAAGATTACATTTATTCAACACAGCGTGCCGGCGTGATTTTGTGTTATGAACTGGTGTAAACAATCAACAGACATGCGATTTCAGAATTTCCGATACATTTGCTATCATTTATTGAAGAGTTCCGTTGCCTACCTCCGAAGTTCTTCATCAGATCTTCACCAAATTTAAATGGGACCAGTCCGAGAAAATACTCTTCCAAACAAAAAAAGAATCATCCAAATTGGTTAACAATTGGCGAAAATATCGCTGAACAAACATTTTCCATAGGATCCCATCATCAGATCCTGACTTATACCTTCCACCATCAGCTCAGCAACATGAGATGATGATTACCAGGCACAAATATCTGAATTGCGTTAGAAAGTTTATGAAAAACAGTGTATGTGCTTATAAAATTTGAGGGTTCCCCTCGATTTTCATGGGACCCCATCATCAGATTCTAACTTGGTGACAATGGAACCGCCATGGGACCACCGAGTATAGGCTTTCGAATAAAAAAAGAATTTTTAAAATCGGTCCAGAATTGGCGGAGAAATCGGTGAACATACATCAAAAAAAGGAAAAAAGATACATACAGCCGAACATAGAAATTCCTCCTTTTTGAAGAAGTCGGTTAATTAAGGTTTATGGTACGAAACCCTTCGTGTGCGAGTCCGACTCGCACTTGGCCGGTTTTTAAGCATAGATAGCATTCGCATCTCAGTCGCAATCTGTTAAATTATCATTAGTCCAGTCATCTTAGTAAGTTCTCCTCGCAATTTGAGATACCCAGCTATGAACTGGTATAGAGAGTGTGCAGAAACTATAGGTGGCAGCACAGAAATGTCACTGTCAAGTTTGTTTCAAGTAAAAAATTCGAAATAGCTACGCTAGATGGCAGTCTTCTTCGCGCACGTTCCCCTAAACTGAGCGCGCAGGAACCGCAGCGCAGGTGGCAGCACAGAAGCCTTAATGTCAAGTATTCTGACCCTTAAAACTTCGAATATGCGATACTAGATGGCATAGTCAACGCCGTGCACGGTCCCTATATGCTTGTATTTTGACATCCTAAAAGTAGTTTTGTATGGTAGGGTGTACGCGACTATTCTAATCTAAAGTCACAAAAATCGATTTATTGCACATTTTTTTTGCAAATGTCTTGTTTCCTATGGGTTTTTCGCTACTTGTATTTATTATCAATATTGTAGAGGATTAAATTTAATCCCCTACAATTTTTGTTTAAATTTTTTTTTTATACATAGAATCGTTTTCGAGACAGAGTGGAGAGTGTGCGGTTAGAGAAGCATTTAAGGTCAACCGGTATTCCCGGCCAAAAACACGCCATATAAAGTTTATTGGTGGTTTTGGGTGTCTCAAATTCCGAGAAACTTACTTAATTTTGACTAAGGTGACTGGACTACGTACAATTTTGACAGATTGCGACTGAGATGTGAAAGCGACCGTCCTGCGCGTCTCGCATCCATCGGCTGCCCACGGCCTTCACCAGGTTAAACGTTAAGGTGGAAGCGCCAGGGTAGCCCGCGAAATTTATAATTCTTTAGACAAATACGCGTTACGGTCGCGAATCGTATTTTGTTCAACAAACACTTCACACTGACCGGCAAATTGCAAAAAAAACATAAAATATTTGAATTTCGCGGGCTACCATGGCGCTTCCACCTTAAAGCCACACAGCCGTGTCACACTCACCTGTATATAAAAGCAGCAGCTACAAGAGCGTGCGGCCGCGCGTGCGTCAACACAGCCACGGCGCCGTGCTCGGAGCCGACGAGCAGTCCGCGAGGCGTCCAGTTCACAGCGCATATGTTCCACAACTGGCCTTCTATAGTTACGTTGATTTGCTCGGGATCTGAGAAACGAACGACTACTGTATTACACTCCAACCCGAGATTTTATATTACTTGACCTTTACGTTTACTAACGTCAATTTGTATGAAATAATTGTGTTATCAAGCAATTATTCTAACTAATACTTTAATTTTGGAAGTCAGTGTTTTTGGTAGTTTCTTCGTATTTTGACACCGACTTCCGATATTAAAGTTATTTTTTACTTTGTAGTGTTTTTTTTTTTATTTGGAAGGGTTTGTATTTTTTTGTAAAGATTTTTACTTTTCACTTTTTAGTCGTACCAACAATACCACTGGAAAATCGCAGGAAATCAAAATTACGCAATTTCGTTTACTTGTATAACAAAAAACTGTCATCCAAGTAAACGAATTCCAGCTATTTTGATTTAAAAGCGAAACTTCCTAACCGATTTTGATAAAAAAAATTATGGGTCTACAATCGGGAAGTAATCCTTTCAAATAAAACAAGAATTTTTCAAATTGGCTCATAAAGAAGAGATTTATGAGGTAACAAACTAAAAAAAAATACAACCAACCTCCTCCTTTTTTTGAAGTCCGGTTAAAAATCTATAGTTACTCATTAGTACTTTAGAAATACTACACGAATCTATGTTATGAGGCTATATTTTCCCACTGTTGAGCAAAGGCCTCCCTCTACCTTTTCCCTACCATTCTATTTTCTGTTAGTGCGGCTTTAAACATACACTTTTTAGAGTCTAGAAGTCTCAAGAGGTGCAGGTCGCAGGACTTTTCCTGCGACGTTTACGAGAAAACGAAGGAATTGGAGAAGGTTTATACCCATACCATACACACTTTTTCCAGTGTTTGGTCCACCAAAAACTGTAGAAAATTATGCTATTATGTTTGAGATACCTTCATTAATAAGATTAGTCTGATACACGACCAGCTTGTTCCCTCCACTGGCGTACAGGCGCATGTCCTCGCCCCACGCGATGGAATACACTCCGTTAGTCAGCGCGGGGTTCAACACGCGCGCACTGAGCTCGTGCTTGCCGCCTGTGTCTAGCAGGCCCACCTGTGACACAACCACGTTCAAACTCATTATTATTACTTAGTAAATCTCATTGACACTTCCAGAAAAATAAAGGACAAGACAATAAAGGAAGTAATAATGAAACCGGCAAAGTAGGATTGTGCTCATACTCGTAATTTCTTACTTATCATCAGTTATGATCTACCTAAGATTTTCCCAACCATTTTGCGGTCGACTTTTAGTCTTTAATGTATAAACTGACTGATAGAAGCCTCGAAGTTGGTCCCATATAAATTTGAAAGAAAAAATCCTACCCTAAGGGTGGGAAGACAGGGGTGATATATTGTACACATACAGAGTTTAAGAACTTAGTTATTAAGGTTAAAGAAAAAAGGTTTATTATTTTTTGTTAAAAAGTTTTTTACAAAATGATAATGTGTGTTGGTTTGGTTGGTTGTGTTTTTTTTATTTTGTGGTCAGATTGTGGTCAAACACGAGCTCCATGGAAAGCGATGTGATTGTCGATGGAGCATGCTTACCTAGAAGTAAACTGTTCACTCTTAACTTAAAGACCCCTCGGATTAAAATAGAATTGGAATGTTGTTAAATTTCAAAGTTAAGTAATTTAATAAAGGAAAAAGTTAAACCTGGCAAAACATTATCTGGATCAAGAAAAAAATCCGTGTTCCAATGAAAACAATACGGGACCAGATAAAAACTTACCCTCGACTCTGCTGTACCATAGGCCAGCAGGTTCTCCTTGGTAGGATGCCAGGCGGCGCTGAGCACCTTCCCCTGCACATGCTGCCAGTAGTTCCTCACGTGCGCTTGCGTGAGCTTCGTGTCGTCGTCGGCGAGAGAGAAGCTCTCCAGCACACGCACCGCGCCGTCGCCTACGCTTACTGCGATCCTGGGAAGGGTATGGTTTTGTTGCAGTGACTAGGGAACATGCAATATTTCCATTTTTGATTTAATTGTAAAGAACTCCATCTATAATAGACCACCACATAAATCATCATCATCATCTGCCTAGCCTTTTCTCAACTTTACTGGAGTCGGCTTCCAGTCAAGCCGGATTTAGCTAAATACCAGTATTTTACGAGGAGCGGCTGCCTACCAGACCTCCACAACCCATTAACTGGGTAACACGGTACTTCATGGCAAGACTGGAGTCAGATTTACTGGCTTCTGACTATCCGTAACGACTGCCAAAGATCTTCAAATGACAGCCGGGACCAACGACTTAACGTGCTTTCCGAGGCACGGAGGAAACATGGTATGTTAAGATAGTCATCATTATCTAGCCACGAGCTCCTCCACATAAATAAGAAATTAAAATGCTTCAATTTATTGGCAAAATTGCGTTTTTAAACAGACAGTTTAACTATTCGCGCGAAAACGGACGATGACGTCACTCCTGTCTAACATTGGTCTAGAACTGTGAACTCAATGGCATAAGGTTGCTTTTTCGTTGTCATAACAGCAGTGACGTCACTAAACGCTGATTGTTATTTTGATTTACGTTCCATTTCATGTTACTTTAATCCATTATTTTTGTGAAAAATCTAAAATAAAAACGCCTTTATTTTAAACTTTTTTATCATTTTATTAACAATATTCTCATAAATTCTGTATTTGCATCCTCCCTACAGTTTGTGAAGATGGGGAGAATATACAATGCTTTGGGCTAATAGTACGATGTGGAATTGTTCAAAGCGAAGTCAGAATCAGTTTTACATACAGTAAAAACTAGAGGAAAAGTACGTGAATTTACCTTCAATGGGCTGGTTCTAGGTATGGAACTATTTATCTCATTTATACTATAAGAACTACAAAATAAATTAAACTAAATCTCACTTACTTCCCAGCATCATAAGGGCAAGGTACCACCGAATATACCGATCCTCCGCAAGTCGCATGGGAACTGAGCACCTTCTTACTCTTCACACAGTATTGGATAATGGTGCGGTCCTGTCCAACAGACCAGATGGACCAATCGTCCGAAGGTACTGTTGACTCAGTTTGTATGCGAGGCGCATTCGTTTTCACACAGTACAACCCACGCTTGTGCTTTTGGTGGAGTATCTGCCATTCTAGTTTATTCCTACTTTGAAAGAAAAATTGAGTTTAATTTGAGGAGTGGGAATAAAATTTTTAAGCCAATAAGCAAACAAACTCTTCAGCTTTTATATACAAGGTGGCGCAATAGAACGTGCATATTGAAAATAAATATTATAAAATAAATACAAAAGGTATAGTTAAAATAAAAATGAGGCATTGTAATGTTATAATAGAAGTTTATTTTTTAAAAATTACGTCATCCAAATGATGACCCTCTCTACGACGGCACTCCTCTAACCGCAAATGGAAATTATTGAAAACTTTCTTCAATAATGTTGGTGTAATTGCTGCCATTTCACCACGGATATTCTCTTTGAGCTGATCGATGTTCTTCAGATTATTGCTAGACTTTTTGTTATAGGTAGGCCAGTAACGATAATTTTGACGGTTTACGAAACCATTGATATGGAAATGGGCCTCATCAGAGAAAAGGATGTTGTTAAAATTGGAAAAATGATTTTAAGCATTTCATTAGCAAATGCGAGCCTTGCTGTGTTGTCGGATTCTTTCAATTCTTGTATTAATTGCAGCTTGTATGGATGCAGTTTAAGATCCAAGTTTAAAATTCGTTGCAAACTTCGTCGCGATACTTGTAAGACCGACGATCTCTTGCGAGTAGACATTTGTGAATTTTCTCGTACCGACTGCATAACTCTCTCAATATTGTCTTCGGTCCTAGATGTCCTTGCACGACCTTTTGCTTCTGGTTTAAACGTTGAACCTTTTTCTTCGAAACGCTTCACCCATATTTTAATCAAATTAGCACTCGGAGCTTCACTAATTCGCCGTAGTGCATATTCGGAACAATATTGTCGCCTGGTAACGATGTATGAACGAGAGTTCTCGTAAAATGTGCGTACGCAAAATGCGCGACGCTTCCCTTCGAAGTGACTCATACCGACTAAAACTACATGAGCGCGCCTACCAAACGATGTAGGGTCCCCCGCACCCCGCGCTCTCTACCCCGCGAAAAAAGATGATGCAATATGCACGTTCTATTGCGCCACCCGGTATTAAGTATAGATATTATTAGTATTGATATAGATTTGATCACACAAGCCCATTATTAACAAGGCACTTATTAAATTTATATTGTTATAAATAATGGATTATAAAGTATTAGCAACATACCTGTCCACATTCTGTGGGTTTATTTCTAGTAGTTGACTTCTGCCATCACAAACAATTAGTGAATCAGGTTTGTACCACAGGATTGAAGTCATAAAGGCGGCTTTTTGAGTTTTAGGAGGAATGGGTATGGCACATATTCCCACTAGTTTACCAGTATCAGACCAGATTCGCACACCTCTGCAAAATATATATTTTCTATTAATATTTTTATGCCAATTTCTTTAAAAGTGAAGAAGTATAGAATTTTTATTTATAAAGTATTTCTTGGTTTTATGAAGTGTTAATCTAATACTTATCAATAATTTCATCATCATCATCATCATCATAACAACCGAAAGACGACCACTGCTGAACATAGGCCTCCCCCAAAAGGAGGGGTTTGCCATAATCGCCACACTTAGCATGCGGGTTGGCGGTCGCAGTGTTGCATGCATGGTGTTGCATTTTACAGAGAATGCTGCTGCCCATTCTCTGGCGAGTACCTTAGTCGCCTCTTACTACATCCACAGAAAATGATGGGATAGTATTATTAGATTAGTATTATTATATATATTAGATTAGTATTATTTTACGGCATCATACGGCACTGGCCGACACCATACGGCAAATCAATAATTTGCACTCTTTATTTTCAGATGTTCCAGTTATTAGGTTAGTACAATTACAACTTCAAAATAAACCTACCCAATTTTCCCAACTGAGGCTAATAGATGTCTGTGACTAGATTTTTCAGGATTTGTATCTAATTTAACACATTTTATTGTGCTTTCAGATGTTGCTTGAGAACCATCAGGCTGAGATGGACCACTTTCTACATCAATTTGAGCAGCCTGGGCATCAGCAACAGCTTCTACATGAGTGTTGTCCAAAGCATCAACCAATGACTCAATAGATGGCTCGCTTTGATTCTTTCTCCTCAATATCTCCTCTTTCAGTTTCAGGCAATCAGCCAAATAGTCTGTGTCATCAGCTTTCTCTTTTTTCACTTTCACCAGTATATCTTCTGGCTCATACTTTTTGTGACCAAACTCATCAGATTCATGGTCCTTGTATATATCAAACATGTCATCCTCCTGTACTATGGACTCATCGAAACTGTCTTCTGGAAGGGTTTTACCAACTCCAGATTGTTCTAAAGCATCAGTTTCTTTTTCACCTTCACTCCTTATTGCATCTAGTCTTTTATCGAGGAATGTTTTATTTTCTTTGACTGATTTCTTAACAGTCATTTCGTATTGCGGGCACCAGCTTAAATTCATAACATAATCATCTTGGCCTCTAACTTTGTACAATATTTTTCCTTTACCTGCAAAAAGTTACTGAATGAAAGTTATGTTTAGAAAGCATTGAAATTGAATTTATGTAAATGCTATTTATTTTTTAATAATTTAAATAATAATACATTACCATGAAGATCTGCAATTAAGATCACACCCTGTTTAGTTCCTATGGCAACTTGCAGTGGTATATGTGGAGAACAAGCCATACAGGTTGGTTTTAAGCCCTTCAGAATAGAGTAGTATATCATAGTGACATTGGTGGGGAGGTCCCATTTTACTATGTTACTTGTCCCAACAGATATAGCAGTTGTATGATTACTATAACCAACACCAATGAGTTCCTGAAATTATTAAGTTGCTAGTTGTTTGAAATTGAAAGACATAGTTAGTAAAATCTAAATATATTACTTTTGTTACTTTTTGATGAATGTTTAAAACTGCCGCTGTCCTAATCTACCATAGATCAACTTGTTGAAGGGAACACAATAGTAGATTATGCACCAAAGGGATAAAGCAGTGTCTTATGTCACAGGTGTCATATTAAATCTTATGGGGTCATTAGACCTTACTGCCCACACAATAAGAAGAAGGAACTGAATCTTGAATCTAATGAACAACTCAAAATTTAGCTCCCAAGTATAGCGAGGGAGTTAAAATTTAACTCACAAGCAAAGCAAGGGATACAAGAAACCTGAATGCAGCTTGTCAAAGACACCTTTATCCTTGAGGAGCAACCCTACTTTTTAAACCTACTGCAAGAAAATTGTTCGCAAGTCATGAAGAGAGGTGGATGGCCACAAGTAGCTCATGTTGGTCTCCAGGTTGAATTACAAATACAAATCACATTATTGACCTCCAGGCAATAATATAGTGTTGAATTTCATTATAAGTATGTAAGTCTCATTTAAGGTTGAGTTTGCATGACATAACATAATCAGATATTTTCATGCATGTGGTGTGAAAATAAATTAAATCAATTCTGATTTCTGCTTACTACATGTTCTTTCAGTTTTTTTGCCTTTAGATATATAGGGAGATAAAATTGTATGATAAAAAAATAATTTGGTAAGTATAGTATTTTGATTACAAAACAACACAAATAAATTTTGTTTCAAGCAAAACATAACAGAATGCCTTTTTATATAAACCAAGCCCTGGCTTGTTGTCATGTGTTGCATATAGCATGCACCACACAGACAGCTATGTGGAGAAATACTTTAGGTCAGTGGGTTGTCTTAGGGATAATCCGTTTTTTTTTTTAGAATAAGTAAACTCCACCCCTAAGATGACCCACTGACCAAAATTTTTCTCCATAAGTTGTTATTTATGTGAAAACAATGTAAATGTTGTTAAGTAAATTATAACAAGAAATACTTACATCGTGTTCGGTTTTGTGAACATCATGGCAATTAGTCTCTTTGATTTTAACCCTTTTGTTAACAATTTCTAGAGACCATTGTTTGACTATACCATCCATAGCTCCAGCGAGAAAAGACCTTTTTTCTAACCATTCTGGCGAAATATCCACAGCAACAACCCTGAATGAGAAAAAAAAATATAATTAGCATGCAAGTCTAACTGGTAACTAGGCAGCATGGTCACAGACCTTAGCCTGTTCCGTCAGGAACACATTTATAAAAAATAAAAGGGCAAGTGAATAATCTTGATTTTATAAGTAGACAACCGACACATTATCGTAACATGTACTTACTTATCGACGTTTCCAACGAAAAACACATGAGCCTGATACTTTTCCTTTGATTTTATAATACCAACATCTGTTTTAAGGGGCTCCAAAACACAAAGAGTTTTATTTGGTCCTCCGTAAATAAACCAGCCATCAGTACTTATAGCCATAACAGAAGGAAGGAACCAATTAGGTGACGGCAATAGTATTGTTTCATCCATGGTTAAAATAAATTAAACGTAACGTTTCGGCAAGAATAACACTGCTCGCCGACCGGCAATTTACAATTTTTTCACCCGCGCTGGCTAAATTTCACTTTTTGACAGTTGTTTTGAAGGCATAGACTAGCTTGGTTCAGGATATGGGAAACGGTGATATATTCAAAAAGTAGTAATATTTTAGTCTATGGAAGACACTCTTTTCCCGTGGTTCAAAAGTAGTTGACAGACGTGCGAACAAGTACGCGTACTTGTGGCTCGACGAGCTTTTTCGCTCATGTGTCACCGTAAGCACGCGTACATAAAAACCGCTGAGTACCTAAGTTTGTTGGCCGTTGGTTCGTCTCGGCTCGTACTTTGTTTTGTGACACGTCGAGTACTATTGTGTTGGAAAAATTACTGATTTTCGAAGCTATACTCACTAATAATTAACAGAATTCTTTTCTTTGCTTCTCTCATACCAGTAACTTGTCTGGCTATAATAGAATATTATTCCTGAATAAGAAAAAGTTTCCTCCATTAATGTCACCCCGGTCCCACTGGTACCAGAGTAATGAGCAAGGTTTCACGTATATCCTCGATGTCGAGCCGAGTATGCTCGCGATCTTAAAAACTACGTACTCTAAGTTCGTACATCTATCACCCACTTAACAGTTTTAGGTACTCTTTGTCATGATGAGGGAATAGAATGACATTCCCACTGTCAGGTTTATTGTAGCCCCTTAGACGTACCCAAGCTGTCCTTGGAGTTTTTCTGTCCAGCCAGAAGCATTCACAGCGGGAAGCACTAGTCAATAGCGCTTACGGGTATCGGTAACTTATCTCTTGGTAGATAATTTTACGGCTTGCTGTTGCTTGTTTAACACCAGTCTAGAAAGCACGCAAGAAACAACAACCTATAAACTGAACAAATTCACTTCACTCGTTTCCCCGATCACTTCTTATAAGCCATGAAATTCGGATTTCGATACGTTTTCACTTTAAAAAGAGCGATAAATGAGGAAGATATGTATATACAAACACACCCACGCAAAGCCGGGGCGGGTCACTAGGTTCGTATAAAATATCTTCCTACATAAGTTGCCCAAACTAGGAAATGGTACACTTCTTAAATAATCAAGGTACATACGAGTATACGCATACAATAAATCTATTGGGCTTGGTGTATAAATAAAAATATGGTGAAAGTTTTTCTTTATTCCAAAGTAGGCAGTAAGTAGTCCATTAATTAAAATAACAAGTTTTATGAGGGGATGGTGAGACTTCAGCACCACCGTGCCAGTGAAAAAATGAATTTAATTACACATCATATTTTATCCAAAAATGCTGCCTGACGGTTTCTTCCTGTTCAGCCTGGCATGGCGTTTCCGCATGACTGAAAACGCCCATCGGATCCAGCGGAACCAACCGTAGGTGCTGGCCGGTTCTACACGCTCAAACCTTGTATCTCCGCACTGCAAACATAGTATTTTATTAATTGTATTGGTCAGGCAAAAAAAACACGTAACGTAATCACAAACTTAACTTTTATTATTTCACGACAGTACACTTTAGACTTGTTACCTCTTACAGTGTTCCAACACGACTGAATTAAGTGACTTCCACTCGCGACTAAGTATCAAAGCCACTCATGGTGGGGGAAGCGTTGATCCATTTAGCAACTAACAAAGTAACAAATTAAATAAATAATCAACATAGATACCTTGATATGGTAATAAATTACAATTAAATTTATATCGGATAATTATTTATACAGATTAATTATTTAGTCCATAAAACCTTTTGCACATAATAAATTCACAAGTGCTTGACTTGTTAGCTAATCAATAGACTTACATTTAAGTGACGTTTCACTAAACAGTCAATACAGTGCTTTTTATTATATGATCTGACAATAGTCAATACAGTGATTTAATTATACAACCTAACAATATGATCTGAAAATAGTCAATACAGTGATTTAATTATACAACCTAACAGTTCGGCCATCCTGTTTAAAGCGAGTCCCGTCGCTTTTTTTTTTTTTTTTTTTTATTATTTTGACATAATTATCAAAAATAAATTTTAGCAATCAATATATTTAATACTAATAGTCAATAAAATTATCACGTAATAAACATTTTTTTCTTCTTAACTTTGGTACCATTAATTAACTGAAATACAATATAATATTTTTACAGTATATTTCAAATAAACCTAAACAGTAAATACATTCAAAATCATAGCTTATAAACATATATTATACATAATAAGTCAATTCCCCTATTGACGTTACCTATTCTTTGTCTTGAACACAGCTCTGCTCGTTTTCGCTGGTGCAAGACTCATTATCTGATGAATCAGATTCTAAATCCCTGTTAAAGTTCATCCAAGGTTGGATTTTATCTATTGCTACAGTCCCTTCATATTTTCGTCCATGCTTGCGAGTCAGAGGTGTGTCCTCAACCAGGAACCTGTCATTGGGGAGTATTTTTATTACGCGATAGGGACCCTGATACTTTACATTAAGTTTTTGCGACTTACCATCGTGTGGCACCTGTCTCTCCAGTCGTACTAAGTCGCCCTCTTTATACTGGGTTGCAGTTTTTCTGTGTTTATTATAATTAATAGCGTCTTTTACCTGTTGCTCCCGTATCTTCTCGCCTACATTTTGTCTTAACTCATCCAATTCTGTCACAGGGATCCTATTGAGGGTGTCTTTGATAATTTCATTTAACTTACCTTCGGTTCTGCTAGTCACATTAAATCCAAATAACAATTCCGACGGGCTCTTTTGAGTGGTTTTATGTCTTGTTGTATTAATACCCACCTGTATACCGGGAATGTGATCATCCCATGACTTGTCATTTCCACCATGACTAGAAGTTGATAACGCATCCAAAATGGTCCTGTTGAATCTTTCTACCTGCCCATTCGCCCTGGGTGTCGCAACAGCATTCTGAATGTGCTTTATGCCATACATTTTGATAAAGTCCTGAAAATGTTTGCTAGTAAAGCTCGTACCTTTATCAGTAATGAGACGTGCTGGAACTCCAAAGTAACTAACAAATTGTTTCATTACCTTTACTGAAGTTAGAGATTTGGTATTTCTAACAGGATTAATACTAACGTATTTTGTGAAGCCGTCTACAATTACCAGTAAGTAACAATTTCCTGCCTTGCTCTTTATAAATGGTCCCAGGTGATCTGCGTGAATGGTATGAAATGGTGTACAAACTTTCTCAATAGGATGTAATTCACCTTCCCGTTTACCACCTGGAGCCTTGTGGTGAGCACATTCCAAACAGGAAGACACATATTTTTTTACAAACCGGCGCATTTTCTTAAACCAGTAATGTTCCTTAATGCGATGTAATGTCTTCTCGAAGCCGCAGTGACCGACATCATCATGATTCATCTTTAGAATTTGCCAGCGCACGCCCCGTGGTACCAGCCATTTTAATTCTTCTCCTACAACGCGAAAAACTCTACCGTTCTTTAATTTATAGTTTTTACGTACCTCAATGGTTTCCTCAGCAGTGGCGTCTAATAAAATATCTCTAATTTTCTTAACTTCATCATCAGCGGATTGCACAGTTGAGATCCAATCTTGGTAAGATTGTTGTATCGGTAAGATGTCCAAAATATGTGGTTCACTTACTGGATTGTCGACCGGATTCCTGCTTAGTGCGTCTGCGTGTGCCATTCGGGTTCCAGGACGATATTCTATACTGCAGTCGTACTCTTGAAGTAAAACCCACCAACGTGCAATCCGAGGTATGAGGTCCCGTTTAACTAACGTTGATCTGAGCGCGTTGCAATCAGTCAAGATTCTAAACGGTATGCCTACCAGATAAACTCTGAAACGATTTAAGGAGGCGATCACTGCTAGCGTTTCGAGTTCATATGAATGCATTTTACGTTCATCAATAGTTGTTTTACGGCTAAAGTACGATACCGGTTGAAGTACACCGTTCGCATTTCGCTGAAGTAATATACCTGCCAAACCATCCTTACAGGCGTCTGTATGCAACTCTGTCTCGGCTTTCGGGTCGTACAAAGCAAGTATTGGGCGACTTACTAGCAGCTCTTTTACTTTAGTGAACGCTTGTTCTTGTGCGTCACTCCATGTCCATCCAGTATTTTTTTTTAGTAGATCCGTCAAAGGTGCAGTAATTACAGCATATCCTCTGATAAACCGTCTAAAAAATCCAGAAAGTCCAAGAAACTGCCGTACATCGTGCTGATTTTTAGGTGTTGGGAAATTGGAAACAGCATCAGTCTTTCTGCTGCCTGGCCTAATACCACTGGCGCTCACATCGAAACCAAGAAAATCTATGGAGTCTAGAAAGAAATGACATTTACTGAGTTTTAAAGTTAACCCACCTTTTACAAGTAGTTGTAGTACCTCTTCCAACCGCTGTAAACCCTCCTGGAAATCCTTGGATGGGATAAGAATGTCATCCATATAAATAATCGCATATTTTATTTTGGCTTCCATTAATATTTTATTGATGGTGCGCTGAAAAACTGATGGCGCATTAACTAGCCCAAAAGGCATGCGATTATATTCATATTGCCCGTCAGGCGTAACAAAAGCAGTTTTAGGACGGGATTCTTCAGATACTGGGATCTGATAATAGCCAGAGGCTAAATCTAAGGATGTAAATAGAGCATTACCTGCAAGGAGATCCAGTTGGTCTTCCACCCTGGGCAATGGGTAGTGGTCCTTTTTGGTCTTCCTATTGAGTGCTCTGTAATCGACGCACAATCGCTTGTCACCTGTTTTTTTCTGAACCATGACGATAGGGCTTGCGTATGGTGACGATGATTCTCGGATTATGTCGCTGTCCAGCATCTCCTGTATCATATTCCTCACCATTGACCTTTCAGCAAACGACATGCGATACGGGCGGTAAACCACCGGATCGGCATCACTGAGTTCGATTGTCATCTCGGTAACTGGCGTGTAACCCAAATCATGTAGTCCACTGGAAAAACAACTACTATATTTTGCAAGCAAACCTTGTATTTCCTGGCGCTGATCCTCATCCAGACTAGGATTGCAGTTAACTAAGCTCTCCATTTCAGTATCACCAAACGTTACGCTGAACGCATTTAGCGTATAACTCGATGAAATAGAATTTCTTTGTAGAGATCGAGTTAATAAACTACCTTTAGTGATGTGCATAGGTGTTACTGACATATTATAGATCAAGACTGCTCCACTACCATTCTTGATCTCGTACTGCCCGGGAAATAAATAATACTCGTTACCTTCGGTGCCTCTTAAAGTACCATTTACATATACATCACAGTCTAATTGCACTTGCGTAAAGATTTTTATTGCTCTCAACGTATTACCAGGAATTTCAGTATCAGCAGCTACCATAATCTCCAATTTATTTGACGATAGTCTCTGAAATTTGATTTCATCTGGAGTTTTAATAATTAGTATGTCAGGCCTCTCGGTGAATGAATGACCCAACAAAACGGGGTGTACTAGCACATAATCCTCTACTACGTATAAATCTATTACTTCTCGTAGGCCTTGAACTTCGACGGCAGTCACGGCGACTCCTAAAGGACGTATCAAGTTACCACCTATGCCTCTAAGTACCGGTAAGTTCGGGCGAGCAACAATCTGAAGATTAAGAGAAATAGCATAACTTTCCTTGATAAGGGAACATTGACTCCCCAGATCAATGTGACACGAGATAGCCAAATCATTCACCTTTATATCCAACACGTACTTGCTTAAACCGGTAACTTCAGCTGTAACTTCTGAAACCTGTTTTTGTGTTTGGTCGTTACCTAGAGTTTTGTTTTTATCGGATTCATTTGTCGTCCTCCTATTTCTCAGACAGTTAGTTGTCTGGTGGCCAAACCGGTCACAATTTGTGCATTTAACTGGAGTTTTTTCACATTTGAAACTTGGATGACCAACCTCGTTGCAATTATAGCATTTTATATTAGAATTAATATTTGTACCTGGTTTAGAAGGGCCCGGTCGATTTGGATTGCTTCCAAACCGTCGATCACTTGGTTTCCGCGTAGAGTCACGACTGTCCCTATTCGGACCACTTTTAACAGTCCTAAAATATTTAAGTACCTGTTCTGGCTCGTCGAATTGAGCTGCTTGAGCGCCAACTTTTACCGCACGATCTTCTATTCCATACAAAAGACAGTCTACTGCTTGTCTACCATATATCTTACATCTATTTAACAAGTTTATTTTCGCATAGTAATAATGCTCCAGTGATTCTCCATATTTTGCTGTTTTGGCTAACATTTCGGTTAAAAGCTCTGCATAATCTTCTCTGCACGGGAAAGATTCAATCAACTTCCTTTTCCATTCTGACCATGTGTGCAATATCGAAGTTAGACCCTGATACCATGTCTTTGCTACACCAGTTAACTTAGGCAAAGAGTAATGTACAATTTCTTTTTCCTCCCAGCCGTAAATTTCAGCACACTCCTCAATTTTTGTCAACCACGTCAATATGGTTTGTTCTTTAGACAAAGGGTCGAACTCCGGTATCACATTAGTATTAAAAGTCATTTTAGGCTTTTCTACATTTTTACATTTTTCTAAAATTGACAGAAATTTTTCCATTAACCTACTATCAGATTCGTTGCTTCTAGGAATCCTTGTTCTTTTTAGTGGCGGTGACTCACCTTCCGACTCCGAAGACGAAGAGTAATAGCGCCTCCTCCTTGGCTGTGATGATCGTTTAGACCGCTTCATTCTACGTCCTTCCCTTCTTTCGTTCCAGTCTTCATATTCCGGCTGGTCATTTGTTCCTAATATAAAACTCCGTTCTCCATCAGAATTTGTGTGCACATGCTCTTGCCTCGAGCGATGTGCACTCCTTTCCGAGTTCAGATTGTCCATAATCTGATTTTGACCCGTAACCTCGGGTTCTCCTACCTGTGAATGTGCCAGACCTTCCCCTCGTCTGGTCACATCATAAGTATTCCTCGACCCTTTACCACGGGTTTGCATTCCACCAGGGCCCTTACCTCGGGTTGCCTGTTCATAAAGCCCTTTACCTTGGGCATTTCCATCATATCCATCCATTTCAGACATATCTGAAATTTTTTAAATATATAAGTTAAATACCTGTTTTATGATATTATTATTTTATTATACACACATTTTAGTTTTGTGCACACAGATGTAAAGAGGCAAACTTAACACATCATCGCTATTATTTTTCCTGAAATAATAGGCGTGTGGATATTGTAATATGTACCTCTAGTTCCGTTTGTATTCCAAGCGCGTAATACTAAGAAATATCATGAAAAATCGAACCCAGTATACTTCACTTGACATTTGTGCTGAGGCAGTACACATTACATATACGGAAATCAGTCTTTATTTAATAGCTATTGTTGAATAGAACAGTCATCTTGTAAAATTGATAAACACAAGTAGGTATTTATCGCACTATGTGAAGAAGATTCAACTTAAAGATTTGTAAAGCCTCATTCTTTTATGTCTACCTATAACAAACTAAACCCATTAAGCACACGAATTCAAGATATAGATTCAATATACTTTACCGTTGAATGAATAAACCCCATCCAATTATCTTAAACAAAATACATTTTAAACTACTGACTAATTTTATTCATAGCCATTGCTTACCTTGTTCAATATTGTTCAGAAAATAATTATATAACTAAACACTTGTTAACTAAGAACTTAATTTTTTTTTTATAAAAATAGGGTGTATGGCCACGTGTGTCATGACATAACAATTCCTAGTAAGAAACAAATTTAAATGTAATATCAGATCACATCAAATCAGTCATTTTCTAGACTGTAGATAATTCCAAATAATAAAAAACATAGTAAACTCGGGTCAATTCAAACAAAAAAAAATTGTCAAAAATGCGTTACTTACGTTTTTCCGAGCCGTGGACGTGACAAGAAAATATGGAATTTTCTTTGGTATCTCACTTCTGACCTATTGGTCAGGCAAAAAAAACACGTAACGTAATCACAAACTTAACTTTTATTATTTCACGACAGTACACTTTAGACTTGTTACCTCTTACAGTGTTCCAACACGACTGAATTAAGTGACTTCCACTCGCGACTAAGTATCAAAGCCACTCATGGTGGGGGAAGCGTTGATCCATTTAGCAACTAACAAAGTAACAAATTAAATAAATAATCAACATAGATACCTTGATATGGTAATAAATTACAATTAAATTTATATCGGATAATTATTTATACAGATTAATTATTTAGTCCATAAAACCTTTTGCACATAATAAATTCACAAGTGCTTGACTTGTTAGCTAATCAATAGACTTACATTTAAGTGACGTTTCACTAAACAGTCAATACAGTGCTTTTTATTATATGATCTGACAATAGTCAATACAGTGATTTAATTATACAACCTAACAATATGATCTGACAATAGTCAATACAGTGATTTAATTATACAACCTAACAATTGTCTGTGGTTCAGTTATGAAAACATGTGGTAAGATCAGAGGGTTCGAAGTCAAACAAATCAATCTTTCATTGATTAGATTGACTTCGAACCCTCTGATCTCAAATGCCACATGAAAAGCCGTCATAATCTTTAGGCGTGTGCGTCACTCATAGTAACAATCTTGTAAATACAAACAGCGCTCCAATAAATGCCATGCATGTTTTAACTCCAAAGTCCCCTGTAGCACTGCGCAGTATCATAGCAGGATGCGTATTATTCAGTATTTCAATGGGGCCGACAACTGTCAATGTGGCGCTAGTAGCGCACAGATCAATAACAATGCAGTTTTTGATGAAAAGATGTTAGGTAAATGATACTTTCAGTTTAATTAGATCGTCAAAACCTATTTCCTCTTATTTGTACGAACCCAAACCTACCTGCATCACGATAATGCATCAAGATAATGCGAATTCGATTTTATAAACCGACTAAAAAAACAGACTGCCTATAATACACAAACAAATGAATCTTAAAGACTACAATCACAAACTAATTATGTCTCACTTTGACAAGGGTTCGTGTAAAGGTGGCGCCATCTGAGATCTGAGAAAGTTTTTGTTTTACTTATAGCGATACATTGTACGTAAACAAATGGAACAGCCTTATTATGAAACAATTATATTGTATACTTCATAAAAGACAGCTTGATCTCTGCGACAGCTGTCAATAAAATCACGCATATAAAGTCCTGAATTTAGTACAGACCAACAGACATGGTACAGACAGTACCTGTCAATGTCATAATTAATGGGCATGCCGACATAATAAGCGATGGGTGATCGATGAATCATCGGGGCCCACGGACCATAAACTATAGATATTTTAATTTAAAGTGAATGCTCCAGGGTAGCCCGCGAAATTCAAATATTTTTATGTTTTCTGCAATTTGCCGGTCAGTGTGAAGCTGTATGTGGACCAAATGCGATCCGCGACCGTAACGCGTATTTATCTAAAGAATTATAACCATTTTAATCATCAATATAGCCCTCTAAGTTCATGTAGTTCGAAAGAATGATTATTATTATTGAAATATTCATAATTAAATATATTGATGATTAAAATGGTTATAATTCTTTAGATAAATACGCGTTACGGTCGCGGATCGCATTTGGTCCACATACAGCTCCACACTGACAATATATTGCAAAAAACATAAAAATATTTGAATTTCGCGGGCTACCCTGGAGCATCCACCTTAAACTAATGGGAGAAGATTGGGAGCGGGACGTCCGACCGATTTGATAATATTTGCGAACAAGGGTTTATAATAAATTTACATGATTGTTCCAGCGATTCAGAAACTGATATAGACTAGAGTCAAGAGCAAACCCAATACAAATAAAAAAAAGATATGGATTTGGGGTGTACTCGTGAATAAATGTAAATATTTCATATTTTAAAGTGAAACTTTTATTAGATCGTCTCGAACTTTTTGGTCTGTGTTGCATATCGCGTGACGGATGGCCGCGGAGTAGGGATAAAGTAAAAGGCGCTCGCCAGAGCAGCCAAGGCCATTGATAAAGCGATTTTTATACCCTTAATGGAATATTATTCCAAAAATTTTTAGTTAAATGCCTATAATGTGAAAAAAAGTTTCACTTTTACCGTGGTTTCATAAAACCACAAAACTTTTTTAATAATAAGTAACGTTTGTAATATTTTTTTTTTTTTTTCGGCAGTCGTTACGGTTTGTCAGAAGCCAGTAAATCTGACTCCAGTCTTGCCAAGATGTACTTGGCAAGACTGGAGTGTGTTACCCAGTTAATGGGTTGTGGAGGTCTGGTAGGCAGCCGCTCCACGTAAAACACTGGTATTCAGCTGAATCCGGTTTGACTGGAAGCTGACCCCAATATAGTTGGGAAAAGGCTAGGGTAAATTAATCAATAATAGTAACAAACGTCGATAATTTCTATCGACTACTTTTATATCCTGACAACCCTAGTAATGTCAGTGTTGCAGAAATCACTGTGGGTGTGAGATTCGTAAAAAAAACCTAATGTCAAGAATCTTTGTCTATTGCCAGTATTGTGTTATTGTCAGTGTCACCTGTTAAATTTTAGTAGAAATTTCTGGGAAAGGAAAGTGGTTTGTGGCTTTGTGGTGTTTGTTTAATTGTTTTGTGGACACAGAGCATCACTCTGGCTGGTCTGGTGTAGCTACTACAATTTAGTGTCTTGTTCTTTGTAATAAGAAGATACTGAAACGAAAGTGTCTTTAAATTGCTGAAACAACTGTTAATCAGATAGCTAAATCCTAATCCCATCATGGCTCATTACAAGGGAGCAGCCTCTGAGGCTGGCAGAGCCATGCACCTCATGAAGAAACGAGAAAAAGCTCAGCAAGAAATAGAACTACGCAAAAAAAAAATAGAAGAAGATTTAAAGATGGTAAACATTGAGAATAAATTTGCTACACACTATGATGCTGTAGAACAGCAACTGAAGAGTTCCACAATAGGTCTGGTGACCCTCGACGAGATGAAGGCAAAACAAGAACACATAGTGAGAGAGAGGGAGAAAAAGTTAGCACAGAAGAAAGCTGAGAAAGAAAAGGAGAGGCAGAAGGAGATTGAAGCCAAACAGGCACAGAAGAACAAGCAGAAGAGACAGGTATATTCAATAATAATAATTAATTCAATATAATTTTACAACAACCAAACATTTTATTTTTCAAGTTTTTCTGAATGAAACAAAAAAACAAATCTTTTTGTTACTTCATGCATTGATAACAGTCATTATTGAATGTAATGTTATTTAACTATTATTTGACATGATATTGCTTATTTCAAACTTAGTAGAGCATTGTTGCAAACAATCTTCTATCAAAGCCCTGATTTCAAACGGGACTACATAACAGACAGGCTTGTCTGTATACATATATTGAAATGTTTTTGTGTTACATGTAGTATTTTTTTTTTCAGATTCAAGCATTGTCTTTTGACATGAATGATGATGAGGAAGAAGAGGATGCTGCGGAGAAATCGTCAGAAGAAGAGGAAGCAGCTGAGGAATCATCAGCTGATGAAAAACCACCAGTAGATGATAAGAGCTGGAGGGACAAGGAAGAACCGGTACATACCTGAATTCCTTATAACTTTTGTTTATAGTAAAAAGGCCATTAGCATAGATCAAAATTATAAACAAGGCTGTTGGAGGCAACATGTACAGACGGGTTCA
Source organism: Lacanobia oleracea (assembly GCA_950371165.1). Lineage (NCBI taxonomy): Eukaryota > Metazoa > Arthropoda > Insecta > Lepidoptera > Noctuidae > Lacanobia > Lacanobia oleracea. The sequence goes on along the minus strand of OX493391.1, from coordinate 19,810,175 downwards.
CACCGCCGAAGACATCATAGGTAGTATAGATGTGTTGTATGTGGTTGCGATCCTCAGCAGTGAGTGTCTTTGTCACGCAGCTATAAGTGATAGATACCTGTTACCAAGTCTCTTATATTTGTTTTTTTTTATGAGTAAGCTCTTGACCTTGGTCCTTCCTGATGGATAACAATATATAAGAGGTCTATGATGAAACTAGTTAGCACAAAAGTCATTAAGCATGGAGTCTTTAAGTCAAGAGTGAATAGGTTACTTCTAGGCAGGCGTGGTACATCTTCAACCACATCATCGCTTACCAACGTCAGATAGTGGTACAACGCGTGCCTATCCACAGTAAAAAAAAAATTACCCTAACACTTTGAAATCTGACTCTTAACTGTTTGATTTTAATATTACAGCTATTCAAGAAAATCAAAAAGAATCCAGATGTGGACACATCATTTTTGCCAGACAGAGAAAGAGAGGAGGCTGACCTTAAATTACGAGAGGAACTGCGTCTAGAATGGGTGATGACACAAGCAAGCCTCAAAGATGAACCCATCGCAGTTACCTTTAGTTACTGGGACGGTTCAGGGCACAGAAGAAATGTTACCTTGAAAAAAGGTAAGAATTTTTTTTTTGTTGAATCTCGCAACATACACTTAGATTTAGGGGAAATACAAAATTTGATCCCAACATATTTTATGGACAGGGCAAGTTTACAAGTAAAATCCAACCTAGTGGTGGCTCAGATCAGCAAGTTTCTGCAAAGTAGCAAATTTGTGCATCGGAGAGGGTGAGGGGGTGGGGTTCTGCTCAGCAAAAAGCTGAATCAAATACTATAGTTTGTGTTAATGGTCTTATGATATTCGTTTTCAGGTAATTCCATATACCAATTCCTTCAAAGATGTCTAGACACACTGCGGCCAGAATTCAGTGAACTAAAAACAGTGTCCGCCGACCAGCTGATGTACGTGAAAGAAGATCTCATACTACCTCATCATTATACATTCTATGATTTTATAGTTACTAAGGTAAGCAAAACAGAGGCGACTGTCATATTGCATATTATACAGTTCTTTATGTTTGGTAGAATAGATATGTTGATGGGTGGACAGGGAGGGTGACCAAAGAAAACATGTGACGAAAGAAGTGAGAGTCAGTAATAGTGTAGTTGTGGATAGGACAGAATAGAGAAAAAAATGTTGCATCAACCCCAAGTAACATGGGACAAGGTCAGGAAGTTGTGACAGCAGTGTTGTTGCACAGACATTACTCAATTTCTGTAGCTAACTCCTTTGTGAGGTCATTTTGACCTTTATGATGTTTACAATATGGTTCATTATTATTTGCCAGAAAAAATATTTCCTATGAAAATGATCCTTACAAAAATATTCACATTGCAGGCCAGGGGAAAAAGTGGACCATTATTCCAGTTTGATGCTTCTGATGATGTCAGACTCGTGAATGACGCCACGCAAGAAAAACAAGACTCGCATGCGGGCAAAGTATTATTAAGGTACCTAACTAGTTTTTTTATTCTTGAGATATAAAACCTATTTTACGAGTCTATCAGAAGATCGTTTGTTTGACCTTACTACCTATTCACAATTGAATTAGTTTTTTTATGTTGAATTTCTTTTATACATTTTAATTTTAAGGTCGTTTCATACAAAATATGTAACTAAACGAAAAGGATCCTTTTTGGATCATGTCCTCGAAAGGCTAAAATATAAAAAAAAAAAAATTACATTATAATCACTTTAAAAAATATTACCTTTCTTTGCAGATCCTGGTATGAAAGAAACAAACATATATTTCCTGCTTCAAGATGGGAACCTTATGATCCAACAAAGACTTACTCTAAATACACTATCAAGGGAAAATGAAACTCGACATACATATTAATGATAATAATTAACTTATTAAGCTATTTACAATATTTTAAATGCAATAATACCAACGAATGGAATAAATTACGTGTATTTGTATTATAAAATGACTTTTAATTACAAATATTACATTTTATAGTGGCACTACACTTGGTGTATAGAACACACAAATATTCGCGTTGTTTTAGCAAAGGTACAGAGAGACAGATAGACGCGACGTGACAATGCGACAGCGATATGACAACTTCTTTTCATAGAAAGTTTTCCGAAGCTTATACAGATAGAACAAATTCTATAAATCAAAGCCACGTTGGATATCGCTCAAATAACGCGATTATATGCGAATATTTGGTACCTACACAAATTAAATATCATACAAATGCTAATATTTCTAATTAAAATATAATCAAATGCTTACAAACAAAAATATCAATTTATCAAAATGTGGCCACCACACCAGCATGCCTATTCAGATATCAAAACGTTAACGGAGGAGGAGGGCAGCAGGTCAACTTTGTACAGATATTTTTGCATAAAGTTTTATACAAATACATGGAATAAAGTTTCATATAAATAAACGGAATAAAGTTTTATACAAAAATAAATTATTTTTACAAATAAATAAATAACATTGTACTTATATTTCTAAAATTCTAACTACTCCTAATACCAAAATAGGACTATACAATAGTACTATCAACAATATTGTTTATGAACAACTAACATAATTTTCGATTTGTAGCCATCTTTCGCGTTCCATTTTATCCAGAAACTCTTGTTTTGTTTCACTGATATTAACAAGCTCTTTGGGAGGCGGGGCGTTCCTTTGAAAATGAATTATGGCTGCTAAAAGATTGTAAACCGTAAACTCTGGCCACAACACGTCTGTGAAGTATAACACCGTGCTGGAAACCTGCAAGAAGAGAATAATAATAATAATAAGCTTGATCCAGAAAGCAGTACTCCTGGACACGGCGCGCATCGTTAGGAGGTTCCTCTCTCAGAAGCCCTGACCACCGGTAGCTTGGACCCTGTTCCCGATACCGGTGGGCTACTATTTTTTATATTTTTTTTTTTGTATTTTTATAGAAATATTTAAAAATGTAATTAGTATGTATATATAAATAAATAAATGGAATAATAATAAAGATTTATACATTATCAACATATGTACGCGTAGTTCTTAGTAGCTTGGCTTCTGACTGAAAGCTCTCAGAAAGATGTGCTGGTTAGTTCAGTGGTACCATCCTATGTAAGGGCCTTATCACACTAGCGAGTTGCGAGCAAGTGGAAAGCGGGGAGAGTGCGCAGCGAGCTCGCCACGAGTTCGCAACGTGTGCGCGGCGAATACACCGCGGGTGGGCAACGAGTTCGCGGTGTTTGATCCGTGTTTTGTGCATTCAGTGCCGGAGTGGATTCCCATACTTATTTTTAGGGTTCCGTACCTCAAAAGGAAAAAAACGGAACCCTTACACTTTGTTGTCCGTCCGTCTGTCTCTCAAGACAGTTTATCTTGGGAACATGTGGAGATCATCATCTGCCTAGCCTTTTCCCAACTATATTGGGGTCGTTTTCCAGTCAAACCGGATTCAGCTGAATACCAGTATTTTACGTGAAGCGGCTGCCTACCAGACCTCCACAACCCATTAAATGGGTAACTCGGTATTTCTTGGCAAGACTGGAGTCAGATTTACTGGCTTCTGACAATCCGTAACGACTATCAAAGTTCTACAAATGCCAGCCGGGACCAACAGCTTAACGTGCTTTCCGAGGCACGGACGAAACTCGGTATGTAAAGATGGTCAACCATCCACAGTGCGGCTGTTATTCTTTAGCCACGAGCTAAACAATCCCTTTTTGTTTGGTCCCACGTAACGGGCCGATTTTGAATTTCCGTTATAAATAATTCCATATCCATTATTATCACCAACGTTTTAATCTCTCAATGACGCTGCGTCCGCTTACACTCGTGTCTTTGATACTAGTGTAAGCGGACGCAGCGTCATTCTATTGAATGCGAGTGTATAAAATGGCGTCGACAGCGCCGTTCGCCGCGAGCTCGCTGCGCACCCGCGGCGTCTTCGCGGTGTGTTCGCCGCGCACACGTTGCGATCTTGCGGCGAGTTTGCTGCGCACTCGCCCCGCTTTCCACTCGCTAGTGCGATAAGGCCCTAAGGGACCGTCTCCACGAGCGAGAGAATTGCGGCGAGTTGACGTTTTTTCTTACATCGAATCGCCGCGATAATATCGAAATACATGACACGGAAGATAATATCGTCGCGAACCTCTCGATCGTGGAGACGGCCCATAAGACTGTGTAGGGACAAATATACGAACTCTATTTTTGCCTTTGCGCTATTTTTTGGATCCGAAACCGAAAAATCTCGGTCTGAAGTAGACTTAGTACTACTTAGAGAGGTTGTGCACTAGACCCTAAGTCTGCCAGTCCATAATCAGCACATACCCAATTCGGATAGACCTCTAAACTCAAAATCGGATCCAATGCAGTGTGCAAAGGCACACTACCAGTCTACCAGGCAAATAACAAGTCCAATCTAGTCAAGTTAGGGGTAGTTGACCCTAACATCTTACCTGCCATAACATAAAGTCAGACAGTCTGACTTCCCCTGAAGTCCTCACAAGGAGTTCAGCTTCCCCAAGTTCTAATGTTCTTGATACGAGTTCATCATCAATGTCTTCTGGCTTTATTTCATTGTTCTTTACTCCATCTACTATGTGAGAGGCTGCTCGGCTGATTTCATCTCTTCCTGAAATCATTATTTCAAGTTTATGATATCATACTTATAATATGCTATGAGGAAATATTTTAGTATGAATGTGTAAATAAAATATAATAACTTCAAAAAAGAAAGTTTAGAAAGATGGATTATAAATAACTAGCTGCCGCCCGCGATATTGTCGAAAATTATCCCAAGGGAACATAGTCCCGGAATAAAAAGCCCTATGTGTTCCTGACTATAATCTATCACTGTGAGAAATTTCAAGCGTTCTGACGTGAAAGAGTAACAAACATCCATCCACATTCACAAACTTTCGCATAAATAATTTTATTTTAGTAGGAAGTATAGATGCCATTAATAGAGGTACCTGTATAAGCATAAGCAATGTTGAGTCTCAGCTTATAATTATATCTGGTTGCTAGCATCGCTTTTGAGACTAGTATTCTTAAATCTTCTGGTAACAGGGAAAGTCTGCCAGCAACGTGAATTCTTACTCCCCATTCATTGATTTGATCACTGTGAGGAAAGAAAGTGTTTCAGTATCATATTAAACCCTGATTTTTAATTAGCATTATGTCTATGGTAATTTAGGGGGATATCATCATCATATTAGCCGAAAGATGTCCACTGCTAGACATTGGCCTCGCCAAGTACCGCAACTCCAACCGGTCCTCCACCCCAAGTACCGGTCCTGTGCATCTTGCATTTATCGGCTACTCGCGATCCTCACCACATCATCGGTCCACCTTGTGGAAGGCCTTCCAATGCTGCGTCTTAAGGTACACGGCAAGATATTATTCATAGGAAATGCTTTATTTTACAGTAACATTTTAACATGCTCTTTTACCAATATTTTTTTTTTTCCTTTTCAAAACAGTTATAGAACTGTAAACAAGAACTTGGAATTACTGTTCCTAAAAATAAATTATTTTAACTAGCCTAAATATGCTCAATACTAGTGCTGGGCAAAGCTTCCAGTTTTGTGTCACTTCTTGCCAATTCCAGAAAAAAAAAGTTGACTCGTCCATTAGTGACGATTTCAGCTGCACTGGAACCTCAGCTGTGGACTCCACTACTGGAATGCTACGAGGAAGACCTTACGGTGGTGTAGCACTGTTGTGGAGGAGTAGCGTCTACACAAACGTGTGTGTGATTCCAAGTGATAACCCGCGTATAAATGCAATTAAAATAGTGATTCAAGAAAGATCAATGTTAGTGTTTAGCATATATGCCGACTAGTGCGGTATGTCATTTGGCCGAGTTCACGGACGTCCTCAGTGCGGTGAGTGCTATCATTGATTCTAACAGTACTGAGTGTGTTTATATACTGGGGGATTTTAACGCTCACCCAACGGAGCGTTTTTATGATGAGCTGATAGGTTTTTGTAGTGAGCAGGACTGGTTATGTATTGACACTGTTTATAAGTCAGGCTCACGGGTCGTCGAGGTGGCTTGACCACTGTTTGGTTACCAGGGCTGCGGCTCAAACTGTTAGTAGGGTGTTTGTGAAGTATGAGATTGTGTGGTCTGACCACTTTCCGTTAATCATTGAATGTAATTTGGATGTGATTGTAAAAAAGAGATGTGTGTTTAGTCAACATTTAAATAACAGGATTATGTGGGGTGAGCGGGATTTGGCGCAAATTAGGCTGTACAATGCTGAGTGTCATAAACGTCTGAGATTAATTGATTTTCCTATGCAAGTACGCGATTGTTGTGATCATATGTGCACTGATTTAAATCATAGACGTGTTATTGATAAATTGTATGGGCAAATCGTTGCTGCTTTGTGTGAATCGTCAGTAGTTGGCCGAGATTGTAATAAGCGCAAGGGAAGAGTTGTGATTGGGTGGAATAGACATGTTGCCGACGCACACAGGTGTGCTAGGGATAAGCCTACTTCTGGCCGTTATTATGACGAAATGTGCGAGTCGAAACGAATATTTAAATCTCGGTTGAAGTGGTGGACAGGACCAAGAGGAAAAGATAAAAATGGATATCCTCGCGTCAAATCATTTGAATAAAGACTTTCGTGGGTTTTGGAAAAACACGAATAAACTCAATCATAAGCCTAGCGTGCCTGTGTGTGTCGACGGTGTGAGTGATGCGCAGGGAATAGCTGAACTGTTCAAATCTAAATTCCCATTGGGACCCATTGTTGCTCGTAATAAATAATTTGATTGATTGATTAGGGTAGGTACTTACAGTTCATCCATTAATCTCTGAAACTTATCTCGTGCTAAATCCATAAGGCCATCCACTTCCTCTTTACTTCTTTTAAAGTTTTCTATACTGAAAGCATAGACTGTTACTTCCGGTATGCCCAGATCTAGACACCACTGGAAACAAAATTGAATACAATATTACTTTCTCAATAATTAAGGGGCCAACATCTGCTGTTGAAATGTTTTAGTAACTTTCCTAGACTCATACAACTAGTCCATATTGTCCTACTGTAGAGCCAAAACCTCCCCTCTCCACACAACTCAGTTTTCAGATAGCCCGGGTCAGTCTTTTACATGAGTTATGCTCATCCTTTCTTCTTCAGTTGACTTTCATTTGTATAATATTTGCAGTAAAAATTAAACCCTATTTCCCTTGGTCACGGCATCATCAATTTTGCCAATTTGTAGTGTTTGTTATTGCCAGAAGGTTCTAATTAAAGAAAAAATTAAGAAAGTAGGCTAGGGTAGGTAGGTAGGTAGGTAGATAGGTAGGGTAGATAGGTAGGGTTGGTAAGTAGGGTAGGGCAGGTGGGTTGCGTTGCCAGGGGGGACAGCTAGTATGTTAAAGACTCACCTTCAAAGTTTCAGATAACTTATCAAAGCCTTTATAATGACCAGCACAGTTATCTACGCTGTTCTTCTTCGCAAACCTACGATTCCCATCCATAATAAACGCTATATGCTGTGGAACACGACCGGTCTTCACAACTTTAATGCATAGTAATTCAAAGAAAGACACACAGTTCTCTCTGACCCAAGACATGGTTTACTTTTGTAACCACGTTTATTACTTAATACAACGATTAAAAAATATAGGGTACTACTTAAGAAGAATAAACTGTTATTTAGAATAGAATTTACGCTAAGACCACGTCAGAACTGCAGTGACATTCCCTATCTATTAATGAGAATAATTTGCTACTGCTGTTATAAATATAATATAAAAGGGAAGTATCAATGAAACAAGCAACGAATCGTGATTAATTTACATTAGAATGCATAAATAATTCGTTTCTATTTTCTGTATTTACTCCCGAAGTCCTGTCGTGCTCAAAGTACGTAATGTTGATTATGTGAGATTGTGAGTATATGTCAAACTGTCAAAGTCACGGTTTTCTTTTCAAGCATGTGTGAGCGAGAGGTCCTTATTGACAGAACTGCAGCGCTACCAACTGAAAAAACGAAATAAGCTTTTCACCGATTGCTAAGATCTACTGGCACCTGTACCCCTATTCTGTAACAACATTTACGTGTCTCGACAGCGGAATCCGAGGTGGGTATAAGACCTCTATGCTGTGTGCAATAAAGTTCACTTTGTGAGCTATCTCACTCAGGTGAAGCTCGATATCGAAATGGTTACTTACAGAATAGCCTTGCTGGCAACATTTTGCTGACAAAAATATTTGACAGATTGTTTCTTGTTTGTGGTTCCAAAAATCATCCAAATCAAATCGCCGGAAGGAATCATAGGTTATTTATTTGGTATCTCACGTAAATAAACCCGAATAAACTATTATGAGTAATATATTTAAGCTTAAACTGACTGCTTTAGGCCATCCTAATCCAGGAGACTTCAATTGTGAAGGTAAATATCAAGTTACAAGAATTTCGCATCCTACGCTTCGATCTAACATTTTTCCTTATTTCACAGATGAAAAGGAATACAGGAGTGTAATACTGTGGCTAGAAGATCAAAAGATCAGACATTACAAAATAGAAGAGCGAGATGGTCTTAGAAATATAGAGAAGGACAGTTGGAAGGAAGCTTTTAACACTTACCAACGAGATTTGGTGAGCCCTGTTACTGAGGGCACTCCTAACGAACAATTAAATTGGATACTATCATACGCTATAAGACTAGAGTATGCGGATAATGGTATGTGATGAAATGTTATTTTTTTGTTTATTAACATTCTATAATCTCAGTATTTTGAGCTATTGCATGGCAAGATCATGCACCCATATTGTTACTTAGTGCCTGGTGTATTTCACTGAGTTGATTACACTATAATTGTAATAAAGTCCCCTAATGATTATACAAATCTTTATAAATTTAATCTGTTTTATTTGAAATATAAAAATATAAAAAAAACATGCATTGTTTTTATTTTGATTGGTGACTCATCTCTTGCACAATTCTAATTTCAGTTGATAAATATAAAAATGCAAAAGTGGAAAAGCCTAAACAGGCCACACCCAATGTTGTGTCTTCCAATCCTTTGGATAACCTTGATTGTAAGTATGGCTCAGGTTTATGATTGTTATATTTTATTCTTTTGCAAGGCTTGGTTTAAAATACTGTTTTTTTTTTTCTTTTCTTACAGTTTCAAGCCCAGCATTCAAGGCAGGTGTGGAAAGAGTATCAACATTGGCTGGGGTTGGGCCACATCCAGACCCTAAGTTCCGGTTGTCAGCCCTAGCTAAAATACTTAAAACAACACCCCATCCTGAGCCACCTCCATGTGAGGTTAACCTCGTCCAGCAACCATCTGATGTCTTGGAGCTACTGTTTGTTCAGGACCTCCGAGACTTGCAGACCAAGATCAATGAGGCATTGGTTGCGGTTCAAACTGTTACAGCTGATCCACGAACTGACACCACCCTTGGAAGGGTCGGGAGATAAATGATTAAGATCATCAATTGGGGCATCTTGACAACACATTAAATCTAGTCAGGTACACTGACATCATAAAAGTTGCAGATAATTTACAACACTACTTTTTCTTGTAACTACATAATTGAAGATGCCCAGATACATACATATTGCACATCCCTGCATTTACTTAATTGCGCCAGGATAGCCCGCAAAATTCATTTTGTTTTTAAGTTTTTTGCAATTTGAAACTATGTTGATTAAAGTATGATTCGCGGGCGTAAGAAATATGTATTTTTAGAATTATAACCATTAAAATCAGTAAAATAACTCTTAAGTTGGTATAATCCTAAAATGTCAAGATGTCATAAAATAGTCATTCTTTCGGGTTACTTGGCCCTATGGAGTTTTATTGCTTTTTATTGGTTATAATTCTGAAAATACATAATTTTTATGCCGACGAATCATATATTAATTAACATAAAACCTAATACTGACTTGCAAACTGCAAAAATCAAAAGAAAATTTGAATTTCGCGGGCTAGCCTGGCGCATCCATTACTTTGAATCTTACAAGAGCAAGAGAAAAACAGATAAATACACATTTGAGAGTGTGTAAGAGTGTACTTATTATTTTTTTTCTAAAGCCAGTGCAGTGAGAAGTACAGACTTTGAAGAACTGATTTGTAAACTATTTATATCAATAAACAATAAATAAAACAAATAACTTTTAATACCTTAGTTTAATTCTGTTATTAAATTAACAATTTGTGTAGGTACTCCTAAGTGTACATTTTTTTGGTACAGTAAACAACAGCATGGCCACTAGCTACTAAGACAAACAAAAATGCACATATTCATAAAATCTTGAACCTAAAAATGCACAACACTTGCATACTGCTACAGATCAGTTTATAACAAATATACAATTATGAAGATTCAATGCATTCCACCTCCTTTCTCAAGCATTTGTGCGAATCTATTAGTGATGAGTAGTGAGACATCTATAAACCTCTCGACACAGTTAGTAATACAGGTTTCTGTACGCGAGTCCAATTTGGCTCCAGGCTTGTCCACACATTTGTCCCAGCAAAAGTCGTTGAATTCATGAATCTAGAATTAAAAGACTGATGAATGTACGACGGCTAGCTAATCAAGTATATCAAAAACTGATGTAAAGGTCGTCGCATTTTGACAGAAACTAAAAACTTACGAAACTAGAAAATATGTAGAAAAATGTACGGGGAATACTGTATTTCTTATCGTTTCCAATATTTTTATTTGGAAGCTTAGTAACATCTAAGATTATTGCATGAAAAGAAATAATGATGCAATGGTACAGAATGTATTTACCTGCGCATGGAACTGAGCCTTTTGTTTTTCTGCAAGGAGGAAGTCTTGCAGTTCAGAGTCAGCACCCTTGGGGCTCGGATAGTCAGACGACAGATCAGTCATTGTAGATATTGATTTTAAATTTACGGAATTATTTTCTAAGTAAATTCAACTCTTTCTTGGTTTGAGGTTATGCCTCTTGAGTTTCGATTCGCCTCTATCAATGACACAAGATAAACTTCATATCGAAATGACATTACGAACAAGACTTGAAAAAATTAAACGCAACCGCTTTTTTTATGTGGGCTTGAATACAAAGTCTTTTGAGGATGTTTAGAGGAAGCGCATTCCAAAGGAAGATTGCTTGGACAAAAAAAGAAGAGTTGATAAACCCAGAGCGGTGTGTGGGACAGCGTAGAAGGAGATTATTTGAAGAGCGAAGATTTTTACTGTGTGCAGAGCAGATGAATTGAATTTGTGAAGTTAGATAAGAGGGAGAAGAAGGATTATTAAGAAAGGAAAACAGACTAGTCAAGGCCCTCAGCGCTCTGCGCTGACGAATGGGTAACCATTTTAATAATGAACGATGCGCGGACACATGCTCATACTTACGGAGGTTGAAGACGAATCGAATGCAGTTATTTAGAAGGCGGTCAAGTTTATTGAGGAGATCTGCATTCAGGTCGTAGTAGCACACATCACCATAGTCAATCATGGGAAAAATTAGGGACTGTACAAGCATTGCCTTTATGTGAGCGGGGAGAAGGTTTTTCAGACGATAAAGCGACCGCAACGTTCCGGTAACTTTTTGACTGACACTCGCGACCTGCTTTCGCCAGTCAAGACAGGTGTCGACATGCAGACCAAGATTCTTAACGTCGGAACCAAACGGAATGACTGTGTTGTCAAAGATTACGGGTGGTACAGTTAAGCCATTCAGCTTTCTCAAGCTATAGGGACTCCCAATTATGATAGCCTGACACTTTGATGGGTTAACTGCCACCCCAAATCGGTCTGACCAGCTCTTAATCAATTTTAACTTTTGGTTGAGCTTCTCAATTGCATCCGATAATTTGTCAACACCTGTTGACAATACAGCTGAAGATCGTCAGCATAGAGATGATACGCACAATGAAGTTCAGTAGTTATAAGATTAATTAAGACGGAAAACAAAAGAGGAGATAAAATACCGCCTTGAGGGAATTGTTTCGCAGTAAGTACTGTACTTCAGGACTGTTTTATACAGTGTCTTTATCACAGAACAGAAAAACTGTTTTTTCTGTTCCGTGGTCTTTATAATGTACATATAAGAAAATGAGGGAACCTATGCTTAATTTTATCGATTGAAAACGTATTAAACATTTCTCTTTTTGAATATTTTAATGGATTTTATAAAAAAATTGTTCACTTACTGTGACCCCATTGCAAGCAAAACTGTAACTTTTAAACTAAATGATCTATCGCGAATTCGCGATGAAACAAACTCCATAATATCGCGCACTGCAGTACAGTCCGTAATTACACGGACATTCTTACCTAACACATATATACGAAACCTTCGCAACGATTCTACCACTGCAAGACACTCCAGCTCATAACTGTGATAAACACTCTCTTCCCGACTAAAATAAAAGACAGGGCGCAAACTACCGTCAACCTGTTTTTGTAAAAGAATGCCTGCAATACCTAACCTTTTTTTATTTATTTTTATTGTAATTCACAAAACTGATGTACAATCACACGCAAAACAAATAAACCACAAAATAACATAAATATAATTGACACCTACTAGATGTGAATACGACATGCACATTCAATGTAAATCAATTATTATTCACAACATTTCATAAATGATAGCAACAACAGTTCAGTTCATAGAAATATGGTAGTAGGAACAAGTATTAATATCGGTCAATGATGACCTTATCAATTAAACATAACAAGTGGTTTGAATACCACGAGTTAATACCCTCGACGGGATTGCTTTACGCAGATTGTATTAATGAAAAATAATCTATTCTATACATATAATAAAATCGTAAACCAACCGTGTCTGTACATTGAATATTTTTGCATAAAAATTACATAGAAAAGTTATAAATAGAAATTTTTGTCTGTTTGTCTGTTTATCTGTTTGTCTGTTTGTCTGTGCGTTTGAGGCAGCATCACGCATAAACTACAGATTGGGTTACAAATCTGGGTACTTAAAAATATTAAGTGATAATCCGAGTAACATTTAGCGTTTATTTCATCAAAATCGACCCACAAAATAAAAAGATATTGAATTTTTAAGTTTAGGAAGAAACTTCATCGAGCGCTAAAATAGGTAGTTTTCATTGCGTCTCCAGAGACTTGCAATGCCATCTATTGAGAATAATAGTAGTAACAAATGTGTGAAACGAACTTCAAAACATATTGTTGAGTTATTTGCTAAACTCTTAATATTATGTAGCAAGCAAAAGAAAAGTGAACATGTTATTATTATAATATTATTATTTATCGTAACATGTGGGCTCCTAAGTTCAAACTCATTTTTGTAAGTTTAACTACATTGTCAATAGATGGCGATGTACTAATGACGCGTTTTTCTGAATCGCGGTGTTAAGATTCTGGAATATGACCTCAGCTCATGGCATAAGAGTTTTATTGGGATTCGCCCGGAGCCTATTCGCAGTATCACGTGTTGCGCGCGAGTGCTCCTGCCGAAATTTTCCGTCCGGGCCGCATCTAGTTTTCAACTCGGTTTTCCTTGTGTGTTGTCGCGGGTGATAGTCTCGACTAACAATCGTGGGAGCACACAGGGGAGGCCGCCCCGTCTCTGCCCGGTGTGGCGACACACCGTAGCGGTCACGGAGGCTCCCGCCACGCCATGCCGCCCAAGAAACCCTGCAGTCGTAGCTCCTTGGGGCACGACGCCGGCACCCCGCCTGACCGACCGATGGGGGACCGGACGCAGTCGATGCCGCACGTCGCGGCCACAGCAGCGCCCGGTGCTCCACCTGCCGCTCCAGCTCCATCAGGGACGACCACCACCGGCCCACCGACGTCACCGGTGACTGCGCGCGTTTCACCGGCGCCGTCGTCGAGCCGGCAACCGGCCGTTCCGGTTCGCCCTCCGGTTTTTCGCCCCGTGCCCATCCAGGCCCGCCGTCAAAAGCCGCGCCCACGCTGTGCGCGCCGCCGCTCCCGCCGTGCGCTCCGTTGCACCGAGAGCAGGCGCATCCGCGCTCGCGAGTCAAGGTGCGCCACCTGTACGGCAGGCGGCGCCACCTGTAGCATCGTCTGCTACCGCGTTCGCACACCGGGCTGCGCCACCTGTACGTCAAGTAGCGCCACCAACAGCAACATCCGCCACCAAAACTGCGCGGACCGGGGCGCAGCCCGAGCAACCTGCGGCGAAGCCCGACCCGATGGCGCAGCCTATTATGCGCACATCCGCGTTCGTGTCGCCTGCCCCGACCGCGAGAGCAACTCAACCCACGGTGTCTGAAGTGCCTGCTGCCGCCGCGCCGCCTGCGCGCACCGCATCGCGCCCCACAACAACCAAGACGACTGCGGCTACCTACGCCGCCACAGCACGCCGCAATGCGTCGCCCGCTCCCCGCCGCTTGCTGGCGAGCGCGACCCAATCTGCGCCATCGACGCCGCCTGCGATCAGAGTTTTTATTTTCCCCAACTCCACCGAGGGGCGCCGCCCAGGACTCCCCTGCCATGATGTCGGCATGTTCATCCCGTCAAGGGTCGGACATGTCGGCCTCGTCCGGGGGCTCCACTGCCGGTCGACGCGACGTGTCTGCGGACACGCCCGTTCGAGCCGGCGCCATGGACGTTGACCGCCCCACCTACCCCACCGATGACAACCTGGACTTTGGCTTCGAGTTTGCGCTCGAGGCCAGGCCCCAGCGACGACCCAGAAGCCCAGATGACGAGGCCACCGAAGAAGCAAAGCGCTACTGCCCTGACCCGCCACTACCGCAGCGCGTAACGCGCGGTCCAGGCGGGGGGGGGCGGTCCGCCGACACCGTCACGGCGTGCCCACCTCCTGCGCCTACTGAAACTATAATGTTTGGAGAAGTGCACACTAGCGCCACCTGCGCCACACTCACGAGCGTCACCACTGGCGTTTCACCAGAACCCGCCGCGGCAGCCCCCGCGCCGAAGAAGAAGTCACCCCGGTACCCTCCGCTGATCGTGGAGAGGCTTCCAGATTGGACCGCTCACTTTAGAGCGGTGAGTGCCATACTGGGTCACCCACCGAATGCCCGTCCGTATCAGGGCGGCATTCGGTTCCTGCCCGAAAGTGAGGGCGAGTACAGGGCGGTCCAGCGGTACCTCACCGACTTGGAGAGGGAGCGCGGTCTCTCCTGGTTCGCCTATTCGCTGCCAGCGGAGAGGAGTGCCAAGGTGGCCATCCGTGGGCTGCCCGCGGACACGAATCCCGAGGAAATCGAGGAGGAGCTCCGCCTGCATGGATTCGAGCCGGAGTACGTGCGCAACATCAAGGCGCGCGTAGGACGACCCGGCTGCATTTTCCATGCAGTGTTGAAGAGGACGCCCGATTTTAGGAGAATTTACGACATCACGACCCTCCTATTTATGCGTGGTGTCAAAATCGAGGCGTGGAGAGGCAAGTGAGGGCCTGCCCAGTGTCACAGGTGCCACCAGTTCAGGCACAGCTCGCACCAGTGCCACCGCCCGCTCAAATGCGTCAGATGCGGGGACAACCACGCCGCCAGGGATTGCCCGCGCCCACGCTCGGTGCCGGCCACCTGCGCCAACTGCGCAGGGGACCACCCAGCGTGCAACAGCAAATGTCCCGTGTTCCAGCGGGAAATCCAAAACAAAAGAGCGGGCACTGTCGCCATCACGCGGCAACAGAGCCGGCTATCAGCCACCGAGAGGCCTGTGTGCGCTAATGACAGCGAGGCGCCTAGTGCTACGCTGATGGCGGCAGCAAACGGGCCCACAGACAGAGACGCTGCCATCTCTGGGGGGCGGAGAAAGAGAGGGGGGAAAGGTAGAAAGAAGGGGAAGAAGCCCACACCTCCCCCCACCACCAGTGCTACCGAGAGTGAAATGGCCGACCTTGCTCCATCCCAGGCGCAGGCGACGTCACACACCATCACCACCGCTACAACCACTGTCGGATACTGATGTTAACTTTTTCTAAAAGCTCGGGAGAATCTATTTTTCCATTTATTAATCATAAAGTCCAAAGATTTTCTACGTGCGCTTAGAGATTCCATTTTATAAAAGTTCAACCTAGAATTATACGAGTGCAGAATCCGACATTAATTGTTTTCTGAGTAACATAGATGATACAAAAACCTTTTTTGAACGCGCTCTATTCGGTCTGAGTCTATCTGATAAAACGGGTTCCATACCGTACTGCAATATTCCAGAATACTACGAATAATACTGTTGTAAATGGCAATAGTCAGTATTGGTTCTCCGAAAATTCTCATCTCCCTGACAATGAAACCTGACAATTTTGATGCCCGACTAATGATTTGGGGGCCTACTCTTCAAACTAATTTCAATTCCAATCCAAGGCCAATACGATTCCAATGTTAATTTCGTAGTCACGTGATTCGGTACTCTTGAAAACACTAGTGTCAACATTGGATTGGGATTGGAATTGCCTTGCGATTGTTTTGTTTCACGTGAAGTTGGCAATGTTACGCGCCGCAAAAGTGTTGGTCGACTAATACGATAAATCGGTGATAGAGTTTTAAAATACTTTTTCCATTAAATAACAAGCCCATTAAATAAATATGTTTTAAATAGTTGTTTAATTGATTAATTGTGACGTATAAAATTCACTTGTGCGTAAGAAAACGGCAAAAATCATAAAATAAAAAAGACTTTGGCTGCATACGGCAGTATCGTTACCTTCACTACAAAAAAAAAAGACGGCGTCAAAGTCTCCGATTTCAAAAATAAATTAAGTGGTTTTAGAAGTAATTCGAAATGCAAGTTTGTTTAGCATAATTATTATTAGCATTATCGTATAGACACTGTCCGCTTTTGATTCCTTTTTAGTAAGAAATAATTACAGTTTGTTAAGTTACTTAACCAATATTAAAGTTTAATACAAGTGCTAAGTAGATAAATATACAATCATACTCTAACATTAAAGTAATGTTTTAAAAAGAAATGTTGTACCAGTCCAAAGTAGACAGACATGCATTTTTTGCATACGTAGCATTCAATTTTCCCTATTCCTAGCGCGTCACACAATGACGATCCCAGCATCATCAAGTTGTTCATATTTGTTTACGAATGTGTAAATATTTTGGATAAGCCATATAATATCAATCACTCAACCCAAAATAAGTGTGTAACGTTGAAGTGTTTTGGGGCTAATCATATTTTGGGCAAGGTAGGTAGGTACCTACAACAAAAAATCAATTTCGTTTTATATTTATTGATTTCAGTAGGTAATTGATTCTTTTATTTAATGTTTTCATATATTTCTTCAAATAAATCCTAAATCCTGCTCATTCTTTAATTTTCCTTAAATTCGTCTTCATTCATAAGAAATGCTTTGTCCGTTTATCGCATTAGCCGACGCTCATTTCGTCTTTTTTCAGTTGTTTTTTTATGGGAATTACGTAAAATACTATATAGTACTGCTAGTCGTACCATATTAAACAGTTATCATTCTTTGAAAATCACTTAAAACGCAATATAATTTCTAAAAAGTTACACTTTTGCTATTGGAAAAATCTCAATCAACAAACAATCCCAACTCAATACCGGCGCAATACAAAGCTCAAAGCTGTCAAAATAACTCAAGAGTAGCGTTTGACCGCACGCTAAACCCGATCCCGATTCCACTTAGTTCCTCAAAATGGACACTCAATATGGCGCTATCGTCGAACTCAAGAGTACGAAACGTCACAATTCCAATGTCGATCGGTCGGAATTGTAATCAAGGGTAAGCACCTTGGTCGTAATGACTCCTGAAACTTAAACTACTATCTATCAAAACACCAAGGTCTCTAATGGTATTAATCTCTTGAAGCGGGCTGTTATTGATAGAGTAACAAGTGCGACATGTTTTTTTATTCCTGCTAAATTTAATGAAGTAACATTTGTTTTGGTTTAAAAACATATTATTTTCAACACACCAAATGTATATGTTATCTAAATCTTTTTGAAGCTGGATAATGTCAAGAACTTGTATGCATCTGTGTGAATTTATGTTGCCAAACCAGGATCGTATATCGCTAACACTGGCTTATCACATAATTTATTTATTAAATTCTCAAAACTAGATTTTTGTGACTCGCCCCATACCCACATCATATTTTAAGCTATCTACGACCTTGTTTATCAAACGTATAAACACTGAGGGCGCGTTAGCGAGACCGAAGGGAACCCTATTATATTTGTAATGTCCTTGCGGTGTGACAAAGGCCGTTTTGTGTGTATCTTCAGGGCCCCTAGTCTGCTAATTTTTATAAATTCGTCATTCCAACACGACGCCATTGTCATTTTGCTAAAAGTTCGTAATCTGCTAAATTCATAATGGTCGTTCACTAATCGGCCAGTGGCAAGTCAGTGGTCTCGTAATGAAATCGTAGTGGAATGATAGTGTCGTATTGCCATTATTATTAAACCCGTTTGGAGAAATGATTTTCGAAAAACTGCTATTAAATTTGAACATTAATTTATGCCAGATTGCTTTTGTATATAATTTAACATATTATTTATTAGTGTTCTATGAAATCTGAAGTAGTAAGAAGGTCGTAAATAGCAAATACGTGATGAAACTCATTTAAATTTTATCCGTTTTGCTGTCAAAGTCAAATGTGACATTAGTGACATTAGGTACTGTTTACTTTACTGACGTCGACGTCTGTTTTTATTTGTTTTGAAGCGACCGGTGTTTTGCAGAGAGATTGAATTTTAACGTGAGCGTCAATAAAAAATCAAATAATTAATAGATTTGTTTATTGCTTTTTTTTAATCTCAATAACGACATCATGAGACTGTGCATCAATTGCGGAATAGCAACGGACCGCTGCAATACAATAGGAAGGTGAATATTGGAAAATGAATCATTCTTTCTATTGTACAGGAATGGTTGGGTTAGTATCTGATATTTCTTATCGTAAACATTTAACATTTTTGTACCTACATAATATTTAATGTAAACAAACTAAATGTAATAGGTTCTGTTTAGTTTTCTTTTAATGGTTTTATTTTTAAAAATAATACTAGAATGTGCAACAAATTCAAATTCAAAACATCACCAATCCAGACTAAATCTGTATGGTCAATTACAACCTATTCTCTCTCTCAGAGGGGAGGCCAGCGTCCCTTCAATGGAAATGTAATATGGTCACTTATGTTTACCAAAATTAGTCACTCAGATGTTTATTTCTAAATGCTAGTGCTAGACCTAATAGTCTAATGATAAATGTTTGTTTCAGGTAAATGAAAATGACTTCATCTTCAAAGCTTGCTCTTGATGAAAGTAGACCAGATGGAAATGAACAGACACTAGGACACCGATGAGTGTTATTCAATGTGGATGTTGTCTTCTGAAAAAAGTTTGTCCTCATCAACTTGTAGAGTACAGAACTGGTACAGTGCAAGAGTGTAATATAATGGATTCTGCCGTGCTCGGTTAGTTTACTAGTTTTATTCACGGTCTATGAAAACCATTATTTAGTTTAGTTTTATTAACGAGGGCATAGAGAGTGTTATTTTCATTATCTATCTATACTAATATATAAAGCTGAAGAGTTTGTTTGTTTGTTTACTTGAACAAGCTAATCTCAGGAACTACTGGTCCGATTTTAAAAATTCTTTCAGTGTTAGATAGCCCATTTATCGAGGAAGGCTATTGGCTATATATTATCACGCTAAGACCAACAGGAGCGGGGCACTAACGAAAATTGTGAGGCAAACGAAGTTGCGCAGGTCAACTAGTATTTAATATTAGTCAAGCTCTTAACATCAACATTTCTCATTTGCAGGATTTCATTAATTCAGTCATTTTCAAAATGGGCACACACATACACAATGTCTCTGTGTAATGGCACCATGTAATGTGGATAAATTATTTTCAGGTGGGTGCTTCAAGTGTGCTTCTTTTGATGGGTGCGAGCAAATAGAGCATCCCGGTATTTCCATTCAGGCCCCTCACCATCTGAGGCATCTTCATCAGCTGTCAATGAGAAAAACAGTCAAGACATTCCTCATTTAGAAGGACCTACCTACACACATATTATGATAATCCTAATGAAGAAGATGATTAAAACGATTTACTTACTATGTTTTATTTTTATTGTTATAATACAATTTCTGATTACTGTACCTGATATAAGTTAGCACCCTATTAAATACAATATAAACAAAATCAAGCCAGGAGTGATGCACATGGCCCTTGTCAAAAAATATAGTTTTCTGTTAACTTTAGCTTAAAGAAACTGAAAGCCTGAGCACTTTTATAAAAAAATCATCGTTAAGCACTGCAGCATAACTGCAAGTGCATTCCAGAGTATATAGTCTCAGTTCTCTATAACGACGAATGTTTGATAATATTTAGTGTAGGAAACATAGCCACAAAAATATGCATTTTTCTTTATCTATTTTTGTTTGAACGAGCTAATCTCTGGAATCAGTCAGATTTGAAAAATTATTTTTATATTGTTAGGCTATACGGGTACGGAAAAAATCGAGATATGCGCGTACAAAGTCGCGAGCTAAAGCTAGTAACTTATTTAAAAATAATAACCTAAAATATGGGCAAATATTATCTGATTTGGTCAGTGGGTCAAAATTGGGCTCGTGAAACCTTCTTAAATGCTCTAATTTATGGCGAAATCCAGCTCTGTAACGCCAGGCCCAAGTTTTTATGGAGTTACGGTTTCTCGAAAACCGCAACTGCTACTGCAGCCGCACCAATGAAGGGCGAAGTTTGTCAAAAAAATATTGGATATAAAACGCCGGTAGAATGGCACAGTGACTGGAAAAGCAATGACTCAAAGAGTATAGTAATATAGATGGCAATGACTACACAATTACGTTCTAATGGTAGGTCACTGATCGATAGAACTGTCAAAATTTTAGCAGATTACCGCCTAGGTTTGTCATTATGTACGAGATTACCATTTTATGCCATTTCGTTCAGTGGACTGTCAGTGATTGATCATTGGAAAGTCATAGTGACACTATTATGTTAGTAGATTACCAAACTTGTCAAAATCAACAATTACGAGATCAGTGATCGACCATTCTGACACTATTGTAATAGCAGACTTGGGGCCCAGGATGAATGCTAAGCTGATGGTAACTGAGCTAAATCAAGATTGGTGAAGTAGTTCTTGCCAGATAATTTGGAAATTTGCTCATTGATATTAGGCAATGGATGTCTATCGCGGATAGTAAACGCTTGTTAGCTTAGTTGGTCGGTAATTGACACATAGACGACTATCTCCGTTCTTCTTCTTAACCAAAACAATAGGAGAAGCATAATCTAATCGGATTCTTTTATAATGCCTGCTTTTATAATAGCTCACTAATTTTGAGTCTAACAATCTCTTGTTCGTGCTGTGCTAATCTATAAGGCCTACGGTGTACTGGTTCGTTATTGGATAATCTAATGCGCATTTTCACTAAATCCGTACATCCCAATTCCTTAGCACAGCTAGCAAAACAATTACTATACCGAGATAATAAACTGATTTGACTTGATTATGATCATTTTTGCTTATTTGGCCTACCCTAATTTTGTCTACGTCTACCCCACCAATGGCACAATTATCAACACATGAGGCACTCAATTGTAAAACACATTTGGCTAATGGCAATTTGCAAATATTGGCATGTTGACTGACCTGGTTATTTAGGCATGGTTCCTGGCAGCTCTCGGCGCGAAGTAGGACGGTTCCTTCCTTCCATGTAATGTCCTAGGCTCCGCTGTTGACCACCTTGAGATAGCCTTCATCTCCGCGTAGAAGCATTGCTGGCAGAGAGAAACATGCTTCTTGGAACTCGAAGTGTCTCGCCGGTGTTACTACGTGATTACTGGCCGCATTGCCAATAATATTAACCTTGATAATGGTGGTGCCTGGTGGTAGGCTTTCACTTGCAGCAGTGACGACACGAAATCTGCTAATAGCTTCAGTAGCATCCAAATTGGGAAGGAAATTCAGCTCCTTCTGAAGTGTAGCTTTGCTCTCATGCGCAACTAGTGACACGCCTTCACTGTTTATGACCGGTTGCCCGATCAAAAGATTTACGCCACTCATTTCAATGTCAGTTAGAAATGCGTTACAGGTCATTTGCAGGCTATCAATTTCAAGTTCAAACTGGACTTCGCCGTTACTATTGATGCAGCCGCCAGAGAATCCCTTCAAAGTAACGGAGACAGGTTTGACTTCGAGACCCAGAAGAGTAGCTACTTCGCTCGTAAGCACATTTACTTGACTGACTACCCGTATCGATGTACGATT
This sequence comes from Lacanobia oleracea, assembly GCA_950371165.1. Lineage (NCBI taxonomy): Eukaryota > Metazoa > Arthropoda > Insecta > Lepidoptera > Noctuidae > Lacanobia > Lacanobia oleracea. The sequence continues at coordinate 19,787,943 of OX493391.1, read as the reverse complement.
TTACGAAACACCGTTGATTTTTGCAGTCTTTTTGTAAACATCGTTGAAGTTTTGAAGCAACTTTATTTCTTTCACGCTATCTGCTCCCGGTGTGGGTCCATTTTTAGGATTTGACGGGCAACGTGGAGCAATGTGACCTTGAACTCCGCATTTGTAGCAGCTGCGTTGGTCAGGCAATGGACAGTTGCGTAATAAAATGTCCAATTTTCTTGCAGCGTGGACATGGATCAGTATCAGGGTTCGCGGAAGGTTTCTTTTCTGTGGGGCGCGACATATCTCTGTAGCCTCCTCTTGTATCCGTTGCAGGAACTTTGTAGTCATCGAGAGCCGACAAGAAATTTTCATACAACTCGTCAGGCTGTTCGCATTGAAATGCTCTCGCATTTGATTGCAACGCTAGAGTAAACCTCGTATGATGCAAGACACCGTAGCGATACCTGACAATTTGCTTCTAAAGCATAAAGCAACTTTTTCTAGGTAGTGTCATGCTATCAGAGGGTAGTCTTTTTCTGTTAAGCATTTCTTCGAGAACATGTGCATAGTCTCGATGTTTCGGGAACGCGCGAAGAAGCATTTCTTTCCACTGCTCCCAAGAGAAGTCGTACTCATCGAGTCGATTATACCACTTTCTTGCCTGCCCTCTCAACTTGTCTTGAAGGTGGAATAACTTAGTTTTGTCATCCCAGTCGTAGATTTGACCTAGTTGTTCAATTTTCTTTATCCAGGCAGTAACTGTGCGTTCTTCGTTTTCAGGGTCAAATTCTGGAATTAACGATGCGGCACGGTGTACTTTTCGACGAATGGGGGTAGGTGCTTCGTGTTGAACGCTTTTTCAACTTCTTGTGCTATGAGTCTACAATATTTTCCTTGCAGGTGGTGTGCATCGACCTTCTTCGTTTGAATCTTCAGACATCTGGCTTGCCGACGCAGAATTTTCGTCTTCCTGACTAGGTGACCGTCGACGTGATGAAGCAGAGCGTCGTTTCATCGTAGGTTTCTTCTTCGATACCACTTCTGAGTATAACGACAGTGGTAAAACAAATAAGCAGAAATTGATTTTCACTTTTATTCGGACAGAGTTTTCCTTAAGGTGGAAGCGCCAGGGTAGCCCGCGAAATTCAAATATTTTATGTTTTTTTGCAATTTGCCGGTCAGTGTGCAGTGTTTGTTGAACAAAATACGATTCGCGACCGTAACGCGTATTTGTCTAAAGAATTATAACCATTTTAATCATCAATATAGCCCTCTAAGTTCATGAAGCCCTATTGAATGACTTTTTCATGAAATAACCTTTCCAGCAAATAAATAAAATTCAAAATAGAATATTTTTCGGAAAAAAGAAATATACAAAGAAATAATATATATAATACAAGTAACGACGACTATTGTAAAAAAAATATGAAAAAAGACAGATTCGTACTAAAAAAACGTGTTTATTTTTAATTGAGGGTAGTTTTAACTCCACTATTTTCATTTTATAAGGACGACTAATTACTTCCGATTATTATGGAGTTGTTATTTTATCTCGATAGATCATTTAGTGTAAAAGTTATACAGTGTAAACAACACTAGGGTCACAGTTGTGAAGAAATAAAAAAAATATATATAAAAACTTGGATTTTTTAAATACGTTTTCCGTCGATAAAATTAATTTTCTAGTTATAGCATAGTTTCCTTCATTTTCATATGTGCACATTATAAAGACGCACACTGTATGTATTTTGATAGAAGTAATCAAAACGTTTCCCAGGATATCGAAGGTGTGGAAGTAATTTGCAAGCTGTTTTGCCGCCAAATTCAAAAAGGGAAAAGAGCATGAGAATAAATCCAATAAAACGAATGGTTGTAATTTAAGAAAACCATGTATTGTCATAAAACATCTTGTCCATAAATAATAAATTCACAAGGAATGTTTTCCAATAAAATTAAGTAGTTTATCATTGAGTGATTTACGGGCGTTGTCAGCGAACACATATTGGCACGCGCTCAGGGCTAATCTTGCAGCTTGTGATGTAGTTAGAGAAAAGGTGTTGACACATATTTGGTACTCTTGAGATAGTGAAGTTGAGAAAACGCCTTTATCGTCCGTCTGTGAATAGAGAAAATTGTATTTAGTTATTTAACTAAGCCTCCGTTGTCCGTCTTTCTGACTGTCAGCGGGTTGTATCTCAAGAACCGAAATCGGTTGACAATTACTATTGCCACTATAACTAAAAAGAAAACAAACTAGGTCCTGTTAGCTTAGAATTGTCTCGGCAGGCCACGAAGGTGACGGCGGGACTAAATGTAGGACGCGTGGACGGAACCACACGTGGGGGCCCTTGTAGTCCGGGGGCCCCGTATTTTTATATACGGTGGTAGCTACGCCCCTGGGTTAACTTCCAGTCAAACCGGACGCGGCTGAATACCAGCATTTTACGTGCCTACCAGACCTCCACAAGCCATTAACTGGTTAAGGTGGAAGCGCCAGGGTAGCCCGCGAATTTCAAATATTTCTATGGTTTTTGCAATTTGCCGGTCAGTGTGAAGCTGTATATCGAACAAAATAGGATTAGCGGCCGTAACGCGTATTTATCTAAAGAATTATAACCATTTTAATCATCAATATAGCCCTCTAAGTTCATGAAGCCCTATAAAATGACTTTTTCATGAAATAACCATAATATAGGGCTTAAGACTGGTGTTAGATTTTCCGGATTCTCGATTACCTTCAGGTGAGATAGTGGTCAAACATATGCCAATCAGTCGTAAAAATATCTGTAATACTGTAACCACTGCCAAAGATCTAGAAATGACAGTCAGGACCAATAGCTTAACGTGCTTACCGAGGCTCGGAGGAGTCTCGATTGTTAAGTTGGTCACCTATCTACAAACCGACCTCGGCAAGCGTTACTGAACCTTGAAGATCGACCAGAACGACTGTTATTATTTGGCTCTTAAAAACTTCTATAAGTACTTAAATAAAATCAGTGCTAGACTAGAGTCAAGAGCAAACGCATCTCAAATAAAAAAAACCTGTGCTACTTAGAGCCTAGGGCAAAACTTCACAAAACTGGTGACTGTAGGAAAATTTTCTTCATCATCATCATATCAGCCGAAAAATCCCCAAGCGTCGCCACAACGACCGGTCCTGCGCGTCTCGCATCCATCGGCTACCCGCGACCTTCATCAGGTCATCGGCCCACCTTGCAGGAGGCCTTCCGTCGTTGCGTCTTCCAGTACGCGGTCGCCACTCCAGAACTTTTCGGTCCCATCGACCATCTGTTCTGCAATTGCGCCTGCCCACTGCCACTTTAGTTTGGCGATCCTTCGGGCTATGTCGGTAACCTTGGTTATTTTGCGGATTGATATCCGTCCTTGCGTGATTGAATCAGGAATGATGATTATTCATTCCTGATTCGACTACGCAAGGAAACTCCAAGCATTGCCCTCTCCATTGCCCTTTGAGTGACTTTGAGCCGGGAAAATTTTAAACCTTTAGAATTGGCCCTCAGGTTGCAAAAAGTTGGATGTGAGATATTTTCGAGTAGAAAATGGTTGAGGTCTAAAAGAGAATTCGGTAAAATTTTAAAATACTTACACATATTATAACAGGTACTTCTGCATCATACATAAGTTGGAAGTGGTGAGAGTCATAATCTGGAGTTGACTTCGTATTGACATTACTTGTCAGACACACCTCTGAAAATAGCAAAAAAAAAGACCATTTAATAGTGGAAAAAGAAACAATACAAAAATTATGCAATCTAAGAAATTAATTTAATTTGACAGCTGAGTGAGTAGAGAGGGATAGAAGATCGCTTTACCACTAAGTATGAAGGAGATTTATTTTCATCTGACTTCTTACGATTGTCACAAATATAAAAAAACTAGTTGACCCACGCAATTTCGTCTGCGTCACAATTTTCGTTACTGCTCCGCTCCTATTGGTCTTAGCGTGATGATATACAGAGTTGATACGATAGAGGGGCATTAAATTACACTACGTATACTATTCGTGTTTAGTATTAATTCGATACGGTACAAAACTAAAAAGCGCCAAAAATGAGAAAAATATTTTTTTTAAACAAACTAAATAGCTTATAAATCAGAATAAAACGCAACCACCATTTGTAAATATATTAGACTGACCGTAACACAGTGGCAACGTTGCGCGCGCGCCGGTGTGCGGTATCTCGTGTCGAGGCGGGGGCCGGGGCGGTGTGGCGGCCGGCGACTTAGGCCTCCGCTCGCGCTGGCTTTTATGTTTGGTAAGGTTTTGAAGTACGTGCACAAAAAAACACAAACTTTTTAAATTCTCGATGTGTCCTCCATTCACATTAATGCACAAATTATACTGACGGAGAATGTAGCGGACGCCGAGCATAGCTTAAACTAGGAATAAGTTATGTAAATATAATAGGATAACACGAGGTATTTTTATATTAGGTAAATAAAGTATCTCGTATTAGAAAGTAGGAATCATCACGTGGGATTTATTCGAGCGAGACAAGGGTCCCCACATTTGGTCAACAGATGTGGCAAATGGCATAGCGCGCCTGCGCGTGGTGATTTTAGAAACAAAGAGAGTACCTAACGGGATAGCGCGCAATGTTTTAAGAGAAGCATAGCGTGGTATTTTAAAATAAGTAGGTACATAATTGGAACTAAGTTTGATGTACGTAGGTTTCTTAGTTTGATTAGTTTGATAGGTTTCAGTGTTTTATTTCAAAGTAGGAACGGAATAAAACCTGAAAATAACTAAGAACTCTATAATAAACATAGTCAGAAGTAAGTAGGATAGACAAAAGTTTCTTAGTTCTTCATAAAAGTAGGTTTCAGTGTTTTATTCCAAAGTAGTACCGGGATAAAACCTGAAAGTAACTAAGAAATGTGTAATAAGGATAAGTAGGCTAATAGGCACGTAGCTGATAAATCATGTATAATAGATAAGGCTAATATCTAGGTTGGATTGTGTACTTTGTATAGCTTTCTTAGGTAGAATTAGGGAATTACTTTAAGAAAATATAGCAATTGTATAAATTCAGCTTAGATGTAGGTATAAAATACCACGTGCATTAAAAGTACTATTGTTAAGGGTTTACACATAATTAGTTATGGTTTCTGGGTAGGGTTTCATATAAGATCGAGATAAGGTTTATTTTTACTTCCCTAGATTTAAGTATATAAGTAAAAATCACTGTAAGAGGGCACATAGCGTGGGCAAGTCCATCGAGCCGCGCTCTGCGCCCCCGCTACCTGGGTTACCCACGCTAACCCGGAATAATATAAAAGAGATGGAGATGTGGTTCAGAGCACATTCGGCCTCCAGATATCCTACGAATAACATCATAGAGAAATACAAGCATCGAGATCACAAGTAGTATTTTTCTTTTGGAGATTCCTGACGACACCCTGAACAATTATCACCAACCAATACAGTCCACTTCAGAGAATATAGTTATTTATTTTTCTGATTAAATCACTGTCCGTCGCCAGCACTGGGCAATTGCGGCTGTCACCATACCTCTCTCTGCACGTTCGCAGAGTTAAAGCTGCGTTTACACGGCATTTTGACGCCGTGTAAGATACACGAGGCATTGTTTAACACTTTAATTACACACACACATACAACCAAAGTTTAATTACGTGTCCTACCACCATAAAAACAGACAATCACAAAAAAAAAAATCACTAATACTAAATAATAATAATCCCAAGTTACGTGTCCTGTCACAATACAAATAAGAAATACTGTCTTAAAACTTATTTAGTGTCCTATCACAATAACAAAACAAAATCACAATTATTGTTAGCGCGCGAATTTGACAAACCGTACGTTCCGAAAGGACAGCGTCGGCGCACTGAAAAAACAAGTTTTTTAGAAGCCCCACTTACCGATCGCAAAAAACTAGGATGCAACAAACTGACCTATTTCTGTTTCTCTCAGTCGCGCTGTTTGTCGATTTCGTAGAGAAAGTGCAAGTGTGTGTGTATTTATTGCTTCCTTGTTTGCATTGCCAATTTTTTGTGAATGTCCTTTGACATGCGTCAGAGCGGCAACAACGCATCGTAGATTTATCGTTGTAAGTTGCATGACCTATGCTTAGACATAATCAGCTGTTAGAAAAGATACATCGTGTTCAAACGGCGCAAAAACTTTAAAAATCATTTGCGACTAAACTACTGCTCCTATTTAATTGATTTTTGGTACACAGCTTGAAAATGGTACCTAGTATAGGCAGTTTAAAGGAAAGCCCCTCTGTCGTATCAAGTTTGTATAGCCTCTAGCTTTCCTCGATAAATGTGCTATCTAAGACTGAAATAATTTTTCAAATCGGACCAGTAGTTCTTGAGATTAGCGCGTCCAAGCAAACAAACAAACAAACAGCAAACAGCTTTATACAGCGTTACTTTTTGATCGTTTTAATCGCGTGAAGGATCGATCCGGTCCATGAAACACTATCGATTTGTAAAGATAAAATAAAAATTAAGTACTTTTTTTTATAAACTCGAATTAATTCTCGCCGAAGTGAAAAAGCAATGCGAACCATTAGTAGTCACCATTCGGTACTAACAACAGTGACGCGTAAGCGCAGTCATCGTGGACTCACAAAAATTTGCTTATCACTGGTCAAGAACTGTCCTAACTCAAAGACATAAGGGTGACTTTTCGTTGGCATAACAGCAGATACGTCACTAAACGCTGATTGTTGTTTTTAAATACGTCCCGTTTCACGTTACTTTAATTCATTATTTTTGTTAAAAATCGATACTAACCAAAATAAAAACGTTGCAATTGTCTTTATTTTATACTTTTTTATAATTTTACTGACAAAATTCTCATAAATTCAGTATTTGCATCTTCCCTATTATGACGGTCCTAAACCCGTAAGTATGAAGGAAAATTTGGAATCATTTAATACGTGATCATCAGCTGACTAGCAGAGTCAATAACCTTAGTTGATCGGGCGGAGTGTAGGTAGTTAGGTACGCACCGACGAACACGCGACGAACGCACGAGTAGGTAACTAACTCGAGGCGCTACTACTGGTTTCATGCATTTTGCGAATACATATTACGTTATCACTTCCTGTTTTATTTTATTTTAAGAGATACCATGCTAGGCAAACTTTTAATGAAGTATTTTGTGAGTAAAACCACCCATCCAAGGGATTAAAATGTAACGCTGTATATTAGTAGAGTATAGGTTGGCCACAATAGGGAATATGCATGCGATTTTTTTATTTTCAAAATGAAATACTTATTAGCTGTAGTAAACAATCGTGAAATTATTTTTAAAATACTTTAATCAGCGATGAAGTTATAAAGCTTCAAAGATTACAATTAGAAAGAGAAGTCCGATGTAAAGTATGACGTCAGCGTCTATGACGCCTATACAACTGCCATAGAAAACAGCGTTTTCGCGAGAGGGACAGATATATTTTTTTAAAATAATTATATCTCCTTCGTTTATCGAGTAATTTTGATTCTGTTTTCACTGTTACTATTATATTTTTGTACATTTTTAGATAAACTCTTCTTCCACCTGGCGTTAATCCCGGCTATTGCCAGGGTCCGCTCGTACTTAGCTTCCTCCACTTTGCCCGATCTTGAACATCCTTCTCAGTTAGGCCATTGGCTCTCATGTCGGACTTGACGACGTCCAACCAGCGCTTGCGAGGGCGACCATGGGACCTAGCCCCAAGGACAGCCATATTCATGCATCCCCGACCAACGTACTCCATAGGGCGGTGCATGATGTGGCCATACCATCGCAGACGACACTCTTGCAGTTTTTCCCCCACGTCACGGTCACCAAGACTACCTCGGATGAAAGAGTTGCGTATGCGATCAGATCGCGTTACGCCACTCATCCACCTCAGCATCTTCATCTCCGTGACGCGAAGCTCCTGGGTGTGTCTGCTTAGTGCTGGTCAACACTCGCCGCCGTACAGTAGGACAGGCCGTATGATGCATTTATATATCTGCCCCTTGAGCTTCGGAGGCATTTTGCGGTCGCATACAACGCCCGTTACCTCGCGCCACTTAGCCCAAGCTGCGCCTATACGTGCTTGGACATCGTCGTCCACGTTGCCAGACTCGTGCAGAACGGATCCAAGGTACCTGAACGTATCGGACCTTCTGATCGGTCCGAAAATATTCGGATGGTGTTTGAATCCGTGCTGCCACAGGACATGTACTCAGTCTTCGCCACATTTAGTTTCAGACCACCGTTTTCAAGCGTGTCCTTCCAAATATTGACTTTGCGCTCAAGATTGGAGTACCGGATGGTCCACTACTGTTGCTGGGATTGGTGGAGAAGGTGTACTTAAAGACTGCAATCTTCAGAAGATATTTATTGTGCTGCGACTGTACCGATCTGATTCTACAATACCACTGTACTGTGCTATAAATACGATTATAAAGCGTATATAAACAAACGTAGTGATCGCTATGATGTCTCCGAACGAACTGTACTGTATGGTGTCTCCAAACGAACTGCACTGTATGGTGTCTCCAAACGAACTGCACTGTATGGTGTCACCAAACGAACTGCGCTGCTCGAGAATAAATACGCCCTTTTATACTCGACAAACCAAACAAAAACATTCTCGAACGTTTAAGTCATAAAATGCTTCTAAAGTTATACAAAAAAAAAAGATAGTAAATCATTTTAACAATAGGCGGTAAGTCATTACAATGGTCTCCTTTCGGCTTCGTCAAAGGTGCCGCCTAGCGGTCAATATAGAGTTGTGCCGACAAAGAAAACGATAACAAAAGATTCGAACAATAGGCGGTAAGTTCATACGACGCGCTCTACCGCGTGTCGGCAAACTACAAACGATCAGTCGGCGAGGCGGCCAGATAAAGACTCTGTCACGTGGCGGCAAACAAAGAACCAAGCCACGTGCGGTGAAGTCAAAGGCGCCGCTTGCAAGTATAAACTTGTTTACGAGCGGCGCATCGAGAGCTTTCTGTGATGCCGCGTCGTAAGTACCTACTTACAAATAGGAACTGTCTCGAATATTTGCCTATTATTACGCAATATTAAATTCTTAACTATAAATATTTGTTTACAGTTATTTTAACACTTAATCACTCATATAATTATCGCTGTACACTGTTGCTGTCCCGCACAATTGGCTTTGTTCTGATTCACGAGGGCTATGTCATCGGCATACATCATTAGGCATGGGGGCTTATCTTGGATGTTTGCGGTAACTACATCGAGCACTACGTTAAACAAGAACGGGCTAAGAGCCGAGCCTTGGTGAACGCCAACAGATATTGGGAAGCCATTCGATTCGCCAACAGCGGTCTGGACAGAGGACACGGAATCGCGGTACATGTCTCTGATAATGTCAATATAGGCCTCGGGAACGCTCCTGAAGCGCAGTGCCCACCAGATGGACTGCCAAGGTATACAGTCGAAGGCCTTCTGCAGGTCTAAAAAGGCCATATGCAAAGCTCTCCTTCTCTCTCTGTAAGCCTCAGCCAGAGTCCGTAAGGCGAACACTGCGTCCATGGTGCTGTTACCCGCCCGGAAGCCATATTGACACTCAGAGACAGTACACTCGCTACGGAGCCGTGTGTCAATGATGCGCTCGAAGAGCTTCATTCATGGTGTGGCACATGATTCATAATCTTGATACCGCGGTAGCTACTACAATTCTGTACGCTACCTTTGCCTTTGTATACAGGAATAATCAGGCTAAATCGCCACTGGTCCGGCATTTCCTTGGTGATCAGGATGCGGTTAAAAAGATCCGTCAGAAGGTCCACACCATGTGGGCCCATCGCCGTGTAGCTTTCTCCCGGGCACGCGCCAGCTTAAAAATAAGCTTTTGCCCCTCCGCAGTTTCCAGCTTGTTGTATAAGGGCGCCAGACCTTAGCTGCGGGCTCTGGCTACAGCTTTTTTGCAAGCGCACTTAGCCGCTCCATATGCCTCCCTGTCATCCGGAGAGTTGGACCCTTGCCACTGTTTAAATAAAACCTTCTTCTTCCGAGTCGCCTCCTGCACCCCGTCATCCCACCACCACGTCTCCCTGTCTATGGTGCGGCCACCACGAGAAGTGCCAAGGACGCGCTTACCCGCACCGGTGATTGCTGAATGGATCCTACTCCAGATCTCTTGAGCGGACTCATGCGCGGAGCACTGATCTCGAGATGCTCGACCTCCGCGATGAAGTCCGACTGCCTAGGACCATCAAGCAACCATCACTTAGTGCGGGGTTTGCGTTTCTCGATCACTTTATTTTTCGGTACAACCGCAAAGTCCAGGACAAGGAGGCGGTGTTGAGCCGTTAGGCTTTCGCCTGGGATGACTTTTTGACTTTTTTTTTTATAGTTAGTTGTGTAGTTTGCCTTGCCAATGTGGCACCGTCTCACCAGCAGGTAATCTATTTGGGTTGAATAGGCACCACTACGGTACGTAATAAGATGCTGGGGCTTCTTCTGAAAGAATGTGTTCGCGATGGCTAGGTCAGACAAAGCGCAGGTGCTGAGTATACTGACTCCCTCTGTATTTAGCTGGCCATAACCAAAACCACCGTGAACACGTCCGTACTCTCCAGCAAACTGACCTACGTGACCGTTGATATCCCCCCCAACCAAAACACCTTCGGGATTCGGAATAGCGAAAAGCAAATTCGTAATACGTCCTCGAACTCATCCCAGAAGGCCTCCTTTTCGTACGTCCGCGAGTTCTCGGCAACGTCCGGTTAGGGAGCCAATGTTCCAGGTGGCAAAGCGGAACTGCTTCTTGGGTACTATCCTCTTTAGCCGTGCCCGTACTTGACACGGTAGCCCTAGCCCACTTATCGCAGGTTTAGGGCGATGTGCCTGCGCGTCGTTATGCGGCGACGCCCTAGCCCGAGTACCCTTTCTTAACTTGTCCTTGTCCATATTAATATTTGACTGAAGTTGGTTTTACGTGGGACGACCAGCCGTCTGACCCCCACAACCCTACGAGAGGGAAACCAGGTTCGCCAGAGCCTCGTCCGTTGGACAGCAGGGTGCACCGCTAGCAGGTGAGGTTGGCTTGGGTCTTAAGGTGGTAACGGACCCCATAGACCATACATTTTTAGATAAACTGTATGGATGATATATATGTTTTTCATGCATATTCCCTATTCCGGAAGTAAACGAAGCAAAAGAAAACAAAGTAGACGAAGTGTCCGAAATCCTTGCCTCAGAGGTAATCAAGGCTATTATAAAATCCCGAAAAATCGAGAAAGCTCCAGGGCCGGACAAGATACCTAATGAAATACTCAAGGGAACCTTAGAGGAAATCAGTCCTGTGCTGGCAAAACTTTTCAATGAGATCATACAAACAAGGCAAATTCCAGAAGAATGGACCGAGTGTCACATAATTCTACTCAATAAAAAAGACCCTCGAGACGAGATTGGAAACTATAGGCCAATCTCTCTAATATCAAACATATATAAAGTATTTGCTAAAGTGATCCTGGAAAGAATATCATTAACACTAAACGAAAGCCAACCCGTTGAGCAGGCAGGATTCAGAAAAGACTTCAGCACAATAGTTCACATTCACACAATAAAACGGTTGATACAGAAGTATAACGAATACAATAAACAAATCTACTTGGCATTTATAGATTACTCAAAGGCATTCCACAGACAGCCTCAGGCACCAATACAAATGGCGGAGCCTTGAACAACATGGGGTCCAGAGCAACTATATAGAAATACTTAAAGAGTATATACAAATCTAGCAAGGCCAATATTAAACTAGAATCAACAGGAGAATCATTTCCTATCAAAAAGGGCGTACGCCAAGGCGATCCTCTCTCCCCTACGCTATTTAACGCCGTACTCGAGCACATTCTGTAGACAGCTAAACTGGGACCACATAGGTCTGAACATTAATGTAGCTCGCCTAAACCACCTAAGATTTGCCGATGATCTGGTAATTCTTGAAGAGAATCCAGCAGCAATAGAACAAATGATCCAGAGCCTAGCAAATATAAGTAGAGAAGTTGGTCTGGAAATCAATGCCAGTAAAACAAAATTGATGACAAACTCAAGTGAAATGGACGTTATAGTAGATGGCAACAAGATCGAATATGTCAAGGAATATTTTTACTTAGGACAGATAATATCCCCTTCACATAAAATGACAAAGGAAATAAACAGGCGAATAGCCCAAGGATGGAGAAAATACTGGTCATTGAAGGAAATAGTGAAAAGTAAGGATTTAGGCAATCACATAAAAAAGAAAACATTCCAGACCTGTATTCTACCAGTTCTTACTTATGGCTGCGAAACTTGGTCAATAACACTTCACCACAGGGAAAGGCTATCCTTGGCACTTCTCGTGGTGGCCGCACCATAGAAAAGGAGACGTGGTGGTGGGATGACGGGGTGCAGGAGGCGACTCGGAAGAAGGTTTTATTTAAACAGTAGCAAAGGGTCCAACTATCCGGATGACAGGCAGGCATATGGAGCGGCTAAGCGCGCTTGCAAAAAAGCTGTAGCCAGAGCCCGCAGTAAAAGTCTGGCGCCCTTATACGACAAGCTGGAAACTGCGGAGGGGCAAAAGCTGATTTTTAAGCTGGCGCGTGCCCGGGAGAAACCTACACGGGACATTAGCAAATGTCTCTGTGTAAGGGACGCCCAGGGTAAGCTGCTCTACGATGCCCCCTCTGTTAAGGAGAGATGGTGTACATACTTCGCGGAGCTGTCTAACAAACAGCATCCCCATAACCTTGCTCCCAAACCGCCTCCTAACCTTGGACTTATTTCCCCTATTTCCCCCGACGAAACCCGCATTGCTCTTCGCCACATGTAGAACCGGAAAGCGGTCGGGCCTGACCATGTGCCAATTGAAGTGTGGAAGGCGATGGGCCCACATGGTGTGGACCTTCTGACGGATCTTTTTAACCGCATCCTGATCACCAAGGAAATGCCGAACTAGTGGCGATTTAGCCTGATTATTCCTGTTTACAAAGGCAAAGGTAGCGTACAGGATTGTAGTAGCTACCGCGGTATCAAGATCATGTGCCACACCATGAAGCTCTTCGAGCGCATCATTGACACACGGCTCCGTAGCGAGTGTGCTGTCTCTGAGTGTCAATATGGCTTCCGGGCGGGTAACAGCACCATGGACGCAGTGTTCGCCTTAAGGAATCTGGCTGAGGCTTACAGAGAGAGAAGGAGAGCTTTGCATATGGCCTTTTTAGACCTGCAGAAGGCCTTCGACTGTATACCTCGGCAGTCCATCTGGTGGGCACTGCGCTTCAGGGGCGTTCCCGAGGCCTATATTGACATTATCAGAGACATGTACCGCGATTCCGTGTCCTCTGTCCAGACCGCTGTTGGCGAATCGAATGGCTTCCCAATATCTGTTGGCGTTCACCAAGGCTCGGCTCTTAGCCCGTTCTTGTTTAACGTAGTGCTCGATGTAGTTACGGCAAACATCCAAGATCAAGATCAGCCTCCATGGCTAAGGATGACATCGCCCTCGTTAATCAGAACAAAGCCCATCTTGAACGCAAAGTCAATATTTGGAAGGACACGCTTGAAAACGGTGGTCTGAGACTAAATGTGGCGAAGACTGAGTACATGTCCTGTGGCAGCATGGATTCAAACAACATCCGAATAGGTTCGGACCTGATCAAAAAGTCCGATATGTTCAGGTACCTTGGATCCGTTCTGCACGAGTCTGGCTTGGCTTGGGCGAAGTGGCGCGAGGTAACGGGCGTTCTATGCGACTGCAAAATGCCTCCGAAGCTCAAGGGGCAGATATATAAATGCATCATACGGCCTGTCCTACTGTACGGGGGCGAGTGTTGGCCAGCGCTAAGCAGACACAACCAGGAGCTTCGCGTCACGGAGATGGAAGATGCTGAGGTGGATGAGTGGCGTAACGCGATCCGATCGCATACGCAACTCTTACATCCGAGGTAGTCTTGGTGTCTGAAACTGCAAGAGTGTCGTCTGCGATGGTATGGCCACATCATGCGCCGCCCTATGGAGTACGTTGGTCGGAGATGCATGAATATGGCTGTTCTTGGGGCTAGGTCCCGTGGTCGCCCTCGTAAGCGTAAGCAAATCCGACATGAGAGACAATGGCCTGACTGAGAAGGATGTTCAAGATCGGGCAAAGTGAAGGAAGCTAAGTAGTACCCTGGCAATAGCCAGGATTAACGCCAGGTGGAAGGACAGGGAAAGGCTAACAAAATGCCAACGTGCTATGGAAAGAAGCATGCTAGGGTTAAAAATCAAAGACAGAGTCAGGAACGTAGACATAAGAACAAGAACAAAACTCACAGACATTCTTACCCGGATAGACGCCCAAAAATGAACATAGGCTGGACATATGCTACGCCACCCCATTAATAAATGGAGCAAACAAGTCACCCTCTGGCAATCAAGAGACGGCAAAGAGGTAGGGGTCGTCAAGTCAGGAGATGGGAAGATGACTTGAAACAGACAGCGGGACCATTCTGGTTGAGAGTAGCAAGGGACAGGACCCATTGGAAGGAATTGGAGGAGGCCTATGCCAAAAGGCACACCGAACTTAGGGACCTCTTGTAACCCTATGTTTAGGAATAAAAGGCTATTATTATATAGATAACACTACCCCTTTCCCTAGGAGTGAAATTCCCTGCCAGTCTGTGTTTCCTGATAGCTCCAACATGGGAGGCTTTACGTCAAGAGTAAATAAGTTACTTCTAGGCAAGCATGCTCCATCTAAAACTACATCATCGCTTACCATCAGATGAGACAGTGGTCCAACGCGTGCCTATCAATAGTTACTAAAAAAAACTACTTACCAACAGGTATTTTTAGTTTACACAGAGTTGACCAAGTTTCTTCAGTTCCACCATATTTGGGATGAATACAGGTGCCATGTCCTAGTCTATCGGGTTTAAATTTAAGCATTTCAAGAATTTCTTCTGGGTTGCATACTTCACCACAATGTAGTGTTACCTGAAATTAAATATGTTATGAACTTTAGAAATACCTTCATACTACATTATATGAAGGCGAGTGTGTTGAGATTTTTTTTCTTTCACACAGCAACAGATTGCTGCAATTTTCTATAGGGTGATATTTACATGCAGGAGATTTGGTCTAGCTTTAATCTAAGAAAATGCATAAGATCTTGTGGACTATGAGGACGTAAATGTGGTTATTTTTTATTTAGGCTATACTGTCCCACTGCTGGACAAAGGCCTCTCCCAAGTTCTTCCAAGTACTTTTTCCGTTAAAACATTTTTTAACTACATTTTCGTCCCCGTTTCATTATGATATTGCTCACTTTCAAGCCTGCTTCCTTGGCCTGCAGTAGTGCTGGTACAAAACTCTTGAACTCTCCTGCCATTGGGTCACCACTCAACTCAATGCCCACTACCACATCTGGGTATTTTTTGAAGCATTCTATAGCTAGCTTGGCTATTTCCTCTGTCTCCGAAATTGGTGATTTTCTATTGATAGACACTATAAGGTGAGAAATCATTGAGAGATGTAGAGAAGATTTTCTGCAAACAAAATCAGTACATTTATATTCATAACAATAGCATTATGCTTCCTGACTATTTAAAAAATTTATCGCTCCACACAGTAGTTACTCTATTACCGAAAATAACTTATGATTCATTGGCCTGGCCACTTGAAAAACTGATGTTACTCACTGTATAGTATTAATAATAGTTTCAATATACTGCAATTTAGTCATGTGTGGAGTGTCCCGAGGTGTACTTCTGAGTTCAAGATAACAGCAGCCATCATCTTGAAACTCTTGAAGTGTCAGACTGGTGGCTAGAGCCAACGCCTTCGGAGTGCTGGTCAGGGAATGTGCGATGTTGAAAACTTGGAAACAGCTGTGAATATTATGTAGAAACACATTAATCATAATTATTATAATACAAATAAAAGTAGCACCTGCTACAAAGAATTTGTCAGCATTGCTTGGTAGCATTCTGTTCATTATGTCCAGTGTATAGTAAAAATATGTTTTTCTTTGCAAGTAAAACAAGGCTTTTATGGCAGAGAACTGCTCTATAACTCTATCTGCATTAAACATGCAGATAGAGTTATGCGCATAACAAACTAATTTCTTAAAAGTTAGAGTGAACAGGCTCCTTCTGGGTAAGCTCAATCCATCGTAGACTTTGTCTCGGTTATCTCTGACTAGACTAGAGTGTATTATATTATCTGTGCTAGAGTCAAGAGCAAAAAACAACATCCATTAATGAAATATGTACAACTAGCTGTTGCCCGTGACTTCGTTCGCGAGTAGGTCGGAAAGTAAAATGTTGTCGCTAGATAAGATCTCTTAGATAAGATTTATACGAACAATCAATATCTATTATTGCTTGACTCCTCTTAGATTTAGGAATTTGGAAGAGAATTATGCAAGGCACTGGCTGTTTCACCTCTTCTGTTCCAAATGCCGACCGGCCCTAGTAATGTCGTAAAGAGAAACGTTTAAATGATAACGCTTCTCTATGCATGATGTTAATGAAAGTTGCTAGGGTTGTTGACACGATACGGTGGAGCATACGGTGGAGGTCTGCCCTACTTGGGCGGAGCATCGCCGTGTCCTCATCGAGGCGATCGGCGGCAGCGATCTCTCGCATCCGGCCCAGGTTCAAGCCATGGTCCGGAGCGAGGAGACATGGGAAGCGGTCAGCTCTTTTTGCGAAGCAGTAATGCTGCAAAAGAGGAAGCCGAACGCGTGAGAGAGGGAAACCTCACGCCCCAGCCGCCGCAACAGACGTGCGATAGAGCTACATTTTCGCAGCCTATGCTGAGACAGGGACCTTTTTGGCCTCGCACAGACTAAAATGATTATAGACTAAGTAATTCTGTTAATTTAATTAAATTTACATCTGTCTGTTTTGTGCGAGTCCCAAATAATTTTTTTTTCTTTCTTTCTTTCTACATAAAGTAGGCCATAGCAAACCAACCAGAAGAGGAGTCTACCCCTGCAACGGAGAAAGTAGAGTAGAGACTGCGCTATCCGCACCATGTTAAACTGCCATTCTCAGTCAGTCCTGGCTAAGTTAGCCAGCCTAGCTCCGCCCAAATGCACAGATGTTTCCTGGGTGCTTCACAGGTTTGGCGGAGCGACTTCACCGTTCTGAGAATTTGTTTATGTCGGGCAGCCTCGGCATTACTCTTTGGATGACGTGTGAAAATTGGGCTGTCTACAGCGCCTATGTTGAAAAGATGTTTTTTTTGGGGGCAGTGACCCGCAATTATATCTATTATTATTCGGAAGGTATTTCTACTTAGGCTGAGAAGTCGTTTAGTTAGTCGCTTGTATAGGCTTGACGATGACAGTTTTGACTGCCTGCAATTTGTAGCCCGTGACCATTTGAAGTTCAGTTGATCTCTGACAATTTAATGTACGAAATAATGGGAAAGTGGGAGTGGATACAGGTCCAGCACTACCATCTCAGAAGCTCTCTTCGTGAGTTCGTCTGTGACGTCATTGCCTAGGGACCTACAGTTCCCCTTGATCCACTGGACAGTGAAGCCCGCAACGGATAATTTCTGGCCATGTGCTGGTCATGACGTTTCATAGGCTCACTGGGATTTGAACAGTTTTAAAATTAAACAGAAAACAGTTTGTTGGATGTATGTGACTGCAAAGTTTTGTAGAAATTAAATACCTAAATAGAAATCATGTAAAACTTAATCGTATGATGTATCATTTTTTTCCAAGGCCGTTTTCATGGAAATACATTCCTTAAATTCTCCAGAAACAATGTCAATATTACGCGTATTGATAGTTGATGCTTGGTTGGTATGTTCCCCGTACACATGGCAGAAGAATGCCTTAGCAGTACAATGCCATACAACCCAGCACTACAATGCCTTAGCATGTGCATCAGAAGGCATAGACGTCTTTTCTAATACACTGGGTAAATATAAGTCACTGATCCGTACACAGTTGAATGTTGTGTAAGTGTTGAACTGCCTGCCTTGTTGCTTTGCTTTTTTTTTGTTTGTCTGTTCGATTTTTTTTCTTCTGTTTTCTTTGCTATTTAATCTTTGTTTTTTTTATTTTTAATTTCAAATTGCCAGCTTCAATACTAATTATTCTAGAGATAATACAAAATGATTATTATTATGTTATATACTTTTGGAATAATTGCTATTAAAGTAGGCACTAAATCACTAATTATATATATTTTTTTAATCCTTAAACGATATTATGAATAACCTAACTAAATTTAGAAGCTCAAAACGGGCTAGTAAAGAATTGTCAACACAAGACATGGATTCAAAATCTAAAGCAAGGACAAATAGAAGCAAAGAGTAGGGAAGATATTTTGAACTGTGCTACCGAATTCTACAGAGAACTCTACAAAAAATCGCCAGAAGAATCAGTCACAGAGGAAAGCATATACAAAAAAAATAGAAGAGACAGGACAAACACAAGATACAATAGAGCCAATAAGTGGAATAGAAGTACTAAGACATATAAAAACACTAAAAACAGAAAAAAGCCCTGGTCCAGACAACCTAACTAATGAAGCAATAAAAGTTGGAGCACGGGTACTAGTCCCATACCTGACATTACTTTTCAACAGGGTAATAGAAACTGAACAAATACCTGAAAAATGGCGCCTTACACATATAATACTACTATATAAAAAAGGAAACCCACAAGAAGTAGCCAACTATCGGCCCATTAGTCTCCTATCCACTATGTACAAACTGTTTTCTTCAATCATACTCAGTAGAATAGCACCAAAAATCGACATAAACCAACCAACCGAACAGGCGGGGTTTCGACCGAGCTACTCAACCATCGACCACATCCACACTGTTGACCAACTGCTAGAGAAATATCAAGAATTTAACAAACCACTTTATATAGGATTCATTGACTATTCAAAGGCGTTTGACAGCATCTCACATACATCCATATGGGAGGCACTATAAAACAACAAAAATGAGAAGTACATAAAAATAATAAAAAATGTATACTTTAAAAGTGTTAGCCGAATAAAACTAGAAAGTAAAGGCGAAGAGTTTCCCATAGAAACAGGTGTAAAACAGGGTGATCCGCTCTCCCCAAAACTGTTCATAGCAGTTCTGCAACACATCTTCGTAAACATAGACTGGGCAAACAAAGGAGTGTGGTTATACAATAAACGCCTAACACATCTACGATTCGCAGACGACATAGCTCTTTTTAGTGAAACCGCTAAAGAACTAGAAATAATGCTCCAAAACATCGCCACGGAAAGCAAAAAAGTGGGACTTGAAATGAACACCAGCAAAACCAAAATAATGACCAATCATACCCAAACCCCGATAAATGTTGAAGGGAAGTTGATAGAATATGTAAACGAATACTTATATCTGGGAAAACTTATGTGATTTGACGTGAATAGTAACGAAAGGGAAGTCGATAGGAGAATAAGCATAACTTGGAAAAAGTATTGGGCACAAAAAGAAATTCTCAAAGGGAACTATGGTTTAAAACTAAAGAAAATCATAATGGACTCCTGTATCTTACCAGCACTAACATACGCAAGTCAGACCTGGACATTTACTAATAAGATAAAGAACAAAATCCTGTCTTGCCAACATGCCATGGAAAGAAGCATCTTGAAACTAAGAAGGCTAGATAAAACGAGAAATACAGATATACGTAATAAAACTCAACTCAGAGATGCTCTACAACATGCTATGTCACTGAAATGGAAATGGGCGGGCTACCTAGCCAGGTACCGGGACAAAAGATGGACACTACTTGTCACGAAATGGCCAGGTCCCACTGGCAAAAGGAAAAAAGGACGACAAAGAAAAAGATGGGCTGATGATATTATGAAAACAGCTGGAAAGAACTGGATGGATACTGCCCAAGACAAAGAAATTTGGAAAAAGATGGAGGAGGCTTTCTACCCTATTGGGGCCAGACAATAATTAATTATTACGAGTACTTACATAAAATATGAAATATAAACATTGTTTGGATAAATAAAGCTATAAATAAAAATAAATAAAATAAAAACGATATTATATTATCTTATTTGTTAGATATTAAATACTGATTGTTCTTTATTGCATGATGTGGTCTCCTATAATTAAGGAAGCACATAGATTTTTGTTCTTGTCCTTTATAACATATCATGTAAGGTGTATTCTTTGTTGGAGAACCTAATAAAAAAAAAATAAAAAAAAGAAGACACGAATTTATGCTGTGAAGCAAGGGGATAGCACAGGCTATATTATTAAATACCCGATCAATCTTCTTGAAACTACTTGATGAATCAAGTTGATTTTTTATTTATTCCGAACCAGGATCGCAAATCGAAACAATGTTATGTTTTTAAAACACAGAAATCCAATTTAAGCGCAGCTAATGCAATTCTTTCGACTCCTCTATCGTGGGATCTCGCCAACGTGGGCGATATTACGTGACCCCTGGTTCCAAGACCGTATAGGCCCAGTATTTGGCAATTTCACCAAAGCTTAGCGTGTAAGCGTGCGCCTGTTGACCAATATTCTAATCATTCAAAAAATGAGATCAAAAGCATAACGCCATCTATGGGATATGTTGTTGAACTGTTAAAATATAAGCTCGAAGTTTGTTTAAATTTTTATTAATAGAAACATTATGTGCATTCAGAATAAAATTTGTTTAAGGTATTAAAAGAATTACTGTTTTAAGACGTTGTAAAAGTAATAAATAAAAAAATATTGTTATACAGGGTGACCGGGACGCCGCGCGAGCTTCGGTCGTTAAATGTACCTACGAATATCGCTGACCACAATATCACATAAAATAATTTTTAATCACTCAGAAATACCTACGGTACCTAATGATGGTAGGAACATGTTTATGCAGAATTCAAGAGAAGAAAAGCATCCATAAGCTTAGTCTTTAGTCTCTTAAAATCACGATTCCGATAAGGATTGATAAGATAACAAAAAAGAAAACTAGAGTCAAGAGCAAACCCATTACAAAGAAAAAAAAAAAAATACTTGTAAGTAGGTACTTACCTACATTGAGATCCGGTCACGTAGGTATAAACTAATGAACTAAGCACAGTATCCATATTTATACGGTGCCGGCACCTACTAGGCATGCGTTGACCTTTCGTTTGAACTTTGCACAGCTGAGCAGATACCTAATGTGAAGTTTTATTTACATTGCTTTTTTTGTGAAAATAGTGAATTAAGACTTTTTAATTAAAAATCTTATTGGGTTAGGTCGGAATAACGATTATGAGCAATCTTAAGTTAAAAAAAACTCCTGAAAAATGAGGAAAAAGCCGACGAAAAATTCCAAAGCAGGAGTGAACGATTTCCAGGGGTCCAGGACATGATTCTGGAAATCATGTCCTGGAGCCCTGGAAATCGTTTCTGCGTCGATGTCAAAAACACGCTGTATAAATGTAATTCTCATGCTGTCAATAGTAATATGTCGTGTGTCAATAGATGGCACTGCGTGCATTGCGTAGAATAATACGTTGATTTCTTCTAGAAAATTGCTACCTCAGGTTTGTAAAACTTGTCTAAATTGGTTTTGTACTTGTTTAACATGATGCGAACAAAACAATATAGATAAAAAGAAAAAGGTTCTGTTAATTATACTTTCACAGTCTGGTATTATAGTTGACAGACTTGGATAAATACTAAAAAAATATACGAAATACAACAATAACATGTTATGGATATTTGAAAATATTAGGTAAAATAGGTATCATAAAAGTAAGGAAACGTAAAAGTTAAATAAAATCCAAAAATAATTCCGACTGTTGAGATTCGAACCTACATCAACATTTTCGGCGGGCGGGTCTATGGGTGTACCCTTTTTCGCAGACAGAAATTTAATAGATTTTCATTTCGCAGAAAATGATTCATATAATATTTTGGTCCTTGTAATTTTATGTCACATATAATTGTTTCAAAGACTATTCACTTGAATGAAACCTATTTCACAGAAACACATGTGACAGAAACCATGCCTGCTGCGTGCTTGCTTGCATTCTGCATGTTGCATGGTCGTTTGCGTGCTGTATGTTTGCTGCTTGTTGCATGCCGCATGCTTGCTGCATGACACATGCTTGCTGCATGCTGCATTTTGCATGACGAATGCTAGCTGCATGCCACATGCTTGCTAGATGCTGCATGTTCATGCCGCTTGCTTGCTGCTTCCTTGCTGTATGCATGCTATATGCTTACTGCATTCATGTTGCATGCTCGCCTGCATACTGCATGCTTGCTTGCATTCTGTATATTGCATGCTCGCCTGCATGTTGCATGCTTGCTTGCATTCTGCATGCTCGTTTACGTGCTGCATGTTTGTTGCATGATTGCTGTATGCTTGCTGCATGCTTACTGTATGCTTGCTACATTCATGGTGTATGCTTATTTGCATATTTTGGTCTTTTATTCCCATCGCCATTTGCCACCATTGCCGCTTCGTGGGGTTCCGTTGACCGGGTCCGAATGAAAAGTTTTGCTTGACTAGAATTTACACGCATTGTTTTTGTGAATGCGATGTTGTAATTTTATAGGAGGGTATGCATTTTGTCAAGAGTTTAAAACTTTCACTCAATTTAATATTTTTCTTGCTAACAAGTTTTATGTTAACTACTCAATATGAGGATTAAGATTATTTGATTTCATATTCTATGATATGATGAATATCGAAGTAAAGTTTGTAACAAAAATCTATGATTTAAATTTATTCATAGTAAGTATTCTGTGTATTGATTATTCTATGAAATATGAAAAGTTTTTTTGAGAAACAGAATTCTGTGAAACTGTCTTCTATAAAACAACGTACAACATGGTCTATGACTACTGTTAATAAATGATTAAAATAGCCAATCTTATTTATATCATAGCTTTCCGCTGCTCAGCTCCTTGAAAGAATAGCGTGTTGAAAAACATTGCTAAGGTTAGACCCATAAGTATCAGCAACTTTGTAATACATACAATTGTGGCTTCTTATTTATAACTGTTCCTCGCTAAACTGTTGGGAATAATGTTGAATATCAATTTAAATGTTATTTTAAGTATGCGAAAAACCATTTTATTGTAAAAATACATTTCAAAAGAGAAAATAAACACAAAAATAATATCTGTTGGTAAGGCTCGAACCATGTGCACTTTCTCATTCAAAACAGACATTTTTGAGTATTGCTAATCCTCCATAGCACATAGCGTAATAATATATAGCCTATAACCTGACCATACCTATGCGGATTATTTATGCAAAATTTGAACAAAATCAATTCAGTAGTTTTCTCGCCAATTGGAAACATAAAGACTTGCTATTTAATTATATGTATAGATATTTAGGCCAACCCCAATATAGTTGGAAAAAGCTAGGCAGATGATTTATTTGTTTGACCAACATGATACTGTTTATTTAAATTAGGTACATATTTATACACAATGATTTATGAGTGACTCATAATGCAATATAATAAGATGAGATAGGTATGCATACTCATCTGCCTAGCCTTTTCCCAACTATTATTGGGGTCGACTTCCAGTCAAGCCAGATTTAGCTGAATACTAGTGTTTTTAGAGGAGCGGCTGCCTACCAGACCTCCACAACCTATTAACTGGGTAACACGGTACTTCATGGCAAGACTGGAATCAGATTTACTGGCTTCTGACTATCCGTAACGACTGCCAAAAATCTACAAATGACAGCCGGGACCAACGGCTTAACGTGCTTTCCGAGGCACAGAGGAAACTCGGTATGTTAAGATGGTCACCCATCCACAGACCAACCTTGGCAAGCGTTGCTTAACCTTCAAGATCGACCAGTGCGGCTGTTATTATCTAGCCACGAGCACAATAGGTATGGATACTATATCTTTGCTATTACTATGTATTTTAATATTGAAGAAAATATACAGAGCTGACCTTGGCTTGGCCTAGATTGAAATGGATTTTATCTGTTATCAGCAGACCACTTTTGAAGAGTACTACAGTTAAGGGGTCTCACCCTTCAGAAAATTCTGATACAGTTCAATAACGATTAGTTAGTGAAATTAGAAGTAGCACAGTACAATTAATAATTAGTGCCAATGATGCTCAATTTAAAATATTACGCTTACTCCGTCAGATTTCTCGAGTCGCCGGCGCCAATTTGAAATTCATCAAAAAAAGCATTAGTTTTGTCTTCGAGACCCGAATCAGCGTGGTACCTCTTTAGTTCTAGCATCGTAGCTGGGCTCAAAGAACCGTTCAAATGAGCGTGTAACTCCTAAAACAGAAAATAGTTCTGATTAAACAATCATGATTTAAAAAAGTTTTATTTTCAAAAACTACCGGGTATACTTACAACTTTTGGCAATTCCACAAAGAAAGTATCAGAGTTCATGGTTAGTTTAAATAATACAGCGAGCTAAATCTATCCGAAGTATAATATTAAAATATTATTCCAAAGCAAATAATATTTCAACTAAACAAGGAAAACTGTCAGTAAAGAATAACATCATATTTATCTTTGGATAATATAGTAAACCAATCACGAGTTTGGAACTTATCAATGCAATGTACCATTGGTCATTTTTTTTAAACTTATGTCACCTTTGACAGAAAAAAATAAAATGGTCTATGCTCAACCTGTTCCATAAAGAAAGACGCGTATCGATAAATCGTATCCGATTATTGTTGAATCTTAAAAGTGTCAGTAAAGTCAGTAGTGTCAATGTCAACTGATAACAAAGTGATAACGCTATCGACATCGTGTTTTTGTTGTTTGGTTTGATTGAAGCGGTGTTTGTTAATTTTGAACTAGATGTTAACTCATTTTATTAAACATGTTTAAAATAATAATAGTACTATTTTATTTAGGTTTCTATCATTATTTAGTAGAGAGCGAACCGAATGTTCCTATAGTAATAACGACGTGGTGGTTCACAAATTCTACTGTAAAAGGTACCTCAACTAAATCAAATTAATTTAATCTGTCTAAAAACAACTAAATAACTATTCAATATTATGACTACACAAACATTTAGAAAATGAGGAAATACTGTTTTTATTTATTATTCTAGTTTTTCCTGTAAAATAATCATCACACATCTGGGTGATTCTGGTAAACATTGTTAGAGTCAACTCAGAATTCAGAAACTTCTATGGGTTTGTTGCAGCTTGGGGGGTTCTTAAAGAAGGAGGTACATCATTAGATGCCATAGAACAGGGTGCTTCAGTATGTGAAGTTCAACAATGTGACGGTACAGTGGGGTACGGAGGAAGCCCGGATGAGAACAGTGAGACTACTTTGGATGCTCTCATTATGGATGGGTAATTTATGTATATATATAAATATATTTGATACAACTTAAAAAATAGGATAGTTTTGTGGAATGGGAAAAGTTGCGTGCAAAAGCTAGTTTCCCTAAAATATACAAAGTATATTTACTGCTAAACTCATTTTCATGTTACTTTAATATTGTAAATAGACAACACCCGCGCAACTTCGTCTGCGTCACAATTTTCATTACTGCTCCGCTCCTATTGGTCTTAGCGTGATGATATATAGCCTATAGCCTTCCTCGATAAATGGGCTATCTAACACTGAAAGAATTTTTCAAATCGGACCAGAAGTTCCTGAGATTAGCGCGTTCAAGCAAACAAACAAACATACAAACAAACAAACTCTTCAGCTTTATATATTAAGTATAAATCAAACAAATGTGCAAATAATGTAACATAAAAATCATTAACACAAATAATTATGACCTTAGGTATTCATTAACCGACTGTGTACCACTAAAAATTGAAAAAAAAAACCAACTCCAAAAACAAAACACTACAAAGTAAAAAATAACTTTAATGTCGGAAGTTGGTGTTCAAAAACGAAATAACCAAAAACACCAACTTCTTATTTTTTATTGGCAAGAATTTACGTATATAAAATATAATTGCAATATTTTTGCTTTCATACTGGACTTTTATGCTTACCTACCTACAATGTAACCTAGAATTTTTTTTGGGGTTCCTCTATTAATAATAATTGCTAAGCCTGAGAAAGGGACAAACCAGGAAAAGTTGATGGCAATGGGGAGAGTGGGAGACCTCTGCCCAGTAGTTAGAAAATATAGTTCTGATATAGAATGCTTTTTGTTTTCAGAAAAACCATGAACGTGGGTGCTGTAGGAGCTCTCCGCAGGATAAAGAGCGCAATATCAGTGGCGCGCCATGTTCTAGAGCACACTAAACATTCATTTTTAGCCGGTGAACTGGCAACACAGTTTGCGGTTCAGATGGGATTCAAAGAAGAGTCTCTTTCTACTAGTGAATCTAAACAACTTTGGTTGAAATGGCACAATGACAACCACTGCCAACCCAATTTTTGGATGGTAAGGTATTAAAAATATTAGAATTGAATGATTTATTTCAACTCCCAGCAAAACAAAATAAAACATTTTAATTTTTATAATGCTAAAAGATGGCCTATTTCCAACACACAATTTATTCAAGTATCTATTTATCTACTTAGATAAACATAACAAAATTATTTATCTAATCTCAGGGTGTCAAGCCAGATCCTAACAAGTACTGCGGCCCTTATCATCAAATTGAGAAGAAAGAAGATATACATCCTGAAGTACAGATGATAGTGGATAGATATAATCATGATACAATTGGAATGGTTGCTGTGGACAGTATTGGCAATGTAGCAGCTGGCACTTCGACCAATGGTGCTAAATACAAAATACCTGGGTATTAAAACGAGCTACAGACTAATTTATAATGGGGGTGTATGGGGTCCGTTGCCATCTTAAAGACCCAAGCCAACCTCACCTGCTAGCGGTGCACCCTGCTGTCCAACGGACGAGGCTCTGGCGAACCTGGTTTCCCTCTTGTAGGGTTGTGGGGGTCAGACGGCTGGTCGCCCCACGTAAAACCAACTTCAGTCATATATGTATGGAGAGAAACAAGTTAGGTAAGGGTACTCGGTCTAGGGCGTCGCCGCATAACGACGCGCAGGCACATCGCCCTAAACCTGCGATAAGTGGGCTAGGGCTACCGTGTCAAGTACGGGCACGGCTAAAGAGGATAGTACCCAAGAAGAAGTTCCGCTTTGCCACCTGGAACATTGGCTCCCTAACCGGACGTTGCCAAGAACTCGCAGACGTACTTGCGAAGCGTCGGGTCCAGTGCGCCTTCCTTCAGGAGACGCGCTGGAAGGGAAATAAGTCACGTGACATCGGGCAGGGGTACCGGCTAGTGTACACCGGATCACCAGCGGGTAGGAGCGGAGTGGCCGTGGTGCTGTCTAAGGACCTTCAGGATGGACTCCTTGAAGTAGACCGATGCAGCGACCGGTTGATGCGAGTTAGGGTGCTGTTCGAAGGGTCGGTAACGAACCTAATCAGCGCCTATGCTCCTCAGACTGGTTGCTGTGAGTCTGAAAAGGAGGCCTTCTGGGATGAGTTCGAGGACGTATTACGCGCTATCCCGAATTCCGAAGGTGTTTTGGTTGGGGGGGATCTCAACGGTCACGTAGGTCAGTTGCGCGGGGAGGGTATGGACGTGTTCACGGTGGTTTTGGTTATGGCCAACTAAACGCAGAGGGAGTCAATATACTTAGCACCTGCGCTGTGTCTGACCTAGCCATCGCGAACACATTCTTTCAGAAGAAGCCCCAGCATCTTATTACGTACCGTAGTGGTGCCTACTCAACCCAAATAGATTACCTGCTGGTGCGACGGTGCCATATTGGCAAGGTTACCAACTGCAAAGTCATCCCAGGCGAAAGCCTAACGGCTCAACACCGCCTCCTTGTCCTGGACTTTGCGGTTGTACCGAAGAAGAGAGTGACCGAGAAACGCAAACCCCGCACTAAGTGGTGGTTGCTTGATGGTCCTAGGCAGTCGGACTTCATCGCAGAGGTCGAGCATCTCAAGATCAGTGCTCCGCATGAGTCCGCTCAAGAGATCTGGAGTAGGATCCATTCAGCAATCACCGGTGCGGGTAAGCGCGTCCTTGGCACTTCTCGTGGTGGCCGCACCATAGGAAAGGAGACGTGGTGGTGGGATGACGGGGTGCAGGAGATGACAGGGAGGCATATGGAGCGGCTAAGCGCGCTTGCAAAAAAGCTGTAGCCAGAGCCCGCAGCAAAAGTCTGGCGCCCTTATACGACAAGCTGGAAACTGCGGAGGGGCAAAAGCTTATTTTTAAGCTGGCGCGTGGCCGGGAGAAAGCTACACGGGACATTCTTTGTGTAAGGGACGCCCAGGGTAAGCTGCTCTACGATGCCCCCTCTGTTAAGGAGAGATGGTGTACATACTTCGCGGAGCTGTCTAACAAACAGCATCCCCATAACCTTCCTCCGGAACCGCCTCCTAACCTTGGGCTTATTTCCCCTATTTCCCCCGACGAAACCCGCATTGCTCTTCGCCACATGAAGAACCGGAAAGCGGTCGGGCCTGACAATGTGCCAATTGAAGTGTGGAAGGTGATGGGCCCACATGGTGTGGACCTTCTGACGGATCTTTTTAACCGCATCCTGATCACCAAGGAAATCCCGAACCAGTGGCGATTTAGCCTGATTATCCCTGTTTACAAAGGCAAAGGTAGCGTACAGGATTGTGGTAGCTACCGCGGTATCAAGATCATGTGCCACACCATGAAGCTCTTCGAGCGCATCATTGACACACGGCTCCGTAGCGAATGTACTGTCTCTGAGTGTCAATATGGCTTCCGGGCGGGTAACAGCACCATGGACGCAGTGTTCGCCTTACGGAATCTGGCTGAGGCTTACAGAGAGAGAAGGAGAGCTTTGCATATGGCCTTTTTAGACCTGCAGAAGGCCTTCGACTGTATACCTCGGCAGTCCATCTGGTGGGCACTGCGCTTCAAGGGCGTTCCCGAGGCCTATATTGACATTATCAGAGACATGTACCGCGATTCCGTGTCCTCTGTCCAGACCGCTGTTGGCGAATCGAATGGCTTCCCAATATCTGTTGGCGTTCACCAAGGCTCGGCTCTTAGCCCGTTCTTGTTTAACGTAGTGCTCGATGTAGTTACGGCAAACATCCAAGATCAGCCTCCATGGCTAATGATGTATGCCGATGACATCGCCCTCGTTAATCAGAACAAAGCCCATCTTGAGCGCAAAGTCAACATTTGGAAGGACACGCTTGAAAACGGTGGTCTGAGACTAAATGTGGCGAAGACTGAGTACATGTCCTGTGGCAGCACGGATACAAACACCATCCGAATAGGTTCGGACCTGATCAGAAAGTCCGATACGTTCAGGTACTTTGGATCCGTGCTGCACGAGTCTGGCATCGTGGACGACGATGTCCAAGCACGTATTGGCGCGGCTTGGGCGAAGTGGCGCGAGGTGACGGGCGTTGTATGCGACCGCAAAATGCCTCCGAAGCTCAAGGGGCAGATATATAAATGCATCATTCGGCCTGTCCTACTGTACGGGGGCGAGTGTTGGCCAGCACTAAGCAGACACACCCAGGAGCTTCGCGTCACGGAGATGAAGATGCTGAGGTGGATGAGTGGCGTAACGCGATCCGATCGCATACGCAACTCTTACATCCGAGGTAGTCTTGGTGTCCGTGACGTGGGGGAAAAACTGCAAGAGTGTCGTCTGCGTTGGTATGGCCACATCATGCGCCGCCCTATGGAGTACGTTGGTCGGAGATGCATGAATATGGCTGTTCTTGGGGCTAGGCCCCGTGGTCGCCCTCGCAAGCGCTGGCTGGACGTCGTCAAGTCCGACATGAGAGCCAATGGCCTGACTGAGAAGGATGTTGAAGATCGGGCAAAGTGGAGGAAGCTAAGTAGGAAGGCGGACCCTGGCAATAGCCGGGATTAACGCCAGGTGGAAGAAGAAGACAGACTAATTTATAATGATTCAATCCAAATTATTGAATAATACATAACATTTGGGATAAGCAGTCTAATCGACGCGCCGACGGGCGCACAACATTTGGATTAATACAACAGCTTTTGGAAAAAATAACAATTTTACTACATTTATACAGAAGAGTTGGCGACTCACCCATACCCGGCGCTGGCGCCTACGCAGACAATGAAGTAGGAGGTGCCGCGGCTACCGGAGACGGCGACATCATGCTTCGGTTTCTGCCGAGGTAAGCAAATTTTAAGAAAAAATAATCGAGTGCTGTGGATGATCTTGGGAGAGGCCGGTGTCAGAGCCCATGGGCGACAGTGGTCTTTGAGCTTTTCTTGGGAGTCGCAACTATGAAGACCTATCTAATTTAATCTTCTATCTAATCTGTACTCCTATATCTATACTAATATAATAAAGAGGAAAGATTTATATTTTTGTATTTAACAAATAACATGGGGGCCCGAGCTGTGGACTTTGTTCGAAAGAGGCACCGTAGCCCTGGAACGTAAAGGGCACTAGGAGGAACACGGATGGGTTTTAGTCAGTAAGAGTCTAACACTCCCTCCTGCTTTACCCAGAGCGGGAGGAGTCATTTGATGATAAACCAACGTAAAAAAAAAAACGGGCCGAGTCACCCGCGTCCGTAGGAGAACACCCAATGCTTGACCCTACACGTGGTCCCCGGGTGGTGTCAGAATCAGGTGACACTTACTGGTGGTAGGCTTCTCGCGGCTTGTGACCACCCACTGGGCAAAGACGTACCGCCAAGCGGCCTAGCTGCGTTCCGGTACGATGCTCAGTGTAGCCAATTCAGAGGAGTAGGGTCGAAATAGTTGTTCCAATGCAGGCAGACCAACCAGGCTTGCTCTGACATGGGCGTATCGGGATCCGAGACACGGTGCGCCGCTGGCCGACCGCAGGTAGTTGGGGTCCCAAGTAGTGTGCTAGCCACACATGAAAGGCTGCCCTGCCAACTGTCGAACAATCCCGGAATGCAACCATCGTGCTGGTTGGTGACCAGATGTAAGGGCCCGATGGACAACCCGTGGGGCTAGGGCGTCCCCGCAGTCTCCAGACTAGTCCCTCAATGATGTCGTCCTGTCAGGGCGTGCCTGAAGGTTAGCAGCATGGAACCTCATTTCACTTCATACCTCTGTCATACCTGTCTTGCCCTGGAGCACCACTTCAGACCACGCGCGGGCGTATGTATGTACACCCGGGACGACATCTGCTATCGGCGTCTCCGCAACCTTGAGGACTCAGGTTTTCAACGCTGTGGGTTATAGTGGACACAGGCCTGGACAATATTGTCTACGCCTATGTCTACAGTTCCCACAGTGGTGATTTGGAGACAACTAGGCTCACACAGCACCTGAGTGAGGCTGTGGATGCGGCTCAGCAGCGGTACCCTTCTGCTCAATGGGTGTTACTGGGAGACTTCAATGCCCACCAACAGGATTGGCTCTTCCCATACCAGTGCACAGACCACGCTGGACGAGAGACGTGAAAGCTAGCGCTTGCGTTAAATCTTACCCAGCTGGTCCAGGGGGCAACGAGGGTTTTTGCACACTGCCAATTGCTTGGACCTTTTGCTGACAACAGATCCAGACCGCTATTCGGTGTCGATTTCTTCACCACTGCGTAGTTCCGACCACTATCTGGTGAAGTCTGTGTCCGTCTACTCCCCGCCCGATCCTAGCCCAAGAGGCACCCGGCGGGTATGGCGTTACAGGTTACCAGATTGGGATGGCTTGCGATCTTTCTTCGCATATATGTTACCCTTGGCAGCCTACTTGCTTTTCTTCGACTGATGCTTCGTCGTGCGCAGACGTCGTGACGGATGTGTTGCGTAGGGGAATGAAGTACTTCATTTCGTTCTCTAACATAACAATGTCTGCCAAAGCTCGTCAATGGTTTGGTGCCGAGTGCAATCGCTCTGATGCGCTTAAGCACGCGGCGTACCTCTACCTAGCATGGGTCAACGCTCGTACGCGCAAAGCAAATGACGTGAGACAGAAGAAAAAAGCCTATAACAGGGCTGCCAAGTCCTGCAAAAGGTGTTGCGAAGGGCTCGGTTTGACCACATTCGCCGAATAGGGAACAAACTTGCTTCATACCCAGCAGGTAGTAAGGCTTTATGGTCCCTGCCTAAGTCGGTTGAACCGAACTTCTCCCGCCCCTCATTACCACCACTGCTGAGACCCGAGGGGAAAGTGGCCCACTCCGCTGAGGAGAAAGCGAACTTGATTGCTTCTTTGTTTGCGGAATCTTTACGTTTGGATCCTCGTGGCGCGAGTATGCGAGTCGAGTATCTCGAACATTCGCATACATCAGAAGGACGTCCGTAGGGTACTGCGTAACCTAGACGTGAACAAAACTAGTGGTCCCGATGGGATACCGGCAATTGTTCTGAAGACTTGTGCGCCTGAGTTGTCTCCGATCTTGACACGCCTATTTCACCTTTCGTTTGAGACCGGAAAAGTGCGGAAGACTTGGAAGCAAGCTAACGTGCAGCCCGTACCCAAGAAGGGTAGTCGCGCTGACCCGTCGAATAATAGACCCATCTCGGTAACGTCCATACTCTGTAAGAGTATGGAACGCGTGCTGAATCATAAGCTCCTGGCATACCTAGAAGCGAATGATATCCTAAGTGACCGACAATACGGGTTCCGCCAAAATCGGTCAACTGGGGATCTTCTAGCGTGTGTCATTCACATCTAGAGTGAGGCCATAGAGAAGCACGGGGAGGCACTAGCGGTCACCCTTGACGTCTCGAAAGCCTTCGACAGGGTTAGCACGATAGCTTTATTAGTAAGCTTCCTTCCATCAATCTGCCCGCCGGATTGTGCGATTGGATCGCGGATGTCCTGAGGGATCGGTCTATCCGAGTGGTCATAGAGGGATGCTCGTCTGGTCTGCTGGATATTAATGCCGGGGTTCCTCAGGAGTCGGTGCTTTCGGCAACACTGTTCTTGCTGCATATTAATGATCTGCTTAAACCCGGTACCTTTGGGTATGCAGAAGACAGCACTGTTGCTGAGAGAAACGTGTCCGACGCTTGAGCTTGTGGGTCGCAAATCCGGTCTCTCCGGGAGGCTATGGTTGAGCGCTTGAACGTATACTTACAGGCTGTCTCTGAATAGGGCGATGCCAATCTGGTCAAGTTCAATGCTGCTAAGACCCAAGCGTGTCTATTTTCCGCCAAAAGGAGCCAATTCCACCCAGTTCCATCTTTCCGAGGTGCAACCCTGCCGATAACCGACCAACTTGAGCTTCATGGGGTTACATTAACCCTCAATTTTAGCCCTTTCATAGAGGCAAAAGCTGAAGTGGCTGCAAAGAAGTTGGGGATCCTAGCAAAGGTGAGACGGTACTTCACGCCGGAACAGCTGCTCAAACTCTATCAAGCGCAAGTTCGATCGTGTATAAAGTGCTGCTCTCATCTTTGAGACTGACCAAGGCCCCGAGTCTGCTATTTTTTATAAATTCGTCATTCCAACACGATCCTATTGTCATTTTGCTAAAAGTTTGTAATCTGCTAAATTTATAATGGTCGATCAGTGGTCGGTCAATGGTCTCGTAATAGAATCATATTGTAGTGATATTGTCGTATATTTTTCGATAAACTACTATTTGAATATTAAGTTATGCCAGATTTCTTTTATATATTTTAACATATTATTTATTAGTGTTCTATGCAATCTGAAGTAGTAAGAAGATTTTTCATTCATTTGACATTATGTACGATATTACCAATCTATGCCATTTCTTTCAATGGAGTGTCAGTGGTTGACCATTGGAAAGTCATAATGACGCTTTTATATTAGTAGATTACCAAACTTGTCAAAATCAACAATTATGAAGTCAATGATAGACCATTCTGGCACTATTGTAATAGCAGACTTGAAGCCCAGCTTGATGTCCTTGAGTCAATTAAGAAACGAGCCAAGAGGATCATCGGCAATGATAGGCTCGACGCGACGAGGCTCTAAAGTCTTGAGCTTGTCGGTTTTCTAACGGTTGCATTTTGGGGAATGTGCGACGGAATTGCATAGTTTAATTCCGCCAGGTTAAAAT
The DNA here is from genome assembly GCA_950371165.1 of Lacanobia oleracea. Lineage (NCBI taxonomy): Eukaryota > Metazoa > Arthropoda > Insecta > Lepidoptera > Noctuidae > Lacanobia > Lacanobia oleracea. The sequence goes on along the minus strand of OX493391.1, from coordinate 19,754,035 downwards.
TTCCATTATAGCCCGCTGATTTTAGGGGGAGGGGGGAGAAGGAGGTTTGCCCCCTGCACCACCCCCACCCCCCGGAGCGTCATGGTTATGGAGATATCCATGGTTAAAGTTTTGAGGTTAGAATAGAATTTGAGTTAGAAAAATAGGTAAAATTGAGTATCGTTTAGCAGGAGGAGGGAGTGGAGAGGTGCCCCCTGTGCCCTAGCACCACTCCCATGTAAAGGCGACGCACTGTTCTTGAGAAAAAATAATTATAGTAACCTAACCTCAAAACGTGTTATAGCTGCTCAACATTGCAGTCACGGGAGGCCCAGTCGATCGAGCCCCGCTTCGCGGGGCTCCTACTTCTGAGTGGTTTATAAAAAAATAACCACGAAGGGGATGGCGGGGTCTATTCGCTCGCTTCGCTCGCTCACTCGACCCCGCCATCCCCTTCTAACCTAACCTGTCCGAGTCGAGGTGCCCCCAAGTCCAGAGCTCGCTTCGCTCGCTCTTGCGTCCAAGTTCTCCTATTAGCAGTAGTAGTAGTCAGTGGAGATTTATTGGGGATTTTATTTTATTTATGATTTTTTTGTTATTGACAGCTGAGAGATAGCATGGCGTCGCTTCACGTTCCGTTCCACATAGTGTAAAAAAAAATCGTTAAAAGTTTGTGAATAAGTCAAAATAAAATTATATTTATGAAATAAACATGACATATAATTTAATAAAAAATACTTCTAACGTCAACGGAACGTAAATGGTCAACTTTGACGTCTGCCATGACAATTTATCTAACCTAAAAATTTGCAAATGGCGCACTATTTTCCAATTTTTATTGAAACTTTAATGAATTTTATCTCGTAAATTGTGACTCCCCGAATCTTGAAACTTTGTAAAAAGCTTTCTATTTGTGAGTACTATCTACAAAAAAATACGAACTTCCAAAGTAGCGGGCTATAATGGAAATTTTATCCTTCCGCCAAGCCCGTTTCATCATCGGATCACAAGACGAACGGCGATGCGCCACCGCTACATGGTTGACATCCCACCCGTACGCACAAAATGTTTTGGTCACACGAATGTGAACAGAATAGTGCGTACAGCTAAGAAGTGGAATTCCCTGCCGGAGTCTGTGTTTCTTGATAGCTACAACTTGGGAGTCTTTTAGTAAGCGTGAATAGTTTACTTCTAGACAGGCGTGCTACTTCTTCGACCACATTATCACTTACCAACAGTTGAGTTAGTGGTCAAACGCGTGCCTATCAATAGTAAAAATAAATAGTTAAATTAAAAACTACTGGACCGATTTGAAAAATTCTTTCAGCAGTGGATACCTACATTATCAGCAGGTAACATAGGCTATATTTTAACCCCGTACCTACTCCCACGAACGTGAAACCGCGTGACGTCCGCTCGTCTAATATATAAAAATCTCGTGTCTAAGTGTTATCGAACTCCTCCAAAACGGCTTGACCGATTTTTATGAAATTGTATAGGTATGTATATTTGTTAGGCCTGAGAATAGGTAGTAGGCTTTTTTTTTAAATGGCAAAACGTTTGCCCGGTCAGCTAGTTATAATATGCAACGTTGATACGACAGAGGGGCTTTCCTTTAAACTGCCTATACTAGGTACCATTTTCAAGCTCTGTACCAAAAATAAATTAATTAGGAGCAGTAATTTAGTCGCAAATGATTTTTAAAGTTTTTGTACGGTTTGAACACGATGTATCTTTTCTAACAGCTGATTATCGTCTAAGCATAGGTCATGCACCTTACAACGATGAATTTACGATGCGTTGCCGCTCTGACGCATGTCGAAGGACATTCACTAAAAATTGGCAATGCAAACAAGGAAGCAATCAATACACACACACTTGCACTTTCACTACGAAAGCGACTAACATAAAGCGAGCGAAAGAAATAGAGATAGGTCAGTTTGTTGCATCCTTGTTTTTTGCGATCGGTAAGTGGGGCCTCTATTCAGTGCGCCGACGCTGTCGTTTCGGAACGTACGGTTTGTGGAATTCGCGCGCAAACAATTGTGATTTTATTTTGTTATTGTGAGAGGACACGTAACTTGGGATTATTATTATTTAGTATTAGTGTTTTTTTTTTTGTGATTGACTGTTTTTTATGGTGATAGGACACGTAACTTGGGATTATTATTATTTAGTATTAGTATCTCCGGACCTCACTCCCATGGATTTCTTTTTGTGGGGGTACATTAAGGGTGAAGTGTATGCCTCAGAGGTAAATAAAATTGATGAGTTACAAAATAGGATTATTTTAGCATTTCACAAATTAAAGTGCTTAGCGACGGACAGTGATCTAATAAGAAAAATAAATAACAATATTCTCCGTCGGTATAATTTGTGCATCAATGTGAATGGAGAACACATCGAAAATTAAAAAATGTAGTGTGTTTGTTTTTGTGCGCGTACTTCGAAACGTTACCTAACATAAAGCCAGTGCGAGCGGAGGCCTAAGTCGCCGGCCGCCACCCCGGCCCGGCCCCCGCCGAGCACACGAGATACCGCACACCGGCACACCGCGCTCCGGCGCGCGCGCGACGTTGCCGCTTTGTTACCTAGCGGTATCTAAGGTCAGTGTCATTTTTTTACAAAGGGCGGTTGCGTTTTATTCGGATTTGCAAGCTATTTAGTTTGTTTGAAAAAAATATTTTCTCATTTATGGCGCTTTTTGTTTTTGTACCGTATCGAATTAATACTGAACACGTATAGTATACGTAGTTTAATTTAATGCCCCTCTGTCGTATCAACTCTGTATAACTACGGTTTTTTTTTCAGCTTTTTAGCAGTGGAAGAAATGCGTCGAGGAGCGTCCCCTAAGGAAGCTGCGCAAACAGCAATCAAAAGAATAGCAGCACATTACCCTGATTTTATGGGTGCTGTAATAGCTTTAACAAAAACAGGGAAATATGGAGCTGCATGTCATGGAATCCCATCATTTCCATTTGTTGTACAAGATAAAACACGAAAATCTTTTGATGTTGTTACAATTAAATGTTGATTTTTTAAATATCTATAATCTTTGTTATAAATAAACGTATTTATTGAGCGTAGTATACTAGGTGTTAGAAAAGACCACGTTCGAAACACTACGCTGCACTCCAAAAAGTCGATGTGAATGTGGCTCAAAAAGCTGCTCGACTTAAATGGGAAGGAAAAAAATATATAATGCAATTGCAAATACACATGATAATATATGTTTAAGGCAAATAATAAGTCTTTATTTGCCTTAAACATGGTATAAAGTTGTTACAGTCAGGTATTAATCTTAGGTCCACATGTTTAGCTATGCAGAATATTATGTATCAATTACATGCAAAATTAGGGTTCCGAACATCCGTAAAAAGCGGAACCCTTATAGAACTCGGGTGGCTGTCTGTCGGTCTGTCTGTCTGTCTTTCTCTCCGTCTGCCACAGCTAGTTTTCGTTGGATCTACTGGACCGATTCTTTTGAAATTTAGTAGGTATACACATGAACCCATGACACATGTGACCCAAACAGACGCGTTACGTCAATGAATAAATTTTTAATTTTGGCTTTTTGGGGCCAAACTACAAAATTTAAAAAAGATTTTCAAACTGTATCGAGTGACATATCAAATGAAGGGGCTTACTGTGAGGATTTTAACTATATTATTTTCATAATTTAAAAATAAATAGTTTTGAAGTTATTCAAGAATTTAGACCAAAAATGACCATTCGCCCCTTATCTCCGAAACTAAATAAATGAGTAAAATAAAAAACTAGTTCTAATTTATTTTCTGCCTTTACTAGTTCTAAATAACATAATATTAAACTACATCCTAAATTAAAAAATCTATTTCAAGGATGTGCAAATTTCCCTATTTTGAGCTGTTTGGCACCAATTTGGGCCTGCAATTTTTAATTTTATCTTCCCATCGTGTAAGAGATTTCCCTCTTCCCCTTTTTCACTGTGGACCTCCCCACAAGGTAATTTTGAGGGTCCATCTCTGGTCAGTGACCCTCGCTACGTTTCCTGCCCATTTGCACTTGAACTTCTGGGCATATAGTCTAGGCAAATTAGGTTTTCACCTCGGAATGAGAGATAGTCGGCTATAAATTTGTATAAACCAATGATTTTAAGAGCAAAATTTTAGAGCGTAAAAGGTCATTGGACACCTTAGTATGGAAATCATACCCATGGCGGACACAAACGAAATATAGCAGTGTGTAATCATGTAGGGCTCTGATTTACTATGACATTAGTCGCATTAATGTGAGCCACGGGAATCTCGAAAAAACAAGTGTTATAAACTGATATGCTGAATTTAAATAAAATGCTAGTTCATTAAAATCATTTTCACCAAATCAATCATAAGACCATTTAAAAAGGCAGCAGGTGCGTCTGTTGCTTACTGATGTCTGGCATAAGACAGATAATACACTATGCTAGCGATATGGGCGCAGCTCCCTACGGTGCGGCGGCCGTGTATACACGAGCAGTAGTACTCTTCTATACTTTGTCGTCCGTGTTGTGTTGGGTTTAACAAAATATATGTATAGTATTGTTTCGATCGGATATGACGTGACTGGATTCGCCCTCTCATCAATATCTTATTATCGATTAAATGTTGATTTCGATACATTTCTATGATATAATCCCCGTTTGGTCGCATGTGCTCGTGACAATAAGACCTTGCGATTCTCAAATGAGCCCGAACGTAAATAAGATTAAATCTTCAAAGGTCAGCTGTGGAAAGTTCTCAAAGTCTGGACTGTTTGCATCTAGAGGCACGAATGCTACTCTTTGTCTGTTCAAGTTATTTGCTGATACGTATTCTGCCAACTCATTTTCTCTATTCATATTTTGATTTATAATATCCACAAACTGCTCGGCGTATATAACGTTGATACGACAGAGAGGCTTTCCTTTAAACTGCCTATACTAGGTACCATTTTCAAGCTCTGTACCAAAAATAAATAAATTAGGAGCAGTAGTATAGTCGCAAATGATTTTTAAAGTTTTTGCACGGTTTGAACACGATGTATCTTTTCTAACAGCTGATTATCGTCTAAGCATAGGTCATGCACCTTACAACGATGAATCTACGATGCGTTGTTGCCGCTCTGACGCATGTCGAAGGACATTCACTAAAAATTGGCAATGCAAACAAGGAAGCAATCAATACACACACACTTGCACTTTCACTACGAAAGCGACAAACGTAGCGCATTTTGAAAGAAACAGAAATAGGTCAGTTTGTTGCATCCTGGTTTTTTTGCGATCGGTAAGTGGGGCCTCTATTCAGTGCGCCGACGCTGTCGTTTCGGAACGTACGGTTTGTGGAATTCGCGCGCAAACAATTGTGATTTTATTTTGTTATTGTGAGAGGACACGTAACTTGGGATTATTATTATTTAGTATTAGTGTTTTTTTTGTGATTGACTGTTTTTTATGGTGATAGGACACGTAACTTGGGATTATTATTATTTAGTATTAGTATCTCCGGACCTCACTCCCATGGATTTCTTTTTGTGGGGGTACATTAAGGGTGAAGTGTATGCCTCAGAGGTAAATAAAATTGATGAGTTACAAAATAGGATTATTTTAGCATTTCACAAATTAAAGTGCTTAGCGACGGACAGTGATCTAATAAGAAAAATAAATAACAATATTCTCCGTCGGTATAATTTGTGCATCAATGTGAATGGAGGACACATCGAAAATTAAAAAATGTAGTGTGTTTGTTTTTGTGCGCGTACTTCGAAACGTTACCTAACATAAAAGCCAGTGCGAGCGGAGGCCTAAGTCGCCGGCCGCCACCCCGGCCCGGCCCCCGCCGAGCACACGAGATACCGCACACTGCGCTCCGGCGCGCGCGCGACGTTGCCGCTTTGTTACCTAGCGGTATCTAAGGTCAGTGTCATTTTTTTACAAAGGGTGGTTGCGTTTTATTCGGATTTGCAAGCTATTTAGTTTGTTTGAAAAAAATATTTTCTCATTTATGGCGCTTTTTGTTTTTGTACCGTATCGAATTAATACTGAACACGTATAGTATACGTAGTTTAATTTAATGCCCCTCTGTCGTATCAACTCTGTATATTATCTTCGTATGGCCGCCGAGAAGCGTTGATAATTGCCGCGGTTATTCCGCAACGCAACATTAAAATATGTATGACGAAATATTTTAAAATCTTTCTTAAATCGTCCATTAATTGTTTCGATCACCCAACGGCACATTGTATTTAATCGAGATTTATTTGCGTCAAGTGTAGATAATTGTTCTCCTCTTCCTCTAGTTGGCGGCATGTGGGGATTATATCCACGTTCTTCAATTGCAGGGATCGAATCTCGAAAACCACGGTCCAATAGAAACACGTCGTTAGGTCTAAGATACCAATGCCAATCTGAATCTTCTCGCATCAGGCTGCGCATAATAGTTGCATCTGAAGTAGTCGCTGAATACGGTCCTACGACTTCTATTATACAACGTTGATACGACAGAGGGGCTTTCCTTTAAACTGCCTATACTAGGTACCATTTTCAAGCTCTGTACCAAAAATAAATTAATTAGGAGCAGTAGTTTAGTCGCAAATGATTTTTAAAGTTTTTGCACGGTTTGAACACGATGTATCTTTTCTAACAGTTGATTATCGTCTAAGCATAGGTCATGCACCTTACAACGATAAATCTACGATGCGTTGTTGCCGCTCTGACGCATGTCGAAGGACATTCACTAAAAATTGGCAATGCAAACAAGGAAGCAATCAATACACACACACTTGCACTTTCACTACGACAGCGACTAACATAAAGCGAGCGAAAGAAATAGAGATAGGTCAGTTTGTTGCATCCTTGTTTTTTGCGATCGGTAAGTCCCTCAGCAGTGCGCCGACGCTTGTTTTTCGGAACGTACGGTTTGTGGACTTCGCGCGCAAACAATTGTAATTTTATTTTGTTATTGTAAGAGGACACGTAACTTGGGATTATTATTATTTAGTATTAGTGTTTTTTTGTGATTGACTGTTTTTTATGGTGATAGGACACGTAACTTGGGATTATTATTATTTAGTATTAGTATCTCCGGACCTCACTCCCATGGATTTCTTTTTGTGGGGTTACATTAAGGGTGAAGTGTATGCCTCAGAGGTAAATAAAATTATTGATGAGTTAAAAAATTGGATTATTTTAGCATTTCACAAATTAAAGTGCTTAGCGACGGACAGTGATCTAATTAGAAAAATAAATAACAATATTCTCCGTCGGTATAATTTGTGCATCAATGTGAATGGAGGACACATCGAAAATTTAAAAATTTAGTGTGTTTGTTTTTGTGCGCGTATTTCGAAACGTTACCTAACATAAAAGCCAGTGCGAGCGGAGCCCAGCGGAGGCCTAAGTCGCCGGCCGCCACCCCGGCCCGGCCCCCACCGAGCACACGAGATACCGCACACCGCGCTCCGGCGCGCGCGCGACGTTGCCGCTTTGTTACCTAGCGGTACCTAAGGTCAGTGTCTTTTTTTTTACAAAGGGTGGTTGCGTTTTATTCGGATTTGCAAGCTATTTAGTTTGTTTGAAAAAAATATTTTCTCATTTATGGCGCTTTTTGTTTTTGTACCGTATCGAATTAATACTGTACACGTATAGTATACGTAGTTTAATTTAATGCCCCTCTGTCGTATCAACTCTGTATAGCCGTCTGTACAAACAATTAGAAAAGGCTTTACCAGATTGCGGAATTTGTGAAGGCTGTAGATTTTCTTTGGAAAAGGAAATTCGCACTCTTCTGAAGGTAAATATATGTTCCATCGAACACAAGAGTGGCTGCCGGATCATTTTGGCTACCACCAAAAATATGAGATGGGATACGAAGATTTCGTGCCACTACTTCTTCTCTGGTTATATGATTTAAACCCAGGTAACGTGGAACAAAATCTTCAGTTAAACATTATCTCGCTATTTTTAACTTCCTCTCCAATGTTCTTCTAGATATTTGGAATTTCGAAGCTAAGCGCTCATCACATTGACCAGTTCTTACTTTACTTTACATTTTATGTGATTAGTTATAGTTTTACTCGTTGGACATGAACGAGCATGATGGTTGAGAGCATGTTATGCTCACGCAATATCTCGCTGATGGCGGAGCGTGGGTTCGAAATGGTTGAGCTGAAAGGTGCCGATTCACGCGTCATGTTCGTGAACGGGCGCCGTCGGTTGAGACTTGTCATCTCTTACCTGCCGTTGGCTCATTTTAATCTTTATATTTTAAATTCTTATAATAAGCTTTTTTTTTATTTTTCCTTTGCATTGTCCTCACATACAGAAGCAACAAGTATATGTAACTTAGAATTTTGTAAAACAGAACATGATTTAAAAGAGTGTCCGTGGAGTTTCTTACACGTTCTTCTCCATAGAGATCTATGCTTTGGAACGTGCAAATAGCTTCATGTTTTTGACTGACCGACCTTGACGTTTCAAAAGTGCCTGTGAATGGTTTATCTATATCTATACTAATATATAAAGCTGAAGAGTTTGTTTGTTTGTTTGTTTACTTGAACGCGCTAATCTCAGGAACTACTGGTACGATTTGAAAAATTCTTTCAGTGTTAGATATTAGATATAGCCTATTTATTGAGGAAGGCTATAGGCTATATATCATCACGCTAAGACGAATAGGAGCGGAGCAGTAATTTATATATATATATAAAAATGAATCCATATTTCCCTTGGTCATCACATCACGCTTGAACGGCTGGACCGATTTCGATAATTCTTTTTTTGTTGTGTGAATTCTGGTGACGAGAAGGTTTTAGGCTATATATTATCACGCTGTGTGCTTTGGAGGATGAGCAATATTCAAAAATGTCCGTTTTAACGACAGGCACAAGGTTCGATCCCCGGCCAGCAACAGCTATTATTTTTGTATATACATATTTTATCTTTTGAACTTTATTTTTACACCAAAGTATCGTCAAAAAAATAATAAAATTGTTTTTTTTTTCACTTAAAATAACATTTCAATTTATATTTTACATTTGCCAAACAGTTTAGTGGGGAATTGTTATAAAAACCACAACTTAATACAACTTTGCAGATACTTATGCGTCTAACCTTAGCAATGTTTATCATCACGCTATACTTTCAAGGAGCTGAGCAGCGAAAAACCATGTCATAAATAAGATCGGCTATTTCAATAATTTGTTGACAGTAACCATAGACAATCGATTTAGAGACTTCCTTTCTAACGACTTAGTGTGGGTTCGAATCCAAAGTCATGTTTTTTTTAATTTTTTTTACATATTTTTAAATTATTCATTTCCTTTCTTTTTTATTTTTGCTAATATTTTTATACATTGATAACATGTTATTATTGTATTTTGTGTCTCTTTCTTCTTTTTTTTTGGCTTTTATCTTTGCCAAAATATAATCGCCCACATGTTAAATGATAATTAACAGAACGCATCACGTACAAAACTAATGTAGATAACTTTTACACATAAACCGGCTCGCTCCATCGTGGACTTTGTCTCTGTCATCTGACACAGACTAGAGTCAAGAGTAAACCCATTAGAAATTAAAAAAAAAGGTATTGTGGCAATTTACATGAAATCAACTTTACATAATGCAGATACCCATAATGCCATCTATTGACCTCAAGACAGCATGAGAATTACATCAAAACATATTTTTTTGTTATTAGTGCTACTTTTAAGACGTCTGAAACAAAGGGATTCTTTTAATACCTCGACGACTTTTGATACCTCGTTTCGATTTGCGTTTGCGATTCGAAATAAATTGAGAATTAACTTGATTCATCAAGTAGTTTCTTAACTTAGTTGTTTGAAGAATAGCGCCATTCATACAGCGCAAAATAATATTAGCCTACTAAAGATCAAATATGCAAACTAATGGCCTTTTTTATGGCCCGACGCCATAAAGAAGACAGGTAAAGGCAGCATGCACAGAGCGGTCCACGCTGCAGAAGACCGCATGGATATGCGTCGTGTGTGGTCACGATCTTCAGCATTGAAGCAATGACGGAGAAGAAGAAAAATGCGAACATGATAAATAAGAAGGCCATTCAAATGCGAATTATTTTACGAATAATGTAAAAAATTGCCGATGGCATACATCACAATCAAGAGATGGTTAGGTTATTTTAGAAGATAAGCCTATGTTGTCCGTTTCTTCAACATTAATTCATTACTTCTGTGAACGGGGAATCCACCGACCAGGCAGATCATTAATACGGATAATATTGACAAATGTTTGTGGGAAAAAGAAGGAAAATATTTCCATGAAAACGCAAAGGAAGAAAATGATATTACCATCCGATTACATTTTATGATTCCTATTTAAATAAATAATTTCTAAAAAACTTTGCAAAGGCACTTGGTTGAAAGTCACATGTATCTAACAAACTGTTATAGAAGCTGAAATAAGATTTCGGTTGATTGCTCCAGCATGAAGCTTAAAACTGTTCAATCCCAAGTGAAGCAACAGCTCAGGGCCAAAAAATTTCCGTTGCGGGTTTCACCGTCCAGTGGATCATGGGAAACTGTAAATCCCTAGGCAATGTTGCCAGAGACGAACTTTGCGTAGAGAGTTTCCGAGACGGTACTGCTGGACCTGTACCCACTTCTCCCTTTACCTTTCTCACTGATTTGTACATGAATTTGCCAGAGATCAACTTAACTTCAAGACAACAGATGATCATGGTCAACAAATTACAGTGCAGCATATACATGCGACTAACTACGCGACTTCTCAACCCAAGTATAAAAACCCTCCGAATAATAATAGCAATAATAACGGGTCATTGCCCCCTAAAAAAATATCTTATATAAAATATATTTTTTTAGGGGTCATCGTGCAGTCAGCACGATGGATCGACGATTTAAAAAAGTTGGCTGACAGTGGATGGACGTGGACTGCACAAGACCGGGATGGTTGGCTTTTTGACAGCCCAATGTACAGAGGTTGCTTCGATACCGAGAAATGAGTCGCCGACTTCAATCTGGAAATGAGGCCTGGGCTACCCGACGTGCAATAATCCCCGGAAGAATGAGGACGCACAGCAAAACCTATGTGCGTAGCTTCCTTGACTAACCTAGCCAGGACTCCTAAGCACAACGGCGCGAATGAGAGTCTAAGTGTTGATAACGGAATCTCAACTGTACTCTATCCATTGCGGGGTTAGTCTTTTCTTCCTTCCGGATAGAGTGTCAGCTCTATTGCGTGTTTACAACCCTAGCAACTTTCTTTAACATCGTGTATAGAAAAGCTTTATCATTACGAAAAATTACGAAGGTCGGTCAGCTTTTTAAATAGAAGAAACGATACAGCCAATGCCTTGCATTCTAAGGGGGTCAAGCAATGCTAGAAGTTGACTGTTCGTATATCTTATGTCACAATGGTTTCTGGTCCCTCACAATGGGCCTCATCAGAAGGCTTAAAGTCACTCAAGGGCAATGGAGAAGGCAATGCTTGGAGTTTTCTTGCGTGATCAAATCAGGAATGATGATGAAGGATCGCCAAACTAAAGTGGCAGTGGGCAAGGCATATTGCTCGCAGAACAGATGGTCGATGGGGCTGAAAAGTTCTGGAGTGGCAACCGCGTACCGGAAGACGAAACGTTGGATAGCCCACAAGGTGGACCGATGAAGGTCGCGGGTAGCCGATGGATGTGTAACGCGTAGAACCGGTCGTTGTGGCAACGCTTGAGGGAGGCCTATGTCCAGCAATGGAGGTCTTTCGGCTGATATGATGATAATCTTATTTTAGCGATCTTAAATAGCGACATCATTTTATTATACGACATACACGCAAATGAAGTCGCATGCATCTTTTTCTAATCATCTAAAGTATCTCATTATCACAGTTTTGTTATCGAACTTGAGCGATTTTTTGTTTTTTTTTTTTGTGTTTATTTATGGGACAAAACAACGTTTGCCGGGTCAGCTAGTTATATAATAATTAGGGTTGGTCATGTAAATTACAGTTTAAATTATTAAAAACCGACTTTTCTTAAGGTTATATACCCATGTATAAAATTGTCTAATTTAAAAAATGTTGCAGTTTGCGCGAACTCCCGCCGTCGGACGTTTAGTGTATTAAAAGTAATTGGAGATGAAGTTCGTGGAGTACTAACTAAACCCGCGCGAACGAAGTCGCGGGTGAAGTGCTAGTTTGAAATAAAATGCTTTGAATTTGAATTTGAAATTTGAGTTAAATAAATTCCTAAAGTGGTAGCAAGACGATCAGGCCTATTGCGATGAGACGGTGTTTGTTCTAAAATAGTTTAGTTTAGTTAAAGGTGTCCAAAAATGGAAGTAGTTGTCATCAATTGTTTCAATATTTTCAGAATCCAATTCAGACTTTCTTTCTAATCCCCATTTATACAAGTTGAGCATTACTAAAGCTTTCAATGTCGGGGCATTCACAAGCTCTTCCCAATCATTTTGAACTAAATGGGTTAGGCAAACACGAGCAAGTTCCGGTATACACAAATTGTGATTGTGCAACAGATAGAACTTGGCTTAAGTTGGCACACGATGTGTAGTCATACCTCTGCAGTTTAGAAATATACAGCGTCTCGCATATTTGATACACGTCTATATCCAGTAACAGTAATAAAACCAGGACCTTGTTGATCCCGAACTTCTATTTGTTGAACCGCCTCCGCCTCTCTATCTTCTTCTTGATTTCTGTGGATGGGTGACCTTTTTAACATACCGAGTTTCCTCCGTGTCTCGGAAAGCACGTTAAGCCGTTGGTCCCGGCTGTCATTTTTAGATCTTTGGCAGTCGTTACGGATAGTCAGAAGCCAGTAAATCTGACTCCAGTCTTGTCATGAAGTACCGTGTTACCCAGTTACTGGGTTGTGGAGGTCTGGTAGGCAGCCGCTCCGCATAAAATACTGGTATTCAGCTAAATCCGGTTTGACTGGAAGCTGACCCCAATATAGTCGGGTAAAGGCTAGGCAGATGATGACTTTGATAAGTGATAGCTGAGCTCTCTCCAGATCGAGAAATTTCATTTTTGCATCGTCACCCCATACTGGAATACAGTAAGTTATAAACGATTGCGCCGGAGCTCAATATATTTTATTAATAAGCTTTCTTGAACAAAAACGCAATGTTTTGAATATCCAAATTAACTTTCTGACTCTTTTCATCAGAAGCTCGGTATGAGGGTGCCAAGACAGTCTCTGATCAACAATAACGCCCAAATATTTTGTGAAGCCAACTTGTGTAATGACTTGGCAGCCAAAGTCACAGTTATGGTCGGCGTTGTTCTGTGAGACATGAATCGTCAGTGCAAAGTCAGAACTAGGCTAGGACCGTTGACTTGGGGAGACACAAATAAAGTTAGTCTTCTCAGTATTTAAGGTCAAGAGCCATAAGAACCAAGCTATCTCAAGGATCTCAAGGATCTTAAGCCAGCGCGCTATCTCGGCCAAACCCTCTTCAGCGACAGTTTTCACATGGTTCCAAGTCTTACCTGAGAAAACAACCGCAGTGTCATCGGCGTATGAAAAAATTGTTTCATCGTTGATTTGCATGTTGCACAGACTGTTTATATAAACGAGAAACAATGGAGGGCCCAATAGGCTCCCTTGTGGAACTCTGTGATATACATTTTCTTCGTCGCTAAGCAATTTAATAATTTTTACAATCTGCTTTCCATCTTTCAGATAGCTTTCAAAAAAGGAGCGAACCCTCTCATAACTATGCTTTCTAGTCTGCGCATTAGGACTGGGGAAACGGTGTCAAAAGCTTTTTTAAGATCTAAGAAGACTTCATTTAAGCATTTTATTAAACAATATTCTGCTTAAGCGCTTATAACAATATTCTAATTAGTCGCTAAGTGCCGCGCGGCAGCCGCGCTGCTGTCGCGCGGCACTTAGCGACTAATTTGAAGGCGCCCTAACTCTCGCGTAGAAAAACTACAAGGTGTCAAACTAAAAAAAAAAGAAACCATAAACAATCAGCGCTGGCCGAGCCGAACCGAACGAAACGAAAGAAAGTCAAAAACGCAAATTCTTATTCTTCTAATCTTCTCTCGCAAGTCGCAGTCTCACTGCGGCGCTCACAGTTCAACGTAAGTTTTATTTTCGTATTTTATATCTTTTTAGTCTATTCTATATTTGTTTGTGATATTAGTAATCCATCACTCACTGAATACACGAGTTTCTATTTAAATAATAAGTTCGGTATAATAAAATATAGTTTGTGCTATTGAGTGAGCAAAACCTCCACGTGGTTTTAGGTTTTCTTATTCCAATTTTCCATGATGATACTGATAATAATCATTCTCGGTATCCCCTGAGGTGTTCCAGTGAAGTTCATTAATGCGTCTGATTTTCATAGATCAAACGCTAATTTTGTTTTGAACAAAGACAACGCGATTAATTTAGTAACCTTAATTATAGAATGGCGGACGCAGCTCCAGCCGGTGGACATGGCGGTTTCCGCAGCAGCTTTGGGTCTCGTGGTGGCGATAGAGGCCGTGCTGATCCTCGTGGACGCGGTCGTGGACGTGGCAAGAAGACAAGGAGTGGGTGCTCGTAACCAAGCTGTGGGCCGTTTAGTACGCGAGGGAAAGATCGACAAACTCGAGATCATCGACCGGACCCTCCCTCAACGATGAGGTCCTCAGAATCATGCCTGTACAGCAGCAGACCCATGCCGTTCAGATTATGCGTTCAAGGCCTTCGTGGCTATTGTAGGTAACAACGGATATATTGGACTGGTTGTGAAGTGCAGCAAGGAAGTCGCCACTGTCATCTGTGGTGCTATCATCCTTGCCAAGCTGTTAGTCCTGCCAGTCCTCAGAGGTTACTGGGGTAACAAGATCGGCAATCCCCATACTGTTCCCTGCAAGGTAATTTGTTACTATTTTGATATTCAATTGATAGTTTTTGCTTTGATTTCAATGATGATACTGATAAAAATCATTCTCGGTATCCCCTGAGGTGTTTCAGTGAAGTTTGTTAATGCGTCTGATTTTCATAGATCAAACGATAATTTAGTTTTGAGTAAAGACCACATGACTAATTTTGTAACCTTATCTACAGAATGACAGATGCAGCTCCAGCCGGTGGACATGGGGGGTCCGCGGCAGCTTTGGGTCTCGTGGTGGTGTTAGAGGCCGTAGTGGTCCTCATGGCCGTGGGCGCGGTCGTGGTCGCGGCCGTGGACGTGGCAAGGAAGACCAGGAGTGGGTGCCCGTAACCAAGCTGTGGGCCATTCGCAAGAGAAAGATCGACAAACTCGAGATCATCGATTTCTTCCTCTGACCCTCTCTCAACGATGAGCTCCTCAAAATCATGCCCGTACAGAAACAGACCTGTGCCGGTCAGCATATGCGTTTCAAGGCCTTCGTGGCTATAGGAGATAACAACATATATTGGACTGGGTGTGAAGTGCAGCAAGGATGTTGCCACTGTCGTCCGTGGTGCTATCATCCTTGCAAAGCTGTAGTGTCCTGCCAGTCCTCAGAGGTTACTGAGGCAACAAGATCGGCAATCCCCATGCTGTTCCCTGCAAGGTAATTTGTTACTATCTTGATATTCAATTGATAATTTTTGTTTTGATTTCAATGATGATACTTATAAAAATCATTCTCGGTATCCCCTGAGGTGTTCCAGTGAAGTTCGTTAATGCGTCTGATTATCATATCATACATCTCAAAACCAAACAAGGATTGTTATAACTTCAATTTCATTTATATTTTTTTCCATTTTCAGGTCTCCGGAAAGTGTGGTTCTGGCACTGTGAGGTGACTTTGCTAAGGCTACTTATGCGGCTATTGCCAAGACCTATGCTTACCTCACTCGTGACTTGTGGAGGGACATCCCACTGACCAAGTCGCCTTACTCGTGACAAGCCTAAAGACAGTTTTATGAAACTGAAATAAATGTAACTACAATCTTTTTCCTGAATTTTATTTTTGACTAAACATACATTCAGAACCAGGGTCCCTATTCTCAAGTAAACACAGGTCATTTATATATCTCAAATTATGCACTGCTCTTCATGTTATATGACGTTAGCCGCCGTTGTGGTTTGCAGCTATGTAGCATCAAGACTGCAATAGAATAGCTTCGTAGGTAAATTCATCTCCAGCGCCAGCGGCTTGGCCCGCGTGGTATCTAGGGAACATACTACCGGGATAAACGTGTCGTCCGCTAGTCTAATATTATATATAACTAGCTGACCCACGCGGCTTCGCTCCCGTCAATTGGCTACTATACCTACCTATCCTACCTACCCTACTCCTGAATTTTCTTTGCTATAAACCTCACGGAGCCCGAGACCTTTCCAACGAATGCAAAACCGTGGAAATCGGTTCGTGCGTTCTGGAGTTTAGCGTCAGGAAGGAAAACCCGACTTTTTTTATATAGTAGGTAGAGATAAATCTCGTGTTTTAGTGGCCCGAAAAATACAGGATTGGAACCCTGAAACAGCGGCAGACCGCGAAAGAGATGGGAAGGAAGAGGCACAACACCGTAAGCATTAAAAGGAATGGAAGCCTCCCTTCGCTGAGCGGTGGGACAGTCATTATCATCTGCCTAGCCTTTTCCCAACTACATTAGGGTCGGCTCCGGCGGTGGGACAGTACCAGTGCCGGATTAAGCAAATGAAGCAATTGCTTAGGGCATCACGTCTTGGGGAGTACCATAAAATACACAGATAAATGGAACGAAATTTCGCAAACCTTCCGAAAAGTCAGCAAGGTGTTAGTTACAAGAGCCAAAAAATGCCTGATTTACACGTATTAAGTTAAGTAGATAACTAAATTTTAACTTAATTTTAAGTGGCTACCATGTAAACATACAATTTTATGGTAAGATGCAAGTTAAAATTTAGTTAGCTAAACAAATTAGGAATTTGTCTATTTTGTCGGCTAAGGTGGTGGGCGGGGCTTATCCCATACAAAACGATTACAAAAATGCAACACTGGTGTGAAAATGACATTGTCACCTATTTACATATATGTAACTACTTAGAAAATCGACGTTTTTTAAGTTGAAGTGGACGGAAAATACTACACGAAAGTTAGTTGAAAATGATTTAAAGAAATTAAATTCTGGAATTTGTGAAATCCAAGATGCAGAATTACAGGAATAAACCAACCAAAGAACGATCACTAATTTTCTTTTATAATTCGATCGATATACAAGAGTTAAAAAAACGACCAAATGCGTGTCGGGCCACGCGCAGAGCAAAAATTTGCACAGTTCAATATTTTGCAAACGCATCCTTTGATGGAAAAAACTTTTTTAACAAAGTAAAACTGACTTGGAAATCGGTTTTATTTTTTTGTAAAAAATATTTTTACTTTTCACTTTTTAGTGGTACCTGCGTACCACTAAAATGTGAAACCACAAACAGCGTACCTACTGGCGTGATGTAATGTTTTGAACTGGTGTAAACAATCAACAGACATGCGATTTCAGAAATCCCGATCCATTTCCTATTAAATTGAAGAGTTCCGTTGCCTACCTACCTACCTCCGAAGTTCTTCGTCAGATCTTCACCAAATTAAAATGGGACCAGTCCGGGAAAATACTCTTCCAAGCAAAAAAAGAATCATCCAAATAGATTATTAATTGGCGAAAATATCGCTGAACAAATATTTTTCATGGGATCCCATTATCAGATCCTGACTTATACCTTCCATCATCAGCTCAGCAACATGAGATGATGATTACCAGGCACAAATATCTGAATTGCGTTAGAAATGTCATGAAATACATTGTGTGTGCCTATACAATTTCCATGGAATCCCATCATCAGATTCTGACTTTGTGACAATGGTACCACCTTAGGAGTAGGTATCTATAGGCTTTCGAATAAAGGACGAATTTTTTAAATCGGTCCACACAATTGTGGACCGAGTTGCTTGTGAGCCGGTGAATATCCATAAAAAAAAACATACAGCCGAACATAGAACCTCCTCATTTTTGAAGAAGTCGGTTAAAAATAACAATACCTAAAAGACTGGTGACTTTTTATCCCATTTCTCACCACACTCTTTTAGGTCCTTATTATTGAAAAAAAGTTATTTCTCTAGTTATTGTTGACATCTTCAACTGTCCAAAAGCTTACTAATATCATATCTAAGGACAGAGTTTACGACTTCCTTGCGTTGTTGATCGTTGACCGTCCATCTTGAGCAGCTAGTCTATTCTGTAAGTAAACATTTCGATATCGAGCTTCACACCTGAGTGACAAAGCTCACAAAGTCAACTTTATTGCACACAATATAAAGGTCTTATGTTGTTGTACCTCGGATTCCGCTGTCGAGACTCGAAAATGTTGTTACAGAATAGCACCACAGATCTTGAATGCATATAGAAAATGTATACTCTGTGGTGATCTATGCGCCATGATAACCCGCGAAATTCAAATATTTTTGTAATTTGCCGTTCAGTTTGAATCTGTATGTTGAACAAAATACGATTCGCGTATTCATCTAAAGAATTTATCAATATCGTCCCCGTAGTTGGAAAACTAAATAACTCCGATTTTCTAGTTTTGAGATAAACGCGATTTAGTGTTTTTTTTTTCAATTAATGTTCATTTGTTAAAAAAATTGAGACAATTTTAGTGTCGGTAATTTTATATTTTGTGGACTTGATTATCTTTAACATTATGCTTAAACAAACTGGACTCTATCTTCAAAAATAACTAAATAAAATATATAAAACCAAGTTGTTTAATTTTGCCACAACTATTTTTTGTAACGTAACTGCAATTACTTATTTATTTTGGCTATTTATTTAGTTTTCCTACAACCTAGATCCATCTGGTAGAGTAAAAGAAGGTGAAATAAATGCAGTTATTGAATTTATCAAACTTGAAATATGTTTAAATGTAAAAGTTGAACGTTTATTACTTTGATATTGTTTAACTGTTACTGGTGCCATTAAAAATAATAAGCTGTATTTTGACATAAAATAGACTTTATTAAAAAATGAACAACAAATCAAAGGTATAGCAATCATTATAAAACTTTAAAACAACTCAATTCAAATAAAAATAATTCTTCATTGGTAATTTAGGAAACACAACTAAAATAAAACTCAAAAAATAATGTGACTCATCAGGTACATTGAGTACAAAAATCAACAAACTTCTAATATCAATTACTTAAGACTATTGATCCTACAATTAAGGAAAATAAAACATTTAAAATTCAAAACAATTGAAATGTCTGTACTTAATCAATACTGAAAGGTAAATGTAAGAGACATAAACAATAGTACAGCAACATAAAATAAAAACTACCTACATACACATTAAATAAAACACGGCGTATGTATGTAATTTAAAATCACGTAAATTTAACAATGTAAATCCCTAAAAACTCAAATAATTTTGTTTGTGTTGTTAGGTTTCAAAAGATCACCAGAATGTAGAGCAGGGGTCAAAATAAGTTTAATCATCGAGTTCAGATGAATCAGTGCAAGGTGGAGTACCCTGGTCTTCGTTTAAACATGGTAAACCTTCGTATCAGCCATGAAGCTCTTTAGGAATTATATTTTTCTTACAAAGCTGTAAAAGATCTTTCTTTTTTTGTTTTGTTATAGGAAGACATTGTTTATATGCCCGGGGAAGATCTTCAGTGTTTATAGTTGGCATTTCAGAGTTTTGAGTTCTTCTAGTCGGTCTCCCTGGTTTACATAGAGCATTTAATAAATTATATGGCCCATCGTAATCGTATCTGTATTTAATAAAACCAGGTAAATCCTTTTGAAATCTTAGACATTTTATTTTCAACCAACACACCTTCTCCCCATTCTCCGCTATAGTTTTGTTTTTAATTATTTTTGAAAAAAGTGATTTTACATCAATCATGTCTTGATACGACAACTCATTTACTTTATACGGATTTACATTTTTATTTTGTCTTTTGGATCTTGCCCGTTGCATAATTCCCTTCCAATCTATTATAGAAAACGTGACTGTGTACTTTTTTCTTTTTCTATTGCGCTGTGCATCGAATCTATCTCCATATAACTATGACCACTTTCGAGATACTTTTGTTCTAACACTTTTATTGTCCCATGTGTATGTACTAAGTACAATAAAAATGCTGCTATGTACTGGTTCCGGTTTTGTCCCGAGCATGTGTCTGAATAAAGGGTGACGTGCGTGACAGCCTCGGGTAGATTCTTAATCCATAAATAAATAGCAGATGCTATTTCCACACTGCCTCTTTTGCCGTTTATTTCCGTCCAGATCATACAGTGAGCGTCGTTTTGTGGAGGTTTAAACTCATAAATAGATAAATTATATAAATTTAATTTTCTGGAATAATACATTAGACTATCTGCAGTCGATGGAATCTGCAGTAGACTTTGCAAGTCCATGGTGACACACAAATATGAATCATCTTCTTCCGACCTCTTCTTATCCAGCTCTTTAGATCTATAAGACGCCTCTTTTCGCTCTATATGCTGAGTATATTCATTTAGGATATTTATATTACTTTTATCTTTATTGTAATTATTACACGTGCTACATTGGTCCTTCTTGGGATGATAGAACGCTAAATTGTATTGTGTGCCAAATACTTTCTTATAAATGTTAAATTTAACTGGCACTTTATTGTTTTTTTTTCATTCTCTGCACATACAAATCATACATTTTTGATATTGACAAGGTAGGCTCTAAGTATTTCCTGTTTGATTTTTTTCTACAGTAATGGGAATCCATTACAGGAAAACTTTCAATGTGTTTTGTTTGCAGGCGCTTGTCTACCACGGTTATCTATTTTTGTAAATGCACCATGATCATCCACGTGTTTTACTGCTGTTTCAATAGGACCAGTAGAAATGCAAAGAGTGGACATAAAATAATTCTTGCATACTTGTTCTAATACAGTCTTATTTTTATAAAAACCATATTGTCTGCTAGTACTTCTTTGTTTGTCGATCGGTACAGATTTTCTTGTAGTCTGTACCGGTTTAATGATGATGCGCTTAAGCAGAAACTCTTTTTGTAGCTTATAATCTTGTATAGACCAATAGTGTTTGCAAATTATTTCACGCTCGTTTTGTGTAAACTTTTCTGTGCATTTTTGACGGCAACTATTGCTGCATTTAGGACTTTTAGGTAGTTTAGCTGCACAAAGCTTTCCAGTTTTACTCTTATATGGCAAACATTTTCGTTTCTTCTCTAACTCTTTGTTTCTTTTCCAATTTGTTTGATTACTTTTTTTCCATCTGTAGATTTCTTTTTCCTTATTGCCTGTTTCTGTTTCTGAATCTGTTGTTTCTGCAATTGTGACATCGTGTTTCATGGTTCGTCTATCGGGGTTAACTAATGAGACTTGGTCAAAAGGAGTTTCAATAATAGCGCGAGTTGTTATAATTTTACTTGTTTCATGTTCAGAATCACTCGACGGAATTGAGTTTATACCTTCAAATCTCATGTTCATTAAAGATGTACGTTTTCTTTTTATTTAAATTTCTTCTTCTGAGTCCGGAATCCATGACGATCCAGAATCAGAAAAAGGTTCTTCATCTGTCGAAGGTGGCATTGGTTCGACACCCGAAATGGGACTTGACCCTCTGACTGGTGAACTGACATCTTTATAGTTGTATAATGGTATGTTGTCATCTTCATTTAAATTAATTTTACTGCTACACAAAGACATGGGACTGACATTTACGGGCATAGGTGCTGATTGGGGTGGTTTAATGTTATTAGAAATCATTTCGCTAGCCATTATTGAAGCAGGAGCCGATTCGCATGTAATAATCTTAAATTCGTCATGCTCAGAAAGGTTAAGAACATCAGGCGTAATATCTACAGTGAAATTTACGTCATTGGAAACATGTTTGTTAATTTCGGATGGTGATTTCTGGCATGTTATAATATTATGTTTTTGTGGGCTGACGGTACTTGCTCCTGTTGTTTTATTGTCTTATTTTCACCCTAAAACAATAAGAAGCCATATTGTAGGTATTAAATTACGAAAAAAGAAAAACAATAACAACTTGACAAGAGTTTATGCAGTCAAGTGACAGCATACTCAATTCTATACCTACTCTACATTGTTTTATTAAGTATTAAAAAACAGAGGATTCCATACAAATAAAAATAGGTAAACTGATTTGGTCACCCATCCACCGTTGCTTAATCTCGATTTAGTATTTGTTGTTGAGGTAGGAGTAAGTAGATTGATTTTATATACTTGCGTCAAGATATTATGATATGGACATGCCATTTTATCCATAATGTGCGAGATGCTTCTGATTGGTCGTTGCGTGCGGTCAATGCGTTGTTAACATAGATGAACATGAGATAAAGAAACAAAAGGCCCTGTCTAAGTTTTGTCTCATACTGTCAAGCGTCATTTCTAATTCAACAGTAAGGGACAAAATACGGTGTAACTAGGCCAAGGTATTTTTGAATAAAATAAAATACTGATTTCTTTCACCATTAGCTAACATTGGCAGCGTAGATTGATATTATTAATACGTTTTTCACCTTAAACACAAATTCGTGCTAATTTCGAAATTTCAGATTTTTTCAAAATCAATTTGGAGTTCCGGTATTTTAGAGGCATATCCACATTATCCTCTACGTTTGACTTCAACGACCTTAAATCGATCTACCTACTCCGACCTCGGGTTGTTATAGTGGCTATTTAGCGGTTAAATTTTGAAAATGTCAACTTTCTAGCTATCACGGTTCATGACATAGCCTGGTGACAGACTGACGGACAGACATACAGACAGACAGCGGAATCTTAGTAAACGGGAACCCTAAAAATGTTCAACAAAAATACCTAACAAGCTAAAAGTAACCTTAAACCTTCAGCTTAAGAGTCAAAATTCAAATGACAGCAGAAGAGTTATTAACTTCTCCCACAACTTAAAGTGATTCATATTATTCAAATTCGCTTAACTTAGGAAATAGTAAAAAATAATTATTTCAGTATTATGATGACATAAATCAGTCTTGGTTTCGTGGGAGATGCACTGAAGAGTATTTCTACTTACAAAAAATTGGTTCTAAATCATCGTAGCTACATACCTCAGATGAATTATCTTCTTCTTGGCACATATTCACCATAAATCTACCCCGCGAATCCATTATAGTGTAAAACTCTCACTCTGGTCACTGACGTCAACGCAATTGAAGGTTACGCATTACACTAAAATGCTTGTGACGCTGACGCGAGCGATGCGCGAGCGAAGTCACACGCGCTGTCACCCGCGCTTCCCCCCGCGCACTTCCTTGTTCCGATTCATTGAATAGACACTACAATATTTCGCGTGGCAATTATAAATAACTTAATCTATTTGATTTTATTTGCCTATCATCTTGTAATTAATAATTATCTAGTTGTAGAAGAAATAGATAACATCAAGTGTTTATAAAGTAATGTACGTTTTGACAGAATTCTGAAGAGCAAAATTAAATAAGTAGAGTTATTTAGTTTTCCTAGAACTTTGTTAGTTTTATGAGGTTTTATGATAGAATTTGTAAATTGAAGAAAAAATCAACAACTTATTTTATTTTATTTATTAAAAATTTAACTAATCATTGACCACAGTTATTGATTTATTTATTGAGTTGTTTATTTTTCCTTCAAAAAATTAGAATTAGTTTGAAGATATGCATTATTCCATCTGAACGACAAAAATGGATATATTTTTGGAACGGAATAAGATAAGTAAAGGGAATTGTCCAGATTTGGCCATTTTTAAACACGCTGCTATACAAAAATTTAATTTACCAATAATTATAATTCTATTTTAGTATATATCTGATGCTAATAATGGTGTATGAATTATCACTGTAAAAAATCTTGTTTTTTTTGTATTTGTTTTGATGTGACCAAGTCAGCTGGCTTTGAATTTGACTTTAATGTTGCCAAACAATAACTGCATATTCTAATCGATTTAAAATGTATCGTAATCTCTCCACTGTATTTAACGCAGTTTTCATCTAATCATATTATTTTGAAAATACTAATACACGATATAAATGATTAAAGACTTAAAAATGTTAAATTGAAGACTGCATTATACCAGAAGAACTTATAAAACAATAATCGATTCTATTATGTATCGATACAATTATATTTTTTTTATTTGGCAACACAATGCTTTAAAAATGTTGTGTTGAAATGACAGTTATCATTCGCTTTGTTTTTTTTGCATCGTGAGTGTTGTGTCTGTGAGTTTTATTGCGATTACTTTGGCTGTTTCTAAATGGATTCCGATTCTTCCCTTCTTGACGACCCTGGCACTTCCATGGACCCTGAACCTTGTATTTATGATGACCCTGGCACTTCTACGGACACCGTACCTCGCTCAAACGATAACCCCGGCATTAATGTGGACCTCGTGGACCTAGATCCCGTGTTTGCGGAAGTGACAACGCAGCGTTGTGTTAATTGTGGAAGCGATTTATTTCAAAGGAGGAGACATAATCTTACTCTAATTTTAGTTTTTAAGCTGGGCAAGGTATCAGGAACATATTAATCCACCTGCCCAGTTCCTTGACGATATTTTAATCAGTTATGAATCAGATTAATAAATACATTTTAATAAGAAAAACAAGTTTTATTTCATGCATAACCAATTTCAATAAAATGTTAAAAAAATATCTAAATATAAATCTTGATACAAAACTAGGTTTATATCTTCATTCTTACTGATATGAACTATTAAATCAATCATATATTACTAGCTGAACTGTTTGTTTATAAGTGGCCAAAGTGCCATAGAAGTTGGTCAATCCCCTTTCTGTAAGACTGAAACATGCGTCATGTTTTGGATTATTTAAAAATAGGGAAAGACAAAATCGCCAAAAACGAAGTTATTTAGTTTTCCAAATACGGGGACGATATAGCCCTCTAAGCCTCTAAGTTCATGAAGCCCTATAGAATGGTTATTTCATGAAAAAGTCATTCTTTATGGCTTCAAAAATATTTGAATTTCGCACTTTAATTAGAGAAGTGCACTTACAAAAACTGGCCAAGTGCCAGTCGGACTCAAAGGGTTCCGAACCAATTTCATTTTCGAAACATATTTTTTTAACACTACAGTTTTCTAATAGGTAGTTCAAACTAATCTGCATTTTTTTTTTTAAATTAGGCTCAGGAGTTTTGGAGATAAGGAGGGGGGAATGGTCAGTTTTAAAAAGGAAGATAATAAAGATGTGGATTTTAAAGATACCAGCTAAAGAAAATCCTAGTCAAAAGTTAGTACTAATATAAATTTTTTCTTCTATTTACTATCAGCTATTAAGCTTTAATTAAATTTGTTTGACGTCATAAATAGCTTCAGATTGAAGCAAGTCTTTTCTTTCTCAACCGGAATAAATTTGAATAGCTTCAGATTGAAGCAAGTCTTTTCTTTCTCAACCGGAATATGCTATGATCAGTGGTCATGAGTGCTTTCGCCAATTGGTTTTTGTGACGTTTCAGCCTTTGTTTGTAGACATCACAGGACCTGTCTATCTGCTCCCTCACAGTGGGCATTCAGAATATTCGTGTTCTTTACAAACCATGGGGCACTGATCAATGTCTCAACTGCTTTATTTTGGAAGCGCTGAAGAGTTTCGATATTGGAATGGCTTGCCGATCCCCAGAGTTCGATAGCGTAAGTCCAAACTGGTTTAATTATTCTTTTGTAGATCAAAAGTTTATTTTCCAAGCTGAGTCTATATTGTCTACCTATGGGCCAGTGCAACTCTCTGAGCTTTATGTTTGCTTGATCTTTCTTAGCCTTGATGTGGTCTCTCCATGTGAGTTTCCTGTCCAGATGCATTACCAGGTATTTTACATTTGTTTGCTGAGGTAGTTCAGTTCCATCAAGTTTCACCGGTGGACAGTCTCCGCGCTTTAGAGTGAAAGTCATGTGGGTCGATTTTGCAGCACTTGCTCTTATCCTCCACTTTTTAAGCCATGTTCCAATTTCGTCTAAATGTGGTTGTAGTTTCAGGGACGCTGTGTTAGGATCTTTGTGGCACGAGAGTACTGCTGTATCGTCAGCATACGTCGCAATCATGACCTCGTCAGAGTATGGCAAATCAGCTGTGTAGACAGTGTACAATATTGGATCCAAGACTGAGCCCTGGGGAACTCCAGCTTCTATTTGGAATAATGATGACAGAGAATCTCCGACCCTGACTTGGAACATTCTATCTTGAAGTTTACAGTTTTAGTTTATATAGGAGGCCCTTATGCCAAACACGGTCTAACGCCTGTTGCACGTCTAGAAAAACAGCAGAGCAGTACTCTTTTCTTTCTAGTGCTTGGCGGACGGTGTAAGCTACTCGATGGATCTGCTCTACAGTGCCGTGATGTGCACGAAATACAAACTGATGATTTGGTACCGGTCAAATGTAGCATCTTTACTTTCCGTAGGTATCTTTACCTAAGCATACCCTGTACTAGTTTCTATTAATTATTGTTTTATCTGTGGCAGTTTATGCTATTCTAAACATATAGGCAGATTTTATAATAAACTGAAGTTTTTAAGCTTGCAATTTCGTTAACTGTCAAAATAGTGATAGTCTGCTTTTACATAACATAATGGTCAAAAACGTCCGCGGCGTCATCTTATAAAGGCAATTTTACCTATGAATTGGTAGTGCTTATTCAAACGAAGATAGTTACTTCAAAATCAAATACATCGCTTGTTTATCGCCAGAAATATTACCAACTTTCATCGCGTGTACTTTGGGCACGCATGGAAACTATAGGCTAGCTAAAGTTGTCAAAGTGTCAATTTTACCCAGCTCATACTTTTGGCTTTTATAGCAAATATATGTGAGATTTAGTAAAATCCATTGGTTCAACCAAAAGATACGCATCTTTTTTATAAAATAAATCAATAAAAATTTAAATAACTAGAACCATGTTGGAATGAATGCAAAAAATGAAAAAAATACGGTTATGTTGCCAAGTTTGACGTACCACTTTTTGTTCTAAGTATCGGATGGAGGCGTTGCAAAATCAGTTTTTCGTAGAGCTTGGACATTACAGGGTTTCCAGCTTTTGCAACCATGTTTATTATGGATATTTTCCATAAGAGTGGAAAATATTGTAGCCCTAACACCGCGTTAAAAAGCATTGTTAGGAGGACTATACCCTTCCTTGACAGCTGTTTCAATATCTCTGCTGTTATGAGAGCAAATCATTGTGCCTTTTTTGTTTTAAGTCGGAGTATAGTTTTCTTTACTTCTGCTGGGGTTATTAGTTTCAGTGGCAATGACATTTGTTGGTCACTGTTAAGAAAATCGTCAATTTCCTTTTCAAAGCACATATGATCAGTCTCATTGGGCTTGAATGAATCCTTCAGAAATCGAGCAAATAGCTCTGCTTTATCTGCTAATTTCCTTGACCAGTTGCCATTTGGTTGTCTCAGTGGAGGAATGTACTCTTTAGGTCTTCTCACAGATTTTGTCATCTTCCAAAGGGAGTAATTGTCAGCTTAGAAGCTTGTGAAGATAGGGTCTTAAGCTTACCTTGCAGGGTGTTGTTCTCATTTTCTTTTAGGAATCGCTTTAGCTCCTTTTGAGCCTTATTGTGTGCGGTTTTATCTTGTCGATTTCTACTTGAGTGCCATTGTCGCCGTAGCCTTCTCTTTGAACATTTACGAGTGGCGCGTGGAGGCGCAACGCCGGGGCGAGACACCTCTGCCGCGGCAAATCGCAGCAAGACGGACGGAGCTCCGGCAGGATCTCATGGCGATATGGAGACAGCGACTGTCGCAACCCAGCGCTGGGCACGCAACAATCCAGGCGATAAGTCCCCTCTTTGAGGAGTGGCTGGAGCGGTGCCACGGCGTCCTCACCTTCCGCCTGACACAGGTACTCACCGGACACGGTTGTTTCGGGAGATATCTGTTTCGGATTCGGCGGGAGGACGCACCCGGGTGTCATCACTGCGAGGATCGCGCGAAGGACACGGTGGAGCATACGGTGGAGGTCTGCCCTGCTTGGGCGGAGCACCGCCGGGTCCTCGTCGAGGCGATCAGCGGCGGCGACCTCTCGCGACCGGCCTTGGTTCAATCTTTGGTCCGGAGCGAGGAGGCATGGGAAGCGACCACCTCCTTCTGCGAAGCAGTAATGCTAGCAAAGGAGGAGGCCGAACGTGTGAGAGAGAGGGAAACCTCACGTCCCGGTCGCCGCAACAGAAGAAGACGCCCAAAGCGTCGGGAGTCGCAGGACGATTCCCGGCCGCCGTAGGCGCGGGCCTGCGGACGGCGAGCAGTGGGTGGCTCGCCGTCTGATCAGAACTAGGCCCGGGTCGGCGGCGCGCTGCGATGCCAGCGTGCCTCAAAGAGATGTCAGCGTGGAAGACGGGGCCCGCTAGGGCAGGTGCCTGCTGGGGCTGCGGAATCTGTTCGAAAGAGGTGCCGCAGCCTTAGAACGCAAAGGGCACTAGGAGGAACACGGATGGGTTTTAGTCAGTAAGAGTCTGACACTCCCTCTTGCTTCACCCAGAGCGGGAGGAGTCATTTGATGATTTCCCATACTAAAAAAATAAATAAATGGGGGCCGAGTCACCCGCGTCCGTAGGAGAACACCCAATGCTTGACCCAACACGTGGTCCCCGGGTGGTGTTAAAAAAAAAAAGCCTTCTCTTAGAAGCTATCATTTTTTTTATTTCCAAGGTAGTATTCTGCAGCTTTTCTTTAGACTCAAGGTATGGGGTAGATGACCACGCTGCCTTTTGGATTAGATTGGTCACGTACATAGCGCAGTTCTCTACGTCATCATCTTCTGTATTGGGTGACATCAACATTACATCAATGTAGTCCCGGAAAGATTCCCAATCGGTTTTGTAATTATGTAGCGTCTCCCTATATATGACAGTAGTGCTCAGCGTACAGATTACGGGTGTGTGGTCGGAATTACCATCTAAGCATGATTCCGTTTTTGTGTACATTCCTGACATTCCCTTTGTAATGAAGAAGTCAATCAGGTCAGGCGTTTTGTTGGGATCGGTGGGCCAGGTACGTTGGTTCGCCGGTTGAGAGAGCACTGAGTGAATTTTTGTCGACCGCTTTTTTAGTTCTCTACCCCGTGTAACCCCGTACCTCTCGAGCTCGACACTCAATGTTTACGTCAAACTCCGTCGCGTACCGCGGGCGCCCGCTTATTGCAAGCGTAATATGACCCGCTCCCGAAAAAACGTTATTGCTCTGTTTCTATAGCATGCATTCACACACTTGAAACGGTTTCAGGTTCTTGAATGATGGTGTTATGAAATTTCAACATTGTTTAAATTGTTTAAACAATGTTGAAATTAGAACTCCAGAAATAAATATATCCTATTCAAATGAGAGAACTTGCTGAAAGCAGTTACGTTTCTATATTATGTTGATTTCTTACAGCATATTTTTACACGAAATTTTAGTAACTAGTTCATGAAAAGACAAATAATAATCTAATTAGAATGTTTTTTTAGGAGTTCTGTATCCGATTTCTGCAATATTCAAACTCAAACATCACAGAGCGCGGTGCTGTTTTCGTGAATTTGCATAGTTCAATGCACTAATTTGTAAACGATCATCAGAGATATAACAAACAGATTCCAATAAGAAATGTTTCTAGAATACTGCTTATATATTCTTTGACTCATGATAAACAATAAATCGTTAAAATATTCCACTATAATTGTAAAATATCAAAATAACCTAGGTGAGGGAACAAATCGGGTAACTTTATTCGTAGGCCATTTTCACCCAGTAATTTAGGTGTTTGAATTTGAATATTAGTTGAAAATGAATAAGAACAAAGTAATTTATCGATTTCTAACTATACTAACCATATCTTTCATAGAATAATAAAGAAATATCGACCTCTGATGTGGTCATAAAAATGTATGGAATTCTAACATTCCGTAGGGTGGGGATGGGGAACAAACCACTACAATATCGATAAGTTTGACTGAGTTCAGTCAGGAAAATAAAAAACCAATTTAGATTGACATACTTTTCTTTACTTATTGTGCATATAAGTTTATAAGCTAATAATAATAATAATCTGTGGTCCGGCTGTCAAGTTGGCTGACAGCAAAAATTTTCATCCCAAATTTTCATATAAGGTGGATGCTCCAGGGTGGCCCGCGAAATTCAAATATTTTTATGTTTTTTGCAATTTGCCGGTCAGTGTGAAGCTGTATGTGGATCAAATGCGATCTGCGACCGTAACGCGTATTTATCTAAAGAATTATAACCATTTTAATCATCAATATAGCCCTCTAAGTTCATGTAGTTCGAAAGAATGATTATTTCTGAAATATTTATACTAACCTGACTGCGTACCGTGGTCGGATGCTCTCTCTGTTTCAGGTACTTGAGCCAGCTGTCAACGTTTCAGCCCAACGATTATCGGATCAGGTGCGGGTTATCCAGCGTAACCGTATGTTGGATGACGCCGTACTTGATAGACTGCGTCTGGAATCACGGAGCAGCCGCGTCTCACCTACTTCGCCACCGGCCGCGGTGCAAATACAACCCAGTGCAAGTGTTTCACCGCGACCCATTTACGTCGGTGAAGATGATGATAACGGGGCCACATCCGTGAGTACCCAATGCAATGAGCGATTGAGGAGCGCTTTGGAGGATGCCTTCCGAGAGTATCGCTCCACACCGCCTGGGCTTAGACCTCGTCT
The DNA here is from genome assembly GCA_950371165.1 of Lacanobia oleracea. NCBI lineage: Eukaryota > Metazoa > Arthropoda > Insecta > Lepidoptera > Noctuidae > Lacanobia > Lacanobia oleracea. The sequence continues at coordinate 19,723,398 of OX493391.1, read as the reverse complement.
ACCTCGTTTGCCCATGCATAATAAAAATAGGGCGCTGGTGTGTGCTCTAGATTCGCAGCTGACAAGTTATTTTAATAGCAGCGAAGACCTTGCCGATACCCACTCGATCTTGTACTGTGCGGCTGCAGCAGCATGTCGTGTAGCTCATGTCAAATTTCCTAGTAGTAACAGAGTTACACGACCAGCTGTACCAGCTTGGCAGTGCAGGATCGAGCGTCGTATCGGTGAGGCTAGAGCACTCATTGGCAAACTAATCTGCTTCAGGGAGGGCAACACTCGCCGCAGAGTGATGCGCTTTGTGATACGGGCGTTCTCGGGGACTGATATTAGTCCTTGGGATTATCTGACCCGCGTCACAGAGCGTATCGACTTCCTGAAGCAGAAAGTCTATGCATGGGCAAACCGTATACGTCGGTACAAGCGGCGAGTGGAGCGATACACTCAGAATCGCACATTCCAAAGCAATGAGAGGAGGGTTTATAGGGCTTGGGAGCGACACGACCAAGGTGTGACTGATACGCGCCTACCGGACGATGATGCTATGTGTTTATTCTGGCGCAGCATCTGGTCGGTGCCTGTCAGTCATACCGAGGGCGATTGGATTCGGGAGGTCGAGCGCGCGTGCGATCCGATACCAGAAATGGGGGCAATTAACATCAGCCCCCAAGACGTAGCTCGTGCAGTCCGTCCGTTGCCTAACTGGAAATCTCCGGGACCGGACGGGCTGCACAACTTTTGGATTAAATGGTTCAAAAGATCGCACGCTCGCTTGGCATCTCAATTCCAGTCTGCGTTAGAGTCAGGGTCGCTGCCCCAGTTCCTAACTACAGGAATAACCCACCTGCTCCATAAATCAGGTAGTACCGCAGAGCCTAAAAATTATAGACCGATCACGTGTTTACCGACGGTCTATAAAGTTCTTACATCCATTTTGAGAGTAAAGATTAACCATCATATTGATAGTAATTCAATAATGTCTGCTTCTCAGAATGGATGTAGGAACGGGTCCCGCGGTACTAAGGAGCTGCTCCTCATCGACATAGCCATTAGCCAACAGGTTCGACGTTCCCGAAGAGATCTGTCGACATGCTGTATAGATTATAAGAAGGCCTATGACTCGGTGCCACATACATGGTTCATGAGGGTGCTGGAGCTGTACAAAGTTGATGCAGTTTTACGCACCTTCCTGATGTCGTGTATGAGGCAGTGGAGGACGGTTCTTCACTATCCAGGGTGTCGACAGACCCAGGCGAACAGCAAACCGATAAGGATCGAGCGTGGCATATTTCAGGGTGACAGTCTGAGTCCACTGTGGTTTTGTCTGGCCCTCAACCCTCTTAGTACATTGTTGGAGGGTTCGGGCCAAGGCTACCGGTTGAGAAGAGGTGGTCAGGTCATATGGCACCTTCTTTACATGGATGACTTGAAACTCTTTGCTCCTAACAACTTGCAACTGATGAAGCTACTGAAGGTAACAGAAACCTTCAGTGGCGCCATCAGGATGGAATTTGGTTCGGACAAATGTGCGGTCATGCATGTAAAGCGAGGGAAGATTATGGAATCCGAGGGAACACAACTCTCGGATTCCATAGACCTTAGGTCCCTCTCCTCAACCGAAACTTACAAGTATTTGGGTATGTCGGAAGCGTTAGGCACCAGTGCTGCTGACATGAAACAATCGTTGAAGGAGCGCTTCTTTGGCTGCCTGAACAAAGTACTTAACAGTCTTTTATCAGGCGGAAACAAGGTCTTCAACGGTTGGGTCATGCCGGTTTTGATGTATTCTTTCGGCATACTCAAATGAACTCAGACGGAACTTGACGCCCTGGATAGGAGGGTACGTTCACTGCTTACCGCAAATCGGATGCATCACCCACGGTCATCGGTGATGAGGCTGTATATCCCGCGGAAGTGCGGGGGTCGTGGCTTCTTAAATGCTAAGAACCTGCACAACCGCAAGGTATGCAGCCTTAGGGAACACTTCCTAGAGGCCGACGTGGGTATGCATCGAGATGTGGTAGCGGTGGACAAAGGCCTTACCGCGCTCTCCTTGGCCAGCGAGAACTGGCGCAAACCTGTGGTATTAGATACTAACGACCGCAGGGAGGTATGGCAGAGCAAGGAGCTTCACGGACGCTTTTATCGGGTCCTACATGGGCCCGATGTAGACTTCTTAGCGTCCGTAGCCTGGCTTCGTTTTGGTGACCTCTTCGGGGAAACCGAAGATTTTGTCTGTGCAATTATGGACGAAGTTATGATGACTAATAACTACCGGAAATACATTGTGAAGGACGATACGGTTGACATATGTCGGGCATGTCACCGGCCCGGGGAATCCATCCGCCACAATATTTCCGATTGTTTTAGTCTGGCTAACGGAGACTATTTGCACAGGCACAACCTTGTAGCCAGGATTATCCACCAGCAACTTGCTCTTAAATACAGTCTCGTGTGTGGAAGTGGAATCGGAAGTACCGTACTATAGGTATGTGCCCAACCCAGTTCTCGAAAGTGGTAGTTGCACATTGTATTGGGATCGGTCTATCATCACTGACAGGACTATTGTTGCCAATAAGCCTGATATAGTGGTGATAGACCGAATAGAGCGTCGCGCAATGATTGTTGATATAGCAGTCCCTCATGACGAGAACCTCGTGAAGTCAGAGAAAGATAAACAAACGAAGTATATTGACTTGGCTCGCGAGGTTGTCGACATGTGGGATGTGAACACAGCAGTTATTGTGCCGATAATCGTGACGGCCAATGGCATTATTGCCAAGAGCCTCGACCAACATCTCAAGAGGCTCTCGTTGGGCAGCTGGATCAAGGGCTTGATCCAGAAAGCAGTACTCCTGGACACGGCGCGCATCGTTAGGAGGTTCCTCTCTCAGAAGCCCTGACCACCGGTAGCTTGGACCCTGTTCTTTTTTTTTTGTCGATGGCCACTCGCAGTTTCAACCCTAGAGGGTTGTCAACTACTGAACCGGACTATTGGACCCTGTTCCCGAAACCGGTGGGTTATGTACTATTTTTTATATTTTTAAATGTTTTTTGTATTTTTACAGAAATATTTAAAAATGTAATTAGTATGTATATATAAATGAATAATTGGAATAATAATAAAAATGTTTATTTACAAAATACGTGCATCGAAGAGGAACTACGGAAACTCGCTCGCGTTGGGTATTCCTATCTATACATATAATAAAATCGTAGACCAACCGTGTCTGTACATTGAATATTTTTGCACAAAAATTACATAGAAAAGTTAGGAAAAAGATACAAAACACAAATATGCTATTTTTGAAATTTTTGTCTGTTTGTCTGTTTATCTGTTTGTCTGTGCGTTTGAGGGAGCATCACGCATAAACTACAGATTGGGTTACAAATCTAGGTACTTAAAAATATTAAGTGATAACCCGAGTAACATTTAGCGTTTATTTCATCAAAATCGACCCACAAAATAAAAAGATATTGAATTTTTAAGTTTAGGAAGAAACATCATCGAGCGCTAAAATAGGCAGTTTTCATTGAGACTCCAGAGACTTGCAATGCCATCTATTCAGAATAATAGTAGTATCAGATGTGTGAAACGAACTTCAAAACATATTGTTGACTTATTTGATAAACTCTTAACATTATGTAGCAAGCAAAAGAAAAGTGAACATGTTATTATCATAATATTATTATTTATCGTAACACATGTGGGCTCCTAAGTTCAATTCAAGCCCATTTTTGACAGTTTAACTACATTGTCGATAGATGGCGACGTACTGATGACGAGTTTTTCTGAATCGCGGTGTTAAGATTCTCCTCAGGAATATGACTTCAGCCCATGAGCATTAATCTGTAGTTTATGTGTGATGCTCCCTCAAACGCACAGACAAAAATTTCAAAAATAGCATATTTGTGTTTTGTATCTTGCTGCAGAATTTCTTGCACGTTCTTTTACACAGTGATCTACTTACGTTTAAAAAATCCCAAATAGCTTCATGTTTTTGACAGACTGATCTTAACAATTCAAAAGTATCTACCTGTAAATAAATGGTTTGAATCTTGAATATCTCCCAAAGTAGGTACCCCCGAGATAAGAATGCGTATGTGTTATTCCAGACTATAATCTACCTCTGTGCGTAATTTCATCCAGATCCGTTCAGCCGTATTGTCGTAATTGAGTAAGAAACATCCAGCTAGCCAAACTTTCGCATTTATTAGTAAAGAAAAATTAGAAGTAAGATAATAGGCTGGCATCGACCTAAGCGCACGCGAACGACGTCGCGGGCACAGCTAGTTTGTATAATAATTGTGTCGTGTTGTATTGTTGTTTGTTTTATTGTATTGTTGTTGTGTTTTGTATCGTGTTGTCGTATATTGTATTGTATTACTTTTGTACAGATATGATAATAAAATTTATAAATACAGCAAAAATAATTGCAAGATTTTTATTTCGAATAAACCATTTACAGGTACTTTTGAGTTGTCAAGGTCAGTCAATCCTAGGGTTATGGAATTGTTCGAAAGAGTTACCGCGGCCCGAACTCAAAGAAAATTTGGAGGAACACGGGCAAAAAAACTCCATGAAAACTCTTTTGCATCCTTTTATGTATTACCGTGAAACACGCCAACTTTGCCCCCAAGGGAAACTTTGCCCGAAGAGCAATTTATAAGCATATCTTAAATTTCCAAAAATACTTTAATGTTATGGCAACATTGATTGATTGACTGTGGTGTGGTGGAAAATAGGTTATATTTATGGCAGTACTGACTATCGTGATTGTTACAAATACAATAATTAGCAACTTTGCTTAGTAACTTGTTAGAACTCGTTGAGTGAGGTGTGTGTTTTTGCGGGCATATTTTAGTGCAACTTTGGAAGTAGATTCTGCGAGATGGCGAAAATACAGGTGAGTTTACTTTATAGCATGTCATAGAAAATTATTCGAAGAGTCTATGAATGTTAGTGTCATTGCTCAGGGTCTTTTAAAACTAAAGTTATGATGATGGGCAAAGTTATCTAGTAAAGTTCCGACCTACGATTGACAACATTGCCCGCCATCAACTCAACAATCACCACAACAACAACAAGGATTCAAGGAATCCTTAAAGTTTTTTTTTATACGACGTAATGAAGCAGGTAGGTATATGCGGGAGGTATACGCGATTTTTGAAACTTCGAGGGTTTTTTTTTTCAAAAAATATATTTTTTATTTTACATATTAAGTAGGTATTTAATTAATAAAATTTAAACACGACATTAGTTATTGAGTACTGAGTGACTACCTGCTTCACACAACCATTTAATTTGAACTTTTTTTAACCGATTTCAAAAAAAGGAGGAGGTTCTCAATTCGGTTGTATTTTTTTTTTATGTTTGTTACCTCATAAGTCCGTCATTTATGCACCGATTTGAAAAATTTTTGTTTCATCTGAAAGGGTATACTTCTCGATTGGTCCCATTGTCACCATGTCAGAATCTGATGCTGGGATCCCATGAAAATCGAGGGCAACCCTCAAATTTTATAGGCACATACAATGTTTTTCATAAAATTTCTAACGCAATTCAGATATTTGTGCCTGGTAATCATCATCTCATGTTGCTGAGCTGATGATGAAAGGTATAAATTAGGATCTGATGATAAGATCCCATGAAAAATGTTTGTTCAGCGATACTTTCGCCAATTGTCAGCCGATTTGGATGATTCTTTTTTTGTTTCAAAGAGTATTTTCCTGGACTGGTACCGTTTCAATTTGGTGTAGATCTGACGAAGAACTTCGGAGGTAGGCAACGGAACTCTTCAAAAAATGATATCAAAGGGATCGGGATTGCTGAAATCGCATGTTTTTTTAGTGTTTACACCAGTTCTTAACATAACATTGCGCTGGTACGCTGTTAATGGGTAAGCAGGTACCTAGGTACCACTAAAAAGTGGAAAATAAAAAACTTTTTCACAAAAAATACAACCGACTTCCAAAAACAAAACACTACAAGGTAAAAAATAACTTCGGTAGAATGAAAAGAACTTTAATTTCGGAAGTCGGTGTCAAAATAACGAAAAAATAACCAAAAACACCGACTTCCGAAATAAAAGTTCTTTTCTTTCTTCCGAAGTTATTTTGTACCTTGTAGTGTTTGTTTTTGGAAGTCGGTTGTATTTTTTGTGAAAAAGTTTTTTGTTAAAAGGCCTCTCTCCACTCCTTCCATCCTTCCTGTTTCAGCGCCTCGTCCTTCCAGTTTTGGAGAAATCCGTCCAGTTCGTCCCGCCATCTCCTTCGTGGCCTGCCGCGGCCCCGACTTACTGTCTCAGGGGACCAGTTTTGAGCTATTTGGGCCCACCGTTTGTCCGACATGCGGCAGACATGTCCTGCCCAGTCCCATTTAAGTTGGGCAACCTTTTGAGCCACGTCAGCTATCCCTACTTTGGAGCGCGGTATAGTGTTTAGTGTCCCCACATACTTAGTATTTTTTTTATTACTGTTAATATTTTTTGTTGAGAATTGCATGGTTTGTTTCAGAAAAATAAAAATAAATCTCGAATTCGACAGAGGAAGTCAAGACGAATAATAGGATCCACGGTATATAAAAACTACACTGTTAAAAATTGCATGTGAATCAGTAGAATCGGGTCAAATTTCTTCAAGAGATGCCCAACGGCAATTTGGTATCCCAAGACGCACAATATTAAATAAAAAACAAACATTCGAAGTCAGTGGGTCATCCCACTGTTTTATCAGCTGCAAAAGACAGCCAAATTGTACGGGGTTTACAAGCTTCTAGCGATTTTGGCTCCCCGCTTACTAAAGTGGATCTAAAGCTTGTAGTCCGTGAATATCTAAAGAAAAATTCTCGAGATCATATGTTTAAGAATCAGATTCCTGGTGATGCATGGGTCTAGGGCTTTTTAGCAAGAAATGCTGATAAATTAACTGTGAGAACCACTCAAAATATTTCAACGGCTAGAGCTGAAAAGGGACCTCAAGAAATAGCCGAATACTTTGACAATTTAAGTACAACATTAAAGGACACACCAGCAGAAAATATAGTCAACTTTAATGAAACCAACCTGTCGGACGATTCAGGTTCTTCAAAGTGCATTTTTCGGAGAGGAGTAAAGTATCCCGAAAGAATAGTCAATTCCACCAAAGGAAATATATCTCTTATGTTTACAGCCACCGCAAGCGGTAAATGTCTCCCCATATATGTTGTTTACAAATCAACAAATATGTACTCAGAATGGGTTAGTGGAGGACTACCAGATACCAGATATAACTGCACCAAATCAGGGTGGTTTGACAGTGCCACGTTTGAGAATTACTTTGAAACCATAATCCTCTCATGGGCGCAAAATATATCAGGCACTAAAGTGATCATTTGCGACAACTTATCTAGTCATTTGAGCGTTAAAGTAGTAGAGTTATGCGAGCAAAATAACATCAAATTTGTTTTTATCCCTCCAAGATCAACACACATCACCCAGCCGCTAGACGTGGCATTTTTTGGGCCTTTGAAGAAAGCTTGGCGTAAAATTTTGTACCAGTATAAGATCCGTAATCCAAACCAAACAACATTGAACAAAAAACACTTTCCGAAATTGCTTAGAGAATTAATTGAAGCAATTCAAACGGGGGAGACAAAGAACATAAAAAGTGGATTTAAAGCATCAGGAATATTTCCGTTGAATCCCCGAGAAGTTCTAAAGAAGATCCCAGAAATGCAAGAAGAAATATTATCATATGGAATCGATCAAGCATTGGTAGACTATTTAAAGGAAACTAGAGCACCAAAGCAGATGCTAGTCAAAAGAAATAAAAAAAATAATTGCGAGCCAGGCAAATCAGTGACGGTTTCCGATTTAAATGTTGATTTTGGCAAAAGTAAAGCAAAACAAAAATCTTCTACAGTGGCAAAAAGACAAAGAAAAACTAAAGGCTCCCTATTTTTAGATGAAGAAACTGGCCTTATTGTAACTAAAAATGATCTAGTTTCAAATGAGGATATTAACGAGAATCAAGAAGGCCGTTTGGATTTGGAAGAATATTTTGCTATCTCTCAGGATCAAGATATCACTCACAATATCATCAACGAGGATCAAGAGAGCTATTTGGATTGGGAAGGTGATTTTGCTGACTCCCAGCATCAAGATATTTATTCTCCTCGAAGTCTCTCTCAGCTTTGCATCGCTGTAATTACCCCCTGCTTGGACCAATCAGTACATAGCGAAAAAACATCACCGACGCTTGCAGATCTTTCATCCTTAAAGTCATTCACAAAAGGATCAGTGAAACTGAATCCTATCAAAGAAAACAAAATAACTATTCTATCAGAATTGTTATCATTAAAGCAGGACCTTCAAACGTTTGTGTTTCGAAAGAAGTTTCTAATAAGATTGAAAATATATCTTTGGTTGGTACATCTGAGAGGGTAAATATCGAGAAAACATCATCGACGTTTGCAGATCCTTCACACTTTAAAGACTTCCACAAAAAGATCAGTGAACAGGGATCCTGTCAAAGAAAAAAAAATAACTACAAATACTCTCGGATGTCATCATTAAAGCAGGGCCCTCAAATGTTTGTGTTTTGAAAGAAGCTACAAATAAGATTGAAAATAAGCCATTTGTTTCTACATCTCTATATGATATACCAGATTGCCTGCAAATGAAGACAAATACTCGTAAAAATTTAAGAACAGTAAAGACGGAACATTCTACAAAAGTAAAGAAAATTAACAGAAAAATTAAAGTTACAAATGCTTCTAAAAGAAAAAAGTCAGCCAGAGGGCGTGTTTCAATGAAAAAAAGGAAGTATACATCTGATAGTGACTGTAGCTCGATTATTGATCAAAATGAAGTTCTTACCGTTGACACAGATGAGTCAGATTACGAAACAGTGGATGATTATCTCATTGCTGAATACTTACAAGAACAAGAGGAAAAAGAGAATTTCGAATTTACAGATATCTCATTTGGACTGCAAAATATTGAATATTTTGTAGACAATGAAAACATGAAAAGGATGATTGGATTATTGCTCAGTTTGCAACAAAAAATACTTTAAAGCATTTTGTAGGTAACGTTTTATCAATCAACGGTAAAATTCCTACAGTTAAGTTTGTGCGAAAGATTAAGGAGTCTAAATGTGAAAAAGGAACCACTTTCACGTACCCAATAGTTGATGATATTTACACTATGGATCACTTAGAAGATGTTATTACGAGGGTGGATTGAAAAGTTCGCGGCCTAACACATAAATACTTAAACTATTTTAATGTAACTAACATTCATTCGATTAGTTTACTCTCTGGTTGTCAAATTGTAAAATTCTATCGCAATAGCATTAACTGTATTTAAATTAGACTGAATTTTGTGATCTTTTGTGCAGCGTTTTAAAGAATGGAGAAAATTGAGCAACATGCGGTCATCAAATACCTGTTTTAAAAAAACTAACTCCAAAAGAGATTCACGAAGATATGTCAACAACATTGAGGGAATCTGCTCCGTCGTATACGACTGTGAAAAAGTGGGTGGCTGAATTTAAACGCGGACGAGAGAGTATTGAAGATGACCCTCGCTCTGGCCGGCCTATGACGTCTACGACTGAGGAAAAAATCGGGGAAATCTGTGATCTGATATTGACAGATCGGAGATTGACCATCAGGGAGATTGCAGACACTATTGGCCTCTCGTATAATAATAATAATAATGTTTATTCATCAAAAATTTACAGATGCTTACAGCAACAAATAGTAGGTTGAGAGTATACATAGGTATGTTGTAAAATCTGTACAAAATTTCCAAACCCTGCCTCTCAAACTATGTTATAACCTGTATTTTGAGAAACAGTGAACAGCCTCAAAACTCTTATACACTATTATTTTTACAAACAATTGATGAACGGTGTCGTCCTACCGCTGCAATAATTTATGTGTTCTGCTTTAGTTGTGAAGTTTGCATATGTGTGTGAGGGTGTGTGTGGTGTTCGTGGTGTGCGTGTATTGGAAGGTGAGTATTGTGTGGGATAGTGCTCATGTAGATAGGTGGAGTGTGCGAGGGGTGCATGCGCGAATGTTTGAGTGAGTGAATGTTATTGAAATCGGGTACGTGAGAAAGATTAGGTGATGTACGTAAGCAGAGACTCCGTGTAGGCATAGTCCCTTTCTAGTAGCCATTCCATTACTTTTATTTTAACCGCGTGTGCGTTTAGTTTTAGGATCTGTAACTCTTTGTTAATTTTATTGTAGATATGTTTCCCAAGTGTGTAAAATTGGTGCTTAGCAAAAGTTGTTTTGTGTTGAGATCCTGTGATGAGATGCTGTCGCTTATTTAGATTTGGCGGCGGCAGCTTAGCGTGAGTTTTTAAAATCGATCGGAGCACAAAGAGCTGACGTACCGTAAGGACTTTGCAGTTACAGTATAGTTCAGATGTTGGGAATCTATAGGGTTTCCTAGTCATTACCTTAAGAATGGCTCTTTGTGCTCTCTCTACTTTCAACATTTTCGATTTTGCTGCTCCTCCCCATGCTGCGATACAATATCCAATAACAGATTGGCAGAGAGCGTAATAAACCATCTTCAGAGTGTCAGGTTTAGCCGAATCTCTCAGTGACTTGAAGACGTGTATAAGACGCATCGTTCTTGTGGTAAGGGCGTCAATCTGTTTGTCCCATCTTAGTCCGTCATCAATCTGAACTCCGAGATATTTGATATTGTCCGATCTAGTAAGAGTTGGACAGGCACAAGTTGGTATTGGATTTGAGCATGAGTGAGCTGTAATACTAAAGGTATGTGATGGCCTCATGTTACGCCGGATTGCGAATGGGATGTAAGTAGTTTTGGTTAAGTTGAGTGTGAGAAGGTTAGAGTTCAACCATTTCATTATTTTGGACAGGGTTTCTTCTGCAGTAGTCTTGACCATGTCCCAAGTAGGCCCGTAGACGAGGATCGCGGTATCATCTGCGTACGCGTAAATGTCACAGTTAGGCAGGTTCAATTTGCAAAGCTCGTTTACGTAAATTTGGAAGAGAATGGGGCCAAGTATACTACCTTGGGGAATTCCGTATGTTATTGGTTCCTCATCACTACAGTACGCATCAACTTTGACACGTTGCGTACGATTATTAAGGTAACTTTTGAAGATTTCAAGTGGGATTCCACGCACACTAATTCGTTCCAGCTTGTCAATAAGTTTGGGAACAGAAACTGTGTCAAAGGCTTTCGAAAGGTCCAGACAAATTCCCAGGCACTTTATTTTACTGTCTAGCTTCCTGGCAACCTGTTGCGTAAAGTCCAAAACTGCATCTTCCATCGACACTCCTTTACGAAAGCCGTATTGGTTTTCAGCAATGATGCGGTGTTTGTCCAGGAAGTTACTTAGAGAATTTGCGAGGATTCTCTCCAGCAGTTTGGAAAGTGCTGATAAAACAGATATTGGTCTATAGTTACTAACACAGCTTCTGTCCCCTCCCTTGTGAATTGGGTGTATTAGGTATTGCCTTTTTAAAAGCATCCGGAAATATACCAGTTTGAAGACTGCGATTACAGAGAAAGGTAATAGGTGGAACCAATACATGTCGGCATGCTTTTATCAGTGTGGAAGAGATACCGTCCCATCCAACGGAACAGTCATGTCGTAATTGTAAGATGAGAGATTCTACTTCGGTTTCATCTACCTCCAGCAAGGCGAGGGAACTAACAATCGGGTCATGGGTACTATTCGCACATTGATCATTTGCTCCTGTTGTCCGTCTGGATGCAGGTGACACAATTTGTGCAGCCAAGTTTTTACCTACATTACTAAAGAAGTGATTCACCTTGTTTAATGAAATTTGAGGATCGTCACTTAATTTTAATAGCTCTAAAGGGCTAACATGGGTCTTTTGCGTATTAGTTATTTGTTTAATTGTAGTCCATAGTGCTTTAGGATTTTTTCTTGCCTTTTCCAACTCTGTCGTTTCGTAGGCTATTTTTAATCTTCTAAGTAAGTTGTTACAGAAATTCCTGTAGCGTGTGTATGTTGTTTTCAAGACCAGGTTATCAGGAGCTTTCTTTGTCTTAATATGCATGTTATCCCTGTTTTTAATGCATTTCAGAAGCCCAGGAGTCATCCATGGCTTAATCGTTCTTTTTTGCCTGGGAATTTTAACCTGTATCGAGTGTTTTGTAATTATTGATCTGACAATATCTATAAATTTATTTGTGCACACGTTAACGTCATCAATTTGGTATAATGTAGTGAAGTCCGTATTTTCTAGCTCAGCAATAATGGCTTCGTAACATAGGCGGGTGATTACCTTACTTGTTTTTCTTGTTGGATTCACGTGAGTCATAGATAAAATAACAGGCTTGTGATCCGTGATATGCGATTCCAACACAAGTGTGGCCGATCTGTGATTAGATTTGAGGAGAAAGTGATCAATGCAGTTTTCCAGTCGAGTAGGGAATAGGTGGGTCGGCATCAGCCCATACGAGGCGTTAACTGTAAGGTATTCGAAGCTTTGGTCGTTCCTACTACTTGGACTTATATCTATGTTAAGATCTCCTACAAGGACGATACTAGGGCAGCAGGATAGTTTCTGATACACATTACATAGGCTTGTCGTGAAGTTGTTGAATTCAGCTCTGGTCTTGAACGAAGGGGAGCGATAAACGGCGACTACAGATAACTTTTTCTCAATTTGACATACTAGGCAATTCCCTCCTTCAAAAGATGGTTCCCAAACGGAGCTTTCTAACCCTAGTTTTGTGTATATTATAACTCCGTCGTTTTGATTAGCGTTAATCGCTGATGAGTGAGACTGAAATCCATCCAGGATAGGTAGTGTGTTGACTTTACTCAGCCAGCATTCCGTCAATACAATTATGTCGAAGTTTATGTTAGTTAAATTCAGCAAAACTTGAAGTTGGTTAAAGTTTTTATTAACGCTTCGTATGTTTAAATGTAAAATATTTATATTACTTCCAGTTGAGTTGATATATTTGGGACAGTCTTCAGGGTTGCAGTTAAAGGAGCTTCCGGAATGTATATGGTCTAGGTCATCATTAATATTGTTTATGATAGCCATTAATAACAGTTAGAGTTTTTAAAAAATGAAAGATAAATATGTATTCGATCATGGACCACTCAGCTTGTAAAGGTAATTTATAATTCGAGTCATTAAAAGTAATAGGGCGCACCTTTGTGTGAGTTATCTTGTGTGATAATATGCGATTGTATTTTGTGTATATGTGTAAGTTGTGTATTTTGAATATAATAATGTATGTTGCGCCTGCGTGAAGATTGTATTTGTAAAGTGTAACAATTAAGTTTACAAAATCAATAAAAATAAAGTAAAACATGGTTACATAAAAAAATCGTGATAGGGCCACAAGTTTAGCTAGTCAGATATTAGGGTTGCTTAAATCTTGAAGACATTTTTCTGATTGTATTAGTAGCTGCTTATCCCCTACCTGTTTTCGTAGGAATATATTACCGTTGCTTATCCAACAGAATGAGTAATTTTTGTCTTTTGCAAATTGTCGCGCTAGGTAAAAAAGCTTTTTAGAACTAGAGGGAATCTGCTCAGCTACAAATACTGGTAGGCGTTTCCCTGGTATACCAATTACTTCTGTATTTAGCTTTTCTTCCTTTGGTTGCTTATCCTTGTTATACAATCGGATTGCTGACAAGAGATTTTGTTTTGTTTGAACTCTTGCAAACTCCGCCATTATAGGACGTGAAGTTGTGGTGGGTGAAGGTTTCGCAGGGAGACAATATACATCTCGTATCTCTGATTCAGATATAGGCACGCCAACGAGTTGTCCAATTTTACAGACTGTATTCACCAGGCTGCTTGTTGACTCCTTCTCTAGATGTGGGATGTTTCTAACCTCTATGCATGATGAACGAGACTTATGTTGCAGGTCTATTTTTTTTTTCAAGCGTGCCTATGTAGCCTCGTTGATGCTGGCACTCCTTCTTGAGGTTTTCCACTTCTTTCTTTAATTCCTCAAATTTTTCATTCATGAATGACATCGACTGTTCAATCAGTGCACTTGTTTTACGGATGTCGTTGTTAGATTCCTGTATTTTTGTGTTCTGCGCCTTGATGACCCCTATATCGACAACTAATTTAGCCATCAAGGTCGATTGTTCCTCGAGTCTTTTTGCCATTAAGAGTGTCTTGGTCTTTCTTCCAGGTTGTTAGGAAATCGTTTAAATTTAGCTGGTTAGACAGGTACACGTTTTTCGGCGAGTCTTCCGATCTCGGTCGTTTGTGTCTACTTGTAACGTGTTCACTCATCTCAATCGCCGAGCACTGATTGAGTTTGGCTCAGGGCACTATTCTTCACTTTAGGTGGTGTGCGCTGAACATTAGCCATAGTGAAGTTAGTAAATAAAAAAATATAAAATAATAATAATAATATAAAACTGCTTACACTCAGTTTTCGATTGCTAATGAACAAACAAGAGACAATAACTTCGCTCGTCCGAGGCCGCAGAATACTTGGCGTAGCCGATACTTGTTTCGTAGCAACCTCGTAGCACGGTGAAGCAGTCGTAGCGCACCCGTATGACGTCAGCCACTCGTAGCGCACCACAATTTCGCCGTCTCAACTACGATGTCCGTGGCGCAGTGGTGTAGTGCTCGGACACACCTCCGCCGTTCGCTGGTGTCCGTTTCGACCGCGCGGCCATGACGTTTTTTTTTTAAAAAAAATATGCCAAGATTTTGTAAAAGTAGACTCTCAAAACCATAAATTTGTCAAAGCTAAGGTTAAAAATTTATAAGGGTTTGAACGTGGCCGCGCCATTGAAACGCTCCGAACCGCGCGGCCACGGAGATCTTTAAAAGTAAGCATTGCAGAGACCTGAAATTTTGGTAAGTAACAGATTGAATTTGTAAAAAATTTGTAAAAATATAGAAAAAAATCCTGGGCTTATATTTTAGGAGCTGTAAGACTAATACGCCATGGCCGTGCCATTGAAACGGTGAAAAACACATTTTCGCCGATATTTCGCTGAAAAAGCAACACAGACGAGTTTTTTGTAAAACCCAGATTTGAATTTGTCAAAACTAGTAAAAATAAAACAAAAAATCCTAGGTTTATATTTTAGGAGCTGTAAGACTAATACGCCATGGCCGCGCCATTGAAACGGTGAAAAACACATTTTCGCCGATATTTCGCTGAAAATGCAACGCAGACGTCTGAAGTCTTTTGTAAAACCCAGATTTGAATTTGTCAAAACTAGTAAAAATAAAACAAAAAATCCTAGGTTTATATTTCAGGAGCTATAAGACTAAAACGCCATGGCCGCGCCATTGAAACGGTGAAAAAATACGTAATCGCCGATATCTCGTTGAAAAAGCATCGCAGAGGTCTGAAGTTTTTTGTAAAACCTAGATCTGAATTTGTCAAAACAGGTAAAAATGCAAAAAAAAAACTCTAGGTTTACATTTCAGGAGCTGTAGACCGGAATCTTAAATACGTCTTGAATATGTCGATAGGGTGACCATGGCTTATTGTTAACAGAAAAATTTTCACCTATTTTGTTAGATATTACATCTTAAGGATTCTTAATTAAATAAAAATGAAACGATAGTATACAAAACCATGTTTATTTGTTTCACAAATCACATAAATCACATTTTTTTGGCTTACACGGATGTGTGCTTTCAAATCACAGATTCGTTTCTTTTAAGTACTAATATATATTTGTTATTTAAAAATCACATTAATCACAGATTGTCTGCTTACACTTACACATATATTTCTTCCAAAATCACAGATTATGTTCTTTCAAGTACTGAGATATATTTCTTATTTATAAAAACACATTAATTACAGATTTTTTGCTTACACTACAAAAAATATATATTTCTTTCAAAATTACAGATTATTTTCTTTTAAGTACGAATATATATTTCTTATTTAAAAATCACATTAATCACAGATTGTTTGCTTACACTAAGATAGGTATATATATTTCTTTTAAAATCACAGATTATTTTCTTATGCTAAGATATAATTCTTATAAAATAGGACCTCATGGCGAAAGACTTTCTCTAAATTCTTACAAAAAATATTTGGCAATTCACACAAAAAATCTTAATCATCATCTATAAGACCATATGTTAAATTATGTATTGTTAAGTTAAATTCTGCTCAAAAATATAGATTCAGGCTAATGTAAATACGAACCTAAGGTCATAAGAAAAAAGGACGTATCTACACAAAACAAAGTAATCAATTTCCAACATTAATGTGAACTAAACAATTAGCAATATGAGTAGGTAGACATAGTGTGTAACAGTAAGAAGCTAAAATAAAAACTGTACATATTAAATATGTACAGTTGGTGGTCGTAAAGTAGCCCGCATCGAATCCAGTACAAATATATGAGCGTGTACTTCTTGCTTTTATGTGTCGCGTTGAGCCACCTTTAACACAGTTTACACCTAAATCGATTAGACATCGAGAGAAATCGATTAGACTTGTGCTGATAATTCATTTACGATATTAAATAAAGTATATGTCTTCCTGGCTGGGAAGACTTCCCAGCATTTTACTTCCTCTTTGGCTGTTCTGCATGCGCGCAGCGCCCCAGGCTCCGAGGGCGACTGCGTCAAAGCCGTCAATTTTTGGCAGTGTCATCTATTATATTGTGAAAAAGTGCTACCTATTTGTTATTATAAGTGTAGTTTTAGTTATTTCTTGTGTTGTGTTGTTTTTGTAATACTTTATTTCATGATGTCTTTGTTTATTTGGTAAGTTAAATCAAATTTTTATGTTTAATGCCGGCTGTAGCGATGTCGGAACCTGTAGCAGTCAACCTGCTACATCGCTTGAAACCCAGCTGGTGAGATGCCCCCATTGCTCTCAGGCACGTTTTTTTAAAGGCGAACGGGGTTTAAGGATCCACTATGGCAAAGTTCACAAGCCACGTAGTGTACCTTTGTGCCCCCAAAGCCCAGCCAATTCCCAAATAACTACAGATTTAGAACCACTTTGGACAATTCTATCTAAATTTAAAAATTCAACACCTTTAGTGAAGAGAGTTCCTCGGGGTGCAAGACGGTCTGTTGCACTGAGTTTAGCGCGATGCGTACGTCTTGCGACCCAGGAAAACACACTAAGTGCCTGGGAGGAACTACTCACCTTCCCTTATAGGATTCTGCATGTCCAAAAAAATTTGGCTTCAAAAAAAACATTAACGTCCCAAATTAAAGACAATTGTAACAGTTCGGCCTTCGTTTTAGATTCAAAATTACCAGCTTTCAACATTGTTCCCCAGAAAGATGTGTGTTCACTTGTGGAATCAAAATTAAGTGAAGGTGACATTAGGGGAGCGGCCAGGCTGTTGTTTAGTAGTGATGTGGTGGCGCCTTACTCTCCAGATACTATTTCAGTTTTGGAGAGTAAACACCCAGCGCCTGCGGATGACCTCACCTTCCCTGATCCCCCCGATACCCCCAATCCGGATTCTTCTTTCTTCCAAATTTCAGCTCCCCAATTGATGGCAGCCGTGAGCTCCTTCAGAAGTGGTTCTGCCGGCGGCCTCGACGGCCTTACTCCTCAGCATTTAAAGGACCTCTTAAGTCCAGGCGCCGGGGAAGCTGGTGAGTCGCTTTTGAAGGAGCTGTCGGCTCTCGTCACTTTAATGCTGTCCGGCGGTGTGAACGTTGCTGTCGTCAATATCTTGTACGGGGCTAACCTATGTGCCCTGCGCAAGAAGGACGGCGGCATTCGTCCCATTGCCGTCGGATGCACCTACAGGCGTATGGCAGCCAAAATTTGCTGTAAATTATATAGTGAATCACTAATACAGAAATTTCAGCCCCTACAGCTTGGCTTTGGATCTAGAGGGGGCTGCGAGGCTGCCGTACATGCCTTTTCAACGTTTTTAAATTCAGATAAGAGTGAGGTCATCCTCAAGGTTGACGTTAAAAACGCCTTTAATTCCATTAACAGGGACACTTTGTTGGCGGAAGCTAAAAAAGAATTACCGGAAATTTACGGCTTTTTGTGGCAATGCTACAGGTACCCTTCAAAATTATTATACAAGGACAATGTTTTGGAATCTGCAGTTGGCTGCCAACAAGGTGACCCCCTCGGGCCAGTCATTTTCAGCTTGGCTATTCATCCCATTATCCAAAAACTAAATTCAAAATTTAACGTCTGGTATTTAGATGATGGAACTTTAGGGGGTGACGTGGACACAGTTTTGAAAGATTTCCAATTCCTGAAGAAACAGTTCCAATCCATCGGCCTTGACCTCAACCACTCCAAATGTGAAATTTTCCTTAATGACAACACCGACAGACAAATGACTCTACAGAAATTCAACTCAATAGCCCCAGATATCAAAATTTTAGACAAGAGTTCACTTCACCTCCTAGGTTCACCTATATTGGAAGACAGTTTTTCTTCATTCATTGACGACAAAATTAATCTTTTTAACGATATTTCGGAAAGACTTAGCAAAATTAATTTACATTCGGCTTTCACCCTCATTAGATATTGTTGTTTTGGGCCAAATTTTATGTATTTTCTCCGCTCTTCACCTTTATGGAAGCAATCACATCTTTTGGACAAAATCATTCAAGACACACTGACATCTATCTTAAATGTGGCTCTAGATGACCGAGCGTGGCTGCAAGCCACACTACCCATTCGCTTTGGTGGGCTCGGCATCCGCAAAATTTCTAGTGTAAGCCTACCGGCGTTCCTGTCATCGGTCAACAGCACTGAAAAGTTAACCAAAAGGATATTAACTCCATCATTGGTTAACTGTGAAGTGCCTTGTTTGACCGATGCAGTGAACGCCTGGAAAGTGGCTTGCCCGAATACGGCATTGCCCGATAACCCGTTCTCCCAAAGACAATGGGACGAGCCGCTCTGCAGATTGGTACGGAATAACCTCATAAATACGACCACCAATACTGCGGAGCGTGCCCGCCTGCTGGCTGTGGGTGAATGGGAGTCGGGTCTTTGGCTACAGGCACTACCGTCACCCAACATAGGTACTTTGCTGAGTGACAGTACTTTCCGGATCGCTACGTGTCTGCGTTTGGGTGCTCCTAGCGGAGCTCCACATCGGTGTCAATGCGGTGAAGCAGTCGACCGCCTCGGACACCATGGCCTGTCCTGCAGTAGGAGCGCTGGTCGGTTAGCACGGCACGCCAGCATTAATGACATTATCCGTCGGGCCCTTGTCACCGCCGGGGTGCCAGCTGTTTTAGAACCCAACGGCTTGGCACGCGACGATGGGAAAAGGCCAGATGGGATGACCATAATGCCTTGGAAGGTGGGTAGGCCTTTGGTGTGGGATGCAACATGTGTCGACACCCTTGCGCCATCCCATCTTCTTAGCACGGCGGGCTGTGCTGGGGCGGCTGCTGCAGGTGCAGAAAACCTCAAACGGCGCAAATATAACAACTTAATTGGAAGTTACATATTTGAGCCGTTTGGCGTTGAAACACTAGGCCCATGGGGTCCGAGTGCGCATCGAGTCTTTCGGGACATTAGCAAACAACTTGTCGACTGTTCACGTGACCAGAGGGCTGGGCTTTTTTTCGGCCAAAGAATCAGCATTGCGATTCAACGCGGCAATGCTGCCAGTGTTCTGGGAACTTTTGCCATTGACAGCGATGTGGATTATTTTTTTGATGCCCAATGATTTATTTTGTTAATATACGCGTTTGTACATAATTTCGTGTTAATTAGTGTATGATAATTAAGTATTTGTTAATTTATTTAGATTATGTTCCCTTCTAATAATAAAATACCCCTGTATTGTTATAGGTTGTTCAGAACTTGCGTGCGTTGCGGTTTTATTATCGTCATAACAAATCATTGTAGAATTATTTAACAAGCAATGACACTTGTAGTGACCGATCAGACCTACAACCGGAGGGATATATTCCACAGCACCTATCAGTCCATATTTTCTTTGTTTTATTTTGATATAATGGGGTATTTCTTCGAGCTTGATTTTGTCTGTGCCATTAAGATCAAATAAAATAATGCTCAAATATAAAATAATGCTAAAATAATGCTTATGCGAAATGGGAATTTAGTAAATTCTATCAATAAAAGTATGACCATTACTAATACATGTGCGTTTGACTCAGTTTTCTTTTTGTTAGCATTTGGATACAAACAAAACGTTCACATTCAACAAATATTTAATACATGCACAAGCAAATTAATCCGCGAATTTATAAAAATATTAACAGAATCTTCAAATTTAAATAGTGCTTATAAACTACGAGAGGAAATCATTGCTAAGTATTATAAAAGTGAAAAAAATACTTATGAATGTGACAGTATGTACTTATACAGTGCCAATGTAATTAAAGAATGTTTAACCGAAACGTGTGCCAACCACTCTAAAAGAAACATAGTATTTTTATCGATTAATATAGAAATCATCATATTATTCGGAATCGGAGGACTGGAAGATGCCGTCATTATCGATGACTCGGATTCAAAAATTTGTTTAAAATGTAACAACGAAACCAAGAGATTTACATACGAATTAAGGAGCATTATTTTATTTGATCTTAATGGCACAGACAAAATCAAGCTCGAAGAAATACCCCATTATATCAAATTAAAACAAAGAAAATATGGACTGATAGGTGCTGTGGAATATATCCCTCCGGTTGTAGGTCTGATCGGTCACTACAAGTGTCATTGCTTGCTAAATAATTCTACAATGATTTGTTATGACGATAATAAAACCGCAACGCACGCAAGTTCTGAACAACCTATAACAATACATAATTAATTAACATATGGTCTTATAGATGATGATTAAGATTTTTTGTGTGAATTGCCAATTATTTTTTGTAAGAATTTAGAGAAAGTCTTTCGCCATGAGGTCCTATTTTATAAGAATTATATCTTAGCATAAGAAAATAATCTGTGATTTTAAAAGAAATATATATACCTATCTCAGTGTAAGCAAACAATCTGTGATTAATGTGTTTTTATAAATAAGAAATATATCTCAGTACTTGAAAGAACATAATCTGTGATTTTGGAAGAAATATATGTGTAAGTGTAAGCAGACAATCTGTGATTAATGTGATTTTTAAATAACAAATATATATTAGTACTTAAAAGAAACGAATCTGTGATTTGAAAGCACACATCCGTGTAAGCCAAAAAAATGTGATTTATGTGATTTGTGAAACAAATAAACATGGTTTTGTATACTATCGTTTCATTTTTATTTAATTAAGAATCCTTAAGATATAATATCTAACAAAATAGGTGAAAATTTTTCTGTTAACAATAAGCCATGGTCACCCTATCGACATATTCAAGACGTATTTAAGATTCCGGTCTACAGCTCCTGAAATATAAACCTAGAGTTTTTTTTTGCATTTTTACCTGTTTTGACAAATTCAGATCTAGGTTTTACAAAAAACTTCAGACCTCTGCGATGCTTTTTCAACGAGATATCGGCGATTACGTATTTTTTCACCGTTTCAATGGCGCGGCCATGGCGTTTTAGTCTTATAGCTCCTGAAATATAAACCTAGGATTTTTTGTTTTATTTTTACTAGTTTTGACAAATTCAAATCTGGGTTTTACAAAAGACTTCAGACGTCTGCGTTGCATTTTCAGCGAAATATCGGCGAAAATGTGTTTTTCACCGTTTCAATGGCGCGGCCATGGCGTATTAGTCTTACAGCTCCTAAAATATAAGCCCAGGATTTTTTTCTATATTTTTACAAATTTTTTACAAATTCAATCTGTCACTTACCAAAATTTCAGGTCTCTGCAATGCTTACTTTTAAAGATCTCCGTGGCCGCGCGGTTCGGAGCGTTTCAATGGCGCGGCCACGTTCAAACCCTTATAAATTTTTAACCTTAGCTTTGACAAATTTATGGTTTTAGGAGTCGCTTTTACAAATTTTTACAAAATCTTGGCATATTTTTTTTTTAAAAAAAACGTCATGGCCGCGCGGTCGAAACGGACACGTTCGCTGCCTGTGCGCAGGTTCGAGTCCCACAAAAAACGGTTTATTTTTCTAGCACGAATTAGGACGGCAGCAACGGAACTGATTCTATCCCTCTCTAGGACCGCCCAGTGGGTGTCTACACTAGTTTAAAACACTTAAGGAGTAACAAGGAATTTAAATTTAGCGAATTAAACCAATCACAGAATTTAGAGAAAAAAAATCTGCGGCAGACCGACACACGTCCACTCGTTACTGAGTCCGGAGACGGAATCAAAACATCATAGTCAATGAACTTGGATTTTCTAAGGTTTCTGCGCGGTGGGTACCCAGATTGCTTTCAGTCGAATAAAAACGAATACGCCTCACAATTTCTCGCGACTGTTTGGAAATGTTTGAGGCTGATCCACAAGATTTTTTGGCCAGATTTGTAATAATGGATGAAACTTGGGTACACCACTACACCCCAGAGTCAAAACAGCAATCCAAGCAGTGGAAAAAAACCGACTCCAAAAAAAGCCAAAACAATTTTGTCAGCTGGCAAGGTAATGGCGTCAGTTTTTTGGGATGCTAAGGGTGTCATGAAGCCTCGTATCCATTAGGCAACATTTGACGCGCGACATGATGCGCAACAGATTGCTCATCATGTTGAACGGCAGCGAGGAACTTTTGTTCAGTAATATTATCAATGTTGCGCGCCTGCTGGCAACGTCGCGCGTCTGCTGGCAACGTCGCGCGTTGTTCTGCAACCTAGCTGATCATGTTGAGCGTCACGTGTTGCGCGTCAAATGTTGACTAGTGGAGACGAGGCTTCATGGTGGACTACCTTGCAAAAGGTGAAACTATAAACTCGGCTTATTACTGCACACTCTTACGTCGCTTGCGTGAAACAATCAAAGAGAGAAGGCCAGGATTACTCAGCAAGAAAGTGTTGTTCCATCAGGATAATGCACGCGTTCACACGTCTGTTGAATCTATGGCTCAAATTCGTGATCGTGGCTTTGAATTACTGCCCCATCCCGCCTATTCCCCTGATTTGGCACCTTCAGACTTTCATTTATTCCCAAACCTAAAAACAAACCTTGGAGGTCAAAAATTTTCATCAAATGAGGAGGTCGAAGCTGCGGTCGGTGACTTTTTTGAAGGCCTTGATGAAACTTTTTTTATGACCTTGGAAACCAGATGGAAGAAGTGCATAGAGTTCAGTGGAGATTACGTGGAAAAATAAAATTACTTTTGCTTATATTTTATATTGTTTTCTTGCTGAGGCCGCGAACTTTTCAATCCACCCTCGTACAATACTACCCAAGCCAAAGATTACTCGACGTGGTCAAATCGTTTTTGATATCGATTTCAGTAGTTTCAACATTCAGTGAATGCTTAATACAAAGCTATGTTGTTTATTAACTTTAGTTTATTTTTAATTATATTTTTCGACGAATTTTACTCTTACAAATAAGAATACATATCGTTCCTATCGATGCCAAATATTATTATGTAGCCATGTGTCTTCTTAATGTTTATAATTAGTTTAATGAACAATATTGTGATATCGTAAACTATGTGATTTATTTTGTTATTGCGGGGTGGATTCAGATGACGCTAGTAAACGACCCCAAAAACTTTGTTTTCTGATTATTAATTAACTTTAAGGATAAAAATAAGAGTAAGAAATTCCAAATTCTTCTGACAATTTCTTACGAAAAAAATAAAATAAACGTGACATGACTGAAATATAAACGATTTTATTTAAGTTCAGACTTTAATTCGTGCATCAGTGGGACGTTAAATAACAATTATTGTGATTTATGTTGTTATTGCAGGGTGGATTCAAACGAATCACTAGTAGTAGATAACCCCAAAAACATTGACTTTTGATATAATTTTACCTAAGGATAAAAATTAAGAGTTATAAGTTCATACTTTTAATCTTTACATTATTATGGTTAATGAAGGTATGTGTTTAAGTTCAGAAAAAATAGACATGGCATAACTGAAGTAATAATTATTATTATATCTAATTTTGTTTATTCTCCAGTTATTTAAGTTCTTTAATTCATTTGTGAAATGCTAAAAAAAACAATAATTAAAGCATAACAATTATAGGCCATTAATAAAAAATATCCATTATTACAAATAAGTACACATTTTTTATTATTATATAATTTTTAATTACTAAACGAAATGTCTCTTTATTAAAGCTACCATAACGAGTATCTCGACTTGATCTCTATTACTAGTATAAGTATGGACTAAAACTTTATCAAAAAAAGTGATTTGTAATTTCGATTTCATTAAATACTAATCGTGAAACATTTTTCTACGTTTTTTTTATTTACCTAAAGACATATTCTTTGTAGAAAGGAAAAAAAAACAACATTTTAAACGATGTGCCAACCCTAGCACTTTTAGAAGTTGATATGTGGATTGTATGGAAAAGAGAAAAAATTACAGGGTAACATTGCCCAGTCATTTTGGTATGATACTTTTCATAATTTCGTTTACATTCCTAGAGTAAACGCCATCTTTACCAAATTTTTTGTGTTGGTTTTTATCATCATCTGCCTAGCCTTTTCCCAACGACATTGGGGTCGGCTTCCAGTCAAACCGGATTCAGCTGAATACCGGTGTTTTACGCGGAGCGGCTGCCTACCAGACCTCCACATCCCGTTAATTGGGTTACACGGTACATCTTGGCAAGACTGGAGTCAGATTTACTGGCTTCTGACAATCCGTAACGACTGCCAAAGATCTACAAATGTCAGCCGGGACCAACGGGTTAACGTGCTTTCCGAGGCACGGAGAAAACTCGTTATGTTGAGACGGTCACCCATCCACAGACCAACCTTGGCAAGCGTTGCTTAACCTTCAAGATCGACCCGTGCGGCTGTTGTTATTTAGCCACGAGCTCCTCTCTGTGTTGGTTTTTATGCCATCGGCATAAATGCCATATTTGCGTCAAAAATCAACGTGAGCAAAGTTGGCTAAAAGTCTAGATAACTTTTTCCGCCAACAAAATCGAACTAATATTGAATTAAATGTTGAATAATAGTAAATTTTGCTATACTAACACGTGCACATGATCTTACAGTTGTAACTGATGAAGGAAAATACATACGTCTCTATAGAAAAATCTTATTAAAATTGTAATTATTTGAAAAAAATGGGCAATGTTGGCGTGTTTCACGGTACAAACATCCTGGTTACAGTATCATTGTTACTTTTATATGTAAATACAATGTATTACAAAGGAGTAGAATCTGCAAGAAGCTCCAAGGAGACTCTTTTGCATCCTTTTATTTATTACAAAAATCCTGGTTACATTATCATTGTTTCTGCTATATGTAAATACAATGTAAAGCAAAGGAGGAGAAACTCCACGGAGACTCGTTTGAATCCGTTATTGTATTACAAAAATTCTGGTTAATGTTGCTTCTATATATAAAAATAATGTAAACAAAAAAAAAACATACCCGAGCCCCAGTGCACACGCACAACATCCATACATACTCGGCGTTTAGACAGACAGGATGGTATGACCGAGAAAAGGAGTGTCTCTGCAGTTTGTCGGTCTGTCTGTTAGTTAGACTTTGTGGAAATAATAAAAGGTATACTCTTGTGTCAGTCTTGTATGTCAAACCAATAAAAGGCACTTTTGAACGTCAAATTTACAGTTTAAAAATAATAATATAAATAGTGACTCTAATTGTCCATTCGCAAAGGAGAAGAAGAACGGACAAGGGACAAAAAACTCCGTAGTCTGTCAAGTGAAGTCTGTCAAGCTGGAAATAGAAAATACTCAAAATGGAGAAGAGCTAGGAATTGCTATGGTACAGCGTGAAACAGGGCCCTAAACAAAGTGGGACATCACAAATACAGCACACGTACGATGTACGTCGTTGCGCGTTGTTCTGACCGGCGCACTGAGTACAACGGCGTCGAACGCGGCGGCCACTGCTTATGAAGCCATCGACCAGTTTCGGAACGTGTATTCCACTCTTTCCAGGACGAGGTGGTGAAGGTGGTCGACGAACTTTCGGCATGTGTTCGTGATGATGTTGGAGTAGCTGTTCAACTAACTCCAATCGAAAAACTATATGTTTTTTGGGTGTAGAAGTCGAAGCCTCTAGATGAATTCGTGCATTTAAAATTGAGCAATTGAGAAGGCGTTTGAAGACCTTCATAGTCCATTTAGCGCATCTTTTTCTTTCCAGCAGGTATGGTTCCAGCATTTGATCTTTACGATCAACGCCTCCCATACCCTTATTGTAGTCCAAAATTACTTGGGGCTTGAACGCAGCCACGCGATATGGTTTCGGTTCCATCCGGTCTTGTTGAATGCCATGATAGGTAGAGATGGTGCTGATCTTCTTTTTCTTGTCCTGGTATGCCATGACAACAATATCGCCGGAATGACGGGCTGTAATCTGGCCATCTTGAAGCTTACACAACGATATGAGTGGAGGAACATTGCGGCAGGTGCTGCGCAATGTCCCTACACAATCCGTTTTCCGTGCCTTCAAAAATCTGGCCAGTAGGGGGCTACTAAACCAGTTGTCCATAAAAAGAGTATACCCTTTGTCAAGGAGAGGATAGATGAGTTTGAGGACAGTGGCCGTGCTTTTCAGCAGTGTGGACGGAAAAGCGGGATGGTAGGTGGTGTGTTTGCCAAGGTATACAAAGAAAGACCAAAGGTAGCCGGTTGAAGACTCGCAGAGTTCGAAGGTTTTCACCCCGAACTTGGCCGATTTGGTCTTTATGTACTGGCGGAAGGCTAGGTTACCTTTCCACAAAGTCAGGGATTCGTCAATGCAAATGTTTTGGGATGGGACATAAGCTTCCATGAAGCGTGAATTTAAATGTTCTAAAATGGGGCCAAAAGAAAACAAACGGTCAGAATTGTCAGTCGGTCTTTTACTGTTGTCATTGAAGTGGAGAGCGCGGCAAAGATTGTAGTAGCGGTGGCTGGTGAACATTTTCCTAAAAATGCTCGTCTGAAGGAGTGGGTTTGTGGTAAAACAGGATCTTGTGGAGGGCATCCGGATGATTCCGAGCATCATCCAGAAGGAAAATAGAACCAAAATTTCGTGAATATTCGTATCATACCATTCCTGGCCAAAGCTGGCGGATGATTCAGCAAGGCTCTGGGCATATCGGTTCGTTTCCATCACAATATGAGACAAGATACCGTCATCCCAGTACTGTCTAAACGCCCCATACGCGCTGTCAGATGCGACAACCGGCCCTGCTTGCTGAGGCAGAAATTGTTCGCGCTCGCCTGAGTAATTATCCATAGGTAACCACTCAAAGCGAGACGAACTTTCTCCCCCAGCAAACAAGGTTTCATCCTCGCCGTTATCTGCATCCACCCATTCCTCCTCATGTGCTTCACTATCTGCCCTCACTTGCCTTCTTGCTCTCGCTACCGCCCGCTCTCTCGCAGCTTCCCTCGCATTCACCACTTGCATCACCATAGCTCTCAAATCGTCAGGCACGTCATCATCATTCATATAAACCTCTACCAACTTGTCTCCTTTCTTCCACTGGGGCTCACCTGTCAGTCGTCCTCTGCTGCCTCCGCATGCTCCACGTCCGCGTCCACGACGCGCGCGCCCCCTTCCTCGTCCACGCGGGCATCCCATTTCTCGCGTGGGCTGCAGACGCTCTAGTCGCTGCCGAAATTCGAGATGTTCATCCGCCAGATGAAATTCTTCGCCCAGAGCATCGTCGTCGTCGCCTTGAGCTAGAACGAGGTCGCCCTCCTCCAGGGTTACGACGACATGCCTGAGAAAAATTAACAGTAACATCACAAATCTAATTCATCTAAATAACGAAGAAAGGTAAAAGTACACAGATGAAAACAATTTTATTACTCTGGACGAATTTCGGCAGCAGGCGAAGCCGAGAGCGGAGCGCTCAGGGGTCTTTGCAGGGGGCTTGACCTACCAAATAAAAGGTTTTCATTATTACAGATATTAGAACTAAAAACAATAGTTTTTGATGAAAACATATTTACTTACGGCTGCATATCAAAAAGAATTTTTTCTCCTTCTTGGGTGTAGAGCCCGAGGATCGTCGGTGGCGGCCCAACATCCTGAAAAAATCAAATAAATAGCATTATGAACAGTATTATACCTAACCCTTCACACAAACATAACAACATCAGATTTTTACATGCATGATTCCAAACCATCATCCTTTCCAATGGAAAACATGCATGCAAAAACACTTGCAATACCCACACCATTGAACCACATATTGGTACTACTTATCTTTTTCAACAAATGAAACACATCCATTCAGGTTGCTAGAAGACAAAAAATAATATATTACAACTAACAAAATATTTACTATTCATCTAGAATGCCAATAGACACTATGTTCTTTTCAAGTTGAGTAATTTCTTTATGAAAGAGAAAGATAAATTGTTACCTCACGATCCGGCTCCATATAATCTGGATCAAGGTGTTCCGGATCGTAAAGGTCAGCCGCCTCCTGCTCCTCAAGCTCCTCGTCCTCTTCCTCACCCAGGTCGAGGTATTCGAACTCGTAACCCTCCGCCTCCTCCAAGTCGCTTTCCTGGAGGATCTCTTCGAAATCCTCCTGAGCGCCCTCCTGTCCGTCCATCCGGCGTTGACTCATTTTCAGGATCTATCAGAATAGCATATACTCAATGTACAAAATAACAAAAACTTATGAAATAAGACAAAAAAAAAACATCTAAATTCAAACCTACACCAGAGAAATAAAACTTTATACGTTACCGAGAAAAGATTACTTTATTTTATTAGAACAATTTTGCAAAAACAATCGATGTCATCGATAACTTTTATAAACATGACCTACGGCCTAGGGGCCATTGTAACGTTTGACGGTTCAAAGTCAAAGTCAAAAACGTTTATTTCAATTAGGCCATTAATTGGCACTTTTGAACGTCGTCATTACATTAAAAATATTCAGCTGAATCCGGCTTGACTGGAAGCCGACCCTAATATAGTTGGGAAAAGGCTAGGCAGATGATGATTACATTAAAAATAACATAGTGACTCTACTGTCCATTCGGAAGAGTAGATTCTTATAGAGAAGAACGGACAATAAACTCCATAGTTACTCTTTTCAAATCAATGTTTTACATGTGCTGTGGTATACAAAACTTCTGTTAATATATGTGAGGACCATGAACCTAGAGTATGCTATTAATTTTTTAAATAAGTACATGGTACTCACACTTCTACATAAGTATATGGTAGTCATAATATATTTACAAATATTGGAACCATTAATTAGCAGAGTGAGTGAACAGAAAAATAAAAACCCAAAAATGAAAAAGTAGGTACAAAAGTAAATACATAAACCAACCAGTTTGATCTTGTCTCCACCAATGATTGTCCTATGGAGCAGGACAAGCATGTTTCCAAGCATTGTAATTTGTAATATGCTTGTTTACAAAGTGTGCTTTTAATGTAGGTTTTAAATTTTCTTTCATTTAGTTCTAATATGTCACAAGGTATTTTATTGTAACATTTAACACAGTACCCCATGAAAGATGTGTGTACTTTATTTAGCTAATCTATAAAATGGTTGATCTAATTTATCTTTATTTCTAATATTATTAATATTATGTCTATCATTAACTTTACTAAAAAGCAGCCGATTTTTCCGTTCGAGTTCGAGATTCAAATACGATTTCGTTACCTAAACACAGAATTTTCTTCTTAGTATGAATAACTTATTGAAATATGCCTCGCATACGAGAAATTACCTATGTATTATCAATAGATTTTACGGTACTTCCACCATTGCAGAGGTGAAGTTCATCGCAACACCGCCAAAAATCATACAATTACAATAGCGACTTCAACGGACTCGAAACTATGTAACTTTTGTTGGCTCAACAAAATAAGTTTTATGATATTAATTCATGAAAAAAACTATTTACAAAGTCGTAATGAACACCAATAAATGAATATTCATCCACTTACCTTAGGATTACTCCGTAAAAATGAAAAATACAAGAATATAAAAGCACCCGCGTCGCACTCTTTACCTCAAAGAGTATAATAATATCCAGGGGCTTCAAACTTAGTACAAAAAACTGGGGACAGCAATGGATACAATGATACTAAATGACGAAGTCTGACGTAGTCCCTGTTCCAAATGAGTTTTAATGTATTTTTAAATTTGTCGGGTTAAATTGTGACGTAGACAAATGATGTTCTCCGCATAAATAATAGATGGCAGTTTGGTCTTCATTTTCACTGTGATCCCAATAGATGGCGCTAGAGAAAAACTAATGATATTGAAATAATTATTTTTTAAATTGTGCACTAAGTATCATATAAATTACATATCACACTTTTAACAAGTTTTTGTGTAAGTTTAGCAATATTCATTCCATTTTTTTTTTCTATATACAGGTGCACCGCTAACCTGGTCACACTAACATACCTCCTAAATAAAATTGTGCTCTGTGCACACACAAATGAATGTCTGCTGATAGCTAGCTCGCTTGCGCCGGTTATTTTGCGATATTTTGTTTGTGATCTCCTTTTTGTGTTTCGTTGTGAATTTCTCGTCGAGTTGAGCTTACGTTCCTCCGAGTAATCTATAATTGTGAACAGAGAAGGTTTTTTGTGATTAAATGAGACAGGACTCTGTGGGTGAAGTTAGTAGGTACCATGTATCCGGGCAGATACTGCTGTGTCCCAGGGTGTAAGGAGAGTGGAGGTATGTCAGACCAGATATATATTATGGCTATTTATTTATTTAACACAAGCTTCTTCACTTCTTTCAGCGGCTTGGTCCGCGTAAAAATATATGTGCATTATTTCACCTATGTCATTCAGTGATACTGATACTTACAGTAGCATTCTACCATTGAAAGAATTTGTGAAATCGGTCCAGCAACAAGTTTATGAGTTCGTTAATCACAAACAAATACAAATCAAATAAAATGTACTATGAAATTTAATTAAATCAGCACAAGTAGACCTATATTTTAATACCTATAGCAATATACTTGAAGGAAATTTATTTTTCTCAAGCCCCATTTTGACTTAAGGCCAGCCACTGTCTATCATGTTTTTTTTTGAGTCCATGTAGCCAATGTTTTTAATGCAAGTTTACCAACATTGCAATAAAGTTGATATCTTGACAATGCAGCTAATGTTATGTTTGTGAATTTGATTGTTTTTCAATATTAAAAATTCATTATTTATTTAAGGTATGCATCAAGTACTTCATGGGTTCCCGAACCCTGTATTTGATAGAGAACGCTTCAATACTTGGCTGTATGCAATTGGCACTCCTGAACTCTTGGGTTTGAAGAATGAACAAATATTGAACCGCAGAGTGTGTCGTGCTCACTTTGAGGAAAAATATTTGTGCCGTAACAACAGAATCAGTAATATTGCTGTGCCAACATTGAAAATTCCATGTAAGTATATAATCACTACATATTGCAAAATACTTTTTGTATATACACCCCAGTTTAAGACACCCCCAGTGCGACATTGTCATATATGCATATATGCAACTTGTCAGGAGAAGCATTTAAGACTCTGATATCATAAAAAATCTTATAAATAAAGTTCTTGTGTCACAATGTTAGTTACCTTACTCCTCCGAAACAGCTTACCGATTTTTACCAAATTTTATATGAACATTCAGTAGGTCTGAGAATCGGCTACTATCTATTTTTCATACCCCTAAGGGTTGTTCACCCTTAACATTTTTAACGGGAGTGAAACCACACAAGAACTTATATTACAAAGTCCTAATATTGTAAAAAAGATACTATAAGATTATTTTAAACATTCCAACATTCTTATTTTGCGTAAACAACAGTGGCCCAGAGGCTAGTGTTATGACAAAATTTACATTAATGCCTATGTAATTTATTGCTCTATTCAAATATGTATGTATTTTTTTTCAGCATTATTTTCTCGGACTTCATTAATGAATACCAACAGACAGCCTTTGCAGCAAATTCAGAACCTACCATCAACATCATCAGGTAAATATAAATGACACCAATTCTTCTCATGCTTTAGGTTGCGGGTTCCATACCTAGCAAATACTAATGATTTTTTCAATTCGTCTATGTACTTTTCCAAGTTTATCTAGGACATTGATGACATCGTAAAGTATAAAATTATATAAAGCTGTTGGTTCATGTTGTCAATCATAAGACTTTGACAGTTGTTACATGTAGTCAGAAGCCAGAAAGTCGGTCTAAGTTGTGGAGGTCGGGTAGACAGTTGCTCCAATGTAAAGAGTCATAGTTGATTTATTTCACTTCATAGCATCTAAAACTTACATGTGATTTTTTATTAATATTAAGAAATTGCATATTTAGTGGAAATTCAAATGACAATAATTTTATTATATAATTACATAATTATCAAATTGATGCCTAAATCATTTGAAATTCTATTTATATTTGTATTTTTTTTTTTCAGCACCATTGACTCCTCCATCAACCACTAGCCTACAACAACAAAATCTGGGCCTACCATCACCCTCAGGTAATTATAATTTTATTAAATCCCTTAATGAGTCTACTCCATTCTGCAAGCAATAGCTATGAAAATGTTTATGATTTTACTTCATTTTAAAGGACACAGCAAGAAGCTAATTTACTTATTGTTGATGAGTAAGTAAGTGCTCTTGCAGTAGACTGACTAAATATTGACCAACAAGGACAAATAAGTTGATGAATCAGTAACTAATAAAGTTTTGTTCAATTCAACATAAACTGTGGGAACAATGTTTTTTTGTATTTATGCCTGAAAATAAAATGTAATAGACTTAGTTTGTTTAAAAAATTAGCACAACTTACATTTAGTTAAATCCATACAATAATGTCTTTCAGATCCCGGGGCTATGCACGAAAATGTTTCACATACTCCAGACATTGAAAACCTACCAAAACTGGGTAAGTTGAATTTATTCGGTTATATTTCAATAACTGTCCAACAAGACATATGCCTGAGTAATTATTGAAGTATTATATATGTAATGACAGTAAATGTTTGAAAACTTTTATAATGGCTCTATCGGTTATAATGATATTTTGTATTTAAGTTCATCTATATAGGGTGACTGGTAATTAGTGTACAATACTTAAACACGTGATTGTGCTCATGAGAACAAAGCATTTTTATAATTGTAGCAAAGCCGAAACCGCGAAATAAATATCAGCTGTTCAGTACATTAGGCAAACATACATGTAATAGTTGATCTTTTTTCGCGATTTCAGGTTTGTTCCCATAATAAAAATTGTTTGTTATCATGAGCACAATCACGTGTTTAAGTATCATACACTAATTACCAGTCACCCTATGTGCATTTCTTGAAAAAATGCACAAAAAAGAAATTAATGAATCTCAGTCACCCAGGTACTTTATCGGGTAGGTCCTATTTGTTAACTGTCCCATTTTGTTACGCTACAATATATTCATTGGGTATTATGTAGATATTACGTAGTCACCACGCTTTAAAGTGTTGTTAGATTAATAAGTTTGGGTTCTTCCAACAAATTATTGTATTTATTGCAATTGTTTATTTCAAATTGTGTTTGTTCAAGTTTACATTTTATATATTTTTTCCCTTTATATTAGATTGGCGCCACATACATAAGTTATAACTTCGTGCAATTATTAATTTCAGATCTCACAGCTACAATGCAAGAAGCTGCTTTACCAAGTACTTCAGAAACTAATGTGCTTCTTAATCTAGGTAAGTTATGCAAATCTGATCTTGTCTATAACTAAAAAAAAAAGTTTTGAATAAATAGATTAACATGTTTTTATTTCTATTTTTACAGGAGGAAAAATAACGGTAAAGAAAGCTAAGAATCGAGTATTCCTTACAAATACAGAAAAGGAACTGCACGATAAACTTGTTGCTGCAAGGATTAAGATAAGCAAAATAAAAAATAGAGTTAAAAAACTATCTGCCAATGTAAAAGCAGCAAAAAAAATTGCATCCAACCCTGCAGTATGCGACATACTAGAAAATTGTACGAGTACAGGAAAATTATTAATTAGTATGCAATGTCGAGAGGACCACAAAAAAGAAAAGGGGCGACGTTTTACGTTACAAGAAAAAATTGCTTCCTTATCTATTTTCAAACAAAGTCCCAAAGGATACAGATTTTTGAGAAAAATTTTTATTTTGCCTGCTCAGCAAACACTTATTAAGTTAGTACAAATTTGTAACATAAAGCCTGGGATTAACAATAATATTTTCTCTCAATTGAAAAATAAAGCTGACAACATGAAAATAGAAAAAAAGCTATGTTTTGTTATGTTTGACGAAGTTTCTTTGAAGAGCAGTCTTGCATATAACGAGAGGAAAGATAAAATCACAGGTCTTGTTGACAATGGACAAGAGAGGAAAACTGAATTTGCAGATCATGCCCAAGTCTTTATGTTACGTGGCCTAATTTATAATTATAAGCAGCCACTATCATATACATTTGCGTCGAGTGCTACTAAGGGACCTGAACTAGCTCAACAAATTAAGGAAGTGATAAGAGGCTTGCAAGAATCAGGGTTCATAGTTGTTGCTACTGTATGTGACCAGGGTACTAATAATAGACAGGCTCTCAACCTGTTAATTAATGAGACCAGGGGAATTTATTTAAGAAAAGGTGAAGAACCTAGAGAAAATATAATTTTAATAAATGGTCAAGAAATTGTACCACTTTACGACCCCCCACATCTTCTCAAAGGAATTCGAAATAACCTTATGTGTAAAAATTTAGAATTCACCAAAGATGGCGTAACAAAAATTGCAAAATGGTCGCATTTAAATTTACTACTAAAGGAAAACCCTGGTTACAAAGGCATTAGATTGATTCCGAAATTAACGGAATATCATGTCAACCCGCTGAAAATAAATAAAATGAAGGTTAAATTCGCCTCACAAATATTCAGTCGTACTGTGGCGTCTAATATGGGATACTTGACAGGTAATGTTTGTTTTATTGTAAAACTAGAATATGCTACAAGCGAATGTACCATTCAGGGAAATCTAATATCACACGAAAGTATCATAATCAGTCATGTTTTGAAAAATTACTTGATGCCATTGTTACTTATTTGAAATCAATTTAAGTAGCATGCAAAAATAAATATAATTCAGAACTTTAGACGATTGACCTGTCTTACAATTGTTTTTTTTTTTTTTTCAGATAAGAACATACTTCCCGCTGAGTGTAAGGACACTGCTGATTTACTGCTGTTCATGGACAACATCTTTGACTCCGTGAATGGCAGTCGACAGAAGAATAAGAATGCGAAACCCCTACTAGGCCCAGCAACGCCAAACTCGGCACATCACCAAATTTGGATTGAGGGTGTACAAATTTTTAAATCTATGAAATTTATATCGAATGGTAAAAAACAATCGATTCCCTCCATTACCAATTGGGTGTGGACACTGAATGGAATAAAGACATTATTAAAAAAACTTAAAAATGAGTTTAACGTGTCGTCAGTATGGTTGCGGCATCTTAATCAGGACCCTTTGGAAAATTTCTTTGGGGCGGTAAGAAGCCAAGGGTGCCGCAACACTAATCCCACCTGCGACCAATTTGAATCGGCTTTCGCCACATTATTAATAAATAATATAAGCAGTGTCCACACCCGCGGAAACTGCGAAAAAGACTTTTGTGATGCATTGTACTCTCTCATCATCAACGAAAATGCGAAAACAACGTCGACCTGCTCATCGTTTGATTTTGCAAACATTTTTGAATTTAATTTTACACCTTTAGAGGTTAAACAACGGGATCCCCGTATTATTGCCCCTCTCCAATACATAAGCGGATATTTTTTGAAAAAAATCAAATCTAAAATATTTAAAGCTTGCACAGACTGTTGCAACCATTTTATGGAAAAAAATGAAATTGAGTACATAAAATATAGGGAATACGCAGGTCGACGATGGCTTTGCACTCCCAGCAAGAAGTTAATAGAGCTGATTTCCAATATGCAAGATTTAATCAATGAGTTAACCAAAGAAAATATTGAAAAATTAAATTTAAAGCTAATCATTAATACAGCTGTTAGTAGTTTTATAGATTTTAAATTTATAAAATGTATAATACATAAAGAAAAAGTAATAGATTTTTTAATTAATATTGTTATTAGATTTATGATGTTTAATTACTGCAAAAATATCAATAAAATATTAGCTGGGAGAAAAGATATTGATGATGATGAGGACAATTTGCAAGTTAAAGCAAAAAAGTTAAGTGAGTGCTATAAAAAAAACAAATAAACTAGATTTTCATCAAATATGTTGTTTTATTTATACCTTTAGTTCTAGTAGTAGATAGTGTAATTCACTACAAAAATTGTAAAATACTTGTAGTGAATTACACTATCTACTACTCGTATCAGTCACGTGGTTGAGCAGTGCTGAAAAGCAACCAACAATCTATAGATAGGTACACAGTGTAGCTATATATATAATAAAAAAGTTGTCTATCATGGATAACAGATGGCGCTGTAAGCAGTTACCCATATTGACATCGAAGATTGGTCTCTATTTCTATATATTAAAATGTACTCTGTGATAATATCTACATATATAATCTATATTACTATACTCTTTGAATATAGAGGAGTCGTTACCTCGACAGATTTCTTGTGATTTGACATTTGCCTTTTTTTTTCTGTGTTGATCTATGGTTTTCAAATTCATCCAAAGGGACCCACCTGAGCCTCAACAGTGGGTCCGAGGGACCCGATTGATACCTGAGAGGATGTACCTACTCTATAAAACTGTAGTACGTCATTGCTGTATTGTCAATAATTTCCACAGCTTACGCGATGTGAAAATCTTTTACTGTATTTTTTCACACCTTGGGTTACATTATCGAAGTTTTCATACGGAACCCTAACTTTTAAAAAATATTTTATAGCCCATGTTCATCAGGGATAATGTGAAAGATTTTTTTAAATCGGTCCAGTAGTTCAAACAAATAAATCTTTATTTATTTGTTTGAACTACTGGACTCTTTATAATATTAGTGTGGAAATATCTTTATCAACGATGAAGTTATAAATCTTCGAAGATTGCAATTAGAAAGAGAAGTCTAAACAGTTGCCATAGAAAACAGCGTTTTCACGAGAGGAACCTTGTTTTTCGAGCAATTTTGATTCTACTTTCACTAATAGTATTATATTTTTGTGTACTAATGTACTTTTACTGTATGGATAATACATATTTTTTTCATGCAAATTCCCTATTAGGCAAATCTGAAAAGTTCACCCGCCATTCTGATGTACATAAAATGGTCATATTTTTTGTTATTACTATAAATGATGTGCCAGTGCTATCATGAAGCCTTTGTAAAACAGATAGGGTTATGCGTCTTGTATAGCTCTGTCTCAGTCCCACAGCAAAATCATGATGGTTTTGAGAGTTGTACGACTGATGGTTACATGAAGTTGATTGTGTTAGGGAAAAGGGCAACGATTGTACCATTACCAATTCCATAGTTAAAAGTCGTGACAATAAATATTTAGATTTTTGTCAATCAATTTCATGCAACCATCCAGGGGGGTGAAACTTCCATACATTGGCTTGTATCAAAATATTCACTGATTGTGCTGCCATCTAAAGATTTAGGTACATAAACTTTGGCCATACTTTTACATTTTTGCCGCTAGGTAGAGCTAGTTGACGACATTACAACAATAAACATATAATTAATAACAATAAATAGTTATTATTTATTTACTATGGATTAAATTAGATTAAATTTCAAAAATATGGCAGCAAAATAATTAACACTTTTGAAAGTTCAAGTGGTTCATACGTGAAATGAAAAGTAAATAAATGATGAATGACAGGACAGGAAAAGTACGTTGTCTTTTGAAAACATTTTTCTCTGTTTTGTACGTTGTTTCGAGGTGTTTTTGTGATCTGTTTTGTGCTCTTTGACGACGCTTTTGCTGTACATTTTCGACCCTGCTTCTTTCTTGGAATCTGTGATTGGATACGTAAACGATTGACCCTACGCCGATATTGCCCTTTGATTTGGATTCGACGAAATTTTCAAAATGCCGAGAAACTCTGTCTTTAAGGTGAATGCTCCAGGGTAGCCCGCGAAATTAAAATATTTTTATGTTTTTTGCAATTTGCCGGTCAGTGTGAAGCTGTATGTGGACCAAATGCGATCCGCGACCGTAACGCGTATTTATCTAAAGAATTATAACCATTTTAATCATCAATATAGCCCTCTAAGTTCATGTAGTTCGAAAGAATGATTATAAATAATCATTCTTTCGCGAAAGAATGATTATTTATAATCATTCTTTCCACATACAGCTTCACACTGACCGGCAAATTGCAAAAAACATAAAAATATTTGAATTTCGCGGGCTACCCTGGAGCATCCACCTTAAGTGTTATTTTGGATGTATTCCTTATAAAGGTATGGTCCACATAATTATTTACATATTAAGTACTAAATCCTCTTAGAACAATACCTATTTATTTTCTTTTATTTTTTTACATATACTGTTTTACATGGTGATAATTATTGTCTTTCAGGAACAGTTCACCACTTTCCACCAAATGTATACCCGCATACGGAAAAATTTGATCAGTGGAAAATGGTGTTAAGCGAGATAGATCGAGAAAGGGGGCGATAATTACATATAGGTACAACAACATACGTATATGCGATTACCTTTTGAAGAGTGTTACCGAACGGCCAGTGGACGTCTTACCAAGAATGCTGTTCCAACATTGAATATTGGTAAATACCTTCTATATTGATATCCTATGTATAAAAAAATGCACCACTAGCACAGACTGGTTCTAATAATACACTATAAGAATATTGTTCGCGACGGAGCATTTTGCTTTGTATAACTCGCATAAACAGCCTTATGTACCTATAGTCGTAAGCTTATATATTTAAAAGTTAGGAGTTTATATAATCACATAGTCATAGAAATATTTGCAGAGAAGCATTTAGCATTGTGTAACTCGCATAGATAGCGCCCATGTACCTATAGTCGTAAGCCTATGTACTAAAACTTAGGAGCTTATGTACTCGCATAGTGATAGTTTATAAGCTATGTAACCGATTAAAAACCGTATGTTTGTCGTTTTTTCCCCAAACACGTAAAAGATGTTCTGGGGAAAACTTATTTTAATAGAAAATTAAAACAGATGGGTAGGGCTACACATTTCCCCTACACATTCCCGATAGCACCCAGAATGCATGTTCTGATTCGTTGATGGAAATCAACCAAAACGAAGGTACACAAACAATAGACATTTCACACTCAAAGATAGTAGGGTGGATGAAGAAAACCACCATGTACAGACACCTTCAGCACTAAGTCTTTAGGGAATCTGGGAATATAGATCTTAAACCATAGGCACTGGAAACCTGGCACTCAACCCTATCCAGATATGTACACATCTTCATGGTCAGGCAAGGCATAAAGCCGCAAACTTGAAAAAAGGAAAAACACAGATTTTTATCCCCTTCCGGTTTCCTGACCTACAGTACCTCCACCCTTAGAAGGGTGGCTTCATAAGTTGTGTATCTGGATAGAGGGATGATGCACCTACCCAAATACAGATAGTTTCATAGCCCATGGGGCACAGTTTTCCGGGAAATCAACCCTTAATAGTAAACAAGTTCAAACATGTAAACAGTTTCGACAGTTAAATGCAACAAGCCCACTAGTGGGCAGGGTTGAAGGGTTGGTTTCCACCTCGTTCGATGGGGAATTTCGGGGGATTTGCATAGAGGTGCATCAACCCCTATCCAGACCTAGATATAGCCGGATATGTGAATGAACTATAGTGAAAATATACAGCTAAATAAAACCGAAACAGTTAGTGGTTTTTGGGCCTCGTTACGGTAAGGTAACCTCGTACCTTAGTAAATTGTTCAAAAATAGATACTCGTAGTCACCGGCAGAAGAAATATAGAATCTATAAATAGAATCACAGTACTCGCGAATTTGCCCTTAAACCATTAGCTGCAGTGTTGTCAAATTCCTGCCTATTATTTAACCCTGGTAAGCATTCACCCTGCACCCCAATCTACCCCGAAGACAGCAAGTAATTGGCAAGATAGAAGAACGTTGTACGTGTGGTGCGGAGAACCTCAGTTTCCGGTACAGGACGTCAGCGCGGCTGGACGCAGTCGGTCGGTCACAGTTCACTTCGGAGGAGAAGAAGAAGGATAGACCTACCCCATCACAACCCCATTCCAGTCGATCACGCCCGTCCGGTACAAATATTAATGACTATAACAAGTCAATCTGCTATACCATTAGTTGGGCACACTAGCATGATCATTGATCAACCTGACATTGGGTTAGCATGGTAGTTGACAACCAACTTCCTCTCTCTGAGAGGAGTTCTGTATTCTGGTAGTGGTAACATTTTAAAGGCTTATACAGTTATAAGGAGAGTATGACATGAAATTTGAATTCGAACAACACAAAGTTAATCCAATTGATATCTATAAAAAGGCCTATGCTCAGTAGAGGATGAAATAATTCATTAAAAAAATCAAAAAACCAGACTGCCTAAAAAGTAAACCGTTTATTAAAAACTAAAAAGAAAAAACAAGTAAGTTCTGTTTTTTTCTTTTCAATTTTTAATATAGTTATGATTGAATAACTATATCTACCATTTTAACAATCAGGACCCATTGTTAGGAAGCCGGATTTTTTATGGGTCCCAACTGTTAAAATTGTAGAAATAGTTATTCAATCATATTCAATAACAAAAGTCTCTGAACTTACTTGTTTTTTTCTTTTCAGTCTTTAATAAACGGTTTACTTTTTAGGCAGTAAGGGTCAGATATTTATTTACTTATTTTCTCATTAGCTGTATATATATCTCACTTGCATAAAAATTTTACAACTTCTAAAATCCGGTGAGAATCGTTACAAACCAACTTTAAATCGTCATAGATCCTAAACGGTAATTCTGATTGAAAAACAATAATGAGAAACCTAAAAATAATTTTTAAATACCTACCTATTCAACGATACCCCACTTGACATAGTTTGTTGACTTTAATTTTTTTCATTTTCACAATATGGCGTCCAGTAGTCGCCTTAATATTGAATTTTCACTAACATCATGTCTTTAGTGACACTCGCCGGACTAAGAGGAATCGATTGACGTGTGAATCATAAAAATCGGCCCATGCGTTTGGTCTGTATAGTGCTTCAAAGGAACATACAAACATACATACATAGGCTGATAAACACATTACCACTCCTTTGCGTCGCGCAGTCGGGTAAAAAGGGCTGTTGATGATGAAAGAGGCAATACATGATACTTTATCTTATCTTAATATATATAAATCTCGTGTCACAATGTTTGTCCTCAATGGACTCCTAAACCACTTAACCGATTATAATAAAATTCGCACACCATGTGCAGTTCGATCCAACTTGAGAGATAGGATAGTTTAAATCTCAAATTATAGTCGCAATTTTAATTTATTGCTAATTATTTGTCTGTTATTATTTGACAGCGGGTAGGGTAGGTAGGGTAGGTAGGGTAGGTAGGGTAGGTAGGGTAGGTAGGGTAGGTAGGGTAGGTAGGGTAGGTAGGGTAGGTAGGGTAGGTAGGGTAGGTAGGGTAGGTAGGGTAGGTAGGGTAGGTAGGGTAGGTAGGGTAGGTAGGGTAGGTAGGGTAGGTAGGGTAGGTAGGGTAGGTAGGGTAGGTAGGGTAGGTAGGGTAGGTAGGGTAGGTAGGGTAGGTAGGGTAGGTAGGGTAGGTAGGGTAGGTAGGGTAGGTAGGGTAGGTAGGGTAGGTGGGGTAGGTGGGGTAGGTAGGGTAGGTAGGGTAGGTAGGGTAGGTAGGGTAGGTAGGGTAGCCAGTTGACGGGAGCGAAGCCGCGCGGGTCAGCTAGTAAATATATATATTTTGACATTATAATTTTGATTTCAGCATCTACTCGTACATCAACAAATTCTGAAACCTATTTGCCAAAAAAAAACATCTGATAATGCAGACACCACTGTTGCTCGAGGTAATTTATTTTATTTATATATAACACTACACTAGCTTTTGCCCACGACTTCGTACGCGGTAGTCGACCAACTTATAAAATGAAATTCGTTGCCATGGTATAAGTGAAGAGGAACTACTGAACCTTTTACTGCGTGTGGCCCAACACCAACTTGGCCAGTTTTTATTAGGGTTCCGTACCCAAAGGGTGAAAACGGGACCTTATTACTAAGACTTCGCTGTCTGTCTGTCTGTCTGTCCGTCTGTCACCAGGCTGTAGCTCAAGAACCTGGAATCTGAACCTGAATCCTGAATCCTGGAGAAATCGAGGAAACTCTTAAAATTTTATAGGCACACTTGAAGCAATTTGGGTATTTCCTTAAATTCTTAAGGTACCTCAGTACCATACCGTAGTTTTTGGGGGATACCAGAGCACTAAAAAACTTTTAACAAAAAAACATAACTTTAATTTTGGAAGCTGGTGTCAAAAAAGAAAGTACCACACCAGAAACACCGACTTTCAAAATAAAAGTTATTTTGTACTTTGTAGTGGTTTTTTGGAAGTCTTATTCAATAAAAAGTATTTTTCAATAACATAATTATTTATAATCATGAGATAGCTTTATGACTACTGTGTACATATTTTGCCCTAAATGCATCAATTTCCTTTTAAGGGTCAAGTTCTGAAGCAATGGTGCCAATAAGTGAGGATCTACCTGCAACCATTCCCCTTGGACATGCTTCTGTCAAGAAAGGTCAGTACTTATTTTCTACTTGATCAATAACAGAATTTATAATCATGAGATAGCTTTATGATGATTAATTTGCAATAATAATGTCTAATGTGATTCTGATTACATTATTAACTTGTCATTTAAGTCTACATATAAATCATTTTCAGGGTTGATTGTTTTTTTTTTAATATCAGTATTATTTGTCATACATTCATCAAACACTTGAAAAAAAAATATCAACCCTGGTAATTACTGATCAGATTGTATTTTGTCTACATATTTAGAAGCATTTAGAATGATTAAGGAATTGTTTCTCTGATTTCAGGCACTAAATCCACCAATATTGTCGGAAACAAGTATTTTAAGCAGTATACACAATTAAAAGTTAAACTTTTAAAATTGAGGGCAAAGTGTATTAACTTAAACCAAAAAG
Source organism: Lacanobia oleracea (assembly GCA_950371165.1). Classification (NCBI taxonomy): domain Eukaryota; kingdom Metazoa; phylum Arthropoda; class Insecta; order Lepidoptera; family Noctuidae; genus Lacanobia; species Lacanobia oleracea. Next base: position 19,680,266 of record OX493391.1, on the reverse strand, counting down.
TGCGAAAAGCTGCTCAGATATCCCAAAATAAAGCTTTTTTAAAAGCTGTTGAAAAACTGCCCGAGCCTGCTGCCGTTTTCACTAAAATGCAGTTGCAAAAGGGATCTATAAGACCAAGAGGAAGAAGATTCACAAATAAAGAAAAAATTTTGTGCCTAACAATATACAAACAGAGTCAAAAAGCATACAAATTGTTGCAGAGACTCTTTGCATTACCTTCAAAAAGAACAAACCAGAAAATATTAAATAGTGACTCTTAAGCTTGGAATCAATGAGGTTATCATAGAACACCTGAAAAAGGCAGTGCGGAAATTATCCGAGGAAAAAAAAATATGCACATGTGCAATATTCGACAAAGTTGCATTAAGCCCTGGCTTATATTTTCATAAACGCCGATTTACATTATAACTTTTTGCTATTGACAGAAGCCTCTTTTGAACTTTTTTCATTTGCCAAATGATTTATTTTCCATATTTTCACCACACCGAAACAAAACTTTACGGAATATTTATCACAAATTTATAGCCGGTTGCTTGGCAGTATTTTCAATTTTAAAGTGCCACTAAAAGTCATTTCATTTGTTGTGCTACAAAATTTAGTAACAGAAACGAATCGCTACTAATCCAACTTCCACGCAGTCTGGTCTGCCCTACCACTAGAGTGTCATTTAAGCCCGCGCAGGTGCGGAGGGCCCCACCCCTCCACACCTGCGCGGGCTTAAATGACACGGCCCGCGAGCTGAGGAGCAGGGCTATTTTTTATAAATTCGTCATTCCAACATTTCCAACACGATCCCATTGTCATTTTGCAAAAAGTTCGTAATCTGCTAATTCATAATGGTCGATCACTGGTCGGTCAATGGTCTCGTAATAGAATCGTGGTAGACATGAAGACATGATTTTCGAAAAGCTACTACTAAATTTGAACATTAAGTTATGCCAGATGTCTTTTATATTATTTATTCATGTACGAGATTACCATTCTATGCCATTTCTTACAATGGAGTGTCAGTGGTTGACCATTGGAAAGTCATAATGACGCTTTTATATTAGTAGATTACCAAACTTGTCAAAATCAACAATTATGAAATCAGTGATAGACCATTTTGACACTTGTAATAGAAGACTGAGGCCCAGGTGGTTCGAAGGCCCGCCGCGCGGCTGAGGCTGGCCGGCAGCGCCCGCCAGCAAGCCGAGGCTGCGGTGGTGAGCGTTAAAACCTTTCTCCAAGCTCGCGTGGGGCTGCCCAAACCCCGCAGCGCCGGAGCCGTGACAGAAACAATGCATGCTGCATGTTGCATGCTTACTTGCATGTAACATGCTTGTTTGCACGCTGCATGCTTGCTTGCATGCTGCATTCTTGTTTGTAAGCTGCCTCATGCCTGCTTGCATGTTGCGTGCCTGCTTGTATACTTCTGACTGGGACCACTTTAAACCACTTCTGTTAACCTTCACCACCACCACCACCATTACACCACTTATATGAAAGTTCGGAACATAATACCTGGAACAATGTTATTTCGGCTAAGTGTAACTTCGGTAAAAAGTTTTTCGATCAAATGAAACGTCGGAGTGTCGAAAAAAAATCGAATTGATAATAGGTTAATTGATACAGTGGCAGACGTGACTTCGACGAAGTAAAAAAAAAGAAACGATAATAGTTGAAAAGTTTTAGGTGAAATGAAATTCCGTCAAATGTTTTTCGAACTCATGATAGGTAACCCTTGCTTAAAAACTAATTGACCCACGCAACTTCGTTTGCGTCACAATTTTCATTACTGCTCCGCTCCTATTGGTCTTAGCGTGATGATATATAGCCTAGCCTTCCTCGATAAATGGGTAATGAGGCTCGTCGCGTCGAAGCTCCAAAGTCTTGAACATCGACGACGAGTTGCTAGCCTGTTGGTTTTTTACCGGTTGCTTTTTGGGGAATTTGCGACGGAATTGCATAATTTAATTCCGCCAAGCCCGTTCCATCATCGGACCACAAGACGTACGGCGATGCGCCACCGGTACATGGTGGACATCCCACCCATACGCACAAAACGTTTTGGGAACACATTCATAGTGCGTACAGCTAAGGAGTGGAATTCCCTGCCGGAGTCTGTGTTTCCTGATAGCTACAACCTGGGAGTCTTTAAATCAAGAGTGAATAGGTTATTTCTAGGCAAGCGTGCTCCATCTTCGACCACATCCTCGCTTACCATCAGGTGAGATAGTGGTCAAACGCGTGCCTATCAATAGTAAAAAAAAAAAAAGAAATAATTTTTCAACTCGGACAAGTAGTTCCTGATATTAGCGCGATCAAGTAAACAAACAAACAAACTCTTCACCTTTATATATTAGTATAGAATGAACTCATTATGTCTTCTAAACTAAGACTCGAATAAATCTGTTACTTGCCGAAAAATTGCGACTAAAGAGGAATGGTTACGGCCCATACAAAATAAACCTAACTCCAACAAAAATCGCACTTATCCCTTAAAAAAAAGTCAAGAAGGAGAAGTTATAAGAGGTAGAATTCGTTGGCGTACGCGTAAATATATTATGGTTTTGAGTATTCGTTCGAGCGAAGTATAGAAAAGCTATTTTTCGTACACTCCCGCTAGCGCGATAGCGTAATCATCGTGGTTGGGCTCATTTGAATCCATGGAACAATGACCTAGAAAGGTGGATAGTGTATTTCTTAGTTGGCTTTATAACCATCGTGTTTGAACAGTACCACCCCGTACAATTGATATGAGCGCAAACACTTTGGAGTAGTCAACTAAGTTAGCCACTACTCAATCTTATGCTGTCCATCATCAGATCGTTGTTACCAGCTGCAATGGATAATGCTAATCAAAAGGATTCAAAGGAGCCCAAATACGATTGGTATAAGAGAAATCAATTAAGAGAGCCGCTACACACATTTATGGCTTTCATCATCAGATTGTTGTTACCAGCTACAATTAATAGTACTGCCCCGTACGATTCCTTTGAGCCCAAACACGACGGGTATAAGAGTAGTCAACTAAGTGAGCCACTGCTTAGGTACCCTTATGGTTACTATCATCAAATCGATGTCACCAGCTGCAATGAAACTGTAGGCACATTGCAGCAGGTAACAATGATGTGAGCACTAGCTCATCAGAAAGATTCAAATGAGCCCAAATATGATATGGGTATAGTATAAGTAGTCAATTAAATGAGCCGGTACACACCTTACAGGCTTCTATCATCAGATTATTGTTACCAGCTACAATTAATAGTACCGCTTCATACAATTCATACGAGTCCAATCACGATGGGTATAGAATTTTATGGTTTTCATCATCAGATCCTTATTCCCAACAGCAATAGTGCACAAAAGGATTTCAATAATGAATAGTGCTCATCAGAAGGATTTAAATGAGCACAACCGGCATACTTGTAAGACTGTATGTAAAATAACTTTTCGAGATTACGTCTGAAGACATATTCAAGGTCATATAAGTACCTATGCGTTAGACATGATTGAAATCGAAAAAAATACATTTAGGTATTCTTGCTGTACTTTAGATGACAAAAAAAAAACGATGATAGTTCTTAGCTCTGTCGAACTCTGGGTCAGAAACTTAATAGTTTTTGAACCAGTGACCGACTAATTCTGATATTTCGGGACAAATTGCGACTCACTAGCGACTATTTTTTATGTAATAAAAACTAAAATACCTGATGGTTGCCATGCCAGTGTCAGTCACACATCACTAACACACTTTATTTCACTTTTAAACACAATCTTAATATATAAAACAAAGTCGGGTTTGTTCGAACACTTATTATAACTCAAGAACGGCTGGACCGATTTTCATAATTTTTGTGTTTTTGGATTAGTCTTTGTCCGAAATAGCATAATAAGTATTGAAATATAAAAAAAAAATAGTAGGTAGGAGATAGGGTTGGTAGGTAGGGTAGGTAGGTAGGGTAGGTAGGTAGGGTAGGTAGGTAGGGTAGGAAGGTAGGGTAGGTAGGTAGGGTAGGTAGGTAGGGTAGGTAGGTAGGGTAGGTAGGTAGGGTAGGTAGGTAGGGTAGGTAGGTAGGGTAGGTAGGTAGGGTAGGTAGGTAGGGTAGGTAGGTAGGGTAGGTAGGTAGGGTAGGTAGGTAGGGTAGGTAGGTAGGGTAGGTAGGTAGGGTAGGTAGGTAGGGTAGGTAGGTAGGGTAGGTAGGTAGGGTAGGTAGGTAGGGTAGGTAGGTAGGGTAGGTAGGTAGGGTAGGTAGGTAGGGTAGGTAGGTAGGGTAGGTAGGTAGGGTAGGTAGGTAGGGTAGGTAGGTAGGGTAGGTAGGTAGGGTAGGTAGGTAGGGTAGGTAGGTAGGGTAGGTAGGTAGGGTAGGTAGGTAGGGTAGGTAGGTAGGGTAGGTAGGTAGGGTAGGTAGGTAGGGTAGGTAGGTAGGGTAGGTAGGTAGGGTAGGTAGGTAGGGTAGGTAGGTAGGGTAGGTAGGTAGGGTAGGTAGGTAGGGTAGGTAGGTAGGGTAGGTAGGTAGGGTAGGTAGGTAGGGTAGGTAGGTAGGGTAGGTAGGTAGGGTAGGTAGGTAGGGTAGGTAGGTAGGGTAGGTAGGTAGGGTAGGTAGGTAGGGTAGGTAGGTAGGGTAGGTAGGTAGGGTAGGTAGGTAGGGTAGGTAGGTAGGGTAGGTAGGTAGGGTAGGTAGGTAGGGTAGGTAGGTAGGGTAGGTAGGTAGGGTAGGTAGGTAGGGTAGGTAGGTAGGGTAGGTAGGTAGGGTAGCCAGTTGACGGGAGCTAAGCTGCGCGGGTCAGCTAGTTAAATGATATAATATCTTTAAGTTCATGGTTATTTGTTGACACTTTTAGCTGTTATGATTAGTTTTTGTATTTTCCTTCTTTTTTGTTATTTTTTATTAAAGATAACAATCAAACTTCGTTATTGCACTAATATGTGTAGTTTAACATTGAAGTTAAGATTAATACAATACATTTGCAGATAAAATAAATAAAATTAATACGGAGATTTACACTTTACTTTTTGCGGTCTACCCTCAAGTCAAAAAACACGTTTCTTGTATGGGAACCCCATTTAATATTAAATTAAATTTATTTTTTATTAATTGTTGCTATAGCGGTAATACAAATACACATTCTGTGAAAATTTCAACTGTCTACCTGTTACGGTTCTTGAGATACAGCCCGCTGACAGTCAGACGGACGGACAGACAGCGGAGGCTTAGTAATAGGGTTACTTTGGTTACCCTTTGAGAACGGAACCCTAAAAATGGCTCGAATTTGAAAATTTAAAATTAGAACTACATGTTTCGTCTCGACTCAGAAATGTATTGAGCAAAAGCGTTTCCAAGGAGGTTCGATTGAATGACTTTTTCATGAAATTACTAATCAGTAGGGTTTAATGAACTTAGAGGGTTACCTATATTGATAATGGTTATAATTCTTAAGACAAATACGCGTTACGGCCGCGAATCGTATTTAGTTCAACATACAGCTTCACACTGACCGGCTAATTGCAAAAAAAATAAAAAAAACAAATATAATTGAATTTCGTGGCGATCATTTTTAGGGCTCCGTTTTTTTCAAAAAGAAAAAACGGAACCCTTATAGGACCACTTTGTTGTCCGTCCGTCTGTCTGTCAAGAAGTTTTATCTCGGGAACGCGTGGAGGTATCGAGTTGGAATTTAAACCATATACTCAGGGCTACGGTCCCTTGAAGCTTTAAAAAAAAACATTTTTATAAGTTAACATAAAATAAAGATATGGCCGTTTATGCCGCAAAAAACGAATGTTCAAGGGTATCAAAATTCATAGGGTAAGTAATTTCCCGTTGACTTATAGCTATGAAATTTGGCAAGTAAATGGGTGGGTCTTATACTACAGGTATAGGGAAAGTGTAAAAACTATACATTTCTGATAAATGACATTTTCTCATTTTTACTTCATCAAAATCGACCCACAAAATCAAAAGATATTGCATTTTTAGGTTCAGGAAGAAACTTCATCGAGTGCTAAAAGGTAGTTTTCATTGAGACTCCAGATACTTGCAATGCCATCTATTGAGGAGAATAGTAGTAATAAATGTGTGAAAAGAACACAAAAACATTGTTGAGTTATTAGTTATACTTTTAATATGTAGTAAAAGGAAAGTAAACATTTTATTATCTAATCATTATTTATCGTAACAATTGTGAGCTTCTGTCTGAGTTATATGAATATTTGATAGTTCAACTACATTGTCGATATATAGCGTTACACTGATGACGCCGGTCCACTGACTTATTTATAAATCATACGTCAGTACGCCGGACGCGTTTTTCTGAATGGCTCATTTTGAAATAACTACGTTTCGTATCAACATGACGATTATTTATACAATCTGTATTGTTAGTTGATAAATTTAATCATCGCACAGGTCGATCAGTTTAAGCTACGCTTGCCGAGGTTGGTCTATGGATGGGTGACCATTTTAACATATACCGAGATTCCAGCGTGTCTTGGAATATACCAGATTACCAGCCACACGAGTCGATCTTCAAGGTTAAGCATCACTTGACGAGGTCGGTCTGAGGATGGGTTACCAATAGACTATTTTAACATAGGTACAAAAGGGTCGATCGATCCGTGGGACTGTTATTACTTAGCTAAGAGCTCCTCATTCAATCAGTTTACTCACTCAGTACCTACTAAATATATAGTTAAAAAATCGATTGTTTTACACAATAATATAGATTTTATGAAACCTGAAATCAGTTATCCTAATACATAAAATACGTCGTAAGAAGCTGAAATTTGCCATGAAGGTTCCTTGGAGAGTACTAAGGAAGGATTTCCCGAATTTTTTACAGGAACGGGATAAACCGGGGTATGCGCGTACGAAGTCGCGGGCAAAAGCTAGTTACGGAACCCTCGGTGTGCGAGTCCGACTGGCTCTTGACCGGCTTATGGAAAGTTGAATATATTTTTGGTAATAATTAATTAAGTACTAATTATTATTTGAAAAATATATTGAAGCATTGGAAAGTATACTGCGCTCCTAGCTTCTGAACTTTTCTTATTCTCCTATTATGAAACTCATGCAGACGGATGCGTTTTTGCTCAGTACGTTTGTTTTACAAAAAAAAAAACTGGCTCTATACATACATACATACAATTGACACATAACCACAACTCGAAATTGTTTATGGAAATTAAAAGGTGGATGCTCCAGGGTAGCCCGCGAAATTCAAATATTTTTATGTTTTTTGCAATTTGCCGGTCAGGGTGAAGCTGTATGTGGACCAAATGCGATCTGCGACCGTAACGCGTATTTATCTAAAGAATTATAACCATTTTAATCATCAATATAGCCCCCTAAGTTCATGTAGTTCGAAAGAATGAATATTTCAGAAATAATCATTCTTTTCTCATCATCATCATCTCTCATACTTCAAATCATACTTTCAATCATGTCTATGTGTGTGTAAACGGTACTATAAGCGAGTTAGATATTATTTTCGTGAAGTATGGCGAATCAGAAGGGTTTTTATGCCGTATTTTGACTAATTTCGATAAAGTGGAATATCCGATTGTCGCACCATTATTTCTGCGACTTAATATTGTTCCAATTACACTCGAAACAAAATAAAACTGAAAATGTTGACTTCAGCGCCATCTCGCGTGAAAATGGCAATGAGCAACCCGTAACATTCACCTTAATGTTATACCGCATTTACACAATCGTGTTCGCTATTCGCCTCGACATTCTTCGAAACATTCGTATACGAGTATCGTCGCGAACTACTGTTACACACATTCGCAGGGTGAATCATTTTGACATTCGCACACGAACACGGAGGACGTGAAAATAATTGCGGCATGCGCGCTACATCTTGAATGAATGAGTTTATTACTAATATTATAAATGCGAAAGTAAGTCTGTCTGTCTGTCGCGCTTTCACGCCAAAGCTACTGAACCGATTTAAATAAAGTTTGGTACACAGATAGTCTAGAGCCTGAGAAAGGACATAAGCATTTTTATCCCGGGAGAATGCTATCTAGGCACCACGCGGGCGAAGCCGCTGGCAGAAGCTAGATATTTATATATCCTGCATAGAAAAGTAAAAAAACTGGCCAAGTGCGAGTCGTATTCGCGTGTAAAGGGTTCCGAACGAATAATTGTTTTATAACATGTTATTTTAACACTATAGATTTCTTATAGGTTTTACTGTAATCTATAAGTAAAAATCTATTATTTCCATTTTGTTCACAATTTTAGGAGATGAGTGGGGGGAATGGTCTTCTTCGTCTAATTTCTTGAATAACTTCAAAACCATTAACTTTAAAATTATGAAAAAAATATTATTAAAACCCTCACAGCAAGCTCTTTCATTTTGTCTACACGTCCTGTTGGGTAGGGCGCTAGCTATCAACTGAATGCAGGCGAATGTGTAAACAGTAAGTTCGTGTTCGCCACTCGTGCCCTTTGATTCGCGTCCGAAAAACCGCTCCCAACGCGAACACGCGAATCGCGAGGCGAATTACGAGGCGCATTGGGAGCGAACTGTTTACATATGCGTGTTCGTTATTCGCCTCGCCATTCGCCTCGCAATTCGCACGAATGTGTAAATGCGGTATTACGTACGGCGCGTTGTATCGGAGCATGTGGTAAAGTAGGTACTTTATTAAGTGAGAGTAGGTGCCTATTTTACCGCACGCTCCCATTGTATGGTGCGTAATTTTTAACTTTCGCACAGTGTAAACTTCGTAAAAGCGTTTTTTTGAGCAAATCTGTCGAAAATAATTTTATTCAGTAACTTTATGACTTCTACAATACACAGGATAAGAAATACCTGTGCTAGGAGGCCCCGCTCTTCTAAAACTAGAACAATAGTATGTAGGATAGTGCTTACATGGTATTATACAATTTGATAACTATTTAACTAACTGAAAAAAAGGGTAAACAAACAAAAATGTTACCTACCTACACACATGAAAAAATGTGTAGGTGTGTGTTATGTAAGTGTGTGTGTGTGTGTGTGTGTGTGTGTTGCGTAAGTTTGTGTCTGTACGTGAAGAGTGTATCAGTTTATATAAAAGATTGCTTGTGTGTGCGTCTAATTATCACAAGATAGTTTGTAAAAGAGTTTCAATGTCAAAGCTTTTGTTTTTTAGCCGTTCTATCAGAAATTGGGGAAAATATTTAAAAGTGTATTTAATTTGTTCTTGATGGAAGCGGATTGCCTGGTACACTGTCTTTTAGCGTATATCGTTTTAACCGAGACTTCCGGTGCAACAAGATATTTCCTTCTTTTTTTGTCGAAGCTGGGATTATAAGGGATAGTTTTGTGAAGCTTTAAAACAACATGGAGGACATAATAATATGATTTCCATATCGTGAGAAGACCGCTAAGTGAATAGAGGTCTACAGACATGACCTTCAAGAGAGATTTTTGTGCTCGCTCCAATTCTAGAAATTTAAATTTAGTAGCTCCGCCCCAAACAGACATACAGTATACTAAAACTGACTGGGCCAGTAAAACATAAATTTGGTTTAAGAGAGTCTTTGAGGAGCTCGTGGCTAGATAATAACAGCCGCACGGGTCGATCTTCAAGGTTAAGCAACGCTTGCCAAGGTTGGTCTGTGGATGGGTGACCATCTTTACATACCGAGTTTCGTCCGTGCCTCGGAAAGCACGTTAAGCTGTTGGTCCCGGGTGTCATTTGTAGATCTTTGGCAGTCGTTACGGATAGTCTGCCCTACCCCTAGAGTGTAATCTAAGCCGGCGTAGGCACGGAGGAGCGAGGCGGCCCGCGAGCTGAGGCTGCGGTGGTTAGCATCATGCTTGCTTGCATGCTGCATGCTCGGTGCTTGCATGCCGCAAGCTTGCTTACATTCTGCATGCTTGCTGCAATCTTGCTTGCATGCTACTCGCTTGCTGCATGCTTACTTGCATGCTTGCTGCATGCATGGTGTATGCTTGTTTGTCGAGTGAAAGAAACTATGCCTGCTGCATGTTGCATGCTTGCTTGCATGCTGCATGCATGGTGTATACTTGTTTACATGGTTGCATTGCATTAGAACAATATTGTATAAAAATGTGAATTAGCGTCTAATATGTATTTTAGGAATTAATTAACTATGAATATTTGTTATGCCTATAAAAGTATGTTTTAATATTCATTAATAAATTTATGCTTTAGAATGTTATGCTTAATCATTATTATGATAAGAGAAATTATGCTTAAAAAATTATGCGTAAGCTGTTATGCGTAAATAATGTTATGCGAAAATATAATAAGGAGAAACAAAAGTATGCCTAGTTATATTAGGTCTTAAAATTGTATATAAATGATAGGGAACCTTCGCAAAGATTATTAAACGAGGAAAAGCGTCGGAACCAAAACACTGCCTTGCGGAACACCGAAACTCACCTCTACCTCTCCTCACAAGTATGGGAACAGATACGGCGTCGAAAGCCTTTTTTAGATAAACACACAAAAAACACACACAGGAAAACAGTAAGACACTTTTTTCCTCTATCCACTTGTTCTACAATATGCGAGGCCAAAGTTGAGACTGCGTCTTCTGTCGATAATCCTTGTCTAAATCCGAATTGAGCACAAAAAATGATACTCAATTTGTTTAGGTAATTTATAAACCGAGTGTTAATTTTTCTTGAATTTTGAGACTGCTGGTAAAATCGAGATGGGTCTATAATTACTCAAATCATTTCTACAACCATCCTTATATACAGGTAATAATGGCTTTTTTCAGGATGGGTGAAAAATACCTTGCGCGAAAACCACCAGCCAGATGCGAAAATAATGGTACCACCACTTCGTGGGTTAAGGAACATGGTCGATATATTGTCCCATCTCAGTGCGCTCTCAGTTTTAAGACTCATCAATATGCTTTCCTTGGGTTAGTTTCTAGAAGTACTAAGGATAAGACATATGAGCTGGTTAACGTATAAGTGTTTATTTATTTAAAGTTGTTTCTGCAGTTCCAAATCTACTTATACAGTGCAATTAGCTACATAATATATTGGTTAGCAGTACACCGCGGTTCTTACATCAAGATGGCAGGAGTACCTAATTTTTTAAATATCATTTACGGGTGTAGGTACACAGATTTTCAGGAGAGGTACGTTATGGTACACAGAATGTATCAAATAACTGCAATAGGGAATATGCATGCGATTTTCTAATTTGCAAAAGGAAATACTTATTAGCTTTAGTAAACAATCATGAAATTATTTTTTAAATACCTTCAGTAACGATGAAGTTATAAAAGCTTCAAAGATTGTAATTAGAAAGAGAAGTTCGATATGAATTTTGACGTCAGAGTTCATGACCCCTATAAAGTTGCATAGAAAACAGCGTTTTCACGAGAGGTTTAAATCTCGTTTTTTTTTTTGAGCAATTTTGATTCTATTTTTAAATTCCCTATTAGCCAATCTGAAAAGTACACCCACCATTCCGATGTACATGAAATGGTCCCATTTTTATTTAATTACAGTAAATTAAATATGGACTGGGGACCCACTATGATGTGCCAGTGCTATCATGATGTCTTTGTAAAACAGTGATAGTGTTATGCGTCTTGTATAGCTCCGTCTCCGTCCCACAGCAAAATCATGATGGTTTTCAGAGTAGGTTTTGCTGTCAGTTGTATCACAGTCAAATGAAAAAAGGCTGTGTGTGATTGACAGATAACATATCGTGTGATTCTCTAAATAAGTGTGATGCGGTGACTGATGGTTGCATGAAGTTGATTGTGATAAGGAAAAGGACAACGATTGTACCAATACCATAGTTAAACTTAAAATCACTTGAAAGTCGTGACTAATTAATTCAGATTTTTGTCAATCAATTTCATGCAACCATCAGTCACTCACTGAGCTACACGATAGGTTATCCGTCAGTCACAGCGTTGACTGTGTTTAAACTAATAGTCAAACCTACCGTGTAAATAAATATACTGACCTCTTTGCCACGCAATGGGCACCGGTAGGACCCTGGCTTGAAACTTTTTTAATTAACAAAACACAACCGACTTCCAAATATAAACCAAAAAAAAGTAAAATATAACATTAATTTTGGAATTCAGTGTCAACAAACAAATATAACCCACCAGAAATACCGACTTGGTAAATAAACACTTAAAAAAAGGGATATTTTTAAATGCACATCTGTATATTTTTTCAGCACACTAGGTAACTCCACTAATTAACTGAATGCATACCAGAAAAATGAATGCTGTGAAAAAAAACCAATTGATTAACTAAACAAGTAAATAAATAAATGGTGTCAATTCACCGGGTTTAAAAGTCAAAATGGGGGTACCACAAGGCTCTATTTTGGGTCCTTTCCTCTTTCTAGTATATATTAATGATCTACCCCATCTTTTAAAAAATCAACCTCATATGGTATTATTTGCTGACGATACGTCCTTAATTTTTAAGATAGATAGACGTTCCATAAATCTTGACGACGTAAATAACGCCCTACAGCAGGTCCAAAATTGGTTTACTGCTAATAATTTAGTATTAAATGGGAAAAAAACTAAATGCATCAGATTTGCCTTACCGAACGTTAAAAGAAATGATTGCGACATAGTATTGAACAAGGAGAAACTTGAATTCGTCGAAAACACGGTTTTCCTGGGGATTACGCTTGACTCAAGGCTACAATGGGGTCCTCATTTAACATCTCTTGCGGGACGGCTAAGTTCAGCAGCATACGCTGTCAGAAAAATCCGTCAATTTACCGATATAGATACCGCGAGGCTGGTCTATTTTAGTTACTTTCATAGTATCATGTCTTACGGTATCTTATTATGGGGACGTGCTGCAGACATCGAGTCTATATTTATCCTGCAGAAAAGAGCCATCAGAGCCATTTACAATCTCCGTCGGCGTGATTCCCTAAGAGAACTGTTTAAGGATATCAACATCATGACGGTACCTTGTCAATACGTTTACGAAAATATTATGTATGTTCGGAAAAGTCTTCATCTCTTTAGCAAGATTAGTGACAGGCATAATTTTAATACTAGAAATAGGAACAAATTAGATCAACCCCGATTCAGATTGGCTAAAGTACACACTTCTTTTATAGGGTACTGTATTAAATTTTATAATAAAATACCAGTTGATATTCTCGAACTGAATGAGAGAAAATTTAAAGCATGCATAAAACGCACACTATGTAGACAAGCGTATTATAAACTGGAAGATTATATCCTCGATAAAAACGCTTGGCTAAATGCTGGTCCTGCTCCACAGTCACAGCTGCTTAGGTCCACGTTTTAGGTTTCTATGTTTTTATATTTGGAAGAGATGCTCGCTCCTTTTAGAGGTTCTTACATTATTTCGTTTATTTATTCTTATATACATACAAATTATATTATTGTATTAATTACTTATTTATTCTTTTTGATGTAAGATCTTAATCGTTCTCTTTATTAATTTATTTTTCATTATTTAGTCATTGACAACCATAGTTTTGTGTAAAGTAGAAGCATATTTTTAAAATTTTGTAAATGTGAGTACCATGAAACCGTTTACATTTTATGTGAGTAGTTATGGTTTTACTTGGTGGACATGAACGAGCATGGTGGTTGGGAGCATGTCATGCTCACTCAAATGTCTCGCTGATGGCGGCGCGTGGGTTTGATCATTCGGTTCCCTTCGAAATGGTTGAGCTGAAGGGTGCCGATACACGCGTCATGTTCGTGAACAGGCGCCGTCGCGCGTCGGTTGAGATTGGTCATCTCTTAACCGCCATTGGCTTATTTTAATCTTTATATTTAAAATTCTTATAATAAGCCCTTTTTTTTTTCCTTTGCATTGTCCTCACATGCAGAAGCAACAAGTATATGTAACTTGAAATTTTGTAAAACCAGAACATGATTTAAAAGAGTGTCCGTGGAGTTTCTTGCACGTTCTTCTCCATAGAGATCTACGCTTTGGAACGTGCAAATAGCTTCCATGTTTTTGACTGACCGACCTTGACGTTTCAAAAGTGCCTGTGAATGGTTTATTTGAAATAAAATGATTTGAATTTGAATTTGAATTTGAATTTGAGTACCTACTGCAAAAAAAACTAAAAAATAACACAAAACGAGATGACCTTTTTTATCGAATTCACACCAAAAATGTGGTTCGTACATCGGATATATGATTTATAAAACAAAAATACGAATTGCTTATCAAAAATACTAACTTGCACTCTAAATTGTACTTTCTTACTACGGAATTTCTAAAACTGATATCTAAAGGTGCACCACATTAAAGTAAGTTTCCATTATCAAAAAAGCTCTACAAATCGACTAGTCGTGCAACTAAAATACATTATACCTAACTTTATTTGCTTTTTGTTTCTCTGTTTTACTGAAAAACATGTTGGCGCCTGCACATCTAGCGCCGCGCTCGCTCCTTCGCGCTCGCTCTTTAGCATCTAACGCGAGTGCGAGGGAGACCGAGCGATGCGAAGTAAGCAGACGGTGCGGTGGCGGGTGGGGGCCGGCGGCAGCGCATGCATTTGTTATTGTTTATCTATGACGTCGGATGCGCTCGGAGTGATCTCGCTCGTGTTTAATTGCAAATTACGTAATTTAATTAGTGAAACTTGAACTTTTACTAGTGGCTGTTTCTACGGTCAATTAATATGGAATTAAACCAAATATAAAGAAAAACAAAGAGGTGGGACTTGCATTTTCGTTAAACGCGACCTTGTTTACAAGAATCTACCGTTTTTGAATAACCATGCAATACAAAATGGGTATAATTTAGACGGTCAACAAAAATAATATTTTTAAGACTCTAAGCCTAGGCACCGAAATGGATCAACGGTCACCAAATTCTATCCAACTCAACTTTGATTGCTATAAAATGTAGGCTTGGGGTTACAAACTGGATAAAATAGGTTAGGTTAGGTTAGAATTGTGACCAACCGCGCGCGAGCCGAGCGAGCGAAGCGAGCGGTGCCGCGGCAAAGGCCGGCGAGCGCTACTTCTCGAATATTATTTGGTGACCATTTATCTGTTTTGGTAACCGTTTAGAACTTTTTTAGTAGTAAAATAGGTACTTTTTTGGGCGGTGTTTAAACACAAGCCATACAAAATACGTTCGAAGTATGTGGCATAGAACTAACCTGTCACAAACTGATAATTATATGTATTTATAGTTTTTCAAGCACTATATTTGCAAGCATATAGTCGGACTTGCAATCAGGTTAAAATATGCCACACCGCCTGTAGAGGCTAAAAACATTCCTATCGGCATCAAGCGTAAACGCGGCCGTCCTGGTAAAGCAAGACCAGCCCTAATAATTGAATACAAATTATTACTACCTCAGTATTGTTTCTAAAGTGTTTTTTCTAATCTGAGTTACCACTCAGTGTGCCAATGTTTGGTGCATGTTAAGTGAGCACTTGATTATTTTTTTGTGTACCTAATTATATAAAGATGACTGATTAAATTGGGTTTTATTTAGAATAAACGATGTTCCTAAAAGTAAATTAGGTGATGGTTTTCCTTAAAAAAGGTTTAATATGTTTGTTGAATTATAGAACTGTTAGATATACTGTTTTGATAATAGTTATTCGTTCAGTAAAACAGTTCTGCAAATACCATTAAACAGTATATCGAATTTGATCTATTTAGTGTGCATAATTTGAGTGCAAGTCAGTATTTTTGGTTTAACTTTGAAATATTTTGATCGAAAAAAGGGAATATACAGATATCGATTTAAATACATGCCTTAAAAAAATACAAAAATATTTATTTCTCAAAACTTTGTGAGCATACATTCAGTCAAAAAAGTATCGGGAATGAATGATTTGTTTATGGTTCCAAATTCAAATTTTTGTTTTTTTGTAGTTGTTAGATTGGCACAACTGTTTTCCATTTTGGCGCGGAGTTTGAGTTGCATCTGTTATTTATATTAAATACAGTGCTGGTTTTAGTAATATCATATATAGTGTGTATTGCGAATTTCATAATGGACAAAAATATCGAACAAAGAGTTTGTCTTAAATTTTGCATCGCCAATGGAATTTCGTGTTCGGAGTCACTGAAAATGTTACAGAAGGCTTACGGTGAATCGACTTTATCAAAAACTCGTGCTTATGAGTGGTTCAAAGCGTTCAAAAGCGGTCGAGATGTGATGGAAGATTTGCCTCGCTCTGGTAGGCCGTCAACGTCTGCAACTGAAGTTAACATCGTCATGTTGACTGTTTTCTTTGACTATTGCGGTGTTGTGCACTCTGAATTCTTACCGGAAGGTCTAACGGTAAATAAAGAATATTATTTGAGCGTTATGCGGCGTTTAAGAGAGCAAATTCGACGAAAAAGGCCAGATTTGTGGAAAGAAAATTCTTGGATTTTGCACCACGACAATGCGCCTTCGCACAAGGCTATCATTGTGAACGAATTTTTAACCAAACACTCAACAAATACCATCCAGCAACCACCATATTCACCAGATATGGCTCCTGCTGACTTTTTTCTTTTTCCTAAACTCAAATTACCACTTCGTGGCACCCGTTTTCAAACGGTAGAAGACATAAAGGAGAATTCGCGGCGAGAACTGAACTCAATTCCGGAAGTAGCGTTTAAAAAATGTTTTGATGAATGGATTATTCGTTGGCGCAAGTGTATCGTTTCTAAAGGAGCATACTTTGAAGGTGATAAAATAAATTTGGATGAATAACAGACATTTTGTGTATTATTGATCTTTTCCCGGTACTTTCTTGACAGAGTAGTACATGAATTGTGGCAGTCGATAGTACTTGTGTTGGGACTGTCACGCTCTCCCCTTAGTTGGTGGTAATTTAAAATTTAGATTCCAATGCCCCACCGTTTAGTCGCAAGTGGAACCTCTTGGTTCCACCGGCGTCTCCACCGGTAAGGAAATAAAACAAAACAACATAAAATAAATGAACAATCTTCCTCTGTGCTGGCTTGTGGATCCCCTCGGATCCACTACACAATACCGTCAACAGTCAGGTGGGTCCCTGTGGATCCACCCGACCCTACGGATTTAAAACTGAATTTATTAAAATTTTACGGTTAATTTTCTTTTCTCAACGATTGAACTCTATGGTATATAATATTTTTCATATGGGAACACTGTCGGAAAAAAAAAATACGCTTGACAAGTAACGATATGTCACAAAATACATTTGTCAAATCAAACAAACATTCGTTCAACTTGTGCGCGAGAATTTTCGATTTTAACGTGTTTTTCTGTGGAAAGTAAGCCAAGTATTGATAGAAATTCATAATTTACTTTATTTTCGTTCAATTTCAACTAATATTCAACGTCAAAAGTGTAAATTACCTGGTGACAATTACGAAACAAAACTAGTTACCGGATTTCTTCCCGTACGCAAGTAATTTGATATTTCAGAATTATAGTGGCATATTGTAACGATATACAGTTAAAAATGAGTTCGTGAATACATGGCTAGTAATCAAGAAACATTTCTTATTGGAATCTTATTGGAATATTCTTGATATTTGTTTACAAAGTACAAGTTACGTAAATCAAAATGTCTGCACCGCGTACTATAAAGTTTGAGCTTAAATATTGCGGCAGTCGATTTTTGATCTCGTAAAATAACATCATCACTAGATTACTTGTCTTTTTATGACCTTAATTCCAAAATTTTGTGTAAATTGATCCAACATTTGTGTCAGAAATCAACATAACACTTGCTGAAAGCTATTTTGTTGTTTTACAACAAAATAGCTTTCAGCAAGTACTCTCGTATCTATCCAAAATGTTTATATTTCGGTTTGTTATAAGAATATTGTTTACATTCTAATACATAGTGACATAATTAAAGAACCCATAACAGTTTCAAGTGTGTGAATAGCTGCTTTGTGAGCGGAGAGATAAGGTTTTTTGTGCTGCGGGTCATATTACGCTTGCGATAAGCGGGCGCCCGCGAAACGCAACGGAGTATGACGTAAACATGACATTTGAAATTTGCTAGCCGAGAGGTAGAAGCTCTTGGTGTGTGTGTGTGGTTTGGTATTTATTTAATATCCTGACCAATATTTATTTATTTTATTTATTTATTAAAACTTGATGCACTAGTAAAAATACTGTACAAAGGCGGACTTAATGCCTTAGGCATTTTCTACCAGTCGACCTTAGGATGGTCCAGAGACAACATGGCAGGTGCAACTAAAAGGAAAGACAAACGGAGTGGAAAAGAAATACAATCATAAATACATAGATACATACATACATATAAAAAAAATGTTAATGGTTTTAGCCATTCAGTTATTTTATTTTTACAGTCGTGTAGTAGCAGCGGGTAAATATTCAATTTAGAGTTCAATTTATTATAGATATAGGTGAATTTTGTCATATATTGACGTCTAGCAAAAACTGTTCGGAGCCCCGCGGAGTAAGCCAATATCTCTCCGTCTTCTGGTCTGAGTAGCAGGGTCAAAAGATAAACGTTTATGCAGGGTGAGAGATATATTTAAAAGATACAGTTTTCTAATTGAAAGCAAGTTACAAGCTTTGTATAGGTCTGTAGTAGAGAACCAAAAGGGTCTAAAGTGCATCACTTTGATAAGCGATAAGGAGCTCGTGGCTAGATAATAACAGCCGCACGGGTCGATCTTCAAGGTTAAGCGACGGTTGGTCTGTGGATGGGTGACCATTTTA
Source organism: Lacanobia oleracea (assembly GCA_950371165.1). Lineage (NCBI taxonomy): Eukaryota > Metazoa > Arthropoda > Insecta > Lepidoptera > Noctuidae > Lacanobia > Lacanobia oleracea. Next base: position 19,661,617 of record OX493391.1, on the reverse strand, counting down.
ACATACCGAGTTTCCTCCGTGTCTCGGAAAGCACGTTAAGCCGTTGGTCCCGGCTGTCATTTTTAGATCTTTGGCAGTCGTTACGGATAGTCAGAAGCCAGTAAATCTGACTCCAGTCTTGCCATGAAGTACCGTGTTACCCAGTTACTGGGTTGTGGAGGTCTGGTAGGCAGCCGCTCCGCGTAAAATACTGGTATTCAGCTAAATCCGGTTTGACTGGAAGCTGACCCCAATATAGTCGGGAAAAGGCTAGGCAGATGATGACTTTGATAAGTGATCGCTGAGCTCTCTCCGATCGAGAAATTTCATTTTTGCATCGTCACCCCATACTGGAATACAGTAAGTTATAAACGATTGCGCCGGAGCTAAATATATTTTATTAATAAGCTTTCTTGCACAAAGACGCAATGTTTTGAATATCCAAATTAACTTTCTGACTCTTTTCATGAGAAGCTCGATATGAGGGTCCCAAGACAGTCTCTGATCAACAATAACGCCCAAATATTTTGTGAAGCCAACTTGTGTAATGACTTGGCAGCCAAAGTCACAGTTATGGTCGGCGTTGTTCTGTGAGACATGAATCGTCAGTGCAAAGTCAGAACTAGACTGGGACCGTTGACTTGGGGAGACACAAATAAAGTTAGTCTTCTCAGTATTTAGGGTCAAGAGCCATAAGAACCAAGCTATCTCAAGGATCTCAAGGATCTTAAGCCAGCGCGCTATCTCGGCCAAACCCTCTTCAGCGACAGTTTTCACATGGTTCCAAGTCTTACCTGAGAAAACAACCGCAGTGTCATCGGCGTATGAAAAAATTGTTTCATCGTTGATTTGCATGTTGCACAGACTGTTTATATAAACGAGAAACAATGGAGGGCCCAATAGGCTCCCTTGTGGAACTCTGTGATATACATTTTCTTCGTCGCTAAGCAATTTAATAATTTTTACAATCTGCTTTCCATCTTTCAGATAGCTTTCAAAAAAGGAGCGAACCCTCTCATAACTATGCTTTCTAGTCTGCGCATTAGGACTGGGGAAACGGTGTCAAAAGCTTTTTTAAGATCCAAGAAGACTTCATTTAAGCATTTTTATTAAACAATATTCTGCTTAAGCGCTTATAACAATATTCTAATTAGTCGCTAAGTGCCGCGCGGCAGCCGCGCTGCTGTCGCGCGGCACTTAGCGACTAATTTGAAGGCGCCCTAACTCTCGCGTAGCAAAACTACAAGGTGTCAAACTAAAATAAAAAGAAACCATAAACAATCAGCGCTGGCCGAGCCGAACCGAACGAAACGAAAGAAAGTCAAAAACGCAAATTCTTATTCCGCAGTCTCACTCAAAGAGTAAAGTAATATGGTCTCACTCAACTCAATATATTACTATACTGTTTGGTCTCACTGCGGCGCTCACAGTTCAACGTAACTTTTATTTTCGTATTTTAGGTATTTTATATCTTTTCAGTCTATTCTATATTTGTTTGTGATATTAGTAATCCATCACTCACTGAATACATAAGTTTCTATTTAAATAATAAGTTCGGTATAATATATTTTGTGCTATTGAGTGAGCAAAACCTCCACGTGGTTTTAGGTTTTCTTACTCCAATTTTCCATGATGATACTGATAATAATCATTCTCGGTATCCCCTGAGGTGTTCCAGTGAAGTTCATTAATGCGTCTGATTTTCATAGATCAAACGCTAATTTTGTTTTGAACAAAGACAACGCGACTAATTTAGTAACCTTATCTACAGAATGGCGGACGCAGCTCCAGCCGGTGGACATGGCGGTTTCCGCAGCAGCTTTGGGTCTCGTGGTGGCGATAGAGGCCGTGCTGATCCTCGTGGACGCGGTCGTGGACGTGGCAAGAAGACAAGGAGTGGGTGCTCGTAACCAAGCTGTGTGTGTGGCCGTTTAGTACGCGAGGGAAAGATCGAAAAACTCGAGATCATCGACCGGACCCTCCCTCAACGATGAGGTCCTCAGAATCATGCCTGTACAGCAGCAGACCCATGCCGTTCAGATTATGCGTTTCAAGGCCTTCGTGGCTATTGTAGGTAACAACGGATATATTGGACTGGTTGTGAAGTGCAGCAAGGAAGTCGCCACTGTCATCTGTGGTGCTATCATCCTTGCCAAGCTGTTAGTCCTGCCAGTCCTCAGAGGTTACTGGAGTAACAAGATTGGCAATCCCCATACTGTTCCCTGCAAGGTAATTTGTTACTATTTTGATATTCAATTGATAGTTTTTGCTTTGATTTCAATGATGATACTGATAAAAATCATTCTCGGTATCCCCTGAGGTGTTCCAGTGAAGTTTGTTAATGCGTCTGATTTTCATAGATCAAACGATAATTTAGTTTTGAGTAAAGACCACATGACTAATTTTGTAACCTTATCTACAGAATGGCAGATGCAGCTCCAGCCGGTGGGCATGGGGGTTTCCGCGGCAGCTTTGGGTCTCGTGGTGGTGTTAGTGGCCGTAGTGGTCCTCATGGCCGTGGGTGCGGTCGTGGTCGCGGCCGTGGACGTGGCAAGGAAGACCAGGAGTGGGTGCCCGTAACCAAGCTGTGGGCCATTCGCAAGAGAAAGATCGACAAACTCGAGATCATCGATTTCTTCCTCTGACCTTCTCTCAACGATGAGGTCCTCAAAATCATACCCGTACCAGAAGCAGACCTGTGACGGTCAGCACATGCGTTTCAAGGCCTTTGTGGCTATAGAAGATAACAACATATATTGGACTGGGTGTGAAGTGCAGCAAGGATGTTGCCACTGTCGTCCGTGGTGCTATCATCCTTACAAAGCTGTAGTGTCCTGGCAGTCCTCAGAGGTTACTGAGGTAACAAGATCGGCAATCCCCATACTGTTCCCTGCAAGGTAATTTGTTACTATTTTGATATTCAATTGATAATTTTTGTTTTGATTTCAATGATGATACTTAAAAAATCATTCTCGGTATCCCCTGAGGTGTTCCAGTGAAGTTCGTTAATGCGTCTGATTCATACATCTCAAAACCAAACAAGGATTGTTATAACTTCAATTTCAAATATATTTTTTTCCATTTTCAGGTCTCCGGAAAGTGTGGTTCTGGCACTGTGAGGTGACTTTGCTAAGGCTACTTATGCAGCTATTGCCAAGACCTATGCTTACCTCACTCGTGACTTGTGGAGGGACATCCCACTGACCAAGTCGCCTTACTCGTGACAAGCCTAAAGACAGTTTTATGAAACTGAAATAAATGTAACTACAATCATTTTCCTGAATTTTATTTTTTGACTAAACATACATTCAGAACCAGGGTCCCTATTCGCAAGTAAACACAGGTCGTTTATATATCTCAAATTATGCACTGCTCTTCATGTTATATGACGTTAGCCGCCGTTGTGGTTTGCAGCTATGTAGCATCGAGACTGCAATAAAATAGCTTCGTAGGTAAATTCATCTCCAGCGCCAGCGGCTTGGCCCGCGTGGTCCCTAGGGAACATACTACCGGGATAAACGTGTCGTCCGCTAGTCTAATATTATATATAACTAGCTGACCCACGCGGCTTCGCTCCCGTCAACTGGCTACTATACCTACCCTACTCCTGAATTTTCTTTGCTATAAACCTCATGGAGCCCGAGACCTTTCCAACGAATGCAAAACCGTGGAAATCGGTTCGTGCGTTCTGGAGTTATAGCGTCAGGAAGGAAAACCCGACTTATTTTTATATAGTAGAGATAAATCTCGTGTTTTAGTGGCCCGAAAAATACAGGATTGGAACCCTGAAACAGCGGCAGACCGCGAAAGAGATGGGAAGGAAGAGGCACAACACCGTAAGCATTAGAAGGAATGGAAGCCTCCCTTCGCTGAGCGGTGGGACAGTCATTATCATCTGCCTAGCCTTTTCCCAACTACATTAGGGTCGGCTCCGGCGGTGGGACAGTACCAGTGCCGGATTAAGCAAATGAAGCAATTGCTTAGGGCATCACGTCTTGGGGAGTACCATAAAATACACAGATAAATGGAACGAAATTTCGCAAACCTTCCGAAAAGTCAGCAAGGTGTTAGTTACAAGAGCCAAAAAATGCCTGATTTACACGTATTAAGTTAAGTAGATAACTTAATTTTAAGTGGCTACCATGTAAACATACAATTTTATGGTAAGATGCAAGTTAAAATTTAGTTAGCTAAACAAATTAGGAATTTGTCTATTTTGTCGGCTAAGGTGGTGGGCGGGGCTTATCCCATACAAAACGATTACAAAAATGCAACACTGGTGTGAAAATGACATTGTCACCTATTTACATATATGTAACTACTTAGAAAATCGACGTTTTTTAAGTTGAAGTGGACGGAAAATACTACACGAAAGTTAGTTGAAAATGATTTAAAGAAATTAAATTCTGGAATTTGTGAAATCCAAGATGCAGAATTACAGGAATAAACCAACCAAAGAACGATCACTAATTTTCTTTTATAATTCGATCGATATACAAGAGTTAAAAAAACGACCAAATGCGTGTCGGGCCACGCGCAGAGCAAAAATTTGCACAGTTCAATATTTTGCAAACGCATCCTTTGATGGAAAAAACTTTTTTAACAAAGTAAAACTGACTTGGAAATCGGTTTTATTTTTTTGTAAAAAATATTTTTACTTTTCACTTTTTAGTGGTACCTGCGTACCACTAAAATGTGAAACCACAAACAGCGTACTGGCGTGATGTAATGTTTTGAACTGGTGGAAACAATCAACAGCGATTTCAATCCCGATCCATTTCCTATTAATTATTGAAGAGTTCCGTTGCCTACCTACCTCCGAAGTTCTTCATCAGATCTTCACCAAATTAAAATGCGACCAGTCCGGGAAAATACTCTTCCAAGCAAAAAAAGAATCATCCAAATAGATTATTAATTGGCGAAAATATCGCTGAACAAATATTTTTCATGGGATCCCATTATCAGATCCTGACTTATACCTTCCATCATCAGCTCAGCAACATGAGATGATGATTACCAGGCACAAATATCTGAATTGCGTTAGAAATGTCATGAAATACATTGTGTGTGCCTATACAATTTCCATGGAATCCCATCATCAGATTCTGACTTTGTGACAATGGTACCACCTTAGGAGTAGGTATCTATGGGCTTTCGAATAAAGGACGAATTTTTAAAATCGGTCCACACAATTGTGGACCGAGTTGCTTGTGAGCCGGTGAATGTACATACTACTCTGTCAAGAAAGTACCGGGAAAAGATCAATAATACACAAAATGTCTGTTATTCATCCAAATTTATTTTATCACCTTCAAAGTATGCTCCTTTAGAAACGATACACTTGCGCCAACGAATAATCCATTCATCAAAACATTTTTTAAACGCTGCTTCCGGAATTGAGTTCAGTTCTCGCCGCGAATTCTCCTTTATGTCTTCTATCGATTGAAAACGGGTGCCACGAAGTGGTAATTTGAGTTTAGGAAAAAGAAAAAAGTCAGCAGGAGCCATATCTGGTGAATATGGTGGTTGCTGGATGGTATTTGTTGAGTGTTTGGTTAAAAATTCGTTCACAATGATAGCCTTGTGCGAAGGCGCATTGTCGTGCTGCAAAATCCAAGAATTTTCTTTCCACAAATCTGTCCTTTTTCGTCGAATTTGCTCTCTTAAACGCCGCATAACGTTCAAATAGTATTCTTTATTTACCGTTAGAACTTCCGGTTAGAATTCAGAGTGCACAACACCGCGATAGTCAAAGAAAACAGTCAACATGACTTTGACTTTTGATCGACTTTGGCGTGGTTTTTTCGGTTTCGGTTCAGTTGGAAGGCGCCACTCCGAAGCTTGTTGACTAGTTTGCATGTCAAACTCGTAAACCCACGTCTCGTCACCAGTAACAATGCGTTTCATGAATGTTGGGTCCGAACTGACTCGGTCTAGCATGTCCTCAGCGACTTTCATGCGATTGAGTTTTTGGAGAAAATTCAGATCTTTTGGGACTAGCCGAGCAGCAACATGTTTCATACCCAAATGATTGGTTAAAATGGTACGGATCGACTCGTGAGATACAGAAAGTTCGGCGGCTATCTCTCTCAGAGTTGAATGGGGATTTTCAGTCACTATTCAAATTCAAATTCAAAGCATTTTATTTCAAATAAACCATTCACAGGCACTTTTGAAACGTCAAGGTCGGTCAGTCAAAAACATGGAAGCTATTTGCACGTTCCAAAGCGTAGATCTCTATGGAGAAGAACGTGCAAGAAACTCCACGGACACTCTTTTAAATCATGTTCTGTTTTACAAAATTCCAAGTTACATATACTTGTTGCTTATTTATTTCCTTCACTTTTGCGATGTTAACTTCAGTTGCAGACGTTGACGGCCTACCAGAGCGAGGCAAATCTTCCATCACATCTCGACCGCTTTTGAACGCTTTGAACCACTCATAAGCACGAGTTTTTGATAAAGTCGATTCACCTTCAGCCTTCTGTAACATTTTCAGTGACTCCGAACACGAAATTCCATTGGCGATGCAAAATTTAAGACAAACTCTTTGTTCGATATTTTTGTCCATTATGAAATTCGCAATACACACTATAATATATGATATTACTAAAACCAGCACTGTATTTAATATAAATAACAGATGCAACTCAAACTCCGCGCCAAAATGGAAAACAGTTGTGCCAATCTAACAACTACAAAAAAACAAAAATTTGAATTTGGAACCATAAACAAATCATCCATTCCCCATACTTTTTTGACTGAATGTAAAAAAAAACATACATCCGAACATAGAACCTCCTCGTTTTAGAAGAAGTCGGTTAAAAATAACAATACCTAAAAGACTGGTGACTTTTTATCCCATTTCTCACCACACTCTTTTAGGTCCTTATTATTGAAAAAAAGTTATTTCTCTTGTTGTTGTTGACATCTTCAACTGTCCAAAAGCTTACTAATATCATATCTAAGGACAAAATTTACGACTTCCTTGCGTTGTTGATCGTTGACCGTCCATCTTGAGCAGCTAGTCTATGTAAGTAAACATTTCGATATCGAGCTTCACACCTGAGTGACAAAGCTCACAAAGTCAACTTTATTGCACACAATATAAAGGTCTTATGTTTATATTCACCTCGGATTCCGCTGTCGAGACTCGAAAATGTTGAACTACAGAATAGCACCACAGATCTTGAATGCATATAGAAAATCTATACTCTGTGGTGATCTATGCGCCATGATAACCCGCGAAATTCAAATATTTTTGTAATTTGCCGTTCGGTTTGAATCTGTATGTTGAACAAAATACGATTCGCAGCCGTAACGCGTATTCATCTAAAGAATTTATCATCAATATAGCCCTCTAGCCTCTAAGTTCATGAAGCCCTATAGAATGGTTATTTCATGAAAAAGTCATTCTTTATGGCTTCAAAAATATTTGAATTTCGCACTTTAATTAGAGAAGTGCACTTACAAAAACTGGCCAAGTGCCAGTCGGACTCAAAGGGTTCCGAACCAATTTCATTTTCGAAACATATTTTTTTAACTCTACAGATTTCTAATAGGTAGTTCAAACTAATCTGCATTTTTTTTTTAAATTAGGCTCAGGAGTTTTGGAGATAAGGAGGGGGGAATGGTCAGTTTTAAAAAGAAAGATAATAAAGATGTGGATTTTAAAGATACCAGCTAAAGAAAATCCTAGTCAAAAGGCTGTACTAATATATTTTTTTTTTCTATTTACTATCAGCTATTAAGCTTTAATTAAATTTGTTTGACGTCATAGAGGCAGTTTTTGATATTTACACATCCATTGATGTGTCATCTCTTTAATTTGAATAGCTTCAGATTGAAGCAAGTCTTGTCTTTCTCAACCGGAATATGCTATGATCAGTGGTCATGAGTGCTTTCGCCAATTGGTTTTTGTGACGTTTCAGCCTTTGTTTGTAGACATCACAGGACCTGTCTATCTGCTCCCTCACAGTGGGCATTCCAGAATATTCGTGTTCTTTACAAACCATGGGGCACTGATCAATGTCTTAACTGCTTTATTTTGGAAGCGCTGAAGAGTTTCGATATTGGAATGGCTTGCCGATCCCCAGAGTTCGATAGCGTAAGTCCAAACTGGTTTAATTATGCTTTTGTAGATCAAAAGTTTATTTTCCAAGCTGAGTCTATATTGTCTGCCTATGGGCCAGTGCAACTCTCTGAGCTTTATGTTTGCTTGATCTTTCTTAGCCTTGATGTGGTCTCTCCATGTGAGTTTCCTGTCCAGATGCATTACCAGGTATTTTACATTTGTTTGCTGAGGTAGTTCAGTTCCATCAAGTTTCACCGGTGGACAGTCTCCGCGCTTTAGAGTGAAAGTCATGTGGGTCGATTTTGCAGCACTTGCTCTTATCCTCCACTTTTTAAGCCATGTTCCAATTTCGTCTAAATGTGGTTGTAGTTTCAGGGACGCTGTGACGCTGTCTTGGATCTTTGTGGCACGAGAGTACTGCTGTATCGTCAGCATACGTCGCAATCATGACCTCGTCAGAGTATGGCAAATCAGCTGTGTAGACAGTGTACAATTTTGGATCCAAGACTGAGCCCTGGGGAACTCCAGCTTCTATTTGGAATAATGATGACAGAGAATATCCGACCCTGACTTGGAACATTCTATCTTGAAGGTAGGATTTTAGAACCATGTAGGCAGTGTATGGTAGGCACAGTTTTAGTTTATATAGGAGGCCCTTATGCCAAACACAGTCTAACGCCTGTTGCACGTCTAGAAAAACAGCAGAGCAGTACTCTTTTCTTTCTAGTGCTTGGCGGACGATGTAAGCTACTCGATGGATCTGCTCTACAGTGCCGTGATGTGCACGAAATACAAACTGATGATTTGGTACCGGTCAAATGTAGCATCTTTACTTTCCGTATGTAGGTATCTTTACCTAATCATACCCTGTACTAGTTTCTATTAATTATTGTTTTATCTGTGGCAGTTTATGCTATTCTAAACATATAGGCAGATTTTATAATAAACTGAAGTTTTTAAGCTTGCAATTTCGTTAACTGTCAAAATAGTGATAGTCTGCTTTTACATAACATAATGGTCAAAAACGTACGCGGCATCATCTTATAAAGGCAATTTTACCTATGAATTGGTAGTGCTTATTCAAACGAAGATAGTTACTTCAAAATCAAATACATCGCTTGTTTATCGCCAGAAATATTACCAACTTTCATCGCGTGTACTTTGGGCACGCATGGAAACTATAGGCTAGCTAAAATTGTCAGTGTCAATTTTGCCCAGCTCATACTTTTGGCTTTTATAGCAAATATGTATATGTGAGATTTAGTAAAATCCATTGGTTCAACCAAAAGATACGCATCTTTTTTATAAAATAAATCAATAAAAATTTAAATAACTAGCTCCATGTTGGAATAAATGCAAAAAATGAAAAAAAAATACGGTTATGTTGCCAAGTTTTTGTTCTTCAAGTATCGGATGGAGGCGTTGCAAAATCAGTTTTTCGTAGAGCTTGGACATTACAGGGTTTCAGGTTTTGCAACCATGTTTATTATGGATATTTTCCATAAGAGTGGAAAATATTGTAGCCCTAACACTGCGGTAAAAAGCTTTGTTAGGAGGACTATACCCTTCCTTGACAGCTGTTTCAATATCTCTGCTGTTATGAGAGCAAATCATTGTGCCTTTTTTGTTTTAAGTCGGAGTATAGTTTTCTTTACTTCTGCTGGGGTTATTAGTTTCAGTGGCAATGACATTTGTTGGTCACTGTTAAGAAAATCGTCAATTTCCTTTTCAAAGCACATAATATATGATCAGTCTCATTGGGCTTGAATAAATCCTTCAGAAATCGAGCAAATAGCTCTGCTTTATCTGCTAATTTCCTTGACCAGTTGCCATTTGGTTGTCTCATTGGAGGAATGTACTCTTCTCACAGATTTTGTCATCTTCCAAAGGGAGTAATTGTCAGCTTTGAAGCTTGTGAAGATAGGGTCTTAAGCTTACCTTGCAGGGTGTTGTTCTCATTTTCTTTTAGGAATCGCTTTAGCTCTTTTTGAGCCTTATTGAGTGCGGTTTTATCTTGTCGATTTCTACTTGAGTGCCATTGTCGCCGTAGCCTTCTCTTTGAACATTTACGATTGGTGCGTGGAGGCGCAACGCCGGGGCGAGACACCTCTGCCGCGGCAAATCGCAGCAAGGCGGACGGAGCGACCGGCCTTGGTTCAATCTTTGGTCCGGAGCGAGGAGGCATGGGAAGCGATCACCTCCTTCTGCGAAGCAGTAATGCTAGCAAAGGAGGAGGCCGAACGTGTGAGAGAGAGGGAAACCTCACGTCCCGGTCGCCGCAACAGAAGAAGACGCCCCAGGCGTCGGGAGTCGCAGGACGATTCCCGGCCGCCGTAGGCGCGGCCCTGCGGACGGCGAGCAGTGGGTGGCTCGCCGTCTGATCAGAACTAGGCCCGGGTCGGCGGCGCGCTGCGATCCCAGCGCGCCTCAAAGAGACGTCAGCGTGGAAGACGGGGCCCGCTAGGAATCTGTTCGAAAGAGGTGCCGCAGCCTTAGAACGCAAAGGGCACCAGGAGGAACACGGATGGGTTTTAGTCAGTAAGAGTCTGACACTCCCTCTTGCTTCACTCAGAGCGGGAGGAGTCATTTGATGATTTCCCATACTATAAAAATAAATAAATGGGGGCCGAGTCACCCGCGTCCGTAGGAGAACACCCAATGCTTGACTCTACACGTGGTCCCCGGGTGGTGTTAAAAAAAAAGAAAGCCTTCTCTTTGAAGCTATAATTTTTTTAGGGTAGTATTCTGCAGCTTTTCTTTAGACTCAAGGTATGGGGTAGATGACCACGCTGCCTTTTGGATTAGATTGGTCACGTACATAGCGCAGTTCTCTACATCATCTTCTGTTTTGGGTGACATCAACAAGTTCGCATTTACATCAATGTAGTCCCGGAAAGATTCCCAATCGGTTTTGTAATTATGTAGCGTCTCCCTATATATGACAGTAGTGGTCAGCGTACAGATTACGGGTGTGTGGTCGGAATTACCATATGCATGGTTCCGTTTTTGTGTAGGTACATTCCTGACATTCCCTTTGTAATGAGGAAGTCAATCAGGTCAGGCGTTTTGTTGGGATCGGTGGGCCAGGTACGTTGGTTCGCCGGTTGAGAGAGCACTGAGTGAATTTTTGTTGACCGTTATTTTAGTTCTCTACCCCGTGTCGTACCTCTCGACACTCACTCAATGCTTACGACAAACTCCGTCGCGTACCGCGGGCGCCCGCTTATCGCAAGCGTAATATGACCCGCTCCCGAAAAAACGTTATTGCTCTGTTTCTATAGCATGCATTCACACACTTGAAACGGTTTCAGGTTCTTGAATGATGGTGTTATGAACTACAATGTAAACAATATTGAAATTAGAACTCCAGAAATAAATATATCCTATTCAAATGAGAGAACTTGCTGAAAGCAGTTATGTTTCTATATTATGTTGATTTCTTACAAAACTATTGCATATTTTTACACGAAATTTTGGTAACTAGCTCATGAAAAGACAAATAATCTAATTACAATGTTTTTTTTAGGAGTTCTGTGCGATTTCTGCAATATTTAAACTCAAACATCACAGAGCGCGGTGCCGTTTTTGAATTTGCATAGTTCAGTGCACTATTTTGTAAACGATCATCAGAGATATAACAAACAGATTCCAATAAGAAATTCTAGAATACTGCTTATATATTCATTGACTCATGATAAACAATAAATCGTTAAAATATTCCACTATAATTGTAAAATATCAAAATAACCTAGGTGAGGGAACAAATCGGGTAACTTTATTCGTAGGTTAAACCCAGTAATTTAGGTGTTTGAATTTGAATATTAGTTGAAAATGAATAAGAACAAAGTAATTTATCGATTTCTAACCATACTAACCATATCTTTCATAGAATAATAAAGAAATATCGACCTCTGATGTGGTCATAAAAATGTATGGAATTCTAACATTCCGTAGGGTGGGGAACACACCACTACAATATCGATAAGTTTAACTGAGTTCTGTAAGAAAAATAAAAAACCAATTTAGATTGACATACTTTTCTTTACTTATTGTGCATATAAGTTTATAAGCTAATAATAATAATAATCTGTGGTCCGGCTGTCAAGTTGGCTGACAGCAAAAATTTTCATCCCAAATTTTCATATAAGTTTAAGAGATAAAGATAAATTTATTTTATTTATTTGCCCAAACATGTGTACACATACAAGATTAAAAAACGTGCATGCAGGATAACATCAGACTAGAAAAAGTTCAGACATGTTTGCCACATACTATGGCGTGCAAATATTATGCAAAGTAAAGAATTAATTACAAATTATTATATTTGAATTATTATAAATGTCAATGGTAAAAATTAATTAATGTCAAAATATTAATCAAATTTAAATTATGTCAAAACTATTCAAATTGAATTAGTCAAATGTCAAAATCAATGCAAAAATTATGTCAAAATTATATAAAATGTCAATCGAACAAAAAAAAATAAATAATAATAATTAAATACCTATGTCAAATTTATCAATTTTAAATTAATACATATAAATATCAATAAAAAGTCCAAAACAAAGATTATATGGATTATGTCAAAATAAATGATTCTGCAAGAAATTCGTTGATACTATAGTAAGCCCTGTTGCTTAGAAACATCTTTAGTTGATTCTTTAGTTTTACATTATCAAGCTCCCTCCAACTTTTCGGCAACTTATTATAAATAGTGGGAGCCATGCAAAAAACACTTTTGCGCATAAGTGCAGTCCTACTCTTATGCAGACAGAGCTGACTTTGATCTCGCCTGTTTCTAGGGAATCTATCTGCCATTCGCGGAAATAGGTTTTTATTGATTCTGACAAACATTACTGTTTCCAGAATATAAAGGGATGTCAATGTTAATATTCTATAGCGTATGAAATAGGGTTTACAACTATCGATAGTTTTTAACTTAAACATGGCCCTGAGGCATCTCTTTTGTGCTTTAAATACAATTTCTTTACTAGTTGAGTTACCCCAAAAGATAACCCCATATCTGAGAACAGATTCAGTTAGCCCGTAGTAAGCAGTTAATAAGGCATCTACGTTAACCGTTCGTGACAGCTTATGCAGGGCGTACGCACTACTGCTTATTCTTTTAGTCAGAACATCAATGTGCGCCTTCCAATTTAAATTCCGATCGCTTGTCAGTCCTAGAAACTTAGTTGTATTAACTGTGTCAATTGAAATGTCATTATACTTTATGTCAAGATTATATTATGTTGTATTATATTATGTTGCACGTAGTCGAATGCCTGGGTCATGTCACAAAATATCGCACATACTGGTTTATTTGTATCCATATTTGTCATAATAGTATGCAAAAAGTCATAAATCGCCATGTTAATTGTCTTGTTTTTCCTAAATCCTTTTTGTTCGTTACAAAGAATATTATTTTTCTCTAAATAAAAATTAAGTTCTCTATAAATGTACTTTTCAATTATTTTAGAGAATATCGGAATCAACGAAATCGGTCTGTAGTTTTCCATGAACTCTCTATCTTGTTTTTTGAATAGCGGTTTTCTTACAGATTATTTTAAGCAATCTGGAAAAATACCTTAGCTAATGCACAAATTTATGATGTAGCTTAGCGGGCAACAAATTTCTTCAGCAACTGCTTTGATTATTTTTGTGCAGATGCCATCGTAACCGACACTGTTTGTGTTGTTAAGGGCTCGAATGATTTTTAACACAACGTTCGGTAAACATGGAGCCATAAATATAGAGTCCTTCCTGTTTATAATATGACTAGTGACTTTGTCTCCTGAATTAATAATGGGCTGATAAATAAATATCAACTACAAAAATGTTGAAAATTCTGGACACATCAAGAAAAAAATAAAATAAAAACTATATTACACCTGTCTGATTGAAATGGAAATACAATAGTAACATAAATCGAAATAATCTAAGAAAATAATGCTGACAAGAAGCCGGGCACAAGTACTAGCCGCACAAACAACATCTTCGGGTTCGTCGCTCAGCTCCGCCTCGCAGCCGCTGGGACCAGCGCCAGCCGTGAGTCCTGAGATTCCGGTAGCTGCAGTTGCGTCGAGTTCGAGCGACGAATACTTCTCGCCGCCGACGACACCACCTCTTGCGCGTCGGCGCGGACGAGACCGACCACCGGCCGGCTTGGGACCTCGAGGCCCACCGGTCTCTGACAAAGTCCCCGCTATCGGTGGAAGTGTGCAGCGTATAAAATGGACTCAAGCCATTAACGAGAATGTGATACGCTCATACTTTGGGGCTACAGAGGGGCTAACCTGACTGCGTACCGTGGTCGGATGCTCTCTCTGTTTCAGGTACTTGAGCCAGCTGTCAACGTTTCAGCCCAACGATTATCGGATCAGGTGCGGGTTATCCAGCGTAACCGTATGTTGGATGACGCCGTACTTGATAGACTGCGTCTGGAATCACGGAGCAGCCGCGTCTCACCTACTTCGCCACCGGCCGCGGTGCAAATACAACCCAGTGCAAGTGTTTCACCGCGAGCCATTTACGTCGGTGAAGATGATGATGACGGGGTCACATCCGTGAGTACCCAATGCAATGAGCGATTGAGGAGCGCTTTGGAGGATGCCTTCCGAGAGTATCGCTCCACACCGCCTGGGCTTAGACCTCGTCTACCTCGTTTGCCCATGCATAATAAAAATAGGGCGCTGGTGTGTGCTCTAGATTCGCAGCTGACAAGTTATTTTGATAGCAGCGAAGACCTTGCCGATACCCACTCGATCTTGTACTGTGCGGCTGCAGCAGCATTTCGTGTAGCTCATGTCAAATTTCCTAGTAGTGACAGAGTTACACGACCAGCTGTACCAGCTTGGCAGTGCAGGATCCAGCGTTGTATCGGTGAGGCTAGAGCACTCATCGGCAAACTAATCTGCTTCAGGGAGGGCAACACTCGCCGCAGGGTGATGCGCTTTGTGAGGCGGGCGTTCTCGGGGACTGATATTAGTCCTCGGGATTATCTGACCCGCGTCACAGAGCGTATCGACTTCCTGAAGCAGAAAGTCTATGCATGGGCAAACCGTATACGTCGGTACAAGCGACGAGTGGAGTGATACACTCAGAATCGCACATTCCAAAGCAATGAGAGGTGGGTTCATAGGGCTTGGGAGCGACCAGACCAAAGTGTGACTGATATGCGCCTACCGGATGATGATGCTATGTGTTCATTCTGGCGCAGCATCTGGTCGGTGCCTGTCAGTCATACCGAGGACTCGGGAGGTCGAGCGCGCGTGCGATCCGATAACAGAAATGGGGGTAATTAACATCAGCCCCCAAGACGTAGCTCGTGCAGTCCGTCCGTTGCCTAACTGGAAATCTCCAGGACCGGACGGGCTGCACAACTTTTGGATTAAATGGTTCAAAAGATCGCACGCTCGCTTGGCATCTCAATTCCAGTCTGCGTTAGAGTCAGGGTCGCTGCCCCAGTTCCTAACTACAGGAATAACCCACCTGCTCCATAAATCAGGTAGTACCGCGGAGCCTAAAAATTATAGACCGATCACGTGTTTACCAACGGTCTATAAAGTTCTTACATCCATTTTGAGAGGAAAGATTAACCATCATATTAATAGTAATTCAATAATGTCTGCTTCTCAGAATGGATGTAGGAACGGGTCCCGCGGTACTAAGGAGCTGCTCCTCATCGACATTGCCATTAGCCAACAGGTTCGACGTTCCCGAAGAGATCTGTCGACATGCTGGATAGATTATAAGAAGGCCTATGACTCGGTGCCACATACATGGCTCATGAGGGTGCTGGAGCTGTACAAAGTTGATGCAGTTTTACGCACCTTCCTGATGTCGTGTATGAGGCAGTGGAGGACGGTTCTTCACTATCCAGGGTGTCGACAGACCCAGGCGAACAGCGAACCGATAAGGATCGAGCGTGGCATATTTCAGGGTGAGTGTGTCTGAGTCCACTGTGGTTTCGTCTGGCCCTCAACCCTCTCAGTACATTGTTGGAGGGTTCGGACCAAGGCTACCGGTTGAGAAGAGGTGGTCAGGTCATATCGCACCTCCTTTACATGGTTGACTTGAAACTCTTTGCTCCTAACAACTTGCAACTGATGAAGCTACTGAAGGTAACAGAAACCTTTAGTGGCGCCATCAGGATGGAATTTGGTTTGGACAAATGTGCGGTCATGCATGTAAAGCGAGGGGAGATTATGGAATGCGAGGGAACACAACTCTCGGATTCCATAGACCTTAGGTCCCTCTCCTCAACCGAAACTTACAAGTATTTGGGTATGTCGGAAGCGTTAGGCATCAGTGCTGCTAACATGAAACAATCGTTGAAGGAGCGCTTCTTTGGCCGCCTGAACAAAGTACTTAACAGTCTTATCAGGCGGAAACAAGGTGCGCGCCTTCAACGGTTGGGTCATGCCGGTTTTGATGTATTCTTTCGGCATACTCAAATGGACTCAGACGGAACTTGACGCCCTGGATAGGAGGGTACGTTCACTGCTTACCGCAAATCGGATGCATCACCCATGGTCATCGGTGATGAGGCTGTATATCCCGCGGAAGTGCGGGGGTCGTGGCTTCTTAAATGCTAAGAACCTGCACAACCGCGAAGTATGCAGCCTTAGGGAATACTTCCTAGAGGCCGACGTGGGTATGCATCGAGATGTGGTAGCGGTGGACAAAGGCCTTACCGCGCTCTCCTTGGCTAACAAGAACTGGCGCAAACCTGTGGTATTAGAAACTAACGACCGCAGGGAGGTATGGCAGAGCAAGGAGCTTCACGGACGCTTTTATCGGGTCCTACATGGGCCCGATGTAGACTTCTTAGCGTCCGTAGCCTAGCTTCGTTTTGTGACTTTTCGGGGAAACCGAAGGTTTTGTCTGTGCAATTATGGACGAAGTTATGATGACTAATAACTACCGGAAATACATTGTGAAGGACGATACGGTTGACATATGTCGGGCATGTCACCGGCCCGGGGAATCCATCCGCCAAATTATTTCCGGTCGTTCTAGTCTGGCTAACGGAGACTATTTGCACAGGCACAACCTTGTAGCCAGGATTATCCACCAGCAACTTGCTCTTAAATACAATCTTGTGGAATCGGAAGTACCGTACTATAGGTATGTGCCCGACCCAGTTCTCGAAAGTGGTAGTTGCACATTGTATTGGGATCGGTCTATCATCACTGACAGGACTATTGTTGCCAATAAGCCTGATATAGTGGTGATAGACCGACTAGAGCGTCGCGCAATGATTGTTGATATAGCAGTCCCTCATGACGAGAACTTCGTGAAGTCAGAGAAAGATAAACAAACGAAGTATCTTGACTTGGCTCGCGAGGTTTTCGACATGTGGGATGTGAACACAGCAGTTATTGTGCCGATAATCGTGACGGCCAATGGCATTATTGCCAAGAGCCTCGACCAACATCTCAAGAGGCTCTCGCTGGGCAGCTGGATCAAGGGCTTGATCCAGAAAGCAGTACTCCTGGACACGGCGCGCATCGTTAGGAGGTTCCTCTCTCAGAAGCCCTGACCACCGGTAGCTGGGACCCTGTTCCCGATACCGGTGGGTTACTATTTTTTATATTTTTAAACGTTTTTTGTATTTATAAATAAATATTTAAAAATGTAATTAGTATGTATATACATTCAGTCAAAAAAGTATCGAGAATGGATGATTTGTTTATGGTTCCAAATTCAATTTTTTGTCTTTTTGTAGTTGTTAGATTGGCACAACATCGACGACGAGTTGCTAGCCTGTCGGTTTTTTACCGGTTGCATTTTGGGGAATGTGCGACGGAATTGCATAATTTAATTCCGCCAAGCCCGTTCCATCATCGGACCACAAGACGAACGGCGATGCGCCACCGGTACACGGTGGATATCCCACCCATACGCACAAAACGTTTTGGTAACACATTCATAATGCGTACAGCTAAGGAGTGGAATTCCCTGCCGGAGTCTGTGTTTCCCGATAGCTACAACCTGGGAGTCTTTAAGTCAAGAGTGAATAGGTTATTTCTAGGCAAGCGTGCTCCATCTTCGACCACATCATCACTTACCATCAGGTGAGATAGTGGTCAAACGCGTGCCTATCTATAGTAAAAAAAACAACTGTTTTCCATTTTGGCACGGAGTTTGAGTTGCATCTGTTATTTATATTAAATACAGTGCTGGTTTTAGTAATATCATATATAGTGTGTATTGCGAATTTCATAATGGACAAAAATATCGAACAAAGAGTTTGTCTTAAATTTTGCATCGCCAATGGAATTTCGTGTTCGGAGTCACTGAAAATGTTACAGAAGGCTTACGGTGAATCGACTTTATCAAAAACTCGTGCTTATGAGTGGTTCAAAGCGTTCAAAAGCGGTCGAGATGTGATGGAAGATTTGCCTCGCTCTGGTAGGCCGTCAACGTCTGCAACTGAAGTTAACATCGCAAAAGTGAAGGAAATAGTGACTGAAAATCCCCATTCAACTCTGAGAGAGATAGCCGTCGAACTTTCTGTATCTCACGAGTCGATCTGTACCATTTTAACTAATCATTTGGGTATGAAACATGTTGCTGCTCGGTTAGTCCCAAAAGATCTGAATTTTCTCCAAAAACTCAATTGCATGAAAGTCGCTGAGGACATGCTAGAACGAGTCAGTTCGGACCCAACATTCATGAAACGCATTGTTACTGGTGACGAGACGTGGGTTTACGAGTTTGACATGCAAACTAGTCAACAAGCTTCGGAGTGGCGCCTTCAAACTGAAACGAAACCGAAAAAACCACGCCAAAGTCGATCAAAAGTCAAAGTCATGTTGACTGTTTTCTTTGACTATCGCGGTGTTGTGCACTCTGAATTCTTACCGGAAGGTCTAACGGTAAATAAAGAATATTATTTGAGCGTTATGCGGCCAATATTATTTGAGCGTTATGAGAGCAAATTCGACGAAAAAGGCCAGATTTGGGAAAGAAAATTCTTGGATTTTGCACCACGACAATGCGCCTTCGCACAAGGCTATCATTGTGAACGAATTTTTAACCAAACACTCAACAAAATACCATCCAGCAACCACCATATTCACCAGATATGGCTCCTGCTGACTTTTTTATTTTTCCTAAACTCAAATTACCACTTCGTGGCACCCGTTTTCAATCGATAGAAGACATAAAGGAGAATTCGCGGCGAGAACTGAACTCAATTCCGGAAGCAGCGTTTAAAAAATGTTTTGATGAATGGATTATTCGTTGGCGCAAGTGTATCGTTTCTAAAGGAGCATACTTTGAAGGTGATAAAATAAATTTGGATGAATAACAGACATTTTGTGTATTATTGATCTTTTCCCGGTACTTTCTTGACAGAGTAGTATTCTTACTCTCCTCTATGGTAACTTGTTAGCACTCGTTGAGTGAGGTGTGTTTTTGCGGGAAAATTTTAGTGCAACTTTGGAAGTAGATTCTGCGAGATGGCGAAAACACAGGTCAGTTTACTTGATAGCATGTCATGGAAAATTATTCGAAGAGTCTATGAATGTTAGTGTCATTGCTCAGGGTCTTTTAAAACTAAAGTTATGATGATGGGCAAAGTTATCTATATAGTAAAGTTCCGACCCCGACCTACGATTGACAACATTGCCCGCCATCAAGTTTTTTATACGACGTAATGAAGCAGGTAGGTATATGCGGGAGGTATAGGTACGCGATTTTTGAAACTTCGAGGGTTTTTTCAAAAAATATATTTTTTATTTTATAGTCACTGCTGAAGTGATTTAATTTTTGACATATTAGGTATTTAATTAATCAAATTTAAACACGACATTAGTTATTGAGTACTGAGTGACTACCTGCTCCACACAACCATTTAACTTGAACTTTTTTGTTAAAAGGCCTCTCTCCACTCCTTCCATCCTTCCTGTTTCAGCGCCTCGTCCTTCCAGTTTTGGAGAAATCCGTCCAGTTCGTCCCGCCATCTCCTTCGTGGCCTGCCGCGGCCCCGACTTACTGTCTCAGGGGACCAGTTTTGAGCTATTTGGGCCCACCTTTTGTCCGACATGCGGCAGACATGTCCTGCCCAGTCCCATTTAAGTTGGGCAACCTTTTGAGCCACGTCAGCTATCCCTACTTTGGAGCGCAGTATAGTGTTTAGTGTCCCCACTAAACTACACTGAAGACATGTTAAAAATTGCATGTGAATCAGTAGAATCGGGTCGAATTTCTACACGAGATGCCCAACGGCAATTTGGTATTCCAAGACGCACAATATTAAATAAAATAAAAAACAAACATTCGAAGTCAGTGGGTCATCCCACTGTTTTATCAGCTGCAGAAGAAAACCAAATTGTACGAGTTTTACAAGCTTCTAGCGATTTTGGCTCCCCGCTTACTAAAGTGGATCTAAAGCTTGTATTCCATGAATATCTAAAGAAAAATTCTCGAGATCATATGTTTAAGAATCAGATTCCTGGTGATGCATGGGTCCAGGGCTTTTTAGCTAGAAATGCTGATAAATTAACTGAGAGAACCACTCAAAATATTTCAAAGGCTAGAGCTGAAAAGGGACCTCAAGAAATAGCCGAATACTTTGACAATTTAAGTATAACATTAAAGGACATACCAGCAGAAAATATAGTCAACTTTGATGAAACCAACCTGTCGGACGATTCAGGTTCTTCAAAGTGCATTTTTCGGAGAGGAGTAAAGTATCCCGAAAGAATAGTCAATTCCACCAAAGGAAATATATCTCTTATGTTTACAGCCACCGCAAGCGGTAAATGTCTCCCCATATATGTTGTTTACAAATCAACAAATATGTACTCAGAATGGGTTAGTGGAGGACTACCAGATACCAGATATAACTGCACCAAATCAGGGTGTTTGACAGTGCCACGTTTGAGAATTACTTGAAACCATAATCCTCCCATGGACGCAAAATATATCAGGCACTAAAGTGATCATTTGCGACAACTTATCTAGTCATTTGAGCGTTAAAGTAGTAGAGTTATGCGAGCAAAATAACATCAAATTTGTTTTTATCCCTCAAGGATCAACACACATCACCCAGCCACTAGACGTGGCATTTTTTGGGCCTTTGAAGACAGCTTGGCGTAAAATTTTGTACCAGTATAAGATCCGTAATCCAAACCAAACAACATTGAACAAAAAACACATTCCGAAATTGCTTAATTGAAGCAAATCAAACGGGGGAGACAAAGAACATAAAAAGTGGATTTAAAGCATCAGGAATATTTCCGTTGAATCCCCGAGAAGTTCTGAAGAAGATCCCAGAAATGCAAGAAGAAATATTATCATATGGAATCGATCAAGCATTGGTAGACTATAGCGAGGAAACTAGAGCGCCAAAGCAGATGCTAGTCAAAAGATATAAAAAAAAAAAAATGCGAGCCAGGCAAATCAGTGACGGTTTCTGATTTAAATGTTGATTTTGGCAAAAGTAAAGCAAAACAAAAATCTTCTACAGTGGCAAAAAGACAAAGAAAAACTAAAGGCTCCCTATTTTTAGATGAAGAAACTGGCCTTTTTGTAACTAAAAATGATCTAGTTTCAAATGAGGATATTAACGAGAATCAAGAAGGCCGTTTGGATTTGGAAGAATATTTTGCTATCTCTCAGGATCAAGATATCACTCACAATATCATCAACGAGGATCAAGAGAGCTATTTGGATTGGGAAGGTGATTTTGCTGAGTCCCAGCATCAAGATATTTATTCTCCTCGAAGTCTCTCTCAGCTTTGCATCGCTGTAATTACCTCCTGCTTGGACCAATAAGTACATAGCGAAAAAACATCACTGACGCTTGCAGATCTTTCATCCTTAAAGTCGTTCACAAAAAGATCAGTGAAACTGAATCCTATCAAAGAAAACAAAATAACTATTCTATCAGATGTTATCATTAAAGCAGGACCTTCAAACGTTTGTGTTTCGAAAGAAGTTTCTAATAAGATTGAAAATATATCTTTGGTTGGTACATCTGAAAGGGTAAATATCGAGAAAACATCATCGACGTTTGCAGATCCTTCACACTTAAAGACTTCCACAAAAAGATCAGTGAACAGGGATCCTGTCAAAGAAAAAAAAAAATAACTATACTCTCGGATGTCGAAGCCATGGGTTGAAATATAATGCAGAGAAGAGTAAATTCATGGTATTTGGGGCTAGTCTTAAAAGCGTGAATAGTGTACCCCGTGTGTGTAAAAAAAATGCACCGCTTTAGAGAGTGTATCTATTTAAATACTAAGGTCACATTGTTACAGCTGACCTAAAAGACGATGCAGACGTTGAGCGGGAGCGGAGGGCGTTGTCAGTCAGAAGTAACATGATAGCTCGTAGCTCGTAGGTCACAAGTCTCATACAACTTAAAATACTTTCAAAATCGACTTTACTTCCTGATTTTTTTTCATCGATCAAAATGTTAAATATCGTGTTTTTAACCAAAAAAGTCACTAGATCTCACAATGTATCTATACTATATTTTTTTTTACGAATTTATATATGGTGATTTCTCTGAAAACAACTCGATCTAGAAACGTACATTTCGGATAAGGGGCCCTTAAGGAGTCTAAATGTGAAAAAGGAACCACTTTCACGTACCCAATAGTTGATGACATTTACACTAGGGATCACGATGTTATTACGAGGGTGGATTGAAAAGTTCGCGGCCTAACACATAAATACATTCAGTCAAAAAAGTATCGGGCATGGATGATTTGTTTATGGTTCCAAATTCAAATTTTTGTTTTTTTGTAGTTGTTAGATTGGCACAACTGTTTTCCATTTTGGCGCGGAGTTTGAGTTGCATCTGTTATTTATATTAAATACAGTACTGGTTTTAGTAATATCATATAATAGTGTGTATTGCGAATTTCATAATGGACAAAAATATCGAACAAAGAGTTTGTCTTAAATTTTGCATCGCCAATGGAATTTCGTGTTCGGAGTCACTGAAAATGTTACAGAAGGCTGAAGGTGAATCGACTTTATCAAAAACTCGTGCTTATGAGTGGTTCAAAGCTTTCAAAAGCGGTCGAGATGTGATGGAAGATTTGCCTCGCTCTCGCAACTGAAGTTAACATCGCAAAAGTGAATTAAATAGTGACTGAAAATCCCCATTCAACTCTGAGAGAGATAGCCACCGAACTTTCTGTATCTCACGAGTCGATCCGTACCATTTTAACTAATCATTTGGGTATGAAACATGTTGCTGCTCGGCTAGTCCCAAAAGATCTGAATTTTCTCCAAAAACTCAATTGCATGAAAGTCGCTGAGGACATGCTAGAACGAGTCAGTTCGGACCCAACATTCATGAAACGCATTGTTACTGGTGACGAGACGTGGGTTTACGAGTTTGACATGCAAACTAGTCAACAAGCTTCGGAGTGGCGCCTTCCAACTGAACCGAAACGACCGAAACCGAAAAAACCACGCCAAAGTCGATCAAAAGTCAAAGTCATGTTGACTGTTGTCTTTGACTATCGCGGTGTTGTGCACTCTGGATTCTTACCGGAACGTCTCAACGGTAAATAAAGAATATTATTTGAGCGTTATGCGGCGTTTAAGAGAGCAAATTCGACGAAAAAGGCCAGATTTGTGGAAAGAAAATTCTTGGATTTTGCACCACGACAATGCGCCTTCGCACAAGGCTATCATTGTGAACGAATTTTTAACCAAACACTCAACAAATACCATCCAGCAACCACCATATTCACCAGATATGGCTTCTGCTGACTTTTTTCTTTTTCCTAAACTCAAATTACCACTTCGTGGCACCCGTTTTCAATCGATAGAAGACATAAAGGAGAATTCGCGGCGAGAACTGAACTCAATTCCGGAAGCAGCGTTTAAAAAATGTTTTGATGAATGGATTATTCTTTGGCGCAAGTGTATCGTTTCTAAAGGAGCATACTTTGAAGGTGATAAAATAAATTTGGATGAATAACAGACATTTTGTGTATTATTGATCTTTTCCCGGTACTTTCTTGACAGAGTAGTACTTAACCGGTGTAGACGCCGGTGGAACCAAACTATTTTAATGTAACTGACCTCATTCGATTAGTTTACTCTCTGGTTGTCAAATTGTAAAATTCTATCGCAGTAGCATTAACTGTATTTAAATTAGACTGAATTTTGTGAGCTTTTGTGCAGCGTTTTTAAAGAATGGAGAAAATTGAGCAACATGCGGTCATCAAATACCTGTTTTAAAAAAACTAACTCCAAAAGAGATTCACGAAGATATGTCAACAACATTGCAACTGTGAAAAAGTGGGTTGCTGAATTTAAACGCGGACGGGAGAGTTTTGAAGATGACCCTCGCTCTGGCCGGCCTATGACGTCTACGACTGAGGAAAAAATCGGGAAAATCTGTGATCTGATATTGACCATCAGGGAGATTACAGACACTATTGGCATGTCGTATGAACGAACACAAAACATCATAGTCAATGAACTTGGATTTTCTAAGGTTGGTACGGTGCGGTGGGTACCCAGATTGCTTTCAGTCGAACAAAAACGAATACGCCTCACGATTTCTCGCGACTGTTTGGAAATGTTTGAGGCTGATCCACAAGATTTTTTGGCCAGATTTGTAACAATGGATGAAACTTGGGTACACCACTACACCCCAGAGTCAAAACAGCAATCCAAGCAGTGGAAAAAAACCTGATGAACCGACTCCAAAAAAAGCCAAAACAATTTTGTCAGCTGGCAAGGTGATGGCGTCAGTTTTTTGGGATGCTAAGGGTGTCATCATGGTGGACTACCTTGCAAAAGGTGAAACTATAAACTCGGCTTATTACTGCACACTCTTACGTCGCTTGCGTGAAACAATCAAAGAGAAAAGGCCAGGATTACTCAGCAAGAAAGTGTTGTCCCATCAGGATAATGCTCGCGTTCACACGTCTGTTGAATCTATGGCTCAAATTCGTGATCGTGGCTTTGAGTTACTGCCCCATCCCGCCTATTCCCCTGATTTGGCACCTTCAGACTTTCATTTATTCCCAAACCTAAAAAAACACCTTGGAGGTCAAAAATTTTCATCAAATGAGGAGGTCGAAGCTGCGGTCGGTGACTTTTTTGAAGGCCTTGATGAAACTTTTTTTATGACGTTGGAAACCAGATGGAAGAAGTGCATAGAGTTAAGTGGAGATTACGTGGAAAAATAAAATTACTTTTGCTTATATTTTATATTGTTTTCTTGCTGAGGCCGCGAACTTTTTAATCCACCCTCGTACAATACTACCCAAGCCAAAGATTAATCCACCCTCGTACAATACTACCCAAGCCAAAGATTACTCGACGTGGTCAAATCGTTTTTGATATCGATTTCAGTAGTTTCAACATTCAGTGAATGCTTAATACAAAGCTATGTTGTTTATTAACTTTAGTTTATTTTTAATTATATTTTTCGACGAATTTTACTCTTACAAATAAGAATACATATCGTTCCTATCGATGCCAAATATTAATATGTAGCCATGTGTCTTCTTAATGTTTATAATAATTAGTTTAATGAACAATATTGTGTAATATTGATATAGTAAACTATGTGATTTATTTTGTTATTGCGGGGTGGATTCAGATGACGCTAGTAAACGACCCCAAAAACTTTGATTTCTGATTATTAATTAACGTTAAGGATAAAAATAAGAGTAAGAAATTCCAACTTCTGACAATTTCTTACGAAAAAAATAAAATAAACGTGACATGACTGAAATATAAACGATTAATAGTATTACAATTTTATTTAAGTTCCGACTTTAATTCGTGCATCAGTGAGACGTTAAATAGTAATGAACAATTGTGATTTATGTTGTTATTGCAGGGTGGATTCAAACGAATCACTAGTAGTAAATAACCCCAAAAACATTGACTTTTGATATAATTTTACCTAAGGATAAAAATTAAGAGTTATACGTTTACATTATTATGGTTAATAAAGGTATGTGTTTAAGGTGAATGCTCCAGGGTAGCCCGCGAAATTCAAATATTTTTGTTTTTTGCAATTTGCCGGTCAGTGTGAAGCTGTATGTGGACCGTGTTCGAAAGAATGATTATTTCTGAAATATTCATTCTTTCGAACTACATGAACTTAGAGGGCTATATTGATGATTAAAATGGTTATAATTCTTTAGATAAATACGCGTTACGGTCGCGGATCGCATTTGGTCCACATACAGCTTCACACTGACCGGCAAATTGCAAAAAACATAAAAATATTTGAATTTCGCGGGCTACCCTGGAGCATCCACCTTAAGTTAAAAAAAAATAGACATGGCTTAACTGAAGTGATAATTATTATTATATCTAATTTTGTTTATTCTCCAGTTATTTAAGTTCTTTAATTCATTTGTGAATTAGTGAAATGCTAAAAAAAAAACAATAATTAAGCATAACAATTATAGGCCATTAATAAAAATATCCATTATTACAAATAAGTACACATTTTTTTTTATTATATAATTTTTAATTACTAAACGAAATGTCTCTTTATTAAAGCTACCATAACGAGTATCTCGACTTGATCTCTATTACTAGTATAAGTATTTACTAAAACTTTATCAAAAAAAGTGATTTGTTATTTCGATTTCATTAAATACTAATAAACGTGAAACATTTTTCTACGTTTTTTTTATTTACCTAAACACATATTCTTTGTAGAAAGGAAAAAAACAGAACATTTTAAACGATGTGCCAACCCTAGCACTTTTAGAAGTTGAAATGTGGATTGTATGGAAAAGAGAAAAAATGACAGGGTAACATTGCCCAGTCATTTTGGTATGATACTTTTCATAATTTCGTTTACATCCCTAGAGTAAACGCCATCTTTACCAAAATTTTTGTATTTGTTTTTATGTCATCTGCATAAATGCCATATTTGCGTCAAAAATCAACGTGAGCAAAGTTGGCTAAAAGTCTAGATAACTTTTCCCGCAAACAAAATCGAACTAATATTGAATTAAATGTTGAATAATAATAAATTTTGCTATACTAACACGTGCACATGATCTTACAGTTGTAACTGATGAAGGAAAATACATACGTCTCTATAGAAAAATCGTATTAAAATTGTAATTATTTGAAAAAAAAAATGGGCAATTTTGGCGTGTTTCACGGTACAAACATCCTGGTTACAGTATCATTGTTACTTTTATATGTAAATACAATGTATTACAAAGGAGTAGAATCTGCAAGAAGCTCCACGGAGACTTTTGCATCCTTTTATTTATTACAAAAATCCTGGTTACATTATCATTGTTTCTGCTATATGTAAATACAATGTAAAGCAAAGGAGGAGAAACTCCACGGACACTCGTTTGAATCCGTTTATGTATTACAAAAATCCTGGTTACATGTTTATTGTTGCTTCTATATATAAAAATAATGTAAACAAAAAAAAAAACATACCCGAGCCCCAGTGCACACGCACAACATCCATACATACTCGGCGTTTAGACAGACAGGATGGTATGACCGAGAAAAGGAGTGTCTCTACAGTTTGTCGGTCTGTCTGTTAGTTAGACTTTGTGGAAATAATAAAAGGTATACTCTTGTGTCAGTCTTGTATGTCAAACCAATAAAAGGCACTTTTGAACGTCAAATTTACAGTTTAAAAATAATAATATAAATAGTGACTCTAATTGTCCATTCGCAAAGGAGAAGAAGAACGGACAAGGGACAAAAAACTCCGTAGTCTGTCAAGTGAAGTCTGTCAAGCTGGAAATAGAAAATACTCAAAATGGAGAAGAGCTAGGAATTGCTATGGTACAGCGTGAAACAGGGCCCTAAACAAAGTGGGACATCACAAATACAGCACACGTACGATGTACGTCGTTGCGCGTTGTTCTGACCGGCGCACTGAGTACAACGGCGTCGAACGCGGCGGCCACTGCTTATGAAGCCATCGACCAGTTTCGGAACGTGTATTCCACTCGTTCCAGGACGAGGTGGTGGAGGTGGTCGACGGACTTTCGGCATGTGTTCGTGATGATGTTGGAGTAGCTGTTCAACTAACTCCAATCGAAAAACTATATGTTTTTTGGGTGTAGAAGTCGAAGCCTCTAGATGAATTCGTGCATTTAAAATTGAGCAATTGAGAAGGCGTTTGAAGACCTTCATAGTCCATTTAGCGCATCTTTTTCTTTCCAGCAGGTATGGTTCCAGCATTTGATCTTTACGATCAACGCCTCCCATACCCTTATTGTAGTCCAAAATTACTTGGGGCTTGAACGCAGCCTCGCGATATGGTTTCGGTTCCATCCGGTCTTGTTGAATGCCATGATAGGTAGAGATGGTGCTGATCTTCTTTTTCTTGTCCTGGTATGCCATGACAACAATATCGCCGGAATGACGGGCTGTAATCTGGCCATCTTGAAGCTTACACAACGATATGAGTGGAGGAACATTGCGGCAGGTGCTGCGCAATGTCCCTACACAATCCGTTTTCCGTGCCTTCAAAAATCTGGCCAGTAGGGGGCTACTAAACCAGTTGTCCATAAAAAGAGTATACCCTTTGTCAAGGAGAGGATAGATGAGTTTGAGGACAGTGGCCGTGCTTTTCAGCAGTGTGGACGGGAAAGCGGGATGGTAGGTGGTGTGTTTACCAAGGTACACAAAGAAAGACCAAAGGTAGCCGGTTGAAGACTCGCAGAGTTCGAAGGTTTTCACCCCGAACTTGGCCGATTTGGTCTTTATGTACTGGCGGAAGGCTAGGTTACCTTTCCACAAAGTCAGGGATTCGTCAATGCAAATGTTTTGGGATGGGACATAAGCTTCCATGAAGCGTGAATTTAAATGTTCTAAAATGGGGCCAAAAGAAAACAAGCGGTCAGAATTGTCAGTCGGTCTTTTACTGTTGTCATTGAAGTGGAGAGCGCGGCAAAGATTGTAGTAGCGGTGGCTGGTGAACATTTTCCTAAAAATGCTCGTCTGAAGGAGTGGGTTTGTGGTAAAACAGGATGCTGTAGAGGGCATCCGGATGATTCCGAGCATCATCCAGAAGGAAAATAGGACCAAAATTTCGTGAATATTCGTATCATACCATGCCTGGCCAAAGCTGGCGGATGATTCAGCAAGGCCCCGGGCATAACGATTCGTCTCCATCACAATATGTGACAAGATACCGTCATCCCAGTACTGTCTAAACGCCCCATACGCGCTGTCAGATGCGACAACCGGCCCTGCTTGCTGAGGCAGAAATTGTTCGCGCTCGCCTGAGTAATTATCCATAGGTAACCACTCAAAGCGAGACGAACTTTCTCCCCCAGCAAACAAGGTTTCATCCTCGCCGTTATCTGCATCCACCCATTCCTCCTCATGTGCTTCACTATCTGCCCTCACTTGCCTCCTTGCTCTCGCTACCGCCCGCTCTCTCGCAGCTTCCCTCGCATTCACCACTTGCATCACCATAGCTCTCAAATCGTCAGGCACGTCATCATCATTCATATAAACCTCTACCAACTTGTCTCCTTTCTTCCACTGGGGCTCACCTGTCAGTCGTCCTCTGCTGCCTCCGCATGCTCCACGTCCGCGTCCACGACGCGCGCGCCCCCTTCCTCGTCCACGCGGGCATCCCATTTTTCGCGTGGGCTGCAGACGCTCTAGTCGCTGCCGAAATTCGAGATGTTCATCCGCCAGATGAAATTCTTCGCCCAGAGCATCGTCGTCGTCGCCTTGAGCTAGAACGAGGTCGCTCTCCTCCAGGGTTACGACGACATGCCTGAGAAAAATTAACAGTAACATCACAAATTTACATTCATCTAAATAACGAAGAAAGGTAAAAGTACACAGATGAAAACAATTTTATTACTCTGGACTTAGGGCTTTCATCCCGGGAGTCTCGGTCTCGAAAATTCCGAGTCTCGACAATTTTGTCGTATTTTTGAGACTCGAGACCTCAACTCTAGTTGTCGAGACTTTCGAGACTCAAACGTTAAATGAAATAAATAAATTGAAGGCATCCGGTGTTAAATTTAGCTGTACCTTAGACGAGTGGACGTCCACATAAAATAAAAGGTAACACGAATGTAAATATCCATTCAACATAAATTTTGATGGGGCTAAATACAAGAACTTAGGACTTGTTAAGATATATGGTAGTATGCCAG
The DNA here is from genome assembly GCA_950371165.1 of Lacanobia oleracea. Taxonomy (NCBI): domain Eukaryota; kingdom Metazoa; phylum Arthropoda; class Insecta; order Lepidoptera; family Noctuidae; genus Lacanobia; species Lacanobia oleracea. Next base: position 19,631,449 of record OX493391.1, on the reverse strand, counting down.
CTGCTATTTGTGTAGATTTATTAAAACAACGTTTGTCGGAATTTGATGTTCATTTAGACACTGACGTTATTAGTCTAACTAGAGATGGTTGTAGTGTAATGAAAAAAAAATGGGAAAGTCAGTTAATGCTTATCACCAAAAATGTCTAGCCCATGGTATCCAATTAGCGATACTAGAGGTATTATACAAAAAAAAAACAAAAACTGTCACAGTACAATAACATCGTCAATATTTTGCAATACAGGACGTATCGCAAAATATTGACGATGTTAGCGATGACGAAGAAAATGATGACGAAAAGGAAGAAAATGAAAGTTTTGAAATAATTGAGAGCAGCAAGCCGCGAAAACACGAAGAAGTAGTTTATGAACATGTGATCAATAAAGTACGAAAAGTAGCAGTTATTCAGGAAATCGCCAACAAAACAAACTGTACTGAAGAAATACGTGGAGGAAGACTTCCACAGAGAACTAAAACTAATAATTGATTGCAAGACGAGATGGTCCAGTTTAGCTGAAATGCTTGAAAATTTTCTTAAATTAAAAATATGCGATCGAAAGGCTTTGATAGATGTAGGGTCTGAAATTGAGTTCTCCGAATCAGAATATAGTACACTCGAGGCAATTTCAGATTCACTAAATATCTTAAGTCACATTAGAAGCGTTGTGTAGGCGAGATGCAAGTCTGTTGACAGCGGATACTGCTTTAAATTTCTGCTTCCAAAAATTAAATTCACAACAAAGTTCTTTATGCGTAAGCCTCGCCAATTCACTGTATATACGTATTAAGGAAAACAGGCTAATTGAGGCGAGTATTTTGCAATACCTACAAAATCCTTCCCAGTTCTTCGAAAATAAGCTGGATCCAAGGGCATTCGATACTTTGAATAACGACGACATCACACTATCATTAAAAGAATTATACGAAAGATTGAATAAATCTACAACTGAAAAATCAACTGACAGTTATTCAACGAATTCCAGTGCCAATGATTTTAATGATCTCACGATTGCGGAGCTCACCAGTTTAACTGCTAAAGAACAGCTAGCGTGTGAGCTTGAAAACTTGCTAAATCCTCAAAAAAAAAAAAAGAAAAACAAACTAGCATCCATGACTTGCAAACGACTTTGCATATACAACGTTGATACGACAGAGGGACCTTTAAACTGCCTATACTAGGTACCATTTTCAAGCTCTGTACCAAAAATAAATTAATTAGGAGCAGTAGTTTAGTCGCAAATGATTTTTAAAGTTTTTGCACGGTTTGAACACGATGTATCTTTTCTAACAGCTGATTATCGTCTAAGCATAGGTCATGCACCTTACAACGATGAATTTACGATGCGTTGCCGCTCTGACGCATGTCGAAGGACATTCACTAAAAATTGGCAATGCAAACAAGGAAGCAATGAATACACACACACTTGCACTTTCACTACGAAAGCGACACACGTAGCCCATTTGACAGAAACAGAAATAGGTCAGTTTGTTGCATCCTTGTTTTTTTGCGATCGGTAAGTGGGGCCTCTGTTCAGTGCACCGACGGGAACGTACGGTTTGTGGAATTCGCGCGCAAACAATTGTGATTTTATTTTGTTATTGTGAGAGGACACGTAATTTGGGATTATTATTATTTAGTATTAGTGTTTTTTTTTTTTGATTGACTGTTTTTTATGGTGATAGGACACGTAACTTGGGATTATTATTATTTAGTATTAGTATCTCCGGACCTCACTCCCATGGATTTCTTTTTGTGGGGTTACATTAAGGATGAAGTGTATGCCTCAGAGGTAAATACAATTGATGAGTTAAAAAATAGGATTATTTTAGCATTTCACAAATTAAAGTGCTTAGCGACGGACAGTGATCTAATTAGAAAAATAAATAACAATATTCTCCGTCGGTATAATTTGTGCATCAATGTGAATGGAGGACACATCGAAAATTTAAAAATTTTGTGTGTTTGTTTTTGTGCGCGTACTTCGAAACGTTACCTAACATAAAAGCCAGTGCGAGCGGAGGCCTAAGTCGCCGGCCGCCCCCCGGCCCGGCCCCCGCCGAGCACACGAGATACCGCACACCGCGCTCCGGCGCGCGCGCGACGTTGCCGCTTTGTTACCTAGCGGTATCTAAGGTCATTAGGTCAGTGTCATTTTTTTACAAAGGGTGGTTGCGTTTTATTCGGATTTGCAAGCTATTTAGTTTGTTTGAAAAAAATATGTTCTCATTTATGGCGCTTTTTGTTTTTGTACCGTATCGAATTAATACTGAACACGTATAGTATACGTAGTTTAATTTAATGCCCCTCTGTCGTATCAACTCTGTATATAGAAAAAGCTCTCTTTGAAAATGGTGGCGACAGAGGTAAGCATTTAAATCAGTGCTATAATAATTATTTGTTATCCATCCCCCTTACTAGCGTCGAAGCAGAGAGAGCTTTTTCTAATGCAGGTTACTTTTGCAACAAGACCAGATCCTCTCTATCTGAAAAAACTTTGAATGCCCTTTGCTTTCTGCGTGCCTATTATAAAAATGAAAAATGTTAATTTTACTTATATTTGATTATATTGTAATAGTTGATTATTAAAGTACTTAATTGAAACATATTGTATCAATTGCCTAATTGTATAAACCTTGAGTATGAAACATATTTTCAAAGTCTCGTTTTTCTCGGGAATCCCGGGACCGAACCGAGTCTCGTTTTTTTTTCCCGGGACTCGAAAATGTATCGAGACTGAAAGCCTTACTCTGGACGAATTTCATTGGCAGCAGGCGAAGCCGAGAGCGGAGCGCGCAGGGGTCTTTGCAGGGGGCTTGACCTACCAAATAAAGGGTTTTCATTATTACAGATATTAGAACTAAAAACAATAGTTTTTTATGAAAACATATTTACTTACGGCTGCGTATCAAAAATAATTTTTTCTCCTTCTTGGGTGTAGAGCCCGAGGATCGTCAGCGGCGGCCCAACATCCTGAAAAAATCAAATAAATAGCATTATGAACAGTATTATACCTAACCCTTCACACAAACATAACAACATCAGATTTTTACATGCATGATTCCAAACCATCATCCTTTCCAATGGAAAACATGCATGCAAAAACACTTGCAATACCCACACCATTGAACCACATATTGGTACTACTTATCTTTTTCAACAAATGAAACACATCCATTCAGGTTGCTAGAAGACAAAAAATAATATATTACAACTAACAAAATATTTACTATTCATTTAGAATGCCAATAGACACTATGTTCTTTTCACGTTGAGTAATTTCTTTATGAAAGAGAAAGATAAATATTTACCTCACGATCCGGCTCCATATAATCTGGATCAAGGTGTTCCGGATCGTTAAGGTCGGCCGCCTCCTGCTCCCCAAGCTCCTCGTCCTCTACCTCACCCAGGTCGAGGTATTCGAACTCGTCACCCTCCTCCTCCTCCAAGTCGCTTTCCTGGAAGATCTCTTCGAAATCCTCCTGAGCGCCCTCCTGTCCGACCATCCGGCGTTGACTCATTTTCAGGATCTATCAGAATAGCATACACTCAATATACAAAATAACAAAAACTTATTAAATAAGACAAAAAAAAAACATCTAAATTCAAACCTACACCAGAGAAATAAAACTTTATACACTACCGAGAAAAGATTACTTTATTTTATTCGAACAATTTTGCAAAAACAATCGATTACTTTTATCGACATGACCTACGGCCTAGGGGCCATTGTAACGTTTGACGGTTCAAAGTCAAAGTCAGAAACGTTTATTTCAATTAGGCCATTAAACGGCACTTTTGAACGTCGTCATTACATTTAAAATAACATAGTGACTCTACTGTCCATTCGGAAGGGTAGATTCTTAAGAAGAACAACGGACAAGAAACTCCACAGTTACTCTTTTCAAATCAATGTTTTACATGTGCTGTGGTATATAAAACTTCTGTTAATATATGTGAGGACCATGTACCTAGAGTATGCAGAGGTAGTTTTTTTTTTAAATATGTGCATGGTACTCACATTTCTACATAGGTGCATGGTACTCACATATTTACAAATATTGGAACCATTAATTAGCAGAGTGTGAGTGAACAGAAAAATAAAAACCCAAAAATGAAACAGTAGGTACAAAAGTAAATACATAAACCAACCAGTTTGATCTTGTCTCCACCATTGATTGCCCTATGGAGCAGGACCAGCATGTTCAAAAAAAATTAACCGCAAAACATGTACAATGAATAAAGATAAAGTGAACTGGCTAAAAACTAAACAGATTTTATTGAAAAAAGGATCCTTACTTAACGATGACTTCAGAAAGTGGAAATATACAAAAGATGGATTTGTCGAAAAAAAAACAAAGGTGTTTTAATCCAATTTTCAGAAGAAGATTTTGAAGTTTTTTGGCCCCAGGGAAAACAAATTCCTCAAGGTAAGCTCGAAGATCTCAGATTTATGTTTAATTTAATACCTGAAGACTTTCATCCATTTTACAGTAACCTTAAGGGAGACAGCAATATCAACGAGGATGTTGATGGATACGGGCCATCTCTTGACTTCCACTTGGAGGATGAGTGAAATTAATATGCGCGATCATTTTTGCGCTGTTTCTTCTTTTTTTGTATTTCAATCATGGTGTTTTTACGTGATTTTGCTAGCTTTATGTTTATTGACAATAAATATATAACTTTTTATTATTTGTTTCGTATCAATATCTTGAGTCAAGCACCTGTCTTTCAGCTTGTTGTCAGCGTTTCCTTTGCCTCTCCGCTGGTGGCGCCCTCTATGCTTACCGTTGGTACTAAGTATTTTAAGCGCGCATCGGGTGATGGCTCGATTTACCGTCATTATAGCGTCGTTTTTCGCGCCGTTCAGTGTTAGCGTTATTTTAAAAACTTCGCGAAAATATTCTACCTACATTAATTCAAAAGTTTAGAAAAACTATTTTAGTTTTAAAGTCGTGAAATTTTATACCTCTCCGTTGTTATTATGGAAGATTCGAATAATCATTTAGAGTCGGGGATTGGCTCATTATCGCGTAAACGGGTTCGTTCTCCGACACCTAGTACGAAAGACAGTGATAGTGATTCTACTAAGAGTAGTGGACCCAGCCTTGAAAAAAAGCAGACCGAGAAGGGACACTCAAACCGTGAGTTATGCGCAATTTGATTTCTTATCACAACAAGTGGCCTATTTAACAAACCTTTTGCTAAAAAATTCCGACGTTCAAAATATGAATTCTAGTGCTAAAAACAATTCATCCGTTACCACAAATGAGTTAAACCTACAACGACCTGAAAATAACAAACTTCAGATATTGTCGGAAGTCAGTACCACGGTAAAAGATCCAATCTACCCTAAGGCAAATGAAGTATTTCTTAAAAAATTAAAGGAATTTAAGCGTTTTAAGTGTGATGATTGGTATGCCGTTCGGTTTTCGGATGCACAAAAGAAATATTCAGCTACCCCCGGTTTTGTCGAATTAAATGTTAACGACGAATTAAAGCGCTTTGAATCAGATATGTTAAAAGAAGATTCACGCTCATATTTATTAGAACGATCTTTTACTGGATTACCGAATGCTTTACTTTCTCAAAAAGACGAATTGCATAAAACACTACAATCATTGGTGGATTGGTCAAATGAGTCTAGAGAAACGTTGACACCCAGCACGTTATTCGAAAAAGTGGAGGCATTATTTTCAAAAGAATCCGCGTATAGTAAGGTTACTGATGACTTGTTACAAATAGTGTGTGATCGTAGAGCCGATTTAATAAATATACGTAGAGAGGCTTTGTTGCGCCAGATTTCTGAAGGCTTTCATCGCGATGTGTTACATAAAATTCCTCCTAGTACAGAGTCACTTTTTGATGACGAGACACTTCAAACCTACCTTCAAAAAATTGGGTTTGGATAAAATAAATGTATGTATTAACAAAATCAGTACCTCAAACTAATTCTAAAGATAATTTTTATAAAAATCAAAATCCTTCGACTAGTAAGCAAGCTGATGGTGCCTTTTTTCGTCGAGACAACTACAATAAAAGACAAAAACAAGGCTCACACGCTCCACAACAAATCAAAAACCGATCAAATAACCATCGCGCCAAACCTAGGGGAAAGAAATCGAGATCGCAGGCTTTCACTAAAAACAAGCGTCGCGATTGACTGTCGGAAATTTCAAGGCGGTTGTCTAAAGCAATTTCAGTATGCTTGGAGCAATCTAGGTGCGCCAGACAAAATATGCCGGCTGTTAAACGGTGCACGCATACCCTTCATCCTGAAACCGCCGCTAATATTTCCAAGTCCCACGGTTCTAAAATGTTACAGAACCAAAACATCTCCCAATATGACCATACAGATTCAAACTTTGTTAGAGTCAGGCGTACTAGAACCTGCAGAACGGACGCCCAGCTACCTTTCCACGTTCTTTCTAGTACCGAAGTCGGATCAGACCTTCCGTCCTATCTTCAATCTGAAGCAACTGAACCGGTTCGTAATAGCAAAACCATTTCAACTATTCAGTCACTTCCGTGTTCCAAATTTTTTGCAACAACAAGATTGGATGGCCAAACTAAATCTCAGCCAAGCATATTTTCACGTGGCCATAGCACAGCAGCATCGCAGGTTCCTGAGATTAAATTACCATCAAGATTCGCATCAGCATCAGCTACTTCAAATGACTTGTTTGCCGTTCGGCCTTTCATCGGCTCCCAGAACGTTTGCCTCGATAACCAATTGGGTGGCGGAATTCCTGAGGAGTCACAACATCAGGTGCGTAGTGTACTTGGACGATTTGTCTAGCAAACCAGTCAAAATCGCAGTTGGAAGATGACATCGCATTCACGATAAAGATTCTGCATTTACTGGGCTGGACAATCAACTTCGAAAAGTCTGTACTGGCTCCGACACAATGCTTCGAGTTTCTCGGCATAACATGGGACACAAAACGCAACGCAAAGTCTCTGTCGGAGCCGAAGTGCCTAACGCTACGCAATGCACTTCACCAACCGCTCCAGAGAAGCAAGTGGTCCCTCAAACAGTACCAAACTCTAATGGGGATACTCAACTTTGCAACGTTCGTGACTCCGAGAGGTCGCCCTCACTGTCGCACTCTGCAATACTACAGTCGACAGCTGTCGGTGAAACACCCGTACCGGTTGATACCTGTCCCTCAACCAGCTCGGTCAGAGATGGACTGGTGGTGTCAAGCAATAGGAAAATCGATGCCGATCCACTTGAACTCGGTGACACACCTATTGACAACAGACACATCAGACATCGGATGGGAGGCACAACTCAGCGATACAAATATTGTGGGAACCTGGACGGATTCACAAAGGGCATGGCATGCCAACAAAAAAGAGATGTTCGCTGTGTACGCAGCGATACGTCAGTACCAACAGCAACTGCGAAATGCACAGATACTGCTGCAAACCGACAATCGGACAGTGGTCTCCTATATAAACAAGGAGGGCGGCACAAAATCCAAGAAACTGCTCCAACAAACCCGACAACTTCTTACTGTTCTAGACAAGCAGAATATTCATCTGACGGCACATTATTTTCCGGGCAGATTCAATGTGGAGGTGTATGCTCTTTCTCGGCAGAAGGCTTGCCCAGAGTGGCACCTCACGAGGACAGCAACGACACAAATCTTTCGAATGTGGGGCATGCCGGAGATAGATCTCTTCGCATCGAGAACAGCTCACATAGTACCAAGGTACGCATCATTGGACGTGGGCGATCAAGGAGCACAGCATCACAACGCATTTTGTCATCAGTGGCACTACAACCTAGCTTGGTTGTTTCCTCCGCCAAATTTGATTCCCAGGGTTCTCAGACACCTAAATCAAGCCAGCGGAGACTACATATTGATTGCCCCGAAGTGGAACAAGGTATTTTGGCAGATGTTCAACGGCGAGCGCGACATCCCCCTTTTCTGATTCCAGATCTAGCCCGCACTCTGATCGACACCAGAACAGGGACGCATCCGCCACAGGTGCAAGACCTACACTTACGAGGCATGGCTGATTTCGGGTGGCCAGATATTTTGACGGATTGGACTGATCAAGAACAAAAACTCCTTATGTCAAGCTGGAGAGGCTCAACAATCAATACCTACAGACCAGCGTGGCGCAGATGGAAACAATGGTGTGAGTCGCATTCTATTAATTACAAATACCCTAATGCGGATCAAGTAGCTCGATATTTAGCACATTTACACTGTGATATAGGTTTTGCTTATAGAACTATTTTGGTACATAAATCTGTTATTTCAACTTTCACACATTTAACATGAGATATTGATTTGTCGTCAAATTTCTTTATAAAACATATATTGAAATCTATTTCTGTCGCACGAGAGAAATCTGCTAAACCACCTATTTGGAACCCTAAAGTTTTATTGCAATACATGAATACTTACAATTTTGACGAAAATAATATATTCCATGTATCGAGACATGTGGCTACTCTTTTACTGCTAGCATCAGGCCGCAGGGTTCACGATCTTACATTGTTGCGAATTGATAGCACTAGTTTAGTTGTTGAAGATACCTCTATTGATTTGTAGCCAGCATTTGGCTCTAAAACAGACAACCATAACCACAGGCAGTCTGGATGGAGGCTTAGGGAACACCCTGATAAAAAATTAAACTTGATTTTTTGGTTAAGGCAATTATTGCATATTACTCTAAACCGCCGAGGAAATATAAAACATTTATTTATTACAGTTAAAGGAAATATAAAACCTGCCTCTAGAACTATTATTGGTGGATGGGTGAGGTCTCTCTTAAAAGCTAGTGGTGTTGATGCAACTCCAGGATCAGTAAGATCTGCAGTAGCTTCTCTCAATTTTGTAGAAAATTTTCCGATTGATCAAATTCTTGCAACTGGTAACTGGAAAATGATTCATACCTTTCAAAATTATTATCAAAGGGAATTGCAAAATGATTCGGATAGGAATGTTCCTAATGGTTCTGTATCTTTATCTAATTATTTTGATCCTGTTCATTGAAAGATTACCATTATTTTTTGTTATTCATTTATTTTGTTATTTTTATGTGGCTGCAAGTAGTATGTCATACTTGATTATTTATTGTAATACATTTACATACATAAATTATCAATTTTTACTAACTAACCCAAAATTTTTATTTTATATCCTTAAACACATTATAGCGTCTTTGGGTTAAGCGCACCAGGTGATAACAAACACATCACTCAAGATGGATTCCGGATATTGATACGAAACAAATAATAGAGAGTTTACATAAAATAAAACTTACCTATTATTTTTTCATCAATATCCGGAATCCAGGTAAGGTCTACCTGGTGCATCATGAGTTCCATAATGACGGTAAATCGGGCCATCACCCAATGCGCGCTTAAAATACTTAGTACCAACGGTAAGCATAGAGGGCGCCACCAGCGGAGAGGCAAAGGAAACGCTGACAACAGGCTGAAAGACAGGTGCTTGACTCAAGATGGATTCCGGATATTGATGAAAAAATAATATACAGGATAGGGCTTAAGACCGACCCCTGAGGTAATCCTTTCCACACTAGATGAGGTGGTGAGATTGTGTTTTGATGGCGGACAGAACAGACAGATAGAGCGGGACAAGTCTGTGTGTGTGTCTTGTTAAACCGGATATGATGAAATGTTGGAACGCACAGTGGCAAAGAACTCGGTTACAGAAGGGAAAATTTTGTGGCTCCATCCAACCACTTATTCCTTCTAAATGTTGGTTTAACAAACTTAAATTTTCAAGTAAACTGGTTACCTCTGTCATAATCTTGGTCGTCTCCGACTTGGATTTGTTTGCACACCAGTTTTTTTGGCTAAAATTCGCGTGAAAGACAGTTCTTTGTGTGAATGCGGTCTAGAGGAGGGTACTCTGGAGCACTTGTTTTTTTCCTGTCCTTGTTTAACAACTCTCCTTTACGACTTACTCCCGTCTGATTTCCCTCGCCCAATTAACATTCCTTTCCTTTTATCTTTAGCCCATACCCCCCCCCCCAGTTAAAAATCCTTTATAAGTTTATTAATATAAATAAAATTCTCTTGTAACATTTTTTTTTATTATTAAAATATATTTATAATATTTTATTTACGTACTGATATGTATACCTAAACAGAGGCGGCTCGTTCTAAAGAGCGCTGGTGCAGTGCATTCCCACAAAAATTACAATAAATACACAATAAATTTTATTTATTTAAGACTATACACACTTACTACGTTACTACTGTGCCTATACATACACTCTTAAAAGCAGTACTAGGAACTTATTATCTACGAAGCACAACATTAAATGTTCTCTAACATAATATTTGGAGTCGAGTGGAGCGCCAGCGATTGCGCTCCTTTGAAAAATGTTTAGTACAATACCTAGCGCTCTATTCAATGAGTGCGAAAGAGAAATATCGACACAGTGCAGCACGTGAGACAGAAGATTTTGTATGAGATATTAGCCGAATCTGGAGCGCCGCTCATGCGCTGCGTTGCCGCTTTGTTTTGGTGACCGAGTGCAATATGCGTTGTTGCCGATCTTATGTAAATAAACATTGTCGATTCGCGCGCCGGGTATTTTACGACAATTACGCAATTTTAATTATAAATATATTAAAAATTAGTTAGTGCGTGACATTTGTGTTATAAAATGGAACGATACAGTGTAACTTTTATTAAAAATTTCGAAAAAACTCTCGAAATGCGTCTCGAACTGAAAGCTAAGGGCCCGCCACGGCCAGTAATTGCACTTAGTCAGAAATGTAGTTCAAAAAAAAAAGTTTTACGCGAGTTTTTAAATCTGAACAATATTCCAAAACACCTTGGTTGTGTGGATGTGAGGACAGCAATAAATTATTTTGTTTCCCGTGTCTACTGTTTGGGGTTGGCGCCAGCGGTGGTGGTGAATCTGCGTGGACGGAAACTGGTGTTGATGATGCGCATCTTTCAATAAAAGTGAAAAACATTCACAATCTAGATTTCATATATGTTGTGTGAGGTGCAATTGGCATCTATTGGCCGACAAGATATTCGTATGGCGTTGGATTCTGCGTATCGGAAATCTATTAGAGAGTTCAATGAACGAGTTGATGAAAATCGATACATTTTACGGCGTTTAATAGATTGCGTGGTATTTTGTGGTGCATTTCAAGTTGCCTTACGAGGACATGATGAATCTACGACATCCTTGAATCCCGGCATTTATAGAGGTTTGGTTGATTTCGTGTCGGAGATCGATTTGGCTATGAAACAGCACTTATCCAGCAGCTCGGTTTTTAAAGGTACGTCTAAAACCATTCAGAATGATATTCTAGATGCTATTTATGAAGTTTGCAGATCTGAAATACAGATACAAATAAAAATGCAGAGTTTGTTGTAATTCAGGCAGACGAATCAACTGATTGTTCTACTATGCAGCAGCTTGTATTGATTATAAGATATACATGAAGGCAAAATATATGAAAGATTATTTGCTGAAAGCATGAAGCTTTTAAATATTGTTTGCACTATTCCTATGACCTCAGTTGAAAGCGAGCGCTGTTTTTCAACGTTAAATAAAATTAAAACGTTTACGCGCAATACTATGGACGCAAGACCGTCTCAATGCGTTGTGTATATAGATGGGCAGTCCACCCACCCGGGTTTAAACCCACCTGGGTTTAAACCGGGTGTTTTGGGTGTTTTGGGATAAACACCCGATTTCCACCCAAATTTCGGGTGTAAATGATTTTTATACATAAATGACATTTAGTTTTTAATTATTGTTCTTTTATTGAATTATACATAATTAGGGAAATAAAATAAAGCAAGATTTTTTTTTTCTGGTTCTAATCAAAAACAAATGACCTACTTAACATTCAATCACTATCGGATTCTTCATTATCATTGTTACAAACGACAAAATGTAAAGGCTGTCTGGCTTCCCCTGACGTTGAAGGTGTAGGTTCGTTGTAGTCCTCCAATATTATCGGGTCTATAGAACTCTCCATTCCGGTTTCATTTTCATCATAGCTCTCATTAAGTTGGTCTATAAAACTCTCTATTATGGTTTCGTTTTCATTTTCTTCATCTAACTGAATGTTCTCATTATTAAGTTTATGTTTAAGATTCCAGTTGTAACAAATATATGAAATTTTTGCGGCTCTTTCCGTTGAAAGACGATTTCTTTTCTTATTATGTATATATCCTTGAATACTGAAGGAACGCTCGGTTGCTGCTGATGTACACGGAGCTGACAGGATGCGTACCGCTACTTTGCTTAGCTCAGTCGAACTACAAAATCCTTTCCACCACACAATGGGCTCAATGCTACGCACTGAATTCCATATAAATTGTCTAGCCCAAAAGTTTTCTTTAGCTTTGTAACAAGCCAGTTCGGCCATTATATTATGTAAACTTAGTTGCTGACTTAAATCGTGGATAAACTCCATAGTCTGAAGTTCTTCATCTTGAGTAAGTTCAACACCCTGAGCTGAAGGATCCAGCATATACGCTGCCAAATGAATTGGTCTGATGGACATTTTGCGCCTATCAGCGACTGATGTCAGAATTTGCTGTTTACCTTCTTCGTTCAACATTGAAGTATGAGGCAATGCGAAACGTATTTTAGCCAGTATATCTTTAAACGTAATGTATATTTTGTGGGTACCAAACTGATCTCCCTCCAAGTTAAATATGCTTTCAGTAATAGGTTCTAGAATACTTATACATTCATCGGTCTTCCTCCAGAAATCGTCATTTAAAATTAGATTTTTAATATCCCTTGCAATCAGCACATCTTCACTAACAGCCATTCTTTGCAAGGCTACCTTGTTTGTTTTTAAACTTTTTAACGAAATAACGTGACTTCCCCATCTAGTGACACAAGGTAGTTTTAATGTTCGTGCAGAATCCTGGTTTTGACTCAATTTTGTCAGTAGCGAATTTAGTCGTTGGCTCTTTTTAACAGTTTTTATTAGATTTAAGGCTTCCATTACAAGAATTTTAATGTCTTTTACCTTTAAAACATATTTTTTAACATAACTATTTTTTCTTTTTTTTTTAATATTGATAGGCACGCGTTTGACCACTGTCTCACCTGATGGTAAGCGAGGATGTGGTCGAAGATGGAGCACGAAATAACCTATTCACTCTTGATTTAAAGACTCCCAGGTTGTAGCTATCAGGAAACACAGACTCCGGCAGGGAATTCCACTCCTTAGCTGTACGCACTATGAATGTGTTCCCAAAACGTTTTGTGCGTATGGGTGGGATGTCAACCATGTACCGGTGGCGCATCGCCGTTCGTCTTGTGGTCCGATGATGGAACGGGCTTGGCGGAATTAAATTATGCAATTCCGTCGCACATTCCCCAAAATGCAACCGGTAAAAAACCGACAGGCTAGCAACTCGTCGTCGATGTTCAAGACTTTGGAGCTTCGACGCGACGAGCCTCTCATTGCCGATGATCCTCTTGGCTCGTTTCTCAATTGACTCAAGGGCATCAAGCTGGTATCTGGCAGATCCATCCCAAAGATGAGAGCAGTATTCCATACACGATCGAACTTGCGCTTGATAGAGTTTGAGCAGCTGTTCCGGTGTAAAGTACCGTCTCACCTTAGCCAGAATCCCCAACTTCTTTGCAGCCACTTGAGCTTTTGCCTCTATGTAAGGCCCAAAATTGAGAGTAGATGTTAATGTAACCCCAAGAAGTTCAAGATGGTCGGTTATCGGCACGGTTTCACCGCGGAAAGATGGAGCTGGGCGGAATTGGCTCCTTTTGGCGGAAAATAGACACGCTTGGGTCTTAGCAGCATTGAACTTGACCAGATTGGCATCGCCCCAATCAGAGACCGCCTGCAGGGACACGTTCAAGCGCTCAACCATTGCCTCCCGGAGAGACCGGATCTGCGACCCACCAGCTCGTGCGTCGGACACGTATCTTTCAGCAACAGTGCTGTCGTCTGCATACCCAAAGGTACCGGGTTTAAGCAGATCATTAATATGCAGCAAGAACAGTGTTGCCGAAAGCACCGACCCCTGAGGAACCCCGGCATTAATATCCAGCAGTCCAGACGAGCAGCCATCTATGACCACTCGGATAGACCGATCCCTCAGGAAATCTGCGATCCAATCACACAAACCGGCGGGCAGACCGAAGGAAGGAAGCTTACTAATAAGGCCATCGTGCCAGACCCTGTCGAAGGCCTTCGAGATGTCAAGGGAGACCGCCAGTGCCTCCCCGTGCTTCTCTATGGCCTCACTCCAGATGTGAATGGCATACGCTAGAAGATCCCCAGTTGACCGATTTCGACGAAACCCGTATTGCCGGTCACTAAGGATATCATTCGCTTCTAGGTACGCCAGGAGCTTATGATTCAGCACGCGTTCCATAGTCTTACAGAGTATGGACGTTACCGAGATGGGTCTATAATTCGACGGGTCAGCTCGACTACCCTTCTTGGGCACGGGCTGCACGTTAGCTTGCTTCCAAGCCTTCGTCACTTTTCCAGTCTCGAACGAAAGGCGAAATAGGCGTGTCAAGATCGGAGACAGCTCAGGCGCACAAGTCTTCAGAACAATTGCCGGTATCCCGTCGGGACCACTAGCCTTGTTCACGTCTAGGTTACGCAGTACCCTACGGACGTCCTTCTGATGAATGCGAATGTTTGACGTACTCGACTCGCATTCACCAGGAGAGGCGGAGGGCGTCGCGCCACCAGGATCCAGACGTGAAGATTCCGCAAACAAAGAAGCAAACAAGTTCGCTTTCTCATCAGCGGAGTGGGCCAGCGTCCCGTCGGGGCTCAGCAGTGGTGGTAGTGAGGGGCGGCAGAAGTTCGATTCGACCGACTTAGCCAGGGACCAAAAAGCCTTACTACATGCTGGGTATGAAGCAAGTTTGTTCCCTATTCGGCTAATGTGGTCAAACCGAGCCCTCCGCAACAACTTCTTGTAGGACTTAGCAGCCCTGTTGAAGGCTCTCTTCTTCTTCTAATTTAATTTCATCAAATCAAATAAACACCCAATTTTCGGGGTGTTTATGGGTGCTTGCGGGTGTTTATCGGGTTTTTATCAAAGCACAGAGAAACGCTTAATTAATTCCATATCTGATTTTCACAAGAAAGTGATAGATGTTTTCGCTCGCCAAAAAGACCGGCGAATGGATTTTTTATACAAATAAAATGAATGTAAGTTCTAGTTTTTCGTTTTGATTTTTAGTGAACACCCTTAAAAAAATATCACGAGCCGCCTCTGTACCTAAATGTGTTTGATGTATTAACATTCATATTATGTACCGTCTTATATTATTAACCAAATGTTTTGTCCTTTTTAGCATGGAAAATAATGGATGACATCGCTACAAAAACCGATCAATAGTCACTAAACAGTTATCGTAACTGAGTACCATCTCCTACCTTGACATTGGCAAAATCATCGAATGTTCGTCGATGGAGCCATAACCTTAACAGATTGAATTGAAAAAATAATAGGTAAGTTTTATTTTATGTAAAACTCTCTAATCATTTTCGTTATTATTATTTTTTTAGTAGCAGATTTTCTAGTCGAAGGGTAGTTTTGAGTCCATTCTGAGAAAGTAAAAAAAAATACTTGTCATAACAAAACTTAAGTTTAATTGTAAGGAACTCAACCCACATTTCAGTTAATATCTCGAAATATAATATATTTCGAGATATTATTGCAAAATATATCATTATATCGCAATATTATTGCAAAATATATCATTATATTTGATTGACAAATAAAATATAAACTATCCTTTTAATTAGGGTGCAAAATTTAAAAAAAAATGTGTCTTTGTTTTAGAGAAATTACAGCTGAAACTTCAAACGCCCATAACTTAAAAGTGGCTTTTTGTGGATTGAGTCCTTTCTACTTAAGGTCGAAGCGCCAGGGTAGCCCGCGAAATTCAATTTTTTTTGCAATTTGCCAGTCAGTGTGAAGTGTTTGTTGAACAAAATACGATTCGCGACCGTAACGCGTATTTGTCTAAAGAATTATAACCATTTTAATCATCAATATAGCCCTCTGAGTTCATGAAGCCCTATTGAATGGTTATTTCATGAAAAAGTCATTCAATGGGGCTTCATGAACTTAGAGGGCTATATTGATGATTAAAATGGTTATAATTCTTTAGACAAATACGCGTTACGGTCGCGAATCGTATTTTGTTCAACAAACACTTCACACTGACCGGCATTATGTATATCACTAACTTTACTAAAAAGATGACGATTTTTCCGTTCGAGTTCGAGATTCAAATACGATTTCGTTACCTAAACACAGAATTTTCTACATAATATGAATAACTTATTGAAATATGCCTCGCATACGAGAAATTATGTATTATCAATAGATTTTACGGTACTTCCACCATTGCAGAGGTGAAGTTCATCGCAACACCGCCAAAAATCATACAATTACAATAGCGACTTCGACGGACTCGAAACTATGAAACTTTTGTTGGCTCAACAAAACAAGTTTTATGATATTAATTCATGAAAAAAACTATTTACAAAGTCGTAATGAACACCAATAAATGAATATTCATCCACTTACCTTAGGATTACTCCGTAAAAATATGAAATATGAAAAATACAAGACTATAAAAGCACCCGCGTCGCAGCGTCGCACTCGTTACCTCGACGGACGACAGTTTTCTTGTGATTTGACATTAGATTTTTTTTTTCTGTGTTGATCTATGGTTTTCAAATGTAGTCGATTATAGAGTTCAATCGTATATAAACCGTAAAATTGATAAAAAAATAGTTTTCAATCACTTGGGTCGGGTGGATCCAAAGGACCCACCTGAGTCTCAACGGTGGGTCCGAGGGACCTGATTGATACCAGAGAGGATGTACCTACTCTATATAACTGTAGTACGTCATTGCTGTATTGTCAATAATTTCCACAGCTTACGCGATGTAAAAATCTTTTACTGTATTTTTTCACACCTTGGGTTACATTATCGAAGTTTTCATACGGAACCCTAACTTTAACAAAATATTTTATAGCCCATGTTCATCAGGGATAATGTGAAAGAATTTTTTAAATCGGTCCAGTAGTTCAAAGAAACAAATAACGATTTGTTTGTTTGAACTACTGGACCTCTTTATAATATTAGTGTGGAAATATCTTCATCAACGATGAAGTTATAAATCTTCAAAGATTGCAATTAGAAAGAGAAGTCCGATATGAATTTTGACGTCAGAGTTCATGACCCCTATACAGTTGCCATAGAAAACAGTGTTTTCACGAGAGGAACCTTGTTTTTCGAGCAATTTTGATTCTATTTTCACTAATAGTATTTTATATTTTTGTGTACTAATGTACTTTTACTGTATGGATAATAAATATTTTTTTCATGCAAATTCCCTATTAGGCAAATCTGAAAAGTACACCCGCCATTCTGATGTACATAAAATGGTCCTATTTTTTTTATTACTATAAAAATGATGTGCTAGTGCTATCATGAAGCCTTTGTAAAACAGATAGGGTTATGCGTCTTGTATAGCTCTGTCTCCGTCCCACAGCAAAATCATGATGGTTTTGAGAGTTGTACCACAGTCAAATGAGAAAAGGCTGTGTGTAATTGACAGATAACCTACCGTGTGATGCTAGGCTAAATGCTCTAAGAAAGTGTGATGCAGTGACTGATGGTTACATGAAGTTGATTGTGATAAGGAAAAGGGCAACGATTGTACCATTACCAATCCCATAGTTTAAATCACTTAAAAGTCGTGACTAATTAAATATTTAGATTTTTGTCAATCAATTTCATGCAACCATCTGTCACTCACTGAACTACACGATAGGTTATCCGTCAGTCACAGCGTTGACTGTGGACAATAACCCATAACCCTGTATTGTGTTTTGTTTTAAAACCTAACAAACAACCGACTTCCAAATAAAAACCACAAAAAAGTCTTTTAAAAAATAACTTTAATTTTGGAAATCGGTGTCAACCAATTAAGATACCCAACCAGTAATACTAATTTGGTACATAACCACTTATTCTACTTTACTCTTGCGTGGCAAAAATACAAGGTGGCAATCTAAAAAAAAAATGAAACCATAAACAATCAACGCGGGCCGAGCCGTAAGTCAAAAACGCAAATTCTTCGGCCATTTTGTCATTGTGTTTGACTGTCTCACTTCGCTCACAGTTCAACGTAAGTTTTATTTCCATATTTTATATCTCTTCTGTGTTAATTTTATATTTGTTTGTGAAATTAGTGATCCATCACTCACGGAATTTATTGTTTCTGTTTATTTATTAGGTTCGGTTTAATATATTTGTATTTTTGAGTGAGCAAAACCACGTGCTTTCAGGTTTTCTTATTCCTATTTTTCATGATGATACTGATAATAATCATTCTCGGTATCCCCTGAGATGTTCCAGTGAAGTTCGTTAATGCGTCTGATTTTCATAGAATTAACGCAAATTTTGTTTTGACCTAAGACCACGCGTGTAATTTAGTAACCTTATCTACAGAATGGCGGACGCAGCTCCAGCCGGTGGACGTGGCGGTTTCCGTGGCGGCTTCGGGTCTCGTGGTGGCGATAGAGGCCGTGGTGGCCCTCGTGGCCGTGGACGCGGTCGTGGTCGCGGCCGTGGACGCGGCAAGGAAGATCAGAAGGAGTGGGTGCCCGTAACCAAGCTGGGCCGTTTAGTACGCGAGGGAAAGATCGACAAACTCGAGAGCATCTACCTGTTCTCTCTGCCCATCAAAGAGTTCGAGATCATCGACTTCTTCCTCGGACCCTCTCTTAATGACGAGGTCCTCAAAATCATGCCTGTTCAGAAGCAGACCCGTGCTGGTCAGCGTACGCGTTTCAAGGCCTTTGTGGCTATCGGAGACAACAACGGACACATTGGTCTGGGTGTGAAGTGCAGCAAGGAAGTTGCCACTGCCATTCGTGGTGCTATCATCCTTGCCAAGCTGTCTGTCCTGCCAGTCCGCAGAGGTTACTGGGGTAACAAGATTGGCAAGCCCCATACTGTTCCCTGCAAGGTAATTTGTTACTATTTTGATGTTCAATTGATAGTTTTGTTTTGATTTCAATGATGATACTGATAAAAATCATTCTCGGTATCCCCTGAGGTTTTCCTGTGAAGTTTGTTAATGCGTCTGATTCATACATCTCAAAACCAAACAAGGTTTGTTATAACTTCAATTTCAAATATTTTTATCTTCTATTTTCAGGTCACCGGAAAGTGTGGTTCTGTCACCGTGAGGTTGATCCCTGCTCCTCGTGGTACCGGTATTGTGTCAGCTCCAGTCCCCAAGAAGCTGCTTCAGATGGCTGGCGTCCAGGACTGCTATACTTCAGCTCGTGGCTCCACTGGCACCCTTGGAAACTTTGCTAAGGCAACTTATGCGGCTATCGCCAAGACCTATGCTTACCTCACTCCTGACTTGTGGAGGGACATCCCACTGACCAAGTCACCCTACTCTGAGTTCAAAGCCTAAAGACAGTTTTATAAAACTGAAATAAATGTGACTACCATCTTATTCCTGTATTTTATTTTTTAACCTTACAACATTTATCTATTGGGCAAAACATACATTCAGAACCAGGGTGATAAACTGGTCCCATGTACGCTATATTTGTATTGCACCATGATATCCGGGGGGATAAAAAGGCCACTTTAGCATAATCTGAAGGTACACATCACGCTACCTATGTGCGGTCTATCTGGCAGGCCCTAACGAGATTTATAAACAAGTGATAGCTTTTCACAAAGCCATTATTTTGTACCTCGACAGTTTTTAATAGAATGACGTTTTTATGATGCGTCTAGCCAGCGGGCCTCTATTTAGGGTTCCGTACCTAAAGGGTAACCAACGGAACCCAGTTACTAAGCCTCCGCTGTCCGTCCGCCTGTCAGCGGGCTGTATCTCAGGAACCGTAAGGCGCTCAACCCACTGCACCGCGCCCCGTCGCCTAGCGCGGGATGGCAGATTTTAACATTGTTTTTTTTTTTTTTTTTTGTCGATGGCCACTAGCAGTTTTAACCCTAGAGGGTTGTCAACTACTGAACCGGACTTGATTTTAACATTGTATGCAAGTATCTCAATTTATATAGAAATCACGCCTAGCACAACACACTGCCGACGCGGAAATGCGCGGGAAGGGCCTAGAGTATTGTCCTGCTTTGACTGAATTTATTTTGCATTTATCAATACCAAATTCCATTTTAACATCATTAGTAAATTTTTATGTAAGGTTTGCTAGTTCATTGAGTTGACTTTCGCTTTTAGCATATAGTTTTATGTCATCCATGTAGAGTAGGTGATTTAAGGCGTTATTTTGTGCCTGAAGCTGACCACTGTTGGTATCTTCTAAGGGGAATCCTAAGCATGACGAATTTAAAATATTTAATAGAGGGTTTAAGGCGAGGCAGAACCACAGCGGGCTCAGTGCGTCTCCCTGAAAGATACCTCGTCGTATTTTGATTGGGTGGGCGGGCATCCGCCGTTTCTGTTGAGGTATTAATTTTTAGGACAGTGCACCAGGTTGTCATGATAGTTTTTAGGAATGTGATTATTGTTGGGTGGATTCAGTAAAATTCTAAAACTTTAACTAACCAGGAGTGGGGAACTGAGTCATAAGCTTTTTTGTAATCAATATACAAACTGTAAAGATCGGTTTTGGATTTTTGTGCCTTTTTAAGAATTACAAAATCTATGACCAATTGTTCTTTACAGCCTTGACTAAACTTTCTACACCCTTTCTGCTGTTCGGCTAAGATGTTATTAGCATTGACATGTATATATATTAATTCCGATAAACAAGATGTGATAATTTTGTACAAGGTCTGCAGACATGTTATGGGTATACTTTGCAGGGTTAGAGATGTCATGGTTGTCTTTTGATATCATATAAGTTGTACCCAATGTTAAATAAGATGGAATTGATTTGGGGTCTTGAATGAAATTATTTATATAATTGTAAAGCAAACTATGAATAGCTGTAAATTTTTTGTACCAGTAACTATGAATATAATCTGAGCCGAGTGCTTCACAGGTATGTAAACGAGCTAGAACTTCATGAAATGTTTGTGGTGATATGTGTTCGAATGCCATTGGCTGAATTTTCGTACCGCTATTAGTCAGTTCTGTTTGTATCCATTCAGCTTGGGTGTTATGCTCAGTTGGTTGTTCCCATATTCCTGCCCAGATTCTTTGTAAGGCTTCTGGGTCCAGCTTGTTATGACTATCTACGTTGTTAGTGCTATTATTTTGAACATTAATAGATGTCTGCTTTAGGTTGCGATAAAAAACCTTTTCGTTATTTATGAATTGGGTGTTTTGCTGTTTTCTTTGGGTACCTACACGCTTTATATCTTTGTAATCGACCACTTACAACTGCGAGCTTTTGTTTTAGTGTGTCTAATGTGTGTTCGTATTGTGTATTTGGTTTTTCGTGTACTGTGTGGATTTTATACTGTGTAGCAATACTTTTAACATGTTTAATTATTTTTCTACTTCTATTGCCATTAATGAATTGTGTAATCCTGCCTATCTTTGAACGTAAGTCTTTTGATTTTCGCTCTAGCCGTCTTTGTCAGTGTGGTGTGTATATATTTTTGTATTTGTGTTAATGCTCATTTCCCTTGGTTGGAGTGTTAACTTTGCTCCGTTAATTTTGGCCACGGTCCATGCCGCACTTTATATGGCCGTTTGTAATGTATGAAAGTCAGTTTCATTATTAACATTTTCAGGGAGTGTTATTTTGTTCATGTACTTATTCTACTATTCTGGCAAGTTTCTTAGACTGCTTCTGTTTAGGGACATTCTATTTGTGGGGCTAGTTGTATGTAAAATTGAAGTGTCTGTTGGAAAGTTTCATCTATTAATCGGTCTCTATCTAAGTTTGTTTGAGGATCTATTGATAAATTTACTAGATCGATATTTGGCGCTTGTATGCCATCTTCTTAATTCTGTATTACTCGCAATTAGCTGGGTATCAATGTTACTGTCATTTACGGTGATTACTACATTGTTATGATTCCTATTGTCTAGTTGTAATTCTTTTGATATTTCTAACCTTAATGTTTTTTTTTTTTTTTTTTTTTACTATTGATAGGCACGCGTTTGACCATTATCTCACCTGATGGTAAGCGAGGATGTGGTCGAAGATGAAGCACGCTTGCCTAGAAATAACCTATTCACTCTTGATTTAAAGACTCCCAGGTTGTAGCTATCAGGAAACACAGACTCCGGCAGGGAATTCCACTCCTTAGCTGTACGCACTATGAATGTGTTCCCAAAACGTTTTGTGCGTATGGGTGGGATGTCCACCATGTACCGGTGGCGCATCGCCGTTCGTCTTGTGGTCCGATGATGGAACGGGCTTGGCGGAATTAAATTATGCAATTCCGTCGCACATTCCCCAAAATGCAACCGGTAAAAAACCGACAGGCTAGCAACTCGTCGTCGATGTTCAAGACTTTGGAGCTTCGACGCGACGAGCCTCTCATTGCCGATGATCCTCTTGGCTCGTCTCTCAATTGACTCAAGGGCATCAAGCTGGTATCCGGCAGATCCATCCCAAAGATGAGAGCAGTATTCCATACACGATCGAACTTGCGCTTGATAGAGTTTGAGCAGCTGTTCCGGCGTGAAGTACCGTCTCACCTTAGCCAGAATCCCCAACTTCTTTGCAGCCACTTGAGCTTTTGCCTCTATGTAAGGGCCAAAATTGAGAGTAGATGTTAATGTAACCCCAAGAAGCTCAAGATGGTCGGTTATCGGCACGGTTTCACCGCGGAAAGATGGAGCTGGGCGGAATTGGCTCCTTTTGGCGGAAAATAGACACGCTTGGGTCTTAGCAGCATTGAACTTGACCAGATTGGCATCGCCCCAATCAGAGACCGCCTGTAGGGACACGTTCAAGCGCTCAACCATTGCCTCCCGGAGAGACCGGATCTGCGACCCACCAGCTCGTGCGTCGGACACGTATCTTTCAGCAACAGTGCTGTCGTCTGCATACCCAAAGGTACCGGGTTTAAGCAGATCATTAATATGCAGCAAGAACAGTGTTGCCGAAAGCACCGACCCCTGAGGAACCCCGGCATTAATATCCAGCAGTCCAGACGAGCAGCCATCTATGACCACTCGGATAGACCGATCCCTCAGGAAATCTGCGATCCAATCACACAAACCGGCGGGCAGACCGAAGGAAGGAAGCTTACTAATTAGGCCATCGTGCCAGACCCTGTCGAAGGCCTTCGAGATGTCAAGGGAGACCGCCAGTGCCTCCCCGTGCTTCTCTATGGCCTCACTCCAGATGTGAATGGCATACGCTAGAAGATCCCCAGTTGACCGATTTCGGCGAAACCCGTATTGCCGGTCACTAAGGATATCATTCGCTTCTAGGTACGCCAGGAGCTTATGATTCAGCACGCGTTCCATAGTCTTACAGAGTATGGACGTTACCGAGATGGGTCTATAATTCGACGGGTCAGCTCGACTACCCTTCTTGGGCACGGGCTGCACGTTAGCTTGCTTCCAAGCCTTCGGCACTTTTCCAGTCTCAAACGAAAGGCGAAATAGGCGTGTCAAGATCGGAGACAACTCAGGCGCACAAGTCTTCAGAACAATTGCCGGTATCCCGTCGGGACCACTAGCCTTGTTCACGTCTAGGTTACGCAGTACCCTACGGACGTCCTTCTGATGAATGCGAATGTTCGACATACTCGACTCGCATTCACCAGGAGAGGCGGAGGGCAACGCGCCACCAGGATCCAGACGTGAAGATTCCGCAAACAAAGAAGCAAACAAGTTCGCTTTCTCCTCAGCGGAGTGGGCCAGCGTCCCGTCGGGTCTCAGCAGTGGTGGTAGTGAGGGGCGGCAGAAGTTCAATTCGACCGACTTAGCCAGGGACCAAAAAGCCTTACTACCTGCTGGGTATAAGCAAGTTTGTTCCCTATTCGGCTAATGTGGTCAAACCGAGCCCTCCGCAACACCATGTGTTCAACCTATCAGTTCTAATGTATTTGTTTTTAACTATTGCCCTCCTTTGGTCAGCTATTCGCTGCTCACTTATGCCCGGTTCCTATAACAAACGACTCGTCATACGTAAAATATACCATCCGTTTTCTAGTTACCATTAACGAGCCGTAATTGGCGTTCCTATATTTTTTGCATCGAGCTACGAGTACCCTATATAAAAATGTACTCTGTGGGTACGAGCTACGAGCCGTCATCCGTTTGTTTGTTACCGAAGCCCTCCCTGGCGTCGTTCTGCGTTTTGTTAATACAAAGAAGCTTATTTTTGTTTAAAGTAAAAAATGATGTAATTTTTTTATTATTTGACGTTTTGTGTTTTGTAGATATTAATAATTAATATTTTATTATATCTTCATGTTAAATATTTACTTTCATGAAAAAATATCATTCATTTGTCATTTGTATCGAAAGTAACAAAACGCGTTTTTAATGACTGACAGCCCGATGCGAATGCGAGGACGGAGGAAGTAGTTTTTCGTAGGTGTAGGTTAGATCAGGCGGGGTCTGTCTGTCAATTCAAATTCATCGAGTCGAGTATATTAACAAAATAGTGTAAATTTATTATCAATACGACTGTTTATACCTAGTCAGTCATTTGAAATGGATATTACGCCGTCGGTGAGTACGCTTATACCTATTTCTTTTTCTAAAGTGTCTGCCGCTTAGTTTTTGCGGTAACTCTTAATTCAAACATATTTCTATTACAGAAAACGAAGAAGGCTATGAGCAAGGACGAGGTTGCCCTGCTTGTAGATCTCGTACAGAGCAACCCCGTTAATACCAGCAAGGAAACGAATGCTTCCACAAATAAATTAAAAGAGGAATGTTGGGCCTCGTTGACCAACACATTCAACGCAAAAAGTGGTCAAATACCAAGAAAACCAGATCAACTTAAATTAAAATGGGACAATTTGAAGAAAGCAGCTCGTAAAAGAGCTGCAAAAATCAGAATGAACAATTTGCAGGTAATTTTTTTATATTTTCAATTACCTAGGTACTATAGTGTTATTATTTTCATATTAAAAAGGTAAACAAAACATAAGTACTTAACGTTACATTGAAAGTTACTATAGCCATACCCCACAATTTTAGTCATGTGGATCCCGTTTCCATGGGAATGTCTGCATAAAAATTATTCTATATGGTACAGTTTCATGAAAACCTCTTCAACCATTGAGGCTTTAAAATGGAACATGGAATTATCCAAATATACCAATAATTTTATTTTTTTTTGTAGACTGGAGGTGGTAAACATGACTTTATTCCACCAGACGAAACCTTGGACAAAGTGGCCAGTGTATTGGGATCCACGTGTACAGGGTTTGATGTTCCATTTGGTGGTGATGGAGTAGGTGCTAGTATTGAAATCGAAGTTATCAATGCAGCAGATAATGAAATACAAACTCCAGAACAACTGCTGTCAGAAAGTGCAACAGTTAACATCCCTGATGCATCACCTTTGCCTCTAAAAACAAGTAAGTAACCTTGCTATTCCTTCTTTATTGTTATCTATGTATTTTTTTTCATAAATGTTTTTTTTATTAAATTAACATTGTACCTAGATAGGCGTACAGGATTGTAATTTTTCTTTTCCATTTAAGCAAACAAGAGGAAAATAGACTTCAGCCCCCAGGCTGCAACTTCGGGGGGCTTTGTACAAGATTCCAAACATTTATATGGAATGGCCTCTATGTCCAAGTTCCTGCAAAGCAAAGGTAAAATCACTTCACTATTTCTTAAACAGTGTTCCAGTTTCTACTATACATATATTATATGTTTTTTATTTTGGCTAATATCTGCCCGGATCTGTTAATAGCTCTGTTTTATGTCTTTTTTATTAACTCTGTTATTGTAAGCTGATGATCTGCCAAAGAAATAAATTAAAAAGCCCCTTTTGGCTACTATGTACTAATCCACTACAAAGAAGTTGCCTCCTTGGCATAGGCCTCCACCAAGGAGCTCCAGTGTGTGCTGGCTGGTGTGTGAGTGCAGTGTGGAACCACCCAAATTAATCTCTTTCTTATGAAATCTAATCTGAACTTTTTTATTTTCAGCCAAAAAATTTAAACATAAGGATAATGGACGGCTCCAACTCAATTTGGCAATGGCCAAATACTATGATAAAAAGGCTGAGAAATTAGATTTGGAAATTAAATTTCTTAAATTAGAATTAGCTAATAAGGAAAATAATTGCAATAATACATGTTAATTATTATTGTTATAATAAGCACTATTAGATTTTACTTGTTTTTCTTGTGCCATATAGGGTAAGTTTCTTGTAGTTAGGTATTGTAAAAGTTTATTAATTTCTATTGTTTATAATAAGTACTGTATTAGATTTTACTTGGTGCCATATAGAGTAAGTTTCCTATAGTTATTGTAAAATTTTATTCTTTATATTTTATTAATATTATAGGTAGGTAATCTGTATGTAGGTATGTACTGTAGCATTTACTTTAGTGAACTTAGTATGTATGTTAATATTCGTTTACGGTATAAAGTACCGCTAACTTTAAGATTCTCACGGCAGGACCAAATGTTTTATTGCGGGTCGTTTTCTTCCTAGAGAACAATATGTAGTTTATTGCACACTAATTATCCCTTGCCCAATTTGTTTGTACATTAGCCTTAAGAATTTAGCGTTAAAGCCGTGGTCATTTGCTGTAATGCCGTGGTCGTATTGCTTTTTATCTTGTTGTGTAACTGTTTAATTTTTATTTTATAACTTAGTTGTAAAAACCATTGTACGTACAGTTTTAGTTTGTAACGTGCGGCTCCGACCGTATCCCAAGCTTTCGATAATTTTGTTAAACATATAAGTACTACATATTTGATTCTGAATTTTATGTTTTATTATAACAGACTTAACAAACCCCGTTATACGCGAAATTCGCTTTACGCGATTATCTCTGGAACGCATCTCGCGTAAAGCATTAAGGTATTACCTAAAGGTACTTATATCCTTATTAGCTAACTCTTTGGTGTTGGGAGAACAAGACTCACTTTGGGTCGCTGAGCCGTCGTAGGATGTAGGTATATAATACCCCATATACCTACATCCTACGACGGCTCAGCGACCCAAAGTGAGTCTTGTTCTCCCAACACCAAAGAGTTAGCTAATAAGGATATAAGTACCTTAAGGTAATACCAAAAATTAATTAGTATTGTAATGAAGAAGTATTATATTATATAAGGTGTAAGGATGTAGATGAGCAAGTGAGGGGAACATTCTGATAAAGTCTCTATGCATGAGTCTACGGTATACAGTTTGGTTGGTCTCTAAAGCTGTGACTCGATAATATGATCTCATGATCGCTTCATTTTGATCATTGGTCCAACTCATTCTATATTGTGTTTTATTTTGCGATCTAGGTGTTTCCAGTGCAATAGATTGTGTTTGTGTAGTCGCGACTGTTGGACTATCGGCGAATTGAGTTTGAGCACCTAACTGTAATTCATCATCTGCCTAGCCTTTTCCCAACTATATTGGGGTCGGCTTCCAGTCAAACCGGATTCAGCTGAATCAGCACCTAACTGTAATTAATTGTTCTAACTCATTTCTGACTTCGGCTTCTATTTGATCTATAGTTTCTTGTGTTAGTAATTTGTTATTAATTATAGCTCGAGGTTGGTCTCCTACTCTTTGACGACTGACTTGCATGTTCAATACTCAATACTCAATACTCAATATATTTATTGCGTTCCACAATGTGAGCCTAGGTGGTAGGTAAGTACTTATAATATATTACAATACATTGCTTTGGATCATTGTGGACCCTGACGGGCACAGCAAAATTGGATAGTGGAAGAGGGCTATTTTATTTATTACATTTATGAAATTTTCTATAATAGATATTATATTATTTATCTATTTCATATTTTCACTTAGATACTCGTTAACAGTATAGTAACATTTTAAAATTAGAAAATGTTTCAATTTATTGACAAATGTTGTATATTTTTTTTCATTTTTAATTGTTTCAGGTAATTTATTGTAAATTTTTATTGACATTACTAAAGCGCTTGTTGAGTGTATTTTGAGCTTAGAACCGGGTAGGTTTAACCTATTTTTGTGTCGTAGTGTAAATTTAGTTTGTATGTCTTCTCGTGTAGTGTATAATTGTTGGTTGTTTCTTACGAATTTGCACATTTCCAAGATATATATAGAGGGAAGGGTTAGAAGTTTATGTTCTTGGAAATGTGGTTTGCAGCTGTCTGTATCATCTATGTTAGCTAGTATTCTAATCAGTCGTTTTTGCAGTGTGAAGAGTGTAGGTGCGTGTGTACTGTTTCCCCATAGTATAACGCCATAGCTTAACCATGAGTATGCATAGGCATAATAGGTAACTAAAGCTGTTTGGAGGTTTGTTGTTTTTTTTAGGTATTTCTCGAATGTTAGGGTACTTCTCTATAAATTTCAGGTGGAGCGGTTCAAGGTAAGTTTTTCTATCTGTATCTAATGAAGTGAGTTGAAGATAAGTAGTACGCAGTATGAACTTATTCATTTCGGGCGTCCATCGTCTGCGTATTTTTGGAGCGCTTGTAGGGTGCAAGCGTAGAGTCAAGGTTGACTTCTTGCACAACACTATCAAGCGTGGTAGTGGTGGACAAGCTAGTTCTTCTTCTTGTCATATATGAGGGGCGAGTTGAGGGGATGGATGAAAATAAAGAAGAGGTATCATCGCCCGTGGAATCGGCTGTAGCCTCTACGTTGCGAGCCCGCCTGTTTAGCTCACTACGACCAGCTGTAACTATTTTATCGGTGGGAGCCCGCTTGCTCAGCTCCTCACCGCCGATGGTTTGCATGCTGTGGCACCCAGCATCGGCTCCGGATGCGCCCCGGCGGCCCCTGGGAAGCGACCGCAAATTATAAACTCTTTTACTCATTTCCATATTGGGTTACCCTGCCTTGTTAGCCACATAAGTTTTTAGTACAGTGGTACAGTACGCGTGTCCGCCCCCCACGTAGCTAGATGTTCAGCTTGGACGTAAGGTTGGATTTTAGGGGGCTTATTATTATTATTATTATAATTTTAATACTAGAAATAGGAACAAATTAGATAAACCCCGATTCAGATTGGCCAAAGTACACACTTCTTTATGGGGTACTGTGTTAAATTTTATAATAAAATACCAGTTGATATTCTCGAATTGAATGAGAGAAAATTTAAAGCATGCATAAAACGCACACTATGTAGACAAGCGTATTATAAACTGGAAGATTATATCCTCGATAAAAACGCTTGGCTAAATGCTGGTCCTGCTCCACAGTCACAGCTGCTTGGGTCCACTTGTTAGGTTTTTATATTTGGAGGAGATGCTCACTCTTTTTTTTATATAGGTACTTACATAATTATTATAATTACTTATTTATTCTTTTTGATGTAAGAACTTAAACGTTTTTTTATTTATTTATTTTTCATTATTTGGTCATTGACGACCATAGTTTTGTGTAAAGTAGAAGCATATTTTTCAAATTTTGTAAATGTTAGTACCATGAAGCCATTTAAATTTTATGTGATTAGTTACAGTTTTACTTGTTGGACATGAACGAGCATGGTGGTTGAGAGCATGTCATGCTCACTCAATATCTCGCTGATGGCGGCGCGTGGGTTGGATCATTCGGTTCCCTTCGAAATGGTTAAGCTGAAAGGTTCCGATTCACGCATTATGTTCGTGAACGGGCGCCGTCGGTTAAAACTGGTCATCTCTTAACTGCCATTGGCTCATTTTAATCTTTATATTTTAAATTCTTATAATAAGCTTTTTTCCTTTGCATTGTCCTCACACGCAGAAGCAACAAGTATGTAACTTAGAATTTTGTAAAACACAACATGATTTAAAAGAGTGTCCGTGGAGTTTCTTGCACGTTCTTCTCCATAGAGATCTACGCTTTGGAACGTGAAAATAGATTCCATGTTTTTTACTGACCGACCTTGACGTTTCAAAAGTGCCTGTGAATGGTTTATTTGAAATAAAATGCTTTGAATTTGAAACGGAAAAGGTGATACAGTCAGCACCTGCATCGTTATTGACATCTTATCTATGCATCACATTTTTTCGCAGACAACCACGCGAAAAAAATCGCGAGCATAGCTAGTAATAACAGAAAAAGCATGATTAAAGTGATAGCGACGTGCAGTTTATCAAATTTTAATAAATAGAAAAGTATGAAGTAAAAAATTGAGTTAAAAAAACTGTAACATTGTAATAAGAAAATATTTGCCGTGTCCTTTATACCATGTGGGTGCCTGGCACACCTATAAAGGCATACGACCATGGCTTTACTTTGACCATTTTTGTACCTGTATTGATTCCAAAAATATTTTCTTGTTTCATACTTTTCAGACCACTTTCATTTTTCTGTAGTTGGGTTACAGTATTTTAAACTTATTTTTTTATTTTGTTCTAAATTGGTCCCGAGCGGAGCCGGGCCGGATCGCTAGTAAATAATAAAAATAACTTTGAACTAGTTTTATTTACCCAAATAATGACAAATATAAATAAAAATCATAATACAATCATGCCAAAATGTAGAAAAATGACAATTAAAGTAAGTGTAAATAACTTTCAAGTAGGTAGGATTACTTCAATCGGACAGTGAATCGGGTTTTTTAGCTGGTTTCCGATTATGTTTGTTTCATATTCTTCCACCATGAAACGTCGCTGCGTCGGGTTAGTAAGCGATGGTCTACCACTTCTTCCACAACTCTTCAGACTACCTTCTTCCTCAAACCTCTTTACCCATCGCCTCACAGTAGCTCTCTAAAAAATAAAATTGTATTAGGTTCACACTAAAAAAATCACACCAAGTAACGTCTCATTTATAATATGTATAAACTTACGCATAAGCCGGTCTCATTTGATATTTAGCCCACTTTTATGCAAAGCGACAATATTTGCTCCGTCTTCAATACTAATATTGGCTTGCATCTTGAAACACGCTAATCGCAATAATAACACAAACGTTCGTAACAAAGTTCACCAACTAACAACGTCGAAACTACTTATTCAACTCAGTAATTCATTTTGTTTCACATTCATCCTCATCTCTTAAAGAAACAGATCTCTGATCGGGTCTAACTTGCCGTAGAAACATTTTTAAAACACAAAAAGTGTATTTTTGCTGGGATTCAAACTCAGGTACCTACTAAGATGCTATTTACCTGAACTCGTTAACCGCTAAGCCACACAGTCATATACTAATGCATCGAAATTAAATAGCAGTAGGTACTGTAAGGGATCGAAAAAGCTGCTTTGCGAGAGGTATTTAAAAAAATACAACCGACTCCCAGAAACAAAACACTACAAGGTACAAAATAACTTCGGAAGAAAGAAAAACACTTTAATTTCGGAAGTCGGTGTCGGTGTTTTTGGTTATTTTTTCGTTTTTTGACACCGACTTCCGAAATTAAAGTTTTTTTCTTTCTTCCGAAGTTATTTTGTACCTTGGAGTGTTTTGTTTTAGGGAGTCGGTTGTATTTTTTGTAAAAAAGATTTTTATTTTTCACTTTTTAGTGGTACCTGCGTACCTACCCATTAACAGCGTACCGGCGCAATGTTATATTAAGAACTGGTGTAAACACTAAAAAAATATGCGATTTCAGCAATCCCGATCCCTATGCTATCATTTATTGAAGAGTTCCGTTGCCTACCTCCGAAGTTCTTCGTCAGATCTTCACCAAATTGAAACGGGACCAGTCCAGGAAAATACTCATTCTAACAAAAAAAGAATCATCCAAATCGGCTGACAATTGGCTAAAGTATCGCTGAACAAACATTTTTCATGGGATCTCACCATCAGATCCTAATTTATACCTTTCATAATCAGCTCAGCAACATGAGATGATGATTACCAGGCACAAATATCTGAATTGCGTTGCGTTGCGTTGTGAGTTCATGAAAAACATTGTATGTGTCTATAAAATTTGAGGGTTGCCCTCGATTTTCGTGGGATCCCATCATCAGATTCTGACATGGTGACAATGGAACCAATCGAGAAGTATACCCTTTCAGATGAGACAAAAATTTTTCAAATCGGTTCATAAATGACGGAGTTATGAGGAAACAAACTTAAAAAAAAAAAAAAAAACTTACCGAATTGAGAACCTGCTCCTTTTTTTGAAGTCGGTTAAAAAGAAAGATTAAGAGTATATTCCACAGTACCTATACGCCGTCGCGACTTGTCACTAAGCTCATTATGTTGTACTACTAATTGACCCGCGCAACTTCGTCTGCGTCACAATTTTTATTACTGCTCCGCTCCAGTTAGTCTTAGCGTGATGATATATAGCCTATAGCCTTTCTCGATAAATTGGCTATCTAAATCTGAAAGAATTTTCAAATTGAACCAGTAGTTCCCGAGATTAGCCATAGTAATTTATTCATAATAAACAAGTATCTTGTATCTGAATTTACACATACCTAAGTAAAATACACGGTTACAAGTATTATGATAAAAATGATAAATTAAAGAAAATATAAAATATTGGTCTACACATTAAAATTTAAACAATAACAATAAAATAATGAATGAAAGATAAATTAGTCAAGACTGATAGAATAAATTAAAAAATAGCAATATACCAATTCGATCAATATATTACAATAAAATTATAATTCTTCAACAGCATATTATAGACACTTATTCAATAGGATTTTTTTTAGTTTTTTTTGAAAGCCTGTTAAATAATTTATTTATTTATTTAAACACTTTCAGCTCAAAAATGTACAGAGGCGGACTTATGCCCGTTTTCACCAACATCCCCTATACTACCACCTAAGTATGGGGCCCTTTACTTAACAGTACCCCTAAACTAGCCCCTAAATGAAATTTCGTTTCACCATCGTTTTTATCACCTAACTAGGGGACACATAACTATGTGACGTTTTGTTTTCGATAATAGTGAATGATTCGTCTTTAAACTTATCGATACTTTGAAATAATATAGTTTTTTAACAAATTCTCTAAAGTATATACACAAATAGATACAGTTTATAATAAATTATGTTTTAATAGCAATAATCAATATTAATTCCTTCATATTTTTAATTAATTTCATATTTTATTACATATTTACTCTGTGGATACATTACGAAACTCACGTTTAATCTGTGGTCATATTTTAATTTGACACTTTACTTTTGTTTGTTTTCGTGGATAGTTTGTTGTGATCGCTTGCTTGCATCTTATTTTGTTTCGTTAACGTTACGTATTTAGTTACGGTATAATAAAATGGCAGAAAAAAGGAAGCGTTGCTGCAGACACTCTTTTTATTATTCGACTGCAAAGTAGCCACACCGATCCCACCCATGTCTCCCACAGCCAACAAATGATTACCAGTAGCATGAAATCTCAATGCTATTAATAACTGATTTATTGGAGATATAGAATTATTCCTGGAATAAAATAAAATTTATCATGCAAATCAAATAAACACAAGGAAACATTGTCGTATCGTCAACTAAAAAAAAATACCATGCGCATAGTTTTTTGTTATTATATTTTATGGGCTACATTACGTAGTATAAAAGAAATGTGATTAGTTAATAGATATGTACTCACCTATTATCAGGAAATTCTAAAGCGTGTTCAATCTTTTCCAATAAATACAACACTGAAGATTTACGTAACCTATATCTCCGAAAAGTCAGTTTCATAAAAAAATTCAAAGTACTTTGGTCGTTTTCGATATATTTTGGTCTACGGCTATTATTTGCGTCGAATATAGTAGAAACAGTTTCAATATATTCAAAAAAATCATATAAATCACTATCCATCTTCGTTAAACGATCACATACGTAGGTGCCGGTTTATGGGGCAAAATTTCGACCACCTAAATTTAGCAGACCTTTTAACGTTTAGTTGACCCCTAAACGTTGGTGAAACAGAAACCATCCTCTAACGGCCCCCTAAACATGTTTAGGGGATCCCGTAAACTTAGGGGATGTTGGTGAAAACGGGCATAAATGCCATAGGCATTTTCTACCAGTCAACCTTTGGGTAATGCAGAGAATAGTCGTAGGTGCAATAAAGAAAAAGCGATTCAAATACAATAATTAACAATATACAAATATAAGCCATACATACAATATAAATATATAATAAATATACAAATCAACAAGATAAATAAACAAGCGAAATACTAAAACAATTAAGGCGAATAAGTTAACGGGAAACATTAGCGCTGTGATGATACAACTGCCAACCTCTTACGAATGTGTTCACGAACCTTAACTTTGAAGGATAATCGGTTGGTGGCCATCCTGATCTCTTGGGGGAGTGCATTCCAAAGAGAAATAGACTGAACGAAGAAAGAAGAGTGAATAAAGTCAGTACGGTGAGAGGGACATTGAAGGAGACGGTTGTTTGATGAGCGTAGATTTAGATTGTGGCTGGCGCAAATGTATTGAAAGTGAGGGGCTAGATAACTGGGAGAGTTGGGAGAGACAAGAAATGAAAACAAGGTAGTTAGAGCCCTTAGCTCTCTGCGCTCGCGTATAGGCAACCACTTTAAAAGCAATCGATACGCAGAGACATGATCATATTTACGCAGATTGAAAACAAATCGAATGCAGTAATTCAGAAGACGGTCAAGTTTGTTGAGATCTGCATTCAGGTCATAGTAGCACACATCGCCATAATCGATGATAGGAAAAATTAGGGTCTGCACAAGCATTATCTTTGTGTTTGACGGTAAAAAGTTTTTTAAACGATACAGGGCCCGCAACGTTCCCATACATAACGTTGCATAATTTTACGGACTGATATCGTGGACAGTGTTTAACTATTCTTAGGTTACGATTACTTAAATTATTATTCTTCAAGTCCAGTCTTCGAGTGCCTTCCTTTATCTGACGTTCTTCTACAGTCTCACATTCATGTATGTTCTTGGCCTTATTACTTAAAAGTACCAGTACATAAAGACTTGGTACTGTAAGTACCTACACCTAAATTGATAAAATATTGACGGCAACTTTCCCTTTGTGAAATACGGACCATGGTACGAATTGCACGTATTTGTAGTACAAAAGCTCTTCTGCTATTATACTCATAACCATGTCCCCAATGAAGTATGCTGTATCTAATTTTGGACTCCACTAGAGCAAAATACACCATTTTTAGCTGTTCTATGCCGATTTAATTTCTCAGGGCTCTCAAAGCGTAACATGCAGATGATACCGATGCGTCAATAGCTTTTAACTCTGGTTTCAAGTTCAAAAGTTGGTCAATATGTATAAGTACCTAAAAATTTTACTTCGGTAACAAGCTCAATTTCGACTTCATTTAAAGCAAAATTTAAGCGTTCAAGTAAACAAACAAACTCTTCAGCTTTATACATTCAGTCAAAAAAGTATCGGGAATGGATGATTTGTTTATGGTTCCAAATTCAAGTTTTGTTTTTTTGTAGTTGTTAGATTGGCACAACTGTTCTCCATTTTGGCGCGGAGTTTGAGTTGCATCTGTTATTTATAATACAGTGCTGGTTTTAGTAATATCATATATAGTGTGTATTGCGAATTTCATAATGGACAAAAATATCGAACAAAGAGTTTGTCTTAAATTTTGCATCGCCAATGGAATTTCGTGTTCGGAGTCACTGAAAATGTTACAGAAGGCTTACGGTGAATCGACTTTATCAAAAACTCGTGCTTATGAGTGGTTCAAAGCGTTCAAAAGCGGTCGAGATGTGATGGAAGATTTGCCTCGCTCTGGTAGGCCGTCAACGTCTGCAACTGAAGTTAACATCGCAAAAGTGAAGGAAATAGTGACTGAAAATCCCCATTCAACTCTGAGAGAGATAGCCGCCGAACTTTCTGTATCTCACGAGTCGATCCGTACCATTTTAACTAATCATTTGGGTATGAAACATGTTGCTGCTCGGCTAGTCCCAAAAGATCTGAATTTTCTCCAAAAACTCAATCGCATGAAAGTCGCTGAGGACATGCTAGAACGAGTCAGTTCGGACCCAACATTCATGAAACGCATTGTTACTGGTGACGAGACGTGGGTTTACGAGTTTGCCATGCAAACTAGTCAACAAGCTTCGGAGTGGCGCCTTCCAACTGAACCGAAACCGAAAAAACCACGCCAAAGTCGATCAAAAGTCAGTCATGTTGACTGTTTTCTTTGACTATCGCGGTGTTGTGCACTCTGAATTCTTACCGGAAGGTCTAACGGTAAATAAAGAATATTATTTGAGCGTTATGCGGCGTTTAAGAGAGCAAATTCGACGAAAAAGGCCAGATTTGTGGAAAAAAAATTCATGAATTTTGCACCACGACAATGCGCCTTCGCACAAGGCTATCATTGTGAACAAATTTTTAACCAAACAAATACCATCAACCAACCACCATATTCACCAGATATGGCTCCTGCTGACTTTTTTCTTTTTCCTAAACTCAAATTACCACTTCGTGGCACCCGTTTTCAATCGATAGAAGACATAAAGGAGAATTCGCGGCGAGAACTGAACTCAATTCCGGAAGCAGCGTTTAAAAACTGTTTTGATGAATGGATTATTCGTTGGCGCAAGTGTATCGTTTCTAAAGGAGCATACTTTGAAGGTGATAAAAAAAATTTGAATGAATAACAGACATTTTGTGTATTATTGATCTTTTCCCGGTACTTTCTTGACAGAGTAGTATATTAGTATAGATTTCTGAATAGATAATGATAAAAGAGTACTTACGATATACGAAATCGTGTGTGTGTGAAAAATGTTTCTTATGGTGAATGCTCCAGGGTAGCCCGCGAAATTCAAATATTTTTATGTTTTTTGCAATTTGCCGGTCAGTGTGAAGCTGTATGTGGACCAAATGCGATCCGCGACCGTAACGCGTATTTATCTAAAGAATTATAACCATTTTAATCGTCTATATTGCCCTCTTTGTTCATGTAGTTCGAAAGAATGATTATTTCTGAAATATTCATTCTTTCGAACTACATGAACTTAGAGCATCCACCTTATAGAAAGAGGTCGTAAGTGAGACTTGATTTGATGCGATAGACTTGTGAAAGTGGAACAGAAGTTTAGACCGTGCCTGTAAATTGTGTGTAAATTATGCATGTCGGACCTTTCGTTTAAAAGTGACGACGGGTATAAAAAAATACTCTAAGAAAATTTTGCGGTTTGAGCAACTGCCATACGTTTAGTATATTAATAAGTCATTTATACATAAGTAATGAGATGAAAAACATGTGAATAGTTGCATTAATACACTAAATATTGGAATATGTTTTACTTTGCTTTTCTTTTAAGTTCTACAATCTGATGTCATAAAATAAAGTGGTCCGATTGTAGTAAATTATGCCATTGCTCATTAATTACAAAGAGCACACAATTGAAACTTGGCAGGACATTGTAGACCCTTAAAAGATACAATAAACGTTAAAAGTTTCACAAATTCAAAGCAATGTGAGTAAATACAACTAGCAGCGGAAACTTGAAAATCTCCGCAGTTTCATGACACACTAATTTTATTTTAACATACCTACACATTTATACACAAATACACACTAATTTTTGTATGTACTTTTTTTGTTGTACGTCCTTAGGAAAAAAACTGTTTTTGTTGAATAACTCCCTAATGGCACAAATTCGTACTTAGGTACCAATTTACCATACACAATTTCAGGACGTCATACTTTAAATATCTGCTAAACTGAAATTAAAAAAACGACACGTTTCCGCTGGGAGCTTTCCTTTAGTTTGCCATTACTTCACAGAATTTGATCCTTTTTAGCTACACTTTCGGATGGTGTTATACAGCCTGTATTTTTTTCAAAATCAACCAGTTCGATTCCTGGGCATGAATAACGATTTTTCAAAAATCCAATGATGCATTTTAGTTTTCATCAAAATCGGGATCGATACTCCTTTTAGTGTTTTTCGATATTCCTCATAGTTTCGGATTTGGCCATGAAGGTACACTTAAAAAATTTAACCTGTACACTCCTATTAAATGATTTTTTTTTTAAATTAATATCTAAAAAGGTTAACTGGTAAATTGATGATACGAGTAGTAAAACAATATTTTACATTTTATTGAAATCTTTTACTTCCTTTTCAAATAAATCTATTGTGTGATCACATACTTTTTCCAAGTCTTTCAAACCTCTTTTCAGTATTTCTAGGGCAGGTGTTTCTCGTGATTGTATCCTGAAGTGCATTTTTGATTCAGCTGGATGTGGTACTGTGTAGCCGCAGAAATCGACATCTTCACTGTGGACAATATGACACTAATTAGTATTTATTTATTGTTCTCATAAGCTTGTTTGAATTAGGTACCCATGGTAGGCATCAGATAAATGTGCAATTTTGGTAATTGACTTTTTAATATAAAAAACAGAAAGTAATCTTTTACATTCTTCAGTAATTAGAATAGTTTATTATTTATTGTTTGGGTATCTCAATCAATCAATCAATCAAGTCTTTTGATCCCGAAACTCCTTGTTTTGTTCATAATACTGCTCTTTCTTTTATTTCTATTTGTTATAGTATGTCTCGGAGTTTGGTGTGCCTCCTGGCAAAGGCCTCCTTCAATAATTTCCACTGTCTTCTATCCTTTGCAACCCTTCTTTAGTTGCAACCCACTGTTAATTTAAGTTCGTCCTCCCATCTTTTGTGTTGTCAACCTCTGTTGCGTTTCCCATCTCTAGGGTACCATTCCGTCACAATTTAACTACTTTTATCATGAGGGCTCCGTAACATACGACCTGTCCATCTCCATTTCATTTGGTCTATCTTAGTGAGGATATCCATTACACCTGTTCTAGCTCTAATATATGTTTATTTTTTATAAATTTTCTTTATTCCGAGCATACTCCTTTCCATGGCCCTTTGACAGTATTTTAACATGTCCCTGTGTTGTTTGGAAAGTGCCCTTGTTTTGCAGCCATAGGTAAGGCAGGGGAGAATATAGGTGTTAAAGACTATGCACTTAATTTGTTACTGAAATCTGTTCCTTTCATCAGTGACCAGTATCTTTTCCATCCATTTGCTATTCTCCTTTTAATTTCCTTGGTAGTTAGGTCAGTTTGAGAGATAATCGGGTGTCTAGGAAGGGACATTAGGGAAAGGTCAATCATCATCTGCCTTGCCTTTTCCCAACTTTATTGAGGTTGGCTTCCAGTCAAACCGGATACATCTGAATACCAGTATTTTATGTGAAGTGGCTGCCTAACAGACCTCCACAACCCATTAAATGGGTTACACAGTATTTTTTGGCAAGACTGGAGTCAGATTTACTGGCTTTTGACAATCCGTAAAGACTGCTAAAGTTTTACAAATGACATGCAGGTCCAACAGCTTAACATGCTTTCCGAGGCATGGAGGAAACTCGGTATGTTAAGATGGTGACCTATCCGCAGATCAACCTTGGTAAACGTTGCTTAATCTTGAAGATCGACCTGTGCGGCTGTTATTCTTAAGCCACAACCTCCTCAATTAGGGAAAGGTCAATGTACTTTATTATAAATTTATCTGGTCTACCATAGTGAGCCTCAAGCAGGCTCATAATGCAAATATTACTAACACTAGTTCATATGTTTGCAACTGTTACTAACAAATTATGGAAGAAATTCTGCAATAAATGTTTTATTATTATTATTTTCAATGTTTTTTACTTTCTCGGGTCCCTCTTCCTAGAGACCTGGTCCTTTGGTAGGCGTACGAGGGGCCGAAGCCAACTCGCAGAGGCCTCTTTAGACATTTCAAATGGAATGGGACACCAACCGAAAATTATCTCTGTATGCACTGTGAAAGTATACCCAAGGACAATCCCCGGTTGGAGCAGGACTATTGCAGAATATGGAAACAAAAGATGAAACGCTATGGGTTTGGCTGGTTTAGTGGACTAATAATCGTTTACTATGGAAGAACTATTGGCCCCTGCCTGACTATTGACATTAAAACGGCTTTAAAATGGCAGGGGGTGACTTGCACACTCAATAAATGGGCCCCCCGAAAAGGGTCGCTAGCACAAAGTAACGTAGCGCCAAGGGGGCAACATATCCTGAGGTGCTAGAGGAGTGGAGAGGTATACCACGGCTATCAGGACAATCCCGGAAGTACGGTCAAGACCCCTACCAGCACCTTACTGGATTATACATCCTTCTCCCGAGCACGTTTGCTCTTGCGAATCTCCACTCAGACCGGCCGATTAAGGCAAGAAAGGGGTGGGAGCTCTGTTCCTCATCAGTTTTCACCCCGGCCAGCCAATAAAGGCAAGCCGGAAATGAGGAACAAGAATTCTCCCTGGAGATCAGGTCCGTGGGGTCGCCAGTGCCCAACAGTTCGCCACAAAACTGCCTTGCGGATTTATTATAGTAATCTATTTCCTGGTTAAGGAAGGTTGCCCATGCAACGAAAACATTTATGGGGCAGTCTGGTAAAATAGGCTTATTAGATACAAATATATTGGAAGGTACTCTGACTCCTAAACTAGGTGTGGGGCTGTAACTTAGGAGTCAGTGATTCTCCGTAACAAACAAAGCCAAAGAGCATATTAAACGTAGGACAATTGGGAATATGCATGAAAAAAATATTTATCATCGATACAGTTTAACTAAAAATTTTCAAAAATATAATACTAACAGTGAAAATAGAATGAAAATTGCACGAAAAACGAAGGAGAAATAATTATTAAACAAATATATCTGTCCCTCTCGCGAAAATGCTGTTTTCTATGGCAGCTGTATAGGCGTCATAGACGATGACGTCAAAGTTTCCATCGGACTTCTCTTTCTAATTGTAATCTTTGAAGCTTCATAATTTCATCGCTGATGAATGTATTTAAACAATAATTTCATGATTGTTTACTAGAGCTAATAAGTATTTCATTTTACAAATAAAAAATCGCATGCATATCTATTCAAAATTAAGCAAGTGGTGATTTATGGTACTTACTATCTATTGATAATACATTTTAAGGCATTTCCTAATGTGTGACTTTCATTTTGGAATACATAAGTTCTGAATGTTGGGCCCGAGTCTTCATCTCCTGGAAGCTGAAATATAAGAACAAGTAATGGTAAGAGATCATGACTGAGAACATAGAATAATGTTTATTTTAGTATGTCCGTTAAATATGGCGGGAGAGCTTTGGCCCAGGATTGTGACCACAAAGGGGTAAATAAAAAAACAGTATGTTCCCATGGTATGATTTTCGACTTTCACGAGGATGAAGTCGCTGGCCAAAGCTAACACAGTCATAACTTACAGAAAGGTTTATATTAAAAAAAAAAATTATGAAATTAAGTTGCTTAGTTAGTTTTGCGTAGAGGTTATGTTGTCATGTGGTATTTCTAATGTTTTACGTTTAGGCTTTTACTTTAGCATCTTACACTTAAATAACATTTAAGAATAGAGAAGTAATAAAGGATTTATCAAACGGAAATTTACCTCTGATATCATCATGTTTATAAAAATATGACAAATGTAGTTTTTACTGTAATATCTATGTTGTGTACTTTTTTTCATGTGTTTTCAATTTGGGTTTGACAGTCAGTCAGTCTTTCGTCTTTTCTTCCTACTGTGACGCTGTCAATGTCAAATTCAATCACTATCTAGTCTTTGGAGCTATGCTTTGGAGTCTTTGTAGTATAAAGCTTACCACTCAACGCCCGACATTTAAAATTAAATGATATCGAAATGATAATGATTACACAGTGTTGAAATTATATTACTATCATATACAGGCATTACGAATGCTACTACCCATTCCTGCCTACCAGCTACTACACCTCAAGGAATAATAAAGTTGAGCACTTGAAACAGTTACTAAATATTTCCACGCATAATTTAATTTGTTTTCAATGATTATTTTCCCTTTCTGAACGAATTTGTAAAAACTAATGTCTGCTTAAATGTGTCCCGGAGACTGAATTGACAAGAGTAAATGTCAAAACTGACTAAAATGCTACCTATTAAAATCTTTGTCAGTTTGCCATTTGCGCTTGTCAATGGAGCCGACAACTGTCAAAGTGGCGCTAGTAGCGCACAAACTTCGCACAGAATAGTAACTTAGCAGTTTTTGTTGAAAAGATGGATAAATACTTAGGTAAATGATTACTTTCAGTTTGATTACATCGTCAAAAACTATTTCCAAAAATTTGTACGATCCCAAACCTACCTGCATCACTTAAGCTCACATAACCTATAATGTAGGATAGTGCGAATTCGATTTTATAAACCTAAGAAATCAGACTACCTATAATACAAAAACATACGAACAAATGAATCTTAAAGACTGGAAATAGTATTTATCTGACTTGGACAAAGGTTCGTGTAGTGGTGGCGCCATCTGAGATCAACTTTCACTTGCCAACCCCATTTAGTCTCTGGGATTAAAAAATAGACCATAAATATTTTAAATTTGAAAAAAGAATAGCAAAAATATAACCGACTTAAAAAAAAAACAAATTGTAATTTTGGAAGTCGGTGTCAAAAAACCGAAGAAACTACACTTATTTTTTGGGCGGTACCGCCCAAAAACTCCTACTTGTCCCTAAGACTTCTCCATATCAATTTTGTGGCGAGTTGGCGACGCGTATTGTGCATATTAAAACGCATCTTAGATCTTCTTCTTCTTCCACCTGGCGTTAATCCCGGCTATTGCCAGGGTCCGCCTTCCTACTTAGCTTCCTCCACTTTGCCCGATCTTGAACATCCTTCTCAGTTAGGCCATTGGCTCTCATGTCAGATTTGACGACGTCCAGGCAGCGCTTGCGAGAGCGACCACGGGACCTAGCCCCAAGAACAGCCATATTTATGCATCTCCGACCAACGTACTCCATAGGGCGGCGATGATGTGGCCATACCATCGCAGACGACACTCTTGCAGTTTTTCCCCCACGTCACGGACACCAAGACTACCTCGAATGTAAGAGTTGCGTATGCGATCTGATCGCGTTACGCCACTCATCCACCTCAGCATCTTCATCTCCGTGACGCGAAGCTCCTGGGTGTGCCTGCTTAGTGCTGGCCATCACTCGCCCCCGTAGAGTAGGACAGGCCGTATGATGCATTTATATATCTGCCCCTTGAGCTTCGGAGGCATTTTGCGGTCGCATACAACGCCCGTTACCTCGCGCCACTTCGCCCAAGCC
Source organism: Lacanobia oleracea (assembly GCA_950371165.1). Classification (NCBI taxonomy): domain Eukaryota; kingdom Metazoa; phylum Arthropoda; class Insecta; order Lepidoptera; family Noctuidae; genus Lacanobia; species Lacanobia oleracea. The sequence goes on along the minus strand of OX493391.1, from coordinate 19,588,309 downwards.
GCGCCTATACGTGCTTGGACATCGTCGTCCACGTTGCCAGACTCGTGCAGCACGGATCCAAGGTACCTGAACGTATCGGACTTTCTGATCAGGTCCGAACCTATTCGGATGGTGTTTGAATCCGTGCTGCCACAGGACATGTACTCAGTCTTCGCCACATTTAGTCTCAGACCATCGTTTTCAAGCGTGTCCTTCCAATGTTGACTTTTCGCTCAAGATGGGCTTTGTTCTGATTAACGCGGGCGATGTCATCGGCATACATCATTAGCCATGGAGGCTGATCTTGGATGTTTACCGTAACTACATCGAGCACTACGTTTTTACAAGAACGGGCTAAGAACCGAGCCTTGGTGAACGCCAACAGATATTGGGAAGCCATTCGATTCGCCAACAGCGGTCTGGAGAGGAAACGGAATCGCGGTACATGTCTCTGATAATGTCAATATAGGCCTCGGAAACGCCCCTGAAGCGCAGTGCCCACCAGATGGACTGCCGAGGTATACAGTCGAAGGCCTTCTGCAGGTCTAAAAAGGCCATTTGCAAAGCTCTCCTTCTCTCTCTGTGTGCCTCAACCAGATTCCGTAAGGCGAACAATGCGTCCATGGTGCTGTTACCCGCCCGGAAGCCATATTGACACTTAGAGACAGCACACACGCTACGGAGCCGTGTGTCAATGATGCGCTCGAAGAGCTTCATGGTGTGGCACATGATCTTGATACCGCGGTAGCTACTACAATCCTGTACGCTACCTTTGCCTTTGTAAACAGGAATAATCAGGCTAAATCGCCACTGGTTCGGCATTTCCTTGGTGATCAGGATGCGGTTAAAAAGATCCGTCAGAAGGTCCACACCATGTGGGCCCATCGCCTTCCACACTTAAATTGGCACATTGTCAGGCCCGACCGCTTTCCGGTTCTTCATGTGGCGAAGAGCAATGCGGGTTTCGTCGGGGGAAATAGGGGAAATAAGTCCAAGGTTAGGAAGCGGTTGGGGAGGAAGGTTATGGGGATGCTGTTTGTTAGACAGCTCCGCGAAGTATGTACATCATCTGTCCTTAACAGAGGGGGCATCGTAGAGCAGCTTACCCTGGGCGTCCCTTACACAGAGACATTTGCTAATGTCCCGTGTAGCTTTCTCCCTGGCACGCGCCAGCTTAAAAATAAGCTTTTGCCCCTCCGCAGTTTCTAGCTAGTCATATAAGGGCGCCAGACTTTTGCTGCGGGCTCTGGCTAAGTGGCTACAGCTTTTTTGCAAGCGCGCTTAGCCGCTCCATATGCCTCCCTGTCATCCGGAGAGTTGGTCCCTTGCCACTGTTCAAATAAAACCTTTTTCTTCCGAGTCGCCTCCTGCACCCCGTCATCCCACCACCACGTCTCCTTTTCTATGGTGCGGCCACCACGAGAAGTGCCAAGGACGCGCTTACCCGCATCGGTGATTGCTGAATGGATCCTACTCCAGATCTCTTGAGCGGACTCATGTTGAGTACTGATCTCGAGATGCTCGACCTCCGCGATGAAGTCCGACTGCCTAGGACCATAAAGCAACCACCACTTAGTGCGGTTTGCGTTTCTCGATCACTCTCTTCTTTGGTACAACCGCAAAGTCCAGGACAAGGAGGCGGTGTTGAGCCGTTAGGCTTTCGCCTGGGATGACTTTGCAGTTGGTAACCCCTGCCCGATGTCACGTGACTTATTTCCCTTCCAACGCGTACTGGACCCGACGTTTCGCAAGTACGTCCGCGAGTTCTCGGCAACGTCCGGTTAGGGAGCCAATGTTCCAGGTGGCAAAGCGGAACTTCTTCTTGGGTACTATACTCTTTAGCCGTGCCCGTACTTGACACGGTAGCCCTAGCCCACTTATCGCAGGTTTAGGGCGATGTGCCTGCGCGTCGTTGTGCGGTGACGCCCTAGACCGAGTACCCTTACCTGACTTGTTCCTGTCCATATTATTATGTGACTGAAGTTGGTTTTACGTGGGGCGACCAGCCGTCTGACCCTCACAACCCTACGAGAGGGATACCAGGTTCGCCAGAGCCTCGTCCGTTGGACAGCAGGGTGCACCGTTAGCAGGTGAGGTTGGCTTGGGTCGGCAACGGACCCCATAAACCCCTTAGATAATTATAGGATTTTATGTTGCCACGTAACCCCTCTTAAGTGGTGACATAAAATACCATTCGGGGCGCTACTCTCGCGTCCCTCGCTCACTAGACAACCGCTACGCGGCACGGAGTACGTTAGTCCATTCAATTTATATGGTTATAGTAGTTATAAATACATAGTTGCTAGTGTTCCTAACTGCTACTATTTTACAATACATTATATTATTCACTGCAAGTTGGACTTTCACTACGTCTTGAATCTTTAACCTCATCGTGAGATGCACAAAGTGGACGGCTAGAATACCTTTCATCTGTATCCCCAAACCCAACGTTCTTCATCAGATCTTTATGAAATTTAAATGGCACCGAGTTCTTCATCAGATCTCATTTTTGTATTTGCCAATAATGTGTCCCCTCCCCTTCCTTTGATTGATTGGTTTCACTGAGGGAGTGTGGTGACCATATAAATTGGAAAAATCAAGTTGATATCTACCGACCTAGGATCTAAAACTAACGGAGAGTGGAGGTATGTTGTAACTAGGTACCCAACTTTCAATTACAACGTTAGGTCTATATTAACAGCTCATAACAGTGTTAAAGTTTTGTTCAAATTATTAGTAAGAGGGTGGAGGAGGCAGCCACCACCTTACGTTAGGTGTAATGAAGTGCTTATAACATCCGAAGTAATTTCCCTTTATAACCTTTGTCTCTGAGTTTAAATTTATCTCATTATTGCGTTTCGCGAGTGATCTTTCTCGGGGTAAATTAAACTTTGCGGGCGGGCTGGCGTGGCCCATTATGTTCGTGCCGTCAACGCAATGTTCAAACATTGTCTCAGAAACTTGTAATATAGAAGCGAGGAAGATATTATTTGTAAGCACTATTTTATATTGATTGTGGTAATAACATTGTATTCATCGAGATCAATGTGTATCCCGTCTGGAGTTCCTCAAGGATCTTTATTAGGGCCGCTTTTATTCAATTTATTTGTAGCGCATCAAGGCCGCCACAAGAAAAACCTAGGAGCAAATCTACATCGCAACAAAAAAGAACCGCGACGCCATCTATCCGACTAGCAGCGAACTACAACGTTGAAATCCTGCATCGCGCAAGCAGAGTTTACCGTGCGATTTGAACATATATATAATAATATTTATTTATTTCTCCTCACAAAAAACAGACCTTACATCTTAATTACAATGTTACTTATATCTATTTTAATACAGGTACGTGTATAGTCTAGAATATGTGAGAAGCTGGTGTTTGAGGTAGGCATGGGAATGCCTGTATTTCAAATCACCAGGTAATACATTAGCCCGAATATTAACTATTGGGCAGTAGCCCGCCAGGCACTAAAGCCGCCTGGTTGGAGGATCCTCCTTTTCAATTGAGGTGTGTGGGACTTTACTCTCTGTTCCGCATACCTTTAAACTGGTGGCCCTCGACATTGAACGTCAGCGCAGCCTTCGTGCAACTACTTCAGTGTGACGTCATCATCACTCAAGCTCTCGAGCAGCGCGTCATACAGCCAGCCAGTACCCACGGCTTCTACGGATATCCTGACCACCAGCATGCAACAGCCGCGCATTCCTGTTCAGCATCCTCAGCCTTTATCTTCACCCCGACTCACTGGGGCATCGCATACAGTTCCGACTTACTGTGAACTCTGCGACTACCGGTTCCGACTCACTGGAGCCTGCAGCATCACCCCGACTCACTGGGTTTACCGCATATAGTTCCGACTCACCGTGAACTCTGCGACTACCCGGTTCCGACTCACTGGAGCCTGCAGCATCATCCCGACTCACTGGGATCTCATCACCCCGACTCACTGGGGCACCGCATACCTATAGTTCCGACTCACCGAGAACTCTGCGACTTCCGATTCCAACTCACTGGAATCAACCTTCAACTGGCTTGGCAAGCATCTCAAGATGCATGGACGACTCATCCACTATCGACCTCCGGTCTCCGGAGGGGACTGATGTAGCGGCATCAAGGCTGCCACAAGAAAAACCTACGGAGCAAATCTACATCGCAACAAAAAAGAACCGCGACGCCATCTATCCGACTAGCAGCGAACTACAACGTTGAAATCCTGCATCGCGCAAGCAGAGTTTACCGTGCGATTTGAACATATACATCAGCCCGAATATTAACTATCGGGCAGTAGCCCGCCAGGCACAACAGCCGCCTGGTTGGAGGATCCTCCTTTTCAATGGGGGTATGCGGGACTTTGCTCTCTGTACCGCTACCTCCAAATATTCTTCAATGATATTGATTCTTGCTTCCTTCACTCTAAAATACTTCTTTATGCGGATGACGAGAAAATTATGTCAGAGATATCCTCCTTATCGGATGTTTTATTATTGCAAGAGGTTCTAGATAGGTTCCAGTACTAATGCATCTCTAATAAGCTCCATTGAAACGTCTCCAAGTGCTACGTGTGCTCTTTCAGTAGTCAGCCCGTACCTATCACATTTATCAAACTTTTAGACAAATTCCTGGCTAGAGTTAAAACAGTTAAAGACTTGGGAGTTGTATTCGATTCAAAGCTGTTATTTGATCAACACGTCGATCAAATAATGAATAAAGCATCAAAGTCACTAGGGTTCATTCTGAGGCTCCCGTCTGATATTAGGAGCATTAAAACCATTAAAATTACTATACTTTAGTTCGCAGTCATCTCGAGAATGCCTCTCAAGTTTGGAATCCCAATTACAACATATACATAAATCGATTGGAAGGCATGCAAAGATTTTTTTTGTGGTTTATTCAATTCCGGTCTAAAACTTATTCACCCATTTATCTCCTACGCTGTAATAAGGTTCCATCTTCCTCTTTCAGAACATAGAAGAATTGCAGTTTTTTTTTATTTAGAATCGCGAATGGTTCAACAGAGCTTCCCGAATTGCTGAGCAAAGTTGGACTGCGGATATCTTCAACTTTTCGGCGCAATTGCTGTTTATTGCATGCTCCTGTGGTAGGAACGATTTACAGACGATACATATAATGCGGTCTGCCGGGGCGTCGACATCGTTGTTTTCAAAACTGGTATTTTTGATAGCGTAAATTAATTAATTATCTCATATCTACGCTGTTTGAGTCACATTTTTAACCGACTTCAAAAAAGGAGGGGGTTCTACTTAAGTTACTGTTTTTACTAAGAACACTGTCTACCTTCTCACATATTTTTGTATGTGAGCTCTCTTCTATCTGTGAAAACTTTTAATTGGTTTTATTTTTGTTACTCTCTTATGTGTGAAAATGTTTAGCTGTAAGTTTTCCTAAAACTGTAAAATAATGGTAGATCGAGCAAAAAGTAACTTATAATTGCATCGAGTGCAATTTAAACTTCACTTTCGCGAGGTTCATAATCTGATTTTCATTCAACTACCTACCGTTGGTATACAAAACTGAAGTCACTACAGAAAACTATAAAAACACTACCTTTTTTTTTTTTAAGGATGGCAAATCATCAAATGACTCCTCCCGCTTTGGGTGAAGCAGAAGGGAGTGTCAGACTCTTACTGGCTAAAACCCATCCGCGTTTCTCTCAGTGCCCTTTGCGTTCCAGGGTACGGTGCCTCTTTCGAACGAAGTCCTCAGCCCCAGCAGGCACTGGCCCTAGCGGGCCCCGTCTTTTTTGCTGACAGCTCTTTGAGGCACGCGTGAAACACAGCGTGCCGTCCACCCGGGCCGGGTTCTGATCAGACGGCGAGCCACCCAATGCTCGCCGTCCGCAGGCTCGCGCTTACGGTGGCCGAAAATCGCCCTGCGACTCCCGACGCCCGGGGCGTCTCCTTCTGTTGCGGCGTCTGGGGCGTGAGGTTTCCCTTTCTCTTACACGTTCGGCTTCCTCCTTTGCTAGCATTACTGTTTCGGACCATAGCTTGAACCAGGGCCGGACGCGAGAGATCGCCGCCGCCGATCGCCTCGGCGAGGACACGGCGGTGCTCCGCCCAAGCAGGGCAGACCTCAACCGTATGCTCCACCGTGTCCTCCGGGCGATCCTCGCAGTGTTGACACCCGGGCGTATCCTCCCGTCGTATTCGAAACAGGTACCTCCCAAAACAACCGTGTCCGGTGAGTACCTGCGTCAAGCGGAAAGTAAGGACGCCATGGCGCCGCTCTAGCCACTCTTCAAAGAGGGGACTTATCGCCGCAATTGTGGCGTGACCAGCTCTGGGTTGGGATAGTCTTTGTCTCCATATTGCCATGAGATCCTGCCGGAGCTCCGTCCGCCGTACTGCGATTTGCCGCGGCAGAGGAGTCTCGCTCCGGCGTAGCACTTCCAGGCGCCATTCGTAAATGAGTGCGAGGGCTCTCGCCTCTAGATCCCAAGGCGGCAGTCCGGCAAGGAGGTTCGCCGCCTCGCCAGAGACCGTGCGGTATCACCGGGCAAGCCGGATGGTCATGACCCTCTGGGACGAGTTGAGGTAAGGGGCAGGTCGCTTCCTCAAAGTAGGCGCCCACACCGGCGCCCCATAAAGGGCCATGGACCGCACGATGCCAGCGTAGAGCCTCCGTCAGGAGGCGTTTGGACCCCCTAGATTGGGCAAAAGCCGCTTAAAGGCAGCCCCGGCTCGCTCCAGTCTAGGAGCCAAAATGTCGGAAATGCACAACGAAATTCCACCGGCTGTCAATAACGAGACCCAAGTACGTCATCGTCGATCCGACGCCGATTTGAACCCCTCCTACCGTTATTTGGGATCCCGACGGTGGTCTGTTCCGAGATCCATGAAAGCACATGGCTTCGGACTTGTGTAGGGCCACCTCGAGACCCAGCTGCCGGATCCTCTCAACGACTATCGCAACCCCGCGTGTCATAGCGTCAGCCGCCGCTTGGTGCGATCCCCCTTGCGCCAAGCGTGTCGTCGGCATAGCACACAACGCTGACGCCACTAGGGAGGTCGGCGCGCAGCACCCAGTCATAGCCGATGTCCCACAGAAGTGGCCCCAGAACGGAACCCTGTGGAACACCGCACGACATCTCTCGCCGGTTCCACTCTCCTAGGTGACCGGGGTAGATGACGGCACTGTCCGTCAAGTAATCCTCGACTACGCGACGGAGGTAGGTCGGCACCCGGTGATACCGAAGTGCCTCCCTGATGCAACTCCAGGGCAGGGTGTTGAAGGCATTGGCGATGTCTAGAGACACCGCCAAGACGACCCTGCTCCGGGAAACCGCGTCCCCCGTCGAGAGGGCTCTCACGCGCATGATGGCGTCCACCGTAGAGCGTCCCGTGCAGAAACAGAACTGGTTCTCCGCCAGATCCGGCCCCACCCTCACTAGGTGCTCGACAAGGCGGTTTGCAATTACTCTTTCAAAGACCTTGCCCACCTCATCGAGCAGCACAATGGGCCGGTATACGGACGGAAAGTCCGCAGGGCGCCCCGGCTTCTTAATGAGGACCAGTTTCCCCGTCTTCCAACGAAGTGGGAACTGGCCCCTCTCCAAGCATGCGCTTAGGAACCCTCTTAGTCGAGGCCCGAGAGCCTCCAAGGTCAGGACCCAGGCTTTTCCAGGTAAGCCGTCGGGTCCTGGGGCGGTATTTTTGGCCTTCAGCCTATTAACCGCCACTCTCAGGTCTACCTCAGTCACCTCAGGAGCATCGTCATCGTCGTCACCGGTGTAGTCCGTATCAGGCGCCGCAGGTGGCAGAGCCATAAGCGGGGGAGTATGCTCCCCTCGCGAGGGGAACAGAGCGCTTACCACGTCCTCCACCAGCTGGGGCCGTAGACTCTGCGTTAACGGGGGGGCCCAGGTGCGGAGCTTATTCCGCACCATTTTGTAGGGTCTTCTCCATGGGTCTCCGTTCAGAGACTCCAGCATCTCCTTGACAGCCAGATCCTTGGCCTGCAGGATCTCAGCTCGGAGGGTGGCCTTCGCCACTCTGTACCCCTCGTACAGCTCCGCCTCTCTGATCTGCGCATCCGGAGGGCGGATGCGGAGCCTGCGGTGCCTGGTGTACCGGCGCCGTGCGGCAACGCATGCCTGACGCAGCGTCACCAGCTCTTGCGACCACTAGTACACCTGGCGGCGGGCGCGTCCTGGCTTAACCCGGGGCATTGCCACATCACAAATAAAAACACTACCTACACATTCTGGTTGCGATTCGATTCGTGCCAGTTCATATTTTTTTTGGCAATGGTCGTATATTTATTCTGCCATTGTTCCCGGGAATAAAAATAGCGCTGGTTAGCTGGTAGAAAACTAGTTGTTTATGCTTGTAGCCTGCGATTGGCCTTTTGTGTGGCCAGAATAGCGGTGATTGGCTGGTAGGTATAAACCTAGTTGGCCATGATTGTAAAGATGAAGCCTGCGATTGGACAGTCACCTAGCTGGGATTTGTGGCTTTAGGGCGAAAACAACGCAGTAATGGATTTTCATACAACTTTACTGCATTGTTTTAAAGTAAAAACAGTGCAGTAATGTATTTTCATACACACTTTACTGCACTGTTTTACTCTGAATCAGTAAAGTGCTGCTGTGTTCTCACTATGTAGACTAGTTATGATGAAAAACTTTATTATCGAACTCCAGTCGAGCCCATTTTTTCCCTTTGATACCAATGTAATTATTCGCAAGTCACCCACCGAATGTGTGGATGGACTTTGGAAGTCCAAAGTCCACTAATACCTACCTATCATGTCTATTGTAGATCAGATTATACCATTTAAAAATCTTGCATGCTCATGATGACTTGACATAATTTTATTGTAAAAATAAACAAATAGGCCGTACCTGCCTAATATATCTAATATCTTGCAAATCACGTGTGTAAACATTAGACATGTTAACCATTTGCGAAGATAAATAATAATGATAATAATTTACCTATCTAATTTAGATAATACCTACCTAACATGAAAATAAAATCATGTCTTTAGACTGTTGTATGGTCAACAGCAAGTAATTGTATAGGAGCACGACACTCCTTAAAGAAAAACAATAGTAAAATGTAGATACTTCTTATTCAAATCTATTACTTTTAATCAAATATTCGACCAGTGTGATCTGCTCGCTCAAGCGTGACCGGGAACAAGTACTCAATATCAAAGATCTGAGAGGTCTAGGAGCTTTTTAACCAAAGACGCGCGAGGTAGTGAGGTCATAGGCGAATATAGAGGGGAGCCGGGTAGGCCGTGTCCATCCCAAAATCGTCTGAAGCCCACTCCAGGATGTTTGGGGACCGATTTTAAGTTCTAGGCTGGTCACTTGTGTATATAATATAACACAGATCAATCATATGAAAAATTTACCCACCGAGATACCTTTAACTAACTATTTACTACATTATACACAGTCATTAAAAAAATCTTAGATCGCAATAAATTGTATTTTCCTGACTTTTGGGGTGTTTTTAGGATAGGTGCCGATCCGCATCCGATCGCATATGTAAAATTGACAAACCTTCCAAAACTCAATATTTTGAAATTATCTCGCAGCGCGTAATCCCTGTCGCGTAATTCAACTCTCGACTTCCATTCTTATTAAAAATAATAGAAATACACTTTTAGTGTCTTTTTCTAATCATACCAAATATTCAAGGACGTGGACAGGGTGAAGAAGAGTATAGTAAAAAGCGGCTCATACCCTTTCTATAAAAAAGAAGTAATCTAAATCAGATTCCTAGGTGGAATGCTAAAAATTTTGGAGCTCGCTTCGCTTGCCCATACATTACCAGTTTCTTCACACTAAAGCTATTCTGATTCAGCAATACTCACCACCGTCACCTGCACGGTTTTTCCCGCAACATCTCAAACATATTGTTGACGAGGCATATATAGTGTAGCAACGCAAGTGTGTCTGTGGGCATCGCATCTAGGGGGGCCTAGAAAAAAAAAAAATCCTAGATACGTCAATGAGTGAGGTGCTGCGAGAATGTGTAGGTAGATATACTTTGAAAATATGTGACTATTTCCACCAAAACTGCGAAGAGCTTGCGCGGTGCGAGGATGCGTAGCGGACTTAGCTCTGCGCGTGTACACTTATCTCTCTCTCGCCGGCGGTGAGATAAGTGCCTTAGATTCCCAGTAGATTTTGCCTCGTCGTGCTTTCCGAGGCACGTTTGTGTGTTTTGTAGGTAGGTACTATGTGGATTCTTCTGGAGTCACAGGGCGATTCCCGGCCACCATAGGGCCTGCGGACGGCGAGCGTTGGGTAGATCGCTGTCCAATCAGTCGCGGGTTGCGCCTCAAAGAGATGTCAGCATTCAAGAAGGGGTCCGCTAGGGCCAGTGCCTGCCAGGGCTCCAGGTGCCAGGTTGAATCTGTTCGAAAGAGCGGCCCTGGAACTCAAAGGGCACTTGGAGGAACATAGATAGGTTTTAGCCAGCAACAGTCTGACACTCCCTTCCTTCTCCGCCCAGAGCGAGAGGAGTCATTTGATGATTTCCCATCGACAAAAAACAAACTTTTTTACAAAAAAAAAATGACTGTCAATAAACCCGACCGCTAAAAAAGACTAAAAATTTCGAAAAAACTCGCTTTTCAAGCAGTCTGATGCAGTTGGTGGCATTGGATCAATGATTGAACTGCATCAGACTGCCAAAGCTTGGTTCATCGCCGTAAGGTTGCCTGCTTGTCGGTCTTCTACAGATTGTACTTCGGTAAGTGTGCCCAAGAACTCCACGACCTAATCCCACCGGCCCCCTTCTACCATCGGACATCCAGACGCACTGCATCTTACCATCCCTTCCTTGTAGCTATTTCACCAATTCGCACTAAGCATTTCCAAACGTCTTTTATAATGCGCTCAGCAAAGGAGTGGAACTCTCTGCCTGCGTCTGTATTTCCAAAAGCTTACAACCCTAACCTCTTCAAAGTTAGAGTAAACAAGCTCTTTCTGGGTAAGCTCGCTCCATCGTAGACTTTGTCTCTGTCATCTCTGACATAGACTGGAGGCAAGAGAAAACCCATCAATAATAATAAAAAAAAAATATATATACATACATACACACGAAAAACAAAACCCTCCTTCTTTCGCAGTCGGGTAAAAAAATACAACCGACTTCCAAAAATAAAACACTACAAAGTACAAAATAACTTTGGAAGAAAGAAAGAACTTCAATTTGGGAAGTCGGTGTTTTGGGTTAATTTTTCGTTTTTTGACACCGACTTAATTTTTTCTACTATTGCATGGCACGCGTATGACGCGTTTGGTAAGCGATGATGTGGTCGAAGATGTAGCACGCCTGCCTAGAAGTAACCTATTCACTCTTGACTTAAAGACTACCAGGTTGTAGCTACCAGGAAACACAGACTCCGGCAGGGAATTCCACTCCTTGGCTGTACGCACTATGAATGTTATCCCAACACGTTTTGTGTGCGTGGGTGGGATGTCTTCCATGTGCCGGTGGCGCATCGCCGTTCGTCTTGTGGTCGGATGATGGAACGGGCTTGGCGGAATTTAATTATGCAATTCCGTCGCACATTCCCCATAATGCAACCGATAGAAAACCGACAGGTTAGCAACTCGTCGTCGATGCTCAAGACTTTGGAGCCTCGTCGCGACGAGCCTATCATTACAGATGATTCTCTTGGCTCGTTTCTCAATTGACGCAAGAGCATCAACCTGGTATCTGGAGGATCCGTCCCAAAGATGAGAGCAGTACTCGAACTTGCGCTTGACAGAGTTTGAGCAGCTGTTCCGGCGTGAAGTACCGTCTCACCTTTGCTAGGATCCCCAACTTCTTTGCAGCCACTTGCCTCTATGAACGGGCCAAAATTGAGGGTAGATGTAATTGTAACCCTCAAAGGCGCTCAACCATAGCCTCCCGGAGAGACCGGGTCTGCGACCCACCAGTGTTGCCGAAAGCACCAACCTCTGAGGAAGCCCGGCATTAATATCCAGCAGCCCAGACGAGCAGCCATCTCACTCGGATAGACCGATCCTTCAGAGAAAACCGCGATCCAATCACACAATCCGACGGGCAGACCGAAGGAAGGAAGCTTACTAATAAGGCTATCGTGCCAAACCCTGTCGAAGGCCTTCGAGATGTCAAGGGAGACCGCTAGAGAAGCATGGGGAGGCACCCATGCTTCTCTATGGCCTCACTCCAGATATGAATGGCATAAGCTATAAGATCCCCAGTTGACCGATTTCGGCGGAACCGCGGAACCCGTATTGTCGGTCGCTAGGATATCATTCGCTTCTAGGTATGCCTGGACCTTATAATTCAGCATGCGTTCTGACCCGGCGGCGGTTCTGTTCGTACCGAGATGGGTCTATAATTCGACGGGTCAGCTTGACTACCCTTCTTGGGCACGGGCTGCACGTTAGCTTGCTTCCAAGCCTTCGGCACTTTTCCGGTCTCAAACGAGAGGCGAAATAAGCGTGTCAAGATCGGAGACAACGCAGAACGGACGTCCTTCTGATGAATGCGAATGTTCGACATACTCGACTCGCATCCACCAGGAGAAGCAGGGGGCCTCGCGCCACCAGGATGCAGATGTGAAGATTCCGCAAACAAGTTATGCTTTCTCCTCAGCGGAGTGGACCAGCGTCCTGTCGGGTTTAAGCGGCGGTGGTAGTGAGGGGCGGCTGAAGTTCGATTCAACCGACTTAGCCAGGGAATAAAAAGCCTTACTACCTGCTGGGTATGAAACAAGTTTGTTCCCTATTCGGCTAATGTGGTCAATTGGAGCCCTCCGCAACACCTTCTTGCAGGACTTGGTAGCCCTGTTGAAGGTTCTCTTCTTCTGACTCACGTCATTTGTTTTACGCGTATGAGCGTCGACCCATGCTAGGTTCGCCGCGTGTGCTTTAAGCGCACCAACGCGGTTACGAGAGAACGGAATGTTCTTGCCATTCTTCCAAAGTTATTGTGTACTTTGTAGTGTTTTGTTTTTGAAGTCGGTTGTATTTTTTGTAAAAAGTTTTTATTTGTCACTTTTAGTGGTACCTTTTTTTTTGGGACATGCCCGCCACACATTCCCGACCACTGCAACTCCTGAAATCCAGAATCAATAGTGGCGACCACCAAAAAACGCCGAGCCAATGAAGCTCGACGAGTCCCGGAGAAACGTTTCAACTGTCTTGGATCCTGCAAGACAGTTGAAACGTTGGTATATGTGTACCTTGGGACAGTTGCCAAACACCATGGATTATATCTTACTACTCAAACTAATGGATCCTAAATTGTGAGCTACTTTTGATTTCAGTAATAGGTATGGCAAAATCGCCTGAACGCACGGAAATGTGTTCTGGTTTCTATAAGATCCGTATAGTAAAGTACCCCAGATGTAGCTTGAATACTATCTAACAGAATATTGCGTTCAGTTTGCAAAGAATACACTCCCATAAGATGTGGTGTGTGGATTGTTCGTATTCATGGTCAGCTGTAGAACATTAATAATAATAATAATAATAATAATAATAATTTATTTCATAACCATAAATCGATACATTTTGTTTGTAATGGCGCCTCCTTTTAAGCAAATAATGCTTGTGTTAGAAGACGCCGCTCTCTCTTAATTACTTACATTTTGGTTTATTTATGTTATGCTATAATTATTATTATTATTATTATTATTATTATATACTTTATTGTACACCTCATAACAAGCACAGTAAAAACACTTATAAAACTAGTGTACAATGGGCGGTCTTATCGCACAGGGCAATCTCTTACAGACAACCTTTGGATGGACTGAACTAAAGAAGTTAGATTTAGGGCGGTCAGTGTACAAACATCATAAATAATATTAATAGAGAGACATACATAATAATATAAAACAAATACATACAATATTAAGTAATATACTAATAAATATCAAATATATAACAGGGAAAGGAGACAAAACGTTATAGTGAGAGGTAATGTTCCTTCACCAATTTTTTAAACGTTGGTAGCGTTTGAGCGCGCCTCACATCTATTGGTAATGCATTCCACAAACGAGCTGCTTGAATAGTGAAAGATTTGTCAAAGAAGGATGTGGAATGCATACGAATACTTAATTTAAGATTTTCCGATGATCTCAAAGACCTAGAATGCGTGTCACAGAGAAACTGAAATCGTTCTTTAAGATAAAAAGGAGTATAAGGATTAAAGAGCACATTATAAAGCAAAGAAAGTATGTGGGCATTCCGGCGAAGGCGAATAGGAAGCCATTTGAGCTTGGTACGAAAATCAGAAACGTGGTCATACTTGCGCAAGCCAAATATGAACCTGATGCAGAGATTTTGAAGTCGCTCAAGCTTGTCCAATTGGACTTGGGTGAGATCAAGATAGCTGGCGTCAGCATAGTCCAAGATTGGGAGAAGAAGAGATTGTGCTAAGGCAATTTTAGTGGTGATGGGAAGAAAATTACGAAGGCGTCTCAGAGAGCCCGCCGAAGCGAACAGTTTACGACTGACCTCCTGCAGTTGTTTAGTCCAGGAAAGAGTGCTGTCGATATAAATCCCCAAGTTCTTCACAGTGTGAGTTATAGGAACAGTAGTGTTATTGAAAGAAACCTGGGGAAGTGTCGACCAATCAATCCTTGAAACGGTTCGGGAACTACCAACAATAATCATTTGCGTCTTTGCTGGATTGATTTTCAGCCCAAACTCAGTGCTCAGGTGTGGGGTGTGTGTGTAGAAGTGGTGTGGTGTGGTATGATGTGGCGTGTGTGGTATGATGTGGTGTGGTATGGTATGATGTGAGGCGATGTGATGTGATGTGATGTGATGTGATGTGATGTGATGTGATGTGATGTGATGTGACGTGATGTGATGTGATGATATGTGGTGCGATGTGATGTAATAAGATATGGGTGATGTGAGAGTGACTGACATTAGTTCATGTGTTGAAGGAGTGACTCTGTGTCTGTGTATGTAAATGGTTTTATCCAGTCTGCTAGTTTCTGTTTACATTCGTTTAGTTTGTTAGGATAAATGAATATTTGTTTGTTTACCCTGTTATAAAGTCGAGCAGATCGATGTTGATATTGCATGGCCGCGAATTTTGTTCTAGTCGGTGGAATTGGTGCAATCAAGTCTTTCCGCCTTTTTGACATTATTTGTGGATCATATGCAAGAGTTTTATGTTTTTTTAGAACAGTGTATATGATATACAATTTTCGAACTGAAAGTAGACCACTAAGCTCGTATAACTTTTCAGTAGAATATCTGATCTTCTTAAAATACATTATTTTTATTAAGGATCGCTGTCCCCTTTCTAGAACGATAAATTTTGTTTTAGCCGCGCCACCCCATACAGGTATACAGTAAACTATAACAGATTGTGCAAGTGATATATAGATTTCATTTAGGAGATTTCTAGAACATTCACGTTTATGTTTTATATTTTGTGGAAGTATATGTCTTAGTGATTTGAAAATCCATCCCAGTTTCCTAAGTCTCGCAGTAATATGTTCAATATGGGAATACCAGGATAATTTTTGATCAATTATGATGCCTAAGTATTTTGTCTGCGAAACTTTCTCAATTATAGGGCACTTGCAATTTTTATCTGAGGTTGTATTACATGTGTGTATTTTAATGTTAAAGGGTTCATCTTGAGAATGATTAGAGATGGAAAAACATATATAGTTCGTTTTTGTTGTATTTAGTGACAGTAAATTATCTCTGAGCCAATTGGCGATTTGGATCATACCCAACTCAGCTTTGAGTTTTACATCATACCAGTTGTCTCCGGAAAAAACCACAGCAGTATCATCAGCATACGAAAAAATATTTGCGTTTTTTACATTTAGGTTACAGAGGTCATTTATATACGCAAGAAACATTGTAGGGCCTAAAACACTCCCCTGCGGCACGCCATATAGTACGTCAGCATCATCACTAGTATAAGTTCCCATCTTTACCCTCTGCTTTCTGTTTGTTAAGTAATTTTTGAAAAAATTTAGTGGAGTTCCCCTTATTCCAATTCCTTCCAGCTTTGCTACAAGGGTTGGAACAGAAACGGTGTCAAAAGCTTTTTTGATATCTAGGAATACCGTTATGCATTTCTTCCCTGCATCGAGATGTTCAGTTACCAGGGAGCTCAGAGCATCAATTGCATCCTCAGTAGATATACCCTGCCTAAATCCAAATTGCGAAGATGATATAATTTTGAATTTGTTCAAATAGTTAACCAGTCTCGTATTTGTTAGTTTTTCTACAATTTTAGATATAGCCGGTAAGACTGAAATAGGTCTATAATTATTGACATCGTCTCTGTCCCCCCCCTTGTGAACTGGAGTAATTATAGATTTTTTCAGTAGGGTTGGAAAGATACCAGAGTTGAAACAGAGATTAATCAGATGGGTAATGATGGGAACGACTTCTTTGTGACAGTACTTTAAAAAGCTAGTTGAGATATTATCCCATCCGGGGGCACTATTAGATTTCAATCCCATCAGGGTATTTTCTACTTCCTTGGCGTCAGTGTTTAAAAGCACAAAAGAATTATTCCGCATACTTGAATTGCAAGGTTGATAAAAGTGGGTATTGTTATTTTGAATTTGTTGTGCTAATTCCTTTCCAATATTGACAAAGTAGTCATTAACAAAGTTAACAGATTCTGTTGGAGACGGTTTAGCATTTAGTAGTTCAGTGCTTTGGTTTTTATATTTATTTGTGTAGGTAATTGATTTTATATTTTTCCATAGTAGCTTTGTGTTTTTAATAGATTTAGTGATAAGTTCACGTTCATATTTTCTTTTTAATTTTTTAATGAGATTATTACAATAGTTTCTGTATCGACAGAATGTAATTTTTAAAACTGTGTTGTATGGGTCGGCACGTAACGATTTTTGCATTTTGTTTCTATTTTTAATACAGCGTAATATTCCTTGAGTGATCCACGGCTTGATTATACGTTTACTGTTGGGGATATTCGATGTTATGGTATTGTTAATGATACAGTCAGACAGTTTTTGTATGAGTAATTCAGTTAGAAGTTCGGGGTCATCACAAAACAGTAATTCAGAAAGGTTTTTTTCTTGTAAATATTTTAGGGCTTGTTCATAGTTTAATTTAGTAGTAGTTTTTTTTGGAGCAACTTTATTTTTTATTTTAGAAAGTGCTAGAAAAGTTGTATAGTGATCGGTAATTGTAGTATGCAATATAGCAATTGAGGCGGAAGTCTTTTTTTTATGAAGTCGTATCATGAAGTGATCCAAGCAGTTCCTATCTCTGGTAGGTAGTGAATGACCAGCTAGTATACCATAGGCAGATAACATACTGAGGTAGTTGTTTCGGTTCGTACGTTCATGAGACGTTTCAGTTTCTTTAATCCTGATATTAATGTTAATGTCACCTGCTATTACGATATTTTTTTGTGAAGGTAATCTGTCTAAGTGTAAACTAAGTGAGTCTAAAAACGAATCAATATTTGTATGAGACGGGGACCGATAAATGCACAACACTGTATTATTCAGTATATCCACCTGAATACAAGATGCTTGAGATAGTTGTATTTCTGAGATTTTAGGTTTTAGCGTATTTTTTACATAAATAACTACTCCATCATTTTGGTTCATCTGTCTTGTAGTACTATGACAGTCGTAGTTAGGTATTTGGGGTAGAGGTTTACTAGTATTCAATCTGCACATTGACATAAAGGCGACGCCACAAGCCTAAAAGAAAATAATTTACTTTTAAAGTTGCCATGACCTGCGAGAAATTGGGCAACACAATAATCCATCTCCAGCCATGTCCTATCCAGCCGCTCACGAACGGATGGAAAAAACTGGTAGAGGTGACGGCCTTTGATGGAATTTTCCCACCTACATTGCCATTCGGATAAAAGTTCCTCCCAGACATTAGTCTTGGATTAGGGTTTTAGTAATGTAGTGATCTTAGCACGATCGCGTTGTGGTAAAAACTCTGGGTCCGTGTTCTTTCTAGCGTAGTAGTACATTGCAGCACCCCGCTGCACTTCTAGATCGACTGGGAGAACATCCGCCAGCACTGGTAAGGCTTCAGTACTAACCGTCCTATACGCTTGGCATAAGAATATCAAAGCCAAACGCTGGCTATTTTTTTCTATTTGTAATAGGTTTGCTCTTGACTCTAGTCTATGTCAGAGATGACAGAGACAAAGTCTACGATGGAGCGAGCCTACCCAGAAGGAGCCTGTTCACTCTAACTTTGAAGAGATTAGGGTTGTAAGCTTTGAAGCAATTTAGGTCGTACCCTATGGTAGCCCTATCGGCCCAGACAGGTGCCCCGTAGCACATACAACCAAAGTAAGTAGCCCCGTTAAAAAGTTTTTAAGGTTTTAAAAGATAGACCCCAAGTAGCTTTGGATATTCTTGTCAAGGCGTAAAGTTCTTTTTTGCTTTTTACTTACTGTTTTTATATGATCAATAAATGAACAGTTATTTTTTAGTAGCATACCGAGGTACTCGTAGCACACGGATTCTTTTCTTTTAACAGGTACGTTATTAAATTAAATACTAGGTCAGGATTTAAGGTTTCCTTTTAAAATATGTTGATAGGGGTTATGCGGTGCAAGGCCAGACGGTTTCGATCACCCCACTGAGATATTAAGCGTACTATGTGTCAGCCAAGTTCTCGAGTCAAGCCCGAGTACTTGCCTGAATGAGAAGCAAGCCATCGTCCGCGTAACCGGTTTATGCCGCATGGGAGCGGAAGCGCGAGGAAATCATCGTTCATCATTTAATTAGTAGCATCGGCCACCATTTTTGGTGGTAAAAATAAATTTAATTTCGGAAGTCGGTGTTAAAAAATAAAAAAAATAGAAAAAAACACCGACTTCCGAAATTAAAGTTATTTTTTTAAAAGTTTATTATTTTTTACTATTTAGTGGTGCGTACCTGCGTACCTACTACTAAAAAGTGAAACCACAAACACACCGACTGGCGTGATGTTATGTTAAGAACAGGTGTAAACAACAAAAAGACATGCGATTTCAGCATTCCCGATCCATTTGCTATCGTTTATTGACGAGTTTCGTTGCCACCGAAATTTTTCGTCAGATCTTCACCAAATTGAAACGGAACCAGTCCAGGAAAATACTCTTCCAAACAAAAAAAGAATCATCCAAATCGGCATACAATTGGTGAAAATATAGCTGAACAAACATTTTTATGGGATCTCATCAGATCCTAATTTTTACCTCCCATCATCAGCTCAGCCTCATGAGATGATGGTTACCAGGCACAAATATCTGAATTGCGTTAGAAAGTTTATGAAAAACATTGTATGTGCCTATAAAATTTGAGGGTTTCCTTCGATTTTTATGGGATCCCATCATGAGATTCTGAGTTGGTGACAATGGGGCCAATTGGAAAGTATACCCTTTTCTGATAAAACAATAATTTTTCAAACAGATTCATAAATGCCTGAGTTATGAAGTAACAAACATAAAAAAGTTAGATACTACGTGGATTCCTAAATTGCTTACATGAAAAGTAACGTACTTTTCATGTTGACTGTACAATCGAGCAATTATTCTTTTCACAATTTTCGGCATGATAAGTACCTACTTTTCACGCGTTCCAGTAATTTTGCACTTTGGCCGTAGGTAGGTACAGTTTCGAAAAGATAGCAATTTAGACAAAAGTTCTATCGGCTATTTGTCAAAGATCGTTAGGCAGTTGGAACAAAAACATAATTATTTTTTGATAAAACATTGCAAAATTTATTCTCATGATGATATATGTATTTTATACGTATCGGACTTTGGTTGACCGAAGCAGATGCTGTTGTTTATTTACATACGGATAAGGCCCGGTACATTACCATCACCATGACTTGTACATACTTGGGACAGTAGGTATCCCATACGCAGCCTAGATAACTGTTAACTAACTTTTCCCGCGGCTTTACTTCTTTGGCCTGTCCCACAGGAGTATTTTACTGGGATATAAACCACCCTCTGAAACTTAGTGATCATGTAGCTTTTTAATCGTAGTAGGTATAGTTCCGGAGATCACCTTTTACTTCCAAATTTGGAAACTCCCAAATTTTCCTCTCCATTACATCAGTGTAGAGAGGTTCGCTCTACGAGTACACCTATTATTAAAATTGGCTTTGAACCACCTACACTACATCTCGTAAAGGAAACTTAAATGACTCATCGTCATTATTTTATTGATCAAAATATCTAGACACGAGTTGACCCGCGCAACTTCATTTGCGTCACAATTTCCATTACTGCCCCGCTCCTATTGGTCTTAGCGTGATTATATATAGCCTATATCATTCCTCAATAAATGGGCTAACTAGAACCGAAAGAAATTTTCAAATCGGACCAGTAGTTCCTGAGATTAGCGCGTTCAAGTAAACAAACTCTTCAGCTTTATATATTAGTATAGATATAGAAGTATAGATAATGACACATTACGTGCTCGCAAAAGAATTGTGCGTTAGTATTTGATAGGTAACAAGGTAGTATGCTTTGTTTTCAGTTTTCTACGTAAAAGCTTTACTTCAACTTACTTATTGCTATTTCCGATTTTTAGACTGGTTTTCAGTTTTATAAGCACCCGTAACAACTGTCAAAATGACAGCCGAGATCAAAGAGGTTCCGATCGTAGTAGACTTTTAGTTTGTAATGGTCACTCATGGTGGGTCAATCTTGGCAAGCTTTTAAAAATCAATTTTTATATTAACAAGGTAATCAGCGTACCTAATTAATTTTGCGTCTATTATGATTTAGCTAGGAACCCTCTTGTTTGGGTTGTGTAGAAACCTACATATTTTTCTTCAAATAAATATGAGGTTTTTACTTGCCTAGTATTTATTCCTCGAAGCCAGCGTTGATATAATAAATTCCAGTCGTATGTACTGCGGCGACCGCAGATGGTTTGTGACACCTGCCCCATTGGGTTGTGCATTGTGCTACCTACTCGTTACTACATAGTGGCTGCTAACATTTCTATGCATCACAATGAAGTTGGTTGCTTTGCTTAGTGTTTTCGACCGTCCATACGACACCGACTTTTGTCTGTGGGTCTTAGCGTGATGATATATAGCCTATAGCCTTCCTCGATAAATGGCCTATCTAACAATGAAATACAGTGGAACTCTCTGATTGCGGCTGTGTTTCCAAAAGCTTACAGCCCTAATCTCTTCAAAGTTAGAGTGAACAGGCTCCTTCTGGGTAAGCTCGCTTCATCGTAGACTTGGTTTCTGTATCTCTGTCATAGACTAGAGTCAAGAGCAAACTCATTACAAATAAAAAAATAAAAAATAATTTTTCATATCGGAACCGGTTCCTGAGATTAGCGCGTTCAAGCAAACAAACAAACTCTTCAGCTTTATATTAGTAGATACTAGTCGACCCACGCAAATTCGTCTGCGTCACAATTTTCATTAGTGATCCGCTCCTATTGGTCTAAGCGTGATGATATAGGCAGGTAGTTCCTGAGATTAGCGCGTTCAAGCAAACAAACAAACAAACTCTTCAGCTTTATACATTAGTATAGATAAGATAGATTTGAATTTTTTATTTGGAAGTCGGTTGTATTATTATTTTGTAAAAAGTAATTTTTAGGTCTTCACAGCGTACCGGCGTGATGTTACATTATGACCTGGTGTAAACAATAGGCAGACATGCAATTTCAGCAATCTCGGTTGCTATCATTTATCCGCTGCTTACCTTCGAAGTTCTTTATCAAATCTTCACCAAATTGAAATGGGACCAGTCCAGGAAAATAACTTTCCAAACAAAAAATCCAAATCGGTTGTCAATTGGCGAAAATATCGTTGAAACAAACATTTTTCCTGAGATCCCATCAGCAGATCCTAACTAATACCTTTCATAATCAGGTCAGCAACATGAGATGATGATTACTAGGCACAAATATCTGAATTGCGGTACAAAGTATATGAAAAACATTGTGTGCCTATAAAATTTAAGGATTGCCCTCGATTTTCCTGGGTTTCCTGTGTGTAGGATCTGATGAATCTCATCATCAGATCCTGATTTGGTCCAAAAGAATTTTGAAAATCGGTTCAAAATTGGCGGAGAAATCGGTGAACATACAAAAAAAAATATATATATGTAGATAAAGGTACAGCCGAACATAGAGCCTCCTCCTTTTTCAAGAAGTCGGTTAAAAACTATTGAGAACCTGTTTTGAGGTGCAAAAACATGTTGATTAGTGGTTTTTGCTGGCATAGCAAGCATTCGACCTTGTACATGATGTTTTAGATGTCATTTAGATAAGCTCTGTTGTTTACTTCATGCGAAATTGTTAACTAACTCGGATAATACTGGAAAGAAAAAAAGAAAAAGGTAGGAAATTTAAGTTATCTCTAATTTTTCTTTTTACAGAATTTAAGTAATTTATTTTGTCAGAGAGACATAAACAAAAGAAACGTAATACGAAATGTTGAAAAATTGAATAGATCTGTCTTTTTTTTTTTTTTTTTTTTAGGATGGGAAATCATCAAATGACTTCTCCCGCTCTGGGTACAGCAGGAGGGAGTGTCAGACTCTTACTGACTAAAACCCATCCGTGTTTCTCCTAGTGCCCTTTGCGTTCCAGGGTACGGTGCCTCTTTCGAACGAAGTCCGCAGCCCCAGCAGGCACTGGCCCTAGTGGGCCCCGTCTTCCGTGCTGACACGTGCTGGTTTTTTTTACATGACCAGACATGGCCTAACCCAATTTAATTCATTAACATTTTTGCCAGAACCGCGAATAATAAATAACTTGCGATAACAGATTATGTTCAATTTTGTTGGCGAATTATGAATTTTATGAAAACCAAGAAGTTACTTATTAGCTTAAAGTACAAAATCAAAAATAATATTATTTACTACAATAGGATAATACTGGTCTACTTGTAAAACTTAATCTCTTTTAAAAATGCTTCAAACCAAAATGCAAGTTAATATTATTTCCGATCGAGTTATTATTGAAATTAGATGTTTTATATAAAAAACGAACATGTCTACGTCTAACATCTTTACGTAAACGGCAAAAAATCAGAGGTAAGAATTATTATTGCAAAGCTAGCCGATTTTCAGCGTAATTTGTCCGGAATAACAATTGGTAATCAAGCAGTTATGGTAAAAACTTAAATCTACAATAATTTTCATAGACCATGCCTACTAAACCATTTAGCGATGCTTTGATGCGACCCGGTATGTATGACACAGAGTATGTTCTAAATTTTGTTCAAACAACGCGTGTTATTCCATTTTTAAATTACCTATATTGGCATTGACCGCAATTGACCACGCAATTGACAAGAGTAGAATAGAATATTCTTCATATGGTACGTACACCAAAATAGTAACACAACTGTTTTACAAAAAATCTTACTGTAATGGATACAGTTGAGGTCTTATCGCTGACAGCGATCTTTCTTTGAAGAGGCTGATCGATTTTAAAATAAAAAAGGAGCGCAACTTTATTGCGTGGCCAGTAGCCGATTATCTTGCCGGCCAGCACTGTTTGTAGTCTCGCATTTTGATAACAAACGTCATGTATTTGGTCGAGTATTGAGTCGCACGTGCTAGTGTTGTGTTCAAAATGATTTTGTTATTAGTATCTGTAGTTGCTGTGTTAGCTTTGTTGTGGTCGTGGATTAGTTTGGTTAGGGAAAGCCGCCGGTTTAACGTGCGAGGACCATCACCCTTGCCTCTAGTGGGTAATGCTCATCTGTTTGCCGATAAACCTTCAGGTATGATGTTCTTATTTATTTATTTTTTTAATATTCAGGAGAAAACCTACATTATATTTTTTATTTATAATTACGCAGTTAATTTTAGGTATAATGAATTATAATCTTTTAGTAAATGAAATAAAAATAAATTCGAATGAAATACTCTCATAACAACAATATTGATTGCACATTCTTTTCTTCTTTAAGTTCTAAACCTTAAAATTCGGTAGGTATTGTTTTGATCGCTTGTTAACTTATTTAAATTTAAAATAAGCCCACCAATTATTGTTACCGGACTTTTCCTACTATCTGTCCTAGTGCCACCTGTAGGATATAATCCATTCCTTTCTAATATTGTCACCTCTTTTTTGGCCGGGGGTTAAAATAGTGATTTTTACCTCTTAACTATACCTCGCCAATCTGCGTGCCAACATGTTACAGTGGACCGCCATCACCCTTCTCTCCCTTTTGCTTTCCCCATTGTCTTTTAGATCCTCGGTGGCCTTTGTGAAATCTATATACCTAGATAAAATTATACTCGCTTTCCCATCTTTATGCCAGTGGGTTTGCATGATTGTGTGTTCAATGCTTTGCAGAGTTTAAAATTAAAAATAGTAAGTAGTATCAGTTAGGTACTCTTTTTTATTATTTTTTTTATTGAGGATTGGTCCTGCTTTTGACCTTGATCACGCCTGGTTGAAAGCGATGGATCAGAATGATGTCTATGATGGAGCGAGCGTGTCCAGAAAATAACTGTTCACTTTTGCTTGAATTATTGATTTGAATGAAAATGATTTACTCGTACTTTTCAATGAAACTTAACTCAACACATCGAGAGAGGGTCTAGTGTTAGTTTTTTCTTCGAAAAAAGAGCTTTTTTTGAACATTTTGTATGGAATTTTGCTATTACTTTTACGTCCAGACCATACCGAACCTTAAAAGTATGAGATAGCAAAAGGAACACTTTTCTATGTTTTCCCAACAAAAATAGACACAGGTTCTCTGAGCAGTAAATCTGAAGTAGGTAAATCAATTGCCTTCTTATGGTTTTATTTAACTGTTTCAAAAAAAAAAATACTATTTATTAATACCGATTTTTCATCGATCCCCTGTCCTCATTGCTATCACGTCGGGTTCATTTGTAACCCCCCAAATTAATTTTACAATTTGAACGTATTTTTTTTTAAACCCTTGGTAGGTATGCGTCCCATAACTCACATATTAACGGTTTGGTGAGAAAAATACGAAAAAGAGAGCAAGCAAAAAAAATAGTTTTCTGATTAATTTAATTTTACTTCCATACTTTACTTTTATTAAAATTTGATTTTTTCTTTTCGCAGACCGAATATCAATATTTTTGGCTTTAGTTTTCCTACTGAAGCTGCGTTACCAAAACTGTTGCGATATATATATAGGTACACATATATCAGGATATTAGTTACTAGTTACAACATATTTACTTCATTTTCATAATGCGTATTTCCGGATGTTGTCTGTAACAAACAAACAATAGTTGTTCTATTGTATCTTCTGGAGATTGTTTTTTTTTAGCGAAATTTCAAGGTGCACAAAAATTATATTGTATTGGTTTGGTTTGTAAATTAATATAAAACCTATACAATTTCTTAATTATTTCTTTTAATAGCTTTTTCTTTTTGTTACAGAGTTCTTGAACCATATTCAAAGTTTATCAGAGAAGTATGGGCATGCGTTCCGGTTACATACTTTCTCCTCTCCTACTGTGGTGATCTGCCATTCAAAATATGCAGAGGTAAGGTATATTAAATTGATACTCATATGAGCAACTGAGCTATAGAGTTTCTTAATTTTTACGCGCGAAAAATCCTTCTTCGGCAGTCAGGCATTTGCACATTAGGTATCAGCCGAAATAAAAGTATGCTTTCCTTTCGGCACATGCTACCAAAAACGCGGGTATTTAACTTAGGCTTTCAGTTCATAATTTAGTCTGTTGAACCGAAATGGATTGTTTTTGGTTAACTTTAATTTGGTTTTCTATTTTGAATCTTGTTACGTTTTTTTAGTGTTTTTAGGGCAAGGTGACTTTTTGCATTCGGGTTTTTTGATTTAATATTTTTATGTTCGTCAAAAAATGTAAGTATACCCGACTGCTCTTCATACAAGCCTTAGTAGAAACCAGTATAATATAGGTACATTAACAGTGTATTAAACAAGGTGGATTAAGCTTGTGAATGCTACATTGTATGTTTACAGAAGTTGTCAAATCATGTTCGATTATGATAACACACACATATAATTTAACTGGCCGGAATACAAAAAAAAACCACAAGGTCGCGGTAAAATCCGAAATTATACATGATGTGTGTGCGAAGTTACGCACTGTTTAAATCCAAAAGGTCACGACCAAATGGCCGTATTGAACATTTACATCTAAACTAATTATTATAAAGAGTAAAGATTTGATTTTTTGTTTGTTTTTTTACGATTTAACTCAAAATAATTGATAACCTGAGTATTGAAAGATGATGATTTTTGTAATCTGGAGGCTAATGTAATACGTGGTATTGTTTCAGGCACTAGTGTCGAGCAATGAACACATTACAAAAGGCAGTCCCTACCGTTTCCTGACGTGTTGGCTCGGTGAAGGTCTGCTCACTGCCACCGGTAAGAACAAGTTCACATCTAGTTGAACTAAGTAATTAAAGACAAGTTTACAATAATATTTAATCGTTTTAAGTTTTATGTTCATCCTCAGACGCACACACAGACAGACAGACGGACATGACTTATGTCCTTCTCTTTCAAACGGTCTCTCTAACAGACGCGCTTACATTGTGTACAAATTGTTGTCAAAACGGTTTAAGCAGCGGCCACCATGACGTCTGCTTTTAGGTACTGTGATCATGAGAAAATGTGACATTCTTTTGAATCGAATTGTCAAAATGTTTGAGATTCACCACTCGACATTTCGTTTGGTAGCGTCTATGTCAATCCTAATTTATTTTTACTTTTCGACGATTGGTCTGGAGGTTTTAGGCTCTAGACAAAGTGCCATTCAGAGAAAGTGACTGTCGAAATGCCAAAATTTGAGGGTTTGATCACGTGACATTTCGACAGCATTTGTCAAACTCATACGACGTTTCAACGATCGCCGGTAGTAGTGAGAATGACAACAATCAGTGAAATTGCCAGATAGATGAATAGTCTGGTAACTCTGACACGTGGCACACCATGATGGTTCTAAAAGCTTATTGAATTTATTTTTTAGAAAATTTCATTGTCCAGTGACTGACTGTTGCTGACGATATCGATTGACCGTTTCTATTTCAGTAAATCGATCGCAGCAACTTACACTCTACAATATTTGCCAGATAACTGTGCAACAACAGTCCTACATTACACACATTGACCTACATTACATTTATTGACTTATATCAAAAACAGAAGTAAAGACATAGAGATGTCCATCGTCATGTCAATCGATTTCTATTGTGATCTTTTACGTACTCCAGAAATAAAAAATTGTTCATAAGTTATAGTTCGGATATCTACGAAAGGATATTAGGGGAAGGTCAATGTACTTTATTGCAAATTAATCTGCAGTGCGATTTTGTAAACATGTCGATTTGAAAACTTGGGCGAAGTGAACGACAAGAGAGCTGTCAAACCATACAAACGAGATGGAATGGCGGCTCACTTGTCGTTCACTTCGCCTAAGTGTACACGGTGAGACGTCGACAGAATAGACCGGCTAGCGCCTACTATAACATACTTTTGAGTTGGACGTGTAATAGATTATTGATTATTTAAAATCTGTTTTAGGTCAAAAATGGAAGAGTCACCGCAAATTCCTGACTCCCGCCTTCCACTTCAACATTCTCCAGAACTTCCTAATCGTATTCTGCAAGAACCAGCGGATCCTGACCGAGAAACTAAAAGGAATGGCCGACGGGAGCCCGATTGACATGTTCCCTATCATCGCTTTAGCGGCCCTAGACAATGTTAACGGTACCTATTTAAATGTTTATTTATATATAACGTGTAGGTTACAGAATATAATCAATACTTGTTAAGGTGTAATTTTACTCTTCATTATGAACAACTTTTTGAGGAGCTCGTGGCTAGATAATAACAGCCGCACGGGTCGATCTTCAAGGTTAAGCGACGCTTGCCAAGGTTGGTCTGTGGATGGGTCACCATCTTCACATAGCGAGTTTCCTCCGTGCCTCAGAAAGCACGTTAAGCCGTTGGTCCCGGCTGTCATTTGTAGAACTTTAGCAGTCGTTACGGATTGTCAGAAGCCAGTAAATCTGACTCCAGTCTTGCCAAGAAATACCGTGTTACCCATTTAATGGGTTGTGAAGGTCTGGTAAGCAGCCGCTTCACGTAAAACACTGGTATTCAGCTGAATCCGGTTTGACTGGAAGCCGACCCCAGTAAAGTTGGGAAAAGGCTAAATGATTGTTTTTGTATGTTTTGTGACGTCATTAAGTTTTTTTTTTTTTGTATTATTGAGCTTTGTTTGGGTTATTGATAAAAGAGTAAAACTTTATTTCTTGTTCTAGAATCCATTATGGGTGTGAGTATAGATGCCCAAAAGGACAGTCAGTCTGAATATGTGAAAGCCATCGAAGAGTAAGTATATATCGTTAAAATCACTCAATGCGCTCAAGAGAATAATATGTTTTAACTGATTAAGTGGTTATAGTTCACCTGAATTATCTTATAGCTGGGCAAACGCCTCTCCCATATATACCAGCTTTTAAGATGAAATTATGTTTTGAAACAACATAAACATCAGTTTTCAGTCAGATATAATAATAAGATTGATTACAGTATCCTGAAATTGTTTTCTATTTACAGAATTTCCGCCATTGTGACCATGAGAATCCAAAAACCATTTTATGCACCAGACGCCATCTTTAATTTGCTGCCATACAAGACGAAACAAGACAAGGCTTTGAAAATTTTGCATGAACAGAGTAACAAAGTGATCAATGCAAGACGTGAAGAGTTGAAGAAGGCAAACATAACTACCCTTAATGATAGCAGTGAAATTGGTGAGTTTTAATGACCAGTAATATAGGCAAGAATAAGGAAAATCAATATTAATGACCATAGAAGTTAAAAGTCCCCAAACCGCGATTAGACTACCCTTGACGTGACCCTTTTATTCAACTTGAGCTAACAGATCATGTTTTTATGAAATTCTAAAAAGTGTTTTTTCATAATTTGAAAATTTAGTTATTCTTTTGAAGAAATGCAGAGTGATACAGCCTTCGTAGTATTCCAATACTTTTTATTTATTTCATAACCAGCTGCATCTTTACAAGATGATAGACGTTATTGGGGCACTTAGCTTTTGAGGTAACGCGTATTCAGAGATGTTTAAGGTATTTGACTAGCTTAAAAAATGTAGGTTATGTCATACATACGTACTCATTTTCGTAGGTATTAAGAACAAACACGCGTTCTTGGACCTGTTGCTGCTGGCTGAGATCGACGGCAAGAAGATTGACGACGAAAGTGTGAGGGAGGAGGTCGACACATTCATGTTTGAGGTGAGTTGATTTCGTAGAAGGTGATCCCGAGAGTGAATAACGTATCCCATGAGAAAATGTTCGTTGCTGATATTATAATGAAACTGTTTCTGCAGGGTCACGACACAACTACTTCGGGCATCGTGTATACTCTCTATTGTCTTTCGAAGCGCAGAGATATCCAAGAGAAAATCTACGAGGAACTTAAGACTATCTTTGGCAGTGAAATGCACAGAGACCCAACTTACAGGTAAGTTTAATTCACTAAAGCTTGCTTAGGCAAACCAGAGATATAACCGGATGATATTTTAACTCAGAATTAGTGCATTTCTGTGTGTGGATGAATGTTATAATTCTTAAAGCAACGCTTGTTGAGGTCGGTTCTTGATGGGTGCTGATTCAAAATAAACTGATCTCTCCGCGCCATTGCAAGTACGTTAAGCTATGGTCAGAATCTCGAAAGTTTGACATTCGATCTTACCCAGTGGCATTGGGGTAATAAATGGGCTGTAAAGGTCAGATTAGCAATCGCGTCAAGAAAAATAATGCTATTCGACTGCGTTTCCATTTCAGCATTGGGTAAGAAAGGAGCCAACTACAACATAGTTGGCAATGATAACTTAGAAGGAGGCAAGCAAGTACTGTATTCTTTTCGTTACTAATAAAACTTTGTTTTGTTGTTTAGTGAACTTCAACAAATGAAATACTTGGAGCTGGTAATAAAGGAGTCAATGAGGCTATTCCCGCCAGTGCCAATTATCGTCAGAAGAATCATGCGGGACTGTGGTAAGTAACTAAATACACGACATTTAAACTAACTCTAACCTGGTGAGACCTGCGAGATCCGATGCAGGCGAGAAGCCTGTGTGAAGGACAGTTAGAAAGGGAGTAAATATAGATGTGTTGAGTGGTAGAAAAAGCGAAATTCAAATAATTCACCCTTATGTGGAACAAATTGATGATGATTCTGTAAACCAAAAATAACTAAACAGTGATTCATATATTTTTTGTTATCCCAGCGATGTTTTTGTGTTTGATAACGTAAAGGGTTACTTCGTCAGCCATGATATAACAATTAGTCTTGGCATTAAAACAAACGCCACGGTCATTGTCAAGACTATTGCCATTGATCCATGAACCAATCAAGGTGAACAATAATACTCGATTACATATACGATTACGTACTTCATTTTGGTTTATTTAAGAAATGTATTCAGATCATTCCTTCAAGCAATCAAATTGAATAAACATTCCGATTGGTTGTTTCTTAACTCTTTCAAGCTCCTGTTTGCTTTCAACTTACAAAATTCATCTACAGGCCGGCTTAGATATGGGCGTCATATGGCACACAAAGATACAAAAAATAGGTGAAAGTAACAGAGATGACACTATGGAATATCGAACTTGAATCGAATCGAATATAGAACTCGTTATATGTATGACATTAGGATTAAACATTTATTTATTTTTTTATTTTATTTGACAGCATGTTGAAAATTGTTAGAATAACATTACTTTTCCATTCCAGAGGTGGGAGAACTGACACTAATAAAAGGCACATCGGTACTTATAAACATCTACCAGATCCAACGCCAGCCAGATATGTTTGACGATCCCTTGGAGTTCCGCCCGGAGAGGTTCGAGGCACCACTGAAGAACCCCTTCAGTTGGCTAGCATTCAGTGCTGGGCCTAGAAACTGCATTGGTAAGCAACCAAACAAATCTTTAACATCCAGCCAGTGTTTCGAAAGGATATGTTCCCAATACTCGACAAGTAAGTAAAAAGTATTATCACAATTACGTGATATATGTGTGTGTGCAGGTTTAAAGACGGGCACCTGAAACTATCAAAAATAGTCTGTGTATAATTTCCTATGACCCAAGTGTTGTTGATGCCCATATGCAGCAGTAGGTAACCATTGAGCATTGGGTGGGCCATCGGTTTGTGTGACAGATGCTCATTAAAAGAGATCATCAGAAGTAGCTGACTTCTAATCTTTGCAATCACCACTGAAGTTGTTCCTAATTTTTATGGGTCATTCACTATCAGTCATGAGGAGCTCGTGCTTAGATAATAACACCCGCACAGGTCGATCTTGAAGGTTAAGCAACGTTTGCCAAGGTTGGTCTGTGGATGGGTGACCGTCATAATATAACGAGTTTCCTCGGAAAGCGCGTTAAGCCGTTGGTCCCGGCTGTCATTTGTACATCTTTGGCAGTCGTTACGGATTGTCGGAAGCCAGTAAATCTGACTCTAGACTTGCCAAGATGTACCGTGTTACCCAGTAAATGGGTTGTGGAGGTCTGGGAGGCAACCGCTTTACGTAAAACACTGGTATTCAGCTGAATCCGGTTTGACTGGAAGCCGACCCCAATGTTGTTGGGAAAAGGCTGGGCAGATGATGATGATTCACTATCAGTCATATAATTATGGTAACACAATACCACAATAGTGATATATATTAAAGCTCGAACCGTTTTAGTTCGCTCATACGTACTTAATTTACTCTTTGGTCAGGGTGTTCAATTCAATTAATTTCATCCAAATGAGAAAATAGAGCGAGTCGTACTTGGCTGTGGTTGGAACAAAATAATGTCGACAAACTTCGTCAATCAGCATTTCTTAAATTCTAATAGCAACAAACACGAAAAAAATTGGACTGCTGTAGAATTTAACCACCAGATCTTGCGTAACTTTTATTCATTATTCCTGTTCTTTTTCTCCTCAGGTCAAAAGTTTGCGATGATGGAACTCAAAATTACTATCTCGGAGATTGTCAAGAACTTCTTCATACTGCCAGCAGCTGAAGAACCCGTGCTAACTGCAGACCTCGTTTTGAGGTCCGAGAATGGAGTCAAAGTAAAGTTTTTGCCACGAAAGTAATGTGACATGATTGAAACACCCGGATGACATTGTGATATAAGTAGTTTTATGATTGAAAAATGGTTTGCGTTAGTAAGAAAATGTGAAATGAAATTTTATTTATTTAATTAAATAATGAAATAAATGTTATAATTATAAAGTTAAAAGTATTTCCATTTCAAACTTAATCACTCCTGAATATTTCAAGATACACAGTATGTTTCAGTAAAGAAAGTTGGGACATGGGGACCAACATTGTAACCAATGAGGCTGCCTGCTCGACATGAAAAAAAAAAACTGTTAAAAAACAAACATGTAGTTAAATATAACGGAATATCAGGAAAGGCAGCTGAGTGGTCTTGATAATAGTCATCCATCATGGGCGTGTTATATCAGGATAAAACAGTCACTCCTTTTATTCGATTGCACTTTTACACAAAATATACAGTGGAATACACGATGAAACTGGATTACGAGCCAATAAGTTAGCACACGTGCACCTAGTGCGCTGTCTGTCAAACGAATACCAGATTGTCAGCTGTCACGGCGGCGTAGGCGCACTACCCTCTTGCTATAATATTAAAATATGGTTTATCCACTCATATTTTAATATTCGACCAATTTAAATAAATCACCATTTTAATTTAGAATTTAACAATACTATTCGACAAAATTACACAATCAGCTTCAGTTCAGAGATTTGTTAACTGTTAACGTAACTTAAATGTTGGATTCACCTTTAATTTAGCTGCGCGCCGTCACGGCCGTCCTGCATCTTCACAAGTCCTCGCGTGTATTGCTCTCATCTTCACTATCTACGGACAAACAGAAGACACAGTGATTGACATTGTCTCCACTCGGTCACCCTGACCTGTAATAAGCGACAAATATTTTAACGTAACACTGATACTGCACACTAATCTGATTACTTATCATTTTAAATACAAGAAGTGATAACCAAATAACTCTTAACACATCGAATCTTACATAGTAATAAGTACCACCATAGCATAGTTACTCAGTGCCACCTAGGCTGCTCAATGACATACAGTTTGATTGGTGCCACACAGACTGGTCAGTGCCACACAGGCCGGTCATTGCCACATAGGCTAGTCAATGCCACACAGGCTCGTCATTGCCACACAGGCTTGTCCTTGCCAGAGCCGTGTACCATCGCGATCCACATTAAAAACCAGCTGTATCGCAACAAAGCCTCAGGGGGCCCTTTACACAAGTTAACAACTCTCGCCCCTAAGACGACCCACGACTCTAATAGCTGAACTAAGTGCATCCTTCATGCGTGTGGAGCATTGTGGGAATTTCACCCACTATGGTCACCATTGACCACGAGTAGCAATCATACCATTGCCCTCGAAATACTTGCATCCACACTCATGAGTACCACCCCTTAAACACACGCATCCACCATGCATGTTAAGCATTGTGGAAACTTCACCCACTTTGGTCATCATAGACAACCCCCACCAGAGCCAAACGCACATCGCCTACCCAAAGACAACTTGAGTTACTTCAAGAGACACCGGTTTCTACCGGGCTATAACTACGTAATGGCTATCGATGCGGTCGGACGGTCAATAAGGAACCCTACTCGCGTGATCACTTCCTCCGCTTGTGGCACTGTGAGCATCTTTAACTTTTACCAACTTCTTCGACTGGTAGATGACCCTATGACCTGTCTTTTTTTAACCCTATCGTGAGCCTAATCATACTTACGAGTTCAGAACTTTTAACATATAGCAATTATCATTCAAAACCTCTGCCACATTAATGGACCTTTTAACTTTCCATCTAGCTTAGTCTAATTTCACTTTTAATTTTCTAATATCACGAAGTCACCAAAAAAAACTTTGTTTTAGCTGCCATTCTACTATCAAGTAGAGCTTTATCACATTCCACACATCGATCTGTAATGCCATCTTTCAGGTCTCATAAGTGTAGATTTTGGTATCTACATCAGAACTCATCAATATATTTTTTTAATGATTAGGGATTATCTACAAACATTTTATTACGCAGGTAATTTTTGTGTCTTCATGTTTCTGACTAATCGGCCTAATCAGTCAGCCATGACAATTTGAAATTTGATGAAAACTAGTTCGATTGAAGTAAATGCTTTGGGTTTGAGTTTGATTCGTGAAAGTTCAAGTACCACTGACAGTCATCAAACAACAGGTATCTTATTCACAGTCAAAAGCTATCTCATAACTCAGCAAAACACAATTGCTACACTCGCACTTCCCCACGAGAACGCCGAGTCAACTGTCTTGACTACACAACCTAGAGCTACCAACGATACCCTGGTCCAGACCGGGAGAGTCTATACCATCCAGGGCTACCGCTCGATACTCTGGTACAGTCACCGACCCTCAGAACTCAGAACCTGTTCACACAAACTTAATTAAAGCTAACTCATCATCTATTTCATAATTTCACAACGTCAATTGCTACTTGGTCTCGGGTTTCTTATCTACAAAGAGATTTTAAAACAACTCGACGAGTCAGGTATGCACATCGGAGCTTTTTGCGTTCAATGTTCATATGAAGGGGCTACGTTTAGAATTACTCTACGTTATTCTAAGAACATCAAGGTCATCACTGCACTGTATAGTTTGAATCAATTAATCTTATTTTCAAATTTCACCCGTATTAATTCACATACCTAGTAGACAACCCGGTCGTGAAACTGGATTACGAGCTAATATGTTAGCACGCGTGCACCTCGTGCGCTGTTGACTCTCCTCTACGGCTGTCTGCAAACAAATGCCAGATTGTCAGCGGTCACGGCGTAGGCGCACTACCCACTTGCTACCCTATTCGGGGTTACCCGCTCATATTTTAATACTAGACCTATTTAAATAAATCAATATTTTAATTTAGAATTTAACAATACTATTCGACAAAATTACGCAATCAGTTTTAGTTCAGAAATTTGTTTATAATTTTGTAACAATACTTGTGTTGGGTTGAACTCGTTCTTTCGTTTATTTTAACTTAGTTTTAACATGTAGTTACACCATCGTAGAAAAGTGAAAAGAAATACTGTGCCCGACAGGGTCCATAATTGTTTCTATTTATTTATTTTACCCCTTGTATGTGTACGTAATGTATTGCAATAAACAATTTAAGATTTGAAAGTAAAAACCGACTTCTAAAAACAAAACACTACAAAGTAAAAAATAACTTTAATTTCGGAAGTCGGTGTTGTATTATTTTTCACTTTTTAGTGGTACCTGCGTACTACTAAAAAGTGAAACCACAAACACACCGACCGGCGTGATGTTATGTTATGAACTGGTGTAAACAATCAACAGACATGCGATTTCAGAATTCCCGATCCATTTGCTATCATTAATTGAAGAGTTCCGTTGCCTAAGAGTTCTTCATCAGATATTCACCAAATCAAAATGGGACCAGTCCGGGAAAATACTATTCCAAACAAAAAAAGAATCATCCAAATCGGTTAAAAATTGGCGAACATATCGCTGAACAAACATTTTTCATGGGATTCCATCATCAGATCCTGACTTATACCTTCCATCATCAGCTCATCAACATGAGATGATGATCATCAGGCACAAATATCTGTGTTGCGTTAGAAAGTTCATGGAAAACATTGTATGTGCCTTTAAAATTTGAGGGTTTACCTCGATTTTCATGGGATCCCATCATCAGATTCTGACTTTGTGACAATGGTACCACCTCAGGAGTATTGGCTTTCGATTAAAAAAAATAATTTTCAAATCGGTCCACAATTGGCGTATAAATCGGTGAACATACATAAAAAAAAATACGTTCAGCCGAACATAGAACCTCCAACTTTTTGAAGAAGTCGGTTAAAAAGGAGCACAGCAAACACAAAATATGTCGGAACTAATCAATACTACAACTTTGCTACAAGGATGTATTTCTGTAGGCGTAGTTATATTAACAGTTTTCTTCAATCGAAGAAGTGCCCACCACCACACCATCACTCTCCAACAGAGGAATAATCTGTGATTGTGCATTGTTAGGTCTAGATTCATCATCATCATCATCATATCAACCGAAAGACGTCCACTGCTGGACATAGGCCTCCCCCAAGCGTCACCACAACGACCGACGTTACATGATTATAACAATTTAATTAATTTCCTAGTCCAAAAGGTTTACTGCATAGGTACTTGAATTGAAATGGCAAGTGTCTTGTTAGTGAAATTGTGCAGGCTTTGCATGCAGTAAAACCGAAGACGTGCCCTTTCATGTGAATGATACATAGTTTGGTCTTCTAGCAAGTAAATCTTTGAAGATGGTAAGTGGAGCTCGTAAAGGGAACTAAAGCCACCATATGACTACTTCTACCGTCGACTACTTCAATGCAGTACCTTTGTAATGGGTATGCGGTATAGAGAATAAGGAACGAAGGTATATAAATTGCACCCGTGCGAAGCCGGGGCGAGTCGCTAGTAGTAAATATATATACCGTGTCCCGTATTTATTACGGGGCTTTTGGTTTTGATTTGGTGGCTTTTGGTTAGTGTGAAATAAAAAATTACTTCTAAAGTACTCGTACCAATTCGTAGAAGTAAGAACTGGTTAAAATTGGGTAGGTATCATGGATTTGGCTACTTTTTTTCTCGTAAATACGCACGTTTTTGTGAGATAGACCACGGTTTACAAATATCTAGTCTAACATAATCCATACTATCTATACTTTATTCTACTAGTTGACCCGCGCAACTTCGTCTGCTCCGCTCCTATTTGTATTAGCTTGATGATATATTATAGCATAAAGCCTTCCTCGATAAATGGGCTATCTAACACTGAAAGATTTTTACAAATTGGAGGAGAGCCAGGAGTTCCTGAGATTAGCGCGTTCAAGCAAACAAAAAACTATTCGGCTTTATATATTAAGTATAGATACTAATATTCCTTACTAAAATTCCATAATAAATTATAAATACGAAAGTAATTCTGTTTGTCTGTTACTATAAGGAAGTTTGTATGGGAGTCTGTCATTACATTATTGAAGATAAAACATGAACCCTTGTATAGATAATACATAAAAAAATGTCCAAGCGTTGTTAAAAAAGCAAGTGACTATTCCACGCGGACGAACTCGCTGGCAAAGTTAGTAACTGATAGACAAGACACCCCGGCCCATTTTTTCCGTTTAATTCCAATGTAAATTTACAAGTCACCCACAGAATGATGGACTTTGTACAGTCCAAATTCCACTAATACCTACCTATCATGTCTATTGTAGATCGGATTATATTATCATTTAAAAATCTTGCATGCTCATGATGACTTGACATAATTGTAAAAATATACAAACAATACGGCCGTTCCTGCCTAATATCTTGCAAATCAGGTATGTACATGTACCTGTCTAATTTAGATAATACCTACCTAACATGATAATAAAATCATGTCTTTCGACTGTTGTACGGTCAACAGCAAATATGTATTGGAGCACGAATACTCGTAAAAAAAACAATAGTAAATGTACTACTTACTCAAACCTATTTCTAGTGATGTGCTCGCTTGTGCGTGACCGGGAACAAGTAATTAATAAAGATCTAAGAGGTGTAGGAGCATTTTAACCAAAGATGCGCGAGGTAGTGAGGCGCTGCGAGAATGTGTAGAAGCCGTGTGAAAATATGTGACTTTCCACTAAAACTGCGAGGAGCTTGCGCGGTGCGAGGATGCGTAGCGGACTCTGCTCATTTCTGCGTGTATACACATAATGCCTCGTTCGCGTTCCTTACATACATCCCTCGCAAAGTTTCCTCTTAAGCTCTCCTCGCTTGCAGGCTGCATCCCTTACACAA
Source organism: Lacanobia oleracea (assembly GCA_950371165.1). NCBI lineage: Eukaryota > Metazoa > Arthropoda > Insecta > Lepidoptera > Noctuidae > Lacanobia > Lacanobia oleracea. The sequence goes on along the minus strand of OX493391.1, from coordinate 19,550,421 downwards.
ATCTCCCGCTTTTTAATTTCTTTTTGTAAAAATATCTAGCCCTGTTAGTCCTTTTCCACTAGAGCGGCACTAAGCTGGGCTGGGAAAATAAAGTGAAAATTAGATTCCCAGTAGATTTTTGCCTCGTCGTGCTTTACGAGATACGTTTGTGTATTAGGTAGGTACTATGTGGATTCCTTACTTTTCATGTTGACTGTACAATATAACATTTTTTCTTATCACAATTTTTGGCGTGATAAGTACCTACTTTACGCGTTTCAGTAATTGTACTTTGGCCGTAGGTAGGTACAGTTGCCAACAGATACGAATTTGGACAAAACTTCTATCGGCTACTTGTCAAAGGTCGTTAGGTAGTTGGAACAAAAACATAATTATTTTTTGTTTTGATAAAAACATTGCAAAATGTATTGTCATGAAGATATTATGTATTTTACACCTATCGGACTTTGGTCGACCGAAGCAGACGCTGTTGTTTACCTACATACGGATAAGGCCCGGTACATTACCATCACAATGACTTGTACATACTTGGGACAATAGGTCTCGCGTCTTTACTTCTTTGGCCTGTCCTAGAGGAGTATTTTACTGGGATGAAAACCACCCTAAAAAGCTTAGTGATCGTTTAGCTTTCTAATTGTAGTATATTTTCATTCGTGTGGTTCCAGAGATCACCTCCTACATCTAAACTTGGAAACTTCCAAACTTTTTCTCTTTATTACATCAGTGAGAGATGTTTGCTATACACTTATTATTAAAATCGGCTTAGTACCACCAACACTATAATTATCTCTGTTAAGGAAACTGAAATGACTCATCGTCTTGCTTGCAAAAAAATTGTGCGTAAGTATTTAATAAGTATATTTTTAACCGACTTCAAAAAGGCGGAAGTTCTAAAGTTGAACACTTTTATTTTTTGTTTTTTTGTATGTTCCCTGATTACTCAAAGAGGCCTGGACCGATTAGATGTTTGAACGGGTAGACTTCCCAGGTGGTGCCATGGAGTCAGGAGGCGTCATCAGAGATGGGATCCTGGAGAAATAGAGTGAACTCTTCAAATTTACCCTTATCAGATCGATTTGTTGTCCGTCCGTGTGTTTGTCAAGACCCTTTATTTCGGGAACGCGTGAAGGTATCGAGTTAGAATTTGAACCATATACTCAGGTCTATTGTCCCTTGAAGGTGTCTTTTGAGGCACGGAACCCTAATTATAAAAATAAAATACATTTAACCTCCTCCTTGTTGAAGAAGTCGGTTAAAAACTATTGAGAACCAACCTGGTGGCTACTCTCTAAGCGCGAAGTCCGTAGTTTCGGGTGTATTCTACTCTGTATCACCTTACCACTAAGAATTAATGACAACACGATTTAACAGTTACTGTTAAATTTTGTTGTCATTCATTCTTAGTTCAGGTTCTTAGAGCGTAGGCCCCTTTCGAGGTGCCATAGCATGTTGTTTAGTTGTTTCAAAAAAGCTCCATTGTTTACTGAATGCGAAGTATTTAACTAAATATTAGTGAGATAATCGAGTATTTGAAAATTTTCCATAGGTAACCGGATAATTCTCAACAAAAAAACAAAAATGCGTTTGTTTTAATAAAAGCAAGGAAATTCAAGGTTATCTCTCATTTTCTATTTACAGTATTAAAGTAATTTATTTTGTCAGAAAGACATTCACGCCCTGAGGAATGTCGACAAACAAAAAATAATTCGAAATATTAAAAAAAATGATTAGACGTGTCTGATTTTTTAACCAACTTCTTCAAAAAGGAGGAGGTTCTATGTTCGGCTGTATGTATTTTTTTTTGCTTGTTCATCGCTATCTCCGCCAATTCTTGAGGTGGTCCCATTGTCACCAAGTTAGAATCTGATGATGGGATTTCAAAAAAATCGAGGGAAACCCTCAAATTTTAAAAGCACATACAATGTTTTTCATAACATTCTAACGCAATTCAAATATTTGTGCCATATAATCATCATCTCATGTTGCTGAGCTGATGATGGAAGGTATAAGTCAGGATCTGATGATGGGATCCCATGAAAAATGTTTGTAAAGCGATGTTTTCGCCAGCTGTTAACCGATTTGGATGATTCTTTTTTTGTTTGGAAGAGTACTTTCTCGGACTAGTCCCATTTAAATTTGGTGAAGATCTGATGAAGTACTTCGGCGGTAGACAACGGAACTCTTCAATATATGGTAAAAATGGATCGGGATTTCTGAAATCGCATGTCTGTTGATTGTTTACACCAGTTTATAACATAACATCATGCCGGCACGCTGTGTATGTGGTTTCACTTTTTAGTGGTACCTGCGTACCACTAAAAACTGAAATATAAAAAAACTTTTTTTACAAAAAAATAAAACCGACTTCCAAAAACAAAACAAAATTCGGTGTTTTTGGTTATTTTGTTTTTGAACATCGACTTCCGAAATTAAAGTTATTTTTACTTTGTAGTGTTTTGTTTTTTTCCAATCTATTTCGTTTACATTTTTGCTAGAACCGCTATCAACAAAAAACTGAAATAAATAACTTGCGATAACAAATAATGTTCAATTTTGTTGGTTAGCGTATTATGAATTTTATGAAAAGCAAGAAGTTAATTTTTAGCTTGAAGTACAAAATCAACAATAACGAATTTTAATACAATAGGCTAGTGAGACGATAAATGTTTAACATACTGATCTACTTGTAAAACTCGATCTCTTCTATAATTGCGTCAAACCAACATGCAAGTTAATATTATTTCCGATCGAGTTATTATTGAAATTAGATGATTTATATAAAAAAAACGAACATGCCATATACTCTATCTTTACGCTAATGGCAAAAAATCAGAGTTACGAATTATTATTGCAAAGCTAGCCTAATTTTCAGCTCTTTTATAATTTGCTTGGAATAATAAGCGATCAGAGGAACGCGCAAGGTCGAACAGTTACGGTAAAAAACGTAAATCTACAATAATTTTCATAGAGCATGCCTACTTAACGATTTAGCGATGCTTTGATGCGACCCGGTACGTATGACTTGCAGTGTATGTTCTTAATTTTGTTCAAACAACGCGTGTAATTCCATTTTTAAATTACCCTTCTTGGCAGTGGTCGCAATTTACCGCATTTGTAGAGTAGAATAGAATATTCTTTATATTGTACACCAGAATAGTTACACAACTGTTATACAAAAAATCTTACTCTAATGAATACAGTGGAGGTCTTATCACTGACAGCGTTCTCTACGAGACAATCTTTGAACGGGCTGAAAGATTTTGAAAATAAAAACGGAGCGCTACTTTATTGCGTAGCCAGTCGCCGATTGTCTTCCCGGCCCGCGGCACTGTTTGAAGTCTCGCATTTTGATTACAAACGTATATAATCGACCATGTATATGGTCGAGAATTGAGTAGCACGTGCCAGTGTTGTAATTCAAAATGATTTTGTTATTAGTATCTGTAGTTCTCGTGTTCGCTTTGTTGTGGTCGTGGATTAGTTTGGTTAGGGAAAGCCGCCGTTTTAACGTGCGAGGACCATCGCCCTGGCCTCTAGTGGGAAATGCACATCTGTTCGCTGTTAAATCTTCAGGTATGATATTATTATTTACGTATTATTATTTTTTTTATTTATAAAAATGCAAAAATATTCGCTATATTATCATCACGCTAAGAGCAATAGGAGCGGAGCAGGACGAAGTTGCGCGGGTCAACTAGTGGTTATATTATACATGGGTACCAAATGTGGAATTTGTTTATTTGTTAGGCAGCGGAGCGGAGAAACGGAGAAATTTTAACCAATGGAATTGCATTAAATCAATGAGTCACTGAGGTTCCATAGAATTCCATTGGTTAAAATTTTACCTGTTCTTCGCTCCGCTGCCTCGCTCCGCGGCAAAGGACAGGCAGCCTTAGTCAGTAAAAGTCTGACACTCCCTTCTGCTCCGCCCAGAACGGGAGGAGTCATTTGATGACTCATCTATACAAATGGGTATCGGATGAGGTTTTACGAAAAAAAAAGAGATCAAGGCAAAAAAAAATATTTATAAATTCAACTAATAACTTTTTTATTATAACAAAATATACACACTTAAAATAATTCTTTTTGATTTATTACATTTTTTGCATTATTTTTTTCTCTTCACAGGCTTCCCATGCTTGCGTATTTCAAAGTCAAAACGTTTATTTCAAATAGCCCATTAAATGGCAGTTTTGACCGTCATCATTTACAGTTAAAAATATAGGTATACAAAAACAGTAAAATGACTCCTGAGTCCATTCGCAAAGGTTTTCGCAATTCATATGGAGAAGAACGGACAAGAAACTCCATAGCAACTCATAAATTGTTTTACGATATTTGGTTAAAAAAAAAAAATATACATGTAAAGACGATGCATCTATAGTATTCTACTTATTTGAACATAGTACCACCAGCAGAGGTAAATTTATTAATTTTCTAAATATAAGTACATGGTACTCACAATGTTGGCTTCAGTTTTCCTATCGTAGCTTTTTTTTTTGAAGTCATCAAATAACTCCTTCTGCTCTTGGTGGAGCAGAAGGGAGTGTCAAACTCTTACAGAATAAAACCAATCCGTGTTCCTTCTAATGCCCTTTGCGTTTCAAAGACGCGTTGACTCTTTCGAACAAATTTCGTAACCTTGGCAGTTCCTATTCTAGCTACGTTTGCAATTTTGCACAATGTACCCATCCATCTGTTCTACATCAGGATAATACTTACTACAAGATACAACTTCTTCGTTACTGCTTCTTCGGTTCACTAATTTCATTTTCAGATTGATGCCTTCCGTAAGTTTAATTTACCTACATGTGTCATTTATTTATTTATTTAATTACAACGGTTTATAACCAATTACAGTAACTAAAGCACAAAAACTACTAAACACAAACAAAGATAAATTTAAAAAAATAAAATGGGTTAGAAACTGTCATGAATCCCTCTCACAGTACTTCTGACATGCCAATAAAATCTTCGTCCATTCATCCGCAAACAGATCGCTTGTTGGATTAAAATCAAAGAGATCATTAAGTGCAACCAGAGTTCGAGGAGTTGGAGACTTAGCACGCGCAACGGTGCGACACAGAGGCACAGCGAACAACCTGTGCTTTTTACCCCTGCAGTATATCAGTCATATCTTCTTGATATTGATTTAATTTAAGCAAAATGTCAAGGTGCATAAAAATTAATTAATATAAAACATGAAATAGTATAGCTATTTCATAAGTATGTCTATTAAAAGCTTTTTCTGTTTGTTACAGAGTTCCTAAACTTGGTACAAAGACTCTCAGAGAAGTATGGGCATGCGTTCCGGATACATTTGTTGTCCTCTCCTGCTGTTATGATCTGCCATTCAAAATATGCTGAGGTAAGTTAGTTAAAACATACTAGCTGATTCCACAAACGTTGTTTTGTCATATAAAAAATACCTAATATACACAAAACTTCATCAAAATCGGTCAAGCCGTATAGCCGGAGGAGTTCGATAACAAACACCATGACTCGAGATTGTTATATGTATATTAGAGGACCATATGAGTGACTAAGTAATAGATTTTATGTGTACAAATGAGGCATTTAATGTGTCGAGGAATTGGTAAGTGTAACATACTTTTTCGTTAGAAAACTCGTTTAGTTTGAAAGTTTAGTTTTTAAGAAACAATAATATAGACTTATTAAAAAAAAAACTAAATAAAGCCAGTATTACATTAACTTTGATTAATTTAATAATTTTGACCAATGCCTCTGTCTTCGATAGGTAATCTTGGTACCTACTTAACTCATTCGTGGTGTTTAAATAATATTGTTATTTAAAAATTAATAAAATTGATAAACTTGGAGAATCATCAGATCGTTTATCAATTTTTTCAAAAAAAATTACATAACTCATAAGTATACAATACAATGCACGTTACGTTAATGAACCTAAAGAACTGCCTACAAAAGGCCTAGCACGAATGTTTTGACGTACAGTTACGTCATAGTATCGTTTACGGAAGTGAATTTTGAATATTAAAAACTACAAGCCCATGGTATTTTGGTTTAATTTTATCCGACCTACACAGTTTATATCATACAAAAATGTGAATACAGGTAGTCAAATTCAAATAAATATTATAAATGCGAAATGAGTGCTATAGCCAGTTTAACAATGCCTACAGGGCGCTGTTACGTCTACCGCGTTTCTACAGCGCGTCAACAATGTTCGCTGAGTCGCGCACTGACGGCTTTGATGCCATCTGGCGCAAACATAAAGCCTCACTGTTAAGCAGATTGCGTGGGAGCAGTAACAGCATCCTGAAGGTAATAGGCGATAAGACAGACAGCCCTCTGGTGTGGAACCTCACCCAGAGGACCAAGTCTCTCTTAGTTATAATGTACTAACATAGTTTTTTAGTTCATGCTAACAATATAAATGTAATGGATCAATGGTGGTCTGGAATTAAATTAAATTATAGTCATAATAAAATTTTACATTACGTTACTATACGTCATAAACATTCGTGCTAGGCGCTGTGCTTACTATCTGCAAACACTACGGATACTGATTCTTTATTTCTAAATTATGACGATAGGTACATTCAATACTGACTCCTTGCCTCCTTATGATTATTATTTTGAAACCGACTCAAACACGGTTGGGAAAAGGCCAAATGATAACTCTAAGCATTATTTTAATTCATTATCCACCGCTCGAATTCGTCCACCACTGGACATGGGCCTCTCTATTATTGTGTCAAAACCCTTGTTCCTGTGCCTTCCTTATCCAGGATGTATCTACCCGAGTTGGCATCAGTTTCGTCAACCTAGTTCGCTGCCAGCTGTTGCCTTGATGACCTGAGTATTAAAAGATGATAAGTTTTGTACTTTGGAGGCTAATGTATTCTGTGGTATTGTTTCAGGCACTGGTATCCAGCAATGAACACATTGCAAAAGACAAGCCTTACCGCTACCTAGCGTGTTGGCTCGGTGACGGTCTGCTCACTTCCACGGGTATGAACAAGTTCACTTCTAGTTAAACTATGTGATTAAAGACTAGTTTACAGTAATATTTACCTTATTGTTTTACGTTGCACGTTAATCCTCACCACAGTTTCATCAGCGTGTGGCAATGTCCGACTGTTTTAAACGGACTCACTAATTGACAAGCTAAGATTGTAAATAAATTGTATAGGAATTGTTGTCAATACGGTCTTGGCAGCAGCCACCAAGTCGTCTGCTTGTACTGTGATCATGAGAAAATGTGACTTTCTATCGGCGACAGCGATTGTCGAATTGTCACGTATCCCAACTACTCTTTCTAGTTTACATTGACGACATTACAGAGGCAATAGGCAAAGATTGCATACTGTTTGCTGACGACACTACAATAATAATTAAGAGTGACAATAATAAAAAATTAGAAAATGAAATCGTCCAAGCGCTGGAGAATGCACATTTAAAAAAAAAATAACTAAACAATTAATATGACTAAAACAAACATAATACAATTTCAGACATACAATTTAAACGTAAATAAACTTGACATTCATTATAAAGATTCTCACTTGACCATTTTCGATAAATGTGTGTGGGTATTACATTCGATATATGTGTATTGGAATTGGAAAACACACATAGATAAAATTCTTGCAAAAATAGATCGTGTTATACATAATATGTTTTGAGAAGAATAAGACAAACAGTAAAACTGTGATAGTGCAATGCTGGCTTACCATGGTTATGTATCATCCGCGATCTACATATTATTTTGATAAGAATTGCTTTTAAACCTGTGACAAACAATAAATTATTTTGGTTTTGATGCATGTGGCAATACAAACGCATGCTAGGTAGGAACTGGGCATCAGTCCACGTACAACATACTAGCTATACACCACAGTCATCAGACCAGTAATCATATGGCTCTTTAGTCTGGTGGCCCAGGACCGACTTGAGCACAGCACAGAAAGACCTCGATAAACTGCAGCGACATGCCTGTGTGGCAATCACTAGCAGTATGAAAACTGCTCCCACTGCGGCCCTGCAGACCATGCTGAGACTACCATTACTACACCTTATAGTGCGGGCACCTTAGGAACAGACTCTAGAATCAAGCACACGTGCATCATGGAGGATGCTGTTAAGCGGCAACCCACGATGACTTCATCCAAAGCCCGAAGGACGCACCATTTCCAGAAGCACTACATCATAGTCCAATCACGAGGATTAGGCGACTACTCAGGACCCAAAGAGCTTAGAATCTACACTGACGGATCAAAGACAAGCGCCAAAACCGGAGTTGGAGTTTACTCCAATAACCTTAACATCAGAATATCCAGACCGCTAGGAAAACTCAACACCGTCTACAAAGCGGAATGCGTGGGCATTATCCTGGCGGTCCATGCCATAGAAGCCAGGAGAGTCACGGATACCATTCGCATACTCTCCGACAGCGCCTCAGTCCTTCAATCCCTAAGGAAGTTTCACAACACCTCGAAACTCATACAAGAATGCCACAATGCACTAGAACGCATCACGGTGACCAACCGTAACACTGTGATTGTGCAGTGGATAAAAGGACACAACAAATCATTAGGAAATGACGTGGCCGATGAGCTGGCCAGAAGGGGATTTTATACTGTGGCTGTTGGACCCGAACCCATAGTACCACTCCCTTTCGTCCAGCTGCGCACATGGCTACAAGAACACACTCACAAACAAGCAGAACGCTGGTGGGCCTTGGAACCAGGCTGCAGGCAGTCCAGGGAGGCTAAGCCATCCCTAAACAGGAAACTGATCAGGCGCCTTTTGCGACTGGAATAGGGGCAGCCTACGAATGGTGGCGGGGACCGTCACCGGGCACTACTCATTGAACAAACACTTACACACGATAGGTATTATGGACAGTCCTTTATGCAGAGAATGAATGGAGGAGGAGGAAACGGTATCGCACGTACTCATTGAGTACACAGGCGTTGCCGAAATACGGAGTCAAACAATAGGGTCACAGAACTCTCTTACAGAACACACCGAGAAAACTGATCTGTTTCTGGACGGAGGTTTAGTGGCGTTGATTGTTGGGTCACGGGCTACCAGCATTCTAATATAGCGCTTTTGGGGAGCAGTCCAAACAGTTGGGATGCTCTTAAGCGAGCTATTTGAAACCTTCAGCCACGTCCCCAGACAGTGTCAGAGCTCAGGGAAGCCGCTATTCAAGAATGGGACAGTTACCCCAAGAAATACTGGATAACTTGAACCTCAGCATGCCCAGGAGGATCTCCGCATGTGTTCGAGTCAGGGGAGGAGTTATATTATCTTATACTTCTTATATATACTAAAATATATAGCTGAAGAGTTTGTTTGTTTGCTTAAACGCGCTAATCTCAGGAACTACTGGTGCGATTTGAAAAATTATTTCAGTGTTAGATAGCCCATTTATCGAGGAAGGCTATAATCATCACGCTAAGACCAATAGGAGCGGATCAGGCGAAGTTGCGCGCGACGACTAGTGTTTAATATAATCCTTTAATTCATAAATTGTTGTTTTAGTTTGGTTAAACAGTCTGATTAATTACTGAATTTGTGTTAATAAAAAATTGTTTTATTTTTTATTTTCAAACAGGGTTTCTCTATTTAAAGAAAACACACAACAGTGACTTTTTCTTAATAAAAAAAAATAATAATAATAATATAAGAGCTTATGCTAGTGATCGCAAACTTTTTCATGTGTGTGCATTTATTGAGTTTTTTTATATCAAAAGCTGTCGTGATTCGACTTTTATCGTGATCTTTTACGTACTCCACTAATGAAAAACGGATTGGAATTTATAGCTCGGCTATCTACAAAGGGATACTAGCGAAAAGGTCAATGTACCACTTTGTTGCATGTTCAACCTTTCAGAAACCGAGTAAGAGATTATTGATTATTTATACATCTGTTTTAGGTCAAAAATGGAGAAGTCACCGCAAATTCCTGACTCCCGCCTTCCATTTCAACATTCTCCAGAACTTTCTATCCGTATTCTGCAAGACCCAGCGAGTCCTGACAAAGAAACTGAAAGGAATGGCCGACGGGCGCCCGATTGACATGTTCCCTATCATCGCCTTAGCAGCCCTTGATAACGTTAACGGTACGTAAATGTTTACTGCAAAAGTATGAAATATGTATACAACGAGAAACAGACTAACAACCTAACTACTAAACTCAAAACCTCTTAAGGCTTGTATATTTGCCAATGACCTTGTGCATACAAACGGAGCTAACTACACCTCGGCGCGCCACTCCGCTTCCCGTGTTTTTATTTTTTTATAATAAAACAAATACATATTTTCAAAAAGTAACAAAACCAAGTAGATATTTTTTTTCTTGTCTTTTGTTAAAAAATGAAGCAGTAAAATGGTTTCATCTCAATGATTCGGAGGTGATTTGGTGTTTTTTTTTCTTATTTTGTGATACAAATACATAAATTCAGGCTAAACCAAGTTACGTGCAATATCATGTAGATTACTGCCTATTTTTTCAGATGTAATTTCTCAGTAAATGTCGACGAAAAACTGCTTCATCTGCACGCTATTTTTAAGCTTTTTCGAGAGAGCACCCTTAATGGATCACGGTACTCATTAGGTATTATAAACAACTTTCACTATGAAACTTTGGAATCGTGAAAAAATAATCGACTGCCCTTACATTCATGTGCTCTCTTTTTGCTATGCGCGCTTAAAACTATGATTCTAACAAAATTCAAAGCATGGCTCATCAGTGGTAAAACTTGTTGCACCGTAATTTAGATTTTTTTTTTGTTTGTTTTCATATCTGCGATTAGTCAATTGACTATGAACAGACTCTTTGTAGTTTATTTAGCTTTAAAGAATGGTGCTCCAGTGAGCTTCTTTCCTCTCCTTTAAAATCGAGGTCCTTGAGAGAGTTCCATGGTGTGGTGATGTGGTGCCTTTTAGGGTAGGTAGTTGTGCCAAGGTGTTTGGGTTTTTGTAGGTGTTTGTACTTTTCGGCAGATTTGGATTTCTTCTTTGACAGTCTTAGCATGGAGATCGTGGTGCAACTCATCTTTACATATAAACCACGGTGCATTTGTGATAGTCTTCAGAATCGCGTTCTATGTTCTATGTATATTCTCTAGTCTAATTTGGAGGTTTTGAGATGCAGTTTCAGGTTCAGAGCTACTGGCTAATATGTCAGTGTCATTTGCAAATGTAACTGTGACGGTACTCCGTTTCTTCTCCTAAAATTGTTTGACCGAAAATCATTATCCATAACACGTTTGCTATAAACCATTTTGTTTAACATAATTATCTTTAGTTCTAAAAGTATTCTGTCATAATATCGAGTACTATGTATAATAATTAAATCTCCTAATTTTACATGACCTAAAGTCACATGTCCTAAGTATTGTGTTAAATAATGTGTATTATTCCGAATGTTTATTTATAATACATTTTTAGTCCTAAAAATTAGGTTTTAGTGACATAAATGAATCGCTGTAAATCCGACTCCACGCATCTTGTCTGCCCTACCCCTAGAGTAAAATTTAAAATCGTGTCGGCACGGAGGGGCCAGCCGGCCCGCGAGTTGAGGAGCAGATGGTGAGCGTTTGGTTAAAACCATCTGCGACGATAAACTCACGAGGGACCGCCGGAGACCTGCAGCGCCGGAGCCGTGACAAAAACCATGCCTGCTGCATGTTGCATGCTTGCTTGCATGCTGCATGCTTGCTTCATGCTGCATGATTGCTTGCATGCTGCATGCTTGCTTGCTTACAAAAATCACATGTTCACAATCAACTGCTCTATTATAAATATAAAGAATAAAAAATATATTATTATTATTATAAATAAACATTATGTAATTTGAATTTAGGACATATAACTTTTATTGAAAACAGTTTTATGTCTTTTGTATATGATTGATTGTAATATTTATGTATTTCGCTTTCAATCAGGCGTGATTGTGGTCAAGACCAAGCCCACTACCAATAAAAAAAAAAATATATATTTTTATGACAAACGGATTTAGGACATATTCAATTTAGGGATTTCAATTTTATGTGTAATTATGTGATAATAAGTTCGGGTAAGTTATCATTCGGACAAATGATGATTAGGACAAAAAAAGTTATAGCATTTTAAATTATGGATAAAAAAGTTAGGTGACACAATAGAGAACCAGCTGTGACTACTCCCGGTGTAAGTGGGAGGTCTGTTATGTAGATGGTATAAAGTACTGGTCCCAAAACAGAGCCTTAAGGTACTCTTGATTGTATGTCTTGGAAACTAGACGTGTATTCCCCATCCCTCACTTGGAATATTCTGCCTGATAGATATGACTGCAGCAAGCCAAAGGATGTGTGAGGCAGGAGGTTCTTGATCTTGCCGAGAAGTCCTCTGTGCCATATCTTGTCGAAGTCCTTTTGAATATACAAGAAAGTTGCTTAACAGTACTCCTTTCACTTCAAGGATTGCCTTATCTGGATTACAACTCTATGTATCTGTTCGACTGTACCATGTTCTCTGCGGAAGCCAAACTGGTGGTCTGGAATTATTCTTCTTTCCTTCATGCACTTTAGCATTTGAGTACGAAGTACCTTTTCAAAAACCACTTTCACTGTGTGAAAGTGGTTTATCGGTAGATCATAGTGTTTTGAGATGTCTTCCAGATTGTGGGGTAATATCCAACTCTAAGTAAGCTGTTGAACAGTGATGTAAGAAATACAATTCCTTTCCTAGGTGGTTGTACTAAGATCTCTTTTGATATTTGGTCAAAGCCGGGCGTCTTCTTATTGTCAAGCTTATTTATTTGTGTGATCACTTCTCTGAGGTTGGTTGGCTTCAGAGGGGTGTCTAGTTGAAAGTCTTGGTTTAATACTTTTTCGATTTTTAATTCGTCACAATTTATGTCGTCATAAGGTTTAAACACAGCCGCAAGATGATTTGCAAAGGCGTCGACTCTCTGCTGTCCTATTCTTTAGAGATTATGTAGCATTTCTCTTTAATTACGAGTTTTGTTTGGGTTAGTGATTTAAGAGTACAACTTTATTTCTTGTTCTAGAATCCATTATGGGTGTGAGTATGGATGCCCAAAGACACAGTCAGTCTGAATATGTGACAGCCATCGAAGAGTAAGTATATAAATACTTTAAATTACTATATCAATATGTTATCAGTCATAACATATTATTCTCTTGAGTGCATTCAGTGATTATAGTTAGCCTAAATTATCTCACAGCTGAGAAAACGCCTCTCCCATGTCTTAGCTTTTAAGATGCAGGGCTACCCCGAGCATAATATTGTCCGAAGATCGGATAAAATGAAATAATGTTTCGAAAAATCAGTTTTCATTCGCTATCAAATAAGAGTACAAATAAGAGTGAATCTAGTATCCTGAAATTATTTTCTATTTACAGGATTTCCACCATTGTGACCATGAGAATCCGTATACCATTTTTTGGACCAGACGCCATCTTTAATTTGCTGCCATACAAGAGGAAACAAGACAAGGCTTTGAAAATTTTGCATGAACAGAGTAACAAAGTGATCGATCTAAGAGTTGAAAAAGGCTAATATAACTACTCTCAATGATAGCAGTGACATTGGTGAGTTTTTAATGATAGGCAATAAAGGCAAGGATAAGGAAATTCAATATTAATGACCATAGACGTTAAAAGTCCCCAAATCTCGATTAGACTACCCTTGACGTATGCCTTTTATTCAACTTGATCTGACAGATCAGGTTTTTTTATGAAATTCTACAATGTGTTGTTTGAATTAAGAAAAGCTTTTTTCAAGATAAGATAAGACAAGGTAAAGTTCTTTGTCAAAAACATGTGTAGATTAACAATCAGTTGGAATGATTACAAAAACAGAAGTTTCAACATGTTTTGCCTGGAAATTCGTACAAATACAATAGGTAATACAAAAAATAATAATAAATTCGAAATGAAAAATCATAATATTTTATGTCAAATCAATAGAAAATCAAAGTTATGTAATCAATAAAAAATCAAAGTTATTTCAAATCATTAAAATTAATAATAAAAATGTCAACAGTACATCATTTAAATAGTCGCCAATACTATGGTAACACTTATTTATTAAAAGTTTATTCATGCTTTTATTAAAATTACTAATATTTAAATCTTTGCATGCTTTGATACCTTATTGTATAAATCAAGGAGGAAGCATTCTTCCAACAAATACAAAATATTCTAAGAAATGTCATCACTAAATACTCTACACATAATCTATACCAATATATAAAGCTAAAGAGTTTATTTGTTTGTTTGTTTGCTTGAACGCGCTAATCTCAGGAACTAAAATGAAAAATTCATTCAGTGTTAGATAGCTCATTTATCGAGGAAGGCTATAGGCTATATATCATAACCCTAAGACCAATAGGAGCGGAGCAGACGATGTTGCGCGGGTCAACTAGTGTTATTATAAGAGGCGATTTTAATAAAAACATCCTATCTGATAACTTTAAATCGATTTATCGAAACCAATTTTTAAATCTAATGCAGTAATTTATTAAAATAATAGATTGTGATCAGCAGACCCTGATCACAATCTATTTATAACCTATTCATTGCCACCATTTAAATGAATACGAAAACTGAAGGTCTGCTGTAAGTAAGTGATGAGTTGGGTATTCTGCAGATTTCAGGCGATGCTTCAGCATCAGGTTAAGGTTATTGATCTAAATATAATCTGTTCATTGAAACCGTTCCAGTGAGTTCAAACAACTTAGTTCAAGTAACTTAGTGAGAAATTAGGTATTCTACAGACCTCAGGTGGACCTCATGGTTATATTGATCTGATGTTTCAGCATCAGATCAATATAAGCATGTTTTTGCAATGTCATTGTAGTAACAGAATACCAAATTTCGCGTCAATCAGACTCGTAAAAGCTGGTGCCTTCATCAACTAGAAAAGAGCTGATGATCTTCAAACGGCTCAACCGATTTTGATAAAACTCGTTTAAGAACCATCGCTAGAAAACTTGCTTTCAAATAAATAAAACCGCACCGGTTCACCCGTTTAAGAGCTACGGTGCCACAGATAGACACACAGACAGACACCTCCTTGTTGACTTACAGAGACCATTTTGTTCTTTGGCGGAAATTTTAAGTCGCTGTAGTGAAAATGGTATTTGACAGGCGTAAAAATTGTGATTTCAAAAATGCATTTTTATTTTTGAAGGTATTAAGAACAAACACGCGTTCTTGGACCTGTTGCTGCTGGCTGAAATCGACGGCAAGAAGATGGACGACGAAAGTGTGAGGGAGGAGGTCGACACATTCATGTTTGAGGTGAATTGATTTCGTAGTAGGTATTCCCGAGAGTGAAAAACGTACCCCATGAGCTAATGTTCGTGGCAAAAGCTAGTATTATAATGAAACTGTTTCTGTAGGGTCACGACACAACCACTTCGGGCATCGTGTACACTCTCTACTGCCTATCGAAGCGTAGAGATATCCAAGAGAAAATTTATGAAGAACTTAAGACTATCTTCGGAAGTGAAATGCACAGAGATCCAACTTATAGGTAAGTTTAATTCACTAAAGCTCGCTTGCACAAAGTGGCATTTGAATTCAGAGTCCTGCACTTGTTTGTGGATGGATGTTGTAAATCTTAAAGGTACGCTTGTTGAGGTCGCTCCTTTGATGGGTGATGATTCAAAATAAGCTGATCTCTCCGTGCTACTGTAAACTGTTGGTCAGAATCTCGACAGTTTGACATCCAGTCTTACCAATTCACATTGGGTTAATAACTGGGCTGTGAAGGTCAGATTGGATTAGTAAGGAGCCAACCACAAAATAGTTGGCAATGATAACTTAGAAGAAGGTGTGCAAGTATTGTGTTCCTTTGGTTACTAATCAAACTTTGTTTTGTTGTTTAGTGAACTTCAACA
Organism: Lacanobia oleracea; assembly: GCA_950371165.1. Classification (NCBI taxonomy): domain Eukaryota; kingdom Metazoa; phylum Arthropoda; class Insecta; order Lepidoptera; family Noctuidae; genus Lacanobia; species Lacanobia oleracea. The sequence goes on along the minus strand of OX493391.1, from coordinate 19,534,517 downwards.
AATGAAATACTTGGAGATGGTCATAAAGGAGTCGATGAGGCTATTCCCACCAGTGCCATTTATCGAAAGAAAAATCATGAAGGACTGTAGTGAGTAATTAAATATACATGACATTAAACCAAATCTAACCAGGGGAGAGTTATGAGCAATAGCATAATGATGATTGTGTAAACCAAAAATAAGTATTTAGTAATTCTTATATTTTTTGCAATTCCAGTCATCTTTTTGTGTTTGATAAGAGATGACACTCTTGAACACTAAAGTAGAATCGAATCGAATATAGAACTCGATAAATTATAAATGACATTAGGATTCTTCTTCTTCTTATCGTTTGGGCAATAAGGTCCCCACACACTCTAGTGTCAGAGTTTCTTAACCGCCTAACGGGCCTCTGACATGGTTTATTTGACGACTGCTATTTGGCGGCTGGGACTACTGGCCTTCCGAAGTACGGAATCATCTTTTATCAGACAATCAGGTGATTCAAGCATGCAATATCCCAGCCAAACTGGCAACAACTTTACGAAGCATGCTTCCCGTGGGAATCGAACCCACGAATATTAGGATTAAGCATGCAAGAAAGTATCTGAGAATTGTTAGACTAGTTTTTTTTTTTCATTTCAGAGGTGGGAGAACTGACACTAATAAAAGGCACTTCGGTATTTATAAACATCTACCAGATCCAACGCCAGCCAGATATGTTTGACGATCCCTTGGAATTCCGCCCGGAAAGGTTCGAGGCACCGCTGAAGAACACCTTCAGTTGGCTGGCATTCAGTGCTGGGCCTAGAAACTGTATTGGTAAGCAACCAAAAAAATCATCAATATCCTAGCCGGTGTTTCGTAGAATAGGTTCTCAATACGTCTTGTACAAGCAAGTAAAAGTATTATTAGAATTACGTTGTATATGTGTGTGTGTAATAAAGACGGGGACATGAAACTAGCATAAGTAAATAGTCTCTGTGTTGGCAGCGCATTTCCTGTGGCCCAAATATTGTTGATGTCCATAGACATCAACAATATGTAACCATTGAGCATTGTTTGGGCCATCGATTTGTGCGACAGATGCTCATTACAAGAGATCGGAGAAACGGCTGAATTCTGATCTTTGCAATCACCACTGATGTAAATCCTAATTTTGATAGTTCATTCACTATCAATCATATTTGGTAACATAATAGATTATATATTAATATAATATATTAATATTAATATAATAGATACACAATAGTGACATATTAAAGCTCGAATCGAAATAGTTCGCTTATACGTACTTAATTTACTCTTTGGTCAGGGTGTTCGATTCAATTCATTTCGAACAAATGAGAAAATAGAGCGAGTAGTAGTACTTGGCTATGGTTGAAACAAAATAATATCGACAAACTTTATCTTCGTCAATTAGCATCACTTAAATTGTAATAGCAACAAACACGAACAAATTTGACTGCTGTTGAATTTGCCCGCCAGATCTTGCGTCTCTTTTACTCATAGTAACATTTCTGTTCTTTCTCTCCTCAGGTCAAAAGTTTGCGATGATGGAACTCAAAATTACTATCTCGGAGATTGTCAAGAACTTCTTCATACTGCCAGCAGCTGAGGAACCCGTGCTAACTGCAGGCCTCATTTTGAGGTCCGAAAACGGAGTCAAAGTAAAGTTTTTGCCACGAACTGATAAATGATTGAATTACTGGAAGAGACTGTGATTTAGTTTTATTATTGAAAAATGAGTCGCGTTTGTAAGAAAAAATGTGTATTGTAAATTAATTAATTAAAACATATACGTTTTTGGGAAGGAATTAAATGTTATAAAGTTAAAAATGTTTCCATTTCAAATTTAATCACTCCTTAATAGTTCTAGTTACACAGTTATGTTTTATAACTTATTCAGTAAAGAAAGTTGGGACTTGGGGACAGGGCCGGATTAAGACTTCTTGATGCCCTAAGCAATCCACGCCTGTGGTGCCCGCTTTCCATTAGGTACATAAAAGGTAAGATATGATAACCGCTATAGTGCCGCACGATCTGCCCGCTGGTTTCGAAAACGAGTCTGCGTTGTCCGCCCCGATCCCGCGCCGCCGCCGCCGCCGCCCCGCTGCCCACAAAACTCGAGGCAGAGGCCTGATAGTTTCCTTTCAGGCGCGACAAGATAAAGAAGTTGCTCGACATGCAAAGAAAGCGTCTGGAGGAACTTTTGGTCAATGAAGGATTTCCTCAAAAGAGATCTCCCACAACGCCTCAAGCGGAGAATTATGGACATGAGCATTCTTCTCATACTCAAGTACAGTACACAAACCAGAGTGACAATCCTAATAATTTTCAAGCAAAGTTCTCATTCGCATCGTAGTCGCAATCTGTCGAAAATGTATGAAAATTAAGGCATTTTTGACAGTTTGCGATTGACATGCGAATGCGAACGTTGTTAAAAAAAAACCTGACAAGTGCGAGCGGGACTCGCACACGAAGGGCTCCGCACCATAAACCTTATTTTTTATTATTTGTTGTGACAGCGGCAATTTTCACAGATTGTGTATTTCTATACACAATCTGTGAAAATTTCAACTTTCTACTTATTACGGTTCTTGAGATAAAGCCCGCTGACAGACAGACGGACAGCCGAGGCTTAGTAATGGGTAAAGTTGATTACTCTTTGGGTACAGAACCTTTAAATATTAGTAGAATTGGCACTCTGGTCTTTGAAACTACAACAGAGGTCTAGACTCTTGGTTTGCCAAAGAGCCATGGAGCGTAGTATCCTAGGAGTTCGAATTTCAGACCGTGTAAGGAACGCAGTACTGCTCGCCAAAACAAAAAAACACTGATGTTACCCGGTAAGCTGCTTGTCAGTGGGATTAGCCCGGACATGTCTATCGTAAGTCAGATGAAGTGAAGGCTAAAATAACCACCAATTGAGTCCTTTTCAATGCTAGGCAACATCGCAGTAGACCGAAGCGACTCTTATCTTAAAACTGGCCCGCAATAGGGAGTTTTTTGGCCAGTAGTGAGACATAACGGGCTAGATTAGATTAGACCTTGTACTTAAGTATTTATATCCAGCTGTAGTCATAAAGAGGTTAATTGCAGGAGTTAAAAAACTTTTTACAAAAAAATAAATCTGACTTCCAAAAAAAAATACTACAAAGTAAAAAATCGGTGTTTTTGGTTATTTTTTTTTGAACACCGACTTCCGAAATTAAAGTTATTTTTTACTTTGCAGTCGTTTTGTACTTTGTGTTTTGTTTGGAAGTCGGTTTTATTTTTTAACCGACTTCTTCAAAAAAGAGGTGGTTCTATATATGTTCGGTTGTATGTTTTTTGAATATTGTTACTAATAAACGTTATGGACTAAGTCTGAAATAAATTTATTATTATTATTTCCTTTATTTATTTACTATACATATATATTATATTTTTAAATATTTGTTTAAAATATATAAAAAACATTTAAAAATATAAAAATAGTAGCCCACCGATATCGGGAACAGGGTCCAAGCTACCGGTGGTCAGGGCTCCAGAGAAAGGAACCTCCTGACAATGCGAGCCGTGTCCAGAAGTACCGCTTTCTGAATCAAGCCCTTGATCCAGCTGCCCAACGAGAGCCTCCTAAGGTGTTGGTCGAGGCTCGTGGCTATTAAGCCATTGGCCGACACGACTATCGGTACAATGATTGCAGAGTCCACTTCCCACATGTCGACAACCTCGCGAGCCAAGTCAATATACTTGATTTGTTTGTCTTTCTCGGCTTTCACGAGGTGAAAGGGCCCGATGGACATTCCCGGGGGGGCTCGGGCGTCCCCGCAGTCTCCAGACTAGTCCCCCAAAGATGTCGTCCTGTCAGGGCGTGCCTGAAGGTTAGCAGCTTGGAACCTCATTTCACTTCCTTCTCCTCAACCTCCATCACTCAAGTTTATCAATGAACAGGAATAAAAAGAGAAAAGCTGTACAGCGGCAGCACGTCCTTTCGCATAAAGTGCACCTCTCTAATATACGAGGTCTGCACTCAAATCTCGCCGCAGTCCATCACCATCTTGAGACCGAGAAACCAGCGCTCTTGTTCCTGTCGGAGACGCAGATCGGATGTCCGTTGGACGTGTCATACCTGTCTTACCCTGGGTTTACCCTGGAGCACCACTTTAGACCCCACGCATGCTATGCCCCGTATGCATGTACGCCCGGGACGACATCTGCTATCGGCGTCTCCGCTACCTTGAAGACTCCAGGTTCTCAACGCTGTGGGCTATGGTGGACACAGGTCTAGACAAAATTGTCTACGCATGCGTCTACCGTTCGCATAGCGGTCGCGTACGTGATGGTGGTCAAGCGCGTGCCTATTATTAGTAAAAAAAAAAAAAAAAAAATAGCGGTGATTTGGAGACAACTGGGCTTACACAGCACCTGAGTGAGGCGGCGGATGCGGCTCAGCAGCGGTACCCTTCTGCCCAATTGGTGTTACTGGGGGACTTCAATGCCCACCATCAGGAGTGGCTCTTCCCATACCAGTGCACAGACCATGCTGGACGTGAGACGCGAAAGCTAGCGCTTGCGTTAAATCTTACCCAGCTGGTCCAGGGGGCAACGAGGGTGCCGGATGTTGATTCGCACACTGCCAATTGCTTGGACCTTCTGCTGACAACAGATCCAGACCGCTATTCGGTGTCGATTTCATCACCACTGGGTAGTTCCGACCACTGTCTGGTGAAGTCTGTGTCTGTCTACTCTCCGCCCGATCCTAGCCCAAGAGGCACCCGGCGGGTATGGCAATACAAGTCAGCAGATTGGGATGGCATGCGATCTTTCTTCGCATGTTACCCTTGGCAGCCTACTTGCTTTTCTTCCACTGATGCTACGTCGTGCGCGGACGCCGTGACGGATGTGTTGCGGAGGGGAATGGAGTACTACATTCCGTTCTCTAACATAGCAATATCTGGCGAAGCTCGTCCTTGGTTTGGTGCCGAGTGCAATCGCGCCGATGCACTTAAGCACGCGGCGTACCTAGCATGGGTCGACGCTCGTACGCGCAAAGCAAATGACGTGAGTCAGAAGAAGAGAGCCTTCAACAGGGCTGCTAAGTCCTGCAAGAAGGTGTTGCGGAGGGCTCGGTTTGACCACATTAGCCGAATAGGGAACAAACTTGCTTCATACCCAGCAGGTAGTAAGGCTTTTTGGTCCCTGGCTAAGTCGGTCGAATCGAACTTCTGCCGCCCCTCACTACCACCACTGCTAAGACCCGACGGGACGCTGGCCCACTCCGCTGAGGAGAAAGCGAACTTGTTTGCTTCTTTGTTTGCGGAATCTTCACGTCTGGATCCTGGTGGCGCGACGCCCTCCGCCTCTCCTGGTGAATGCGAGTCGAGTATGTCGAACATTCGCATTCATCAGAAGGACGTCCGTAGGGTACTGCGTAACCTAGACGTGAACAAGGCTAGTGGTCCCGACGGGATACCGGCAATTGTTCTGAAGACTTGTGCGCCTGAGTTGTCTCCGATCTTGACACGCCTATTTCGCCTTTCGTTTGAGACTGGAAAAGTGCCGAAGGCTTGGAAGCAAGCTAACGTGCAGCCCGTGCCCAAGAAGGGTAGTCGAGCTGACCCGTCGAATTATAGACCCATCTCGGTAACGTCCATACTCTGTAAGACTATGGAACGCGTGCTGAATCATAAGCTCCTGGCGTACCTAGAAGCGAATGATATCCTTAGTGACCGGCAATACGGGTTTCGCCGAAATCGGTCAACTGGGGATCTTCTAGCGTATGCCATTCACATCTGGAGTGAGGCCATAGAGAAGCACGGGGAGGCACTGGCGGTCTCCCTTGACATCTCGAAGGCCTTCGACAGGGTCTGGCACGATGGCCTTATTAGTAAGCTTCCTTCCTTCGGTCTGCCCGCCGGTTTGTGTGATTGGATCGCAGATTTCCTGAGGGATCGGTCTATCCGAGTGGTCATAGATGGCTGCTCGTCTGGACTGCTGGATATTAATGCCGGGGTTCCTCAGGGGTCGGTGCTTTCGGCAACACTGTTCTTGCTGCATATTAATGATCTGCTTAAACCCGGTACCTTTGGGTATGCAGACGACAGCACTGTTGCTGAAAGATACGTGTCCGACGCACGAGCTGGTGGGTCGCAGATCCGGTCTCTCCGGGAGGCAATGGTTGAGCGCTTGAACGTGTCCCTACAGGCGGTCTCTGATTGGGGCGATGCCAATCTGGTCAAGTTCAATGCTGCTAAGACCCAAGCGTGTCTATTTTCCGCCAAAAGGAGCCAATTCCGCCCAGCTCCATCTTTCCGCGGTGAAACCGTGCCGATAACCGACCATCTTGAGCTTCTTGGGGTTACATTAACATCTACTCTCAATTTTGGCCCTTACATAGAGGCAAAAGCTCAAGTGGCTGCAAAGAAGTTGGGGATTCTGGCTAAGGTGAGACGGTACTTCACGCCGGAACAGCTGCTCAAACTCTATCAAGCGCAAGTTCGATCGTGTATGGAATACTGCTCTCATCTTTGGGATGGATCTGCCAGATACCAGCTTGATGCCCTTGAGTCAATTGAGAAACGAGCCAAGAGGATCATCGGCAATGAGAGGCTCGTCGCGTCGAAGCTCCAAAGTCTTTAACATCGACGACGAGTTGCTAGCCTGTCGGTTTTTTACCGGTTGCATTTTGGGGAATGTGCGACGGAATTGCATAATTTAATTCCGCCAAGCCCGTTCCATCATCGGACCACAAGACGAACGGCGATGCGCCACCGGTATATGGTGGACATCCCACCCATACGCACAAAACGTTTTGGGAACACATTCATAGTGCGTACAGCTAAGGAGTGGAATTCCCTGCCGGAGTCTGTGTTTCCTGATAGCTACAACCTGGGAGTCTTTAAATCAAGAGTGAATAGGTTATTTCTAGGCAAGCGTGCTCCATCTTCGACCACATCCTCGCTATCAGGTGAGATAGTGGTCAAACGCGTGCCTATCAATAGTAAAAAAAAAAAAAAAAAAAAAGGTTCTCGTCATGCGGGACGGTTATATCTACAATCATTGCACGCCTCACAATTCGGGCCACCACCACTATATCAGGTTTATTGGCAACAATAGTCCTGTCAGTGATGATGGACCGATCCCAGTATAATGTGATATTGCCATTATCGAGAACTGGGTCGGGCGTATACCTATAGTATGGCACCTCCGACTCCACAAGAGAGTATTTCAGAGCAAGTTGCTGATGGATAATCCTGGCTACAAGGTTGTGCATATGCAAGTATTCTCCGTTAGCTAGACGAGAACAACCAGAGATAATGTGGCGAATTGATTCTCCCGGACGGTGACATGCCCGACATATGTCGACCGAGCATTGATACCTAACGCTTCCGACATACCCAAATACTTGTAAGTTTCAGTTGGAGAGAGGGATCTCAGGTTTATGGAATCCGAGAGTTGAGTTCCCACGGATTCCATAATCTCTCCACGCTTTACATGCATGACCGCACATTTGTCCACACCAAACTCCATCCTGATGGCGTTACTGAATGTTTCAGTTACCTTCAGTAGCTCCATCAGTTGCAGATTAGTGGGGTCAAAGAGTTTCAGATCATCCATGTAAAGGAGGTGAGATATAACCTGACCACCTCTCTTCAACCGATAGCCTAGCGCTGATTTCTCCAGCAGTGTGCTAAGAGGATTTAAGGCTAGACAAAACCAAAGTGGACTCAAACTATCACCCTGAAATATACCCCGCTCGATCCTTACCGGTTCGTTATTCCTCTGGATATTTCGACATCCTGGATAGCGAAGGACTGTCCTCCATTGCCCCATACATGACATCAGGAAGGTGCGTAGCGTTGCATCAACTTTATACAATTCTAGCACCCTCATGAGCCATGTATGAGGCACCGAGTCATAGGCCTTCTTATAGTCTATCCAGCATGTCGACAAATCCTTTCGGGAACGCCGAACCTGTTGGCTAATGGCCATATCTATGAGGAGCAGCTCCTTAGTACCGCGGGATCCATTCCTACATCCATTCTGAGAGGCAGACATAATCGAGTTGCTGTCTATATGAGTGTTAATTTTAGCTCTTAAAATGGATGTAAGAACCTTATAGACCGTCGGTAGGCACGTGATCGGTCTATAATTTTTGGGTTCCGCGGTGCTACCAGATTTGTGAAGCAGGTGGGTAACTCCTGTTGTAAGAAACTCGGGTAATGAGCCGGTATCCAAGGCAGTCTGGTACTGAAATGCCAAACGAACGTGCGACTTTTGTAGCCACTTAATCCAAAAATTGTGCAGTCCGTCCGGTCCTGGAGATTTCCAATTAGGCAACGGACGGACTGCACGAGCTACATCTTGGGGGCTGATTGTGATTGCCCCCATTTCTGGCATTGAATCGCACGCTCGTTCGACCTCTCTAGTCCAATCACCTTCGGTGTGACTGACAGGCACCGACCAGATGCTGCGCCAGAACGAACACATGGCATCATCATCCGGCAAGCGCGTGTCAGTCACACCTTGGTCCGGTCGCTCCCAAGCTCTGTATACCCACCTTTCATTACTCTGGAATGTGCGATTCTGGGTGTATCGCTCCACGCGCCGCTTATACCTCCGAATACGGTTTGCCCATGCATACACCTTCTGCTTCAGGAAGTCGATGCGCTCTGTGACCCGGGACAAATACTCTCGGGGACTAATATCAGTCCCCGAAAAAGCCCGTCTCACAAAGCGCATCACTCTTGGGCGAGTGTTACCCTCCCTGAAGCAAATTAGTTTGCCGATGAGTGCTCTGGCCCCACCAATACGACGCTCGATCCTGCACTGCCAAGCCGGCACGGCTTGTTTTGGTCGTGTAGCCCTGTGATCAGCAAATTTGACGTGAGCTACACGACAAGCCGCCACAGCCGCGCAGTACATGATCGAATGTGTATCGGTGAGGTTATCACAGTTATCAAAATAGCTTGACAACTGCGAATCCAGAGCAGCCACCAGCGCCCTATTCTTGTTATGCATGGGCAAATGAGGTAAGCGTGGCCTAAGTTCAGGCAGCATGTAACGATACGAATAGCACACTCCAAAGCACTCCTCAATTCGTCACTGCACTGGGTACTTACATTTGTAACCCTGTCACTACTCTCCTCGTCAACATGGCTGGGAATTTGGTGAGACTGGTAGTACCACAGTCTGCGACAAGGGGGCAATGGCACGGCTACTCAGTTCAGCTCGGAGGCGATCAAGTGTACTATCATCCAACATATGGTTACGCAGGATGACCCGCACCTGATCCGATAGACGTTGGGCCGATACGTTGACTGCTGGCTCAAGCACCCAAGAAACAAAGAGAGCATCCGAACACGGTACGCGGTCAGGTTGTTTCCTCCCTCTGTAGCCCCAAAGTATGCGCGTATCACATTTTCATTTATGGAACGTGTCCATCGCATACGCTGCACACTTTCGCCGGGAGCTGGGACCCTGTCAGAGGCCGGTGGGCCTCGAAGTCCTAAGCCGTCCGGCGGCCGGCGTCCTCTTCGCCGACGAGCAGGTGGTGGCGTCGTGGGCGGCGAGAAGTACTCGTCGCTGGAGCTCGACGCGACTGCCACGGCCGGTGTCACAGCACTCGCGGTGGGGCTGGGTTCCGGCGGCGGCGAGGCGGAGCTGAGCGACGAGGCCGGAGATGGTGGGCGTGCTCGACGAGCTGCGGCTCTTGTCAACATGGTAATTTTTTCAGTTCGTCATAGAATGGTGTTATGGTATTTATACAGTTATATGTAAATTTGGTTTGTTTTTTTTTTCTTCTAGTTTTTTCCATTTTCGTATGATTTGGTTTTTAGTAGTTGTTAAAATTAATTTATTAAAATTGAAGATGACAAAATTGTGTCAATTGTTTGACAGTCGAGCCACAGATTATTATTATTATTATTATATATTTGTGCCTGGTAATCATCATCTCATGTTGCTGAGCTGATGATGGAAGGTATAAGTCAGGATCTGATGATAGTATCCCATGAAAAATGTTTGTTCAGCGATATTTTCGCCAATTGTTAACCAAAGTTAACTGATTACCAGGCACAAATATCTGAATTGCATTACAAAGTTTAAGACAAACATTGTATGCGTTTATAAAGTTCGAGGGTTTCCCTCGATTTTCATCGCATCCCATCATTAGATTCTAACTTGGTGACAATGGAACCCAGGATTTTAAAAATCGATCCAGAATTGGCGGAGAAATTGGTGCATATAATAAAAAAAAAAATACATGCAGCCGAACATAGAACCTCCACCTTTTTGATGAAGTCGGTTAAAAAGTACCTACCTTAATTTTTTCTAACGGACGTTTGAAAAGTAAAACGTGTTCTTTATTCAAAGAAGTTACGAGTAAGTTTCCCTAAGCTTCCCGCTGAAACGAAGTGTGGAGTAGCCTAACTAGTGTTGTATATTAGCCACTAGATGGTGTTAAGCGCCACTGCTTTTCCAACGTTTCTACTTTGCTGTACAACTGAAACTGGGTAAATGCATTGAGAACACTTCTAAGCAATTGGTTGGAGTTGTTTTAAGATTACTACTACACTTATAAGCAATAACTTACAGTTTGGAAATCGACTCTGTGGGCTCAAACTTTATTCCAATGGATTGGTTTATCAGCTACTTAAGTTCGTTAAAACGTCAAGAATTTACACCAGATACAAATACAAAAAAGAATAGATATTTATCTTGGCAAAATCCTCGAGTAGCTTCATTCAATTTACTTGACATCGTAAACTTAGTGGCTGACTCATAAACGTGTTTATGTTTTACAGGCGAGATTATTAACTGACGCGTCATCGTCTGGGTGAGGGTGTCGTCTAAACAACCCTCAATAACTTGAATTCCAAGTCGTCTTATGGAGGTGGTTTAACTCTTGCGGTTGCACCAATTAAAATAGGTAGGAATGGTCCATAAAGTGTTCTGTTACGAGATTAACATCTAAAACGCCATTTACACGATGCGAGTTTCTTACTTCGAACGTACGATTAAAAAAAAAACGTAATCATACGACATCTTATGTGGAAGGACGATAATTGCCTCGCCTTTGAATACTGGATTTCTCCGTGTAAACAAAATTGAAAGCAAGAAAATCGTACTTCGAGTTCACGACATGCAGATCGGTTCCAACCGATTTGTAAACTAGAAAAAATGTCATACGAGATCGTGTTTAGACGAGTCGAGAACTCCTGGGCAAATATCATATTGCAATTTGTGTCATCGTGTAAACAAAACTCAGGGCGGTAATTACCTTACGATTATTGTATGACATACTCGTAGCCAAGTTTTTGTTTTTTGGTTGAATGTAAACGTGCGGATGCGATAATTGCCTACGACAATCGCATACGATTTTTCGTCCTAAAACGTTCGAGAAACTCGCATCGTGTAAATGGCGCTTAAGACACATTCAAAGTAATAAAGTGTCGTGGTATAGTTACTATCAGAGGCAGTGTAAGTACGGGGGCGACGTGGCGCGCCATTTTTGGCCTCGCGGCCCGAAGGGCCTTGCAGCTTTGGCTTTAAATCTAACTAATCCGAGGCTCTTGCTACGTGAATTATTATTTTTTCATGTTTTTTACTTTCTCGGTCCCTAGAGACCCGATCCTTTGGTAGGCGTACGAGGGGCCGAAGCCAACTCGCAGAGGCATCTTTAGACATTTCAAATGGAATGGGACGGGACACCACCCAACGATTATCCCTGTATGCACTGTTAAAGTATACCCAACAGGACTATTGCAGAATATGGAAACAAAAGATGAAACGCTATGGGTTTGGCTGGTTTAGTGGACTAATAATCGTTTACTATGGAAGAACTATTGGCCCCATTGACAATTAAAACGGCTTTAAAATAGCAGGGGGTGACTTGCACACTCAATAAATGGGCCCCCCGAAAAGGGTCGCTAGCACAAAGTAACGTAGCGCCAAAGGGGCAACATATCCTGAGGTGCTAGAGGAGTGGAGAGGTATACCACGGCTATCAGGACAATCCCGGAAGTACGGTCAAGATCCCTACCAGCACCTTACCTTCTCCCCAACACGTTTGCTCTTGCGAATCTCCACTCAGACCGGCCGATTAAGGCAAGAAAGAGGTGGGAGCTCTGTTCCTCATCAGTGTTCACTCCGGCCAGCCAATAAAGGCAAGCTGGAAATGAGGAACAAGAATTCTCCCTGGAGATCTTGGTCCGTGGGGTCGCTAGTGCCCAACAGAATTATTATTGTACTGTTTTTTACTTTCTCGGGTCCCTCTTCCTAGAGACCCGGTCCTTTGGTAGGCTTACGAGGGGCCGAAGCCAACACGCAGAAGCCTCTTTAGACATTTCAAATGGAATGGAATTATTATTTTCTACAAGGTTGTGCCTATGCAAGTATTCTCCGTTAGCTAGACGAGAACAACCAGAGATAATGTGGCGAATTGATTCTCCCGGACGGTGACATGCCCGACATATGTCGACCGTGCCGTCTTTCACAATAAATCTCCGGTAGTTATTCGTCATGATAACTTCGTCCATAATTGCACAAACAAAACCTTCGGTTTCTCCAAAGAGGTCACCGAAACGCAGCCAGGCTACGGACGCTAGTTGGTCTACGTCGGGCCCATGTAGGGTCCGGAAAAAGCGTCCGTGAAGCTCTTTACTCTGCCATACCGCCCTGCGATCGTTAGTGTCAAGTACCGCAGGTTTGCGCCAGTTCTCATTTGCCAAGGAGAGCGGGGTGAGTCCCTTGTCCACCGCCACTACATCTCGATGCATACCCACGTCGACAGCTAGGAAATATTCCCTAAGACTGCATATGTCGTGATTGTGGAGAGTCTTAGCATTTAAAAAGCCTCGACCTCCACTCTATACAGTCTCATTACCGACGATCGTGGGTGATGCATTCGATATGCAGTAAGCAGTGTGCGGACCCGCCTATCCAGGGCGTCAAGTTCCATTTGAGTCCATTTGAGTACGCCAAAAGAGTACATCAATACCGGCATGACCCAACCGTTGAAGGCGCGCACCTTATTTCCGCCTGACAGAAGGCTATTAAATACCTCCTTCAGGCGGCCAAAGAAGCGCTCCTTCAACGATTGCTTCATGTCAGTAACATTGATACCTAACGCTTCCGACATACCCAAATACTTGTAAGTTTCAGTTGGAGAGAGGGATCTCAGGTTTATGGAAACCGAGAGTTGAGTTCCCACGGATTCCACAATCTCTCCACGCTTTACATGCATGACCGCACATTTGTCCACACCAAACTCCATCCTGATGGCGTTACTGAATGTTTCAGTTACCTTCAGTAGCTCCATCAGTTGCAGATTAGTGGGGGCAAAGATTTTCAGATCATCCATGTAAAGGAGGTGAGATATAACCTGACCACTACTCTTCAACCGATAGCCTAGCCCTGAATTCTCCAGCAGTGTGCTAAGAGGATTCAAGGCTAGACAAAACCAAAGTGGACTCAAACTATCGCCCTGAAATATACCCCGCTCGATCCTTACCGGTTCGCTATTCCTCTGGATATTTCGACATCCTGGATAGCGAAGGACTGTCCTCCATTGCCCCATGCACGACATCAGGAAGGTGCGTAGCGTTGCATCAACTTTATACAATTCTAGCACCCTCATGAGCCATGTATGAGGCACCGAGTCATAGGCCTTCTTATAGTCTATCCAGCATGACGACAGATCCTTTCGGGAACGCCGAACCTGTTGGCTAATGGCCATATCAATAAGGAGTAGCTCCTTAGTACCGCGGGACCCATTCCTACATCCATTTTTAGAGGCAGACATGATGTTGTTGTTAATGTGACTATTAATCTTTGCCCTCAAAATGGATGTAAGAACTTTATAGACCGTCGGTAAACACGTGATCGGTCTATAATTTTTAGGTTCCGCAGTACTACCTGATTTATGGAGCAGGTGGGTTATTCCTGTAGTTAAAAACTGGGGTAGCGACCCAGACTCTAAGGCAGACTGGAATTGAGACGCCAAGCAAGCGTGAGATCTCGTGAACCATTTAATCCAGAAATTGTGCAGCCCGTCCGGCCCTGGAGATTTCTAGTTAGGCAACGGACGGACTGCACAAGCTGCATCTTGGGGGCTAATGGTGATTGCCCCCATTTCTGGTATCGGATCGCACACACGCTCGACCTCCCGAGTCTAGTCACCCTCAGTATGACTGACAGGAACCGACCAGATGCTGCGCCAGAATGAACACATAGCATCATCATCCGGCAAGCGCGTGTCAGTCACACCTTGGTCCAGTCGCTCCCAATCCCTATATACCCACCTTTCATTACTTCGGAATGTGCGATTCTGGGTGTATCGCTCCACTCGCCGCCTGTATCTACGAATACGGCTTGCCCATGCATAAACCTTCTGCTTCAGGAAGTCGATGCGCTCTGTGACACGAGATATATAATCTCGGGGATTGACATCAGTCCCCGAAAACGCCCGTCTCACAAAGCGCATCACTCTAGGGCGTGTGTTGCCCTCCCTGAAGCAGATCAGTTTGCCGATTAGCGCTCTGGCCTCACCAATACGACGCTCGATCCTGCACTGCCAAGCTGGTACGGCTGGTTTTGGTCGTGTAACTCTGTCATTGGTTATTTTTATTTTGACATGAGCTACACAACATGCCGCTACAGCCGCGCAGTACATGATCGAATGTGCATCGGTGAGGTTATCACAGTTATCAAAATAGCTTGACAACTGCGAATCCAGAGCAGCCACCAGCGCCCTGTTCTTGTTATGCATGGGCAAACGAGGTAAGCGTGGTCTAAGTTCAGGCGACATGTAGCGGTATTCCCGAATAGCACACTCCAAAGCACTCCTCAATTCGTCATTGCACTGGGTACTTACGTTTGTAACCCTGTCATTACTCTCCTCGTCAGCGTGGCTGGGCAATTAGGTTGACGATGCTGGTGCCACAGTCTGCGATGGAGGAGCAATGACATGGCTACACATTTCAGTGCGGAGGCGATCAAGCACACTATCATCCAACATACGGTTACGCTGGATGACGCGCACCTGATCCGACAGTCGTTGGGCCGATACGCTGACAGCTGGTTCAAGTACCTGAAACAGAGAGAGCATCCGACCACGGTACGCAGTCTAGGTTAGTTCCCCCCTCTGTAGCCCCAAAGTATGAGCGTATTACATTCTCATTTATGGTTTGAGTCCATTTTATACGCTGCACACTTCCACCGATAGCGGGGACCCTGTCAGAGACCGGTGGGCCTCGAGGTCCTAAGCTGGCCGGTGGTCGGCCTCGTCCGCGCCGACGCGCAGGTGGTGGTGTCGTCGGCGGCGAGAAGTATTCGTCGCTCGAGCTCGACGCAACTGCAGCTACCGGAATCTCTAGACTCGCGGCTGGCGCAGGTCCCGGCGGCTGCGAGGCGGAGCTCAGCGACGAACCCGAAGATGGTGTTGGTGCTGCTTGTGGTCGTGCCCGGTGACGTGTCAACATTTTATTTCCTTATTTGCAATTTGTTTTTCCATTTAGTGTGTTTTTTTTATTTCCATGTGGTGCTATTTTTTTTTTCTTGATGTATTTGTTATTAAATGCATTGTTTCTATGGTTTTTTTTTAATTAAAATCAATAAAAATACGGGATGAAAAATTTCTCACGTCAGTTGGCTTGACAGCCGAGCCACAAATTATTATTATTGTTATGCTTTTCTATTAAATCCGACCAAGCAAAGCACCAAAGTCCTATTTCAGTAAGAAAAAGGTATCGTAAGATTTGCCGCGGGGTGGGAGAGTTACTATGATTTTCAAGATCACTATGCTCGCGCTAATATCCTAGGTTCTTTTATTTTATTTCTTCCTTGAATGTTCTTGCATTCGACAAAGCATTTACTATTTTGGCATGAAACGCCAAAACAAATTTCGCAAACAAATTTGAGCTTGCTGCATCCTACACTAATGTGTAGAATCTAATCTCTAAAAAACACTTTTTTACAAAATAATAAAACCGACTTTCTAAAACCCAACACTACAAAGTAAAAAATTAATTTAATTTCAGAAGTTAGTGTTCAAAAACGAAACAACCAAAAGCACAGACTTCTGAAATTTTTGGAAGTCGGTTTTATTAGAAAAAAAAAAGTTTTTTATATTTGTTACCCCACCCCACCTCAGTTCAGTTTTTTATTTTATTATTGCAATAATAGATGCATCATAAAAACCATGATACATACATTTGGTGTAGGTTAGAAGTTAGCATGTGGAAAATTACAATAATAATATTGAAATACCTAAGATTCTAATTTGCTTGGAAAAAAGAAAGAAAAATTTTAAGTGTGGGGTAACGTTTAAAAACAAAGCCTACGTTAAAGATTGTAACTTGCAACAGATAGACTGACGTACCGTACCTATATACTTCTGAATGTGAGCTACAATATACACTCCTTTACAAAAAATAAAATTGACTGTCAACCCGAAAATGCAGTTGGTGGTGGCATTAGATCAGTGATCGAACTGCATCAGACTACTCAATTAAAAAGCGACTCATTTCGAACTTTTTAGTTGTATTTAGCGGTCGGGTTTTTTGAGAAACTATTTTTTTTTATTTCCTTCTTTTTGTTGCGTTATGTATTTTTGGAATCGTCTCCTCGAGCCCTTTATCTTAATACTCCACTCGACAGGTTTTCAAAATTAAAAATTTATTTAAGGCATAATATGCCGCCAAAAATCGGCCATTTTATTTTTTATATACCCAGTGTCACTTTCACAATTAATACGAATCTAACGACGCCTTTGAAGCTAAAATCCTTCGAGACGTTTAGGCTACAGAGCGAGCCAAACATTTGAATTTGGCGCTAATAATCTGCCATTTTGTTTTTTTATTTTGATATAGCTAGTGTCATTCTCACAGTAAATACGAATCTAATGAAACTTCTCAAGCTAAAATCCATCGAGTCGTTAGGCTCTAGGGCGTGCTAAAGAAATATACATACATACATACACTCAAAAAACATAACCTTCTTTTTTTCGCAGTCGGGTAAAAAACGGGACACCTCACAGTCAGAAATTTCTTATTATCAATGAGAATCTAGCTACACTTAGATCCTGGAATCGGTGTTTTAGTCAATTTAAAGAGAGAGCCGTTTAAAATGGATTTTTTTATGGGTATAGATGAGAATCAGTATTTTATGGTATTTTAATATAAACAGCCATTAAAAAAAAAATAACGAGTATGACCTCCCCTTGCAGCGATTACGGCACGTAATCATCTTGGCATGCTTGCCACTTGGCTTTTGATGATGTCCTTTGGAATGTGTTCCCACTCAGCCGACAGATCGTACTCGCCTTTTAGGAGGTACAATGTCCAGACGTGTTCAATGGGGTTAAGTTCGGGGCTTTGCGCTGGCCAATCCAAACGACAAATACTGACCTCTTGCATAAAAGCATCTACGTCGCCAGAACGAGCATTATCGTCTATGGAAATAGCATCTTCACTAATTACAGTCAGGGCGGGTTGTGCATGTTGGCAAAGGATTTCTGTTATGTACACACCCTCGAGGTGTGCCCGGCTTGGTCTGAGCCGCGCCGCAGTCTGACTGCAGAGATCGGACAGGACCTCTCACTTCCCAGCGTGGTCAACGCCATGCTGGAGAGTGAGGAGTCCTGGGCAGCGGTCGCCTCCTTTTGCGAGGACGTCATCTCGCAAAAGGGCGCGGCGGAGCGCGCGCGGGAAGACGACCCTCTCGCTGCGCCACTCTGAAGGCGAAGAAGAGGTCGGAGAAGACGTCGTCTTCTCCCTCCTCATGGTGGTGATAGGCGGGCGATAGGCGCGCCCGCATTGCACTCCCCCCACGGGGAGGACGTGAGAGGCCCGTCGTTTTAGGCGGGTTGTCGTCGGAGGAGGACTGGACGCCAAGGCTGCGCCGATCTCCCAGTCCTCCTCCACTCGGACGATGCGGGAATGCCGCTGGATTATTTGAGTGGGTATACCGGGTCAACCCGGGGAGTCCCACATACCTCTCCCATTTTCCCATTTTTTCCAAGCGCAAAAATAAAATGATTATGAATTCTACCTCAGTACGAAAGCTGGAAGTTACGCCCGCCTATGACGGACTAAACCATAACCGATTCTCTTCCGTAAGGCATAGCGTTCCATAATTTCTAGCGAACCTTACCTAATTGAGAAATCCGGTGCTCACGGAGTAACTTGGGGGGCCCGCGCTGGTCATTGATTTAATATCAGCCGCTAAAAGCCTCCTCCTCACAGTCCATAGGCTGACTTTTGCTCTTCGTACCTCATCAATGTTTCTTTTTAGGTCTATAGGGAAGATGCAAATACAGAATTCATGACAATCTATATCTATACTAATATATAAAGCTGAAGAGTTTGTTTGTTTGTTTGTATGTTTGTTTGTTTACTTGAACGCGCTAATCTCAGAAACTACTGGCCCGATTTGAAAAATTCTTTCAGTGTTAGATAGCCCATTTATCTAGGAAGGCTATAGGCTATATATCATCACGCTAAGACCAATAGGAGCAGAGCAGTAATGAAAATTGTGACGCAGACGAAGTTGCGCGGTTGGACTAGTAATGAAATAACGTGAATCGGAACGAATTTAAAAACAACAATCAGTGTTTAGTGACGTCACTTTATGTCTTTGAGTTAGGACAGTTCATGACAAGTGTCAGACAGGAGTGACTCAACTTCTTTTTTCGGGCCAAATGTCAAACTGTTAGTTTATAACCGCAATTTTGATAAGAAATTAAAGCGTTTTTTTTTATTTAAAATTATGTATGGTCCATTTTACATAGAATCCTTTAAAATGGAAGCAAGATGAAATTGTTACATGTTCCCTATTGCAGTTGCATTTGCGGTTCCTCAGCGCCTGAGTCTGCAAAACCGTGGCATTGATCATAGTACAGACACTAGCGAGTAGGTAATGAGCTGTTCTGTATTGCAGCCGCTTTTGTTAAAACAATGTCTTACGAAACCGATCACAGTGCAGTCAGTTTCCAAATGTCTGTGGTACTGTGGTTGCTGGGGAGTTTGTTGGCTACTTCTTCTCCACAGCTAAAACACTAGGAAGTGACGACGGGTGGGCGTTTTGGGGGAAACGTTGATGTTTAAAAAGTGCTGGCACTCAGCCTAATTTGAATAAACGACTTTTGATTTTGATTTTGAGTCGTGTTTGTAATGATTTATACATACGTAACCCGGCTGTGCTACAGAACAGCCACTGTCTGTGTTGCAGCCGCCTTTGTATTTACGCAAACGTGGCCTCTATCTAATTAGGCTGTATGGCAAATTCACATTGCCTTCTATAAAAGATTACGAAAAGAATCGATGAAGCTTTTTTAAATATTTTGTAGATTAAACTGCTAAGAGATTTTTTTCTATCAATTTATGGTAAAAAAAGTTGGACGTACGAAAAAGACGTTACTGATATTAGACGTTTTATTACCACTATGTGTATTAACGACGTTTACAATTCATTGTCTTAAATAATTTCATTAAATTATTTATTTTTACTAGGCCATAACTTTTTTTCCACAGCGATTCTAGGTTTGCCGCTGTAGTAAAAGTTCTAGAGAGTAAAAAAACCTTTCCAACGACATATCACTTCACGTTATGGTCATTAGACTAGGCTCCATACATTCTTACCGGTCCTCAAAATGTAGGTTTAAAGCAAGTCACCCACATAATGTGTGATGGACTTTGAACATGTTTACAACCAACCAAAAGTCCAAATTCCATTATTCTTTATCATTTCTGCTGTAGACTGTAGGATTACGTCATTTAAAAAACTTGCATGCGCATGATGACATGACAGAATGTAAAAATAAACAAACGGGTCGCACCTGCCTAATATCTTGCAAATCACGTGTGTAAAATATGCACCTATCTAATTTAGATAATACCTAACATGTTAATTGAATGAGCACAGCACTCCTAAAAATAACAATACTATATTGTTTATCGTATTCAAACCTATTTCTTTAATCTTATTCGAACCGTGCACTATGGTAGGCGCCAGGCAAAATCGGTCATTGACCCACATCCGTACAATTTAAAAACCCATTTCAGTCGCTGTTCCAAAAAAAAGCGGCAGAATGAAAACTTGATTACGTGCTTCTCTCTCTCCGTCTTATGAATTTTTGATCAGGTCACGTGCCTGACGTGAGTTTAACATTTTTTACCCATTACAAAAAAAGTGCACGATGCCGCTAAAGAAGTTTTCACTTATAAAAAATAAACATTTTTATTTCTTTTTTATTTGCAAAATAATTAAGACAAACGTATATCTGCTATTTATCGAAGGTCGTTACTTGGAAAAAAAAACAATTTAGATAAGAAATTAAACCTTGTAAAATGTACGATCATGTATTGTATACCTACCGGACTTTGGTCGACCGATACTGTTGTTTACATACAGATAAGGTCCGGTACATTATAATCATCACAATGACTTGTTCGTGAGACAGTACCCGACCCAACAGTGACTGAAAGGTGT
This sequence comes from Lacanobia oleracea, assembly GCA_950371165.1. Lineage (NCBI taxonomy): Eukaryota > Metazoa > Arthropoda > Insecta > Lepidoptera > Noctuidae > Lacanobia > Lacanobia oleracea. The sequence goes on along the minus strand of OX493391.1, from coordinate 19,514,060 downwards.
TCTTAAAAATTCAAAGTGGAGCTACTAGGACATGTGGGGTATCATATGAAAGAGCACTATTTGCACGTTCTCAAATATTTTTTCTTTTTTTGAAGCCGCATGGTTTTCTTTTGGCCTTATCTTGGTAGGCAAGTAGGTACTTGGAAGCCATTCCCTTGTATTCATATTTCTGCCCTCAAAAGGTTTAAAATGTTTATCAGAAAACGAATACAGAAGATATTTCGATATTATCTCACATGCATATTCAGTTTAATTAAATTTAAAAGTTTTGTAACTACTGTTGTTAAGTAAACACAAAAAATGAGGTACTCAAAGGAGGTTAGTTTCAGACCAACAAAAATTATTGAGAACCAGTTTTGGGATGCCAAAATATTTTTTTTTTGATAGCATAGCAAGCATTCGACCTTGTACAAGATGTTTTAAATATTATGTGTACCATGCAAGTGTTTAGAAGTACTTCCATGGTAGCTAAAGCCACAAAATTGCACATACATTACACGGTACATCAGCAACAGTACCAAATCGGCAGAAAATAAAATAAAGATAGTTTGGAAAGTTATAAACAATGAAACTAACAGAAATAAAGAACGAAACACGTTTACCGGAGACTGCACATGGTGTCAAATCTCTAATTTAGAAGTAGCTCAAGAATTTGTAATTTTTTACCAATATACCAACAAAAACTACGGAAGCTTCAAATTCTTCACTCGAGTTCTCAGATCACATTTATTAAGAGCAAACGTTCCAAGTTGTACGGTTGAATTCCAATTCAAACATTACACTCTATGAAAGTCATAAAAGTTTTCCAGCAAATCAAAATCAAATTACATTCCCAACAACAAATGGAGAATGTCTAATAAATAAAAATTGAGACTATAGCACCATTCTTGGTTTAATATTTAATTTACGTGTGGACCAAGGAGTCTTTCCGGATATAATGAAATATAATAAGGTAAGACCACTAATCTGGCAACAGCAACGACACCAATAATTATAGACCTGTGTTACCAGTTTTTCGCAAAGTTTTTGAAAAAGTAGTGCTCAATCAGATGCTCAATCATTTTACAACCAATAAAATCTTACACGATCAACAGTGTGGTTTCACCAGGGTTTGTTGTATAACTGACGCTGGTGCCACGTTGTTAAAACACATGTATACAGTGTGGGAAGAGGCGCAAGATGCCATAGGAATCTTTTGTGACCTCTCCATTTGATTGAGTAAATCACGAAACCTTGCTCCTAAAACTAGAACATTACGGACTACGTGAACCTGCACTCAGACTAGTCAAATCTTACTTAAGCAAGAAAGTTCAAGTAAATGGTGTCAATTCACGGGGTTTTAAGTCAAAAAGAGGATACCACAAGGCTCAATACCACGAGGCTAAAAAAAGAGGAAAGGACCCAATGGTCCTTTCCTCTTTTTAGTATATATAAATGACCCCATATTTCAAAAAATCTACCTCAAATGGTATTGCTGACGATACGTCCTTAATTTTTAAAATAAATAGACGTTACATAAATCTTGACGACACTAACGCCCTACAGCAGGCCCAAAATTGGTTTACTGCTAATAACTTAGTATTAAATGGAAAAAAAACTAAATGCATCAGATTTGTCTAAACAAATTTTAAAAGTAATGATTGCGACAAAATATTGAACAAGGAGAAATTTGAATTTTTCGAAAACACGGCTTTTCTGGGGATCATGCTTGATTCAAGGCTACAGTCGGGTCCTCATTTAATATCTCTTGTGGGACGGCTAAGTTCAGCAGCTTACGCTGTCAGAAAAATTCGTCAATTTACTGATATAGATACCGCGAGGCTAGTTTATTTTAGTTACTTTCGTAGTATCATGTCTTACGGTATCTTATTGTGGGGAAGAGCTGCAGACATCGAGTCTTCCTGCAGAAAAGAGTCATCACAGCCACATACAATCTCTGTCGGCACGATTCCCTTGGGAAACTATTTAAGGATATTAAAATCATGATGGTACCTTGTCTATCAACAGAAGAAGACGCCCCAGGCGTCGGGAGTCGCAGGACGATTCCCGGCCGCCGTAGGCGCGGGCCTGCGGACGGCGAGCAGTGGGTGGCTCGCCGTCTGATCAGAACTAGGCCCGGGTCGGCGGCGCGCTGCGATCCCAGCGCGCCTCAAAGAGATGTCAGCGTGGAAGACGGGTCCCGCTAGGGCAGGTGCCTGCTGGGGCTGCGGAATCTGTTCGAAAGAGGTGCCGTAGCCTTGGAACGCAAAGGGCACCAGGAGGAACACGGATGGGTTTTAGTCAGTAAGAGTCTGACACTCCCTCTTGCTTCACCCAGAGCGGGAGGAGTCATTTGATGATTTCCCATCCTTAAAAAAAAAACTTTGTCTTTATATTTACCACAACATTATGTATGATTGGAGAAATCTTCATCTTTTATTATTGATTAGTGACAGGCATAATTTGAATAATGGAAATAGCAACAAATTCGATTAACCCCGATCCAGATTGGCTAAAGTACACATTTTTTTTATGGGGTACTGATTAAAATTTTATAATAAATAAAATACCAATTGGATATTATTGTCGAACTGAATGAGAGAAAATTTAAAGCATGCATAAAACGCACACTGTGTAGACAAGCATATTTTAAAAATGCCGGTGCATTTTTACATGAAAACTTTAACTAGTGGACCCCCGCTAGTTAAAGTTTTCATGTTTGAAAGAGATGCTCATCCTCTTTTTTATTTATAATAATAATTTATTTTTTCTTTCTCTACAATAATGTCTACCTTGTAGAAGTAAATGTTTTTTTTGTTAATTTTTCATTTCTTGTCATTGACAACCTTAGTTTTGTGTAAAGTACAAGTATATTTTTCAAACTTTGTAAATGTGAGGACCATGAAGCTATTTACGTATTATGTGATAAGTTATAGTTTTACATGTTGGACATAAACGATCATAGTGATGAAGAGCATGTCATGCTCACTCAAATGTCTCGCTGATGGTGGCACGTGTGTTGGATCATTCGGTTCCCTATAAAATGGTTGAGCTGAATGGTGCCGATACATGCGTCATGTTCGTAAACGGGCGCCGTCAGTTGAGACACTTGAGACTCCGATGCGCCACCGGTACATGGTGGACATCCCACCCATACGCACAAAACGTTTTGGGAACACATTCATAGTGCGTACAGCTAAGGAGTGGAATTCCCTGCCGGAGTCTGTGTTGGTTATTTCTAGGCAAGCGTGCTCCATCTTCGACCACATCCTCGCTTACCATCAGGTGAGATAGCGGTCAAACGCGTGCCTATCATTAGTAAAAAAAAATAAGTTTTTTGTTCTTTGCATTGTCCTCACATGCAGAAGGAACAAGGATATGTAACTTAGAATTTTGTAAAAAATAACATGATTTTAAAGAGTGTCCGTTTTTGCACGTTCTTCTCCATAGAGATATACGCTTTAGAACGTGTCATCATCTGCCTAACCTTTTCCCAACTATATTGGGGTCGGCTTCCAGTCAAATCGGATTCAGCTGAATACCAGTGTTTTATGTGGAGCGGCTGCCTACCAGACCTCCACAACCCATTAACTGGGTAACACGGTATTTCTTTGGCAAGACTGGAGTCAGATTTACTGGCTTCTGAAAATCCGTAACGACTGCTACAGATCTACAAATGACAGCCGGGACCAACGGCACGGAGGAAACTCGGTATGTTAAGATGGTCACCCATCCACGGACCAACCTTGGCAAGCGTTGCTTAACCTTTAAGATCGACCCGTGCGGACGCTTTAGAACGTGTAAATAGCTTTATATTTTTGACTGACCAACTTTGGCATTTCATAAGTGCCTGTAAATGGTTTGTTTAAAATAAATTCTTTGTGAATACATAAAAGCTCTATTGCTTACTGAATATACAAGAATAAATGAATTTTAACCTAATGACTATAGTCACGTGGCGGTCTTATCGCTGTCAGCGATATCAACGTGATAATCTTTGAACGGGCTGAAAGATTTTAAAATAAAAAGGGAGTGCAACTTTTTTGCGTAGGCAGTCGCCGATTATCTTGCCGGCCCGCACTGGTTGTAGAACACCATTTGATTACAAACGTCAATGTATTTGGCCGATTATTGAGTAGCACGTGCGAGTGTTGTGATTCAAAATGATTTTGCTATTAGTATCTGTAGTTGCTGTGTTAGCTTTGTTAGTGTCGTGGATTAATTTGGTTAAGGAAAGCCGCCGGTTTAACGTGCGAGGACCATCGCCCTGGCCTCTAGTGGGAAATGCTCATCTGTTCGTTGCTAAACCTTCAGGTATGATATTGTTATTACGTTTTTTTAATTCAGAAAATTTTGTAATATTTTTGAATACTTATCCTGTATTCATCTATTGACATAGAATGATATATTTTTCAATATTTCATTAAAAAAAAAACATTTAAAAAATTGTAGCCCACCGGTATCGGGAACAGGATCCAAGCTACCGGTGGCCAGGGCTCCTGGGAGAGGAACCTCCTAACTATGCGCGCCGTTTCCAAGAGTACTTTCTGAATCAATCAAGCCATTTTAATATTTATTTAGATAATGATGAATTTTAGGAATATTGATTTATAATCTTTTAGTGAATTACACATAAATTCGAATGAAACTCTCTCATAATAGCAATATTTTTGCTTTTTATAACCAATTGATTAAGGGCTGATTTTGCAATAGTCCAATAATTTCTACCCGAGTAATAAAAATGGCCATCTGACATCTTTTGTATGAAAAATATGTCAATCTGACGTATTTATTATTAAAATAAACGTTAGCTGATTATTAAAAATCAGATCTAAGAGTTATAAGAAATTAAATCTGTAGGCAGTTCATTAAAGCCAACATCATCATATCAGCCGAAAGATGTCCACTGTTGGACAAAGGCCTCCCTCAAGCGTAGTCACAACGACCGGTCCTGCGCGTAAAGTAATATATAATTAAAAAAAGAAAATTGTATATAAGTAATTATATGGAGTGAGTTTTAAAAAGTGTAAAAGAAACTAGAGCGCCGTAAATCCAATAAAATAAAACTGGCCAGGTGCGAGTGGACTCGCGTGTAAAGGGCCGTCCACACAAATTCGGGTTAGGGCTGTCCAGATTGATAAAACTCATGGTTGACGCTACTACGGGTTATCCGAGTTTCCGTCAGGGACGGACTATTCGAGTTCTAAGTTATTATTTTTCTTTTTTGTATTTAAATAATGTAGATTAGATAGATCTATAATAATATAGTATATAAAGCTGAAGAGTTTGTTTGTTTGCTTTATCGCACTAATCTCAGGAGCTACTGGTCCGATTTAAAAAAATCTTTCAGTGTTAGATACCCCATTTATCGAGAAAGGCTATAGATTATTACGCGCCAATAGGAGCGAGCAGCGATAAAAAATCGGATAGCACTGTCAGAGCGTTCGTGCGTCCGTGCGTGATCCGCGACACTGAAGATCCGGAACCGGAACCTCCCGACTCGGATATGTGTGAGCAAGTTCGTTCAAATTGTATGTAACCAAATTTTCTCCGTCCCGGCCGTGTCCAGTTAGGGACGGGAACCTGGATGCGTGTGGACGGCGGCGCTTAAAGAGTTCCGAACGAATTTTTTTTTTTTAATGTTATTTTAACACTATAGACTTCTAACAGGTTTTCCTGTGATCTGTAGCTTAACAATTATTATCTGCATTTTTAGTTACTTTGTAGTTTCGGAGATAAGGGGGGGGGGGAATAGTAATTTTTTGGCTAATTTATTGAATAGCTTTATAACTATTTATTTTAAAATTATGAAAAAATTAAATATTTATTGATTAAAACTTGACTCACTAGTAAAAATACTGTACAAAGGCAGACTTAATTTAGACATTTTCTACCAGTTGACCTTAGGAGGGGGCAGAGACAACTTGGCAGGTGCAACAGGAAAGACAAACAGAAAGGAAAAGAAATACAATCATAAATACATAGATACATACCTACACATAAAAAAATAATAACGAAGTTTAGAAAAAAACTAATTCAACGAATTAATTGTTTTGATATTACCAACTTCTTGCAAATATGATGAATAGGTTCACTGTCCACACAGCAGACACAATAACTAAACAAGCAGCGAAAACCAACTGTGGTTCATGGGACTGTGAACCGGTTTAAACCCATGAAATAATTTGACATATCAATGGAAACGCTCAGTCTATTTTGTGACACGGCACATTTTGGGCTCGAAGTTATTTACCTCCCGTTTTCACCTGACGAAATCTGTACCGGACGGGCGTGATCGACTGGAACGGGGTTGTGATGGGGTAGGTCTATCCTTTTTCTTCTCCTCCGAAGTGAACTGTGACCGACCGACGACGTCCAGCCGCGCTGACGTCCTGTACCGAAAACTAGGGTTCTCCGCACCACACGTACAACGTTCTTCTATCTTGCCAAGTACTTGCTGTCTTCGGGGTAGATTGGGGTGCAGGGTGAATGCTTACCAGGGTTAAATAATAGGCAGGAATTTGAGGACACTGCAGCTAATGGTTTAAGGGCAAAGTCGCGAGTACTGTGATTCTATTTATAGATTCTAGGGTTTCTTCTGCCGGTGACTACGAATTGGCTATTTTTAACCATTTACTAAGGTACGAGGATACTTTACCGTAACGAGGCCCAAAAACCACTAACTGCTTCAGTTTATTTTAACTGCAAATTTTTACTATGGTTCTATGACATTTTCGGCTATATCTAGGTCTATTCTAGGTCTGGATGGGGGTTGACGCACCTCTATTCAAATCCCCCGAAATTCCCCGTCGAACGGGTTGGAAATCAACCCCTCAACCCTGCCCACTAGTGGGCTTGTTGCATTTAACTATCAAAAATATCACAAGTCTTGAGCTTGCTTACTATTTGGGGTTGATTCCCCGAAAAACTGTGCCCCATGGGCTATGAAACTATCTATATTCGGGTAGGTGCATCATCCCTCCATCCAGCTACACAACTTACCAAGCCACCCCTCCAAGGGTGGAGGTACTATAGGTCAGGAACCCGGGAGAGGATAAAAAACTATGTTTATCTTCTTATCTATTTTGTGGCTTTATGCCTTGCCTGACCATGAAGATGTGTACATATCTGGATAGGTCTGAGTGCCAGCTTTCCAGTGCCTATGGTTTAAGACCTAAATTCCTAGATGCCCTAAAAACTTAGCACTGAAGGTGCGTGTACATGATGGTTTTCTTCAACCACCCTACTATGTTCGAATGTGAAATGACTATTTTGTGTATACCTTCGATTTGGCTGATTTCCATCAGCCAATCAGAACACGCCCTCAGGGTGCTATCGGGAATGTGTAAGGGAAATGTGTAGCCCTACCTATTGACTATAATTTTCTTTGAAAATATGTTTTCCCCAGAACATCTTTTACGTGTTTGGGGAAAACGACAAACATATGACTTTAAATTGATTACATAGCTTACAAACTATCACTATGCAAGTACATAAGCTTCTAAATTCAGTACATAGGCCTACGACTATAGGTACATAGGTACTATCTATGCGAGTTATACAATGTTAAATGCGTCTCCGCGAACATTTCTATTGCTATTTAAGTATATAAGCTTCTAACTTAAAAAACATATAAGCTTACGAATATGAGTACATAAGGCCGTTTATGCGAGTTATATAAATCAAAATGCTCCGTCGCGAACATTTCTCCCGCCGTGCAGCGCAGTGACGACTCGTTGCGATGTCGGCGCGGCGCTGCATCTCGCCGGTGAGCGACGACTGTAGTCGCGTCGCCCGTTGCCACGGTGACCGTTGTCTCGACGCGACGCTCGCCGCCCCGGCGACCGTTGCCTCGATGCTCGCCGACGCGACGCCCGTCGCTCCGGCCCGTAGCTCCGACGCTCTGGATCATTTCGGCAGCGGGATCAGCTTCTTCGCCGGACGCTTTAGAGTGCCGCCAGATGTGCGCACCTCAGCGGTCCGGACCTCTCCATCCGTCCCAGGGAAGACTGCGGTGATGCGGCCTCGCGGCCACGTGTTGCGAGGCAGCTGGCCGTCTGCGATGAGCACAGGGTCGCCCACCTGCAGACCAGGGCCACGGCTGTGGGGCTCCCGCCGGTGTTGGAGCTCGGGTAAGTACTCCCTCACCCAGCGGCGCCAGAACTGGTCGGCGAGCGCTTGCGAGCGCCGCCAGTGCTTCCTGCTGTCGACGTCTTGCTCGGTGAACACGCCGAGTGTTGGCAGTCTGGCCGAACCACCGAGTAGGAAGTGGTTCGGCGTGATGGATTCGTCGTCTTCGCTGTCGACTGACACATGTGTCAGCGGGCGGCTGTTTACCGTATACTCTGCCTCACACAACAGTGTGGACAACACCTCTTCGTGTGGGTGTTTCTCTGTGAGTACGGTGTACAATGCGGACTTCACGCAGCGGACTAGGCGCTCCCAGGCGCCTCCCATGAATGGCGCGGACGGAGTTATGAAGCGCCATGTGATGCCTCGACGACTAGCCTCTTCTCTGCAGGCGTCTCGAAGCTCGTTGTCGGCGCCGTGCATGTTGGTGCCGTTGTCGGAGTATATTTCTGTTGGGCAGCCCCGGCGCGCAGCGAAGCGGCGCAGAGCTAGAATTGCCGAGTCTGCGCTGAGGTTGGCAGCAATTTCGAGATGTACTGCCCTGGTGGTGAGACACGTGAATAGGGCCACGTATCTCTTCTGGTGCTGGCGACCGACGGTGACGGACAGTGGACCAAAGTAGTCGAGTCCAGTGTACGTAAATGGTCTCTGGTGATGAGCCAGGCGAGTCTTCGGATGGTCGCCCGTGGCGGGCACAGGAGCGTGTGCCTTTCGAATGCGACACTGCAGACAGCGTGTCACCATCATCTTCGCTGTGGGCCTCAGCTTGACAACCCAGTAGTGTTGACGTACCTCGTTGATTGTCATCTCGGTTCCACTGTGTTGCAGACTTCTGTGTGTCCAATCTATGTACAGCTGAGTGATGCGGTGATCGCCGTGTAGTATAGGCGGACGCTTGACTTCGTCGGCTATCTCGTCGGTTTTTTCTATGCGACTTCTCAGATGTATGACGTCATCTGTGAGTTCTATTTGCAGCGGACGCAATCGGCTGTCGTCTTCTATCTGTTTGTTCTCTCGCAGACTCGTCAGTTCTCGGTTGAACATTTGTTCCTGTACTGTTTGCACGAGTAACCTCTCCGCTTGTCGGAGGTATTCGGCTTCTATTATATTATTTTTTGACGCCACTGTGGACGTCACTGATGCTTTAGGAGGGGGCTTAGCCGTCTTTGTACGTTTCCTCCAATCTGGATCCGATTCCTTGTCTTTCTGTGTTCTTTTATAGAACGTTTTCTCTGTCGGTCCTCGAGTGATTGAGACGAAGCGCAATACGTTCGCTGTCGCTCTTAGGAGTCGTTCCCACTTCGAGAATCTGGCCGGATCGGGTATGACCTCGGAGAGTCTTCGGTCTGTTTTCTGTTTGATGTTGACGGTTAGGGTTCTCTCTTCACCCGTCTGATCGTCAATCGGCGGTTTTTCAGTTGGCCACGACATCGGTTCTTCATAGAGAAAGCTGGGGCCACGATACCATTCGTGCGATGAATTGAATTCCAATGGTACGTCACGAGTGGCAATGTCTGCCACGTTCCTTTTCGTGGGTACCCATCGCCAGTCTTCGACTTTGCTATTTTCTTCTATGGCGGCTATTCTGTGGGCTACGAAGGGCTTGTACACTCGAGCTCCTCTTCTAATCCAGGTCAGCACGGTTTTGCTGTCTGACCAGTAGGTTACGGAGTCCGGTTTTACTCCGTGCTCGCGTATCACAGCTGCAGCCACGCGGGTTCCCATCACCGCGGCCTGCAGTTCGAGTCGAGGTATCGATTGCAGCTTGAGTGGTGCCACCTTTGCCTTTGCCATGACGAGGCTTACGTGCGTCATGCCATCTGACGTGGAGATCCGCCAATACACTGCTGCGGCGAATGCTTTCTCGCTGGCGTCGGTGAAGACATGGACTTGGGTCTCTGTTGCTTCACTATATCCCGGGTAACATCTCGGTACTGTGATGTCTTTGAGGTTTTCCAAGTGTCGGATCCAACCTCTCCACGATGTGGCCAGGTCTGTATCGAGTGACTGATCCCAGTCGACTCCTCTTCTCCATGCTTCCTGGAGTATTTGCTTGGCGCGTACTGTGACTGGTGAGGCTAAGCCAAGCGGGTCATATAATGACATAACTATTCTGAGTGCCTCTCTTTTAGTGGGTACGTCTTTCTCTAAGACTCCACTCGGTAGACGCGCTAGGGCCAGGTTGAAACCCAGCGTGTCTGCACTTGGTCTCCAGATTAGACCAAGTATCTTTTCTATATTTTCTGTGTCGCCGATATTGACGACATCTGTTGGCGTTTGCGACGGCTCTATTTCTTTTATGACGTTGGCGTCATTCGATACCCATTTCTTAATTTCAAAACGGGCCTGTTGGTGTATTTTCTTCACCGCTTTTGCTATGCGCGTCGCTTCTTCTGTGGTCCTGTAGCTATCCAGATAATCGTCCATGTAATGATTACGAATGATGGCTTCAACTGCCTCTGGTTGCTGTTCTATGTGCATCTTCGCGTTCCAATCTTTCGCGAAGATAGCTGTACATGGTGAGCTGGCCGCGCCGAATATGATTGACGTCATTCTATATTCTTCGGGAGCTCCCACTCTTCTGTCGCCTCTCCACAGATATCGGAGGGCGTCTCTGTCCTCTTGTCGGACTTTCACCTGCATAAACATTTCGGCAATATCGCCCGAAATGGCTATGGGGTGTCTACGGAACCTCATCATGACGCCGGGCAGCGACTGTAACAGGTCTGGCCCTGTGAGTAGGAAGTCGTTCAAAGACATTCCATTCGATTTAGCTGCGGCGTCGTGTACTATACGGAACTTCTCTGGCTTCATTGGGTTGAAGACATCGAAATGAGGTAAGTACCAGGTTCTTCCTGGTGTACTATTTTTGGGCGCCTTCTCGGCGTACCCTTTCTGTAGGAGCGAGTCCATCTGTTCCGTATATCTATCTCGAAGAGTCGAATTATTATCGAGTTTCTTCTCTATAGAGACAAGCCGCTTGTGGGCTGTCCCGTAACTATCGGGCATTTCAAATTTTTCTTGCTTCCATAGCATTGCGGTTTCTATGTGCCCATTTTCTATTTGTTTGGTGTGTCGTTTCAAGATGTCTTCTGCCTTCTTTTCGGGGTCAGAAGTTGGACGTTGCGGATTAACTATTAACGATTCTAATGCGAAATATTTTCGGAGCTGTTCATCAAGGTTTTCGTCTCTTGATGCTGTGTTGTTCACATAGTGCACCTGTTGACCGAGTATTCTATTGTGCGCGCCATGTAAGGTCCATCCCAGAGTCGTGAGTGACGCTATGGGCTGGTGTTTCGGGCCTCTTCTTACTTCACTGGCTAACAATAAGTGCCAGTTGTCTTGGCCGATCAGAATCTTGGGCGCGCCGACTTCGTACACCAGCTGTTGTTTCAAGTCGCTGAGATGCTTGCAGTACGTGACATCTTCCTCTTTAACTGTTTGCGGCGTGAGGTTGAGCTTCGGTATGGTGCGCGCTCTGAACGGCACCCTGTTCTTTAGCTGGCTCGCGAGCTTTACTGTCACTCTGCGTGAGCAAGGAGTGTCGATCATGGTGTCACCGATCGCTCCAATCTTGAGCGGGTCGATGCGTCCTTCGGCTCCGACTTGAGTAGCGAGGTCCTCGTCTATCAACGATACGGTTGATCCATCGTCGAGAAGGGCGAACGTAGACGCCTCTCCCGCCGGTCCAATCACCCGGACCGGTACTATCTTGAGGTAGGCGTGACTCGACGATGTTCGCGAACTGGCAACCACTTCTTTGGTATCTCGTGGTTCGAGGATCTTCGGCTTTTCGGCGGCCGCTGTAGCGAGCTTCTTCTCATAATGGAGTAAGCGATTGTGGCTGGCTTTACATCCCTTGATGCCACATCTGTTCGATTTGCACTGGTGTCGCTCGCGTCGAAACTTCATGCAGCGATAGCACAGATTGAGCTTCTTCGCTAGCTCCCATCTCTGGTAGCTGTTGCCCTCCTTGAACTTCCGACAATCGCGTTCTATGTGCCCATCTTTCCCACATACGCGGCATCTATCGGCCGGTTTTTCTGTTGTTGTGTGGGTTCTCTGTGCCGTACGTCTGTTTGATGGGCCCTCTGTTGCGTTGATGTTCTCAGCGGGAGCAAATGCGCTGCAGAAGCGAGCTTGTTCAGTGATGAATTCGCTGAACAACGATAGATCAGGTAATGACTGATACTTCTCCGTATATATTCGGTACCACTGAACTCGAATAGAGTTTGGTAGCTTCTCTGTCAATGTTCGCATTAGTTCAGCATTGATCAAGTAGTGATCCTTCTTCAGTGCTCGTAACGTGACGATAGCACATCTCACTCGACTTGCGAACGTGCAAATGTCTTTCGGATTCTCGCTGCACCGTGTCAGTCCGCGCAGTCTATCTGTTTCGGCTTGCGCTATCGAGTCCGGTCTTCCGAATTGCAGCTCCAGTTCCTTCATAATATCGTCTGGTCTTGCATGTCCGATGAGTTCTGAGCTCACTGTATCGAGTGCACGTCCGTGTAGGCTCCTTCTGAGCCTTGCTGTGTTCTCGACATCGTTGAAATATCTTCGAGTTGTCTCGTAAATGGCTCGAAACGACAACCATTCTGTGTGTGCACCACTGAAGTTCGGTAAAGTCATGATGACCTTTGACGGTGAGGATGAATTCTGTTCTGTTTTCCTGTCAGCTAGCGATGCTATAGCTGCTGTTAAGTCCGTTATGAACGGCTGTAATCTATTTTCCCCATTGTCTTCTATTTTCTTCGGTGGTGCTATCTGTTTAGTCACTTCATCGACTTTCGGCTCTTGCTCCGGTACTTGCGCTCGACGAGAGTCCACTATCGGTACGGAGTCCACGGGGGGAGGCAATTGCTGCTCGCAGCTTCTATCTATTCTATTCTGTATGTCTCCCTCGGCGGCGTTGGTCTCTCTCTGATCAGGAACAGGTTCCGGTGCCTCTTCCAGCCAGGAACGCACGTACTCGTCGTTCGAGTTTCTGTCTTCTATGTAATCGTCGTCCGATTCTTGTTCGGCTCTCTGAAGTGCTAACTGTGCAAGCTCCAACTTAATCTTGAGTAAGTCTTCGCGTGCTTTCGCGACTTTTCTATAAGACCGCGTCGTCCTTCCCACGGTCGACGGCGGCTTGCTACGTTCGATACGTTCAATACGGGCGTCACCCCGGGTAGTCACCGGCAGGATTCGGCTGTATGTTCTATCTGTTGGCCTCAGTGTACTGTCTGAAGGCGCTTCAAATCTGGTTCCCTTCTTTGAGGTCGCTGGTGGTTCTGTTCGCTCCTCCTGTTCAACTGGAGCGGGGGATGAAGACAATTCTTCGCTGTGCGACTGCAACGGCTGTGTTCCTTCAGTCGTGGATGGTGAACGCGGCGGTAACTGGTGACGGGTGATGGGAGCCCTTTCGGTTGGTTCCCTGTTTAGGTCTACCACCCACGCCTCAGGTGTCTTCCCACGCGACCTCGTGATCGGCATGATTGGTCTTCAAGTCGATTCTTCTTCAAAATTTTCAAAGTTCAAAATCTTCGAAAAATTTTCTATGTTCCGAGTCGGTCTATGTTTTCTATATGTAGAATCTTCTCAAAATTTTCAAAGTCCAAATTCTTCAAAAATTTTCTATGTCCCGAATCAGTCTATTTTCTAAGTGTAGAATCTTCTCAAAATTTTCAAAGTCCAAATTCTTCAAAAATTTTCTATGTCCCGAATCAGTCTATGTTTTCTAAGTGTAGAATCCTCTTCAAAATTTTCAAAGTCCAAAATCTTCGAAAATTTTCTATGTCCCGAATCTGTCTATGTTTTCTAAGTGCAGAAACTTCTCAAAATTTTCAAAGTCAAAAATCTTCAAAAATTTTCTATGTCCCGAATCAATCTATGTTTTCTATGTTCAGATGATCAAATTTTTCTAAGTCCCAGTATGAATCTTCGAAATTTTTCTAAGTCCCGAATCAATCTTTCAAATTTTCTCGAAGTCCAGGATTCCTTAGAAATCTTCTAAGTCCAGACGCGATCCTTCAGTGTTTCAGGAAAACTTTCAAAGTCCAAAGTTTCGGGGTGAGTCCTTAAGGGTGGCTCCCGAAGGGTAGTTTTCTCCAAGGGCAGTCCTCACGATGAACCACGATGCTGAGCTTGAGGCTTCTTAACTGGAACGTATGTTGACGGATAACTTCGGATCCGCCTCAGGGTGAGTCCTTAAGGGTTGGTTCTTGAAGGGTAGTTTTCTCCAAGGGGTAGTCCTCACGATGAACCACGATACTGAGCTTGAGGCGTCTTCGTCAGGAACGTCAATCGACGACTAACTTCGGATCTGTTTTCGGATGAGTCTTCAAGGGATGATTCTTGAAGGGTTGATTCGGGAACGGATACCAATTGACATACTGTTAAGAAACAAGATACGGGGTGCGTATGTTTGGCTCTTGTGCCAAACTATATCGCAGGGCTTCGGTTTGAGTCTTCAATGCTTGTTTCTTCGAGGGTTGATTCTTCAAGGGATGATTCGGGAACGGATACGTTTTGACATACTGTTAAGAAACAAGATACGGGGTGCGTATATTTGGCTCTTGTGCCAAACTATATCGCAGGGCTTCGGCTTGAGTCTTCAAGGCTTGTTTCTTCAAGGGATGATTCGGGAACGGATACGTTTTGACATACTGTTAAGAAACAAGATGTACGGGTGCGGAGATCCGGCTCTCGAAGGACCAAAAAATTTGGTCCGAAATCCGGCTCGAATGGACCAAAAAATGTACCGGACGGGCGTGATCGACTGGAACGGGGTTGTGATGGGGTAGGTCTATCCTTTTTCTTCTCCTCCGAAGTGAACTGTGACCGACCGACGACGTCCAGCCGCGCTGACGTCCTGTACCGAAAACTAGGGTTCTCCGCACCACACGTACAACGTTCTTCTATCTTGCCAAGTACTTGCTGTCTTCGGGGTAGATTGGGGTGCAGGGTGAATGCTTACCAGGGTTAAATAATAGGCAGGAATTTGAGGACACTGCAGCTAATGGTTTAAGGGCAAAGTCGCGAGTACTGTGATTCTATTTATAGATTCTAGGGTTTCTTCTGCCGGTGACTACGAATTGGCTATTTTTAACCATTTACTAAGGTACGAGGATACTTTACCGTAACGAGGCCCAAAAACCACTAACTGCTTCAGTTTATTTTAACTGCAAATTTTTACTATGGTTCTATGACATTTTCGGCTATATCTAGGTCTATTCTAGGTCTGGATGGGGGTTGACGCACCTCTATTCAAATCCCCCGAAATTCCCCGTCGAACGGGTTGGAAATCAACCCCTCAACCCTGCCCACTAGTGGGCTTGTTGCATTTAACTATCAAAAATATCACAAGTCTTGAGCTTGCTTACTATTTGGGGTTGATTCCCCGAAAAACTGTGCCCCATGGGCTATGAAACTATCTATATTCGGGTAGGTGCATCATCCCTCCATCCAGCTACACAACTTACCAAGCCACCCCTCCAAGGGTGGAGGTACTATAGGTCAGGAACCCGGGAGAGGATAAAAAACTATGTTTATCTTCTTATCTATTTTGTGGCTTTATGCCTTGCCTGACCATGAAGATGTGTACATATCTGGATAGGTCTGAGTGCCAGCTTTCCAGTGCCTATGGTTTAAGACCTAAATTCCTAGATGCCCTAAAAACTTAGCACTGAAGGTGCGTGTACATGATGGTTTTCTTCAACCACCCTACTATGTTCGAATGTGAAATGACTATTTTGTGTATACCTTCGATTTGGCTGATTTCCATCAGCCAATCAGAACACGCCCTCAGGGTGCTATCGGGAATGTGTAAGGGAAATGTGTAGCCCTACCTATTGACTATAATTTTCTTTGAAAATATGTTTTCCCCAGAACATCTTTTACGTGTTTGGGGAAAACGACAAACATATGACTTTAAATTGATTACATAGCTTACAAACTATCACTATGCAAGTACATAAGCTTCTAAATTCAGTACATAGGCCTACGACTATAGGTACATAGGTACTATCTATGCGAGTTATACAATGTTAAATGCGTCTCCGCGAACATTTCTATTGCTATTTAAGTATATAAGCTTCTAACTTAAAAAACATATAAGCTTACGAATATGAGTACATAAGGCCGTTTATGCGAGTTATATAAATCAAAATGCTCCGTCGCGAACAAAATCCAAAACGTCACAGTGAACCACCGTCACCTCGAAGCCAGAGATACTCGCTGAAGTCAAAAAGTTTGCTCAAAAACTTGTATGCTCAAAAGCATGCCCACTTTAGGCCCACGGCGTGGATGATCCACGGGCCAGGCTCACACGCCATCTAACAGACGAGCTTCCTGACATTGACAGGGGTGAGATTAGAATAGCTCTCGGACTACTACATACCAACAAATCTCCAGGGGATGACAAGATAACCACAGAGCTGCTCAAGGCATGAGGAACACCTGTCTCGACAGAGTTTGTAAAACTCTTCAATTCCGTCATCCACACTGCATGACACCGGAGGCGGCGGATGGCGCAGGAGCGTGGTGGTATTATTTTTCAAAAAGGGCGATAACACGCTCCGCTACAAGCTATTTTCGAGGGTTATCTCGAATCGTCTCGCCCAAAAGTTCGATGACTTCCAGCAGGCCGGATTTAAAAAAGGTTACAGCATCATAAATATCAACAGTCAGTATATCTAGCACCTCCAATTTGCGGATGACATTGTAATCATGGCGCAATCTTAGCAGGAGCTGGGCGGGTGGGTCTCGGGATGAATCTGGACAAAACCAAAGTCATGTACAATGGTCATGTCACCCCGAGACCTGTATTCGTAAATGGTGATAGCCTCGAGGTTGTGCAAGAATACATATTCCTAGGCCAAATTATACAACTTGGGTGGCACAACTTTGAGAAAGAGGCGACCAGAAGAATTCACTTATTCGTGGCGGCATCCCCACAATACTCAATAGTTTATTGCATTCCATATTATGTACATATAGGTGGTATAAATATTGTCAAGATCAATATGGATCCTGTCGGGCACAGCAAAGTTAGGAGACAGGACGAAGACTAAGTAACAATTCATGGAATTAATTAATTATTATTATAGGAATGATGAGATGTTTAAAATGTTAATAGATGTATAATGTATATTATTGTGTGGTGACTTATGTTCCATACTTTAATTTATTTTTGTGATCGTTATTTTTAAATTATGTACTATGTATATTTTAATTAAATTATTTATGCATGTTATTATGTTATTATATTGTTATGTCTATGTATTGATAAAATATATCAGATATTTTATTTATTTTCGTCACCATTATTATTAAATTATGTATTTATTTAAATTAATTATGTATACATATTATAATTATGTCTATGTGTAGTCTTGATAAATGATGTCAGATATTTTAATTTGTTTCTGTCATCATTATTATTAAATTATGTCAGTTATTTCATTTGTTTTTGTCATCATTATTATGAAATTATAATATTATTTAAATTTATTTATGTAGGTAATATCTTTGTATACTAATTAAATGGCAAGTATTTGTATCGTCATCATTTTTAAATTATGTATTAATTCAAATTAATTAAGACCAGTCCCTTAAGACCAGTCTATAACCAGTGTGTCCTCCCCAAAATGACTTACGGAGCTGAAACGTGGTCACTCACTATAAGCCTGGTCCACAAATTCAAGGTTGCTCAGCGTGCAATGGAGAGAGCAATGCTCGGGGTTTCTCTGGTGGATAGAATTCGCAACGAAGTCATTCGCCAGAGGGACTGTCAGGCTCTGACTGACTAAAACCCATCGTGTTTCTCCTAATGCCCTTTGCCTTTCAGAGACGTGGTGACTGTTTCGAACAAATTCCGCAACATGGCAGTTCCTATTCTGTTCTACATCAGGAACTATCCTGATGTAGAACAGAATAGGAACTGCCAAGGAACCGAAGAAGTAAAGAAGTTGTAACTAGTTTGTACTAACAAACTAGTTACAACTTCTTTACTTCTTCGGTTCACTAATTAAGCGATTTCTTCAAAAAGGAGGAGGTTCTATGTTCGGCTGAATGTATTTTTTTTTATGTATGTTCACCGACTTTTCCGCCAATTGTGGACTGATTTAAAAAAATATTTTTTTAATCGAAAGCCTATATATATTTCTGAGGTGGTCCCATTGTCACCAAGTCAGAATCTGATGATGGGATCTCATGAAAATCGAGGGAAACCCTCAAATTTTATAAATTTTTTTTCATGAACGAACGCAAATCAGATATTTGTGCCTGATAATTATCATCTCATGTTGCTGAGCTGATGATGGAAGCTATAAGTCAGGATCTGATGATGGGATCCCATGAAAAATGATTGTTCAGCGATATTTTCGCCAATTTTTAACCGATTTAGATGTTTTTTTTTTGTTTGGAAGAGTATTTTCCCGGAGTAGTCCCATTTTAATTTGGTGAAGATCTGATGAAGAACTTCAGAGGTAGGCAACGAAACTCTTCAATCAAAGGTAGCAAATGGATCGGAATTTCAGAAATAGTATGTCTGTTGATTGTTTACACCAGTTCATAACATAACATCACGCCGGTAACACTAAAAAGTGAAAAGTAAAAAATACAAAAAATAAAACCGACTTCCAAAAACAAAACAGATATTAAAGTTATTTTATACTTTGTTTGTCACGTTTCGTATCTTCTGGACCGATTTATTTTAAGCAAAATGTCAAGGTGCATATAAATTACATTGTTTTTTTGTAAATTAATATAAAACCTTTATAATTTCATAAATATATCTATTAAAAACATCTTCATTTTGTTACAGAGTTCCTAAACTTGGTTCAAAGACTGTCAGAGAAGTATGGGCATGCGTTTCGGGTACATTTGTTGTCCTCTCCTACTGTGATGATCTGCCATTCAAAATATGCTGAGGTAAGTTATATAAACATATTAAATTACTACCAATATGAGTGATTAAGTACTATTACTTAGTCACTCATAAACTTCTATGCGTTTTATGTGTACGAATGAGGCATTTAATGTGTCGAGGAATTAGGTAAGTACTTATTACATTTTTTTTTCGTTATAAAACTCGTTAAGTTAGAAAAGTTTAGTTTTTAAGAAACAATAGTCTCGTTTACGGATTGCAGAATTCACTTAATTTAAAATATTAAAAAATTGACTTTGTCAAAAAATCCGACCGCTAACAATTATTAAAAAGTTCGAAACGAGACGCTTTTCAAGCAGTATGACGCAGTTGGTGGTATCAGATCAGTGATTGAACTGCATCAGACTGATTGAGAAGCATAATGTTGCTGTCGATTCCTTCAAAAGTCTTCTGCAAGATAATCCTGGACAGGTTGTCGAAGAGCGTGGAACCTCTACTACGTAAGGAGCAGGCTGGTTTACGGACACTCGTATACGGACCAGATCAACACTCTTCGTATCATACTGAAGCAGGCATCAAAATGCCAAAGGGAGATTTATCTTACCTTTATCGACTACGAAAAGGCCTTTGATACGTTGCAGTGGTCCAGCATCTGGTCACGTCTCCTAGACATTAGAGTGCCGCCAAAAATGGTCCGCCTACTACAGAGTATCAACAGGAAATATTCTTGCAAGGTGACTTACGACGGCCTCATCTCGGACGACAACGCGGTACACGCAGGTGTCCGCCAAGGTTGCCTCCTTTCGCCTCTCCTCTTTATAGTTGTCCTCGACGGAATTTTGCTTCGCATATACGACAAAAGGCGCCGCGGGATAGAGTGGGATTATCCAACGTCTTAGAAGACCTGGACAACGCCGATGATCTATGCCTGCTGAGTCATACACACGCCGACCTGCAAGCAAAACTGAACGACTTAACATCAACACCCGGAAGACCCAAGAGATGCGTACAGGAGTGAAGAACTCAACACCACTGCTAATTGGTACCTAGGCAGTGGAACGCGTCCACAAATTCACTTACCTCGGATGCGTCATGTCGGAGACTGGAGGAACTAAAAAGGGTATCACTTCACGGATTGCCAAAGCCCGAGCTACCTTCGCGCAGCTAAGATCTGTTTGGCAATCACGAAAACTGACCCGACGAGTTAAACTTTAAATCTTCGTTTGTCAAATCCTTGCTTCTCTACGGGTATGAAACGTGGAAGGAAAACACACAAAGGAAATCTCACGCCAAATTCAGGTCTTTGTCAACCGATGTCTTCGTCGCATACTCGGAATTTACTGGCCCGAAACCATCTCTAACGTAGAGCTGCCAAAGAAATGCCACGAGATCCCGATCGACCGCCAGATCAAGCGCCGTAAGGCGAGGTGGATTGGTTACACGCTCCGAGGGATCCCGATCACATTCCCAAACAGGCTATGGACTAGAATCCTCAAGGAAAAAGGAAACGTGGCTGTCCCCGTCACACCTGACGTGGAGCGAAGTGAAGCGTAAAGCTCAAGACCGTTCGCGGTGGAAGTTGTCTGACGCCCTCTGCCCCAGCTAGGGGACATAGGATCTTATGTCAAGTATTAATTACTATATATTATAAGATTACTTCCAAATGTCATTAGCATATATAATAGTGTATAGGACCCAGCCGAAGTGGCATCGGAAGAGAGTGAGCAATGGTACAGACCACCAAGATAAGTCGATAGAAAGTGACCAGTCTTGCCTATTCAACAGCATCTACAAACAACTTCGACTCAAACATGGTTAGAAGGCCAAATGGCCACTCTAAAGCTAGATACAAACTGGTCCCACGTACGCAACGTATGCAACGCATTATTATATGTGGACTTTTGATTTTATATGAAAAACTGTGCAGTAGAAACACACTTATCGTATGCAACGCAACATACGATACGATACAAAAGCATTGCATACGTTGCGAACGTAGGACAAGAGTGTGTCTCGCTTAACCCTTATTTATTTTAATTTATCATTATCATCATCCATAGCTCGAATACGTGGACGTATTCGAGCTATGGATGATGGCTGGACATGGCTTCTCTGTTCTTGTGTCAATACCCATGTTCCTGTGCCTTCCTTATCCAGGTTATACTCTCGATGGCAATAATTTCGTCTACCTATTTCACCGCCGGATTTCGCCTTTTTTGATGACCTGAGTTATTAAATGATGATGATTTTTATGATTTGGAGGCTAATGAAGTATTGTTTCAGGCATTGGTGTCGAGCAATGAACACATTGCAAAAGGCAAACCTTACCGTTACCTGTCGTGTTGGCTCGGTGACGGTCTGCTCACTTCCACGGGTAAGAACAAGTTCACTTCTAGTTAAACTATGTGATTAAAAACTAGTTTACAGTAATATTTAATTGTTTCACGTTGCGCGTTCATCGTCACCACAGTTTCCTTAGCGTATTGTAACCACTCAGCATCCGTCAGCCCTCGAGGGGGCATAATCGTTTCCAACCATTAGAACCCGTAAGACCCTATTGGCCCAAGAGAAAATAACCCCAAGACGCATTTTTTGCATTTTTAGGCAACGTGATTTTATGTTTGATTCTGGTTCCTTACCAAATAGATGAAAGCGGAATTCTATACAATAAAACCCACACAGTATTTGTATCTATATATTACAAGGTTGTTTAAATATCTATATATTAGAAGGTTGTTTAAATATCTATATATTACAAGGTTTTTTAAATATCTATTATATTACAAGGTTGTTTAAATTCAGCCTATAAAATGTTAATACATAGTATAACATTGTTCTAGGTAGCCTGTTGCAATGTTAACATAATATATGTAACTATGGGCTCTTAAGGAACAATAAAGATTACTAATACACACCAGTTTTTGCATGGAAAAAATGATTTTGAAGGTAATCACGCATAAAAACTGTTAAAAATGCGTGCTTTAGATGTTTCCCTGTGAGGTGTCTTGGAGCGTCGTCATGCATATTTTGACTCAACACTGTACAGCAAAAAATGTACTGTCTGCACTGATCCTGAGCTAAATAATTAATGTTTTTAATTATTTTTTGTAATGTGTAATACGTTCACACGAACTAATTCACATGTAGATTTGTCCTGACGTTTTACAATTCCCTAAAAAAAAAATGTACAATAGACAAATATGGCGTAATCTGCAATTTGTCTGGATTTTTTTTAGGGAATTTTGCTTTATTAAACAGAAACTTGTCGGCCATACAATAATGTAACCCGTTAAATGTCACTTTTCACCAGTAACTTTTTAAAAGTTCAATTGGATTTATAAAACTCTACATCATGTTATATCCGCTAAACATATTAATAAGATCTATATGTTCTGGTGCAATCCGTAATAACGTATTGGGGCGGAGCTACCAAATTTAAACTCGATCTTTCCAGAGCCCAGCGATCTCTTACAAAGGTTATGCATTTTAAACTACACAGGTTTCTTAAAACTGACATTTACTGGACTAGTAATTTGCTTTCAATTAGAAAGATTTATCTCCTCAATATTACCTTAACACTTCAGGTCACTTCCTTTCCGCCCAGCTTTTCAGGGTAGAAGGCGTAGAGATACAGTGGCGCACTCCTCAAGCATTCGAACAGTTTTTGCTAGAAGTTACACGATCCTCGTAAATTTATAACAAACTTAACCTAAAACAAACTTAACCTAAAACTGCTTCACAACAGTAAAAAAATATTACTGATTGGTTGCAAACCCTATAGTATAAGGAAACAGAAAATCTGCTGATCAGGATAACCTGACACATACCTACCGTAACCCCCCCATTCCCATATAAGTATACTGAACTCCCAAACACAACCCATTCACATAACTACACACAATCACACACACCCGCACACTCTATTATCTCACACACAGAGCTGCTATAGTAAATTTTTTGTTTCAATTTTTGCAATTATTATTCTGTTTTCGGTCTCAGCATTGTTTAGCTAATAAATAAGGGATCAAGCGAGACAGCTCCAACACAAGTACCTTTGTAACTTACTGCCTTAATTAATGTATGTTCACAATATCTTGAGATGATAATAAAAACATGTATATTTTTTTTTTATGAAGTCAGTCGTAATGTGTTTGGAAATAGTCTGGGAACTCTGACATATGGCTCACCACGATGGTTCTAAAAGCTTATTAAATTTATTTTGTAGTGAAATTCATTGTCCAGTGAGAGACTGTTGCTGACGATATCGATTGAATTTTTAGTTTCTATTTCAGTTAATCGATCGCCACAACTTACACCTTAGAGTAGGTGCCAGATGAAATTATAATAGTGGTTATTGACCTACATACATTTATTGACTTTCTTTAAATCAAATCTTTATTTTAATCAAAAACAGAAATAAAGACACAAAGCTGTCGTGATTCGACTTCTATCGTGATCTTTTATGTACTCCAGTAATGAAAAACGGTTCACAATTTACAGTTCGGGTATCTACGAAGGGATTCTAGCGAAATGTTCAATGTAATTTATTGCAAGTTTATCTGGCGCTTAACATAACATACTTTTTGAGTTGACATGCTCAACCTTTCAGCAACCGATTATTTAATTATTATTCATCTGTTTTAGGTCAAAAATGGAGGAGTCACCGCAAATTCCTGACTCCCGCCTTCCACTTCAACATTCTTCAGAACTTCCTAACCGTGTTCTGCAAGAACCAGCGGATCCTGACCGAGAAACTAAAAGGAATGGCCGACGGGCGCCCGATTGACATGGTCCCTATCATCGCCTTAGCGGCCCTTGACAATGTTAACGGTACTTAAATGTTTATTTCAAAAGTATGAGATATTTATACAACGTGAAACAGAATAAACGCAAAATCTCTTAATCATTATAAACAACTTTCACTATGGAAGAAACACTGAAATCGCGAAAAAATAATCGACTGCCCTTACATTCATACATAACTCATCAAAGTGTACTGAAGAGCTGTTTTTTTTGTACGCTCGCATAAAAACCTATGATACTAATAAAATTCAAAGCAAGCCCAGTTTATCAGTGATCAAATTAAAATTTGGTTTAAGTAATTGTAAGAAATAAATGCTTGTTTTTGTATTTGTTGCGTCGTAATTTAGAAATTACGAAGTATTTTTTTTAATTACGAGTTTTTTTTTGGGTTAGTGATTTAAGAGTACAACTTTTTTTCTTGTTCTAGAATCCATTATGGGTGTGAGTATAGATGCCCAAAGGGACAGTCAGTCTGAATATGTGAAAGCCATTGAAGAGTAAGTAAATCACTGAATGCACACAAGAGAATAATATGTTATGATTGCCAAAGAGATTATAGTTAGCCTCATAATAAGAGATAATTCAGGAATTATCTCACTGATGAGAAAACGCCTCTCCCATGTCTACCAGTTTTTAAGATGCAGGGCTACCCCGAGGATAGTTATTGGCCCAAGATGAAATTATGTTTTGAAGCAACAGTTTTCAATTGCTATCAAATATATTAATAGGAATGTATGCAGTTTCCTGAAATTATTTTCTATTTACAGAATTTCTGCCATTGTGACAATGAGAATCCAAATACCATTTTTTGGACCAGACGCCATCTTTAATTTACTGCCATACAAGACGAAACAAGACAAGGCCTTGAAAATTTTGCATGGACAGAGTAACAAAGTGATCAATGCAAGACGTGAAGAGTTGAAAAAGGCAAACATAACTACTCTTAATGATAGCAGTGACATTGGTGAGTTTTTGATGATAGGTAATAAAGGCAAGAATGAAAAACGTTAAAAACCTCCCCAAACCTCGATTAGACTACCCTTGACGTGTCTACTTGAGCTAACAGAGCAGGTTTTTTTATGAAATTCTACAAAGTGGTGTTCATTATATGAAAGCTTATTTACTCTTTTAAAAGCCGTTGGTCCCGGCTGTCATTTGTAGATCTTTGGCAGTCGTTACGGATAGTCAGAAGCCAGTAAACCTGACTCCAGTCTTGCCATAAAGTACCGTGTTACCCATTTAATGGGTTGTGGAGGTCTGGTAGCCGCTCCTCGTTAAATATTGGTCTCCAGCTAAATCTGGCTTGACTGGAAGCCAACCCCAATATAGTTAGGAAAAGGCTAGGCAGATGATGATGATTTAGTCTTTTGAAAGGATGCAGAGTGATAAACAGTAAACAGCGTTCATAGTATTTTTTTAATACAATTGATTTATTTCATAACCAGCTGCTTTTTAACGAGATATTAGGACTTTAATGGGGCACTTAATTTTCGAGGTAACGTCTATTTAAAGGTATTTAATCTTTCCCCCCGGGGTAGTGATTTTTAATAAATTTCCACTTTCGAAGTTTATTATTATAATGAGGTAGGTAAAAGGAAATGCACAGATTTTTTTTAGATTTTTATTATACCTGGAAATACTATTTCCAAGACCTAGACTTAAAAGTACAGTCAGGAACTTCGTGTCATCTCAATGTTAAGAACTTTGACAGAAATTACAAAAGTAATGGGATACAATATTGACTTAGTAATAATTAAATTAATGGGTTTTTAATTACAGATATCCTCGTGGTATTCAACAAAACAATTTTTCTTTTTACACACAAAAACACATTGCAATGCGAACATTTACTACGAGGTTTCGACTGAATCTTCTTGAAACTACAAACCTCACACCTTCCCCTGTGTTCTACAAACGTAGGCCAATGGATGCCTCTGTAACCCAAGCGTAAGTCTTTTATAGTGGAAAAGTCAGATTTGCGCATTTTCGAAGGGCCGCTTTTCGCACAGAAGAAGTCTTTCTTTTCTGACTAGCATCTTTCATTGTCATCAAGCCTTGAGTAACAGGGCGTCGAAAATCTTTTACGGTGGTCTGTTCCATAATAAGTCCATGAATGACATACGAATTGACAAATGCGATGTCCAGAAGACCCCAAAACAATCTGTGCCACCATTTCGGAGATTTGCGATCTATGCAGTAAAGGGCTCTCAAATGATCAGATGTATCTACGCCGCCCATATAACTATTGTAATCTTTGACAGCTACAGGGCATAGGCGGACTTGCATACATTTTTTTCTTTACGTGACATAGTTGCCTCTTGGTTCCCATGAAAATTACATTGGTACACAATGCTGTCAATATCTCCAATCAATACTAAAAATATATCAGTCGGTGTGGTACAGTGAGCAAAAAAGTCTTCTACTACTCCAGTATCTGCAATGTATTCCGGTAAAATTGTATATAGGTCCCTCTTTTTCCATTTACGTTTGATTCAAGTAATCGTTGGTTAGTTCTGTGTGAAGACGTATTTGCAGACGGTAGATCAGTCTGAATACTAGATCCAGGTATTAGAGATGAGGGTACCTGATTTATAGGGCATTCTAATACATCTTCATTTGACGGTGACCATGGCGGAACTTCGGCAAAAACACTGTCTAGAGCTCTTTCAAAAACCTCATCGAAGCCTCTTGGTGAGGGTAGTTGAAGATTATCCACTTCAACATCGGACACACCAGCATCAGTCTGGAAGCTCTTCTAACAACAGGGCTTCAGTTAGAGCAGTATTGTTTGTGATATTCTGTAGTTAATGTTTTTTATTATTTTATTAAATATAAAATAATAAAAAACATTCGTTTATAATAAAACAATATACCCACCTCATCGAGTATGTGTAATATAAAAACCCATAATTTTTTATACTAAAATCACCTGACGGTACTTTTAAGTCCGCATCAGTTTTTATCAAATATTCATATAAAATAAAGTGGTAATACATTATAACAGCTTTGAGAAATGTAGTCAATAATATAAACAACGTAAATAGTAAAAAAAGTAGCACTTACCTATGATATTCTATTTATAAAATATTTCCAATGACACAGCACAGCGAAGTGACAAAATGTTCGATAGGTTGTAACTTGATGTTCAAATTTTTCAGCAACATTACGCGGTAATTCAAATAACGCAATGTGATTGGCTTACGAAAACGGTACTCTAAAGGATCGTCAGTTGTAGTTAGCTTAAAGTGTTTTAGAACTTAAGTTATTGGACGAAAAATGTGGAGGTACTTCTAAGTACCGTAAGGAGGGAAAGGGTTAAGATTAGGTACCAAGAAAAAGCCTTCATGTTGACTTACAGAGACCATTTTTTTCTTCGTGCTTAGCAAAATAATGACTAAATGCATCGTGAACAGCAGCCAATTTTTTCGAGGAACTGGATTGTTTATAAATATCTGAGTTTTTAGATGCAAATGCAAGGAAGGAGAGAACTCAACTGAGATAAGAACTACTAAAGGCTAGAAAAAATGGCATCCATGCAATTTTAAGGAATAATAAATTATACATAGACTGAAAACCTACCAACATTAAATAAAACCAAATAAAAAGTTAGCAAATAAATTTGAGCTACCAGGGAAATGACATAATATCGATTACCAGCATTTTCCAAGTTTGCTGCACTCCCGTTCCGGATGAAACTAGAAAGTATACATTTCGTAAATAAAATCGAAACCGGCACACCCTTTTAAATACTTTTCTAGAATATTAAAATCCATATTCTAAAATAGGATATTCTTAAATTCTTCACTACTCAAAATTCTTCATACAAAGCAATAGGTATCATAGCTGGATATTATTCAACTTAATGGATATAAATTCACAGCATCTTACTGCCACAGCACACAAGACGTAAAGAAAATCTATTAATCATAACCATACATATATGGAATAGAAGACAAGAAGAAGCATGCTATCAACAAATACAAAAGAATCTAAGATTATGTTACCACTAAATACTACTTAATATAGGAGGCGCAGATTAATAAAAAAAAAAATCCTTAAAATACATATTTATTTTCGTAGGTATTAAGAACAAACACGCGTTCTTGGACCTGTTGCTGCTGGCTGAAATCGACGGAAAGAAGATTGACGATGAAAGTGTGAGGGAGGAGGTCGACACATTCATGTTTGAGGTGAGTTGTTTTCGTAGTAGGTAATCCCGAGAGTGAATTACGTATCCCAAGAGACAATGTTTGTGGCAATAACTGGTACGAGTATTATAATGAAACTGTTTCTGTAGGGACACGACACAACTACTTCGGGCATCGTGTACACTCTCTACTGTCTTTCGAAGCGCAGAGATGTCCAAGAAAAAATCTACGAAGAACTCAAGACTATCTTTGGAAGTGAATTGCACAGAGATCCAACTTACAAGTAAGTTTAATTCACTAAAGCTCGCTTGCACGAACCAGACTAGTATTTTAACTCAGAGTTAGTTGTGTAATCTCTCCGTGTCACTGCAAGTTATAAGCTATTTGGTCAGAATCTCGACAGTTTGACATTCAGTCTAACCAAGTGGCATCGGGTTAATAACTGAGCTGTGAATGTCAGATTGGGTCAGAAAGGGGCCAACTACAACATAGTTGGCAATGATAACTTAGAAGGAGGCGTGCAAGTACTGTATTCCTTTGGTTAAATAAAATTTTGTTTTGTTGTTTAGTGAACTCCAACAAATGAAATACTTGGAGCTGGTCATAAAGGAGTCGATGAGGCTATTCCCACCAGTGCCACTTGTCGAAAGACAAATCATGAAGGACTGTGGTGAGTAATTAAAGACATTACATTAAACCAAGTCTAACCTGGTGAGAGCTATGTGCAATAAAATGGTGATGATTGTGTAAACCAAAAAGAAGTAGGGATCTTTTTGTGCTTGATAAGATACTTTGACACTTTGAACACTGGACTAAAATTCAATCGAATGTAGAACACAAAATTAATATTAAGCATGCAGGAAAGTACGCTAACATTTTTTTCCATTCCAGAGGTGGGACAACTGACGTTAATAAAAGGCACATCGGTAATTATAAACATCTACCAGATCCAACGCCAGCCGGATATGTTTGACGATCCCTTGGAGTTCCGCCCGGAAAGGTTCGAGGCACCGCTGAAGAACCCCTTCAGTTGGCTGGCATTCAGTGCTGGGCCTAGAAACTGCATTGGTAAGGAACCAAGCAAATCATCAATATCCCAGCCAGTGTTTCGTAGGATAGATTTCCAATGCTATGCTATTATTCTGTCAGTGATTTTTTAAATGATAATACCCTATGACATTTTATTTGTTAGGAACAAAAAACAGTAACATGCTAGGAATAACAAAAGAGTCTTAAATTAGCCAAAGAAATACAATTATGCATAATCTCTTCCATGTTTATGTAAACGTGTAACTCACACCATTGTCCACGAATTCACGAAAAAAAAGTTAAAAGAAAACAGTCATACACCATAAAAGACTATTAATAAGAAGAAGAAAGAAAAACTATATATTATATACTTAAGAATATAATACATAGTATAAATAATATAATATGTAATATTTATATATATAATATATAATATTGAAATGTAAATATTATTCTTATTTTATATGTGTGTATGTACATGAGAATTCGGTGGACCATCGGTTTGTGCGACAGACGCTCAGTACAAGAGATCATCAGAAGTAGCTGACTTCTAATCTTAGCAATCACCACTGTAGTAGTTCTTAATGTTGATGGGCAATTTACTATCCAACATATTTGGTTACACAATAGATTGGACATACCACAATAGTGACATATTAAAGCTCGAACCGTTATAGCTCGCTCGTACGTACTTAATTAGTCTTTGGTCAGGATTTTCGATTCAATACATTTCTTCCAAATGGGAAAATAGAGCGAATATTATTTGGTTCTGGTTGGAACAAAATAATATCGACAAACTTTATCTTCGTCAATTAGCATTTCTTAAATTGTAATAGCAACAAACACTAAAAAGAATTTGGACTGCTGTATAATTTGCCCGCCAGATCTAGCGTCTTTTTTATTCATAGTAACATTCCTGTTCTTTCTGTCTTCAGGTCAAAAGTTTGCGCTGATGGAACTCAAAATTACTATCTCGGAGATTGTCAAGAACTTCTTCATACTGCCAGCAGCTGAAGAACCCGTGCTAACTGCAGACCTCGTTTTGAGGTCCGAGAATGGAGTCAAAGTAAAGTTTTTGCCACGAAAGTAAAGTGTTAAATGATTGAAATACCCGGAAGACACTGTGATATAGATTTATGATTGAAAAATGAGTTGCGTTAGTAAGAATATGTTTATCGTGTATATGTTTTTGGGAAGGAATAAAATGTTATAAAGTTAAATATATTTCCATTTCAAACTTAATAACTCCTGAATAGTTCTAGTTACACAGTTATCATTTATAGTTGACCCGCGCAACTTCGTTTGCATTACAATTCTCATTACTGCTCCGCTCCCATTAGTCTTAGCGTAATGATATATAGCCTTTCTCGATAAATGGGCTATCTAACACTGAAAGAATTTTTCAAATCGAACCCGTAGTTCCTGAGATTAGCGCGTTCAAGTAAACAAACAAACAAACTCTTCAGCTTTATATATTAGTATAGATAGATATAGATAAATCACAAGCGGATGTCACGTTTCACCCGCGTAGTTCCCGTTCCCGTGGGAGTTCGGGAATAAAATACAGTTACTCCCTGATAATGTAGCTATCCATTGCTGAAAGAATTTTTCAAATCGGTTCAGTAGTTTTTGAGTTTATTTATTACAAACATACACACACACACACAAAAATACAAATTTTTCCTATTTATAATATTAGTGTAGATAACTGTGTAACTTATTCGGTAGAGAAAGTTGGGACTTGGTGACTAACATTCTAACCACTGAGGCTGCCTACTCGACTTGACAAAAAGAAACTGGTTTATAAAAATAGTTATTTTGTAACAATACTTGGTTGGGTTGAAATCGCAGTACGTCTGTTATTTCGGTAATAAAAGGGCGATGTTGGGATCAGATCGTGGAATTCCTGATCCCACCATCTCCACTTCATCATCATTCAAGACCAACAGGAAGGCAATACTACGCAGAGAGCTAGGCTGTGAAGCTGAGCCACCAACGTCTCGTCGCCTATAAGCCTTTTTATTGTGCGTTCCACCGAGTCCAATGCAGCGAGTTGGTATTTTGCTGAGCCATCCCATAAGTGACTGCAATACTCCATACAGGATCGGACTTGTACTTTGTACAGACTCAGAAGCTCTCCAGATGTGAAGTATTGCCTTACCCGATTTAGGATGCTCAGCTTTTTGGCTGCAGTCTGTGCAGTTTTGACTCGATGGTTGAGCCGAAGTTGACATTAGACGTCAACTCCATGTCCAATAGCTCTAGGCGGTCGGTTACAGGTACAGATAGCTGAAACGGATTCCTTTTAGCAGTAAAAAGACATACCTGTGTTTTCAGAGCATTGAATTTGACCAGATTGTTGTCGCCTCTCTGGGAAACTATATTATGGTCAAATTCTCTCTTGCACTGGGCAAGTATATTTCTGAGACTGTGCGATCATCTGCGAATCCGATTGCACCTACTTGCAGCAGGTCGTTGATGAACAGACCCCTGAGGAACACCATGCAGACGAATTCGAGCTTCATCGGAGAATAGTATCTACCTATTCTATAGTTACCTACCTAGTGTCCAATATAGGTTATTTCTAGCGAACTTCAATCGAGAAATCCGGTGCTCACAGAGTAACTTGGGGTCCGCGCTGGTCATCGACTTAATATCCGTCGCTAAGTCTCCTCTTCACCGTCCATAGGCTTACTTGTGCTCTTCGTATTTCTTCAAGATTTCTTTTGAAGTCTATGCCGTAAATGCAAGTATTTGCGGTTTCTCAGCACCTGAGTCACTAAAAAGCGCTCGTCTTGTGGTTATGTGCAATGTTTTCTCCCCGAACCATGCCTTCTATGAACAGACTCTGTATCTTGGTAACGAGTCGGGGTTCTTTGGACGGTTGAACTACTCACGTTTAATCGCTGTGAGATGTAACATTGCCTACACCCCTTTACATTACATTTACATTACTAATAATGTTGAAAAATAAAACCGCCCGTTTTTTTTGGAAAGGTGTTTATATTTAGTAACCATGTTGAGAATTAAAGATTAGTATTTCCTCCACCAATATTTTAGCCGTTTAATATTATCTTGAAAACCGCCACGGAAATGAAACGTGTATGTTGCAACTGGTGAACATTGTAGAAAAAAAATAGAAATGTAGTAAACAAATATTGTGTTTTCTATTTAGAATAGCTTTCTGCAGTACATATTTTGTCGCACTTATAGATCTTAACTTAGCTAACTTCTGTTCAAGGTCGCAAAAAAAAAACATTTAAAGTGAATCGCACTATGAAAAGGATTGGGAACCCCAGTAATAGTGAATAACTTAACTACTCAGGTATTCTTGACATAGTAGTTGGCACATTACTTGTTTACGAAGAGCCTTATTGCGCTAAGTTATATCGTATTTTGTAAGCACACGCTTACCGGGGCCTCTAATTATTAGGCAGTGTGACAATACACCTTGCCTTCTATAAAAACATTACAAAAAGGATAGAATAAGCTTTTTTAAATATTTTGTAGGTATGGGTACTACTTGGACTATTTAATAAAAGACCAATTTTGAGAATAACCGAGAATTTAATTTGGCGCGGGTCGGTCGTGTGCGCTTGATGCAGAGTGTGTGAATTCCCACTTAGGTAAAGTTGCTAAGAGAAAACTTTATTGTTTTTTTTTCTATCAATTATGGTAATAAGACTTACGAAATATAAGCGACTGATATTAGACGTTTTATTACCAGAATGTGTATTTACGACATTTACAATTCATTGTCATTAATATTTTCATTATTTCTTTTTACTGGGCATAACTTTTTTCCTACAGCTATTTGAGATTTGCCGCCATAGTAAAAGTTCTAGATAGTAAAATTATTATTTTTTCTTTCCAACGACATATCGGTTAACGTTATTGGTCATCAGGCTGGGCTCCATAAATTTTTGCCGGTTCTCAAAATGCACCGAATTTGTGAATAGACTTTGTACTGGCTTATAACCAGTCCAAACTCCACTAATCCCTATC
The DNA here is from genome assembly GCA_950371165.1 of Lacanobia oleracea. Lineage (NCBI taxonomy): Eukaryota > Metazoa > Arthropoda > Insecta > Lepidoptera > Noctuidae > Lacanobia > Lacanobia oleracea. The sequence continues at coordinate 19,481,093 of OX493391.1, read as the reverse complement.
ATGTCTGATGTAGATTGCAGGTTATATCATAAATATCATTTAAATAATCTTACATGCGCATGATGACATGGCATATTGTAAAAATAAACAGACAGGCCGCACCTGGCTGATATCTTGCAAATCACGTATGTAAATATGTCCTATCTAATTTAGATAATATCTAATATGATAAATAAAATCATGTGTTTAGAATACGTGGTACGGTCAACAGCAAATATTCATATGATCACACTTCTAAAAAAACAATAGTATAACGAATACCAACCGATTTCTTTTAGTCGTATGTTCGAACCCTGCATAGGCGCCAGATACTCGTAAATTGGTTATGGTATGATAGATACAGATATATTGCAATGACGGTTATTGACCCAGAGAAACTCGATAAATGTAGGGACATGTATTGAGCCTGCGGACGGCGAGCAGTGGGTGGCTCGCCGTCTGATCAGAACTAGGCCCGGGTCGGCGGCGCGCTGCGATTCCAGCGCGCCTCAAAGAGATGTCAGCGTGGATGACGGGGCCCGCTAGGGCAGGTGCCTGCTGGGGCTGCGGAATATTAATATAATTAGAACGCAAAGGGCACCAGGAGGAACACGGATGGGTTTTAGTCAGTAAGAGTCTGACACTCCCTCTTGCTTCACCCAGAGCGGGAGGAGTCATTTGATGATTTCCCATCCTAAAAAAAAAAAAAAAAAAAGGGACATGTATTGAATTTCTTAATATCAAAAACAAAAATGAAGACATAAAGCTCTCCTTGAATCGACATTTATCGTGATCCTTTACGTTCTCTAGTAACGAAAAACGGTTCCTAATACATACATATATTTATCGTTCGGGTATCTTCGAAGGGATATTAGGGAAAGGTCAATGTACTATGTGGTCTGTGTACCATAGATTCTAAAGCTTAAAAGCATCTCTCAGGTAGATAGTTGAAGTTTTCACAGAGTGTGTATTTTTATTCTCGCTATAACAACAAATACTTAAAAATATTAAATTACAAATGAAAGGGGGGGGGGGACTCTCATAAAAATACCATCTTTTTTCGGTTTCTGATTCGGAAACCTTCGTGTGAGAGTCTGACACTTGGCTGGTTTTTGGTGTGTAAATACCTAGCTCTGCAGCTCTGTTAGTCCTGTTCCACAACAAAGTTACGCTAAGCCTGGCTAGGAAAAAAAAAAAAAATTGCTTCGTCGTCTATTTCCGAGGCACGCTATATGGATTCCTAAGTTGCTTGGCTCATTTGATTGTACTCTTAACTCTTAGATTATACAGTCAACATGACAAGTATGTCATGTTGACTGCACAATCGAACAAGTTTTTCTTATCACAATTTTCGCGGAGATAAGTAGCTACTTTCTACGCGTCTCAGTAATTGCACATTGGCCGTAGTTAGGTACAGTTGCAAAGAGATACGAATGAAGGAAAACATTCTGTCTGCTATTTATCGAAGGTCGTTACTTGGAAAAACAAAAATTAATTGAGATAAAAACTTGTAAAATGTATTGTCATGCTGATTATTTATTTTATACCTACCGGACTTTGGTCGACCGATGCTGTTGTTTAAATGTAGATAAGGTTAGGTACATTACATCACAATGATTTGTACTTGAGATAGTACCCGAAACACAGATAACTGTAAACGAACTTTTCCCGCGGCTTTATTTCCTTGGCCTGTCCCACAGGAGTATTTTACTGAAACTTAGTGATCGAGTAGTTTTCTAGTCGTAGTATATTTTCAGTCGTGTAGTCTCGGAGATCACCTCCGACATCCAAATTCATGAACTCACAATCTTTTGCTCTTCATTACATTAGTGTAGATGTCCGCTATCTATTTTTCAAGACATTTTACTTCATGGCTTAGTACACTACTATATATCTCTGTTAAGGAAACTGAAATGACTCATTGTCATTATTTTAATCGAGCTGAGTATCTAAAAATAACGAAATATTGCTAAACGTGCTCGCAATTTCGTGAGTTAGTTGCGTGCGTCAGGTAATAGTATTTTTTGTTTTTGATTTTTCTACATAGAAGTGTCTGTGGCATCGTAGCTCTCAAACGGATGGACCGATTTCGATGCGGTTTTTTTTCATTTGAAAGTCAGTTTTGGTTGAGCCGTTTGAAGACCATCGGTTTTTTTTATTTATAATATATATATTTTTTAATTTCTTTCCTAGTTGATGAAGGCATTTAACCAGCTTTTACAAGTCTGATTGATGCGAAATTTGGTATTCTGTTACTTCAGTGACATTGCAAGAACATGGCCTGACGCTGTAGCATGTCCTGAAATCTGCAGGATACCCAACTCCTCACTTACAGCAGCCCTTCCGTTTTCGTATTCATTTATACGGTCGCAATTAATAGGTTATAAATAGATCAGATTGGTGAGAGATGCTGAGCTACTTTCACTCGTTCTACCGATATGATATCTTGGTATACGATGTAGGATGCAGAGCCGCTTAGATAAGTGTAGGTAATATATGGATGGATGGAGAGGGAGAGGAAGGCCAAACAAAAGATGAATGGATTGTGTGAGGAGCAATATGAAAGAAAAGGGAATTAGTGATAGCATGACGGCTGATAGGACGAGAATGAAAGGAAAAACATCGAATAAGGGCAGAAAGATGATAAGATCATAGGTTTTTTATTAGTATTAGGTAAATTAAGTTTAAAAAGCATGAAATAAAAATTAAATTTAAAATTTAAAAAACCCCAGACAGAAAAAAAAATTAAAAAATTAAAAGGAAAACGAACTTAAAAAAAGCTTTTATTTAAATGCTCTAAAAAAAAGAAAATTAAATTTTCCATAAAAACTTGTCGCGAGATTTGCTTAAGTACCTATTTAATTAATCAAACCTCGCGACAAGCTTACGCGCGCACGCTACTTATTGCTACTTAATGATCAGTTTTATTTTAGGGTAGTTTTCGGGTTTATGTATACCGGGAACGACTGTCAAAGTGACAGCCGAGGTCGTACATGGTCGGGTTAATCTCGACAAGCCTTGCTTTAAAAATAAAAAAAATATATTAATAAGGTAGTAAATTATTTGTAATTAATTGTAATTAGCGACAAAAATTTTCTTCAAATAATGGATTTTTAACATGTTTAGATCTATTTTATTGTTAATAATAAATTTCAGACCTGTACTGTACGGTGTCCGGAAATGGTTTGCGACACAGGTGGCCCCATTGGATTGTGCAATCAACTCGTTCCACCTCTCGTACGTGGTTGCTTTGCTGAATGGGTTCGACCATCCACGCGACTCCGATTTTGGTCTGCGGAAACTTTGAACTCAATAAAAAACCGGCAAAGAGCTTGTCGGACTCTCACACGACGGATTCCGTAGCGTAAACCGAAAAAACGGGTTCCAAACCAATTGATTTTTTATAACATGTAATTTTAACACTACAGACTTCTTATAAGTTTTCCTGTAATTTTTAGGTATTCAACTATTATCTGCTTTTTTTCAAAATTTTAGGGTCAGTAGTTTCGGAGATAAGAGGGGGGGAATGGTCATTTTTGGTATAATTACTTGAATAACTTCAAAACTATTTATTTTAAAATTATGAAAAATATTTAATTAAAACTCTCATAGTAAGCTTTTCATTTGACGTGTCACACGATACAGTTTGAATTTTTTTTTTAATTGTCTAGTTTGATTGACCCACAAAAGTGGCCTTCTCACTCAAATTTTATTTATTTACGTAACACGTCCGTGTTTGGGTCACAGAAATCCATATGTATACCAAATATCAACAGAAACGGTCCAGTAGATCTGGAGAAAACTGGCTGTGCCAGACGGATAGACAGGCACCCGAGTGATTCTATAAGGGTTCCGTTTTTTACGGATGTTCGGAATCATAAAATAATAATTTTAATTAGGTATTTGTTGTTATAGCGACATTCCTAGAGGTTATCTTTGAGGGATAGTCTTTGGTGGCAATAGAAATACATACTTTGTGAGAATTTCAACTGTCTATTATTTAATTTTTTTTCCAAATCCCACTTGAGCCTGGCAGCCTTCTTACCCACGCCCGTTTTGGAACACAGCGTGGTGTTAAGGATTCTGTCCTGTCTTTTAACTCCCAGGATGCTGCGTTCCATCGCTCTTTGGCAATCCCCAAGGCGGAACTTTTGCGACTCAGTGAGCGACCAGGTCTGAGCGCCATAGGTTAGGGTGGGCAAAATACACCATGTCGATGAGTTTTCGCTTCAGTAGCTTTTCCAGGCGTTTTCGATGCAGCGCGATCGATTTCTTTATCTTGCCTGTTTTCGAAAGAAACTAACTGGCCCAAGTACATGTACTCTTTCATCTGCCAGCCTTTTCCCAGCTATATTGGGGTCGGCTTCCAGTCAAACCGGATTCAGCTGAATACCAGTGTTTTACGTGGAACGGCTGCCTACCAGACCTCCACAACCCATTAACTGGGTAACACGGTACTTCATGGCAAGACTGGAGTCAGATTTACTGGCTTCTGACAATCCGTAACGACTGCCAAAGATCTACAAATGACAGCCGGGACCAACGGCTTAACGTGCTTTCCGAGACACGGAGGAAACTCGGTATGTCAAGATGGTCACCCATCCACAGACCAACCTTGGCAAGCGTTGCAAAACCTTCAAGATCAACCCGTGCGGCTGTTATTATTTAGCCTCGAGCTCGCAAGTAGATGTAATCATTGAAATATTGTATTTCTTGCCATCTACCTAACCTTGTACAATATGTTATAAATAACTTGTGAATACATAAAAGCTCAATTGTTTACTAAATGACAAATTATTAACTAAATACTAGTGAGATCATTATCATCGTCCGCGCAGTAGTCAAAATAAGATATTTGACTGCTATCAAAAACTTACAAGAATGAATTACTATTTATTTGAGGCTGTGTTCAAAGGTTAACTATTTCTGTTATATAAACAACTAGTTTTTGCCCGCAACTTCGTACGCGGATATGCCATTTTTCCAGTTCCCGTAAGAATTTCGGGACGAATTATACATTACACCTTCCTCTTGAATCACTCTGCCTATTGATGAAAACCGCATTAAAATCCTTTGCATAGATTAAAGATATTGTTTTATACAAGAGGTATGTAAAGATGACACTAATCTCAGTGATGATAAATATTGTCGCATTGTTGAAAAAAAATAAGTTCATAGATACATATCGTACCAAATTAGACATGAAATGATCTTACCAAGCCCGTACATAACAAAGTACATATTATTCTTACCTACTTACATAGCAACAAGTTATAAGAGGAACGCGCCAGGTCGAACAATTACGATAAAAAAACGTAAATCTAAAATATTTTTCTTAGAGCACGCCTACATACCGATGCTTTGATGCGATCCGGTTCTTATTTTTAATTGTATTCAAACAACGCACGTAATTCCATTATTAAATTTAGCATATTAGCATTGACTGCATGTGTAGAGTAGAATAGAATATTTTTCATATTTTATGTACACCACAATAGTTACACAACTTTTTCCAAAAAATCTTAGTCTAATGAAACAGTGGCAGTCGTATCTACGAGTCATCTTTGAATTCGCTGAAAGATTCTAAAATAAAAAGTGAGCGCAACTTTTTATTGTTCCCTAACCAACGGAACCCCATTACTAAGCTTCCGCTGTCCGTCCGTCCGTCCGTGCGTCCGTCCGTCTGTTTGTCAGCGGGCTGTATCTCAAGAACCGTATTTGGTCAACACTACAGATTGTGTATTTCTATTGCCACTATAACAATATCATTATCATCATTATATCAGCCGAAAGACGTCCACTGCTGGACATAGGCCTCCACCAAGCGTCGCCACAACGAGCGGTCCTGCGCGTCTCGCATCCATCGGCTACCCGCGACCTTCACCAGGTCATCGGTCCTTCTTATGGGAGGCCTTCCAACGTTGTGTCTTCCGGTACGCGGTCGCCGCTCCAGAACTTTTCGGCCCCATCAACCATCTGTTCTGCAACAAAACAAAAAAAAATAAGGTTTATGGTACGGAACACTTCGTGTGCGAGTCCGACTCGCACTTTGGCGGTTTATGCGTAGGCAGTCGCCATTATCTTGCCGGCCCGCACTGGTTGTAGTCTCGCATTTTGATTACAAAAGTCCATGGATATGGTCGAGTATTGAGTCGCACGTGCCAGTGTTGTGTTCAAAATGATTTTGTTATTAGTATCTGTAGTTGTCGTGTTCGCTTTGTTGTGGTCGTGGATTAGTTTGGTTAGGGAATGCCGCCGGTTTAACGTGCGAGGACCATCGCCCTTGCCTCTAGTGGGAAATGCTCATCTGTTCGTAGCTAAACCGTCAGGTATGATATTATATATTTTTTTACCAATTCAGAACAAAATGTATATGATGTTTTTTAGATTATAATTGTGTTATTTATTTAGATAATGCATTTTAGGAATATATCTTTTAGTGAATTCAATACTAATGAATTCGAATAAAACACACTCGTAATAACAATATTTTTGCTTTTTATAACCACTTGATTAAGTATAATAAGAAATTAAATCTGTAGGTAAAGTAAATATTATTAAAAATGGATTAAAATTAAAAATTATTTATTAGTAAAATTATGTATTTTTCATTATTTCACATACCTAAAGAGTTTTAAAAAGTGTCAAAGAAAGTAGAGCGCAGTAAATAAAAAAAAGAACTGGCCAAGTGCGAGTCGGACTCGTAAAGGGTTCGAGCGAATTTCATTTTTGTTACATGTTTTTTTAACACTACAGATTTATTGTAGGTCTTCTTGTGATCAGCTCAGATATACCTAAACAACTTTTATCTGCATTTTTTTAAAGTAGGTTTTGTAGTTTTGGAGTTTAGGGGAATGGTAATTTTTCGTCTAATTACTTGAATAGCTTCAAAACTTCTTATTTTAAAATTTTGAAAAAATATGTTGATTAAATTCACTGCCTGCACAGTAGATACAATAGCTCAATAATCACCCTCTCAATAATCCCTTTCATTTCATCCATCTTACTGTAGTTTGTGACACATAGCCAATTTTTTTTTAGTTTCTCCCTCAAAAGTGACCCCTATAATAAAAAAAATTGTTATATACGTAACACATCCGTGTTTGGGTCACAGAAGTCCATATGTGTACTAAATTTCAATGGAATCTGTCCATTAGATCCGGAGAAAACTGACTGAGACAGACACACAGACAGAGAGACAGACAGGCAGATAGACTGACAGACAGACACCCGAGTGATCCTATAAGGGTTCCATTTCTTAGGGATGTTCGGAACCCTAAAAAACTATTCGTCATTGTTCAAGCAAGTGACCTATTAAATCTGTTGTTAAAATCCGTGTAGCTAGTCAGAGAAACTCGTGTGACCGCTTTTCTATAAAGCTCTTTTATAACCAAAGGACATGGCCGGAATTAGTATAGAGCCGTGCCCTAAAAAAAGATTCATGTACATCGATATACAATACGTCATATTAAAGCTTACATGTATGTCTTTGCAATAATTTAAGTTCTATGATTAGAGAAGAAGCGAGAGACGCGACAAATAGGATACAACATTTCGATTTTTGTAGACGAAACAATGCAAGAATACTGTTAACAATGGATATAAAGACAGTTTCTTCACTAACCCGATACGACATTCATTTACATCGATATCAGGGAACGTCTAATTCTATGAAAATGTATGGAACACTCTCAATCAATGGGTTTCGTATACTTGCCAACGGTCTTTTTCTGTATCGATCAATGCAAATGTTTTTGTATCGCTTCCTTTTCAACATAGTACTATAACTAGGAACTCTTGCGCAGTGTCAGATGAAAGCCTTTAGTTACTAAAGGCTTTAACAATAATATACTAGGGCCTTTCATATAATTTTAAGGTTATTCGAAAGAGCAATGGCTGAACATCATGAAACCTAGATGGACAGCCACCTCACCATCACTGAGCACATAAGACAGGCCCGTTCGAGGGTCGCCTTCGTTCACCGAAGGTTCCACTGCATCACGACCGTCCATTGCAAATTGTCACTTAGGTGCAAATTGCGACTTACCACCGTTATCCATCCCATCATAACGTACGCTTGCGCTTTTTTGTATACGCCAAGCCCGTTCACCTCCATAGGATGCAACTGTTGCATCCGTAAAATCACGGGAGCCCTTTACTATGTTCGCCATGAGACTATACGTAGACCTCAAATTGTCCACTGCAGAGCAGTTTATGAAACCCACTGCTGTCAAACATTGCAACCCCTTTATGGCATCAGCCGCCCGTTACGAACCCTACTGTACCTGTCAGATTCGCCGACCGAGGTATACCTCGTCACTCTCTTCTCACCCTCTTCTAAAAGACCCTTAGAGAAACCAGAACTCGCCAACCACGACCTTCCGCTTTCACTGCCGAGGCCGATCGCAACGACGTCCCGGCCAACGTCCTTCGACCCTTGCTCGAGCTAGCCCGCGCCACTGCCCGCAGTCTTAAATTTGCACTTACATTATTGTTATTCGATCCAGCCCGTCCCAAGCAGTCCTCACCCTAGCGACACCCCAATTTGAGGTCCGTACCTTAGGGTGTAGTCGCTTAGTTTGTAAGTTTTTAGAAACCCTGGCTGGAGGTTTTACTACGAGTATTTATATTAAAGCCATCACAGGCAAGTCCGGTTGAACAGCTGACAACCTCCTAGGATGACCTGCGAGAGGCTTCTCAAAATAAAAACTTTGCGTCATTTGGCGCAATGATTTTGTGATTTGAGTTTTTGTTCAGGGATTAATCTTAAAAAAAACACCAAACAAAATAATTTGTTGCCAAATGCTTTGCCCTAAGTAAACTAGATAATTCGCCCTATTAGCAGTCATTGATACAAAGATTTAAGGACCTTAACTCAGTGAATTGCTTATCCACCTGAAAACGTTTAATGTTGACCTTCTCACGGTAATACTGTTGGATTTTTCTAAAAAATAGATTTTTCAGTTTATTTTCATTAGAATTTTAGGTGAAGTTGCCGATTATAAAGATAATGCTTAAAACTGTCAAGCATAACACTATTTTTTGATACAGTTTTTTTAGTTTCCTTAAAAAAGTACCAGTACACTGTCAAATTGGTCTCAATATTGTTACCTAGTTAAAATTTAATAGTGTAGTTATTAGATAATAAAGCATTTTCTCCAAAATGTTGGCACATTTTGATTCACAAGATCCTTAAAGTCAAGATTGCCAGTTTTTTTTTGAGAAAAAAACTTCTCCTTTAATGTTTGCATTTTGGCGCTTACGGTTATATGCTTCTCAGGTGCAGATTTACGAGTATGTCTATCAAAAGCTTCTTCTGTTTGTTACAGAGTTCCTAAACTTGGTACAAAGACTGTCAGAGAAGTATGGGCATGCGTTTCGGGTACATTTGTTGTCTTCTCCTACTGTGGTGATCTGCCATTCAAAATATGCTGAGGTATGTTATATAAACATATTAAATTACTACCCATATGAGTGACTAAGTTATAGACTTGATGTATGTGTGTGTGTCGAGGAATTGGTAAGTAAATGTTACATACTTTTTTGTTAGAAAACTCGTTAAGTTAGAAAGTTTACTTTTTAAGAAACAATAATCAAGATTTATTAAAAAATAGCACCTCGCCCGCGACTTCGTTTGCGCTGGTTCAGTTAGTACTCCACGAACTTCATCTCCCCGTGTAAATTACTTATTAATAGACTAAACGTTCGTCGACGGCAGTTCGCGCAAACTGCAAAATTTTTCTTACTTAGAGTATTTTTTACCCATCATTACTTTAAACGAAAGGTCCGATTTGAATAATTTACAGTGTAATTTACTTGTACATAACCAACCTTAATTATTAAACAATTTAAATAGATAAGGATTAATATCATGATAATAAAATCAACACTATTCCATTTCACCCGGGTTTTGATTGAATAATTTGAACAAAAAGCGGTCATTGTGACTTAACCATAATAGTAAGATATCCTAGTGCATATAAGTATACCCTCACGGATTTTTTTGTAGATATTGATGTTCTCTATAAAACTGTAGTACATCACTTTGCTCTATTGTCAATAGTTTCCGCAGCGTACGCGATATAAGGATCTTTTTTCGTATTTTTTTCACACCTTGGGTTACATTTTCGAAGTTTTTAATTATGTAGGATTTTAATGGTGAAAGAATTTTTCAAATCGTTCCAGTAGTTTCGTAGTTTCGCGTGATAATAATATAAATACCGACACTATCTACAGACAAATGACATTGCAACGGAAATAAACCACAAGGCAACCATGATCGGTGTTCTTCTTTCAAAAGCAAACTAAAATAAGTAAAAAAATACTTTTTAACACATTGCTTAGGGCGATGTTAATGTTTAATGTGAACAAATAAATTAGTATTACCTATTCATTACGCATTGTAAAAACATGTAGAGATAACTCGTTTTTCCTACCTTTTCAAGAAACAAACGCGTATTTGTTTTTTAGAACAAATACACGATTCAAGAAAAAAATCTGAGTTAGTAATTTTTGCTAGGTTCAGAGCTAATTTGACTGGCCTATGTATACAATAAGAAATCTATAGATCACTTAATATTCAGTTTTTCCACGCGAAAAAAGGTGCGGGCACAGTTAGGTTAGATTTAAGATAACTTCAAAGTGTCAATAGTTTATAATGGTGTATAGGACCTAGCCGAAGTGGTATCGGAAGAGTGTGACTGACAGACCACATAGTGGATTCCAGGTCGATAGAAAGTGACCAGTCTTGCCAAGTTTTATCCTGCAACAGGTGTGTGTGTAACTGCATATTCAACAGCATCTGGCTATATTTGAAGCCGACTCAAACATGGTTCTCTCTCCCAACCGTGTTTGAATTAAAATAATAAAATAATGGTAAGAGTTATCTCTAACCATTATTTTAATTCATCATCCACTGATCGATTTTGCCCACCGCTGGACATGGGCCTCTCTGTTCTTGTGTCAATACCCATGTTCCTATGCCTATCCAGGATGTACCAACTCGTGATGGCATCAATTTCGTATACCCATTTTACTGCCAAATATCATGTCGCCTTGATAAACACACCTTGATAATCGCCATGTATTAAAGGTTTAGATTTTTGTAATTTGGAGGCTAATGTATTGTGTGGTAATGTTTCAGGCACTGGTGTCGAGCAATGAACACATTGGAAAAGGCAAGCCTTACCGTTACCTGTCGTGTTGGCTCGGTGACGGTCTGCTCACTTCCACGGGTAAGAACAAGTTCACTTCTAGTTAAACTATGTGATTCAATACTAGTTTACAGTAATATTTAATTGTTTTACGTTGGACGTTCATCCTCATCACAGTTTCCTCTGCGTGTGGCCATGTCACGTCGATCGTTTGAAACAGAAGAACATAAGTACGCTCCCTTGATTGTGTATAAATTGTATAGAAATTGTTGTGTATACGGTCTAAGCAACGGCCACCAAGACGTCTGCTTATACTGTGATCATGTGAAAATGTGACTTTGTATCGGCGACAGCGATTGTCGAATTGTCAAAATGTTTGAGATTCACCACCGGACATTTCGGCAGCGCATGTCAATCCTAAACATTTTTTGACTTTTCGGCGATCGTTATGGCAGTGAGTCCAGAGGTTCTTAGGCACTGGATAAAGTGCCATTCTATCAGAGACAGCGTTTGTCGAAAGGCTAAAATATGAGAAATTGATCACGTGAAATTTGTCAGCGTTTGTCAAAGTCATACCTACGACGTTTTGACAATCGCCTTCACCACGCTACCGCTGACTGTATGTCATTTGTTTATTTTAAGTTCGAAAAATATTTGACAATTTCATTTCACCTAAATCTTTTCAACCATTTATCGTTTCGGTTTAGGAGGTTTTGAGGAGCTCGTGGCTAGATACTAACAGCCGCACGGGTCAATCTTCAAGGTTAAGCAACGCTTGCCAAGGTTGGTCTGTGGATGGGTGACCATCATAACATACCGAGTTTCCTCCGTACCTCGGAAAGCACGTTAAGCCGTTGGTCCCGGCTGTCATTTGTAGATCTTTGGCAGTCGTTACGGATTGTCAGAAGCCAGTAAATCTGACTCCAGTCTTGCCAAGATGTACCGTGTTACCCAGTTAATGGGCTGGGCTGTGGAGGTCTGGTAGGCAGCCACGTAAAACACTGGTATTCAGCTGAATCAAGTTTGACTGGAAGCTGACCCCAATGTAACATAAGTTTGTATCTAACAAATGAGTCATAGTTACTTGATAAATTGAATTAAATTGATACTCTGTACTTCGATATTTAGATCTTTCGATGTAACTTCTGTAGATATTTAGATCTTTCGATGTAACTTCTGTAGATATTTAGATTTAAGATATAGATAGTGGACGTTGGTTATTTAACCATTAGACAGTATAAACTTTCGTTATTTTAATTTTCGCTGTTTTGGTCGTTCGATATTTGAATTTGCTCAAAACATCGACATTTTAACCGTGGGTATTTTAATCATCGATATTAAAAACGTACGCGGCAGTTCACTATTGTTCACTTCGCCTACATGAGCACGGTGAGACGTTGACAGAATAAACCGGCTTGAGCCTACTATAACATAATTTTGAGTCGACATGTTTAACCTTTCAGAAACCGACTAATAGATTATTGATTATTTAAAATCTGTTTTAGGTCAAAAATGGAGGAGTCACCGCAAATTCCTGACTCCCGCCTTCCACTTCAACATTCTTCAGAACTTCCTAACCGTGTTCTGCAAGAACCAGCGGATCCTGACCGAGAAACTAAAAGGAATGGCCGACGGGCGCCCGATTGACCTGTTCCCTATCATCGCCTTAGCGGCCCTTGACAATGTTAACGGTACTTAAATGTTTACTGCAAAAGTATGAAATATTTATAAAACCGTGTAACAGAATAAACGCAATACCTCTTAAGGGGTCATTGTTACGAACAACTTTCACCATGAGACCAATAATGATATCGCGACTGCCCCATACGCATAACTCGACAAAGTGTACTGAAGAGCTGACTTTTTTTTATTAAGATGGGGAAATTTTCAAATGACTCCTCCCGCTCTGGGCGAAGCAGGAAGGAGTGTTAGACTTTTACTGACTAAAACCCATCCGTGTTCCTCCTATTGCCCTTTGCGTTCCAAGGCCACGGAGACTCTTTCACGCGTTCGGCTTCCTCCATCGCTAGCATTACGCTCCGTACCATGGATTGAACCAAGGCCGGACGCGAGAGGTTGCCACCGCCTATTGCCTCGACGAGGACACGGCGGTTCTTCGCCCAAGCTGGGCAGATCTCCACCGTATGCTCCACCGTGTCCTCCGGGCGATCCTTGCAGTCTTGACACCCGAGCCAAAGCAAGATCAATTTATCAGGGGTCAAATTAAAATTGTTTGATTAAATTAATTGTGATATTGAAAGCCTATTTTTGTTGTTTTTGCATCGTAATTTAGTTTTTTTTTTTTGTAATAATCAGTTTTGTTTGGGTTAGTTATTAAAGAGTAAAACTTTATGTCTTGTTCTAGAATCCATTATGGGTGTGAGTATGGATGCCCAAAGGCACAGTCAGTCTGAATATGTGAAAGCTATTGAAGAGTAAGTACCTATAATCTTCAAATCACTCAATGCATTCAAGACAACAAACACTAACGCTAAACTAACAATAACTGCAACAACTGCTAAAGTGACTGTAGTTAGCCTAAATTATCTCATAGATACGCACGCGCGAGAACACGCATATCCCAAGTCTACCAGATTATAAGATCCAGGGCTACCCCTAGCCTCGTAAGGCCGAACCTAAATTTAGGTCGATATACATTACGACCCAACGTACTAAAAATAGGTGCAAGTAGTTGCGGCCCAGAACTTTGGTAAAGACAATTAAATGTTAAAAAGACAGATTCTTGGTTCTTAAATGTCAAGTTGACATTGCCAAAATAAGAGATTGTTTATAATTAATAATTTTTTGATGGCAGATTTAAAATGGCGGGATTATTTAAACCAAAAATTAAGTTTTAATGTCATGTCATAATTTTAGGTCGCTGGGACGCAATTTGAAAACTGTCTTGGGCCGGAGTGCCAAAATATTTTTGTCATTAAATTAGGTCATTGGGCCTTACGAGGCTAGCATAATATTGGCGCAAGATCGAGAAAATTTGATATTATGATTTGAAACATCAGTTTTCATTCGCTATCAGGTTATGAATAAGCATGATTGCAGTATCCTGAAATTATTTTCTATTTACAGAATTTCCGCCATTGTGACCATGAGAATCCAAATACCATTTTTTGCACCAGACGCCATCTTTAATTTGCTGCCATACAAGACGAAACAAGACAAGGCTTTGAAAATTTTGCATCGACAGAGTAACAAAGTGATCAATATAAGACGTGAAGAGTTGAAGAAGGCTAATATAACCACTCTTAATGATAGCAGTGACATTGGTGAGTTTTGATGACAGGCAACAATTAGGAAAATAATTATTAATGGCCATAGAAGTTAACAGCCCCCTAATCTCGATTATACTGTACTACTCTTTACATGTCCCACCGTAGTACGTAGGGATGACGCATGCGCGTATAAAAGAACAAGAACCCGATTCCCGATATCCTCTTTAAGATCACACAATAATCAAGGGTAGGTTTAAGAGCCGAAAAGGTTTCTTCGTTGCACAAAAGCCATCAAAGATCGTCCACCTAATGCGAGAACCAAACTGTGGGAAGAACATCATACCCTACTACCCGACTACTTAAATAATCGATAACGATACTTGCAACCACAGGAACACCTGCCATTTGGAGGTGATCTGCAGTGGCCTATTTGGAAGGTACTGAACCGGTTGCGTACCCAGGTAGGCCGCTGCAAACACAATTTGTTGAAATGGGGATTCATAGATGCGGTGCTCCTCTTCAAAGCATGAGCCACATGTTGGAGTGCCCGAACTGTACTTTGGGGGATTTAATTAATGCCACCGAAGCTGCAATTAACGTAGGCTCCACCTACTGGGCCTAACAAATCTAAGAAGTTAACCATCGACTCTTAAAGAAGAAGATCCTTTTATTCAACTGGACCTAATAGATCTAGTTTTTTTAAGAAATTCTGCAAAGTGTTGGTTCATTACATGAAAGCAAATTTACTCTTTTGAATGAATGCAAAGTGATAAACAGCCTTCATAGTATTTTATTACTTTAAATTTATTTCATAGCCAACTGCTTCTTTACGAGATGTTAGGACTATAATGGGGTACTTACTTTTTGAGGTAACATCTAATCACAGTCATTTACGATTACCAAAAAAGCCTTTTTGACTAACAGAGACAATTTTTTTCTTGTAATTTCATAAATAAATATTTATTTTTGCAGGTATTAAGAACAAACACGCGTTCTTGGACCTATTGCTGCTGGCTGAAATCGACGGCAAGAAAATAGACGACGAAAGTGTGAGGGAGGAGGTCGACACATTTATGTTTGAGGTGAGTTGATTTCGTTGTAGGTATTCCCGAGAGTGAAAAACGTACCCCATGAGCTACTGTTCGTGGCATAAGCTGGTATTATAATGAAATAGTTTTTGTAGGGTCACGACACAACTACTTCGGGCATCGTGTACACTCTCTACTGTCTTTCGAAGCGCAGAGATATCCAAGAGAAAATCTACGAAGAACTTAAGACTATCTTCGGAAGTGAAATGCACAGAGATCCAACTTACAAGTAAGTCTAATTCACTTAGGCTCGCATGCACCAAGTGACATTTTAACTCAGAGTTAGTGCATTCCTGCACTTGTGTGTGGATGGATGTTGTGAATCTTAAAGCAACGCTTGTTGAGGTCGGTCCTTGATGGGTGCTGATTCAAAATAAGCAAATCTTTCCGTGCTACTGTAAGCACTTTAAGCCATGGGTCAGAATCCCGACAGTTTGACATTCAGTCTTACCAAGCGCCAACCACAACATAGTTGGCAATGATAAAGAAAGTGGTGTGCAAGTATTGTGTTCCTTTGGTTACTAATAAATCTTAATGTTTTGTTGTTTAGTGAACTTCAACAAATGAAATACTTGGAGTTGGTCATAAAAGAGTCGATGAGGCTATTCCCACCAGTACCAATTGTTGAAAGAAAAATCATGAAGGACTGTCGTGAGTAATAAATACATGAAATTAAACCAAGCCTAACCTGGTGAGAGTTGGTGAGCAACAGAATGATGATGATTGTGTAAACCAAAAATAAGTTTACAGTAATTTATATACTTTTTTCGATCTCAGTTATCTTTTTGTGTTTGATAAAGAGTTACTTCATCGGCCATGACATCAAAATGTCTTGACATTAAAATAAAGTTTACGGTCATTGTCAAGACCAAGAACTAATCAAGGTGAAAAATAATACTCGATTACTTCATTTTAAAACAATGAAATTGAACTTCAAACATGAGTAATAAACATTGCGAATGATTGCTTTCTAACCAGTTCAAGTTCCCGTTTGCTTTTGACTTACAAAATTCTTCTAAAGGCTGGCTTAGATATAGGCGTCATATGGCAAAAAAAGATACAAAAAAAGGTGAAAATGACAGAAATGACACTCTTGAACACCGAAATTTAATCGAATTGAATATAGAAGATGATATATGTGTGTATGTACATTAGGATTAAGCATGTAGGAAAGCAACTGAAAATTGTTAGACGAACTTTATTTTTCATTCCAGAGGTGGGAGAACTGACACTAATAAAAGGGACATCGGTACTTATAAACATCTACCAGATCCAACGCCAGCCAGATATGTTTGAGGATCCTTTGGAGTTCCGCCCGGAGAGGTTCGAGGCACCGCTGAAGAACCCCTTCAGCTGGCTGGCATTCAGTGCTGGGCCTAGAAACTGCATTGGTAAGCAACCAAGCAAATCATCAATATCAGCCTGTGTTTCGTAGAATAGGTTCCCAATACTCGTACAAGCAAGTAAATAGTATCCCACCAAAAAAAATCTGTAAAAAACTAGCCAAGTCTCGATGGAGCTGCTTGTATACTATCTCTAAAAAGTAATGAAATCTAGACAAAGTCGTGCCAAGTGTAAGGTTCCTTACTGCAATTTCTTTATTATTATAGTTAATGTTGTGTGACTTGGCCGTTGAACATTCTTTATACGTTAGTGGGTATAAGTCAATTTCGTTTACACGTTGTGTTATATCTGTTGTAACTACCTATGTTTGTTAAGCGAGATATAGCCCATACTGGTATTGGTAATTGGACGCTAGTGTCTCATTTTCGGCTGTTGTTGATTGTGCAACACATGCATTCATATTGACAATGCTGACTTCTGCTCTCTTCTTTTTGGAGCGTCAAATCGACCACCGATCTAACATAAAATAGACGTACAGACGGACTTCTTTCAATGATTAGAAGTCCGTCTGTACTGGAAAACAAATTTTATACTGTTTGTTTCAGGCTCGCCTATACATAAGTATTATTGAAATACGCAGCTTTATCAAGCCTACAATTGACTGGTTATTGAATTAACGTTTTCCAAGTGGCAATTTTCCATCGTCAATGGGTAGTGGTTCTGGCGAAAGATTGGTGCAATGGTGTCATGGAGCACCTGGTTTTGTACCCTTGTGTACCCTTCAACGGCCAAGTCACACAACATTAACTATAATAATAAAGAAATCGCAGTAAGAAACCTTAGACTTGGCACGACTTGTCTAGATTCATTACTTTTTAGAGATAAACAAGCAGCTCCATCGAGACTTGACTTGTTTTTTACAGAATGTTTTTGGTGGGTTTTCACTACTTATTGTAGAAACGATGACAGTCGATTTTTTATGTACCAATAGTAGAAGGGGGCATCACCATATCTCTAATACAGCTCAAAACAGCTGAGGGTTCTTCATCAGATACTTCAGACCTTCGATTTTTGATATCAAATGAAGTGGCCCACCAAGTTGAATATTTTTTGTAAAAGCGGTATGTCGATCTCTAATAGTTTGGTTGGGCTCTTGTGTTTTCTAATCAGGGTTACCAGGTACTCCAGATCTTTGATTATCCTAGTTTTTATAGTTTTCCCTTTATGTGGCCATTAAACCCTAACTCTGTACCAAATTTCAGCTCTCTGAGTTTATGGGAAGTACTAGTTCTATTCTGATGATAATGAGTGAGTGAGTGAGTGAGTGAGTGAGTGAGTGAGTGAGTGAGTGAGTGTCATAAATGCGA
This sequence comes from Lacanobia oleracea, assembly GCA_950371165.1. Classification (NCBI taxonomy): domain Eukaryota; kingdom Metazoa; phylum Arthropoda; class Insecta; order Lepidoptera; family Noctuidae; genus Lacanobia; species Lacanobia oleracea. The sequence goes on along the minus strand of OX493391.1, from coordinate 19,462,932 downwards.
CACTTTGCTTTCGCTTATCTTCGGAACTTAATGACCTACAGACTTGAAATTTTGGATTTTAAGTATGTGATTATAGCTTACTGGATGACGGAAATTTCTGCGTTCTGGTCTTATCCAGAGGTTCTCAAATAGGGGCCTGAAAATGCTGCGAAATGGTTCCTGTAAAGGATGGCAGTGTTTGCTTCGCGCTCGACTTGGCGGGGGCACTCCCGTGCCCCCCGATTATCACGATTATGTGAAATATATTTATGTATGCAGGTATAAAGACGGGTACATGAAACTATCATAAATAGTCTATGTGTTTGTCAGACGAACACATAGACTATCGTCGGTCGTAGTTACTGCTGCCTATGGGTAGGTCACTACCCATAGGCAGCAATAACTACGACCGACTACGACCACTGCTGAGATCCGACGGTTCGCTGGCCCACTCCACTGAATAGAAAGCAAACTTTCGCCTCTATGTTTGCGGAATCTTCACGTCTGGATCCTGGTGGCGCAAGGCATCCTGCTTCTCCTGTTGGATGCTAGTCGAGTATGTTCAACATAAACATTCATCAGAAGGACTTTTGTAGGCTGCTGGGTAACCTAGTTGCGAACTGACTAGACTAGACTAAAGGCTAGTGGCCTTGACAGGATTCCGGCAATTGTACTTGTGCGCCTGATCTCTCCGATGTTGACACGCCTATTTCGCCACTCGTTTGAGACTGAGAAAGTGCCGATGGCTTCCAAGCAAGCTAATGTGCAGCTCGTGCCCAAGAAGGGTAGTCAAGGTGACCCATCGAATTATTGACCAATCTCGATAACGTCGCGGATGCATGCTGAATCTTAAGCTCCTGGCGCATCTAGAAGCGAACGATATCCTTAGTGACCAACAAAACGGTTTTCGTCAAAATCGCTCAACTGGGGATATTCTAGCGTATGCCATTTAGATCTGGAGTGAGGCCATCGAGAAACACGGGGAGGCAATAGCGGTCTCCCTTGACATCTCGGAGGCCTTCGACAGGGTCTGGCACGATAGCCTTGTTATTAAGTTTCCTTCTTGCGGTCTGCCCGCCAAACTGTGTGATTAGATCGCAGATTTCCTGAAGGATCGCTCAATCAATCGATCGGTCATAGGCTGTTCGTCCGGACTGTTAGATATTAATGCCGGGGTTCCTCAGGGGACGGTGCTGTCATCAACATTTTTCCTGCTGCATGTGAATGATTTCCTTAAACGTGGTACGGGCGGCAGATCAAGACTCTGGGAAGCTATAGTTTAGCGCTTGAACTTGTGCTTTAAGCTGTCTCTGAATCGGGCGATGCCAATCTGGTTAACTTCAATGTTGCTAAGATCCGAGTCTTTTTTCCGCTCAATGGAGCCAGTTCCATCTTTCCGAGGTGTAATCGTGTCGATAACCGACCGACTTGAGCTTCTTGGTGTTACGTTTACATCAACCGTCAATTTTGGCCCTTTCGTTAAGTTCGATCGTGTATGGAGTACTGATCTCATTTTTGGGACGGATCTGCAAGATACCATCTTGATGCCTTTGAGTTAACTGCAAAACGAGCAAAGAGGATCAACGGCAATGATAGGCTCGTCGAGTCGAAGCACCAAAGTCTTGAGCATCGACGGCGAGTTGTTGACCTGTTGATTTTCTATCGGTTGCATTTTGGGGAGTGTGCGACGGAATTGCATAATCTAACTCCACCAAGCCCGTTCCATCATCGGACAACAAGCCATACGACAATGCGCCACCAAACCAAAACGCTTTGGGTACATATTCATTTTGTGTATAGCTAAGAAGAGGAATTTCCTGCCAAAGCCTGTGTTTTCTGATAGGCCATGAGTGAATAGGTTACTTCTAGGCAAGCGTGCTCCATCATCGACCGCATCAAGGCTTATCATCAGGTAAGAATGGTCAAACGCATGCCTAACAACACAAGTAAATAAAAGTAAACACTGACAATTTGGTTGGCCATCGGTTTGTGTAATAGATGATCATTATCAAGAGATCATTAGAAGCGGCTGACTTCAGTTCTTTACAATCACCACTGAAGTAGTTCATGAATCTGATGGGTCACTATTAGTCGTATTTGATTACACAATAGATTGGATTTACCAAGTAGTGAGATTTTAAAGTTCATATCGTTATGGTTCGCTCCAAACAATGGCTCATCCATACTTTTACTCTTTAGTTAGTTAGGGTTTTAGATACAATTCGTTTCTTCAGAATGGGAAAATAGAGGCAGTAGTCTTTAGTTTTGATTGCTCGTCAGCAAACGAATGTCCACAAACACACTAGCGTACAGTGATTGTTGCTGTTACAATTTAAAACATAAATTGCTTTAGCAACAAAAACTAAAAATATTTGGATTGCGGCATAATTTGCCCACAAGAACTTGCGATTCATAGTAAATTTCCTGTTCTTTTTGTCCTCAGGTCAAAAGTTTGCGTTGATGGAACTCAAAATTGCCATCTCGGAGATTGTCAAGAACTTCTTCATATTGCCAGCAGCTGAGGAACCCGTGTTAACTGCAGACCTCGTTTTGAGGTCCGAGAACGGAGTCAAAGTAAAATTTTTGCCTCGAAAATAAAGTGATACATGATTGAAAAATACTCACATGACATTTTGCATAGTGTGATTTTTTTATGATTGAAAATATTTTTGTACTTATGAGTCGAGTCAGTAACAATGTGTTTTGTTTTGGGAAGGAATTAAATGTTTTACAGTTAAAGACATTTTCATTTCAAGCTTCGTCACTCCTGAATACGACTTCCACTGAAAGTTATGTTTTTTGACTTATTCAGCAAAGAAAGTTGGGACTTTGGGACCTATATTCTAACTACTGAGGCTGCAACTTCTCTACTTAGATATGTAAAATATACTAAATTTGTGAAATATGTAAAAGATATGTCGTATACCCAACGACTGAGAAATTAAAATCATCATCTGCCTAGCCTTATCTCAACTAAGTTTGAGTCGGTTTTCAGTTCAACAAGATGCAGCAGAATATCTGTATTTTTAACAGACTTCAAAAAAGAAGAGGTTCTTAATTCGTCGGATTCTTTTTTGAAACCTATCCTGTATGGTTGAACAACATGAAGCCAACTAGCCATAGGAACCGGGTTTGAAAATAAGCCCGATTTCTATATTTATCGCGTGATCCCTAGGGAACATACCTCCGGGATATATATAGCCTGTGTATCCAGCCTCACAAAATTTCGCATTTTATTATGTTAAGTAGGATAAGATAGTAGAAAGCAGGGAAAGTAGGGAATAAATGCAACTCATCAATTTTTACTATGAGATTAAACCCGAAATAAAAATCAGCTGATCAAAACATTTTGTCGAGTTCGGGCAGTCAATTTTGATGTCAGTGTTGATGGAAAGCGAGGCCAAAGAAAAGATGGACGGATTGTGTGAGGAGTGATATGAGAAAAATTGGGGTTAGTGATAGCAAGAAAATTCTCCATTGCGGCCGTGAACAGTTTCGGAGAAATAAAGTATGACTCCTGCAGCGGGCACCTCGATGCACCGATAGTCGATCTGGCACCGTTGGAGTGACTGTAGCACAGCCCAAGTCTCGATCGAATCGAAGGCTTTGTCGTAGTCCACAAACGCTAAGCAGAGGGGCAGATTATTCTCTTCGGTCTTCTGTAGGAATAAATGTAAAATAATTTATGTATGTTGTGGTGAGAAATATAGTATTATGTTATGTTATGTCATGTCATGTCATGTCATGTCATATCATATCTAGATAACTAGATAAGATAAGATAACTAGACAAGATAAGATAAGATTTCTTTATTTGTTTAAACATTGTATACATACAAGAGCATGCAAGATATTAAACAGTTTAAGCATTTAAGTCCACTCATGTCATGTCATGTCATGTCATGTCATGTTATGTCATGTTTTGTTACGTTATGTTTTAATCTTTTTCTTTTCATTACACCTGTGTAGATGTCGGCTATCTATTTTTTAAGTCATTTTACTCCATGGCTTAGTACACTACTACATCTCTGTTAAGGAAACTGAAATGACTCATCGTCATTATTTTAATCGATCTAAGTATCTAAAAATAACGAGATATTGCTAAACGTACCCAACTCCTCACTTAAAGCCGACCTTTTCCGTATTCATTTATACGGTCGCAATGAATAGGTATTTATAAATAGATCAGCTAGTCTATTCTGTAAGTAACCATTTCGATATCGAGCTTCACCTGAGTGAGATAGCTCACAAAGTGAAGTTTATTCCGCACAACATAAAGGTCTTATGTTTATACTCACCTCGGATTCCGCTGTCGAGACGCGAAAATATTGTTACAGAATAGCGTTACAGATTGGTGAGAGATGCTAAGCTACTTTCACTCGTTCTACCGGTATGATATCTTGGTATACGATGTAGGATGCAGTGCCGTTTAGATGAGTGTAGATAATATACATATAAATGGATGGAGAGGGAGAGGAAGGCCAACAAAAATGGACGGATTGTGTGAGGAGCAATATGAAAGAAAAGGGAATTAGTGATAGGACAGAATAAAAGTAAAAAATAACATCGAATAAGGGTAGAAAGAAGATAAGATCATAGGTTTTCTAGTAGTATTAAGTAAATTAAGTTTAAAAAGCCTGAAATAAAAATTAAATTAAAAAACCCCCGACAAAAAAAAGTAAAAAACTAAAAGAAAAATAACTTAAAAAAAGCTTTTATTTAAATGCTCTAAAAAGAAGAAAATCTTGTCGCGTGATTTGCGTAACTGTTTAATAAGTGTTTAATAATTCATTCAAACATCGCGACAAGCTTACGCGCGCACGTGATTTTTTTTTTAGAATAACTAGTTTTTGGGTTTATGAATACCGGCAACGACTGTCAAAGTGACAGCTAAGAGTTTCCGATCGTAGTGGACTCAGTATGTAATGGTCATACATGGTGGGGTCAACGTCGACTAGCTTTGCTTTAAAAATACAAATTTATATTTATAAGGTAATCAATTATTTGTAACTAATTGTATTTAGCGACAAACCTTCTTGTTCGCGTGTAGAACTCAACATTTTCTTCAAGTAATGGATATATTTTAGTGTTAATAATTAGACGATAGACAGACAGACCGTCTGACAGACACCCGAGTGATCCTATTAGGGTTCCGTTTTTTTACAGATGTTCGGAACCCTAAAAATAATAATTTTAATTAGGTATTTGTTGTTATAGCGGCAATCCTAGAGGTTATCTTTGAGGGATAGTCTTTGGCGGCAAAAGAAATACATACAATTTCAACTGTCTACTTATTTCTCTATTTCTTTTTTTTATTGTCTATTATTTATGTTTTTTCATTGTATGGGCCCTAGATTCCTGAAATAAAGGATTAAATTAAAATAAAATTACGGTTCTTCAGCGGACTGACAGACAGACAGATGGACGGACAGATAGCGGAGGCTTAGTAATAGGGTTCCGTTGGTTACATTTTGGTGTCATTTGGGTAAGGAAGGAACCCTAAAAATGGTTTTGTATGTCTGCACAGACTTAATTGCAAGTCTGTGATAGATTTTTTATTCAGACTTCAAAGTCTGCGCAGACTATGTGTGTATCGTGTGGACGCACTATTACTCGACAGAGTGCTCACCTTACCGAAATGTGTCATGGATAACTTCGTCTAAGTAGACCGGGACTTGGAAGCTATTCCCTTGTATTTTTCATTAATATTTCTGCACTCGAATAGTTTCAAATGTTTTTCAGAAAATGAAAGAAAATATTTCGAAATTAACTCGCATACATACTCGTATATTAAGTTTAATTAAATTTAAAAGTTTTGTAACTATTTTTGTTAAGTGAATCCAAAAAGTGCGGTTGGTTTCAGACTAATAAAAACTATTGAGAACCAGTTTTGAGGAGCCAAAACATGTTGTTTTTGCTAGCATAGCAAGCATTCGACCTTGTACAATATCTTTTAAATATCACGTGAATATATAAAAACTGTAATGTTTGCTGAATGAGAAATTGTTAACGAAATAATAGTGAGATTATTATCATCGTCCGCGCAGTAGTCAAAATAAGTTACTTGACTGCTATCAAAAATATACAAGAATTAATTACTATTTATCTGAAGACACCTTTAAAGACTGTGTTAAAAGGCGTTTTCAAACTATTTTAGTTACATTTATATTAAACTAGCTTTTGTCGGCGAATTCGTATGCGCATTATTTTAAATAAATAAACAAATAACCCAATTTTCCAGTTCCCGTAGGTACATATTTCGGGTCGAATTATACATGTAAACCTTTTCTTTGAATCTCTGTCTATTGATGAAAACCGCATTAAAATCCGTTGCATGGATAACCAGTCAACAAAAATTATTCTGGTAGCAAGAGCCTCGGATAAGTAGATACTGTAAGGTCCGATTGGGCCAAATGGCAAATATTGTCTAAATAAATATTGAATTGTCTTTCGTGCTCGGTGCCTGACGGGTTACAAGAAATAAGCGTACAGACGGAAAAAATGACTTGGTTTTATACCAGAGGTATGTAAAGACGATACTAATCTTAATCATCACTATCACTCCATATTATAAAACCTGCTTTTGCCCGCAACTTCGTACACGCATGTCCCGTTCCCTTAAATAAAACAGGAAATCCTCTCTTAGTACTCTCCTTCACTCCCCAAGGAACGTACATGCCAAATATCAGCTTTCTACGACGAATTTTAAAAAATTATTAGGATTACAATTTTACCGGTTTCATAGAATGTATTGTGTCAGAATAATTGATTTTTTAAATAGATATTTAGTAGGTTCTGAATGAGGAGACTGATTGAATAACAGTCGCACGGGTCGATCGACCCTTAAGTATGTTAAAATGGTCACCCATCCTCAGACAGACCTCGGCAAGTATTGCTTAACCTTGAAGATCGACCCGTACGGCAGTTATATACCAAGCCATGCTGGAATTTCGGTATGTTAAAATGGTCACCCATCCACAGACCAACTTCGGCAAGCGTAGCTTAACCTTGAAGATCGACCCGTGTAGAAACCATCAAGAAACTTAATAAATAATATAAAAGACCCGAAACCACCTACATTAGTGGTTTACGGATCATTAAAACAGTTTACATTTATGATGCACCCTCTGCATCATTAATTTTTACCCGAGTTACAATACTACTCTGTCAAGAAAGTACCGGGAAAAGATCAATAATACACAATATGTCTGTTATTCATCCAAATTTATTTTATCATTTTCAAAGTATGCTCCTTTAGAAACGATACACTTGCGCCAACGAAAAATCCATTCATCAAAACATTTTTTAAACGCTGCTTCCGGAATTGAGTTCAGTTCTCGCCGCGAATTCTCCTTTATGTTTTCTATCGATTGAAAACGGGTGCCACGAAGTGGTAATTTGAGTTTAGGAAAAAGAAAAAAGTCAGCAGGAGCCATATCTGGTGAATATGGTGGTTGCTGGATTTTATTTGTTGAGTGTTTGGTTAAAAATTCGTGCGCATTGTCGTGGTGCAAAATCCAAGAATTTTCTTTCCACAAATCTGGCCTTTTTCGTCGAATTTGCTCTCTTAAACGCCGCATAACGCTCAAATAATATTCTTTATTTACCGTTAGACCTTCCGGTAAGAATTCAGAGTGGACAACACCGCGATAGTCAAAGAAAACAGTCAACATGACTTTGACTTTTGATCGACTTTGGCGTGGTTTTTTCGGTTTCGGTTCAGTTGGAAGGCGCCACTCCGAAGCTTGTTGACTAGTTTGCATGTCAAACTCGTAAACCCACGTCACGTCACCAGTAACAATGCGTTTCATGAATGTTGGGTCCGAACTGACTCGTTCTAGCATGTCCTCAATGTCTTTCATGCGATTGAGTTTTTGGAGAAAATTCAGATCTTTTGGGACTAGCCGAGCAGCAACATGTTTCATACTCAAATGATTAGTTAAAATGGTACGGATCGACTCGTGAGATACAGAAAGTTCGGCGGCTATCTCTCTCAGAGTTGAATGGGGATTTTCAGTCACTATTTCCTTCACTTTTGCGATGTTAACTTCAGTTGCAGACGTTGACGGCCTACCAGAGCGAGGCAAATCTTCCATCACATCTCGACCGCTTTTGAACGCTTTGAACCACTCATAAGCACGAGTTTTTGATAAAGTCGATTCACCGTAAGCCTTCTGTAACATTTTCAGTGACTCCGAACACGAAATTCCATTGGCGATGCAAAATTTAAGACAAACTCTTTGTTCGATATTTTTGTCCATTATGAAATTTGCAATACACACTATATATGATATTACTAAAACCAGCACTGTATTTAATATAAATAACAGATGCAACTCAAACTCCGCGCCAAAATGGAAAACAGTTGTGCCAATCTAACAACTACAAAAAAACAAAAATTTGAATTTGGAACCATAAACAAATCATCCATTCCCGATACTTTTTTGACTGAATTTACTTGTTTCAAACATAACATTTATTTGAATTAGATACTATTTTCATATTTTTGAATGATGCAAATTGTGTATGTGCCATAAAATTATACCAAATTTTATGAGGTTGTAGTTTTTGACATTCAAAATTCACTTACGTTAACGTTAAAATACGTCACAATATTCGTGCTAGGTACTCAGTTTACAATTCTCCAAGTAGGTAGACTCCAAAATCAAATCGATTAACGATCGATATTTTTGTATTATTGACTTTTAGTACAGAATGTAATAAATTAAAATCAAAAAACCTTTTTAATAAAAAGTTTTTATTTAAAAGCTTTAAAAAGAAGAAATATAAAATTTACCTTTAAAATTTATCATAAAAGCTTTCGCGACAAGTTTTTATGATCAATTTTAAAGGTAAATTTTATTTTCTTCTTTTTAGAGCATTTAAATAAAAGCATTTTTTTAAGTTTTTCTGATTTTAATTTATTTTTTACTTTTTAGTTATTTCGAGTTACTCTCAACAAGGCCTTTCATTTGATACCCATATTGTAGAAGTGCATAAAAAATAACTATTCTGCCATCTTGAATGTTCCGCCATATTAGATTTAGAATGACTTCACATTATTTTTCAAGTTATTCTTAACAAGCCCTTTTATTTGATACCCATATTGTAGAAATGCATCAAAAATAACTATTCCACTATCTTGGACGGTCCGCCATATTGGATTTAGAATGACGTCACATAGCTTATCGTATATTGTCATCCAAATTAAATGTGTATGAAAAATTGCAGCTCAATCGGTTGAAGATATCTGCTTCAAAATTGAGTAGCAAGATTCCACCCGAACAAATATACATACTTACATACATTGTAAGTTAAATAAAAGCTTTTAACAGGCGCGGTCGCAGCCATACATTTGGGGGGGGGGGTCAGATTAGATAAATAGTACCTACCTAAATTAAGACAAGAAAAAATTGGGATTTTTGCACAAAATAACGAAATTAAATTAACTAACTTTAAAGAGGTAAGAGTTGTAAGCTTTTGGAAATACAGACGCAGGCAGAGAGTTCCACTCCTTTGCTGTGCGCATTATAAAAGACGTTTGGAAACACTTAGTGCGAATTGGTGGAATAGCTACAAGGAAGGGATGGTAAGATGCAGTGCGTTTGGATGTCCGATGGTAGAAGGGGGCCGGTGGGATGAGGTTCTTGGGCACACTCACCGAAGTACAAGCATGCAACCTTACGGCGATGAGCCAAGCCAAGGTAAAAAGACACGCCTGTGTTTTGGTGGCGTTAAAAGTGACCAGATTGTCATCACCCCACTGGGAGACAACTCTTAAGATCAAATTTGTTCGCTTTTTAAAGGTATTCTGTATTGTATGTATTGTAAATTTTCAAATATATTAGTTCAAAGTCGCTTTTGTGACATGAGTACCTGCTTAACAATATTTTGGACAACGATTATTTCTGAAATTGAATAAAGTCCTATGTTTGCGGTCGGGGATACAATCAGTCATCCTAATAAGACACAGAGGTAACCATATTGAAAAGGTTAGCAACTACTGCATTAGACTAAGATTTTTTGAAAACACTTGTGAAACTATTGTGGTGTACTTAATATAAGAAAAATATTTTATTATTCTCTACACATTTGGTTAATCCACATGTGTAGAGCAGAATACAATTTTTTTTTTTCAATTTCAGAAATAATGGTTGCCTTAAAGCGACTTTAAATATTATATTTGAAAATTCAAAGTCAAAAGTCATTGACAGGTAATAGATATTAATTTGTTTAATCGTGGCAACATAACCATCAACAACAAACGATACTGCATCACACAAACAAGGTATAAAACAAGGTATGTTTGACGATCTATAATTTTCACGTTTAGGTACCTCCATTTTAAGTCTTAGGTTCTTTGTTACCTCCACAGAATTGATGATTTACCCCCGCGGGCGTAATTACCCCCGGGTTCGGAACCACTGGTCTAATGGAACAGTGGCGGTCTTGTCGCTGATAGCGATTTCTACGAGTCAATCTTTGAACAGGCAGCAGATTTTAAATATAAAAGTGAGCGCAACTTTATTACGTAGGCAGTCACTGATTATCTGGCCGGCTCGCGGCACTGTTTGCAGTCTCGCATTTTGATTACCAACGGCAATGTATATGGTCGAGTATTGAGTAGCACGTGTCAGTGTTGTGATTCAAAATGATTTTGTTATTAGTATCTGTAGTTGCTGTGTTAGGTTTGTTGTGGTCGTGGATTAGTTTGGTTAGGGAAAGCCGCCGATTCAACGTGCGAGGACCATCGCCCTGGCCTGTAGTGGGAAATGCTCATCTGTTCGTTGTTAAATCTTCAGGTATGCTATTATTAATTAAAAACATTCTGAAAAATACATTATATTTTGTGGTAAGACTTTTACTGACTAAAACCCATCCGTGTTTCTCCTAATGCCCTTTGCGTTTCAAAGACGCGGTGACTATTTCGAACTTCCGCAACCTTGGCAATTCCCATTCTAGCTACGTTTGCAATTTTGCATAATGTACCCATCTGTTCTACATCAGGACAGTGCTTACTAGTTACAACTTCTTCTTTACTGCTTCTTCGGTTCACTAATTTCATTTTCAGATTGATGCCTTCCGTAAATTTAACATACAGAAGACACGTGTCGTATCTTGTGGACCGATTTATTTTAAGCACAATGTCCAGGTGCATATACAGGGTTATTTGTAAAACACCAACAACCTCTAGGATAGTGAAAATACACATGATTTTAAACAAGTTTTACTTTGATAACAATCCCCAATATTTACACAAAGAAAATATATGGAACTACTGATTTTTATTTCGGTTTTTGGGGTCGGCCTCAAAGTAAAAGTTGTTTTTTTATAATCATGTGTGCTTTGCTGCCTTATAGGTTGTTGTTGTTTTACAAATAACCCTGTCAATTACATTGTACTCGTTTGTAAATTTATATAAAACCTATAAAATAACATGTTTATTAAAAGCTCCTTCTTTTTGTTACAGAGTTCCTAAACTTGTTACAAAGACTCTCAGAGAAGTATGGGCATGCGTTCCGGGTACATTTGTTGTCTTCTCCTACTGTGGTGATCTGCCATTCAAAATATGCTGAGGTAAGTTATACATATAAACATTAGATTACTACCAACATGAGTGACTAAATAATAGACTTGTCTTAATGTTTTATGTGTACCAATGAGGCATGTAATGTGTCGAGGAATTGGTAAGTAAGTGTTACATACTTTTTCGTTAGAAAACTCGTTAAGTTCGAAAGTTTACTTTTTAAGAAACAATTACCAAGATTTATTAAAAAAAAAAACGAAATAAAGCCAGTATTTCATTTAATTAATTTGATTAGCTTTGATTAATTTAATAATTTCGGCCAATACCTCTGTCTTCCATAGGTGACCTAGGTATTTAAATTATTCGTGGTTTATTGTTATTTAAAAACTGATAAACTAAATAGATGAACTCATTAGCATACAATACAATGCACGTTTTGACGTACAGTTATGTTATAGTATTGTTTACGGAAGTGAATTTCGAATATTAATAACTAAAACCCCATAGTATTTTGGTTTATTTTTATGCGTACTACACAATTTATTTCATACAAAAATATGAATATAGTCAAATTCAAATGAATATTATATGCTAAACCAGTATTATAGTTATAGCAAAATTTTACGTCACGTTAATATACGTTATAAACATTCGTGCTAGGCGCTCTGCTTACTATCGAGTCTGAGTTTACTACGGATAAAAAACTCTCCTTAAAACACGCTTTCATAATTGTTATATTATGAAACAGTAGTGTATAATTATGGAGTTTCATTCAGTTGATTACCACCGCATGATAATAATATAAACACAAGTACCACATTGAAACGCAAATTAACTACAAGGCAACCTTGATTGGTGTTCTACTTCCAAAAGTAAACATAAATAAGTTATAAAAAAGAACTTGCTTTTGTTACTTTTTTAAAACGAAGCTTAGGGCGATTTTAATTTATTAGTATTACATATTCTTTACGCATTGTAAAAAAAATGTGGAGATAACTTGATTTGAATTTTTGCAAGGTTCAAAACTAATTTGACTGGCCTATGTATACGATGAGAAATCTATAGATCACTCAATACTCAGACATTCCACGCGAACGAAGTTGCGGGCACAGTTAGTAAATTTATGTGCTTACATTTTTAATAAATATTAATTTAACACATCGTCGCCTTAGTGCTTGAATGGCCAAACAACCATTGATCAAATTTTACAGGAGACATTTTTTTTTAAGTTACGTATGGATATAATGAAAAGTTTACCAAAATCTTTTATGAATTAGAAACCTGACAAGTATTTTTTTATATTATTGAAATAGTAATTAAAAATAATAATTGTAATACTGATTATTTTTAATTTTATTGTTGGAGGTTGGCCAAAATGTCGCCAACAAAATTATGTGTAAGGAGATTGAGCATAATGACATGGAGATAAAGCTCTCAAATGATGCGCAAGTATAGTGCTTGTTTGTCCAAACTGCCATCATAGACGCTATACAGTATGTTCAATTTTTATACAAGATTTTCTGTAACATGCGAATACAAGATTTGGCTTGGGAAATTTGTGGACAGACATACATACATTAATGGAAATTGAAACAGGTGTTTAGTAACCTATTTATACTAACATAATATTACACACAACACATACGGACCGCAATGATAACTCCTTCTTTAAGTCGGTTAAATAAAAATAGGTAGTTATTAGTTATTATTTTTGTAAGCAAACTTTTACCGTGACTTTGCCCGCATGGAAAACATTTATCACAACTTCTACAACCTGATCACGTCTTACATGCGAAAAGGTAACAATCAACCTGTATATAACATACAAGTAACTTCAAACACTAAAATAAAAGAAAGTCAATAAAATTCCAACGTACCTTTCCAAATCCGAAACCCTCAATTTACAATCCTTTTTCTTCGTTGTTACTGACATTTTAAACTACTATAACTGCATAAAAACAATATAATTCAGAATTTTGTCTTAGAAACCACGCTATCTCGATAACGAAACAAATAATAGCCAAAACAATATGGCGTCGGAATGCTTGACCGTGATTGGTCGGTCGACGGAGGTTGGACAAACAAGAACAGAGACTGATATTTGAATGCGTACATTTGAGCATAATTTGGAGTTTGACTATTCAAGCACTTAAAACAGTTTTTATAAGGGAGTTTGGATATTTTATTTTTGCTAATAGTGCAAATTACATCCAACAAAATTAAAAAATATATACATTAAAAAGCGTGTAATAAGGGTTGCTATAGTTTGATATAAAAAAGTCTATTTTGGTAAAGTTGGTCGTTTGGCCATTCAAGCACTAGGGCAGCGACATCTCGAATCATCATCAACAGCTCGAATTCGCCCACCGCTGGACATGAGCTTTTCTTTTTTTGGGTCAATATCCATGTTCCTCTCCTTATCCAGGTTGTATTTACTCGTGATGAGAACAATTTCGTCTACCCATTTCACCCCCGGATGCATTTACTTGATGACCTAAGTATTGAGATGATATTTTTTGGCTAATGTATTCTGTGGTATTGTTTCAGGCACTAGTGTCGAGCAATGAACACATTACAAAAGGCAGGCCCTATGGCTTTCTGACGTGTTGGCTAGGTGAAGGTCTCCTCACTGCCACGGGTAAGAACAAGTTCACTTCTAGTTTTAAAAAGTAATTAAATACTAGAAGTAATATTAAATTGTTTTACGTTGCACGTTCATCCTCACTACAGTTTCATCAGCATGTGGCAATGTTGCGTCGATCGTGTGAAACAGAAGGAAATAAGTACGATCACTTAGATTGTGTATAAATTGTATAGAAATTGTTGTCAATACGGTCTAAGCACCGACCACCAAGACGTCTGCTTATTATGTGATCATGTGAAAATATGACTTTGTATCGGCGACAGCGATTGTCGGATTGTTAAAATGTTTGAGTTTCACCACCGGGCATTTCGGTAGCGCATGTCAATCCTATACATTTTTTGATCGTTATGGCAGTGGTTGTCCGGAGGTTCTTAGGACAAAGTGTCTTTTTATCAGAGAAACGTGAAATTTGTCAGCGTTTGTCAAACTCATACCTACGACGTTTTGACAGTCGCCTTTGCCATGCCACCGCTGACAGAATGTCATTTGTCTAGAGTCTCTTATGGTTTGTTATCATAAGTTCGAAAAATATCTGACAAAGGACCGTGCAAAAAATCACCCCCCCCCAATCAAAAGCTTTCAAACGTATCTCAGTTTATACATCTTGACTGCCTGATGGTTTTTCATTATGACGATATCCGCCGTAGGACTGGGGTTTTTTGTCAAAAATCGTTTTTGTATAAATATATTTACTTTGTAATTTCTCAGTGTTTTTCAAAATTAACAACCGATTTGGATGATTCTTCTTTTCTTTAGAAGAATGTTTTCTCGGACTGGTCCCATTTCAATTTGGCGAAGATCTAATGAAGAACTTCGGAGATAGGAACGGAACTGTTTAGTAAATGACAGCAAATCTCCCGGGATTGCTGAAATGGCATGTATGTTTGTTTGTTGTTTACCCCAGTTCATACTATGACATCACACCAGTATGTTGTGAAGGGGTGGGTACGCAGATGCGTAGTGAGTGTACGCAAGTCAATTTTGTTGCACCCTTACCTCAACAATTATGTTCAATTTCTTATTTATCTATTTGGCCAAAACATTATTGTTTTTGATCCGATCTCGATGAGTCTTTTTGTGTTTGTGGTTTGTGGGGTTGAGTTATAGCTATATTGCATTTGGACGTTAAACTTAAAAGATAAACCAGTAACCTCAACTTAAAATCAATAAAATCTCGTAAAGTGAGATATTGTTATGTTTACGTCATCTCCTATGTAAAACAGATATTTAACCATGAGCTGGTCTGTATTTGGAATGCGTTAAGAAGTTATCCTTAACGATAAATAGAGCAACCATTCATTATGAGAATAATGTCAATTTAGGTGTCGGGTTTTACCACAAAAAATAAAAAAATTAAACACATACAAAAAATAATCAAAACCTACTTCCAAATATAAAACACTACAAAGTATAAAATAACTTTAATTTTGGAAGTTGGTGTCCAAAATAAAAAATCAACCAAAAAAACCTTTGTAAAAAAGATTTTAACAAAGACCAACTAGTCTTTGTTAAAATCTTTTTTACCCGCACGACTTCGTTAACTCTGCTCTTATTGGTCTTAGCGTGATGACATACAGCCTATATAATGTATAAGTAAAGTCTAAAATCAAATCGGACTAGTAGTTCCTGAGATTAGCGCGTTCAAGCAAACAAACTCATCAGCTATGTTAAATTTTACCTTTGTAAGCAGGTTTAGTGCGTATATACGTAGAAAGCTAAACGTTTTTAAATAAATACAATAACGTCATGGCAGAATGCCAAAGATGCTGGCAGAGAGCCAAAAATGCCGTTCTTCAAAAACACCTTGAGAACGCTGTCGTTGTTGACGAAGATTCAGAACCAGAACCTCAAACCGGTGGTGAAAATCGAGAACCTCCCATTGTTGCGGAAGATCTACAAGATTCAGATTCTCAGGACGATTAGATGATTTTTTTAGGTGCAACATGACACCGCATAATGCCTGGTTGATCACAGTACGCATACAATCCAGACACGTTAGGTCACGCGTTTACTATAGTTATATTTTGTTGAACCGTGGTTTATACGACAGAAATGCCATTACACAGTGGTACTGCACATGTTTTTGAGGAGCTCGTGGCTAAATAAGAACAGCCGCACGGATCGATCTTGAAGGTTAAGCAACGCTTGCCAAGGTTGGTCTGTAGATGGGTGACCATCTTAACATAACGAGTTTCCTCCGTGCCTCGGAAAGCACGTTAAGCCGTTGGTCCCGGTTGTCATTTGTAGATCTTTGGCATTCGTTACGGATTGTCAGAAGCCAGTAAATCTAACTCTAGTCTGGCCAGAAATACCGTGTTACCCGTTTAATGGGTTCTGGAGGTCTGGTAGGCAGCCGCTTCACGTAAAATACTGGTATTCAGCTGAATCCGGTTTGACTGGAAGCTGAACCCAATATAGTTGGGAATAGGCTAGGCAGATGATGATGATGACTGCACAGTTTAACAGGGACCATTACAATTGGAAGTCCGGCAGATTTCTTATCTAGTATAATAATAGACGAATAATTGAGGAGCATCTGTTCAAAAGGTCGTATTTCTATGATAAACAAACTTTACAAAAACAGAAAAAAACATCTAATTCCTATTAAAAAAAATGCTAAAATTTAATTAAATTTAGATTATTGTGAAGATTAAGACTACAATATTACATGCATTTTTAAAAATAAAAAAAATACACCATAACTTTTTTTTTATTTAATTTTTGTTTAGAAATACGACTTATTGATCGGAAAAATCAGAAATACGACGTTTTGATTTGTCACTTCTAGAAATATGCCCTTTTGATTTGACACTTTTAGAAATATGGCTTTATGAATGGGCTTTTTGGAAATACAAATTAATGAGAAATACTAGTGAAGTTTTTTGGCATTCTGTCAGAAGGAAAAATCCTATAAGCAATACTTTGATGTTTATTATCTAACTCTACTTTGAGTTAAAATTAGTCTTTATAATGAGAAACATACAAAATTATTTTTCACATCATTTATTTTTTTATCATTAATCATTACAAAATATAATTCAATCCCTTAAACTCTAATGTCCCCAATGTCAGGTTCCATGCAAATGCATTCGCTGTCCTCGTTATGGTTATGATCATGTTCCTCATCCTCATTCTCATTGAGTGTGTTATGCTCATTCAGAAGAATGTTTTTATACCATTGTAAATCTTCAATCGAGGCCCAATCTTCACCAAATTGTTTCACTAATAATAATGTGACATCTTTTTTTTTGTTTCCTGTAAGACCTTTGCCTGTAGGTTGTTCTTGCAGTTGTTTAGGATGTCGTTTACCGCGTTTTAATAATGATTCGAATTCTTCTTGACCCGATTCAAAACGATAGTTTTCAAATGCACAAATTTTGACATCTTTGAATCGACCTCCTGGACCTTTAACTTTTCTAATTTTAATTCTCTTAGCAGTTTGAATTTTTGTAAGCTTTTTGTAATTTAGCTCTAACTTTTTTATATCTTTGAGTGTCCAATCAAAACTAAGGTCATGAATTTTTCCATGTTTTTCTATGATTTCTATGTATCCTGTCCTGTGTGTAATAATAGGTGTTTTCCTAATATCTTTTTCTATTCTACCGAATATGCGGTCTGCCGGCAAGAAACTATGCCCACGCACTGGGAAAGTTATTGTGATTTCTTCAATTGTGTTATTGTTATTAGCCAACCAGTAAATTAGTAAATGTAGGATGTGGCTATTTTTATTTTGTCCACCACATCCATCACAGAACAACTTCAGTGATGTGACATTTTCAGGAATAGTTAAATTGGTTAAGTATGTCAGCAATGCTGATCCAATTTCTAGAGACCCACGAGAAGCCTTTGTCTCATCCCATACAAAAAAGTCAGGTTGGTTTTTGTCTACGTCAGTGATACAAAAATTGTAAAAACTGATTTGTCTACTGTAAAATGCGTCTTGTATAGGTGTTCTTGGTAATGGTAATACCTTCTGCAAATCAAAACACAGCCTTATGCTGTTGGCAACTGGTGTTCTCAATAGTTCATAGAAAACATTGGATCTTAGTTTGTGAACCCTCTTTTCAACCATCAATGTTTGCTTTCTTTGACTGTTGGTTTCATTTTTTATTTTATTCGACCACAATATGCAAACACTGCATGCATCAGTAGCTGGGGATTTGAACCCAATGTTGAATTCATTGCAAAATATATTGTGGAACATGGTGCGGGAAACCCATAAATTTCTAGGCACTGACATGTTATAGTTTCTGAGTAATCTAGCAGCATTTAGTTCAGATGACAAATATATTCTTTTGCTTTTCTGTCTGTTATAGTGACTTTCCTGAGCAGGTAACTTTTTCAAGAATTCCCTTAACTTTTCTTTTTTCTCTCTTGACTTGGCTGCTTTCCTGTCCCCACCTCGCTTCTCTGTAGGTGTTTCCCCTTGACTAAGCCTAACATTTAAGTTTCTTAGCCTTTTTTCTCCAATTGAAAATGTTTTTTGAAACACTTGTTTACACACTGTTGTCAGTTTTTTATTTATATATAGATGGTAGGTGCAACTAACCCTTCGATTTTTCGTTGTCGCTCTTGGACTTGACTTTCCTCGATTTAGTGGCTCATACGGTGCTAAGAGTCTAGAAAGATAAATATCTTGATCTACCTTCCCACGCCGTTTAAAAAACAACTTTCTGTTTCCTAGGATATCTTGTAATGTCAATTTTTTACATTTGAAAGTTTTTAGCGACTTGTGATCACATGGACATCTATAATTTACGCACAAGGGATCTTTATCTGTGTAAGTCCTGAAAAGATACATAGAAAAAGTAAATTAATTAAATAAAACCTTAATAAGAGAACAGGATATTGAACTAAGTACCTACATTAGAATGTCACTTACGTTTTACGATATTCCGAACGATCTTTACGCTTTTTTTTCCTTGAACCAGCATTCAAGGTCTCTACTAAACCTTGCTCATCCATTTTCAATATGATTTTTACTTTAAAATAACTTCCAAAGTTCAAAATTTCACAAATTTCATCTACTCGCATCGAAAGATAGAACGTCAAGAATAACATCTGTCAGTGTCATCTGTTGACGTCGTTAGAGGAATGCAGAGTCATATTTTTAATTATTTTTTTTTTTACAGTGTTGCTATTGATAATGATATTCAACGTACAG
Source organism: Lacanobia oleracea (assembly GCA_950371165.1). NCBI lineage: Eukaryota > Metazoa > Arthropoda > Insecta > Lepidoptera > Noctuidae > Lacanobia > Lacanobia oleracea. The sequence goes on along the minus strand of OX493391.1, from coordinate 19,443,619 downwards.
CCGTCATCTTTTGACTCGATACCATTATTTACTCGAACGAAACGATTTTTATTAACTTTGTTATGAATGGAAAAAAATATGACCTTTTGAACAGAACAATAAATAAAAGATGCTATTTGTAGAAGAAATATGCCTGTTCTGTTTAAAACAATCCAAGGGAACATTTTAATGCAGAAATACATCCGTTTTGATTGGAATCCAATTTTTTTGGATTTTATTATATGGGAAATACGCTCCTTTTGAACAAGTTTTTACGCTCATCCGATGGAGTTTTCTGCTAGGAGTTCAAAAAAAAAATAAAAAAAATGAAAGTTGAAAAGTGAAATACGACCTTTTGAACAGACGCTCCTCAATTATTCACTTATTTTTACTGGCATGAATATGTACCTGCAGCTGCAAATACACATCCTACTAATATTATAAAAATGTTCAAGTTTGTATGCTTGTTTGTATGTGACTCAATCACGCAAATACGGCTAAAGAGATTAGGATGTGGCACACATGTAGTTCACATCCTGAAATAACACATAGGCTACTAAACTTTTTACTCCGGTAACTTACATGGCTTAATGGAGACTGAGGAGGAAGTGGAAATCCAGAGCTGCTGCTGTCTGTACTTTAGATTCAAAAGTACCAGACGAATACAAACCTGTCAAAGTTTTTTCCAGGATGGAATTGTGGGCGCTAAAGATTCACAAGAACGAGGAGAACAGAAACATGTCAAAGTATTTCCGGGGCTTTAATTGCAAGCGGTTAGGATTCAAAAGTACCAGGAGGCCAGCTACAAACATGCAAAGTATTTTCCAGGTCAGAATTATGAGCGCTGAAGATTCACCAGTACCAGGAGACCAGAATCACGTCAAAGTATTACTGGGCAACAATTGTCAACGCTAATGATTCACAAGAACTAGGAGACCAGAAAATGTGTCGAAGTAATTCCGTAACTGAAAGTACGAACGGCAAAGACTCATAAACTATTAGGATACCTGAATCATGAAGATGATGATTCCAAGGATAAGCATTATGAGAAAAAGAACTTGCACGCCAGCTCTAAAGTCTACGCGGCCGAAGTCGCGGGCAGAAGCTAGTTATACTATAAAGATTAAGTATTCTCTATTATGCTATCATGTTTTACTTACTCACGGTTACTCTCATAACACACTATAAGACATTAATATTGGGTTTACTTAATAAAATTACCATCGTAATTTTATTAAGTGTGTGTTAAGGAGAAGCATTATTCTCTGTTGTAGTTGGATAAAAATGGACATATTGACTGTCACGTCGCATACACCTCATTGTTACTCATGTTTCTTTTGATTGAAAGTGTTATTTCGATAGTTATTCGATTGAAGTAAACAGATTTTTCAAAATAGTATTTTATTAATTAAAAAAAACCCTCATCGATTTTTGGATTAGAGATGGTTGTAAGTCTTTTTATGGGACTTCATAATAATATTGAAACCAGTGCCACGTCTGTTGTTCTGGTGGGTGGGGGACAGTGCCCATACACTTTTTTGCATAGTCCCATTTCACCTAAAACTTTTCAACTATGCAAGGGGTTTATCGTCGCAGATAGTTTTAACGTTCACCACTCCAGCACGGTCATTGAACTACATTCATTTATTGACTTTCTTTATATCAAAAACAGAAGTAAATACATAAAGATGTCCTGAATTGATTCCTATCGTGATCTTCACCATACTTAATTGCAAGTTAATCTCCGGTCTATTTTTTTGACGTCTCACCGTGTACACTTAGGCGAAGTCAACGACAAGTGAGCCGCCATTTCATCTCGTTTGTATGGTTTGACAGCTCTCTTGTCGTTCACTTCGCCCAAGTTTTCACTTCGACATGTTTACAGAATGGCGCCTTTTTTTGTTGTTGTCGGGGTGGAAAATCCTCATGGATGTCTCTCGCCTGGGACGGGCGAAGGAGTCTGTCAGACTCTTACTGACTAAAAATCACACTGATGTTCCTTCTCACACTTGACCGAGGATTGTGAGAACTAGTACGTCTTCCATAATCCCCGGTTAGCGCCCGCGTATACGGGCTACCTCAGTCCCGCGGGAGGAGTAAGGTGTCCTCCCCCCGCAATGTCCAGTAGGGGCACGCTGGAACAATACACGCTACCGTCTCGAGTCCTGCTGGATGGGGGGTGGCGGACGACTCCGAGTCCACCGTCCCTCCGGACCTTTCTACGGGGGCTGGAAGAGGGCGTTGTCCGCCCTCCACCGACGCCCGGTTCGCCTGCTGCGGTACGGGAGAGTGGCCACGGCCTCCCTCTCCCTCTCCGCAGCCTCCTTCTGTGGAATTACGATTTCGCAGAAGGAGATCACCGCATTCCATGACTCGGCGCTCACGACCATCGAACGAGCGACGGCAAGCAGCGACAGGTCGGGTCCCACTTCGGATACGAGGGCACGGCGCTGCTCCTCCCATACAACACACTCTGTCAGTGTGTGCTGCGCCGTGTCCTTCCGACAGTCGGTGCAGTGATGGCACCGAGCGTCCGGATCACACTGCTGGCGCCTACCTAACATACTTTTGAGTTGACATGTTCAACCTTTCATTAACCGAGTAATAGATTAATATTTATCTGTTACAGGTCAAAAATGGAAGAGTCACCGCAAATTCCTGACTCCTGCCTTCCACTTCAACATTCTCCAGAACTTCCTATCCGTATTCTGCAAGAACCAGCGGATCCTGACCGAGAAACTAAAAGGAATGGCCGACGGGAGCCCGATTGACATGTTCCCTATCATCGCCTTAGCGGCCCTAGACAATGTTAACGGTACCTAAATGTTTACTGCAAATGTATGAGATATTTATACAACGTGTAACAGAGTAAACACAATACCTCTTAAGGGGTCATTGTTCTAATCATTATAAACAACTTTCACTATGGGACCAATACTGAAATCACATTCATGTGCATAACTCGACAAAATGTTCTAAAGAGCCGATTTTTTTTTTGTAAGCTCGCATAAAAATGTGATTCTAACCAAAATTAAAGCAAAGCCAGTTTATCAGTGGTCAAATTAAAAGGATAATGCTCACAAAGTAGGAAAAAAAAACCCAGTCTTGGCGCAAATGAAACGTATCTCAGATTTTTAGTTTATCCATGTAATAAAATGCTACTTATATGGAATCATCGAAGTAGATGGTTAAATGTAAGAAATTATTTGTTTAGTGGCAGGGTTAACATTCAGGTATTTCAAAATGTAATTAAAATATTTAGTATTAGCATATAGTAGTTATCAAAAAGAAACGCTTTAAATTGAAACTGACGGCTGAATGTGAAAAATTGCTCTTTATTTTATGGAAGGGGTAAGTTAAAGTGGAGCGTAGAGGCGCAACGCCGGGGTGAGACTTTAAAAGTAATTACGAGCTTTGTTAGGGTTAGTGATTAAAGAGTAAAACTTTATTTCTTGTTCTAGAATCCATTATGGGTGTGAGTATGGATGCCCAAAGGCACAGTCAGTCTGAATATGTGAAAGCCATCGAAGAGTAAGTACATACTTTAAATCACTCAATGCATTTAAGAGAATAATATGTCATAACTGACTAAGTGATTATAGTTAGCCTGAATTATCTCACAGCTGGGCAACGCTTCTCATGACAACCAGCTTTTAAGATCCAGGGCTAGATCTTGGGTCAATAATTATGCCAGCATAATATTGGCACAAGATCGAAAAAAAAAATGAAATTATGTTTTGAAACAACATAAACAACAGTTTTCACTCGTTATCAGATATATTAATAAGAATGATAACAGTATTCTGAATTATTTTCTATTTACAGAATTTCCGCCATTGTGTCCATGAGAATCCAAATACCATTTTTTGCACCAGACGCCATCTTTAACTTGCTGCCATACAAGAAGACGCAAGACAAGGCTGTGAAGATTTTGCACGGACAGAGTAACAAAGTGATCAATGCAAGACGTGAAGAGTTGAAAAAGGCTAATATAATTACTCTGCATGATATCAGTGATATTGGTGAGTTTTTGATGATATGTAATAAAGCCAACAATAAGGTAAATCAATATTAATGACCATAGAAATTAAAAGTCCCCAAACCTCGATTACACTACTCTTGAAGTGCCCCTTTTGTTCAATTTGAGCTAACAGATTAGGCTTTTTATGAAATTCTACAAAACAAGCCTTCCTTGTTGACGTACAGAGACTATTTTTTTCTTTGTCGAAAATTTTAAGTACCTACAGTGAATAGTTTTTGACTGGCTTAAAAAATTGTAATTTCATACACTCATATTTATTTTTGAAGGTATTAAGAACAAACATGCGTTCTTGGACCTGTTGCTGCTGGCTGAAATCGACGGCCAGAAGATTGACGACGAAAGTGTGAGGGAGGAAGTCGACACATTTATGTTTGAGGTGAGTTGATTTCGTAGAAGGTATTCCCGAGAGTGAATTATTTACCCCATGAATTAACGCTCATGGCAAAAGCTGGCATTATGATGAAACTATTTCTGTAGGGTCACGACACAACTACTTCGGGCATCGTGTACACTCTGTACTGTCTTTCGAAGCGCAGAGAAATCCAAGAGAAAATCTACGAAGAACTTAAGACTATCTTCGGAAGTGAAATGCACAGAGATCCAACTTACAAGTAAGTTTAATTCACTGAGGCTCGCTTGCACAAAGTGACATTTTAACTCAGAGTTAGTGCACTTATGTGTGGATGAATGTTGTAAATCTTAAAACAATGCTTGTTGGGTGCTGATTCAAAATAAGCTAATCTCTCTGTGCTACTGTAAGCACGTTAAGCCATGGGTCAGAATGCCATGCGCCAATCAAGCGCCAACCACAACAAAGTTGGCAATGATAAGATATATAAAGAGGTGTGCAAGTATTGTGTTCCTATGGTTACTAGTAAAACTTATTGTTTTGTTGTTTAGTGAACTTCAACAATTGAAATACTTGGAGATGGTCATAAAGGAGTCGATGAGGCTATTCCCACCAGTGCCACTTGTCGAAAGAAAAATCATGAAGGATTGTCGTAAGTAATTATATACAAGTCTGCCTGGTAAGAGTTATGGTCAACAGAATGATGATGATTGTGTAAACCAAAGAAATAAGTAATTCATTTACTTTTTTTTATCCCAGTTATCTTTTTGTGTTTGATAACGTTAAGAGTTACTTTATGACAAGCCATGACATGTAAAAATGTTTTGACATTAAAATAAACGCCACGGTCTTTGTCAAGACCAAGAACCAATCAAGGTGAAAAATAATACTTGAATACTTCATTTTAAAACAATGAAATTGAACTCCATGAATGAGTAATAAACATTCCGAATGGTTGCTTCCTAACTTTTTCAAGCTCCCGTTTGCTTTTAAATTACAAAATTGTTCTATAGGCTGGCTTAAATATAGGCGTCATATGGCAAACAAAGATACAAAAAAAGGTGTAAGTGACAGAGATGACGCTCTTGAACACCGTACTTTGATCGAATCGAATATAGAACACGATATATGTGTATGTACATTAGGATTAAGCATGCAGGAAAGTATCTGAAAATTGTTAGGCTAGCATTTTTTTTTCATTCTAGAGGTGGGAGAACTGACACTTATAAAAGGCACATCGGTATTTATAAACATCTACCAGATCCAACGCCAGCCAGATATGTTTGACGATCCCTTGGAGTTCCGCCCGGAAAGGTTCGAGGAACCGCTGAAGAACCCCTTCAGTTGGCTGGCATTCAGTGCTGGGCCTAGGAACTGCATTGGTAAGTAACCAAGCAAATCATTAGTATCGCAGCCTGTGTTTCGTAAGATAGGTTTCCCAATACTCGTACAAGGAAAATAGTAAAGTCAAAGTCAAAACGTTTATTGCGAACTAAGTGTACAATGATATAATGTTTTGTTAGTACTTATGACTTAGCAGCCTTTTACAAGCATTGCAATATTATTTGCCTGCCCTTTCCATCCTGAATTAGCATGCATTAAACATCATTATTCCTCAGTTATTTTCTTTTATATCGATACAATTAAATTGAGAAATTATAGTAGTTTCATAATTATGTGGAATATTGTACAGGTATAAAGACGGGCACCTGAAACTAGCATAAATAGTCTCAGTGTTCATTTATTTTCGTTGGATCCCACTTTTAGATCCCATTTTTTGGACATTAACGTTGGGTCCCATTTGCTATTTCTATTGAATCCCATGTTATAACGACATGTGTACTATTCAGAAGAAAAGTCATTTACCATTATCAAATTTAAAAAAAAAACAGCGTGTGATCGGCCCACCGACTATTAATTAAATAATTGTACTACCTTCTCTATCAATAACATTCAAAACTATTGATGAAGAAGTCGATGGGAGTTGATCACTAATAGTACTTTGTGATAAGATTCAGTTTTATACAAAATAACAACAGTCACTGAAAACTATAATAATTTTATGCACCTTATGCAATGATTACGCGCGTAAATAGATAGACGCAATGAAAAAGATGACAGTAATATTGTAAGTGGTCAATCTATGTAAAATATATCCTCATTTTGCTTTTAAACAATTTTGTTGTTGAAAGTAATCATATTTAGATTTTTTTAACAATTTGGGTTACAACGAATCAATTTTTGGGATTCAATGGCAATAAAATGTAATTTTCATGCATTTTTTATGATTTGGGTTCCAACGGAAATACTTAAAAATGTTTTGTGGGATCAAACGCCAAAAATATTAAAATGGGATTCAAAAGTGGGATCCAATGAAAATAAATGTCAGTGTTGGCAGCGCATTTCCTATGGCCCAAGTATTGTTGATGCTCATAGGCAGCAGTAACTAGTAGTTACTAACTACCACCACAGCTGAGACCCGACCGGTCGCTGGCCCACTCCGCTGAGTAGAAAGCAAACTTGTTCGCCTCTATGTTTGGGGAATCTACACAACTGGATCACTACACTACACTAATTCAAAAGGTTTAGTTATTTTTAGCCTACGCACTTAGTCTGTGTTGTCTAGAGGCTGAATTGCCTCAACATTCACGTGTCGATGATTTTTGGATAATCGTGGGAACGAATTCCATTTTAAGGTAACGGTGAAGGTCGTCATTTCTTATTTACCAGGGTGCATTGACAGCATCCCTGCGTACTTTATTTTGAGGTTGTTGAATTTGACGTTGCTTTGTTTAACACAGCCCCAAAGTTGGATATCGTACGTCCCAATTGGCATCAGAATATGCTTATATATGGTTATTTTATTGTGTATTGATATACAGGATTTCCTCCGAGTAGCCAATACATACTTTTTAACGTATATAGAGTTCTGTATTTTTTTTTTGACATTAGCTTTCCAATGCATCTTGGCGTTGAGAGTTATGCAAAGGTATTTGGCTGTATTAGCATAAAGCACTTGCATGCCATTTGTGTAGATTAGGTGATAGTCCAAGTGTTTAATTGTGAAGTCAATTTGAATTGATTGTGACTCATTCAGTTTGATCTTTCATTTTTGTGTCCAGTCATATACTTTGTTTACAGGTAATTGAACTTTTTCTACAGGTTCTCTGTACCTTGATCCGGTAGCCATAATTTCAGTTTCATCTGAGTCACAAAGGTGTTGTTTTCCAGTTCTGGGATGTCACATGTATATACAAAGTATAAAATTGGGTCTAGCACACTTCCTTGAGGCACACCAGCTTATATAGCTTTTAGCTCGGAATATGCGTCCTACTGCTGTGTTTTGAACATATTATTAGTTATATACGAAACTAAGAAATCTAAAATTCTGGTGGCATGTGTCTGAGCTTGAATATTAGACCTTTATGCCAAACTTTTTTAAAAGCTTGCGCGACATCTAAAAAAACGGTGGCGCAGACTTCCTTATTTTCAAGCGTTTTTTTTTATTGTGTTCGTTATTCTATGTACCTGGTCTATTGTTGAGTGTTTTTCCCTAAAGTCAAATTGATGATTTGGAATAAGGTTTTTGTCTTTTATTATTTTTTTTAACCGTTTCAATAGCAGTTTTTGGAATAGTTTTGATAACACGAGCAACAGAGAAATAGGTCTATGTGATGATGCTTCATAGACACAAGCTTCACAATCATAATGACTTCAGCTACCTTCCATGACTCAGGTACATGTTTTAAAATAAATACAGTATTGATAAGCTCAGTCAGCTTTGCTATGGCTGTGCGCGGGAGTTGTTTTAGAATTTCACCTGTAATGAGGTCGTTACCCGGAGAATTTTTCAAGCTAATGTTATTTTGAATTTCTCTCATTACTTCTTTAGGAGCCAATTCCACCCAGCTCTATCTTTCCGAGGTGTAACCGTACCGATAACCGACCGACTTGAGCTTTACTGTTTTGTCTCTACCCTGAATTTCGGATCTTTCATAGAGGCAAAGGCTCAAGTGGCTGCCAGAAAGTTGAAGACCCTACCAAGGTGAGACGGTACTTGACGCCGAAACAGCTGCTCAAACTCTATCAAGCGCCTGTTGGATGGCGTATGGAGAACAGCTCTTATCTTTGGGACGGACCTGCCATCTTTCTGCCCTTGAGTCAACTGAGAAACGAGCAAAGGGGATCATCGGCAATGATAGGCTCGTCGAGTCAACGCTCCAAAGTCTTGAGCATCGACGTTGAGTTGCTGGCCTATCGATTTTCTATCTAATGCATTTTAGGGAGTGTGCGACGGAATTGCATACTTTAATTCCGCCAAGCCCGTTCCATCATCAGACCACATGACACACGAATCGTCGTATGTCATGTGGTCTGATGATGGAACGGGATATCCCACCCACACGCACAAAAAATTTTGGGAATACTTTCATCAATAGTAAAAAAAAGTAACCATTGAGCATTGCGTAGGCCATCGGTTTGTGTGACAGATGCTCATTATCAAGAGATCATTAGAAGCGGCTGACTTCTGATCTTTGCAATCACCACTGAGTACTCGTAGTTCCTGAATCTGATGGGTCGCTCTCAGTCATATTTGATTACACAATAGATTGGACATACCACAGTAGTGACATTTTAAAGCTCGTATAACTAAGGCTCATACAAATTTAATTTAATCTTTGGTCAAGGTTTTCAATTCAATTCTTCCAAATGGGAAAATAGAGTGAGTAGTATTTTGCTCTGGTTGGTCGTCAGCAAACTATTGTCCACAAACTTTCTCTTCGTCTATTAGAATTTATTTTTAACACGTTAAAATTGTAATAGCAACAAACACTATTAATTTGGAAAAACTATTTGGACTGCTGCAGAATTTGCCCGCAACATTTTGCGTCTCTTTTATTCACAGTAACATTCCTGTTATTTCTGTTCTCAGGTCAAAAGTTTGCGTTGATGGAACTCAAAATTGCTATCTCGGAGATTGTGAAGAACTTCTTCATACTGCCAGCAGCTGAGGAACCCGTTCTAACCGCAGACCTCATTTTGAGGTCCGAGAACGGAGTCAAAGTAAAGTTTTTGCCACGAAAGTGAAGTGATAAATGATTAAAATACCCGGATGACATTGTGAATAGTGTGATTGTTTATGATTGGAAATATTTTTATATCTATGAGTCGAGTCAGTAAGAATATGGTTTTTTTGGAAAGGAATTAAATGTTATACAGTTAAAGACATTTTCATTTCAAGCTTCATCACCTGAATACGACTTCTAGTGACAGTTCTGTTTTTTGACTTATTCAGCAAAGAAAGTTGTGACTTTGGGACCAACATTCTAACTACTGAGGTTGCCTTCACGACTTCAGAAAAAAAACTGGTATAAAAAAAAATTGGTTGCCTGTAAAGTCGGTATACGGGCGAAAGTTTTACGTGACAACGACTTTTTATGTCTGTCTCTCTCGCTCTTAGGCGGGCTAACCATGCCCGAGTGGAAGGGACGCGTGCCTCTCACTCGCTCTCATTGTGAGCGCATAACGTGAGCGGAGCGTAACGCAGTTTCTTGAAGTGTCACCCGGCAAACCAATTTATAAGACGTTGTCACGTCAATAAATGTCTAAATATGTAACTTTTGTTTATTTTAACTTAGTTGACATTATTGGAAATTACAGTTTTGAGCCGTTTGGGGTCGAAACGATAACATTTTTCGCCGACTGATCGACACTTTGCGTGACCAGAGGGCTGGCTCGTTCTTTGTTCAAAGAATTATTAGCATTGCCATTCAACGTGGCAATGCTACCAGTCTTCTGGGTATGTTTTTGGATGACAGCGATACGGAGGACTTTAAAGATTTACTTGCTAGAAGACCGAAATATGTATCATTCACATGAAAGGCTACACGTCTTCGATTTTACAATCCGCTTCACTTATCCACTCTGTCACTTGCCCTTTCCAATGAAATATGCAGTTGGCCGATTAATTAAACATGTCGAAGTGAAGGCTTGGGTTAAGTGAACATGAAGTGAGCTGTAATTCCATCTTGAATACTTGGATTGATTGACTTTCGACATGTTTACAGAATTGCAAACAAGTCGGAAAAAATTTCTGTCCTTAAGCTTAAGTTGCAAAAATATGTAAGTGGAGGAACAATAATATTCCTATACTTCTTTAAGAAACCCGAAGAGATGCCGTCATGTCCAACTGCACAGTCGTTTTTCAGTGACATTATCAAAGCATTGACTTCTGCATCATCAGTTTCAAGCATTACAAAAGAATCTAGCGTGGCTACAACAGGAAAGGGGGACGAAGGTGCTTTGTTATTTTTTTCTGCGAGCTGTTTCCCTATATTGGCAAAGTACAAGTTAATACCGTTCACTGAGTCCTGTTTATCCGCGCAAGTTTCCAATAAAACGGATGCAGAATCCCTTGACTTTTAGAGTTTGTGATTGATTTGATTGCTTTCCATAACTTTTTGGAGTTTTTTCTAGCGGTTTCTTACTATCGCAACATATTCCTTTTTTTGTAATTTATTCTTGACCGTCTTACAAGAGACACACAGTAGTTATGGTATCTCTTGCAGAAGATAGTGAGAACTTAATTGTTGGGGTTTTACTTGTATTGTTTTTTAAGATTACTTCTGTAGCGCATACATTTCAGTATATTTCGGGGTGATCCATGTGTTCGCTACGAAGCACTTCGTAATGTATAACTCGCACAGAAATAGCTCATGTATAGTTATAAGCTTATGAATTTAATACTTAGGAGCTTATGTACTTTCATAGTTATAGTTTAGAGGCTATGTAATTTATTAAAAGCATATATTTTGTCGTTTTTCCCCGGACACATAAAAGATGTTCTGGGGAAACATATTTTCATTAAACTAAATAGATAGGTAGGGCTACACATTTCCCCTACACATTCCTGGTAGCCCCCAAAAGGTATTGTTTTCATGGTTGATAAAAATCAACGGTAACGAAGGTACACAGGTAATGAACATTTCACACATACCTACACAGGACAGTTACTCAAAGGTAATGGGGTGGATAGCAAAAAACCACCATTTACAGACACCTTCAGTTACTACACATACAGAAAATCTAGGTATATAGGCTTTAAATAGTAGGCACTGGAAATCTGGCACTGAGCCCTATCCAGATATGTACACATCTTTATGGTCAGGCCAGGCATAAAGCCGCAAAATAGGAAAATGTAAAATCACAGATTTTTATCCCCTTCCGGGAACCTGACCTATAGTACCTCCACCCGTAGAGGGGTGGCCTCAAAAGTTGTGTATCCAGATATACAACTTTTGACACCTGCCCTAATACAGATAGTTTGGTAGCCCATGGGGCACAGTTTTTCGGGAAATCAACCCTTAATAGTAAACAAGTTCACACTTGTGAACAGTTTCGACAGTTAAATGCAACAAGCCCACTAGTGGGCAGGGTTGAAGGGTTGGTTTTCACCCCGTTCGACGGGGAATTTCGGGGGATTTACAGAGAGGTGCATCAACCCCTATCCAGACCTAGAATAGACCTAGATATAACCAGGAATGTATTAGAACCTTAGTTAAAATTAACAGTTAAAATAAACTAAAACAGTTAGTGGTTTTTGGGCCTCGTTACAGTAAAGTAAGCTCGTACCTTAGTAAATGGACGAAAAATAGCAATTCGTAGTCACCGGCAGAAAAAATATAGAATCTATAAATAGAATCACAGTACTCGCGAATTTGCCTGCAGTATTGTCAAATTCCTGCATATTATATAACCCTGGTAAGCCTTCATCCCGCACCCCAATCTACCCCGAAGACAGCAAGTAATTGGCAAAATAGAAGAACGTTGTACGTGTGGTACGGGGAACCTCAGATCCCGGTACAGGACGTCAGCGCGGCTGGACGCAGTCGGGTGGTCACAGTTCACATCGGAGGAGTAGAAGAAAGATATACCTACCCCGTTAGGTAATGCCATCTATTGACCCAAATAGTACTCAAGACAGCATGACAATTACATCATAACATATTTTTTAGTGATTAGTGGTACTTTTAAAAACGTCTTAAAAAAATTATTCTTTAATACCTTGAAAATATCGTTCTGAATGAATTCCTATAAATAAAAATAAAACATACTCCGAACTAATATTTAGACAGTTAATGTTCAGATTCCATAGATGGCGTTATGTATTTGATGTCATTTTTTGAATCGTCAACAGGTGTGCATACAGGTGTAAATTTGCTAAGCTTAACTTGAGTTGCTCAAAAATGATTTTTTAACGGGCAAGGGATCACGTCATACCACCTGCGAGCAGCTGGCGAAGTCCTATGATAGAAGAGTCGCGAAAAGAGTTGAATTAGATTGGTTAATCGGATGTCTAACTGTGTTCTAAAAACTTAAATCGTTTCGATTTGCGTTCCTGATTCGAAATAAATTTAAAATTAACTTGATTCATCAAGTAGTTTTTCTTTGTAGTTTAAAGAATATCACCATTCATATAGCGCTAAATAATATCAGCATTAATTTGTCTTTGTCTCTGTCATCTCTGACATAGACTCTATAGAGCCAAGAGCAAACACATTCCAAAAAAAAAAGCATACTAAAGATCAAACACAAACATATGGCCTTTTTATGGCCCGACACCATAAAGAAGGCTGTTAAAGGCAGCATGCACAGATCGGTCCACGCAGCAGAAGACCGCATGGATACGCGTCGCGTGTGGTCGCGATCTTCAGCATTGAAGAAACGACGAAAAAGAAAAAAAATGCGAAAAACATGATATGAGAAGGTCACTCAAATACAAATTATTCTACGAATATGGTTAAAAATTGACGATGGCACCACAATCAGGAGATGGTAAGGTTATTTTAGAAGATAGCCTGTGTTGTCCCGTTGCTTCAGCATTAATTCATACTTCTGTGAACGGGAAGCCCACCGACTAAGCAGACCATCAATACGTATAATATTAACATACTCGTATGTTTTAGGGAAAGATAAGGAAATTATTTCCATGAAAACGCAAAGGAAGAAAATTATAGATACCATCCGATTAAATTTGATGATTTCTATTTAAATATGTAATTTCTAAAAAACTTTGCAAAGGCACTCGGTTGAAAGTCATTCAGTCAAGACATGTATCTAACAAACTCTCATAGTAGCTGTAATAAGATTTCGGCTGATTGCTCCGGCATGGCTAAAATTTGTTAAATTTCCAGTGAAGCAACAACTCAGTGCTAAAATCCTCCAGTTGATCATGAGAAACTGTAAATCCCCAAGTTGTGTGCTGTTAAACCTATATATGCGACTAACTAAGTGACTTCTCAACCCAAGTAGAAATACCCTCCGAATAATAATAGGTATAATTGCTGGTCAATGCCCCCTGGAAAAATATATTTTCAACATAGGTACTGCGGCACAATGGATCGATGATTTAAAAAAGGCAGCGGATGGACACGGACTGCACAAGACCGGTATGGTTGGTGCTTTTGGGGAGGCTTACATTCAACAGTGGACGGCAATTGGCTGAAATGATGATTATGATAGTCGCCACAGATAGCCCAATGTACAGAGGTCGTTCGTTACCGAAATATCAGTCACTGACTTCATTCTGGAAATGGGACCTTTGCTACCCGACGTGCAAAATACCTCGGAACGATGACGCGCTCAGCGAAAATTATATGCGTAGCTTCGCTGGCTAACCTTGCCAGGACTCCTAAGCACAACGGAGCGAATGGGAGTCTAAGAGCGGATAAAAGAATCTCGACTGTACTCTCTCTGTTGCGAAGATAGTCTGTGCTTCTGGATAGAGTTTCCCATTTCAATTTTATGTAGCTCTATCGCGTGTTAACAACTACAGCAACTTTCTACAACAACGAAAAGCGTTATCATTAAAACGTTTCTCATTACGAAAAATTGCTAAGGTTGGTCGGCGTTTTGAATAGAAGAGCTGATACAGCTAATGCCTTGCACTCTAAGGGGTTCAAGCAATGCTAGAAGTTTACAGTTCGTATATCTTCTTACAATTGTTGCTGGTCGCTCACAATGTGCGTCATCAGAAGGCTTAAAGTCACTCAAAGAGCAATAGATAGGGCAATACTTGGGATTACCTTGCGTGATCGAATCAGGAATGATTATATTCGTAGAGGACCAAGGTTACCGACATAGCCCAAAGGATCGCCAAACTAAAGTGGCAGTGGGCACTTTATATTGCTCGCAGAACAGATGGTCAATGGAGCCAAAAAGTTTTGGAGAGCGACCGCGTACTAGAAGACACAACGTTGAAGTCTCCCACACGGTGGACTGGTCGCGGGTGGTCGATGGATGCAAGACGCTCAGAACCGGTCGTTGTAGCGACGATTGGGGGAGGCCTATGTCTAGCAGTGGAGGTCTTTCGGCTGATATGATGATATCTCATCTGAGATCGATCTTACCTAGCGACATCATACTATACGACATACACGCAAACAAAGTCACGTGCAACAGCTATCTATCTTTTTCCAATCTTCTAATGAATAAAAATCTCGGATTAAAGTGTTTGTAATCGAACTTCTTCAATGTGCCTTGACCGATTTTTATGAAATTTTGTGTTTAATTATATGGCAAAACAACGTTTGCCGGGTCAGCTAGTGTAAAATAATTTATGTATATTGTGGTGAGAAATGTTAAAAGTTTTATGTGTAAGAATGAGGCATTATACGAGTATGTGGCGAGAAATTGGCTAGCTAGCGTTACTTATAGACCTAAAACTTGTTTAGTTTGAAATTATAGTTTTTAATGACTAGAAAGAACTGGCTACTGCTTGCTTGTTTTGGAAACAAATTACCCCACGTAGAGTCCAATCATGTAGTACCAGACCAGCAACCTAATTTCGTAACACCCTACAACATTCATAAACAATTTAAAAAAACACAGTTTTGCTTTAGTGTGGAGCAGTGGTACAGCCGTTCGATGCTGTAAACATGTCAAACTGGAGGCTTGGTGAAATGATCACTAAGTGAGCCAATCCACGTAATCAAGTTCACTTCATGATCACTTCACCCAAGTCTTCACTTCAACATGTTTACAGAATCAACCGGCATGGCAGGTTGATTTGAGCCGAACGATGTTTTTTGTTTTTACACGCGTTCGTACATAATTTCGCGATTAATAGTCTAGTTGTTTATGAGGAGATCGTGGCTAGGTAATAACAGCCACACGGGTCGATCTTCAAGGTTAAGCAACGCTTGCCAAGATTGGTCTGTGGATGGGTGACCAAAGCCACGTATGACTGAAAGCTGACCCCAATGTAATTGGGAAAAGACTAGGTAGATGATGAGTCTAGTTGTTTATAAGTATTTAGCAGTATTATTAAATCAAAACATATTCACTTAAAACTAAGAAATTGTAACTAAAATAAGGCGTCAACAATTCGTCCGCATCGCTGTCCATTGGAAGTGAGCCCAAAAGACTGGCGGCATTGCCACATTGTATGGCAACGTTTAAGCGTTTAGTAGTTGCTTTAGGTAACTTGTACATATTTATAGGTCTTGAACAAATAAACGAATGATATAATATTAAAACAACTACGTTCCTACCTACAAATGCCGAATGGCATTGCAAATTTGCAACACAAATAAACCACAAGGTGACCTATCTGTGTTCTTCTTCCAAAAGCTATAAAAAACTTGGCGAAGTGTGAATTGGACTGCCACACAAAGGGTTCAATTATTTGATTACTTATTGTATTTGTTGTTATAACGCAATAGGGTTCCGTTGGTTACACTTTGGGTACAGAACCCTAAAAAAACACAGGTCGCGGTAATTTCCGACTCGACGCGCAAATTTTCGCGTCTGGTGACGTTGCATTATGCTTAATTTTAAAAGGATAGATACCTAAAAACGTGGGAATACATACATACTGTGTACAGCTAAGGAGTGGAATTCGCTGCCGGAGTCTGTTTTTTGATAACCTGCGAGTATTTAACTCAAGAGTGAATAGGTTACTTCTAGGCAAGCGTGCTCCATCTTCGACCACATCATCGCTTATCATCAGGTGAGATAAGTGGTCAAATGCGTGCTTATCAATTGTAAAAAAAAGGATCAGAATAGCCGTTTTTTTTAACATTTACTCGCGTATTTTATTACTTGTGTTTCACAGGAGTACGTATTTGAATATCGAAGATTTAAATATCTACGGTTAAAATGTCGATGTTCAAAACATCGAAACTGGAAATATCGAACGACCGTAAAACCGAAAATTTAAATAACCTACATCCAAAATATCTAAAATCTAAATATCTACAAAAGTTACATCGAAAGATCCAAATATTGAAATACAGATTATCGAATGTCTTAAATATCGAAGTACAAATTATCAAACGTCCTTAATATCGATGGTTACATATTTGAACATAGAAAATTAAAATTGATGAACACCATAAATCGAATGTCTAAATACATGATCGTTCATAATATCGAATGGTTAATAAATCGAACATTCAATATATCGTACACTTAATACATCAAGTGTTCAAAAAATCGAATGTTTGTTTCATCGAGCGTTCAACGTCATATAAAATACCAGAAAAAAAGGCGAAGAATAATTGTCATATAATGAATAAGAATAATTTAAAATCGATGTCAAGATATTTATTACATGGTTGTGAAACAGTAGAAGCCAGTTAATTGCAAGTGAATTTACAAGATATTCAACCTCTATTAACACATATTAATTAGGTATGCTAGATTCACTGGATTTTATAACAACGTCTTTGTTTGTTTCTCATAAATGATTATCATAAATTAATTCAACTTTTTTCACATCCTTGTTTTGACCCTTTTTTAATAATGGGTGGTTGAAATAAATTGTCGATCCGTATTTTATGATTTGTTAATTCTACAATAAAATTAGCTTTTGCCCGTAACTTCATATTAGCATATCCTGTTTTTTACCGTCTCCGGAATTTCAGAAAATCCTCTTAGTGCTCCCCAACACTCCCCAAGGACCCCCTATGTCAAATTTTAGTCAAGTGACTGACAGACAACAAACAGCCGAAACTCTTCCGTTACTGACTGACTGAGTGAGAACTCTGACAGTCAGTAATGGAGGAGTTTTAAACATATTGATTTTATCATAACTTAATTTTATAAGAGGATTTTATAAGATTTAATTGCTTATAACGTCGTAGCTTTATAAAACCAAAAGGCATTTAATGTGATGGTAAATAAGTCGTTAACATGTAAATTTATAGTGCTAATATAATTATATTATTTGCTGTAGGATTGTAGAGCAAACTAAGCAAATCACATTGCAATATTCACATTCAATAATCACATTGCAATTTATATACATTGCATTATACAACCTCATTCAAAACAAACGTTTTTATTTGCATATAAAATCACTGTTTGAGCAAAGAACTTTTTACTCGAACTGTACTGTAAGGTATGCTCAGGTACGTAATATATAATATCCACAAACATAACCCTAATTTACATGTAGCATTACCAAACGGGAGTGACCCGAATTGTTTTGGCAAAATCGCTCAGGCCTGACCCTGACTGATCTTGCCATTCAACTTGCCCCCTGATCACTCAGGGTCAGGGATTGAATAGAGAATACAATACACGTAAATGAGTTGTGTAACTATAATTAACAACTCAACCATTCACAGGCACTTTTGAAACGTCAAGGTCGGGCAGTCAAAACATGGAAGCTATTTGCACGTTCCAAAGCGTAGATCTTTATGGAGAAAAACGTGCAAGAAACTCCACGGACACTCTTTTAAATCATGTTCTGTTTTACAAAATTCTAAGTAACATATAATTGTTGCTTCTGCATGTGAGGGCAATGCAAAGGAAAAAAAAAGCTTATTATAAAAATTTAAAATATAAAGATTAAAATAAGCCAATGGCAGTTAGAGATGAAGAGTCTCAACCGACGGCTTAAAACTATGGTTGTCAATGACCAAATAATGAAAAATAAATTAATAAAAACAACGATTAAGTTCTTACATCAAAAAGAATAAATAAGTTATTATAATAATTATGTAAGTACTCGTACCTATAAAAAAGAGGGCGAGCATCTCTTCCAAATATAAAAACCTAACAAGTGGACCCAATTTGCCAAGTGTTTTTATCGAGGATATAATCTTCCACTATATAATACGCTTGTCTAAATAGTGTGCGTTTTATGCATGCTTTAAATTTTCTCTCATTCAGTTCGAGAATATCAACTGGTATTTTGTTATAAAATTTAACACAGTACCCCATAAAAGAAGTGGCCAATCTGAATCGGGATTGATCTAATTTGTTTCTATTTCTAGTATTAAAATTATGCCTGTCACTAATCTTGCTAAAAAGATGAAGTTTTTTCCGAACATACATAATATTTTCCTAAATGTATTGACAAGGTACCGTCATGATGTTGATATCCTTAAACAGTTCTTTTAGGAAATCACGCCGACAGAGATTGTATATGGCTCTGATGACTCTTTTCTGCAGGATAAATATAGACTCGATGTCTGCAGCACGTCCCTATAATAAGATAGTAACTAAAATAGACCAGCCTCGTGGTATCTATATCAGTAAATTGACAGATTTTTCTGACAGCGTATGCTGCTGAACTTAGCCGTTCCGCAAGAGATGATAAATGAGGACCCCATTGTAGCCTTGAGTCAAGCGTAATCCCCAGGAAAACCGTTCAAGTTTCTCCTTGTTCCATACTATGTCGCAATCATTTCTTTTAACGTTTGGTAAGGCAAATCTGATGCATTTAGTTTTTTTCCATTTAATACTAAATTATTAGCAGTAAACCAATTTTGGACCTGCTGTAGGCCGTTTGAGGTTGATTTTTTAAAAGATGGCGTAGATCATTAATAATAATTATATCTTTATTTCGGACCAAAATCCATATTGTATTAGTAAAACATACAAAAATAACTTAATGTCTAGTGTTAGTAAAAATTAACCTCCGCACTAACTTTTGTACAATTGAAAAGCCGAAGCTCTCAGCTACAGTTTTCAGGATGCTGTTCTGACTATCTCTCACTCTCCTCACTAGCGACGCAGATTTTTTACGTATAATTGCAAAGAAGCCGTTGGTACGGGCTTGCGCAAACATTTCCGACGCGCTGCAATAATGAGGTAGCCTCAACAACATCCTGGAAGCATTATTATATTGGACGCGCAGGAAATCCAGCGATCTCTTAAAATAATTGACCCATAGACTGCCCGTGTACAGACTTTGGCAATAAGCCTTGAAAAGTGTTACTTTTACTTGGTCTGTACACCGTGCAAATCTACGGGACAACATATCGCTATGGACTGCCAGAGCCCTGCGCTCCCTCTCAAGCGGCAAGACAGTGCCCTAGGTACTTAAAAGTTGTCACCCTATTAATTGGTGACTCGTTCACCAGCAACTCAGGTCCTTCTCCTCGGCGATTGCCGCTGACCTCAAAGACCATGTATTCACATTTCTTAACATTATATTTTAATCCATGTGCAGCAGCGTAGGCCTCACACGTCTTAAGCATCTCTCTGATTGCTCCCGCCGACGGACCCAGCAGCATCATGTCATCAGCATACCGACAAGCATGCTGCTAAGTGCGGCTATCAGGTCATCCACGTACAGGTTTAAGAGCCTGGAAGACGTCAGACCACTCTGTCTCACCCCGCACTCCAACCTATACGGCTCAGAAACTGTATCATCCCATTTCACCTGATTGACTTGGTTACCATACCAAAACTGGAATAGCCCACATATTTCCGCGGTTATACCCCTGTCTCCCATCTTTCTCCTGAGCACATCGTATAAGACAAGATCGAATGCCTTGGAGAGATCAAGGAAACAGGCGTACACCGGCGTACCGCGATCCTTATAATATTGAACGATATGCTTGAAACTTAAAATAGCACTTTCAGTTGATAGTCCGGGTCGAAACGGTATGAACTTACTTAAGCAAGAATCAAGCATACCGTCCAAAACCTTGGCTATTATAGTCGCAAGAGAAATGGGACGATAGTTACTTCTGTCCGAGATGTCACCTGTCCTGTTCTTCACAGTGGGAACTACGATGGTCTTCATTAGATTAGCTGGTAGGTACGCGTGACTAATACACATTGTGAAAAACATAGACAAGACTCGTGGCAGATGGACACCTGCGTGCCTTAGGTGCTTAATGCTGAGCCCATCATGTCCCGGAGATGTGCCTTGTTTCATGGTTTTAATGATTTCACGTATTAATATATACTAGAAAGAGGAAAGGACCCAAAATAGAGCCTTGTGGTACCCCCATTTTGACTTTTAAACTCTGTAAAATGACACCATTTACTTGAACTGGCTGCTGTCTATCATTTAAGTAAGATTTTACTAGACTGAGTGCAAGGTTACCTAGTCCGTGTCCTAGCTTTAGGAGCAAGGTTTCGTGATTTACGCAATCGAATGCCTTGGAGAGAGAAAAGGGTTCTTATGGCATCTTACGTCTCTTCCCACGCTGAATATTTGTGTTTTAATAACGTGGCACCAGCGTCAGTCGTACAACGACCTCTGGTAGAACCATACTGTTGATCGTGTAAGATTTTATTGATGTTAAAATGATTGAGCATCTTATTGAGCATTACTTTTTCAAACACTTTGCTAAAAACCGGCAATACAGATACAGGTCTATAATTATTGGTGTCTTTGCAGCTGTCGCCCGAATAGTGGTATGACCTTACTATATTTCATTATATCCGGAAAAACCCCTTGGGCCACACGTAAATTAAATATTAAAGCCGAGATTGGTGCTACAGTTTCAATTATGGACGTGCACACTTTAATAGACATTCCCCATATGTCTTCGGTCAATTTGATTTTGATTTGCCGGAAAGCTTTTATGACTGTCACAGGGTTGATATGTTTGAACTGGAATTCAACCGTACAACCTGGGACGTTAGCTCTTAATAAATTATGTGAGACCTCAGGTGAAGAATTTAAATATTCCGTAGTTTTAGTTGGTATGTTGGTGAAAAAATTTACAAATTCTTGAGCTACTTCTAAATTACAGATTTTGGCACCATGTGTCAGTCTCCAGTAAATAATTATTTCTATTAGTTTCCTTATTTATAGCTTTCTAAACTGTCTTTAATTTATTTTCTGACGATTTGATCTTGTTGCTCATATATAGGGCTTTAGCTACCTTGTATTTCTGAACACTTTAGAATATTTGTTTACAAGCTTATTAAAAGAATCAGTGTTTATGACAGGCTTAGGGCCATATAGTTCATATAGTCTTTCCCTACTTATCCTGATGCCTTTAGTCGCCCAGTCACTAAATACATACTTAGGGAAAGTATCCTTAGACTTCTTTTCAAAAGTTGCATTGAATTCCTTTAGAACCACTGAAAAGAAATTATCATAAAATTTATTAGCATCGTCAATGTTATGGCCTAGAAAATTTAACTTATTTTGTAAGGTACCATTGAATTTAGCTAGTTTGCCAGTTGCAATTGGCCTATATTGTATATGATTTTTTTCCAAGGCTGCTTTAAACTTAAATGCTACCAATTGACCACTATGATCAGAGGGAAGGTAATTAACTAAGGCTTTATCTTAATATTCACAATCGAAGAATAAATTATCGATGCAGGTTGAAGAAGTTGGTATTACCCTTGATGGTTCTGTAAACAAACTAAACGATTTAAAAAGGCTTATAAATCTGCTGCTATTTGAATTAATTTCTAAAATATTAATATTAAAATCCCCACAAATAATCGCGGGCTTGTTACCTGCTGCAAGTTTCGCAAGAATATCTTCCGTTGTTGGTTTTGGGGTCTGTACACGCACACTATGATATGCTTATCTAGCCCAACACAGGACAGTTCGATGCAATGTTCCACTGATAAGTAAACAATGTCATTACGTTGCTTAAATTTTAAGATTTTTTTAATAAGATGAGGGAACTACCACGTAACATAGATTTGCGGTTAAAACAACTGCCCACATTATAATTTTCATAACTAATTAGCATCTGGTAATCCTTCAACCAGTGCTCACTAAAACATACAATGTCAAACATTGTTTCTTCTAAAAACATTTCAAATTCTAATTATTTGGAAGAGACACCTTGAATATTTTGATGAAATAATTTCAAGGCATGCTGCTGATTCCCTTTTTGACATCTATTTACTAAAGAGCAAGAAGATACCTTGTTGATAGTAGGCATAACTATTCTATCGCTGGTATCCTCTGTTGTCTTATGAACTAGTTTAAATGATTATCCAGAGCTTGCCCCATGACTTCAATACCATTACGGCAGTGAGATGCAACTACTTGTGGCACCCACGTTTAAAAATGAATCTTTCATAGAGATGCATGGAACCTCCTTCATACAATTTGTATAAGTATTTATAGCACTAGAGCTACCGTTATTAAGGCTCTCCACCTGATTCTTAGTAAAATTACTAAACATTGTGCATTTAATTATACAAGACGGCGACCTACTACTTATGTCTAAGTTAATAAAATAAGCTAATAGCCTTGCTATTGTGTGTCTAAAACTAATTGGCAAATACACTGTATCCCTAGTCGATTTGAAATGTTACACAAAAATGTTTGTGTCAAAAAACATAAACTTGTCACTATAGTGACTTACTAAAAAGTGCATTTGTGTTTATTTAATCTATGAATATAATTATTTTGTCTAATTATTGACAATTGTTTAAAATAAGGAAATGCACACAATATTATTTTGTTACAATTTAACTTTAATATCTCAGTTAGATTGTCCGTGATATCTGCTTTTTTACATTGAAACTATTCCCTATAAACACTGTAATATTGGTATTAGAACTATAATTATTGTTTCTTAATGACGCCATAATATGCTTGTATGATGAACTTGGCATACAGTAATTTTGTATAGGATAACTCAGGTTGTTACTTAATAATTTACCTAAACCTCTTCCTATGAACATAACTGGATGGTAACCGCTATTCACAGATAAGAAACCATTAATCTTGGGCTGTTCAATTTGAGATAAATCTTGTTCACAATCGATTACAACTTGGTTATTTTCTTTTTTCATTTCTTTCGCAAATTCCATTTTTTAAACGTTTTTTAATAATATGAATGAAAAATCTGCACGGATCAAAATCATCAAATAACTCTTCCCGCTCTGGGTAAGGCAGGAGGGAGTGTCAGACTTTTATCCGTATTCCTCCTCGTGCCCTTTGCGTTCCAGGTTACGGTGCCTCTTTCGAACGAAGTCCGCAGCCCCAGCAGGCACTGGTCCTAGCGGATATAGATACCCCCCTTGAGTACTAGAATAAAAAAAACTGGCGAAATGCGAGTCGGACTCGCGTGCAATGGGTTCTAAAGCAATTTTTTCTAACATGGTTTTTAATACTACAGACTTGTAACAGATTTTTTTTTGGCTTACTATACGCTTTGGTGAAGACTGTAAGTATAGTAAGCAATTGTTACAAAATAAATAAATAATAAATAAATAATCTTCATTTTTTTCATAATTTTATGCTCAGTAGTTTCGGAGAATTGTAATTTTTGGTCTAATTTATTTAATAACTTTAAAACTATTTATTTTGAAATTATGAAAAAGTATAGTTAAAACCCTCACAGTAAGCCCTTTTATTTGATTATCATCTGCCTAGCCTTTTCCCAACTATATTGGGTTCGGCTTCCAGTCAAGCCGGATTTAGCTGAATATCAGTATTTTACGAGGAGCGGCTGCCTACCAGACCTCCACATCCTCTAGACACGGAGGAAATTCGGTATGTTAAGATGGTCACCCATCCACAGACCAACCTTGGCAAGCGTTGCTTAACCTTGAAGATCGACCCGTACGGTTGTTATTATTTAGCCACGAGCTCCTCTAAGCCCAATCATTTGATACGTCACACGATATGGTTAGAAAAATATTTTTTAAATTTTCTAGTTTGACCCCAAAAAGTGACACGGATGTTTTACGTAAAAAAAATAATTTTTAGTATGGGGGATACTAAAAATTATTTTTTTTACGTAAAACATCCGTGTTTGGGTCAGAGAAGCCCATATGTATACTAAATTTCATCAGATTCGGTACAGTAAATCCGGAGAAAATTGGCTGTGACAGACGGACAGACAGACACCTGAGTGATCCTATTAGGGTTCCGTTTTATACGGAACCCTAAAAACTATAACATTTTGGGAGAATGTGCCAAAACTCTCTTCGACACTTTCTGCTTAGTTGGTAAAGTTGCAGGCTTGCAGGCGACAGTACTGAGTGCTATATTAACAATGTGCCAAAAACCGGTCATATGTCGATTTGAAATTAAAGTAATTTAAGTGTGCTTTGCTTTGTGCATACACATGATCATGTATGCACTGTAGTGTATTTTTAAAACATTGATTTTACTAACATAGGCTAAGTTCATACTAATACTATGTGGATCCTTTGGTCTGAATTTCAATTTTTGAATTTGGATTTGCTGGATAAATATTATAGTCCTATCTTGTGGTAGGTATTTCTTGGTAGGACTGTTTTTTTTTTGCCTTTTTCTAAGTGTGGTGCGGTAAAAGCATAATTTTCATTTGTGAGTTTAGATATGAAATTATTATTAACTGACGAACGAACACCGAGATCGATTTTCAAGATAAAGCAACGCTTGCCCAGGTCAGTCCATGGATGGGTGACCATCCAAAAGGAGCGAGCCTCTCAGTGACTCGGCAATTACATTGTGCCGTTTGTCATCCAGTTTTACCAAGGGGCGGGTTACCCGTAATAGGGATAAGAATATAGTCTTTAGTTAATTATTTAACTTTCTGTTTTGTTGTTTAGTGAACTTCATGAAATTCTGAAAGCTTCATTAAATATTTGAACGTGGTTATCATGGAGCCCATGAGGCTGTTCCCGCTAGTGCCTATCGTCAAAAGAAGAATCATGAAGGACTGTGGTGAGCAGTTACAACTACTACGTAAGATATAGAGAGAACACTGGGCCAGTCGATATAACAAGGGTTCGGGAGGCATAAGCCCAGCAGTAGAGTAGTAACTAGATAGACCACATATTTTTTTAAATCTTTTTTGATTTTAAGGGATTATTGTACATAAAAATGACTATGACAATCCCATCGTACCTTTTACTAATGTCGTAACGTTAAGTGTCAACAAGTTGTGCTGTAGCCAATTAGAGATAGTCAACATCCCACTCTCTGCGGCTCTGTAGACTTCTTCCTAAAATTTTCCGTAAAAGGTGACAGCCGTATCATCGGAATACGCAAAGATCTGTGCATTGTTGAAGTCTAATGAGCGGAGACCGTTGACATTATAGCAGGAACAAAGTAGGGCCCAGGACACTGCCCTGAGGCACTCCGAACCCAACATTGGCGAGGGAACTCTGAAAATCTCCCACACAGATCCAGTTAATTATAGATGATAGCTTATGGTTTATCCCATGTTCATGAGTTACGGGGTCTTCAGATACCAATATCACAGTGCTATCGTCAGCTTACAGAACCATGGAGGATTTGATTGATTTGGGGAAATGGTTAATGTAAAATAAAGACCAGAGGACCTAAAATTACTCCCTTGTGGCACACCTTTGAAGAATTTTATGGTGTTGACCAGTATTTTTTTCGATCTTTTTAACTTTAATTTCAGTTTGTTGTTCTCTGTTACTTAAATATGATTTTATGAAATCTCTAGCCTTCCCCGTATTCCTTACGCTTCTAACTTATTTAATAATATATCATGATTTACGCAGTCGAAGGCCTTCGTCATATTCATATATAGTAAGTGCTGAGATATGCTTTTTATTATCCATGCACTTTAGTACCATTTTGAGCAAAGTGTGAAATTCGTTGTTAATCGACTTATTTTTCCTGAAACCCATTTGGTCTTCCGTAAGTATATTATGTTTTTCAATATAGTTGTATAAATTGTTTTATATGACATTTTCAAAGACCTTCGATTACATAGGTATTAGAGGTATTGGTCTATAACAATTCATATTTTCTCCATCCTCTTTTTTAAATATTGGAATAACCACGGATAATTTAAAATTTTCTTTAATGATAACACTGTACTGGCGCTATTATTTCCGCTACTGCCTTAATATTATTCTAGTACATATTCTATCATGACCCACACTATTTGTGTTTTTTAAGGAATGTACTATTTGTACAATAATACTCGTTGGGTTACACGGGCTCATAAAGAATGAATTAGAATTACTGTATTTAAATCTGTAATGAGTTTTTTTGTTAACAGGGTGTTTATTTGGTACCTGAGTTCGATAAAAAATTATTAAATTCATTAGCTATGGTAACTGAATCTGTAACTGGTATCTTATTTACATTAATTTTCTCTTTTTTAATTGCTGGTGGTCATCTGATTTATGATTATTTATAACCTTCTAAGTAGCTTTGGCTTTATTTACTGATGTTTTAATATAGGAATCGTTTTGAGGTGTTTACGTTTATTTAATGATTGTTTTTAATATTTTAGTATACGTTTTGTATGTATCTTTAAGTTTTTGGCTTTACCCTTTGATACCCATTGTGGTCGATTGTGTATGGGGATTTTGACTTTTATTAGAGGAAAAAAGAGATCATAGAATAACCTTAAAAAATCATGGAACGTGTTAAAAGCATCCTCCACTGTTTCTGCATTGTAAACTTCGTCATAGTTGAGATTACGGATACGTTTAACGAACTTATCCGTATTAGAGGCGTTATAGTCCCGTTTATATGTGCACCCGTATTTTAAGTTAAAACTTTCTTTGACTGGGTAGTGTAGCAGATGAGCAGTATTATCCGACAATGTTAGTTCTAGTATTTCATACTTGGTGCCTATTTTATCACAAGTAAAGTTGTCAATACATGTTTTACTACATAATCGTGTGGGTTCTTTAATCGTTAGTTTAAGGTTATAGCTAGCCAACATGCTCCAATTCTATTACCATTCTATCTTGTTTTAGTACATTGATGTTAAAATCGCCGCATATAATAATTTTCATTTTTTAAAACCAGTTTTACTGAGTATTTCGTTGAATTTAGAAAATAATATGTTTACCTTCTCAAGTTTGTTACAGGGGGGTCTGTAAATCTATACTAAAATATAAAGCTGAAGAGTTTGTTTGTTTACTTGAACGCGCTAATCTCAGGAATTACTGGTCCGATTTGAAAAAATCTATCAGTTTTAGATAGCCCATTTATCGAGAAAGACTATAGGCTATATATCATTACGCTGAGACCAAAAGGAGCGGAGCAGTAATGAAAATTGTGACGCAGACGAAGTTGCGTGCGTCAACTAGTGTTGATTATAATAACATTTTACACTGAGAGTTCAATGGCACTACACTAAAATATTTCTCACAGTATGTTCCTTTATGTCATATATTTTATAACCAATAAACACGACCCTCCATTTCTATTGTGCCTTGAGTAAGATGAGATCAATGAGGAATTGGGAATTTTCAGTGGATAAGTATCTTCATTTATCATATTATGTTCCTTGATAAAAAAGGACATCAACATGTTTATTATTGCGGTGCAACTCTTCCAAATATAAAGAAAGTTCGTCTGATTTACTTATGGGACCATTGATGTTCTGATGTAATACATAAAAAAATTAAAATTATTTTATTTATATACACGAATTTTTTTTATCTCTTGGTGGTATCGATGGAGTACAATATTCAGAAACTGCTTTCTCATTTTCTATACTTAAGTTTTCATTTTGTTTGTGTTTGCTACTATGGGTATGATTAATGTTATAGAAGTCTGTTTGTGTGGATTTATTCACCATAAGTTTATGCGTGGTGGACTTTTTTTGTGTTATTCTATGCTATTATTTTTAATCTTTAATCTATACGCAATATTTCTCTCAACCAACACCTGCATCAATTAAGACTGAAAACTGCATAAATTTGAAAAGCATGTACCGAAAGGCATGCACGTTTCAGTACATGCTTTTCAAAATCTAAGTCTAGGTATTGTACATTGTCAAATTTGCTACATATAAACCTTAGTTCATAGTTAAGCTTCTTAATATTTAAAAACCTATAGGATATTTGTTTAAAATACCTAATAAAACTAACTATATACAAATGAAAATACAAAAAACAAATACACTCAGGCGTCGAAGAATTCCTCCGCATTGCTGTCATCCGGAAACGTGCTCACGAGACTGGCAGCATTGCCACGTTGAATAGCAATTCTTTGAGTAAAGAACGAGCCAGCCCTCTGGTCACGCAAATTTTCGATCAGTCGGCGAGAAATGTCCTTAAAAAGGAGACGTGCACTCGGACCCCATGACCCTGGTCTCTTCCCATCGTCACGTGCCAAGCCACTAGGTTCTATAGGTACGCCGGCGGTGACAAGAGTTCGACGAATAATATCGTTGATGCTAACGTGATGTGCTATGCGGCCTGCGCTCTTGCAGCAGGAAAGACCATGGTGTCCGAGGCTGTCGACAGCTACTCCGCAGTGACACCGATGCGGAGCAACACAAGGTGTGCCTAAGCGAAGACAGACCGCGATCCGAAACGATGCGTCATCCATCATAGTACCTATGGTGGATGACGGGAGTGCTTGAAGCCACAAACCCGACTCCCACTCTTCCACAGCTAACAGACGCGCGTGCTCAGCAGTATTCGATGACGTATGAATCAAGTTATTCCGTATAATACTGCAGAGCGGCACATCCCATCGTCATTGAGAGATTAGGTTGTCGGGCAAATCCTTGTTGAAACAAGCCATTTTCCAAGCATTCAACGCTGATGCGTTGAATGCTTGGAAAATGGCTTGTTTTCCACTGGTTAATTTTGAGGTACCATGTTTGACTGATGTCAAACATGGTACCTCAAAATTAACCAGTGAGGATGATAAAGTATTCCTGGTTAATGAATTAGTACTGTGGACCGAGGAGAGGAAGACCGGTAAACTAATACTTGAAGTCCACCCATACGAATGTGAAGTGTGGCTAGCTGCCATGCTCGGTCGTCCAAAACCTCATCATCTGCCTAGCCTTTTCCCAACTATATATTGGGGTTGGCTTCCAGTTAAACCGGATTCAGCTGAATACCAGTGTTTTACGTGGAGCGGCTGCCTACCAGACCTCCACAACCCATTAACTGGGCAACACGGTACTGGCAAGACTGGAGTCAGATTTACTGGCTTCTGACAATCCGTAACGACTGACAAAGATCTACAAATGACAGCCGGGACCAACAGCTTAACATGCTTTCCGAGGCACGGAGGAAACACGGTATGTTAAGATGGTCACCCATCCACAGACCAACCTTGGCAAGCGTTGCTTAACCTTGACGATCGACCCGCGCGGCTATTATTATCTAGCCACGAGCTCCTCCTCGGTCGTCCAAAACCTATTTATATGGAATTTCTGAAAAAAAGTGCGTTTGTGTTCGTCACAGATTCTAGCCATTTCATAGTGTTAAATTGAAACTCACGCGGATTTACAAAATTGTTCCGCCGGCTATAACTATGTAATCGTCCTTAGATAACGTTGAAATTTCACTTTTACAGCTGTCCAATACATCGCGTAGTCTTGCTCTTTATTTCTACATACACGTTACATAAAAATCATCTCCAACCTAACATTGCAATAAAGTCTGGACCCTTTTCCCGAGTTTTCCTTTTAGAGTTCGATGGATGCGAGAAGCATTCGACCGCTCAACGCAGGGACTTGGAATGTTTGAAATGTAATATGATGATAACAATGCCATTCGTCTTCTTATCGTGTGGGCAGTAAGATCTAACGACCGTACACACCCTAGTGTCAGAGTTTCTAAACCCCTCAAGGGCCTCTGACATGTTTTTTTTGACGGCCGAGACCACCGGCTTATACGTGCCTCCCGAAGCACGAAATCATCATTTTATCAGACAATCAGGTTATTCAAGCCTGCAATGTAATGCAAAACTGGAAACAACTTTATAAAGTATGCTTCCCGAGGGAATCGAACCCACGACCACCGGGTCACAAAGCAAACGCCTAAACCACTCGACCATCGAGGCAGTTATGCTACTCGTAGAAAAAAACTTACAGTTTGATGTAGGAACTAACCAAAGTTAAATACTCAAAAGTTATAATCACCGCTGAGCTCTGCCTGAAAAAACAATAGTCAAACAATTTGTTACATATTTTCTACAACATTGTTTCATTCAACGACTAAATTTAATATCAATAGTGTTTGAAATACACTTGTAATATAAGTACCATTGTATATAACCTCTAACCCGTCTACAATGTACACTTGAGCGATGTTGACTTCGGTGTATTAATGATTTTTCAATTTACTAATGTTTAAGTGTCATTCGAGGTCATATTTTCATCGCAATGGAAACGAAACAATGCAAAGAAATAGGTAAATAATCAGTTGTCACAGTGTGAACATATGATGCGGAAGAAAGCTTACCTTGATCAAATGCATAAAGAATCTCGACAGGCCTGTTGGTCTAGTGGTTAGTGACCCTGACTGCTATGCCAGAGGTTGTGGGTTCGATTCCCACCCAGGACAAATATTTGTGTGATGAGCATGATCATTTGTTCTGTGTCTGGGTGTAGTTTATCTATAATATGTATGTATTTAGAAATATATAAGTATGTTTATCAGTTGTCTAGTACCCATAACACAAGCTCTGCTTAGCTTGGGACTAGATGGCGTTGTGTGAAAAAAAAAAAGTCTATGCTGGCGCCACATAAAGATATAAAAAAAAGGTGACAAAGATGACGCTCTAGCACATCGAACTTGTCGTAAGATAAAACTGGATTTAATGTATGACATTAAAAATTATATTAGTCTAACAAATAATATCATTTTTATATTGCAGAGGAGGAGGACTGACACTGGTTACAGACACATCAGTCCTCAGTGAACCTCTACCAGATCCAACGCCAATCAGATTTTTATAACGATCCCCTGGAGTTCTGCCTAGAAAGATTCGAGGCACCGCGGAAGGAAGGCTTCCGTTGGCTGGCATTCAGTGCTGGCCCTAGAAACTGCATTGGTAAGTGTCATCAACATTCGAGCTTCCTGTGTTCCAACATGGGGTTCCAACACAAGCAACAGCAAATTTACTGTAGCAATAACTGGACAGATGTGTGTGGCAAGTGTACCAACAGGCACATGATACTGACTATTCAGCTATGTCTCTGTGTCGGTATCGCATTTCCTATGACCCAAGTGTTGGTGATGCCCGATTGATAGGCGGCAGTGACCATTAACCATTGTGACGGCCAGCGAATTTTTTGACAGATGCTTTTTATCACAATTTAATTAAGAGCGGCTGTCTTCTGATATTTGCAATCACCACTGACGGAGTAACTAATTCAGGGGGTAATTCACTATATCTGCCACATTTTATTTTTATTTGTGATGGGTTTGCTCTTGACTCTAGTCAAGAGCAAAGTATAGTTGTTTTTTATTTGGGTGTACACTAGACCTACAATACAACAATCGTGACATCGAATCGTTATACCGTCGTCTCTTCCAAATGAGAAAATAGAGCGTGTAGAATTGGGTGCTGGATGGTAGTCAGTCGTCAGGAAAACAATGTCGTTGGGCTTTCATTTCGCAAATTGGTTTGCCTTCTCAATACGTTAAATTGCAACAACGAACACTTATAAATATTTGGACTGCTGTAGAATTTACTTTCTCATAAGATCTTGCGACTCTTTTATTCATAGTAAGTAACAGTTTGGTTCTTTCTGTCTTAGGGCCTAAAGTTTGCGATGATGGAACTCAAAATCACTATCTCGGAGATTGTCAAAAACTTTTTGATACTGCCAGCAGCTGAGGAACTCGTGCTTAGTGCAGACCTCGTTTTGAAAGAATGATTCAATGTAAAGTTTTTACCAAGAAAATAATGTGATCATGATTATTAAAAATTGAAAGGTATCTACCGAATAACATTGTGAAATAGTTTTAAGTTAGAAAATATTTTTGAATATATGATTCAAGTCAGTAAGAATATGTGTACATATTTTTGGGAAGGTACGACTCCTAGTGACAGTTATGTTTTATAGCTAATTCCGCCGCGGGATAGAGTGCGGATTATTCAACATCTTGAAAGACTTGGACTATGCTGATGATTTATGCCTGCTGAATCATACACACAGACATGCAAGCAAAATTTAATGGGCTTTGCCATGAGGTAGCAAAAATTGGACAAAGAAGACACAGAATATGCGTATGGGGGTGAAGAACTCTACACCGTTGGTTTTCAAACATACTTACCTCGGGAGATTCGCGCCGAAAACTGAAGAAATGGAAGGGGACATCACTTCACTTGGATTGCCAAAGCCCGAGCTACCTCTGCACAGCTGAGACCTGTCTGGCAACTACCGAAACTGACTTGAAGAGTGAAACTTAAAATATTCGGATACAATGTCAAATCCTGCTGCTATACGGGTGCGAAACGTATAAGGTAATAAAGGATATCTCATGCCAAATCTAGGTCTTCGTCAACAGGTGCCTTCGACGTATCCTCGGAACTTACTGGCCTAGGAGACCTATCTCTAATGTAGAACTGTTGGAAAAATGCCACGAGGACCCGATCGACCGCCAGGTAAGCGTCATAAGTGGAGGGATCCCGATCACATTCCCGAGTAGGCCATGAACTGGAATCCTCAAGGGAAAAGGAATCGTGGTCGTCTCCGTCAAACTTGTGTTGAGCATCGGAATCTCGTCGATTGTAGTGAAGCATGAAGCTCAAGACCTTTCGCGATGTAGGACTACTGTGCACGCCCTTGACCACAGCTAGGGGTTATGACCCCTAGCTGTGGACCTGAAGTTAATGTAAGTAGTGTGGATGCAGTGAAGGAAAATATCGTGAGGAAACCGGCATGTCCTTAAACTAAAAATTATCAAAAAACTTATCAAGTGTTATTTATATTACTACAGATTAACTATCAACTCTTATTTACAAACACGCAGTATTTATTTATTTAAACGCCTGTGAGGTTGTGTTTATTTAAATTCGTTAAAAATTGCATTATTGAAGAAGTTTTAAATTCATAGATCCATATTACACCAAATCAGAAATGGAATGATGTTACCAAGTCATTAGCTATAGAAATACCTACTAGTGTAGTTACAGACATAACAACAAGTGAGTAAGAGGAGCGCACAGGGTCACATAATTTGACAAACAGTTGCGGTAAAAAACGAAAATCAACAATCGTTGTCATAGAGTACACTTATTTATAAGATAAGTAATGCTTTGATGCGACCCGGTATGACACAGAGTGTTTGTGTCGTTAATTTTATTCAAACAACGCGTGTAATTCCATATTTAACAATGTTACGCATAATGGCATTGACCGCATGTGTTCAACATTTTTTTTAGTTAGTCGCCGATTATCTTGCCAGCCTGCTATGTCTTGTGTTGTCTCGCATTTTGATTACAAACCTCATCGAATGTGGCCGAGTATTGAGTAGCACGTGCCAGTGTTGTGATAAAAATGATTTTGTTATTAGTATCTATAGTTTTAGTGTTAGCTTTGTTAGTGTCGTGGATTAGTTTGGTTAGGGAAAGTCGTCGGTTTAACGTACAAGGACCATCGCCCTTGCCTCTAGTGGGAAATGCTCATTTGTTTGTTGTTAAATCTTCAGGTATGATATTTGAATTTATATTTTTATAATTATAATTTTTTAAGCGTTTTCATTAATCAATAAAAATCATCTAACGAGTGTATTTATAATGTTAGTAATTGTATTTGTTATCGATTTATAATCATTTAGTAGGTAAATTAAATAAACATGTATTCGAATAACAAAATTTCAAGATCAAAATATATTTGCTTTCTACGACCAGTTGATCACATTTGTGTTAAAATTAAGCCAAATCCGTAGGTAATTCAGCACAGTATTGTAAAATCGAAAAATATATAATATTAAAATACATTAGAATTTAAAAATGTTTACAAAAGCAGTGTGAATTAAATCCAATTAAAAAAGGATACTCAACCGAAGTACTAAATTGCTAAAAAAACTATTCGACATTGGTCAAACAGGTAACCCATAAAACCTGTTGCCAAAATCCGCGTAGGTAGTCCGAAGAACCTGTGTGACCACTCTTGTACTAACTATAACTGTAAATCTATATGTTGTCTATAACTTTATAGCTGCTATAATTTAAAGAAACAATCAATCGGTGTCATTGACCTGCTCTCTAATAGTGGTAAAGGCGAATACTAATAATATTACTGTAGGCTTCCTTTCTAGCTTAGTTCTCCCACCAGAAACTCTTGCGCAGTTGTAGCGACCTTTTTGGAATTTTAAAAGGGCATACCTACCGCTTAAGCCTTAATAAGCAGCTCTGTTTGGAATACATGATGCCTACGTTAGGCATAAGAATCAGGCATTTATTAAAAAAATATAAGAACTAAGCAGCCAGACAGTGATAGCATAAACAGCACTCAAATAGATAACAGAAGAAGAAACGACTTTGTATTCAAAACCATTCCACACAAAACAGTATTTGCAAAAAGATTCCCATATATAATAGCTCCCTATATTTACAATAAAATGAGTAAAAATGTGTCCCTGAAAAAAATATGGCATTTTAAATTTAAAAAAGTAGTTATAAACTTGTTAGTTGTATTAAATTACGAAGAAACTGAAAATCTCTTCAGTGTTCCTGGGTAACCTACAATTACTGATCAAATTTTATATCTACATGTCCCTAACCTATCTATCTACCTACATACATGCACAGACATACATACACAGCCATACATACATAAACACACATCATGATACACACGCACACACACATCTCATGCTAACATTCTACTTCTAATTTCTTTTATTGTTTTATTTTTACTATTTGATTGTAAAGTTAACTAAGTAGACATACTTAGTTAACATAATTATAATAATAACGGATTGTTGCACAAAACTATTTTTTAAGTAAATAGATTAACCACGAATTGTTACTGTTGCTTATAGTACAGGTATCTACCTAGTTTAAGTGACAATGTTCATTTTGTTAACAAAATTTATTTGATCCAATAAACGTAATTTATTATTATATTATTATTAAATAAACCGCAGAATCTAGAAGCATTATTTTGTGCACCAGATTTCTTCTACACGGTGAGCGCTTAGGAAGGATTTTTTTGTACCATTTATGTTACAATTTGTAAAATAGTTAAAGACCACCCTATCGCTTTGGGATATCCTGTAATGGTAGAAGTGTTGTGATAAATAAATAATAAATAAATTTTCGGAAATTCGTTTCTCACAGGATCTAAATGGAGTATGAAACGGAATTGCGTTAGGTGTTGACTTAAATTAGTTGCTGTATCATTTGCTTGATGAAACTATAATGTCACTACAGAGCCATTTAAAGTTCATTAAAATATTAATTAAACTAAAAATACATTATGCTCCAATAGCCAGTACCTAATCATCGAAGTCAAATCGATTTTTAGATAATTTGTGAATTATTTCAAATATTAAATAAAAAAATAAAAAAACGAGGTATGATGTTCTAACATCTTGTGATCTCACTAATTGAATTCTCATTCCGCAAATCTCAGTAGGTAGCACCTAGATAATAAACGCTTTTTTATTATTGATCGCAATTTATTATCTCAGTTTAAAACTATTTTGATAATTATTCAATTAATTTATATAATTATTTTATCAGATTTATTTGAAATATCATTTGAGCCTAACTTTAATGGTAGTAAATTTAATCTTAGTCAACGCAGAACATCAATCTCTTCCGTATTTCTCTATCAATCAGTATTCAACCAATTTCTAGTCATACATCCTTGCTTTTCTTCATTATTCGTCCTGAAATCTTGTTAGACTTGAATGTCTTCCGATTTTAGTAGGCACACAATTTAAATCCTCTTTTGGTTTACTTACGGCCAGTCATGACCTTAACTCGAATAATTTGACAAATCCGATTATGTTGTCAAACATATGTATGCTGTAGAGGTAAATTGCACTGGTTTTCCTTCTTCAATGCCATTAGGTTTGGCTGATTGCGTTCAAGGTTTTGCAGTGTTTAGAATTAAAAGTAGTACTATCAGTATACTAAATTCAATGATAGATTATAGCTACGATCTGTTAGTTTTGTGATTAGTTTCGGGAAAGAAAATTAGTGCTTGATAATTTGTTACAATTTTTTTTTATTCCAGAAACTAAATAATATGAATTAGATTAATTAACTCGAGGAACCCTTATAAGATCACTTTTTTGTCCGTCCGTCTGTCTGTCAAGACCCTTTATCTCGGGAACGCGTAGAGGTATTGAGTTGAAATTAAAACCATATACACAAGTTTACGGTCCCTGGAAGATGTGAACAAATAATAGTTCTATGTTAACGTAAAAAATTACGGCCGTTTTTGGGGCAAAAAACGTATATTTTGACACTCTAAAGGGAATAAAATGTTTAGCGTATTTAACGTTGACCTAGAACTATGGCATTTGGCAATCAATACCGTCTCATACTACAAGTTTAGGAAAAAGTCTGAAAACTATACATTTGTAATAAAATAATAAAATAAATATAGTTTTTATTTAAAGTATAAATATGTGCATTCAACAAAGCTATTTGGTATACAGGCCAAATAGCTTTGTTGAATGCACATAGCTCTGTTTCTTTTTCCTCTGGACCTGCCAATATTTTTTAAGCTTATGAAATACTCACGAGTGTGGTGTACAATAATTGTTCACTCAGCACATTCACAACATTGTTTAAAATAAGTTGCAAGTTAGCTGCCTACATACCAAATAGCTTTGTGTTCTTTATTAATAATCGATGTATTTCCAAAAAGATTTGTGTGTGCGGATGGGATGACCATCAGGTCATCATCATATCAGCCGAAAGACGTCCACTGCTGGACATAGGCCTCCCGGAAATGTCGCCACAACGACCGGTCCTGTGCGATTCGCATCCATCGGCTACCCGCGACCTTCACCAGGTCATCGGTCCACCTTGTGGGAGGCCTTCCAACGTTGCCACTCCAAAACGTATCGATGCCATCGACCATCTGTTCTGCGAGCAATGTGCCCTTCCCACTGCCACTTTAGTTTGGCGATCTTTCGGGCTACGTCGGTAACCTTGGTTCTCTTGTGGATATTATCATTCCTGATTGGACCACCAGATACCGTTGGCGAAACGCCGTACTTCTTATAGACCGATAAATAATGGAACGGACTATCAGTATTTTGGTTTAAATTTATCAAGGTTTACTACTCCGTTGGAAAAAAAATATGATTTCATTTATCACTTATCTATTGCGAAAGGCCAATGGCCTATCACTGCCCTTAATTGTAAATAATCCCGAACTCCCGATACGTTATCGCGCAATATTTTGCCCGCGTATAAATAACGACACATTTGTGTGACTTCAATTAATAAAACACTTTTAAATAAAAGATTCGCAGGTTTTCTTAACAATTGACTTGTTTATTTTCAGCCTTTTCTGTCCCACTTTACAGGGCATGTCCTCTCTTTCTTCTTTTGATTACTGCCAGCTTTGGTTGCCCAAAGCCAGCAGACTGGACAGTCCCGTGACTTTCTTAATTATGATTTGAACTATGTCGATCATTTAATTTGAAACTCTGCCTGCGTCTGTGTTTTCAAACGCTTACAACCCTAATCTCTTCAAAGTTAGAGTGAACAGGCTCCTTCTGGGTAAGCTCGCTCCATCGTCTGTCTCTGTCATCTCTGACCTAGACTAGAGTCAAGAGCAAACCCATCACAAATAAAAAAAAAATAAAAAAAAAACAATTTTATTATTAGGTCACTTCTTCATTAAGACCTTATTATGGTAGCATTGTCCTCAATATGTTCACGTTGGTATCTTATCTAACCACTGAAATTAATATTAGAACATGGCCATTGCAAATAATGTCCGTGCTTCGACTGCTAGGTGACACCGAGATTAAAATAAATAATATTCTATTCTAACTTTTATAACCATACGAGTATCTTACAATGACGACAGCTCAACGAACATCGGTATTTCCCAGTATATAAAAACTAGTCAGTTACTTGTTTTTAGTAAGGATCGATTTTAAGAATTTAGATTTTTTTACTGCATAAAACAACCTATCGTTACTTAAATATTTATCGTCTTTCTTTGTGTGATACCGAGAATTTTTCTCTTCACACACTGAATAATTATGTATTTTGTTTGAATTTTTACTTCAGTTTTACTTTTGCCGCAGCGTTTGCATGTCCCAATCTGTTGCGCATACAACTTTCTATTTGCCTTGTAGTAGGTACATATGGAAGGCAAACATCGAGTCTTGTAATTCCGGAAACTTTGTTTTATTTTTAGCAATATGTCAAGGTGCATATCAATTATTTTGAACTAGTTTGTATATTATAAAATAGCAATACAAGATTAATCTGTACTTCTATACTAATCTGTCTGTGAATATGGAAACAGGATACTTTTCATCCCGGGAAGATGTTTCCGGATCGAATGTCGAAGCCGCTGGCAGAAGCTAATATTATCATCATCATAGCCGAAAAACGTCCACTGCTGGACATAGGCCTCCCCCAATCAATTTCCATAATCGTCATGCTTGGCAGGCGGGTCGGCGATCGCAGTATGAGAAACTAGTCTATACTAACATATAAAACTGAAGAGTTTGTTTGTTTACTTGAACGCGCTAATCTCAGGAAATACTAGTCCGATTTGAAAAATTCTTTCAGTGTTAGATAGCCCATTTATCGAGGAAGGCTATAGGCTATAAATATCATCACGTTAAGACCAATAGAAGCCGAGCAGTAATGAAAATTGTGACGCAGACGAAGTTGCGCGCGTCAACTAGTATATTATAAGATTATTAATACTTAGCTACGTTTTTTGGTTGCAGAGTTCTTGAACTTGGTTCAAAGACTATCGGAGAAGTATGGGCATGTGTTCCGTGTTCATTTTTTCTCCACTCCTTATGTGGTGATCTGCCATTCAAAATTTGCTGAGGTGAGTGAGTTTCATAAATATATTACCTATGTGAGTAATATTTCAATGCTAATTGTTTTTATGAGAATACAGCCATGTTGGTGTATGGGGTGTAATGGGATCCCCATTAATGTGTAGAAAAATTGAAGAGAATGTTTCAATACATCTATACTCTATGTCTATACTAATATATAAAGCTGAAGAGTTTTGTTTGTTTGTTTGTTTACTTGAACGCGCTAATCTCAGGAACTACTGGTCCGATTTTAAAAACTCTTTCTGTGTTAGATAGCCCATTTATCGAGGAAGGCTATAGGCTATATATCATCACGCTAAAACCAATAGGAGCGGAGCAGTAATGAAAATTGTGACGCAAACGAAGTTGCGCGGGTCACATAGTACTAATATATAAAGCTGAAGAAGTTTATTTGTCTGTTTGCTTGAACTCCGATTTTAAAAAGTCTTTCTGTGTTAGATAGCCCATTTATCGAGGAAGGCTATAGGCTATATATCATCACGCTAAGTCCAATAGGAGCGGAGCAGCAATGAAAATTGTGACGCAGACGAAGTTGCGCGGGTCAACTAGTTACAAATAAAACAATTGAAAACAAACCACCAAGAAAATTCTTCCTCAACGCTTTCAACTAGTGATTTGCCCAATGCATTGCTACGT
This sequence comes from Lacanobia oleracea, assembly GCA_950371165.1. Taxonomy (NCBI): domain Eukaryota; kingdom Metazoa; phylum Arthropoda; class Insecta; order Lepidoptera; family Noctuidae; genus Lacanobia; species Lacanobia oleracea. Next base: position 19,403,690 of record OX493391.1, on the reverse strand, counting down.
TGCTGCGTTGTATGGAAATTTTTAGCCTCTTGCCAAAACAATAGCCAGCTCTTGGGTTACTGTTCTATAACGAAATCTTTACTGATAACGAGTTTTTTAATCTATTAAATCAAGTTATTACTTTTTTACAAATAAATATTTTTTAATAATTTATTGGCATATTTAATCAATGTCACCAAAAACCTGCTCAATTATGATCAAATTCATCTTTTCCAAATGCGATTATAATTTTAAAACTAATTAAAAGTCGACTTGACGGTAAATTAATCATTGGAGCAAAAAAATATAATACACGTTTATTGAAACGAAAGAACTGCGTACTGCTGAAACCGGTTATATACATCTTCCTAATAAATTATGACGTAATATGTATTTATAACGATTTGTTATTTTGGAAGTACTCATATGGAAACTTATTATAGACAAGCATCGTAATTTAGTTCCAAACTAAAACAGTTTCAATTAAAAACGAATGAAATTTATATAACGATAACAGAATAAACGCATTAGCTTTTAATGGGTCATTGTACTTATCATTATGCACAACTTTCACGTTGGGACCAACCCTGAAATCGCGAAATTCAGCTATTCAGCATCGTGAACCCCGTCTGATACTCGTACATGCACAGGGAAGCAACTAAGCCATGCTAGATACTTAACTAAAGTTGTAACCTAACTAAATAATTATGTAACTAGTTTCTGCCAAATACTGATTCATAGTCGGTCCGAGGTATTAGTAGGAGCTCGTGGCTAGATAATAACAGCCACACGGATCGATCTTGAAGGTTAAGCAATGCTTGCCAAGGTTGGTCTGTGGATGGGTGACCATCTTAACATACCGAGTTTCCTCCGTGCCTCGGAAAGCACGTTAAGCCGTTCGCGTTGGTCCCGGCTGTCATTTGTAGATCTTTGGCAATCGTTACGGATAGTCAGAAGCCAGTAAATCTGACTTCAGTCTGGAGGTCTGGTAGGCAGCCGCTCCTCATAAAATACTGGTATTCAGCTAAATCCGGCTTGACTGGAAGACGACCCAATGTAGTTGGGAAAAGGCTAGGCAGATGATGAGTTGGTCCGAGGTATTAGTAAGTACGTAAGTTACTAGAACCACACACAATGCCTCGCCATCAGTCTCATACACCAAGAATTTCTTGATTGACCGGGAAAATAATCGATGCATTGATAGACATTTATAATAACAACTACATAATTACCTATAGATACCGAATGACATTGCAACGCTAACCACAAGGTGACCAAAGGGTACAGACAAGTGGCATTACTCATATGTCAGCACATGCAACTGTCGCAAATACCAAATATGAAGGATGGATCACGTGTCATTTGGAAAGCGTTTTAGTGTCATTAATTTTGACGTTTTGAAAATCGCTTTCGCAATGCTACCGCGGACAGAATGTCACTTTTTAGAGCCTCAGTGTCCAGACAAGAGTGGCGGTTGTCAAAATGTCAAAAATGTATGGGATTGATAAACGCTGTCCAAATGTCACGTGATCTATCCCTTACATTTTGGTATTACGACAATCGTATTCGCTAATAAAATGGCCCTTTTTGTAGAAGCTCTGACCTGCACACCTTTATCTGTGCTGTAATTCCTAAAGCTAACTTAAGTTATAAGAACTGGCTTGACTTTAACTAGACTGGCGAAAAGAAGTCACTGTCACCGCAGCCCTGGAACGCAAAGGGCATTAGGAGGACTTTTACTGACTAAAATCCACGTGGGTTTTAGTCAGTCAGAGTCTGACACTCAGTTCTGTTCCGCTGTGAGCGGGAGGAGTCATTTGATGATTTCCCATCCTTATAAAAAGGTCTATAACATGCAAAGATCCACAAGAAAAAAGTTCTGTTTACTACACTTTTCCACAAGTTTGATTTCATAATGTAAAAACAGTTTGCTTCTTATGACCACCTTATACATAATTCTTGCCTTTATGTTGTTAATCTTAATTTACGCATAAATTTGTTCGTGGTTGTCCTAGTCATTGAGGCATACACGTGAGCCATGATGCATTCGTTTCATAGAAGTATAAGCATATAACGTTGCCTGTACTAGGAGAGGTTCCAGGGCTCGTAAGGGGTGTGGAGGTTTAATCTATTATGCAGGCCCAATCTTTGAATGTTTGGTTTCCTTATGATGTTTTACTTCATAGTTTTGAGAGCAGTGGTGATAAATAATTCCCACAAAGGGAAGTGCCTGGCTCTGTTCAGGATCTCATACCTATCCTGAATAGAATCCTACCCGGGAGGAGTAATGGGATTGACCAGAGTCAGGCGCTTACCTCTGTCACAACTATAAAAATTTAGTCGGGCATTCATCGCTGAACTACTACTGTTCCTCATAGAATCCTTAGTAGAAACCAATAGGCATTACGTATGCATTTAAGTGAGGCGGATCAACCTTGTGAACATTCCTACATATGGAAATCAGTAGTGGTCAAAACATGTTCGATTAAGATCGGGCAGTTTTTAATTATGTAATGGCCGGAATACGGAACAAAAACATCGCAAGGTCGCGGTTATGTCCAACATCATAATATATGTGACGACGTTCCGCACTGTTTAATTCCAAAAGGTCATCTAAATACCTGTTGTTTTGAACATTTACATTCTAATAGATGTACACATTTTTTTTTCAACATCCAAACAAATGAAAGATTCATGAATGTTAATTTTTAAGGGACTGACTCATCTCGTAAGAGGTCAAACATTTTATTCGATAACAAATCCATCAGTAGAGGGTTCTCTCAATACAAAATTATTTTTCGTCGTCTATGCGAAGAAAATTGATAAGAAGCAAATTAAATCACGCTGTTCCCGCGCAAATCTTGGCTTCATTAAGGGCAACTTAAAAATATCATCGCATTCATGTCAATAGGATAGAACGTATACAGAAGGCCTTCACCAAGTATCTGCACTTCAGATGTTCTAGTTGCGACCAAGACACCAGTTGTCCTCAAAGACTCAATCATTTCAATATGATATCTCTGGAACAACACAGAAGTCTCTCCGATCAGATATTTATTTACAAAATTATCTTCATACAAAGTTAGCCTATATTGCCGCCAGAAAACGACATTTGATTACGAGAGATGATGTTAATCATTGCAATCTGGAAGCTAATGTATTGTGTATTTATATGTGTGGTATTGTTTCAGCCGCTAGTATCAAGCACGGAGCACATTACAAAAGGCAGGTCCTACAGCTTCCTGACGTGTTGGCTCGGTCAAGGCCTGCTCACTGCCACGGGTAAGAACCAGTTTATTTCTAAACTGGATAATTATCTTGTTTGTATTAACATTCAATAGTATTACGTTGCAAGTGCATCTCTAAGTAAGAATTAACACACTTAATGAGATCACGTGTTCTAGCACAGGATAATTTAAATAGTTTGTGACATATGCCAGAAAAGGGTGATGGGGTTGCTTATTTGTTGTAGGCTGTCGTTCTGACTGAATAGGTCCAGATTTTCCGGCTGTTTCTAAAAGCTTGTTGATTTGATTTATTCGTCAAATCTAGTGTCTAGTGGTATAGTTGTTGATATTTCGGTCAATCGATGATGATCATTATATCAGCCGGAAGACATCCACTGCTGGATATAGGCCTCCCCCAAGTGGCGCTACAACAACCGGTCCTGGGCGTCTCATATCCATCGGTTACCCGCGACCCTCACCAGGTCATTGGTCCACCTTGTGGGAGGCCTTCCAATTGTGGATTAGTCTTTCAGAAACCCTTATGTTTCAGGTCAAAGATGGAAGACTCACCGCAAGTTCCTGACTCCCGCCTTCCACTTCAACATTCTCCAGAACTTCTTGCCTGTGTTCTGCAAGAACCAGCGGATCTTGACCGAGAAAATAAAAGGAATAGCCGACGGGAGCCCGATTGACATGTTCCCTATCATCGCCTTAGCGGCCCTTGACAACGTTAACGGTACTTAATGTTAACTGCAAACGTAGAAGTAACAAGAACTTTTTTTTTTACTTGCGTAAAAATGTGACGGCAATTTAATTACGATACAAAAACAATGACTAACCAATACTTTTCTTTTTAGCCAGTTGTTAAATTAAAATTCAGTTTTGTTAAATTCATTGTATACCATTTGTGATATTTTTTTTACCTAACAAAAGTTTTATATTGTGTGTTTAAAAGATTTTTTTATTTACAGAATCCATTATGGGCGTATGCATGGATGCTCAAAAGCACAGTCAGTCTGAATATGTAAAATCTATCGAAGAGTAAGTGCACTATAAATCATAATTGTTTAGAAAAAATAATATTTTTTTTTTTTTTTTTTTTTTACTATTGATAGGCACGCGTTTGACCACTATCTCACCTGATGGTAAGCGAGGATGTGGTCGAAGATGGAGCACGCTTGCCTAGAAATAACCTATTCACTCTTGATTTAAAGACTCCCAGGTTGTAGCTATCAGGAAACACAGACTCCGGCAGGGAATTCCACTCCTTAGCTGTACGCACTATGAATTTGTTCCCAAAACGTTTTGTGCGTATGGGTGGGATGTCCACCATATACCGGTGGCGCATCGCCGTTCGTCTTGTGGTCCGATGATGGAACGGGCTTGGCGGAATTAAATTATGCAATTCCGTCGCACATTCCCCAAAATGCAACCGGTAAAAAACCGACAGGCTAGCAACTCGTCGTCGATGTTCAAGACTTTGGAGCTTCGACGCGACGAGCCTCTCATTGCCGATGATCCTCTTGGCTCGTTTCTCAATTGACTCAAGGGCATCAAGCTGGTATCTGGCAGATCCATCCCAAAGATGAGAGCAGTATTCCATACACGATCGAACTTGCGCTTGATAGAGTTTGAGCAGCTGTTCCGGCGTGAAGTACCGTCTCACCTTAGCCAGAATCCCCAACTTCTTTGCAGCCACTTGAGCTCAAGATGGTCGGTTATCGGCACGGTTTCACCGCGGAAAGATGGAGCTGGGCGGAATTGGCTCCTTTTGGCGGAAAAAAACAGTTTCCATAAATAATAGTATAAATCAGTACCCGCAGCTTTCCTATCACTACTAAACAAGTAAACTAGCAACTAAAAAAGTTCAATAAAGTAAGTAGTAATATATTTTAATTTTAGATTATCCGCAATTGTGTCCATGAGAATGCAGATACCATTCTTCGGAGAAGACGCCATCTTTAATTTGCTGCCATACAAGACGAAACAAGACAAGGCTTTAAAGATTTTGCACGGACAGACTAACAAAGTGATCAATGCAAGACGTGAAGAGCTGAAAAAGGCTAATATTACTACTCTTAATGATAGCAGTGATATTGGTGAGTTTTATGTTGATAAGAAGGCAAGAAATAGGAAAATCAACATCAATGACCCCTTTCAACGCCAATAAGTCCCTGTCTGAGATAGTTTTTTACAGTGACCTATTTTCTGTCTGTGGAAAATTATATTTAATGGCTGCAGCGGACTTTTTATAATTAGTTTTTAAAAAACATAGTTCATAAATATTTATTTTTGAAGGTATTAAGAACAAACACGCGTTCTTGGACCTGTTGCTGCTGGCTGAAATCGACGGCCAGAAGATTGACGACGAAAGTGTGAGGGAGGAGGTCGACACATTCATGTTTGAAGTGAGTTGATTTTATACTGTTTATGTGTTTCACTTTTTGTACAGTTCAGTTTTGCATTAGGTTCATCATAAGTTTTAGATGGTCTATTTCCTATGGAATCAGATTAAGAGAAGGTTGGAGAGATATTTATAACAGTTGAGTCCTTAGGTCTCACATTTGAAAACGGACTGCATGGATTGACTAAGTTTGATCGAAACAAGACATGATATTTTTAGAACGTCCGAATTTATATATCTTAGTATTATCGGCTCCACTCAACAAAATACTTCAAGGACACATCTTGTAAATCCTTATTCGGCCCTTTTAGTCCATGTAATACCACAATTTGGTTTGAACTATTTAACTAGTTGATCAAGAATTTGAATATGGAGTTTGGAAGCGAGTTAAGACCCTTTCCTACGCTTGAACTACGACCGTTTCCCATAGTTCGGGAACCCTGATCAGTTGTTAGGTACTTGTTTGAAAGATCAAAATAGATTTTCTTTGTCATATTATACCTAACTAATTTCAAATGTGGTGTTTATTGTCTAGTTTAAACTGACAAAAAAGGTACACTATGTTATCTTACAATACAGCATTAGTAATTAGAAACGACTGAGTCGTAAGTTCAGACACTGAGAGCATTATATTATTCTATTCGATTTGTCATCTAAACCACGGAATATTCATAAATATTATAGTAAGTACCATTATCATACCATTTATCATTTATTTATTATTTATTTATTTGCTCTCATCCACACAACACATTTTACAACTTCAGTTATCTCGTCTTGCGCATGAATCCTGTTAGGGCACCGCAAACAAACGAACGCTGCTGAGTATCAATAAATTAGTTATCTTTTAACAATATATTAATTAATTAAACATAAGGTTATGATTGCAATTGTGTAAAATTTTGTGAAATGTCAAAAATACAATATTATTGAATTTAAATCACATAATAAAATTAAATATCGTTAAAGTTTATTAACAGTAAACATAACAACAAAAATACAACAAAACAGCACAAAATAAGAGTCATTATTAATCACGTCAGATCATTGTAAAAGTAGATTAGTCAGTTTCAATAGATACTATATAATAGAAAAAAATAAAAAATATTCCGAATCGCTCAGATTACCTGCGGCTATAACGTTTTATCGTTCATTAATTCATCTATAGTGTAGTAACCATTTTTATTTATCATTTACTGTGAGCGAAAATTTTTAATGTCGACCTTGTGTCAATTGCACCTAAGCACAGTTGCACACGTCATCATCACCGACACTGAAGTGTTCAACTTTTCGATCTAGCTTAATAATAGGCAGAATAAATGGTAAATTCTATATATATATTTTAAAACAATCACGCCTCGAAAGCTGAACAGTTTTGGACAACATTTGGAACACAGGTAGACCATAGCCTTGGTGGACATACGATATTTTTTATTCCGGATGTAGGTGCGTTCCAGAGGCATAATTATCTGCATCTTTTGCTTTTTACGCGAGTGACCTCGCTCGTAAAAACTGGTACTGTAATAAAATGTTTCTTCAGGGTCACGACACAACCACTTCGGGTATCGTGTACACGCTCCACTGTCTGTCGAAGCGCAGAGATGTCCAAGAGAAAATCTACGAAGAACTTAAGACTATCTTTGGAAGCGAAATGCACAGAGACCCAACTTACCAGTAAGTTTAATTCACTAATTCTCTTCTCTCTTAGTTTAACCTAGTTTTACTGAAACTGAGCAAAGGTATGTTTGGCATCTGCCTAGCCTTTTCCCAACTATATTGGGGTCGGCTTCCAGTCAAACCAGATTCAGCTGAATACCAGTGTTTTACAAGGAGCGGCTGCCTACCAGACCTCCACAACCGTTATGTTAAGATGGTCACCTATCCACAGACCAACCTTGGCAAGCGTTGCTAAATCTTAAAGATCGACCCGTGCGGCTGTTATTATTTAGCCACGAGCTCCTCACATAAAATACAGTTTGTTTAAGCTATATTAAATGACGCCATGATAACAATACTTCCTGGTAATAGTTAGTACACTGAGGGGGGCCTCTGGCTTAGCAGCCACAGTAAGAAAAGAAAAAGAAAAAAAATCAGCTGTTCAGTACATATTGACGAGTTATGCTCACCAGCGCACGTAAATGTATGGGGAAGTTGATGTTTTTTTCGCGATTTCAGTGTTGGTCCCATAGTGAAAGTTGTTCATAACGATAACTACAATGACCCCTTAAGAAGTATTGCGTTTATGTTGTTACACGTTGTATATGACGTCACGATGTCGACACAGTTCCCACACCTGAGGCCAATTTTCTTTCGTTTCAATTTTTCTTTTCAAATCTATACATAATAATAAAACAGTAGAGACTTCCATATTCTGCAATAGTCCTGCTCCAACCGGGGTACAGGGATAATCGTCGGTTGGTGTCCCATTCCATTTGAAATATCTAAAGAGGCCTCTGCGAGTTGGCTTCGGCCCCTCGTACGCCTACCAAAGGACCGGGTCTCTAGGGACCCGAGAAAGTCAAAAACAGTAGAGACCATGATTTCTGTATATTAAACAAAAATACCAAAAATCGTGTAAACGTTATCAAAAAAAAAAGCTATAGAACACAAAAAGAGCTTTTGTTTTGTCTGTCTGTCTGTCTGTACACGCTAATTTCTGAAAGTTAGATTAAGTTTTTTTCTGAGCAACATTTAGTCGTAGTTTCATTAAAAATTGGTGGCCGGAAAAAGTTATGGACATTTAAAGATTTTTAAAATTACGTATCAACGTTTTTCGAAATGTTTTGTTCAACTTTCAACTATTTGTTCACTTTAGCCTTTAAAAACTTTTCCTTAGAAATTGTAATCATCACGTTATCTTCAAGGAGCTAAGCAGTCCATAACTAAAACATATTATGTGGTCGGCTATTTAAATCAAATGTCTACTGAATTCATAGACCTTACATAAAAGATTCAATGTCTGCCTCCTGAATGATTCGGTGTAAGTTCGAATCTCAGTTATCGCATCTCTTTTTGAATTGTTGTTGAATTATTTTTACTTTTTATGTCCCTTTTCTCTAATATTTTTGTTGGCCGCGACTTTGTTTATCTGTATGTTTAAAAATGTGTGGAACTGGATATGCCTAAAATCCTAAATACTGTAATTCCGGATTAGTAGGATAATTTACAGAACTTATTTTCTGTCGTTCTGTGAGGAGCTCGTGGCTAGATAATAACAGTCACACGGGTTGATCTTCAAGGTTAAGCAACGTTTGCCAAGGTTGGTCTGTGGATGGTTGACCATCTTAACATACCGAGTTTCCTCCGTGTCTCGGAAAGCACGTTAAGCCGTTGGTCCCGGCTGTCATTTGTAGATCTTTGGCAGTCGTTACGGATAGTCAGAAGCCTGTTAATCTAACTCCAGTCTTGCCATGGAGTACCGTGTTGCCCAGCTACTGGGTTATGGAGGTCTGGTAGGCAGCCGCTCAGCGTAAAAAACTGATATTCAGCTGAATCCGCTTTGACTGGAAGCTGACCCCAATATAGTTGGGAATAGGCTAGGCAGATGATGATGACGTTTTAATGATAGGGTGTTCTGATAAAGACACTTTATGTGTGAGAGTCCATGTTGCACTCACTCTTTTTTTAAGGGTTCATCAAATGACTCCCCCTGCTCTAGGCGGAGCAGAAGGGGGTGACAAACTCTTACTGACTTAAATCCATCCGTGTTCTTAGTGCTCTTTGCATTCCAGGATTGCGGTGACTCTTTCGAACAAATTCCACAACTTCATCCTAGACACTAGAAATTATTCTAGGCTAAGAATAATTTGTTATCAATGCCAAGGTATTAATTACACTATTATGACACAGTAGTCGCATTGGCAATGAAATTATGCTTAAGTTACAAGACATCCAACCACAATTAACATAATTAATAATCTTCTAGATACACTTGTGACTTAACTACAACGATTTTTATTTTCTCATAAATGTTTACCATAAATTAATTCTTGATCCTGTCTGTATGGTGTCGGCCGGTGCCGTATGGTGCCGTAAAAGAGCAATACCATCCCATCACTTCCCGTGGGAGTCGGAAGAGGCGACTAAGGGACTCACCAGAGAATGGACAGCAGCGTTCTCTGTAAAACGTAACACCGTACTCTGCGATCGCTAACCCGCCTGCCAAGCGTGGCGATTCTGGCAAATTCTCTGGGGGAGGCCTATGTCCAGCAGTGAACGTGTTTCGTCTGTTATGATGATGATGATGAATTAATTCTTATGTTTCATAGTTTTTTCAAAAGGCGTCAGTCAAATCTATAACATTAAAAAAGGTTTTTTACTCATAAAGATGAGAGCAAAAGGGCATTCAAGCTGCTGATAATAATTCGTTAATATGTAAATATTTAGTTCTAGTATAATTATTTGCAGTCGGTAGATCATTGTGGAGCATATAAATTACAGCACATTACATGTTTGTATAAACAAACAAACAAAAAACCAACCAAACATAAACAAGTTCGTTAGTTGGTTAGGTAAAACCTCATAAATCCAGCTAATATTCTTACTCTTTCTCTGTCCATGCAGTTAGGTTGTGGAACTCACTTCTTATCTTTCATCTCAACTATGATAGTTATATATGTATATATATATGTATATATTTATTTTATAATATTGTGTTCGGTATAGGTATATATTTTATGTATATTTTATTTTTATCTGTTAATTTAATTTTAAGGTTTAACACAATCTTCTCTTTTTATTTCTCCTGTCGCAGGTCTGCTGGAGGAAATTTCATTAGAAATAAGCAGTACCTTTGTACTAATATAATATTTATAATGTTATATTTGACTATTTTTCTGTGTGTACATAAATAATAAAATAAATAAATAAGAAATAAAATAAAGTGGTTTAACGAGGTACAATTTAAATAACAAGTTTAAACTTTTTCTTATTTATGCTCAAATATGTTAATTTTACTTTTTGAGCATAACAAGTTTGTTACCAAGATGAGTCAGTCTCAAGGATTGATTCAAGAATATTGTTGAACCAACAGAGTATTAAACACTATTTTGTCCGCTTAAATAGCAATAAGGGAAACCTCATTATCTTTGTCTTGTCTGTATGTTTCACAGCCATTTTACTATGTCAGTTGGGACTAAATTACAAATTTGGAAGGCAAGTGTATTCTTAACACAATTCTGTACAAAAAATGGTGTCGAGAAACAACGGTAACATTAATAAGGGGTAACTCTGCAATATACATGTAATTTATAATGACCCATATCTGAAACATCTAGTAGTTTCTAAATAATAAATTCTTTATTGTTTAAATACATGCACATTGCGGAGATGCATTTAGGAGCGGTCATTGTTCAAATTATGCCCAGAAAAAGGAAATATTTTATATGGTTCATTAGTAGATTTGTTTAATGATAGCTAACTTGGTTCACGAAATCTTAATTAAAAGTAATGTTTTGGGACTTTTATTTTGATTAACTTACAGTTATGGTCGTCAATGTCGGAAAAATGCTTGTGCAGATGCGTTTTTAACGGTTATTTGACGAAAAATTTTACCTAACTACAGTTTGGGATGGTAACCGGTGGTAAAAGTTTTAACAAGAAATCAAAAATAAATAAATTGTTAGTTTGAATTTCTGTACCTATTTATATTTTAAAGGACTAAGTAAGTGAATATGGCATTTTCAAGGAAGAAAGGTGTTATGTAAATTGTAAATTCAGATTTCATCGAAAATGGTGCCCGAGACGGCGATAAATGTTGTGCACTGGTGACTTTTGGAAGCTTGGAGTATTTTTTTTTTCGGTTTGAACGGTAAAAAATATTACTTACTACTACTGTAATCGAAAGATCATAAAGAACAAATAAATTTGCTATTCATTAGGCAATACGCAAGGTAAACTGACCACAAAAGCAAATTATCTCCTTTAATAAAAAAGAATTATCTCCTTTAATTTTATACATCTTTAACTTTATATTCGTGAGAATATAAAGTTAAATGGTATAACTAAATTTAAACAAAGGAAAAAAAAACATGCAAACCAAAAAAAGAAAATTATCTTTAAGTAGGTAACAACAATTTTGAAAATTAATGTGATTTTAAACTAATTATATGTATGTATGTGTATGTATGTGTGTGTGTTTGTGTTTTGTAACATATTATGTTAAGGTGAATGTTACGGGTTGCTCATTGCCATTTTCCCGCGAGATGGCGCTGAAGTCAACATTTTCAGTTTTATTTTGTTTCGAGTGTAATTGGAACAATATTAAGTCGCAGAAATAATGGTGCGACAATCGGATATTCCACTTTGTCGAAATTAGTCAAAATACGGCATAAAAACCCTTCTGATTCGCCATACTTCACGAAAATAATATCTAACTCGCTTATAGTACCGTTTACACACACATAGACATGATTGAAAGTATGATTTGAAGTACCTATGGCGAATCAGAAGGGTTTTTATGCCGTATTTTGACTAATTTCGATAAAGTGGAATATCCGATTGTCGCACCATTATTTCTGCGACTTAATATTGTTCCAATTACACTCGAAACAAAATAAAACTGAAAATGTTGACTTCAGCGCCATCTCGCGGGAAAATGGCAATGAGCAACCCGTAACATTCACCTTAAGTGTACTATGATCCATTTTACTTATCTTAAATAATCATTTGTCGTATCTTCGTATGTGTAGTCTAGAAGAAAAGAGTAGAGCATTTTTTTACAGTTATAATGTGATAAGCCGCATGTTTATTATATTATATAAAGAAGGGCCAAGAAAATAAAAGAATATTTTAATTAATTTAGAACGTGTATGTGGGACAGTACAAATTAAATCTTTTCTACGTTTATCGATTGACCTGTATCGCGTTTTTTTTTTTTTTTTTTTTTTTTTACTTTGCCTAGGCACGCGTTTGACCACTATCTCACCTGATGGTAAGTGATGATGTGGTGTGGTAAGAGAACTGCTTTCATGATAAACAGTTGTCTAACGTTTAGAATATTCCACTTACGGTATAATTCATTAGTAGGGGAAATAATCGGGCGAAAGGTAGCAACTTTTAATACTGCTCTATGTGCTATCTCTAATGGTTTCAAAATCGTTTTAGCAGCACCACCCCAACATGAAATGAAATATGTGACTATAGATTGGCATAATGCAAAATAGACATTGCGTGCGTATGACAGTTTGATTAGCAATTGTACGAGTTTTAAATATGAATATTAGTTTGCGGACCCTGCCTGTTAGAATGTTTATATGCGATTTAAAGTTTAGAGTTTTGTCCAATGTCACACCCAGATATTTTATTTGACGGACAGTTGCAAGGATTTTGGGTTTGATTATAGCAAGAGTGAGCTATTAAAGTTATCGGAAATCGTGGTTAAGAGATATCCGCTTCTAAACTTAAAACTTTGGTGCAGCAGTAAGCATATTTGTGTAAATCCAAAACTATTATATCTAGACAAAGTTCTCATTCATAATAGCCAACTTGAGGTTTAGAATCAAACAACTATAATTATTGCAGGAAATTGGCACAGCTCTCTTCGACACTTTCAACTTGGTCGGTAAAGTTGCAGGCGACGGTACTGAGCGCACTGAACACCTATAAACTGCGAACTTACTCTTCATTCCTGCACTTGTGTGTTAAACTCCGTTAAACTAGCAATCTGCTATGCAAATGGTACTACTATTTCGAGATAGAATTAAAGTTATTGAAGTGCACTTTGCTAGATCAAGGGGCAAGGTCTCAAAAATAAAATAGGTACATTATTTTTGAGTATTTCATCTCATTGGTAGAGGAGCTCGTGGCTAAACAATAACAGCCGCACGGGTCGATCTTCAAGGTTAAGCAACGCTTGCCAAGGTTGGTCTGTGGATGGGTGACCATCTTAACATACCGAGTTTCCTCCGTGCCTCGGAAAGCACGTTAAGCCGTTGGTCCCGGCTGTCATTTGTAGATCTTTTGCAGTCGATGCGGGTCGGACCCAGTAAATCTGACTCCAATCTTGCCAAGAAGTACCGTGTTACGAGGTCTGGTAGGCAGGCACTCCACGAAAAACACAGGTATTCAACTGAATCCGGTTCGACTGGAAGCCGACCCCAATGTAGTTGAGGAAAGGCAAGGCAGATGAGTTTATGTCATCGGTCACGGTCCCGAAAGCCCCTGTTCTTGGTTAGACTACTTTTTGCTTTCTACATATGTCGAGGGCATCTAAAAGCTGAGTATTGTCGTATTCAATGGCAGTCAAACAAAAACGTACTAAAGGTCGCAGTTTATTTATGAGCCATTTCATATTTTCCAATTTTAAGAGCAAATGAAGCTCTTTTTAATTTATACATAATTGTTATATCTGTCGAAAATTTAATGTGTTGTATTTAAGTGGTCGTGGATCGCTGTCTCTAGGAACCTTTATATTTAGATTCTGCTTATATACAAAAGCAGTGAGAGGTGTGATAGTTATTGCTAAATAGGTTATATTTCCTGAAAGCGAGGTTGGTAATAAAAACTTGAAAACAATCTAGATTATCAGTTGAAAGAGGACGACAAAATAAAACCATGAAAACAGATTAATTTCACTCTCAGCGGGAGGTTTTTTTACAAAACCACTACTGAAACGTAGCTAAATAGGCAAGACTCGAATTGCCCCGAGGCTTGCAGACTCTGAATAATTTACAAGAATTTTATTACTTTGTGCATTTTAATTATTTATATAATTAAAATGCATAAAGTAATAAAATTCTTCCGACCGTCACTACCGGCCGTCCGTTCCGTCGGTCCTACTTGAATTTTATGATGCTAAAAAATTATGTCCAAAGTACACACTCTTGGCTAGGAAATTGTAGCCGCACGAGCAGCCCCCTTATCTCCGAAGTTTGCATAGAGAAAAATCTGAAATTATTCTTTGTAATAGAAGATTATGTAAAGATTACAGGAAGAATAAAACTTAGTCTCTAAATAGCATACTTTTATAGAAATCATCAACAAAGATTACATTAGTTTCACTAGCAGTCAAGAGATGGCGCTGATCTAAAAAAGCAATATATACCGCAGTGTTGAAATTCTCTGAAAATAGGCTTCACCAATGAAAATTTAAAAACATTTCACGTTTTATGTGATAATACGGAACCCGCCTGCCAAGCGTGACGATTATGGCAACCCCCCCCCCCCCCCTCTTTGGGGGAGGCCTATGTCCAGCTTTCGGCTGTTATGATGATGATGATAACGGAACCTTCGGTGCACGATTCCGACACTCTTAACCGGTTTTTTGTAAATGTTTGACAATCGGTAATCACAAGTCAGAAGCCTGAATGTCTTACCAAGGATATTGTGTTGTCCCTTGGTGGTGGAGGTCAGATTGGCCGTCGCTTCACGTAAAGTACTGGTACCGGTTAGGCGGGAAACCGACTCGATCTAACATTGTTGGGAAAAGTAGAGACAGATACTAAATTGGAAGTAAAGTCTTCTCAATTGGTGGTATTATTTTAATTATTAATACTCAACGTTTTGTTGTCTAGCGAACTTCATCAAATGAAATACTTGGAGCTGGTTATCAAGGAGTCGATGAGGCTGTTCCCGCCAGTGCCACTTATCGAAAGAAGAATCATGAAGGACTGTGGTAAGCAGCTGCTACTATTAAGTTAATTTAAGAGAGAGAGAGAGATATCGCGAGGAGGACAAGGCCGGTCGATATAGCGAGACTTGAGGAGGTATAAGCCCAGCAGTGGACGTCGTTCAGCTGAAATGGCGACGATGATGACGAACATGATCTTCTTTAAATATTTATAATCGTCTTCTATTCTACTTATTATATTATCCGCTTCCTACAACATTGTTCCATTCAGCGCAAAACATAATGACTGCTAATGACGGCCTTTGAATCCGGCATCATTAGTGTTTGATACACAATAATAATATGTATAAGTATCATTGTGTTATGTAACCTCTAACCCGTCTACAATTGCATTAGCTACAATGTAGTCTTGAGCGATGTCGACTTCTGTATATTAATGTTTTTACAATATATCAATACTACTGACGTAGCTCGTAGTTACATCGTCATGGAAATGAATAGTGTAAAGAAATAAATTAGGAAGGAAAACAATCGGTGGTCATGCTGTGGAAAATGTTTGAGGAAATTATTTAATAGATAATAATAATGACGGCCTCCATGGTCGAGTGGTTTAGGCGTTTGCCTTGTGACCCTGTGGTCGTGGGTTCGATTCCCACGGAAAGTATACTTTGTAAAGTTCTTCCCAGTTTGGCTTAAGCCATTGCAGGCTTGAATCACCTGATTGTCTGATAAAAAGATGATTCCGTGCTTCGGTAGATAAGTACAAGCCGGTGGTCTCGCCCGCCAAATGGCGGTCGTCAAATAAACCATGTCAAAGGCAATTGAGACACGTACCTACGTGGAGTCGTTAGACCTTACTGCCCACACGATAAGAAGAAGAAGAAGTATAATATGAATGTGGATGGCTGTGTGAGGACGGAAGACCAAAGAAATGATGGATGGACTGTGTGAGGAATGATTTGGTAAGATATAGGGTGATTACTGAGATGCCGATTAATAGAGAAGTACGGAAGAAGAAGGTGTGTTGAACAGACCAGATAATTTAGCCGGACTTTTTGGTAAAATTTAATGAAAAGGCGAGACAAATTATTCTATTCAGGATTGTGTCTTTAAAATAATGTTTATTAGCATTATTGTACGTAAATATAGGCTTTTTGACTCGTCAAAATCGTCGTCGTCGTTTTGTGCTTTAGTGAAGAAACCAAAATTGGATAAATCAATCAATCAATCAATATTCTTTATTTGTAAACATAGGTTACAGTAGTGTGTAAGATGTTACAATGGTTATTTTATAGTTTCTCTATGTTTTGCCATTTGGCGTACAATTACATAACATTATATGGGAGGACAATTATGTACCTCTTAATTAAATTATCGCAATTCAGTATTATCAATGTCAATTTTAAGATAAAATAAAATGTAATTTAATAAAATGCAATAGGCAATGTCAATATTAAACGAAATGTAGATAGTAATGTCAAAAAAGATAATTATAATGTCAATAAGTTACATGAACGAAAATAATTTGAATTTTTGTTTTGCTCTAAACTCTAGTCTAAGGAGCCAGAAAAAAAAACTGGTAAAATATTAAAAGCCGACAGGCCGGACACGGTCTTATTTGGCCGGAGACGCATCCTAAGGGCCTGAACATGTCCCGCGTTATCCGGACGCCTGACAACCCTAGATTTAAACTGATCCCAAACAAATTGTGACAAAGGCAAGAGAATGACGATGATTGCAATATTTAGTGAAGCAACCAATTTTCTTGATTTCTCATTCTCAATAGGTACAGTTTTTTTGAGAGTAATTTATAATGACGGTAATACGGTACCTATATTTGAGACCGTAATCAGGGAACATGTATCATACTTACCTGACTTTTATTTCTAATTTATTCAAGGCGACTGCGTTGATCTGTTGTTAGCTATATTAAAAGGAAAAACCAAAATTAGTATCCAGTACCTAACTTGTTTTTTTTTTTTGCAATTCGGTTAGATACATTTATGATGTTCGTAGAAAAACTGAATGAGCCATCACACACACATTTTAAAATATTAAGTTGCTTTGATGATTATTAAATATTATTTTTCTGTTTGTGGTTTAAAGAAAGTAGTCTACTGATAGCTACTGATGATAGTAATCATAAATGAAATAATTATTGTATTAGTATTCAATGCAGTTGAAAGAAACATTTAACTAGAAAAATTAAATGATGATTCTCGTACATACAAAAGTACCTAACTTTTACGACTTAACTGATTTATTATTCTTCATTCCAGAGGTGGGAGGACTGAAACTAGTTAAAGGCACATCAGTCGTAATGAACATCTTCCAGATCCAACGCCAGCCAGATTTATATGATGATCCCTTGGAGTTCCGCCCGGAAAGGTTTGAGGCACCGCTGAAGAACCCCTTCAGTTGGCTGGCATTCAGTGCTGGGCCTAGGAACTGCATTGGTAAGCAGCCAAGTAAATCATCATCATCACAGCTTCCTGTATTTTTTAGAGGATAGGATTTAAGTAGAGAGTGTTACCAGTAGTTATGGATGTCGGTGTAATGATAGACACATGAAACATTCCAGTTTTGTCTCTGGCCTGCGAAAGTATTTTCGACGCTTCTTCGTAGTATAGTAGATGTGCATAGGCGGCAGTGACCACTGAAAATTGAGTGAGCCATCAGTTTATTTGCTATGCTCTAACATTAAAATTCTGATACTCATTATCTGGCGCTTATTTATATCAGCCGCCTTCTGATCTCTGTAATCGGTACGCCACTGACGGAGTTCTTAATTCGGTTGGTCATTCACATACCCGTCATATTTGGTTTAACAACTAATTAAAATAGACACAATACAACAATGGTGACCTATAAAAGCATGAACCGTTATGGTTCCTTCGTACATTGATTTTTGGTTAAGCTGTTCCATTCAATTCGAGACCACCAAATGAGTAAAATAGAGCGAGTTTAGCATTCGTGCTAATAGTGGTCAACAAACTGTTGTCATTACACTTTTCTCAGTTCGACATTTGGCATGCGTTCTTCTTTTTTCATCATCTACTGCTGTATTTTTTATTATATTCTTTGCGGGATCCAAAACAGGTGAATCGTTTCTCCAGGATACGTCGAGGTACATTACCTCTGTGCTTTCCTAGTGATAGCCGTTGTTGATTCTATGATTAACAAGTTTGTGTTTGGAAAAAATGCGAATGGTTTATCAACAAAAAGAAAAAGTCAAATTATCAAGTCTATTTCTAACAGTTAACTAAAAGCTAACGAATATGTAGTTAACAGTACGCTATGTATTACTTGGACTACGATCATTACAGTTAAGATTTCTTCACAATTTCGTGTATTTATTTTGTTTCTAGTAACATTTTTGCTTTTTCTTTCTTTAGGCCAAAAGTTTGCGATGATGGAACTCAAAATTACAATTTCGGAGATTGTCAAGAACTTCTTCATACTGCCCGTAGCTGCGGAACCGGAACTAAGTGCAGACCTTGTGTTAAGATCCAAGAACGGAGTCAATGTAAAGTTTTTGCCTAGAAAATAATCGAAACTGATGAAACTTAAAATACCGGATGACATTGTGAAATAGTTATAAGATAAACAATATTTTTGTACTTATTATGAGTCGATGCAGTTGCTTTATGTATTTGGGAAGGAATTAAATGTTATACTTAAGTTAAAAGGTATATAATTTAAAGCCACCTCAATCCTGAATATTATCTCTGGTTACACGGAACGTTTTAACACTTGTTTAGTAGAGAAAATTAGAACCACACTCAGACCGTTGACACTGCTTTCTGGATTACCTCGACTTCACAATCAAAACAAAACAACCAAACAGGTGTCATAGGTAGGTATGTTTATTGGTTTCTCCAATAGAGGAAGTGCCCACCGCAGGAGAAATAACAATTCCCTGTGATCGCATGTGGATTGTAACATTTTAGGGTGTTGGGTACTTCGGGAAACTATCTACGAAACTGTTATGCCAGGGTACTCAATTTCCTAGTCGGAAAGGTTTACTACATACTTGAATTGAGAAGGCGCGTGTATTGTTAGCGAAATTGTGATGAGATTGCACGCAGTAAAATCGGAGACGTGATCCTATATCAGGACGAGACATAGTTTGGTTTAACAACAAGTTTTTTTGCCAAATGGTAAGTGGAGCTCGTTTGTTTAACGAAGCAAAATCTATATTTCCAGCATGGAACTACGTCAAGGAAATCCTGCATCGTACCAGAGTTTTCCGTACGATTTAATGATATACCACAGCCCAAATATCAACCATCAGGCAGTTGCCCACTAGACAAAACAACCGTCTGATCGGATGACCTTGCCTTTTCAATGCGGCTTTGTTCGACTTTACACCCTGTTCCGTTTACCTCTTAAATTGTAGGTAATTTAAAGGTAATCGTACATATTTCTGTCACCAAGCAGTAGGGCATTTTAGGTGGGACATTTCAGTTTTAGACATTAATTTAAACGCGTGTATTATTGCAGATTTCTTCAGTTGGCAGTGACTATTCACCATAGGATAAAGTGGTTTTGCCTGCTTGCAAAAAAATAAATGATTAATTGCTAAATATGTAAATAAGGCGAATTTACATATTTTGAGATTATGTGTATTTATTATTATTCATCTAAACACCGCAATCCAAAGAAAAAAAAAATGTAAGTTTAAAATATTTTCGATATTAATGCTATAACTACAAACTGTTCTCAGTTCAAAGTCTAATGTCAAGGGGAAAAATAAATCAGAAAGGTCATATAATCCAAAAGGTAAACTGGTTCATAAAGCAGTTTACCTATGTAAAGTAACTGCGTACTTCCGTAATTCTCTGCACGCTATATCTATACTAATATATAAAGCTGAAGAGTTTGTTTGTTTGCTTGAACGCGCTAATTTAAGGAACTACTGGTCCGATTTGAAAAATTATTTCAGTGTTAGATAGCCCATTTATCGAGGCTATATATCATCACGCTAAGACTAATAGGAGCGGAGCAGTAATGGATTTTGTGACGCAAACGAAGTTGCGTGGGTCAACTAGTTTATTTATAAACGCGTCATTCTTGGATGTCAGTCAATGGGCTGACAACCTGTACTTAGCTACTAACTACACAATGCTGGCGTGTGGACTTGCAACCTATATTTTTTATTCTACTTGTAATTGGCTAACAATGGGTGTATATAAAAGTCATGCTGGCTAGTATCAATACGACACGGTTGGCGCAGTGGTTGAGCACTCGACTGCTGCGCTGCGCGTCGCGGGTTCGATTCCCGCACGTAACAAATATTTGTATGGCCTTCAGATAGTTGTTCAGGGTCTGGCTATTTGTTCTGTGAGTTTGTATGTTTGTGGATACACCTAAGATACAGGAGAAATTCCTAGTGTTTTTCCAACGTTTAAAAAAAAAAATATCACGAGCTCAAATTAACATTAGCGAAACTTAGAATTGATATCTAACGAAGACCAAATACAGAAAAAGTGTGCAAAAATAAGTGTCCTTTAAAGTCACATAAAAAAAAAACACCTCGCTAATTTAATTTGACCTTGTGTTTGTATTTGAATCGTTCACGAAGTATTTAAAAAAAAAAAACACAAAAACAAAAAGGCCAAAGATAGAATTGAGTTTGCTATTCACCTTGTAACCCGGTGGGTGTACGATCACACTCCTAACCGTGCTATAATCAATTTAGAGGGTACATACATCTAGCGATAAGAAGCTCGTGGCTAAATAATAACAGCCGCACGGGTCGATCTTTAAGGTTAAGCAACGCTTGCCACGGTTGGTCTGTGGATGGGTGACCATCTTAACATATCGAGTTTCCTCCGTGCCTTGGAAAGCACGTTAAGCCGTTGGTCCCGGCTGTCATTTGTAGATCTTTGGCAGTCGTTACGGATTGTCAGAACCAGTAAATCTGACTCCAGTCTTGCCAAGAAGTACCGTGTTACCCAGTTAATGGGTTGTGGAGGTCTGGTAGGCAGCCGCTTCACGTAAAACACTGGTATTCAGCTGAATCCAGTTTGACTGGAAGCCGACCCCAATATAGTTGGGAAAAGGCTAGGCAGATGATGATACATTTAGGGATATAATGCAATCAAACAAATAGGTACCATTTAAACGATTACAGTTTATTTAGAAATAAACACTAGGCAGGTACCTACAGTTATAAACACAGGTTCAGAAGACTTACAATCTAGTCCTTAATACTGGTAATTACAACCTAGTCCCCAACCTTTAGTTAAAGCACGGTGTTCCACCTACAGTGATCCTCTTCTCCGTTCCGAGGCGCTACAGTGGGAACATGTGCATGAGTAAAGTATACAACACTCAGGGTCGCTTGTGAAGATCCGTGAGGTGAACCGCTAGCAACTTGTAGCTCCATCGTAATAAGAAATAATCAAGTTAAACCGGGTGTAGAACATAATATTAGTAAACTCTAACTTTAGAGTCACTAGCAACAATAACGTTTAGCAACCGTTCAACACTTGGTACAAACCATGTGAACATCAAAATTCTATCTCTCTCTCAATAATTGAATAACGCGTTTAGACAGACCGTTAAACCTCAATGAACTAGCATAGCTAGTAAACAATGTAGTATTCATAGGTTCCATAGTTTTCTCTAATTCTCTAGTTAAATCGAGTTCTCTAGTTAAATCGAGTTTTATAGTTAAATCTAGTTCTCTAGTTAAATCTAGTTCTTTAGTTAAATCTAGTTCTCTAGTCAACGGAACAAATTCCCTTGGCATTAAGCAACGAACATAAATGGACGTTGACCCTCTCAAGAAGAGACCTGCGGAAATACTGGTCCGGAATGAAGATATTAAAGACGTCTGTACCTCGCAATGGTTCATCGGACGACATGGTGATGTGTGGGACTTACTGCCTCAAGAGTCGGTCTCACTGCCACCGCACCCGTCTTGGCACCACTGCTGTGGACTTGCCACGCGGTCAGCGCACTGGATCGATGGCTTTCCATCAGCGACCGCCTTCAGGCTAGCTAAAAGAGCCAGACCTGTAACAATATCCCCCTAATCAGAACAAAAACTAAACTATGAGTAGGACAATGCAAAAGCCAACCACGTGGTCTCTTATCTCTGTATATTCGGCAACAGAGACCACGACAGTAAGCGCAGCTACTCAGCAACTGCTGCAAGCAACGGGCTCACAGGCTCTCGCCATTGCTCCTCACAATGCAGGCTCCCATCTGGGATGCGAACAGCCCCCGGGACCGGCCATCGGAAAAGACAATCCTCGGTCCGACCACTCGTAAAATAAAAACCCAATGACAATCTCTTGCCTCTGATTACCGACAACGTATTATTGGTAGTGTTGACTACCATAGACTCGAAAAATAATCGATTAAACATTGTCATGAATTATAATAGGTACTTGATTTCTCAAAGGCAATCGCGAACGAACAAATGCAACGTCACAATCTCTATGTGGTATGTGATTTAGAAACAAACAAATTTTCAAAAATCTAGTTAAGTTTAACATGGAAGATTGCGGCGATCGGTCCATGACATTCCACTTTTTTATTTTCTTCGCAGTGAATATAATGGTTCGTCCAATCTCAATATCAACCAGTCATCTAGCCTCAGTCTCCACAATCAACCGCATTTGATTACTTCTGAACTTTAAACACCTACTTTACCTGTTCTAAATAACCCAGTTACTGAAGTTTTACTTAAGGGCTACGTCAAGACACCTGTAATCTGTAACCATCAAAGTTGAGCCTTTATCAAACAATGGCACTTCACAAACTAATTTCGATGTAGTTTGCAGAGGATCAATGCGTGGGTGGACGCCCTTCGAGGAAACCGTATCTTGTTTTGGTCTGAAATATTTTGGGTTGCTGTTAGTTGAAACCCTTGTTTTGTTATTATGAAATAACTGTATTCCTCCGGCAGCAAAAGTTGACGCTGCGAGTGACTTATCTCTGTTTTTTTTTCTTTGTGATTTTGATTAGTTTACACTTTACAATCATAAGTAGGTTGTGTTAGTGTGCTTATCAAAAATTTTTTCTTTTCTATGATCAAGATTCTCAACAGGAAAATTTGTAACTGTAGCTTAAAAATTGTCCAATTAATTTTACTTATGCATAAATATCTAAATAAGCTCCTCGTAAAGTACTGTTATTTCGCTGAATCCAGTTTGACTGGAAGCTGAACCCAATATAGTTGGGAAAAGGCTAGACAGATGATGATAAATATCTAAAAAAGACTGAAGATAAACAAGATTTTCTGGCCCTAAGTCCCTATTCTATCAGCGATAAAGTATGACGAAAAATCAAATGTAAGAGATTGGCCAAGTAAAATATTGATAGCCTAGTTAAACCCTCAAGTACTTTTTGAACCTTCTGACAATCTTTGGAATGTGAATCGATACAATATAAGTCTGTGTGGAGGCTGGAGTCACAATTAGCTATTAGATATAATCTTCAAGACGTGTCCCATTCATACAATTGAATAATCAATAATACACTTAACGAGCAACACGACATAAAAGGGCTCTGGTACACTTAGTTTGTGTCCACATTAATAAATTCACTTGCACAGCAGAACAGAACAATGTAATGTAGAGATTTGTACTCGAGGCGTGACGCGCGCGCGACGAGACGACGACGTGCAGACACCCGCACGAATATGTTATTATATCGCCAGTTTTAAACTGATATATTATTTTCGCCTTTTTGTCGAGGATTTTGAACGTGAATTGTTTGAAAACTGGAGGTTTATAAATATTTTACAGATTTTCTCTCTAGCCGCAGTTTTCAAGAAGGTTCGTCGTGTATGTTTCCAATGAAAACTACATGGTCTTATTTCTACATCTATCATCATCCACGTCTGATTTGTTGTTTGGAAAATGCACGTTTCACAGAAACTACCAGAGAGCTTAGTCGCAGTAGGTGGCAACCGTGACTTGCTGCATTCATGTTGAAGTCAGTGGTTAGTAGTAATTAGACAGTTAGTTCTTACTGAACACAATCGAAGCCAAGAATACCACGCCAATCGCCTGCAATCAACTAGCGTGTGTACACACTTTTCTTACCAATCTTGATGACTGCAACATAACATAATCAGTTTCCTACTTCATTAAGTTGTAAATCAAGTTCTTTAACTTGTTTTAATTTCACGCTTTATTACAACAAGGCAAGGTTATGAGTAGTTTAGTCAAACTACATGCCCGCATGGGAGCCATCACCGAGATAACGTGTAGGTTTGCTTATCGTAAGAAACTTTGAAGTCATGCAAACTTAAAATGGTCGTAATCTTTACTGTGTATGAAACTAGAAGAATAAGTTGGGTGATCGCTGGGCTACGGAGGAGATATTTCTGTATGCTGTGGCCTACCTTTACTCGGTCACCTGACTGTCTATCGATTAAGGTCACAGCAATGCTTAAATGTGCGCTTCAATGGTGTGCACGGCGTGGGACAGCACCGTCAGTATCCCGAAGCAGGATGGCGACTTGTTTGGACTGTGTATATGTGGGTCGCTGTTTTGCGATT
Source organism: Lacanobia oleracea (assembly GCA_950371165.1). Lineage (NCBI taxonomy): Eukaryota > Metazoa > Arthropoda > Insecta > Lepidoptera > Noctuidae > Lacanobia > Lacanobia oleracea. The sequence continues at coordinate 19,378,991 of OX493391.1, read as the reverse complement.
TGTCAACAACCCAACGGTTGTCGCAACAGTGATCCACTATTATGTATTGTGTTTTTTTTTTTGGTCGTAAGTTTTTTTTACCATTTTTGGGTCTCGAATACCCGAACAAAGAGAAATTCTAGTATGTTATTTACCGTACATTTTTGTGCCAAAATAAACTCTTCGCACCTACAAAATTAGCACTACGAAGTTATGTTTAATTTAAGGTTAAGGCGGACAAAACGGAGAAATTTTAACCAGTGGTATTGCATAAAATCTCCGTACCACGTGAGTCACTGACATTTTGTCTGACATGATTGGTTAAAATTTCTCCGTTTCTCCGCTTCCCGGCCTTGCTCCACTGTAATGGAAAGTCACTCTAATGGACAGGCACCCTAAGAGAAGGTTTAGGATAAGAGGTTTTAGACAAAATTATAGTCGAAAAGTCAAAATGCAAGGGATTGAACATGTGACATTTCGGTAGCGCATTTCAATCTCAAACGTTTTTGATAATCGCTCTCGCTGATAAAATGCTACTCTAAGGGAGCCTTCAAATTAGTCGCTAAGTGCCGCGCTTTAGCAGCGCGACTGTCGCGCTGCTTTGTTAATCCATACAATCAATAAACACATAGTGCCCCGCGGCTGCAGCACGACAGCAGCACGGCTGCCGCACGTTTGTTATCTGCCCTAAAACTCTTGCAAGTATCAAAGTACTTTCATCCCGGATACTAATTAAACTAAACTTTAACTCTCAGCAAAACTATAATAATATGAAATGTAAATGCCACTCACATGTTTATTTTACTTGTTCAAACCAAACAGTTTACACCATAAAGCCGGGCCCAAAAGTTTCGACATGGCTGTTATGGAATCCGAGGGAATATATTTGCCTAGTTCTGAATATTCTCTCCAGTGAAACATGAGTTTTATGAAGGGTGAACTTGGACGGGTTTCATGAAGCTGTAGATTTTGAACATTTATGTATGTAGGTATGAATATATGTTTCAAGGCAATGACGTATTATACACAGAAGCGTCATGATGTACCAAAATTACAGCTCTAAAAACAGCGCAATATTTGTCGGTGCTAACAGATAGCAAGATTGCTACGTAGGTATACGCGCGCAGGGTACCACTGTCGCCTGAGGTTCATGGCCATTCGGCTGGCCCGGGGATACCGCAAGGTCTCCTTGCCGGAGTGTCACCATGGAATCTGCCATGGAGGCGAGAGCCCTCGCGCACATTTACGAATAGCGTGTGGAGGCGCAACGATGCCACCGCGGTACCGTGGCGATACTCCCCTGCCGCGGCAAATCGCAGCACGGCGGATGGAGGCAGCGACTGTCGCAACCCAGCGCTGGGCACGCCACGATCCAGGCGATAACTGCCCTCTTTGAGGAGTGGCTTTAGCGGCGCTAAGGCGTCGTCACCTACCGCCTTACGCAGGTAGTCACCGGCTACGGTTTCGGTACATTCCTGTTTTGAATTCGGCGGGAGGATACGCCCGGGTGTCAACACTGCGAGAATCACCCGGTGGACATGGTGGAGCATACGGTGGAGGACTACCCTACTTAGGCGGAGCACCATCGTCTCCTCGTCGAGGTGATCGGCGGTGGCGACCTCTTGCGTCCGGCCCTGGTTCGATTCATGGTCCGGAGCGAGGAGGCATGGGAAGCGGTCATCTCCTTCTGCGAAGCAGTAATGCTAGCGTAGGAAGAGGCCAAACGCGTGAGAGAGAGGGAAACCTCATGTCTGGGTCACCCCAACAGAAGAGGACGCCCCGGGCGTCGGGAGTCGCAGGACAGATTGCATAATTTGATTCCGCCAAGCCCGTTCCATCATCAGACCACAAGACGAACGGCGACTATTTCACCTGATGGTAAGCGACCACATCATCGCTTACCATCAGGTGAAATAGTGGTCAAACGCGTGCCTATCAGTAGTAAAAAAAGGATGATTATCGTAGGCGAGACCTGCGGATGGCGAGCGTTGGGTGGCCGGATCTTAAAGATGCGCGTGGAACACTGGCCCAGGCGGGACAGTGCCTGCCAGAGTTGCGGAATTTAGAGTCACCGCGGCCCTGGAACGCAAATAGCATTAGGAGGAACACGGATAGTAGAAATACAATTTCAACTGTCAACCAGTAACGGTTTTTAAGATACAGCCCGCTGACAGACGGATGGACGGATGGACGGATGAACGGATGGACGGATGGACGGATGGACGGATGGACGGATGGACGGATGGACGGATGGACGGATGGACGGATGGACGGATGGACGGATGGACGGATGGACGGATGGACGGATGGACGGATGGACGGATGGACGGATGGACGGATGGACGGATGGACGGATGGACGGATGGACGGATGGACTGATGGACGGATGGACGGATGGACGAATGGACTGATGGACGGATGGACGGATGGACGGATGGACGGATGGACGGATGGACGGATGGACGGATGGACGGATGGACGGATGGACGGATGGACGGATGGACGGATGGACGGATGGACGGATGGACGGATGGACGGATGGACGGATGGACGGATGGACGGATGGACGGATGGTCGGATGGATGGATGGACGGATGGACAGATGGATGGATGGACGGAAGTACGGACGGACGGACAGCGGAGGCTTAGTAATAGGGTTCCGTTGGTTACTTTTGGGTACGGAACCCTAAAAAAGAGTGTTTTGTAAAAAGTCTGTTAGTTTATGTTTAAATTGGCCTAGCAAAGTGCAAGGACAGTCACATTTCAAAGTTGAAGTTGAACACCGATTAGTTTGTGGTCTCTTTTCTTTTAGTTTCCAAAATAAGATTTAGGTATTGTAATGCCGTGACATTGTTTGTCAGTTGAGATCAGGAAAATATTTTTTTTTTTTCGTTTTGCGCATTAGATAGGTACGTACAAGTAAGTATGTAAACAAATGTTTGTAACAATTAATTATTTTTAAAAGAGTGCCCGTTCAGTTTCTTGCACGTTCTTCTCCATTTGGAACGTGCAAATAGCTTCATCTTTTTGGACCGACAGACCTTGACAATTCAAAAGCCTGTAAATGGTTTTTTGAAATAAATATTTTGAGTTTGAGATTGAGTTTAAATGTTGTGTATTTTCTAAATTGTCTTGCCGATACCGGTAGTAAAATCAAAAGTCAAAAGTCAAAAGTCAAAATAATTTATTGTTTGTCACAGGTTTAAAGCAGTTCTTATCAACGTAATATGTAGATCGCTGTAACATACCCATAGGGCGTACAATATGCATATTTATATGTTTTCATTAATTAAAATCTAATCCAAACCAAATATATTTTATCATGCAAAAATACATTATAAATTAATGATCTCTCATGTCAAAATACATTAAAATTCGTCAATATGATACGCATGTCAAAATGTTATTATTAAATAATTAAATTATACATAGTCAAAATTAAATCAAATAATTATATAATAACAGTCAATCCAAAAATAATTAAAACAATAAAATGAATAAAACTATCACATATAAAATTATCAAAATTTGTCATTTAAAAACTCCGTAATATTATAGTACCCCTTACTAATTAGCAATTTTTTTAGTTCTCTCTTAAATGAATTAATGTTCATTACCTTTATCAATCAATCACATTAGGGAATGTGATTTTACGGCTTGGACAAGTGACCAATATTTTTACATATGATTTATAAATTCATCTGGACATATATTATAAAATACCTACAATAAATATAAGGACGTCATTAATCTTTAGATTAATTTCATAATTATGAGGAACACTTGGAGATGTAGCTATTAGTCTTTTTTTATAAAACCTTGTATGAATATTAAATGAAGCGGCGATCAATAGGCTTATAATTATTACGCTGCTACAACAACAATTAATCATAAAACATGTTTTACCGTCGATTCTGATGCAATATTTATAATTAGGTACCTAATTTAGTAAGGTGTATGTAACGTTTTTTTTGTTAAAATTTCATTTTAAAGAAATATATTTCTCAAAAGAACATTATGTATGTATCTCACTTGATGGTAAGCGATGATGTGGTCGAAGATGGAGAAAGCTTGCCAAGAAGACCTATTCACTCTTGATTTAAATACTCCCAGGTTGTAGCAATCAGGAAACACAGAATTCCACTCTTTAGCGGTACGAACTTAATTTTTGACGTTTTAAAGCGCCTTTGACAACAAATAATTTTTATTTTTTAAACGTAATGATCGTCCATTCGGCCGAATGATCGTTCGGCTGAATGTTCTTCAGGCGAACGATCATTCGATTGAACATCGTTAGCTCGAAGAACATTCGCCCTCTCCGTCATTCGGCCGAATGGTCTACGGCGTCATCAATGAGTTATATTAAAATTTGACGAATTGTGAAGAACTCATTTACCTTGAATAGTGCCTACCTACTAAGCAAGTCACAAAATTGTCCAATGACGGTCTAAATAGCGGGCAAAAGCTTAGACTTAAACTTAGGTCAAGCGTCGATTTGACTTTTGCTCAAAGTTTAATGCCTAACTTTTTACGCAGTTCTATCTGATGTATGAGGGCAAAATCAGACCTTGTTGATCGGCAAGAAATAAGACGACGTATTTCAGCGTTTAATGGTGGCCCAAACTTAACGGTCTAGAGTTAACTAGCTGGTCGTTCTTAAAACGGTAAAGAAAAAAATCGTGAGGAGACTGATACGAGTATGTTCTTGAAAATTTTATCGAAATCGAAGGAATGCAATCATGACAATCCGCCCATTAGCACTGGGCGGCAATATGGCATTACGGCTGAGTCCCTCTAATAGAGATGACCCGTGCCCCAGCAGTGACACATTTTGGGCTGATTATGCTTAGGAGTGTTATTTTCCGTTCTCTTGACCCTGACAAAAGCCGGTGGCGTCGCTCCGCGAAGACCGTGAAGCTTCCAGGAAACTTTTGTGCTTCTGGGCGGAGCTAGCTGACTAACTTAGCCAGGACACCTACGCACAACAGACTGAATGGTAGTCTAAACGGAGTCCCTACTCTACTCCTTGACAAAAGCCAGAGCGGGAATTCTATTGATATTCCCAGCTATTATCACGTCTCATAGAATCAGAAAGATATTATTTTAAGCGTCCGAAGCCCGTAAAAGCCATAAGGACTATTTTATGACAGCGGTCTTGCTTAGGTTTAACATCGCTACTGTAAATGTGCTTTGAGAAACGCTTACATTTTATAGGTGGTCGTAAAGATGATGATATTTCTCAAATAGCTTTAGGTTCTATTATTATTTCACATAGATTTTGTTTAAAGTACCAACTCGAAGATTGTTCAAAGTGATTCTCTTAATTGAAGCTCGCAGATAATGCAGAACAGTTGGGTTTGTAGCTGATGCTATTATTAAGAACCTATCTAATTATTTGTGTAGAACAATCGTGGTTTTGTGACTCAAATAATAATAATCCTTAAAATATAAAATTATTCCGTTACTGGCTGGGCGTTGTCTGTCACTACAACACCCAGCCAAAAGAAAGAAAAAGAAAAAAAAAAGAAAGAAAAAAAAGTAAAAAAGAAAGAGAAAGCTGAAATTTTGTCAGGGAATGGGAGGAAGTGGGCCGTAATCCACCACGCGGGCCCAGTGCAGGTTTGTAGATGTCACATGTCTTCGAATTTTTGGTTCTGTTACATGACGGTTTCCTCACGATGTTTTCCTTCACCGTTTTGAGAGCAGTGGTGATGAAATAATTTACACAAAGTAAAGCGCCTGCCTGGGTTCGAACCTACGACCTACAACTCGTACGTCGCAGCCATTACCACCGGGCCACCACTGCTCTTTGTCAATGCTCTTACCCAGCTTTTCCAGGTCATTGTGGCAATAGTGACAATGCAATTTGTGTTATCTGGCCCCAAAAAGAAATATTTAAGTCAAGCCTTAATATTATTAAAATAATTATCCACTAAGCACGGATGATGAAGGTTTCACTAAGCCCACTACAGCGTCTACCCCAATATCCACTAATGAGCAGAGTCGAGATTTCTTAGTCTCTAACTCCGTCAAGGACGCTGCATTGTGAGGGTTGCACAAGAGTTTTCGCGGGTCCAAATTACTGATAAATAAACCTTCCAATGACCTTACCCAGCTCAATACCACGTACTCTTGGCCTTTTGTAAAAATACGTTTGCCAACGTCTAAAACAGCCTTGTCTAAAGTGCAGATTTGCTGTTGAAAGTTTCCTCCCCGTGAAGTCGAATGTGTGCTTCTGTTATCGCCGTCTGAATTTGTGCTGGTTGCAGATTTTGCTATACACTTCGCAATATACATTGCCACACCTGACGCAGACACAACAAGTTGGGTATCAATATTCGCATGGCACAGAAGTAATAATCTCATGTTTTAAGTAACTTGATAGTACCTGGACAGTGCCTACAAGACATCTAAAACTGCAAGGCTTTGCGAACGTGTTAACTTTTAGCCACCCTGTATACGTATGTATTTGTAAATTTTGTCTGCAGATGTTTTGTAAACAATGGACTCCATATAAACTCCACATAACTTTCGTAATATGTCTTTTCGACACTACTACCCACATCCCACTCATCTCATTCCCACTACCACTGATACCGAGTGTCGTCAAGTCAAGAGTAAATAGGTTAATTACTGCCCTATTTTACCTATCACTCTTATTTACACTGTCATCAAGCGTTAAAACAGAAACTATAAAATAAAAAATAAGTTTAAAAACTGTGACCCGACTACGAAATCAAAGGGATCTGAAAGGTGCGAAACAAGAAAATATTTAAGACAGAAAATTCCTGGCACCCACATGGTATACGGTATGTGACCACGGCTTTGTCTTGACCATTTTGTACCTCTGTATTGATTAATTTTCTGTCTGTCTTATTTTTCCCATTCTGCCTTACTAGCCGTCATGCTATCACTAACTCCCTTTTCTTTCATATCGCTATTTACACAATCCATCCATCTTTTCTTTGGCCTTCTACTCCCTCTTCATAAACTATAGCATTGTTCAAAAATATTTTTAACGAAAACCTCAAATTACTGAAGAAAGGAATTATAAATTAAAGCAAAGAGAGTAGATGCGCGAGCTGAAACTTTGGGCAGGTACCACTGTGAAGCATATTAAAGGGTCCCCGATGCAAAATTTAAGATTAATGACCTCTCTATATTAACGTTCAGTGAGGTAAAATGGCCGTCGTAGACAATATTCATTTAGCTAGCGCTTGCCTGCCTGAATTTTACATCGTCCGCGGAACGGGCAAATGAAAGATACGCTCAAGATGTTCTACAACTCCTTGTGAAATTGCTATTCGGAATATGTTTAAATTGAAACAGAGCAAAGTTGATAGAATGTAGAAAGTTACTGTACATTTGACAACATTTTGTTGACCAAAATCACTAGCTAACTACTTATCTACATAGTCATTGCTGTTAACATTTCTGTTCGACTGTTAAAATTGTCCAGAATAATGAAGAGAAAAAACGTTTACTCGGAAATAATGTATTACTTAGGTACCGAGATTGAAAACACTACTTAAGGCTTGTATATATGCCAATGACCTTGTGCCTACAAACGGAGCTAACTACACCTCTTCGTGCCACACCGCTACTAGTGTTTTTATTTTTTATAATAAAACAAATACATAATTTTAAAAAGTAATAACACAGTTTCGTTTGTATTGCCCAGCAGTAGATATTTTTTTTTGTCTTTTTGTTAAAATGTGAAGGAGTAAAATTGTTTTATCTCAACGATTTGGAGGTGATTTGGTGATTTTTTTTTTTCGTATTATTTGTTACCGATACATAAATACTGGCTAAAAACGAAAAACTGCTACATCTGCACGCTATTTTTAAGCTTTTTCGAGAGAACACCCTTAATCATTTTACAGCGCCAACCTGTAGTTCGACATTATTATGCAGTACCTATATTTAAATTTAAATCCATTTTTTAAGAAAATATAAGAGTGATATAGTCACATAGAAGTACAAGAATAAGTGTGTGCCTGTCCATTGCGAGCGAGCAAGGCAGCGGAGCGGAGCAACGGAGAAATATTAAGGAAAAGGTCTCTCAAAAAAGCTTAAAAATAGCGTGCAGATGAAGCAGTCTTTCGTCGGCATTTACTGAGAAATCACATCTGAAAATAATAGGAAGTAAGCTACATAATATTGCACGTAATTTGGTTCAGCCAGAATTCATGTGTCCGTATCACATAATAGGAAAAAAAAAACACCAAATAACCTCCAAATCGTTGAGATGAAACTATTTTACTCCTTCATTTTTTAACAAAAGACTATAAAAAATATCTACTGCTGTGCAATACAAACGAAACTGTGTTGTTACTTTTTAAAATTATGTATTTGTTTCATTATAAAAAATTAAAACACTGGTAGCGTAATGGCGCGAAGAGGTGAAGTTAGCTCCGTATGCACAAGGTCACTGTCATATATACATGCCTTAACCAATCATGTCAGTCAAAATGTCAGTGACTCACGCAGTGCGGAGATTTTATGAAATTCAATTGGTTAAAATTTCTCCGTTTTTCAGGTCCGCTGCCTCGCTCCGTTCCTCTAGCACTCAGCACATCACATCGACATCCCATCACACTCATTCTTTTTATTGAACTCGTTTGCTACGAGTATTTAAGAAAATTGCAATGTCCTGCAAGACAATTCTTTTCATCGCGTGTATTTATGTTTCTTTTCCTTCAAAAAAAAACACCACGACATTGAATTTATGCTCAACGAAGGTTTTACATTGTTAGTGTAATTTAATATTAAACGCATTTTAATTTAACGTCGTTCTCTGCAGTAAATTGTACGTTCACAACAATAACAACAAGTTTTCTGAAAACTGTCCAGTTTAAAATAAATAGCCTTTAGTTTTTGCTACTGTTGCTGGAAAAAATAAGAAAATGAAGTGTTTGATGCAAATGTTCTTATTACTATTCAAATTGATCGTCTTTAAAAGCAGTTTTATAACACCTAATATATGTTTAAATGAATCCTGTTTTTTCGAAATTTAAGTAAAGTTCGTATCGGTATGACAGAATCACTAACATACGCATTTAATATCAGCATACAAACCGGATTCAAGACTGTATTTTCAGTTTTAATCATCATCTGCTTGGCCGTTTCTATGTTTGAGGGTCGACTTGCTGTCTAACTGAATACGCTGAATAGTGAATATAAATTGATTTAAGTTTACAATTAAGTGTGGTAAACCTGAATAATGCAGAATTTATGTTTTTGAGCCAATTTCATAGTGAAAATGTGATTTCATTAATATTTTTTGTTTATTTCCCATTTGTTACCTTAACAGCAGCTACTTTATAACCTTAAGAGGTACACTTACTTTTACCGACACTCCAATTAGCCCATAATTTTCTCCTCAATTAATTTTCATTTCGGTCAAAAACGTTCTGAAGGACCAAAAAGGTTTGTCCTTGAATTTCAAGCACTTGTAAAGTGAACAACGTTCCTCTAGCGACCCTTTTCAAGTGCAGGCGGCTTGTGTGATGGATTTCAAGACAATCATTTGGAACAGGGTTTTAATTTAACTTGTATTTTGCTGCCTACGGTTTACTATTTAGAACTGACTGGCTTTCTTCACCCGCAACTTTGTACGCGTATATCCCGTTTTCCGTTTCGAATTTGTGTTGAGTAGAAATAGTGCTCCCCATACCTTTATTTTTTTTTAAGTATGGGAAATCATCAAATGGCTCCTCCCTCTCTGGGTGAAGCAAGAGGGAGTGTCAGACTCTTACTGACTAAAACCCATCCGTGTTCCTCCTGGTGCCCTTTGCGTTTCAAGGCTACAGTACCTCTTTCGAACAGATTCCGCAGCCCCAGCAGGCACCTGCCCTAGCGGGCCCCGTCTTCCACGCTGACATCTCTTTGAGGCGCGCTGGGATCGCAGCGCGCCGCCGACCCGGTCCTAGTTCTGATCCGACGGCGAGCCACCCACTGCTCGCCGTCCGCAGGCCCGCGCCTGCGGCGGCCGGGAATCGTCCTGTGACTCCCGAAGCTTGGGGCGTCTTCTTCTGTTGCGGCGACTGGGACGTGAGGTTTCCCTCTCTCTCACACGTTCGGCCTCCTCCTTTGCTAGCATTACTGCTCCGCAGAAGGAGGTGATCGCTTCCCATGCCTCCTCGCTCCGGACCATAGATTGAACCAAGACCGGTCGCGAGAGGTCGCCGCCGCCGATCGCCTCGATGAGGACCCGGCGGTGCTCCCCCAAGCAGGGCAGACCTCCACCTTTTAGTGCTCCCCTACACTCTCCAAGGAACCTACATGCCTTTCAGATTTTACGAACTATTGTAGTTTCGGCTGTGTGTTGTTCGTCAGTCACTCAGTAACGGAAGAATTTTATAAAGATTGACTATCTTTGGCCCGTGACTTCGTACGCCCATATCCCGTTTTTCCAATTAATACTAATATAATAAATTCTTCCGTTACTGACTGATTCAGTGACTGACAGACTATGCACAGCCGAAACTACTGGTCGTAGGAAACTGAAATTTGACATGTAGGTTCCTTTGTGATTGTAGGGGAGCACTAAGATTATAGGATTTCCTGAAATTCCTACGAGAACGCTTAAAAATGGAATATGCGCGTACAAACTCGCGGGTGAAAGCTAGTTTTGTATATTAGGATTGTTCGTATTGCGTTTTTAAAGGGCAGTGTGTTGGTGTTAATATTTGGAGTTTATTAAAAACAGATTTGGCAATATTTCTACCACGTGGTTTCCGGCTGATAGGACTCCACAACGGCAACGGCATGGTTGGCGCAGTGGCTGAGCGATTGGCTGTTGAGTGCGTGACACAGGTTTGATTCCCGCACGAAATAAATGTAATGGCCTCCAGATAGTTGTTCTGGATCTGGCTGTTACATCTATCCATTTGACAGGTAAATACATAGGTAGGTCTTTATTGTAGTTGTCTTTACATCTCTTACACCTTGATGCAGTCAAACGGTCGGAGTGATTTATGATGAAGGTCATCATCATTATATTAGCCAATTGCCGTCCACTGCTGAACGTAAGCCTCCACCAGCCATCGATCCAAGAGCGCCAACTATTCCGGTCTTGAGCAGTCCGCATCCATCCACTGCCAGCCACCGCGCTTCACAGCATCGGTCCATCGTGCCGCAGGGCGACCCACACTACGTTTGCCAGCGATCTCCACTTTTACACATGTCTGCTCCATCAAAGAAGGGTAAGAGTGTGTATAATTCAATAATGTTTTGTGTAAACTGACGTTGCAAAAAATCCTGCAAACTAGGAGCTACTCGTAATACATATAGTTGCCGGGGCAGTTTAATTATAGTTTGATTTTAATTTAATAGTCGGGAATCACATAGTTAATCAATAACCAATACGCCACGATACCTTACTATTACCTCAGGCAATTTCATAGTAATCAAATCAAATAACTGATCTATACCGCGCACGTGTAGATACGTCGCTAATTGAGAATCCTATAATTGGTTAATAAGTTAATAAGCTGGTTGATAGGATGAGGAGTCTCTTCGATAGACGTGAAACTAGATTATTGAGCTAGCAGACATTATAATGTTTATCTGAGAAGATTAATTATGAGGATCCGGAAATTAATGGACTGGCTTCTGTGTTAGGTTGGTGGTTTTAAAACCTTAAATGAACTTTGATTACGCAGATAATCATTATAATATATAAAATTTTAATGGTCTAACTCACTCTTCGAAATTGTAACAGTAACATCAGAAGCACTATGTAACCTTTAGGTCATTGTACCTTAGGGGACCGGACTGCTTCTCCTTAACACAGGTTTCCATAACCTAGCTAGGAGGGCAGTGCTCACCCACACGTTTGTAGAGATAGTACTTTTTGTGTAAAACTGTATTTTTAACGTGTACCACAATCCTTTGTTTTGTTTAAATAAATAAATAAAATTCTACCGTTACTGGTGACAAACTGTCTGACAGACAACGCACAGCTGAAACTACTGAAATTTGGCATGTAAGTTCCTTAGGGAGTGTCAGGGAGCACTAAGAGATGATTTCCCAAAATTTGCGCCTGGACTTTTGGGGTAAAGACCAGGGAGTGTGGGATTTTTACCTCACTAAAACCACCCCGGTGATCACCATCAGCACAAAGAAGGAGCCCCGTTACCTCTTAAAAGACCACTCCGGAACCCCCTCTGTGCAACGCCTGTTAGGGCACATCCCTGGGGAGACTGTAAAGGGGTCTCCCCTTAGCCTCGCTATGTACGGCAGCACGTGATCATTGTGCCACCGCCTTTCCTAGGATCACTGAGTTGGCGGACAGAGACCCCACTCTGAGCGCCAGCGACCCTGGAGACCCCCCTGCCTTAAATAAATCGGCATTTAGGCGTCGAGGCGGTTGCCTCCCTGACGCCTCCTTCTCCGAGCAGAGTTATTAAGTACCTACTAGGTTATTTCTGTGGCCAAAGCGGTCTTGGGGTCGCAACGTGACTGCCGATCGTGGTCCTGAGTTTAGGTACGTCACTCTGTAATTGGTTATTAAGTTAAGATTATGATGTTTATGTGAGAATATTAATTTTGAGGATCCTGAAATTAAAGGACCGGGTTCTGTATTAGGTTGTTGAGTTAATAACCTTTTGAGAGTAATTAGGTATATATATGTTTATTATTGGTTTATTCCCGTTGCCCTGGCAAGCGCGACTTCCAAGCGTGATGTCCGTTTTTTTTTTTGGATGGGAAATGATCCGACGGTTACACCTTCCGCTCAGGGCGGAGCGGAAGGCAGCGTCAGACTCTTACTGATTAAAACTTATCCCTGTTCCTCGCAATGCCTTTTGCGATCCATGGCCGCTCGAACAACTTCCTCAACCCTTAGCAAGCCCAGAGTTCGGAAATTGATGGTGTGACATCTCCGTGCCTCGGAAAGCCTGAAATCACCAAGCCCTATCTCCAGTCATCTCCGTTTAGATAAGCCACATTGATCGAAATTCGTTCGATAGGATTATTTCGGTTGCTCTGCTAAGGATTATTTCTGAAATAAAACGTTACCCTATATATGGCACTCAATTATTATGTTTTATTCATATATTTTAGTGAAAGTGAAGACTAGTACCGTCTCAGTAATCTAGTTGTTTAAATGCATTTAAATAAAAAAAAAAAATATTCAAAATGCTACTTGGTCCTTATGTAAATTAATTGATTAAAGAAAGCTGGCGCGCGGAACTAAGGAGCACTTTATAAAAATGCATAACATTACCTAGACTCTACCCACCGGGGTAAAGTTAAGGTAAAAGAGATATTACATTATCCGGAGCAGGATTTCATGCAAATGGAATCTCGGCTTACCCCGTAGTTCGGAAGTTGGTGACGCTAAAACCATACATCAGTGTCGCAGGTAAATGCGGGAAACTAAAATTCAGGTAGCAACTTTTACTTCATGGAATTTCCTGAAAAAGTATTTGCGCAAATATACTTAAACCTTTTGAAAATGTAGTGTTAATTTATTTAGAGTTTGCTCAGACTATTAAATCTTTTTTAACATGCTTGTAGTTCTGTATTTTAAAAACTTTAAATAAACTTCCTTCGTTGAGGTTTAAATTTCAAGCACTTTCTGACATTCGATTAAGTTTAAACTAGTTTGCTGTTCTAAGCTTTGATTTAAGACTTTACTGATGTTGAAATTACCTACCTAACGCATTTTCTAAAAATGCTCATTGGTTGAATCGACACTTGCATTTATGATTAGTTTAAACACTGACAAGCAGAATCTAAATTAAAATTATTTGTAAATAAAGCTGAATATTGAAACTGCTTATAATGTGAATCACTATATTCGAAAAATTATATAAGTCGGATTTGACAGCAAAAAGAGATGCAGAAAGAGATATGAAAATAAATCTCTTACCCTCTATCTATCTATAGCGATCTTCTATCCCTCTCTACACAGCTTTTAAATTCAACTTCTTGTACCTACATTTTTATTGTTATGAATATAATCATCATCATCTCTCTAACCTTTTTCTCAACTATATTGGTGTCGGTTTCGTATGATTTTCTTATTTTAAATTATTTATTACTAGTTGACCCGCGCAACTTCGTCTGCGTCACAATGTTCAGGCTATATAGGTTATATATCATCACGCTAAGACCAGCAGTTCCTGAGATTCATTCTGCATTCCTGAGACAAACTCTTCAGCTTTATATATTAGTATAGATAGATATTTAAAACATCACTTGTATTTAACATTATATGAACGGCTCACCGGTACACAGATAAACCCTGTGAAGTTTACGTTGTGTGGCAAAAATCAATTGTACTCGTAATTTATAGGTTAAGTATTTTGGAAATAAATAAAATAAATAACTCTCGCTCAAGTATCTACATATCGACACCTGCAAGGAATAACATTGTAACTCATATTTTGCAACTTTCGAAGAGAGCGCGTCAAAGATTCAAAAAATTCTCTCAGATTCCGGTTAAGTCAAAATGTCAGCCAACTTTGAAAATTTGAATAAACGAAGGAATAGCTTCACTTTCATAAGATTATATTATTATGTCTATGTATATTTAATTTATTTCTATGAGTTACAATGATATTTCACAAGGTATACTGTATAAAATTACATTGTAAATTGTAACTCAGACATCAATCGCATAAAGTGAGTTACAGTTTATTTAATAAGGAATAAACTTTACCAAAAACAAAATTGTATCTTGTATTACAATGTTATACTAATAATGGCGAGCTTAAGAAATGATTACGATGACGTGTAACTAAATATACCCTTTTATTAACTGCAGTTGTTTCTCACTTACAATGTTTTTAATCTGTAAAAATCTTAACGCAAAGGAATTTAGACACTGGGGTGAGTGCAAAAAAAATCTTAATTTTTTATACAGCACGAATATTATTGTAACTTGAACTGCCTAAAGTTGAGTTACGATGTTATTCCTTGCAGGTGTCGATATATCTAAATAAATTTAAGGTTTGATCTATGTTCGCGCTGTATATTTTTTATTCAAAGTCCGAGTATTATTTATGGTACGGCCATTATCTGTTATCCCTTTGCTGTCGCTGGACAGGAGGATCACAGGATCACAGGCTTAATAAACGCCGCACCGACCTTCGGATCACGGGTTTATGATCTATTGGACTCTTTTTCGGGGTAGGGCTTAATAGGTATCTGGATAGTACCAATAGATATATTTTAAGTACATTGATTAATAAAATATGTATACGTAAGGATTTTTTACCAATTTTGGTAATCCTATTAAACGAAATTTTGTGAGAATGGATGGATGGAAGGATGGATGTTTGTTACTCTTTCACGTCAGAGCGCCTGAAAGGATCAGCATGAAATTTGGCACAGAGGTAGAATATAGTCTGCAATAACACAAGCTACTTTTTATTCCGGGTCCATGTTCCCTAGTGATCACTAGGGCGAAGCCGCTGGCAGAAGCTAGTAAGAAAATGGGCGTTCCCCAGGGCCCGATTTTGGGTTCTTTCTTAGTTTTAGTATATATCAATGATTCACCCTATTTATTACAACAAAAAATTTATATGACTGTTTGCTGACGGTACCTCCTTAATTTTTAAGATAAATAGACAGATGGACAATGTTGATGTCATAAACAATGCTCTAATGCAAGTCCGAAATTGGTTCATGGCGAATAATTTGGTTCTGAGTGAAAGGAAAACGAAATGTATAAGACTTGCCTTACCAAATGGCAAAAGCAGTGATTGTGATAGTGTGCACAGTATTGAAAAATTAAAATTTGTCAATAAATCGGTTTTCCTGGGAATTCCGCTTGACCCAAGTTAGGAAAATCCACCAATTATCGGATGTCGATACCGCGAGACTGGTCTATTTTAGTTACTTTCACAGTATCGTGTATTACGGTATTTTACTGTGGGGACGGGCTGCAGACATTGAGTCTATTTTATTCTGCAGAAAAGAGCTATCAAAGCGATTTGCAATCTCTGCCAGCGTGATTCTCTAAGGAAACTGTTTAAGAATATTAACATCCTGACGGTACCTTGTCAATACATTATGAAAACATCATGTATGTCAGAAAAAAATTACATCTTTTTAGTAAAAAAGGCGACAGACATAATTATGGTACTAGAAATAGGGACCAATTGGTTCAACCAGGTTTCAAACTGGCTAAAGTAGCCTCATCTTTCATGGGGTACTGTTTAAAATGTCATAATAAGATATCTATCTCCCCATATATTAAAACTAAATGAGACAATATTTTATTAAAAGCACATATGCAGGCAAGCGTATTATAAGTTGGGAGATTATATTGAACATAAAAATCGGCTAAGTGCGAGTCGGACTCGACCACAAAGGGTTCTGTACCATAAACCTTACTTTTTATTATTTGTTATTATAGCGACATTAGAAATACACAATCTGTGAAAATTTCAGCCGTCTACCTGTTACGGTTCTTGAGATACAGCCCATTGACAGACAGACAGACGGACGGACGGACGGACAGCGGAGGCTTAGTAAAAGGGTTCCGTTGGTTACCCTTTGAGTAGGGAACCCTAAAAATGCTTAGCTTAATGCTGGTCCTGCTCCACAGCCACATACACACAAAATAATCTGTTAGCATTTGGAAACATTGTTGGACCGGCTGAAGATTGTAAGAAACCATTATTTGCGTTGTATAGACTCAATTTATTTAACATTGTATAATTTCATCCATTTTAACGGCACATGTGTGAGTACTGTGAACCTTAAACTTAAGCTATAGCTAGCAGTTTTAGGTTTGCTTTTGACTTGAATGTACCCTGGCGGTTGGGAGTGTCATGCTCACTCAAAAGTCTAGCTGATGGTGGCGTATGCGTTAGATCATTTGACTCCCTTCAAAATGGTTGAGCTAAATGGTGCTAGCGCATGCGACATGTTCGTGAACGGGCGCCGTCAGTTGGGACTGGTCATTTCTCAGTTGCCATGTTTTATTTTAATTATTTCTTTGAGTTGTTCCTTTATTTCAGGACGCTT
This sequence comes from Lacanobia oleracea, assembly GCA_950371165.1. Taxonomy (NCBI): domain Eukaryota; kingdom Metazoa; phylum Arthropoda; class Insecta; order Lepidoptera; family Noctuidae; genus Lacanobia; species Lacanobia oleracea. Next base: position 19,362,026 of record OX493391.1, on the reverse strand, counting down.
TTATCCTGTTTTGTTTTCGTAATTCTCATAATTCCCGCATTTTTTTAAAGAGGTTACATAAATAAAATATATATTTTAGTATACACCAAAAATAGTTACCCAACTCGTAATAAAGTTGAAACTACCTATCACATAGAAATGTAAGTTGTCGTTTATACTGATTAATTGAAATGGTGACAAAGAATTTATTGACTTAGGTACTTTTAGTACAGTTCAAAGAAAATATATTTGGAGGCATTAGAAGTTGTGGAATTTGTTTGAAAGAGTCTCCGCGGCTCTGGAACGTAAATGGCATAAGGAGGAACACGGATGGGTTTTAGTCAGTAAGAGTCTGACACTCCCTTCCGCTCCGCCCAGAGTCGTAGAAGTCATTTAATGATTTCCCATCCTTAAGAAAAAAGGCATTGGAAGGCCTCCAGACTTCTATCATTACCTGCCTAGCCTTTTCCCAACTATGTACATTTGGGTTCGGCTTCCAGTCAAACCGGATTCTGAATACCAGTGCCTCCAGACTTCTAATACCTATCCTAAAAAAATCATTGATTAATTATTATAAATGACTTCAATGGATTCAATATAATAAATGCTACTGATGCAACTAATTTCATCTGCATAATGAAAATATTTGAAAGTTTAATATTACTTTTACTTTCTTGACATGACGAAGATTTATTGCGAAGAATTTGTGCAACGTCAGCCGATGTATTAATCGTCTTTCTAATAAAATCTATGCTAAAGTCTATTCAAGTAATAATTGACTGAAATTAATTTGAAAACTTTGTAAAGACAAAATAAACAGACTTGCTACAAAATCTGTTTACTTACTAGAATATATATATATATAAACTAAGTTTTTCGACTATAAATTTGTCACAACTCTTTAAACAAACAGGGCAGGGGGAGTCTGAGCCTGGCAAAACATAAATGACAATTGCACCCTGTTACATAAGGCGATGGAAGAGGCCCCCAGTTTGGTGGACATACGACCTTAAGAAGGTAGCCTGGATGCAGAAGACGCAAGAACGGGTGTTGTGGCGCACTTTCAGGTTTGTATACATGACAGTGACCTTGTGCATACAAACGAAGCTAACTAAACCTCTACGCGCCACTCCGCTACCCGTGTTTTTATTTTTTATAATAAAAATAATGCATATTTTGAAAAAGTAATAAAAGCAAATATTTTTTTTCGTTTGTATTGCAAAGCAGTGAATATATTGTATACTGTTTTGATAAAAAGAAGGAGTAAAATGGTTTCATCTCCTTCACCTCCGCGTGAGCAGTGCGACCACCATAATTGCTCTCCCGCTCTAACCTACGTCTCTCCGGCCTGCACCTATTTCACCGATTTGCCTATATCACCGCGTATGCGCAAGTGTGTGGGATTTGCAGATCTATCAGAACCAATTTCTGGCAACCTGCAAGTAATAAGATCCGTTTCACCTTACATCGTCGGCTCGTCACGGTAATGTCTCGCCTGCAGCGTACACCTCCACCCGCAGAAGCTACAAACAAAAACAACATAGTGCCCAAATCGTTATCAGATATGGATATTCCACAAGCGTTAAGTAGTGAGGGTGATAATGTCAACGTAAACACCATAATGCGTCACAAGCGACTCCGTTTAGAGTCCTCGCCGAACAGCCAGTTTGACGACCACGATACGGATCTGAAACACCTGCTTAAGTCCTGGAAAAAGGAGCAGAATGAACAAGTAAATAAATTACATGAACAGCAATCATTGATGTTAAATAAACTTGTTGCGGAGATCGCGGACCTCAAACTACAAAACTCCTCTATTCAGTTAGTCAACCTGGAGATTAAAGAATCAATGGAACTAATAAATTCCAATTTTGAAGAGATGCGACAGCAGATTGACACCCTGAAAAAGGAAAATCACGCCTATAAAAACTGTATAAAAGATCTTGAAGACAAAATCCAAGATCTGCAACAGTCCACACGCTCTTCATGTGTAGTACTCAGGAATATACCTACTAAAGAGAATGAAACAATATCTGATCTGACCACCATCGTAGAAAAAGTGGGAACTGCCATAAATATGCCCCTATCTAAATCGGAAATTAGGGATGTATATCGCCTTCCCGGCAAAAAAGGTACAACCAGACCTATAATTACCGAATTTATGACTGTGCATACAAAAAACCAACTGATTACCAATGTCCGCAACTACAATAAAAAACTACCTAAGGGTGAAACACTGAATACACGCAGCATCGGCTTTACGGGAGACCAGCAGCCCGTCTATGTTGCAGAACATCTACCCTCTAGTGCTAGAAAACTATTTTTCAAGGCGAGAGAATTTGCAAAGACTCAAAAGTATGTGTTTTGCTGGACAAAAGATGGCAATATTTTTGTTCGAAAAGAAATAGGAGCCCCACATATCCTCATTAAATCGGAGCGTTGTCTGAAGAACTTAGTGCTGGACCAGTCTACTCAGTGACTAATAGTGATTGTGTCAGTTTTGCGACTTTTGTTTTTGTTTTACCATTTACTCATACCTATGCCTATATCATTGTGCTACACAATTATGGAATTCGTACCCAGTTATAAACCTCTATGTAAGTTAATTCTTAATTTTAAATCATACATTCTACACTCAACTCATTACAGTTCAACATTAGTAACCGTACACTATACACACAACTATAAATATAACACATTACAAGTTACACTCATACCTACACTCATCCTTACACGTTATCTCAACAGCTGCTCGATAAATAACTCTGCCATAATAATGTGTCGTGTCTTAATGTTTCGTTTAGTTTTAATACGTTTGTTTACTATAATTATTCTGCTGATCTTACCGGATCGTAAATTTGATTTCGGTTGCGTATGTCGATGCTTGCAGTGTATTTTTGGTGCGAATATATCTTTTAACCCGACTATTTCGCCTATTGTTTTGCTATTTACACCCTTTATTAATGGCTAACCTTATTGATAATGTTATCGAGGACTTGGATAACCTTGAAATTGCAAAAATATATAAGTGCCCACCGGATAAGTCCGCGGACTTCATTAATTTAACTATTTCTGGCTTAAAAATCCTTCACTTAAATATTCGTAGCATTAATAGGAATTTTAGTGAACTTTTAGTGTTGTTATCTCTTATTAAAATTAACTGTGACGTCATAGTTCTGACAGAATGTTGGTTGAGTAAAGTCACGAATGTGCCAATATTGGACGGATATAACTCACATTATACATCGTTTACACAAAATCAAAATGACGGGATTGTAATATACACAAAACAAAACTTGGCATGTTCTGTTCAAGAACCAGACTTTACAAATGCGAACTGTCTTATATGCAAAATTAATAATAAAACTGCAATAGTTGCGATATACCGCTCGCCGTCATTAAACAAAAAAGAACAATTTCAATGTTTTTTAAAAAGTTTGGATACTGTACTCACTCAACTAAAACCATTTAATACTGTTGCTATTGTGGGGGATGTTAACGTGGACATTAAACCGTCTAATAATGATGACCGTACCACTGACTACTTAACTTTAAGCGCATCACATGGCCTTTTACCATCTCATCAAATACCCACCAGAGGAACAAATTGTCTCGATCATATCATTCTCAAATGTAAAACACCAGCAACAACACTTATTTTGGAATCATTTATTACGGATCACATGCCTATCTTGTTGCACATAGAAGATGCAAAATTGTCCATAAAACCTCAAAAAACCACTTCCCGGGTGGATTACGCTAAGCTGATTCAGGAAATGGAAGGTTTGGATTTCTCACATATCACGAACATGGAAGATGCGAATGCTGCCGCATATGAATTGGTCGGTGTTATTCAGGGATTAGTTAAAAAACATACATACGAGGTCAAAATTCCCAAAAAGGATAGAAATATTAAGCCATGGATAACGCCTGGTCTCATGCGATGCATTCGTCATCGTGACTTACTTCACATGAACGCTAAAAAGTCACCTGATAATGACATCCTGAGAATCACCTATAATCGCTACCGAAACCACTGTAACATTATATTACGGAACCTAAAAACTCAGTTTGAGAAGGTCGAGTTAGAAAGGGCTAGAGCAAACATTAAGACACTTTGGAATAAAATTAAAGACATCACAAACTATAAAAAAACACCCACATCCTCTAAAAACTTATTAAAAATTGCACCTAATCCTCAAGCAGCTGTTGATCGCGTGTGTAGGTATTTCGCAGATGTTGGCAGGAACCTCGCATCTAATATCACTTCGCGTCTTCCGATGCCCCCCAAACCTAGCACACAGCATTGTAAAAATGTTCCCCTTAACTCACTGGTTCTCCTGGAATTCGATGAATCGGATATAAATAATGCCATTATTCAGCTCCGCCGTGATTCTGCTACCGGTTGGGACAGTATCTCTGCAAACTTACTAAAACAGTGTCGTCACGTTCTTGTACCTCCAATTACGCATATTTATAATCGTTCAATTGCAACTGGAATTTTTCCGGAAGCTTTTAAAAAGGCTGTTGTGCATCCGATTTATAAAGGTGGGGACAGGGACTGTATGAACAATTATAGGCCTATATCAGTCCTTTCATCTATTTCTAAAATTTTTGAAAAATTTAAGGCTCATTCAGTTCCTAGATAAAAATAAAATAATTGCACAAAATCAGTATGGCTTTAAAAAGGGAGTATCAGCAGAAGATGCAGTTCTCGACTTAACTGAATTTGTTGCAAAAAAGCTTGACGAGAAACAGAATTGCCTAGGTTTATTCCTAGACTTAAAAAAGGCATTTGACACAGTTTCAGTTCCCACCCTCCTGTCGAAGTTGGAAAGCATCGGAATACGTGGTTTAGCTCATGATTTCTTTGCTAGCTATCTCACTAACCGTAGACTGTGTGTTAGAATTGGAGAGCATGTTAGTAGAGAGGAAACCACCACCTTCGGTGTGCCGCAGGGTAGCGTGCTTGCCCCGACCCTCTTCCAGGTTTACATCAACGACCTTTGCTGCATACCCCTCACGAATTCCAAAATATTCACCTATGCCGATGACACGGCAATTATTGTTCATGGAAATGATTGGGAACTTCTGAGAACGACTGCAGAATCGTCACTTAAATCTGTAGTCAGTTGGTTGCAGCTAAATCTCCTTACTCTGAACTTGGATAAGACCTTCTTCATCCCGTATAGGCTACACCCCAGTACTAAACCTCCTACAGGCTTTCTCATTAACGCGCACACATGTAATGACCATATACCCTGCTCATGCGTCTCTATTCGTGAGGTAAACCATCTTAAGTATTTGGGTGTAGTTATTGATAGCGGACTGAACTGGTACTCACACTTGGATACTATTAGTTCAAGAGTTAGGAGAATGATTTATGTATTCAAGCTGCTCAGATCTTCTGCTGATTTTAAAACGATTAGAATGGTGTATATATCCATCTGTCAATCCGTTATCACCCACTGCATCACAGTGTGGGGAGGTGCAGCTAGGACAAAGTTTCTCAAGTTGGAGCGAGCACAAAGAGCTGTTCTAAAGGTGATGTCAAAGAAGCACTTTATGTATCCTACTACACAATTACACAAAGACGCAAATGTGCTTACAGTTAGGCAACTGTTTGTGCTACGATCCGTACTGAGGAAACACACTAAACTCCCCCCACCAGACCCAACTCGCCGCAAGAACAAACCCCTTATTTTCACGGTAACGCATAGGACCGCTTTTGCCAGACGCCAGCATTATGTCCTAAGCTCGCACCTATACACAATAATAAATAAAAAAACAAACATAATTGAATTAGACACTTATAGGGTTAAAGTTAAAGTCGAGGAGTGGATAAAAGATCAAGACTACGAGGCAACCGAAAGTTTACTTGCCTGGATCTGCTAATCCAGAAATATTATTGATATCACACCACACCACACCACATCGCATCACATCACATCACATCGCAACACATCACCTCATATCACTGCATTTCACTTTACATCATATTACATTACATCACACCACTCAACATCACATCACACCACATTTACATCACATCACATCACATTACATTACATCACTTCACACCACACAACACCAATTTTCACCATACACCCGTCTCCCTTACACACTCCACTTACACATGACACGACGCCCACACAATTTACTCTACTCTTATGTACACTCAACATAAATCATTTGTACCAAATAAAACAAACAAATTTAAACAATTGTAGTCTACATAAATGTATCTTGTCTGTGACTATTCCGAGTCTGCTTGCACACTCATTATATGTTTCGTCCATTTTTTTAGCGAAGACACTGTCTCCTAAGATACAGGATATTCCTAGTTTAGGAGGCAGGGCCCAAATTTTGTATTGACTGTACTTTGCCCATCTCTCGCGCATTAATTTTGTTAATAATTTTTCTTCCCCCATGTGACAATGATGTGAAATGTGTGTGTCAGTCGTATTTTTTGCTAATAAATACTATTATTATTATATTATTATTATTATTATCTCAACGATTTGAAGATGATTTGTTGGTTTTTTTTCTTATTGTGTGATACCGATAGATAAATTCTGGCTAAACCAAATTATGTAGATTACTAACAATTTTTTTTTTTCAGATGTAATTTCTCGAGAGAGCAAGGGTCGGCGCATCCGGCCCACCGACTACTACCACTGGTGGCCAGCGACAGCGACAGCGACTTGATAAACTTTTTTCATATATTTTGTAAACATAGATGCGCCGTGTAGCCGGTGGCGGCTACTCGGCTACGCAGAATCCGCGACTCGCCACTTGTGGTCACTGCTGGCTACAAAAGACATACACGCCGAAACCCGCCAATTTCGTTTTTAAAAGATGCCTGCTTGAGTAGTAGACTGCGATTGGCTCAGCTGATTTATTGACATGAGGCAAACATAACTGGCTAAATGAGGCTTAGTAATAAGGGTTCCGTTAGTTAAGCTTCGGGTACCGAACCCTAAAAACTAAGATGATCATCTTTGGTACGGATCCGCCAGATACCAGCTTGATGCTCTTGAGTCAATTGAGAAAAGAGCCAAGAGGATCATCGGCAATAATAAGCCTGTCGCGACGAGGCTCCAAAGCCTTGAGCATCGACGACGGGTTGCTGGCCTGTCGATTTTTAACGGTTGTATTTTGGAGAATGTGCGACGGAATTTCATAATTTAATTCCGCCATCGGACCACAAGACGAACGGCAATGCGTCACCGGTACATGGTGGACATCCCACCCATACGCACAAAACGTTTTGGGAACACATTCATAGTGCGTACAGCTAAGGAGTGGAATTCCCTGCCGGAGTCTGTGTTTCCTGATAGCTACAACCTGGGAGTCTTTAAGTCAAGAGTGAATAGGTTACTTCTAGGCAGGTGTTCTACATCTTCGACCACATCATCGCTTACCAACCAGGTGAGTTAGTGGTCAAACGCGTGCCTATAAACAATAAAAAAAGTCTGGTTTAATATAATTTACAGACAATGGCTCTTGAAAAAACTAGCAGTTGTTAACTCCCACAAAGGACGTTAATCATTGTGGACGACCATACAATCATGCAAGTTATACAGTTTAAACTGGCTGGCTGTGTTGAGTAGCCGTGCCGTGAAACATTAGTGTCCTGACGTTGCTGACATCCCAAACCGAATATTATTTATTTATTTATACTGTAATTTACTAGCTTTAGCCCGCGATTTTTTACGGAATATCCCGTTTTTCCCGTTCCCGTAGGAATTTCGGGAAATCCTCTACACTTCTGTTTCGGCTGGTCTGGCAGTCAGTCATCCGTAATGCAAGAATTTTATATATATATTATTAATGTACACATAGAAAAACAGTAAAATATTATAAAGTAATATTATTATGTTGTTTGTGACCTCAGTAAAGTATCTTAAGTAGGTACCTACATTTGGTAGGTGCCCTATCTACCCAATTGTTCGATGAATGACCTATCTAGTAATAAAAACGATACATCATTCATTCGATGACAAATTATGATAGATTTCGTGTATTTGCGCATCAATTTAGTTGAAATTGCTAGATAAAAAAAAATCCCGTATGAGATGGCTAACCGCCAAAGAAAAAGTGGAGCCATATTATAAAGTCTATGTAAGCTCCGACTCTAAATGATGTGAAATGCGGTGGGAACAATGTTTAGAGACTAAATGCAAATCTAAGGCCGCAGACACGAAGTCAGCCCAGTTTACCATCATGATACGATCCACTTCCATTGTAATCTCCCACAATGTCAACAAAACAATGGATAAACCACCATTGTTCCTCCTCTGGTTATAAATCCGGCCAAGTGCGATTCTTATAACAAGAATTCCGTACCATAAAAAACTGGCCAAGTGCGAGTCGGACTCGCGTGTAAAAAAAAAATCGTTCGGAACCGTTTGGTTCCGAACGATTTTTTTTTATAACATGTTATTTTAACACTATACAATTCTTATAGATTTTCCTGTAATCTATGGGTAAAGATCTATAATCGCCATTTTTTTCAAAATTTTAGGCTCAGTAGTTTCGGAGACAATGGTGATTTTTCCTCTAATTTCTTGAATAACTTCAAAATCATTTATTTTAAAATTAAATATTTTGAAATTTTCTAGTTTGACCCCCAAAAGTGACCCCCATACTAAAAATATAATAATTTACGTAACGTGTTTGGGTCACAGAAGTCTATAATGTGTACTAAATTTTAACACAATCGATCTAGTGGATCCGGAGAAAACTGGCTGTGACAGACGGACAGACAGACACTTGAGTGATCCTATTAAGTAAGGGTTCAGTTTTTTGTTCGGAACCCTAAAAACACGTTTTTGGATGGATATGAAAAATTAAAGGGGGCTCCCCTTTAATTTTTTATTTAATTTTTATTATTTGTTTGGCAATACACATACACACTCTGTGAAAAGTTACACTGTCTACCTATTACGGTTCTTGAGAGACTGAGAGACAAATGGACGGGCGGACAGACGGACGGATGGAGGGACGGATGGACGATCGGTCAGTGGAGGCTTAGTAATAAGATATCGTTGGTCATCCTTTGGGTACGGAACCCTAAAAACGTGCTTTTCCATTGACTGCGCGATCGCACTGGATCGCAGTAAGTCCCTGCTGAATAATGCACCGTTCACTATTGTTAGTTCGTGTTTTATTTTTTCCACCGTACTCGTATTAAAGGTGGCTAGCTTGTGGTCGTAGTTTATTTACTTCGGGTCTGTTAAAGACTGCAAAGAAGAGTAATTACAGAGAATAGTTTAATTGTTTTTCCATTCTGTGGCGGTTTCCAATTAAGTATAAATTATAATGCAAATTTGTTTTTTACAAATTATTTTTTTTAAACAGATTTTTCTATTCTAACCTATTTGGTATTATTTGTTCCCGAAGTAGCAAAAAGTAACCTTTTACCATCTCAAAAGTCCCATCTGTACCCAAATTCATCAAAAAGCACAAATTAAACAAATAAACTCATTTTTAACCGACTTCTTCAAAAAGGAGGAGGTTCTATGTTCGGCTGTATTTTTTTTTAATAGATCGGGATTTCTGAAATCGCATGTCTGTTGATTGTTTACACCAGTTCATAACATAACATTACGCCGGGAACGCTATGTTTGTGGTTTCACTTTTTCGTGGTACGCACCACTGAAAAGTGAAAAAAAAAGCTTTGTTGCATTGCTTCTGAGATTAAAGTTATTTTATACTTTGTAGTGTTTTGTTTTTGAAGTCGGTTTTATTTTTTTGTAAAAAAGGTTTTTTGCATCTATAATATTAAATGGTAAGATTTTTATTTTAATGTATCCTTTCACTAAGCACCTATAGATATAGTCAAGTTATTAAAAAGGTCTCAAAAAGATGTACAAAACTAACTAAACATATGTTTAATGATACACACGACGGACACTTCCTAACGACTACAAAACCGCTCCAATGAAAAATAGCTTTATTTAACTCCACGTTTGTTGATTACTTCTCGTACGTCTAAAGCCGGCTGCCTGCCAGCACTCCCAGTAGAATTTCAGAACAATTTAAACTCGTGAAGGATTGTTATTATTCCGGGCAAAATTAGTACAACCAAGCTTATCTTTTGACGAGCCATGTGTGAATACCGCTAGAAGAAACATATTTCACAAGGCATTTCCATAAACGAGCCGAATTTATTCGTACAAAACACTGTCTCTCGAATATAACAAGCCATAAATTCAAGCTGAATTATTTCGCTCGAATTACAATTTGCGTATAAATGTAAAAATAAAGTAATTAGATGGTTTTCGTCGGCTATAAAGGTACAATTTTGGGTCGTCCGTTGTTTCGTGAATTGCCTACAATTCTAATTATCGGGGCCGGATATCCTTTTGTTCAATTAACGAAATTCCAAACACAGCTTCTTAATTAGTATTGTGTCTAATTGTTTCAATTGGTCCTTGAGTTCGATTGTAAAGCCTTGTATTGCCTTTTCAGCTGTTTGAAGACGTTGCCTCATTAAAGTTCCACCAAGTGAAAATAACGAATTCACAATATTTTTGTTAGATTAAAAACCTATTAGAAGTCAATTCAACAAAATAAAATACAACTTTATAAAAACTTCACGTTTGAATGCTCTTTAATTAGTTCAAGAGTATTTGGACTTGAAAGTTGAAGGTGACCATTGGATTCAGAAAAAAACTTTTAAATTGGCTTAATGAAAACGGTCAGTACTCCTTTTGACTGTACCTATTCATCGAAGCTTTCGTGTTTGGTCAACCTTAGGCTGTTAATTAAGCTAAAACCCGACAGAAATTCTCAGTAAATCGAAAAGGCCAAAGGCATAGCGGGAACTCAAGTACAAGACAAGGCTTGTTAAACCTAAATTAGCGTCAGTAACAGTAATAATGCTGAAAATTTCAGTTGAACTGACCATCTGTCCGATCTAAAGTGATTTTAACGTCAAGATTAAGTTTAGAACCTTCAAATACAGTGTTTAGTGAAACTTTAATTAATTCAACTGGACCCTAATAATTTCCAAATGGTTGGATACGTTTTGGACGTTCTTGTTAACGTTTTGAAGTACCTTTGTAGAAAGGGTCGAAGTTTCAGAATAGAAACTGATTGGTCAATACCCCTGAGCTATAGGAACATGTATTTACAATTCAAAATGTGTTTCTTCTATACTAATATATAAAACTGAAGAGTTTGTTTGTTTGTTTACTTGAACGCGCTAATCTCAGGAACTACTGGTCCGATTTGAAAAATTCTTTCAGTGTTAGATAGCCCATTTATCGAGGAAGGCTATATATCATCACGCTAAGACCAATGGGAGCGGAGCAGTAATGAAAATTGTACGCAGACGAAGTTGCGCGGGCTTACTAGTACAGTATATAAATGCATCAATCGTTGGAAAAGCTATCAATGAAGTTATTTTCGAAAACGCTACAATGTAGTAAGTCCTGAGATCACCTTTTACAAACATAAAAAAGAAACTAAAATACTCTTCTAGATTACCAGTTGTTTTACGTGGAGCGGCTGCCTACCAGACCTCCACAACCCATTAACTGGGTAACACGGTACTTCTTGGCAAGACTGGTCAGTCAGATTTACTGGCTTCTGACAATCCGACTGCCAAAGACCTACAAATGACAGCCGGGACCAACGGCTTAACGTGCTTTCCGAGGCACGGAGGAAAGTCGTTATATTAAGATGGTCACCCATCCACAGACCAACCTTGGCACGCGTTGATTAACCTTAAAGATCGACCCGTGCGGCTGTTATTATTTAGCCACGAGCTCCTCAATGCCGGAGGCTTAGGTAATTATTTATAATACTCATGAATCCAAACTATAATAAATTACCGTAAAAGATCTCACCTTGAGACATACTCGTAACAAGTAAAATTGTATAAGGATGGGAAGATGACGATGATAGTGAAGTAAAATCTTTGTAAATAGGTTTTTTCTTTAAAAACCTTTGCACACGGCGTTTTTTTAAAGCGCCGACTACGCTCACATGACGCGCGCTAACGCGCTTATGACGCAGACAGTACTGCTTTTTGTTGGTCATTTACAGTGCCGTGAGCGCGCATTCGTAAAGCGTGGGTCGTTACGTCGTTTGCATAGGCTCTTAGGTATATCAGTTTATCCATTAGCAGTTCATTAATACATTATGTCTAATTGTCAATCAGTAGCTCCGAGTTTAGTTTTGTGCACGACTGATGACAATATTTTTGGGACTTTTTCCATAAGTTTCAAAATGTGTGTTCCAAAACACCTTTGCAAACCTTTTAGGGAAATATAGCAACACACATGAAACGAACATCAAGATATTATTACTTTTCATGTGTCTGTAATGAAACGGAAGATTTTCATATTAATGCGGACGTGTTTCGAGCACCAAATCAGAGAGGACCCAAATAGCTTTATGTTAGACAATTTCCAAAACAAAGAGGATTATCGAATCCAATTATTAATTAGCTTGGGGATTCTAGTCGAAGCCGTCAGGCTCGGGTAGGTATGTAAGGGCTTTGGGGCCAAATCCCTTAACACCCGGCTAAATCTGGCAGAGGAAACAATTTGATAGGATAGTGTTTGGGCAGGCTCGACCAAGTGGGAATATGGAGTGAAATATATGATTTACTGCCATTTTAGCTGCTCAGACTATCTTCAGTATGCTGATTTACCGTCTAAATACTTTTTGAACTTTGATCCCTACTCCGTAGGTATTATTATCAGCGACATGTAGAGAAACGTCCATTGGCGTACCTAGTTTAAAAGTCCTAATGTACTACTTTGCAAGTTGTCACAGGACACAAACTGTTACCGGTACCTACTAACTCTTCTGATAATAATCATGTAAGAAAAGTCCACGAATGACACATGAAAACATTATACAAGTCACAAAGCACACCTTCTGGTTAAGGCTGCTCTCTCAAAAAAAGAATAGCGTGCAGTTAAAGCAGCTTTTAGTCGGTACTAACAGAGAAATTACATCTAAAAAAAAAGTAATCTACATGATATGATTCGTAATTTGGTTTAGCCTGAATTTGTCAGTCGGTATCACATAATAACAAAAAAAAAAACACCGAATCACTTCATGAAAACATGAAAACATTTTACTCCTTAATTTTTTATCAAAAAAGTATAAAAAAATATTCACTGTTTTGCAATACAAACGAAAATGATATGGTTTTGTTACTTTTTAAAAACATGTATTATTTTTTATATAAAATTGAAAATGCGGGTAGCGGAGTGGCGTGTAGAGGGGTAGTTAGCTCCGTTTTTATGCACAAGGTCATTGGCATGAATACAAGTCTAACTCGACGCCATAGAGCGAACATAAAGAACTACATGGATACTCTCAATTTAAAACCTACTACTTATTCAGGGAAAATCCTAGCGGGGGCAGTAACATTGCTGGCGTAGCTACGACACGGGCTATTATTGAAGTGCTCTTCAACCCTGTCTGAGGCAAGCTCCGCCATTTTAATGGGAGCCGTCATTATCCGTGGCAGGGCCTAATGAACGTTCTCGTGATAGTGCTAAATGAAACGTCGCGCCTCCACTTGTATTATTCTATTTACTTCTAAAGAATGTTTTATTAAAATAATTTTGTGTAAGGAGCTTTCTCCATGAAGAAGATTAACTTGTTATTTTGACCTTTTATGTAGTTATTTCTAGCTTTGTTTGTAGGTAAGTTTATAAAATAAATTACATGTAAACCAGAATACACGTGTATTTTTATTAAGCTTGTCTTTTGCAGGTCATGACATGAACTTAGAGCCTTTTTTTAATGTTGAGAAATCATCAAATGAATCCTTCCGCTCTGGGTGAAGCAGGTGTCAGACTCTTACTGACTAAAACCCATCCGTGTTCCTCCTAGAGCTCTTTGCGTTCCAGGGCTACGGTGCCTCTTTCGAACAAAGTCCGCAGGCCCAGCTGGCTCCGGATCTAGCGGGCCCCGTCTTTTTTGCTGACAGCTCTTTGAGGCGCGAGTGGAACTTAGATGAACTTAGAGCCTAGCATGAATATTTTTGACGTATAGTAAAGTAACGTAAAATTTTACCAGAGCTAGAATAAGATCGAACTTCTGCCCCCCTAACAACCACGACTGGTGAGACCCGACGGGACGCTGGCCCACTCCGCTGAGGAGAAAGCGAACTTGTTTGCTTCTTTGTTTGCGGCGCGACGCCCCCTGCTTCTCCTGGTGAATGCGAGTCGAGTATGTCGAACATTCGCATTCATCAGAAGGACGTCCGTAGGGTACTGCGTAACCTAGACGTGAACAAGGCTAGTGGTCCCGACGGGATACCGGCAATTGTTCTGAAGACTTGTGCGCCTGAGTTGTCTCCGATCTTGACACGCCTATTTCGCCTTTCGTTTGAGACTGGAAAAGTGCCGAAGACTTGGAAGCAAGCTAACGTGCAGCCCGTGCCCAAGAAGGGCAGTCGAGCTGACCCGTCGAATTATAGACCCATCTCGGTAACGTCCATACGCTGTAAGACTATGGAACGTGTGCTGAATCATAAGCTCCTGGCGTACCTAGAAGCGAATGATATCCTTAGTGACCGTCAATACGGATTCCGCCGAAATCGGTCAACTGGGGATCTTCTGGCGTATGCCATTCACATCTAGAGTGAAGCCATAGAGAAGCACGGAGAGGCACTAGCGGTCTCCCTTGACATCTCGAAGGCCTTCGACAGGGTCTGGTACGATAGCCTTATTGGTAAGCTCCCTTCCTTCAGTCTGCCCGCCGGTTTGCGTGATTGGATCGCAGACTTCCTGAGGGATAGGTCTATCCGAGTGGTCATAGATGGCTGCTCGTCTTGACCGCTGGATATTAATGCCGGGGTTCCTCAGAGGTCGGTGCTTTCGGCAACACTGTTCTTGCTGCATATGAATGATCTGCGTACCTTTGGGTATGCAGACGACAGCACTGTTACCGAGAGATACGTATCCGACGCACGAGCTGGTGGGTCGCAGATCCGGTCTCTCCGGGAGGCAATGGTTGAGCGCTTGAACGTGTCCTTACAGGCGGTCTCCGAATTGGGCGATGCCAATCTGGTCAAGTTCAATGCTGCTAAGACCCGAGCGTGTCTATTTTCCGCCAAAAGAAAGAAAAAAATAAAGAAAGAAAAAGCGTTTATTTGCGCCAAGCCAATTCCACCCAGCTCCATCTTTCCGAGGTGAAACCGTGACGATAACCGACCAACTTGAGCTTCTTGGGGTTACATTAACATCTACTCTCAATTTTGGCCCTTACATAGAGGCAAAAGCTCAAGTGGCTCCAAAGAAGTTGGGAATTGTAGCAAAGGTGAGACGGTGCTTCACGCCGAAACAGCTGCTCAAACTCTATCAAGCGCAAGTTTGACCGTGTATGGAATACTGCTCTTATCTTTGGGATGGATCTGCCAGATACCAGCTTAAAGCCCTTGAGTTAATTGAGAAACGCGCCAAGAGGATCATCGGCAATGAGAGGCTCGTCGTGACGAAGCTCCAAAGTCTTGAACATCGATGACGAGTTGCTAGTCTGTCGGTTTTCTACAGGTTGCATTTTGGGGAATGTAATAATAATATAATTAATTAATTAATTTAATTTCTGGATTAAATGGTTTACGAGATCGCACGCTTGCTTGGCGTCTCAATTCCAGTCTGCCTTAGAGTCTGGGTCGCTACCCCAGTTCTTAACTACAGGAATAACCCACCTGCTCCATAAATCAGGTAGTACTGCGGAACCTAAAAATTATAGACCGATCACGTGTTTACCGACGGTCTATAAAGTTCTTACATCCATTTTGAGGGCAAAGATTAATAGTCATATTAACAACAACAACATCATGTCTGCCTCTCAAAATGGATGTAGGAATGGGTCCCGCGGTACTAAGGAGCTACTCCTTATTGATATGGCCATTAGCCAACAGGTTCGGCGTTCCCGAAAGGATCTGTCAACATGCTGGATAGACTATAAGAAGGCCTATGACTCGGTGCCTCATACATGGCTCATGAGGGTGCTAGAATTGTATAAAGTTGATGTAACGCTACGCACCTTCCTGATGTCGTGTATGGGGCAATGGAGGACAGTCCTTCGCTATCCAGGATGTCGAAATATCCAGAGGAATAGCGAACCGGTAAGGATCGAGCGGGGTATATTTCAGGGCGATAGTTTGAGCTTTGAGTCCACTTTGGTTTTGTCTAGCCTTGAATCCTCTTAGCACACTGCTGGAGAATTCAGGGCTAGGCTATCGGTTGAAGAGAGGTGGTCAGGTTATATCTCACCTCCTTTACATGGATGATCTGAAACTCTTTGCCACCACTAATCTGCAACTGATGGAGCTACTGAAGGTAACTGAAACATTCAGTAACGCCATCAGGATGGAGTTTGGTGTGGACAAATGTGTGGTCATGCATGTAAAGCGTGGAGAGATTATGGAATCCGTGGGAACTCAACTCTCGGATTCCATAAACCTGAGATCCCTCTCTCCAACTGAAACTTACAAGTATTTGGGTATGTCGGAAGCGTTAGGTATCAATGTTACTGACATGAAGCAATCGTTAAAGGAGCGCTTCTTTGGCCGCCTGAAGAAGGTATTCAATAGCTTTCTATCGGGCGGAAACAAGGTGCGTGCCTTCAACGGTTGGGTCATGCCAGTATTGATGTACTCTTTCGGCGTACTCAAATGGACTCAAACTGAACTTGACGCCCTGGATAGGCGGGTCCGTACACTGCTTACTGCGTATCGAATGCATCACCCACGGTCGTCGGTAATGAGACTGTATATCCCGCGAAAGTGTGGAGGTCGAGGCTTTTTAAATGCTAAGACTCTCCACAATCGCGAGATATGCAGTCTTAGGGAATATTTCCTAGCTGTCGACGTGGGTATGCATCGAAATGTAGTGGCGGTGGACAAGGGACTCACCCCGCTCTCCTTGGCAAATAAGAACTGGCGCAAACCTGCAGTGCTTGACACTAACGATCGCAGGGCGGTATGGCAGAGTAAGGAGCTTCACGGACGCTTTTTCCGGGCCCTACATGGGCCTGACGTAGACCAACTAGCGTCCGTAGCCTGGCTGCGTTTCGGTGATCTTTTTGGAGAAACCGAAGGTTTTGTTTGTGCAATTATGGACGAAGTTATCATGACGAATAACTACCGGAGATTTATTGTGAAAGACGGCACGGTCGACATATGTCGGGCATGTCACCGTCCGGGAGAATCAATTCGCCACATTGTCTCTGGTTGTTCTCGTCTAGCTAACGGAGAATACTTGCATAGGCACAACCTTGTAGCCAGGATTATCCATCAGCAACTTGCTCTGAAATACTCTCTTGTGGAGTCGGAGGTGCCATACTATAGGTATGCGCCCGACCCAGTTCTCGATAATGGCAATATCACATTGTACTGGGATCGGTCCATCATCACTGACAGGACTATTGTTGCCAATAAGCCTGATATAGTGGTGGTGGACCGAATTGTGAGGCGTGCAATGATTGTAGACATAACCGTCCCGCATGACGAGAACCTCGTGAAAGCCGAGAAAGACAAACAAATCAAGTATATTGACTTGGCTCGCGAGGTTGTCGACATGTGGGAAGTGGACTCCGCAATCATTGTACCGATAGTCGTATCGGCCAATGGCTTAATAGCCACGAGCCTCGACCAACACCTTAGGAGGCTCTCGTTGGGCAGCTGGATCAAGGGCTTGATTCAGAAAGCGGTACTTCTGGACACGGCTCGCATTGTCAGGAGGTTCCTATCTCTGGAGCCCTGACCATCGGTAGCTTGGACCCTGTTCCCGATATCGGTGGGCTACTATTTTTATATTTTTAAATGTTTTTTTTTTTCTAATGTGTATATTGTATAAAAATGTATAAAAATATATAAATAAGTAAAGAAAATAAATAAAGGAAATATAATATAATAATATTCCACACAACTATCACACAACGCCATCTAGTCCCAAGCTAAGCAGAGCTTGTGTTATGGGTACTAGACAACTGATAAACATACTTATATATTTCTAAATACATACATATTATAGATAAACTACACCCAGACACAGAACAAATGATCATGCTCATCACACAAACATTTGTCCTGGGTGGGAATCGAACCTACAACCTCTGGCATAGCAGTCAGGGTCACTAACCACTAGACCAACAGGCCAGTCATGTGCGACGGAATTGCATAATTTAATTCCGCCAAGCCCGTTCCACCATTGGACTACAAGACGAACGGCGATGCGCCACCGGTACATGGTGGACATCCCACCCATACGCACAAAACTTTTTGGGAACACAATCATAATGCGTACAGCTAAGGAGTGGAATTCCCTGCCGGAATCTGTGTTTCCTGATAGCTACAACCTGGGAGTCTTTAAGTTAAGAGTGAATAAGTTCCTTCTAGGCAAGCGTGCCCCATCTTCGACCACATCATCGCTTACCATCAAGTGAGATAGTGGTCAAACGCGTGCCTTAATAGTAAAAAAAAGATACTATGTTCATATTTTAGAATGATATAAACTGTGTATGTGTGTGTAATAACAGCCGCACGGGTCGATTTTCAAGGTTAAGCAACACTTGCCAAGGTTGGTCTATAGATGGGTGTCCATCTTAACATATCTACCGAGTTCCTCCGTGTCACGGAAAGCCATTGGTCCCGGCTGTCATTTGTAGATCTTTGGCAGTCGTTACGGATAGTCACAAGCCAGTTAAACTGACTCCAGTCTTGCCATGAAGTACAGTGTTACCCAGTTTGTGGAGGTCTGGTAGGCAGCCGCTCCGCGTAAATTACTAGTATTCAGCTAAATCCAGTTTGACTGGAAGCCGACCCCAAGTTGGGAAAAGGCTAGGCAGATGATGATAAATTTTGTATGTGCAATAAAATTAAACCAAAATACTATGTGGTTGTAGATTTTCACAATCGAAATTCACTTACGTTAACGTTATTAAATGTTAAAATATTCGTGCTATACTCGTAAAAAAAAAAACTGAAGGTTTGTCAAAAGTTAATTAATGTCAGTCGGTATCGAACTAAAATTAATATTAACTTAATTTTAATACGCACAAAAATTTACCGAAAGCATTCACTACTAGTCAACCTTTGGGTGATACAGAGAATAGTTGTAGGTGCAATATGGAGAATGAAAAGCGATTGATGTTTCTAAAAAAAATATGACGAGAGCAAATAAACCAGATGTGAATAAGAGGATCAAAATTCCCCTGAGAAATTATGTTCTCAGGGGAATTTTGATCCATGGCAATAAAACTATATAGCTCTTGGGAAATTAGAAAAAAAAAACCAATGAACGATGTTTAAGACGATCGCGGAACATTCCAAAATGAATTAAACCATTTTTTTAACAAAACGTTCCGAAAACAAACAAAACATTAAATCTGTGATTCTTTACTAATATTATAAAGATGAAGAGTTTGTTTCTTTGTTTGGTTGAACGGGCTAATCTCAGAAACTTCTGGTTCTAATTCTTCTTATCGTGTGGGCAGTAAGGTCTGACGACCCCACACACCCTGGTGTCAGAGTTTCTAAACCGCCTTAAGGGCCTCTGTCATGGTTTATTTGACGATCGCCATTTGGCGGCCGGGACTATCGGCCTGTACGTGCCTCCCGAAGCACGGAATCATTTTTTTATCAGAACATCAGGTGATTCAAGCCAACAATGCCCTAGCCAAACTGCAAACAACTTTACAAAGTATGCTTCCCGTGGGAATCGAACCCACGACCACCGGGTCGCAAGGCAAACGCCTAAACCACTCGACCGCAGAGGTTCTATTTAAAAAAATATTTTAGTGCTGGATAGCCCATTTATCGAGGAAGGCCTTTGGGAATTTAACATCACGCTAAGAGCGAATCATTAATTAAAAATATAACGCAGACAATGTTGCGCGGGTCAGCTAGTCGAGGATATGAATGGCCAACTGAAATTTGCTTTTTCCTGCTATTTACTTCTTAAATGATACTATACAAAGTAGGAAACAGAGACTGATACAAAGAATGAAATTAGAGTTCGAAAATTTAATCAAAGTGACGCAACGAAAATCTTTCAGTATTTAAATCTAGGGTTGTTTTGCACCAATTTAGCTTAGCGTCGGAAATAAATCCCCATTTATCTACGAATAGCGATTCTCTAAATCGCTCCCATTCTACGATTAGCTTTGAAAATGCGAAACAGAAGCGTTCCCCATTTGTACTCAGAATCCAATCAATTTATATAAACCTAAGAGGTGAATAAATAAGTATATAAAGATATTTGTATGTATGTATAAATAAATATCTGAGGAATAATGATAAAATATTTGTTGTCTAACCGGTATGTCAACAAACACTTCTAATGAAATACTAGCAGAGAAAACTGAATCAAAATTGATTCAAATTGAAACGAGATTTAACAATTTTTAAACAAATTATTCTCGTATCTATCCCTCTTGCGAAAACACTGTTTGCTATGGCAGCTATATGAGCGTAGCGAACTTTGGTGTAAGAGTCTATGTTGGACTTCACTTTCTATCTATCAACATTGAAGTTGAGTAAGAACTTTATTTAAAAAAAATCTAAGTTTGTATATTATAGCCCTCTTGAACCCAAAATACGTCCATCGTCGATAGCCGCTAAGTGACAGGGGTTGTGTAAAATTAAATCGGGTCGAAAGGCTAGTTTGCTAAGGGATTAACGGAACCTTTTCAGGGTTCTTTGTTTTCTTTTTATGTGGAAAATAAAGAAATTTGTAGGTGCCATTGTTTCTTCTAAGGCAAAGAATATGGTACGTGCACATAACGTAATAATTTTCACGTTTGAATATTTTCCAACATAGTGTGTGTTTAAGTAATATGTACACGTTATGAGAATGAATTGCTGAGACACCACCATTCCAAATATTACCTACGTGAATAAGACTTATTCTAAAGTATTTGCCCGTTTTGTCATCCACCATTCGTAGATGACATTTTTGGGTACGCCAACAGTTTTTATTAAACTTGATACCATCCACCATTATTGAATATTTTAGAGATTGTTTGTAATCAAAATCTACCGGAACTTGGAACCACTTCGGAATAACTTCTTTGACGTTCCATTCGAAGGTAGCGAGCTCTCCAATTTATTCGAACTGTCCAATACTTTTTACTTAGCTACAGTTGGGCACTTGTTTATCTTGCGCTGAGAGATGAAATATTTCAATTCTGTTTTCCGAAGTAAATTAAATTGTATTCAAAGTATTTGCTACCTTTAAAATAACTTATTTGTTATGTAATACGATGGTCGACTGTTATTAGTTTAGTCTCTGAATTAAGTGGACATTTTATTGACTGAAAATAAATTTTCGGCTCTAGTGTTTTCGTTTGCTTTTAAGCCGCAGACTGCGCTGTTTAAACAGAGCGGTGTTTAACTAAAAATAACATTTATTTATTTTCGCTCTCTATTTATTTTTTCGTGGAAAAGTATTAAAAAGTTGCAAAATAATTTTGGTGGTTTTATTTTTAGTCTAATATGAGTTCTGGTTATCCTTTAATTTTCAACATTCAAAAGCAAGTTTAAAATGGCTAAAGTTCACATTTAAGGAGAAGTCATTAATATTGATTGCCACGAGTTGAAATTGGAATTAGTAGGAGTCATTAAGTGCTACCCTAATCTGATGCCTCCGGAATTAATGATCAAACATTTTTGTCTGAGTCGCAGACGTTAATTTCGGTTTGAAATAATTTATTTTGTTCTCGTCTCGCACTTGATCCGTGAGGAAAATGATAAGCGTGGCTTTTATCAATGTTTGTCTGGGATAATAGGAATGGGATTATCTTTTCAAATTTTGGAATTCTTGGAAAGTAAATTGAGTTCCGTCAATTTTGCGGCACGGTAAAACAAAGCACTTCTTGGTTCAAGTTTATTTGGAACAAACAGGTTTTTTTTCATATCACCAAAATAATTTACTTATAAACTAGACAGATTTTATAATACCTGCAAAATAAATAATGTACCTACAAAATTAAGTAACCTACCAAATAATGTGGTCTTATAGTAGCAAATCACGTAGACAAAATAATTCATCATGATTAATGCGCTAGTGCGAAGGATTTAATGTTAATTTATAAAATCTAAATGATAAATAAACTTTATTAACTAGTTATAAATAAGTTTAATCCTTGTGATTTTATTTGACGTCATTGTATTATTATGTTGTCACATTTAAGATCATCCTAAGTTATTATTTACGTTTTAGGTTCTTGTTTGATGCAATAATGTTCAAATGATTGAGCTCAGCTGTACAAAAAGTTTAATTTACCAGTTAAAAACTAATTTATGACGTGGAACTTGTATTTTTTACGTGTATCATTAGTTTAAAGGCCAATAGGTTTGGGTTCTTTTATTTTTAAGTACGCGTTTAGTTTAGGTAAAAATGTTGGTCTTCAATTTGTTTAAATCACTCTCCGCAGAACCAGATACTTCATTAATCTACACAACGACCACCACGATCACCTAGATTAGAACATGTGCTATTTGTTCCTTATTATTACGATTCCAAAAGCCAGCCACTGTCCCACAATTCCTGGCTTTCAATCGGGCGGGGCCGCTGGCATAAGCTAGTTACAAATTCATATTAATATTAAAAATGCGAAGATCACTCTATCTGTCTACTTGTAACCTTTTTACGTCCTAACGGCTGAATGGATTTGGATGAAATTTGGCGTAAAGGTAAACCTGAAAAAGGGTACAGGATACTTTTTATCCCGGGATTATCCTTCGAGCGAATCAGAAGATGCTAGTAATTGTACTAAACGATAAACTTCACATCTTAGAGTTCCTTCTCCCGAAGTTTTTAAACGAGTCATTTTAGCGGCTACAGGATAATGAATGGGAATTGTTTATAAAATTAGTTGGTGGAAGCTGCTTTATCAAGAATCGGGGTAGTCACGATTTCACGCCGTAATCAAAGTTCAGCGCCTTCGCCATCTTTACCGAGTCATGGATGATAACGGTAATTACCTTCGTTAGATGCTGCTGGAGAAATTTCTTTGGATATTAATTAATCTAAGAATACTGTTACCTAATTCTGAGGTTCGAAACTCCGAACATCTTTCCCGTACAGAAACAGGTCGATACCTACTTTATTTTGTAACAGAAACTTATTTAAAATCTCATCAATGTAATTTTTGTCGAGGGCCTAATATATTTCTTGAGAAACGTGAAGGCTTTAACGCTCGTCCTTTATTCCTTACATTCAATAAAGTTTAAGCTTTATTCAAATTTTATCACCGTTCTTAGATTTTCGCCATTTCATTAACATTTAGATTTTAAAGTCACTTTACAGAGCCCATAAAGACACATTACCATAAGTCCAGAATCATGAATTTAAGACAGGTACAATGTTTAATTATTGAAACCTCGATAGCTTTTGTTTTAGGGTAAGAAAATGAATTAATTATTGTTTGCGCTGAGGTCTGTTGTTACTAGATCTAGATGCCAATACTCGGTTAAGCTCGCTTTTGTACATAAGCTATCCCATTTTGTTTGTACGTTTTTCGTGCAGTCATGCAGACATAGGCCTCCCCCAAGAGTCGCCAAATCGACTGGTTGTGTGCGTCTCGCATCCAATAGATTTCTGCGGTCTTCACCAATTTGTTCTTTTTTGTCTTCACTAGCTCATCGGTCCGCCTTATGGGACGTCTTCCAGTACGCGGACGTCACTCCAAAACTTTTAGACCCTATCGACCATACAAATATTCACTCTGTGAAAAATGAAACTGTGTACCTATTATGGTTTATGAGACGGGTGGATAGAGAAGGCTTGCCTAGTGATAGGGTATTTACATCAATTAACAATGTAATGGTATTAGTATACCTGTCATTACAGCGGAACGAGGCAGCGGAGAAACGGGGAAAATTTTATCAATGGAATCGCATAAAATCTTCGCACCACGTGAGTCACTGACATTTTGACTGACATGATTTGTTAATATTTTTCCGTTTTTCCGCTCTGCTGCCTCGCTCCACGCAAATGTACAGGCAACCTTAAGTGCCCATAGGGCTTTAAACAAATCCTCTCTATTACAGCCGATGGGAATTGTTCGAAAGTGTGATAGAACCAGCAATGCAGAGTAAAGCTTTGGCCGAATAAGAGGAGAGGTCTGGCCAGGCGAAGAGTCGGCCAACTGCTTGGTTATATCTTAAAAAAACTAGATCGGCACTCGGACCCTCTCGGCCCTACTATTTAAATAAAAAGTTATAGATAGACTGGCTTTTGCCTGCGACTTCGCGCATATCCCGTTTCTTCTCGTTCCCGTTGGAATTTCAAGAAATCCTCTCTTAGTCTCTCCCTACACTCCCCATGGAATCTACATGCTATCTTTCTGCTTTCTACCACCAGTAGTTTCAACTGAGCGTTGTCATCAGTCAGTATCGAAAGAATTTTGTATATATATGTACGATTGATGACGATATTTATTGATGAGGTAGATATTTGCGCTTCTTGAAGTTATGTAAATTTAAAAGCAT
The DNA here is from genome assembly GCA_950371165.1 of Lacanobia oleracea. NCBI lineage: Eukaryota > Metazoa > Arthropoda > Insecta > Lepidoptera > Noctuidae > Lacanobia > Lacanobia oleracea. The sequence goes on along the minus strand of OX493391.1, from coordinate 19,337,566 downwards.
AAAAATATCTGTGTTTTCATCCAACTTACCACAGATGATCAACATTTTCAGTACAATAGGGAAGATGCAAATACAGAATTTATGAGAATGTTGTCAGTAAAATGATAAAAAAGTTTAAAATAAAGGCCATTGCAACGTTTTTATTTTGGTTAATATCGATTTTTAACAAAAATAATGAATTAAGGTAACGTGAAACGGAACGTATTTAAAAACAACAATCAGCGTTTAGTGACGGATCTGCTGTTATGCCAACGAAAAGGCAACCTTATGTCTTTGAGTTGGGACAGTTTTTGACCAGTGATAGACACGAGTGACGTCATCGTCCGTTTTCACGCGAACCTTTAAACTGTCGGTTTCAAAACGCAATTTTGGCAATAAATTAAAGCGTTTTCATTTCTTATTTATGTGGTGGTCTATTCTAGACTAGATGGAGTTCTTTAAAATTAAAGCAAAAATGGAAAAATTGCATGTTCCCTATTGAAGTAAGTATAAACTAAACTTCTACATATCCATTCAGCCTCCTAGCCTACTAGAGCTATTAATATTAGACACAATACAAAGTAGTCGCTTGATTAATGCTTAGCGCACCGCATTAGTTAAATATTCATGGCTTGCATATTCATTATAACTTACTTGCCAAACTTAGATTTAACGAGATTAGGAGTTTTGTAATGTAACTTTAATTTTGACGCGAGGTTGATTCGACTAGAATCTTGGTTGGGGTTGTTTAAGGCGTTAATGTGAAAACGCTCTTTCCATGAAATAGGGTTGCTTTATCGTTTGTCATACGCCACAGGCTTTGTGAGAGAGGGACTTTTTTTTTTAAGGATTGGAAGTCATCAAATTACTCCTCCCGCTCTGGGTGAAGCAGGAGAGAGTGCCAGACTCTTACTGACTAAAACCTATTCGTGTTCCTCCTAATGCCCTTTGCGTTCCAGGGCCACGGTGACTCTTTCGAACAAAGTCTGCAGCCCCAACAGCACTGGCCCTAGCGGGCCCCGTCTTCTATACTGACAGATCTTTGAGGCGCGCGTGGAACACGGCGCGCCGTCGAACCGTGCCTGGTTTGATCAGACGGCGAGCCACCCAATGCTCGCCGTCCGCAGGCCCGCGCCTACGTTGGCCGAGAATCGCCCAGTGACTCCCGACGCCCGGGGCGTCTACTTCTGTTGCGGTGGCAGAGGCGTGAGGTTTCCCTCTCTCTCATGCGTTCGGCTTCGTTAGCATTACTGTTTCGCAGAAAGAGTTGACCGCTTCCCATGCCTCCTCGCTCCGGATCATGGTTTGAACCAGGGCCGGCCGCGAGAGGTCGCCGCCGCCGATCGCCTCGACGAAGACGCGGCGGTGCTCCGCCCAAGCAGGGCAGACCTCCACCGTGTCCTCCGAGCGAGAGGGGAACACGTTAGGGAATCACGAAAGTTGATTCATGTTTGTGTAAAAATGACAAACTTAGAGTTCAAAAAAGATAAATAAATAACTCTCATAATCTAAATAAAAAAACTGTCAGTTTTAACTTTGTCAAGATAGACAAGTGCGGCGGGACCACTTTAACCCTGCTTGGGTTAAAGTGGTCCCGCCGCACTTGTGGGTATGAAGGTAGAAAACAAAAACTGTTCAGCGGCCAGCGGTACATACAAATTCAATAGAGGCGGAAAACTATGTAATTTTCTAAGTGAACACAGCGGCAACGTGCTTACCGAGCTCTACCAAGCTTTATTAAATTTAGACTGTACAGAAATTCTGGAGAGACGTGAGAGCGGGCTTAGTGTAGGCGATAAGCGGTGCTGATAAAAAAAATTAAATAGTTTGGGAGTCCCAAAAGACAGTAGGCTGAAGAAATTCTAGCGGTAGCAGGCAATTTGTGAATGGAAGCAGGACAGGACTGAGAAAGGTGGAAAACTGAAGGAAGATTTTACCCGAAAGGGGTCCGAATAAAATCAATAACTGTAATTAAACTGTCTTAGAACTAATAATAATAACTTTTACATTAAGATTAACTAATAAAACTACTTGAATGACACAAATTTCTAAAACACATTATGTAAATAAGTACCATAAAAGCCGTTTTGACGCCAGAATTCAATACCCCTTGCCACGACGGCCTTCAAAGCTGGTGTGAACAGGGTTCGCTCATTCCATAGTAGTCTACATACATTGTTTATCATCAGGAGACAGTTTAAGGGCGGGACAGCGGAACAGGATAGGTACAAAATTATCCACAGTTACAACCTCTGTATTATAAAAATTTATTACGTGGCCTTGGAATTATTAAGTTAATAATACTTTTACACGAACCCCCACTTCATTCGCAAACACAACTAAAACTACAAGTCCCGTTAAAGGTTTATCTACACAAAATAGGGCCATGACCGGGACTTATCCGGGCTGTGGTCCGCCACACCGTGGCCATACACGTCCCGGGCATATTCCGGACACGAACGGACGTGTATGAACGAGTTCATTTACGGACTACGGCCCGACCACGTCCCGGGCGGGATCAACGTTTGTATGCGTATAGCTATGTTTTCCCTGTAATAGCCATAAGTGTGTGTAAACGACGGGCTCTAATCGAGGGTGTGTTTTTTATGTTAGCAGTTATGCAACTTACATGGACGCCGTATTGTGCCCGGGTGAGGCGTTAGCCAAATGAATTATTTGTTTGTACGTTTATTTCTGTCGTAGCTATGTGTATTGAAGATTATTTTCCGCATGAGTGTGTTGATACAGTCAGTATCCTACTTCCTACTATCCTATTTTGTTATTAAAATATTATAAATGGGAAAGTTGGTGAAGATGGATGGATGTATGTTTGTTACTCTTTCACGTCAAAGAACCTGAAAGGATCTTCATAAAATTTGGAACAGAAGTAGATTATAGTCAGGAGTAATACATAGACTAAATATATACCGGGAGTATGTACCCTAGGGATCACGCGGGGGAAGCCGCTGGCAGAAGCTAGTATATAGTCTCGCTGTTAGCACCTACGACTAATTTTGACAGCTTATGAAGCTAAAGAATGGCTAGAAACCTAACCAGTTTCATTGAATCATAGTCATGTTTTACCTACTTTACTAGACTTTTGCCGCGACACCAACAAACAGACGTTCTATTAATTTTACACATTTTTAGCATTCGTTTACTAAATTGTGAACAAGGCAATTAACATCTAGAATTAAGTTAGGTTTAAAGCCACAATGTTCAATGTATGGCTAATGTTGGTTGTCTCTTTACGTGACCCCCGCTTAATTCACCGCTGTCAGTTCAACCCCATCCCAAGTTAAACAGATGTATGTACGTATCTATTAGGGAAGTATTACCTCGGCAACATGACGGTAATACGTTTGGTGACGTTTTCATTTAAGAAATAAATAGCAGCGGTACGTGGTACGCATACCACTCTGTGAGGTTTGTATTCTGGAGGCTGTGGGCGCGAGAATTTGGAGTGACGTGCGCAGCTGTCGAGTTTGGTAGGCGTTAAGTTTCCTTTAAGGGTAAAAAATACTAAGGGTTCCTGAATTGGGTATTTGGAGTAAAGGACGTGACAAACCCTACTGTTATGGTACAGGTATGACTGGTTTTAGGCTAAAATAGAGTTAAATAAATACTCAGCTTTAAATTCTTAATTCGGATTTTTTTTGGGAGTTCCTTCCGGAAAAATGCTAGTCAGTTAAGGGCCAAAAATACCAAGTCTTTATTTTAGTTGTTGTAAAAATCACTACATAGTGTAAAACAAAGCCATTTCTGCTGTCTGTCTGTCCCTATGTAGGTATGCTTAGATTTTAAAACTAGGCAAAAGATTTTGATGCGGGTTTTTTTAATATTTAGAGTGGTTCTCGAGGAAGGATTTAATATATAATTTGCACCCGTGCAAAGCCGGGGCGGGTCGCTAGTTTCTAATAAAATAAAAGTTTTATAGATGAAGCTTTGACCATCATTCTGTAAAGTTTAGCGTTATTATGACTATGCCTAGAGAACATCGTATTAAATCATTTTGAATTAACTTGTACTTAAATATGTAGTTTGTATGCTAGTAGGTCCATCAAACGATTCTCACTTCTGCTTTGGGTGAAGCGGAAGGAAGGGTCAGACTTTTACTGACTAAAACCCATCTGAGTTCCTCCAAATGCTCTTTGCGTTCCAGGGTCGCGGTAAATCTTTCGAACAAATTCCGCAACCCCGGGAGTGGGTATGTATACTTATTACAAATATTAGAGATTTATAATATTAATTATTATTTAATTGACCTACTGAGTGATAATTTGTGATACTTTATTATTTTATTTAATGAATGATAATGATAATTTATTAATTGATTTATAATTTTGATGTTAGTGATAATTTCTTCATTGATTTATAATTTTGGTTACAGTGATAATTAATGAATTAACCAATTGAATGATAATTTACTAACTGATCTGATTTAAGATGTTATGTGCATGTATAATGTAAATGTTTGCATGCCGAATGGTAAAATATGGCTGAGCTCTGATATATCAACCACAACTGTGTATTACCCATATTTGCAAAATAAAATTCTATTCTATTCGAAGTCTAAATCTAATATATTTTAATGTCTAGTAGATGCATAATCAAATAAACCCTTTGGCCTCTATATTTAGTCCACACATAAATATTAACAAGTTTAAATAAATAACTTTCAAACTTCGAAATATAATTTGTAACGCTGCGGTGCTGCTGGGTAGCTAGTGGATGAAAACTTTATGTAAATTGTTCACAGTGACATCCAAAAGTTTAAATATTTAAATGAACTTGCTAAAATAAATTAGATCTGGCTTTATTTATCTACACATTGTAACTGTGTGGTTATATTTAAAACTGACTCTTTAAGTTGAATTTGAACTCTTAACAGAACTTCAATATTTGACTGATGATTTACGAAAATAAAAAATGGATGAGAGTTGCCGGAAATCGAACTGCATATGGCGTGCACTGGGAGAGGCCTATGTCCAAAAGTAGCCTACTGTAGGCTGATGATGATTACGAAAAGAAAACATAAGCTGTTTCCTATATTTTGTCGAGATATACGACCACCTGAACAGCTGTTTCTTTTTCTTATTTCGGAGTTGATCTTATAGGAACAACTCTTCATGCTTATAAGTGCTAACTTATAAACATTAAAAGTTTACAGCCTCCTGAAAATTTTCAGGGAAATAGAAGTCAGAACAGAGCATAATAATCGAAACTACAAGAACTCTATTTTCGTCGAAGAAAACTAATTGCACATTTTTCAACTATTTGAATTAGGTAGACTTTTCAACCGTCTTATCTTTAAGATAAAACCCAACTTTAAAAAACATTTCAAACCATTACTTTAGTGAAAACTTACATAAAACTCCTTCCAACCTAATTTGTGATTCTAATACAAAATCTTAAGTATTAAAACAAAAGGAATATTTATTTAAACGTCTCTTAACAACACCTGAGGAGGGAACCAAGTTTAATTACTTTTAATTACTTTTACACGTAATAGTTATATTTTTATTTTATCTTTTTGTATTGAAACAATGAGGGCTGAGGCATGCTATTAATATACACAGGGAGGAAGACGCTGTCGACTGTGACACAGTTTATACTAGTACAGTCGTCAACGTAATCTCTTAAGCATTAGTTATTAGAAACTGCCATTGTATAACTGAGATAGATTAAGAGAAATTTGTTAAATTTTATGTGTTAGTTAATAAACAGTATAATAAACAGTATAAACAGTATAAACTTTCTTTAATTAATTTAATGAATTTGCATAATGCGGTCCGGCTTCTTCCAACTACGGAGATTAAGGTGACAACTTGTGACTTTCAGTTTGGAGTATGGTTGCGAATTTTTGATGTATCTAATGAAATATAGTGGAAAGTAAATATGAGTGAACTGTGCCCATGCAAGAGTTTTTGAACTCACATTATGTTCACATCATCATCATCATCATCTGCCTAGCCTTTTCCCAACTATATTGGGGTCGGCTTCCATTCAAACCGGATTCAGCTGAATACCAGTGTTTTACGTGAAGCGGCTGCCTACCAGACCTCCACAACCCATTAACTGGGTAACATGGTACTTTTGGCAAGACTGGAGTCAGATTTAATGGCGTCTGGCAATCCGTAACGACTGCCAAAGATCTAGAAATGACAGCCGAGACCAACGGCTTAACGTGCTTTCCGAGGCACGGAGGAAACTCGGTATGTTAAGATGGTCACCCATCCACAGACCAACCTTGACAAGCGTTGCTTAACCTTGAAGATCGACCTGTGCAGCTGTTATTATTTAGCCACGAGCTCCTCAACGCTTTATCGATGATGATAAGTATACGGTATAAAACAGCACGATCTGGAATATTTGAAAACGGCGAAGGGAAATATGTTTTGTATTACTGATAAGGTCACGTTTGACCACAATCTCACCTGATGGAAAGCAATGATGTGATCAACGATTGAGCACGCTTATCTAGAAATAACCTTGTCACTCTTGACTTAAAGACCCCCAAAGTTATTGATATGAGGAAACACAAACCACAGGGAATTCCATTCCTTAGCTGTACGAACAATAACAGTATTCCCAAAACGTTTTGTGCGTATGGGTGATACCTGGAACGCGGAAAAGCCTGACAGTGGAAAAAATAATGCTGCATGCTTGGCCAAGTTCTTTTCAAATAAAATGCGACCATCGCTGATTTTTCCCTCAGAGCAATTTATCCAAAAGCTTGAAGAAAGCGCTAACTCAAGTTATAACGTTTATGAATCACAAAGTGACAAGAAGATTTATGATTCTATACGTTTTTTTTTTTTTGCAATTTTATCGCGCGTTGACGTAGATTGATGCAGCCGAGCTCATAAGTGAGATGAAACTGTTTCATATTCATATCGGCCTGTTTTGGCCTTATTTTTGACACCCTTTTTATCTTTGCATATTCAATGACGTTGCAGGTGTGAGGTTGAATCACAGGGTTGAATATTGTGAGCCGAGACTAGTAAAGCCTCGGTAAAACGGTATTTTGTGCATTTGATTTGCGAATGTCTGGCTGTCACTGTCTATATGTCAGTGTGTCTATCATTCTGTCCTCCTGTCAAAATGTTCGCCTTGAGAAACTAACTGATGAAGAAATTATTTTCACTGTTTGTAGTGCCAATGATTATTTTTATTTCGTATCAGCATTGTATTACTTCAACGATACACTTTATTCACGAATGAAATTTTAATAGAAATATTCTTCACAAGAAAAAAATCAACTTGAAAAACACTTTATACTGAATAATCTTGAACACTCAAGTCTCAAGAGTTCGTTAAAAAGCTTAAAGACAACGTTTTAAAACGCAGCTTGTTTTGAGCCAGATTAAGTAAACACAAGCTAATGGAGCTCCCGAGCTAAGACACTCGAGCGCCCTCTAACGAGTGACAATAAACATTAAATTATATTGTTCGCATTCGCATTCAAATTCGTGTCGCGAACTTGGATGAATGTGCGAATCCAGACATTAGGATAAGTGACGTCATCTACATTCTACATTTGAAATGGATACGTTATTGTGCTAATGTACACATTTACATTTGTATCGAATTGAGCCAATTTTAAATGTGCTCTTTCGTTTTGAATTGTTTTTTCGTTGCTAACAATGTCGTTGTGCCTACGTGGGTGTTGGTGATATTGAAGGTCGAAATTAAATTAAATGTCGCGCGATATTGAAGAATAATAGCACTCTTGGAGATATCAATTTAGAGGCGTCTTGTAAGCTTATCAAACGTAAAGTTACTTTTGAACATTCATTTATTCGATTGGAACTCCGACAAGTGGTATTTTAAGAATTGCCAACCAAAACTTAAAGCCAAAAGAATCTACCCACTAAAATTCCTCCCACATTATATTCGGCCATCTTAGCTTTTATTACGGTCTATTCAATTACTTGGCACTACAAGCCACGGCCCACGTTCTCAAAAGGTTTGTATAGCGGCATGCTCCTGACAGGGGTAGCATCCCTTCAAGCAAATTCTAGGAAATATGTAGAACCCTTAAAGTTTCAGACAGCTTTCAATCTTGAATATTATCCACTTTCAATTGTTTAGAAAAATAATTAGAGGTATCAGAGAGTTAGCAGAATTTGCTCAAGTTTGATTATCTATAGTTTTTTGTTAGCGGTCTGTGGGTCTAAAAAGGCCACTTTAGCAGAATCAAAAATCACGCTACCCGTCACTGTAAAATTTTCCCAATCAACCTTGAACCTAATAATGCGTTAGCGATAAAGATGAAAATTGACAGATTATTATGATTCTAATATGATTCTCCTAAAGTGGCCCTTTTAGCCTCCCTGGCTAGGTTACATGTATTGCTGAATTGAGAACGGATGTACCCATATAATTATCAAGTGGTACCATTATTGTTGTTAATGGGTTCAATCGTCAAAGTCCATTCTAGCACGCGATTTCCTAGATCACATTAGTGAAACAAAAGATTACATGTTACATAAGCTACGTTGACAGTTGCAAGGTACAATAGCTTTTCTAGTTAAAGTACAAGTTCGTAGCCGACTGCAGGCAGCAGCAGGCGATGTGTCGCCGCGTTGCTACTGGTTTACATGTGCTAGCTATGAAATACCTTTCGTGGCTAGCGACACGCCGCCTGCCGCTATGTCATAGAAATACAAAGAAACCAGTGCCGCGCGGCGACACGTCGCCTTCTGCTGCTGGCTGCAGTCGGCTACAAACTTGTACCTTCACATGAACAGCCATTCTACCTTGTAACTGTCAGCTTAGCTTAATTGATGATTCCTACTTTTTGTTTTAGAATTTATTTATTACATATGTCATAAAAAGAAGCCTAAGCACCTGTTGATAAATCCAAAAGCAGAAGTACTTCTGTTCTGAATTTTGTCTGTTAGAACGTGATCATCGTGATTTACAGTGCTGACATGAGTTAAAGATATTTACACTAATATTATAAAGAGGAAAGATCTGTTTGTTTGTATGTTTGAACTGGATGGATTTGAAAAATTCTTTTGACTTTAGAATCCTACATTATCCCTGATGAACATAGGCTATATTATATTAAAAAAAATTGACTTTGTCAAAAACCCGACCGTTGGTGGCATTGGATCAGTGATTGAACTGCATCAGACTGCTTGAAAAGCGACTTGTTTCGAACTTTTTAGTCGTTTTTAGCGGTCGGGTTTTTTGACAATGTAATTTTGTTTTATTTCCTTCATTTAAGTGTGTTATTTTTTTAGAATCGTTTCCTCAAGCCCTTTATCTTGATACCCCAATCGAAAGGTTTTGTGTTTTTTATTTTCATTTTCATATACCCAATTGCCCAGTGTCACTCTCACAGTAAATACGAATCTAACGACAGCTCTTAAGCTAAAATCCATCGAGCCGTTTATGCTCTAGGGCGTGCCAAAGAAATATACATACATACAGACATACACTCGAAAAACATAACCCTAATTCTTTCGCAGTCGGGTAATAAAGTAACATAATTGAAGTACTCATTATTTTCTATAAAAAAGTCAACAAAATAAATCGCAATGACCGCTTTTTATTTAAATAATTGAATCAAAGCCCAGGCTGAATGCAATACTTAGTGATAATTAAAAAATATTCAAATATAACATTTCATTTAAAAGTTACGACGGGTATAAAATGCTCTAAGTAAGAAAAATGTTGAGGTTAGAGCGAGCTGCCCTACGTTGAGTCTATTAATAAGTAATTTACACATTACTCTATAAAGAGGGAGAAATAGGAGATGAAGTTCGTGGAGCACCTACTAAACCTGCGCGAACGAAGTCGCGGGCAAAGTACTAGTTTATTATAAACAAATACATCGAAGACCAAGGCTATCCCCAATATTACAAGTTGGAAAGAAAAGGAGTTTATTTGTGCCAAGCATGACGCATACCAAAGAAAAACCTATTGTTTTTTTCATTCACACGAATCTAATTGACTCTTAAATCTACATGAGTGTATGTATATCTTTCAAACGTACTTACAATATTCTTCAATAAGGTGCAAAAATCGCATTGGAAAAAAACCATCCAATTAGTCGATATCCCGTCTAGTTGTACACAGCGCTTCTCTACATTTATTATGCGCACAGCCAAAGTGTGGAACTCTCTGCCTGCGTCTGTGTTCCCTTAACATAAAACCCGTCTGCAAGAGCAAGCAAGAACAGGCATCTTCTGGGCACGCTCGCTCCATCATAGACCTCATCCATCACTTTCCATCAGGCGTGATCGAGATCGAGAGCAAGCCCACTCCTAAATAAACGAAATATAGATCACACCACACACCTACGTTACCGTATTGCACCATCATTGGGTATACTACAGAGTAGGAAACATTGCCATAATAAACCAACATTTAACACGAATTACCATTCAATAAGCATGTTCAAACAATTTAGAACCTTAGAAAGTTATGGCCGTATCATGGGCTCATCAAATCTTGTTACAAATTGTTCATTTCAGCCCCGCTTTGCAGGGTGTTCGCAACATCGCAAATTATGAATATTCATCAAACAATTAGAACTGGGGTGTAAGATTATGTGACTTAAGTTAAGCTGTTAATATGGATTATATAATTATCAGTGTTATGATTGTTAAGTGGAATCTGTTAGTTTACCGGAAAATACGCTCTATACTTGTATGAAGCTTGCATGATTATTCTGTTATATTAGGCACTTGTCTCACCGCCAACGAGGAACGAAAATTAAAATATATTTACACTAGTTGATCCGCGCAACTTCATCTGCTCCGCTCCTATTGGTCTTAGCGTTATGATATAACACTGAAATAATTTTTCAAACCGGATCATTAGTTCCTGAGATTAGTGCGTTCAAGCAAACAAACAAACAATCAAACAAACTCTTCAGCTTTATGTATTAGTATAAATATGTATGTATATGTTTTCAAAAAACATCTTCACTTTGGTACATTTTCAGGGTTAATAAAAAAAAGATATTTGGTCAGCTGATAATAAAATCGTAATTGTTGCACACAGTATATTGTTGCTAGAACACACTTTTAAATTACTAATTAAGTTAACTAATGATTAGCAGATTTTGTATTTGAGTAGCAGAAACTTAAACGATAACTGGCGTAGAATGCCTAGGGGCCTACATTCTCTGATTTTTCTTTTTATATTTAAAGAACTTGAATTTAAAATCTACACTACATACATAAACTAAGCATATGAGTTGTTTTTTTATGACTAAGCCTGCGTTTTTGTACTTTCTTGGAGCTCGTAAAACTGGTCTTATGATGTCCATTACGTTATGTAACCTGCACAGTGTGACGCACATATTAAATGATCTCGCGTGCTTGTTACTCCACTAATAGTTGACTATTAAAGCCAGCTAATGAGATCAGTAATGACACTCCTTGATGTTTGATGCCATGTTTACTTAAGTAGTGCATTTATCTTTGGATTTCGAATTATTTTGACGTTGAACAGTACAAGTTAAACATACTTCGTGATGTTATTGAAAACTCCAAAAGGACAGAAGATGTTTTGTCCGACTTGGAGTCGAGCCTAGGGTGAAAAATTGCGCTTCAGACCAGTAGGAGAGTCAGTTCGTTACTATCCAGAGCCCGACTTCGCTGGCAGTTATGCCTTTCTTGTGTTAATCCTCCACGTTCTCTGTCAACCTTATGTTACTACCCGCGTTGACAACAACATCAGCCCGGCTCGTCATCAACAATATTCTTCGCCTTTAGGTCACTGCCTTACTCCTTCTGTCATCATTAGACAGGCTGTCTAGTGGTACTTTTAAATTAGTTATCATACAGGATTAATTTTTAAAGGGTGCGTGTATGGCCAATTCTTAAACTATGAGAAATATTGAAAAACATTGAAAAGAGTCTCGAACCTGATTTTGATGAAAACTAAAACTGCATAATTGGTTTTTAGAAAAATCGGTGTTTCTAGCCAGGAATTGAACCAGTTGATTAAAAAAAGCAAACCTTGTATCGCCATCCGAAAGTGACGCTATTAATAAGGATCAAATTCTGGGAAGTTTCACAGATAACATAGCTATTCTTTTACTTTTTTTATTACTTTTTAGAGTTGAACCACATTCACAATCACATTGTTGCCATCTCCTCATTTCTTATTTATTATTTTAATTTACCCTTATGTATTTATTTTTTCTGTTTACTTATCACGTTTTAATTACTTTTATGCCATTCCGATCTACGTCATGCTTAACGCCGGCTGTCGCTGAAAACCAGCGCTGTGGCTCTGTCTCGCACACGAGTCCCAGCATTATGCTGAGAGATGGCCGTTTTGCGCGAATATGACTCATATCTTCCCAAATTTTATAATTAACCCCTCGCTCCTGTTCTCCTTAAGTAATTAGCTGATTTTCATCTATTTAATTCCTACCTAACCCCACCTTACATTTTTTTATGTTTTACTAGCACTTACCCGCGACTTCGTTCGCGCGGGTTTAGTTAGTATTCCACGAACTTCATCTCCCCTTGTAAATTACTAATTAATAGACTAAACGTTCGACGACGGCAGTTCACACTAACTTTGAAGAGTTAAGTGTTATTTAATTTCTATTTTATTTTTTTTGGTATGCGTTATGCTTGGCGCAAATAAACGCTTTTTCTTTCTTTTCTTCTTTCTTCTTCTTTCTACAGTGTCGCTAGTGGCAAGGATTGCTTTAGAGCGTTTAAGAGCATAGCGACCCATCTCCGAATTCCGTACCACTGTGCATCGAGGTAGTTTAGTACACTGTGCTGTTTTAATTTAGTTGACCATGCAAAATCACTGTTGTATTATCACTTCTACACATTATGAATGCTTTAAACAGTAGATAACCAGTAAACCGAGCTGATTGCACACAGGATGTCAATGTTAATACCACGCATTATCATGTAGATTGGGTTTCAAGCGATGAGGTCATTAACATAACTGTGTCATTGAATGATTGCAATTCGTAATTAATATTGACTTGTTGCGTTATGGACTTAGATTCCAGAGCTGCCAACCTTCTCTTATTTTCTCACCAATAAAATGTGTGGTATAGAGTAGTGTTAGTATGTACTTTTATCTACGCATACCTGCTAACAATTCTGCAATAATTTTGTCATTAAATAACGTGTTAATGTCATTAAATCCAGTGTTCCATAGCCATTAATTTTAAGTCTGGTTGCTGCTTTTTAAGCATATTTTAGAGAACAATTAAAAATTGTTTCACAGTCATTGAAATATTTTTTAATTGCTAAATATTAGTCATTGTAATAGTAGTTAAGCAACGCTTGCCTAGGTTGGTCTGTGGATGGGTGAACATCTTAACATATCGAGTTTCAAGCACGTTAAGCCGTTGGTCCCGGCTGTCATTTGTAGATCTTTGGCAGTCGTTACGGATAGTCAGAAGCCATTAAAAGTGACTCCAGTCTGGCCATGAAGTACCGTGTTACCCAGTTAATGGGTTGTGGAGGTCTGGTAGGCAGCCGCTCCTCGTAAAATACTGATATTCAGCTAAATCCAGTTTGACTGGAACCTGACCCCAATATAGTTTGGAAAAGGCTAGGCAGATGATGATGAATATTAGGTTCAAGGTTGATTGGGAAAATTTGGCGGACCTTGGCAATAGCCAGGATTAACGCCAGGTGGAAGAGTTTCGGCTGTGCGTTGTCTTTCAGTCTTCCACTCAGTCACTCAATCATTCGGTCAGCAGTGTTTTGTTTTCTAACCCTGCACCAACGGCTAGGCAGATGATGATTAGACATTGCAATAGTCCACGAGCTGGTTGCCTCCTCAAGTGAGATCTTATTCACAAAGGTTCACATAACGAAAGCTAAAGTGTGCTAAGATTTGGGTCGATGCAAAAATGCAACCTCCTTGACTACCTTTTGCACCACACAAAAAGAAAATCCCGTCATCTGTACAAGTTAGCAGAAAAGTACATACTAACACTACTGTATCCCACATATTTTGTTAGTGAGGAAATAAGAGCGGTCTGGTAGCTCTGGGATCTCAGTCTATTAGGTCTTTAGTTAGTAAATATGCTGTATATTGAATGATGGTAAAGTTGACCTCGTGATTTAACCCATCTTAAAAAAAAAACTGAAAAACGTTCTGACTGTGACAGAAATTATAAGTGTTCATTGTCAACTGCCCAATTTTTTTTTATGGATATAGGCACGCGCTTGACCACTATCTCACCTGTTGATAAGCAAATATGGTCGAAGATGTAGCATGCCTGTTTAGAAGTAACTTATTCACTGTTGTTCTTCTATCATAGAGTTAAAATAAGACTCTATGGACCGACTAAAACAGTAAAATGTTCAAAATCGGAGTTAAAACAACTTTTGTTTTTTATAATTGTCATATATTTTATTCCCTGTATTTCAGCATTTTTGCTGACAAACTTTTTACATATTTTCCCATTTGAACTACTGAAATTTAAATTTGAACAAGCGTGATAATATTTCGTACGTGAATGTTTGCCGACTCAGTTTGTTCGCAAATAATAAACGTATGTAGGTAGGTATCATGCTAGTGAGTAAATGGAATTCCATAAATCAAAATAACGTTGTGAATAAAATTCAAACTTGTATTTTGGTTTATTTTTTATCAAAAATACCTACTGTTGGTACTGTTTTTATTAAATCATTCTATCATACATATAACCTACTATTGTTGGTATTTTTGATATCATGTATTGTCCTGCATTTATTGCTGGAAGGGAACTTATTGGTAATTCAGTACACCGAGAGGTATACTGAATTATTAATAAGTTGCCTGAATTGTGAGAAGAGCTATGACGATCGATCTTACTACAGCTTTGATTTGGGTCACGAATAAAATTAATTTCGTTTATCTAAAAATAGCAATAGCAGTCGGAATAAAATTTAAAAACGAATTTAATTCGAATACAAAGAAAGATTCTCAATCAATTTTGTAAGTAACTTTGCGAAAATTCAATATTGAGAGAATCTAATATAATATTGGCACCTAGAATAAATTACTCGATTCAATTTGCGGGCGCAAATTGTCGTAGACTGTACCTGGTCCAGATTTGCCACGGGAGAAAATTGGATACACAAAGTGTATAAAATATTTGTAAGTAACTACAAATATTTTACACTGTTGCAAAAATGTTACTTCGTTTCATAAATTTAATAGGTATATATATCATCATCTGCCTAGCCTTTTCCCAACTATATTGGGGTCGACTAATAGGTATATATATTGTACAAAAATATTGCTTTGTTTTTTTTTGTAGCGAGAAGAATAAAAAATTAAATGAATGCTTTTCAAACTTCGAATTTCTTTTAATTTTTTTTGTTGGATATAGCTTTCATTTTATTAATACTTACACTGCTGTCGTTATCTGAATCATAAGAAAAAGTTATTTCTGTGTCACAAATATTTCTTGTGTTGAACTGAGTTCAGCCATTTTAAATTGTTTACTTGACCTTCGATAAAGTTAGTTGAGTACAAGTCGTACATCAACTGCGAAAAGATTAATTGCTATAAACTTATTAGCACTCGAACTAAATTGGCAAACTTTTGTAATTTATTCCTGCAACATTATTTCTTTGAATTGGAATACTTAATTGCTCGAAAAGACAATTCAGTTGCCAATATTGCTTGCTATATTTGCTGTGAGTAAATTCTATCTAGCATGATAAACACGAGTATAAGCTTGGTTTACTAGATATTTTCTAGGTCGCCCACAAGGCTTCAAAAGGATCCATCAGATTTGCAACGTATGACATTATAGAAGTAAATGGGCTCCTCCATTGAGTACAGCCAGATATGACAAGATGCTATTACCAGCTGAATGGGCGTACAGAATAGAGATATGGCAAAGGTGGTTACAGAATTAGGTTTGCTTCTTGGTATATTTACAAGTTTGGAATACATTCACATGGAACATTTCTTTAAAACACTTGCCACTAATATACGGGGTGTCCCGTGGAGGGAAAGTACTTGTATATACCTTTTTTTTTAAGGTTGGGAAATTATCAAATGAGTCTTCCCGCTCTGGGTGAAGCAGGGGGGAGTGTCAGACTTTTACTGACTAAAACCCATCCGTGTTCTTTCTAGTGCCCTTTGCGATCCAGGACTGCGGTGCCTCTTTCGAACGGATTCCGCACCCCGGCAGGCACTGGCCCTAGCGGGCCCCGTCTCCCATGCTAACTCTTTGAAGCACGCGTGGAACACAGCGTGCCGTCGACCGCCTGGTTCTGATCGGAAGGCAAGTCTCCCAATGCTCGCCGTCCACAGGCCCGTGCTTGCGGTGGGCGAAAATCGCCCTGCGACTCCCGACGCCCGGGGCGTCTTCTTCTGTTGCGGCAGCAGGGGCGTGAGGTTTCCCTCTCTCACACGTTCGGCCTCCTCCTTCACTAGCATTATTGCTTCGCAGAAGGAGGTGACCGCTTCCGATGCCTTCTCGCTCCGGACCATAGATTGAACCAGGGCCGGTCGCGAGAGGTCGCCGCCGCCGATCGCCTCGACGAGGCCTCGGCGGTGCTCTGCCCAAGCAGGGCAGACCTACTTGAATATACCTAACAATTGATTCATCAGTACATCCAATATCCAGATGACGAAAAAATTAAATTATAAGTTTTCTAGCATTTTGCTAGAAATGGCTCCAAAAAATTTCTTTGCTCGTCCATAGACATCTACGGTTTATTAAATGAACAAGTGGCTTCACGTTACTGACTGCCCGATTCCTAGAAAAGAAAACTGATCAAAAGTGGTCCCATCCTGTGGAGATGATGCCTCAACGATGTCCATGTAACATGTTCATAGGAACATGTTACATGGACATCGTTGAGGCATCTCCACACAAATAGGTACCACTACAATATCGCTTTTGGTTCATGGACCACCCATACAAATTTAAACAGTCTCCTTTAAACATACTTTTTAGTGGTTGCATTGGCAAAACTGGCTAAGTCCGAGTCGGACTCGCACACGAAGGGTTGCATACCAGAAAATAATAAAAAATACCTTAAAAATGCCTTAATTTTTATTATTTGTAGTTTTAGCGGCAATAGAAATACACAATCTGTAAAAAATTTCGACTGTCTACCTATTACGGTTATTTAGATACAGCCCGCTGACAGGCAGACGGACGGACAGACGGACGAACGGACGGACGGACAGCAGAGACTTAGTAGTAGGGAATAGGGTTCCGTTGGTTACCCTTTTGGGTACGGAACCCTAAAATCAAATCAAATTGTTGATGTTTTGAGTTTTTCTTTTTATCAAGACTTTCATTAATCTTGAAAGTCCTGGATAAAATTATACATTTGATGAACAGCCTCATTCGTCCTTACACTATTCTCTTGTTAACGAGCAAGCGCAAAATGATTGAGGAAATCAGACAATGTAAATGTTTGTAGATGGGATGAAGGGAAATGGAAGAATACACGAGAGTAGATGGATGAATGGAATTGTGTAAACGAATGATCATGACACAGAATGAACGTGAGGGATGTTTGATGAGGATCTCATTTCAACGTTCATTGTAGAATTGATGTTGATATAGAACAGCATTTTGTAGAGTGCGCAATTTTCGGTTTGAAGAGGGAAGGCCAAAAAGGTAGTGCAATGGGAGGTTTGCGATAAAAATCACCAGTAAGAGATCGATTCCATTTATTATTCGTAATACTGGGAAATCGATTTAATAGTCTCAACCGATTGCTAGGTCATCATCATCATCATATCAGCCAAAAGTCGAAAGTTGATTTCCAGATATTTGTTACAAATGAGATTGGAATTCGGATGTATTTTTTCTTTGATAAAAAAAATATATTTATTTTATATATTTTAGTGGTGCACCACACCTGAACTACGCAATTTCATGTACTTGGATGACATATTTTGATTTAAAAACCAATTTTGATGAAATTTCTATGGAACCAATCGGAAAAGATCCATCTGGGTAGGCTCGCTCCATCGTAGACTTTGTCTCTGTCATCTCTGACATAGACTAGAGTCAAGAGCAAACCCATTACTATGAAAAAATAAAAGAATTTTTCAAATCGGTTTATAAATACTGAGTTATGAGCGAACAAACATAAACAATCAATCGAATTGAGAACCTCTTCCGTTTTTTGAAGTCGGTTAAAATGTAATCTATTTGAGACAAATAAAAACATACATCCTCTAAATACCAGCAACAGTATTTGCAATTCCCGATCCGGGATTATGGCTTCAATTAAGGATATTTAAGCAAATGTACATGTGGTTTCATTAAAACGAGAGTTTGATTAGTTTTTGCACCCGATTCAATATTAACGAGACCCTAGGAAAATCTAGAAACATTCAAATAATTAATTAAAAAAATACCCATAATATCAGGACCAAGTCTGTCTAATTGATACTAACCCAGAACTTGTTGAATTCAAATTGCGAAGTCGGACTGATTACGACGGTTGAACATACGGATGGCTTGAAGACTGACGGCATTCACTGACCCTTCAAAACTTTAGCTATTAGCTAGGTATCAGATCTCTCACCGCTCTCCAACTTGATATTAGAAATGTTAAACTGAAGTTTCGATGACATAAATGGTGCTGGCCGAATTTTGGTTGTCCTGTAGGATTGTTCGATCTTATGGTTAGTTCGTAGAAAATATTTTTATGGTGATGTTTTATTTGATTCTTTTGGTTGGTAATGCTTTCAGGGTTGTGGATTTTGTTCGAAAGAGTCACCGCGGCACTGGAATGCAAAGGGTTTAAGGAGGAACACGGATGGGTTTTAGTCAGTAAGAGTCTGACACTTCCTTCTGCTCCGCTCAGAGTGAAAGGAGTCATTTGATGATATCCCATCCTTAAAGAAAAAACAAATGTTTAGTAAGGCTTCGATATAAATTTCGTACGGGAAAGTACCGTAAACAAATAATAGGTAGAAGCTATTGTTGTCATAAGATTTTTTTTATAACACGTAACAGTTACGCGACGTTCGCGAGTTAGACGCGTTTATTAAAGTTTTCGTTTTAATCTGTAATATGGTCATTAAATTATTTGAATGAAGGTCTACTTTCAACCATATTCACAGAAATCTTTTACGAAGTTATTAGTTTAGAACTTGATAAGTAAACCGCAAATAAATTTATAAAGTTACAGACTTTATTAAATATCATCCAATATGCTATCTTGCGATTATAACTAACTTTATAATTACTAAACCATTTTAATGAGACTAACTTTTCGGCTTCGTTCCAAAGGGCTAACTTTTAGTTTAGGGATTACGGGGTTGAATTTCAGCAGTCATGTTCATTGCATGTATTTATAAACTCCTAGCTTTTAGTGCTGAAAAATGACATAAAATGACAAATCTTATAAATTTATAACTAACATCAGATTTTCCAGTTTTTTGTTCAGTGTGTCTTGTGCCACGTGGCCTCTTACAACTCTTTAATATTTTTATATTGCTAGATGCTTCGCTTTTGCTGTCTAGGTTGTCCCTCCGATCTTTCCCTAGTTCCAACTCGCCCGTTACATTATATCTACCTGTATGTATACTTAGCTAGAAAAGTGCTTGTTTGGTTTGTATTTTTTTTTGTTCAGTCATCACCCATCACGGTTTTTACAATAATAAAAGCTCTCTGCTAAAAGCACATTTTAATTTGTGTTACCGGTTATCTGTATAACCCGCTGTTCTATAGAATACCTAGGCAATGTATAGAATGTCTTAAAGTTATGTAGCCCTAGGTATTCCATATGATACCGAATACGCAGTCGGGCAATGTGTTTAGAAGACGATAGCAGGGAAAGGGGAGACGTGTGGACTTGTGGAGGCAGGCAGTAACATGACGAAAATATGTCTGTCGTAGCTATTTCGTACAATTAGACAATTCATGAAATGTCCACCTTAAACCTAAGCTCGACGACGGAACCTGCAAAGAAAAAATGGAATTTCTGTCTGCAGGGTTTAAAGTTTCGGCTGTGTTTTGTCTCTCAGTCACTCATTCAGTCAGTAACGGTAGAATTTTATATTTATTGATTGACTTAAACCATCGTTCATAAAATATAAGTGCAAGTTTAGGCTTATCGTAAAATTTCTGGGATTTAGTTATTTAATAATTAACTAATACCTACTTATTTGCACGGAATCTAAGTAAGTACTCGTACAAGTAGTACCCAACTGATATGGCTTACCAATGTACCTGCGCAGAAGAGAAATTTTCAAAGCGCGGGAAATGCTATTGACCAATCGGCACGCTCCATGCATCGCACTTCTTTTTCCTGTACCGCTCGCTATTGGTCGGCAACCGCCGCTATGTAAGCACGCGCCGCGTGGCATGCACGTGACTTGTGAGTGAGACGGAACTAACAGCTGCAGTGTATTATGAACCTTATAGAAGTGAGCTAAGGTTGATTGTAAGTTTTAAGCATTCTATCATTAGTCTTCGGGCCATCTTCGCTTCGGGCCATACTTTTTTTTGTGCGAACGAAGATTCACGACGCGCCTTATTAGTTGGGTACCACTGTAGATCAGTTTTGTTAATCTATCTATCTATATTTATATAAAGATCAATGACACTTTTCGTTGTTATTTTATAACTCAAGAACGGGCTCACATATCCAAACCAAATTTTTAGGCTTTTTTCGGATTATTTAACAGATGGTTTATGTGAAGTTGGCATAAAATCTGTAGAGTGGTTTTTCATTTATCAAATTTTTTGTAATAAATGAATTTAATAAATGAAGGATCATTTTTTATTAAAACTTTTTTAGATTAGGAATTTTCTGTCACATTGAAAGTTGAAACTGTTTTTTTTTTCATGTTGTTATGTCATTCATGCGGACATTTCATTTTGGGCGTGTTTCGATAAATAAAAAAAATATAAAGAAAATTGCTAGTGATAATAATTATTGTGGCTTTTTGTTTATATTTAAACATAATTGTTGAGTGCATTCATACTAACGGTTTTTCTATATAAAGGAAAAATGCCACGAGCCAGACGAGCAAATATAGGTCGGCGAACGCGTATTGCAAATGATATGGCATTACTAAGACGATCACAGACTGCAGATGAACGCGCATAAGCTAATGCATCACAGCATGAACGTAATGCACAAAATAGATCTGCTGACCCTGTACCTGTACTAAATCTTGCACGGCAATCACGAATACGTGGTGCTGTTTTGGCTGAAATGATGCGTGCTGCTTTTAATTACAACAGTCAGATTGATTATAATATGTACGGATACATTGGAATGATGGACGCAATATGTCCACATTGTGATGCGTCTAAATTTCCAGGTGAAACGAATGGCATGTGTTGTGCTGATGGCAAAGTGAGATTGCCAGCATTAGAAACTCCACCCGAACCTTTGTACTCATTTATTTTTGGGACATCTCAAACGTCAAAGCACTTTTTGAGTCATATTCAACAATACAATTCGGCATTTCAAATGACTTCTTTTGGTGCTACTAAAATTATTAGAGATAATTTTATGCCGACGTTTAAGGTAATAATGTTTATATAAATCTGAATCATACAGTATTCGATAGTTTTAAAAATTCTGATCTAACTAAAATTGTATACATGTTATAGATTCAGGGCCAGATTTATCAACAAGCTGGTTCGCTATTGCCATGCCCCGACGCTGATCATAAATTTTTGCAAATTTATTTTATTGGTGATGAAAATCGTGAATTGGATAATAATAATAATAATAAATCCGCAAGGCAGTTTTGTGGCGAACTGTTGGGCACTGGCGACCCCACGGACCTGATCTCCAGGAAGAATTCTTGTTCCTCATTTCCGGCTTGCCTTTATTGGCTGGCAGGGGTGAAAACTGACGAGGAACAGAGCTCCCACCTCTTTCTTGCCTTAATCGGCCGGTCTGAGTGGAGATTCGCAAGAGCAAACGTGCTCGGGAGAATCCAGTAAGGTGCTGGTAGGGATCTTGACCGTACTTCCGGGATTGTCCTGATAGCCGTGGTATACCTCTCCACTCCTCTAGCACCTCAGGATATGTTGCCCCCTTGGCGCTACGTTACTTTGTGCTAGCGACCCTTTTCGGGGGGCCCATTTATTGAGTGTGCAAGTCACCCCCTGACATTTTAAAGCCGTTTTAATTGTCAATGGTCAGGCAGGGGCCAATAGTTCTTCCATAGTAAACGATTATTAGTCCACTAAACTAGCCAAACCCATAGCGTTTCATCTTTTGTTTCCATTTTGCAATAGTCCTGCTCCAACCGGGGATTGTCCTTGGTTATACTTTCACAGTGCAAACAGGGATAATCGTCGGTTGGTGTCCCATTCCATTTGAAATGTCTAAAGAGGCCTCTGCGTGTTGGCTTCGCCCCCTCGTACGCCTACCAAAGGACCGGGTCTCTAGGAAGAGGGACCCGAGAAAGTAAAAAACATTGAAAAAAAAAATAATAATAATCTGTGGCTCGGCTGTCAACTGGAATGTCATATTTTTTACTCAATCCGCAATTTTCAATACAATTTAATTAAATTACTTTCATCGAAATGGCAAAAATCATCAGGAAAACAAGGAAAAAAAACAGTAACAATAGTAAAACCAAACACGAAAAAAAAATACCCCTTTTTGACCGACAACATGAAAATGATAAAATGCTGACAAGAAGCCGAGCTCGAGAACAAAACGCACCAACTCCATCTTCGGGTTCGTCGCTCAGTTCCGCCTCGCAGCCGCCGGGACCAGCGCCAGTCGTGAGTCCTGAGATTCCGGTAGCTGCAGTTGCGTCGAGCTCGAGCGACGAATACTTCTCGCCGCCGACGACACCACCACCTGCGCGTTGGCGCGGACGAGGCCGACCACCGGCCAGCTTGGGACTTCAAGGCCCACCGGTCTCTGACAGGGTCCCCGCTATCGGTGGAAGTGTGCAGCGTATAAAATGGACTCAAGCCATTAATGAGAATGTGATACGCTCATACTTTGGGGCTACAGAGGGGGGAACTAACCTGACTGCGTACCGTGGTCGGATGCTCTCTCTGTTTCAGGTACTTGAGCCAGCTGTCAACGTTTCAGCCCAACGATTATCGGATCAGGTGTGGGTTATCCAGCGTAACCGTATGTTGGATGACGCCGTACTTGATAGACTGCGTCTGGAATCACGGAGCAGCCGCGTCTCACCTACTTCGCCACCGGCCGCGGTGCAAATACAACCCAGTGCAAGTGTTTTACCGCGACCCAACTGCGTCGGTGAAGATGATGATGACGGGGCCACATCCGTGAGTACCCAATGCAATGAGCGATTGAGGAGCGCTTTGGAGGATGCCTTCCAAGAGTATCGCTCCACACCACCTGGGCTTAGACCTCGTCTACCTCGTTTGCCCATGCATAATAAAAATAGGGCGCTGGTGTGTGCTCTAGATTCGCAGCTAACAAGTTATTTTGATATCAGCGAAGACCTTGCCGATACCCACTCGATCTTGTACTGTGCGGCTGCAGCAGCATGTGGTGTAGCTCATGTCAAATTTCCTAGTAGTGACAGAGTTACACGACCAGCTGTACCAGCTTGGCAGATCAGGATCGAGCGTCATATCGGTGAGGCTAGAGCACTCATCGGCAAACTTATCTGCTTCAGAGAGGGCAACACTCGCCGTAGAGTGATGCGCTTTGTGAGGCGGGCGTTCTCGGGGACTGACATCCATCCTCGGGATTATCTGACCCGCGTCACAGAGCGTATCGACTTCCTGAAGCAGAAAGTCTATGCATGGGCAAACCGTATACGTCGGTACAAGCGGCGAGTGGAGCGATACACTCAGAATCGCACATTCCAAAGCTATGAGAGGTGGGTTTATAGGGCTTGGGAGCGACCAGACCAAGGTGTGACTGATACGCGCCTACCGGATGATGATGCTATGTGTTCATTCTGGCGCAGCATCTGGTCGGTGCCTGTCAGTCATACCGAGGGCGATTGGACTTGGGAGGTCGAGCACGCGTGCGATCCGATACCAGAAATGGGGGCAATTACATCAGCCCCCAAGACGTAGCTCGTGCAGTCCGTCCGTTGCCTAACTGGAAATCTCCGGGACCAGACGGGCTGTACAACTTTTGTATTAAATGGTTCAGAAGATCGCACGCTCGCTTGGCATCTCAATTCCAGTCTGCATTAGAGTCAGGGTCGCTGCCCCAGTTCCTAACTACAGGAATAACCCACCTGCTCCATAAATCAGGTAGTACCGGGGAGCCTAAAAATTATAGACCGATCACGTGTTTACCGACGGTCTATAAAGTTCTTACATCCATTTTGAGAGGAAAGATTAACCATCATATTGATAGTAATTCAATAATGTCTTCTTCTCAGAATGGATGTAGGAACGGGTCCCGCGGTACTAAGGAGCTGCTCCTCATCGACATAGCCATTAGCCAACAGGTTCGACGTTCCCAAAGAGATCTGTCGACATGCTGGATAGATTACAAAAAGGCTTATGACTCGGTGCCACAGACATGGCTCATAAGGGTGCTGGAGCTGTACAAAGTTGATGCAGTTTTACGCACCTTCCTGATGTCGTGTATGGGGCAGTGGAGGACGGTTCTTCACTATCCAGGGTGTCGGCAAACCCAGGCGAACAGCGAACCGATAAGGATCGAGCGTGGCATATTTCAGGGTGACAGTCTGAGTCCACTGTGGTTTTGTCTGGCCCTCAACCCTCTCAGTACATTGTTGGAGGGTTCGGGCCAAGGCTACCGGTTGAGAAGAGGTGGACAGGTCATATCGCACCTCCTTTACATGGATGACTTGAGACTCTTTGCTCCTAACAACTTGCAACTGATAAAGCTACTGAAGGTAACAGAAACCTTCAGTGGCGCCATCAGGATGGAATTTGGTTTGGACAAATGTGCGGTCATGCATGTAAAGCGAGGGGAGATTATGGAATCCGAGGGAACACAACTCTCGGATTCCATAGACCTTAGGTCCCTCTCCTCAACCGAAACTTACAAGTATTTGGGTATGTCGGAAGCGTTAGGCATCAGTGCTGCTGAAATGAAACAATCGTTGAAGGAGCGCTTCTTTGGCCGCCTGAACAAAGTACTTAACAGTCTTTTATCAGGCGGAAACAAGGTGCGCGCCTTCAACGGTTGAGTCATGCCGGTTTTGATGTATTCTTTCGGCATACTCAAATGGACTCAGACGGAACTTGACGCCCTGGATAGGAGGGTACGTTCACTGCTTACCGCAAGTCGGATGCATCACCCACGGTCATCGGTGATGAGGCTGTATATCCCGCGGAAGTGCGGGGGTCGTGGCTTCTTAAATGCTAAGACCCTGCACAACCGCGAGGTATGCAGCCTTAGGGAATACTTCCTAGAGGCCGACGTGGGTATGCATCGAGATTTGGTAGCGGTGGACAAAGGCCTTATCGCGCTCTCCTTGGCTAACGAGAACTGGCGCAAACCTGTGGTATTAGATACTAACGACCGCAGGGAGGTATGGCAGAGCAAGGAGCTTCACGGACGCTTTTATCGGGTCCTACATGGGCCCGATGTAGACTTCTTATCGTCCGTAGCCTGGCTTCGTTTTGGTGACCTCTTCGGGGAAACCGAAGGTTTTGTCTGTGCAATTATGGACAAAGTTATGATGACTAATAACTACCGGAAATACATTGTGAAGGACGGTACGGTTGACATGTGTCGGGCATGTCACCGGCCCGGGGAATCCATCCGCCACATTATTTCCGGTTGTTCTAGTCTGGCTAACGGAGACTATGCACAGGCACAACCTTGTAGCCAGGATTATCCACCAGCAACTTGCTCTTAAATACAATCTTGTGGAATCAGAAGTACCGTACTATAGGTATGTGCCCGACCCAGTTCTCGAAAATGGTAGTTGCACATTGTATTGGGATCAGTCTATCATCACTGACAGGACTGTTGTTGCCAATAAGCCTGATATAGTGGTGATAGACCGACTAGAGCGTCGCGCAATGATTGTTGATATAGCAGTCCCTCATGACGAGAACCTCGTGAAGTCAGAGAAAGATAAACAAACGAAGTATCTTGACTTGGCTCGCGAGGTTGTCGACATGTGGGATGTGAACACATCAGTTATTGTGCCGATAATCGTGACGGCCAATGGCATTATTGCCAAGAGCCTCGACCAACATCTCAAGAGGCTTTCGTTGGGCAGCTGGATCAAGGGCTTGATCCAGAAAGCAGTACTCCTGGACACGGCGCGTATCGTTAGGAGGTTCCTCTCTCAGAAGCCCTGACCACCGGTAGCTTGGACCCTGTTCCCGATACCGGTGGGTTACTATTTTTTATATTTTTAAATGTTTTTTGTATTTTTATAGAAATATTTAAAAATGTAATTACTATGTATATATAAATGAATAAATGGAATAATAATTGGATCAACGTTGTGCAATCGTTTCGAAATGATACCAACTGATATGCCACTTGTATTCAAACGATTACAATATCCTGTGCGTTTATCATTTGCGATGTCCATCAACAAGGCCCAAGGGCACGCTTCACGTTTGTGGTGTGAATTTGGAGGAATCATGTTTTTTACATGGCCAACTTTATGTTGCGTGTTCTAGATACCCCCAGCCGTTTGTTTCTTTATGCTCAAAATGGAAAAACAAAAAATATTATTTATCTAAATGTTTTAGATCAAGATTTAAAATAGCTAGCAATTAATAAAATATTTTTATTTGAATAAATTAATTTGATGTTCCAATTACCAAATTTTTTTATTATTTCACTTTATACGTTGCGAAGCACGTACCGGGCCACCAGTAAATATATAGGAAAAGATCACGTTATGTCGTGTGAGTAAGACATTTTCTATGTTCTTACGCTCAAGTGTCGTATCTTCTTTCTTCTTCAGTCTTATAAAATTTTCCGAGAATTACAATTCACTTATGAATTCCGATGCAATTCTTAAATGAACTGCATCGGAATCGTCTCGCCGGTATCCCGACAGTAAATAAGTTTCTCATAGCTACGTAAATTCAATAGCTAACAAGCTTCCTATTATTTGCAAGGTTGCTTTTGAAAGTGTGAATTAGAATTCCTACAGCTTTGCTACCAGAAAATCCCACCCACACGCAAAAAACGTTTTGGGATCACATTCATCGTGCGTACAGCTAAGGAGAGGAATGCCCTGCCAGAGCTGATAGCTACAACCTAGGAGTCTTTAAGTCAAGAGTGGAATAAGTTACTTCTAGGCAAGCGTGCTCCATTTTCGACCACATCATCGCTTACCATCAGGTGATATAGTGGTCAAACGTGTGCCTATCAACAGTAATAGAAAACACTACATTTCTTTTTTCCTAAATTTTCGTGAATGTGGTGCACAATGAGCGCTGAACCTGAAACAATATTTGCAAATTAATCGTGCTCGTCAAACGGTAACAAATCTTTAAGCAACAATACCTTATTATCTTGTTGTTAATACCTTGTTAGGTATTAGTTCTAAGATTGTTGCTTAAAGATTTGTGTGATGCGAGTGTTCTCGAACGTTTCAAATCGATTGGCGTTCTATAAACAAAAACTAAACAATAAAATGGCTGCCGAATGAATTCTTTCCCGCGAACAAACACGGAGTCTAATATCGCTAAAAGCCCGGGCTTCGGTCCGCCGTCACGCGTCGGGCCCGAACTTTCAATATTCGTAAAAGGCCACATTTCGATAGTCGATGCCAACTATTATTTTTTTTTTGTTTAATTAAAATAAGTGTGGGAATGACTTGAAATGGGAGGCGTGTGCATTTTTTGGATTTGAAGATGGCTTTGTCCATTAGCAATATTATTCAACTATTTTCGTTCGTTCTTAATTTTTCAAACCATTAATGACGTAAGTAAATAATAATACTCCTGGGTGAATTACGGTCATAGTAGCTTATTTAAATGTACATAGAATAGCACTATTTAATGTACTAAGTACTTAGTATAGAATATTAGGTACAGTGCATACGTGTGCGTTATCACACGTGTAGGTACTCTGCTTCTTTACTCTCATAATCTGATCGGATAGCGAGTTGACAGTTTTTGCCCGACCGAATCCTGTAAGGGCAGTAATACTCATAACCATAAAACTAACGGGGTAAACAATGCTATTACAATGGAATAGTGGATGTCTAATATGTAAGTCATCATCTGCCTAGCTTTTTCCCAACTATATTGGGGTCGGCTTCCAGTCAACCCGGATTTAGTAAAATCCAGTATTTTACGTGAAGCGGCTACCTACCAGAACTCTACAACCCATTAAGAAGGTAAAATGGTACTTCTTGGCAAGACTGGAGTCAGATTTACTGGCTTCTTTCAATCGGTAACGACAGCCAAAGATCTTCAAGTGACAGCCGGGACCATTAGATTTAATTTACTGATATTAAACAGTTTACCCTTTCAGGCCACACAAAAATCCTCAGCCTAGTTTTTTTGTTTCATTGGTCTAAACTTGTGCCCCACTGCTGGGCAAAGGCCAACCAACTAACTAAGATTTTTTATGATCCTTCAAAAGACCCACGACTACTTTCAATTTAACTTAATATTATAATATCGTATCTAGTAAAAAATATGTAAAATTCAACCCCTAGAAATAGTTCCATTTTTAACTGACTTCAATAAAACGGAAGAGGTTCACAATTTGGTTGTCTTTTTTAACCGACTTCAAAAAAAGGAGGAGGTTCTCAATTCGGTTGAATTTTTTTTTTTTTTTTATGTTTTATACCTCATAACTCCGTCCGATGAAACAATTTTTTTTCAAATCGGTTCATAAATGAACCGATTTGAAAAAAAATTGTTTCATCTGAAAGGGTATACTTCTCGATTGGTTCCATTGTCACTATGTCTGATGATGGGATCCCACGAAAATCGAGGGCAACCCTCAAATTTTATAGGCATTCATGAACTTTCTAACGCAATTTAGATATTTGTGCCTGGTAATCATCATCTCATGTTGCTGAGCTGATGATGAAAGGTATAAATTAGGATCTGATGATGAGATCCCATGAAAAATATTTGTTCAGCGATACTTTAGACAATTGTCAGCCGATTTGGATGATTCTTTTTTGTTTGAAAGAGTATTTTCCTGGACTGGTCCTGTTTCAATTTGGTGAAGATCTGACGAAGAACTTCGGAGGTAGGCAACGGAACTCTTCAATAAATGATAGCAAAGGGATCGGGATTGCTGAAATCGCATGTTTTTTTAGTGTTTACACCAGTTCTTAACATCACATTGCGCCGGTACGCTATTAATGGTTACGCAGGTACCTAGGTACCACTAAAAAGTGAAAAATAAAAAACTTTTTTACAAAAAATACAACCGACTTCCAAAAACAAAACACTACAAGGTACAAAATAAATTCGGAAGAAAGAAAAAAACTTTAATTTCGGAAGTCGGTGTCAAAATACGAAAAAATAACCAAAAACACCGACTATTCATATGTTTTATTTGGAACATCTTAAGCAAAAAGCATTTTTTTTTGTTATCCTCACAAACTAACAATATAAAAATTTCTAAATGCTACTTTTATTTATTAATTTTAAATGTATAATAGTGGTAGGTAGGCGGACTCAATGCAACAAGGCAAAGAAGACCTTTAGGCTGCCTGTCCATTGACGAAGAGCGCCAAAACGGAGAGATATACGTTGTCACTGAGATTTTATAAAATTCCATTGGTTAAAATTTCTCCAGCGGAGCGGAGCGCTCCGCGTCAATGGACAGGCAGCCTTACGGTGCTTTCTCTTTCCTTTGATATAGGTATTTCGAAACTGTATATTTTACCATCCTCAAGTCTAAAATCTTTATAAAATGTATATCTGTTCAACTTAATTATTTACGTAATATTTAATTAATCCATCAATCAGTATGCTAAGATTTCATAGTTCTCAAATATTTCAGTAAAGTTAATAGTTCAAAAACAAACACGATACAAAACGATAAGCTTATAGTTCCTATTTAGTTTTCGTTATCAATATTCGTAATGGTGGCTCACGGCTTGCGTGCGACCGCCACTTACGACCATACCCTTGACGGCACGACCATCACACATCAATGTCATTGGCGTATTGATTACACTCCATTTTGTTCTGAAGCTCGTGCACATAATTGGCAGCGAGACATTTGGTAAGTATTGGAAAACTGTGGGCTGATGTCAGGGTTCTGGTTTAATATTAAGTGGGAAGATTTCAGAAGGTCCATTTCTATAGAAAACATTTCGATTGCCCGTAATGTTTATAATGTTAGTTAGTTGGTTCTTCAGTGAGATTTTGTAGGCTGCTATGGAACAGTGGCATTTTGCACACAGGTGGATCAGAAAGTTCAGAAATTTTTACTGGCTTCTGACTATCCGTAACGACTGCCAAAGATCTAGAAATGACAGCCGGGACCAACAGCTTAACGTGCTTTCCGAGGCACGAATGAAACTCGGTATGTTAAGATGGTCACCCATCCACAGAGCAACCTTGGCAAGCGTTGCTTAACCTTGAAGTTTTGAAGTTCAACCCGTGCGGCTGTTATTATCTAGCCACGAGCTTCTCCTCTCCGAATATCGAATTACGCGATCAATATTCCCATATAAATGCATAGACAAGTTACGCTTTAGCCTAATCAAAAATATCGTAATTTAAAGTAAGGACACCCGTGCACAGTAAATTTCAAACGCGATCTACGATCAAAATCACTGATCTGAAATGTGGATCGCGTTCGAAATTGACTGTGTACGTCGAAACTACCTGCCAGACGCATTTTTGAAATGACCGTGTACTAAACAAATTATCAATTTGGCCGCTATATACATTGCGGAAGTATTAGTTTAAACAAATGCTTAAGAAGACACACTTATATGTGTATAGTGAGTGTACTCCTGGTGATGAAAACTATTCTTGTTTGGATTTATTCGATGGTGACATGGCATTTGATTACGAAATATGTTTAACCTAAAATATAATAATAATAATAAAGTGACGGACGGTGCCGTAAAAGAATAATACCATCCCATCACTTCCCGTGGGTCTCGTAAGAGGCGACTAAGGTACTCGCCAGAGAATGGGCAGCAGCGTTCTCTGCTAAACTCAACACCATGCACTGCGATCGCCAACCAGCCTGCGATGCGTGGCGATTATGGCAAACCCCTCCATTTTGGGGGAGGCCTAAGTCCAGCTTAGGCCTTAGGCAAAGACCAAAGACGTCCACTACTGGTAGTGGACGTCTTTGGGCTGAAATGATGATGATGATGATGAATATATTTAATGTCACACACACAAGGAACTTTAGCAAATCAATTAACATAATGAAGAGTTAAATGCATAAACAGAGAATACAACGGAAGTGGCGTTGGGGGCGGTCACTGGGAACCGTATGTTCTTCGCAATTTTAGATAAGAGACGACTATCATTTTATGTTTGCAGGAAACCAACATTTTGGTAGATAACCATAACGGCCAAGTGTGTGTCGGCCAAGGTACAACGTAGGGTTCCGTAAATATTTGCAACGGAAACCATGAATATGATATTCATGTCCACAAAAAGCAGTTTCGTTAATTGATTCCTTCTTAAATAATGATTCCAAATTTTAATTTAAAAGTTATTTTAAGTACGCGAAAAGACATTTTATTTTTATTTTGACATTACTATGCTGTAAAAATACATTTAAAAATAGAAAATAAATACAAAAATAATATTGGTTGGTGAGGCTCGAACCATGTGCACTTTCTCGTTCAAAACAATCATTTTTGAGTATTGCTCATCCTCCATAGCACATAGCGTGATTATATATAGCTAAAGATTATTTATGCAAAACTTGAACAAAATCGGTTAAGTAGTTTTCTCGCAAATAGGAAACATACACCTTAAGATTTACTATTTTATTATATTTATAAATAGAAGATAAAAAAATTACTTGGTATACTTCAGTTTTTTATTATGAGGAAATGCGGGCTACTAGAATTTGTATGTAAAAAGTTATAATTCTACTCGTAGGTTTGGCTCTCGTCTGTTTCCTCCTCCAATATTGGATTGATTTAAAGATATTTCATAAACTGAATAAAGAGGATATAAATACTCGTACTGTGCCCCTATGTTTTCCTTGAGTTGAATCGATGATGATATTCTCGATGTTCGGGACACCGAGAATATTTCCCAACACCGATTCAACTACCCCTAAAAAACAGTAATAATCGCGTGAAGCAGCAGTGATTGGCTGTTTAAAATGTTGCGCAACCACACCTTAAAAAAACGGTCTTTTTTTACTACGGAACCCTAATAAAGTGGGGAATTTTGAAATAGGTAATGACAAGGCAATGTTATGAATTCGACTCCCACGTTTTATTTTAATATCCCAAGAGCGTTCATCAGGGTTGGACGCACCAACAGCTTTGTATTACTGAAGTGTTACAAAAAGTCTCAAGATGTGTAGAACGAACGTAGTGCTGTTGACTTTGGTAGTGTTTTACGTGGGAATGGCACACTCTTGGGGTGAGTACGGCATAGTTTTGATTTTATTTCGCTTGCCTATTATGTCCTTTTTCTAGGTCAAATCCTCCCTCACCAGCCTTATCTTCCGTCTCCAACGGACCCCGCGGTACTTTCCGCGGAATCTGTCCAATTCACTTCGTCAGTGAGGTTTGTCACGATCTCAGGTCATGGTCTAAGGGCACCAGCCTCCCCAAGCGTCCCCACAACAACCAGTCCTGCGTGTCTCAAAACCTTCACAAGGTCATCGGTCCACCTTGAGGGAGACCTTCCAACGTTGAGTCTTTTGATACGCGCCACTCCAGGACTTTTCGACACCGGATTTTTTTCAGATTTTGGCGATTATAATCCTAAAGGACTAGTTTTTGATAGTACCTACCTTCTGAAAGTTTATCATTTTATTGAAGTAATAGCAACATTACCTTTTTAGTTTTTATTTGAAAAGCTTTATCTCGAAAACTACTGCGTCTACAGAGAAAGTTCTAGTCTCATATTGTAACAAATTACGTCAGGTATAAATATCAAAATTTACTCTTTTAGGTTTATAATCACAAAAAATAGAAATTTTGGCGGTTTTTTCGATTTTTGACTAAGTTGCGTTAGGCGCTCGAGGTCACAAACTTGGATTATTCATTGGGCCAACATCATAAACAAGTCTGGAAAAAATCAAAACTACCGGATTTGACGCAAACTCTGATGTATAAAGTTAAATAAAAAAACACCAGGCAAAAGAAAATACAGAAGTCAGTTTTCAGTAATAAGTATAAGAAAATGTTATTGTTCTAAAGGAGTTATTTTTTTATGCTTTTGATGTCAGTTTTCCTCGCCTATTTCCTGTATAGTAATGAAACGCATATTGAATTGTTCCTTATGATCTCTGGATTACAGTGGCTGTAACATTGTTTACCATTGAACAGGGAAAAAAATCTCCATGCATTCAAAAGTTCATACTAGAACACAACACTTGCCGCCGTCTTGGGTACGGTTTTCCATTAAATCTGGATTTACAGTTTTTACAACACCTTTCTGGTTTAAGTGTTTTCCTTGAAAATGCCATCTTCACTTACTTAGTCTTTTAAATAAACATAGAAAATTGAAATATAAAAATAAAAATTTCATGCAATTCAAAACAAACGGTTGTCATTATTTTGACACAATGGCCGTCAATTAGTCTCAGATAGGGATGGGCTTGAGTGATTTCCTAAAACGCTACCTATTAAACAATAAGTCAATCGATTAGCTCGATTCTAGAGTAAATATAAATTATTGGTGTTACAAAAGCGGGTTTAAAAAGGTTAAGCAACGCTTGCCAAGGTTGGTCTGTGGATGGGTGACCATCTTAACATACCGAGTCTCCTCCGTGCCTCGGAAACCACGTTAAGCCATTGGTCCTGGCTGTCATTTGTAAATCTTTGGCAGTCGTTACGAATTGTCAAAAGCCAGTAAATCTGACTCCAGTCTTGCCAAGATGTACCGTGTTACCCAGTTAATGGGTTGTGGAGGTCTGGTAGGCAGCCGCTCCACGTAAAACACTGGTATTCAGCTGAATCCGGTTTGACTGGAAGCCGACCCCAATGTAGTTGGGAAAAGGCTAGGCAGATGATGATGATAACATATTGATTTGCACTCGTCTCTATTGGGTAACAATTTTTTTTTTGTATATGTCCTCCGCTGTACTTTTCTGATATTTTTTGTTGCGGAATCCAAGACAGTTGAATCGTTTCTCCAGGACTCGTCGAGCTTTTCGGGTTGCATGAAGGAGCCTCCTCGTGGGTGTTTCCTTTATGGCAAATTCAGCTTATGTGAGATGCTTAGACAATTGTATTCGTCTCGCTTTTTCTCGAAGTTCCCCACTAAAACTCTTGTATCCAAATGAAGTGCAAAAATAAAAGGAATAAGTTTAAGCAACGGCGCCACTTCCTCCCTCTTAAAGTGCAATTCACCAACATCAAAACCTTGAGACCGAGAAGCCGCAATTATTGTTTTTGACGGAATCGAAGAAACCGACCCCTTTAGAGATGTCGTACCTCAAGTACCCGGAATACTCGCTCGAGCATAAGTTTAAAAAGCAGGCCAGGGTCTGCGTGTACGTCCGTGATAACATATGCTATCATCGTCTCCGTTGCTATGAGGTCGCGGGTTTTTCTACTCTGTGGTTGTTGGTTGACACCGGCTCTAATAAAGTAATTTATGTCGGTGTTTACAGGTCGCACAGTGGAAATCAGGAGACGACAAGACTCTTTGACCATCTTACAGGGGCAGCCGAATTAGCTCAACACAAATATCCGACAGCGTAGATTGTTTTTCTGGGGGATTTTAATGCCTATCATCAGGAAACTGACCATGCCAACTGATCATTTTTTGCTCATCGCTCGTGATATTGTCTATTCTAACACATTGATATCTGTCATCTAGGTAGTCAGCAAAGAGTTTCAGCGGGGTTCCCCTTATTCCCATGGTCTCTAATTTGTTTAGGAGCATAGAAACAGACACTGTGTCAAAAGCTTTCGCTAGATCAAGGAAGACCCCCAAAGTCTGATTTCCTTTGCCAAGTTCCTCTGAGACATAATCGGTCAGGAGGTGCACCGCATCAGCTGTGGATAATTTGGCTCTAAAACCAAATTGCGTAGATGATAGCAAATTATTTTTTTCTAAATAGTTAACTAGCCTGCTATTTACATTTTTCTCAAGTATTTTGGAAATTGATGAGAGTAACGATATTGGCCTATAATTATTAACTAAGTGTTTGTTCCCAGATTTAAATATAGGTACTATAACTGCCTTTTTTAGGCATTTAGGAAAAATGCCTCCAGAAAAACAGATACGAAATATATGGGTTAAGGGAGGTACCAGGATATGCTTGAATTGTTTAAGGATCTTACTGCTAATATTATCAAATCCAACAGCACAGTCATCTTTTAGTCCACTAATAACTCGTGTTATTTCGTCTTCGTCAGTGTCCAGCAATCCGAAAGATTGTAGTGCGCGGTTATTATTCAATTCATGGGAAGGTGGTTGATGACCGTAATGCTGAGGAATCTGCTCGGCAAGAGTTTTCCCAACATTCACGAAAAAGTTATTGACATGGTTGGCTGATGAAAGAGGTGAACTATTTGTTAACAATAAACTCGAATTTGATTCACGCTGTTTAGACATATAAGTGACGTTTTTTATATGTTTCCAAAGTTGCTTGCTATTGTTTCCTGCTTTGTTTAATTCATTTTTATCGTAATTCCTTTTTAAATTCTTTATGAGAATGTTACAAAAATTTCTGTATCTTTTGTAAGTGGTTTGAATAATACTATTACCTGGGTTTCTCCTAGATGATTGATGAAGTTTGTCTCTGTATCTTATACACCGAATCAGGCCAGGAGTGATCCAAGGTTTAATATTATTAAGTTTCTTGTTTGTTGTAATAACAGTAGTGTTACGTAATATTGCTAATTGTACATGTTTTATTAAGTACGATAAAGCAAAATTTGCGTCAGCAGTATTGTAAACTGGGCTAAAGTCAAGTTTGCATAAATCATATTCGAGTTTGTTTGTATTTAATTGTGTTTTGGTCTGGGGACGATTCAGCTTAGGCAGCATTAAGTTTAGGGTTAGTAGAACAGCGCGATGGTCAGTAATTGTTGAGTTAGTAACAAGCGTAACATACGATAAACTAGATTTAATGATCATGTGATCGAGGCAGGAACCGCTATCATGTGTGGGCAAGGTGTGCGCAGGTAGAAAACCATGAAATGAATAGATGTTAAGATACTCTTGGGTCCCTGCATCGCAGTTATCAGAGTTTATGTTTATATTTATGTCACCTGTTAGTATGACATTATTGAATGAGCTTAGGTCTAGAAAAATTTGGTTTAAGGCAGCGTTAAAAGAATCCAACTTTCTAGCAGAAGGGGATCTATAAATAGCAATTATTGCTGTAGTTGTACCAATTTTGATGATCAAACAATTACTCATACAGTCTTGAAGAGTAATTTCTTCCACTGTGACCATAAATGATTCCTTTGAATAGACCACCACACCAGCATTTTGGTTGCTATTTAGCTTGGTATACAATAAGTTGTACCCTGGCATTACTGGGAGGTAATCCTGGCGATCAGATAGCCAGCACTCGGTTAGAACCATCACATCACAATCAAAATTAATTCTACTAAGAAAAATGTTGAAGCTATCGATATTCTTAAAAATACTGCGAATGTTTATAATCGGAAAGATATTGTATGCAGTCCTCAACCTGGCATGTCTTTGCATCAGGCACAAATGTGTTATCTATATCAGTAATTAAATTATTATCCATAATAGTAAAAAAAAAAAAGAATGTGAACAGTGAGATAAGTCTAAAATATAAACAAATATGTGGCGCTCTTAGGCGCCTTCATAGTCAACCGAGTTTAGGTACCTGTTTTCGGCAGCTTTTTTAGCAGGACACTCTAGGTCTCCCGTCTTGTGGTTGGCTGGTTTTTTGAAGCGGATGCACGTTGCACATCTTGGCGCAACGGCTTTTTTGGGGCAATCTTGAATGGTGTGGCCTTCTTCACCGCAGTGTCCACATGTAGGGGAAGCTACTTTGCACGTCTTAGCTGCATGACCGTACTGCTGGCATTTGTAACATCTCGTTACCAGTGTGAAATCTCGAACCGGGCAGGAAGTCCAATTTATGAATAATCTGTCCTGTGTGATGAGAGCCTTACGAATAGTTGCTGGAACTTCTATGATATAGTTACAGTTCTCTGCATCTTTTCTGACGGATTTGTGGCTTAACTTGATTGAGGTCAAAAATGTTTCTCTAGAGATAGTGGGCAGTTTGTCGGCCAAGTTTTGTTCATAAATACATTTAAAGACCTCATTTTCAGCCATAGATGCAGGGATTCCTATAACTATTATGCGTGGTTTGCGCTTTCTAGGTTCATCGACGGTGAGAGCTGACGAAGCTGATTGGACAGTTTGTTTGAGCTTTTCCATGTCTTCCTTAGTCTCCGTGCTGATTATGAGTCCTCCTTTTCCTATTTTGCGCACACTTCTGACTTTCAGTTTCATGTCGCCAGGGCAAATAATTTGTTGGACTATGTTCTTGGTTTCGTCACAGGTCTTAGAATTGTCGCTAGGAAAAATCGCCACGGAGCTAAAGGAATTTGGTCGAACAAAGCTGTTGGTCCCCTTCTTCACCATATCTGCAAACGATGTTGTTCTTGTTTCTTGCCTTGCACAGGACTCCTTAATGGTCCGGTTCATCTCCATTACGTAGTCCTTAAGGTTGCGGTCTTCATTCATTTTGTTCAGGGAGTTGTGGGTCTTATAGGCGTATTGCTTAAAGGACTGGTATTGAACCGCCATTTGCGATACTCCATGTCCAACTTTACGGCAAAGAGTGCTTATTTTTAGCTTTTGCTCAGAATTTAACTTCCCATCAGAAGCAATTGCACATACCTCATTCAAACACTGCTCAATAATGAATGAATCTCGGGAGTCGAAACTGTCTCCATTTCTTCGTTTCCTACGGCTTGGTCACGTCTAGCTGGTTGGGGCTGTGTTGGTGTAGGTGTTGGGGGAGGGCTGCGACTCGTCAACCCACTCCGGTTAAAGGGGCTGCCTTCCGTATTTCAGATTATGATACTTATATAATCAAATCAGTCCATATTTGACTAAACAGCACTTATGAATTGTATTAGTCAAACACGCTAGTGAGTACACTAAAAAAAGTAGGTCACTATTTATGCAATTGTTAATTTATTACATTTAATTAATATACATTGATGAGCACGTCTGTTTGCGTTGAGTGCAAACGATATGATGGAAATGCCGAACCAGTGGCGATTTAGCCTGATATATCCCTGTATACAAAGGCAAAGGTAGCGTACAGGATTGTAGTAGCTACCGCGGTATCAAGATCATGTGCCACACCATGAAGCTCTTCGAGCGCATCATTGACACACGGCTCCGTAGCGAGTGTACTGTCTCTGAGTGTCAATATGGTTTCCGGGCGGGTAACAGCACCATGGACGCAGTATTCGCCTTACGGAATCTGGCTGAGGCTTACAGAGAGAGAAGGAGAGTTCACCAAGGCTCGGCTCTTAGCCCGTTCTTGTTTAACGTAGTGCTCGATGTAGTTACGGCAAACATCCAAGATAAGCCCCCATGGCTAATGATGTATGACGATGACATCGCCCTCGTTAATCAGAACAAAGCCCATCTTGAGCGCAAAGTCAACATTTGGAAGGACACGCTTGAAAACGGTGGTCTGAGACTAAATGTTGCGAAGACTGAGTACATGTCCTGTGGCGGCACGGATTCAAATAGGTTCATCCGAATAGGTTCGGACCTGATCAGAAAGTCCGATACGTTCAGGTACCTTGGATCCGTGCTGCACGAGTCTGGCAACGTGGACGACGATGTCCAAGCACGTATAGGCGCGGCTTGGGCGAAGTGGCGCGAGGTAACGGGCGTTGTATGCGACCGCAAAATGCCTCCGAAGCTCAAGGGGCAGATATATAAATGCATCATACGGCCTGTCCTACTGTACGGCGGTGAATGTTGGCCAGCACTAAGCAGACACACCCAGGAGCTTCGCGTCACGGAGATGAAGATGCTGAGGTGGATGAGTGGCGTAACGCGATCCGATCGCATACGCAACTCTTTCATCAGAGGTAGTCTTGGTGTCCGTGACGTGGGGGAAAAACTGCAAGAGTGTCGTCTGCGATGGTATGGCCACATCATGCGCCGCCCTATGGAGTACGTTGGTCGGGGATGCATGAATATGGCTGTTCTTGGGGTTAGGTCCCGTGGTCGCCCTCGCAAGCGCTGGTTGGACGTCGTTAAGTCCGACATGAGAGCCAATGGCCTAACTGAGAAGGATGTTCAAGATCGGGCAAAGTGGAGGAAGCTAAGTAGGAAGGCGGACCCTGGCAATAGCCGGGATTAACGCCAGGTAGAAGAAGAAGAAGAAGTAAACACAGGCATGCCTCTTCATTGCTAAAAAGAGTCCATTTCAGCTATCTCCTACATTCCGAGGTACGCTTGTACCTGTTACCGACCGCCTAGAGCTTTCGGGTATGGAGTTGACGTCTAATCTCAACTTTAGTTGAAATATCGAGTCAAAAGCTCAGACTGCAGCCAATAAACTAAGCATCCTAAATAGAGTAAAGCGATACTTCACATCTGAACAGCTTCTGAGCCTGTATATAGCACAAGTCCTATCCTTTATGGAGTATTACAGCCACTTATGGGATGGCTCAGCAAAATACCAGCTTGCTGCATTGGACTCGGTGGAAGGCAGAGCAAAAGGGCTTATAGGTGATGAGACGTTGGTGGCTCAGCTTCACGGCCTAGCTCACCGGCGTAGTGTTGCTTGCCTGTCGGTCTTCTGTAAACTGTACTTTAGAGAGTGTGCGCAAGAACTCCACGACCTGATCCCACCATCGCCCTTTTACTACCGAAATACCAAACGTATGGCGGGATACCATCCGTACTTGGTCGATATACCGTCTAGTCCTACCCAGCGCTTCTCTTCCACATTTATTATGCGCACAGCTAAGGTCTGGAACTCTCTGCTGGCTTCTGTCTTCCCGTCCACATGCAAAGTTGATTCGATAGAGGGGCTTTCCTTTAAACTGCCTATACTAGGTACCATTTTCAAGCTCTGTACCAAAAATAAATTAAATAGGAGCAGTAGTTTAGTCGCAAATGATTTTAAAAGTTTTTGCACCGTTTGAATACGATGTATCTTTTCTAACAGCTGAGTAT
Organism: Lacanobia oleracea; assembly: GCA_950371165.1. Classification (NCBI taxonomy): domain Eukaryota; kingdom Metazoa; phylum Arthropoda; class Insecta; order Lepidoptera; family Noctuidae; genus Lacanobia; species Lacanobia oleracea. The sequence goes on along the minus strand of OX493391.1, from coordinate 19,297,440 downwards.
GTCTAAGCATAGGTCATGCACCTTACAACCCACCGTAAGCGTGAGCCTGTGGACGGCGAGCATTGGGTGGCTCGCCGTCTGATCAGAACCAGGCCCGGGTGGACGGCGCGCTGTGTTCCACGCGTGCCTCAAAGAGCTGTCAGCGTAAGAGACGGGGCCCGCTAGGGCCAGTGCCTGCTGGGGCTGCGGACTTCGTTCCGTTCTGCGCACTGGGAGGAACGCGGATGGGTTTTAGTCAATAAGAGTTTGACACTCCCTTCTGCTTCACCCAAAGCGGAAGGAGTCATTTGATGATTTCCCATCCTTAAAAAAAAAAATGCACCTTACAACGATAAATCTACGATGCGTTGTTGCGGCTCTGACGCATGTCGAAGGACATTCACTAAAAATTGGCAATGAAAACAAGGAAGCAATAAATACACACACACTTGCACTTTCACTACGAAAGCGACCAACATAGCGCGAGTGAAAGAAACAGAAATAGGTCAGTTTGTTGCATCCTAGTTTTTCGCGATCGGTAAGTGGGGCCTCTAAAAAACTTGTTTTTTCAGTGCGCCGACGCTGTCCTTTCGGAACGTACGATTTGTCAAATTCGCGCGCTAACAATAACTGTGATTTTGTTTTGTTATTGTGATAGGACATTAAATAAGTTTAAGACAGTAATTCTTATTTTTATAGTGACAGGACACGTAACTTTGGATTATTATTATTTAGTATTAGTGTTTTTTTTTTGTGATTGACTGTTTTTAAGGTGGTAGGACACGTAATTAAACTTTGGTTGTGTGTGTGTGTGTGTAATTAAAGTGTTAAACAATGCCTCGTGTAACTTACACGGCGTCAGAATGCCGTGGAAACGCAGCTTTAGCTCTGCGAACGTGCAGAGAAAGGTATGGTGACAGCCGCAATTGCCCAGTGCTTGGCGACGGACAGTGATTTAATTACAAAAATAAATAACAATATTCTCCGTCAGTATAATTTGTGCATTAATGTGAATGGAGGACACATCGTGAATTTAAAAATTTAGTGTTTTTTTGTGTGCGTACTTCAAAACCTTACCAAACATAAAAGCCAGCGCGAGTGGAGGCCTAAGTCGCCGGCCGCCACACCGCCCCGGCCCCCGCCTCGACACGAGATACCGCGTTGCCACTGTGTTACGGTCAGTGTAATTTATTTACAAAGGGTGTTTGCGTTTTATTCTGATTTGTAAGCTATGTTTGTTTGACAAAAAAATGTTCTCATTTTTGGCGCTTTTTATTTTTGTAACGTATCGAATTAATACTAAACACGAATAGTATACGTAGTGTAATTTAATGCCCCTCTGTCGTATCAACTCTGTATAACCCGTCTGCCTTCAAAGCAAGAGTGAACAAGCATCTTCTGGGCACGCTCGCTCCATCATAGACCTCATATATCGCTTTCCATTAGGCGTGATTGTTGTCAAGAGCAAGCCCATTACTAATTAAAAAAAAACATCATTGGTTTTGTGTTTTTATACGATTTGCGTAAGCAATAAAATCGATAGCCTGACCGTTAGTAATTGATCAACACTGATTAGATGACAAGCGTAAAATACAAATAAATAGGAAGTAATAGAAAACTACATTTGGTTTAACGTTGATTTTTAATATTTTACAAGAGTAAAGTACCTTAAAACCGAGTTAAAATAGTTGTAAACTTGCAACAACAACAACAATTCAAAGCTATTTTTTTACTTCTTGTTAAAATTTATTGGGTCGGGGTGGTAACACCCCAAACTTTTTTTTCTTCCTGCAGCGCTTCACTACATGCAGTTTTCCGATATTGACGAACATAACTGGTAGTCATTTACAAAAAGGCAGCCGCGCGATTGTTTTTTGTATGGATTAACAAAGCAGTGCGACAGTTGCGCTGCTGTCGTGCGGCACATTGTGGGTTATTTATTAAAATTATTTATGGAACACGATTTATTTCAGACATTGCCGTATCCCTAGGAAACCGACTAGAATTTTATACCAACGGCATCAAAACGGACACCGTACATTTCAAGTCCCATAACCTCACAGTAATAACTTATGATGAGGTACACAACATGATGCTGTTCGTCGACAAACATGATGACTACAACGCTATATGTGGCTATCACTTAGAGTCTACGGACATCAGATGTTTCGTCAAAAGAACCGGTAGCAACATACAAGATATCGCCTTCGACCCAGCCACAGAGTTGCTCTTCTTTACCGATACTAAAGGTGGAAGTATTAATTCGATTTCATTAAAGGATCAAGAGACAAAAGACATTGGTTATAGAAATCATAAAATCTGGCTCGATATGAATGACCGGACTATCAAAAATATCGCCGTGGATAGTTGTAGAGGGTAAGTTTACGAAAAGATGATGTTTTGAATGGTTTTGAAAAGGTTTGCAACAAAGCTGTTTAATTTTATTGCGGTGTTTTATTTACAGATACATTTACTGGACTAACACGTATATATACACAGGTGTGAACATGGAAAGAGCTCGATTTGATGGATCCGAGAGAGAGGTCGTATACAAATGGTTGCCAGTGTACAGTTTTGCCATTGACCCACAAACACATACAAACTACTATATTGATGGTGCGGCATGGCTGCAGTCTGCTCATTATAGGAAAGTAGATTTGAGAGAAAAATACTTGAATGCAGACAAATCTGAAATGTTGTTGATTCATAATAATAATGCTTTGTATTTTTATGTACCATCTGAGTTGACAGTCTCTAACGATTACATCTACTGGATGAATAGCAGTAACAGTTATTCAATAATTTTGCAAGTTCCAAAAAAAACAAACTACAAAGTAATACCTAAAGGTATTATTACGTTCTATAGGGAAAAACCACTCGGTATAGCCGCCAACTACAGAATTAGGGAACAAGTTCAGGGACTTCAAGATTGTGAAGCACTGTCGAATCTGATACCAACAACTATAACAACCGAAAAATCTGTCAATATTGAACAGACCGAACAGAAGAAACCAACTACAAAAACATATCAGACAACAGAAGCGCAACAGATAACAGAAGTCAAATTCACTTGTGTCCATGGGCTGCCTGTTTGCAAATGCATTCCTGGTTACACTGGAGAGCGATGCAACGTTTCAGTATGTGAGGACTATTGTATGCAAGGTTCTTGCAGTTTCAATAATGACGGAATTCCTAAATGCAGGTAAAACATGTTTTTTTTTTTCAAATCTGCTTAATTTTTGAAGTGTAGAGTAGTCTTATAAATTAACTTATTTGACATTTTCTTGATTTCAGATGCAATGTAGGTTATTTCGGGGAGAGATGTGAACTCAACTCGTGTAATGGTTATTGTTTAAATGATGGTAATTGTTCCTTTAACGAGAAAAATGAACCGGTCTGTCAATGTAAAGGACATTATGTAGGTGATAGATGCGAGGTATCACGCTGTCTGAACTATTGTTTGGAAGGCAGTTGTGGTTTCAATAATAAGGGCGATCCTGAATGCAGGTAAAACCAATCAATCAATTGCAATCTGCTCCTGGTGTCCTTATTCTTGTAAATAATTAAAAATTGGCTCATTCAACATAATTATCATTTCAGATGTAATGCTGGCTATTCCGGAGGAAGATGTGAAGTCAACGTGTGTAATGGCTACTGCCTGAACAATGGTGAATGTACATTGAACGAAGAGGATGAGCCTGTCTGTGAATGTGATGGAAACCACGAGGGAATAAGATGTGAATCTGTTAAAAACGACCTCCCTGTCACCTGTTAGTGAAAATTTTAGAGTAATAATTTCGCTTTCTATCCGTTTTTCCTTAGCATTGAAAAAATACAGTGTTTGTTGAAATCTTCGTTTATTTACCTATGAAATTGAGTTTCACCGCCATTTTAATCGGAGACTGTTAGTACTATAACCGAACGCAAAAATGACTTTGATTTTCATGTTTTTGGAAAAATATCTAAATTACTATTAGATACCTGTTTTATTGCTCACTACACTTAAGTCAATTCACAATTTACTACTTAGTTTATTTCAACTACATGACCGGACCCTTGGCGTAAAGGACTAAATGCTCGACTGTTTTTGAAGATTTAAAAAAAATTAAGTGTAAGGTATAAAGTTTTCGGTCGCAATTCATAATACAGTGTTAGTTTTTAATTATGAAAGAGGCTTTTTAGCTTAAATAATCATCCTAGTTCTGTTACGCAATAATTTTTTTAAACACAACATGCGTGTGACAAATAACTGTTTCTTCCTTTTGTTTAAATGGCAAATGCTTAATATTTTTATTCACTAACATAGTTTAAGTATATCCTACTAATGCTATTGTTTATACACATTTTAGTTAAGTTTTTGATTGTATATGAAGGTATGTATCTATGCTTGTCGGTTTATGACTAAAAATAATTTTCTTTCTCTTTCAATAAAATTAATATTCCAACCTAATGTTGTTTTATTTTCGTAAACATTATATCATCATCATCATTTCAGCGAATATCCGTCCACTGCCGAACGTAAGCCTTCCCCAAGCGCCAACCATCGGGATGGTTGGCGCTCTTTGTCCTGAGCTCCGTCAACCGTCTGTCCGTTAGCAGACATGGCCGGCCCACTTCCACTTCAGCGTGCTGATCCTACGCGCAATATCGGTGACTTTAGTTATCTGGCGAATGACTTCGTTGCGAATTCTATCCACCAGAGAAACTCTGTGCATTGTTCTCTCCATTTCACGCTGAGCAACCTTGATTTGTGAACCAGGCCTATGGTGAGTGTCCAAGTTTCGGCTCCGTAATTCATAACGGGTAGGTTAAAGACCCTGGTCTTAAGGGATTATGGGATCGACGATTCAAAGATATGACGCAGTATCCCGAATGCCGCTAAGCCCAAACGAATTCTTCTGGTCGCCTCCTTCTCAAAAAAGAGTACATACTTTACATTATTCAGTACTTATTGCATATAATTTTCAAAAGACAAAGTTTGAATGTCAAACTTTATGGGTATTTTATAAAAATGGTTTCTTTAAAATCTATTTCATACGAGTATAATAAAATAGTAAATCTTAAGCTTATGCCAAATTATTAAAAAATAGTTTTCTCGCCAATTGGAAACATACAGTTTCCTATTTTATCACGTTATGTGCTATGGTTGATGAGCAATACTCAAAAATGTCTGTTTTGAACGAGAAAGTGCACATGGTTCGAGCCTAACGAACTGATAATTATTTTGGTATTTATTTTCTTTTTTTAAATGTATTTTTACACCATAAGAATGTCAAAATAAAAATAAAATGGGTTTTCGCGTACTTAAAATAACATTTAAATTAATATTCGACATTTTTCCCATTAGTTTAGCGAGGAATTGTAATAAAAAGCCACTATATTTTACAAAATTGCAGATATTTATGGGTCTAACCTTAGCAATGTTTATCATCACGCTATACTTTCAAGGAGCTAAGCAGCGAAAAACCATGACATAAATAAGATTGTTTATTTCAATCAATTGTTAACAGTAGTCATAGACCGTCGGTTAAAAGACTGCCCGCATATAGAATTGGTGCGGGTTCGAATCTCTACAGTCGTAATAGTTTTTGGATTTTATTTAACTTATACATTTCCTTACTTTTATGATTCCTATTTTCACTTAATATTTTGAAATATATGTATATAACATGTTATTGTTGTATTTCGGATATTTTTTTAGCATTTATCCAAGTATGCCAAATATTATACCAGACTCTTAAAGTAAAAATAACAGAACCTTTTTTCTCTTTATCTGTATTCTGTTTTGTTCGTATCACGTTAAACAAGTACAAAACCAATGTAGCTAAGTTTTACACATAAACCTGATAGCAATTGTAGCAATTTACTAGAAGAAATCAACACACAGCACGCATGCAGTGCCATCTATTGACCGAAATATTACTATTGACAGCATGAGAGTTACATCAGATTTTTTATGAATTTATTACTTTTACAACGTCTTAAAAAAGTAATTCTTTAATACCTTAAAAAAATCGTTAAGAATGCACAACATATTTCTATTAATAAAAATTAAAACAAACTCCGAGTTTATATTTTAACAGTTCAACTACATATTCATTTTTGAACTGCGGTATTAAGATTAGAATATTGGTCAACAGGCGCGCGCTCACATCTTAGCAGATGTGAGCGCGCGCCTGTTAACAGTAGCTTTGCTAAAGTTGCCCAATACTTGGCCTATACGGGCTTGGAGCCAAGAGTCACGTAATATAGCTTTAAGCTACTGTATAACAATTTGGGGAGGTGCACCTAAAACCACTCTCCTTGAACTAGAGAGAGCCCAGAGAGTTATCTTAAAAGTCTCTAATTTTCTTCCATACCGTTATCCCACAGATCTGCTATACAAGTAATCAAAAATCCTAACAGTACGCCAACTATTTATTTTGAACACCCTACTAAAACAACATTCCTAACTCACCTATCACCCATCAATAGCACATAGTAAGCAAAGATATAATTCCGTAAGTCGCAATCATTCTCCCTATTCGACTGTATTTTCTAAACGTAAAACCTATTGATTTTCTTGTATTTTATTTCTTAATTTATTAGGAGGTTTATTAGTTTTATTTATTTATGTTTCAAGAATAGCTTCAGTTAACACACGCACCCCCCCACACACCACCCTCTCACACGTACTCTCACACATACACACGGAACACATCTTACTCACGTTTACAATACAAATATTTACTAATATTACTAACTTGGAGTGTTAGTAATGTTAGTAAATATTTGTAACCATTTAATTTTGTTTTCTATTCGTTTGTTTTAAGAATGGTTTTTATTTGCTTTTTTAAATACTGGCGAAGTCCCACGATAAAGGAGTCGAATTGCATTAGCTTCTATGTTTTAAAAACAAAATGGTTTCGATTTGCGTGAGTTCGCTCCGCCAAACCTGAGAAACATCCAGGATACATCTATGCATTTAGGCGGAGCTAGGCTAGCTTTCTTAGCGAAGACTTACTGTGAATTGGAGTTTAACATGGTGTGGAAAGCGGAGTCTCTACTCTACTCTAATCTCTCCATTGCAGGGGTAGACTTCTCTTCTGGTTGGTTTGCCATGGCCAACTTTATGTAGCTCTAACGCTGGTTAACAACCCTTTTTAGGGTTCCGTATCCGAAAGGTAACCAATGAAACCCTATTGCTAAGCCTCCGCTGTCCGTCCATCTGTTTATCAGCGGGCTGTATCTCAAGAACCGGACCTTTTACTGACTGGGATGGAGCAAGGGAGAGAGCGGAACAATCACTTCGTTTTGTGATGGAGTAGCTCTCCGAAAACATATTAACCTTGAACCAGGCAAAAACCAGGGTTATAAGAGTTTCCTTGCCTAACACCATATCTCCACCACAGGGGTCAGAACAAATCAAAGCCCATATCTGCTCAGGTGACTTCTCAAATTGTAAGTGTCCATCTCTGTCTCTGGTTCCAGATATTAAATATCTAGGAGTCAATATCGATAACAAACTAAGCTGGCAACCGCACATCGAAGCCCTTTGCACTCGGATCAGAAGGTATAATTTATATGTTTAAAGAACTTAGGCACTCCGTAGATCATAAGACAGCCATGCTCGTTTATCAGAGCCTTTGTCAGTCAATTGTATTGTACTGTTTGCCAGTTTGGGGTGGGACCTACAAATCCTCAATACTTAAAGTGGAAAGAGCGCAAAGGGCGATCTTGAAGGTCATGTTCTTTAAGCGTAGGGATTTCTCGACTAAGGAACTTTAATCAGAAGCAGAAGTCTTGACCGTGAGACAGCTCTTTGTGCTCCGCGCTGTGCTTCGGAAACACTCCATGCTGAATCTAGACATGGACAGGCTAAAAAGACGCAGAGGGCTTCCCGTATGCGACACAGTACAGTGCCGTTCAAAGTTTGACAGCCGTCAGTATCTGGCAACTAGCTCCCGACTCTATAATAATGTAACGATGACAAAATCGAATGACTCGAACGATATTCCTATATAAGTGCGTAGACAAGTTGCGCTGTAGCTTAATAAACAAAAATATAGTAATTTAAAGATGTACCTATACATCGTGTTTGGCCACCATCGTTTTAATAAGTTGCGATTTTCTAAGTGAGTAGGGAAGATGTTGCAATTTTGGCAATCGCATTGAGCACAATAGTGATCTGGTTGAGCATGTGTCTCTTTATGATATATAGTAGGGGCAACTTTTGCTACTTTATGAAACAATAACGTACACATCAAAAAAAGTTAGTGATCACTAGCATAAGCTATAAATAAAATATTTATAGCTTATGCTAGTATAAATATTTTATAAAAATTTAACCCGAAAAATGTCTTGCTATGTGTTTTCTTTAAATAGAAAAACCCTGTTTGAAATAAAAAAATAAAAATATTTTTTATGAACAAAAATTGAGTAATTATACCAGGAAGGTACCAGGAATTTGATAGAAAGAAAAATACTGTTTAACCAAACTTAAACAACAATTTATTAATAAAAGGTTTATTAATTAATATAATATAACTCCTCCCCTGGCTCGAATACATGCGGAGATAATTCTGGGCATGCTAAGGATCAAGTTATCCAGCATTTCTTGGGGTAACCTGTCTCATTCTTAAATAGCGGCTTCCCTGAGATCTGGCACCAAATAGCTCGCTTAAGAGTATCTCACGCGTGCTCTATTGGGTCTAAGTCAGGCGAGCCGGTAGGCTAGTCTAACCTTGTGATATCATATTCTTCGAGAGCAGCATTGATTTGTTGAGCTCGATGTGCGGGCGCATTATCGTCGACCAGTACAAATTGGTGCCCATGGTTGACTCGGAATGTTCTAAAAATTCCATCAATAGCAACTGCTTTATACATGTCTGATGTCATGAAGTCTCGAAACGGGATCAAAGGCATTCTAGCTCCAATCATAATACCACCCCAAAAGCACACTGATTTTCCGCCTTGCTGAACTGTTCCAGTGGCAGTTCTTTGCCTTTCATGGTCTTCTGGTCTTCTCCAGACACGGACACGTCGGTTATCTGGTTGAGTACTGATTCGTGATTCGTCAACGAAGATACAGTTTTGCCAAATGTTTTCTTCTTCATTTTGCCGAAATATCCGTCGTTGACGTTGCCGAGAATTCAGAGGCGCTCGCCAAGACCTCAGTGCTTGTAATCCAGCCTGGTGCAAGCAATTCCGAATGGTCTGAGTGCTAACTTTAAGCCGAGAGGCGGCCCGAACTTCTGCTTTTATTTTAGTAGCGTTGATAGTTGGGTCACGGGCTGCCAGCAATCTAATATAGCGCCTTTGGGCAGCAGTCCAAACAGTTGGGCAACTACTATGGGGTCGGTCAGCTAAATTACCCATTCCGTGGTACCTCTGCAACGTGGTCACGACACAGGATTGGGTTATAGCAACTCTGCGTGCTATTTCTCTCGTGGTGTATCTTTCATCCCTCAAACTACTACTATTCTTGCTCGTAAAACTTCTGATAATACTCTTGGCATTTAAAAAAGAAAATATTTTAAATCCATTAAAATTGACTAAATCAGAATTCTGAATGAACGTTATCTAGGACTGAAAGCCTTTTTGTATGAAAAAACAATTGAACTGTTTTATATTCTAATTTTAAATTTTCAAATAAAAAATAAAAAAGAAGGAGAATAATAATCTATCGTAACAAAAAAGTTTTTGATTTTTCAGAGTGATCGCAAACTTTTTTGATTTCATGAAAATTGCAATGTACAAAATTACTTTCACCGACTTCCGAAACTTAACCTTTTTTCACTTTGTGGTGTTTGTTTTGATATTTATCTTTACTAGAAATAAAAATCTGGATCGTGTCAAACAGTCTTGAAGCTAGTTGCGTTGTACTGACTATTTAAGTTAGTTGAAATAGGTTTATTTGCAACTAGCTTTTAACACGGCTTCGCCCATGTGTCCTGGCCATTCAGTTTGTCGGAATGCAAGTTAGTCTGTAAATAGATCAGTGGTCTTACTGAAATGACCGTTCAATAAACAAATATAGTATATACCGCTTTGTATGATAAACAAATGCTTATGGACAAAACATACCCTCGTATGTGTGTAGTGAGTGTACTCCAGTCGTTAAAAAATATTCTTATACATTTGATTACGAAGTATTGTTATAACTGAAGTATGATAATAATAATATGTTTATTGTCACACACACAAGGAATTACAAATAAACAATTAACACAATGAAGAGTAAAACTGAAAAACAAAGAGACAACGGAAGTGGTATTGGGAGCGATCATTGGAAATAACCGTACGTTATTCGCAATTTTGATAAGAGACGACGATCATTTCATGTTTAACGGAAACTGACGCTTTGGTAGATAACAAAAATGGCCAAGTGTGTGTCGGCCAAGGTAAAACGCAGGGTTCCGTAAATATCTGCAACGGAAACCATGAATAAATTCATGTCCACAAATAGCATCGAACTTCTGCCGCCCCTCACTACCACCACTGCTGAGACCTGACGGGACGCTTGCCCACTCCGCTGAGGAGAAAGCGAATTTGTTTGCTTCCTTGTTTGCGGAATCTTCGCGTCTGGATCCTGGTGGCGCGAGACCCCCTGCTTCTCCTGGTGGATGCGAGTCGAGCATGTCGAACATTCGCATTCATCAGAAGGAAGTCCGTAGGGTACTGCGTAACCTAGACGTGAACAAGGCTAGTGGCCCCGACGGGATACCGGCAATTGATCTGAAAACTTGTGCGCCTGAGTTGTCTCCGATCTTGACACGCCTATTTCGCCTTTCGTTTGAGACTGGAAAAGTGCCGAGGGCTTGGAAGCAAGCTAACGTGCAACCCGTGCCCAAGAAGGGTAGTCGTGCTGACCCGTCGAATTATAGTAACAATAACGTCCATACTCTGTAACGTCCATACTCTGTAAGACTATGGAACGCGTGCTGAATCATAAGCTCCTGGCGTACCTAGAAACGAATGATATCCTTAGTGACCGACAATACGGGTTCCGCCGAAATCGGTAAACTGGGGATCTTCTAGCGTATGCCATTCACATCTGGAGTGAAGCCATAGAGAAGCACGGGGAGGCACTAGCGGTCTCCCTTGACATCTCGAAGGCCTTCGACAGGGTCTGGCACGATAGCCTTATAAGTAAGCTTCCTTCCTTCGGTCTGCCCGCCGGTTTGTGTGATTGGATCGCAGATTTCCTGAGGGACCGGTCTATCCGAGTGGTTATAGATGGCTGCTCGTCTGGACTGCTGGATATTAATGCCGGGGTTCCTCAGGGGTCGGTGCTTTCGGCAACACTCTTCTTGCTGCATATTAATGATCTGCTTAAACCCGGTACCTTTGGGTATGCAGACGACAGCACTGTTGCTGAGAGATATGTGTCCGACGCACGAGCTGGTGGTGGCTGGTGGTGGTGGTGGTGGTGTGGTGGTGGTGGTGGTGGTGGTGCTGGTGGTGGGTCGCAGATCCGGTCTCTCCGGGAGGCTATGGTTGAGCGCTTGAATGTGTCCTTACAGGCTGTCTCTGAATGGGGTGATGCCAATCTGGTCAAGTTCAATGCTGCTAAGACCCAAGCGTGTCTATTTTCCGCCAAAAGGAGCCAATTCCACCCAGCTCCATCTTTCCGAGGTGCAACAGTGCCGATAACCGACCAACTTGAACTTCTTGGGGTTACATTAACATCTACTCTCAATTTTGGCCCTTTCATAGAGGCAAACGCTCAAGTGGCTGCAAGAAAGTTGGGGATCCTAGCAAAGGTTAGACGGTACTTCACGCCGGAACAACTGCTCAAACTCTATCAAGCGCAAGTTCGATCGTGTATGGAATACTGCTCTCATCTTTGGGACGGATCAAATTCAAATTCAAAATTCAAAGCATTTTATTTCAAATAAACCATTCACAGGCACTTTTGAAACGTCAAGGTCGGTCAGTCAAAAACATGGAAGCTATTTGCACGTTCCAAAGCGTAGATCTCTATGGAGAAGAACGTGCAAGAAACTCCACGGACACTCTTTTAAATCATGTTCTGTTTTACAACATTCCAAGTTACATATACTTTTTGCTTCTGCATGTGAGGACAATGCAAAGGAAAAAAAAGGGCTTATTATAAGAATTTTAAATATAAAGATTAAAATAAGCCAATGGCAGTTAAGAGATGACCAGTCTCAACCGACTGCGCCTGTTCACGAACATGACGCGTGAATCGGCACCTTTCAGCTCAACCATTTCGAAGGGAACCGAATGCTCAAACCCACGCGCCGCCATCAGCGAGACATTTGTGTGAGCATGACATGCTCTCAACCACCATGCTCGTTCATGTCCAACAAGTAAAACTATAACTACTCACATAAAATGTAAATGGTTTCATGGTACTCACATTTACAAAATTTGAATAATATGCTTCTACTTTACACAAAACTATGGTTGTCAATGACCAAATAATGAAAAATAAATTAATAAAGAGAACGATTAAGTTCTTACATTAAAAATAATAAATAAGTAATTAATATAATAATATAATTTGTATGTATATAAGAATAAATAAACGAAATAATGTAAGAACCTCTAAAAGGAGCGAGCATCTCTTCCAAATATAAAAACATAAAACCTAAAAAGTGGACCCAAGCACCTGTGACTGTGGAGCAGGACCAGCATTTAGCCAAGCGTTTTTATCGAGGATATAATCTTCCAGTTTATAATACGCTTGTCTACATAGTGTGCGTTTTATGCATGCTTTAAATTTTCTCTCATTCAGTTCGAGAATATCAACTGGTATTTTATTATAAAATTTAATACAGTACCCCATAAAAGAAGTGTGTACTTTGGCCAATCTGAATCGGGGTTGATCTAATTTGTTCCTATTTCTAGTATTAATCAGATACCAGCTACCAGATACCAGCTTGATGCCCTTGAGTCAATTGAGAAACGAGCCAAGAGGATCATTGGCAATGAGAAGCTCGTCGCTACAAAGCTCCAAAGTCTTGAGCATCGACGACGAGTTGCTAGCTTGTCGGTTTTTTACCGGTTGCATTTTGGGGAATGTGCGACGGAATTGCATAATTTAATTCCGCCAAGCCCTTTCCATCATCGGACCACAAGACGAACGGCGATGCGCCACCGGTACATGGTGGACATCCCATCCACACGCACAAAACGTTTTGGGAACACATTCATAATGCGTATAGCTAAGGAGTGGAATTCCCTGTCGGAGTCTGTGTTTCCCGATAGCTACAACCTGGGAGTCTTTAAGTCAAGAGTGAATAGGTTACTTCTAGGCAAGCGTGCTCCATCTTTGACCACATCATCGCTTACCATCAGGTGAGATGGTGGTCAAGCGCGTGCCTATTAATAGTAAAAAAAAAAGGCAAAGTTTCGTTTCGCCTTCTTAAATTATGATTCCATTGTGACCATTTTTGGCATGTTGACGATTGATCCTCTATTCCTAATTCGTAAAGGAAAACGTTAAATTATAGTCGTAGTAGGTACATATTGGGCGGCGGCGATCTCTCACATCCGGCCCTGGTTCAGGCCATGGTTCGGAGCGAGGAGACATGGGAAGCGGTCACTTCCTTCTGCGAAGCAGTAATGCTAGCAAAGGAGGAAGCCGAACGGGTGAGAGAGAGGGAAACCTCACGCCCCAGTCGCCGCAACAGAAGAAGACGCCCCAGGCGTCGCGAGTCGCAGGGCGATTCTCGGCCACCATAGGCGCGGGCCTGCGGACGGCGAGCTTTGGGTGGCTTGCCGTCTGATCAGAACCAGGCCCGGGTCGACGGCGCGCTGTGTTCCACGCGCGCCTCTTAGAACTGTCAGCACAAAAGTCGAGGCCCGCTAGGGCCAGTGCCTGCTAGGGTTGCGGACTTCGTTCGAAAGAGGCACCGTATCCTGGAACACAAAGGGCATGGAGGAACACGGATGGGTTTCAGTCAGTAAGAGTCTGACACTCCCTTCTGCTTCACCCAAAGCAGGAAGAGTCATTTTGATGATTTCCCATCCTTCAAAAAAAAAAATAGTAGGTACATATTACCTTACGTAAGTCATGACCATGTACGAGTACAAACAGTGGGGTAAAGGTAGATGTGTGAAACGCAAAGGGCATTTGAAGAAACACTTATGGGTTATAGTCAGTAATAGTCTGACACTCCTTCTTACTACGCCCGGAGCTGGAGAAGCCATTGGATGTTCTATTCACCAACTTAAAAGATGTTTTATTAACTGAATAAGAAGGATATATGCTGTGCCCCTATGTTTTCCTTTACGATATACTAGCTGCTGCCCGTGACTTTGTTCGTGACATATACGCGAAAGCATAAAAAAGGGCAAAAGCTTAATTATCTCCCTTTGTAATATCGCTAAGATAAGATATGCAATCAGTCATTATCTAAAATTGCTTGACCTCTCTTTTTAGGAGTAGAGTAGATACTCCGTTATCCGCACTTACACTCTCATTCGGTCTATAGCGCGTAAGTGTTCTGGCTAAGTTAGCTAGCCTAGCTCCGCCTAAATGATCAAAAACTTCCTGGGTGTTCCACTGGTTTTGCGGAGCGACCTCAACGCTCCAAGGATTTGATCACGTTTGGAGTGGAAGTAGGCGACTTCTCGATTCTCGATTTCTCGGCGTCGAAGCATCATCTGTAAATTGAACTGTCTATGGCGCCTTTGCTGTAGAAAGTTTTTTTATTATTCGGAAGGTATTTTTGCTTAGGCTGATAAGTCGTTTAGAGTCGCGTGCATAGGTTTGACTGCCTGCAATTTGTATCTCGTGACCATTGGTTCTCATGATGTTTAGTTGATCTCTGGCAAATCATGTACGAAACTGTAACCACCTTCTTGATTGTGGTGTGTTGTACTCAACAATTTTTAATAGTATTCGTATAATTATGCGCATTTGAGTGGCCTTCTTCTTTTTCATCGTTTCCTCACTACTGAGGATCGCGACCTTATACATCGCATTTCCAAGCCATTCAGTCTTCTGCAGTGGAGATTGCTCTGTAGTGCTTCTTTCAACAGCTTTCTTTATGGTGTCGGACCATAAAGAAGACCATATGTTTGCTTGCCGTAACGTATTGATATTAAATTGCGCTATAAAAATGGTGCTTTTTTTTTTAAACCACAAAGTTAAGAAACTACTTTATTTATTTCAAACCAAGGCCTGCAGTCGCGATATAGATAACGATCGTGTAGCGACCGAATTTGGTCGTTAAGTCCTAAGCCCACCCGTATACAGTAAAATTTGAATGCGATCCACGGATCATACCATTGGTTTTGACTGTGGAATGCGTTCGAGATTGACTGTGTACGGGTGAATTTAACGTATTCGGTCGCTAGGCAATCGGTAAGTATGTCGAGACTTCCAGGAACGTAAATCGTTAAGTTAACCGAGCTACTTCAACTGTTTTTGCAACTCTTCTATCATGGGACTTCGCCACCTGCTCGAGGGTGATAATACGTTACCCTTGGCTCCAACCTCGTATAGGTCCAGTATTGGGCAACTAAAGTAAACCTTGGTTGGTTTGACAAGACCTCTGGCTTCGGGCCCGTAAAGGTTCATTCTTCTTCTTTTCAATCGATGGTTGACTCTTTAATACTCTTTATACTGTTTTGGCCCAGTAGGTGGCTACGTTAATTGCAACATCGGTGGCATTCATTAATGGGCAACTAAAGTAAACCTTGGTTGGTTTGACAAGACCTCTGGCTTCGGGCCCGTAAAGGTTCATTCTTCTTCTTTTCAATCGATGGTTGACTCTTTAATACTCTTTATACTGTTTTGGCCCAGTATGCTGTAAAAAAGTACTATTTGGGTCAATAGATGGCATTGCGCATCTTTAATACGTAGAAGTTGATTGCATCTACATTGCCACAAATTCCTACCAGGTTTATTATGTAAAAGTTATCTACTTTGATTTTGTACTTTTTATCGTGATGTGAACCAAATATAATACAGAAAATAGCACATCCTTTTCCACACTTTTTTAAACATACACACAAACGAAGTTGCGGCCAGCAAAAATATTAGAAAGCAGGTACATAAAAAAGTAAAAAAATAATTCAACAAAAAATATTCAAAAAGAGTTGCGAAAACTGGGGTTTCAACTTACTCCTAATCATTCTGAAAGCAGTCATTGTACCGCCAGGTCTATGAATTAAGCTGACGTTCGGATTAAATAACCGATGTTATAATATGTTATGGTTTTAGACTGCGTAGCTCCCCAAACATATAGCGTGATGATTATAATTTTTAAGAATATGTTTTTAAGGGCTAGTGTTATGAAAAATTGTAAGTTAACAAAACTGGTCGAAAAACGATGATGCAACATTTTTTTTAATGGCGGGAAACAAAGGAAGCAAAGACAGCAATAACACGACGATTTGCTCGAAAACAGTAGTAGCCGATGTGAGCAACAAGACTATCAGGATGAAATGGGATTGGATAGGTAGTCTAGAATGAAACAGGAAAGATGCACCTGAGTCGTTGCTTAGTAGAAGCCAGAGGACGGGCGTCGTCGACAGAGAAGGCATATGAAAAGCAAACGTTTATAACGGTTTGGTCGGAGACTTTTTGCCCTGCAGTGGGGCAATAATAAAGTAGGTACTTATCATGTAGATTTCACCCAAAAACATTTTTTTTACTATTGAAAGGCACGCGTTTGTCCACTATCTCACCTGTTGGTAAGCGATGATGTGGTCGGAACGGGCTTGACGGAACTTAATTTATGCAATTCCGTTGCACATTCTCCAAAATACAACCGGTAGAAAACCGACAGGCCAGCAAGTCGTCGTTGATGGTCAAGACTTTGGAGCCTCGTAGCGACGAGCCTATCATTGCCGATGATTTTCTTGGCTCGTTTGTCAAAGCTAAAAATTTCGTTAAAGGTTTCGGGACACCAGGAATATCCCAAGACCGATTCAACGACACCTAAATGATAGAGTAGTGGAGTAAAAACATTAATAATCGCGTAAAGCGGGAGTGATTGGTTGATTAAAAAGTTGCGCAATCACAACTTAAAAGTTTTCAGAACTAAGTCTCTGATTTAATCCAGCAAAGGGTATATGAACATGTCAAGGGTCCTTTTCACTACAGAACCCTAATAAAGTGGAGAATTTTGATCGATTGCAACCACAATGTTATAAATACGAGAGTCCAATGTTTTATTTTAATATCCCAAGAGCGTTCATCAGGGTTCGAAGCACCAATAGCTTTGTACTATTTATATGCATTACTGAAGTGTTAAAAAAGTCTCAAGATGTGTAGAACGAACGTAGTGCTACTGGCTTTGGTAGTGTTGTACGTGGGAATGGCTCATCCCTGGGGTGAGTATGGCATTGCTTATTCTGCCCTTTTTCTGGGTCGAAACCGAACCAGTCTTATCTTCCGTCTCCAACGTACCCGTTGTACTTTCCGCGGAATCTGTCCAATTCACTTCGTCATTGAGGTCTGCCATGATCTCAACTCACTAGACTCTAAGGGCTCTGCTCATCATCATCATCATCATATCAGCCGAAAGACTTCCACTGTTGGACATAGGCCACCCCCAAGCGTCGCCACAACGACAGTCCTGCGTGTTTTGCATCCATCGGCTACCCGCAACCTTCACCACGTCATCGGTCCACCTTGTGGGAGACCTTCCAATGTTGCGACTTTTGACAGGCGGTCACCACTTCAGGACTTTTCGGCCTCGGCTTTTTTTTCAGATTTTGGCGAATCCTAAAGGACTAGTTTTTGATAGTACCTTCTCAAAGTTTATCATTTTATCAAAATTATGGCAACATTAGCTTTTATTTGAAAAGCTTTCTCTCGGTGACTATTAATTGTTCTACAGAGATAATTCTGATCTCATATTGTTGCAAATTACATCAAGTATAAATATCAGAAAATAGTCTTTAAGGGTTATAATTGCCAAAAAATCGAGGTTACAAACACCATCATACATAATCATCATCATACATACATAAACAAGTCTGGATAAAAATCAGAACTACCAGATGTACGAAGTGGAAACTATATTTTTTTTCCAACTCCTCCGCTGTATTTTTCTGATTAATATCGTTGCGGAATCCAAGACAGTTGTATCGTTTCTCCGGGAATGGAGTCCGTACCCAAAGGGACCTTATTACTAAGCCGAAGCTGTCCATCCGTCCGTCTGTCCATTATCTGTTAGCGGGCTGTATCTGAAGAACCGTAATACGGTAATTAAGGAGTTCCGATTTTCACAGATTGTGTATGTCTATTGCCGCTAAAACAACAAATAACAAAAATTTATGTTTATGGTACGGAACCCTTCGTGTGCGAGTCGGACCCGCACTTTTTTTTCTTCTTTTTTGTCCTTGCCTTGTCCCGTTACTCGGGGTCGGCTTTCCTGATCATTCGGCGCCATCTGTAGGCATATTGGTCTGTTAGGCCTAACTCTTTTATGTCCCTATGGACATTCGTCAGCCATGTGGCTTGGGGTCTTCCTCTCCCTCTCTTTTTTTCAGCCATAGAAAGGCATTTTCGTACGACGTGATCCTCTGGTCTTTGTATTACAAAACCGTACCATCTAAGCTTGGCTTCTGATATTTTATTTACAACTGGGGCAACTCTAAAGCTACCTCTAATAAATTCGTTACGGACATGGTCTTTCAGTGCTACTCCACTCGCTCATCGCAGCATACGCATTTCGGTTGTATGGAGCTTCTGTTCATGAGTCTTTTTTGACACCCAGACTTTGCTTCCGTGAACCAGTGCTGGTCTGACGGCCACCTTATACACTTTGCCTTTGGTTTTTACGTGCATTTTTGGATCACATAAAACCCCAGAAAGCGTACGCCACTTGTTCCAGCCAGATGATATTCTATGAGTGACGTCTGCTTCAATTGTACCGTCCTCTGATATTAGTGATCCCAGATACTTGAAACTTTTTACTCTTGGAAGTGTGATGTTATTGAGCTTGATGTCAGTGGGTGGTGTCGGGGTAAAAATTACATTTCATGACTTCGGTTTTTGTTCTGCTGATGCATAGACCATTTGTTTCAAGAGCTTTTCTCCTCTCCTTAAGTTGTTCTTGTAATTTTAGTCTGTTCTTCTTCCACCTGGCGTTAATCCCGGCTATTTCCAGGGTCCGCCTTCCTACTTAGCTTCCTCCACTTTGCCCGATCTTGAACATCCTTCTCAGTCAGGCCATTGGCTCTCATGTCGGACTTGACGACGTCCAGCCAGCGCTTGCGAGGGCGACCACGGGGCCTAGCCCCAAGAACAGCCATATTCATGCATCTCCGACCAACGTACTCCATAGGGCGGCGCATGATGTGGCCATACCATCGCAGACGACACTCTTGCAGTTTTTCCCCCACGTCACGGACACCAAGACTACCTAGGATGTAAGAGTTGCGTATGCGATCGGATCACGTTACGCCACTCATCCACCTCAGCATCTTCATCTCCGTGACGCGAAGCTCCTGGGTGTGTCTACTTAGTGCTGGCCAACACTCGCCCCCGTACAGTAGGACAGGCCGTATGATGCATTTATATATCTGCCCCTTGAGCTTCGGAGGCATTTTGCGGTCGCATACAACGCCCGTTACCTCGCGCCACTTCGCCCAAGCCGCGCCAATACGTGCTTGGACATCGTCGTCCACGACGCCAGACTGGTGCAGCACGGATCCAAGGTACCTGAACGTATCGGACTTTCTGATCAGGTCCGAACCTATTCGGATGGTGTTTGTATCCGTGCTGCCACAGGACATGTACTCAGTCTTCGCCACATTTAGTCTCAGACCACCGTTTTCAAGCGCGTCCTTCCAAATGTTGACTTTGCGCTCAAGATGGGCTTTGTTCTGATTAACGAGGGCGATGTCATCGGCATACATCATTAGCCATGGAGGCTGATCTTGGATGTTTGCCGTAACTACATCGAGCACTACGTTAAACAAGAACGGACTAAGAGCCGAGCCTTGGTGAACGCCAACAGATATTGGAAAGCCATTCGATTCGCCAACAGCGGTCTGGACGGAGGAAACGGAATCGCGGTACATGTCTCTGATAATGTCAATATAGGCCTCGGGAACGCCCCTGAAGCGCAGTGCCCACCAGATGGACTGCCGAGGTATACAGTCGAAGGCCTGCTGCAGGTCTAAAAAGGCCATATGCAAAGCTCTCCTTCTCTCTCTGTAAGCCTCAGCCAGATTCCGTAAGGCGAACAATGCGTCCATGGTGCTGTTAACCGCCCGGAAGCCATATTGACACTCAGAGACAGTACACTCGCTACGGAGCCGTGTGTCAATGATGCGCTCGAAGAGCTTCATGGTGTGGCACATGATCTTGATACCGCGGTAGCTACCACAATCCTTACGCTACCTTTGCCTTTGTAAACAGGGATAATCAGGCTAAATCGCCACTGGTTCGGCATTTCCTTGGTGTTCAGGATGCGGTTAGAATGATCCGTCAGAAGGTCCACACCATGTGGGCCCATCGCCTTCCACACTTGAATTGGCACATTGTCAGGCCCGACCGCTTTCCGGTTCTTCATTTGGCGAAGAGCAATGCGGGTTTCGTCGGGGGAAATAGGGGAAATAAGCCCAAGGTTAGGAGGCGGTTCCGGAGGAAGGTTATGGGGATGCTGTTTGTTAGACAGCTCCGTGAAGTATGTACACCATCTCTCCTTAACAGAGGGGGCATCGTAGAGCAGCTTACCCTGGGCGTCCCTTACACAAAGACATTTGCTAATGTCCCGTGTAGCTTTCTCCCGGCCACGCGCCAGCTTAAAAATAAGCTTTTGCCCCTCCGCAGTTTCCAGCTTGTCGTATAAGGGCGCCAGACTTTTGCTGTGGGCTCTGGCTACAGCTTTTTTGCAAGCGCGCTTAGCCGCTCCATATGCCTCCCTGTCATCCGGAGAGTTGGACCCTTGCCACTGTTTAAATAAAACCTTCTTCTTCCGAGTCGCCTCCTGCACCCCTCATCCCACCACCACGTCTCCCTGTCTATGGTGCGGCCACCACGAGAAGTGCCAAGGACGCGCTTACCCGCACCGGTGATTGCTGAATGGATCCTACTCCAGATATCTTGAGCGGACTCATGCGGAGCACTGATCTTGAGATGCTTGACCTCCGCGATGAAGTCCGACTGCCTAGGACCATCAAGCAACCACCACTTAGTGCGGAGTTTGCGTTTCTCGGTCACTCTCTTCTTCGGTACAACCGCAAAGTCCAGGACAAGGAGGCGGTGTTGAGCCGTTAGGCTTTCGCCTGGGATGACTTTGCAGTTGGTAACCTTGCCAATGTGGCACCGTCGCACCAGCAGGTAATCTATTTGGGTTGAGTAGGCACCACCACGTTACGTAATAAGATGCTGCAATTTTAGTATGTTATCGGATATAATAGCCACGTCATCGGCATACAAGAGACTCTACGGTGTAAGTTTCTGTATCTTTGTAGTTAGGTATTTCATCACAATATTAAACAATAGAGGGCTTAAAGAACTGCCCTGATGGACACGTTCAAACTTTTTGTGACGCATGCTAGACTTTTGACCCGAGTTTGGATATGATTGTATGTCCATGATGAGGCACGTGTAGCACTTTGAAACGATATGTGCACGCAGAGCCTGCCTTGTTATTATTCTTGGCACCCGGTCAAAAGCCTTTTCCAGATCTATGAAGACCATCCATATGTTGTTGTTGTTGTTTGCTACTTCGAGCTTTTTCTATCATAAGACAGCGTGAATAGCATCGGTGGTTCCCTTTCCTGCTGTAAATCCAAACTGTTTTTCTGTTTTGGATACTAAGTCTACTAGGCGGGCGCTAAGGAATCTCTCCCAGATTTTTAGGGTACCCGATGTCAGTTTTATTTCTCTAAAGTTTCCACGGTCACGCACGTCTCTTTTGTTTTTGTAGAAAGGAACTAGCAAACTGTGACCGACAATATGGGTTTCGCCGAAATCGGTAAACTACGCTTCTAGCGTATGCCATTCACATCTGGAGTGAGGCCATAGAGAAGCACGGGGAGGCGCTGGCGCTCTCCCTTTACAACTCGAAGGCCTTCGACAGGGACTGGCACGATTGCCTTATTAGTAAGCTTCCTTCCTTCGGTCTGCCCGCCAGTTTGTGTGATTGGATCGCAGATTTCCTGAGGGATCGGTCTATCCGAGTGGTCATAGATGGCTGCTCGTCTGGACTGCTGGATATTAATGCCGGGGTTCCTCAGGGGTCGGTGCTTTCGGCAACACTGTTCTTGCTGCATATTAATGATCTGCTTAAGCCCGGTACCTTTGGGTATGCAGACGACAGCACTGTGGCTGAGAGATACGTGTCCGACGCACGAGCTGGTGGGTCGCAGATCCGGTCTCTCCGGGAGGCAATGGTTGAGCGCTTGAACGTGTCCTTAGAGGCTGTCTCTGAATGGGGCGATGCCAATCTGGTCATGTTCAATGCTGCTAAGACCCAAGCGTGTCTATTTTCCGCCAAAAGGAGCTAATTCCGCCCAGCTCCATCTTTCCGCGGTGAAACCGTGCCGATAACCGACCATCTTGAGCTTCTTGGGGTTGCATTAATATCTACTCTCAATTTTGGTCCTTACATAAAGGCAAAAGCTCAAGTGGCTGCAAAGAAGTTGGGGATTCTCGCTAAGGTGAGACGGTACTTCACGCCGGAACAGCTGCTCAAACTCTATCAAGCGCTAGTTCGATCGTGTATGGAATACTGCTCTCATCTTTGGGATGAATCTGCCAGATACCAACTTGATGCCCTTGAGTCAATTGAGAAACGAGCCAAGCGGATCATCGGCAATGAGAGGCTCGTCGCGTCGAAGCTCCAAAGTCTTGAACGTCGACGACAAGTTGCTAGCCTGTCGGTTATTTACCGGTTGCATTTTGGGGAATGTGCGACGGAATGGCATAATTTAATTCCGCCAAGTTCCGTTCCATCATCGGACTACAAGACGAACGGCGATGCGCCACCGGTACATGGTGGACATCCCACCCATAGGCACAAAACGTTTTGGGAACACATTCATAGTGCGTTCAGCTAAGGAGTGGAATTCCCTGCCGGAGTCTGTGTTTCCTGATAGCTACAACCTGGGAGTCTTTAAATCAAGGTCTAATCTAGGCAAGCGTGCTCCATCTTCGACCACATCATCGCTTACCATCAGGTGAGACAGTGGTCAAAGCGTGCCTCTCAATAGTAAAAAAAAAAACAAAGACTGCGTATGCCGCCGACAAGCATGCCCCTATCCGCCACCTGGAGACGCGTCCTCCCCCGAGGACCTGCACTTGACCGGTTTTAATATTTTATTAGAGCAAAGTACCTTAAAATCGAGTTAAAAAAGTTATAAACCTGCAACAACAACTACAGATTCAAGCATTTTTTTTATTTATTGTTAAAACTTCAAATGTTAATTCTTCAAATAACCGTTAAAAGCGCTTGACACATTCATGCAGTTTTCCAACATTGACGAACATAACTGGAAGTGACTAAAAATGTATAGAAACATCACTTATAGTTAAGATTTCGTGAACCCACCATTAAACAAATCTGCCAATGACGATGATAAAATATAACAAAAATTACGATTTCTAAGAAGTATGTTAACAACCATAGAATGATTGTGTCAATCATTTTATAATAATTAATAATTTTACAATAATTTTATAAATAACCTGCATTTCTTTACATGGTGTATACACCATACACATCGCCACAAATTATTTATGGAACACGATTTGTTTCAGACGTTGCCGTATCTGTAGGAAACCGAATAGAATTTTATACCAATGGCACCAAAACGAACACCGTATATTTCAAGTCGCATACCCTTACAGTAATAATTTATGATGAGGTACACAACACGATGCTGTTCGTCGACAAGCATGTTGACTACGACGCTATATGTGGCTATCACTTAGATTCAACGGACATCAGATGTTTCGTCAAAAGAATTGGTAGCAACATACAAGATATCGCCTTCGACCCAGCCACAGAGTTGCTCTTCTTTACCGATACTAAAGATGGAAGTATTAATTCGATTTCATTAAAGGATCAAGGATTGGAAGACAATTTTTATGGAAATCTTATAATCAAGGTCAAAATGGATGAACGGCCTGTCAAAAATATCGCCGTGGATAGTTGTAGGGGGTACGTTTACATAAAAATGATGTTTTTAACAGGTTTGCAATAAAAGTTTATACCTTAAATTAAATTGTGTTGTTTTAATTACAGATACATTTACTGGACTAACACGTATATATACTCAGGTGTGAATATGGAGAGAGCTCGATTTGATGGTTCCGAGAGACAGGTCATATATAATTATTTACCAGTGCACTGCTTTGCCATTGACCCACAAACATATACAAATTACTATATTGATGGTGCGGAATGGCTGCGATCTTCTTACTATAGGAAAGTAGATTTGAGAAATAAATACTTGAATTCAGAAACATCAGAACTGATAATGATTAAAAATGCTTTGAATTTTTATGTACCATATGAATTGACAGTCTCAAACGATTACATATACTGGATGAGTAGTAATGACAGTCAGTCAATAATTTTGCAATTACCAAAAAACACAAGCATTTTTCTGCCTAGAGAACCTAGAGATATTATAAGGTTTCATAGCGAGAGGCCACTCGGTATAGCCTCCAACTACAGAATTAGGGAACAAGTTCAGGGACTTACAGATTGTGAAGCACTGTCGAGTCTGATGATACCAAAAACTACAGCAACCGGCAAATCCGACAAAATTGACCAGAACAAACGAAAAGAAATGACTACAGAAACATGTCAGACAACAGAAGCGGAACAGACAACAGAAGTCAAATTCACTTGTGTCCATGGGCTGCCTGTTTGCAAATGCATTCCTGGTTACACCGGAGAACGATGCAACGTTTCAGTATGTGAGAATTATTGTATGCAAGGTTCTTGCCGTTTCAATAATGAAGGAATTCCTAAATGCAGGTAAAAAATGTATTTTTTTTCAGACCCGCTTAATGCCTAATTAATGTATAGAGAAGTCTAATAAATTAACTAATTTGTTTTTTTTTTAATTTCAGATGCAATGAAGGTTATTTCGGGGAGAGATGTGAACTCAACCCGTGTAATGGTTATTGTTTAAATGATGGTAATTGTTCCTTTAACAAGAAAAATGAACCGGTCTGTCAATGTAAAGGACATTATGTAGATGCTAGATGCGAGGTATCACGTTGTCTGAACTATTGTTTTCAAGGCAGCTGTGGTTTCAATAATGAGGGCCATCCTGAATGCAGGTAAACCAACCCAATTGCAATCTGCTCCTGGTGTCCTTCTTCTTGTAAATAATTAAACTTGGCTCATTCAACAAAATCATGATTTCAGATGCATGGCTGGTTATTCCGGAAAAAGATGTGAAGTCAACGTGTGTAATGGCTACTGCCTGAACAATGGTGAATGTATATTGAACGAAGAGGATGAGCCTGTCTGTGAATGTGATGGAAAACACGAGGGAATAAGATGTGAATCTGTTAAAAACGCCCTTCCTGTCACCTGTCTGTGAAAATTTTAGAGTAATCATTTCCCTATACATCCGTTTTTCCTTAGTATTGAAACAGTTTTTGTTGAAGTATTCGGCCTTTACCTATGAAATTGCCTTTCATTCACCTTGTAGTATGATTACTTAAGTTGGACTGCACCATTTTAAATTCAAATAAATTTTATGTTCACAGCAAGTTATTCTTTTCTCAAAATAGTTTTTTCTTTGGGTTTTCTTTTTTTATGCAGTATCATTATATATACAATATTTTTGTATGAAATCTAAGAACCTAAGTTGATTTTTAAAACCGCGGAAAGTTCTTCTTATAACGCACGAATTATTTATGACTAGTCAGAACATACTAGTGCAAACAAATGTACTGTACTATATTAGTAAACCGCTTTTGCTCGAAAAATCTTATCTTACAAATTTAAGTACTTACGAGTACGAAGTAAGTTTACTTCTGAGAATGGACAGACGTTAATTTAGAAGTCAGTAAGTATGACCAACAGTTGCCATTTTAATCGGCGACTGTTGGTACTATAACCGACCGCAAAAATGACTTTTTTTATTTTTTTTAGAAAAATATCTGAACTACAATAATTTTTAAACTTTAGTAAATTCACAATTTAGTACTTAGTTTATTTCAACTACATGACCGGACTCTTGGCTGCGTGTAAGCCGAAATGCTCAGCTGAATTAAAGATTTTTTAAATATGTGTTACGTATAAAGCTTTCGGTCGACATTTATAATACAGTGTTACTGTACTCGTATAATTATGAAAGAGGCTTTTAAGAATTAATTAATTATCTTAGTTCTGTTACGCATTTATTTGTTTAAACTCAACATGCATGTGACAAATATCTGTTTCCTTCTGTTTTAATAAAACTTGCTTAATATTTGTCTTTACTAAATTAGTTTAAGTATGTCCTAATAAAGTATGTACTTATACTACTGCTTATACAAATTTTATTTAGGGTCTATGATTTGTTAGGTATGTATCTATGCATGTCAGTTTATGAAAATAAATACTTTTCTTTCTTTTTCAATAAAATTAATATTTCAACCTAATGTTGTTTTATTTTCGTAAAAATAACATATTAAACTTTATTCAGTATTGAATATAATGCTCGAAAGACAAAGTTTGAATACCAAAGTTTTTGGGCATTTAAAAAAAATTATTCCTTAAAAATCAAGTCAAAATATACATATCTCTTAAGTTGATACTTGAGTTGATCAAACACGGTGTTTGATCAAATAACATGAATAATACGAAATTTCGTATTTCTATTTGATCAAACAGTTTGGACCAGCCTGTTTGATCAAATTACTTGAACTTGAATGGCCCGCGTGTGTAAGTACACAACAAATGTACAGAGGGGAGCTTAATGCCTTAGACATTTTCTACAAATTAACCTTTCGGTGATGCAGATGCAATGCAAGGTGCAATGTTGAGAATTTCGTTTAATATTCAATTAATCAAAGATTTAAACATTCTCATTCCTGTCAGATGTCGTCGTGTGTACCATTGGGCGTCAACGGAAATGGACGCTTAATGGCATCCCACATGCCGCAGTTTAAACTTCTTTTTTTTTAAACGCTGTGTTCAATATCCCATCGACCAAAAAAAATGGCGGCTGCCGATTTTTTAACAATAAAACTATTCAATTGTTATTGTGTCGCGACGGCTATTGCGACCGAGTAACCACAGTTTATATACATTAAAGAAAATAAGTTAGTTAACAAAATATATCACACGACACAACATCGGAATACAGAAAAGAAAAATGCGTGACCCCAGCTAGTTTCTATAAATTCTAGTGAAGGTGTGATTGGCAGAGAGAAATGGCTGCGGCCCCATTGGGCTGAGAATGAATTACGTTGCCGATTTTTCTGACGAAACCTTCGAAATTCACGTAGGTACGGTCGACCTGATATATTGTTTCTTGTATTGGAAAATTGCCCTTGGGAAGCGGGAAACAAATAGGATAGCGCGTTTTGAATTCATGATACGGAACTTGTATTACTCTAATAATAAAATAATAATAAGTATTTAAAAGTAAACTGACAACTGCAAATGTTCTGTGTGTTTCTAGTTTGAGATCAAGGTGATACCAATCTGTTATCTGTAAAGAGAGATTCAGACAAGGTACTCCTTGTCTGAATCTCTCTTTATAGATAACATATTTAAAAATACATAAAGTTGCTTCTTAATTTGCACCAGCACCAGGCACCTGTCTCCCACAGTGAACTAAACAAAGCATGTACCGTAATTTTAACAATATATGCAATGTTTATTGTGGTGAGATAGAAATAAATAAATTTTGGACTATACTACTGTATAGTCCGAAATTAAGCAGTAACTTTGCTTCATTTATGTATTTTAATTTCATAAAGTATAGATTTGTTGGTATTAGGTACAGAGGCCTAGGGTTAGGTGCAGAGTGCGGAATTCCTCTGTATTTTCAGGGTTGGCCTTATTGTTTCAGTTGTTCAGAATGTGTTCATACCAACTAGATACAAAGGTCGTTAAACATATTTCGATTAACTTTATTCTCCGAAAATGTAACTTACTACATTTTTCACTTTGTTTAAGACATATTTTTTTTGATAATACAAACGTCCAGTCCAGTTGTTACGAAAACAGTCCCATTCAGTGTTAATTTGACCTCTTATCTCTTAGCTACATTCGGAAGTCCCATTCACAGGACCGAAGACCAATTACTGTAGTAATTGGAATAGGTAGCGTCTGTAGAATACTGTCGGGCGTCCGACAAATATTATCGGTTTACTTTCGGGCGTCCGACAAATATTATCGGTTCCTATTCAATTATGTCGGAGGCGGTGATACAAGCCCTGGGATCGTAGGGTGGGGGATGGGTCATTTGTTTGTGTAACTGCGGAATTGGAATTGTACACGCAATTTTGTATGTTAACTAAAGATATCCTTGTTTCCTAATATAATACCTATTACAAAATGGGAAATGAGATAGTTTGTTTGTTATTATATATATTTACGCCTAAATCATTGAACAGATTTTGATGAATATTGGTCAAAAGATAGATGGAACTTTGGAGGCGGTTTTAGGCTACTTTAAGGTAGAAAACCTGCAAGATGGCTAGAAGTCACAAAAGAAGGCTGTTAGAGCCAGCATGAACAATGCGGTCCACATTGCAGAAGACCGCATAGCTTGGAGACACGTCGTATGTGGTCGCAAACCTCAGCAGTAATGGAACGACGAAGAAGAAGAAGATAGGCTACTTTTCGAATATCTCTACATTAACGCGAACGGTCATAATTAAGCTAGTTAGTTAGTATTTTGTTCGTCTTTTAATCCATTTTTTATTAATAATTCCCTGTTCAAAGTAGGGGCCCTTTATTGTCAAAGTATTGTTACTTTGACAATAAAGGGTCAAGTGATTGCTGTTCTTTGTAGAACAGCAATCACTGACGGGCTTTCTAAAAAATGTTTATGCATAAAAGATGCAATATCGCTGATCTATGCAAAGTCCAGGTCACAAAGCTTGTTTGTTAGAGCTAGGTGAGATTTTGTACCTAGCACCATTTACAATTCAGATCTGACGTCCCAGCTGGACAGTAAGAATAAAAAGTGGGGTCACCTCGTCGTTCAACAAACAACTAAGTCTTGCGGCAAGAATGCAAAGATTGTGCAAGTTCGTTAGTTGCCTGGCAGTTGGCACGGGAATAGTGTTAAATAAATCCTGGAAAGAATTTCATTTAGTTAAATGGATTGAAGAAATAAACAGCAAGCTTCTATTTGATATTCACAAATCTGATTTTAAATCAGTTTGGCTTCTAACTTGGTTACGTCGCGTTCATGATTCATAACTCTAAGTCGAGTACATCCAAAATAAATTGCGTAAAACATTTGACAACACACAACAACAACATTTTTTTTTATTTTAATTTTAATTTTAATTTTGATTTTAATGACTATTTTATTTTATTATTATTTTAATTGGATTAAATTGTATTATAATTTGGTAATTTGTAATTTTGATTTTATATTTATTAATGTTATGTTTTAATTTAATTTAATTGTAATATCGGGAATTAGTGTCCTAATAAAGTTTTTTCTTTCACTTTCTGGGGTCCCTAGAGACCCGGTCCTTTGGTAGGCTTACGAGGGGCCGAAGCCAACTCGCAGAGGCCTATTTAGACATTTCGTTTCATTATTATTATTATTAATAAAAATTCAAGAGCCATACCTTAGCAAGCACTTGTGGTTGTGAAACACCATCGACACCATAATTTAGGATGATTCAGCAAGATTGATACACTGAACATGTGATCAAGTTTATATTCATAACATGCAGCTTCGCGTCATGAATGCCGAAGAGGATTGATCAGAGGTAGAGATGGGCTGACTTTGGGCTCGACAAGCCGTATGCTCGGTCGAGTAGTCGGCCATTTAAGCGCGGACTAGTCGTCTTGTCAGCCGACTATATAATGTTGCTGTATAGTCGGCTCTCCCGTCTGGTCCATTTTTCAGTACTTTATTTGTAGATTAAAGCATTAAGATTTTACTTTACCATGTACTATTGTTTTTGGGGCCCTAAATATCCGTAAGAAGAGGACTACAGTGTCTGTTTGTTTCTGTGTCAATGTTTCTCTTCGTCTGTCACAACCAATTTTCACTAAAACGGTTTGCTAGTAGCAGTTTTTAGGGTTCCGTACCCAAAAGGTAACCAATGGAACCCTATTACTAAGCCTCCGCTGTCCGTGCGTCTGTCTGTCAGTGGGTTGTATCTCAAGAACCGTAATAGGTAGAGAGTTAAAATTTTCATAGATTGTGTGTTTCTATTGCCGCTATAACAACAAATAATAAAAATTAAGGTTACGGAACCCTTCGTGTGAGAGTCCGAGTCGCACTTGGCCGGTTTTATTTATCTTTCTGAAACTCGTTACATGTGCTGACTAGTCGCCGACTGTAAAAATTAAGTCTGATAGTCGGCTATCTCGAGTAGTTGGTCCATCACTATAAGAGATTTTGAAAGGCGTAAAATTTTTGTGATGATAGGCCTTGCGTGAGTCGTGGGGATATCAGCTGATTGAGAAGAATAATAATAATAATCGTGACGGCCAATGGCATTATTGCCAAGAGCCTCGACCAACATCTCAAGAGGCTCTCGTTGGGCAGCTGGATCAAGGGCTTGATCCAGAAAGCAGTACTCCTGGACACGGCGCGCATCGTTAGGAGGTTCCTCTCTCAGAAGCCCTGACCACCGGTAGCTTGGACCCTGTTCCCGATACCGGTGAGCTACTATTTTTTATATTTTTAAATGTTTTTTGTATTTTTATAGAAATATTTAAAAATGTAATAAGTAAGTATATATAAATGAATAAATGAAATAATAATAATATATCCGCAAGGCAGTTTAGTGGCGAACTGTTGGGCACTGGCGACCCCACGGACCTGATCTCCAGGGAGAATTCTTGTACCTCATTTCCGGCTTGCCTTTATTGGCTGGCCGGGGTGAACACTGACGAGGAACAGAGCTCCCACCTCTTTCTTGCCTTAATCGGCCGGTCTGAGTGGAGATTCGCAAGAGCAAACGTGCTCGGGAGTAGGACGTATAATCCAGTAAGGTACTGGTAGGGATCTTGACCGTACTTCCGGGATTGTCCTGATAGCCGTGGTATACCTCTCCACTCCTCTAGCACCTCAGGATATGTTGCCCCCTTGGCGCTACGTTACTTTGTGCTAGCGACCCTTTTCGGGGGGCCCATTTATTGAGTGTGCAAGTCACCCCCTGCCATTTTAAAGCCGTTTTAATTGTCAATGGTCAGGCAGGGGCCAATAGTTCTTCCATAGTAGTAGTTATTAGTCCACTAAACCAGCCAAACCCATAGCGTTTCATCTTTTGTTTCCATATTTTGCAATAGTTTTGCTCCAACCGAGGATTGTCCTTGGGTATACTTTCACAGTGCATACAGGGATAATCGTCGGTTGGTGTCCCATTCCATTTGAAATGTCTAAAGAGGCCTCTGCGAGTTGGCATCGGCCCCTCGTACGCCTACCAAAGGACCGGTTCTCTAGGGACCCGAGAATGTCAAAAACATAAAAATAATAATATTAATATAATAATAATATAATATTCCACACAACTATCACACAACGCCATCTAGTCCCAAGCTAAGCAGAGCTTGTGTTATGGGTACTAGACAACTGATAAACATACTTATATATTTCTAAATACATACATAATGATGAACAAGATGTCTGCAATTTGTGAAATTTGATTGAAAATAGAGTTAAATCTTGATGTTATCCACTAAAGAACGAATCATTTGAGTTTTAATTTAGAAAGCGTCAACGTGGCTCATTCCATGAAAAAAATATCATTAAATCTTTATAAATGACTAGTTGAACCACGCAACTTCGTCTGCGTCACAACTTTCATTACTGTTCCGCTCCTATTGGTCTTAGCGTGATGATATATATGATGCCTATAGCCTTCCTCGATAAATGGGCTATCTAACACTGAAATAATTTTTCAAATCGGACCAGTAGTTCCTGAAATTAGCGCGTTCAAGTAAACAAACAAACATACAAATAAACAAACAAACTCTTCAGCTTTATATATTAGTATGAAGTATGATGATATGATATGCTTATATTTTTAAATATGCTATTCCAATTTCCTTCATGTTTTATTGAAATTTTTAACAGTATTATTTTGTACTACAAAATAATACGGCAATATTTCTACATACAAGCCAAAATGCAAGTTCTGCTACAGACACCTTAGATAATATTAGTAACGTATACCGTTAAGTCTTTATTAATTCAAACTGCATTCCTATCTTCTTCAAGCCAATAAAATATGTTATTATAACTGTTATATTTTCAAAATATGTCTTTATTTAAGTGAAGTCGTCAAAACAACCACCCTTCTGATATAAACTAATCTAGCCGGTTATGTCCCACAAGTGGGCAACGAACTCCCTTTCCCTTTTACACACACGTCTGTCCTCTGCCATTGCGGGCCAGTTCCAGGTAAGTCGAGTTCGTCTCTCCACTTTCGCATTGATCTACTGCGATAACGCCTGGCATTGAAAGGCAACCATCATCATCATCTGCCTAGCCTTTTCCCAACTATATTGGGGTCGGCTTCCAGTCAAGCCGGATTTAGCTGAATACCAGTATTTTACGAGGAGCGGCTGCCTACTAGACCTCTACGACCCATTAACTGGGTAACACGGTACTTCATAGCAAGACTGGAGTCAGATTTACTGGCTTCTGACAATCCGTAACGACTGCCAAAGATCTACAAATAACAGCCGGGACCAACGGCTTAACGTGCTTTCCGAGACACGAAGGAAACTCGGTATGTTAAGATGGTCACCCATCCACAGACCAACCTTGGCAAGCGTTGCTTAACCTTGAAGATCGACCCGTGCGACTGTTATTATCTAGCCACAAGCTCCTCGAAAAATAACCACACTTTTTTATAAACTAATCTATCCAGTTATGTCCCACAAGTGGGCAAAGACCTCCCTTTCCCGTTTCCACACACGTCTGTCCTCTGCCATTGCGGGCCAGTTCCAGGTAAGTCGAGTTCATCTCTCCACCTTCGCATTGATCTACTGCGATGACGCCTGGCATTGAAAGGAAACCAATCAGTGTTTTTTTAGCCCACAGCTCATCTGACCCTTTTTTTTTAGGATGGGAAATCATCAAATGACTCCTTCCGCTCTGGGCGAGGCTGAAAGGAGTGTCAGACTCTTACTGACTAAAACCCATCCGTGCTCCTCCTAATCCCCTTTGCGTTCCAGGGCTGCGGCGTCTCTTTCGAACGGATTCCGCACCCCGGCAGGAGCTCATCTGACCCTTACGAAACACAAACTCGATATAGCCTATTTATTAAGCTTATAATCGTCTATATTATATTCTCAGAAGCTAGTGTGCCTGCTCCACTTAAGTGTTACCAAACACTGGGGCTCCATTTAGGTTTCGATAAAAGCTTCCAGGCAAATGCCTTGAAAGGGTATTAGACTCCCCCAATCCCGTGTTTAGCGCCTTAAGCCGTATAAGTAACATTGCTTTTATTTTCCCACTTCATTCGTAATGGAATAAATAAGGAACGGATCCTTGTTTTATTTAAAAGCGTTCTTATATTGAGCTTGACGTCTGTTTCAATGAAACTAGGGCATAAATCTAACTGTTATAGGTGTGTACCTGTCGGGCCCGACGGGCTGGGTGTTGTGGATTTGATGAAAGCTCTTTTTCATGTTATTGTAGGGACTTCTCTAGTTTTTACCTCAAGTGAATTTATTTTCATTAAACTGCCTTAATGACCAATAGATAATCATTGGCATTCATTGTGGGTACAGTTATGGAGTGGGATTCTCTGCCAGAGTCTGTTTCCTGATAGCTACATCCTGGGAGTCTTTGATTCAATTATGAATAGGTTACTTTCGAGCAAGCGTGCTTCATCTTAGACCTCATCATAGCTGACCTTCAGGTGAGATACCTAGTAGTCAAACGTGTGCCTATCAATAATACTAGACAAGACTTGTTAAGCTCGTGGCTAAATAATACCAGCAGCACATATTGATCGACAAGGTTAAGGTCTGTGGTAGGGTGACCATCTTAATATACCGGGTCCCCTCCGTGCCTCGAAAAGCATATTAAGCCGTTGTTGCCGACTGTCATTTGTAGATATGGCAGTCATTACGGACTGTCAGGAGCTAGGAAATCTGACACCAGTCTTGCTAAGAAGTAGTACAAGTATTACCCAAATACTACGTTGTGCAGGTCTGATAGGCAGTCGGTCTACGTAAAAAAACAGGTATTCAGCTGAATCTAGTTTGACTGGACTCTTACACTCCTATATTATAAATGAATATTATATCAGACTCCTATATTATTGGGAAAAGGTTGGGCAGACGACGATGGACCCTTTTGGGGTAATTCTGAACCCATTTTAAGGAACGCACTCTGGATACGAGTACAAATGTATTTACACTGCTTTCAAAATCCAATAGAACAACCATCCGATCGACGTAATCAGGGGGAGGTCTTTCCGAGGCGCGGGGACGGGGGCGAGGGCACCAATTTTCAAATCGCTGGCTGCCACTAAGAAATTCCCAATTAAAGAAAACGTTACCTGATCTGGGAATCGAACCCAGAACTACGGTCAGCAAACAACTTGCGGCCACACGTGATCAACCGAGCAGTTGAGGCTACAGCCCACGCCGAATAGCTCCGTAGCAAACCCCGGTATCAGTAAAAAAAAACATCATCTGAATAAACACAACTAAGTTAAACATTATTTACTTTTAGTTAATTCAGTAAGCAGAAGCTTGTTTGTCACAAAATATGATTAAACAAACAAAAACCTTTTGGTCTTGTACCGTCCCTTGCGGCAATATTTCTATTCTGTTACTCATCTCAAAAGCTTTATCCAGGATTCTTCAAACAGTTATAATATGTTGCTTGATAACTTAGTCAGTAAAGTAGGGTCTTGTTTGTGATCATATATTACTAAAGTAATATTTATGTATAAGAGTATGGGTACCCTATTTCGATTCCACGAAGAAAGATGCAAGATGTGTGCAAACAATTACAGGATAAAGGCAATTTTAAGATCGGACTGGTTTATTTTTCAAAAACAGCCATTTTTTTTTAAATATACATTCAAAAAATAAAAATATATCAGCTGCTATATACAGGGTGAATTTTAAAGTATATCTTTTATTTTTTTATCCAATGATGCAGTTGCAGATTCTCGGGCCAATGTTGATGTAAACTAAAATTCATCATAACTTT
The DNA here is from genome assembly GCA_950371165.1 of Lacanobia oleracea. NCBI lineage: Eukaryota > Metazoa > Arthropoda > Insecta > Lepidoptera > Noctuidae > Lacanobia > Lacanobia oleracea. Next base: position 19,262,202 of record OX493391.1, on the reverse strand, counting down.
TCTTTCTCAGTTGATATTTCTTAGTTGTAATTTTTAAAATTAAAGTATTCTGTTAAAAAAAAAAAAACGAAAAATGAGCACTTTCCTTTAGTTTACCATATATAACTTCCCAGAAATTGATCCTTATTAGCAACACTTTTGGATGGTGTAATAATTAGGAATCGGCGTAGGTAGTGCTGTTTTAGGTCAATGAATCTAAATGAAAAATTAATATGGATATGCCCCGGGATTCCCGGGAATATTTTTCTGAATTTCGATTTATTAAATGAAGTTAAACTGTTTAAGATGTCACAAATACGCACGAAAACGTATCAAACTACACATTTCCGGTATGAGTTGGTTCCGCACGGTGTTTTTATCATATTACTAACTGGGCATTTTCAGGATTCAGAAGGCAAATCCATATTAAGATAACGGTCACTAAATCCCGGGAAGAGCACTACCTAGTCGATCAGTGGTAATAAATACAGAATGTGTTTTGTTTTTCAAAATCAAGCGGTTCAATTTCTGACTAGAAATACCGATTTTTCAAAAATCCAATAATGCAATTTTAGTTTTCATCAAAATCGGGCTCAAGACGCGTTTCAGTCTTTTTTTGATATTCCTCATAGTTATGGATTTGGCCATTACACACACTACAAATTCACCCTGTATACGAGTACATTTTGCCGAGTTATTATCAAATCCATTTAAAAAACAAATAAAAATAATGAACACAAAATAGGTATAAATTATAAATTGATTATGAAATTAAAATTAATTAATAAAACAAATATGTCAGCTAAATCTATCGGTAAAAAAGCGTTACAAATATAAATAATTTATGCTAAACTTATTTGATATCTTTGAATATAAAATTGTAAGGGCCCTGTACGTAGTTAATTGATTTCGCAACTACTTTCGGTGGAGGCCCAAACCATTCGACTTGGAAGTTTTCTATGAGTCGCGCCACAAATGTATTCATTTCCAGTTCAGCTATGCGACGACCTGCGGGTAAAAGAATCAATCAATATACATAAAGCTCTTACAGACTGATTGAGTGACTGACACAGATAATGCACAGCCGAAACTACTGATCGTAGAAAGCTGAAATTTGGCATATAGTTTCATTGGGAGTGCAAGGGTGCACTAAAGAAGGATTCCCCGAAATTCCCACGTGAACGGGAAAAATGGGGATATGCGCGTACGAAGTCGCGGGCAAAAGCTAGTATACAATATACAGCGTATGCCAGGATGAAACCAAAACCTGAAAAGAGGTCATTTTACTCATCGTTATGAACAACTTTTACGATGAGACCAACCCCGAAAAGATGTTTCTCAAGTTCAAGTAGTTGAAGAATATTGTTGTTTTTAATTTAGAAAATACTTACTGAATTATATTTATGCGGTTTCTGAATTGAGGATTCTTCTAACTCGAGTTTGACAAAAACTTCGAATTCTTAGTTAAAATAAAATAATATCTCAATCAGTAGGGGGTGCTGGTCATTAAGTTAAAGAATATTTACTTTATTTTCAATAGCTATAACGTTCAAATGACATACCGTTCACTTCATCTTACAACACATTCCATAATTTTCATACGATATAACGTTCAGTAATATACATCACCAATCATCAACAAAGACCGAAAATGTTCATTGAGCGAAAAAAAATCCCATTGCAAAATGCCACAACCCGCCTGCCAAGCGTCTTGAGGGAGGCCTATGTCCAGCAGTGGACGTCTTTCGGCTCAAATGATGATAATGATGATGATGAACAACAAACACTTTATGTAAGGTTCTTTTAGTGTATTCTTCAGGTTTTAAGCAGTCATTAAAGAAACAGTACCGCTATGCCCACCTCTACGTAGGACTGTTCTTGGCACAAACTCACCCATACCTAGATTGTGTAAAATGTTCAATGGCTGCAATGATTTACTGGATATACACGAGGACAGTGTTAATAAAGTTGTTGAAGTGATTTTAAATAATTCTCTCGCAAAAACTTGAGTCATCACTGTACCTAACAATTTCAAATTTAATTTAATTCAATTCAATAATTTATTATACCACAATAGATCAATTACTTTTCTAATTAATCTAATCAATGCACTGACCCAAATTTTATATTTATTTATTTAATCTTATATTTCTTGATTTAATTGATGATCTTCCTTTTAATAATTAATTTACGATATTGCATTTTCATGTTATAATTATGTTATTTTTATTATTATTCGAATGTTATAACTAACTTTATATTAAGATCAAACTAACATTTTTTTTTTTTTGTTAAAATAATTAATTTTGTATTTTAAACCGTTTACTGTATATGTGGTGTTAGCCTTTAAGTGATTGTTACACTTGTAAATGTTTCTTTTTCAATTGTGATGTATTCTTTTATGTGTAAACAATTGTTGGCTAACCTAACAAATAAATAAATAAATAAATAAATAAATAAATAAATAAATAAATAAATAAATAAATAAATAAATAAATAAATAAATAAATAAATAAATAAATAAATAAATAAATAAATAAATAAATAAATAAATAAATAAATAAATAAATAAATAAATAAATAAATAAACAGTCATAAATACGGTAATCATAAACATCCATTGTCTTTCTCATAGGTAAGCAAAGGACATTTAGAATGATGAAAAAATTACCTATACAGCCGCGGGCACCATAACCAAAAGCTCCATACACAAACGGATGAGTATTCCCGTAGTAGAGTGGGTCATCTGCACCGACTATCCATCGTTCTGGGATGTACTCAGAGGCTCTGGGGTAGTGCTTTTCCATCAGCGACATCTCTCGGTGAGTGAAGATGATATCGACCTGAAAATTTTAACAGTTATTTAATCATTGCTAGCCCGTGTGAAAGGACGTGCTCAGAGAATGTTACACTGGATATTAAAGTATCTTATGTCCCTGTGCAGAACATGGTCTACACGTGAGCCAGCTACATCCAAATCTGCGTAGCCACGCCGTGAATAGGTAACAAACAGACCAGATTATTTGTTTATTTATAAGATTTGTGTCTGATAAAATAATACTGAAAGTCTAGAGCAAATCGGGAATCAATAGATTTTACGGTATTTGGTATGAATTTGATAAGGTTATTTGTTATTTGGCTTATTATCCGATCTAAAAACAAGGTTTAACTACGAGATCACAATCATCTGCCTAGCCTTTTCCCAACTATATTGGGGTCGGCTTCTAGTCAAGCCGGATTTGACTATTTTGATCTACGGAATCACAATGCTTGGCTTAAAACACATATAAGAAAATAAATAGTTTCGCTTACGCCTTTCGGTACTGCATAACCCAGGATTTGGTACTCCCTCGAGGACTTCCTTGCATTTCCTGATACAACGGGCATCATTCTCATGGTCTCCTTGATGCAAGCTTTCAGGTAAGGTCTTCGCTCCGAATCCGACATTAATTCTTCTCTTAATTTAGCCTGTTTGTCTGGGTTCTTTGCGAGAAGGTAGAGTACTGCTGTCACTGTATTTGCAGCCTGAAAAAGTTAAATACATGGTTATAAATACTTTATTTTACGCTAAAGAATTTTGACGGACCGTTTAGAAGGACTGAAAGAACTTAAAATAAAAAAGTCAGCAGTCTGCAGTGCACCTTCAAATTGTGATCATATTAGTCGTTTATTACTGAGAACTAAATAGTCCATAGAGTTAGGTATTTTCGGAGTTTCGTTGTCTTAGACTGGTTTTCTCATTGTTGTACGCCATACATTTGACCGTCTTTGGTTTGATAAATTATGGTCATTGCTTTGACTAGAAGTATGTTGTTTTTCAGGGTTCCGAACAAAACACGGAACCCTTATAGGATCACTCTGGTGTCTGTCTGTCCGCCTGTCTGTCTGTCTGTCTGTCTATCCGTCTGTCACAGCTAGTTTTCTCCGGATCCACTAAACAGATTCTGTTGAAATTTGGTACACATATAGACTTCTATGACTCAAACACAAATGCGTTACGTAAATTATATTTTTTTTAGAATGGAGTTCACTTTTGGGGTTCAAACTAGAAAATTAAAAAACAATGTTTTTTGAACAATATCGTGTGACATTAAATGAAAGGGCTTAATATGAGGGTTTTAATTATATATTTTTTTCATAATTTTAAAATAAAAGGTTTTGAAGTTATTCAAGAAATTAGACGAAAAATGACCATTCTCCCCCCTTATCTCTGAAACTTCGGAGCCTAATAATAGGTCTTTACCTATAAATTACAGAAAAATCTATAAATAATCTATAGTGTCAAAATAACATGTTAAAAAAAAGAAATTCGTTCGGAACCCTTTGCACACAAGTCTCGCTCTTGGCCAGTTTTTTTATTTTACAAAAGATATGCTTACCGTATCAACACCAGCAAACAACGTATCAGTAGCCATGATGTGAGCTGCTTCCTCGTTGATTTCCAATAACTTCTCTAAAACTCCCTTCTCTTTGTCAGATTTATGCTTTAAATTATCCTTTCCCTTTTGGATAAAGTATTTTGTTAAACTGAAAATATTAAAAAGTAGATATAAAAATCGTTTTTTTTTTTTGTTGCAATATTAGTGTTAGGTGTATTTAGTGTTTGGGTGTAGTCTGGACAAAAAGATTTACAGACTACATGAAGATGGGCACAGGGGATAAATGACTTGGTTTTATAATATGTTTGTATCTTTGAGGTTCCCCAAAGAAGAAGACATCGGAGGTAATTAAAAAAAAATAACTGCAAAACTTGTTATTTAACAACTTACTTATCATGATGCTCATACATCTGCATAGTTCTTTTAAACATTGGCGTCGAAAGAAATCTCCAAAAGTTTGGTTTGAAGTCTATTTCGGTGGCTGTAGTGAACAGTTCGCGGACGCATTTGATCAGCTGCCACTCTGGAGAGTCTACGGGCATGTTGGGATTGAAGCAGTTCAGGCGAAGCCCCAGAGCCACCGTGCCGATAGATTCCAAAGCCCATAGGTTCATTTCCTTGTCGAAGTCTTTTGTGATCATGTTCATTTCATCACGGTTGGCTCTCATTCTGAAAGAAAGAAAAAAATAATTGATCTACTATAACGATTTTAACGTAAGACTTAAGAAATAGAAACTGCAAATATCTGGATATGCCTTTAAATTATTAGAATTCTATAATAAGATAATAGTCTTGGGCAGAGTTGTTTTAAACTGCCCCTAAATCGTGCGTTTAAGGCTGCTCTCTCGAAAACAGCGTGCAGCTAAAGCTGCTTTTCGTCGGCACTAGCAGAGAAATTACATCTCTAAAAAATAGTTAGTAATCTACATGTTAAATGATACGAGATTTGGTTTAGCCAGAATTTTTCTATCGGTATCACATTATAATAAAAAAAAATCGGCCAAATGCGAGTCGGATTCGGACACCGAGGGTTCCGTACAAATTTGTAGGTACGTATTATTATATATCCCGTTTTTTCCGGTTCTGTAAAAATTTCGGGAAATTCTCTCTTGGTGCCCCTTACACTCTCCAAGGAACCTTCATGGCAAATATCAGCTTCTTACGACGTATTTTATATATTAGGATTACAGTTTTACCGGTTTACACAAGAATACATAACATAACGTTTTTTTAAATATATATTTAGTAGGTAATGAATGAGGAGCTCGTAGCTAAGTGATACCTAACAGTCGCACGGGTCGATCGACCCGTATGTATGTTAAAATGGTCACCCATCCTCAGACCGACCTCGGCAACAAATGCTTAACCTTGAAGATCGACTCGTGCAATGATTTATCAACTAACAATACAGATTGTAAAAAAATGTTGGGGTGCATGGGGTCTGTTACCATCTTAAGACCCAAGCCAACCTCACCTGCTAGCGGTGCACCCTGCTGTCCAACGGACGAGGCTCTGGCGAACCTGGTTTCCCTCTCGTAGGGTTGTGGGGGTCAGACGGCTGGTCGCCCCACGTAAAACCAACTTCAGCCAAATAATCAAATGGACAAGAAGTTGAAAACGGGTACTCGGGCTAGGGCGTCGCCGAGTAACGACGCGCAGGCACATCGCCCTAAACCTGCGATAAGTGGGCTAGGGCTACCGTGTCGAGTACGGGCACGGCTAAAGAGGATAGTACCCAAGAAGAAGTTCCGCTTTGCTACCTGGAACATTGGCTCCCTAACCGGACGTTGCCGAGAACTCGCGGACGTACTTGCGAAGCGTCGGGTCCAGTGCGCCTTCCTTCAGGAGACGCGCTGGAAGGGAAATAAGTCACGTGACATCGGGCAGGGGTACCGGCTAGTGTACACCGGATCACCAACGGGCAGGGGCGGAGTGGCCCTGGTGCTGTCTAAGGACCTTCAGGATGGACTCATTGAAGTAGACCGATGCAGCGACCGGTTGATGCGAGTTAGGGTGCTGATCGAAGGGTTGGTAACGAACCTAATCAGCGCCTATGCTCCTCAAACTGGTTGCTGTGAGTCTGAAAAGGAGGCCTTCTGGGATGAGTTCGAGGACGTACTACGCGCTATTCCGAATTCCGAAGGTGTTTTGGTTGGGGGGGATCTCAACGGTCACGTAGGTCAGTTTGCTGGAGAGTACGGACGTGTTCACGGTGGTTTTGGATATGGCCAGCTAAATGCAGAGGGAGTCAGTATACTCAGCACCTGCGCTTTGTCTGACCTAGCCATCGCGAACACGTTCTTTCAGAAGAAGCCCCAGCATCTTATTACGTACCGTAGTGGTGCCTACTCAACCCAAATAGATTACCTGCTGGTGCGACGGTGCCACATTGGCAAGGTTACCAACTGCAAAGTCATCCCAGGTGAAAGCCTAACGGCTCAACACCGCCTTCTTGTCCTGGACTTTGCGGTTGTACCGAAAAAGAAAGTGACCGAAAAACGCAAACCCCGCACTAAGTGGTGGTTGCTTGATGGTCCTAAGCAGTCGGACTTCATCGCGGAGGTCGAGCATCTCGAGATCAGTGCTCCGCATGAGTCCGCTCAAGAGATCTGGAGTAGGATCCATTCAGCAATCACCGATGCGGGTAAGCGCGTCCTTGGCACTTCTCGTGGTGGCCGCACCATAGAAAAGGAGACGTGGTGGTGGGATGACGGGGTGCAGGAGGCGACTCGGAAGAAGAAGGTTTTATTTAAACAGTGGCAAGGGTCCAACTCTCCGGGTGACAGAGAGGCATATGGAGCGGCTAAGCGCGCTTGCAAAAAAGCTGTAGCCAGAGCCCGCAGCAAAAGTCTGGCGCCCTTATACGACAAGCTGGAAACTGCGGAGGGGCAAAAGCTTATTTTTAAGCTGGCGCGTGCACGGGAGAAAGCTACACGGGACATTAGCAAATGTCTCTGTGTAAGGGACGCCCAGGGTAAGCTGCTCTACGATGCCCCCTCTGTTAAGGAGAGATGGTGTACATACTTCGCGAAGCTGTCTAACAAACAGCATCCCCATAACCTTCCTCCCGAACCGCCTCCTAACCTTGGACTTAGGCCCCTCGCCCACGGCGACTTTTTGTAGCGATGCAGTCGCGCGTTTAGCAAACGCGCGACAGCATCACTTCTAACGCGTGTTAGTCGCATTTGCAACGCGCTACTGCATCGCGATTGTATCAATACAAACGCGCGACCGCGTTGCGCTACTGCATCGCGATTGTATTGATACAAACGCGCGACCGCGTCGGACGCATGGGTATTAAATGGATGCATCCAATATTGACGCTGCTTCCGTTGCCTACGCTTCGGCTGATTACGTAAAAGCAGCACCAAAGAAAACGTGACTAATGTTGCCTCAACGGAGTCCATCTTGCAACTGTACTGATCCAAGGTATTTTTGTATCGTAACTGCATCGCGACCGAATCGCGTTTGCATCGCGACCGAATCGCGTTTGCATCGCGACTGAATCTGGTCCCGCGGGCGCGGGCACACAGCTAGCGACTGCTTCGCGTCTGTATCGATGCTATCCGCGAGAGCATCGCGACTGCATCGCTACAAAAAGTCGTTTCCCCCGACGAAACCCGCATTGCTCTTCGCCACATGAAGAACCGGAAAGCGGTCGGGCCTGACAATGTGCCAATTGAAGTGTGGAAGGCGATGGGCCCACATGGTGTGGACCTTCTGACGGATCTTTTTAACCGCATCCTGATTACCAAGGAAATGCCGAAACAGTGGCGATTTAGCCTGATTATCCCTGTTTACAAAGGCAAAGGTAGCGTACAGGATTGTGGTAGCTACCGCGGGATCAAGATCATGTGCCACACCATGAAGCTCTTCGAGCGCATCATTGACACACGGCTCCGTAGCGAGTGTACTGTCTCTGAGTGTCAATATGGCTTCCGGGCCGGTAACAGCACCATGGACGCAGTATTCGCCTTACGGAATCTGGCTGAGGCTTACAGAGAGAGAAGGAGAGCTTTGCATATGGCCTTTTTAGACCTGCAGAAGGTCTTCGACTGTATACCTCGGCAGTCCATCTGGTGGGCACTGCGCTTCAAAGGCGTTCCCGAGGCCTATATTGACATTATCAGAGACATGTACCGCGATTCCGTGTCCTCTGTCCAGACCGCTGTTGGCGAATCGAATGGCTTCCCAATATCTGTTGGCGTTCACCAAGGCTCGGCTCTTAGCCCGTTCTTGTTTAACGTAGTGCTCGATGTAGTTACGGCAAACATCCAAGATAAGCCCCCATGGCTAATGATGTATGCCGATGACATCGCCCTCGTTAATCAGAACAAAGCCCATCTTGAGCGCAAAGTCAACATTTGGAAGGACACGCTTGAAAACGGTGGTCTGAGACTAAATGTGGCGAAGACTGAGTACATGTCCTGTGGCGGCACGGATTCAAATAGGTTCATCTGAATAGGTTCGGACCTGATCAGAAAGTCCGATACGTTCAGGTACCTTGGATCCGTGCTGCACGAGTCTGGCAACGTGGACGACGATGTCCAAGCACGTATAGGCGCGGCTTGGGCGAAGTGGCGCGAGGTAACGGGCGTTGTATGCGACCGCAAAATGCCTCCGAAGCTCAAGGGGCAGATATATAAACGCATCATACGGCCTGTCCTACTGTACGGCGGTGAATGTTGGCCAGCACTAAGCAGACACACCCAGGAGCTTCGCGTCACGGAGATGAAGATGCTGAGGTGGATGAGTGGCGTAACGCGATCCGATCGCATACGCAACTCTTTCATCAGAGGTAGTCTTGGTGTCCGTGACGTGGGGGAAAAACTGCAAGAGTGTCGTCTGCGATGGTATGGCCACATCATGCGCCGCCCTATGGAGTACGTTGGTCGGGAATGCATGAATATGGCTGTTCTTGGGGCTAGGTACCGTGGTCGCCCTCGCAAGCGCTGGTTGGACGTCGTTAAGTCCGACATGAGAGCCAATGGCCTAACTGAGAAGGATGTCCAAGATCGGGCAAAGTGGAGGAAGCTAAGTAGGAAGGCGGACCCTTTTTTTTTTTTTTTTTTTTATTTGTAATGGGTTTGCTCTTGACTCTAGTCTATGTCAGAAATGACAGAGACAAAGTCTACGATGGAGCGAGCCTACCCAGAAGGAGCCTGTTCACTCTAACTTTGAAGAGATTAGGGTTGTAAGCTTTCGGAAACACAGACGCTGGCAGAGAGTTCCACTCCTTTGCTGTGCGCATTATAAAAGACGTTTGAAAACGCTTAGTGCGAATTGGTGGAATAGTAACAAGGTAGGGATGGTAAGATGCAGTGCGTCTGGATGTCCGATGGTAGAAGGGGGCCGGTGGGATGAGGTCGTGGAGTTCTTGGGCACACTCACCGAAGTACAATCTGTAGAAGACCGACAAGCAGGCAACCTTACGGCGATGAGCCAAGCTATGTAGCTTGGCATCCACCAGTTTTACGTCGCCGATGAGCCTCTTAGCTCTGCGTTCCACCGAGTCAAGCGCGGCAAGCTGATACTTAGCTGAGCCATCCCAAAGGTGGCTACAATACTCCATGCAGGATCGGACTTGCGCTTTGTATAGTGTTAAAAGCTGTCCAGGCCTAAAGTATCGCTTCACCCTATTTAGGATGCCCAGCTTTTTGGCCGCAGTTTGGGCTTTGTACTCGATGGTGGCGCCGAAGTTGAGACTGGATGTCAACTCCATGCCTAGGAGCTCGAGCCGATCAGTCACAGGAACAGATGCACCCCGAAAAAAAGGAGCTTGGTCAAAACGACTCCTTTTTGCGGTAAAAAGACACGCCTGTGTTTTGGTGGCGTTAAAAGTGACCAAATTGTCATCACCCCATTGGGAGACAACGCTTAAGGTCAAATTTGTCCGCTCTACCATGGCCTCTCTCAAGGAACAAACTTCAGCCCCACTGGTTGTTGCGTTGGACAAGTATCTCTCTGAAACCGTACTGTCATCTGCGTACCCAACAAGACCAGGCTGAAGTAGGTCATTGATGTGCAGCAGGAAAAGAGTTGCAGAGAGAACAGACCCTTGAGGAACTCCGGCATCAATAGCCATGAGGTCAGAGGAGCAGCCGTCAATGACCACTCGGATCGACCGTTCACTCAGGAAGTCTGATATCCAGCTGCAAAAACCAGCTGGGATGCCATAAGCAGGAAGCTTGCTGAGTAGACCTGCGTGCCAGACCCTGTCAAAAGCCTTCGAGATATCAAGCGACACGGCAAGTGCTTCGCCGTGTTTCTCAATGGCTTCGCCCCAGCAGTGCGTGACATACACAAGAAGATCGCCAGTTGACCGTCCCCGGCGAAAGCCATATTGACGGTCACTGAGGAGATTGTTGTCTTCAAGGTAGGTCAGCAGCTTACTGTTCAGAACCCTTTCCATAACCTTGCATAGGATGGAGGTAATGGCGATCGGACGGTAATGCGCAGGGTCAGCACGGTCTCCCTTTTTGGGCACCGGTTGCACATTCGCAAGCTTCCATGATCTTGGCACCGTTCTTTTTTCAAGAGAGAGGCGGTACAGGCGTGTCAACACAGGAGACAACTCAGGTGCACATTGCCTCAACACTCTTGCTGGAATGCCGTCAGGTCCACTGGCCTTATTCACATCTAAACTGCATAATACTCTACAGACCTCTTTATTATGAACTTTGATCTCCGGCATCGAAGAGTCACAACGAGGTAAAGTTGGTGGTTGCTTGGAGCCAGCGTCCAGACGCGAATTGCCCGCAAAGAGAGTTGCAAATAAGTTTGCTTTCTCTCTTGCAGAGTGAGCCAGCGAACCATCAGGTTTCAGCATTGGAGGCAAAGTGGGTCGACAGAAATTCGTTTCGACCGCTTTCGACAGGGACCAAAACTGCTTACTACCCGGAGGGTGCGATGCTAGTTTGGCCCCGATACGTCCGACATGGTCAAAACGTGCCCTACGAAAAACCCGCTTGCAGAACCTTGCGGCAGAATTAAAGGCTTTTTTCCTCGCGCGAACCCTACGTGTTTTATCCTTTCGGTCGCGGGCCTTGATCCAGGCTTGGTAAGCAGATTCTTTACGTGCCTCAGCGTGGGCGCATTCTGCATTATACCAAGGCCGGGATTTGTGACCGAGCGGGATGTCGGAGAATGGAATAAAATACTCCATCCCCTGCCGAATCACGTCCGCAATCACATCAGCGCAGCACGAAGGGTCACCCGAGGAGAAGCACACTTGCCGCCAAGGATATGACGCAAAAAAGTGTCGCATCTCATCCCAATCAGCTGACTCGTATCGCCATACTCGTCTCGTGCCTCTAGGACTCTTATCAGGAGGAGAGCAGGCCAACACGGATTTCACCAGGCAGTGGTCAGACGTTCCCAGCGGGGCTGAGACTGATACTGATTGACTGCCCGGATCAGTTGTCAGCAGAAGGTCCAAGCAATTGGGTGTATGGGCGTCAACATCCGGTACCCGCGTTGCCACATTCACCAGCTGGGTTAGATCTAGCGTTACTGCAAACTTGCGCGCCTCTAACCCGGCATGGTCAGTTCTCTGGTACGGGAACAACCACTCTTTATGGTGGGCGTTAAAGTCCCCCAGAAAATTGAGCTTCGCTGTTGGGTACCGTTGCTGAGCTACGTCGGTCGACTCCACGAGGAAATTAAACAGCGCTGTTGTCTCCTGGTCACCGCTGTGCGATCGGTATACGCCGATGTAGATAAATTTTTCCACGCCAGTATCCACAAGTAGCCAAATAGCAGAAAAACCCGATTTCTCAAAGCAACGGAGACGACGACAACAAATGTCATCGCGGACGTACACACAGACCCCAGCCTGTTTCTTGAACTTATGTTCCAGAGAGTAGCCCGGGTAGTTGAGGTACGCCACGTCCGACGGGGTTGTTATCTTCGTCTCCGTTAGGAAAAACAGGTGCGGCTTCTCGGTCTCAAGGTGGTGATGGACCGGATCGAGATTTGAGTGTAACCCTCTGATGTTGGTGAGGTGCACTTTGAGTGGGAGGAAGTGCAGCCGTTGTTTACCTTTTTTCCTTTTTGCTTTTGTCATTTTTTTTTTTTTTTGAGTCGTCGGGGAGAAAAGTCGAATTGTCGAGGCTCTGCTCAGTGAACCAAGTGGAACACAAAAGCTAAACTAACCCCTCAGCCGTTACTTCATCTCTTGGAGATAATATTAAAATAACGCACGTCCGGTAGTTCGCTCCTGGAGATTTCTTAGTTCGGGTCGGATTTAATGTCAAATATTGCATGTCTTAGTATACCTTTCGTATTCTGACTTATAAAAAGTGTAGGAAAAAGAATAGGAAAGGCATATAACATCACATACTAAACATCCGACAACAATTTGTTACGGAATGTTGTATTCAATTTAGTCTGTGGAGACGCCTTCATTTGTTTTTGCAAGCGGTTAGTTGAGCAGTTATTTAATAACTCTACACTTTACACTTAAAGGAAATTAACTAAACATCCATGGACAAGTAAGTACTAAACAGTTTTTAATTGCTGCATTAGGTATTGGACAAAGATTTTGGACACAATTTGTTATTTTACCAAAGATAATTTCGAAGTTTGCACGCCATGCCGGTATATTTCTACTTGTTTTGAGTAGAAAATACAGTAGTGGTGGCAAAATTTTGTTATAAATATTATTTAGATACGTTACTTCATATATATTAGGCATTTTAATAGTGAAATTCGATAAAATATAGTGTAAATATTGAACTGTAAAAATGTAGCCGAAAATCGAATCTTCAAGAGATTCTGTAACAGACAGGCATTTCGCATGTGTATGACATGCAAGCCGCCATGTTTTTTGTGTTTCGTACACAGTATCGGATAATGGTCAGTAAACCAATAGGTTTTGATCGACTTAGAAAAAAGCGAGGTTAAATTATTTATTTTTTTTATCGGTTCCACGAGGCGGCAACAGCACTCGACGAGTGCGTGTATGAGTATTTAATTTTTCATAAAAAAATAACATTAAAAAAAAACAAATAAAAAAAAACATAAAAAAAACAAATTAAAAATTATCTAATTTTCATATTAATAATATTAATCCCACCCCAGTTTAAAAATTGCTTCATTTTCTTTTTTTTTAATTTTGTTGTTCAGATGTGACCTACTGGTTGTATTCTTTATTGTGTACTTGGAATTGGTCTACTGAAATTGCGTGTTTTTTGTTTTTTATTTGTTGATTTTGTTAATGTTTTTGCTGAGCAACATACCCTTATGTTGTATTTTTCCATTAGTAAATATCATCATTATTTGGATTGTAATATAAGATTTCTAAGAAATGCAATAGTACTTGCTCTTTGACAAAAAATATGAAAGCGTCTTTTTATCGCTCTTTTTTTAATGTTTGTATAGTGACTTATTGTTCGTAAACTAAACAATTCTAACTGCTAAAACTTTGTCTGCAATAAGATTGTGTACCAAAATATATAATAAGATACTATAATTAGCCACTTGGCTTACAGAGTTCCCAGAATGAATGTGTAAACATACCCTTTTTTTGTTTGGCGTACGAGTCGACTGACTTAAGCCGAGTTTTTGTTTAGCTTGCAGTATGTAAAATATGTATAGAGGTGTCTGTTATTTATCTTGATTATTGTAAAATAATGTTTTAGTATGCCAATGAAATAATAACATTGGAAAAAAGCGCTTTTATTCTATTAATATGACGATTTTTGTACGAAAAACTGGGAAAAAGTCGCTTACCTTACTTTCAACTTCGAATTAACAATAGATTCTATGTCAAAACTAAACAAAACTATAAATTAGTAGATAGTTTATTTTACACCAATTTGAATGACATACAATTTGTAGAGCTGCGATGCGTAATTTTAGAGATATCGTAGTTTTAGTGAACGCGGGGAAATCGCAAGATTTCGGCCGGGCGCGTAGTAACAGAACTGCGGAGTGACGTTATAGAGGCGTAGCGGCTGAAGGGCTAACCTATGGGGAACTCATTTGGAGACTGCGGGGACGCCCGAACCCCCCCGGATATGGCCACCGGGTCCTCCCATCCAGTCGCCGGCTGGCACGGTGGAGCATACCGGGATTTTTCGCTAGTTGGCGGGGCAGCCTTTCACACGTGGCTGGCGTGCTACTTGGGCCCCCTACTAACTGCGGTCGGCCAACGGCTGGCACCGTGCTTCGGATCCCGCTACCCTCCAAAATGAGTTACCCGGAAAGCCCAGCCCAGTGACCAAGACCGGTTCTGAGCAGAGCAACTGACAATCTCCTTCTCTCCCAAAGGCACTGGCACTCCCGCACACCGACGGAACACAGCAAGCTGCTTGGCGCCGGACTTCGGCGGGATGGTGGTCGCGAGCCAGGCGGCTCCTTGCGGAGCCTACCACCGCTTTAAGTGGGATCGTTCTGCCGTACCACAGGCAAGCCTGTGGTGCCGTTGCCCGGGGTGGACCGCGAGGAGGTAGATCCCAAACCACCCCAAAAACCGGGAATAGCCGGCAATAGCCGGGATTAACGCCAGGTAGAAGAAGAAGAGAAGAAGAATACAGATTGTAAAAATAATCATTATGTTGATCTTCTTCGTTACACAAATCGTGGTTATTTCAACATGGGCATGGGACGCCATTCGGAAAAACGCGTCAACAGCATAACGCCATCTATCGACAATGTAGTTGAACTGTTAATATAAGATCGAACTCTGAAGCTCACAATTGTTACGATAAATTATGATTAGATACTAAGATGTTCACTTTTCTTTTACTACATAATATTACATGTACTAGCTTTCGCCCGCGACTTCGTTCGCGCATAATAAAAATTTTTCCCCGTTCCTGTAGGAATTTCGGGAAATTCTCTCTTAGTTCTCGCTGTCACTCCCTACATGCCAAATTTCAGCTTTTTACGACTAGTAGTATCGGCGGTGCGGTGTCTGGCAATCACTCAGTAACGCAGAAATCCTCTCTAAGTGCTTCTTACGGCGTATTTTATGTATTAGGATTACAGTTTTACCGGTTTCATAGAATCTGTTTATTGTGTATGAATAATCGTTTTTTTTAAAAGATTTTTAGTAGGTACTGAATGAGGAGACTGATTGAATGAGGAGCTCGTAGCTAAGTAATAACAATCACAACGACCCGTCATCATCATCTTCCTGCCCTTATCCCATATTTCCCTTCCATTCTGTCCTATCAGCTATCATTATATCAACTGTCACTCACACCCATCTCTTTCATATCGCTCCGTACGCAATCCGTCCATCTTTTCTTCGGCCTTCCTCTCTCGTAGTTTATTAATGTAATTAACCGATAAGTCCTGTTAATGTAATTAACCACATATTTAGCTAAAATCTCTTCAAATACAAAGTACAAAGATATTGTCTATTGTTATTGTTGTACTTTCGACCCGAGTCATCGGTGCAATCTGAGGACTCGGTTTAGGGTTCTTTGGCATGGATAACAGACCCTTGTAGATGACAATGACTCGGTTGTGTGTCTGTCTGTCTGTCTGCCTCAAATCTAGTAAAATGATTTCGACGAAATTTGACAAACTTAAGTTTAAGTGACCCAAACAACGACGACTTTTTTTTTGTGTGTGATTTTAATTGTATTGAAATGGGTGTAAATGACCTAAATAAACGAATTTCATATATAAATATATACATTTTGAAAATGAGGTAACTTTTTGGGGAATTAGACAATATAAAAGTTTTTGAACTGTACCGTGTGATGTATCAAATGGAAGGGCTTTGATTTGATATATCACACGGTACAGCTTGGGCACGCACATTGTAATGTCTTTTTTTTCATAAGTTAGAATGGAACTTCCATTCTGAAGATATTAAAGAAAATAGATGCAGAGCAAAACATTTAGAAAATAATATACGGATAAAATATCACCTATAGATTACCGGAAAAACTATAAGTGAAAAAAATATTATTCGTTCGGAACCCTTTGCACGTGAGTTCGACTCGCAATTAGCCGGTTTTTTACACACATATTTAATGAGCTGCTTGGTGAGAGTGAGGGGCTAAAAGATAGCTTATAATATCAAACCATTTAAGTTCTTTTGTGTATGTACCTTCTAAATAAGGAATTTTAAATCCACTGGTAAACCGAAACAAAACAAAAGTCATTCTTTATTTCGCCCGGAGAATTTAATTAATAAATAGAGAGAACAGAGGAAGCAATTATCTTTTGGCAGTAATAAATGCTTCTCATTATCTCGCCTAATCTCATACTCGCTTGATTGAACTCGATGAAGATTAGGTGATTCTATTAGATCTTCTATTAATGTTCCATGTTTCTGTATTGGACAAGAAATTTATCCTGAGTCTGGTTATTACGGTAACAACGTTTTTAGAATACTGTTGTTGTGCGTATTGTTATGAAGTGGGACTGACCTGCCGCTAGTTAGCATATTTACTCTTTAAGTTAGACTGAATTCTAGGTAAGTTTGACCCATCGTCGTTTTCTACAACTTTATAAGAGGCCTGACATGGCTTCAGTGTTTTGAAGAGCTAACATCTGTGTTCAGTAATGAAGCCCCATGTCTGCGGATTGTCGAACGCTGGTATTTAGAATTCTAGCGTGGGCATACTAGTGTTAGTGAAAATTCTCGCGAAAGACGCCCAAAATCCGCCTTCACTGAAGATAACATCATTGCTGTGAGACAACTAATTCTCGAAGATCGTCATGTGACGTATCGAGAGATTGAGGCTCTATTAGGCATCTCAGGGACAACCATTCAGAAGATCTGGCATGAAGCGCTTGGTGTGAGAAAGCTAGTTTTCCGTTGGATACCGCATCTGCTTTCAGACGATCAAAAGGCGGCCTGCGTCAGATGGTGTAAGAAAACTCTGCAAAGGTTCAACCGAGGAGAGTCAAATCAAGTCTACGACATCATCAGTGGTGACGAATCTTGGATCTATGCCTACGATCCTGATTCCAAACAATCTACAATCTGGGTCTTTCAAGACGAGCCAAAGCCGACAAAAGTTGTTCGTTCTCGAAGCACTTCAAAGAAGATGGTGGCCACGTTCCTTGGAAAAACCGGCCATGTTGCGACTATTGCACTTGAAGATCGTAGAACGGTTAACGCAGAGTGGTATACCACAGTTTGTTTACAACAAGTCATCGCCGAACTTCGAAAATCTAACTCAAAGCGACGCATCATCCTGCACCACGATAACACAAGCTCACACAGCGCTCGTGAAACGATTGAGTATTTGAAGCAGGAAAAAGTTGAAATTCTTTTTTTAGTCCTGACCTAAGCCTTAACGATTTCTTTACATTTCCTAAAATTAAGAAAAATCTTCGTGGTCAAAGGTTCCAGTCCGGTGAAGAAGCAGTCGACGCTTTCAAGTCAGTCATTTTGAACACCCCCACTTTAGAGTGGAATAAATGTTATAATGGTTTGAGCGAATGGAAAAGTGTATTAAGTTACGTTATAAATACTTTGAAAAACAATAAAAAGTACAATAAGGTTCTAGTTGTGTTTTCTTTTCTTTAAACGACAATACTTACAAGGCATGCCTCGTATTATGTTATTTTATTTACTTTTTTATTAATTTATAGTTAATTAAAACGGCACAGGTCCAATTACATTAATTAGCATAGGATTATAATGTTAAAATAAAATAAGCATTCAAATAACATACAATACAAAAAAAAATTGAAATTTATGTTGAAATTTATAGTTTATTCTGAGCGTTTTTAGTAGTTTTTTCAAATTTCTGAGACAACTATGACCGAAACCACTATATAACAAATTATTGTGATATATTTTTCATTTGGTTCAATCCACGAGCTAGAAAAAGTGCCGTCGCGCTTTTCATGAGAAATTTACTACAGATTTTTGGTTTTTTTAACAGTCAAATAATAGTAGGCCTCTAACTATTAAAATAATTTCAAACTTGTGGTTACCTTTTAATCATGTCCTGTGCTACTTCATCGAGAACCGTTTTGTATAGTTTGATCGTATTGGGCTGCAACATCACTGGGTTGACAATCGAACGGAACTGTTTCCACACATCTCCGTGGCTGGAAGAATAATGCGAGTATAGTGAACCGTATTATCGCCAATAAGGGATCATGTTTTTTTACTGAAATTAAAAACCTAAAGTTACACTAACTTGTATTCTACTCACTCAGAAATAAGTCCCGTTGCATGGAATTTGATCCCTTTGCTTTTCCTATAATGTTTTCTGTAGTATTCCAGCGACTGGAATCCGGGACGGACGGGCAAAAAGTTTTCACTACGTAAAATCTGAAAAACAAAATATTTTTTTTCTTTTTTATTTGTAATGGGTTTGCTCTTGACTCTAGTCTATGTCAGAGATGACAGAGACAAAGTCTACGATGGAGCGAGCCTACCCAGAAGGAGCCTGTTCACTCTAACTTTGAAGAGATTAGGGTTGTAAGTTTTTGGAAACTGAGACGCAGGCAGAGTGTTCCACTCCTTTGCTGTGCGCATTATAAAAGACGTTTGAAAATGCTTAGTGCGAATTGGTGGAATAGCCACAAGGCAGAGATGGTAAGATGCTGTGCGTCTGGATGTTTGTCATTATGTTTTTACAGTAATGTTTCAAAGGTTTTTTTTTCATCATTAGGAAAAGGAACACGTTTTTACTAGTATCGATCAAACGATCGCAGTTGGGACAAAATTTTACGATTTCTTTCGCCATTTTTTCTTACCGGTCTAATTAGTTCTTAAACATTATAAGCTAACTTATGCCAGCGGCTTCATAAACGTTGAAAATGATTATTTTCTAGGACTAAAAGTACTCTTAAAGCCGGTCGGCTCGTATGCAAAAATTCATATCTCGCCTTTACATTGAGATCGATTTGCAATCACCGAACATGCAATTTCATTAATTGTGTATTAGTAAGATGCAGGAATAAGTTACAGTTACGTATTTTAATAGTTTTATTCTTATTGATGCAATAGCCGCAATTAAGAAAGTTTTAGTAGATCATTAATATTTATTATCATTGTAGATATTATTATATCTTTCAATATCAAAAACGAACTGTTATTTTCAGCTAAGAACATAGTGTTTTACTGACCCCCAAGGTACAGGCAAATGTCTGGATTGCACCGTCTATCCTCATTTTTTGGGTTTCAGAGTAGTAGGTATCATTTTGATTCATTGTTGTTGTCACTGAAGTGTATAAGTACGTCAAGTTTCAGCAAAGAACAATAGCTAGTTAAAACTAGCTATTGTTCTTTGCTGAAAGTTATTATTTAGCCCCGACCACGGTGCCTTACTAGTATAAATACTAGTAAGGCACCGTGGTCGGGGCTAAATAATAACTGCTACTCGGGCCGATCTACACTGGTCAGCAAATAAACCGAGCCACCCCTACTTAGGAACTCTGATTCGATTTTCTCAAAAAGTATAAAACTTACAACTATCAAAGTTATACCTACAAAAAGTGCGTTTCGTGGTGATTAAAATGAAAGGAAACTCATTGGGTTTAATCAATATTTCAGTGTTTATTAAGGATTTTACAAAGAAGAGTCGTTTCCAGTCGTGACAATCGTTGGTAATGATAAAGTGAAAAAAAAAATTAAAGCCAAAAACAAAGATAAAATAAAATAAAAGTTTTTGATCAATATTCCGTATTCCCTCCCCTTGCTCGGATAACTGCCAGCATCCTTGTATTCATCGACCTTACAAGCCTGACGATAACATCTTGAGGAATTGTATTCCACTCCTCTTCAAATGCGATTCGCAGCTCTGGAAGCCTTGTTGGAGCAGGTACTCGGGCTCGAACCCAACGTTTCAGCTCATCCCATAAGTGTTCTATCGGATTCAAGTCCGGGCTTCGAGCTGGCCAGTCCATCGTACGAATGCTGACGTCGCGTAGATACTGGGTCACCACATGAGCAACATGAGGCCGTGCATTATCATGCATCAATTGCATATCCTATCCGATATATCCTGCGTAAGGTACCACATGGTCTGCGAGGATTTCAGTAATGTAGCGAACTTTCTGTAGGTACAACTTTGATAGTTGTAGGTTTTTTAGTTTTTAAGAAAATCGAATTAGAGTGCCTAGGTAGCGGGTGGCTCGGTTTATTTGCTGTCCAGTGTACAAGGTGAAGAAACGCTTGCCAAGGTTAGTCTGTGGAATACATATAGTAAAACTACGTTTGCCGAGTCAACTAGTATAGGTTAGAATTCTTCCGTTACTGAATAACAACTCACAACCGTAGATGGGGAGCGTGGAGGAGCACTAAGAGAGGATTTCCCGAAATTCTTACGGAAACGGGATAAAACGGGATATGTGCGTACGAAGTCGCGGGCACAAGCTAGTTTGCAATAAAGGTCAATGACACTTTCCTTTATATCTACTCATATCATAGGTACCCGAAAAATAAATTATGAATGGTTATTCATTACTAGAAAATGCAGACGGTCGCGATACATGTATGTTCAAGACAGCTGATAGCTACAACCTGGGAAGAGTGAATAGGCAAGCGTGCTCCATCTTCGACCACATCATCGCTTACCAACAGGTGAGTTAGTGGTCAAATGCATGCCTATCAATAGTAAAAAAAAGCTTCATGTTATTTTTCCGTTTTTGGAATTAAGATTGTCAAAAAATGTAGGTGGATCAATGGCCGCTATTGCAAGTTTATTTTGAACCAACCATAGTAAAATAATGCTTTACTTACATAAGCAACGCTCTCAGGATCACTTAGGAATATCGTAGCAGACCTGCCGAACAAACTGTCTAACCGAATGATCGGCCCATACGTATGTATTAGTCTCATTGTCGCGTCAGGATCCTCCATATTAGCAAACGGACCTGCAATTAAACAGTTATAAATTTATATTTTCTACAAATCATAAGTTTACTGAAAATAAAATTATACTAGTTTAAATGAATTTTATACCGAACTGAGAGTTGTCAATTCTTGTTTATTATGGAAAGAGTTATAAAGAAAAAATAATGAAAAAATCTGTTACGTCAGGTTTCAGAAATATTTACTACTATTACTTGCATAATGGATTTTTTTTTAGTAAAATCATAAAACCAAACCGGCTGGCTGTTTCAGTAGCGGTCTTAGGGTTCCTTATCCAAAGGGTATACCAACGGAACCCTATTACTAAGCCTCCGCTGTCCGTCCGTCCGTCTGTCTGTCAGCGAGCTGAATCTCAAGAACCGTAATAGGGAGACAGTTGAAATTTTCACAAAGTGTGTATTTCTGTTGCCGCTAAAACGATAAATAATAAAGAGTAATTCAATTAAAAATCAAGGAGGCCCCCATCATCCAACTCACATTTAACCGGTTTTTTAACCGACTTCTTCAAAAAGGAGGAGTTTCTATGTTCGGTAGTATGTTTTTATTTTTGTTCACCGATTTCTCCGCCAATTCTCGACTGATTTCAAAATTTCTTTTTAATTCGAAAGCCTATACTCCTGAGGTGGTCCCATTGTCCCTAAGTTAGAATTTGTTGATGGGATCCCATGAAAATCAAGAAAAACCCTTAAATTTTATAAGCACATACACTGTTTTTCATAAACTTTCTAACGCAATTCAGATATTTGTACCTGGTAATCATCATTTCATTTTGCTGAGCATAGGTATAAGTCAGGATCTGATGATGGTATCCCATGAAAAATGTTTATTCAGCGATATTTGCGCCAATTGTTAACCGATTTGGATGATTCTTTTTTTGTTTGGAAGAGTGTTTTCTCAGACTGGTCCCATTTACACCAGTTCTTAACATAACATCACGCCGGCACGCTGTGTTTGTGGTTTCACTTTTTGGTGGTACCTGCGTATCACTAAAACGTGAAAAATAAAAAAAACTTTTCAACAAAAAAATAAAACCGACTTCCAAAAACAAAACACTACAAAGTAAAAAATAGCTTTAATTTCGGAAGTCGGTGTTCAAAAACGAAAACAACCAAAAACACTGAAAAAAACGATTTTTACTTTGTAGTGTTTTGTTTTTGGAAGTCGGTTTTATTTTTTTGTTAAAAAGTTTTTTACAACCGAGCTGCCAGTCGTCAATTATTGTTTATTATGGAAAGGGTTATTAAGAAAAAATTGTGAAAAAATCTGTCGCGCCAGGTTTCATAAATATTTACTAGCTTGCACAAGAGAAAAATTCTTAGTACAAGTCAACATCAAACCAAACCAACTGGATGTTGCAGAAGCGTTTTTAGCCTTTCTTATCCAAAAGGTAAGCAACGGAACCCTATTACTTAGCCTCCGCTGTCCGTCCGTCCGTCTGTATGACAGCGGGCTGTATCTCAAGAACCGTAATAGGTAGGCAGTTGAAATTATAATAAAGTGTCTTTCTATTGCCAGTATATCAAAAATAATAAATCTGTTTAAATTAAAAAACTTTTTTACAACAAAATACAACCGACTTGGTGTCTTGTATGTTTTGTACAAAAGTATTTATTTTTTATTTTTAGTGGGACCTACCTGCGCACCCATTAACAGCGTACCGGCGCGATATTATGTTAAGAACTGGTGTAAACTCTAAAAAACATGCGATTTCACCAATCCCGATCCATTTGCTATCATTTATTGAAGAGTTCCGTTGCCTACCTCCAAAGTTCTTAGTCAGATGTTCACCAAATTGAAATGAAATGGGACCAATCCAGGAAAATACTCTTCTGCACAAAAAAGAACCATCTAAATCGGCTAACAATTGGCGAAAATATCGCCGAAAAACATTTTCATGGTATCTCCTCATCAGATCCTAATATATACCTTCCATCATCAGCTCAGCAACATGAGATGTTGATTATCAGGCACACATATCTAAATTGCGTTAGAAAATTTATGAAAAACATTGTATGTGACTATAAAATTTGAGGGTTGCCCTCGATCTTCATGGGATCCCATCATCAGATTCTGACTTGGTGACAATGGGACCAATCAGAAAGTACACCCGTTCAGATAAATTGAAAACCTCCTCCTTTTTTTGAAGTCGGTTAAAAATTAAAGGGGGCTCCCATCATCCAAATCACACTTAATCGGTTTTTTATAACCGAGCTGATAGTTGTCAGCACTTGTTTATCATGGAAAGGGTTACTAAGAAAAAAACTAAAAATTCTGTCACGTCTGTCTGTTTAGTTTCAGAAATATGTATTTACTAGCTTGAAAAATGAAAAAATTACGCACAAGTCACCATAAAACCAAACCGAGTGGCAGTAATATAAATAAGACAACCTACTAGCGCTGATCAGAGAAACTCGGAGGTCGGAACTTGTCGGCGGTGGTGCGCCACACAGTACACAGACTGCCTACTACCTTCTTGCGCGCACCAGCAACGACAAGTGCTGACAGATCAGCGGCGATGCCGGCAATACGTTTTCTACATGGACCTATACGCACTTAGGGTACTTAATTGTCTGTGCCTTAGATTCATGAAATTACGCAAGATTATTTTTTGGATTAGTACAGAACGTCCCGTATTCCAGTCTCACACGCACTTGATGGATTTTTTATCTTGGGTACCAATATGTAACCAAAAATAAGTAAGATATGCACTTTTTACGAATCTGCATTTATGATCTGCTCGTTTTGAAAGTACATATAAACTGTCCACAAACGTAAAAAAAAAAAACTAAGAGATCTTAGTTAACACTGTCTACAATTTAATTAAAATTGAAACCAGCTACCAGTACATAATTATTGCTTGTGTCGAAAAAATAACATCGATCTACCGTAATCCCGCAGGGTAGGTGAAAAATAAAATTTGGCAATACAAAAAAAAAAACTATTGGAAGGTACACAAATGTTAATTTGTAAACCAGTGCTCTAATGCTGATAACAATTTAGCCTTGAGCCTACGTAGTGAGGAGTTTCAAAAGAAAAAGAGTCCTGCTTATCCGTATAAGCCCTACTTCAGTGGTACATTACAATACCCGTGTATTGTAATGTACCACTGAAGTAGGGCTTACCGTACTGTACTCAAATAATGGATGGTATTATAGCGAAAGTGTATCGAAACTATTTAAGTCAAAGCCAAGGCCTGATAGTGATGGCATAAGGACATTCCAAGTTAACTATGTACAGCAATTTGTAATGGACCTGGGCGAGAAGTTTTGACATAGTTTCCGATCGCCTACCGAGCAAATTCGTAAGGCCGCTTCATAGTCAATCCCGAACGCGATACACGATCAAAATATGATCCGTGGATCGCGTTAAAATTTGCCTTAGAACTTAACGACCCATTCGGTCAGTAGAAGATCGGTGACTATGTCAAGACTTCCCCGCCCTGTATTTTGCAAAAATGTCACAACGAAAACTTAGTTGAAGTAAATATGAAGTCAGCTGTAAATCCAGACAATTAAGGCGCAGACCCACTGTGACGCATGCTGTGCAACGCCACGCGGCGCATTTTAGCTGCGTGGATTCATTTGTTTGACAACGTGGGTCTACATTTAAACTAAAGTACACACGCAGCGCACTGGTGCAACGATAGAGTTGTATTCAGTCGTGGGTTGTGATTAGTGTATAGTGTGTACCGTCTGCACAGCGTGCATAGCGTGAAAAGCGTTGAGCTATGTGAATACCATATTCGAACAAGCCACTCAAATACCAGTGACGTCAATTGATGCGTAGCGTGTCAGTGGGTATTATCCTATCCCATCACTACCCGTGGGTGTCGTAAGAGGCGACTGAGAGACTCGCCAGATAATAGGCAGCAGCGTTCTCTGTAAAACTCAACACCATAAACTGCGATCGCCAACCCGCCTGACAAGGGTGGCGATTATGGCAAACACCCCATCTTGAGGGAAACCTATGTCTTTCGCCGAAAGACGTCCATTACATACATCATCATACATTTCTTGCAAAGCGAAGCTTAAATCACTTGCGTGGCCTCTCAGAGTGCCGCGGTGGGTCTGCGCCTTTCATGGTTAAACGTTTTCAGAATAGACCAGCTGTGTCATGCGTAACTCACCTCCAAACATGAAATGATGCAGTTGCCCAATGACGGGCAATGACTTAGGTCCGGGTATTTCTTTCCATGGCTTCACATTTTGGGTTGATAGTACATTAGTTCTGAAACTATTAAAATCTAAATAAATTTTCTGTAGTACAGATAAATATGAGTTGCGTTTGTGAAAGGAATAGCTTTTGTCGTGAAGAGGTTAAAGCGGGGATATCTGCTTAGATTGTCCTGATCTTTATTTAATTTTTGAAAACACCCCGAAATGATAAAACCCAAACATCTCATATATCACAGATTGACTTTTATTTCATTGAAAATGTTTCAGTGGGTGAGAGTATTATCTACTAGTAAATATGAGTAACTTTCACTCTGAGACCAAGCGATGTCGCTACTCGACATTTTAATTACGATTTAATCAAGCTATATATTGCTAGAGTCGAAAAAATGAACATCAAACTACAGTCACGGGTAGTTGAAAAAAAAATTCACGATCGAAAAAAATGTGAGGTGATAGACGATTTTTAACACTTTTAGGTTATTGAAAGGTACCTAAACAAATGCATTTCAATTTCTTATCATGTACAAAAAAGTAACAATTTGCAAACCAGTGAATTCATTCGCGTTGACTATTAAAACTAGATATATATGCATGGTCTGGTGACAATAACGGAAGAAAAACTCTTTAGGGTAGGGTTCAATACCTCAAAAGGAATATACGGAAGACTTACAAGTTCACTCCGTTGTCTGTGTGTCTGTTTGTTTGACTGTCAGTGTCTATGGTTCCCTTTGAGAAATCAACGTAAGTCAATGCAATAAAAACACAGCTATTTATGCATCAATATTGACACACGCAAGTAATTCAAAACCTATAGGGTACTTCCCGTTGATTTAGAATCATAGATATTTTGCTAGAAGCAAGTTCTTGCAGCACAAGTAAAGGAAAACATTTGAAAATTGTTTTTTTTTTAGTTTTATCATATAAAAAAGTTTTGCTCTGATTCTCATTTATCTGATCTCTCATTGTCCGGTTTTTAGGGTTCGTCTGTCTATCCGCGGTTTAGCTCAGAGACGCTTAGCACTAGGAAGTTGGTATTATGTATGGTATATATTTTTTTTTTAGGGAACCCCCAACACATAAAGTGGCGATGTGGTGTGTCGTTGGATAGGTCGTTTAAAAATATTGAGGGTTTTCTATTCAAGGAACCGTTTGCGAAATATTACGCTTTACAGTGCTAATTTTTGTTAGAATCAAATGTACCCAACGTGGCCCAGTCAAGTGGCCCGTCACGGTCAAAACTGGCCAAGCCCAAGTGCGATTGGCCAGTTTTTTTATATAAAAATTGACAAAAGAGAAAGTAATCGTTGACGCGATCGGGGACGTTCAAAAATTCGCATCAGGGCCTCTGGAAGCCAATAAATGTCAAATTCGTTTGGAAAAAGGAAAAATTATATTTGTCTTGTATATAGCTACGTCTCCCTTTCATGACGGAATAATAATGGATTTGAATGAAGCATTAATTTTTTTTGCCTTACCCAAAGTGTGACTATATATTTTTAATGAAGGTATACTGAATTATTATGACTAAATAAAAATCATAAGATCGTTGTATATGTTGTGCATTTTATATCAAATTAATTAACACTGTGTGAGACTCCTGCTCCACCTAGAGCGGGAGGAGTCATTTGATGATTTCCCATCCTTACAAAAAGGCCGCGTTTGTTTCCACAATCCTGGCAGGCAGGCATATTATTTATCATGTTTGATAATTTTAAAATATGATTTTTATTGTTGTAATATTTCAACTATCTATCAACAGAATAAATTGCCCTGTAACACCCAGTTTTTCATTTCGATAAATATTATTTGATAACAAGTTAAAAAAATAACACAACTTCTATTTAGATATGACACCAAAGTTCGATAAAAAATCGTTACGTTTTGAATTTTGAGAACCATCATTGATGTTGTCATATAAAAAAAATAATTTGGACTACCTTCTTTTTTCTAGTTAAAATCATTGAAACTTATAATATTTAGATCAAGCTTAGGTATGCAAACCTTAGAAAAAAAAACAATACAAAAAGATAAAAAAACCGTTGTACCTACATATTTACTAGAAAAAAATCACTTACCTGAAACATTTCTTATTAATAGTTGCTATATTGAAGAACGGCTTGAGCTTAGTCGCATGCATGTTGAGATTGTTGATCACACAATAACTCCCAAGTTCTAGGTACAGACAAGAGCTTGGATTGACTTTTCAAAATGTACGTTCTCAATACATCTATACCCCAATATTCGAAATTTATTTTCTCAACATGTCTTATCTGTTCATTTGCTAGAAGCACACTGAATCGTTTTCTAGGATTTTTTTTAATATATATACGTGGGTACTTGTTTGAAATCGGTGTTGTCCCATTAGAAATTATTGAAATTAGGAGCACAATATGTCAATAATTTTTGATAGTTCGAAAGTGATAATATGATAGTTGATATACATCCAAGAGATATTATTTCATAGCATATAAACTCTAACTTACTAATTACTAATTAAGTAAAAGTGTTAATTACTTTTAATGTTCACATTGCATAAAATTTGTTGACATGACAATGCGCGGAATGAGGGCTAACGTTTTTGTACTCGCCAGTTGGCGCCACTGTCGAGTAAGGTTCTTGTGAACAAAGTTAGAAGGAAAATAAAAATAATTATCTCAACAAATAAGTAAATTAACTCGCATCAATAGCCAACCAACAGTGAAATTTAAGATTCAAAGCATTTTATTTAAAATGAACCATTTACAGGCACTTTTGAAATGTCAAGATCGGTCAGTCAAAAACATGGAAGCTATTTGCACGTTTCTAAGCGTAGGTCTCTATGGAGAAGAACGTGCAAGAAACTCCACGGACACTCTTGACATTTAAAACCTCACACTACACTAACGCCTCTAGCGGCGAATCCAAATGCGATAGGCTCTCATTGGTAAATACATCCTGCGAACTTATGACCAAGTTGCCGTCTCAAATAAGATATAGCATTTGAAAATTCATAGGCTAATTTTGACGAATGTACATTCGGTTTAAATAAGGCGCCCATTATACGCTCATCCAACGTCACTCAATTCCTGTCAAGTCATGAATGACGAATGATTGATGGTGAGTAATGTAATTTATTGAAATTAGTCACTCATTCTTAAATACGCGACAATATATTATTGGATGATATATGGGATTCAAAAAATGACAAGGACTCAACTATTACCCATTCCATAAACATTGCTGCTACATTGCTTCCGGGAAAATTGATACTCCTGCAAATAACTATCTGAACATCAGCACATTTCATGGACTTCTACCAGCTCATGATTACCAAACGCATCAGAGCGGCTCATGCCTCGATCATATAATCATAAAACCAAAACCGCCTTCCACAAAACTGGTTACTACTCGTAATACTAGGTCACTTACTGACCATCAAACTGTTTTACTAACATTGCAAATACCTTCACCTAGAAAAAATTGCTGCGCAGCTATTCTAAACACAACATGACTGATCTTGAAAATGACATACGAGTTATTAATTTCGACCTGGTTTATAATAATTCGAGTGATATTTCGTTACAGTATTTAATTGATTTGTTACTCCCTTTTTTTACATTAAGTTGTTTTTCCTAATATAGTTTGGCATAACGATTTAGGTACTTTTTTTTTCCATAATAATACTTTGTTGGCATAATTATCTTGAAGGCTAATTTGTTTTGGCATAAATTTAATTCGCATAATATTACTAGGCATAAAGATTATTAGCATAATATCATTTAGGCATACACTTTTTAGAAATAACGGAAACAGTTTCATTTTTAACCTTGAATTAAAATTAAAGTATTGTCTTCATAATTCAATATGATGTACTATATAAGTAAGTGACAGAAACGAATCGCTGCAAAACCAATTCCACGTAGTCTTGTCTGCCCTACCCCTAGAGTGTAATCTAAGCCCGCGTAGGCACGGAGGGGCGATGCAGCCCGCGAGCTGAGGAGCAGGTGTGTTTAAGACCACAGCTTCGGGTTTCTGGCCGGCTTCGCGCTTACGCTTACCCTTATTGGAGAAGCTCGTGGCTATATAAAGTCAGCCGCATGGGTCGAACTTCAGGGTTAAGCAACGTTTGCCACGGTTGGTCTGTGGATGGGTGACCATCTTAACATACCGAATTTCCTCCGTGCCTCGGAAAGCACGTTAAGCCGTTGGTCCCGGCTGTCATTTGTAGATCTTTGGTGGTCGTTACGGATAGTCAGAAACCAGTAAATCTGATTCCAGTCTTGCCATGAAGTACCGTGTTACCCAGTTAATGGGTTGTGGAGGTCTGGTAGGCAGCGGCTCCTCGTTAAATTCAGATAAAACCAAGTTTATTCTATGAAAAATAATAACACGACGCTTACATTGCATTCGCGATTACAATTCTTATACAAACGCTTACAAAGCATGCACTTGTCCCACTTTAACTAAAGCTGACCACATCAAATACCTCGGCGTCACGATTGACACAACCTTATATTTCCGTAAACACATCGATGTATTATGTACTAGAGTGAGTAACTTCTGTGTGCTTAACTTCTAGCTTAACAGTCAGGGTTTCAACTTTTGTGCGCCTTTAATTTTATGGAGAACCAGTTCGACAACTTTTTGTTCTAAGTATAGTTTTACTGTAACACACTGAACTAGATTTTAAACCTGTACCCTCAGACAAGAGAAGAAAGGATCTGGTCTGCACGAACCCTCAGACTAAACATGCTTTTATTTATTTCTAGGACCTTTCTTAGGCCAGTCACCGTACACAGATTAAACGCATTAGGTCGCAGAAAATAGGACCATCCTGATTTTTTCGGTGGTTGTTAGGATAAATTCCAGTAGTGTCCTCCCAATTTTTCAACCTTGAAAGATTTGTGCTAACTGCATTGTAGTGCTCATAAACGGTGCGTTCTACGGAGAAAGTCATTCTGGATACTTTTAAAGTTGACAGAATTCACTACAATTTGAATGTAACGGTTGCTCTGTAGACTAAATAGGTGTTGACGTACAGCACTTCAAACATAGCAAAATTTGGAGTAGGCAATATAATTACATTATCAATTTTTTTTTGCACAAAAATCTACGAACACTTCAATGACTACACGGTGTAAACATTACTCATGTAAACTTTTCCGTCGTGAAATTATAAGTAATTCTTTGGTCGTGCAGAGTAAATCTAGAGGATTTTTTTTGAATTCCCTCCCTGCTCACCGATGTCCGCACACGATGTGTAACGTAAATCATTTCCCTTAATTTTCTTCCATATTTAAATACTCCCAAAATATATGCAATATTTAAGAACGATAAATTTATAGTATTTTTTTAATTGTACTCGATTTCATTTTATATGATAAGAATCATTTTCCACTGAACTATCTAACATATCAATTTCAAAAGTCCAGTAAATCACAGAGTTCCATTTTTAAACTACAATTTCGATTTTTTTGTGAAAAATGTGTCGTGTTTAATGTATATCTCAATACTTGTAAAACCAAATCAACTGCATTTGAACTCTAATTGTTGTACACTAGGGTCACAGCAGCGAACAATTTTTTTTTAATCTTAAAAAAATCAAAAATATTAGATCTTTCTTAATACATTTTCCGTCGATAAAATTAAGCATAGTTTCCCGCATTTTCGTGTATGTGCACATTATAAAGACTCACACTGTATAACGTTAGTTCTAATAGGTTTTATTTAATGTTATTTGATTATTTAGCAAAACTGAACTACTCGAACACGGAAAAACTACTAGAAATACTAACTCAATTATAATTACATCAGAAAATAAATAAATAATTTTAGCTATAGATATTGTAAAAGCCTAGTTTATAATAAGGTTATGCAAAATATTGTGTAGCTTTGATATTGAACATATTATTGTGTCTTAATTTAATTCAATGACTGTCGTGTTTAACAAGTACTTTCGTAGAGAGATGGCCTGAAGCACACGTTTAAATAAATCTAGATCAGGCAACGCACTACATTACCTTTAGAGTTCTAGTTTTTACTGTAATCTCATATTAATTTCTTATACCATAGTTTATATGTAGATTATTACAATCCAATATAGGCCTAGATTCATATTACATACTACTGAACCGTATTTATGTGAACATAATTATTTCATTTGTATAAAACCGAACCTTTCACTTAAAAGTCGTGCCTAGTTAATTATTCAGATTTTCATCTATCAATTTCATGCAATCACTGCATTACACGATAGGTGATTTGTCAGTCACAGCGATGACTGTATTTGACAGAAAAACCTATCGAGCTCCTATTTCTACCTACCGGGTTTAAAGGAAATTACCATGAATGGGATCACGGGAGGTAAGTTCGCTAGCCTTGCTCGCTCACTCTAGCTCCCATCCGTGTCGGGGTGTCCTAAGTTACTGAGTACGGTCGCTCAATGTTCAGCGGTTAGATCAAATGTCAATTAAACAAGATGATAATTAGATGAGAGTAATGTTATACTGAATAAGAATATAATTGTTATACTAAACGAACGTTCGAGAAATTGTTGTTATAACATAATTATATGTTGTTAATATATTGAACGTTATATTAAAAGAAAATTATCTAAAGTATTGTTAGATAAAGTGTGTGTATGTCATTTAATTTTGAGCCTTACATTTTTGAAATAAAAAATAACTTTAAAAAACTGTGACCCGACTACGGAATAAAAGGGATCTGAAAGGTACAAAACAAGAATTGCCGCGGCAGAGGAGTCTCGCCCCAGCGTAGCACCACCCCTAAACGAGTGGAGAATAATTCCATTGGCTATCGAATACGAGGCCTAGGTCATCGTTGACCTTACGCCGATGTGATTTCCTACAACCGATATATGAGATTCCGATGGTGGCTTGTTTTGAGAACCATGGAAGCACAATGGCTTCGGATTTGTGTAGGGCCACCTTGAGACCCAACTACCGGATCGAACACTGTTGCAACCCCGAAAGTCATAGTGTTGACCGCTTGTGGTGCAAGTAGTAGTTGATATCCCACAAGAGCGGCCCCAAAACTGAACCCTGTAGAAAACAGCACGACATCTCTCGCTGATTCCACTCTCCCAGGTGACCGGGGTAGATGCCGACTCTGTCCGTCAAGTAAGCGAGATGGCGCAGCGGCGTTCATCTGAAACTATAGCTCTCGCCTACTAACGCACACTTGATACGCACGAGTGCGATGCGCAAAGCTGCACAGCCTCCAAAACTTTATAAATGTAGCTCAAACAGTTATTGTTATATGAACACTTGAAAACCGGGATTTATTGATTATAGATCAAAAACCTAACCCACTTCTTGATATCCTTGAAATTTGAAATTTCGCATGTAGCTAGGTAATTGTGTGTATATAAAGGAAATAATCTGAAGAATGGAAATTTAAATGGGCGCTAAGTTCTGTAGATAATCCTGAAATAAGGTAAATGAAGGTTCAAGATTTGCCGAGGTTTTGTGAAGATGCGACACTGAGAGACCGCCGCAGTGCTCCTGCAGTACACAACATGCATTTCTACAAACGGTGCGTATGAGTTGCTATCACTTTTTGGGCAGGCGCACGCTCGACGAATTTTAGCATTTTTTGCTATGGTTTACAGTGAATGGTCAGTTTTCACAGGTTGCAGGGGGTTGCCAAAAACAAGGTCATGACTGCTCGCCACGTCCCATTACGAAGACGCAGCAACATCGAAGACGAAAGCTTGGCTTGATTTATTTCGACGCCAACACCATCTATCGAGCTTAAAAAAAAATCTAAAATATAAATATTTCGCTTAATGTACTTTTTTTCTAATGAGTGGCATAACAAACCTTAAAGATTTTAAAATATTTATTAACTTCGCGTTTGTATAATTTTGATCATGTTTTTCACTTTTAATTGTACAGCTATGCCTTACAAAGTTCAGGCTCGCTTTTACTTGTTTGTTAGCAATTTAAACATATACGTTTACTTAAACAATTTGATATACATACATATTTGTAATGTTCTCGTCAAGAACTTTATTTTTATACCAAATATGTGACAATTCATTCATGCATTATGTACGCCGACGATACTACTCTTAGTATTGAACTCACTGATAAAAATATCACCAAATACGAAAAAGAGATAAATGACACACTAAACAAAATAATAGATTGGTTAAAAGACAACAATTTACATGTCAATATCGGTAAAACTAAACTTATACAGTTCCAAACTTATAATAGCAAACATCACGGATTAAAAATAAGATACGCAAGTGACACTATAGAAGAGGTTAAAAGTGCTACTTTTTTAGGTATAACTTTAGATAAATTTTGCAACTGGAAAGAACATATTGAAAAATTATGCACTAGGCTGCAAAGATTTGTATTTGTTTTAGGTAGAATAACTCGTGTAGCTGGTATCAATGCAGCACTTTATGCTTATCATGGTTACGTAGCATCAATTCTACGCTACGGTATTATCATATGGGGCAATTCTGTGGATTTTATTAAGGCATTTCGAGCCCAAAAAAAGTGTATTCGATCAATAACCAAAGCCCAACCATTAGATAGCTGTATCCCACTCTTCAAAAGTTTAAAAATATTGCCACTCCCATCTTTATATATATTCGAACTTTGTATCTTTGTACGTAAAAACATAGGTTTATTTAAATTACGTAATGATGTTGTGGTAAGAAAAAGCAGAGATCTCCACAAATTATGTGTACCTCAACAACGAATTAAACTATTCTCCAATAATGTTTACTGTATGGCAATTCGTATTTATAATAAATTACCTAATGTTTTTAAAGATCTTAATTTCATGACTTTTAAAAAGAAATTATTTGACTTCCTATTATCTAAGTGTTATTACTCAACAGATGGGTTTTTAAATGAAAAGTTTGACTCTAAATTTAAATTGGACGACGAATTGCCCTTACATTCGTAATGATTGAATTTAATTTGATAACTATGACATTGTATTGAATAATTCTTAACACTATATTTGATTAATTTCTGACATTATATTTAGTATTCCTTGACATTATATTTAGATTGCCTTGACATTGTATTTAATAATTCCTGACATATTTAGTCATCATCATCATCTGCCTAGCCTTTTCCCGACTATATTGGGGTCGGCTTCCAGTCAAGCCGGATTCAGCTGAATACCAGTATTTTACGAAGAGCGGCTGCCTACCAGACCTCCACAACCCATTAACTGCGGTAACACGGTACTTCATAGCAAGACTGGAGTCAGATTTACTGGCTTCTGACTATCCGTAACGACTGCCAAAGATCTACAAATGACAGCCGGGTCCAACGGCTTAACGTGCTTTCCGAGGCACGGAGGAAACTCGTTATGTTAAGATGGTCACCCATCCACAGACCAACCTTGGCAAGCGTTGCTTAACCTTGAAGATCGATCTGTGCGGCTGTTATTATCTAGCACATACACCTGACATATTTAGTATACCGTTAAATTGTATTTAATAACTCTTGACAATCTTATTAGTATGCGTTGACATTGTATGCAATAATCCCTCCAAATTGTATTTAATATCAGATAATGTTTACCTAGGTTTGCCAATTCATTTTGATTTCATTTAAATTTTTGAAAATATTTGTACGCTGGAAACAGCAGAATATTTTGGACGTAGAATTGTAGTAACACCTTGTAACAACAATATTCTAACAAATAAACTTATTATTATTATTATTAATTATCTGTATTTTTTTGACGACAGAAATTTACGTGTCAAGGCCAACAAAATACATTTAGGAATAATTTTATTTTTTTAGCCTATGTCACCCGGAGCGTTTTTAAGAATCACCTCAATAATTAAAATCGGTTCAGTAGTTTAAACGCTACAGTAGAACATACTTGTTTACATGACTACTAAAATTATAAAATCATAACCCTTCCTTTTGGCTTTGCCGTGGTCGTGTAAAAGCAAGCTTTGTCAATACCTTCCTATAAATTGGTTCCAAAATTCATATTTAAATTCTACTAATACAGTCATTGGTGTACCGCATTAACATTTTAAATTAATTAATTGACATAAAATTATTATCTAAATAAAGGCTAATAGAATCTCTAAGAAGTATTTTGGGGGCTCCAATCATCAGCTGCGTAGTTTCAATCGTCCTTTACGTACATAATGTATGTACGGACGTATGTTTTGACTGCAACCTATAAAGTTTGCTGTCAAAATACATAACCAGTCAACATTTCTTTTTAACCGACTTCTTCAAAAAGGAGGAGGTTCTATGTTCAGCTGTATTTATGTTTTTTTTACTGTTCTGCAAACAACATTCGTCTTAGGACACTATTTTCCAAAACAGATTTGAACTTCATAATGTGTATTGCATATTTCGTATATTATAATGCTTAGAAAAGTCATCTAATTTACTTTACTAATATTAGGTGCAGAACTGCATAGTCATTGTTATTAGTCTACAATAATTACACTTATTTTGTAGACGTAAATTAAATAGATAACTGAACATGCATTAACAGCGTGCATTCAATTGTATCTATGAATTTCCTTATCGTTTGAATAGGTAACAAACGCAATATGTTGACTTTGAGTGTCTTATTTGTCAGACAGCGCTATTTTTATTTATTGAGAGATAATAAGTTATCTAAACATCAGACGCGACTATTTTTAGGAAATAATCTTAACTTTTATTATCACATATTTTTGTAAGTCTGATGAAATTATTATGATGTTGTTATACAAATAAAAAAGCCTGCTAATTATGATAAACATAGTGACTAACTCTACACAATGCGTAGACGTGGGCAGTTGTTATTCACCAGCAGAAACGGATAAAGAATTATTCTACTTGCATTCCCTCCTATAATATCCCCTGTTAGAGAGATTTTCGGAGTCATGTCCGAAGATATATTCTTGGCCGTGAGGCAACTGGAATGACTCTGGCAGATGCCATTTTTACAATCGAAGTGAGCATAAGAAAGACTTACCGTCTATTCAACCGATCCCAAAAGAGATTAGGTAGCAAGTTGGTACGCAAGAGATATTGTTATGTTGCACGGGTGTAAACGCAAACACAAGCATATTTAATTAAAACGCTTGTGGCTAAGCAACGCTTGACGAGGTCCGTTTGTGAATGACCATCTTTACATACCGAGACGAGATATTTTGTTTGTGAAACATTTTAAAGCTGATTTTCCTCTAGGTTCAGCAGTGTCGATGGCAAAGTCGATGATGAGGATTGTTTGACGAAGTTGAGTATCAGGTTCGCAACAAAAGATGTCACAACTGTTATGAACAATATGCTAGCAAGTCCCTACTGCATCAAGCACCTACAGCATGCAGGTGATCACCTGCCTAGTACTGGCGATATTCATTTCGCTCTTTCGGAGCCACACTCCCATTGATGGCCACTGACAAAACTGTGGTTGTACCTATTGTGAAAGATAAGACTAGGGACACATCAGATCTTGCGCATATCGCTTGCTAGACTTGCTACTATCATTGCAAAGGCGCTGGTCGGTTTGCTGGATAGGCATAGTGACAACCTGCATCGATCTGCATGATGCGCAGTTTGTTTCAAGATCTGACTACCAATTCAATTAATTTTTAAACAATCTGCAAAAAAGCCTCATTTTTCATAAATTTTTGACAGATTGCGAATTAGATACGAATGTGAATAGAAAGCGCCATTTACACGATGCGACTTTCTTACCTCGAACATACGATTCTCGAAAGTAAGAAAAATAATGTGATAATATAAGCTAGGCTAGTTTCCATCATCAATAAGTTGCAAATCTATTTAGACCGTCAGTTAAGAGTATTGAAAAATAATAGATTCGTATTTTTTCTTTTTGTAAATCGATGAATATTCACAAAGATAAAACGCATAAAAATTAGGGAGAAGGGGCTCTTGATGTCAGAACGCACTAAAAATTATACCATGGCGTGACGAATTGAGAAGTTTGAAAGAGTCGTATCTTTGTGAATTTTGGTTTTCAACCAAAACGTGTCAAATAATTTTTGATATTCTAACTGACGGACTAATTCGATTTTTTCAGTTATTATTGGCCGTCATCATCTGCAGCTTTGAGATTTGCTACGGCTACGCAGAGAGTCGCCAGTTCGATCCCCACAACACAAGCTATTCTTTTAACTGCAAACAATTCAATTTTGAAATTAATAACAGGTTTAAAGGAAACATCGCCTTCGATATTTAGACCCTATTTGTGGTCTTTCCACGGAAATTGGCATACTGTCTCCCAAGCATACTGTCCAGTACTATACGTACAGGACCGCCTATTAGGCTGCGTTTACACGAATTGTCAGTCGTTTTATTGTTTGTACAATTTATTGTTAGTGTAATTTCAACTGTCTTATTTTCTATATTTCTTATATCTTTGTTGTAGATCGAATATACTACTCTGTCAAGAAAGTACCGGGAAAAGATCAATAATACACAAAATGTCTGTTATTCATCCAAATTTATTTTATCACCTTCAAAGTATGCTCCTTTAGAAACGATACACTTGCGCCAACGAATAATCCATTCATCAAAACATTTTTTAAACGCTGCTTCCGGAATTGAGTTGAGTTCTCGCCGCGAATTCTCCTTTATGTCTTCTATCGATTGAAAACGGTTCAGTTGGAAGGCGCCACTCCGAAGCTTGTTGACTAGTTTGCATGTCAAACTCGTAAACCCACGTCTCGTCACCAGTAACAATGCGTTTCATGAATGTTGGGTCCGAACTGACTCGTTCTAGCATGTTCTCAGCGACTTTCATGCGATTGAGTTTTTGGAGAAAATTCAGATCTTTTGGGACTAGCCGAGCAGCAACATGTTTCATACCCAAATGATTAGTTAAAATGGTACGGATCGACTCGTGAGATACAGAAAGTTCGGCGGCTATCTCTCTCAGATTTGAGTGGGGATTTTCAGTCACTATTTCCTTCACTTTTGCGATGTTAACTTCAGTTGCAGACGTTGACGGCCTACCGGAGCGAGGCAAATCTTCCATCACATCTCGACCGCTTTTGAACGCTTTGAACCACTCATAAGCACGAGTTTTTGATAAAGTCGATTCACCGTAAGCCTTCTGTAACATTTTCAGTGACTCCGAACACGAAATTCCATTGGCGATGCAAAATTTAAGACAAATTCTTTGTTCGATATTTTTGTCCATTATGAAATTCGCAATACACACTATATATGATATTACTAAAACCAGCACTGTATTTAATATAACTAACAGATGCAACTCAAACTCCGCGCCAAAATGGAAAACAGTTGTGCCAATTTAACAACTTCAAAAAAACAAAGATTTCAATTTAGAACCATAAACAAATCATCCATTCTCGATACTTTGTTGACTGAATGTATTCTGCTTTTTTGCCCTTGGACACGTTCTCAGTTTTAGAAGATGTTTTTACGAGTTTGGCATCCACACTACTTAAGACGCAGGAGGAGCTCGTGGCTACATAATAACAGCCGCATGGGTCGATCTTCAAGGTTAAGCAACGCTTGCCAAGGTTGGTCTGTGGATGGGTGACTATCTTAACATAGCGAGTTTCCTCAGTGCCTCGGAAAGCACATTAAGCTGTTGCTCTCGGCTGTCATTTGTAGATCTTTAGCAGTCGTTACGGATAGTCATAAGCCAGTAAATCTGACTCCAGTCTAGCCATGAAGTACTATGTTACCCAGTTATTGGGTTGTGGAGGTCTGGTAGGCAGTCGCTTCTCGTAAAATACTGGTATTCGGATTAATCCGGCTTGACTGGAAGCCGACCCCAATATAGTCGGGAAAAGCCTAGGCAGATAATGATGACTACTTAAAACACGGCAAGATACACGAATTAAATTAATTATTTTTCGAAGCTATCATAGGAAAGTGTTTACTTCTGAATGTCTGTTTTTAAGGGCACAATATAACTTTCTTTTTCTACGTCTGACTGGTCTCTGAATGATATTTATTTTATTGCGCTCAGTAATTATACATACTTAGTGCGGGTAATAACATTCTCTTCTTACATTTTATATTTAATAACTTCGTTATCTACTATTAGAGCTATTATATAGTAAATTGCGACTTGACTGTTGAAGTATACCCCACTGGATTATTATTATATAAACTCATGATATTAGTATAGCCACCTGAACCTTTTTGTTATGCTGGTGAGAAATAAATTATTATTATTATTGTTTTTGACATTCTCGGGTCCCTAGAGACCCGGTCCTTTGGTAGGCGTACGAGGGGCCGATGCCAACTCGCAGAGGCCTCTTTAGACATTTCAAATGGAATGAGACACCAACCTTATTATTATTATTATTTTTTTTTTTTTTTTACTTTCTCGGGTCCCTTTTCTTAGAGACCCGGTCCTTTGGTAGGCGTACGAGGGGCCGAAGCCAACTCGCAGAGGCCTCTTTAGACATTTTAAATGGAATGGGACACCAA
Source organism: Lacanobia oleracea (assembly GCA_950371165.1). NCBI lineage: Eukaryota > Metazoa > Arthropoda > Insecta > Lepidoptera > Noctuidae > Lacanobia > Lacanobia oleracea. The sequence goes on along the minus strand of OX493391.1, from coordinate 19,222,442 downwards.
CCGACGATTATCCCTGTATGCACTGTAAAAGTATACCCAAGGACAATCCCCGGTTGGAGCAGGACTATTGCAGAATATGGAAACAAAAGATGAAACGCTATGGGTTTGGCTGGTTTAGTGGACTAATAATCGTTAACTATGGAAGAACTATTGGCCCCTGCCTGACCATTGACAATTAAAACGGCTTTAAAATGGCAGGGGGTGACTTGCACACTCAATAAATGGGCCCCCCGAAAAGGGTCGCTAGCACAAAGTAACGTAGCGCCAAGGGGGCAACATATCCTGAGGTGCTAGAGGAGTGGAGAGGTATACCACGGCTATCAGGACAATCCCGGAAGTACGGTCAAGATCCCTACCAGCACCTTACTGGATTATACATCCTTCTCCCGAGCACGTTTGCTCTCTTATTATTATTATTAGTTTTCATTGACAATAATAAATATAATAAAATAAATAGTTTTGAAGGAATGATACGTTACTGCCGAGCACTCAAACAAAAGAGGTCCTAAAACAGTTTCTTGGGAACTGCTTTTGAGAAATATTATTAAAAAAAAGCTATTAAGAGGTAAGAGCAAGTTTATTTATTAATAATATTTTGTGATATACAAAATTGAATGATTTGCGAGGTCAAGAAAAAAAAAATCACTATTTTATTTTACATCCTTGAATACGAAATTGTAAGGTCCCATTATATAATTGAGGGAGGCTTGATGTATTGTTGGTGGAGGGCCGAACCATTCCACATGGAAGTTTTCTATCAGTCTCGCTACAAATGTATCCATTTCCAATTCAGCTATGCGACGACCTGGGAACAAAACAAATGAATATAAGTATTCAAGCCAAATAAAAAAATAAAAAAAATGGCCTGAAAATGCGTTTTCACATTGAGTTAGCTTTTTGATGTTTATTACTCCTGTTTTCATTTATTAAAATGAAAAACGTATAAATACATATATTCCATTTTTATGTTTTTCTTAATTCCAAATTTGAATTCACCTATACAGCTACGAACTCCAAAGCCAAATGGTTGATTGGCAAATGGATTGGCATTGCCGTAGTAAAGTGGATCATCTTTACTGGTTATCCACCGCTCCGGAATGTACTCTCGAGGCTGCGGGAAGTTCTCTGCCAACAGCGACATGTCTCGGTGGGCGAATACAACTTGCATCTGAAATGATAGGTAGGGTTACAATTTCATAAAAATAGTGCTGTTTTGTAATAGACACAAAATAATAGTCGATAACTCGATACGTAAATGACGTAAGCTTTTTTAGGGTATCGTATCCGAAGGGTAACCAACGGAACCCTATTACTAAGACTCCGCCGTCTGACTGTCAGCGGGTATCTCAAGAACCGTGTTATAGGTAGAGAGTTGAATTTTTCATAGATTGTGTATTTCTATTGCCACTTTACCAACAAATAATAAAAATTGATGTTTATGGTACGAAACCCTTCGTGTGCGAGTCCGACCCGCACTTAGCCGGTTTTTTTATGGGAGCTGGCATTTTGATATTGTTTCAACTAATTATCTCGAAATATCTCGGCAACGTGCAGTTTAGGGAACCATACTCCAAATAATTTTTATTTGAAGTTTTCTCTACCATACATATGTTAGATAGTGCGCCGCAATAAAAAAATAAACAAAATGGCGGTGGAGGGGCGGAGGGGAGGGGGGGAGTATGTCACAATGGTTCTATACCTTTTGAAGTAGGAACCAACATAAAAAAAACATATAATTTTAAAAACATACATATGCAGTAACTCTACAGTGGCGCGAGGTAACGGGCGTTGTATGCGACCGCAAAATGCCTTCGAAGCTCAAGGGGCAGATATATAAATGTATCATACGGCCTGTCCTACTGTACGGCGGCGAGTGTTGGCCAGCACTAAGCAGACACACCCAGGAGCTTCGCGTCACGGAGATGAAGATGCTGAGGTGGATGAGCGGCGTAACGCGATCCGATCGCATACGCAACTCTTTCATCCGAGGTAGTCTTGGTGTCTGTGACGTGGGGGAAAAATTGCAATAGTGTCGTCTGCGATGGTATGGCCACATTATGCGCCGCCCTATGGACTACGTTGGTCGGGGATGCATGAATATGGCTGTCCTTGGGGCTAGGTCCCGTGGTCATCCTCGCAAGCGCTGGCTGGACGTCGTCAAGTCCGACATGAGAGCCAATGGCCTGACTGAGAAGGATGTTCAAGATCGGGCAAAGTGGAGGAAGCTAAGTTGGAAGGCGGACCCTGGCAACAGCCGGGATTAACGCCAGGTGGAAGAAGAAGGAGACATATGCAGTAACTCTATGTTTGGAAACTATATAGTTCAGTTTACTTTATGTCTTCAGTTTAGTAGTCCTTAGCAAGAAAAAGGTCTCTTTTCAAGAGCTTATGTCTTCACATTTTTGATCCAGGGCTAATGTAACCATAACACATACAAAACAAGACGACAGATCATAAAAACTACATTTTTATACTTACGTCTTTAGGTATCCTATAGCCCAAAATATCAAATTCCTTTGATGTTTTCCGTATGTTTCCCGATACTACCGGCATCACTCTCAATGATTCTTTGACGCAAGCTCTGAGGTATGGTCTTCGTTCCGATTTTGACAATATCTCCTCTCTTAGTTTGGCTTGTTTATCCGGGTGTTTAGCCAGAAGATAAAGGGTTGCTGTTACTGTATTGGCAGCCTGGGTAAAAGAATAAATATATTTTATTAATTAATACATATATATAGAACTCTTCCGTTACTAGTTTACTACCAGTTTTGGCAGAATAAATATTGACCGTTCAAATTTGTCATAAGTTCCTTGGGGATTGTAGGGGGACAGTAATTGAGTAATTGAGAAGCTTGTGGCTAAATGATAACAGCCGCACGGGTCGATCTTGAAGGTTAAGCAACGCTTGCCAAGGTTGGTCTGTGGATGGGTGACCGTCTTAACATAACGAGTTTCTTCCGTGCCTCGGAAAGCACGTTAAGCCGTTGGTCCCGGCTGTCATGTGTAGATCTTTGGCAGTCGTTACGGATTGTCAGAAGCCAGTAAATCAGACTCCAGTCTTGCCATGATGTACCGTGTTACCCAGTTAATGGGTTGTGGAGGTCTGGTAGGCAGCCGCTCCACGTAAAGCACTGGTATTCATCTGAATCCGGTTTGACTGGAAGCCGACCCCAATATAGTTGGAAAAAGGCTAGGCAGATGATGATGATGAGTAATTGAGGATTTCCCGTAATTTCTACGGGAACGGGAAAAATGTAATATGTGCGTACGAAATCGCAGGCAAAAGTTGGTTGAATATAAATGCAATATAGACGAATCTAGCATTTATTGATTTATGATAGCTTTATTTAAAAAAAAAAAAAGTTTTATATACCGTATCTACTCCAGCAAATAACATGTCACTAGCCATGATGTGAGCCACTTCTTCATTAATTTCTAGCAATTTTCCTAAAACGCCTTTTTCTTGATCAGTTTTGTTCTGAAGCTGTTCCTTTCCTTTTTTAATGAAATATTTCGTTAATCTGCAAACAATAATAATATGTATAACAATATACATATTTCATTGTACCGATAGTCGTATCAGCCAATGGTTTAATAGCCACGAGCCTCGACCAACATCCCAGGAGGCAGCTGGATCAAGGGCTTGATTCAGAAAGCGGTACTTCTGGACACGGCTCGTGTTGTTAGGAGGTTCCTCTCTCTGGAACCCTGACCGCCGGTAGCTTGGACCCTGTTCCCGATACCGGTGGGCTACTTTTTTATATTTTTAAATGTTTTTTTTTTATATACTTTATTGAAATATTTAAAAATATAATTGTGTTTTAAGAAAATGAATAACATTATATTACAATATTTATATTTAGTCTGTACTGTGTAATTAAAAATTGAAAAATGGTAGGATGGATGAAATCCACACTGAACCTACTCTTCGTGATGCTCGTACATCTTCATAGCTTTCTTGAACATTGGTGTCGAAATCCACCTCCATAGGCTTGGCTTGAAATCCAATTCATTGGCTACATTGAACAGGTCGTGAACGCACTGGATTAACTGCCATTCTGGAGAGTCTGCGGGCAGCTTTGGATCGAAGCAGTTTAGTCGACAACCAAGAGCGACAGTTCCGATAGATTCCAGGGCCCATAAGTTCATTTCTTTATCGAAATCTCTAGTAATCATATTCTTTTCGTCACGGTTTTCTTTCATCCTGAAATTGATTTTGATTATGTTTAGTGTGTTTATTTAAAACACTGTTGTTTTTTTTCTAATTATATGTAAATACGTTACCTTTTGATCATGTCTTGTGCTACTTCATCAAGTACTGTGGCATACTGTTTGATTGTCTTAGGTTGTAACATCACGGGGTTGACTGTCGAGCGGAACTTTTTCCAAATATCACCGTGCCTGAAGGGAAATAATATTCGTTTACTATTATTTTGATCTTTAAGTCAATTCTCATGGAACATTCTACCATTTTTAAACAACGATCGCATTTACATGTCGGTCGCAAACTGTCAGAGAAGCCTCGTTTATCATAAATTTTTAACAGATTTAAACTGAGATGCAAATGCGATCGTTGCTTGTAAATTAGTGGAATTGGCACTCTCGTACAGTATGTGACCAACATTAGCTAACCCACTTGACTATTAGCGTATAATAGTCAAGTGGGTCAGATAATGTTGGTCACAGACTGTACTTAAAAGCAAAAGCGTTCAAATTCATTTTGCATGTCAATAAATGCCAAAAACTTGTCGAAATGTAGAAAAATTAGAAACGAAAGAGTCACCGTGGCCCTGGAACGCAAAGGGCATTAGGAGGAACACAGATGGGTTTTAGTCAGTAAGACTCTGACATTCAGGGTCAATTGATAACTTCTATTTTTAAAAAAGGAAATCAGGGATGGTTATCAAAACCATTCCTGATTTCCGTTTTCAGCTGCAATGCGAGTGCAGACGATCATACGAGTCATTCTCGTATGATCGTCTCTAGAATGCTCAAAGCTACACTGTCTCTGTCAGTACTGTGTCTGCTGTATTTTGTTGAGTGCTGTGTTTTGTTGTTTTGTATTTTGTTGTGTATATTTATGTTCCATCTTACTCGGTTATGAGACCCGTGCCGTTAGAAGTGTCCCCTTTATTTTTCTTATATACTTTTCTATAGTATTCAAGGCTCATAAAACCCGGACGGACGGGCAGCCAATTTTCACTTCGTAGTATCTGTGGAAAAATAATAGGTAACAGCTTAACAATTTGGCTAGTTACATGTCAGCCTTTAAATTCAAATATTAATATTGGTATTAAACTAAAATGTATGTGCCAAATTTAAAATTTCTTTTTAAACGCAATAAACAATTTGTACATTGAGTTTACTGGAGGAAAATAAAGTACATACTAATAATCTATGAAAGTAGTAATAAAAATCTGCTTACATGTGCTGAACATTCAGGATCGGAGAGTAGAATCATAGGCTCCTTGCCTAACATACTATCAAATCTTACAATTGGTCCATACATGTTAAACAGTTTCATGGTACCATCAATTCCTTCGATGCCATGCAAGGGACCTGTGCAAAAACTTTTAATGAGATAAATAAAATCTGATGTTCATAGGTTAAAATTAAAAAAATATGTTGGATAGCCTATTTATTTTTATTTTATTTTATTTGTTTGGGACAAAAACAGTTACATGCCAGGAATAATAAAAGAGTCTTAAATTAGCCTTAGAAATAAAATTATGCATAACCTATTCCATGTTTATGTTACTACACATGTAACCCACACTATTGTCCACGAATTCACAAAAAAACTTAAATTAAAAGAAAACCGACATACAGTACACACCATAAAATACTATTACGAAGAAGAAGAAAGAAAACATTTATCGAGGAAAGCTATAATGTAGGCTACTAGTTGACTCGCTAAACATTGTCTGCTCCGCTCCTATTGGTTTTAGCGTGATGATATATAGCCTATAGCTTCCTCAATGAATGGGCTATCTAATTCTAAAATATTTTTTCAAATCAGACCAGTATTTCCTGAGATTAACAAAAAAACAAACAAACTCTTCAGCTTTATATATTAAGTATAGATTTGTGAAAAATGTGACGCAGACGAAATTGCGCATGTTAGCTAGTGTTCAATAAGAGCAAAGGCCCAGCTTCATAAACTAAATAATGCAAGATCACGATGGATTCACGAAAGCTTAATAATAAATGATGTCCGTTTTGGAAATAGAGTTACAACAAAAGTCAGTAAATTAATTACCGCTTCTAACCACCATGGTAATACAAAATAGTTACCTAAGGCTGCCTTTCCATTTCAGCGAAGCGAGGCAGCGGAGCGGAGAAATTTTAACCAATGGAATTGCACGAAATCTCCGCACCACGTAAGTCACAGACATTTTGACTGCCATTTACACGTAGGGAGTGTAAATGAACAGACCGAAGCTGCTATTTCCCGGTTACACCAATAATTTTTAAATTCTTCTATTACCTACTGTTTTTTTGGTGTAACTCACCTCCAGGCATGAAATGATGCATTTGCCCAATAATAGGCAAAGATGGTGGGCCGGGGATCTCTTTCCATGACTTCAAATTTGCATCCGGCTTTACAGCAGCGCTGGTTACAGCTACTGTTCTGTAAAACAACATTCATTTTATCTTAGTATAAACGCATTTAAAATCTTGCTAATTAAGTAATGAGTTATTCCGGTCGGATCCCCCTGATCTGATCCTCTGCTGGTTATTATTATGTTTTAATTCCTGTCTGATATACTATAAACTTTGTCATTTCGGTCTGGGCCCTTTACTCTTTTTGCCAGGCGAGTCGGTACAGTCAAGAGAAAAATAGTTGTTCATGTAAATTGTGTTTTTTTTAGTTCTTTACATTACAAAAATATATATGTATTTCAATATATCCTGGACGTATATTTTGTTGCTCTCTGTCCCAAAAATCTGTTAATAGACAACTTAGGTTTCCGACCGGAATAAAATATTTAAATTTATTAGTTACTCTGCACGGTGGATCAGACTGAAATAGAAAATACTAAAAAATAAAACTGATCCCCCAGCGGGATATCCGACCATTTTGTATACATAGGTATTCATGTTTAGCATAATTAGTTATCGTATCATTTCAGCCGAAAGACATTCTGTAAGATGCAGCTTCAACGCTGCATCTTACAGAATGTAAGATGGCAGGCCTAAAAAATGTAAGGTGGTACACAGGACCAATTACCTACATCTTTGATAGATTGCGTGGCGAATGCGAACGTGTCTTTAAAAGTAATTTTCGTTATCAGCTGATTTATTGTAAAAGTACGAGTATATTGCTATCGTCACTAATCTACGACAAGTGCATATGTGCTTGTGCATCTGACCTTGGGAGTCTCCCTCGACAAAAAATAATATTTTTATTTATTGAGATCTAATCTACTAAAATTTTAGAATATAATCTATATTTTTATCAGAGACCCTTCCGCGTGAGTTTGACTGTCAGGCTGTTAGATATTTTAAATCTTATGTGTGTAAATAATTTTACTGTGTGCAAATAAAAATATATAGAAAGCATACAACGTAAATTTCTGAAGTCTATGCATTATCGCTGCTTAAAAAGTTGTTATCTCTCTTATAGTGAGCTACTTAAAAAATATAATCTACTATCTTTGAGTTCAAGACGTACTTTTCTTGAAACTACATTTTTGTATGACATATGCAATAACTCATATGATTGTTTAGATATCAGTAACAAGTTGTGTTATATAGTTCCCAGAACATGCCAGGGACGCAAGGTGCGCGCACGACCTGTATTCGCCACTACTTCCAGTCGTACAAATGCGGGCTTGCGTGCACCTCTTCGTCGCCTTACAAGTAATTTTAATAAGAATTTCTGCAGTTTGGATTTGTTTGCTTTACCACATAGAAAGTTTAGACTCATGCTACTTAGCTTATTGAAAAAATAATGTGACACTTTCTCCACTTATCCGGCACTATTGACGGCTTTATGTTTTGTTGATACGTTTCTATTAATACTCCTCTTTTTTCATTGTTCTCAATACTACGCTAGTCCTAAAAATTTACCAAATTGTCTCATTGTGTATCTGTGGAAAACGTAGTTGATTTCACATTTGTATCATTTCTGTATCATATCTTTTTGTAATCTTAATGTGTAATTGTTTGTTTTCCCGAATAAATAAAATATCAAGTGAGCGATTGCTAATGATCTAATGATAAACGTAACTAACTCGAGACAAAGCGTACACATAAACAAGTTCGTTGCCATGCAACACCAGATACAGAAAACAAATTATTCTAGTTAGAATAACTGCGGAAGATGCCAATGTTTCAATTGAAGTGAGCAAACGAGAAAATTGCACAAACGCAAGGACATGATCTTTGATAGAGGATAATCTAGCTAAATATTGTAGACATTTAAACCCAAAAATCGAAGGTACGTATATGAACATCAGTCAAATAGGATGTAGTTAGTTGATTGAGGAAATGGTTTTGTACCATTGCTTCCTCTGCTACTTTATTTTTAACCGTGCCAAAATAATAACAGATTACAGATACATGCCACCGGAAAATTGCAAACTCCGTAAGATTGATTAATATTTTATTCGATTAGGTATTATGTCTCCATATGTTATGAAAAAATCGTTTTGCCTACAATAAACACCATCCAAATGCAATCGTGTGCAATCAAAAAATGTGTTTGTGTAAGTAAAAATATTTTTCATTACTAGGTAGGTAGGTAATATTTTTAAGTAGGTGAAGTTACCTGAGGAACGAGTTGAAAGTATTACTTTTCTGCCCTAGGGAGAATCGTTATCAAATGACAGCCGTCATATTATAAAAAAAAACTTGTAGAACATTTCTATTGAAATGATTCAATAGAAATGTTCTACAAGTTTTTTTTGCGATGTAAAATTTAAATATTTTTTAAATTACTTTTGTATAATTTACTTTCAACAATTTCCTTAGAATAACATAGATTTGGGCAGAATTACTATTTTTTCAAAGATGAAAATTTAAAAAAGGCTGAATAGCTGGCCGCTCACAGAAAAAAAAACAATATAGGCAGGAAACCAGCAGTCCGATCTTCATTTGTTTTTCGTAGCTAATTCGTGTTTTTATTTTTACTTTCCTCGTATTCGTAATGAAAACACAGTGTTTACCATGGGTGAAAGACTTATTTAGTCCCTCAAATTTACAAAGGTACACAAATCGATCTTTACATTCCCTGACATTTATCCTTACTATTGTCAGCAGTCATTATAAAATTCTAATTGACCACATAATCTTATTATATTTTTCTTAAGCCAACAGGAAAAACTACATTTATAAGTACAAAGTATCATCAATAGAATGCATGTTAGTAACGCGGTTAGAATGGAAACAAGTTTGGTCGTACTTTGTTATTTACATTGAATGAACGTAACAGATTAGGTGATCATAACATACGAGGACCACCAAAACCTAATGTTTATGTTTTAAGTTTCCTTTTGTATTACTTTTGGTGTATGCACAATAAAGCGTATAATAAATTAATAATAATAAATAAATATATAAGTAAAAACCGTACAATATATAAATCCACTAACCTGATAAATTCCTTATTAATGGCCACTAAATTGAAGAGCGGCTTGAACTTAGTCGTCTGCATGTTGATGTTGTTGATGACACAATAATACAATCAGCCGTTTGCGTTGTTATCGCATCACGTGTAGCTACAGCGAAACTACATATATCACTGGCCGGATCACTATTATACACTGCTGATTAAACGTAGTAGCGTTACGTCTTCTTTGTATCTACGTCAAAATCCATAGGAGATTTTTTAATTTTATTCACTGTATCCTCGAACTCACTAGTGCACAACTTTGAGAATAATCAAAATTGTACAATTGTTTGTAATGTTAATTTGAATGAGATCGTGTGTCATTCATTTACATTTCATATAGTAAACAAATGACCATCTTGTAACACTTAACATAAAACTGTTCGAATGGTGAGATACGAATGATCTGCCCGAGACTAACGTACTATTTGGGTATGTGTGTTTATAAACGCGTTTGACCTTCATTATTATTAAACTAGCTCCGAACGAAATAGTTTGATAAATTTAATGCTCGTAGCTTCGCATTCGAAAAACAGTCGTATCGTGTTGTGGGTAAGTCGAGTTTTGCTAGTTTCTGGTTGTAGTTGCGTTTTAAAAACTTGTGCGTCATTGTTGACGTGATTTTTATCAGAGGCGTGTATGTTGTCTGTTATCGTTACAGATAAGATACATCACGATTACCTGTATGGTAATTACTCTTTGTAATATTGTTCATGAAGCGTAATAAATATTTATATTGAAAATTATAGTCAGATTTATTTCCATCATTATTTTTTTATTGACAATTTTGAAAAACCAAAGACAACCCATTAAATCACGTTGTGCAACTCCTAGCCAGAATTAATACTGTTTTTAAATTATAAAACCGGCATAGTGCGAGTCGGACTCCCACATGAATAATTTTATTATTTGTTGACATAGCAGAAATAGAAAGACACATCCTGGGAAAATTTCAACTGTCTACCTATTAAGGTTTTTTAGGTACACCGACACACAGACGACGGTCGAACAGCGGAGGCTTACTAATAGGGTACCGTTGGTTACCCTTTGGTTACGGAACCCTAAAAACATAATTTCAAACGATTTCTAGAAGGCCTATTTCAATGTTTTTGAAACAAGAATCCCTGTCCGTCATAGACATACTGTAGAGGGCTTTAAGAGGGCCGGGGACTCTCAAGGAGCACTCCTATTATGCTGAGGGCTATCGTAAAGGTATATTGGATGACCATAATACAGTGCCGAGTTTAAAGTGTTGTTGAATTTTTCTTTAATGTGGCGCCATCTATGGGTTGGTAACTTTCTAAACAGTGTTGTTGACACAGTTATTGAATTATTGTCTTTTATTTACTTTATGGCAAATATATTTCATTTAAATAGGTATGTTATATTTAGTTTCTTCGTATTCTATATGTAATTTAAACTAGGTATTTTTACTGTATTAATGAAACTTTGTCTCCATGAATCGGGAATATGCATGAAAAAGATATTTATCATCTATACAGTTTATCTAAAAATTTACAAAAAATATAATACTTACAGTGAAAATGGAATCAAAATTACATGAAAAACGAAAGAGAAATTATTATTTTTAACAAATATATCTGTCCTTCTCGCGAATACGCTGTTTTCTATGGCAACTGTATAGGCATCATGGATGATGACGTCAAAGCTTACATCGGACTTCTCTTTCTAATTGTAATCTTCGAAGTTTTATAAATTCATCGCCGATTAAAGTATTTAAAAAATAATTTCATGATTGCTTACTAGAGCTAACAAGTATCTTATTTTGCAAATAAAAAATCGAATGCATATTCCCTAATCATTGCGAGAAACAATTAAGCTAAAAGGTTTTGTTGTAACAGTCACTATATAGACGCAAACCAATGTTCATATTTTTAGTCGCATTAAAGTGGTTTTCAAGCACTCACGCATTTTATTCACAAAAATCCAGTCATGCAATTTGCAACTTTAACACATACAACAGGTTTCATGCAAAGTAAGTAATAGCAAGTTATAACCAAAAAACACCTCGACCTTAAAATGTTTTTTTTTTTGTATTGGTATGCACACGTTTCACCACTATCTCACCTGTTAAAAAAAAGACGTTTCTTGTATCGGAGCCCCTTTATTTTTTAAGTTAATTTTTATTATTTGTTGTTATAGCAGCAATAGAAATACACACTCTGAGAAAATTTCAACTGTCTACCTATTACAGTTCTTGAGATACAGCCCGCGGACATACGGATGGAAGGACGGACAGCGGACGTTTAGTAAAAGGGTTCCTTGCCTCTTTTAGCCTCTAAAAACAAAATATCTTGTTCGCAAAAATATTTCTCGCTAGACGAAAACATGTTCTTGTTAACTGATCAAATATTCATTTTCATGTACAAATGACATGACAATCTACTTTGTAATTCATCATAAAAATCTTTTTTATAAAATAAATACATTATTAAATTTATTTTTAGTGGATAAACAAACGAAAATTGCTTTTGTCTACTTCGTACTTAAGTCCATGGAAATTGGGTAGTCAATAGAAAAAGGTTACTTATTTATTTTATTTTAAAGGTTATTGCTATGCGTTCATACATCGTTCGCCTAAGAACCAACGGAGAAGTGAATCTACTTTCTGTGTCCTTAGTAATGCATATATTCGACTGAAACTAAATTCCAATCACTGACACTTCTGAAAATTGCAAAAAAATACAAAACGCTTTCAAATTTTGAGGTTATAATTAGGTCAATAGAAACATACTAGACGGAATAAGATCCTAGAGCTGCCAGACCTTTCTTATTTTCTTACTTTCAAAATGTGAGCCAACACGGGAGGCCCTGGCAATAACTGTGAAGTCTCGACCCCGTGGAATATAGAGTAGTGTTAGTATGTTCTTTTAACATACGCATACCTGCTAGCTAAGGGCGACGTACATAAATTTACTTTACTCTTACATACTGAAACTACTCTATGCCACATATTTTGTTAATGAGAAAATAAGAGAGGTCTGGAAGCTCTGGGATCTCAGTCTAAGAGTGATATCCATCAATTCATCGACTGTCAGTGTCGAAGTTGCTCGTTTCACACAGCGCTTTCAATCGCTTTATTCTTTTTTTAACTGAAGACTTACTCATAGATCAAGCGCTGAGAGTGCGTTGTTTCACTTGAATCCCATCTATTGTGCGAGATAAAACACCACGAAAATAAAATAAATGTCCCGAAACAATGATAAATGATGGTCATCACTCACGGAAAGAACACTCACTGGACGAACAAAGTCGAAAATAGGGCAACCATTAATTAGTGTAATCCGAAAGGACAAAATAACTTCCGAAGTAAATCTGGTATATTTATCATCTTCAATGTTTTGTGGGAACCTTGTACCCGAAACTTGAAAGGAAAACTGAACTTTTGTTTTGTTAATTTAATTGATTGTACCAGAAGTAGTATAGCTTGGGTTTCAATTACACTTTCCCAATGCTTTTTTGGTGGTTTTGATACCATTTTGAAATTGGTTTTAATTAAAAAGTGTACTTAAATTCTTAATTTTAGACTGCAAAGTTAGCGTACTGGATAACTACTGAGCAGGTATACCTACTAAAATAATTACTAATTAAAAGAACTAACTACTAATTGAACTGTCACCATAATTACACCATAATTATACAAAAAAAACACAGTTCTTTTATGGGAAACCTCTTTAAATTTTATTTAATTTTTGTTATTTGTTGTTATAGCGGCAACAACAGTCTTGCTATGAAGTACCGTGTTACCCAGTTAATGGGTTGTGGAGGTCTGGTAGGCAGCCGCTCCACGTAAAATACTGGTATTCAGCTAAATCCGGCTTGACTGGCAGCCAAATCCAATATAGTTGGGAAAAGGCTAGGCAGATGACGATGATGATAGCGGCAACAAAAATACACAAACTGAATTTTTCAACAGTCTACCTATTACGGTTCTTGAGATATAGCCCGCTGACAGACAGATGGACGGATAGACAGTGGAGGTTTAATAATAGGGGTCCGTTGGTAAAAAAGTTAGCGACACGCGACAAGAAAATCAAACAAGACCAAGGCACTTGTTTGTTGACCCACTAAAGCGGGCGAAAATAACGAAAACAAGATTAATCAGGCTTAGAACTTCAGCATTGATTAAACTTATGTTGATCCAAATACCTATTTTGTAAGTCCAAACAAGTGGCTAGCATTATGATTTATGACTTGTTTTTGGGCGCGGAAATTGAGTTTAAACTTGTTAGAGCGACCGAATTCGCAGAGTACCCCGTGTCAAGCACACTTCGTTAACTAGAAAATTTTATTACACCAAATTCACCCTTATAAATTCATCACGGAGTGAATTAGTCGTGCAAGAAATGTTTTTGTGGTAGATAGGGGTAAGATATGTGCTGGAAAAGGGACAAAAAGGTCTATGTGTATATTTTTGGAAAGTTGATTGTGTTCTTTCTGACTATCGTATTAACTGTATAAAATAGTCACGTAACTATTGATTGGTTCTATCGGTCTAATTGGCCCCAATTTTCTTAACTAATTAACTCCGTTGTGGGCTTCTAGTTGGATGTATAATTTCCTCAAGACTCAAAACTTCACGACTTCGTAAACCATTTTAGAATTACCCTAAGAATTGCCATACTTAAGTGGCAGTGGGCAGGGTACATTTCTGGACGGATGGTCGATCGGGGTGAAAAGTTTTGTAGTGGTGACAGCAGAGCGATTCTGTAAACCTCCCACCATAAAAGCATAAGTGAAGGGAACATAAAGTGAGCTGTCATCTATACTCACACTTATTCAGCTCTATTCAGCTTATGCCTACAGAAAACAACGATTTTGTATGAAGACGCGTAAGCTTCCGTTCAACTTTCCGCGTCTATTCAGCTTTCGCGGCAAACAAGTATAAAATATCTACAAAAATCCGCAAGCGAATTATCTAACTATTATGTTTAAGTCACAATGACCACTTTTTGTTCAAATTATACAACCCAAACCCGGGTGAAATGGAAATGTGGTGATTTTAGTAATAAGGATATTAATAAATTGTTTAATAATTAAGGATGTTTATTTACATGTAAATTACACTTTAAATTATTCATAACAAGTTTATAGTTTATTTCTCTTATAAAAATACATTGTTTCATTAGGTAATTTACATTACATAACATACATTTTTTTGCCTTACGTAAGAACCTTTGTGAGAGCTGGAGTCTGGACTAGGTTCGGGACCTGTATTACAGATCTCCAGGCTAACAACATTTTCAAATGTGATGGCATCAATCAGATTATACATTACACTAATAACAAACAATTTTTATAGAGAGGTACTATGTAATAAAAGAGTGGCTTCTGGTGGTATTTGTAATGTTTAGTGATGTTATTGTAGAATTGTATGTGTAGTGTGTGATGGTGTTGTGTGTATGTGCAAGTAAGTTTTGTGGTTCGTGTTTATCGGTAAAAATGAGAGGGATGTTTGTTCAAAAATCATTTAATGGTTTGGATGATATTTTCTGTTTCTTCATAGTCCAAATCCAGCAACCGGTTCTTTATAGTCGCTTTCCATTTTCATTTAACCATTGAGTACATAATTATGTGTATTAACTTTGTTGTACACATAAGGCCCAAGGAAATAAAAGAAACGTTGAGCTGACCTTAAATGGACAGAAATGGACGAACACACTGTATGCTTTCGTCTCAAGGCACTAAACTTTTCGGGTTTAAAGGAAAGTCGGGAGTGGACTTTTAGAATTAGGTTTAGAATGAACAATTTTTACCTTACAAATTTTATAAAGTTCGGTGGTAGGAAATTGATAAGGAAGGGACCAACCTACTTTAAGAATCGCTCTTTGAGCACGTTCCAGTTTTAACAAATGTGTTTTCGTTAGCCCACCCCTGTACTGTGCAACTGACTGACAGAGAGTTAGATATACTTGTTTAAGCACCTGTTTGTCGGCCACATGGCGGAGATTCTTAAAAATAATCACATTCATAGTGCGTACAGCTAAGGACTGGAATTCCCTACCGGAGTCTGTGTTTCCTGATAGCTACAACCTGGGAGTCTTTAAGTCAAGAGTGAATAGGTTACTTCTAGGCAAGCGTGCTCTATCTTCGACCACATCAATACTTACCATCAGGTGAGATAGTGGTCAAACGCGTGCCTATCAATAGTAAAAAAAAAAACATCTTGCGCAGTTGAGAGGAAAGTAGATCTATATGATTATAAAATGATAATGAGTCATTTAACTGAATACCCAAGTACCTTACACTATCTATGCGACTTAAATGAGGACAGCTGCATGGTGTTTGTAGTAATGCATTACAAGAATGTGCAGTGAATGAAAATTGGGATGATGAAAGTTTACCAACTATTGATAGAGAAAAGGTACGTAGTTTTGTCAACATTTAGAGTGAGTCGGTTTTGTGACAGCCAGTCAGTAACAATGTCGAGTCCTAGTTGTGCGAATCAAAATGTGGACTCCCAGGAATACCGGTGAAATATTAAGGCAGTATCATAGGCGTTAGTAAAAATGGATCCATTACAAAGTTCGTGACGACAAAGATCATTAATATAGATGAGAAACAAAATCGGGTATAAAATACTGTAGGTAAAAAAAATGTTCTAGTTTGAGCAAACTGCCCTACTTTTAATCTATTAATAAGTTATTTACACATTAACCTAAGGGTAGAGGGGAAATGAAGTTCGTGGAGCGCCTACTAAAACCGCGCGAACGAAGTCTCGGGCGAAGTGCTAGTCTATCATAAAAAGTGTACAAATGTGTACCATTGTATAAATTAAAGTTCTATAGCAGCTGCGTTGCTAGGGGAGTTAGTTGCGCCTCTTCTTATTTCTTTCCCAGCTAAAACACTAAGAAGTGGTGACGGGCGGGCGATTTGGGGAACTGACTTCATGTAAATTTCAACGTTCAAAAAGTGGTGATTTCTAGCAAAGTCGAATAAATGTCTTTTGATTTGATTTATTCGCCAGGACAGGCAATTTTTCCACAGACTCCTTCTGGGTAAGCTTTTGTCTCTGTCATTTCTGACTTAGACTAGAGTAAAGAGGTTGCTCTTTACTCTAGTCTAATTCTCTAGTCATTTCAAATAAAAAAAGACTAAATAAAATCCCCCAACATTTCACCTACATTGTACCGGGAAAACATGAAGCGTAGGGTATTTTTTACGACATTTAGTTCCTAGCAGGAGCACGAGATAACGACGTAACTCGCGCGACGCGTAGACGCAAAGTTTTTAACGAGCTCTCTCCAATAACAAGTGGAAATAAACGCCAACCCGCGAAAATTTTACCTAGTTAGCACCTTTTTGATGTTTCAGCTTCATTGGGGTGTTAGTTGAAGACATGTTTTTTTTTATATAATTAGATTCTTACGTTGGGAATAAAGCAGCCAGGCTGAAGTAGGAGTGGGCTGCCCACGTCGCACGAATGCACCTCGACTGCGGCGAAGGTGGTGTGACGGTCTCATCATGTTTGCGGGGCAAACTTGGCCAGAGATCGTTCAAGAGAGATTTAGAAGGAGAAAGGAGAGGCCTTTGCACAGCAGTGGGACACAAGAGCAGGCTAAAAAAAAAGAAAATCAACATTTTTTAAAATAAGTATGTAAGTAGGCAAGTCAATTGAAAGTATGTTACTGTCGGTTACTCAGCTGAGCAACTATTAAAAAGAAGCCAATAATGTTTCCACTGTGAAAGTGTGCTGGTATCTGTGGCAGGAATCAACTTGACTGTCAGTGATCGTCATCAACAGCTTTACGTGCTCATTAAGGCACGGAAGACTCGGTATGAAATGGATTGTTACCCATCCACGGACCGACCTCGTTAAGCATCGCTTAACCTCGCTGTATCTTTTAGGCCAGAACTTCTTTATCAACCACAGCATAAGTGGCTACGTTGAGGTTCTAGCCGACGTAGCCAGGTATGTCGTAAATGCAACTCGGTCTAGCAGCAAAACTCAACACAACACTGTTATTCCATAGTTTGTTACTGTCAGTAACACAGTATTTAAAAAAATATAAATTTGACAGTACAAACTTAGGAAATCCACTACAGCATTTTAAAATACAAAGAAAACTCGTAAGCACGTTTTCCGCAGTAAATAAACAGGTGAAGAGCATTCAGATCTTGTGTGGTTTCTTTCATAAATGTTTGTTCAAGCCTCGCTGCACTCAATCCTAGGATCTTAGATAAAGGACATTAAATGTAGGTAGTGGTAGTGTGGAACTCCTTGCAGTGGATTTAGTGCTGCAAGTTCCTAACTAAAGTGTTTACATTGAGTAAACTGCTTCATCGTCTTGAATTTTCTAAGTAAGCTGCATAGACGATATTAGCTAAATAAACCAATTTTATAAAGAGGTTTTTTTCGGGTCCTGTAGTCGCAAGCGTGACGACTGTACCTATGTGGTACAGTATGCCCAAGTTAGGTATGCCCAATGGCAATGTGTTTCAAACCTCACTTTGGGCAGAGTGATATACAGGGTCGGCTTGACTGGAAGCCGACCCCAATATAGTTGGGAAAAGGCTAGGCAGATGATGATGACTTTCACTGCCTAAGAGGTTGTTTGTGTTTTACAAATAACCCTGTATAAAATTCTTCCGTTACTGAGTGACTGGCAAACAACGCACAGCTACTACTGGTCGTAGAAAGCTGAAGCTGAAGTTTGGGATGTACGAGTAGGTTCCTTGATTTTAGAGTGGAAAGGCAGTAGGGGAGCACGAACGTGGAAGACGGGGCCCGCTAGGGCAGGTGCCTGCTGGTGCTGCGGAATCTGTTCGAAAGAGGTGCCGTAGCCTTGGAACGCAAAGGGCACCAGGAGGAACACGGATGGGTTTTAGTCAGTAAGAGTCTGACACTCCCTCTTGCTTCACCCAGAGCGGGAGGAGTCATTTGATGATTTCCCATCCTTAAAAGGGGAGCACGAGCAGAGAATTTCCCGAAATTCTTACGCGAACGGAAAAAACGGTATAGGCACGTACGAAGTCGCGGGGTAAAGCTAGTTCATTTAAAAAAGGCAAAATATTTGTTTTTTAGTATTACTTTTGTTAAGGATTTCTGATTAAATTATGAGAATAGTTTATCAGATACAAAGCTATGCCTACGATAAACGCAGCATAGTGACTCAGCACTGGCTGATTTTATAAAAACCTACTTAAAAACCAACCTCCTTTTATCATGGATAAACGGTTCTATGTTCCAGGAATAAATTGTCTTAGTGAATGATCGAGGGTGATGTTGGCAGGAAATCTGTTTTTTTTTTTCAAATAGTCCTACTAAAGTGTCTTTCTCTAGGTAGTACCTAACAACCTACCAACCAACCAACGTACGTATTGTTAGTGAACTGGAATAGTATTTTAATAATAAAAGTGCAAGTGCTTGAGTTAGCAAAAAAGCCTATCATTTAAACTTTTTCTGAATAAGTACACATGCGTAAAATAACAAATTGGCTTCCAAACTTTTTCGAACATAGATTTATAAGCGTAACGACGCAGTTGGCTCGCCAACAAATAAACATTGAAAGCAATTAATTCAAGAACTGAGTCCTACAATGTTTTCAGGAGTAATTCAGTGGAAAAACATTTTAATTCTGACTTTTTGTTTGAGTATATTGGCATTATTATTTATATTGGAAAGTTTGTTGTTTGAACTGAACGTTTTTTTTTCTCTGACTTTTT
Organism: Lacanobia oleracea; assembly: GCA_950371165.1. Lineage (NCBI taxonomy): Eukaryota > Metazoa > Arthropoda > Insecta > Lepidoptera > Noctuidae > Lacanobia > Lacanobia oleracea. Next base: position 19,203,142 of record OX493391.1, on the reverse strand, counting down.
TTGGCTGCTATTATTTTAATAAGTTGTTTTTAATAAGGTGCTATTAAACAGGACTGATTTTTGAAGATTAATTCCCGTAAAATATTTGAATAAATAATTATTTAATATTGAACCTCGCTTCTATGGGATTTTTCCATTCGCAAGTATGACCTTCTTTAACCAATATTGAATCCCTAAAGGTGATGAAAATGTAAGGAAATTCACCTTCCTTTCCGGGAACGCATTTTCAAAAGTGGTTTTGTAGTGCATAACTTTTTCATGATTTATAGGCTGACTGTTCACCAAAATTGCATAAAATCTCCGCCGCCCGTCAGTCACTGAGATGTTATGCAATTCCATTATTTGATATTTCTCCGCTCCTCTCCTATCCGCTCCAGTCGACAGTCAACCTTAGACTGTAGTTTGTCTAACAGAGTAATAATGAATTCTAGATTTTAATTTGTATTCAGCCGATAAACTTATATCTCCCTTCTTTGCGATAAATTCCCCCGACAGCAGTCCACAAGGTTCATCATATCTTCCTTTAAAATATTTCACATATTCTTCACAAGTCTTGAAATGTAGAGATCACTGGTTTTCTTATTACCATACTGAAATATGAAGATATGAATTTAGTGAAACACAGATCTCTGGGGAAATTTAAAATCTGAATCCGATTTTTTCGATGGAAATACTAAGTTAGCATTATAATCAAGTTTGTACAGGCTAACCTGAATGATAAAAGAGAGGTTTTTAACCATAACTTACAAAAAAATAATTCTAGAGTACCTTTATTCCCAAAGGTTTAGTACCCAAAGACCATTTTTTTTGGCATTTGGAAGCGGTGTATCTTTAATTGAATTAATGTCTACTCCTTAAATGGTTTTAATCGGAATTTTTGCTGCAAATGTAGACGATTTTTTTTTTCATCTGCCTAAACAGTTCCACACACAACAGTTCGGGTTCAAATGAATGGGGGACGACGGACATCCCCAAGTCTGCCGCCCCTGGAACCAGTTTGTGGGGCAGGAAGAGGGCCTGCTGCGGGCTGGGAGAGAGGTCGAGATCTCCCTCTCCCTTGTCGCAGCCTCCTTCGGCGCGATAACTGTTTCGCAGAAGGAGACCAGCGCGTCCCAGGACTCCTCGCCTTCGACCATAGCACGAACTACGGCCGGTAGCGAAAGATCACTGCCTACCACAGAGATGAGGGCACGGCGTGGCTCCTCCCAAGCGGCACACTCTGCCAGCGTATGCCAGCGTATACCGACGCAGCTCAATGTGCCGCTGGATCAGTCGCTCGCCGCGCGCCCGCGCGAAACAGTTCCACTCCTAGGCCAGGGCATCGTCCCCTTCCTTCCTTTCTTTCAAGTAAATTCGCAAAGAAGAAATCCAAGGCCTCTCACCATCTTCTCTTTGGTTTTTCACAACCCAGTCTTTTTTAAAGGATAGAAAATCATCAAATGACTCCTTCCGCTCAAGTCGGAGTGGAAGGTAGTTTCAGAATCTTAGTGACTAAATACCCATAGCCATCCGTGTTCCTCCCTCTAAGTCTAGCTTACTAAAACATAATGATTCGTGTAAATCTAGGTACGATCTCAATAAGCAGCTGTCTCCTAATTCTAATTAGAGATTCAGTAAACTAGTGGTAGAAGTATATTTGAAGACCAGCGGAAGAATTATCTCGACACCAAGTGAGAGCTCACCAAGAATAAGCCACCAACCTCCAACCTTACCGTGCCCCTTACGTAGTTTCACAGCCAAAATAGGCTAGCACGTGCTTGCAACCCTGCCACAGGCAACAGAAATCAATTACCTTAGCCAAAATCGGCGTGGGATGTCTATAATCTACTGAACATTACCTGGCTAAACTGGTACATACGCTTTAACTAAAATCATGCTTAAATTCGTCCTAGTTTTTGCTAAAACGTTCATTTTTAGGGTTCCATACCCCCGAAGGAAAAAACGAAACCCTTATAGGATCACTTTGTTGTCCGTCCGTCCGTCCGTCCATCTGTCTGTCAAGACCCTTTATCTTGTGAACGCGTAAGGGCATTAAGTGGAAATTAAAACCATATACTCCTGAGTGTAATTATGGTTTTAATTTCAACTTCTACAGCCCCTTAAATCTGGGAAAAAATCAAACTTTTAAGTTAACGTTAACAAAAGATACAGCCGTTTATGCCGCAAAATAGTATATTTAAATACTCTCAAGTGAATCACAATTTGTAGGGTATTTTCCTTTGATCTAGAACTATGAAATTTGGCAAGTATTCATATTCATTTATTTGCTTAACCCATTTTTCTCCAGTAATACCGTCTTTTACTGCAAGTATAAGGAAAAATCTGAAAATATACAATATTATTAAATCATAAAAACATAGTCTTTATTTAAAGTAATATGTACCTACAAAGTATGGAACCCTCGGTAGGCGAGTCCGACTTGCACTTGTCCGATTTTTCTAGCTTCCCCAGTCAATTTTTTTTTTTTTTTAATCTAAGTGAGCCTTAAACCTACTACCCACAAGTGGAAGCCTGTACGTAAACATCGTTTGCAGTAGTGTTGACCGTACGTCTTAAATAACGACTTAGCTGCTATCGCTACATTGCATTGAGGAAAGCGCTTAAACTTTGGGTGTGTTTTTGGTTTGGGTGGTAGGGGAAATTAGGTAATATTGTTAGGTGAGCTTGATGTTTTGTTATTATATTTTCTGGAAACTGTTTAAAGAAATAATATTAATAATAATAACGATGTAGATTGACCAATTAGCGCGCCGCACAATGATAATCGATGTTATGATTAAGTATGTGTTGATTAACATGTGGAATGTGAACTTAGCTGCCATTGTGCCGATTGTCGTTACGGAGAATGACCTGATGGCCAAAAGCTTCGATGACCACCTGTCAAAACAGGCATAACGCGGAAGGCAGTATTTCTTCGATACGGCTCGTATAGTGAGGAAGCTGCTTTCTCTGGAGCCCTAACCACCCGTAGCTTAGACCCTGCTCCCGACACCGGCGGACTATTTTTTTTATGAATGGTCAAAAAAGAGTAGGTACTATATTCTATTCTATTAGTTAAAAACATAATATTCTTTATATTAATCTTCTCAACAAACCCTTTCATTACCCATTAACCCAATACCGTAGAGCTGCATATAACATAATTGGTACGTCATAATAAATTTATTTATTTATTTAACAATTTATGTACACACATTTAATAAGATAAGAAGAAAGAAACAGAAAAATAAGTACAAAGGTGATGCTTATTTCAAAAGAAATCTCTTCCAGCTTGGTATGATGACGGCACTTAATTAACTATGTATACAAGTTGTTGGTGTTGTATTAATTTAGCAATAATTCCGAAAACTGGGCCTAACAGTATTATTTCAAGTTCAGAATACCCGTATCTTCATAATTAACAACCTTACCCTCAATCTTGAGTTACACCTCGCATCGTGCGGGGATCATATTATCATTCGTCGCACTAATAGCGTTAGAAACTTTGCGCGCGAAACAAGCATAACTTTTGTTACGTTGTTACCGAGTTTCGAGGTCAATGGCGAAAAGTAAGCCTACGTTATTGTTGCTGAAAAAGTTGGCCTTGAAAAGTGTGTAGATCAACGATTGTATATACAAGACAAGTTATAGCGTGAGGCCATTAGTACATTGTAGCGGTGTGTAGTTGGCAGTCCTGGTAGTTGTTTTCCCCTGCCGCCGATAGATTGCGCGACAGTGTTACGCGCCGATGCGCGCGCATTGATTCAGTGCTCTCCGAGATGGTCTGCGCGGTGCTAAAATTTACCCGCGCTTGCGCTTAGGTATTTAGTTGTGATTGTAATTGTTCGATTAAGCATTAGCCTGATTTCCATTATTATCTTGACATAATTAACGGCTTATGAACCAGACATGCAGTATTTAAGACCATCTCAATAGCCTCCGAAGTAGCACAGATAGCTGTATAACTACTCACTTTTAGACCTATTTGAAACTCTATGCGTATTAAGACTCTTTTAAGAGTACACTGGTGATTCTATAGTTGCATAATAGGTGTCAGTGATATTTAAACTGCTTAGGCTGATTAAAAGCTGCATTAAGGCTGATTAAGACCGACAAAACTACCATTAATACGCTGAGAGTGCTATAAAGGTATATTTTCAACGACTCTATTCAGCTTTTAACCTTTTCTAATGCGTTAACTGTAGTAAGGGCTGTTTAGTGGATGTAATTACGCCAAATGCTATATAAGAAGGTATTTGTGAACTCCTATTACACTGACGTATTAAAGGGGTATGTGTGAACTATTATGAAGTTAATAGCTGTGTAATGGATGATCTGTATGTATGCTTTTACGGTTGCACAACGATACGCTTTACTTTGCTTTGCTTGGTAGTATAGATGCAGGCCTACCTTGCTGTCTCTTTCAGAGACGGGAAGGTGGCGTGGTCTTGAGGGGGAGCGCAACGGTCGTGTAGATCCTCAAGGCAAGTCCGGTGGATATACCTACTCGAGGTTGCCACCCCGTATTTGGTCTAGTTCCTTACGAAATAGACGTAACTGAAACCACCGGGCGACCCGCAGAGTGGAGGGCTTTCCACTCAGTCCCATCCCATATCCCACTAAACCCCTTTTCCCCTCTATAACCCCTCCCAACTCCCCTCCTAACTGTGACCCTTCTGTGACGAAGTGGTTGCGGGCTCGGCCGTCACTAAACTCAGCTGACGGCGGGTAGGAGAATTTTGTCACCTGCGCTAGGACCTGCGCAGTCGAGCGCCGTAAGCGGGGATGAAGGAGTCCTGGGGGGTTGAGCCGATCGGCACTGGCGGTAATGTGTCCGTGAGGCAACACGCCCCCTTTGGTCTGGATTTCAAGCAAAACGGTGGCCCTATCTTCTAGCCAAGGGTAGGGAAATGGCCAAAGTGTCCCGTCAGAGGGCCACAGGCGAGGTGCGTGGGGTCCGCTAAGGTCGTCCTTGGGCGGCCGAAGCGGTAGGTAAAGGCCATGCTGACGGTGTAAGTGAGGGTTGATTAGTTGCCAACCCGATCGAGCACCCGATGTCGCGCTGTACACCAGCCTTGCGCACCTATATCTTCCTGGTAGTCCTAACGTTCGCACTCACAGTAGTGCGACGTTCCCAGGTGCGGGCTCCATGGTGGGTGGGAGCCAGGAAGATGAAGTTCAATAATTTTTAGTATGGACGTATTGAAGCCAACTGAAAATACCGCAGGAGTGGAGTCGGCGAAAGCTGGCAAAGCTCCTAAGCAAGGTACCTCTGGTGCCTCGCTCGCCCCTGGATGCCCTGCGGCTCACGCCGTGGGCGCCAGCGCGGGCGCTGGTCCGGCTGTGGCGAAAACCGCAGCTAAGACCAAAAAGTCCCACTCCAAGCAAAGGAGAACGGCGCTGCATGGGACCAGTACCGATCCTTTACACACAAAGGCGAAAACGGAGACGGCTAACACCTCTGCCGGAAGTAGCCTTCCCAAACACCCTCCCGCTCCTCCTGTGGCTCCTCAAGCCGCTTCCCAAGTCGCGGCCGCCTCCGGTCACACGGAGGCGATCAGCAACACCGAGGACGTTTTTACCAGCGCCTGGCAGGTGCCTACCCGTAAGGGTAAAGGTAAAGGCAAGGGCAAGGGTAAAAAATCCATTCCACAAGCCCATTGCTCTTGTTCGGGCCCCTCGGGTCCTACAGCTCCTACAAGCCAGGGTAAGAGGAGGGAAAGACTGACGCGCAAGGAGCGGCGTCACGAACGCAGGCGGGGACGCAAAGCCCCCCAAAACAAGCAGGTTGCTGCCACCAGCTCGGTTAAACCGACCAAGCAAGGTAAGCTGAACTTCTCTGAGGGGAAGCGGTCGCAGGCTGAGGCCGGCACTAGCCGACCAACGCCTAGCACACTGCAATCTAAATCCGCAGGAGGTCCGGCCGAGGAGGCAACCACAACGCAGCGATCCGATGGAAGTGACCAGGCTGCGGTCAAGCGGGCTCTCAACGAGACGATTTCGCCCCGTGGAGAGCACAAGCGGCCGCGGCTTGACCAATCCCAGAGGATTGCTAACCTAAGCTACGCCCAAGCTGCCAGTGCGTCCCTAAACGTCGCAATAACCTGCGACCGGAGGGGCATCATAAGCCAGGGAGTATCGGACCAGGTCTTGGCTGCTATCCACAAGCGGATCATCAGCGAGGCCTGCTCTGCTATGCAGGATACACCGGGACCAACCTTCAACGCGAAGCCGCTGTTCACCGGTGGAGTCCTCAAGCTGTGGTGCGGTAACGACTTCACCTTAGCCTGGCTGAAAAAAACAGTCTCCAGCCTGGCTCTCCCGGCTGGCACCTCGCTAGTCGTCAAGAGCCAGGCGGAGATCCAGAAGCGGGTGCACTGCGGCATCGCCATCCCCGACGACCAGGGAGTCTACGAGGACTCAACCTTTATTGGACGAGCCCTCTGGTATCAGAATCGCTGGATCGACGTAAGGAGGTGGGTAGTGCTGCACGCCGAGAAGCAGAAGGCTTGCTGGTTCGTGGTGCTGGGTATCCCCGAGGACCAAGTTCCGACCCTGATGAGCGCCGAGCGCCGTCTCTCAATTGGTTTGGGAGCGGTGTACGTCAAGTTCCAGGGTCCGAACGGCAGGTTCGTCGACGTCCCTCGGGGTTGGGACCCGATCACGAAACAGCCGCTGGAAGACGCAGAGGACACCGATTCTCCGCCAAACAACCCGGAAGCAACTGCGGCCGAACCTGCTGTAGCAGCAGACTCAGCCGCCCCTGCCGCCACCGTGGGTGCCGTCCCTTCATCGGGGGGGGAGCCGGACGACGTAATGTTGTCCCCGGCTTCAGACCCGGGAGGGGACGGTTTCGACGAGGGCGACCTGTTTGCCGGGCTGCGACTTGAGGGCGACGAGGAGGGTCTTGCCGGCGATGGCGTCCCTTTTGTCGGCCTGTAAAGTCGTGCAGGCTAACCTCCACCACAGCCAGACCGCGACGGCTCAACTCCGCAAGTGGCTGGAGGTTCAACACACGGCCATTGCCCTGATCCAAGAGCCGTGGATTAGGGGTGGCCACATACGAGGACTCTCCAATCTTGGTGGTAAGCTCCTTGTTACTGCGGACCATGATCACCCTAGATCGTGCATCTATGTCACAGGTAACCTTAAAGCACAGCTATTAAACGACTTCTGTTGCAGAGATGTCTCTGCTGCTAGGCTGAACATACAGCGGGGAGCCACTAAGTTGGCTATCGTCTTCGCCTCGGTATATATGCCTGAGGCGGAGGAACCGCCCCCACACGACCTGGTCCGCCTCATCACGCACTGTGAAAACAGCAGGGATGAGATTGTCATTGGGACCGACGCAAACGCACACCATCCACTGTGGGGGATGGAGACGCAAAACGCAAGGGGTAAGACATTAGTTGATTATCTGTTCACTACTAACCTATCCCTACTAAACACGGGTTCGGAACCAACCTTCGTGACCAGACGCAGTCGTACTATCATAGACCTGACTCTGGCTACGGAGGGAGCAGCGGAACTAATCACTGGGTGGCAAGTCTCGAATGAGGCTTCCTGCTCAGACCACAGGTGGATCCGCTTCGACATCCAGGTCTGTATACCACCCAAACAACCTACGCGTAATCCTCGCAACACGGATATATCGGTGTACACACGCAACCTTACCTCAAGGCTTGTACCATCATGCGATTCGGAGTTGCTTGCAGACACGGCACAGATCGATGCGCAAGTAACACTACTCACCGAATCGCTGATAAACAGCTACCGAATCGCCTGCCTAGAAACGATTCCGCGCGATACACCGGGTAAACAACCTTGGTGGGGTGCAGACCTGGAGCGCAAACGCGGTAAGGTAAGAAAGGCTCTTAACAGAGCCATGAACACATGTAGTGATGAGGACTGGGACGCTTATTACGCGGCCAAATCGAGCTACAAGAGATGCATCAGATTCAGAAAAACTACAGGGTGGCGTAAATTCTGTGGTAACATTGAATCATGCCAACAAGCAAACAGGGTAAGGAAAATACTGGCGCAACAGAACAAACCTGAGATCGCCACACTCCGGAAACCCGATAACACGTTGACCACGACACCTGAAGAAGCGCAACGTCTCCTAGTAGAAACTCACTTCCCAGGCAGCGTATTCGCGCAGGTAAATGAATGGCTTGACGTTATCCAAACACCATCAGATGATGACTGGCTTTATGCAGAAAAGATGATTACGCTGGAAAAACTTCAGTGGGCCATCAAAAGCTTCCAACCTTTCAAGGCACCAGGTCCCGACGGTGTGTTTCCTGCCTTACTACAGTGGGGAGGTACCGCTGTTGCAACAAAACTGGTGCTCTTAATGCGAGCGTGCCTGGCCTTTAGATACGTTCCTAAAGGATGGAGAGAAGTGAAAGTCATATTCATTCCGAAGCCAGGTAAAAGTGACTACACAAACGCTAAATCCTATCGACCTATTAGTCTGACCTCGTTTTTACTAAAGACAATGGAAAGACTGTGTGAAAGGGAACTATGAGATGACTTTTTAAAAACATTACCACTGCATGGTAACCAACACGCATACAGCTCGGGTAAGTCGACAGAGTCCGCTCTTCATCTGGTGGTGAACCAGATTGAGGAAGCGATTCACCAGAAAGGGTCCTGCCTGGGCACATTCATAGACATCGAAGGAGCCTTCGACAAGACAAACTTTTCCAGCATTAGTGCCGCTCTCTCCAAACACGGCGTGGAACAGGTACTAACTGACTGGATAACTAATATGTTAAGCAAACGAGTGGTTCGCCTTGAGGAAGAGCAGCAGTTGGCTCTGATAGCCAGAGGCTGCCCGCAGGGGGGTGTGCTCTCCCCTCTTCTGTGGAATCTGGTAATTGATGACCTGATCACCAAACTCAACGCACATCGTTACTACACAATAGGTTATGCTGACGACCTCGCAATCCTAGTGTCAGGGAAAGTGACTGGAACGATCTGCAACCTTACTCAACAAGCACTACGCATCGTGGAAAGATGGTGCGACGAATATGATCTGTCGGTAAACCCCACGACAACTGACACGATTAGTCATGTTCACTCAAAAGCGAGCACTAGGCCACTACCGGCTACCTATGCTCTTCAATACAGAGCTCCAGCTGTCTAACGAGGTAAAGTATCTAGGCGTCATCCTAGACAGTAAGTTAAGCTGGAGCAATCACCTAGACTATAAACTAAACAGGGCCTGCATTACCTTCTGGCAATGCAGGAAAATGATAGGGAAGAAGTGGGGCCTATCTCCCAAAATAATACTATGGCTGTACAGCGCAGTAATTCGGCCCATGGTAACCTACGGGGCCGTGGTGTGGTGGCCACGCTCAAAGCTAGCTACAGCCGTAAACAAGTTACAACACATGCAAAGGCTGGCCTGCATGGCAACGATGGGCTGCATGAGGACTACTCCAACTGCGGCGCTGGAAGCCATGCTGGGGCTCCCTCCGCTACACTTGTTTATACAACAGGAAGCGACGATGGCAGCAGTACGCCTTAAAACATTAGGTCTCTGGAGTAAGAGAGACACACGACACACCGCTCTGCTCGAGGAGCTCAACAATGAACTCCCCATAACAAAAGCAATCAATGACCGGGTACCCAAGCAATTTATCTTCGATAAAAAATACAAAATCCAATTGCATGAGGATCATCGGTGCGAGGGGCTCTGCCCCGCCGAGCTGCGGATCTTCACCGATGGATCAAAAACAGGTACAGGTACTGGTGCGGGAATCTTCTCAGAGGATCTCAATATCCACATAGCCACACCATTGGGGGTCCACAACACAGTGTTCCAGGCTGAATGCATGGGCATTTCTCTGGCGGCATCAGCCATCCTAACCAGGGAAGTTAAGGACCACTTAATACGCATACTCTCGGACAGCATGGCTGTCCTGCAAGCTCTGAACAGCCACACAGTGAACTCTGGGTTGATTCTCGAGTGTCACCAACGTCTAAACCAGGTTGTAGACACAACAAAGTAACCATTCAATGGATCAAGGGACACAGTGAATCTCGAGGCAACGACGCTGCGGATGAACTCGCCCGAAGGGGGTCGAGTTTGTCAGCAATGGGACCTGAGCCCATCGTGCCGCTGCCTTTCGGGTACTTACGCAATCTGGTAAGGAAACGCACCGGAGATAAACATCACAAGCTATGGGCTGACCATAGTGAGTGTAGGCAGGCCAAAGAGGCACTTCCCTCTATAAATGGCCGTTTCACAAAACAAGCCCTAAGACTGACTAAACAACAGTTGCGTTCAGTCACAGCTGTAACAACTGGCCATGGGTCTTTTAATAAACACCTCTATGCTATAGGAGTCACTGACAGCCCGCTATGCAGAGCCTGCATGGAGGAGAATGAGACAGCAGCACACCTGCTTCTAAGCTGCCCGGTGGTTGCGGATTACAGGGCAAAGTACTTCGGAAACCCAGGTACCCTCTGCGAGATAGTTAGTAACACCAAGGCGTTGCTGGCCTTCCTTGGGGAGCTGGGGTGGATCGAATGACGCATTTGTCCCACCTACACGCAAAATACGCGCTTAGTCGTGGAGTTGCGGAAACCAGCCCGATTTACATACATACATACATACATAATGGATGATTTGTGGCCCACATTACTGATTATTGCTGAATATGTCTACCGCTATTCAGCGTTTATACTGCCATTAATATTGTCCGCATAGCGGCTGTTTAAACCTTCACTAGATGCCTCGCAGCTGCTTAGAGACTCACTAGTGTATCGAATTAACGGCTTCTACTTTATAGTGGTTCACATAAGTACCTTTAATCAGACTTTATCTGAATAAAAGTAACATGTGGTACTGTAATCAGTCAGTGTCTAGTTGATGATGGCGATTATCTGACGTATATATTTTATTGCTTTATAAATATGACTTCGACTAATTCGTGGAAAATGAAAGCTAGAACAGGGGGCATTAGAAGAAAATAATCGAAAGAGTACCAAAGAATTATGAAGACAGAAGAAATAAAAGCTTGAAGTCGGGAAGTAACGCAAACAAATAGGATGGTTCCGTACAAAATATTAGTCGCAATAGCTCAGAAGATGTTACACATTCAACAAATTATGTGTGTCCAAGTTCTATTTCCAGTAACCTCGGTGATAATATTAATTGTTCAATTCTAAACACCGGCAATTATAACTCAGAAAAAATATCGAGTTTGAAGAGGATGACGACGGCAACTATAGCGATGATGTAAAGCACTCATTGTTTAGGGAAAAAAATAGAACGTGGGCTGTAGAAAAGAGTATTAACCATGTTGCTTTAAAAGATCTGGCAGCAATTATCAACGACTTGATTTCGCAAATATTACCAATTGATCCAAGGACAATTTTAGCAACTCCTCGAAATGTTAACATAAAAGAAATCGAAGGTGGCGAATACTGGCACAACGGAATAGCCAATTCTGTGATTAGAATATTGAATATTTGGGATGAAGCTCCAGACGAAATTTCATTAAATATTAATTTTGAAGGATTGCCAATATTTAAAAGTTCTAAACATGAATTTTGGCCAATTTTATGCAACATCCACGAGAATACTGGCATAAAGCCATTTATTATTGGTATTTACTTTGGAGTTGGAAAACCAAAAAACCTGGACAGTTACTTAGAGGATTTTATTAAACAAAGCTACAAGTTTGGATGATTGTGCTAACGCTGCCGTAATTTTAAATCTTCGGGAAATAAAATGCAAGTTAGTATGTATAAAACATAAAGAATGTCATTATTTTATTCCATTATTACATACTTTGTAAATAAAATAAAATAAATGATTGAACTTATACATATTTATTGATTCATTTAGCTCACATCAATTGGAACTCTGTCAATGTAGGTATCATCTGTCACAGAAAAGTAAAAGGTAACAACGACAAACTTAACGAAAACATTGATATCCCTATTATATCATATATTTTAACTTCACTTTCATGCAACTAATAAAACCTGCATCATAGTAAATAACTTACTTACTAACGTATTTTGAATATAAAACAAAAGTACTGCTAATTAAGATATACCAAATCAACATAACATAAGAGTCTAGAATCACAATAGCCTTTAATCATAATATAGTCACTTGCAATAACATAATTTGACTATACATAATCATAATAGGTACCTAACAAAAAAAATTAAATCCTCTTGATTTAATTTTTTTGTAAATTTTGTTGTTGTATCATATTTTAATTTAATTCTAATACAATTTACTTTACGTGGAGTAGATATAACTTATTAATAAAGTATTTGAAACCTGAGCATGAAATAAAATTTGATAAATTAATAAAGAAAAAATGAAACGGCGAAAACTGAAGCTTACTTGATCATAACATAGTCTAGCTAGAATCATATTAGCCTTTAATCATAATGATAACAGTCACCCGCATATGTGATGGAAGTCACATATATGATGGAACGAAGGCTGCAAGAGATTGCCAGTCTTCTTGATTTATTCGTCTACAAAACTACCAAAATTAGCACAATGAACCCACATCGTTCTGATCGTTTTCTGGTAAACTGTTATTACTTATAATATTCTCTATGACTCCATCTCTAATTTCTTGTTTGTCCTCAGTCTCTGACGAGTTTTGTTCTCGTTGTATATTATTTTCGCCTTGTTTTGTAGTAGAATCATTATTTATTTTTGCAGTATTTTTATTTTTTCGACGTTTCGTCACTGACGCTCTTAGGTCTCTCATTAATTTTCTCTTTCCTGAATTTTTTAGAGCAGCCTTGAAAAATATATCCGAAGCTTCTACTGTAAACGTTGCGTCCCACGAATGAACTATGTCAAAAAAGTCTTCCTTAGTAATTTGTAGTTTTTCAAAGCAATTTTCGATTTTTCTCCTCGGCTTCCACCAGACCACGAAACACGAACAGATAAATTCCCGAGACAACAATGTGTCAAGTAATCGATAAGCAAATGTTTTACCATCTCCAGTGGAAGACAAGCATAAAAATGAAAAATGTTTCTTAAGTTTCTTGTATTCGGATTTATCTGCTAGTTTGACTTCTAACGCATCTAACTGACGTTGATCTTCAATTATATTAAAGCAAAAGCTCTCGGCCTTATCTTGACGGACATCTTTCAATAAAGTCACATGTACAGGTTGTTCGTTTCTTGGCTGGTTCAGTTTTACTGATATGTATTTTAATTGAACAGACATTATGCAGATTTTGTTCACCATATTTTCTATAATTTTATTTTAATTATGAATCATATTAACCATCATATCAATTTTGTCCGAAAGCATATTCTGGTCTCCACAAACTTGTAAAATTACTTCTCCAGTATTAGTTACAGGCGTATTATTGATGGACGTATTTGTTATGTTTCTAGGTATGGAGTTAGTGTTCGTCTGAAAAAAAAATATAAATGAAATATATATAATGAGCGTCAAAGTTCTAAATTCAATTACAATCAAACGCAAGGACAGATATCGTTTAACTAAACGAAAATTAAGCGTGACGATACGTTTTGAGTAACAGCCTTATAAGAGTATGTAAAAACAAGGAAATTAAAATAATATGTTGAGGATGAAATATTGCATTTATGTTTATGTTGCTGTACAATTTATTTTACAATAAAAAAAAAATATCTATTAATATATTTAGTAATATCTTTCTATCCAATTTGAAAAGTTTTAAAACGGTGTGTATAATAATATTACTTTGACAATTTTGAACTAAAAGTTATCCATGCGGTGGTTTTAGATATAATACTACGGATCCCTAAAGAGTCTGTATAACAACTGTTTAATTGTTCACATTATGGCTAACGGTAGAGCTTGTGGACTATTAAAATTAAAGAAAACAGCTTATAGCTGCTTACAGTTCACGTGTGTAATTTTATTCAGTTTTTTGCTGCTTAGCAGTACACTAGTGAACTATTACATAGCCTTTTGCAGCATATAAGGGTTTTAACTATTCACATCGCTGTTTAACATTGTATTGTATAACCTATAAATATACTGATTATTTTTTCAACTTTTATGATGTTTTGTGTATGAATTAGGAATGTATTGTATTAATTTTTACTTCCTGATAACATAATAATAACTTTTATCTTATAATTCTTTTTAAAGCACTAAAAATTGTTTATTAAAATTTTCATCACGGCTTATTTATATCACAAAACTAATTAAAAACAGAATATTTTCGTGGCGCACTAAAATTTTCTTAGACAATATATATGTATAATGTCAGTGAAATTACATTCCCAATCATTTTTCTTTTATTAATGTGTAAAACAGTCTACTTACCAGGGAATATGAATATATTATCCACGTATAATTCACTCCACGAAACAATCGTTCAATCAGCAGCTAGTATGGTTATATTTGCTTCTATATGTTCACTTTTACACTGGTCGCAAGCAGGCTTTCCCGGTTTAAAACATCAATTAAGAGCGTAGATGTGACATATTTACTGAATAAAGAGTAACTTGTGATTACTTAGTCAGTCGATATTCAGCGCATAGTACTGTCGTTACCTTTTATAACACTGTTAAATTGCTACTACACAGCTCCTAAGCAGCTACGTGAACTTAAGGCTGAATAATTTGTGCCCATTTAAGAGTTGTAAGAGCTATATAAGGCCCTATACAGCCCTTATGCAGCTTTTTTATTCAGCTTTAAGCATGATGGGAATCGGTTATTCGGCTGATAAGCAGCCTAGTGTGCTACTTGGGGCCCATCGCTATAAAGTTTTTTTTCAGCGAATTAGTGAAATTATCGGCGACCATCGATCGGCAGCATATCTCGTAGACACATCGTCGCGACGGTCGAACATGAAGGGATAATAATCTGAGATGCCATATTATAGGTACGTTATTCATTCGTAAACGTTATCTTTTGGATTTTTGCAAAATGGATAGTTACTACTTCTACTACCAACACCTCCATAGAAAGATAACAGGTATCATTAGGTCAGGAAACCAAAAAGGTGCTTATGCATTCTTTCCACCTCTATGGCACCTTTAATGTTTATAGACATGAGGTGTTTCATATCATAGAGTAGCGGTAAACATGTGGTGGTTGGAGTTCGTTAGGAGGGCCAACTGATGATAGGAGGTCAACAACACCAAATGGAACATCTCCATGCCAGAAGATAACAGTATTTTTTATTGTCACTAGACCGCCAGACTCTTTTCAATAACTGCAACTTCTGTAAGCGAGGATCAACAGTAATGACCACCAGAAAAGCGCTGAATAAATGAAGCTTGATGAGTCTCGTCGGAAAACATCAACTGCCTTAGATCCCGCTTTGAAATTCATCAGAAAAGAACATCAGAAGAAGAAAACGATAATTACCACTTATCTAATTATTTATCAAGCTGGTGAGAGAATCACAGGTTCGTTATATGATTATCTCTTCATCTCTTCCTCACAACGGAATCATGATGGCATTTTTATAGTAAGGCTCACCTTGAACAGTTAAATAAACAAATATCTTTTGCTCATATTGTTATCCAAGGCAAAGAGACTCACATTTCTCCTTTGGATACTAGACAAGATATGAAATTGACAATTTGTGCTACAGCCAAACTTCAATAGTTAATTTATTAGAGTGCCATATAGTTGCAGGAGAAAACTTATTGCAAACCAAATCCAAACTTATGCCTTTCTGAATCGCAGGTAAACTATACAAATTGAACTTTGTCAATACTTATAATGTAGAAAGTGGAATGAAGTTTATTTCAAATCTATTTCTCCGATTGCAAAGTTTTGAACTCACTATATAGGGTTCGAGTGTTACCCATATCTTTAATAGTGGTTAATTTAACAGTAAGAAATGGATTTTTTATAGAAATTTAAAACAAGTAGAACTGTAATTAATTATTACTTTCATGTATTACATAATGAATCTCGAAAATGGCTCATAAGGGTATTTTTGTATTGGTTGCTTATTAGATTCAGTTGATGTTCCTAACGAAAATAGCAACACACATAATAGTTTTCTTAGACTCAAATGTGAAAGTAACTCTGACCGTATGTTTGTTACGTTTTTACGCGTAAGCTACAAGAACGATCTAAATGAAAAACCCAGATGTTGCCTGGGAATCGAAAAAAAAAGCATAGTACTTATACTTATAATTAACCATGCATGTACGCGGGCGTACAAAAACCTGTCTGATTGATGAATGCTGAGGTGAACTGCCCTGCACTTGGCAAGTATTTTTAAAGTTTTACGGGCCCCCAGAACTTAGATGGCCACAAAAAAAATAAGAACTAATTATGTTATTTTTCCCGCTTTTAAAGTCGCCGCCAATACTTTACGATAAACTGTAAGATACAACTTGGACTGAAGTAAAAGGAGTGCTTTTAGCCAGTAATGGACATACAGCTAGTACGTGAAAGCTTTCACTCCAATACCATGAGATAGTAAATGGAAGGCTAATCCACAAAAAAAGATAAAAATAATAATGAAATGAAAATAATGATGAGTGAAATGTTCTATCTACCTATCTATCCACAAGCAAATCTCATTTATACTAAGCGTGCTGTTACTGTAGCAGGTCCGTCGGTAACAAATTAAAAGTCGAGGAATCTCTCGATGACTTCCGCGAGAATCCGCTGCAGAATTATGATGGTACGAGTATTATGGTTTAAAGGTATTAAAGTGCAAGGCAAATATTTACGTATACGCGAGGCTGCAGCACGACATCGACAGCAGCGCGGCTGTCGCGCGGCTATTAGTGACTAATTTAAAAGCGCCCTTATCGACGACTCAATCGACTTTAATTTTACTTTCAGTTTATTATTTCAAGAGTTTACCTACACACTAACTTACACATACTCGTACAAACAATTTTAAATCAAATAATTATGTTTACGTATAGACTCACATAATACCAAATGATAACTCTTGCAGCTGGTGCCTCAATTTTTTTTTATTTGTGATGGGTTTGCTCTTGACTCTAGTCTAGGTCAGAGATGACAGAGACAAAGTCTACGAGCGAACTTACCCAGGAGGAGCCTGTTCACTCTCTCAATGCTAGCATTCCATTTCCCCACTCTCCGTGTTCAAAACTATAACATTTTTCCCACACAGTTTGAAGGAGAAACGGATTATGCTTTACCGTCTTCAAAGAAAGATCCAGAAAGACGTGAAGAGGTAAATGGCTCTTTTATACTTCCGCAGCTTTTCTAAAACGGTGCAGTTAATTATGAGAAATGGATGTGAAACATCACTGATGACGTAACGACGTTGTGTAGAAGCAATTGCAAAGCAATTGACTGGCTTGCAGAGGATACGTTTTTATTTAATGGTTTTCATTGCTACTATTGTTATGTGTTGATTTTCCTCTTTCATGAATTAAACTGTGAAGGATATACATAAATATTAACTAATCTACGTTGGAGAGAGCCGCAAGAGTCTGCTGCAATCGAAAAACATAGGACTGGGGCACAACTGTGACGCCATAAAACCATTATGATTTCAGTGTGAGAGAGAGACAAACTGCAGGCGACATGAACATGTCGACATATTATCAACATCGATATATCAACAGCAATATCACAAATACGTTTCTCATTATGCAAATTACCAGAGCTGGTTAGGATTTTAAACGAAAGAGTTGAGTGTCTTGGATAATTAGTGTTTTTTATTACCATCATCCTATTTTTTGAATTCTATGAAGGGTCAGGTAATCAGGATATTGTATATTCGTAGTTACATCTTATCCATGCGACACATTTTTTAGGTTCGGTTTCGTGGGTTATTTATAATTTAAAACGAGTTTTTTCGATTTATGGCACGGAACCTTTCGTGTGAGAAGTCCGACTCGCACTTGGCTGCACTGCAACATAAATAAAAAAAAACACACACCGCAAAAATAAACTTTTGAAAATACATCATGAAAAAATCTTGAAAGCGGAATATCATATGCGCACTTAGGGACAACACTGATAAGTATTCAAAGAGCGTAAAGCCTTAGGCTGTTAGTGTCCAAATTGCCTGTTTATGGACCCCAAGCTCAATGTTATTGAAAAACTTCTCAGGGTTCGTCCTGAAAACTTTTTACGGTACTCGTGATTGTAATATTTAATTTTCAACTACAAATTTTCGACCAAGGAATAAACTTGTCCAAGAAGTAACATGTTTATGTATTCAATCTTATCTTATTATTTTTATGGTGTTCCTTTTGGAGCTTTCAGTATTTTTTATACTTCTCCAATCCATCATCTACCAGACATTTCCCAACTATATTGGGGTCGGCTTCCACTTAAACCGGATTTTGCTGAATACCAGTATTTTACGCGGAGTGGCTGCCTACCAGACCTCCACAACCCATTAACTGGGTGACACGGTACTCCATGGCAAGACAGGAGTCAGATTAACAGACTGGCTTCTGACTATCCGTAACGACTGCCAATGATCTACAAATGACAGCCGGGACCAATGGCTTAACGTGCTTTCCGAGGCACGCAGGAAACTCGGTATGTTAAGATGGTCACCGATCCACAGACCAATCTTGGCAAGCGTCAGTTAACCTTGAAGATCGACCCGTGCGGCTGTTATTATCTAGCCACGAGCTCCTCATATTTCTCTAATCCATATATAGTCTTATTTGTAAAAATCAGTCATAGGCAGATTTTTCTTTGATTTTGTCTATAGTGAAATTTAATTATTAATCCGTCTAACAGCCACTAAACAGTACATTCAGTCAAAAAAGTATCGGGAATGGATGATTTGTTTATGGTTCCAAATTTAAATTTTTGTTTTTTTGTAGTTGTTAGATTGGCACAACTGTTTTCCATTTTGGCGCGGAGTTTGAGTAGCATCTGTTATTTATATTAAATACAGTGCTGGTTTCAGTAATATCATATATAGTGTGTATTGCGAATTTCATAATGGACAAAAATATCGAACAAAGAGTGTGTCTTAAATTTTGCATCGCCAATGGAATTTCGTGTTCGGAGTCACTGAAAATGTTACAAAAGGCTTACGGTGAATCGACTTTATCAAAAACTCGTGCTTATGAGTGGTTCAAAGCGTTCAAGAGCGGTCGAGATGTGATGGAAGATTTGCCTCGCTCTGGTAGGCCGTCAACGTCTGCAACTGAAGTTAACATCGCAAAAGTGAAGGAAATAGGGATTGAAAATCCCCATTCAACTCTGAGAGAGATAGCCGCCGAACTTTCTGTATCTCACGAGTCGATCCGTACCATTTTAACTAATCATTTGGGTATGAAACATGTTGCTGCTCGGCTAGTCCCAAAAGATCTGAATTTTCTCCAAAAACTCAATCGCATGAAAGTCGCTGAGGACATGCTAGAACGAGTCAGTTCGGACCCAACATTCATGAAACGCATTGTTACTGGTGACGAGACGTGGGTTTACGAGTTTGACATGCAAACTAGTCAACAAGCTTCGGAGTGGCGCCTTCCAACTGAACCGAAACCGAAAAAACCACGCCAAAGTCGATCAAAAGTCAAAGTCATGTTGACTGTTTTCTTTGACTATCGCGGTGTTGTGCACTCTGAATTCTTACCGGAAGGTCTAACGGTAAATAAAGAATTTTATTTGAGCGTTATGCGGCGTTTAAGAGAGCAAATTCGACGAAAAAGGCCAGATTTGTGAAAAGAAAATTCTTGAATTTTGCACCACGACAATGCGCCTTCGAACAAGGCTATCATTGTGAACGCATTTTTAACCAAACACTCAAAAAATACCATCCAGCAACCACCATATTCACCAGATATGGCTCCTGCTGACTTTTTTCTTTTTCCTAAACTCAAATAACCACTTCGTGGCACCCGTTTTCAATCGATAGAAGACATAAAGGAGAATTCGCGGCGAGAACTGAACTCAATTCCGGAAGCAGCGTTTAAAAAATGTTTTGATGAATGGATTATTCGTTGGCGCAAGTGTATCGTTTCTAAAGGAGCATACTTTGAAGGTGATAAAATAAATTTGGATGAATAACAGACATTTTGTGTATTATTGATCTTTTCCCGGTACTTTCTTGACAGAGTAGTATAATACTAAACTTCTCGTTCTTGCGAAGTCTTAACCCACCTTCGCCTAGTAATGCTAATTAATTAAGTTAGCAAAAAAACCGGCCAAGTGCGAGTCGGGCTCGCTACATATTACTTTGAATAAAGAGTATATTTTTATGATTTACATACGAATGTATAGTTTTATACTTGTAGTATAAGACGGTATTAATTGCCAAATTTCATAATTCTATTTCAACGGGAAATACCTTATATATTTTGATTCCCATGAGACTATACGTTTTTTGCGGCATAAACAGCCGTATCTTTTACGTGAACTCAGAAGTTTGATTTTCTCAGACAAACGGACTGACAATAAAGTGATCTCATAAGGGTTCCGTGTTTTCTTTTTGAGGTACAGAACCCTAAAAATCAATGTTCGACTTACCTGACTGAATATCATGATCAAACTCCTCCAGTCTATGTTCTCAACACATCTTATTTGAGTTCAACCCTCACGTCTTCGGGGTATTAAACACGTTCACAAAGCATTAGATCCCCGCACTCTCATTTATAACATTTTTATTAACTTGCGGTGAGGGATAATACAAGTTTAGAGCCTCCAGAAATTGGGATTTAGTTGGAAAAACGTACGTATTCAGTAAATATTTAAGGATTGGAAGGTCGAAGTATATTAAGTATGCATTCGATGGATGATGTTCATCGCAGCTCGTTACATTTTAGGGGTTGACCAGTTAGATATATTTTCTTCTCTTCATATATTTAGGGGTCAACTGGCCGCTACCGCTGTATCAATGGAATTTGTTGGCGTTATTAGGTCGTCAAAATTGAACTTGAGATACTCCAAAATGTTGGTAATTGTCTGAACAGGAGCATCGGACTCACATTCAGTATGTAAAATCAAATCCCTTTTTGGTAAGTTATCTTTGCAGTGGCTCACTTTTAGCGAAAATGCCGCCCATTGTAACACTCTATGTCATGTTTTCTTCTTCTATCTTTTCTGTATACTGTACATATTAAAGAGTTTTAGGAGTTGAAGTTCAAAAACTTGAATTTGATAAAAAAATAATGCAGTTTCAGTATTTTTTATACTTCTCCAATCCATCATCTGCCAGACATTTCCCAACTATATTGGGGTCGGCTTTCAGTTAAACCGGATTTAGCTGAATACCAGTATTTTACGAGGAGCGACTGTCTACCAAACCTCCACAACCCATTAACTGGGTAACACGGTACTTCATGGCAAGACTAGAGTTAGATTTACTGGCTTCTGACTGTCCGATCCGTAGCAAAATCTACAAATGACAGCCGGGACCAAAGGCTTAACGTGTTTTCCGGGGCACGGAGGAAACTCGGTATATTAAGATGTTCACCCATCCACAGACCAACCTTGGCAAGCGTTGCCTTAACCTTGAAGATCGACTCGTGCTGTTATTGCCTAGTTACGAGCTCCTCTTTTAGGAATTGAGTGTACATAATATAAATTATGTTATAGTTAAATTATTGCAAGTAGTGCTTCTTCAATTATTTTCTACTTTACAAATTAACACTATAGACGAGATACCCATGATTTAAACACAACATGCTATAGGCACATTCCTACATATCTATCCAAAATA
This sequence comes from Lacanobia oleracea, assembly GCA_950371165.1. Taxonomy (NCBI): domain Eukaryota; kingdom Metazoa; phylum Arthropoda; class Insecta; order Lepidoptera; family Noctuidae; genus Lacanobia; species Lacanobia oleracea. The sequence continues at coordinate 19,181,527 of OX493391.1, read as the reverse complement.
GATATTTGATCATGTAGGAACGTTAACGCTAATAGAATCCCTTTCAAAGCAAACTCCACCCTTACATCGAATAGTTAGGAAATGTTCCAAATTGTTTCACCGTATCTCATCAGTACTGTGTAAGATAACAGTTCAGATTTACAACGTACTTAGCGTGGCAAATGTATAGGATTAGCATTACAAATTAGACCTGTCCTGGGAGCTTGTACTTCGTGAATCCTTTTAACTGTAGATAAATTGAAAGTGTAGCGGTATCTATTTTATGCGACTGAGTTATGGGGCATTATTTAGGGAAAGATAGGGCTCCCAAGGGGTTAAAGTTTTGGTTCGTATTTTTTTTATAGCAATACGACGTGAAATTGAGTTTTTAGCCAGAATGCAGTAGAAGTAATTTGAATTAGTAAATTTTATTTTACGCATTTTTTACAGGAATTGTTTAGTATAAAAGCTTTTGATTTAAAACAGATACAATAGTAAGAAAACTTTGACTTAAGGAATAAAAATTGCAATGTTTCATTTTTATTTATTCTAAAGTCATTGAAAAAAGGGTCTATAATAATTATAATACCTACATATTTTATCTGTGTAAGTTATCTTACGTTTATGGATTCGTCTTTCCAATTCAGTCGCATTAATGTCCTTCAGTACAGAATTGAGACCATTCATGACATAAATGAGGCTCAGTTTTATTTCAGGAGGAGGTCCGTTCTCTTACGGGCCAGTTACGTTTCCACATCTCGCTGAAAGTTCCAAAAATAACAAACAATGTTGTTTAATAATACAAATAGATAATTTTCACCTAGAATAAAAGGTGTTACTTTCAAAAATATATTTTGATAAATTACTCGTATCGTACTTGTTGAACGGCCATTGTCAAGACATCCAAGGGCCTGCGTTAATTTTTTCTTAAATACCGTAACAAATATTTGATGTTTGTTCGCTAGTTTCATTGCTGTTTCCTATGCGCATCCCAAATAAACATTTTGTTTTTCTTTGTTCGTATATAACTACTGCAGAGAAGAGAGAGAGAGAGAAGTCTCCGACGACGACGCTGAATTAGGTAGAAACAGTAACGTGAAGAGGAGCTCGTGGCTAGATAATAACAGCCGTACGTGTCGATCTTCAAGGTGACGCAACGGTTGCCAAGGTTGGTCTGTGGATGGGTGACCATCTTAACATACTGAGTTTCCTCCGTGCCTCGGAAAGCACGTTAAGCCGTTGGTCTCTGCTGTCATTTGTAGATCTTTGGCAGTCGTTACGGATTGTCAGAAGCCAGTTAATCTGACTCCAGTCTTACCATGAAGTACCGTGTTACCCAGTTACTGGGTTGTGGAGGTCTGGTAGGCAGCCGCTCCGCGTAAAATACTGGTATTCAGCTAAATTCGGTTTGACTGGAAGCCGACCCTAATATAGTTGGGAAAAGGCTAGGCAGATGAGTGACCTAGAGGATAATGACAAATAATATGTTGACCGTAATCACCAGTAGGAATACGTCAGAACTGATTTTTCATTTTGATGGAGTATTCCATGAGACAGCAAGACTATACTGTGAATACCAAACTATCACTCAATTCCTTAAGTTTCAACGTTCTATTTATAAAGTCGGTCAAGATAGCTCATTGAATTGGGGTAAGGTTACAATTATTCTGATTTGTAAGAATAATAATAGTTTAATAATAATAATAATTTTATCCGCAAGGCAGTTTTGTGGCGAACTGTTGGGCACTGGCGACCCCACGGACCTGATCTCCAGGGAGAATTCTTGTTCCTCATTTCCGGCTTGCCTTTATTGGCTGGCCGGGGTGAAAACTGACGAGGAACAGAGCTCCCACCTCTTTCTTGCCTTAATCGGCCGGTCTGAGTGGAGATTCGCAAGAGCAAACGTGCTCGGAAGAAGGATGTATAATCCAGTAAGGTGCTGGTAGGGATCTTGACCGTACTTCCGGGATTGTCCTGATAGCCGTGGTATACCTCTCCACTCCTCCAGCACCTCAGGATATGTGCCCCCCTTGGCGCTACGTTACTTTGTGCTAGCGACCCTTTTCGGGGGGCCCATTTATTGAGTGTGCAAGTCACCCCCTGCCATTTTAAGGCCGTTTTAATTGTCAATAGTCAGGCAGGGGCCAATAGTTCTTCCATAGTAAACGATTATTAGTCCATTAAACCAGCCAAACCCATAGCGTTTCATCTTTTGTTTCCATATTCTGCAATAGTCCTGCTCCAACCGGGGATTGTCCTTGGGTATACTTTCACAGTGCATACAGGGATAATCGTCGGTTGGTGTCCCATTCCATTTGAAATGTCTAAAGAGGCCTCTGCGAGTTGGCTTCGGCCCCTCGTACGCCTACCAAAGGACCGGGTCTCTAGGAATTAGGGACCCGAGAAAGTAAAAAACATTGAAAATAATAATTTATTTCATAATGGGATTGCAAAGTTTACAAATGTTGTATTTACACATTATTAGGTACACTAACAATATAATAATGTGTAAATACAACATTTGTAAACTTTGCAATCCCATTATGAAATAAATTATTATATAATACATTATTAGGTACACTAACAATATAGAGGAGCTCGTGGCTAAAGAATAACAGCCGCACAGATCGATCTTCAAGGTTAAGCAACGCTTGCCAAGGTTGATCTGTGGATGGGTGACCATCTTAACATAGCGAGTTTCCTCCGTGCCTCGGAAAGCACGTTAAGCCGTTGGTCCCGGCTGTCATTTGTAGATCTTTGGCAGTCGTTACGGATAGTCAGAAGCCAGTAAATCTGACTCCAGTCTTGCCAAGATGTACCGTGTTACCCAGTTATTGGGTTGTGGAGGTCTGGTAGGCAGCCGCTCCTCGTAAAACACTGGTACTCAGCTGAATCTGGTTTGACTGGAAGCCGACCCCAATATAGTTGGGAAAAGGCTAGGCAGATGAGGTACACTAACAATATACAATAAAGACGGGTGAAGTACTGTTCTCCTAGCTAGGCTAAAATTTAGCCTGTGTTAAGGAGAGACAGTGCCGGTCCCTTCATTGGCGGATTATATAAAATAGTGAGCGCTTAATATAAAATTTGAAATTTGAAACAGCATCTGTATATGTATGACAGTAGTTACTATACAGTAGTTATTTTCACTATTATTTATAAAAGACATATCTAGAGTGTGTAGGTGTGGGTGTGTGGTGCGTGTGTGTATATGTGTGTATGTGTGTATGTGTGTGCGTGTGTATATGTGTTTATGAGATTACTTTGTAAGGAATAATAATTCAGTGTCATCATAATTGAGGTCCAAAAGGAGTGTCCGTACAGTTTTTTTACAATTGTGCAATGAGAGTTTAAAGATTGGGTATTTTGCATTTATTTTATTATAGAGAGATGGAGCAAGATATTAAGAGAATCGTTTTACGAAAGAGGTACGTGGAAGAATGTCCGTCGACCCGACATTTCCAAAAAAAAATCATGATTTCAAAGTTCACAAATATGGGTCTAAGTTATTATCATCAAAATAGATCGGACTAAAATTGTAAAATATGCAATTATTTTGTCTTTGTGTAATTATATTGTATTTACCCTTTTCTCCTAAATCACCGTTTCTGTGATGTAACGAATCAAAAACTTGTGTTCTTCATAACATGCACACGTTCCATGCCACCTATTAGTTAGTGTATTTGGTGCGTTTTCAGTAAATATGAAGTGAAAAATGGAGAAAAACGTAAAGTAGGTACAAGCAACCGCCAAGCAGCTGTTTAAATGACTCTCATTAAATCATGTATCAAAGTACGAATATGTGAAGGTATTACGCTTTCAGAGAAACCTAAAAGATATTCTCACTCAGGCTTAGTTACTTTTTAAATAAAGGATTTTATCTTAATGGAGGGAATATCTATCATCATATGTGCAGAAAGACGTCGACTGCTAGACATTATAGGCCTCACCCAAATGCCACTACAACAACCGTCCCTGTACGACTCGCACCATCGGTTACCCGCAATTCATCGGTCCATCTTTTGGGCCGGTCTTCCAACGCTGTCTCTTCCGGTGCACGGTAGTCAGTTCAGAACTGTGCCAGTATTAAATTATTTTTTGAAGTTTTATCTATGTACCAAAAGACAAGGTGTTGCGTACCGTAAAAAAAAATAAGTCTGTAGTTAAACTGCTTAGTCCAACTAGTTGGTCTCTATATCAGATCATAAAAAAGAAAGATCATTCTACCGTCGTTTATATAATCACCCTAAGAGTAACGACCTGGGCAATATGGTCGTTGCTTAAGAGCGACATAAACCCGTTTTCAACGTCTGTAAATATTTAAAGAGGTCGACTTCTATTATAAAATTTAATTAAAATTCAATATGAACAAGGCGAAATTCTTTGTTTGGAAAATTACTAGTTGGTAAAATGGTCGTAGACTCAGGAAACGAGGGTCAGAATTGAATGCATTATATATTCAGGATCGTTTTGAATTATGTTAAAGCCGCTGTACGTAAAATACTGGTATTTAGTTGAAACCGGTTTGACTGGAATGAATGGAATATATAGTTGTGAAAAGGCTAGGCAGATGTGGATCTGAATTATGATAGAAATTTGTAACTTTAGGACTAGAAAGGAGGAAGTTTTCAATTCGGTGAGTATATTAATTTATTTATGTGCACCTATTACTCTGAGGTTTTTGTGATTCTTTTTTAGTTCGATGTGATGTACATTTTATGAGCATTTACGCTTTCTTGGGTGATGTAATTTATGGTACCTTACCGCAGTATTTTCTTACTGTTAAGTTTTATTTCCTGAATCAAAGTTGTTTAGTACTTTGTAGTGTTATTTTTTTTTTGAAAGTAGAACATTTTTCTGGTAAAAAACTTTTGAGATCACGCAAAATAATTCTTGAAATAAAATATACCCACCTAACTTAAGCATTACGTTCAAGCCTAATAAATTCAACGATATTCTTGACTAGAAACAGATGTGCCTGAAGAAATTCTACATGAGGCATACCACGTGACTTGCGCAATCCAACCAATAGGAAATGTGTAATTCAGTACTTCTTTACACCAGAATATTTTAGAATATTCGTGACTAGTGCTGAAACATATATAACCAAATAGTATAATTATATGTTTAGTCATTACCTCCACTCGATTTATATCCGGTGTCGGTTGTTTATCTGTCTCGGTTGGTTATTATTCATTTTATTTATTTACAGTTTATTATTAATTGACTTTCAAGGGTTTTTTTTCGTTGTCACGGTGACTGAGAATAGATAGTGTGGAATTCCCTGCCAGCGTCTGTGTTTCCCTTCCTCATATAACCCGTCTGCCTTCAAACATTTGTAAACAGGCATGTTCGGTTGAATTTGTAAACAGGCATGTTCGGTTATGGAATGCTTCGCCCGTTGATACGGGCGAAGCATTCCATAACCGAACAAAATCAAAAAAGAAAAAAGAAAAAAAAAAAAAAAAAAGATTAAACACGTCTTACTGATGTAAGACGTGTTCAATCTTTGTCCATTTTTAAAACAATGGTCAAAAATCACTACCTTTCTGTTTGATCGTTTTCACTCGATTCCTATGCTTACCTAAGACTACCTGCAGTACTGTATTTCCGTTATCTTTGAAATCCATCCAAAGGTTGTCTTGAAAATATCGCTTTTAGCGATAAGGCCGCCCATTGTGTCACCCTATGTAATGTTTTCTTCATCTATCTTTTCTGTAACTTATATGGTGTACATAATAACGAGTATTCTATTCTATTCTATTCTATTCTATTCTATTCTATTCTATTCTATTCTATTCTATTCTATTCTATTCTATTCTATTCTATTCTATTCTATTCTATTCTATTCTATTCTATTCTATTCTATTCTATTCTATTCTATTCTATTCTATTCTATTCTATTCTATTCTATTCTATTCTATTCTATTCTATTCTATTCTATTCTATTCTATTCTATTCTATTCTATTCTATTCTATTCTATTCTATTCTATTCTATTCTATTCTATTCTATTCTATTCTATTCTATTCTATTCTATTCTATTCTATTCTATTCTATTCTATTCTATTCTATCTTCTGGGAACGCTCGCTCTATCATAGACCTCATCCATCGCTTTTCGTCAGGCGTCATAGAGGTCTCAAGCCGATTTCTCAATTTAAAAAAAAAAAACATTAATTACTCTCGTATGGCTTATTCCCCCCAGGCGGAGGGAATTTTATGACGCTCAGGTGAATTCGAAGACTGATATGATCTGCAGAAGCTATGTCTTTGTTTCTTAGAAACATACCATACCTACATAAAATTCAGACGCCCTTTAATATCCCTTTGTAGTTACTTGGCTATTGAATAGGTACTTTAAAAACATGATGTTCTTGTCAAGCAAAATAGCAAGAAACAAACTTCATTATATCCGAACAATGTATAACAAAATATTCGAAGTTAGGATACTGTTTAAAAGAAATCTTGTTTCTTTGGCGGGAGTCCGTAATTTTTTCCAACAAATGCAATTTTAGAAGCGTATCAAAGTTTGTCTGTTGCCTTTTTGCAGGTTATTTGACAGTTATTACTCAGGGCCAGGTATACAAAGAGCGGGTTGAATATCTACTGTTTATTCGTAGATTCGTAGTAGCAGTATTTGTTTTGGTTTTATGAGATCAATGATTAATACATTTTTACGGACGAAATTATAAAAGATGTTAAAACTAAATACAAAAAGCAAAAACTATGGCATCCCTGAGCTATGTCATGAAATTTCGATACTATTTGGCTATAGCGTTTTCCACTGAACATGAGCCACCCGGTGAACGATTTTATCCTATTTAAATTTTACCTATTTAGTAGTATGTGCATGCTGTGGTCTCCTATAACGGAAGGAACTCACCTAAATCAATCACTTTTATCACTGTGACTTCTTTTGTAGCTCCAAATACATATACTAACGTAAAGTTATCATTTTTAATAGGTGAAATTACTATCTTACTTACGTAAGTGTCAGCTTTACCTAGCAAAAATATGGTTGGTCATGACTAATCACTTCATATCTTTGTTTTAAATCTATAAACAACATAGTATATTCGGTGGCTGGTACTTAATTGGCCCCCGTCTACAATGTTCAGGGATAACCGCAGGACTGAGGTCTTAGCTATAAGTAAGGTATTGAAACACCAAATTGAATCACTGTCGAACAGTTTGATCTTGAATTTGGAATGTATTTAGTTGAAACCGTTTAATGAATTTTTGATTGGGACTTTGGAATAATGGAACGTATTTTATACCTATTTTTACTATAAAACAACTATAAAATCGTAAAAAAGTTCCGTTCGAAGGTTCAGGTTTTTGCAGACAGGCATGATTTTGACAGTAATTTGTAGTTTTCTGAAAGAAATGGTAATTTTTCATCAAATTTCTTGACTAATTTTAAAACCATTTATTTACAAATTATGTAAATAATGTTCGAAACACTCACAATACGTTATTTCAATTGATACGTCAAACGGTACACTTAGAAAACTTTTTGTAGTTTTCCCCCCAAAAAGTGACCCCATTTTCAAAATTTATTTATTTTTTTACAGGTTTTTTTTTGTCAGGTTTGAGTTACAAAAGATTATTTATGTGTATCAAATGTCAAATGAATTGGTGCAGTAGATTCAGAGAAAATCGGCTGTTGCAGACGGAGAGACAGACAACCGAGTGATCTTTTAAGGGTTCCATTTTTCCAAATAATACGGAACACTAAAAAGCGCCTGACTGCTAAATTTATTCTTGAAATATACACATTTTGAATAAATCCTGTATCAAAGTCAATCCCAGTGGGTTTAGATACCAAAATGTTTAGTTACAACGTATAAAAATCTTTTCAAACAGACCTCAGACACGCTCTTCAAATGAACAAATTATATGTACCTTTTTTCCTCAAAAGACTGTAACTTACATACAACGTTTTGACGTCTGCCTGTCAGTCACACGCACGAAATGTATAAAGTAAGTAAACAAGTTGAATTATCTCTTCCATAAACCTTTTCTTTGAGGATACAAAATGCAGTACATTTGTGGGGATTTCGAAAGCTTTGTTATACTTTAAGCCTTTGTTGGCAAGAAATTTTTGCTGTACTTATAATAAGTTGACACAGGCCAAAAACTATGTAGCTAAAAAAAATCTGTTTCTTTACTGTGCAGCAAAGCGATAAATTGTTATGTTTTTTGGTTTAATCGTCTGAAAAATTCAAATCGTCAACTCACCTTGAGCAACTCATTTGCTCAAGGTGAGTTGACGATTTCAAACTCGTGATTGTGTCTCCTTTTTATGAGAAGGAGCAAGTAAAATAATAGTAAGGTTTTTTGTACTGATGATTTTTATCCATATATTTCTCAGATTTTTTGAGCTAGTTACGAAAAAACATAAAAAGAAAATGTCATTAGTGCCAACACTGTGATAACGACCCGGCCGCAACGTCATGATTTAGCAAAGTCCACAGGGAAAGAACAAGGAAAACTAAGCCAACAGAAACATTTATTAAACTAACTTCAAGCCACGAGGGACACTTTATATTAAACAGGAACAATTGACGGCTTAAAGCTTATTACTAAAACTATGTTCAAGTTCGGGTATTGAATTATTAATGCCCCTCAAACACGAGCTGTTTGACTTGAAACCGTTTCAACTGAGAATCAGCAAAATCCGCCAGTCGCGTGTAGTATGTTCAACGAACCGATGCAGGCGGGCCGTCGGCGAGGGCACTAACGTTGAAAACATTGGAAAAAGGTGTTGGAATTTTTAGGATAGTTTTCGCGTCAATGCTCGCGCTGTTTTGTCGATTGTGACAAAAAGGATGATTTGATTTACGAATTTGCACTGTTGTCGCTGAATGCCTACAGAGCGTAAGAAGTGAGTTCGACACTTTTCTGTACAGATAAAATCTCGATTTCACGTGAATTTTACGCAAAAGTCATCACCCTATCTGAATATTATGCAAAAATTAAACATAAACGGAATCAAGCTTTATAATTCATAAAAATATTACAGCCGAAGAGCTCGTGTCTAGATAATAACAGCCGCACGGGTCAATCTTCAAGGTTAAGCAACGCTTGCCAAGGTTGGTCAGTGGATGGGTGACCATCTTAACATACCGAGTATCCTCCGTGCCTCGGAAAGCACGTTAAGCCGTTGGTCCCGGCTATCATTTGTAGATCTTTGGCAGTCGTTACGGATTGTCAGAAGCCAGTAAATCTGACTCCAGTCTAGCCAAGATGTACCGTGTTACCCAATTAATGGGTTGTGGAGGTCTGGTAGGCAGCCGCTCTATGTAAAACACAGGTATTCAGCTGAATCCGGTTTGACTGGAAGCCGACCCCAATATTGTTGAGATGATCATTTTTTCTCTAAAAGATCGAGTCATGCGCTATTATTCTAAAGGTGATAAATGTTTACACACTGTTGCCTTTTTTGCTATTCCAATAACTGTCTAACAACATACGTATTCGAAACACGTAAGTGCGCGTTCCGAATAACCTTTATTTTACTTTGAACATTTCAATATTCCTTTTTAGGGTTCCGTACCCGAAGGGTAACCAACGGAACCCTATTACTAAGCCTCCGCTATCCGTCCGTCTGTCGGTCGGGCTGTAACTCAAGAACCGTAAGAGGTAGACAGTTGAAATTTTCACAGATTGTGTATTTCTGTTGCCGCTATAACAACAAAAAATAAAAATTACGGTTTATGGTACGGAACTTATAACGGATGTATATTAATTTGTGGATAACTTCGTTAGCAGTGTTTATGCTACTTCTGTTGACTAATTGTTGACATTATTGTATTATTTACTGCTGTTTGTTGTCCCTAATAAAATAAAATAAAAATAAACCCTTTGTGTGTGAGTCCGACTCGCACTTGGCCGGTTTTTTTTTTTTTTTTTTCGGTATCAACGCGTTTGTCAATATCATCGCCAGCACAAAACAGTGTATTAGTAATCTTAAGAGTCTAGCTGTTGTTAAACATGACATCACCGAATAGACTCAATGTAATTAAAATTGTAGTTACAGAATACCAAATTTCGCATCGATTAGACTTGTAGAGTTCATTACATCTCTTCATCAACTAGAAAACAGTTTATGATCTTCAAACGGCGGAAACGATTTTTTTTAATAATGATAAGCTAAGAACTCTCTCGATTAAATTATCTTTCTAGCAAAAAGAAACTAAAAATCGTAATCGGTTCATCCGTTTAGAAGCTACAATGCCACCCACACACAGACACACAGATACGTACGTCAAACTTATAACACCCCTCTTTTTGGTCGAGAGTTAAATTAGTGATCATATCGTAAAACATTATTCTATCCATAGAGGCGCTGAAACCTTTTTTTTATGTGATGTACCATGGCGGCAGACAATTAGGTATTCCAATAAATAAATTCATAATATTGCGCCCGTTGAAGAATAAAAGAACCGGTCAAGAGCGACGTATTATAAATAGTTTAGGAATCAAGTCTCGTAGTTTGTTTCGAGCTAAGAATCTATCCCGGAGGCTTAAAATGGTAGGGTCCCGTCAGCACCTTTGGTACGGAACCCTACAGGCCTGATCCGCAAGTCAAAAACTCCAGTACTTACTTCACAAGTACCAAATTAGTTCAAGTCAATTCTACGATCAATGGTTAATGCACGATTAACGAACCAGAACAAATCAGAAATTTAACGAATTTAGACCGTAGCAGATAATTTTCAAGACCTTTTAAAAAACGAACCTAAATCCCTAACGAACTACAACGCTCTGTTTAAAAACCGTGTGAGGGTCATTCTCCAATGGGAAATATTAACACCGCGATTCAGAAAAATCGCGTCATCAGTGCAACGCAATCTACCGACCATTTCGTAAACTGATAAAGTATTTGGCAGCGGAAGACGTTAAAAATAACGATAAGGTATTAAAATGTTCAGTTTTACTTTGGTACGTATTAAAAGTTGAACAAATAACTCTACAATTTAGTATAGTGTTATTTTCATGCTTTCGTGCATTTAATTTTTTCTCAATAGCTGACGCTCTGACTGATCAGAATACATTAAACTTAAAAATTCAATATCTTTTGATTTTGTGTGTTGATGAAGTAAACGCTAAATGTTACTCGGGATAACACTTAATTTTTTTAAGTACCTAGATTTTGAATCCAATCAGTGGTTTATTACGCTCGGTGATTGATTAAGTACTATAAATAAAGACTATAGGTTTCATGATTTAATTACAAATGTATAGTATTTTGAAGTTTCCCTGTACCTATACTATAAGACGGCATTACTTGACAAATTTCATAGTTCTAGGTCAACGGTCAAATACCATACAAATTTTGATTCCCTTGAGAGTGTCAATACATTCGTTTTTTTGCGGCTCCGTATCTTTTTTATGTTAAGTTAGAACTATAATTTTTTCACAGCTTCAAGGGACCATAGACCTCTGAGTATATGATTTTAAATTCCAAGTCGTTACCTCTACGCGTTCCCGAGATAAAGGGTCTTGACAAACAGACGAACAGACAACAAAGGGATCCTTTAAGTGTTTAGTTTTTTCCTTTTGCGGTACGGAACCCTAAAAAGCGTGGGCGAGTGAAGTGACCGATCTTAGCTATCACATCATTCATGTCCTTTGAATCCTACAGACAAAAAACTCGTCATTGGTTAGAAATTGTCATTTCATGATGTGACCAGACATTAATGATACATTAATATTAGATTATCATCAAATGTTGACGTTTAAACTATATGGTCAGTTTTAGTTGGCCATTTCATGAAATGGCCAGCCTCATCATGAAGTCGCCAATTCTACGATATGGCCACGACATGTACATACATATATGAATGATCGTAATTTTTTCCGAGGAAACTTATTAGGTACTTGCGGCTTCTCCTAGTAACTGAGAGACTCTTCAAAGAGTATGGCAGTATGCCATATTTTGGCTCCCAACATGTGAAGGTAAAATCATATTTGTCGCAGGGCCTGAATAATTTTGTCTCCGCGAAAGACTTATTTAATTATTCATCCGTGTATTACATGAAGAACTACTTTCTTGAGAGGCTTACAAAGGTAAGAAAAATCTTTAACTAAGGTGACTTTCACGCAGAAATTAGTCTCTAAGTTTAGCTCTTTGTCATAATTATTGTTTCAATTTAATCCGTGGTTTTAAAAAAACAATTATTTTAAGCATTCGGTATGTAATTAAAAAAGAAATTGACAATTTTATATGGTTTTCAGTCAACAAGATGATTATGCCTTCTATGAAAATTTGAAGGCTGTAGCTCCAACCGTTTGGCGGTAACACCTGTGTGTCAGACGACGAAAGACAGACATGGGTGACAACAACGGGCTCCGTTTGGACTCTTCGGGTACGGAACCTAAAGAAATTGATTTAAAAATCGAGAAGACAAAGAGAGATGGAATACCTCCATGACGAATTTAATCAAAATATAATAACTAACCATTTTCCAGCTTTCTATAACCGTATAAAAATCTTATCTGGTACTTATGAACCCCAAGTACCCGAAAAAAAAAAACAGCGTCAATGTTTATAGGTAAATTCCTTACTTAAATATTAGTTAACCCGCGCAACTTTGTTTGCTCCGCTCCTATTGGTCTTAGCGTGATGATAATTATATAGCCTTTTTTCGATAAATGGGCTATCTAATACTGAAAGAATTTTTCAAATCGGACCCTACTGCTCCGATTTGAAAAATTCCTGAGATTAGCGCGTTCAAGCAAACAAACAAACTGTTCAGCTTTATATATTAGTTCCCACTACAATTACCTACTTTAAACTGATAAACATAAAACAAACCTATAATCCAAGACCCAGCACATTACCGTGCACGGCAGTTAGCGCCAAGTTCTGTTAAACGTTCCGAAGATAAATAGCAGCTAGCACAAGCTGTCGTTAATTGCGTCTGGCAGAGCACATGGCCTTAAGTGCAGCACAAAATGTAGCTCTTTATCATAGCTGCTGACTAATGAGTTGTGTGCACTTTGAAGATTAACTTGGCTGTATTTTTTTTTGTTTTTATTTTTGCGTATCGTTCTTAGTCGACCAAATGCATGCAGCAATTATGTGGAACCAAATCTCTAAGTTAGATTGTACTGTTGGTTAATTTTGAGAATATTGCACTAATACGTAATTATGTAGTGAATACAATCGTTCAGTCAGTCACTTTCACGTAAGTTAAATTATTGAATTGAATAAGTGACATGGTGTTAGTGAACAACATGTTAAAGTTTGTATATTGAACTTGATAAATTAATTGTAATACAATATACTAACTTCAACCGGTTCAAAGGCACTTTGCAGACAGTGAATCTGCTGAGTACATAGGTCACAGGTCATAGGTAGGCACAAAAAACGCGAGTCCTCAAAACGCAGTTCCATATACGTAGAAGTAACAAAAACACTAGGAACATGGAACAAAATAACCACAATAATAATTACACAATAATAATAATTACAGATGGGTCGAAGAGTTTAGATGGTCGTGGAGCAGCCTTTTATGTGCCTAGTGAATCAAATGGTTGTCAAAGTAATTGTTTTAAAATAGATGTGAATGCATCCATAATGACGTTGGAGCTTATTGCGATCTCTGAAGCACTCACGTTTTGTAACAGTACTCAACATAAAAATATTGTAATTTGCACAGATAGCAAAAGTTCCTTACAACATTTAGCTCGATGCGCCTCTGGCCACAGAGGTGTATCGCTAGCTTATGTTATTCTATCTAAGATAGATGAATTAATGCTTAAAGGTGTTACATTGAGATTGCAATGGGTTCCATCGCATATAGGAATACAGGGCAATGAAAAGGCTGACATGCTGGCAAAATATGCAGCTAAAAATGGAGGAGGAACTAGCATAATTTTGGATTATTCAGAAGTTTTACCTAAATTTAAAATTAAGTGTTATAATGACTGGAAGGAATATTTTGACAAGCGCTCTTTAGACAAAGGAATTTGGTATAAAACTATGCAGGGTCAGCCTTTTCGTGTGCCCTGGTTTGCAAATAGTAATTTAAGCCGAAAATTAGTTGTTACCGCTCATAGACTCAGATCTGGACACATTCCATGTAATAAGTTTGCGTTCATGATGAGGAAAACAAACTCGCCTAACTGTGTGGAGTGTGGAGTTGTTGAAGACTTACACCACTTATTGATGGACTGTGTCCGGTATGAGTCTGAGAGAAATAATTTGTTTAGGGCCTTGAGGTTGAACAGACTTGACGTAGGCACCTTCAATAAAATCTTGGCTCAGCCAAATAGCGATGATGCGAGAAGTCTGTTTAGGTTCATGGCCCAGATATGACTAATTTGTATTTAGGGTACGATGGGACTGACATACGCTTTGCGATTTTAAATGTCCCTAAATAAATAAAGAAAAAAAAAAAAAAAAAAAAAAAAAAAAATAGCCTCGAAAGAAAAAAAAGAACTTTAATTTCGGAAGTCGGTGTTTTTGGTTACTTTTTCGTTTTTTGACACCGACTTCCGAAATTAAAGTTCTTTTCTTTCTTCCGAGGTTATTTTGTACCTTGTAGTGTTTTGTTTTTGGAAGTCAGTTATATTTTTAGTAAACAGTTTTTTATTTTTCACTTTTTAGTGGTACCTACCTGCGTACCCATTACCCATTACCCAGCGTACCGGCGCTGTGTTATGTTAAGAACTGGTGTAAACAATTAAAAAAAACATGCAATTTCAGCAATCCCGATCCATTTGCTATAATTTATTGAAGAGTTCCATCCATTGCCTACCTCGTTCTTTGTCAGATCTTCACCAAATTGAAAATACTCTTCTAAACAAAAAAATAATCATCCAAATCGGCTGACAATTGGCGAAAATATCGCTGAACAAACATTTTTCATGGAATCTCATCATCAGATCCTAATTTATATCTTCCATCATCAGCTCAGCAACATGGTAACAAACATAAAAAAGTACAACCGAATTGAGAACCTCCTCCTTTTTTTGAAGTCGGTTAAAAAAATAATTAATTTCCTGCGAAGCACTAGTTATACAATTGAAGTGATATCCACTCCATTATGCGGTAACACACGGATGTAATCCGAGTCTGGAAACGCTCTAATGCCTGGTCACGTCTCGAGTGCGCTTAAAAATATGTGCGGTAAAATTATCATAATGAAACACAAGTACTTTACGTAGATGGACCTTTTTGTTAGAAATTTATAAAAAAAAAATACTAGTTTTTGCTTTGCCCGCGACTTCGCACGCGCATATCCCGTTTTTCCCGTTCCCGTAAAATCAAAATAGAAAGGCGTACGAATTATGCCATGAATTATTCTGTACATATAAACCTTCCTCTTGAACCTCACTCTATTACAGGGTTATTGCCGTTACAACACCTGGGGCTTGGTAAATTAGAGACCCAATACTCCATTTTTGGAAGGCAATTAGTTCATAGAAGACCATAAATAAAACCACATTCATCTTTAACTCAATAATCTAGTGCGATAAATTAATTATTTTTGTACGTGTTCATTACTGCGGCAACAAAAATTCATCGATATGCCTTTTGTTGATATTTTCATCGGAAACGAGTGGATGGATTAAATATGAAATAAATACCGTTACACCGCTTCGGATGATCGGCTTAGCTTTGAATACAATAGTGACCATTTCCATTCAGTTTGCGAAGTTCATTCGCTGGAAAATACTTTATACAGGGTTGAACAGTAACGTTTTGCTCGCATAACACGGCACTAGATACTGTATTTCTTAGAGTGTGGCATGAATAAAAGGAGATGGTTTCTTATCGTTCTTTAAAATCGTTAAATTTTAAGTTGAAATATCAGAGTGCCACTTCTACTAATTCTTAAGCAACACATTCGCATGTCAAAAGCATTCTGTCAAAAAATCATAGTTTTGATTCTTTATTTAACTAGCCCCCAGTAAGTAAGGTTTGAGAGCATGAAAAGGAGAGATTTGGAAATTGTAATTGTTTTCCTTCTCCCACTGTTCTTTTCAAAATAATTTCGTTGCGAGACCCAAGACAGTTGAATCGGTTCTTTGGGACTTGTCGAACTTCGTTAATTCCACGTTTTTCTGGTGGTCGCTACTGTTGATTTTGGCTTTCAAGAGGTGCAGAAGTTGGAAATGTGTTGCAGGCTTGCTTGCGACTAACATAAGATTGCAAACGTTGCTTAAAAATAAGTGGAAAATAATTTGCGAAGGCGATGTCAATGCGAACGCTTCTTATAATAGAATAATTCCTGAGTCTTGGAAAACCATTGAAAAATGTAAAAAGGCATAGAAATGGAATGTTAATGAATACACGTTTGACATAACGTAGGTATTTGCCGATGTGGAAATAACGATGGCGTTTTAACGATATTTTCTTTATTTCCCAATGTTATAACGAAAAGACGAGTGATGTATACGTTTATATGTTAGAATACATATTAAAATTAGTTCTACCCTTAAAGTGCGAATCTATCTTCATTAATCTACTAATTTTGCAAAGCATCGGCTTTGAAAGCACAACTGCGGTAGATTCTATGCAGTTTGAATGGGCTATATCCAGTCTATACACCGTGCGACCACATACTGCCAGCGTGGTTATTAGCGCGCTCTGAAACAAGTTTACATTTATGCTGATAGTTTGTGCTATAGCTAATAATCATAATGCAAACTATATCTTAGTTATGTTTTGCTTATATCTGATTCAAGCCACAGTATTATTTGATTTATTGCAAAATGGTCATTATTCTCACAAATATTATAAATGCAAAAGTGAGTTCATTATGATTTTTGTTACGCATTCACGCCTAGTTTGCTACACAGATTTTGATATTTTTTGATACAGAGATTGATGAATAAGCTGCTTTTGTAGCTGCTAATAGGCTACTTTATTTTGCAAATATCTATATTTTTGTGCGCGAAGCCGCGGGCAAAAGCTAGTAGTAGATAATAAAAAAAATGGAGAACGCTGAAAGAATCTTCAGGAATATATTCATCCGCCTAGCCTTTTCCCAACTATATTGGGGTCGGCTTCCAGTCAAACTGGATTCAGCTGAATACCAGTGTTTTACGTGGAGCGGCTGCCTACCAGACCTCCGCAACCCATTAACTGGGCAACACGGTATTTCTTGGCAAGACTGGAGTCAGATTTACTGGCTTCTGAAAATCCATAACGACTGCCAAAGATCTACACATGACAGCCGGGACCAACGGCTTAACGTGCTTTTCGAGGCACGGAGGAAACTCGGTATGTTAAGATGGTCACCCATCCACAGACCAACCTTGGCAAACGTTGCTTAACCTTGAAGATCGACCCGTGCGGCTGTTATTATTTAGCCACGGAATACATATTGACAGAATAAATTGATTCTGCTGAGCATGAAAGAATTGTTTGTCCATTTTTAAAAATCTAATAACAATCAAAAATAGTTTGTTACTACCAAAACGCGAGCTTAAATAAAACGTATCGTTTCGTCGTCGGCGCGAGAAATAAGCAATAAATCCTATAGTGGGATGATGTATGGGATCGTATTTATTTGGAGAGTTAAGCCTCCATAAATCACCATAGACGTGAGAGTTTTATACAGCCTCCTTTGAATGTACACTGTGTTTTTATTGAGCAAATATTTTTTTTGAATGCTTTTTGGTCAAAGCGGTCAAACGTGACTGTTGAGCTCAGGCCTAATTTCTTTACTCAAATATGTTGAAAGTTTATTGGGTTTTTTTTTCATTCGGTTCTGACTACAATTTAAATTGTAGTCAGACTAGTAGTAGTAATTGTAAATTGTAGTACATGGAATTTACAACATAATACCATTATTTATAAAAAGGTTCGATACATTCTATTTTTTTTAACCTACCTACACACTGAATTTTTTCATGATTTCGTCTAATTTTGATCTTCTACCATGGTCTGAAGATACTTGAAACAATGTTCACTTTTGCATGCTAATCGCAAACTCTCAAAAATTCAAGGAAATTGAGGCTTTTTTGGCAGAATACGACTGAGATGCGAAACTCGCCACATTGAAAACAAATGCGTTTAGAATCTATATTTCACGACATAACAGTAGTGTGTGCGGCGGCAACACAGATGGCAGTGTAGAGGTTAGAAATCAGTTTTACTGGGCAAAAATTGATTTTTAAATATTTATTTTGATATTTTTAATGGAAAATTTCTGAAAAATTATTTCCACAAGTTTCAATATCGTTTCTGAAAAAGCCCCTACAAGAAACAATTTACTTTGGCTTTGCTTGCCGGACGGACTTTGTGAAAGAGTGGGTTCTTTCGGAACCCCCAAACCACCCTTTATGAACCAACAAATGAAAACATACTGAACTACTTTTATCAAGTTTTAAATTGACGATAATAATAACTCAATTTAATAAATACACTCAACTAATAACAAACTAAAATATAGCATAAAAAATACGTCCTCAACGCTGTCAGCTAATCAGCTGGTAATGTGGCCAAGAGGATATTTTTAATAGTTTATTATGAAAGGAGTTGATAGATAACATTGATTTTAGCAGTTCTGTTACTGAACGTTGTCACTTCTGATTGTGCAAAATATGACTAATCCATTATCATCACTCATCCTGTTAGGAACGAGCCAAGTAGATGAGTGTCGAACTACAGTTCAGGGTTTGGAAAGTTATTGGACAAGTGCGAAATGGACTCGCCTACCAAGGGTTCTGCACAGTCATTTGAACATGACCCTTTTTTGAAATCCTCAAGTTTTTTTGGTATTTTTTTTTCGTATTAATGCTTGATTTGGACCCCTATGGTCCAAATCAAACATTGATACCGTTAGCAAATTAATCAAGAAAAAAAAACAACAATCAAACGATTTTAGAACTTGTAGGGTCTTTAAAACTTCTCAGATTAATGAAGGTACTACCTTAATATGGACAAAAGGTACCGAACCTTATCGAAGCCGAATGCTTCCTATGTTGGCATGTAAACCGACAAATATTATTTCGTGATTTTCTTTTACAGTCATTTAGCTTCTGCCAGCGGCTTCGCTCACTGGAAATTAAAAAGATATCCCAAACGAGTCCTATTCCAAGTCGTTTCAATCCGAGTGCCAAGTTTCATTTAAATCCATTCAAACAAAGAAGTTAACTCACTTTCGCATTAAAATTTATTCAATGTAATCAAAGTGATATTTATTATAAGAAACCATATAAACCAAACAAACAATCCAATATATAATAAATAAAAAATCCTAATTAAAATATATATATTCCCACTGCTGGGATACAGGCCTCCTCTCGATGAGAGGGAATGGGTCGTAATCCACCACACGGGCCCAGTGCGGGTTGGTAGATGTCACATGTCTTCGAATTTTTGGTTCTAAGAAATGCCGGTTTCCTCATGATGTTTCCCTTCACCGTTTTGAGAGTAGTTGTGATAAATAATTTACACAAAGTAAACTAAAATATGCCGTCAAAAAATTCGTTTGCGTTGCTCTCCATTGGAAGTGAGTGAGCCCCAAAGACTGGCGGAATTGCCACGTTGCAACTGCCATACAACGTGGCAATGCCTCTAGTCTTTGAGCTTTTTCCGAGATTACTGTTCCCGATACCAGTGGGCTAATATTTTTTTGTTTTTTTTAAGAGATATTAAATCATGTAAATTCATAAATATAACAAAATAATAAACGGAATAATAAGAAATATTTTTTTTTATTTTCAGTCTACTTTGTAGGATGTAATAATACAGATTATGTTAGATAGAAACTTAGCCTATGTTAGTAAAAACTTTCCTCACTCAGCACTACGTCATTGTGCGTTCTTATGGCACTTGTCGGCGGACAGCCTGAGGACTTCGGCGACGCTCATTGACTACACTTCATACATAATAATAATAATAACGTCGTTACGGCCAATGGTCTGATGGCCAAAAGCCTCGACGACCATCTGTCGAAGCTGGCGTTACGCGGTTGGGTAAAGGGCCTGATACAGAAGGCAGTACTCCTCGATACGACTCGTATTGTGAGGAAGTTCCTTTCTCTGGAGCCCTAACCACCGGTAGCTTGGACCCTGCTCAAAATGAATAAACGAAATAATAATAATGTTTTATTGACACAAAAAAGGTTATACATTTTCGATTGCAACCCTGACTCCTGAGCTAGGCTACATGACGCTTACATGTCTACCTTCTTGATTAAGATGTAGGTATTTTCTATGGAAGCTCACGCCGCGCGATTGTTTTTTGTCTTCAGTTGTAAATATAGAGTTCGGCTGCTGTCACATTCGGTAAGTTGGTTCTATATTTTTTTTAATGAACGAAACATTTCAATCTGTCAAGATTTTACAAGAATGTGCTTTTTACAGACGAGCAAACAAATATGGCGAAAAAATGTGCCATTTTAAATACGGAACCCTAAAAATATCATTATTATTCACTGAACAATGATGATAACAGTTGATAATTAAAAACCCACACAGTGTCATTCATAACAAAATGCGCGCAAGAATTGGGACGCTATTGTCTATATTAATAATTGTTTTATTTCAATTGTGTGATGTTTCAAATCATGTGGAAAGTAAAATTTGCACCAGAACAGAATGGTAAGTAAAGTGGTCCAAAATAGAAAGGTGTATCAGAAGGCTCGTACGTAAAAATCGTATTCAGCAGTAGAGTGCCTTAAGCGCCTGAAATGTACAAATATCCGAATCAATTCACTTTGAGCGAATTATTATTAGAAGTATTGGATTGCGCAAGTTAAAGATTTAGAGTTTACCTATTACAATTCGTGCTCTTTATTTAACAAACAAAAAATAATAAACAAAAATAGTTTAACACACATATTCCAAGGTCAAACTTCCCGGGCACTCCACTACAAGTCGCAGTATCATTTCAGCGAAAAATAATAAATAAAAATAAAAATCGTTTATTTTCAGGCGTCGAAGGCCCATAGCGTGTTAGTATTACTAAACAAACTTAAAAACTATGTTAGTAGTAACACAGATGCACACATGAGTACAAAAAAAAGACACAGCATCCACTAACATACAGGCAGATTCATCAAGTCCCATGTCTGACATGGAAAAACAAAATGTAGGAAAATAGGGCACTCTTCTGAAAATATCTCTCTGATCCGTTAGTTTTTATCGTTTTGAAAAGGCACACAATATTATATTTGTGAAAATCTAACTGACTGAACAAATAGACGTCTATATCAAGGAAAGTACCTTTTATGCAAATACAATAGTTTACGCTAGACATAAAAGGGCTTATTGTAAAGGTATCGAAAACATTTTTTTATTTTAAAATAGGAAATTGTAAAGTTAGAAATAATAACTGACCGCATCCAATTTGCCTCCGAAACAACTATGTTTAAAATTAGAAAAAAAAATGCAGATTCTTCTTCAGAATTTCTTAATTCAATTCAGAGCTTTACGTATGGATTACAAGTGAACCTATATAAGAAGGTTAAAATATTCACAAAAATCAAGTGTTATTTGTTACTTTTTAGGGTTCCGTACCCAAAGGGTAACCAACAGAACCCTATTACTAAGCCTCCGCTGTCCGTCCGTCCGTCCGTCTGTCTGTCAGCGGGCTGTATCTCAAGAACCGTTATAGGTAAACAGTTGAAATTTTCACAGATTGTATATTTCTATTGCCGCTATAACAACAAATAATAAAAATTAAGGTTTATGGTACGGAACCTTTCATGTGCGAGTCCGACTCGCACTTGGCCGGTTTTTCAAGTGTTATAGGCTGTACAAATTTCAATGAACCTTGCCACACGCATAGACCATATCTTGGATTAGGACAGAAGATACTACCCTTTTATACTGGGAGTATGTACCCTTGGAAATAATTGAAACTGCGCTAAAGTTAGAACTAGAAATAATTGGCATCAATAGTCCCCGTCACTAGAAGCTATACATTTTGTAAACAAAGAACTACAACCAAGTTATTACGTAGTGCCAACAAACAATCTCAAATTCAATCAACTCAAAGTAACATACGTGTATTACGAAACTAACGAGCAATTTCACTTGGCCGGGTAATTTTTTATATAAAGCACTGTCGTCTAATGTTTCGAGGTACCAGTTGCATGTGCGTTTACAAAATTTATAGCTTCTCGTGACGGGGACTAACGACAAATAATTTTGCAAACAAGAAGTAGATATGATTATACTACGTCAAAAGATTTTCAAGATATAGTCAAATAGACATATTTTTTGTTACAGGTACATGAAACAAATCTATGAATCTTACTGGCGTACTTACATGTTTACGTACTATAAACCTGGCCACGGCATAATACGGGCAACGAAAAGTTATCGATCTCATCATTTCGTTCCAGTGAGTGGCACTACCTTTATCTCGTTATTTGCTTATTTAATATAACTAGCCTAGCTACTTAATTTATTTAATATCTAAAAGCTTCTGCTTGTGTGTAAAACATTTTTATTATTTGTTATTTTTTTTTTTGCATGCAAGCTTAGTCTTTAAAATATTACTTCTATACTATCAGGGGTCTAAAAAAGTCACTTTAGCAGAATCATAATATGAACCATAAAATAATATGTCAAATATCATTTTCATCTTTATCGTTAACACATTAGTTTCAAATTAGTGTATACAGTTCTAAATCAGACGTGCCGGATTGCCACTAGTTGCCTTAAACCGACTCCTGTACGAATGCTGTATCCGTTAATCGGCATTGCACCCCCAGAAATTTGCAGGACTGTAGCGAGTCATATAGAAAGGGTGAATCTAGAAAGAGACGCACGCCACCCAATGCACAATCACAGCCTAGTGCCCCAGACACTAAAGAGCCGAAGAAGTTTTCTTGGATGCGTGAGTCCATTCACCGGTAACACTACCTCGGAAAGATGCAACCTATGGCAAGAGTAGCTCAAACCTCCTGACTATTTTATCGAGCCTTCGGAGAGCCTGTCACCTGGGCACGCTTTACCTTGATCGACCTGAAAAACTTTTAATAGACTCTGTACTCGAGTCGGCCGCAGTAAGGATAACCTCCTCGGGTGGGGGTTTTCGGATGTCTCCGATCTTCAGTGTTTGTGTGGCGTCTCTCCGTGTTTGTCTGGCCTCTCTCCCAAAATTAGGTTCAAGGTTGATTGGGAAAATTTGACAGTGACGGGGTAGCGTGATGTGGTTTTTGATTCTGCTAAAGTGGCCTTTTAACCCCCTCAGCTTTACCAATGAAAGTCCCGTCAAAATTAGTCCAGCCGTCCGGATATATCGCATGAAAAGTATTTTTTTTTTGTACGGATCTGTAATCCTTTTTCTAAAATAAACTTTGTCTAAGTTACTCATTATGAAATCTATACTTCTATACTTAATATATAAAGCTGAAGAGTGTGTTTGTTTATTTACTTGAGCGCGCTAATCTTAGGAACTGCAGGTCTGATTTGAAAAATTCTTTGAGTGTTAGATAGCCCATTTATCGAAGAAGGCTTTATATATATCCTTTAGGATATATATATTATCACGCTAAGACCAAAAGAAGCGGAGCAGACGAAGTTGCGCGGTTCAAATAGTAGTAGTATTCGAGTGAAAATCGAATTATAATCGGTCAAAACCTGTCTTAGTGCTCGCCGATACACCCCAAGAGACCTACATGCCAAATTTCAGCTTTCTGTGACCAGTACTTTTGGCTGTGCGTTGTCTGTCAGTCACTCACTCAGTTACGGAATAATCTATACTTATATATAAAGCTGAAGAGTTTGTTTGTTTGTTTACTTGAACGCGCTAATATCAGGAACTACTGGTCCGATTTGAAAAATTCTTTCAGTGTTAGAAAGCCCATTTATCGAGGAAGGCTATAGGCTATTATCACGCTTTGACTAACAGGAGCGGAGCAGTAATGAAAATTGTGACGTAGACGAAGTTGCGCGGGTATACTAGTTTTATATATAGTTATTGATAATTTCAGAGAAACGTAAGCAGAGTTAGAAGCGGATGTTGTCCCGGTTATAAGAGAGATCTTTCTTATTCTTCGTAAGTATCAAAATACTTATCAATCCCACGGTTCGGAAAATACCGAAATCATCCTTATTGGGTCGCTAAAATACACTTTCGGTACCTACTCGAATAGTACACTTTTAGAGTTCCAAAATCCCATTGTGAAAGATTGGAACCCTTAAAGGATCACTCGTGTGTCTGTCTATCACAGCCAATTTGCTCCAAATCCACTAGACCAAATTAACAACTTCTTCGGCCAAAAGTACTTTTATTCGCATTATATAATCGGATTTTCTTATCGGAACCCTTTCATTCTGAACTGTCTAGAACAAAATGCACAAATCAAATAAGTAATTAAATGTTTTTCAGAATCATCTGTATTCCCATTTGCTCAAAGCCTTGTAAAAATGGCTTCTGCCGCAATCCAGAAGAATGTGGATGTAACGATGGTTATATAATAGACCTCACAAACAAATACAACTGCTTGCCGCGCTGCTCTAAGTCATGTAGAAAGGGCACCTGTATCGCACCGGAGCAATGTCTGTGCAACGAGGGATATGCGTTTGTTAATGGAACCTGCCAACCAGTTTGCAGTAAGCCCTGTGCCAATGGTACTTGTACAGCCCCAG
Organism: Lacanobia oleracea; assembly: GCA_950371165.1. Lineage (NCBI taxonomy): Eukaryota > Metazoa > Arthropoda > Insecta > Lepidoptera > Noctuidae > Lacanobia > Lacanobia oleracea. The sequence goes on along the minus strand of OX493391.1, from coordinate 19,156,975 downwards.
AGACATGCCAATGTTTGCCGGGATACCAAAAATCAGGCGAAGACATCTGCAAGCCTCACTGCTCTAGTGGATGTTCGCATGGAAGTTGTGTTGCACCTGAGACATGTGTGTGTGACTCAGGATGGCAAATAGTACAATCACATAGCACTGTGAATACATCATGTCAACCTGTTTGCCCGAAACCATGTACTAACGGTACTTGCGTAGCTCCAGAAACCTGCCAATGTACAGTGGGCTATGTAAAATCAGATGAATACAACTGTAAGCCTTACTGCTCCAGTGGATGTCCTCATGGAAGTTGTATTGGACCTGAGACGTGTGTGTGTGACGCAGGATGGCAAATGGAACCAGATAGCAGTTTGATCAAAACCTGCCGACCAATTTGTACGAACCCTTGTTTAAATGGCATCTGTGTGGGTCCAGAAACCTGCCAGTGTACAATAGGTTATGTAAAGTCAGATAAGTATAGCTGCAAGCCTCACTGCTCCAGTGGTTGTCCTCATGGAAGTTGTGTTGGACCTGAGACATGTGTGTGTGACCCAGGATGGCAAATGGTACAACCAGATAACAGTTTGATTAAAACGTGCCATCCTATTTGTACAAAACCTTGTTTAAATGGCATCTGCGTGGGTCCAGAAACCTGCCAGTGTACAAAAGGTTGTGTAAAGTCAGATAAGTATAGCTGCAAGCCTCACTGCGCCAGTGGATGTACTCATGGAAGTTGCGTTGGACCTGAGACATGTGTGTGTGACCCAGGATGGCAAATGGTACAACCAGATAACAGTTTGATTAAAACATGCCATCCTATTTGTATAAAACATTGTTTAAATGGCATCTGCGTGGGTCCAGACACCTGCCAGTGTACAGTGGGCTATGTAAAAACAGATAAGTACAACTGTAAACCTTACTGCTCTAGTGGATGTCCTCATGGAAGTTGTGTTGGACCTGAGACATGTGCGTGCGACCCAGGGTGGAAATTGGTACAGTCACATAGTGCGGTGAATGAATCATGTGAACCAATATGCATGAAACCATGTACGAATGGCATTTGCGTGGCTCCAGAATCCTGCCAGTGTACAGTGGGCTATGTGAAAACAGATAAGTACAACTGTAAGCCCTATTGCTCCAGTGGATGTCCTCATGGAAGTTGTGTTGGACCGGAGACATGTGTGTGTGAACCAGGATGGCAAATGGAATCAGATAGCAGTTTGATTAAAACTTGTCGACCAATTTGTACGAACCCTTGTTTAAATGGCACCTGCGTGGGTCCAGAAACCTGCCAGTGTACAAAAGGATATGTAAAGTCAGATAAGTATAGCTGCAAGCCTCACTGCTCCAGTGGTTGTCCTCATGGAAGTTGCGTTGGACCTGAGACATGTGTGTGTGACCCAGGATGGGAAATGGTACAACCAGATAACAGTTTGATTAAAACGTGCCGGCCTATTTGTACAAAACCTTGTTTAAATAGCACTTGCGTGGGTCCAGAAACCTGCCAGTGTACAATAGGTTATGTAAAGTCAGATAAATATAGCTGCAAGCCTCATTGCTCTAGTGGATGTCTTCATGGAAGTTGTGTTGGACCTGAGACATGTGTGTGTGACCCAGGATGGCAAATGGAATCAGATAGCAGTCTGATCAAAACCTGTCGACCAATTTGTACGAACCCTTGTTTAAATGGCATCTGCGTGGGTCCAGAAACCTGCCAGTGTACAATAGGTTATGTAAAGTCAGATAAATATAGCTGCAAGCCTCACTGCTCCAGTGGTTGTCCTCATGGAAGTTGTGTTGGACCTGAGACATGTGTGTCCGACCCAGGGTGGAAAATGGTACAATCACATGGTGCGGTGAATGAATCATGTCAACCAACATGCACAAAACCATGTACGAATGGCATTTGCGTGGCTCCAGAAACCTGCCAGTGTACAGTCGGCTATGTGAAATCAGATAAGCATAGCTGCAAGCCTCACTGCTCCAGTGGTTGTCCTCATGGAAGTTGTGTTGGACCTGAAACATGTGTGTGTGACCCAGGATGGCAAATGGTACAACCAGATAACAGTTTGATTAAAACGTGCCGGCCTATTTGTACAAAACCTTGTTTAAATGGCACCTGCGTGAGTCCAGAAACCTGCCAGTGTACAGTGGGCTATGTAAAAACAGATAAGTACAACTGCAAGCCTTACTGCTCCAGTGGATGTCCTCACGGAAGTTGTGTTGGACCTGAGACATGTGTGTGCGATTCAGGGTGGAAATTGTTACAATCACATGGTGCGGTGAATGAATCATGTCAACCAATATGCACGAAACCATGTACGAACGGCACTTGTGTGGCTCCAGATACCTGCGAGTGTACAATAGGTTATGTAAAGTCAGATAAGTATAGCTGCAAGCCACACTGCTCCAGTGGATGTCCTTATGGAAGTTGTGTTGACCCTGAGACATGTGAGTGCATTTCAGGATATCAAATGGCCAATGACAATAAAACCTGTAATCCTATTTGTTCCAACCCTTGTTTGAATGGCACATGCATTGCACCAATGGTCTGTAGGTGTTTGCCTGGATATAGAGTATCTGGGAAGTTTAAGTGTAAGCCGCATTGTTCTAGTGGATGTCCAAATGGTACATGTGTAGGTCCAGAAACATGTGCCTGTAATTCGGGCTGGCAGTTAGTTCAATTAAATAACACAAAAATAAAGTATTGTCAACCAATGTGTACCAAACCCTGTGTGAATGGCATTTGCGTAGCCCCAGACACTTGCGAATGTCATGCTGGCTATATAAATTCCGACAAAAATGTTTGTTTACCTTTCTGTTCGAGTGGATGCCCTCATGGAGTTTGTGTGAGACCGGAAACGTGCGTTTGTAATGAAGGATGGGAAATGGTACAGACTAATAACACTGATAACAACGCTTGTCAACCGATATGTACCGAACCCTGCGTAAATGGTATTTGCGTGGCCCCAAATACTTGCAAATGTCATGCTGGCTTTATAAAGTCCGAGAAAAATGTTTGTCTGCCTCACTGTTTGAATGGTTGCAATAATGGCGTTTGCGTAAGTCCTGAAAAGTGTGTCTGTGATTCAGGATGGAAAATGGCTGAATCAGAACTTAGCACACGTAATAGGACATGTCAACCAATGTGTATCGATCCTTGTGTTAATGGTACATGTGTCGCTCCAGAGATTTGTACATGTCTTGCCGGATATACAAAAATAGAGGATAATATTTGCGAGCCACATTGCTCTGGCGGCTGTTTACATGGTATATGTGTGAGTCCTAACACCTGTGTTTGTAATCCTGGATGGAACAAAAATAATCATAATGGTACTTGTGTGACAGACATTATCGAAACGGGGAAAAATACAGGACAAATAAATAATTGGTAAGTAATGCGATAAAATAGAATACGTATAAAGTTACATACATTACAATCAGGTATTACAAGGTAATTATTGCTGCTGATGTGACAATTGCAAGCCCTGTCTTGACCAAAGTGGTCACTGCATTAAAGAACATACACGTACCGTAGGTATAACCAGGTCGCGTTCATTTTGATCGGAAAACCCGAATGAAACCCGATGAGTCGCACCTGGAACTAGAGCTTTTATCCTGGAAGTCTTGTTCCCAAAGAGAAACCATACCATAATTTTAAAGTAAATAGGTTTCAGTAATTTTCCGACAGACGTCTTCCGGTAGGTATTTAAAACAAAAAAGTGATATTACGAGTAACAAGGCGTCAATCGCCTCTTTGCTGTGGTTAGGACACTGGGTTTACTCGTATGACAAAATTTTCTGACAGTTAATCTGTATAGTTGCTTCCTTAGTTTTCTGACATATAAACGTAGACTTCCTAATTATTTTTCTTTTAACAAACTTGTTAAAAGTTAAATTCTTTTCTTCTGTTACAGTCATTAAAAATGAAAACATTTATCTTTTCAGGGTGCTGTCCAATTGGATGTACATCTTAGGTGCCGTCATTTTGCTGGTATTGATGTTACTGATAATAATCATTTTCGTTAAGCGCTCTAGAAGAAATAAATTACTTGAGGATGGTAAGTTTGTGAAGCATATTAAAATACGTCACAAAATTTTGTGTACTTAGAGCAGAATACCGAAATAATGAATTTATTTGAGTTTAGTCTGAAAATATTCATTTATCCATAAGGTTGCAAAACATTCATATATCATACGATCCAAATTTCAAAACCTCCAAATTGCAAAATATCTACATCTCAAAACGTACATATTGCAAAATAATCAAGTCTCAAACATCCATGTCTCATAATATTCAATATTTTGTATGAGTGGATGATGTGCAATAAACTTACGCATCATCCACTGTATTATATAAAAAGTAAAAAAAAAAATAACGGCTTAATAATGGTTCTCCGAATTATTTTCCTTACAGATAGAAACGTGATAGTTCCAGCCCAAGAAATTGCTCCAAAAGCTTTTTATGAGTCAAAACACTCTTATGATGTCTTCCAAAGAACTTCCGAACTTTAAATTCGAAGCATACCTTTTAGCTTCTCCTTTTTGGTTTCTGTTTGTAAATAATGTCATTTAATTTATAAGGTGCATTGCCGTACCTACTACTAATACCCGTTATTGTAATGCTAAAACAAATTAGCTATACCAAAGCCATTTTAAAGCTAACACGGTCAAAGCCATGTTCTTTTGTTCATACTTCAGTTTCGAAGTATTCCCACGCAAATGTGGTTTTAATTAATTTAATCGCGAGCAAAATATTTCGTTCGCTTTTTAAAAATGAAGGAGGGGGGGATATAGGGATGAATTTTAAATTTTGTTTTCATGTGGCCAGTGTTATTTTGCTCACGTGATTATGAAAATTAATGTTTACCATGTTATCATGGGACGTTTTTGTTAAAAAAAATATACGAAATAGCAATATCACAGGTGTATGAGTTGTTTATTTTTTAAAGCCATTGTTGGTTTAAAGCCTATTATGTGCTGTAGATGATATTAAAGGTACCAGCTCTTAGGTACACCTTTCCAGAGCATGAAGGGTCTTAGACTTAGTTGTTTATTATTCCTACTAATCACTACCCTACTATTCTTACTAGAGATCGTGGAATGCGATAAAGCCGCCCATTGCACGTGTTTAGTTTTAAGTTTCCTTTTTTTCATTCTTTTGGTGTACAATAAATAAATAAATTCCTACTAATTATGTAAAGGTGTAAAGGATAAGAGAGAAAACTTTCTACACAGGACCTTGACCTGGATTGGGAAATAAGATTATTTTTGTCTCTCAAGCGGGCAAAGTTACTAGCAAAGGCTAGGCCGTAATAGATATACTGAATTCATGCTTCCCTGCTTATGTTATGAATACATATGTAATTGTGTCTGTATGTCTACCTATCTTTTTATTTGAGCTTTGCAGCTGAACGGATTTGGATGTAAATAGGCACGCGGTTGACCATGTCTTAGGGCATATGTCATGGATTGACTGGTGGATCACTGGGTGAAATTTATCCTGGGAATATGGTCCCTCGGGTCAATTTTCTACTTTCACGCGAGCAAAACCGATACAAAAGCTGGTATTTTTTTATAAGGCTCATATAAGTATTCTACACATGACACCTACTTTGATTGCCTAGCTCTAAGTCAGTAGAGAGTTGCTTGACAATGAAACAATAACGTTGGCTGCTAATACCAGCGGAATATGCGACGACACGCGTTGAAGTTACGCGTTATGTTGGACTTGAGGGGCTGGTATAATATCAAGTTGGTACTTACTGTCAACGTTTATAAAGAAACTGTTCCAACTGTGTTACTGGAGAGTTCTGTCCGCCACTTTTTTCCAGATACATCACATGATATACCAGCCGAAATTGAAAAAGTATTTTTGTTGTTTTCAGCGCAGGAATAAAACATAATATTCCCAGCAAACAGTCAGTTTGTATCACAAAGTAATATGTGCTAGAACCATGCTAGAAATAACGTAAAGCTATTTATTTAATCGTCATCTTTCAAACTTCCTCATCATCATCATCATCCACAGCCTGACTTCGCCCAGTGCTGAGCACAGGCCTCTCTTTTCTTGTGCCGATCCCCACTTTCCTATGCCAGCCTCATCCAGGTTCAACCTGTTTGATGTTCAAACTTCCTACTATCTAATAATTATATTCATACGACGAGTTTTCTCTCAAACACCGCTCCCGCTGATAAGCTCCACTAAGCCCCTGATTCGCTTAGCAAGATGACACATTAGCAAGAATAACACAATTAATTCAACTGTCTTACAACTTATGAACCACTAACATCCTACACAACGAACATTTCTCAAAAACTATGAGCCATAACGCTCAGAAGCTTGAGAAAAGACAAGAGAAGTCGCTGATATAACGCAATAACGTTGTCGTCGCACAGTGTTCCCGTCTCAGCAAACTGTCGGGGTAGAAATCTCGCAAAACATGACGTTTATTGCATACGTGTGTTCAAGAGCAATTTTGCTATTGTCTTGCAACTGTCTCATTTCAAAGCTTTTTAGGAAGAATTTAGGCGGAGGAGCTCGTGGCTAGATAATAACAGCCGCACGGTCTACCTTCAAGGCTAAGCAACGCTTGTCAAGGTTGGTCTGTGGATGGGTGACCATCTTGACATACCGAGTTTCCTCCGTGCCTCGGAAAGCACGTTAAGCCATTGGTCCCGGCTGTCATTTGTAGAATTTTGGCAGTCGTTACGGATAGTCAGAAGCCAGTAAAAATCTGACTCCAGTCTTGCCATGAAGTACCGTGTTACCCAGTTAATGGGTTGTGGAGGTCTGGTAGGCAGCCGTTCCTCGTAAAATACTGGTATTTAGCTTAATCTGGCTTGGCTGGAAGCCAACCCCAACATAGTTGGGAAAAGGCTAGGCAGATGATGAGATGATAGGTGGGTTAGGTAGATTGGTTAAAGATATATCAAAAAGTCTAGTTCACACTTTGTGTGACTCAAGAGCCTACTTTACCTTGGACAGAGGATTGGCCGCCAGCCTTTTGCCATTGTTACTTATAATTAGTTTACTACTTATAAGTATTTGTACTTTTTAAAATGAATAGATATGACAGCCAATTTAATTCTGTTGGGTTTAATGTGTGCTCTAGGTACTACATGAACAGCGTCCCTAAGACCGGATTTTAGAGCGCGATAGCAAGGTGACTTAGACGCGCACGGCAAAGGCTGGTTTAAGGTTGAGCGCAAGAAAAGACGGTTTGGAAAATTCTAAGCTAACAATAATAAAGATTTAAGATAATAATATAAATTGAACTTAATAAATTGGCTTTTCGAGTACTAATCTAGCGGTTGAACAAAGTCTAAAATTAAATGAAGTAAGGACAACTTGACTTAAGGTCCTATGACCCCTAGCTGGGGCAGAGGGCGTCTACAGTAATTCTCCATCGCGAGCGGTCTTGAGCTTCATGCTTTACTACACTCTATGACATTCTGATGCTCGTCACTTCTGCCAACACGGTGCGTCGCCAGGTTTGTCGGGAACAGCTAAGCTTCATCTTCCCTTAAGGATTTTAGTCTATGGCCTGTTTGGAAATGTGATTGAGATCCTTCTGGAGCGTATGACCAATCCACATCCTCTAACGACGCTTGATCTGGCGGTCGATCGTGCTCTCGTGGCATTTCTCCAATAGCTCTACGTTAGCGTCTCGGGACAGTAAATCCTGAGGATGCAACGAAGGCATCGGTTGCCGAAGATTTAAAATAAGCGTGATATATCGTTACTTACCCTCCATTTTTCGCAAGAAAGTACAAGCAGCGTCCCACAAAAAAAATCGTATATGATCTTCTCCTGAAATTCGTCTCTTCGTTTGAGAATGGAACGTCCCTTGTGTATCACTATTTAGTCCAGTCAGGTTTTTCTTACGGCCAACAGAGCGTCGTCACTAATTCGCGAGCCGTCTTCTCCGGCACGCGAGCTACGCACACACAATATTGGACATAGTTCGCGAAACTGACGTGGAATATTAATCTTTTCCATACCTGAGGCAGGATGAAATGCTTTCAGTAGTCTTTAGGCTTCATTTTGTCACCCATCGATCCTTGCTGTAATGAAGATTATAGGATATATATTGTTTTTATCAAACACCTTGGATAGATTTCTTAATCTAGTGCGATCGGTGTAGTCAGTAATTACCGCAGAGCCAAAATAGTGTTTAATGCTTTTTGTATAGGTTATAGAAAAAGACAAATGAAGAAAACAATACTTAGGGTGGCACAGTATCGATAAATCGGTCTTTAAAGCCAACCTTTGGGTGGATTCCAATCACCAAATGAGAATGTATGGTCCCATTGGGACACAATTTAACCTGTTCTGTCCCATTGGATGGCCAAGTCTTTTGCTCCTTCCATTCCTTCCAGTTTTTGGGAAGTAAGGGCCATTCCTGTCGATAGGTGTCAAATTCATCCCACCATCTTCTGAGTCTGCCACAATGTCGTCGAACATTTTATGGGAGCCACATTGTGTTGCACCATGACTTTCTCTAATCTTTATAAGCTCACTAGCTGACCCAAGCAACTACGTCTGCGTCACATTTTTCCTTAATGCTCCGTTCCTATTGGTCGTAGCGTGTTCTTATTATAGCCTATCTCTATAATCTTTCTCCATAAATGGGCTATCCAAGATTAAAATAATTTTACAATTCGAACCAGTAAGTAGGTCCTGAGACTAGCATGTTTAACCAAACAAACAAATCTCTTCAGCTTCATAATATTATATATGCATAGGTTTCATCTCAAGAAAATATTCGCGCATAACGAATAGTAATCAAATAGAGCTTTACTTGCTATAGAAATTCTAACAGCATGTCTGTATACATAGCAACTACTTAATCAACCCGGATTGGGCAGTCGGGGTATCCACGTGGGGTTATGTAATTATCTCGGCTCCGAATACACTGGGTTTGCACTGTCCAACATCGATTTACAAATAGGAAGGTACACTACATCCGTATGTATGTTTTGAAGTGAATTAAGGTAATCTTCACTGTGTAAACTGTGTCAGGTTGTAATGTGGTCAATACCCGTGTAATTCTTATAGTTTTTTTTTTTGACATAGGACCACATTAAAACTTTCAGCACCAATTATTTAACAATAATAGTTACGTCGCCTAATAAGTAGTAATAATCATCTGCCTAGCCTTTTCACAACTATGTTAGGTTCGGCTTCCAGTCAAACCGGATTCACCTGAATACCGGTATTTTACGTGAAGGGGCTGCCTACCAGACCTCCACAACCCACTAAATGGGTAAAACGGTATTTCTTGGCAAGACTGCAGTCAGATTTACTGGCTTCTGACAATCCGTAACAACTGCCAAAGTTCTACAAATGACAATCGGGACCAACAGCTTAACGTGCTTTCCGAGGCACGGAGGAAACTAGGTTTGTTAAGATGGTCACCCATCCACAGACCAACCTTGGCAAGCGTTGCTTAACCTTGAAGATCGATCTGTGCGGCTGTTATTCTTTAGCCACGAGCTCCTCAGCCTAATAAGTAATAATCAACTTACCTATAGGTACAGTTTCAGCAAATAAAATGGTCTGGGCAGTATTTGGAGCATGTCTTAAATTTTATTACTCACTTAATTTATATAATTTTTAGATACATCCTTAAACATTTTTTGATTGAAAATGCCTATAGACTCAAACCTGAATTAACATTAAAAACATTGAATATTTCGTTCCACGAATAAACAACATTATTTCCAGACTAGTTTTCTAATAGACTGTATCATTAAATAAACAAAAATGTAGGTTTCATGTGAGTAAAAGAATATTTTGATCCGTGATTTTGATACCCTTTTCCAATATAATTGAATCAACTAGACCGTTTCTTCTCATCTACATAAATAAATGTTTGGATTTGCTGAAGACTATTGATGTACTAGGTTTTGCGTAGGATTTTCTTTGCGAAGAATTTGTTCAGCGAGTTGAATTTAATTCAACATTTCTCAGATGAAAATGTTAACTCTTATAAATAATGCGTATTACGATCTTATCTAAAACTAGTTGACCCGCGCAACTTCGTCTGCTTCACAATTTTCATTACTGCTCCGCTCCTATTGGTCTTAGCGTGATGATATATAGCATATAGCCTTCCTCTATAAATGGGCTGAAATATTAGTAGTTCCTGAGATTAGCGCGTTCAAGCAAAAAAACAAACCAGCGTACTCTTCAGCTTTATATATTAGTATAGATTCTGTTGCGTCTTAAATATTGTAAAGAGGTAAGATCAGGTCCAGGACTAACAGCTTTACGTACTTTCTGAAGCACGGGGATATCACACTACCAACTTTCAAACTCCCGAGTTTGAGTTTGAATTTCGGTTGATATTGGCTACCGTGATCGAAATTTGGTCAGGAAGATTGAACAGGATTTTTATTTGTATACTTTTGTAAAAGGTACTTAACCTTTATAACAACTCTGAAATAACTGATTCGATTACAAATTCTCTTTTTCTAATATTATAACACTATCATTGATAATCATACATATTTTTTAATCCTGGTAAAAACCACATCTGTGAAATAGTTATCTAGAGCGATCCCTCGGGAAAAGCTAGAAACAGAATAAAGTGGAAGTTTTATCAAGAGTTAACTGGAATAACATGCCCAAAAGGTATTATCGGAATATATTAGTCATGACTATTGAATTATTACATTAAAGTTGGACCGCAAGTTTTTCTGACGCCACAAATGGACCCATAATTGGCCCGTCAACACCAGACCGAACTCATTATGTAGCCAAGTATCTTCGGAAGCGGTTGTATGCGCGAGACATTAAAATACTGTGGTTCTTGTGTGGCGAAGGCTTATAAGAAAGTTTTTGGATGGCCGTCTCTCTAATCCTACTAATATTATAAATGCGAAAGTTTGTGAGGATGGATGGATGGGTGTTTGTTACTCTTTCACGTCAGAACGCCTGTAAGGATCTGGATGAAATTTGGAACAAAGATAAATTATAGTCTGCAATAACACATATGCTACTTTTTATCCCGGGAGTATATTCCCTGAGGAGCTCGTGGCTAAATAATAACAGCCGCACGGGTCGATCTTGAAGGTTAAGCAACGCTTGCCATGGTTGGTCTGTGGACCATCTTAACATAACGAGTTTCCTCCGTGCCTCAGAAAGAACGTTAAGCCGTTGGTCCCGGCTGTCATTTGTAGATCTTTGTCAGTCGTTACGGATTGTCAGAAGCCAGTAAATCTGACTCCAGTCTTGCCAAGATGTACCGTGTTACCCAGTTACTGGGTTGTGGAGGTCTGGTAGGCAGCCGCTCCACGTAAATCACTGGTATTCAGCTGAATCCGGTTTGACTGGAAGCCGACCCCAATGTAGTTGGGAAAAGGCTAGGCAGATGATGAGTATGTTCCCTAGAGATCACGCGGGCGAAGCCGCTGATATTTGAATATAGGATTGCGAAATTTGTTCGAAAGAGTCACCGCGTCCCCGGATCGCAAACGGCATAAGGAGCAACACGGATGCGTTTTAGTCTATAAGGATCTGACAGAGAGGAGGTTTTCCGCTCCACCTAGAGCGAAAAGAGTGACTTGATGATTACCCATACTTAAAAAATGGTCGTGACAGTAAAATAATTAAGGTAATGAAAAAGAAACGGCCTGTTTTTCAAATTAACTAGCTCAAGACTTCATAAAGGGAGATTGAACCAGCGGTAATCAAATAAGTCAGAAGCCAGAGTTTTGGCGTAATAGCTTCATATTAACAAACCCGGCCACATATTAGTGAGCCTGCTCTCGGACTTCTAATAAATCCTCTCACAGTCTAATTAGAACTAGTGTGAGCTTATTTAATTAGCCTTCAGCCATAAATATAGCTCAGTTAGCTGTAATTTTAGTATTTTAGGCACGGGAGTATATTGTTTCAGAGAGTAAAGTATGATACGTGATACGATGTAAGTGTTTACTAAATTATTATGTGTAGAGCAGACGTGACTGAGCATTTGAGATACAGTTCAGACTAGATCAAGTCTCAGATAGATTATTTTCATTCAGAAAATGTGTTTTTTTTATTATTTCAATCGACTGTATTTAATATACAAGCAATTCTTAATCATGTCATCGGCAGGGAACATAGTCCTTCCATAGGTGCCTCCATAACATTAAAAACGTCTAGCGAGGCCTCTACAAGTTGGCTTCGGCCGCTTGTAGGTCTTCCAAAGGTCCGACGAAGTCAAGTGTGCCTAGTTATGTTGCGAAATTTGTTGGAAAGAGTAACCGCGGCCCTCGAACGCCAAGGGCATTAGGAGGAGCATGTAGTAAGAGTCTGACACTCCCTTCTGCTCCTTCCAGAGCGGGAGGAGTCATTTTATGATTTCCCAATCATAAAAAAAGAGTGATTAGTTATGTTTGTGGTCAACTTTGTTTTGAGTTTTAGGCGTGTTCACACTATCTGTCAATCAGTGAAAATAACCTTTGGAATACACATAATTATAATTTATTTTTTATTATGGGTTTACTCTTGACTCTAGTTTAGGTTACAGATGACAGAGACAAAGTTGAAGATGGAGCAAGCTTACCCAGAAGGAGCCTGTTCAACAGCCAAACACAGACGCAAGCAGATAATTCCACTCCTTTGCTGAGCGCAGAATAAAAAGCGGTTGGAATTGCTTAGTGCGAATTGGTGGAATAGCAATAAAGTGGGGACAGATTGTAAGCTTATCGCTTCCAAAGTGTTGACAAACCACATCAATAATGTCAATCATGAATCGATCAAACATTCCTTCAATCGAGACTACTAGGTTAAAATCACGTTTACACTTACACCGTAAGTGATGGGCCTGTAAAGGCATTTTACAGGCCCATAACTCATAACAATCAAATCAAAGCTCGCTATGAACAGTAACAGCGCCATAACGTTGTTGTGACTGCTAACAGAATTAATTGCTTGTTCAGCAGATGTGCTCTTAATTTATTGCGTGTTCCGGACAAGATTACTGCTCTACTAATTGTCTGCTTTGAATGTGGATTTGCACATAGACCCAACCACACCATTTTCAAGATGATGTTCAACATCGAGATAAGTGTACCTAAGGAATCAGAGCTTTTGACCAAGAGTGCAACACTTCAGGCTGAGAATAAAAAAAGTCTTTTTTACAAAAAAATAAAACCGACTTTCAAAAACAAGTAAAAAAATAACTTGAATTTCGGAAGTCGGTGTTAAAAAACGAAAAAACCGGCCAAGTGCGAGTCGGACTCACACGAAGGGTTCCGTGCCATAAGCCTTAATTTTTATTATTTTATGTTACAGAGCAAAGTATAGTTTTCATTTCGGTAGTATCAGACTACTCTTGGGATAATTTTGAACTGCCACGCGGATAAACTGCTGGCAGAAGTCATAAATTATTGCACTTATCATCCTTGTATATTCCCACATCTCATTATATTCCTGTGTATTACCGACTATAATGGCTAGTTTACACAGCGCGAGCAAGTCAGCTTGCCGAGTAGCTGCAGTGCAGTAATTCGCATCGTATTGACGTATCTTACGAGTTACTGCCACGTTACGAGTTGGATAGTAGCTCGCATCCGAGTTTCTTCAACATTTTTTTTATTTTCACTTTTAGTGTGACAGTATTTCGCACATCACTGCAGCTCGGATATCACTCACATCTTTCGTTCTTTGTCAGTAGTTCGCCAGTGTCAGCCAGGCAGTTGCGAGTGGTACCTGTATTTTTGTATGCTAGGCCTCGCAAAAGGCAGCCACTATTATCGTGAAGACAGCTAATGCAAGCCGAGCTACTGGCATTCGAGTAAGCAATTCTATTATCTGTCTTCTGTCTAGTCAGCACCTCGCACTGTGTAAATAGGCCATAAGTGTCGTAAAACAAATGAGCCACCACCCACTACAAAGCTCTGTAGACTACCAATCAGATAAAGATGAATGATCACCCTCGCTTTAACTAAACTCAACTAAATGGGAACTTTTCTCATCAAGTTGTATGTTGGGGTGAGATTAAAGTTATTTCAGTGGATTTTGTAATGTTTCGTTAAAACTGGCGTGTAATAATTTATGAGGAGCTCTATTTTTTTAATTTAGGAATGGGCTTGCTCTTGACTTCGATCCGGCAATGCATGAGGTTTATGACGGAGCGAGCGTGCCCAGAAGATGCCTGTGCACCTGCCTTTTTTTGATGCCTTTGAAGGCTGACGGGTTATATGTGGAAGGGAACTGAGATGCTGGCTCTATTTTTGGGTTTCTTTGTGTATGGAGGCCAATGCCGTGTTATTACACTAAAGAAGACTGCCTAGTTCAGTTGATCGCTACAGTTGAGTGAGGTTGAGGAATGAGGTTCTGATTTTGATTCTCAAATCGGGCACTTTATTGGGTTTTCCTTTGAGAATTTCACAGTAACAGCTGTGAGTCTGATTTTTTGCGCGGTTGATGACAATAGGCTCTTTTACTTATATAACATGTGTCTTAACCATTACTAATGAAATCACGATGTCTAACATTTCGAGCAAAACAAAGTTCATGTACATGCAGGTATGTAGAAGCTTTTTTATTACAGTATACTAGCTAATACCAAAGTGTGAAACCATTATATATTACAAGATGTAGTGGCAAATAATCATCGCATTTCTTCTTTCTTTTTGTAAGGTCGTTAAGGAAAACAAGTAAGGTTCATAAGCAAGTAAATATGCCAAAGTAAAAACAAAGTAAGCTTGACGTGATAAAATTTGAAGAGACCATTTCTTTTGATAGGCCGTAACCCTTTATTTGATTTGCCAAGTTTATGCAAAGCCCTCAAGACTTGGGATATTTTGCTATAAAATGTCGCATCTATATAATTTTGGTTGGTTTTATAAAGGATAAACAAAAGCGTCTCATATGGACTTTCAAGACATAACATTGATGAAATTGCTGCAGAGTGATATTTGTCAGTAATATTTTTGAGTAAGACTGTGTATGAAGTATCTTCTTCTACCTGGCGTTAATCCCGGCTATTGCCAGGGTCCGCCTTCCTACTTAGCCCTCCACTTTGCCCAATCTTGAACATCCTTCTCAGTTAGGCCATTGGCTCTCATGTCGGACTTAACGACGTCCAACCAGCGCTTGCGAGGGCGACCACGGGACTTAGCCCCAAGAACAGCCATATTCATGCATCCCCGACCAACGTACTCCATAGGGCGGCGCATGATGTGGCCATACCATCGCAGACGACACTCTTGCAGTTTTTCCCCCACGTCACGGACACCAAGACTACCTCTGATGAAAGAGTTACGTATGCGATCGGATCGCGTTACGCCACTCATCCACCTCAGCATCTTCATCTCCGTGACGCAAAGCTCCTGGGTGTGTCTGCTTAGTGCTGGCCAACATTCACCGCCGTACAGTAGGACAGGCCGTATGATGCATTTATATATCTGCCCCTTGAGCTTCGGAGGCATTTTGCGGTCGCATACAACGCCCGTTACCTCGCGCCACTTCGCCCAAGCCGCGCCTATACGTGCGTGGACATCGTCGTCCACGTTGCCAGACTCGTGCAGCACGGATCCAAGGTACCTGAACGTATCGGACTTTCTGATCAGGTCCGAACCTATTCGGATGAACCTATTTGAATCCGTGCCGCCACAGGACATGTACTCAGTCTTCGCCACATTTAGTCTCAGACCACCGTTTTCAAGCGTGTCCTTCCAAATATTGACTTTGCGCTCAAGATGGGCTTTGTTCTGATTAACGAGGGCGATGTCATCGGCATACATCATTAGCCATGGGGGCTTATCTTGGATGTTTGCCGTAACTACATCGAGCACTACGTTAAACAAGAACGGGCTAAGAGCCGAGCCTTGGTGAACGCCAACAGATATTGGGAAGCCATTCGATTCGCCAACAGCGGTCTGGACAGAGGACACGGAATCGCGGTACATGTCTCTGATAATGTCAATATAGGCCTCGGGAACGCCTTTGAAGCGCAGTGCCCACCAGATGGACTGCCGAGGTATACAGTCGAAGGCCTTCTGCAGGTCTAAAAAGGCCATATGCAAAGCTCTCCTTCTCTCTCTGTAAGCCTCAGCCAGATTCCGTAAGGCGAACACTGCGTCCATGGTGCTGTTACCCGCCCGGAAGCCATATTGACACTCAGAGACAGTACACTCGCTACGAAGCCGTGTGTCAATGATGCGCTCGAAGAGCTTCATGGTGTGGCACATGATCTTGATACCGCGGTAGCTACTACAATCCTGTACGCTACCTTTGCCTTTGTAAACAGGAATAATCAGGCTAAATCGCCACTGGTTCGGCATTTCCTTGGTGATCAGGATGCGGTTAAAAAGATCCGTCAGAAGGTCCACGCCATGTGAGCCCATCGCCTTCCACACTTCAATTGGCACATTGTCAGGCCCGACCGCTTTCCGGTTCTTCATGTGGCGAAGAGCAATGCGGGTTTCGTCGGGGGAAATAGGGGAAATACTGTGTATGAAGTATGAACCATCTAATTTCCCTACACCCTATCATACTCGACCTAAGGTCGTATGACCCCTAGCTGAGGCAGAGTCCTCCATCGCAAGCGTTGTTGAGCTTCACGCTTCACTTCACTCCACGTCAATCCGATGCTCGTCGCTTCTGCCAACACGGTGCGCCGCCAGGTTTGTCGGGGACGGCCACGCTTCCTTTTCCCTTGAGGATTCCAATCCATGGCCTGTTTGGGAATGTGTATGGTATTTGGACATTTTATTATTACTATGAATGATTAGAGCAGTAAAGTCAAATAAATATTTTTCACTTTCGACTATAAAATTGAGCTAAGGATGACGAAAATATAAATATAAAAACATGCGTGGCAGCCTTTGGGGTCTGCCGATAGAAGTGATAACTAAGTAACTTGTGAATTGTATCGAGCTCATAAAAAAAAACCGAAAGCATTCGGTGATAACGACGCGAGTTCCATGATTTTGGTTCACCGAAAAAGTGCTCAACGGCGCCTAAAGAAGTTTTCACTTCAAAAAAACTATTTTTTATAACGTGCAGGAAACAGTGAACCTTAGGGTGATCCAAAATTATCTTATATTCCTGACTAAACAAATTTAACAATATCAAAAGTTAAAACAATTATTTGTGCTTTTCCCAAAATACATTCCAACAAAGAAAAAACACGATTTCTCGCCAATATCTTTGAAAAAAACCTACTAACATCGTATGGCACATTTCAATGTCGCCTAAAGACTTGTAACCGACATAAGCACATTTCAAGACGCAAATCGAACGGTTTCACCTCTACTCACGCGGATTGGTGTCACACAAATATACGCCTATAAAGCGAAAAAGGCTTACCGAGAAATGTTTTCAAACACGCCAACAGGAATTTAGAAAGAAATACGCCAAGTATGGTAACAGTTATTTATAATACAAAGCCAGTTTTATGCGCGATTAAGAGAAAGTACGACCTCAGTATGCCTCTTTGAAAAAACAAGTCACAATTGAAAATGTTGTGGAACAATTTCTAAACGAAACGCTATTTTTCGACTTTTGTGTTTAGCTGTGTGTTTTCTGCAAACACTCCTTCAGCATTGAGGTTAATAATAATTTATCTTCAGCCAGTGTGACAACATAGCCGTCGAAACCTAATATTTTGTTATCATCGGCAAAAGGTGGCAGGAACGTCTCCAAAATAGCAAAGTAAATATTGGCAGCCAGCTAACAAACAAAAACACATCAACACAGTCGTCCAATGACAAGGAATTTTTTGTGGCAATAGTTACAATTTATTGAGTTTCAAAGGATTGCCGCGGCAGCACAATTCTCGTTACGAATGTACAAAGAGACGCCTGGGGCTTACGTTTTGATTGCGCGACAGAAAATATACACACCTTATACAAATATGTGGTAGGACAGATTTCATGATTTTTGCGACAATTTCTTACACAATGGAAGTTAGGTAAAGAGAAGAAAGGAAAGTGATTTATTTATTCAATTCTTAAATTTATTATTAAGCATTTTTTTACCTTTTAAATGGCTATGGCAATATTTGCATATAATACAAATATGCCTAAGCTTTTCAGGTACTGGATTTCCCTACAGTTTCGTAGGCGACGTTCATAAGTAAGTATAATCAAACTATTGACGAGGTATTTCCACGGATAGATCAGCAATAACAAATGAAAATGCTGCCCAAAACGCGGCACAGTCTACTACATCTTTCATATTCTGAACATTCATTGTATCTCCTTCACTGTGATGGTACCAAAAGTACCGTTCATTTTCATTCAACAGTGATGCTCCGGGTACTCCCTTTTCCACAAATATAACTATATCAGATCCAGGGTAGTCACTGTGTGTAATTTTGTTGATTGGTGTAAATTGTTTCAGCACTTCTTTTACGATACACCTTGCTTTAAGGGACCCAGCCACTTCTAACCCTAAGGGTTTAAATGTTCCTTCATCAGATTCCATTATAAAATTAATGTTATCAAGTTCATTCATATGCTTTTTCAGATATGCTTGAGCTCCAATCAAGCCAGGCTCTTCGGCCGTCCATAAAATAGCACGGATAGTTCTTTTAGGTTTCAGTTTAAGTATGTTCAATACAACAGGAACAAACCAGCTTATCATCATGCCACCGCCGTCATCCATTGCGCCTTGTCCTACATCCCAACTGTCTATATGACCTGATACGATGACTTGTTTTTCAGGATATAATCTACCTTTAAGGTCTATTAAAGTGTTCCGGGATTTCTTTGTATCAGATGTATACGACATGTTTATGTGTAAGACGATTTTTTCTCCACTATCTTGTAGTCTTCTCAATAAGTCTGCATCTTCTAGAGTAATTGCAGCTGTCGGTATTTTTGGAACATTGTCTTCATAAGACTGAGCTCCCGTGTGAGGGGAATATATTGAAAATGGAGTTATGCTGCGAACTAGAGTTGCTACAGCACCTTTTTTAGCAGCTTTTGATGCCCCTTGACTTCTATAGACAACAGTTTTGCCATAACTTACATAATGCGCGTCGAATACTACAATTTTTCCTTCAATCGATTGCTTATCCATTTTCTCAAGATCATCGAAACTACTTATTACTATTGCTTCCGCGGTGATACCTTCTGGTGGTGTACTTACACTAGAACCAAGTCCAAGTAATGCAATATTTTTGGCATGAGGTTGTAACATTTTGGCAGATTCATGTACTCGTACCCAGTGCGGCACCTGAAAATAGTCACAAGAATATATTATTGGCTTGGTAAGTAAGAGCAGAAATATAAGTTTTTGGCCAAACATTTAAAATTGGTATTAGTTATTGATACTGTTTTGTAGCGGCACGTATAGCAATTTCCTGGTACGTGTCCAATTTCAGCTTAATCTTAATACGGCATTGAGGACAGAACATGAATATTTAAATACACAGATATTTTAAGATGGGTGATTATTTAATATACAATATTCTTTTACTATAACAAGTTTGGCAGGTTCATATAACCAAAAATTAAATAATAATTTGAAGTATTGAGTCTATCAGCACATGTATAGTTATCAAATAAAAATGATTGGTCAATATTTACCTCTAATTCTTCAGTGGTTACATCATTAAGGCTGTTATGTTTGGTTAAATTTATCATATAATCTATGGAATTTTCTAAAATTTCAGTGCCTGATGGACGAGCACCAAATTTGTCTATGAATCGTTCGTATCTGAAAATAAAAATTATATCAATATTGTATATCCATTCTGTTGAATAGCAAGCTGCATTTTTTAACAAAATAGTTGTAAAATCTAATGCATGTATGGAGTAATTGATTCATTCAAAAAATATTGTAAACGTTTACAAACAATGCGTTTGACCACTATCTCACCTGATGGTAAGCGATGATGTGGTCGAAGATGGAGCACGCTTGCCTAGAAGTAACCTATTCACTCTTGACTTAAAGACTCCCAGGTTTTAGTTATCAGGAAACACAAACTCCGGCAGGGAATTCCACTCCTTAGCTGTACGCATTATGAATGTGTTCCCAAAACGTTGTTTGCGTGTGGGTGGGATGTCCATTACATCCAAAACAAGGACATACCTCTAATGTACCCGCGTGCCAAGTTACATTTAAATCTCTTCAGCCATTTTAAGACCTGAAGAGGTAACAACCAAACAAACTCAGTTCCATGAATGCGGAACTGAGTTGGTTAAAATAAGTTAAAATTTTAGTAAAACAATAATATTCACTCACTCTTGATACATGTTCAGTCCAAAATTCGTTCTAACTTCGTCCATGATTCGCTTCGTTACATTCTCATACGATGCTATTTCTTTCACTAAATCTGCATCCAGTACACACTCATCATCCCATCGATTAATAACAACACTTCCATCTACTGCGACGTTAATAATTATTGCACTTGAAATAATAAATATTTTTAATAAGGTCTCCATAATAGTGAACTGGGCCACAGTCGGCTCAGTACTAACGAGGAAGTACGAGTAGTTATCGCCGCCGGTTGAACTTTTGATGTCAACATTAATTTGTTGTGTGAATAGGTTGATAGATAATAATAAATTGTTGTACTGTTATTATTTATTTGACGACTCGTTGTTAATCCTCTGGTGAATGCCTCAGTGAATAGTTTGATGATAATGCTTAGTGATAATGAGGCGTAATGTTTTTTTTTCAAACTCTACTTTTTGAAGGACAATTACTATGTACTCCGTAAACAATGAGTGTTTTATTTATAAATTCTTTATAAATTCAAAACGCTCTTTCTCAATATAAGTTTATTATAATTTGACTTAGTTGAATGTTTAAAATAGACATAGTATAACTTATTTAAAACTAGTTAGTTAGTTAGTTGTAGTTTATTTTTTTATTATTATTATTAAGGTCCTTATTCGCATCTTAACAGTCCTCCTCCGTTTTTCATCGGTTTGCTCATTATTGAGAGTGGTTTTTCCTTTGCAACGACCGGTGACATAGGTGCGGGTCGACATTCTATATTATTCTGATATGAGATCTAAATATCTGCCAAATGATTTTCATAAGAATGTTGTGAAGAGATATTTAGATCCTACTAATATTATAAATAGGATAAAAGTATGTACAGTCAACAAAGCTATTGGGTATGCAGGCAGCTAACTTCCAACTACTTTTAAACAATGTTGTGAGTGTGCTGAGCAGACTATTATTGTACAACACACTCGTAAGTATACACTTTAGAAATAGACATTGCCAGTGCTTTGGAAAAAATAATATTTTTGCCTGTATACCAAATAGCTTTGTTGAGGAGCTCGTGGCTAAATAATAACAGCCGTACGGGTCGATCTTGAAGGTTAAGCAACGCTTGCCAAGGTTGGTCTGTGGATGGGTGACCATCTTAACATAACGAGTTTCCTCCGTGCCTCGGAAAGCACGTTAAGCCGTTGGTCCCGGCTGTCATTTGTAGATCTTTGTCAGTCGTTACGGATTGTCAGAAGCCAGTAAATCTGACTCCAGTCTTGCCAAGATGTACCGTGTTACCCAGTTAATGGGTTGTGGAGGTCTGGTAGTCAGCCGCTCCACGTAAAACACTGGTATTCAGCTAAATCCGGTTTGACTGAAAGCCGACCCCAATATAGCTGGGAAAAGGCTAGGCAGATGATGACCAAATAGCTTTGTTGTCTGTACATTTGGTTAATCAAACACGCCTCAACAGCTGAACAGGTTTGGCTGACACTTGACAGATGGGTTTTTTATTTTTTTGTTTTTTATTTGAATTTAAATTACTTTTTATCGCGGTAGTAAGTTTTCCAGGGACAATTTTGGACTGTCAATGGGGTAAGAATAAATCAAAGGATAAAGCTGGTTTGGAATAGTTACTTATAAAATAGAAATAATAATGATATACAAATATGCTAAACCAACTTTTTACGACATCTGAGCTATAGAATAAGTTATGATCAAAGTAAAACTTGCGCAAACCACATTTAACGCATCATTATTTTACTAACACGAGGTTAAATATCAAATATTTCATACACAATAGCCCCGGGTTTGAACTAACTCGGAGTTAATACATAATTCTGGTTTATTGGCATTCTTCTCATACAATAACTGGTTGAACCAAAGGTTTAGAAACTGCATAAATGCACGAACTTCATCAATGCACTTAAAAGCACCTAAAAATTAAGCTCACTTCGTTAAACACACAAACAGTATTAATTATTCAGAATCGAGTGAGTAACTGAGTACATCATGAAATTGAATTATATTCAATTTACTCAAACTTAGGAGCTTCAGTGGGTTATAACTCAATTTCTCGTACACGGGTAAGATCGTTAATAAGTAGGCAGGTGTATGGGAATATTTAGTTCGTATGGTCTCATTTGTAGGCGGCATATCAAATAGTTTTCGGTTTGCTGCAGACTGTGTCTGATCTTGTTTTTAACCGACTTCTTTAAAAAGGAGGAGGTTCTATGTTTGGCTGTAGGTATGTATCTTTTTTTTTATGTATGTTCACCGATTTCTCCGCCAATTCTGGACCGATTTTTTTTCATTCGAAAGCCAATACTCCTGAGGTGGTTCCATTGTCACCAAGTCAGAATCTGATGATGAGATCCCATGAAAATCGAAGGAAACCCTCAAATTTTATTAGCACATACACTGTTTTTCATAAACTTTCTAACGCAATTCAGATATTTGTGCCTGGTAATCATCATCCCATTTTGCAGAGCCGATGATGGAAGGTATAAGTCAGGATCTGATGATGGGATCCCATGAAAAATGATTGTTCAGCGATGTTTTCGCCAATTGTTTACTGATTTGGATAATTAATTTTTTGTTTGGAAGAGTATTTTTTCGGACTGGTCCCATTTAAATTTGATGAAGATCTGATGAAGAACTTCGGAGGTACGCAACGGAACTTTTCAATAAATGATAGCAAATGGATCGGGATTTCTGTAATCGCATGTCTGTTGATTGTTTACACCAGTTCATAACATAATATCTCACCGACACGATGTGCTTGTACCACTAAAAAGTGAAAAATAAAAAACTTTTTAACAAAAAAATAAAACCGACTTCTATTAAAAATAACTTTAATTTCGGAAGTCGGTGTTCAAAAACGAAATAACCAAAAACACCGACTTCCGAAATTAAAGTTATTTTTTTACTTTGTAGATGTTTTTGGAAGTCGGTTTTATTTTTTTGTTAAAAAGTTTTTTTTTCATCTACGATTCAATTTTTTTTAACATGTTTTTCTAACACTATATAATTCTTATACATTTTCCTGTAAATTTGTAGGTAAAGACGTTTTTTTCAAAATTTTAGGCTCAGTAATTTCGGAGATACGGGAGAGAGAATGGTCATTTTCGTCTAATTTTTTGAATAACTTAAAAATAATTTATTTTAAAATTATGAAAATAATATAATTAAAATCCTCACAGTGAGCCCTTTCATTCGAAAAACTTCTAGTTTGACTCCCAAAAGTGACCCTCATACTAAAAATTTTATAATTTACGTAACGCTTCCGTGTTTGGGTTACAAAAGTCCATATGTGTACCTAATTTCAACAGAATCGGTCCAGTGGATCCGGAGAAAACTGGCTGCGACAGACGGACTGACAGATAGACGTCTGCCTGTCTGTCTGAAAGGAACCCTAAAAACAACGCATCAAAATCAAATTAATGTTAGTCACTTTTTGACATTTTGTATCGGTTATTTGTACCTGTAATGGCCGCTTTTTAAAGTTTTTATTAGACGTTTATCTGTCCGTTAACGCAATTTGTCATAACGCCATTAAGTTGGTTAGTGGAAATCGGGAATAGTTATGTTGTTTTAAAATCCAAACAACTTTTATCTCTGGTATTAGAAGTGTATTTCTTTTATTTTATTACCAGAACTTCATTTTAATACCTTTTTTGCCATTGATACGCACGCGTTTCACTACTATCTCGCCTTATCGTTATCGATGATGTGGTCAAAGATGGAGCAAGCTTGCCTAGAAGTAACCTATTCACGCTTAACTTAAAAAATCCCAGGTGGTTGCTAGCTAGTTTATAAACAAGACTTAGGTACTATTAATTCTACTTTAAAATGTGTGCTCGTGCTTCCTCGCCGGTCCTCGCCCTGCATTGTGAAAGTTACAGGCTGGTGTTATTGATTAAGTTAATGCATTAAACTTTCTTAAATTATAAACATGGATTCCTGTTCAGTGCTCCCGTAGATTTAACCGGTTTCTTTGCAAAAGTGCAGAAATGAGTACTCTCGTGTACTCATCAGTTAGCTCGCGAGCACTCAAGTCTGAACGGAGAGAGTTCATACTGCACTAACTTTCTTGGTATTTTCTGCGGTTTGAGGTAGTACCCTCTTTATGTTCCCTGTGTGCGATGTTTGAACAATCGTTAAGGAAATTCTTAATGTGAATTAAGAATCATGTATGTTTTCTGAATGAATTAAAGCTTTTTGTTAACAGTATTTGGAATTATTTGAACCAGTTTCTTAGTTTTCAAAACTCCCCTTACAAATATCTGTCTAAGTCTAGATTTTTTAATTCATAAGTTTTTTTATGAAACGTTTCACAAAGCATTTTTATATCTATGAATTACAAAGTAATCGTAATTTTGCAAGTTGGAGAGATAAATGCTAGTTTTTACCTTTAACAAATAGTCAAAAGTTTAGTGGAAAAGTCATTTGTGTAATATTTAATTTAAATAAAAAGAACATTGATCGTACACCATCTGATAGGTCCTTCGTTTGGGTTACTATTTTAAGCAGTAATTCCAAAATATTATACCTCGACCCCTATGACTCTTCACCAGTCATTCTCAAACCTGAACCCTAGGGGGAACCCTTGGGGTGTCGTCTAAAGGTCTACACGTGGTCCTTTCGGCGTCGACGAGATACCCATACCCTATCTTTTCTCTCTAGATATTGATCTCTCAATATCTTCGTTAACGCTTAGAATACCTCATTCCAAGGGGTAAACTGTCGCACTGCCACTTTTCTTCTCCTTTGCATTCCGCGTCACACTTCCAGCCGCTATGATGGCTCCTTCTCAGTTATTGTAGTGCATCTCTGGAACTCTCTTCCACACTCTCATCGCGACAGCCCTTCTCTTGATACACTGGATCCTACCCTTTATGATGAACTCTCTCTTTGACTCAAAGGCTTACTGGGAGAAAGCTCAACTTTAAGTTAAGCTCGCCTTTATACATGCACTTTATTATGACTGTATCAGATAATTTGTTTTGGTGTATAATAAAGAATCTTTACTTAATATTTAAAGTCTAGAGCCTGAAAAAGGGCATAGGCTACTTTTTAGCCCGGGAGTATGTTCTCTAGGGACCACGCGGGCAAACCCACTGGCAGAAGTAAAAAAGTATGCTGTAACTTTCTGCCTCCCATAAAACGATAAAGATAAAAACATCTTCTGCAATAACAAAAGCTAACATACTCTTTATAAGCTGAGACTAAAACGATTATTTCCAACAAAAGGAGTGCACCATTTCAGGAAGCTTCCGATGGACTTAAGAAAGAACTTAATGCCCTGTAAAAACTGTTTGCTGGACTCTTAACTCTATGTCAACGGAGCATTGAGATAGTTCCCATGTTGATTTTGTAATTATGATGGAAGGACCTATTGTGGTTGACACGTAGTTTTAGTTATTCACTGGGTAATTAGTTGGAAGGCCGGTTATTATTTACTAATGTTAGGATAGAGCTCATGTTCTTTTTTAAGGACCGAAAGTCATCAAATGACTTGTTCCGCTATGGGCGTAGCGGAAGAGCGTTAGACTCTTACTGACTGAAATCCATCCATGTTCCTCTAAATGCCCTTTGCGTTCAAAGGCCAGGGTGACTCTTTCGAGCAAATTCCGTAAAACTGGCAGGATTCTGCAACCCTAGCAGGATTCTGCAACCCTGGCAGGATTCTACAACCTGGCAGGATTTTGCAACCCTGGCAGGATAAAAAGTATCCTATATCCTAATACAGGTAACCAGAGCATGAGCGATCAATCCAGTTTCATTTTAAAAGAGAAAATTCAAAGAGTGATAAAGCAACAAACATACAGTTGTACGTATCCTCATCATTTGCTTGCAGACAATTAAATACCTACTTTAGTTAATTTGCTTTCTAACTATTTAAACCGTTCATTAAAAAAATAAGACTATTCAACTACCTACCTATATTTTACGAACATCTGCTACCCTCAAAGTAGGCATAACACAAAAACCTAAAATTACTTGAATATCAGCTTGAGAAGCAAAAATACGTAAAAAATGTACTGTCGTCGACGTGCCAGTACTAAATCAAGTCAATGAATATTAAAGGAATGCTCTACTATCTTACTAAATGATAAACGAGAAGTTCTTTTTTTATAAGAAACGTGACTTTGTAAAGATTTGTGGTAAATTTTTTCACATTATTATCCATGAAAACCAAAATTCACGGTTGAAATGTTGTCATATTTGCTTTTGCAGAACACGAAAATTCTTCTTAATTATTTATTTTTGTTTTTGTTATGACCTTCTTTGTTCAAATACGTATTTATGGTAGGTGCCAAATAAATGAGAAATAAAATAACAGTGATTGGCTTTCTTAATAAAGACACAAAGCTGACCTAAATCGACTGCTATCATGATCCTTTGCGTTCTCTGGTTATGAAAAACGGTTCATAATTTATTGTTCGGTTATCTACGAAGGGATACTGAGGAAAGCTCAATGGAGGAGCTCGTGGCTAGATAATAACAGCCGCACGGGTCGATCTTCAAGGTTAAGCAACGCTTGCCAAGGTTGGTCTGTGGATTCATCTTAACATACCGAGTTTCCTCCGTGCCTCGGAAAGCACGTTAAGCCGTTGTCCCAGCTGTCATTTGTAGATCTTTGGCATTCGTTACGGATAGTCAGAAGCCAGTTAATCTGACTCCAGTCTTGCCATGAAGTACCGTGTTACCCAGTTACTGGGTTGTGGAGGTCTGGTAGGCAGCCGCTCCGCGTAAAATACTGGTATTCAGCTAAATCCGGTTTGATTGGAAGCCGACTCCAATATAGTTGGGAAAAGGCTAGGCATATGATGATGACTAAGGAAAGCTCAATGTACTTTATTGCAAGTTAATCTGGCACCCACCACGCTCATCTAAATAAATGTAAAACATTGTTATCTCAGATTTTTTTAACATGGATAGGCGATAGCCACGTGATAACTTGAACACTTCATTGTTTCCCATCACATGAGATACAATGAAGTGGTCAACTATTAAGCATGCTTGCGTAGAAGTAACCTTTATTACACTAGCTAGAGACAAATTGGTCCCACGTACGCAACGTATGCAACGCATGAAAAAACTACGCAGTAGAAACACAGTTATCGTATGCAATGCAACGTACGATACGATACAAAAGCGTTGCATACGTTGCGTACGTAAAACCAGTGTTTTTCTCACTTCAAAGATTCGCACGGGATTCCTGCATGTAATTCTACAATGGTACTAAACTGTGCGTAGGAAGTATTCCCTAAAATTATGTGGGATGCCCACCACGCTACTTATTACTAAAAGCGATTTCATATTCTATGTTATATGTTACGCTAAAGATTCGAAGAATCGAGGCAGTCTACTTACCGAAAATCTTAAATTAAACACACGTTAAGAAGTTTAGATAATTTTCCAAACTTCTAACTCACATAAACAGATACATTAGGCTGAAAACTTCACAAAAGAGGATCAACATTAATATGAAAGTTATCAAACTTGACTTAAGTTTATTTTGCGATAAATACAAGCCTACGCAAGTACAGAGAGATACGTGTAACACATAATAAGTACGAAAGTATTATACATATTATCATGAAGTTTCTTGAAAGTCTCACACGTTAATTGTAAAAACATGTAATAATCCATTAGATAAGTATGGGTAATATTAGGCTGCCTACACATACAAATGATTTAGCGTAACGAAAAATAACAAAACAAACATAAAAATACTGTCGCAAGGCTGTCGTATTGTTGCAAATAAAAACTTTTTTACAAAAAGTATGTAGTGTAGTATAGTGTACTGTATCAATTTTGTAAAAAAAAAGTATTCTTACTTTAGTGCTGAAATTACTATGGTAATTTAAGGTACCTTTAGGATTTTACCCATAGTGAGGTAATCTACACATTCGCACTTAGGAGTTCCATTCAGCGCCTTTGCAAACCAAGTTCAGTCTAAATTTGAGTTTTTGCTTTCGGATTGATAAACTAACAATATCTCAATCTCTATACATTTCCTATCAACATTTGAATTATGAGAATTTGAGGAGGACACTAGTGTATCATCGAAGTAATAGTCCATATTTATCATCTTAATTGCTTATCTCCGAAGTAGTTACAATACAACAATTGCATACAATTTTAAGACCAGGTCTTAAAATTGTATGCAAATAGATAGGGAAAAAAATAAAAAAGTATGCATACTTTTGTTTCTCCTAATTATATTTTCGCATAATATTATTTACGCATAACAGCTTACGCATATTTTTTAAGCATAATTTCTCTAATCATAATAATGATTAGGCATAACATTCTAAAAAATAAATTTACTAACGCATAATGATATTAAAACATATTTTTTATAGACATAACAAATAAGCATAATTAACTAACTCCTAAAATGTTAAATACTAATACACATTTTTATACAAAATGGTTGTAATGAAATTTGTAGGCACTTAACATTGTAGGCAAAACAAATTATTTTATTTTTTAACAAACATACACCATGCATGCAGTAACCATGAGGCATGCTAACATGTAAACAAGTATACAACATGCATGCAGCATGCGTGCAGAATGCAACGTGCAGCAGGCATAGTTTCTATCACTCAACCAACAAGCATGCACCATGCATATAGCAAGCAAACATGTTAACAAGCACACACATAGCATACACAAGCATGCAAGCAAGCGTACAGCAAGCATGCAGCGAGCATGCAGAATGCAAGCATCGAGCATGCAGTAAGCAGGCAGCATGCGTGCTGCATGCTCGCGGGCCGCCTTGCACCTCCGTGCCTACGCGGGCTTAAATTACATTCTAGGGGTAGGGCAGACAAGACTACGTGGAGTCAGTTTTGCAGCGATTCGTTTTTGTCACTAACTTTTATAGCACAACATAAATTATGTTGTGCTATTATTGAATTTTGAAGACAATACTTTAATTTTAATTCAAGAAAAATGGAATTGTATTCCTATATGCTATTATGCTAATAGTCGCTATGCCTAGTTATATTATGCGAATTAAATTTATGCCAAAACAAATTAGCCTTCAAGATAAATATGCCAACATAAACGGTATGCGAAAAGAAAAAGAATATTATGCAAAAAGAATATCCCCTCCGAAGTTCTTCCTGCAATTTTTACGTAATTTAAATTAAATATACTTACGTAGTTTGAAAGAAGTTTATCCATAGTTACAGGTATGCCCAAACAACATAAAAATAATATTTATATAATTTGAAAATGGGCGAGTTTAAGACCACCCGTTTTAAAGTCGGTTAAATATTTAAATTAACGTTTTTATTTAAAGTTTTCTTCATATTTCGTAAGTTGATCATGTTCCCAAGTACATCTCCTTTCATTCTCTGAAATATTACCACTGAAATAATTCAGTATTCCCGTTCATGTTAAGGGGGTAATCTATGTTCGGTACACCACTGTGCTCCGATTACCAAACTGAGTGGATTTGTTCCCAAACAAAAACTTTGAGCTCCATTTCGGTAGGTTTAGGCGATCAATCTCAGAAGTTTGTTCCCGTTCCGAAGTTGGATGATAGAAAGGTGTATTTGTTGATAAGGTCGGGTGTCAATAGTGGGTTTTGTTTTGGAAACAGGAGATGGTTGGATGGCTTAGCCCTTAGTTATTGATTAAAGTTTGGTCTTGTTTGATAAATAATACTCGTAACATTCGAACTGGTCGATCTTCAACGCTTACCGAGGTCGTTGTGGAATTTGTTCGAAATAGTCACCGCGAACCTCCACTCCGAACTCCGAACAACCACCCTGGAACAAAAAAGGGCATTAGGAAGATCACGGGTGGGTTTTAGTCAGTAAGTGTCTGACACTCCCTTCTGCTCCATCCAGAGCAGGAGGAGTCATTAGATGATTTCCCATCCTTAAAAAAAATACCGAGGTTAATCCGATATTGGGTGACTAACTTAACATAGAATGCACGAATCTATTATTAATCTGTTGGTCCCGGCTGTCATCTTTGACAGTTATTACGGGTAGTCAGAATCCGGGAACAACACTACAATATGCCATACCTAGCTATTACTAGAAAAAGAACAGGCTCCTTCTGGGTAAGCTCGCTCCATCGTAGACTTTGCCGTTATCATCTCTGACCTGGACTAGAGTCAATAGCAAACCAATCGCAAATAAAAAGTAGCTCACAATTTAGGACCAATTGGTATATATTCCGTGGTGCTTGGCCACTGGGCTTAACCCAGTTGTATATGTCCTTTGGTGCTTATTAGCCTAGCTCTATTCTGCTTTCTTCTTCATAGTAGTTTTTTTTTGTTTTGCTTTACTTTTCTGATCTTTTATTTCTTTGCGGGATCCAAGACAATTGTATCATTTCTCTGGGACTCGCTTTATTGACTCGCCGTTTTTCTGGTGGTCGCCACTGTGGATTCGTTCTTTCAGGAGTTGCAGTGGTTGGGATAATGTAGCGAGCTTGTTCCGAAAAAAAACAACACCAACGAATGTTACTCGTAAGGCGAGTATAGATTACAACGTTTACTTGTAACAGAACAACAAGCCGCTCTATGATATGTTCTAGTGTATCATCCTTTTACGAACTGAACGTCGAGCACGCTCGCCTCTTTGTTACAAACCAACGAGCATATTGGTGTGACATTTCGTCGAGTGTATTGGTGTAACATTTCGTCGAGCCACGAGTGCGGGCGATGCTTCTAATATAATTCATCAAGATAAACGCACCACACGCAAATTGTAGGTCCGACATTTCAAAAAAGAATGAACGCAAGGTACAACGAAATGTTGGTAAATGCACACTCGCTGTGAGTATTTACCCGTAACATAACGCCGAGCATTCGCAGGAACGTTACATTACATGGAAATGCTTTGAAAACTAAGCTTTTGCCTGTATTGTACCATTCGTAAGAACGTTACATTACACAGAAATGCTCCAGAAAATCTATACTCACTCAGTCTATACTCACCTTAACACCAAAAGGCATCTGGGTTGCCCAGTTACCTACAGATTGATTGATATTGTTTGTTGTCAAGCTCACAATCTTGGCTGTTGTGTGACCATTACAAGATGATTAAATAAAATAATAATAAAATTACTTTATTGATACATAAAAACCTTTGTTACATTTCCTCAGATGGTTAAAAGTTAAGTTAATATCTAGTCTTAGATCTAGGAGGGTATGAAATAGGTCAGATTTACAAAACAGTTGATAAAGGTGACATACATTTATGGATAACCCTGCCTCCTAAACTAGGTATAACCTGTGACTTAGGAGTCAGTGTTCTGCTTATTACTAGTGCACAATAATAATATGAGTTGTTTCAGAGGTTACCTATTTCTTTTGTTTGTGGGTACGTGAGTATGTGCGTTTGTGGGTGCGTGCGTGGGTGTATATGTGTGTGTGTGGGTGTGTGTGTATGTGTGTGTGTGTGTGTGTGTGTGTGTGTGTGTGTGTGTGTGTGTGTGTGTGTGTGTGTGTGTGGGTGTGTGTGTAGGCGTTTGTGTGAGTATATATGTGTGTCATATTTTTGCTTGTAAAAGGGTGTGCATGAGCTCTTGTAGGCTTAAGTTTGACGGGTCAATAGGTTTTCCGTATTAAGATAGTCTTGTTCCAGCAGCCATTGGGTGAGTTTACATTTAACTTCGTGCTTATTAAGTTTGTCTAGTTTTAGGTTTTGGTTTACTCTTCTGTATATTATGGAACCAATTACATAGAGTTGATGGCGGGCAAAAGCAGTCTTATGAGATATGGTTGGGCACGCAGTTTTAGTTTTACGTTGGGAAGGATCCGGTGGAGGAATCTGTCTATGCATTATGAGGGTGGCTTTGAGCACAAAGAGCTGCCGCACGGTGAGTACTTTACACTCCATATACAGATCCCTAGTAGGGAATCTAATTCGTTTACGAAGCATCACCTTGAGTACAGCTCTTTGTGCTCGTTCTAGCCTTAATAATCTAGTTTTGGCAGTCGCTCCCCAAACCGAGATGCAATAATTGATGACGGACTGGCAAAGGGCGAGATAAACCATTTTGATGGTCTTGGCGTCTGCGCATTGTCGTAACGACTTAAAAATATATATAAGTTTCCTGACCTTGGAAGTTAGGTGGTCAACATGAGAGTACCACTTCAATCCATCATCAATTATTATACCCAGATATTTAGTTTGGTTAACGTGGGACAGTGTTGTACATGAGCAGGAAGTTTCATTTTGGCATGTCATTGTATGTGCACTAATAGCAAAGTTCGGTGGTGCTTTGGATTGGTGACTTATAGAAAATGGTATAAAGTTAGTTTTGTCCAGGTTTAGCGAAAGTAGGTTGTTTTGGAGCCACTTCATTACCATTTGCAGTGAATGTTCTGCATTGCTTTTCACTTCCGCCCATGTATTTCCATATACTACAATGGCAGTATCGTCAGCGTATGTATAGATTTTTGAGTTGGGGAGAGGCAGCATGCACAGGTCATTGATATAAATTAGAAATAAAGTTGGGCCAAGCACGCTGCCTTGTGGAACTCCATATGTGACTACAACTTCACTGCTAACGAATGAGCCGATTTTAACAGTTAGTTTCCTATTTTCAAGGTAACTCTTAAAAAGATCGAAGGTTGCACCTCGTATGCCTATGGCCATCAATTTACCTAGTAGAGCAGGGACAGAGACTGTGTCGAAGGCTTTCCGCAGGTCCAGAAATATAGACAGACATTTACGGCCATCATCTAATTTCCTTGCAACGAGTTCAGTGAAGTCGACAATTGCATCTTCTGTTGAAAGGCCTTTTCTGAAGCCATACTGGTTAGATGCAATAACTTGATGTTTATTGAGGAAGTTAAGTAGGCGACTATTCACTAGCTTTTCCATAACCTTAGACATTGCGGAAAGAATCGAAATTGGTCTATAATTGTTCACACTGTCTCTATCCCCACCCTTATGTATCGGGTGGATCAATGCTTTTTTGAACGCTTCTGGAAAGATACCTTTAGCAATCGATATGTTGATTATGTGTGTTATCAATGGTATGAGAGAGTTCCGACCTAATTTAAGAAGCATAGAAGATATTCCATCCCAGCCAGTTGCGCTATCATGTCTTAAGTTTAGAATGGTAGATTCAACTTCAGCATTGTCAACTTCGAGCAGCACAAAGGAATTAGGTGATTGAGCACGCGGACTATTAGGCGATTGTGAAGTTGCTGGGATTTTTGACGCTAAGTCTATACCAGTGTTGGCGAATGACTTACAGACGCGATTGACCGCCATATACGGATCTGCACAAGTTCTCAGTAACTCCAGAGGAGGCTCGCACATTTTTTTAGTATTAGTTATCTCTTTTATTTTGTTCCATAGTGCTTTTGGATTATGTTTTGCCATTTCTAGCTCTAACTTTTCATGAGCTTTCTTAAGTTTTTTTAAAAGATTGTTACAAAAGTTCCGGTATCTTTTGTATGTCATTTGTGTAACATTATTATCGGGGGAATTTTGAGCCTTTTTATGTAGTCTGTCGCGATTTCGTATGCATCTTAATAATCCCGGGGTAATCCAAGGCTTTAAGTTTCTATCTTTTTTCGGGACATTTATTAATTTTGTATTATTTTTAACTATGGATTGTATTGTATTTATTAAATTATAAGCAGCTATGTTTGGATCATCTGTGCTAGTTACATGGGAGAAGTCATGACATTCTAGATCCTTAATAACATTGGAGTAATCAATTTTTGGTGTTTTATAGGCAGGAGTATTTTGTTTCAGTGACCCTGAACTATCAATTTCTACAAGCAGAGGTAGATGGTCGGTGATGTGCGATTCCAGGACTAGTATTTTTGTGGTTTTATCAGTTTTAAGAATCACGTGATCTATACAATTATTGATTCTTGTTGGGATATAATGACCAGGTAATAGACCATGAGTGGCGTTTAGGGTTAAATAGTTAGCACTTCGTTCGTCAACATTGTGAGGTTTGATGTCGATGTTGGTGTCACCAATTAGATAAATATTCTTCAAGTTACTAACGGATAAAAGAATACTATCCAAACTGTCCAGAAAGCAGTCAAATTGCAAGTTGGTGTTGTATGATGGTGATCGATATAGGGCAATGATTGCAAATTCATTATTAATGTTGCAAATGAGGCAGTTTCCATTATCGAAAGCAGGTTCACGAACCTTGCATTGAATGTGATTTTTTATATATAATACTACCCCTTCATTTTGATTACGGTTATGTTTTGTAGAATGACAGCAGAATCCGTCTAAAATTGGAAGGTTTGCTGTTCTATTCAACCAGCACTCTGTTAATATAAGAACATCACAATTTACTTTTGTTAGTGATAGTAATGTCAGAAGTTGGTCGAAATTCTTTTTAATACTGCGTATGTTAATGTGAAGTATGGTAATACAATTTTTATTTAGTTTCAGATGTTTAGTACACTCTTCCGGAACACAGGTGTAAGATTCTGCAACAATAATATCGTCCAAGTCCGATATTATAGTGTCAGTTATATTAGCCATTTGTGTAAAGTTTAATATCGGACTTTGACACTATAAATGAGCTAGAGGCACGTGTTAATACAAACAGATTATAGCATACGGGATACAATACCATGAGCTCTATGATAAGATTAAAATGTGTAAGTAGTATACAACCGGTATGTGAGTGGTGTGAAAGTGTGTAAAAGCGGACAGGTGGGCTTGAGTATTTTGTTATTAAGTAAATATTTGTGTGTGATTTTGTGTTATGTAATTGGATAGAGTAACCTAATAAAAATAATATATAAAAGTAAAAGAGTATTAATGGAATCGTGATACCAAAATAAATGATAGCTAGCGGAATGACGTACCACGGAAAATATAACTGATTGACAATACATAGTCATTTCTGTTCTTGCAAATCTTTGAGGGTGGCTTCAGATTTGACAAGTATATGTTGAAGTCCTGACTGTTTTCGCAGAAATACATTTCCGTTCCGAGTCCAGCAGAAATGAAAGCCTTGTTGTCTAGCATATTCCCTTGCCAGATAAAACAATTTCTTTGTAGAATTAGGCAGATGTTCATCTACATATACCGGCTGTTTTTGACCTGATAATCCCAAGAGTTGCGAGTTTAGTTTATTTTCTTTATTTGGTTTGGTATTATTGAAAGTTTTTACACGACTTACGAATTCCGTCTTCATGTGTACACTTGTGAACTCTGCGACTATAGGTCTATTAGTAGTGGAGTTGCCGGAAACGCGGTAGACGTCACGGATACTCGTTTCTGTGATTGGCAGGCCAATTGTATCTCCAATGACTGAGATGATTATGATTTCGTCGTTATTTAAAAAAAAAACGTTCTATTTCCGACGAGTCGATCGTTTGCATCGGCACTAAAAACATGCTCACTTGATTAACAGTCCTTGTCCCGAGATAACAGTGCAAACACCACGTTTGAAGCAATCTGCACAACCAACTCACAGTAGTTTCAACTTAAATTGTGTTAATTAACTTAATTAAAAGACACACTACTTAATCGAGTCGATTAATGTTCACCAGTTTTAATATTGACTCAAGTGAATGTGCCAAATTCTCACTAGGGAATACACTGGCAGGCCTACGAACATCCAAATTAAATGTTTTGACCATTTGTTTACCTATACCACTCTGAAGTTAATTAAAAACAGAACTGAAACTAACCTTAAAGGTATTTTCTCGAAAATTTTACTGAATAAAATTGGTTTTCGAGAATTAATAACCCGGACATTTCCCTCTAGGGTAAAGAATGATATTACTAAAAGCTTGGAACTTACATTAAGGAATTACTGAGGTAGATTTACATTTTCATTACTGGTACAGTTTTTCCGCTCGACAGTGTAGGTAGCGGCTGCGAATGGCAGATGTGCACTTATGAAAATGGTTCTTATAGCAAGGTTTGATAATACGGTTTGTTTTGAGTTTTATACCCAAGGTTTAAAATGTTGATGTTCTTATAAAGGAACTTCACAAGAAAAGGATGACGGGGGCTAGAGTGAGCGAGCGAAGCGCACACCAAGCCCGAACTAAACCTCTTCATATTTGGGTGCCTCAAGCTTCTGAGCTCGCTTTGCTGGCTCTTGAACTAATTTGTTCTAAACTTTGAAAGTAGATAATGGTTTTTGGGTAATTTTGTGAAAATGGTGTTTTTTCTGTTAAAACTAGATTTAACTCAAATTAATTATGTATATTAAGTTTCTATGATTTAAATTACATAGTTTTTTTGTAAACTATGCCGCAAATATAAGGTATGGAAGAAAAAAAAAACTGAACATAATTCTACGCAATAGTGGGCCCTTTAGATTGTTTAAAATTTTATTTATTTGCTGTATATCTACCACAGTGTGTTTCTTTTTAACCCAAAGGTTGACTGGTAGAGAATGCCTTGTTGCATTAAGTCCGCCTATCTACCACTATTGTACATGAAGTTTAAATAAATAAATAAATATGTATAAAGCAGCCCGTGATTATTTCAATTGTTGTATATTATTAGATCGCATTCATGCCTTTGTGCCTTTTCTATCAATTTAATTAAAGAAATCCTTTATATTTGTAGCTTTTCTTTACAATCCAAACAAAGGCACGCCATGATATTAATTTTATTCGCCGCATTAAGACGTCTCAGAGAAATTGATCTCAACGAACAATACATTTTAAATTAATTTAATTAAGAAACTGCAAAAAACGAACAAAAAACGACCTTTTGCATAGAAAGAAACATCTAGCGAATGTCATTTACAATCCGCTCTTAAATAAAAGAGAAGATTAGAACAGCTAAGACGGATTTAGGGAATCAATAACGACTATTATTCTTCTGTACAATGACTTAGGAGTGACCCTTTAGCCCTTTACTCGATATTGAATCTCGCCGAAGCATTTCGGGAATTTTTCGTTATATTTGGGGGAAACATTCAACAAAAGATACGAGGGTTTTCAATGTAAGGGGCTGGTTCAATGTCAATATGTGTGAATTTATGGGACTTCGTATTACTGGAAAAGCCGTGTATTCGCTTTATGTTGGGCGATAAATATCTGAGAGTCGCTGTTTTAGGTGCCGAGAAAAACAATGTTTTTAATGTTTATGGATTGAGAAATACCAAATAATTAGGTTACAGTGAAAAATTCTTTAAAATACCGACAAACCCGAAGGATCGCTAAACTGAAGTGGCAGTGGTCGTATTGCTCGCAGAACGAATAGTCAATGGGGCCAAAGAGTTCTGGATTGGCTGTCCGGAGGACGCAGCGTTGGAAGGCCTTCCACAAGGTGGACCGTTGACCATAAGTGCTATTCTGTAACAACATTTTCGTGTCTCGACAGCGGAATCCGAGGTGAGTATCAATTTTGTATAAACATAAGACCTTTATACCGTGTGTAATAAAGCTCACTTTGTA
Source organism: Lacanobia oleracea (assembly GCA_950371165.1). Lineage (NCBI taxonomy): Eukaryota > Metazoa > Arthropoda > Insecta > Lepidoptera > Noctuidae > Lacanobia > Lacanobia oleracea. The sequence goes on along the minus strand of OX493391.1, from coordinate 19,119,413 downwards.
AGTTTTGTCACTCAGGTGAAGCTCAATATCGAAATAGTTATTTACAGAATAGACTAGCTAGTGAGGGTTGCAGGTAGCCCGTAGATGCGAGACGCACAGGACCGGTTGTTATGGTGACACTTGGGGGAGGCCTATACCCGGCATCGCCGATTGTTGGCTGATTTGATCATGATGATGACATCAATATCATTCTGCGCAGCCTTTTATCTATTACGTCGGGGTCGTTCATGTCAAACCAGACGAAGCTGAGTACCAGTATTTTATATGAAACAGCGGCTGCATAATTTTGCCTCCGGAACTCAGAAACTGGGTAACATGATACCCCTTGACTAAACAGCGGGTCTAAAAAGGCCACTTTAGTAGCACCAGCCGGCAATTCAAACTAAGTACCCGAAACTGTCAAATTTTCCCAATCAACCTTGAACCTAATGTTTTAGCGATAAAGATGAAAATAAAATTTGGCAGCTTGTTCTACGATTAATATTATGATCCTAATGTGATTTTACAAAAGTGGCCTTTTTAGCCCGCTGGTGTCAGATTTCTTGGCTTCTGCCTACGCGTAACGAATGACAAAGATCTACAAATGACAGCCGGTATCAATAGCTTAACGTGCTTTCCAAGGAAAGGAGAATTCCTGGTAAACTAAGACGGTCAACAATCCACGGATCGTCCACAGCAAGCGTTGCTTAACCTTGAAAAACAACCTTTTTGTCCTTCTAAAGCTGCCTGACCCTATGGTCAGGCAGCTTTACTCCGCCTCACACCACGCATATGGACAGGCAGCCTTAGACACTTCTTTTTACGAAACAGTACCTACAATTTCTTTCAAACATAAAAAGGTGCCATTAACTAACTAAACAATGTTTATTTTTACTCTAAAAGCGCGACATAAGTACTTTGAGCCTCGACACCTTCTCCAAGTAATTGAAAAAGTACTGTTTTTTTTATTTCGGCTCAAAGTAAAAGGTTTTATAAAATTTAACGGTACAGACCTGATGTTTATCTCCGCAATACTTCATAAAGTTCAGTGTCGGGAGAGCTTTTAAGACTATTTTAAGTAGCCATTATGGCACATTTCCAGTGGCGATTTATGAAGGTTAAAAAACCTCACATTATTTTATGGTCAGCTGTTTTATAGGGCTATATTTGTCTGATGATTTTATGAGCGGTCTTTTTGTAGAAATGTTTTCCTTGCTTGGTTGGTTAGTATTAAGTAGTTTTGTAACTTATTGACTGAAATGCTGCATACAGCCTAACAGCTCCGGTTGCTGACCAAGCGCTTTGATGTCATAGATTTGTTAGTTTTGTACGATATTTTTTTAATAAACTCTAGAGTCTCTCAGCAAACCTTTTCATTTGAAAGCCATAGAAGCATACAACATAATAACTATTTTGTATGCAGGCTTCTAAATATGGCGCCATATTTATAAGTCTGCCGTACTATATTTATAATGATATCACTTAGCAAACCAAGCATTTTCATCTAAATGAAAAGTGTATGCATAATTTTTAAATTTTAATTTGGTAAGTTAAGCAAAAGCTTGTTAAAAATTTCGTCAGCTATGCGAGCTAAACTATGTTAACTTAGCTAATGGCTTGGTGGGCTCAGATTAAATCTTAAACAACTGAAGACACAGACAAGAGTTCTGAATAGAATCCGGTAAGGACATGATTGAACACGATAATTGGTGCTTTTAGAATGTTTCTTTTTTCTAAATTAGTTCTTAAAGCGGGGCCTTTGATTTCTATACGAAGACAAAGTCGCGAGCAAAAGCTAAATAGTCGTCTAAAGTATCTTTGAATGGTCCGAAACCAATAGGGTTTGTTACTTAATTACAAAAGGCTATAAATCTGTCATCAAAGAATTTAGAGTCCTACAAATACGGCCCTTTTCGGACTGCAAACCTTTTTGTCCAGGATTTCTGGTCTAGTTGCGCTATGGGATAAAATATTGTATGTAGGTATATGCCTAATGCTTCACATTTCCCGTTTAAAGATAATTTAAGGAAATAAAGTTAATTTAGTGTTAATTCACTAACACAAAAGGCGAGATTTTTTATCCGTTGTGCCTCATTGGTTAAAAATTATGGGCATCAGGTTTGTCCATCAATATATGGGTTGACAGATTATCAAATATACAATGGTCAAATATATAACTACGGGCTTTTTCCTGGGATTTCGTACACACATACCCCGTTTCCAGGTTCCCGTAGGAATTTCGGGAAATCCTCTCTCAGTACTCCCCTTCTCCCCACCGAACCTACATGCCAAATTTTAGCTTTCTATGACCAGTAGTTTCAGTTATGAGTTGTCTGTCAGTTACACCCTCAATCAGTCAGCACGGAAGAATTTTATATAAGTAACAACGTATGTTTTTTGTATAAAAAATGCAAAGACAAAGTGATTGTTCTCTATATTTCTGTAAAAGCTACAAAAATTTAGTAAAACGAGAGTCGTTTCCGACTAAATTTTGTCACAGTTACCATTGGCTTTAATAAAAGTAAGTGCTTTCGTCCTAATTGTACTGAAAGAAACTTAAATTATATTTAATGTCTGAAACCTCTTCCCTGAATTAAGTTTTATAACTTGGGCTTGCTTAAAAAAAGGTTTCGGGTTTCGTGGTCAAAACCAATAAGTAAATGAGGTAAAAGGAGGTGCTAAAATTTTATGAGCCAATTTTCTATCAGGCAAAGGCGTTTTCATATACAGCCTTCTGCGCCTTAATGAGAAAAGTTGAGTTGATCGTTTCAATCAATCTCCAAAACAAATGAATGCAATCTTTTTGAATAGCGAACGTTTAGAATTTCTTTTTTTTTGTGTTCTAAGATTTGTATCAATTTCAGCTTGTTTATGGAACAGAAAATTAGATTAGCATATTCAAGGGTCTTTTCAGTTCTGTTAATGTTTGAATTTTTAAAGTGGCGATCAGCTTAAAAATTGGAAAAGTTTTCGTCATAACCTCTTTAAAAACAGATTTCATCTATTCGAGAAATTTATTAGTTAGAAACTATTTAGTTACTTTGATAAAGGTTAAAGACATCATTGAAAAACAAGTAAGTTGTTTTGAAGTAATGTATTTCAAAGTAAGTGTTGCCAAAGTTAATGTCCAAAATAATAATTATTTTAAATTATACTAATATAGCCATAAGTATCTACCTACTAATATAATATGGATCTGTATTATTTCCTGTGTACTTGGTCTGAAATAAATATTTTCAATTTCAATAATGTTTCAATTAAAAATTTTGTTATTTAGATTTCACTTTCTATTTCATCAGGTGGAAAATACGCAGAAGACCCATTTGACTGTAAGTGATCTCAGTCACATTAGATAATTTCCAATTGCGGATGCATTGCCATCCTGGAAACACAGGCGAAATATTTCATGTGTCTGTAATTTCACCAACACCCTGTATCATAAAAAATAAAACCGGCCGAATGCGAGTCGGACGTCGGCTCACCGAGGGTTCCGCACTGAATGTACATTTTACTTAAAAAAAAGAATCATAAAATTACAAATGGATAGTTTTCAAATTTTTCCCTGTACTTGCCAAATTTCATAGTTTTAAATCAACGGAAAATACCATTTTGAGATTGTCGAAATATACGTTTTTGCGGCAAAAACGGTCGTATCTTTTTTACGTTTGATTTTTTGACAGCTTTAGGCGACTTAAATACCTCCACACGTTCCCGAGATAAAGGGTCTTGACAGACAGACGAAAGGACAACAAAGTGATCCTATTAGGATATCGTTTTTCCTATTGAGGTACGTAAAAAAAAACGTATCTACACGAAACCAAGTAACTGAATTCCGACATGAAGAAAATAATTTAAGGTCGGAAATCGGCTACTTCATTTTGCGTACATACGTCCTTTTTTCTTATCACGGCAGCATACCCATCCCCTATTAACTGGAACACAGTAGCGTTGCTTAGCAGCTGATAGTTGTAATGTAGTATTGTACTTCTTTACAACGATATCTGCGTATTTATTGACAAAACTCAAAAATAGAAATACATTGCTGAATTTGCTGACAGATTTTGCTTACGACTACGTAAGATATGCAAAAAAACAATAAAACAAGATCTTATCCAGACGCAAATGAACCCTATTTTATTAGACTATAAATCCGTAGAAACGCTCTTCAACTTTAAAAATATTTTAAGTAAGAACAGCGTTCGCTCTGTTATCAAGGATTTCTTATCAAAAGGTGAGAAAAGAATGGGAATACCTCTTTGTGAAGACCTGATGCTATCGTTAATTTGAAGTTTCTAGTTCAGATTGTTTAAGTTGAAATACTTTCTTGCTGATTTACATTATTTTTGCGTCTAAAATGCCTTTTCTTGAGAAAAACAATTTTGTTTTTGAAACATTTTTGCTTAAAAAAATTGTAACTTAATTCTTTGTTAGCAGTTTTGGAAAGAAAGGTTGGACACGGGAAGGTATGGCGGCATCTCATCAAAAGGAAAAATATAACTTATGTCAAAGTTTATTCTAGATTTTGGATCATGTCTTATTCTTTCATACTTATTTAGTTGTTGCTAATAGTTGCCCATTCTAGCCAAATCCTCTTTCATACAATCCAACCATCGTTACCTAACTATTTACGCCTAAAATAAAAACATCTAACTAAAATATGGCGTCAAAAATTCGTTCGCATGTTTTATAATCATAATTTTATCATTTATTGTGGATCACAGGTTCATAAGATGTTGTGTTAGTTACAGGTTCAGCTATGCCCCGTCATTGAGCCACCGTGGTTGATTTGTCGACTAGAAGCGAGTCCAAAAAACTGGCAACATCGCCACGTTGTACGGCAATGCTTATCCTCTATCCGAGGTAAAAGCCAGCCTTTGGGTCACGCGAAGTGTCCTATTATTTAGACTTTCCCATTGATGACAGAGACAAAGTCTACGATGGAGCGAGCCTACCCAGAAGGCGCCTGTTCACTCTAACTTTGAAAAGATTAGGGTTGTAAGCTTTTGGAAACACAGACGCAGGCAGAGAGTTCCATTCCTTTGCTGTATCACACAAAACCAACAACCAAACAAAAATTTTACGACATTCGATTGTCGCTATCGACTTTCCATAACATTCAATGAAACCGCATCTGCATAGTAAATACATAAAAAGAGATACCTTTATATTAAAACAGTTGACCTGGTTCCCCCGCCGAGTTCGAGTTATGCTCCAATAGTTATTGGAAAACATTTAGCACTTTCCACATGCCGCTCACGTCTCTTTTCAGCTTAATGTGCCTGACTTTATTTACACCGTCAGTTGTTTTAATAATAGTTGGCAACCTTGAAATGGTATTATTTTTATCAGCTTTCGATCAAAACGCACAACGTGCAGCATTGTGCGTTTTGATCGAAAGATCTGCGGTGATGGATACATAATATTCCTCACCAGTAACGCAAACTGAGTAAGAACGAAAGATGCACCGCATCCGAGTGTAATTATAATTTCGCCTTCGTGTTAATTTCGTAATAAACACTCACAAGTTTTTAATTTTCGTTGTTTCAGTATTTTGTCTTTAATTCGTTTTATGAGTTTTAAAATTATTTTTGAATTCTTAATTAAATAAAAAGGAATATAAAGCTGAAGAGTTTGTTTGTTTGTTTGCTTGAACGCACTAATCTCAGGAACTACTGGTCCAATATGAAAAATTATTTCAGTGTTAGATAGCCCATTTATCAAGGAAGGCTATAGGTTATATATCATCACGCTAAGACCAATAGGAGTAGAGCAGACGAACAACTACAACGAACAACGTCAACTAGTATATGATAAATACGTGAAGCTGAAGAGTTTGTTTGTTTGCTTAAACGCGGTAATCTCAGGAACTACTGATCCGATTTGAAAAAATATTTCAGTGTTAGTATAGTCAATTTTTCGAGGTAGGCTATAGGCTGTATATCATCACGCTAAGATCAATAGGAACGGAGCAGACGAAGTTGCGCGGGTCAACTAGTGACGTGCTAATGCCACCATGACTAAGCTGTCAAAAAGGGACAGTGTTATGCGTCTTGTACCTATAACTGCGTCTCCCTCCGACACCGTTATCGTGATGGTTTACAAGATGTCATAATAGTTACCACGTTCTTAACTCCAGATACATCAAACCGCTACGAACAAAACTAAAAATGTTATCCGTAAAAATGCGAAACAAGACGTAAACCGTCGCGTCGTATAAAATTGTTGTCACAACTTGGTGTGAGAGACGTCCATATAATCCGCACCGAAGTTTCGAAGGATAGCAGTAATGGCATTGCTTATTATTTGACGACAATCGCATCGGAAGGATCGCGCTGTATCGCAACTTTTCACTTACATGGCTTTTTCTCGCGATTCTTGTGAGTTAAGTTTACTTACATTTCTTTTGCGTGCATTTTTCTTCTAAATGTAATTGATTCTTATAGGGAAGCGGTTTTTTGTCTACCCGACTACGCTGTAGTAGTTGATTTAAAAAGCTTACATCTTTAAATATCTTTACTAGGTTGATATTGACTGGCAATCGAAACTTTTTTTTTGTGATTGTTTGCTCTTGATTCTAGTCTAGGTCAGAGATGACAGAGACAAAGTCTAGAATGGAGCGAGCTTACCCAAAAGGAGCCTGTTCACTCTAACTTTGAAGAGATTACGGTGAAGCGATACTTCAGGCAGGTAGTTTTTAACCCTATACAAGGTACAAGTCCGATCCTGCATGGAGTATTGTATTTTTTAATCCGAACTTTGTTTTTTGTTATTTTATTCATGTTTGTGTACTACTAACACTAGTCATAATATAAAGATACAGACATAGATTGATATTTTTTTAATAAGCAGTAACGAAATAATAATAATAATAAAATAATAAAATGTTTATTTCAATTATATAAAGCATTAGCATACGTGATTTGGAGATCACCTTTTAAGCAAGAAGATGCTTGTGCTAGGTGACTCCTAACAAAAATGAAATGAACTACAATATTGTCCGAAACAAAATAAATTAAATTAATTTAATCACCAAATGATTCCTTCCACTCCCTTGGCAGGAATCAAACCTACGGTTGGTTAAGAACTGGTAAAAATATAATAATTCTAAATAACTGTTTCTATACTTTTTGTTAGTTATGCGTTCACGGCTAAATCGATTTTGATGATTTTTCGCGAGCAAAACGGCGGACAAAAGATATAGTGGACAATAAAAGTTTTTGCCTCACCCTCTCACGTTTATAAATAGAGAAGCCATTCTCATAATCTAAACGTAAAGCTAAAGTTATATCACTAAATGATGAACAGTTTAAAAGAAAATACATTATCATAAATCATCTAAAAACTTGTACGCCTTCGCCCACGCAAACATCGTAGCAAGTCTATCTAAGTTTTCACACAAAAAAGGGCTCAGAGACTGAGAACTTTGCCTAAACCAATTACAGGATCGGCATGTCACTGGTTTTGGCTCCCAAACAGATGCCTGTCGTAATACTCTGAGATCCCAGATCTGCCATACCTCTCTTATTTTCTCAGTAACAAAATATGGGGATAGAGTAGTGTAGTAGCGTACCTATTATTATAATGACTAATCAGTCGTTAAAATATTAATTAATTACCAATTATTTAACAATATTTTGAAAACATACAACAAAAATCAGTACCCAGTCTTATGACTGTGGCACCCGATACCTGGAAATCGGACGTCCCGTCGGCCCAAGCTAGCAGGTATGCGTATGTACATTCAGTCAAAAAAGTATCGGGAATGGATGATTTGTTTATGGTTCCAAATTCAAGTTTTTGTTTTTTTGTAGTTGTTAGATAGGCATAACTGTTTTCCATTTTGGCGCGGAGTTTGAGTTGCATCTGTTATTTATATTAAATACAGTGCTGGTTTTAGTAATATCATATATAGTGTGTATTGCGAATTTCATAATGGACAAAAATATCGAACAAAGAGTTTGTCTTAAATTTTGCTTTGCCAATGGAATTTCGTGTTCGGAGTCACTGAAAATGTTACAGAAAGCTTACGGTGAATCGACTTTATCAAAAACTCGTGCTTATGAGTGGTTCAAAGCGTTGAAAAGCGGTCGAGATGTGATGGAAGATTTGCCTCGCTCTGGTAGGCCGCCAACGTCTGCAACTGAAGTTAATATCGCAAAAGTGAAGGAAATAGTGACTGAAAATCCCCATTCAACTCTGAGAGAGATAGCCGCCGAACTTTCTGTATCTCACGAGTCGATCCGTACCATTTTAACTAATCATTTGGGTATGAAACATGTTGCTGCTCGGCTAGTCCCAAAAGATCTGAATTTTCTCCAAAAACTCAATCGCATGAAAGTCGCTGAGGACATGCTAGAACGAGTCAGTTCGGACCCAACATTCATGAAACGCATTGTTACTGATGACGAGACGTGGGTTTACGAGTTTGACATGCAAACTAGTCAACAAGCTTCGGAGTGGCGCCTTCCAACTGAACCGAAACCGAAAAAACCACGCCAAAGTCGATCAAAAGTCAAAGTCATGTTGACTGTTTTCTTTGACTATCGCGGTGTTGTGCACTCTGAATTCTTACCGGAAGGTCTAACGGTAAATAAAGAATATTATTTGAGCGTTATGCGGCGTTTAAGAGAGCAAATTCGACGAAAAAGGCCAGATTTGTGGAAAGAAAATTCTTGGATTTTGCACCACGACAATGCGCCTTCGCACAAGGCTATCATTGTGAACGAATTTTTAACCAAACACTCAACAAATACCATCCAGCAACCACCATATTCACCAGATATGGCTCCTGTTGACTTTTTTCTTTTTCCTAAACTCAAACTGCCACTTCGTGGCACCCGTTTTCAATCGATAGAAGACATAAAGGAGAATTCGCGGCGAGAACTGAACTCAATTCCGGAAGCAGCGTTTAAAAAATGTTTTGATGAATGGATTATTCGTTGGCGCAAGTGTATCGTTTCTAAAGGAGCATACTTTGAAGGTGATAAAATAAATTTGGATGAATAACAGACATTTTGTGTATTATTGATCTTTTCCTGGTACTTTCTTGACAGAGTAGTATGTCAGAAGTACATACTAACACTAATCTATACACATTTTTTAGCGAGAATCAAAATCAAAAGGTATTTATTCAAACTAGGCTAAAAATTAGCACTTTTTGAACGTTAAAATTCCTATTGTTTTAGCTGGGAAGAAAAAGTGGCCAACAAACTCCCCAGCAACACAACTGTCTGTTAAGTTTGAAGAACTTGAATTTATAAAACAGTATTACGAGTTTATTGAATATAAGATAGGTCTGGCAGATCTGGGATCTTTGTCCATAAAATAAACTCAATTAGATTGATTTATGTTAAAACACTCGTTTTTTGAGCTTTTGTTTACTCCTGTAAGCACAAAGATACGTCGTCAGATAACTAAAGCTATATCAGTCAATCACTCGGATGATTAACATTGTGTACTTCTTCCTGTACCCCTATTCTGTAACAACATTTTCGTGACTCGACAGTGGAATCCGAGGTGAGTATCAAATTACGTCAAACGTATGACCTTTATGTTGTGTGCAATAAAGCTCAATTTGTGAGGTTTGTCACTCAGGTGAAGCTCGATATCGAAATGTTTACTTACAGAATAGACTTGCAGGAGTACTTTAAAGTGCTCATAATCATCATTGGCATTGTCTAACGGCAGTCCACTAATAGAACCAGCTCTTGTTTGTGTCATTAAATTAATAAAAAAATGTCTGGTCTAATTTTGACCAGTGGGCGGACCACTAGTATATTTTGAAATGCTCACAACCACAAAAGACAGTTATTAATAATTTATTTGACCGCATCCTATATTATCTCTGGCTTTTGAGAAATATAATGAAAATTATCCAGCCAGATACCCTATTGTATGAATAAAAAAATATAAACATTGGTATAAAACCTCCACTGAAACAGTTTTTAAAATTGCACCTAGTGTTATTCTAATCAGACATGCAAATTCCACTTTGTTTGTTCAGCTGAGGCTTACAGTTATTTGAGCTTAGGGTTAGCATACACTGTTGACTGTTTAGCGTGTCGGGCTAGCAAAAAGGTATTTGCTTTGCTTTTCCCGTGTTAATTTTTTTTTAGCAAGGACCAAGTTGAAGTGACGTGTTGACACTCGGTAATGAGATGTTGTGTTTGTTACTAACTTGTTTAGTTTGCTCTATTAAAAAAAAACATAAGGGTTCAGTACACTATCGAGAATAAACGGAACTAAGCCACTTTTTGCCCGCCTGTCTGTCAGTGGACTGTATCGTATGAACCGTAATAGGCAAAAAGTTGTCATTTTCTCGGGGTGTGTACTTCTATTTGCAACATTTAACATAAAAATAAAGAGGCGGTGGTTTCTTTAATTTTATTATTAAACTAGTTGCCCCGCGCAACTTCGTCTGCGTCACAATTTTCATTACTGCTCCGCTCCTATTGCTCTTAGCGTGATAATACACAGCCTATAGCCTTCCTTGATAAATAGGCTAACTAACACTGAAATAATTTTTCAAATCGAACCAGGAGTTCCTGAGATTAGCGCGCTCAAGCAAACAAACAAACAAACTCTTCAGCTTTATATATTAGTATAGAAGTATAGATAAGACAATTGTTAGTTGTATTCGCACACGAATAGTTCAAATAAGATACTTTATTTGAACTGTAGAACTATTCGTGTGATTTCGTCGGTGAATGTAACGGACTATTCGAAGTGTGTGAATCCAACTAACACTTGGCTTATTTTTAGTTTAGATTACAAAATTATAATTTGTTATAAAATAAAATTACATTTAACATTGTAATTACTATCCTTCTGGGTAAGCTCGCTCCATCTTAGACTCTGTCTCTGTCACCTATGACCTAGACTAGAGTCAAGAGCAAACCCATCACTAATAAAAAAAATAAAAATCCAAAATACTCGCTTTTATGTCGAAACTGTTGCACCTATAACTTAAGGTGATTCAATCAGAATAAGGCCGTTTTTCGATTTAGCGTATCTTGTTAGGTTCCTGAAACAGGAATGTGAAATTGTGGTATATGTTTTTTGACTACATGATGTAGTATTCAACTGAAGGAATACACGATACGAAGACATTTTCTCGATAGAAAAAAATTGCTATGTTCGAAGTATCTTTTTACTTTTTTTAACTACAAGATGCAACACTTTAGATTGGTCCTATGAAAATTACTTTAAAATAGATTAAATAACCTTATCGAGGTTTTAACTGAACAGATTTTAATTTAATAATACTTTTATGTTTTCAAATTCGAAAATTTATTTTGGCACATACGTTTTTTATTCCGAGCTAGTCTCTTACTATCGTCATTTCATCTTTTGCCTAGCAAAAGTATTTGCATCTCTCTCGTTTGTTCAGTTCTTCAGATGCTCCGTTGAGCTCTTGCAGGCAGGACCTGCGTCACTTTTTTGCAAATCGGAGCTATCAGATTTTCGTAAAATTAAATTTAGTGTTAAAAAAGTGTCTGAACCATGTGAACGTATATTTTTATGACCTTGAACAATTTATAACGTAATATTTTTCTATCCGCGCTAACTTTCGAATTATGTATAAAATTGGTATGAAACAAAAGATCAAAACGAAATATAGTACAACGTCGTTGGTAGTTCTTACCTGAAGGCGACAATGGACGTTTTTCAGGAAATTATTAGCTCCGGCTTGAAGAAAATAGCGACTCCAAGTCATCACCTTCATTTGTATACACGTACAGGATCCTCCAAAGTGTCATCTCACAAAGCATTATTGGGTAAACATTTTATTTTCTATATTGGAGTGTCTGTTTTTACTACGTTAATTTCACAATTTATCTCAAGACACACGCTAAAATAAATGTTTTCATTTTAGGATTGATAAACGTCGAACATCTATGTGTCAAGAATTTTATAAAAAGTCAAAGGCTACAAGCCTAGGGACGGAATGGAGTCAAGTTTGAATTGTGTTAAGTAAATACTAGCTTTTTCCCCCGACTTGTCTGCGTGGGTTTCAGAAGTTCCTGATATAAATAAAAAATATGCAATCCTTCTAATATTATGAATCTAAAGCAATATTATGTGGTAATAGTTGTTAGCTCCAATTTTACTTCATCATGATTCTAACCTCCTGATATTTGATAAGTCATAACCCCTCCTTATTCCAGTCTAGGGCTGGCCAAGATGCATACTTTGCTTTAATTGAAATACAAATTACAAAATACTATCTGGTAAGTACTTAAAATACGAAATATAAAATATCTTTAAGTAATGTATTTAAAATATATAATAAAAAAACAGTGTTTCAGCTATTTTATTTTAAATACAAATTACGAAATACTATTAAGACCACCATCATGGGCTAAAAAGCAGATGAAAAGTATATTAATCACTAAAACTAGAGTTTCCTTTCATAAATACTAGATTTTTACATGATACTTGACATTGAAAATTTGACGTATAGTAACAGATTCAGTGTCCGACATATTTGGCGGTCGCCATTTTGCTTACGAAAGCTATCGAGCGCTATTTTCTTCAGATCGCACTCATTAATAAGTATTTTTGAAATACTAATTACAAAATACCTCGGCGTCAGGTATTTTAAATACGAATTACAAATTACATTTTAAGCAAGTGTTAAATACAATTACGTATTTGAATTAAAAGTAATTAAAATACTGCCCAACCCTGTTCCAGCCTTACTTTATCACGTACCAGACATATTTTTGTAAAATTAAATAATTGGCAATGCTGTCATTTGAAAGCCTTAAGTTCGCTTTGTCGCATTTCCAACTTTTCATTAGATACATCGTCTAAAAAACAGTATGTCAATCCAGTTTTGATAGTCTTTTCATAACGTCGGCGAAGAAAATATACCTACATTCTTTATTCTATTGATAGGCATACGTTTGACCACTGTCTCACCTGATGGTAAGTGATGATGCGGTCGAAGATGGAGCGCGCTTGCCTAGAAGTAACTTATTCACTCTTACCTAAAGGCTCTCAGGTTGTAGCTATCAGGAAACAGACTCTGGCAGGGAATTCCACTCCTTAGCTATACGCACTATGAATGTGTTCCCATATCGTTAAGCTCGTGTGGGTGGGATGTCCACCATGTACCGGTGGCGCATAGCCTTACGTCTTGTGGTCCGATGATGGAACGGGATTGGCGCAATCAAATTACGCAATTCAGTCGCACACTCCCCAAGATACAGCCGACTTTGGAGCTTCGACTCCATGAGCCTATCATTGCCAATGTTCCTCTTGGCTCGTTTCTCAATTGACTCAAGGGCATCAAGATCGTATCTGGCAGATTCGTCCCAAAGATGAGAGCAGTACTCAATACACGATCGAATGATAGAGTTTGAGCAGCTATTTCGGCATGAAGAACCGTCTCACCTTTTCCTTCACTCCAAATGTGAATGGCATATGCTAGAATATCCCCAGTTGACCGATTTTGGTGGAACCCTTATTGTCGGTCACTAAGGACATTACCTACGCATATAATAACGGCGTCGTGCCGCATATAATAGCAGCGGTGCTCATGTAAAACTCCATTGGAATTTTACTGAAAAGGTCGTTGATCAGATTTAGGTTCTTGTGTACTGGTTAACTAAGTATTTAACTAACGTTATATGATAAAGAGTTAAAATATGTCAATAGCAAACATTTTTCTTTTCACTGATAAAAAACCATCTCCGTAAAATGCACGGTTTCTGAGACAGAGTATACTACTCTGTCAAGAAAGTACCGGGAAAAGATCAATAATACACAAAATGTCTGTTATTCATCCAAATTTATTTTATCACCTTCAAAGTATGCTCCTTAAGAAACGATACACTTGCGCCAACGAATAATCCATTCATCAAAACATTTTTTAAACGCTGCTTCCGGAATTGAGTTGAGTTCTCGCCGCGAATTCTCCTTTATGTCTTCTATCGATTGAAAACGGTTCAGTTGGAAGGCGCCACTCCGAAGCTTGTTGACTAGTTTGCATGTCAAACTCGTAAACCCACGTCTCGTCACCAGTAACAATGCGTTTCATGAATGTTTGGTCCGAACTGACTCGTTCTAGCATGTCCTCAGCTTGACTTTCATGCGATTGAGTTTTTGGAGAAAATTCAGATCTTTTGGGACTAGCCGAGCAGCAACATGTTTCATACCCAAATGATTAGTTAAAATGGTACGGATTGACTCGTGAGATACAGAAAGTTCGGCGGCTATCTCTCTCAGAGTTGAATGGGGATTTTCAGTCACTATTTCCTTCACTTTTGCGATGTTAACTTCAGTTGCAGACGTTGACGGCCTACCAGAGCGAGGCAAATCTTCCATCACATCTCGACCGCTTTTGAACGCTTTGAACCACTCATAAGCACGAGTTTTTGATAAAGTCGATTCACCGTAAGCCTTCTGTAACATTTTCAGTGACTCCGAACACGAAATTCCATTGGCGATGCAAAATTTAAGACAAACGATATTTTTGTCCATTATGAAATTCGCAATACACACTATATATGATATTACTAAAACCAGCACTGTATTTAATATAAATAACAGATGCAACTCAAACTCCGCGCCAAAATGGAAAACAGTTGTGCCAATCTAACAACTACAAAAAAACAAAAATTTGAATTTGGAACCATAAACAAATCATCCATTCCCGATACTTTTTTGACTGAATGTACGTGTTCGAAGACACACCAAAAAAATAAAGAAATTGACTACTTATCATTTCATTTGTTTCCATAACATACTAATATAATTGAACTAAATTATCATTAGCTGATTTTTTTACAACTGATCTACTCCATAGCTTCCGAGTGCTAAGAAGTCTCTAGTGCTATCTCTATCGCACAATTTTGGCCATGTACTTAAAAAAATCTACTGAATAAGTAGTTTTCAAAATAATTTGGGGACATACAAAACATGATATAATGTACCAACGACTGTAAAAAATGCGTCCGGTGCGCGGTGCCCCTCGCCGCTTTCGAGCTACTATTAATTTCAAAGATACGCCCTTAAACGAAACACCTATTCCAGCGATGTCAAGGAAAATCAGCTTTTGCAATTTTCCTTAAGTGCTCTACATTTTTTGCGACAACTATATTTTTGTTATTTTGTCACATACTTTATTTCCTTTTCAAGGAAAAAAATCATAAAATAAATATTATATAATTTTAGTGGACTCGTAGAAGAACTTTTAGCAAAAGTACTTGACAAGGAAAACATCACATACCTACTACGAAATAACGTACGAAAACAATACATATTTCTACAGCCTAAACTGTTGTTTTACGTATAACTAAGTTAATTATCGTCCCAAATGCAGTTTTTAATCTTGTCGTGATTTTGAAAACAAACAACAACAAATGTTTGTATGGCCTACAGATAAAAGTCAGGTCTGGCTGTATATGAATTTATATGTCTGTAAACGTACCCACGATACAGGAGCAATTCCTAGTGTGGGGTAACGATTTTTTTTAAAAAAAAAGAAAGAAAAGAAGTGTCAAACAATACATTGCACAGTACACTACGTCATGACACTTTAGTCATGACGTTATCAATATATACATAAAAATAACAAAATAAACAACCAATGCCAACGTATCTGTGAAAGAAATATAGGTCAATTGTGCTAAAATTATCTTTCACTTAACATCGGTGAGAAAACCTTGGTCAAATAGATTCTGGTGAGATTCCATGAAGCGTAAGAAACAGGTCAAGTGAGGAAATAATCTGATGACATGGAGCTTAGCCAGCGGGCAATGTAGTGGCAAAGGCTGCCTTTGTAACTGAGCGATGCAACACCAAAAAGAAGAATTAAAAATGATTATTTATCCACAATTTTTTTCCCCTACAGAACTGGTTTCAGCTGAATATGAATATAATATTTTACATGGAGCGACTACCTACCAGACCTCCACAACCCATTAACTAGGTAACACGGTAGTTATTGGCAAGAACTGGAGTAAAATCTGACTACAGTACTTAAGTAGTAGTCGTTAAGGATTGTCAGAGGCCAATATATTTCTTGGCTGACAATGATCTACAATTGACAGCCAGTATTAACATCTGAATTAAGACACTTCCAAGAAATCTGCAAAGAAACAAAAAACAAATCCATTATTCTTCAGTATGCCAATTCCGGAATTCCGATAGGAACCAATTGAGCAATATTGCTCCGTATCAATCCCTAATATTGCGTATTAAACCTCTTACGTATTGCCCGATGAGCAGTATTTACGAAACGGCATTCCTGATTGGATTCCTTCTATAGAAGCTGTGTAATAGGTCGGCCTTGTTTTCTTTTTGTGGGTATCATTAAGCGGAAATCTTTTCCTTTGTTAGTGGGATATAGATCAGTGTTAAACTAACATACAAGTTACTTTTTAGCGCCGCACCTCAAAAAGAAATAACGGATCCCGTATAGGGTTACTTGGTTGTCCATCCGTCTATGGAGGTATTAAGTTGAAATTGAAACCAGGTCTATGGCTCCTTGCAGATGTGAAAAAAACTTCTATGTTAACATTAAAAAAAGATCAAGAGAAAAGAGAAAATCCTGAAAACTATACATTTGTAATCTGTACTAATATATTAAGCTGAAGAGTTTGTTTGTTTGTTTACTTGAACGCGCTAATCTCAGGTCCGATTTGAAAAAATCTTTCAGTGTTAGATAGCCCATTTTTCGAGAAAGGCTATAATAAGGCTATATATCATCACGCTGAGACCAATAGGAGCGAAACAGACGAAGTTGCGCGGGTCAACTAGTTAAATCATAATAAAAAGTCTTCGTTTAAAGTAATTGTAGCTACAAAGTACAGAACCCTCACTTGGCCGATTTATTCTTGCTGTTCTTGTCTGATTAATTTTGTACTAGATATAAGACATTTGACTTGTTTTTCTGGGACACGTCGAGCTTCATTGACTCGGCAATTTCCTGGTGGTCACTGTTAAGTTTGATTTTTAGGAGTTGCAATGGTGAAAGAGTTGAATCAGTCCGCAATCTGTTCATAACATCACACGTGTATTCCAAGATGGAGGTTCGATAGGCGGTGGCACCTTTGTTTGGCATGGAAGTCCTAGTACCTACTAACCTAGTTATTCTTGAGTGTTACCTAAGTCCTATGTGATTCGTAACTTCGAAGTCACGTTCAAGTGTTGTATTGGACAAGTTTGATTGCACTTGACCCACTTCCACTAATCAGGAAAATTACAGGCTTCGTGAGATTGTAATGAATCTTAATTAGATATATTAAAAAAAAACTGCCCAAGTGCCAGTCGGACTCGCACACGAAGGGTTCCGTACATAAACCTTAATTTTTATGATTTTTTGTTATTGCAGCAATAAAAATACACAATCTGTCGAACAGCGGAGGCTTAGTAATAGGGATCTGTTGGTTACCCTTTGGGTACGGAACCCTAAAAATGTTTTTTTATAGAATTAATCCCATCCAAATTTAATATTTTCCAATATATTTGTGTCTTATTAAAAATATTAGTTTGAAATTTCACGCGATATTTTACAATTTTAAGGCGTTGCAATTCTCCGAATATTAGGAGCTCTAGGCTTCGATGGTTGACTAAGGATTCCGGCTAAATAAAAACAGAACGGGTCGATCGTCAAGGTTACGCCTGCCGAGGTCAGTCTGTGAATGGATGATCATGATCATTACATACTATGACTCCTCCTTGCCTCAAAGTACATGTTAGGCCGTCTGGCTGTTATTTGTATATCTATGACAGTCATTACGGATGGTTAGAAGCCAGAAAACCTGTATAAATAAAAAAACATTTTTCCAAAAAAATACAACCGACATCCAAAAGCTGTTTTTTTTTTTCACTTTATAGTGGTACCTGCGTACCCATTCACAGCGTACCGGCGCGATGTTATATGAACTGGTGTAAACAATAAACAAACATGCGATTTCAGCAATCCCGATCCATTTGCTTTCATTTATTAAAGAGTTCCGTTGCCTAGCCTACCTCCGAAGTTCTTCATCAAATCCCCACCAAATTGAAGTGGGACTAATCCGAGAAAATACTCTTCCAAACAAAAAAAAAATCATCCAAATTGGTGAAAATATCGCTGAACAAACATTTTTCATGAGATGATGATTACCAGGCACAAATATCTGAATTCTGATAGAAAGTTTATAAACAATGTTGCATGTGCCTATAAAATTTGATCCTTCGATTTTCATGGAAGCCAGTCTAAATGTAGTTGGGAGAAGGCTGGGCAGATTGATTATCAGTATAGAGTTTCGATGGATGCGAGACGCGCAGGACCGGTCGTTGTGGCAACGCTTGGGGTAGGCCAATGTCCAGCAGTGGACGTCTTTCGGCTGATATGATGATAATGATGATAAAGTTTCGTAATTTTGCAACAGCTGGCACACAAAGTATGCTACGTTGAGCACAAAATTTAATTTGTCTAGTTAAATCCTGTGATACCATCGCCAACTAACAGTTTTGTTTTCCAACGTGGAATAGTCAGACATACAAAATAGAATGCTAGTTCAAATACTAGCTCCCCAGAGGTTTTTGAAACAGTTCGTGCCGCTTCGCCGCCTCGCAGCGACAAATGGCCGAACATTTTTACACCATCCCTGCTGCATATTTTACAACGGGTCAGGAGGTATAAAGCAGTTTTCCGGTAGATAAAACCCAAACCACTATCCATTATAAAAACTATAGAATCGACGAAGTAATGGAATGGATCCGTTGTTTAATCAAAGGGTTTTAAGCTTTTCCAATTAAGTAAGCAATTTACTAGGACAGGTTTGGTTTAGTGACGAGAAAATGAGTTTGATGCTGGATTTTTAATTAAATTAATGGTTTCGTGGGCGTTTCAAATGTCAGCTATTAAGGGCGATTTAGGGAAATTGAATCCAGTTGTTTTAATACAGCGTTCGTTAACTAAAAGGAAGTTCTACGAGTTAGTCAAAATAAATTATGAAGAAAACATGCTGAGGTCTTATGTCGAATGAATCTATGAAAACATGACATACTCGTAGGTTTCTATACGAACACACTTTGGCAAACCCAGTAATACATACAGAAACGAACAAGCTACTGATTGCAAGGTATCTATTGAATCAAGAAAACCCCGCTTTTCACAAAATGCTGAACTCGACAGAATTCTTAGAAATTCTATATTTTATTCCTTGATCTAATTTTTAGCGCCAAGACAGATGTTTTACGTGCGGCAAGGCGACGTTTAACAAACGAAGTCGATTTTCTGAAATAAGTTTCCCGATTTGGGACAATCGTGTTTCGTGAAATCGTGATAAACCCCCAGCTTGAGAAAGCGGGCCATTCTTTTGGCCCGGCCCATTGGGCCGTCGGTCCACAATGCGATCGTCGAGTGGCTACTTTGATTGCATTGCGGTCGCCATCGAGCCCTGAATTTTTATTGAAATTGTTGTGGAGAAATGCGGGATTTTGTCTGAATCTAGGCTGCTTTATTTTCGAAGGTTATCTGCTGGGCGAGATTGATTTTATTGGATTGGTATTCAACTTAATGCACGTTTCAGTGAGTTGAGTTGGGAAAGTGTTCTTTATTTTTTGGGTGCTTCGGTCCGGTTTGACTGGAAGCTGACCCCAATATAGTTGGAAAAAGGCTAGGCAGATGAAGATTATGTAGGTGCTTGTGACTAAATAACTAAAGCTGTACGAGTCGATTTTCAAGGTTGAGCAACGCTTGCCAAGTTCGGTCAGTGGATGGGTTTTAAATTTATTGTTTTTATTTATTTTAGCACTGACTGAATGTAGGAGGAAAGGATTTTGAGAGGAGCTCGTGTCTAAAAAATAACATCTGCACGCGTGGATCTGCAAGCTTGCCAGGCTAGACCATCTCAACATAGGGTACCGAGTTTCCTCCATGCTTCGGAAAGCACGTTAAGCCATTGGTCCCAGCTGTCATTTGTAGATCTTTAGCAGTCGTTACAGATTGTCAGAGTAAATCTGACTCCAGTCAAGAAGCAACGTGTTACCTAGTTAATGGGTTGGGTGGCCGCTCCCCGTAAAATTCTGATATTCAGCTAAAGCTGGTTTGACTGGAAGCCGACCCAATATAATAGAAAAAGGCTAGGCAGATGATGACTGACTGATTTGACCATATTTGATTTTATATTTATATGTTACTCTCCGTAATCCAGCTTACAAACAAGCCCAAATACGCATGCACATCTGAATCTGACAGTATATTGACTTACAGTAATGGTATTCAGTACAAACACGGTCTGTTTATTCTATACTTACATACATCCATAATACACTATCTACAATCACTGTAGGTAGTTAATTATGTGCTCTGATTGTCTATCTACGCTGATACACTGGGATGTTGCTTTAGTAACTATCCAATCTGTACATAGGTACATAGATTCGACACTTCTAGTTATGGTTCGGAGTAACGTTTGATGGGAAACGATTAAGCATTGACGACACAGTGTAATGAGAAATTTGTATAGGTACTGATCTAGTTTTAGTATATTTTAGACGTAAAGTCTGAGGAATAATGGTATAGGTATTATAATTGGGGATATGTGTAAGTTATAGCTGGCCATTGTTCCAAAATGGCTCAGCACACACACATATCGCACATTTTAAACAGATTCTGTTATTTTACGAATGTAGCAAATACATAGTTTATTGGAACATGATTTTACTGTTTTTTTTTTCTTGTATTACAAGATAAACCGGTGAACTTTATACCACCATTAAATTGATTTGATTGTAACACTTTCCTTCATCACGCCAGTACGAAAGAAAAAAATCGGTGAACCAGACATAAAAAAATATTCACATCAGTGGAGCCATTTTCGGTTTCTTGCGAGATTAATGCACGTCAATTTAATTGATTTCTAGAATAACTTGACTTGCAACTTAATTCTATTCATTTGTACATCCAGACTTTATAATTCAGTACCACTTGAACCACTTTTTTAAAGTATTTTAGTTTTATCTGTGGAGTGACCAGAGCCTCGTAGTAGGTCCGGTCCTGACATAGTTGGAGATTTATAGTATAGTAGATTAGTTTATTTTGATTTTGTGTTATTGTGCGTCATTTCCGGCAGAATAAACGTGTTTTCTTTCTTTCAAATAATAGATTTGATTGGTTAGCACTCATGTACTTATGACTTGAGTGCTCCACACCATAATCTCGCAATTTTCAGACTTATTCCCTAGAAAAGCATCAGAAAACAGATTAGTCAAGTCCATTGCCTTCCTTTTATTTCAAATCGTCACGACAACAATATTAATCATTCTTGTTTTCGTCTAATTTAGTGTTGTAATCCAGTTAAAGTTTGTCGTACGATAGTGTACCATTCTGTAAGTTATTACTATCCTGTAATAAGGATTTATTAGGGATGGGTGACCTTTAGATTCGTTAACGTTGGCAACAGTGAGTTTGTGTCCAAAATATCGGGATTATTTGTGCTATTCACGGCTAAGCCCTGCTTCCAAATGACTTAGTTAACGTTATTGAGAACAAACATGTGTAGTGTCTAAGCTTAATCGAAGCGTATTTTTATTGGAATTTAAATTAGTAGAGCGTTTCATTTTTAAATAGTTTTTCTGTTAATGTTTTAAGAATTCTCGTCAGATTCTAATTAATTAATAAGTACCTAACAATAAGTATACATTTTTTATCAAATCAAATTATTTATTTGCATAATATACGTTTTTAAGGTTTTACACAATTTAGTTACTGCCATTTTAAAGTTTTGGTAGAAATGAACAGGAGAAGAATATCCCATTTTAAAATATGAACAGATATGTGTACGAGTATTTTTGTTTTGTATCTAATAGTAATAATAATAATCTTTATTGTTCAGAAATATACTCTAATCTAATCTACTAAAGCCACTTTTATTCTTCAGTTGCCATTTTTCAATAAGAGATATTTTCCTAAGAAAAACATTCATTCTTTGTTCTACAACTTTAACGACAAAGACAGACACTCATCTAGGTACCCTGAAAGTTCTAAGGGCGTAAATTCAAGCATACGCCGGTCGTGAATTTTCAGTCTCGTGGGTAGTCGATATCGTAAAACCAGTCAACATTTTACGGCTGCCATCTTGACAATTTTCAGGACATAAAACGGCTACTTGTTATAAAAAGTCTTTACATTTTCACGATCAAGGATCATCATAAAAATCTAAGACTGGCTGACGGAGATAAACACTTGGTCTAGTCTCAATAAATATTTTTTTTTTGCAAAAATACATGTATTTAGGGTGCGCGTCCATTATATCGGAGCGAGACAGTGGAGCGGAGAAACGGATAAATGTTAACCAATGAAATTGCATAAAATCTCCGCACTACGTGAGACACAGATTTTTTACTGACATGATTGATTCATATTTCTCCGTTTCTCCTCTTCGCTGCCTCGCTCCGTGCAAATGGACAGGCACCCTTACAGTGCGTTCACAGTTATTTAAACTCTAACAGCAGCCTTACGACTACGTAAATAAAGGTTACTGTGCTGTAAAAGCAGAGGTAAAATAAGTAGTGTGAATGTATTTTAGTCTTTCGAAAAAAAAGACATGATTTTTGTTTTAATTTTACATGGTGGATCCGCTTAGTTCTTGTAATCGATATTTGATACTATGAAGAATAACTAATACTATCCAGAATAAGTAGATGTTAATATCTATACTAATATATAAAGCTGAAGAGTTTGTTTGTTTGTTTACTTGAACGCGCTAATCTCAGGAACTACTGGTACGATTTGAAAAATTATTTTAGTGTTAGATAGCCTATTTATTGAGGAAGGCTATAGGCTATATATCATCACGCTAAGACTAATAGGAGCGGAGCAGTAATTTATATATATAAAAATGAATCCCTATTTCCCTTGGTCATCGCATCACGCTTGAACAGCTGGACCGATTTCGATAATTCTTTTTTTGTTGTGTGCATTCTGGTGACGAGAAGGTTTTAGGCTATATATTATCACGCTGTGTGCTTTGGAGGATGAGCAATATTCAAAAATGTCCGTTTTAACGACAGGCACAAGGTTCGATCCCCGGTCAGCAACAGCTATTATTTTTGTATATATTTTATCTTTTGAACTTTATTTTTACACCAAAGTATTGTCAAAAAAATAATAAAATTGTTTTCATTTTGCACTTAAAATAACATTTAAATTTATATTTTACATTTGCCAAACAGTTTAGTGGGGAATTGTTATAAAAACCACAACTTAATACAACTTTGCAGATACTTATGCGTCTAACCTTAGCAATGTTTATCATCACGCTATACTTTCAAGGAGCTGAGCAGCGAAAAACCATGTCATAAATAAGATCGGCTAGTTCAATAATTTGTCGACAGTAATCATAGACCATCGATTTAGAGACTTCCTTTCTAACGACTTAGTTGGTTCGAATCCAAAGTCATGATTTTTTTAATTCTTTTTACATATTTTTAAATTACTCATTTCCTTTCTTTTTTATTTTTGCTAATATTTTTATACATTGATAACATGTTATTGTATTTTGTGTCTTTTTTTTTTGGCTTTTATCTTTGCCAAAATATAACCGCCTACATGTTAAATGATAATTAACAGAACGCATCACGTACAAAACAAATGTAGATAACTTTTACACATAAACCGGCTCGCTCCATCGTGGACTTTGTCTCTGTCATCTGACATAGACTAGAGTCAAGAGTAAACCCATTAGAAATAAAAAAAACCTTAAAATTATCGTTCAGTATGAATTCCTATTAATAAAAATAAAACAAACTCCGAACTAATATTTAGACAGATTCCATAGATGGCGTTACGTATTTGATCTCATTTTTTGTATCGTCAACAGGCGTGCACTATATTTGCTAAGCTTAACTTGAGTTGCTCAAAAATGAATCTTTACGGGCCTAGGGCCTGGGGTCACATCATACTACCCACGAGCAGCTGGCGAAGTCCCATGGTAGAAGAGTCGCGAAAAGAGTTGAAATAGATTGGTTAAACGGATGTCTAACTGTGTTCTAAAACTTAAATCGTTTCGATTTGCGTTTGCGATTCGAAATAAATTGAGAATTAACTTGATTCATCAAGTAGTCTCTTAACTTAGTTGTTTGAAGAATAGCGCCATTCATATAGCGCAAAATAATATTAGCCTACTAAAGATCAAATATGCAAACTAATGGCCTTTTTTATGGCCCGACGCCATAAAGAAGACAGGTAAAGGCAGCATGCACAGAGCGGTCCACGCTGCACAAGACCGCATGGATATGCGTCGTGTGTGGTCGCGATCTTCAGCATTGAAGCAATGACGGAGAAGAAGAAAAATGCGAACATGATAAATAAGAAGGCTGAATGGCCTTCTTATTTATCATGTTCGCATTTTTCTGTGCGAATGCGAATAATTTTACGACTAATGTAAAAAATTGCCGATGGCATACATCACAATCAAGAGATGGTTAGGTTATTTTAGAAGATAAGCCTATGTTGTCCGTTTCTTCAACATTAATTCATTACTTCTGTGAACGGGGAATCCACCGACCAGGCAGATCATTAATACGGACAATATTGACAAATGTTTGTGGGAAAAAGAAGGAAAATATTTCCATGAAAACGCAAAGGAAGAAAATGATATTACCATCCGATTACATTTTATGAATCCTATTTAAATAAATAATTTCTAAAAAACTTTGCAAAGGCACTTGGTTGAAAGTCACATGTATCTAACAAACTGTTATAGAAGCTGAAATAAGATTTCGGTTGATTGCTCCAGCATGAAGCTTAAAACTGTTCAATCCCAAATGAAGCAACAGCTCAGGGCCAAAAACTATCCGTTGCGGGTTTCACCGTCCAGTGGATCATAGGAAACTGTAAATCCCCAGGCAATGTTGCCAGAGACGAACTTTGCGTAGAGAATTTCCGAGACGTTACTGTTGGACCTGTACCCACTTCTCCCTTTACCTTTCTCACTGATTTGTACATGAATTTGCCAGAGATCAACTTAACTTCAAGACAACAGATGATCATGGTCAACAAATTACAGTGCAGCATATACATGCGACTAACTACGCGACTTCTCAACCCAAGTATAAAAACCCTCCGAATAATAATAGCTATAATAACGGGTCATTGCCCCTTAAAAAAATATCTTATATAAAAGATATTTTTTTAGGGGTCATCGTGCAGTCAGCACGATGGATCGACGATTTAAAAAACTTGGCTGACAGTGGATGGACGTGGACTGCACAAGACCGGGATGGTTGGCTTTTTGACAGCCCAATGTACAGAGGTTGCTTCGATACCGAGAAATGAGTCGCCGACTTTATTCTGGAAATGAGCCCTGGGCTACCCGACGTGCAATAATCCCCGGAAGAATGAGGACGCACAGCAAAACCTATGTGCGCAGCTTCCTTGGTTAACCTAGCCAGGACTCCTAAGCACAACGGCGCGAATGAGAGTCTAAGTGTTGATAACGGAATCTCAACTGTACTCTATCCGTTGCGGGGTTAGTCTTTTCTTCCGGATAGAGTGTCAGCTCTATTGCGTGTTTACAACCCTAGCAACTTTCTTTAACATCGTGTATAGAAAAGCTTTATCATTAAAGAAAGAAAGAAAGAAAGAAAGAAAACTAATTTATTTGGCACACACGAAATCACACAATGTTTGTAACAACAAAAGGAAATGCAAAATTTATTATAAAAACAAAAACCATCGTGTGCCCCGCGGCTGCGCCAAATAGGTCCAGTTCAGCAAAATGCCAGACAACGAAAAATTACGAAAAATTACGAAGGTTGGTCAGCTTTTTAAATAGAAAAGGCGATACAGCCAATGCATTGCATTCTAAGGGGGTCAAGCAATGCTAGAAGTTGACTGTTCGTATATCTTATGTCACAATGGTTTCTGGTCGCTCACAATGGGCCTCATCAGAAGGCTTAAAGTCACTCAAGGGCAATGGAGAAGACAATGCTTGGACTTTTCTTGCGTGATCAAATCAGGAATGATGATGAAGGATCGCCAAATTAAAGTGGCAGTGGGCAAGGCATATTGCTCGCAGAACAGATGGTCGATGGGGCTGAAAAATTCTGGAGTGGCAACCGCGTACCGGAAGACGAAACGTTGGAAAGCCCACAAGGTGGACCGATGAAGGTCGCGGGTAGCCGATGGATGTGTAACGCGTAGAACCGGTCGTTGTGGCAACGCTTGAGGGAGGCCTATGTCCAGCAATGGAGGTCTTTCGGCTGATATGATGATAATCTTATTTTAGCGATCTTACCTAGCGACATCATTTTACTATACGACATACACGCAAATGAAGTCGCATGCATCTTTTTCTAATCTTCTAATGTATCATAATCACAGTGTTTATTATCGAACTTGAGCGTTTTTTTTTTTTTGTGTTTATTTATGGGGCAAAACAACGTTTGCTGGGTCAGCTAGTTGCCAATAAAAGGAAATTGAGGCTTTGTATAAAATTCAATTTCCTTCTTTGCCGTTTACAGAATAGTGTACTTGCATAACTCAATGTTTAAAGACATCCCTAAAAATACACCTATTATGAATAATGCTTGCACGAACTATCTCGTCATGTGCGTCATCGCCTTGAGAGTGACGTCACGAAACGCAACCTGGTGACACACGGTCATCTTTGTAACGGCTGTGCACCCATTGTTTAAGGCCAAGGTTCAAGTTTAATACTGCTAATGGACAACCCTACCCTTTATGAGGACCTACTACAAGTTCTCACTGAGTTCTCGTTCGAGGTTCTCGCGCTCAAATAGTGTTTGATCGTGGGACACAGACAGGCGCTTTTACTTTTTAGGGTTCCGTACTAAAAGGGTAAACAATGAAACCCTATTACTAAGCCTCTGCTGTCCGTCCGTACGTCTGTCTGTCAGTGGGCTGTAACTCAAGAACCGTTATAGGTAGACAGTTGAAATTTTCACAGATTTTGTATTTCTGTTGCCGTTATAATAACAAATAATTAATCAAAACTAAGATTTATGGTACCGAACCCTTTGTGTGCGAGTCCGACTCGCATTTGGCCGGTTTCTGTAATTAATTACTACTCCTGTCAGAGTGCTGAAAAAGAAAAGTTTTAGTGAACTCAAAAACTTTCCTAGAACTAATAACTCGAAGATACGACTTGACATCCATCAACCCGCTCTAAGCCTACGTGGTGGATTACAGTCCCCTCCCTAGGACAGTGAGAAGGTTTATGTTCTAATGCTGGGATCATTTTAAACCGACTTCAAAAAAAGGTGTTACCTCATAACTCCGTGATTTATGAACCGATTTGATTTTTTTAATGTGAAAGAACGTATTTTCCGATTGGTCCCATAGATCTTAATCGTTTGAATAGTTGTAAAAATGTCGTCCAGGTAAATTTGCGTATTTGCTTTCCTGTGAATTTCCAGTGGTGTTGTTAGATTTCCACTAAATAGAGGAATAAAACTTTTTAACAAATAAAAGACAACTGACTTCCAAATGAAAAGAAAGAGCACTGAAAAGTATAAAATAACATTTATATCTGATGTCAGTGTTTGTAGTGTTTTTATTATTTCGAAGTCTGTTGTATATTTTTTTAGAGGGACGAATGTTACTCTTTCCTAAAAAGCGGGCCCGTGAGGCCACAGGACAGCCGTCTGGAAAAAGAAGAACGTGACCTTTGTCCCTTTATTACTTATTACAGTAAACAAATCTTATAGTTGAACAGAACAGTGAAATACTTCCTTGATCTGCGCGAGTCTGTCAGGTCTTACCTGTAGTCTTTTACAGGATTTACACGTTTACATAATTTATTATAAAGGGCAAGCAGAAAAATTAACTACGGTAACATAGAACACCAATGTAAATGCATGCTTTCATACTAAATATTCAAGCGTCTCTGATAGAATGTACGTAGGTCGGATTCCACTATTGAATCATGACACCTTTCGAACTGTCGTAGTGTGTACCTTGAAGATTTACGCCCGTGAATAATTTAATCAGTAGGACGGCTTTTAAGTCGCAAATCCTCTTAAATTACTTTCCAGACGCGATAAAGTCCGAAAATACGTTTATTTATGCACCCGCCAGCTGAATTGTTGGCGAATTCAGTTGCTAAAGGCTTTTTAGAACAAAAAGAGTCGTTGACTGAACGGATTTAGCGGCTGATTGGGATGGTCTTAAAATATCTGCTGAATAAAAGAAATAAAAATTGAATCATTTTATAGGTACTCGTATAAAATAAAATGATGAAGCGATAGCAGTCACGTTTTATTTATTTCGCATTTAATGAATTTTTCTGTGAAGAAGCTGGTTATCACAACTTTAGGTACAGTTTTTCTTTTATTTCATGGCCTTTGGCATGCAAGATTGAGTATCTTTTTCTATAAATTTTCACAAGTAAAGCGTCTTAAATATAATTGGCATACTATGTGTTTCTCAACCGCTAATTATAGTAAATTTTTCGTGAAAATACAATAATAATTTTCGATGATTTCATTTCCTAGAATGCTCCATTTTCAAAAGTTCTGTGCAGTTGTCTTCGCGACGTTCAACTAAAACATAAGCTGATTAATTTAGACATACTTTGCGAGGACAGTTTTATAGCGTCTCCATTCACGAAGAGGTAGAGATTAATCGACATATTTGCGGCTACCTCCCTGTGAAATAAGGGTAGGTAGAGGAGGGTAGATATTTTCACTGAAAATTAGTACCGGTACTAAATTGTACCTTACCTTCGCGTAATATGTGATTACATGGTATGCGGTATTTTGAGAGTGATTCATGATGTTATATACCTTAAACCTTTGAAGGGATGGTGTTTGGTGTTTCTAGCGAAATGTTAGGATATTGTATTATAGCGGTAGATATATCTATTGTGTGCGTTGGTGTGTAATTGGAGAAGCTTATGTTCTTATGTGCAGTTGACAGATAGATCTTGATTATGTCTATAAATTGTGACACTTCTCTCTACGCGTAGATAGTAGGCTGAGTGTCCACTGGAGCGGAGGAGAGAAATAATAGCCAGTGGAATTGCATAAAATCTCAGTGACTGACGGGGAGCGGAGATTTTATGCAATTCCATTGGTTAATATTACACAGCCTTATACGGCCCCTCGCTCGGGGTTGATGTTTCACAATAATGATGTTAGATCATGAAATTATTAAGAAGTTTAAAGTCATTACTTCAAAAAACTTTAATCTATAGTTGGATGTTTACAATGTTACACATACATGTTCACAACTTCGTACATAATTATAAAATAATGGCGTCGCGGCAGAGCCGCGGAGGATCAAAATATACGTCCGTTCGAGATGACGGTTGCGTTGCGTTGCGGGGCGCTCTCTCCGCCGCTCGCACCCCCTCGGCTCGGCCTGCGCTGGCGCGCGGGGTATGCGGGCGGCGGAGGAGGGGGCTGCGCGCGCACGTTGGCTGCGACGCGTTGCAACCACAGAGTAGTGAAACCACAGCCTATTCGATATGATTTTTTTCCCGCGCTACAGAAGCCATTTTATTTTATTTTATATCAATGTTAATTTTGTTTTATGTTTGTGTGTATTATTTTTAAATAATTTTATATGGCTTATGTTTAACTTACCACCAGATATAGTAACATTTAGGAGACAAAAATAGTAAATGATCACCAAAATTAAACACGCATTTTAATTTAAAATTATAACCAAAATTTTAACGTCTCGTTATCCTATTTAAGTAAAATGACTCCAAATAAATCATTGGTAACCCAAAAGTAGTAAATGATCACCAAAATCATACCAGCATTTTAATGTAAAATTAAAATCAAAGTTTTTACATCTTGCTATCCTGTTTAAGCAAACTAATGTCAAACAAATCATTGTTAATCCAAAACTTTTAAGTAAATATAAAGCTTTATTTTAATTTATAAGCTTTCTTTCATTTTTATTGGCAGCTATTGTTTGGTGTTTGGAGTTAAAAAAGTGTGAAATAAATAACTTTTTCCAAAAAAATATTCGAGAAGTAGCGCTCGCCGGCCGCTACCGCGGCACCGCTTGCTTCGCTCACTCGGCTCGCGCGCGGTTGGTCACAATTCTAACCTAACCTAACCTATTTTATCCAGTTTGTAACCCCAAGCCTACATTTTATGGCAATCACAGTAGTTTATTTAGGCAAAAATAGCGCATTAATTTGCTCGCTAAGATTTGGTGATCATTTACTACATTTGGTGTTCGAATACAATTTGAGGTGCAGTCGTGACTAAAATAGCTAGTAGGACTATTGTAATTTTAGACTTCATTTTTCTGGTGTCAAATATATATTTTTGGTAAAAGAACTAAGGGTATCAAAGCATTTTATGGTGGTTATTATATTTAATCCCATTTTATATTCTGCTCCAGAGTACAACATACAGTCAACGCTGCCGGCTGTCACAAAAAACAGCGGTGACCACTTTTCATGAACATGTCGAATAATTTCTCTATTCGTGACTTAATGTACCATTTTGTATTTTTCTGTTGTCTTCTTTTTGTACGCATCATACATACTTAGCGCAAACATAACCTCTATTTTTAACATCTCGTAACTCTAATACGATCAAAATAATAGATAACTATAGACGAACGAGTGGACGACACTAGCATGCAATAAGCCTAGTGAGGTCGAACTTAAATCAAAGGTCGCACTAATAGTAAGGGTCAAAGGTGCAGATCGCGTGTGTTACCCAGCCAGGGTCACGGCATTTATGTGTTATCGTTATCGCCACCATCAACAAATCAGTCTCGATTCTCTACAAATACGGCCTTAACTAAGTGGTAGTTAATTACGCCTTTTTAGGGTTCCATAGTCAATAAGGGACCATTTCTTCATCTAAGGATCCGTTTGCGAAATATTAAGCTTTAAAATGATAACTTTTGTTGCAGTCTAGTATGATAAAATTTATGGTAGTAGCATATTTATAACGAATTTAAAACGAATACTATCACAGCTAAGTAGACTTTACAAGTTAACGAGTTATTCGACCAACCTATTAATATACTTGAAGAAGTCTATTTCCTCTTTAAATCAAGAGTGAATAGGTTATTTCTAGTCAAGCGTGCTCCATCTTCGACCAATATCATCGCTTACCATCAGGTGAGGCAGTGGTCAAACGCGTGCCTATCTAAATTAAAAACAAAGTCGGCAATAGTGACGTGCAACTACGGAATCCGACACCGTTGGTGACCCGATACGCACTTGGTCGGGTTTTCTGTATTATTTTTGAACCAATAGTCGAGATTTTTTTTAAATTTTCACGGTCACGCATACTCGATGGTTTATGACTTCCGAAATATGATTAACGCTACATGAGAATGGAGGGAAATATGAGGTGCAATTAACTCACGGTCGTAAGGAAATATTTACTTAATCAAAATGCCTTGTAAATTGATTGTTATGAGTGGTAGATTACACAATAACGTGATATATGTCTAGTAAGTAGGTTTTTAGTAGAAATTGAATGAATAGAGTCAGAGAATTTGACATTTTAATTGTTAGTAAAGGCAGACATTTTCTGCCTTTTAAGCAAAAAGTTTTAAGTTAAGTTTAAGTTTAAGCAAAATACAAACACACTACATAGCGTGTTTGTATTTTCATTCTAGGCTTTGAGGAGTTTATATATGACATCGGTAAATGGCTCCTCATTGTCTGGTGTCATGTTAACTTTTGCATTATTTCAGTCTTAAAACAAACACAACAACATCGAGCAATGAAGTTTTTTTTAATCTGTTTGAAGATACTCGTACATCGAAAAGATTTCAGCACAAGGAGGTGATGGCGGCGATGTCGCCTAAACAAACAACGTTTCTATTCAGTTTTCAAAACTCAAACTCCTTCCATGCCTGGTTTCTGAGGCACTTTATCGGTCATTCATCTATCTGTTAACTACAAACCAACCAATGTTATGACAAAAATAACCTTAATTTCGGAAGTCAGTGTTTTTGGTTTTGTTCCTTTGTTTTTAACACCGACTTCCAAATTTAAGGTTTTTATTCTTTGTAATGTTTTGTTTTTTTTTTGGTTTGGAAGTCGGTTATATATTTTTTGTAAAAAAATATTATTTGTGTATGTTTTAAGTGGTTATACATGGACGACGTCTTCGTCTACGCAGAAATTAAAATAAACAAAAATGCTCATAAAATAAAACTACTGAACCAAACTGAATCAAATTTTACGGAGTTCCGTAAAATATTGATTCGGTTTGGTTCAGTTGTTATTATTTTTGCTATTTAGTTAAATGGCAAGTATACCGCATCATACTAAAAAAGAATCACAGAAATCGGAGAACCTCGGAGTGATCGGTGTACATTAAAAAAAATACCCACCGAATTGAGAACCTCCTACTTTTTGGAAGTCGGTTAAATAGCGTTAACGGACAGATAAAAGATCGATAAAGTACCTTAGAAACCAGCATAAATCACAGTAAATACAATTGCATTCAGTTAATCGATAGCACAGATCTGTGAGTCCAACACGGTTCCGCAACACAAGTTAAGCAAAGAGCTTCTAGCACGTAATTAGAACACAGAGATAAGGATTGCTTACGGGCGCGGATATGGCAAGGAAGCCTTTTATCAGTTTTAACTAGTTTTCATACACAGCGTACGGTATATTTAGGGTGCCTGACCCTTACAGCGGAAAGGAGAAACGGTGATATGTTAATCAATGTAATTGCATGAAATCTCCGCACCACGTGAGTCACTGACATTTTGACTGACATGATTGGTTATCTCCGTTTCTCCGCTCCGCTGGCTGCCTCGCTCCGCGCAAACGGATAGGCACCCTTGGACATGTTTGGAATTAATTCTCTCCCACCTCGGTTTCATCAGATTAAAAATACGGCTTCATTTGGTAAGCTTTGTTTCGTAAATTTTGGCGACGAATGTATCACATAAAACTTTTTCAGCCATTTCTTTTATTTGCAAAAATATTAGCTCATCCCGTTCATTCGTCGCCAAAATTTACAAAGCTTACCAAATGTAGTTAGTATAGTTATCATAATTAATATCACATTATTATTATCAGAATGATAATAGTTATGCCTGTCTCTATTACCGGCTACCTTTGGGATATAACGACTTACTTTATAATTATAGACATACAAGCCTTTGACCGCGACTTCGTATACGCATAACCTGTTTTTTCCTGTTCCACTAAGAATTTCGAGAAATCCTCTCGCAGTGCTCGCTAACACTTCCAATAGAATCTGCATGCCAAATTTCAGCTTTCTACAACGAGCAGTTTCAGCTGTGCGTTGTCTGTCAGTCACTCAGTCATTCCGTAATGGAAGAATTTTATATATTAGGACTTGTCGTTTACAACTACAAGGTATAATATAACTTTGGAAGAAAAAAAAGAGAACTTTGATTTCGGAAGTCGGTGTTGTTGGTATTTATTTTTCGTTTTTTGACACCGACTTCCAAAATTAAAGTTCTTTTCTTTCTTCCGAGGTTATTTTGTACCTTGTAGTGTTTTTTTTTTTGGAAGTAGGTTGTATTTTGGGTAAAAAAGTTTTTTATTTTTTTAACTTGTGGTACCTGCGTACCCATTAACAGCGTACCGGCACGATGTTATGTTAAAAACTGGCGTAAACTCTAAAAAAACATGTGATTTCAGCAATCTCCGTTGCCTACCTCTAAAGTTCTTCATTAGATCTTCACCAAATTAAAACAGGGCCAGTCCAGGAAAATACTCTTCCAAACAAAAAAGAATCATCCAAATAGGCTGACAATTGGCGAAAATATCGCTGAACAAACATTTTTTTAAGGGATCTCATAATCAGATCTTAATTTATACCTTGCATCATCAGCTCAGCAACATGAGTTGATGATGTTTACCAGGCACAAATATCTGGATTGCCTTAGAAAACTTATGAAAAACATTGTGTGTGCCCATTAAATTTGAGGGTTGCCCTCGATTTTCATGGGATCCCATCAACAGATTCTGACTTGGTGACAATGAGACCAATCGGAAAGTATACCTTTTCAGATGAAACAAGAATTTTTCATCTGAAAAGGTATACTTTTAGAAATGATGGAGTTATGAGGTAACAAACAAAAAAAAAATTACAACCGAATTGAGAACCTCCTCCTTTTTTTGAAGTCGGTTAAAAAGTAACACGGTGTCAGCGATATCAACTGTCCAAAGTTTTTAGGATTATCCACAGTTAATTTTGGTAGCATGTCAATCTCTTGAGATTGCCAAAATTAAATTAAAATTAAAATACCACAGTTAAAATACCCAAAAATCTTGTTTTTTTTTTGACAATTATTGGTACTATAGGTATCTAAATCCCTAATTTTAGACAAAATTACAGTTTTTTGGTTATAACGTCATTATTAAAAAAAAAAATCTTATAGAAATATTCGGTGCAAAAAGCAGGCTTCATATAATGTGATACACCTTAACGAAAATTGAATTATCATCCCAAACAATCTTGAAATAAATGGAAAAATAATTGGATATGATAAGTTAATGTTACTCAAATTGTTTCAACAAAGATTCAAGAGCATTGACATTACTTTAGGTAATTAAGTTTTTGGACTAAATGAAAACAAAGAAAGGCACTTATTTTAAGTGAAACGTTCAGTAGATGTTTTTGTTCTCATTGTGTGCAAAGTTGATGAAGTTAACTTTTAGGATTAGTTTGTTAGTAGATTATGACGTAGAGACTGTTTATGCAGATTTTTTAGTTTAAGACGTTAATACCTAAATGAATAGAATGTAATCACGAATGATCGTGAGATCAAATAATTAAACAACGCTAGCTTTTGCTTGCAAGTTCGTACGCGCATATCCCGCTTTTTCCTGTTTCAGGAATTTCAGGAAACCGTCTCTTAGTGAATTAGTGATCCTACAGATTTCCTAAAGAATTTACATGCCTAATCTCAGCTTTCTACGACCAGTAATGAAGTAAAAGATTAATATTTATTTATTTGTCGAGTTATGCAAAATTGTGAACAAATACATGCTGTGCAATAAAAACCTCTGAAAAAATCCAAAGTCCTTATAGTTCAAGCCGTACGCAAATTAGGGTTTAATTTTTCTGTGCCATGAACCGACAAAATGTGTTTCTTGTCTTGTTGTCTCTTTTATTGTTTTCTTTATTTTGTATTCACTATTTGTTATTACAGCTGCAATAAGAGTTCTGTGAAAGTTTAAAGTTTCTTGCTTTTCAAGAAATACAGCCCGCTGACAGAAATACGGACAGCAGAGGCTTGGTTATATATGATTGTGTTGGTCACCCTTTGGAACTTTAAAAATCTCTATATTTAATTCATATTGGTCACTTAGTTATGACAGGGGTTTACCGGTAGAACTTTATTTTATCTCCAAATTGGCCGTTATATTTCTCTTGTGTACCAGATGCTAGCTTGCTGCATTCAGTGCCAATAAAAGTTGCAATAATACCATTTTAACTGTAAAAGTGCAATGTTTTCTCTACGTTGTGGGCCATAAATATGAGGTAGACATCCGTTGGCTTTCCACGTTAAAGTTTTCTTCAAGAAGATTTGAAATTTCGTCTTTTAGACAAAACGTTTCTATAGTAGAAAAGCGTTAGTATAATCTAATTAAAAATCTACTGTCACGGTGTTTGTAATCGAACTCCTCCAAAACGGCTTGACCGATTTTCATTTTTTTTTTGTGTGTATTTGGTAAACCTAGAAAGAAAGAAAGAAAAATGTTTATATGGGACTCGCACAAAAAGACAGTTTTAAATTTAATTAAAACTAACAGTATTACTTAGTCTATAAACATTTTAGTCTGTGCGAGGCCAAAAAGGTCCCTATCTCAGCATAGGCTACGAAATTTAAAAATAAATAACACAGCGCTGGTTTTATGATAGGGCCTGTGATGCCACGCAGTTACGTAACACATATTAAATATAATAGATACAGATAAAATATATAAATGATGAAAACAAAATAAAAATATTTTTTACTCGAAAGCCTATACTCCTGAGGTGGTCCCATAGTCACCAAGTTAGAATCTGATGATGGGATCCCATGAAAATCGAGGGAAACCCTCGAATTTTATAAGCACATACAATGTTTTTCATAAACTTTCTAACGCAATTCAGATATTTGTGCCTGGTAATCATCATCTCATGTTGCTGAGCTGATGATGGAAGGTGTCAGGATCTGATGATGGGATCCCATGAAAAATGTTTGTTCAGCGATATTTTCGCCAATTGTTAACCGATTTGAATGATTCTTTTTTTGTTTGGAAGAATATTTTTTCGAACTGGTCTCATTTAAATTTGGTGAAGATCTGATGAAGAACTTCGGCGGTAGGCAATGGAACTCTGCAATAAATGATAGCAAATGGATCGGGATTTCTGAAATCGCCTGTCTGTTGGTTGTTTACACCAGTTCATAACATAACATCACGCCGGCACGCTGTGTTTGTGTTTTAAAGTTTTTTTTATTTTTCACTTTTTAGTGGTACCTGCGTACTACTAAAAAGTGATAAATAAAAAAACTTTTTAACAAAAAAATGAAACCGACTTCCAAAAACAAAACACTTAAAAAATAACTTTAATTTCGGAAGTCGGTGTTCAAAAACGAAAAAACCAAAAACACCGACTTCCGAAATTAAAGTTATTTTTTACGTACGCAGGTACCACTAAAAAGTGAAAAGACAAACTTTTTTTTGCTAAACATATATTGACGTAAGCGAAGCCGCGTTCTGGATGTAAATGGGTGGGTAAATGTTGAACCGTTTTAAACTGACTCCAAAAAAGAGAATATTCTCAATTCGTTGTTATTATTACTAGGTTTTTCCCGCGACTTCGTACG
Source organism: Lacanobia oleracea (assembly GCA_950371165.1). NCBI lineage: Eukaryota > Metazoa > Arthropoda > Insecta > Lepidoptera > Noctuidae > Lacanobia > Lacanobia oleracea. Next base: position 19,082,671 of record OX493391.1, on the reverse strand, counting down.
CGTATATCGCGTGTTTTCCGTTTCCGTAGGAATTTTGGTAAATGCTCTCTTAGTGCTCCCCTACACTCCCCAAGGAAACTTTATGCCAAATTTTACCTTTTTATAACCAGTAGTTGCAGCTGTGCGTTACTCACTCAGTAGGTAACGGAAGAATTTTTCATGTTAGGATTACCTATTCTTTTTACCTAAACGTAAGCTACGATCAACATCATTTAGTCAACGATGGAACACATTAGCCTAACCGTTGTCTGACTAGCTAGTGTGCTTATCGATCATTCCAAGAGAGTTATGGGCAACGCAATCAATTGTAATCAGACTAGATTATTATCGTAACTTAAAATCACTTGTTGGCGCGCCGCGGCTCGTCAATGTGGCGCTGTCAATGTGGCGCTGTCAATGTGGCGCTGTCAATGTGGCGCTGTCAATGTGGCACTGTCAATGTGGCGCTGTCAATGTGGCGCTGTAAATGTGGCGCTGTCAATGTGGCGCTGACAATCTGGCGCTGTCAATGTGGCGCTGTCAATGTCACCGACGTCAATGACACTTAAGTGTCATCCAGCTGTCAAAAAGAAGCGCGCGCTTCCGCCAATTTTTTCACTTCAACACTGACTGAATAGCGTCCATTACATTGTAATTAATTTTTTCGCATATAACTTTTACTCATTGTAAAACCAGCATTAAATCGGATAAATCCCTCGCAAGTAACAACGGAGTGCGTTTTTAATTCCCAAACACCACTATTAAAATGAAAATAGTCTCTAAATGGCTAGTGATTGATGAGTTCTAAACGTACCCATCAATTTAACACCTCTGCAAAATGGAGCCAATTAATTTTCAGAGCCCTATTATTATCGGAGCTTAATTTTCGACCCGTGTAGTTAATAGTTGATATACAACCTCCTTAGTTGTTTATTTAAGGGGCTGACCTCTGTCCTCTTAAGGAGAGGTCACGGACCTTTATCCCTTGTTAATGAATAATGAAACAGATCAGAAAATGATACGTCTTGGAATACAGCAACATTCACATACATATTCATGTCATATATTATTTGAGGATGAATATTCAAGGTGTCTTGGAACTGAAATAATCTTATATGATATGCATGAGACCTGTTTTATGCTTAGATGGAAGAAATCTAGTTCGTACTTATTTACGTCATCAGATTTATTTTAGTTAGTGTCAAAATATTCAGGAGAGGTACCCAAGTTTTGAGAGGCACGGGATTTGAATTTTGAACCCTGTAAGGAACGTTCTGTGCACCAATTCGCACTAAGCGTTTCTAAATGTCTTTTATAATGCGCACAGTAAATGCGTCCTGTGCCTGCGTCTGTATTTCCAAAGCTTACAAACCTAATCTCTTCAAAGTTAGAGTGAACAGGCTCTTTCTGGGTAGGCTCGCTCCATCGTAGACTTTTTCTCTATCATCTCTGACATAGACTAGAGTCACTAGAGTCAAGAGTAAACACATCACAAAAAAAAAAAACACAGATGTTGTCCGGAAAGCTGCTTTTCTTAAAAAGCATTGGGCCGGTCATGTCAGCTGCATTTCAGAGTTACAGTTTGCTATAAAAACTACTTTTTAGACGAATGTGCAGACCTCTGCGGGACTAAAAAGGCCACTTTAGCAGAATCATATTAGAATCATAATATTAACCACACAACAGTCTGTCAAATTTCATTTTTATCTTTATCCCTAATGCATTAGGTTCAAGGTTGATTGGGAAAATTTGACAGTGACGCGTAGCGGATGTGCTTTCTGATTCTACTAAAGTGAGCTTTTTAAACCGCCAGATCTTGTCCCTTAACGAAAAGATCGGCCTACTATGGCAGAGGACAAATCTGGGGGAAGCTTTTGTCCAGCTGTGGAAAATAATGGGCTGATTATATTTGAGAAAACCTTAATGAATTGGTCAAAATGTTATTAAACTAATTCACTAAAAATGTTATGCATTTCTAAAATTATTTTCAGTCAAGTGGGCTCAAATACGTTGAGTGGAAAAAAAAAAGTTGTTCAACTCCAAGACGGGTCGAACTATTATATCCAGGGGCTTCCAACTGCAAATAAGCACTGACAAGTTGCTACAACTTGCGTCGAATATGCACTTTTACATATCTTTAAAGTTTCAAATAAACTCTGCTTTGCTCACATTTTTCTGCGGAATATTTTCCAGTGATTTGTAACGAGACCAAGTTTTTCTTCTTAAAAATTTTGTTGCTTTTTCTTACCAAAACTAAAAGGTACTGTTCAATTTACATAAAAGCTGATCCGTAAAAACCTTTGCAAATTGTACAAACTACTCAAATTGGAGTGGGCCTTTGTCCAAACTAGTTTGCCCTTTTCGGAGAATCAAAGGAGTGTTGTCGTCACAAAGGCAAGGTATATTTTCTATTATCGGAGGCTGTGACCATAAAACGGATCATATCGGATCCAATTTGACGCACAAACATTTGACAAACGTGACTATGGTCCGATGTGCTTAGTGCTCGCGAAATTGGATCCGTGAGAGGATTTATATGGAGACATTGAGAATTCTTTTCGGAAGTTTGATTTTATTTACAACTGGTTTAACTACGTTATGTTCCATCATAGCAATGTAACTGAACATTTTCTAATACAAAAATACATAAAAAATTGTAGAAAAAAAAATGAACACCTTTTGTAAATGGGCTGTAAACCACAGGCAATCAAACCTTTTCCATGTATATAAAATAAAAAAAGCATAAAAAAAATCCTTCATAACTAAAACTACAACTTAACAACATGTATGCAAATCGAGGTTGAATGACATTGTTAATAATGGTCACTGTGTCAAGCTGGTCATTAAGCAAGTCAGCCTTAATACTTAACGAAATGGCGGCTATAATGTCCCGTCGTGAGTGACAGATGGCGCTAGTAAGTGGGACATGCGGTTGGACGTGGGACATGAGCTATTACGTCTCTGAGTGCAAATGTTAAATGCAGCGGAGTTGAGTGCGGGCGCTCATCATGACAACCGGTTGACGTTTGATTAAGTGACGGGTAGCCTTTAGCCTTCTTTAGCCCTAATGTTTTAATTTCACTTATAGTCTTACTCATAAAAAGATCTGAAGTGTTTAGCAACGGGTCAGCAAAATTATCTTTTCACAAAAAATGTAAATCAGTTCCTAAACAGCTCAGAGGAGATTTTGGCTAAATAACAGGACGATTTTCAAGTTTATACAACGCATGCTGTGGCCTTGCAGTGGATGGGTCATCTAAACCTTCTACCGTACTTCGAAGAGTACGTTAAACGGTTGGACTGACGATTGACGATAGCTGATCAATGACAGATGTTTGACACACAGATCCTAGCCCCCGGTACCACAATACTGTGTAACCCAGTGGCTTCATCTATATATACTAATATATAAAGCTGAAAAGTTTGTTTGTTTGTTTACTTGAACGCGCTAATCTCAAGAACTACTGGTCCGATATGAAAAATTATTTCAGTGTTAGATTTATCGAGGAAGGCTATAGGCTGTAAAGTGGGCGGAGCAGTAATGAGAATGGTGACGCAGACGGTGTTGCGTGGGTCAACTAGTACAATAAACTGGTATTTAGACGCACTCGTCTAGAAGCGACGCCACATCAAAATTGGTATGCACGTGTCGTCGGATTTGCTGCACAAACGTTGGTCCCATCACTAGTATACACGCTCACAGGTTGTTACCTACGTCTGAGTAGTGTCTGAGTGGTATTGAACTGCACTACACGGCTACACGTGTCTAGCGACGGTGTACACGATCTTGTTTTGTTTTCTTTGTGATTCAAATGCGATTGTTGAGTATGCATTTTAAGAGAACATTTTACGGTTTGTAAGTTAAGGTAACTGAAAGGTTTTGTTCTAGTTACGTATTTGACTGATAGCGACTTAGCGCTAATATGTGTGTATGGGTGTCGTACTTTTGCAACCTTGGGTTACAACAATTGTATTTCTTAATCTGTAAATAAATATAATATTGTGTATTGGGAGTATTTTGTTAACATTCCACATTTTAAATAAACAAGAAAAAAATCTTGTAGAACTTGAATAAAGCTAGTTATGTACTGACTGAAAGATACAACCACTCGGAAGAGTTGACAAAGTTTAATGTAAGAAACAACATTGACAAATTTTAAGGATCAAAAGAAAAAAATGATATTTTCTAAATCATCTTATTTTCGTGTCAACTACTTTAATGAAAACATCAAGTAAATGAATAGGGGAAAATAAATCTTAGTGTGTACCGTATCAGCAATCTTGTTACGAGTAGTTAGCTAGTGATATCATCACGTTAGCTACGGGCTACGGCGTAGCAGCCATGCAATCCCTTATTTGTTCAAACAATGCCATGGTATTAATAGCGATGGTTAAAGGTAGATAAGTTTATAATAATATCAATAACGACTGTTTTTAAGGCAGTTGCAGAGCCCTGAATTTGAGCGTAACATAATCACTATTATTAAAATTAAAGGTAAAGGTACACTGTCATTGACGAGCTCGAGGTTAAAGAATACTAGCCGCACGGATCGATCTTTATGGTTAAGCAACGCTTGCCAAGCTTGGTCTGTGGATGGGTGACCATCTTAATATACCGAGTTTCCTCCGTACGTAGCCGTTGGTTCCGGCTGTCAGCCGTTGGTTCAGGCCTGGTAGACAGCCGCTCCACGTTAAATACTGGTATTCAGCTGAATCCGGTTTGACTGGGAGCCGACCCCAATATAGTTGGGAAAAGGCACGACAGATGATGAATACTGTCACTGCCATAAAGGTAAAGGAGTCATCATAAACATTAAAGGTGTAGGTATGTATGTACTTGTAAAAGTTCATCTGATTAAGAACTGGCCCGATGGCAAATAGTATTGCACTCATAGAAGGTTTATACTTACCACGATTGAGTGGATAAGCTTTCTGTTCCAAAAAATTCTTGGTTCAGCTGAGCAAAGTCACAGGGAAAACCGTTATTTATTTTATTTATTATTTATTTAATTACAAAGATTTAAAACCAATAACAGTAACTAATGCACAAAAACTAGTACTCATAAACGAAAATAAAAATAAAAAAAGGAAAACAGATAATGTAGATAAGTTTAAAAATTAAATTCGTCAACTCTTTCATTAATCCCTCTCACAAAACTTCTGACATGCCAATAAAATCTTCGTCCATTTGTCAGCAAACAGATCTTTTATTGGATTAAAGTCCAACAGATAATTAAGTGCAGCCAGAGTTCGAGAAATTGGAGACTTAGCACGCGCAACAGTGCGAGAAAAAGGCACGGCGAACAATCTGTGCTTTTTACCCCTGCAGTAATTGTCCGGCACAAAGAAGCGAGCCAGCACAGCAAGCAAATCAGGTATGCTTATTTAAGTAAGAATTATTATTTCCTTTATTCAATAAATTAACCTACAAATTACATTTTTAAATATTTGAAAATTTTTTTTATAAAAACATTTAAAAATATAATAACGCGAGCCAAGTCAATATACTTGATTTGTTTATCTTTCTCGGCTTTCACGAGGTTCTCGTCATGTGGGACGGTTATGTCTACAATCATTGCACGCCTCTCGATTCGGTCTAACACCACTATATCAGGCTTATTGGCAACAATAGTCCTGTCAGTGATGATGGACCGATCCCAGTACAATGTGATATTGCCATTATCGAGAACTGGGACCTCCGACTCCACAAGAGAGTATTTCAGAGCAAGTTGCTGATGGATAATCCTGGCTACAAGGTTGTGCCTATACAAGTATTCTCCGTTAACTAGACGAGAACAACCAGAGATAATGTGGCGAATTGATTCTCCCGGACAGTGACATGCCCGACATATGTCAACCGTGCCGTCCTTCATAATAAATTTCCGGTAGTTACTTGTCATGATAACTTCGTCCATAATTGCAAAGACAAAACCTTCGGTTTCTCCAAAAAGATCACCGAAACGCAGCCAGGCTACGGACGCTAGTTGATCTACGTCAGGTCCATGTAGGGCCCGGAATAAGCGTCCGTGAAGCTCCTTGCTCTGCCATACCGCCCTGCGATCGTTGGTGTCAAGTACTGCAGGTTTGCGCCAGTTCTCATTTTCCAAGGAGAGCGGGGTGAGTCCCTTGTCCACCGCCACTACATCTCGATGCATAGCCACATCGACAGCTAGGAAGTATTCCCTGAGACTGCATATCTCGCGATTGTAGAGAGTCTTAGCATTTAAAAAGCCTCGACCTCCACACTTTCGCGGGATATACAGTAAGAAGTAAGAATGATTATTAATATTGAATATATTTAAGCAAAAAATACTAAATAAAATAATATTATTATCAGAATATAAATGAATGACTTTCAGAATTTAAATACGGCTATATTTTATATCACCAAAATGGCTCAAGATAGAAGCAGTGGTAATAAAGAAAGCTTTATTTCTATGAGACAGTTTTATCGAATTTCCGCGCGAGTGAAATTCTGGTCCCCGGTATTAAATAAAGAATGCATTTATCTTGGCCTTATGTAAGTAGATTTTTCTTTACAATGTTAGCAGATAGAAACTTTTGAGTGTTCTAAAACTTTTTACAAAAAATACAACCGACTTCCAAAAACAAAACACTACAAATTTCGGAAGTCGGTGTTTACGGTTATTTAGTTTTTTGACATGGGCTTCCGAAATTAATGTTATTTTATACTTTGTAGCGTTTTGGATTTGAAAGTCCGTTGTATTTATTTGTAAAAAGTTTTTTATTTTTCATAAGACACTGAAAAATAAAAACCACAAACAGTGACTGGCATGGTGTTATGTTATGAACTGGTGTAAAAAATCAACAGACATACGATTTCAGAAAACCCGATCCATTTGCTATCATTTATTGAAGAGTTCCGTTGCCTACCTACAAAGTTCTTCATCAAATCTTCATCAAATTGAAATGAGACCAGTCTAAAAAAATATTCTTCCAAAGAAAAAAAAACATCCAAATCGGATAACAATTGGCGAAAATATCGCTGAACAAACATTTTTCATGGGATCCCATCATCTGATCCCAACTTGACCCTTCCATCACCAGCTCAGCAACATGGCATGATGATTACCAGGCACAAACGTTAAATGTGCCTATAAAATTTGAGGGTTTCCCTCGATTTTCATAGGATCCCATCATCAGATTCTGACTTGGTGACAATGGGACTACCTCAGTAGTATAGGCTTTCGAATAAAAAAAATATTTTTTAAATCGGTCCACAATTGGCGGAGGAATCGAAAAAAAAACATATATACAGCCGAACATAGAACCTCCTTCGTTTTGAAGAAGTCGTTTAGTAAAAATATGCGATATTTACCCCAGATGGTTTAATCTTCAACAACAAAGTCAACCTGGTTGGTTGATATTTGGAAAAAGTGAGCAGTTGCCGTTTGACTTCCCCGGTTTCACTTTCTAAAAATAAGTAGGTAAAATTGAAAATGGGCCTGATTAGAAGGCTTAAAATCAAAACGCAATGGACAAGGACAATGGAAACTCCCAAGCATTGCCTATGCTTGGGAGTTTCCTTGCGTGATCGAACCAGGAATGATGATATCTGCAAGAGAACCAGGGTTACCTACATAGTTTGAAAGATTGCCAAACTGATGTGGCAGTGGGTATTGCTTGCAGAACAGATAGTCGATGGGACTGAAAATTTCTTAAGTGGCGTCCGTGTACCAGAAGACGCAGCGTTGGAAGGCCTCCCACAAAGTGGACCGATGATCCGAGGAGGGTCGCGGGTAGTAATCACAATGGGTTCCAGACAAAGTGACATTCAATCAGTCATAGTCAAATTGCTAAAATACCAAATATTTGAGATGTTAGTTCCAGATAGTTTGAATTAAAGGTGCTATTACACTTGGCCCTTTGCCCGAATTTGATTACCAATGGATTTCGGGCTAATTAATGTTTACGTAATGAGGTTAAGTACGCGGGGTGTATGGGGTCCGTTGCCATCTTAAAGACCCAAGCCAACCTCACCTGCTAGCGGTGCACCCTGCTGTCCAACGGACGAGGCTCTGGCGAACCTGGTTTCCCTCTTGTAGGGTTGTGGGGGTCAGACGGCTGGTCGCCCCACGTAAAACCAACTTCAGTCATATATGTATGGAGAGAAACAAGTTAGGTAAGGGTACTCGGTCTAGGGCGTCGCCGCATAACGACGCGCAGGCACATCGCCCTAAACCTGCGATAAGTGGGCTAGGGCTACCGTGTCAAGTACGGGCACGGCTCAAGAGGATAGTACCCAAGAAGAAGTTCCGCTTTGCCACCTGGAACATTGGCTCCCTAACCGGACGTTGCCAAGAACTCGCAGACGTACTTGCGAAGCGTCGGGTCCAGTGCGCCTTCCTTCAGGAGACGCGCTGGAAGGGAAATAAGTCACGTGACATCGGGCAGGGGTACCGGCTAGTGTACACCGGATCACCAACGGGTAGGAGCGGAGTGGCCGTGGTGCTGTCTAGGGACCTTCAGGATGGACTCCTTGAAGTAGACCGATGCAGCGACCGGTTGATGCGAGTTAGGGTGCTGTTCGAAGGGTCGGTAACGAACCTAATCAGCGCCTATGCTCCTCAGACTGGTTGCTGTGAGTCTGAAAAGGAGGCCTTCTGGGATGAGTTCGAGGACGTATTACGCGCTATCCCGAATTCCGAAGGTGTTTTGGTTGGGGGGGATCTCAACGGTCACGTAGGTCAGTTTGCTGGAGAGTATGGACGTGTCACGGTGGTTTTGGTTATGGCCAGCTAAACGCAGAGGGAGTCAATATACTTAGCACCTGCGCTGTGTCTGACCTAGCCATCGCGAACACATTCTTTCAGAAGAAGCCCCAGCATCTTATTACGTACCGTAGTGGTGCCTACTCAACCCAAATAGATTACCTGCTGGTGCGACGGTGCCACATTGGCAAGGTTACCAACTGCAAAGTCATCCCAGGCGAAAGCCTAACGGCTCAACACCGCCTCCTTGTCCTGGACTTTGCGGTTGTACCGAAGAAGAGAGTGACCGAGAAACGCAAACCCCGCACTAAGTGGTGGTTGCTTGATGGTCCTAGGCAGTCGGACTTCATCGCGGAGGTCGAGCATCTCAAGATCAGTGCTCCGCATGAGTCCGCTCAAGAGATCTGGAGTAGGATCCATTCAGCAATCACCGGTGCGGGTAAGCGCGTCCTTGGCACTTCTCGTGGTGGCCGCACCATAGGAAAGGAGACGTGGTGGTGGGATGACGGGGTGCAGGAGGCGACTCGGAAGAAGAAGGTTTTATTTAAACAGTGGCAAGGGTCCAACTCTCCGGATGACAGGGAGGCATATGGAGCGGCTAAGCGCGCTTGCAAAAAAGCTGTAGCCAGAGCCCGCAGCAAAAGTCTGGCGCCCTTATACGATAAGCTGGAAACTGCGGAGGGGCAAAAGCTTATTTTTAAGCTGGCGCGTGGCCGGGAGAAAGCTACACGGGACATTAGCAAATGTCTTTGTGTAAGGGACGCCCAGGGTAAGCTGCTCTACGATGCCCCCTCTGTTAAGGAGAGATGGTGTACATACTTCGCGGAGCTGTCTAACAAACAGCATCCCCATAACCTTCCTCCGGAACCGCCTCCTAACCTTGGGCTTATTTCCCCTATTTCCCCCGACGAAACCCGCATTGCTCTTCGCCACATGAAGAACCGGAAAGCGGTCGGGCCTGACAATGTGCCAATTGAAGTGTGGAAGGCGATGGGCCCACATGGTGTGGACCTTCTGACGGATCTTTTTAACCGCATCCTGATCACCAAGGAAATGCCGAACCAGTGGCGATTTAGCCTGATTATCCCTGTTTACAAAGGCAAAGGTAGCGTACAGGATTGTGGTAGCTACCGCGGTATCAAGATCATGTGCCACACCATGAAGCTCTTCGAGCGCATCATTGACACACGGCTCCGTAGCGAGTGTGCTGTCTCTGAGTGTCAATATGGCTTTCGGGCGGGTAACAGCACCATGGACGCAGTGTTCGCCTTACGCAATCTGGCTGAGGCTTACAGAGAGAGAAGGAGAGCTTTGCATATGGCCTTTTTAGACCTGCAGAAGGCCTTCGACTGTATACCTCGGCAGTCCATCTGGTGGGCACTGCGCTTCAAGGGCGTTCCCGAGGCCTATATTGACATTATCAGAGACATGTACCGCGATTCCGTGTCCTCTGTCCAGACCGCTGTTGGCGAATCGAATGGCTTCCCAATATCTGTTGGCGTTCACCAAGGCTCGGCTCTTAGCCCGTTCTTGTTTAACGTAGTGCTCGATGTAGTTACGGCAAACATCCAAGATCAGCCTCCATGGCTAATGATGTATGCCGATGACATCGCCCTCGTTAATCAGAACAAAGCCCATCTTGAGCGCAAAGTCAACATTTGGAAGGACACGCTTGAAAACGGTGGTCTAAGACTAAATGTGGCGAAGACTGAGTACATGTCCTGTGGCAGCACGGATACAAACACCATCCGAATAGGTTCGGACCTGATCAGAAAGTCCGATACGTTCAGGTACCTTGGATCCGTGCTGCACGAGTCTGGCAACGTGGACGACGATGTCCACGCACGTATAGGCGCGGCTTGGGCGAAGTGGCGCGAGGTGACGGGCGTTGTATGCGACCGCAAAATGCCTCCGAAGCTCAAGGGGCAGATATATAAATGCATCATTCGGCCTGTCCTACTGTACGGGGGCGAGTGTTGGCCAGCACTAAGCAGACACACCCAGGAGCTTCGCGTCACGGAGATGAAGATGCTGAGGTGGATGAGTGGCGTAACGCGATCCGATCGCATGCGCAACTCTTACATCCGAGGTAGTCTTGGTGTCCGTGACGTGGGGGAAAAACTGCAAGAGTGTCGTCTGCGATGGTATGGCCACATCATGCGCCGCCCTATGGAGTACGTTGGTCGGAGATGCATGAATATGGCTGTTCTTGGGGCTAGGCCCCGTGGTCGCCCTCGCAAGCGCTGGCTGGACGTCGTCAAGTCCGACATGAGAGCCAATGGCCTGACTGAGAAGGATGTTGAAGACCGGGCAAAGTGGAGGAAGCTAAGTAGGAAGGCGGACCCTGGCAATAGCCGGGATTAACGCCAGGTGGAAGAAGAATGAGGTTAAGTACGCTTGTCTTCGTTAAGTCTTGTCCAGCATCAAGTATTCATTTTCATTCAAACGACATGTAATTACTAACCGTACTTTGTAAGCTCGTATTCCAGTGCAATGGCTTGTGTAATTAATACATCGGATGACCAAATTTGACTCTATAAGCACCAGAATGTGGGTTAAAGACCAAGTGTAGTTGTGTAGTTATTGTGGTCTTTTTGCGATAAAAAATCACTTTTTCAAGGCCCCAAGGGTATTAAGTATCCAAAGTTCTGTCTTACATTCTCATCGTATACCATAATGTACACTAGGTTCTGTGAGCGGCTTCACCGGCATGAGACTGAATATTTTAAAAGTATTTTATGCCATATTTCTGGTTTTACCTAATTTGAGCCGCTGAAGCATGAAGAGTTAACAAACAGACATACTAGTTACTTTCACGTTTATAATAAAACATAGTATGGTTAAAGATTGGAAGAACCAGTACATAGAATCAATACATACATCTGCAACAATATAAATAAAATGGAAAAATATAAATCACGTAACAGTTAACTGTGGTCAGGGTCGCGCATTACGGACTGAAATAGACTAGCCTTGTTGAACTGCCATTATGCTTGCTACAGTCTTCCACCCCACTCAAGGTGACGGCCATTTTGTTTTTACGGTTTATTGTGGTACTGCGTTGATGTGACTAGTCATGAGCAGTTTTATGGTTTATGCAGCAGTGTTTAAGTCAAGCAGTGATCTTTTAATACGCTCAGCGGGCCTTAAAAAGTACATAAAAATCAAGTCCCAACACATCGCATGGACAATAGGCTAGTTTCCACCATCAATCAATTGTAAATCTATTTAGTCCGTCAGTTAGTATTGGATAATAATGAACACGTATTTTTTGTTTTTGTAAATCAATGAATATTGTCAAAGATTTCGCATCAAAACGCAAGAGTGGGGGCATGCGACGTGGTCAATCTTCACACCACGTGAGTCACTGTTATTTTGACTGACATGATTGGTTAATATTTCTCCGGATCTCCACTCCGCTGCCTCGCTCCGCTGCCTCGTTCCGCTGTAATGGATAGGCATCCTAAATATCAAAAACTTGTTAGTTTTTTGGGAAAATAGCGCTATTTTACGATAGTTTGCGACTGCGCTCCTTAAAATACGAGAATGATCCGTGTGTTGTATACCAAAATTTTAACATTACTCTTGCTAAATCCATAAGTAAAACGGCAGCCTTATCGCTGACTGCAAGAAAATGAACTTTACAGGTCCAGAATTCTTTCCACTAAAAATAACACCATATGTAGCTACTACAGATACACCTGTTCTACCTGAAAAGTATTTGAAAGCAGCGTTATTTACTCCCATATAGGTACTTCCAGAGGCGAAGGTACAAACCATACGTTGAATAATTCATGGCGGCGCCACCGTAGCTTTGTGGCAGTAATTCAGTTAGAGCACGCGAGACGGGTCAAGATACTTGAATTTACACTGTAGGGCAGCTTTTGTTATTAATTAGGGCCTAATTTGTTTGAATGGGGAAAGAATGGTAATTTTGTTTGGGTGACCAAGGCGTGGTATGAGCATGTAAGTAGGCTAATTTAACAAGTGCCTTCTAGCCTCTCTATTCTGTAAATGTTTACTTAAAAAAATTACAGAAGTGGAGTTGAACTTACATGAGTGACATTGATTAGTTGGATTGATAGATCACTATTTGCAGAATAACATTATAAATTTGCCCACAGAAAGCGTTCCGGCGAAAGACTTTTCATAATAACAGCCGAAAAACGTCCACTGCTGGGTATAGGCTTCCCCCAAAGGGGGAGGTTTGCCATAATCGCCACGCTTGGCACGCGTCGCTGGTGTTGCGTTTTACAGAGAACGCTGCTGCCCATTCTCTGGGGAGTCCCTTAGTCGCCTCTTACGACAGTTACGACACCCACGGGATGTGATGGGACAGTATTATTCTTTTTACGGTACTTACGGTACCATACGCTACCGGCCGAAACCATTCTATATACTATATTTAATTTAAACTTTACTTTCTTCAAATACTTTTGCAGAAGTTATACCTTAAAATTAAATATTTGAATTATGTTAAAAAAGTAAATCGAAAAAAACGCTTTACTCGCAGAGCGTTTTTTTTTGTCGTAACCAAGCCTAGTGATAACGCTTGAAGGCTCAGCATGTAGGTGCGATGCTACAATGCAATGATGCTTTTCAATGTATGTATGTCATTAAAAAAATTACAAAACTCGCTCAAATTTCATCCACTAGGAAGTGGTGACGGACGGGCGATTTGGGGGACTGTCTTCATGTAAATTTTGACTTTCAAAAAGTGTAGTAGTTTCTATAAATACCTTTTGTTTTTTTTTTCTTTTTCCATAAAGGCTTAGTCGCAGGATTGCGTTGCGGCAGTCAGTAGAATCCTTGATTTTTCTCTTATAAATTAAATATCAGACAGTTTATAATCCCATTAAATAGTGCTCATGAGTGATGAGAATGGAATTACGTAAAATGATTACAATTTACTGACAAAATGAAAATTTAATGACAGAAAACAAGTGCTGTAACAACTCGGTGGAACAACAGCATTAATTATTCACACGTTTACCGTCGAATATTAATTTTAATACATTAACACTACAGATGAACGCTAACGGGACAAACTGACGTGAAATCTCCATAAAGTACAGTAATTGTGAAAGCCGACAGATGTTTCGTTTAAAAGCATAAGCTGTGTACATTCGATATAGGGATGGAACACTGTGAAAGATTGAACACGAAAAATATTTTTATTTATGTAGGTATTTCGATTTCTGTTTTTATGTGATTGTAGTTTTGCCTAAACTAACTATATTTTATCGTAAAAATTGTAGCTGAAAAGAGGTAAGATGCTTTCAATGGATCTAAAGGCCAGTTTAGCAGAATCAGAAAGCAAATCACGCTACCCGTCACTGTCAAATTTTCTCAATCAACCTTGAACCTTTTGCGTTTGTGATAAAGATGAAAAAGGAATTTTTCAGATTGTTGTGTGATAAATATTATGATTCTTATATGATTTTCTTAAAGTGCCCCCCCTGCTGATTAATGCAGACGATGGTCGCTAATCAGTTGCCGAATTCATTTATAGTACTTATTTTGCGCTCATTCATTTAAAATGGCAAAATTTGAGACTTTTTGTCGCTAGATCTTTCCACCTTGGTCTTGAATGAGAAGATGCAAAACTGGCATAGCACTAAACCAGCTCTTTTGTCCGACATAGATAAAAAATAAATCTAAAATCAAATTTCTTAAAAATAAGGTTCAATTTAGATTGAGAGTGTGTAACCGGATGCAGCTGAATACCAGTATTTTACAGCGAGCGACTGTACACCTATCCTCCATAACCCAGTAACATACACCATGGCAAAACTGGTGTTAGATTTTCTCGTTTCTGAGTACCGTCTGTAAAAAACGTTGAATTAAAAGCCGAAACCATCGGCTTATGAAATATATATTTCCCGTAAAAACTTTTGTTTGTAACATCCCTAATTTGAAGCTACTGAATTAGGCTCGACAGTACCAAAGACAAAACGCCAGCCAGTGAATAATGCATGAACATTTACTGGCGGGAGTGAATCATTTTAACGCTGAGCTGCGTCGGGAGCTGCTAATAATTCAGTCGGAATCATAGTGTTAGAGACGGAATGAGTCGGTTTTACTGGGTTATTCTGTTTAGAAATTTGATAGACTAGTGCTACAATAGTGGATTGTACCTATATGAATATTATATGATGACTTATTGTAGTCTAATTATTAACTGCCCTGGACTAACAAGTGAGATAAAAATGAGAGATGTAATCTATCGTGAGGAGTCAGTGGAAGCAAGAAGTCGCCGTAGTGGGTCGAGCCGAGTTGCCACCGTAGCTTAACCGTTGCAGTGGGGTGATGATAATCTGATATCTTTAACGCCACAAAAACTCAGGCGTGTCTTTTTACCGCACAAAGGAGTCGTTTTAACAGAACTCCTACTATTTGGGGTACATATGTTCCTGTTACTGATCGGCTCGAGCTCCTAGGCATAAAATTGACATAAAGTCTCAAATTCGGCGCCATTGAGTCATCATGATCATCATATCAACCGAAAGACGTCCACTGCTGGACATAGGCCTCCCCCTAGCGTCGCCACAACGACCAGTACTGCGAGTCCCACATCTATCGGCTAACGGCGACCATCACCAGGTCATCGGTCCAGCTTGTAGGAGGCCTTCACACGTTGCGTCTTCCGATATGCGGTCGCCACTCCAAAACTTTTCAGCCCCATCGACCATCTGTTCTGCGAGCAATGTGCCCTGCCCACTGCCACTTTAGTTTGGCGATCCTTCGGGCTATGTCGGTAACCTTGGTTTTCTTGCGGATATCACCTTTCTAAATTCGATCACGCAAGGAAACTCCTAACATTGCCCTCTCCATTGCCCTTTGAGTTACTTTTTGAGCGACCATGTTTCAGTTCCATATGACATCACTGGCAACACGCACTGATCATAGACTTTCGCCTTGAGACACTGTGGTATGTGACACGAGAAGATACCACGCAACTTCCCGAACGCCCAGCCGAGTCGGATTCGACGGTTGACCTCTTTCTCGAAGTTGGCCCTACCTAACTGGACTAGGTAGACGTACTCGTCTACAACTTGCTACATGGGTATTTACAATGATCTTGGTTTTATCCATGTTTATTTTGAGACCCTTTTGGAAGTTCTACAGAGGTCATTGAGCATTTTACTGAGGTTCTCTATAGTCTCAGCCATGACGACTATATCGTCAGCAAATTGAAGGTGGCTGATATACTCGCAATTGACATTAATGCCCAGCCTTTTCCAGTCCAAAACCTTGTAGACATCCTCCATTGCGGACGTCTCCTTGCCTCACACCTCGCTGCAGGAGGATACGTTTTGAGGTCTGATCCTGAAATCAGACTGACATGGTGGCTTTTTTGTACAAACATTTCAGCACCTCGATGTACCAATAGTCGATCTGGCAACGTTGGAGAGACTGCTGCACAGCCCAAGTCTCGATCGAATCAAAGGCTTTCTCGTAGTCCACTAACGCTAAGCAGAGGGACAGATTATAATCTGTGCGTCTGCTTAGCGTTGTATAACTTGAAGGAGCGTATGTTTGTGGTCTACGGTGCTGAAGCCTTTTCGGAATCCGGCTTGTTCGGGAGGCTGGAAGTTGTCAAACCTGCATGCGAGACGGTTCGTGATTACTGGAAAACAGCTTATAGACATGGCTCAGAAGTGAAATGGGCCTATAGTTCTTCAGCAGGGCATTGTCGCCCTTCTTAAAGAAGAGTACCACCACACCCGCTCCATGGCTATGGTGTCTTCCACCCGCCTTCAGGAGTTTGGCCGTAATTCCGTTCTCACCCGACGCCCTGTTATTTAGCTGCTTCAGAGCCATCCTAATCTCATACAGGCTAATGCCTGATATGTCCTCGGAATAGTGCCGAGTTAATCTAACTCTTGGGTCGTAAGCTAGATTCGTATCTGGTTTAGTCAATGCCGTGTATAACATCCATAGAATGTCTCGATCTCTCTCAGAAGCTACGACTTGGCGTATATGGTTCTGCCATCGGCGGTCTTCAGCTGGTTCTGCCCGAAAGACAGATTTCTAGCAAAGACCCTAGCGCCATTGAGTACAAAGCCCAAACTGCAGCCAAAAAGCTGGGCATCATAAAAAAATAAAGCGACATTTCACGCCTCGACGCTTTTACACCAACCCTTTACAAAGCACAAGTCCGAACCAGCATGGAGTATTGCAGCCACATTTAGAATGGCTCAGCTAAATAACTACTTGCCACACTTGACTCGCTAAACCACTGAGCTAAAAGGTTCATTGGCGGCGTAAAACTGGTAGATGCCAAGCTTTACAGCTTGGCTCATCGTTGAAGGTTGCCTAATTGAGCGCTCCCATTCAATTCAACTGAATACATCGTTATATTCATGTTTCTAAGCCGTTTAATCAGCAAATAGTATCGGATTCACTTATATTTGGTAACGTTTACTGTTCACACATTATTACTTAAGTGACGTGATGTAAGTACCTATTAGGTAATGTTCAGTTAAGACCTGTTTAACAGCATCCGGATGGTTGCACAGGTTGACTCATTGGCGCTAGGTGGCCTGCTTGTTGGTCTTCCACAGATTGTACTTCGCAGAGTGTGCCCAAAAACTCCATGACCTCATATTCTCTCAAATCTAGTATTATAAGTATTACAAGACCTCTGCCAGGTTTAAAAGATTAATATGAAAAGAACTGTTTCCACAATTAATCGGCTTGGACTTTTCCTAACTAAATATGTCGGGGTCGGCATCCAGTCGAAACGGATATACCATAATACCAGTATTTTACTGCTACTGCTGATACCCCTTGGCAATACTGGGGTCAGATTTACTGTCTTCTAAAAACCAGTAACCACTGTCAAAGATCTAAAATGACAGTGAATTGACTCCTAAATAAATAAATCAAGCAGATTATATAAAAACAAGCTGGTCAATCCAGAATAAATTAATCCAGGCTAAACAAATTAAATCGCATTACGAAAATGTAATTCTGAAATCACTCAACTGGTTTGAAAGTATTAAAATTGGAAACCTGCAAATCAAATGAATCGAAATCTGTATTTATTAAATTTAATCCGTGTAATAAATCATTTTCAATTTGATCTAATCAGATATTCGACTTAGGTCACTGCTCGGGCATTATTCGCCACACAACTGGTTTTCGTCCCAGTGAATTTAACCCGTAATCTGCAACATGGTTTTGCCCCTCGTACATTAATGGTTGCTCGTATGAACGTCAGTGCATATAAATGGTAATATCATAAAATGTAAAGCAGAAACGAGTTATTAGTGCAGATGGACGTGCTTAGAATTAGAGCATTCATGAATTTCGCTGTTCTGTTGAAATTCAGATGCGTTATTTGAGGTCAGGTCATTTATACATTCAGTCAAAAAAGTATCGGGAATGGATGATTTGTTTATGGTTCCAAATTCAAATTTTTGTTTTTTTGTAGTTGTTAGATTGGCACAACTGTTTTCCATTTTGGCGCGGAGTTTGAGTTGCATCTGTTATTTATATTAAAAACAGTGCTGGTTTTAGTAATATCATATATAGTGTGTATTGCGAATTTCATAATGGACAAAAATATCGAACAAAGAGTTTGTCTTAAATTTTGCATCGCCAATGGAATTTCGTGTTCGGAGTCACTGAAAATGTTACAGAAGGCTTACGGTGAATCGACTTTATCAAAAACTCGTGCTTATGAGTGGTTCAAAGCGTTCAAAAGCGGTCGAGATGTGATGGAAGATTTGCCTCGCTCTGGTAGGCCGTCAACGTCTGCAACTGAAGTTAACATCGCAAAAGTGAAGGAAATAGTGACTGAAAATCCCCATTCAACTCTGAGAGAGATAGCCGCCGAACTTTCTGTATCTCACGAGTCGATCCGTACCATTTTAACTAATCATTTGGGTATGAAACATGTTGCTGCTCGGCTAGTCCCAAAAGATCTGAATTTTCTCCAAAAAATCAATCGCATGAAAGTCGCTGAGGACATGCTAAAACGAGTCAGTTCGGACCCAACATTCATGAAACGCATTGTTACTGGTGACGAGACGTGGGTTTACGAGTTTGACATGCAAACTAGTCAACAAGCTTCGGAGTGGCGCCTTCCAACTGAACCGAAACCGAAAAAACCACGCCAAAGTCGATCAAAAGCCAAAGTCATGTTGACTGTTTTCTTTGACTATCGCGGTGTTGTGCACTCTGAATTCTTACCGGAAGGTCTAACGGTAAATAAAGAATATTATTTGAGCGTTATGCGGCGTTTAAGAGAGCAAATTCGACGAAAAAGGCCAGATTTGTGGAAAGAAAATTCTTGGATTTTGCACCACGACAATGCGCCTTCGCACAAGGCTATCATTGTGAACGAATTTTTAACCAAACACTCAACAAATACCATCCAGCAACCACCATATTCACCAGATATGGCTCCTACTGACTTTTTTCTTTTTCCTAAACTCAAATTACCACTTCGTGGCACCCGTTTTCAATCGATAGAATACATAAAGGAGAATTCGCGGCGAGAACTGAACTCAATTCCGGAAGCAGCGTTTAAAAAATGTTTTGATGAATGGATTATTCGTTGGCGCAAGTGTATCGTTTCTAAAGGAGCATACTTTGAAGGTGATAAAATAAATTTGGATGAATAACAGACATTTTGTGTATTATTGATCTTTTCCCGGTACTTTCTTGACAGAGTAGTAATTTGAGTTGTAAATAATCGGATTATCTACATGTAAGGATTTTATGATACAAGGTCATCGAGTTGTGTGTTATATATTTACATGAAAAAGGAAAACTAGAAATATTTTTACATACGGTAGCGCCCGCGGTGCTTCTGCTTTCGAATCCTTTTGCTTAATCAAACATTTTCTTTGCAAAAATATCCGCAAAATTCTTTAACCCGACCAACATTTTTCGATCTGCCATCTAGCCAATCCCACTAAACTTCTTTTTTACCCTTTCGAAATTCTACGCAGCGACAGATTCCATACAGCCGGTACGTTTCCATCAAACTTAAAAACTGCAATATTGGAAGTCGAAACCAATATCGGGACTTATATAGAACGGACGGCGAATAAAGCCGACGATCAATTTCGAATATACTTCACGTACTCCGGCCACGTGATTCGCAGAGCAATGCAGTGGCGTGCATCGAAACTATACATTCCCATTTTCGATACTGACGCTCTGAAACTTTTGATTGGTTGAGAATTTTGAAGAAAATTTTCCGCAATGCTCTTAATTAAACCGCTGGTCTATCTACTTGAATTGAATTTGGTTTCTTTATAAAAGTTTGTGTTGTAAGTAGATGTTGAGATAAGATAAAATTAACTACTGTTTTTGAATGGTAGCAACTGTAAGGTTTAAGGTAACAATAATATATCTGAGACAAATTGGTTTACGGTTTAAAATTTTTGTATTGGCCATACTGACAGCGGAAATGAGTATCTTTATATAATCGGGAGTTCGAATTCATTGCACTAGCCACACTGGTGGCGACAGTTGCGGTGGCTTTTCACGGATCGGGCACTTTTTGATGGGAGTTGGCAGCAAGTGGTCTTGGTATTGTTGTACTGATGTGGTTGATTTTAAGAAATAAGTTTTGAAGAAAATAATAAGTTTTGACAAAAATGAATAATTATTGAAGGCTAACTGGTTTTTCTGAGGTATTCTATACGACTACCTATTTAGTTCGATATTAGATCATGGTTTACGAAGGTTACAAAATATATTTTCTAATCTAAAGACAATCTTAAAAATTAGCAAAAGGTACAACCTGGAAATTTATAAGTCAATAGTATCCACTCTTGACTACACGCATTTGTATGCACGCTTCATCTTCAACCACATCTTCGCTTACCATCAGGTGAAATAGTGATCAAACGCGTGCCTATAAAAATACACCATCCAACGATTACGACTTTTAAATAAAATTTCAGACCGCTTTCCCGTAAATAAAAGT
Organism: Lacanobia oleracea; assembly: GCA_950371165.1. Taxonomy (NCBI): domain Eukaryota; kingdom Metazoa; phylum Arthropoda; class Insecta; order Lepidoptera; family Noctuidae; genus Lacanobia; species Lacanobia oleracea. Next base: position 19,062,010 of record OX493391.1, on the reverse strand, counting down.
ACTATTGCAATTAAGACTTCCAGGAATCCGAAGCGTTGTTTATTGTCCGTAGAATGCTTCACGACCAGCAAACAAGCAGAAATGTTGTCAAAATAAACACTCGAGCTTTATAAATAAATTGTGTACTATTGATGGACTGACGTTCGATCGCTATCTCACCTCATAAAAATAGACCAAGTGACATTTTATAAGTATTAACGATTGTCCGAAACTTGAAAAAAAATATGGGATTACTATGCGCTCCTGAAATGTCACGCGGTCAACTCGATCCGCCTACTGCCGATAATTTCCTTTATCAAGAGCCACATGCATGTTGTTAGTTTACCTACGTAAATACGTAGGTAAACTTAACGAACACTAAAAATGTGGTACTTAGTATCAAAACCATTATTTCTTTAAGTATTATATTAACTTGTCGCTCACTTAGCAAAAGTCGTTTTCAAGTCGAACAACATGCAACCCCAGTTTCAATATCCGGGCTTTATCAAAGTTTGCTCGAATCCTCGACTCCCGGACAATATCCGACACTTGAGAATTAAACGAAGGCGCGCGTTTATTCTGGATCTAAGTGTATTTTTAACAGATATTGTACACTGTTTAGGTTTTGGGGTTTTCCGATTTTAAAATGATGTAATCTATCTTATCTATCTATGTATACTCTAAACTAATTTATAAAGCTGAAGAGTTTGTTTATTTGTTTGCTTGAACGCGCTAATCTCAGAAACTACTAGTCCGATTTGAAAAATTATTTCAGTGTTAGATAGCCCATTTATCGAGGAAGTTCCGCTACGTATTATGTTTCATGAATTAATTCATAAGCGATTTTTTTGTTGTTTAAATATTGGCTTGCGTTAAATCTAATGATATATAAAGTTTGTTTTTGTTTATTTCTTATATGGTCTGAGATGTATGTTCAAGCTCTATTGAAGAAAACTTCCAATACTCAATTCAGCCCAATCGCATGACTGCAGTCAAGACTAGTCCATTTGCACAAGTGTCTCTTCTCACAAAAGACCATTCACACAAATATCAGGAAAACTCTTCCGCGCAAAGTGTACCAGTTCCTGAAAACCCCTCGATTAATGTTAAAAAACAAGTTACTACCGTAATTTTGAAAAAGGAACTTGGTTGGGGTCTTTTCTGTAACTTATACGGTGTACATAATAAAAAGTATCTATTCTATTCTATTTTATGCACTAGAGTGATAAATCACGCGGCGCTTGCGGTTGAACTTGTATCTAAACGTGTTAATTTTATGAAAATGTTAATTAATATAATCTAGTACATTAATTACACCTTCGTTGTGTATTCTTTCAATTATAATTTGAGATATGTAATATCATTTAAAATAGAAATATATTTGATTAGGCCTGCAATTTGAGGCTGAGCCACCATCTGCGCGCAGACTTATCTTGCGCGCACCCTACCAACCTTTCGATTCACACCGTCACTAATATTCAACGTCGGCAGAAGGTTCGAGCCGTGCTGGATACTGCAGGTCGGCACGCACTGATACACTTACGTCACACATTTTTTAGGGTTCCGGAGGTAACGAAACCCTATTACGAAGCCTGTGCTGTCAGTCGTCCGTCCATCCGTCCGTCCATCCGTTCGTCCATCCGTCCATCCTCTGTCCGTCCATCCGTCCATCCATCCGTCTGTCCATCCGACCGTCCATCCGTCCGTTCATCCGTCCGTTCATCCGTCCGTCCGTCTACTTATCAGCGGGCTATATCTCATGAACCGTAATAGCAAGACAGTTGAAATTTTCAGAGAGTGTGTACTTCTATTACCCCTATAACAAATTATAAAAATATGTTGGTACGGAACCCTTCATTCGCCAGTCCGACTCGCACTTGTCGGTTTCTTCGTTTTTCAGACGATGTACCGCTGTTCTAGAAGTCTTACAGAAGGCAGTTCCGGAAATGGGTAAGAATATGGAATAAATAAAGAAAGAATATAGAAAGTGTATAACAAGTAAGCTAAAGACCTTTAATATTTAAATTATGTTAGGCTTAGTCGAGTTAGTGGTACTTAAATGTTGAAACTGCTTTATGTGTCTGTGCTGTAAACGAAATAGTGACTAAGGTGTTTTATTGAAATGTTTTACGATTATGTCCTACAGACCGACATAAAAGTTTAAATAGGTACTGAACCTAGACATCCAGCTATGGGCTGCAAACAAAGCCTTATTCATAAAAATCAAATGCTTTGCTTAATTTAAATACTGATTAGAAAATACTATATATTCTTGTACTTTAAAATTAAACATAATATTATATAGTATGGTGTCAGGCGGTGCCGTATGGTGCTTTAAAAAGAATAATACCATCTCATCACTTCCCGTGGGTGTCGTAAGAGGCGACTAAGGGACTCAACAGAGAATGGGCAGCAGCGTTCTCTGTAAAACGCAACACCATACACTGCGATCGCTAACCCCGCCCGCCAAGCGTGGCGATTGTGGCAACCCCCCCCCCCTCCCCAAATTTGGGGGAGGCCTATGTCCGACAGTGGACGTCTTTCGGCTGCTATGATGATATTCGTGACAGTAAAAGAAGTCGTATTTGACAGCTGAGTAGATAAGGACAGAAAAATATCTTCTACCACTAAGTGCGAAAGACATATATTTCATGTCTCTTTCATACTTACTAATAAAGCAATGTTGTATCTTGCTGTCGAATCTGACTTCTTAGATTTTCACGAATATAATTAAAATATTTTAGGAAAATTTACATAAATAAAAAATCTGCTAATAATGGTTCAAAAATTGTCATGAGTAGGGCTGAATGTTATTCGAATATGTCTAACTGAACAGTTGTCCAAAAATCTCTTAAAAAACTGTAGTCTGTTCAGGGAGACCAAATAAAGGTGGAATAGACAGGTAGCCTTTTCCAAATTGTTTTATTTTTTTAGTCAAACTTTTTGATGACGTTGAGATGACCAAGAGTTTAACTGGCAACATTGAGTTTACCGACATTCAAGCGTTTTGAGCCAAAGATATCTTGACGATGCATTGGCAGCATTCCTGGATCATTGAAGCAAGAGAATATCTCGAGTTTATGAACATGAATTTACTTGAATGCATTAATTGAAAATTTACGTAAAATATAAAGTTACAAAAAGGGAATGGCCTACATAAGAGGATCATCTGTTTTAATTTTGCACTGTATTTTTTTTTGTTTTAGCTCGCTTTTTATCTTAGATTCTTTTTTTAAAAATGGGAAATCACCAAATGAATCATTTGGTGATTTCCCATTCTTAAAACAATTGATTGCAGAGCGGCAGGGATGTCAGACTCTTACTGACTAAAATTCATCCGTGTTCCATCTAACGCCCTTTACGTTCCAAGGCCGTCGTGACTCTTTCGAACCTCTATCCTAAATTAGATCTGAAAGTAAGAAAAAATAATTTATCTAAATCACACCATGTCAGACAGTATGAAGTGCAGAGCTAAGCCAATAGACACAAAAGGACGTTAACCTATGGAATAACCTTAGTTGCCTGGCAACACGGATACTATTATTATTAACTAGCTAACACGCGCAACTTCGTCTGCGTCGCAAATTTCATTACTGCTCCGCTCCTATTAGTCTTAGCGTGATGATATAAAGCCTATAACCTTCCTCAATAAATGGGCTATCTAATACTGAAATATTTTTTCAAATCGGACCAGAAGGTCTTGAGATTAGCGCGTTCAAGCAAGCAAACAAACAAACAAACAAACTCTTCAGCTTTATGTATTAGTATAGAGATTAGGAATATAGAAAAATACACACAGGCGACGCTGCGGGCAGAAACTAATACAAAATAATTATATTTTAAGCAATGAGATTCATGGCGTCATTTAAACTTCGAAAAAAATTTTTACATTTCCGTTCCCGGTCGCAACTGATTTGATTTTTGCTCGTAACTCACTCAGTGCTTCCTTTGTATCTGCGAATTGATCTATGAATTGACGTTCCTTCCAAATTTTGCGCTGAATTTAGATGAGACTTTCAAATGAGTCTTTTTGAGCTAATACTTTGAGTTACTTCTTCATTTCATCATCATCCACTTTACCTTACCACATCACGTCTATGTTCTCTCATACAATTTGCCGTCCAATCAATATTCACCTTCTTCTAGCATATTTTGGCTAAAAGGAAGTGAATATATTATTCGAGTCTCCAACACATTAATAAATGTACGCTAAAGATCCCTGGAAATACATTTGAAGCCAAGAAAATATTGAAGCGATGGTTGCTGGAGTTGACGTATGACGAAACCGAAAACATTCTATGCCCTTTGAGATGACCAGTACCGACCGACAAACACCTTAATACAACACGCTTCTAGACACAACCTTTCTTGGTCTACAGCCACACACACCGTAACACTACTCACTCTCATACCTCTCCACTCCAGATGTTCTGTATTATTGTGGTTTTTTTTTTGTTTTTATACTGTATTTCAATTTCAATATGACATATTTCAGTTATTACTGTATTTTCTCAATTGCCTTGGACATTTTGTTATTATTGATATGAATTGTATTTTGACTTTGACTTAAATTTAATGTAGTTTTTAACTGTGACCTCAATATGTTCGAATGTTTATTTTATTTCTTTTGTTTTATTATTTAATTTAAAATTTTAATTGTAATTTAAAACTTAGTTCAAGTTTTAGATTTTGTTTTTTGACTCTCAATATTTAACATATAAGAAGCTTATAACATTATGATTTTAGGCAAGCGTGCTCCATCTTCGACCACATCATCGCTTACCATCAGGTGAGATGGTGGTCAAGCGCGTGCCTATTAATAGTAATAAAAAAAAAAAAATTCAACGATCCTGGGCCACCAATAGGCTGTGCCTAGTTAGGGGCCCATGGCCACTTCTGTTGTATTCGCTATCTACTTTAGTTCTATTCCTCATTGTTTATGTGTAATAACTGGTGGGTGTGCCAATAAAAAAAATATGATTATCGAATTATATTTATATTGATTATAATTATATTAATTGGACAGACGATGGAAATATCATTCATGAAAACTGTCTTTCGTTTTTTTACCATCCCCCCACTCTTATAACAATCCTCATACACTACATTTTTTTAAACTGAATCAATAAATAATTCACATTATCTTCATTCTCATATTCCTGTATAGAAATAAATATTCAAAAACCCTTCCAACTTTTTCCCAGGTATAAGTGATCTTCCCAATTAACCTGATAAAAGCAACAGTCCCTATTTAAATCACGCAGACGACCCCAGCGATTACGAATAACAAATTATCCGCAATTATTCCATGTCCCATCATGAAATATGCGCATACATTTTACTGTGCGAGCGATAAACTCTATGAGAGATCGTATGACTCATCATACAAGACCATTAATACCCCTATTTGTCAACGTCCCCTTTAATATCAGCAAGCAATTTTCCAAGAGGATTGCGACCTTTGCATTTCTCAGCCCAGTGCATAACTTGGTCTATCTCCAATCAATACCAACCCCTACTGTTTTCAAGATAAGGTTGTTTTCGAACTGTGATCGTGTCTAGATAATGTTTCACGGCCACTGCATTGCCTGGGCGGTCAGCTTGCTAATCAATACCCAAGTAACATTGTTTGGCTTATAAATTATACCCGGGTCATCTCAAGGAATATTATTGTTCGTCGATTAGCTTTTGTTTCTTTCAGATCGTTGAGAGAGATATAGCACACATACGTCGTCAGTTCAATCAAGTAGGAGTGTGATCTCATCTCTATACGAGCCATAAAATGATAATGAGTGACCCAGTTTCGTCCACTGAGCTGGCCATACATGGAAATTATCGGATAAGGTGCTACCATTAAATTATATTGAAGCACTGCATTCCCCGAGCCAGTGTGCGATGTGTAATTCTGTCATTGAAGGAGTACTCTTAACTACTCGTAAAACGTTATGTCTTCAAACATTGCAATTTTATGTGTACATCTCTTGTTGTAAGTACTTAATTCAAAAACTTTATTCAAAATCACAATAATAACCTGTTTTTGGTCGATCTCACTATCATTATCTCTGTGTTCACAAAATACCTCAAAACATTTTATTCGTATTGCAATCGTTTTTATATATGACAGCCAATCAATGCGTTCAACCCACTGGATGTGCATAGTAAAACTATGTAGCAATACTTGCTTCTTAAATAACTCAAAGTTATCATTAAAAAATACAACAAGGATATTTTTCCATTTTTTAAAATGTCCCCAACGATTTTGAGGCTTTCAAATCCAGCGCAGCCATCCCTAAAACGTTTGCTCTCTTAATCTTCCAAGTTTTTCCCTAAACAACATTACACATCTCATTTAATATTACTAAGCGATTGAAAATGATGCCACTGAAGGCCGTTATGACGTAATAATGAGCCAAAACCAATTAAGCTGATAACACACTGCCTGTTATTATAATCTACTTTAGAGACTCTCCCCTGTTTAGACGAATGGAGCACCTATCGATTTCATAAATTAATGAGTTTTCCGAGTATCCATGATTAATTAGGAACTGTATTTTGATATTGGTGGTGCTGTATAACTCGGTTAGTATGACACGCTAAAGTGATGATCTGCGAATCTAAAAATGCCACTCTAGAAGAATCATATTAGGATAATATTAATCATACAACAATCTGTCAAATTTCACGGTTAAGTTTGATTGGGAAAATTTGTCATTTTCGAATAGTTTTGAATTGCTGGCTGATTCTACTAAAGAAAATTATTTTATCAGTATGTATTCTTTGCCTTTTTTTTAAGGATGGGAAATCATCAAATAACGTTTCCACTATGGACGGAGCGGAAGGTAGTGTCAGACTCTTTTTGACTAAAACCCATCTGTATTCCTCCTAAAGCCCTTTGCGTTCCAAGGCCATGGAGATTCTTTCGAACAAATTTCGCAACTGCCATTTGTGTCTAAGGTTGACTTGAAAAGAAGGCACATTCCATTTAATACGCCACTATGTCGAAATCAAATGCAGTGTCTCACACACAAGTATGTGACACAGTATTTGACATGTTACCCTCCAAGCCAAAATAAACAAAAAACATTTTGTTTATTCAGCCTTTTTTCTCGTTTCAGAGGGACACGTTTCATCACGTTAGCAAGGATCTTACCTCTGCAAATTGTAACCAAAAAATAAAGGGCAAATAATTGTGCCACAGTAAGGTAATTTACCGGTCTGTCTTTTAATTAACTTCGCGGCAAAATTTATTTGGGGTCAGACAAGAAAATTTGTCTCGTTAGCATGTCTTGTTATACTCGTAAATAACGTAGCATTGCAACAAGGTAGGAATTATATAATTGTATCTTATTGGTGTCAGCAATTTTTGTGAAGTTGAAAAAAAATATCCTTAGAAGCAGGTCAGATAACTCTCAAAAAATTAATAAATAGGAGATGGACGAAAGAAAAAGTGTGTTTCGCATTTAGAGAAAGCTGAGAGGGTTTTTTAACAACTATATCAAGGACGAAAAGTTGAAAGATCGATTAGTGTAGTATGCTGGAAAAACACCCAGTAGCCACCTCGTAGCTGCCGCGTATTCATCTCGTAGGTGCCGCATAGTAACTACGGAGAGGTCCATTGTCACTACGTAGAGGCTATTTAGTCACCACGTAGGGGCCACGTTACCGAGGAATCGCTACGTGGTGACTACGCGGCTTCTACGTGGACGTTGACTAGCAACTACATAAATGACCTACACAATCCAGTTCCCGGGAGCAATTTTTGAATGCCTGACAACCAGCTCTACTATTAATATAATAACACGTCAGTAAAACAGTTCAAAGTATTTCGTTAACCTCAAACGGCTAAGGAACTATATACTTGAACTTGATAAACGTAATGTCCTTGAGAATTATGATAGGGCAGTTACACTGACCTTGGAGAGTAACGTAAATTACTCTAGTCTTGACATTCAAAGCGTTCTCGATGACTGGCGGTCGATCGAATGTTACTGGGAACTTTCGTCGATTTTGATGCCATAATAGCTCATATTAGGTAAATGACAAAGAAAAATACGGTGTGGAAAATTAAGATTAGGGATAATGATAGGACTAAATGCAAGCTTCAATGATCGTTGATCTATATTTCTATTCTGTAGTCAGAGCAAAATGGTACTACTATTTACTTTATTTATTGGTTCACCAACAATTGTTTACACTGGTATTATGCTAAAGGTAACAAGCAATAGAGTAGAGTACAATACTGTAACAATCACTTACAGGTAAACTCCGCATGCCTTAAGGATGTGAATCTGCAATGAGGAGAATGGAACTTGCATATGAGGAAAAAAAAACAAACTTAATTAAACTAATCTAAAAACTAAAATCATTATTGAAAACACGCTACTTCATAAATGTAATCTAATCTAAATCGGAATGATATTTATAAATATTGGTTTTTAATTGGCTTAAAAAGTTAAAGTGCAGATCGATTACCTCGCTACAACCATTAACCACCTTGCAAAATCTCGCGTTAGGAGAATTGGTTCTTCTTTGCGGTCGACGCAGTGGTGTTATCTGGCTGCGAGGAACTCTTGAAGGTACACGGAAATTGAAAGTGCTCAGTTTTTGTGGACAATCAATCTTGTGAGCCATAACTTTGCCGAAAAACGTCGCGTCATTTACTAGTGAGCAAGACATAAGTATAGTAAAGTTATGGCTTGTCGTTGTAATGATTTTGACTTGCTGTTCCTACCGCGAGGACACGAACCTCATCTCTTTGAGAGGGTGCGGGTTGCTAGATGACACATTTTGACTGTTCTTCTAGAACTATTTCTACTTTTCATTTCGTTTTTTTTTTTACTTTTTGAGAGCATTGGTGATTGAAATACCCACTATAAAGGTCATACAGTAATTGTCTAGGTTCGAACCCTCAACCTATAAGTCGTGGCTATAACCAATGGCCATGATTTATATCCTACCTTCATATCACCACTGCTTTCAGGACACATAATAAGTCTATCATAAAAGTCGGTAACAAAAATTGTGCTTACAATTAAAGTGGAATAAATCCAAAAAGGTAATTCTAGATTGAAAAATGCTCTCCGCGGCAAAAATTTATTAGAGCATTAAAATTAATCACCGCTGAAAACACTTCCCGTCGGGGTCTATTATACTAAATTTGAGGATTAAAGGAATTCCAGTCATTAAGTAGAATACCAATTTGTGCGCAAAATTAACAACTGTAAGGTAATAATCATAAATGTCATGAAGCGCAATTTTGTTTTATTTTATTAAGCCAAGAGCCAGGGCGTTTCAAGTGGCGAGTTTCTTCGAAAATAATTTTCATGGAATTTTGTAGCTTGAATATTTTATTACTTGTAGCTTAAATCTTGTATCTAATCACCATGCAATACTGCTGTGCAGTTCTGTAATAAGTTCACCGTGTAAACTTTGGTGAAGTGAACGTGAAGCGAGCTGTCAATCTATACAAACAAGATGGGATGACAGTTTGCTTCACTCTCACTTCTTCTTCGTCGTTCACTCTTGACAGAGTGGTCTTGGTCGTCTTTAAGATTGTGTAGCATGCTTGATAATCCGTGGCCACTTTTCACGCACCTCTGCCTTTCTGATGCACTCGTACAAGGGATCATTGTCCAATGCTACCTTACTTTGGTCGGGCCAAAGCATAAGCGATCGTACTCGTTTGCCCTCGACGTTTCCTTGTTCCACAAGGCGCTCTATGGAGACATCTCCACGTATCGATACGTGCCCGAAGAAAGTGAAAATTCGAGCTTGTACGATAGATGATAGGCGCTGCTTGATACCTAGATCTTGTAAAATGGACAAGTTGGTTCTATGTTGACGCCTCCCTCACTACACCTAATTTTACACGGTGAGAGGTTGGCAGAATAGGCTGGCTGTAGTCTTAGGTCTCGTCAGTTGTATGTAAAGTAAAGAAATACATTACTACTCAGTTTATTAAAGCGTAACTATGATATACAATGATATCGTGTACAACGTCTAAAACGTTGTGGGAAAACTTTCATTGAGCGTACAGCTAAGAACTGGAACTCCCTGCCGGAGTCTGTTTTCTGATAGCTAAATGTGGTCTTTAAATCAAGAGTTCATTGGTTACTTTTAGTTAAGCGTTCTCTATCTTTGACTACATCTTCGCTTACCATCAGGTAAGATAATGGAAAAACTTTAGCCCGTCAGCAATAATAAAATACAGTGCCTTGGCTACGCCTCGGCCCACATTTACACGTTCATCCATCAATGCCTCTTATGCTGGTCGCAGCAGTTATGTACTATATTATAAAACAAAAATAGTTATAGTTTACTAGAAATAAATTAACACTGATATTCTTCTGTAGTTCCGATGTAGATAAGTACCCTGTTGGAATAAACCTAATCGACCCAACACAAATGTCGACATTGAATCTAGTCTTTTTAAAAATCTTTATTTAAGTACATATGGTAAACTGGTTGGCTGATTCAAAGTGGCGCAAAGAGTGTCTGGAAGGTTATGGGCAGGCTTCTGCTCCGCAGTGGGATAGTTACTTAAAAAAAAAGTTCATGTGATAATTTCTATGTACCTACTTATGCTACTAAACCCATCACAATTATTTTGCCATGGCTGCTAATACGGAGGCATCCGAGAGGCTAATTCCCGACAATTTCACAGATGTCAAATTCAATGAGGCGTTCAACATTCAACTTGGCTTTGGTAACCCAATTGTCTTCCATTTTAATGTCCCTGCCGACTTCTTAAATTAAATTACAAAGTTCTTTATTTGGTTTTGTAAATTGAATTACAGGGGAAAATATTACAATTTTTTATCTGAAGAAAGAAGTTTCTTTCAATTGTTGTTTTTTTGGGGAAGGAGGAAAAATGATTTTTTCCTTAACAGCCTGTTGATTTCAAGTGCTTTTAGCAAAATTATTGTAAGTCCGCATTATAACTTCTTATAAAGACTCGCTAGCCACTTTTTGAGTTCAACGTATTTTCTGCTTTAGATCAGTAATTTATTTTTGTTTGTTGAACTGTATTTCTAAGGGTTTTTTTATACCAGCCGCTCTGCTACCTTCGTCGTTAAATTTCAGTGCCCCTGCGAAAAATATGAACCACATGCTGTGTCCCAAGTGCTCAATTACGAGCACATTTCAGGACCTAAAGAACGTAACTAACGCCTTTTCCAAGCTGTTTGGGGTCAGCTTCCAGTGCATCTAGGTCCAGCTGAATTATCATGAAGCGACAGTATAACCCTTGTGTCAGACTTTCCAGGTGACCAGAGCCCAAACTATCTTAAAAATCAACTATCGACTCTTCTCTCTTGGGAAAGTTCAACTGTAAGTTTTTCTTAAAAAGAAACCATTAATGTTCTAATGCTACTTGATTAAGACAACACGCTTACGGAACTGTTGATAGAGAAATATATAGGTAGAATAGAATAAGATTCTTCAAGAAACAATCAGTTTGAAATGAGGACTAAATATTTTTACTTTGTAACAATGATTTTCTTATATTATATTTTTATTTCATAACTAAAGTATACATACTGTATTCATCTGCCTAGCCTTTTTCCAACTACATTGGGGTCGGCTTCCAGTCAAACCGGATTCAGCTGAATACCAGTGTTTTACGTGGAGCGGCTGCCTACCAGACCTCCACAACCCATTAACTGGGTAACACGGTACTTCTTGGCAAGACTGGAGTCAGATTTACTGGCTTCTGACAATCCGTAACGACTGCCAAAGATCTACAAATGACAGCCGGGACCAACGGCTTAACGTGCTTTCCGAGGCACGGAGTAAACTCGGTATGTCAAGATGGTCACCCATCCACAGACCAACCTTGGCAAGCGTTGCTTAACCTTTAAGATCGACCCGTGCGGCTGTTATTATTTAGCCACGAGCTCCTCAAAGTATACATACTGTATTATCCATACCTAAAACATTTATTTTATTTGGCAGGCAAAAAAATAGAAAGAATTTGAAGTAGGTTGCTAAGGGTTTCCCAAAGGGTCTGTAAGATCAAGGGAAGTGAATGATTTCACCCTCTGCATACAGTATATTATATCTGTGGGTCTATAATACTCGTTTATTAAAGAAATCTCAAGGACACGTTTCCTCAAAGATCTTGAAAAAATTCGCGGCGTTCTTCAGGAAATCCGGTCGCAAAAAATTCAGGACTGAAATATCAGAATAAACATTTCTTGTGGCTATACTTTACTTTTTAGTATTTTAGTGTGAAATATTTAGCTATTAGGTATTTAGTACTAATACAAAAATAAATTATGCATAAATTATATCTTTAAATCATCATTATCATGTCAATGTTAAGGCCCCATAGGCGCAATAAAAGGCGAGACGTGACGATTACACAACCTGTGATCATTGAAATAAAAAGTGAAAAATAAAAAGAGTAATTAAATAACTTTAATGTATTTATTTATTTAAAATTCATGTACAATAGTGGTACATAGGCGGACTTAATGCAACAAGGCATTCTCTACCAGTCAACCTTTGGGTTAAAAAGAAACATACTGTGGTAGGTGTACAGCAAATAAATAAAATTTAAAATAGAATATTTTTCGAATAAAAGAAATATACAAAGAAATTATATATATAATACAAGTTAATGAATAAACGAAATATACATTACCAATAAAATACACATATATTGCTAAAATAATAAATATGATGATTTATAATTATCTTTCTGATTAAGATAACTCATAATAATAATGACGAAGACCAAACTAAGAATCAGGCTTCCAAGTAGTGTTTTCGGATTTTACGTTTAAAGGAAAATTTAGATTCAGCCTTCTTGATGTCAAGGGGTAGCATATTCTAGAGTTTAATGGTAGTAATGGCGTACGAATTAGACAAAAACCCGGTGCGGTGAGGAGGAATATGAAATTTTTGGATGCTCGAAGGTTAAGTCTATGAGAACTGCCCAATACTTTAAAATATTGTTTAAGATAATCTGGAGCCCAAGGATCATTCATAATAGTAAAGCATAGTTCAGTAGTTGTGTTTTTGGTTGTTACGTTTTTGAACACCGACTTCTGAAATTAAAGTTATTTTCTACTTTGTAGTGTTTTGTTTTTGGAAGTCGGTATTATTTTTTTGTAAAAAGTTTTTAAACCACAAACACAGCGTGCCGGCGTGATGTTATGTTATGAACTGGTGTACACAAACAACAGATTTGCGATTTTAGAAATCCCGATCCATTTGCTAACATTTATTGAAAAGTTCCTTTGCCTACCGACGATGTTCTTCATCAGATCTTCACCAGATTTAAATAGGACCAATCCCAGAAAATACTCTTCCAAACAAAAAAGAATCATCCAAATTAGTTAACAATTATCGAAAATATCGCTAAACAATATTTTTCATGGGATCCCATCATCAGATCCTGACTTATTTATACCTTCCATCATCAGCTCAGCAACAAGAGATGAAGATTACCAGGCACAAATATCTGAATTGCATTAGAAAGTTTATGAAAAACATTGTATGCGCTTATAAAATTTGAGGGTTTCCCTCGATTCTCATGGGATCCCATCATCAGATAGTAACTTGGTGACAATGGGACCACTTCAGGAGTATAGACTTTCGAACAAAAAAATATTTTTTTAAATCGGTCCAGAATTGGCGGAGAAATCGGTGAACATACATAAAAATAAAAAATAAATACATACAGCCGAACATAGAACCTCCTCCTTTTTGAAGAAGTCGGTTAAAAATATTGTTTTGTCTGCTACCCGTACAAGAAGTTCTGTAAAATGTACGTCACATCGTTATCGCATTGTCGCGCTGGGCCTGAATATGGGAAATTTTATAAGAAATAGGTTTTAAATGTAAAATAATACGTCAAAATTACAGTTCATTTTTGTAGAGCATGGTTTAGTTAAAATAAGTAAGAATAAAGAAATAACACCTGGTCAGTGCTATGTCAGATCGAGTTTTGGAAAGAGGTTCAGTTATAGTGGGTCAACATAATACAGAATTTTTTTACTTTCCGACTTTGAAAATTGATCTATTATAAGAAATAGGTTTCTAAATATGTATTGTTGTTGAAACAGCGATCGATCCTCCACAAAACACCGCCATTTTTCGCTGAAAGTCCCATTAGCACAAACGACTTTTGTCCCCAACCATACCCATTATTCCACTTTCCTGCTACACATTATACTGAACTCATACCATAAAACTAATCATAATAGTAACACGATTAAGTTATTACAGTACCCATTGTGCGCTGGTTATGACTGGCATTAAACACGCACTTCCAAGAATAAATGACAAGCCTTTTAATATGTTAATGGCTCCATTTCGGTACTGTAATGTAATAAACGATGATATTCTTGGCGGTTTTACCTGAGTTTGTGAGGGGTGTATGTTGTTAAACTAGAGGTATATGTAGGTTGGTGTAGAAGGTTGTTCCATGATGTATTTTAACCTACTACTGTATGTGAACTTAACTATTGTATTAGAGAAACCCTCCAAAGATAGTCTTAAGGTGCCTAAATAAATCAAATTATTTGTGTTACTGCAAGGTTTTGTCTACAGACAATTTTGACATGAAAATTTAACTGTTTTTGATAGTAAAAAGTTTCTCACAAAAACTAGAAACTGTTATATGTATTACAAGCGATGTTCCCTTTGCAAGTGAGACTGTTTTCATTGGACTAGAAGCAGCTCAGTGTGCTCAGTGCTCAGTGTGTTCCCACATGAGAACACATCTGTCTCATGTTGATCGGCAAATGGGCTGAAGCAACCACAATGTGGTTCCCAGAAAATGTCCAGCAAGTAATCCGGCGGGACGAGCTTGATAGCTATCGACAGGATGATTGATGCACTTTTTTCCAAAACTGGGGGAACGGAAAAAGGTAGAGAAGCCCTTTGCCCTGCAGTGGAACAGAACAAGCTGAAAATAAATCATCAAAATATATAAAAATTATTTATTTATATATGCTTTATTGTACACCAAAAAAATAAAAACAAAGAATATCTTAAACTAAAAAAATAAAATAAAAAATTCTTTCGTTACTAAGTGACTGATTGACGGGCAAACAACGCACAGCCGAAACTACTGATCGTAGAAAGCTGAAATTCGGCATGGGGTGTGGGGGGCAGCACTAGGAGGAGATTTCCCGAAATAATTACAGGAACGGGAACAAACGTGGTATGCAAAGTCGCGGACTAAAGCTAGTAAAATATATAAGACATCAAAGAGAACGTCTAAATAAAAGTATACATAATTTTATCAACTATTGGATTTAACTCTCAGCGCTGAGCCAAGCGTTGACGTATTTCAACAGCGGGCTTTCCTCGAGCCCATTTACGTGTCAAACAGTGTAAATCAAAATAGCCATAATATTAATGTGCTTTTTAACTCAGCTTGATTTACATGCATTTCCCAACATTTTCGAGATCAGATGTACTGTACACAATTTAGTTTTATTTTCCTCTTTTGATAAATTAGTTCTGCGAAAGTAAAGCGATGCCAATCCCCGGCGGCGTCAGACGATTCTGAATGGAGCTAATGAGCAGCTTCAAGTTTCGCGCGAACATGCATTACGGTTTAAAATGTAAACAAGAACTGAAAAAAATAAAACTAGAAATACATGCATGCCTAGGTTGTTGAAAGCTTTCCGTTTAGATTTCGTAGCTATACATAGCATTGTTCATTTCACTATGTGAACGAGGAAAGTTTAGGTTAAGTTTGAGGAACTAAGTCCTCGCGTCACTGCACCGGTGGCGTGACTGATGCAGCGGCACATTGAGCTGCGTCAGTCGCAGTTGCGCGAGGTTCTGGTGGCGGAATGGCGGAAAAGGCTCTCACGCCCTTCCGCTGGCCTCGTCACTATCGGTGCTCGACCTGTGGCTCGGGAGAAGGCACGGCTCCTTGACATTTCATGTGACGCAGGTCCTCTCGGGGCATCGCTGCTTCGGGAGGTTCCTGTGTCGCATAAGCAGGGAGCCGGACGCTCGGTGTCACCACTGCGTTGACTGTCGGGAGGACACGGCGCGGCATACACTGGCAGAGTGTGCCACTTGGGGCCACGCCGTGCCCTCATCTCTGTGGTAGGAAGTGATCTCTCGCTGCCGGCCGTAGTTCGTGCTATGGTCGACGGCGAGGAGTCCTGGGACGCGGTGGTCTCCTTCTGCGAAACCGTTGTCGCGCAGAAAAAGGCTGCGGAAAGGGAGAGGGAGATCTCGACCTCTCTCCCGGCCCGCAGTAGGCGCACCGGGTGTCAGACGGGCATACGCTGCCCTCTTCTAGCCCCCGTAACTGGGTGGTCCAGAGGCGGCAGACTTGAGGATATCCGTCGCCCCCTATTCATTCGGACCCGTGGTGGCGGCGCGTGGTGTTTTCGTGCGTCCCTCTTTGACGTAGCGGGGGGAGTCAAACACCTAACTCCCCCCGCTGACCCGAGGTGGCCTGCAGAGGCGGGCCGGCACCAGCCAAGGATTACGGAAGTCGCATTAGTTCTCGCAGTCCCCGGTTGGTGAGAGATGGAGCACCGGGGTGGTTTTAGTCAGTAAGAGTCTGAAAGACCCCATGACCCCAGACATCCTTGAGGATTTCACCCCGTTAAAAAAAAAAATGTTCGAGGAACTAAGGGCAAGTTAGGCTCGAAAGAGATAACGGGAGCTAAAGTGAGCAAGCGAACTAAGCTCCCGTCATCCCATTCATGTTAGTTTATTTTAAGTACTGCATATAAAAATCAGGAAACCCCCGCACAGCAGGTCTCCATTATCAAAGTTTGTTTGTTCAGGTTTTCATGAAATGGCCAGTTTTACGATATGGCTTCGATGGGTCTGTAATATATGCCATAATAACAGATAATATATAATCACTTGAAATAACGTTCACATGATATAATTTTCATATGCTATAAAAACAAATAACCTAATTTCATGTGATCTAATATTACATTTCATATAAACTTCTTTTGCTCTAATAACATTTAGTATAACGTTCATCTCATATAATTTTCAATTAGTAGGTATACTGCTCTTTTTATATAACGTTCAGTGGACCTAATTTTCATATTTACTCATTTTCTGCCCAAATTCTGTAGTGAATAAGTAAATATCAGAAAACATCATCCTGTTATAACCTCATCTAACTTAAATGATTTACCAACAATAGAAGGGATCTGGCCCTCGGCGGCCGCTAATGTTTATGGTTCTAACCTAACCTAACCCACGTGATTCACCAACCATAGAGGGGATCTGACGCAGGTATATAAGAGGTGAATATGAAAGAACAAAAAAACATATGAATTCGTAGTTAATATGAGTTCAAATGTGCATTATAGAAAATGTTTATTTAATCATATAAAATTAGATAAACTGAAATTATATCAATCATTCATCATATCATTTCATCGTTATACTAAAAAAAAAAAAAAAAATCAAATTAGGTCATGTGATCGTTAGAACTTTTGTTATTATGTCAAATGGTACACACCCGACTTCGACACAGATATCACAACAAACAGTAAGTAGATAGAAAACTGCTGATACTAAGATTAAAATGGAAAATATGTGAGAAAGAATTCCTATATCTATTTGTTATAACTTTTCCAAAGCAGTTAAATCATGAGTACCTTTATCTAACCATCTAAAACTATATCTGGGGTTTAAAATCAGACTGAGTTTTCAAAAGGAATTTGAAACAAGTAGTGGAACGTCACCTGGTTTTTATTTCAATTAACGCGACACATCGGTAGGTAACGAGTAGCAATGAGTTAAATGGGACAAATTATAGCAATTACTTTAACGACACGTAATTAGACTTAACGATTCGTTTACCTTCATGAAATTAATGATTTGCATGTGATATTGGGTTACGAATAAAACTATTTGGATAATAATAAGATGGCTATTAGTTTTTAAAGTTTCGTGCCCGAAGGGTAACTAAGGTAAACGTATTACTAAACATCCACTGTACTTCTGTCGTTATGGTACGAAACCTTTCTTACGCTGTATTGACTCACACTTGGCTGATTATTTTCATAAAGGTAGATGTCCTACCTGTTACACTGCGATAATTTTTTCATCCTAAGAAAATCTATGAAACAAGCCTAATAGGGTTTCGTACCCGAAGGGTAACCGGCAGATCCCTATTACTAAGCCCGTCCGTCTGTCTGTCGGAGGAGGACTGTCTAATAGCCGTAATAGGTAGATAGTTGATTTTTTTTCACGGAGTTTGTATTTTTATTGCCGCTGTAATCCTTACTTCCTTACTATTTGCGTTACTTATAAATGCGAAAGTAATTCTGTCTGTCTATCTATCTGTCTGTCTGTCTGTCGCGCTTTCACGCCATTTAAATCGGTTCAGTAGGAACCGATTTAAATGAAGGTACAGAGACAGTCTAGAGCCTGAGGAAGGACATAGGCTACTTTTTATCCCGGGAGTATGTTCCCTAGGGACCATACGGGTGAAACCGCTGGCAGAACCCAGTAACACATAATTACAAAAAAAAATAAAAAATAAAGGGGGATCCCATACAAGGAACGTGTTGTTTTTTCGACTTATTAAAGTACGTAAACCTTTGTGTAAGAGTTCGACTCGCAGTTGACCCGTTTCCATATATGTATGTTCCCCAAAAGTAAAAACAAAGGTACTTTATTCATCAAGATGAAACATTATACAGTCAGAAAAAAACTGAAATGTTTTGTTACAGAATCGAACAATCATAATTTAGGAACGTCAATTTGCTTTTCAAATGAGCATCATGTCACGCTCTGATTCGAGCTTCAAATTCACAAAAAAAAGCCTACCAACTAATATCTACGTAAATTTTGTGTAGACATTCGTGAATACATTTATTTTTTCTGACTAGCAAAAATTTATGAAATAAATGGTAAAAAAATATGATTAGATTTGTCTACCTGCGCTAGCTCGACTGAATATTATGATGGATTCGAAGTGGGAGCTACCTAGAATTCTGAAAGACCCAAGTACATACAATCAATCAAAACAGACGGTCGTCTAGAGTAGAAATACTTTATTCTAGTGTCAAAATATTGACTTGGGAGACAAATTGAACGATTTTTTTTTTCGTTGTAGAAAATTGTATTGTTCATTTCTGTTGGTGCAGGGTTAGAAAACAAAACACAAGAGTATATGCTAATAGATAAAATTCTTCCGCTACCGACTGATTGAGTGACTGAGTGGTAGACTGAAGACAACGCACAGCCGAAACTGTTCCACCTGGCGTTAATCCTGGCTATTGCCAAGGTCCGCCAAATCCCAATCAACCTTGAACCTAATATTCATCATCATCTGCCAAACTATATTGGGGTCGGCATCCAGTCAAGCCGGATTTAGCTGAATACCAGTATTTTACGAGGAGCGGCTGCCTTCCAGACCTCCACAACTCATTAACTGGGTAACACGGTACTTCATGGCAAGACTGGAGTCAGATTTACTGGCTTCTGACTATCCATAACCTGCCAAAGATCTACAAATGACAGCCGGGACCAACGGCTTAACGTGCTTTCCAAGGCACGGAGGAAACTCGGTATGTTAAGATGGTCACCCATCCACAGACCAACCTTGGCAAGCGTTGCTTAAACTTGAAGATCGACCCGTGCGGCTGTTATTATCTAGCTACGAGCTCCTCACACAGCCGAAACTACTAGTCGTAAAAAGCTGAAATTTGGCACATGTAGCTTCCTTTCACGACGTAGGGGGGCATTAAGAGGATTTCGCAGAATTCCTACGGGAACGGGAAAAAACGGGATATGCGCGTACGTTGCGGGTAAAAGCCAGGACATTATTATTTTCTTTGAAGTAATAAAAATCTTTTTGCACGCTTGATTTTCTATCTGCATTATCAATTGCCAAAGGGATTGGACACGTGACTTATCGATAGTTTGTTACAGTCAAGTATACTTTGGTCTTTAAACAATCGTTGTCACAGACAGAATACCACAATGCCTAGAAGTCCTCAAGTGGTTCCATTTCCTAGCGGTATCCGGTATGTATTGAATCGCATAGTAATCAGTACTAATCTGGATCATACTCTCGATAAATGTACTACTCCTCTGAAATTGAAAACAGATAAGTACCTGCTTTTTAGAGTTCCGTACCCAGAGGGTAACCAAAAGAACCCTATTACTAAGCCTCTACTGTTCATCCGTTCGTCCGTACGCCCGTCTGACCAAAACGACGGAACCTTTCGTGTGAGAGCCGAGTCCTACGTGGCCGGTTTTCTAATTGGGGAATCGTCGTTTGACATCGTAATCATAATAAACTCAAAGGAAATCAATCTGATTATTAATTTGAAATGCTACAAACAGATTTCCATCACCTCGTCTAATAGAAACAGAAATAAATCAAATCATTCAATTTAAATCACGTCGCTTTGAGCAAACACTTTGTATTAGCAGTTATCGTTCAGTCTGTCCCTTAGGAAATCAGTTTAATGTTCCTCACAACACTAGTATCAGCCGCCATCTTTATAGGCTAGGAGCTAATACTTAAATATAGTGTTGATAGTCGCATTATTAATCTTTGCTGGACTCATGGACATAGAAGAATGGACTGAGATATTTACAATTACGCGGCAGCAGCGCTGCTGCCGCGCAATTGTAAATATCTGCCGTGCGCTGCTGCCGTGTGGCACTTGCAAGATTTGAAGGAGCCGTAACATTTATTGTTTCACTACTCACAAAAAGTCTCACGCAAACAGTCGTAGTGTTATTATTTTAACATTTCCGTTCTCCAGCCAAAGTTTCCGGAATGTGTTGAAGTCGTGACAACAAGTTTTATTTTAAATTGCACAGTCCCAGGCAAATAGCGTTTCGGTAACACCGATATATAAACAGAAACATCAAGAATGTATTGAAGTTACCAAAATTTTATATTCATAGCCTGCGTCAGCTATCAATATAAAATTTATAACTTACTATGTAGAAAGCCACAAACAATTTTACGGTCAATACTCATTTTTTTCTCCTGTAGGTCCTAGTATTGAAGGTGAGCCCGCAAGCTTGTGACGTGATCCCAATCTAAATTTTAGAAGCAGATAACAGTGGCCACGATTACTTCGTTTCACTCACACTTTCCTAACTGTATTAACTTCACAGATATATAGAACGCTCAGTCTATTTATCTTAGTCTATGGTTGGACGCGGTTCATTTACCATGTGACTGCATAGAATCACCATAGATCTTCTTTTGTTAAACCTTATCAAGGTCGAAAGAGTTAACTTTTAATGACAGACCGGGAGCAGGATTAGCTCAACTTCGGCTCAATCAATTTTAGATTAATTTGTGGATATATACCTATATTATATAGGTTTTTTAAAGGCCTGACGGGCATTTGAGCAACTTTACTGTAAGGAGTCAAGGTCAGGTTTTTATAAGATTAGATAAGTGACATAATTGCCCGAAGATCTTACTTCTAGCTAAGTGCTAACTCACTTTAAAACACGACCCGTTAGAAGCAGATGGAAGCATTTCCTGACAGCATGTGCATAGGTTTGGAAAAGGCTAGGCAGATGATGTTCTCGGAACGCGTGCCAACTTATGCGGCAAAGTACCACACCGATGTATTAGTAATATTTGACTGGATTTTTAAAGAAATAAAGTATCAATTGGTGCAGATCGCACGATTTATAAATTGTAAATACTATTTTTATGATTGCGTGTTTTCTTTTATGTAAATCAGTGTTCTACCGTACCTATCTACGTTTATTTATTATTAATTTGTCATATTCTTTATTGTACACCTCAAAATAAGCAGGTTTAAAATTATATATGGCAAATGGTTCACCTATTCAGCAGATATATTCAAGAACCTACTTAGTTCGTTTCTATTATATAAATATTTTTGCTAAATATTATTACCTGGTTTATTAGCCTGTCATAAGGGTACTTATAAATAATGTATCTAAGGTAAGTCTTAAATGATGATAGGTAGGCACATATTGTAACGTCATGTCATAATGATCAATCGAACAAAAGGTTATTAGGCTCCTCTACTATTTCGAGATTATTTAAGTGGTTTAGTAATTTATTAGTCCTAGATTGTAACGATAGCTTTAAATTAATTAGAGACATGCAAGCTCATCAATGACGTCACAATAATGAGGTTGGTGCTTAGTGTCGGACGGTGACTGGCGACGACGTTGACCTTGAGTCGACGTCGTCGCCAGTTAAAAGGTTAGTTAAAACATAGATCTACGGGTTAGATTACACATTTTGTAACTAACACTATGGATCATTGGTGTCTGAAAATATACAATTTTAATTTTTTTTCATATTTTAGTTGAAAAGAGCAATAATTTGTCAGTTTTTTTTATTAGGATCTGGCCGGACGACCTGGATGAATTGGATGGTTGAATTGCAGAATTGTGATCATTTTGGAGCAAGTGCATCGGGCGTCGCCGGCTCCCGGGGTAACTGGGTCCGGGGCGGCGGACTTGGGGATGTACGTCGCCCCCTATACATTCGGACCTGAGGTGGCGGCGCGTCGTGTTCCCGTGCGCCCCTCTTTGACGTCCCAGGGTTGAGGTGTTTGACTCCAAACACCTCACTACCCTCCGCTGATCTGAGGTAGCCCGCAGAGGCGGACCGGCCCCAGCCGGGGATGAGAGATGGTGCACCTGGGTGGTTTTAGTCAGTAAGAGTCTGACAGACCCCTCCGCCCGCCCCAGGGCGGAGGACATCCATGAGGATTTCCACCCGTTATAAAAAAAGGTCTTTGCCTAGCAGTGGGCAGCACGAACTGATAATAATATCGTAGTATCTTGATCTGGCTCGCGAGGTTGTCAGAGTGTGGAATGTGGTAACAGCAATCGTTGGGTATGTGGATAGTCGTAACGACCTACATCCTAATATTTAAAAATGTGAATTAAATTAATAAATGGAATAATTCCAGAAAAAATATTACTAAAGTTTCAATTAATTGGTAAGCGTTCAAGGAGTGAAATTTTCACTGTGATAATTATAAACTCTGATCAGCTAGTTTAACTGAAAAATCTTTTGTTCTATTTTCAGAGAAGTCGTAATAAACATAAGAATGCTTATCTTCTTTTTATTAACTGAGAAAAATAACAAGCTCAGTTCAGTTTTGGAATTGTTTATGAAGAAACTTTTTTTCGTCAGTAAGCATCAATATTCAAATATTCACTGAATAGTTTTAAAGAAATTGGATAAACCTACGTATACTTGAAATCGATCGAAACCTTTAATTCAAATTTATTTGATGGCTTTAAAATTCCAATTACTTTTGACGTAAAATTTTAAATTACTCTGGTTATAAAACAAGTTATTGCGATAAACTAATTTTAGGTTCGATGTCTAATATTAACATTTAAGCTATTTTTAACCGACTTCAAAAAAAGGAGGAGGTTCTCAATTCGGTTGTATTTTTTTATGTTTGTTACCTCATTACTCCGTCATTTATGAACCAATTTGAAAAATTTTTGTTTCATCTGAAAGGGTATACTTCTCGATTGGTCCCATTGTCACCATGTCAGAATCTGATGATGGGATCCCACGAAAATCGAGGGCAACCCTCCAATTTTGTAGGCACATACAATGTGTTCCATGAACTTTCTAACGCAATTCAGATATTTGTGCCTGGTTATCATCATCTCATGTTGCTGAGCTGATGATGGAAGATTTAAATTAGGATCCGATGATGAGATCCCATGAAAAATGTTTGTTCAGCGATACTTTAGCCAATTGTCAGCCGATTTGGATGATTCTTTTTTTGTTTGAAAGAATATTTTTCTGGACTGGTCCCGTTTCAATTTGGTGAAGATCTGACGAAGAACTTCGGAGGTAGGCAACGGAACTCTTCAATAAATGATAGCAAAGGGATCGGTATTGCTAAAATCGCATATTTTTTTAGTGTTTACACCAGTTCTTAACATAACATTGCGCCGGTACGCTGTTAATGGGTACGCATTTCGGAAGTCGGTGTCAAAAAACGAAAAAATTACCAAAACACCGACTTCAGAAATTAAAGTTATTTTCTTTCTTCCGAAGTTATTTTGTACCTTGTATTGGTTTGTTTTTGGAAGCCGGTTGTATATTTTGTAAAAAAATTTTTTTTTTTATAATTTTCAAAGAAGTGTCATGAATGAAAAATTGATGATGGTTATCTACCCGTACGTAAATATGGGTAGAATGAAGGAACGATGGAAGTATTGATGATGTACAGAAACAAGGTGACTATTGACCATCCCCCTACTATGACGTACCAAGGACCGTATGACTATACTATACTACTATGACGTATTATTTTGCTGTGTGAGAGAGACGGAGCTATTCAGGACTAATACAAATATCCTTAATTCCTGACGCTGGACTTTTTTCACCCTCACTCTCTTTCTACAATCATCTTCTGCCTAGCCGTTTTCCAACTATATTGGGTTCGGTTTCCAGTCAAACCGAGTTCAGCTGAATACCAGAATTATACGTGGAGCGGCTGCCTATCAGACCTCCACAACCCATCAACTTGTAACGCGGTAGTACTTGTCAAGACTAGAGCCCAATTTACTGGTTTCTGACGACTGCCAAAGATCTAAAATGACAACAGGAATCAACGGCTTACAATTCAGTATTATAATCCGCCACGAATCTTCATTTTCCTACCAAGAAATATGTATCACAATTTCACAATCTCCTTTCACATAAATAGCTATAGACAGTGTTAACACAGGGTTCATCCTGTCGCACAAAGGATCCGCGGCGGTATCGCGTGACGTCATCTTATCCATTGTCGTATTGGATTTAAGAGGCGTCTTAATTCTTCAAGGTCGAATATCGTTTCGCTTAATCTTTAAGCTATAAATCAGAGTGACTATACTGTATAGTTATTGAATAAATCTGATACCCATTCTTGAGCTTTATTTTGTAACATTTATATTTGTAACTAGACAACGTCAGGTAGGTTGGCAAACAGAAAAGCCACTGCCACCAGCCACCAGCCAGGTCATTACCACTGTTTTCGAAACGGTTATAGAAAACACTAGTGATCTCACAAACACTATAAAAAAAACCAGCGGAATGTTTTAAAATAACAGGGTTGTACCTGAGTAAAAAATAATATGATTCTATTTAGTCCGTCAGTTAGATTTTCGAAAAATATTGACGTATGGAATACTGCTCTCATCTTTGGGACGGATCTGCCAGATACCAGCTTGATGCCCTTGAGTCAATTGAGAAATGAGCCAAGAGGATCATTGGCAATGAGAGGCTCGTCGCGACGAAGCTCCAGAGTCTTGAGCATCGACGACGAGTTGCTGGCTGGTCGGTTTTCTACCGGTTGCATTTTGGGAAATGTGCGACGGAATTGCATAATTTAATTCCGCCAAGCCCGTTCCATCATCGGACCATAAGACGAACGGCGATGCGCCACCGGTACATGGTGGACATCCCACCCACGCGCACAAAACGTTTTGGGAACACATTCATAATGCGTACAGCTAAGGAGTGGAATTCCCTGCCGGAGTCTGTGTTTCCCTATAGCTACAACCTGGGAGTCTTTAAGTCAAGAGTGAATAGGTTACTTCTAGGCAAGCGTGCTCCATCTTCGACCACATCATCGCTTACATCAGGTGAGATGGTGGTCAAGCGCGTGCCTATCAATAGTAAAAAAAAAAAAAATTGACGAAGATAAAACGCATTAAAGATCAGGAGAGGAGACTTGTGATGTCACTTACTGGTAAAAAGTGTATCGGAAAGTGACGTTACACGAGATTTCAACGCACTGTATCGTCTTCATTTATAGTTAACTTTAAATAAAAAAAAATGTGTTCAATATTTTTTGGAAATCTATCTGTCGGACTAATTAGATTTTTTAGTTAACTAACCTATTTAAGGCATTTGACATCCACCATCCCACGCTGAGCCTAGGTTATGTATTTAAAACCCCTCTTGCAGATAAAAGGCCTGATTATACTATGCAGCATATGAGTTGCTCTTTTCTTTTTTTGTAACTTATTAAATAATAAAACTCCCAGTTCTTTAAACATCCAATGTAAAACACTGGAATACCTACTGCACAGTTTTTGAATTGAGAGCTTTTCGATATGGTAGTAACATTCTCTTTGAAGACTAGGATATTTTTTGTTATAAGCGATGCACAGCAGATAGTTATAAGATTTTCAAAATGAATTAATGACCTGTATCAGGAACATTATTGTTTAAAGTCATTATAAAAGCAGAACTGTGTGAGTGGAAACCTCTCATTATTTATGATCACCGGCGCTCGCTTTTAATTATACCTTTTGTCTGTTCGTGGGTCGATCGATCAGTACCGCTTGTATCTTTTAGAATTACTATGAATGCAAAACGGTTCGTTATTTATTCGGAGAATTCCGATTACTTGTTTTGTATAGACTATAGATAGAGTTTAGTTTGTAGAAGAAAACTATTGATAGAGATTATACAGATCATTTATTTTGTTATGAAACTATCTATCTTGACCTTATATTGAAGATAATAAAACAAAATAGCCTGAAAATTAACAACAAGTATCGTGAAATACTAAATCACAGCTTTCACCATGGTAAAAGATGTGACTCGCCACAATGCATGCATTGTAGTGATATTTGGGAGAGCTATGAACAGTTATTCCACCATTACCTAGCATTGGAAGGCCTTCCACAAGGTGGACCGACGACCTGGTGAAAGCCGCAGGAATCCGCTGGGTGTGAGGCGTAGGAGACCAATCGATGTGGGACACTGAAAGTAGGCCTATGTCGTTGGTTTGAAAACTAAACTACCCGTGCTATAAGCTTTTTAAGTCAATACTTAATGCACTAGAAAGATGGTTAGACATGATTCAGGAGGCTGGTAGGTACCGAGCAGTCCCCGCATTACTTTAAGAAACTTTTGTCGCGATCCTCAGCAGTACCTACTGTTAGGGTGTGTTTCCACCGGGGCCCGCTAGGGCCAGTGCCTGCCGGGGTGCGGAATCCGTTCGAAAGAGACGCCGCAGCCCTGGAACGCAAAGGGCATTAGGAGGAGCACAGATGGGTTTTAGTCAGTAAGAGTCTGACACTCCCTTCCGCCTCGCCCAGAGCAGAAGGAGTCATTTGATGATTTCCCATCCCTAAAAAAAAAAAAAGAAAGGGTGTGTTTCCACCAGAAATGTAGCACTAGCGAGGGATGTCATTTCTGGTGGAAACGCAGCCTAAGAGTACCACAAAAATGAAAATGACTTCAGTCAGTCCTTCATATAAAGTACCCATTAGGCTATTATTTTATTTCTATTCTTTTCCACAATGTAAAGCACGTCACTTGCAAACGACGCAAAGAAAATAGAGATGTCAATTTGCGGTCTCTTACATACATTTTCTCGGTTCGCGCCAAGAATAGTTTAGACGGATTTTATATTGAAAATTGACTTCGATATTCATTTTGCGGATTTAATTTTTATTTCGTGGTGTTAAAGTGTAAAATGATAGAAGTATTTGGCAAATAATAAGATCAGTTGCAAAATGAAATAGGGAGAAAATGACCGTACCTAAGTAGGTTATATAAAATGTCCTAAAATTTAATCTTAATTTACTAAGCTTTTTCCAACAACAGGTATCTGCGGTGTTAAAAATATGGGTTAAAACAGAAAATAATATATTGTTCTGTAGTGATGTAGATTATACCAACAGATCTTGTTTATATAATTTGAGTGTTGGAACGAAGTATGGTATTTTTTTAATATTAATAGGCATACGTTTGACTACTGTCTCACATGATGGAAAGCGACGATAAAATTAAAAATAAATGTGTTACTTAATTAATAGTTTAAAATTGCGTAGCGATCATACAGTACAGTAGGTAAAGTAAGAGCACGCCGCGGGCTCTAAGGATAAGGTATTTGTATATTTTATTCAATCATTTTATTTTAATATAATTAAGAATTATTCATCCGCTGGAATTTTCCCTTGCGAGCTGCTACGACTGCACATGCCGTTTAAAGATAAGCTTTAGTTCCTGAAGCGGTTCATAGCCTGTATAACTTGCCACAGTGCCGCTGCAATAATGCACTCCGCGGATTTGATTTTGCCAGAAAATACTGTATTTTGTGAAATTTAACTTTATGTTTATTGTCTGTTGTGAGTTAATATAGATTTTCGCAAAAAGAAGTTGGTAACCGTCTCCAGGACCCCATCTATCTTTATATCAAAATTCACCAAAAATTTGTTGTCAATTAATCGTGAAAGCGTAATGAACAATAAAACTCACTTTAACAATTATAATAATTATTAGTTAAGAAGGATAGAAATTCCGATTTCTATCCTTCCCATGAATTTTTTGGCTTCTAATTTTCAAATGGGCTAATTTATTTACTTACAGTCTCGCCTTAGGCAGCCATACAACAGGGGTAGCACAGAAAACTCCAAACATAACCCTGTTTCATCTTCCTAACGATGTTTCAAGGTTTCAAGCCCGTCTTTGAGCATAAACTTTTCAACGAACAATATGTTATTTAATTAACCACTAAAGTTTAAATACATTAGCTGAAACTTTTGAGCTTACCGACCGCTAAATGTTTACGAACGTTCGAATACATCATCATCTGCCTAGCCTTTTCCCAACTACATTGGGGTCGGCTTCCAGTCAAACCGGATTCAGCTGAATACCAGTGTTTTACACGGAGCGGCTGCCTACCAGACCTCCACAACCCATTCACTGGGTAACACGATACTTCATGGCAAGACTGGAGTCAGATTTACTGGCTTCTGACGATCCGTAACGACTGCCAAAGATCTACAAATGACAGCCGGGACCAACGGCTTAACGTGCTTTCCGAGGCACGGAGGAAAATCGTTATGTTAAGACGGTCACCCATCCACAGACCAACCTTGGCCAGCGTTGCTTAACCTTCAAGATCGACCCGTGCGGCTGTTATTATTTAGCCACGAGCTCCTCTACGAACGTTCGAATACAAATTATGATAATTACCGACCAGTGACCTGAGGCCTGCCAGTTGATGTAGATTGGTATAAAATAGGGGTTAAGTTAAGTGGACGTGTTAAGCAGGTGCTTAGTCACACATGGTGTACAATTTAGAAAATTTTCTTGTAGCTTTGTTTTTATTAATCATAACGTAGGTGTCAGACTGTAGGTCATTACTACAAAGAATTCACAATAAATGTTTCAAAAGTAATTAAAAAAAAAATCTTTAATTAATAGACTAAAGAATATACGAGTATCAATGTTCGTATTTATTTCAAAAGAAATGATAGTTGACTAATAACAGAACCCACACAATTAATATCAGTTCGCTAGTAAATAAATTTGGGAAAATGTATTTGAAAAAGAAAAAAATATGAGTGTTAAAAAATCCTGAACAAAAACTTGTTTGAAATGTATTGCAGTTTTGAATGCCGGTTTTAAAAAAAGAATACCGATTCTAAACTACAAGCAGTTGAGCCTTTTTTTGCATCGATGCATAACTCTTTTGTCTGTTATCTATAACACCACAAAACAATGCAGGTGGAGTAGTGCTTCAAACACGTCGAAATTTTGGGTGAACGTGTTCATTAAAACGAACAACGATTGTGCTGGCAACTTTTTGTTTGGCAGCTCTTTTTTTCACAGAACATTTTTGGAAAATTGGAACAGTATTCTACTGAAAATTCATATCAAATCTCAGGGGAAAGTAGTACTAAAATTTTTATTTTGATATTTATTTACTCTACTTATTTGCTCCATACATATACAGCACCAGCCTTGGTCCAAAAACGGGGTTTTTGTTTGTGTTAGCCTATATTTTTACTTTTTTGGGTATTTGACAGTGACTGGTAGCGTAATGTGCTTTTTCATTCTGCTACAGTGGCCTTTTTAAGCCCCCAGGGCAAAGTTTCAACAGGCTCAAGAAAGATAATGATAATGAAAGAAACTAAAGTTATAGTTAAAAAAAAACGACAAGTGCGTCTGACTCGTGCACGGAGGGCTCTGTACAAACTCGTACAAGTTCGTCTATTAAGGGAATCGAGTCTCGATTTCTTAGAGTACTTACACATTACCTGCTGAAGTACTCTCACAAATTTCGGAAAATCCTCTCTTAGTGCTCCTGTACACTCCACTGCCAAATTTCAGCTTCCTACAGCCAATAGTTTCGGCTGTGCGTTGTCTGTCAGGCACTCACATCAGCAACGAAAGAATTTTATATATTAGAATTGATAGACTCACATTGAAGAACAATCTCAACTGATGGAAAGCGATTATATGGTCGCTTGCCAAGAAGTAAACTTTTATTCGTGTTATAATCAAAGCCTAGAAATTGATTATCTAAGTTTAATCTAGAAACTGTTTCGACCAAATATCTAGGACCTTCCATTTCCTTTGTTATTTGTATCGAAAATAAAACTATCGATATTTGGCAAAACTGTTTGTTCATTTGTTGTATCAGGCGTAACTTTATTAGCGACGAGGATTGGACCTTGTGATAGTGCCTAAAAGGTTCTGTATTCGTTTATATTGCGTTTGTGCTATGTCGTTCTAAATTGGATATTCTAGAAAAATAGGATTGTAGCTTGTGCTTTTTAGGTTTTTTCAAAAGTAGTTGATCTGTGCAACTTCGTTTGCGTCACAATTTTCATTACTACTCCGCTCCTATTGGTTTAAATGGGCTATCTAACACTGAAAGAATTTTTCAAATCGGACCAGTAGTTCTTGGGATTAACGCGTTCAAGCAAACAAAAAAATTCTTCAGCTTTATACCTATATAAATATAGATTATTGTCTGCGTTTCGTATAAGTATATCTTGACCAAATTCTGATTATAAATATTCATATTTTCTATTGTATCGTTTTCGCCTAATGGAGCGTAAGTCGTTTTTGTTCAAGATCACAAGTCTTAGCTCGGCTCTCAAAAGACAGAATGGGCTTGGGGATACTTACCACTGCAACTCCTGAAAGACAGAATCAACAGTATCGACCACCAGATAAGCGCCGAATTAATGAAGCTCGACGAAGCCAGAAGAAACGATTCAACTGTTTTGGATTCCGCATCGAAATTTATCAAAAAATGGAAGAGCCTTTTACATTTTTTGATACACTCTATGATTTTCTTAACTGCCAATGTCTTTCATCTAACTCTCTATCGCTATTCCGCTACTTCTAGGTAAACCAAAATAATAAGGATAGCCAAATCATTGAGTTTCAGTACTTGAATTTCTTTTTGTTTTAGCAACGGGCAAATCATCAACATTATCTTATCAGCCTTTTGCCATCCACTGTTGAACCTAAGCCTCCCCCAAGGAGCTTCCCACACTACGTTTGCCCATACGTGGCCTCCACTCTAACATACATCTGCTATTCTACTCGCCAAGTCGGTGACTTTGGTTCTTTGGCGAATGACTTCGTTGCGAATTCTATCCGCCAGAGAAACCCCGAGCATTGCTCTCTCCATTGCATGCTGAGCAACCTGGAATATGTGGACCAGGCATAGGCCTGAAACATGGAAACTTTCCATAGGGTAAGTTTCCAAGCTTCGGCTCCGTTAGTCATTTTGGGTAGGACGCACTGGTTAAAACAGATTATCTTAATAGTTCTGTTTTATCTCTTTGCAACATTACTTTTTTTATTCTACATTTTTTTTTTTATTATTTGCGGGCAACATTCGCATTTAGTTAATAAACCTATGGGATCCAACTCAATTCATCCAAAAATATCTCAACAATTGCCCTATTGTCTCACACAGTTTCAAAATTAACAGGAAATGTTGAAACCAAACATATTGTAAGTCATTCTTCAGTGTATATTGGTAAGCTTCTCATTTCCGGGTCATTACAGTCGGTTGACTGAGATGGGGGACGTTCAAATTATGACAAGTCTAATGGTTTGCCATCAGTACGCATGGTTGGAGATGAATTGGAATCGTCGCAAGTATTGTTTTGATTCCTGTGGGTTTTTCGATACGTCTTGAAGCTTTTAACGCGATACGATGTGTTAGGAGTCGTTATAATACAAAACGATAACTGTGCGAATACGCGCCAACCGAGGTCGCTTTTCCCTTTTTTTGAACAAATTAATGCAGCGACTACGTATTTACGCAATGATCGCTTTGTATGAACGACGCCTTATTCTCTGATTGCTTCAGGTGTAACTATACGTAAAACATTAATTGTCGTTAAGAATTCTGTGATTCTAAAAATACTTTTGTTACTAAAACATTGTCTTTGTGTGACCCTGTCAATTTGACTTTGAGCTAAGAGGTCACGACAATTAGTGCAAAGGGTTTCGACCACCCGATTGCGAGTTATTCACTTTTACCGTAGAGCAAAAGCGGCTTAAATATTCACGTGGGAATGAAAGTTGTTATAACGTATGTCACAGTTAGACCTAGCGAAGGCGAAGGTCGCACGGTAATGTTGTACTGAATATTCTCTCTGGAAAACTGGGAAAGATTTGTCATGTTACATCGATGATAATTGTAGATGATGATATAAGCTTGGTCATAGTCCACAACAGTTGAGGCCTATGCTAAACTAAGTTACAGCTAAGCCTGGCCCTACGCTATGATGATTTTAAGAAGTTAAGTGCCGTCAGAGAAATATTAAACTTAAATCCGGGAGCATGCGGGATACCATTTTTTTTTTTTTTTAAGGATGGGAAATCTTCAAATGACTCCTCCTGCTCTGGGTGAAGCAGAAGGGAGTGTCAGACTCTTACTGACTAAAACCCATCCGTGTTCCTCCTAGTGCCCTTTGTGTTCCAGGGTACGGTGCGTCTTTCGAACGAAGTCCGCAACCCCAGCAGGCACGCGTGGAACACAGCGCGCCGTCGACCCGGGCCTGATTCTGATTAGACGGCAAGCCACCCAAAGCTCGCCGTCAACAGGCCTGCGCCTACGGTGGCCGAGAATCGTCCTGCGACTCGCGACATCCGGGGCGCCTTATGCGGGATACCATGGGCCTCCAATTTAATTGAGTGCATTCCTTGAAATTAATGTATTGTAACTAATTTGCACCGATTTTGCAACCCGATAGTGAGTTATCTATTCTACTCTAGACAAGCTTTTAATTTTATAAAAACTCTAGCACTTCACCCGCAACTTCGTTCGCGCGAGTTTATTTAGAACTCTCGAACTTTATCTCTCATCTAATCTCATATAGGATATATAAAAATTACTTATTAATAGACTATACTAAACGTAGGACAGTTCGTTCACTCGCAAGATTTTTCTAGTTAGAGTATTTTTGAAACCGTCGTTGCTTTTAAACGAAAGGTCCGATTTAGATAATTAAAAGTTTAATTTAAATGCACATAACCAACCACAACCACCACTAACACCACTAAATCACCACTATTCCATTTTACCCGGGTTTTGATTGAATAATTTGAATAAAAAGCGGTCATTGTGACTTAACCATAATATTATTAGTGTAGACTTTATAATATTAGTGTAGATTAGATAAACTTTATACATTTTCATAAAAGTCTTACCAAGTTTTTAAAATGATTGATAGTGTACAAGGTATTACGGTTTTCTCTGTTTAGAGATTTACTATTACTTAAATTTACGTTGGTGAAATATTCACCTTAAGTAAAGATTGATGATAGAACAAACTTTTAAAAGGATGTTGTTTAGGTAGTATTTTCAGTAAGCGCGCACAAAGTTTACTGATAGATAGTGGTGTCAATGGCTCTCCTCTCGATAACTTAGGTAGAAAGTATTGGTAGAGCTGCGGTCATACAGTAACGGTTTAGCGGAAAGTTCCTTATAAAAATATTTCAGTGTATTGATTAAGATTACTGTGCTTTTTAATCATATTGACTTTCCATCCTATAGAGAAAGACTATGAAGTAGATGCGGTCTAAATCAAAACTTTACCTATTC
Organism: Lacanobia oleracea; assembly: GCA_950371165.1. Taxonomy (NCBI): domain Eukaryota; kingdom Metazoa; phylum Arthropoda; class Insecta; order Lepidoptera; family Noctuidae; genus Lacanobia; species Lacanobia oleracea. The sequence goes on along the minus strand of OX493391.1, from coordinate 19,028,213 downwards.
ATATGAGAGCGGAGTTTCTTCACGAGACACCGCATCTTCACTGCTGCTGCTCGTGCATTTGCACCTGTATCATGGAAGACTTATTTATATAAATGAGGCAAACAAAAAGCATTGCCATTCAATGTGGTAATGCCACCAGTCTCTTGGGCACATTACCGGCTGACAGCGTTGAGGATAAATTTCGATGCTATATTTTAGTTTGTTTTTAGTTTAGTGTATTTGTTAATTTTAGTTAATATAGAAAATAATTAAGTACATAAATAAAAATAAAGCTTTAAATTGAACAAAAAGTCTTTTCAGGTTGCATTACTATACATAAAAAATAATTCTGTGACACGAAAAGCATCGATTTACATACATAATTATGTGCATATCAACATTTTGGCAGATCAAGCAAATCATCAATGGTGATGTTATATTAACGTGCCAAGTGCGTCACGTCCCATTATTATTCTTAAATTGCATTATATCTGTAATTTGATCTGGAAATTTTGGGCCTGCTTCCAAGTGATTTGGAACATGTCTAAAAAATCTACTTTTTTAGTGTACAAAAGACAAATAGCAACTTTTCTTTCTCCCTCCCTAAATTTCAGTGCTGTTTTCTCCTCCTGTTCCAATCAACCTGGTGGAATACGGCGCTGATATAGTGTAAATCAAGTTGCTGACATTTGGTTCAACCACTTGCATCTGTTGAGGCTTCACTCCCCCGAACATTTCCAGTCACCATAAGACGTTCTAAGCTTTTGGCAGCCCTACTGGAAATGTGGCCAAAGTATATCACAAAACCTTGAAGGAAGGTTGAAAACGGTAGTTGTGAAGTAAAAAAAAAGCATAACTTTTAGCCGTAGACTGAGAAAAGTGGAAAGAGGGTAGGGAGTGCCCTGCAGTGAGAAAATTTGGGCTAGTACAAAAGTAAGCCTCCGCGAAATTAAGAAGACTACAAGCCTTCAAACCGCGCTAGCTACATACTACGCATATGCACACGCATGGATTACCTATGGCATAATATTATGGGGAAATAGCACAGACGCGCCCTCCGTATTTACCCTACAGAAAAAGCTGATACGTATAATCAGTAATATAGAACAGACGGATAGCTGTAAGCCTTATTTTAAAAAATACAGGATACTCACATTGGTTAGTATTTATGTCTTGGAGTTATGTAAACTGGTCCGCAATCACCCAGATTCCTACAGAACACGGGGAGACATACATACAAACTATTCGCTGCGCCATAAAAATAGGTTAAATTTGCCTCCGTCCCGCCTCAAGTTACATGCTACTGGTCCATATTCTATGTCGATTAAAATATACAATAAACTACCGGAAAACATAAAGCAAGAAAACAAAACCAGTATATTTTTAAATAAGTTAAAACAATTATTAATTGAAAAAAGCTACTACACATTGGAAGAATTCCTTACGGATAAGTTTTAATAATAACAGGATAAATGCAAACCTAATAATAATAAATACATGACATGCTATTCTATCAATAATAATAAATAAATAAATGACATTCTATTCAATTCATAATAATAAAAAATGACATCATATCCAATTAATAATAATATATAAATGACATCCTATCCTATTGGTAATAAATGAATAAAATACTATCCGATTAATAATAATAAATATATGACATGCTATTCTATTAATAATAATAAATAAATAAATAAACGATATAGTACTCTATTAATAATAACAATAAATAAATCACATCCTATTCAAATAATGTACTTAATTGCATACAAGTTGGACAGGAAATAATAAACTTTTATAAATTATTTAAAGCGCTCTTCCTCTCTCCTAATTATTCAAAGTTTTGCTGTGCCCGACAGGGTCCATAATTGTTTCTATGTATTTATTCTTACCACCTGTATTTTGACATTATGGATTGCAATAAACGATTTGAGATTTGAGATTTTAATTTAACTGTCGCTCGCACTAATGCCTTACCTTTATAGAACTACGATGTATCTTTTCAGATAGCAGATAAAATCAGGTACCGGAGCTAGGCACTCGAAATATGGGATTGGATGGCTCCCTCGGACGAATCACACGGTAGACTCCTTGTCTATAAAATCTATTATAGAAAAAGGTTTTTTCGTTTATTATTTGGTAACTAGGTGAAAATTTTATTTAAAAAGAGAACTTGCTCATTTTTTTTTAAACCAAATCTTAAATACTTTTTAATCCCTTTCGGTCCCCTATAAACTTTATTAGAAAAGATTTTTAGTTGAAAAAAACATAATAACTTTTATTACGAGTATCATTAAAAAAACTAAACTTAAGTTTGTACTCAAATCTTAAACGAACTTTATTTTACCTTTTTAAAAGTAACTTTTTATAACATTAAATTAAATAATACTTTTTAGAACACATTTTTTACAGGCACGTTTCGTGAAGAATTTAAGAAAATTCGTATTTGGAAGCAACAAAGAGAATACGAGATAAAATAAATGAGGCATGAATAAATAAGGGGATATCTCTGTCTCGTTCTAACGTGATACAATTTGGGATCGGTGCTTATCGGGTAAAGCCGATACAAGACAAACGGATTTACACGGTCAAATTGATAAATACGACAGAAGCTGTGTTAAGGAGAATGTTTAGATGCTTGTCTATACAAAATAATTTTCTTGGAATAATTTACCTATTTCACAGTGATCGGTCACTGTCAATTATACAATATTTAGAAAATGTTCGCATTCGAATGGAAGTTGAGGCTTTTTTATCAGATTGCGACTGAGATGCGAATACAAACGATGCATATCATCATCAGCCTAGCCTTTTCCCAACTATATTGGGGTCGGCTTCCAGTCAAGCCAGATTTAGCTGAATACCAGTAAATTACGAGGAGCGGCTGCCTACCAGACCTCCACAACCCATTAACTGGGTAACACGGTACTTCATGGCAAGACTGGAGTCAGATTTACTGGCTTCTGACTATCCGTAACGACTGCCAAAGATCTACAAATGACAGCCGGGACCAACGGCTTAACGAACTTTCCGAGGCACGGAGGAAACTCGGTATGATAAGATGGTCACCCATCCTCAGACCAACCTAGGCAAGCGTTGCTTAACCTTGAAGATCGACCCGTGCGTCTGTTATTATTTAGCCAAACAAACGTTGCATATAAACTATTATAATTAGCACTCTGATCGTTATAACTATACAATGGTGAGACTGAAAGTACTGGTTATTGTTATAAGTATTTTTTTCTATATAAGTATTTTTTTTTTTTCAAAATTTTTTATCATCTTTACCAGCTGCACTATTTATGTTTTTTTTTAAGGATAGGTAATCATCAAATGACTCATTCCGGTCTGGGTGAAGCAGGAGGGAGAGTCAGACTCTTACTAACTAAAATCCATCCGTGTTCCTCCTAGAGCCCTTTGCGTTCCAGGGCTACGGTACCTCTTTCGAACAAAGCCCGCAGCTTGTATTTATCATATCTACCGGTAAGCTAAAAAAATAAAATGCAGTATAGCATCTGTTTCCTGAAGTAGTGAATTGTGCCTGATATTCATATAAAATTGAAGTACAAGCACTCTAAAAAAATTAATCACTGTAAAAAAACCATTCCTCAGGTCAACAATCGCAATAAAATTTTGTATGGACCAACTCCCTAAATTATCACTTTGAAACCCTTTGCAGTTACACCTAAAGGGTCGTTTATAGGACGAAACTGATCCAAGTCTTTGAGGATTACTCTAATGATTTACACCGGTATAGAGGGCGTTTTCAGTCTGACTGAATTTATGACTAGATCACATAAGCCTGTGATCGGTCCGTTTCACACCTGAACGGTTTTCGGGAACCTCGTTATAGAGGTTTATAGTAGTTTGCGAAATGCTGCCGAATTTAATGTTTTTAAGGGTTTTATTGATATGGGTATTTCGGGAATAGGTTTATTTGAAAAGGTTTTATGGAAAGAGAAGGCGTTGTTTAAAAAACGTCTAAGTATAAGTTAAAAACTATTTGTTTAACAGTTTATTTATTCAGTTGATCGAAAATTGCATTCGAACGATTTTTATTCACAGTTGTAACCATTGGTTGAGTTAACTACGTATCAAAAACTCGTATTATCTAATTAAATATTTTGTATTGACAAAAGCGTCAACTATGTTGTCGTAGCAAATATGCTACAGCGTAGCCAATAAAAGCTACGGCGCAGCCAACAAAAGCTACGGCGTAGCCAAGAAAAGCTACGTTTTAGCCCACAAAAGCTACGGCGTAGCCAAGAAAAGCTACGTTGTAGCCCACAAAAGCTACGGCGTAGCCAGTGAAATAATTATGTTTTATCTAGCCAGCTTTCGTCACGGCCTTAACCTCTTAAACGTAGAAAATTATCCCTATGGAACACACTCCCGGGATAAAAATACCCTTTATCTTTTTTTAGGATAATTATCTTCTACTCGTGTGCTAAGTGTGATAAAAATCTATTAAGCTGTTGAGACGTAAGGAGGCAATTAACTAACAAAATCATTATAAGTTAGTATAAGGAAATTGGCGCTCTTTGAGGAAGGCTTACGTTCAGCAGTGGGCGGAAGTGAAGATGATTAGTATATACACATTATAATGATAACTACCTTTTGCCCGCAATTTTGTACGCGCAAAGGAATTTCGAAATTCCTATGCGCGTTCGAATTCTCTTAGTGCTCTCCCCCACTCCTGAAAGAACCTCCATGCCAAGTTTCAGCTTTCTACGACCAGTATTATCGACTGTGTGTTGTCTGTCAATCACTCACTCAGTAACGGAAGAATTTTATATTTTAGGATATTAATAATGTATCTTAAACTAAATAATCTTAAAATGCAATATAGCTGTATCGACTTTCAATAAGTGCTATGATTGCTGCACTTGTTTTAAGTTTACCTCATTTTATGAAAAGTTATAAAAAGGACAATGTAACCAATCAAAACGATACGAAATATGAAATTGTTTCGAAACAACAGCGCGTCGTTCTGAAGCCGAAAATCAATAGTAATTTATATTCCACCGAAATAAATAATTGAAAAGCAATTTGTGTTGAATCTCGGATGGTGTCGGTGTGAGGTTATTGACATCGCTGGAACCGCATGTTGATATTATTATTTTTGTTTTTTAACTGTCGTAACGTGTCATTCATTCCCTTGTTAGTGAGATAATTAATTAAGTTATAAATAAAGAGATAAAAGTTTAACCACCGTGACCCAGAGATGTCATGCTAAAACAATAAATCAATCAAATATAAACTCTCACTGACCAGTGAGACATATGGGAACAACATTTAAATGTTCTAGGCTGTAAAAACGTTTTCATGCATAATTATTATGGTGAAAATGAGAAGTACTGGTGAGCCATTTCTTAGCTTCTATTGAATAAAAATAAACATATTGTAAATGCTTTCGAAGAGAAATGCGAAAAATAATCAAATTTATGAGTTCGTACAACTCTCATTAAAGCAAAAACTAATGATATAGAAACATGAACTACCAAATGGAAAAAGATGTATTTGAAAAATAATTTCAATGGAAACTTTTCAGCTCGATTTTGTTTTGACCGAATTTAATTAGTTGTTCGACCATTGAGCTTTTGATAGTTCCACAGATCACGGAAGCACCGACCTAGAGGCACTGTCACGAATATATTAGTGCCCGTACAATATGCGCTGAGCACAAGTTTCAGCTATTAAACAAGTCAGAATTTTCACAAACCGTCAATTTCTATGAGTAAACGGTTACACACACTGACACGCTTGGTTTATGGTTCGGTGGAAAGTTTAAAGCTAGAGACAAACTGGTCCCACGTACTCAACGTATGCAACGCATTATGATATCTGGACTCTTGATTTTATATGAAATACTATGCAGTAGAAACACACTTATCATATACATCGCAATATACTTTAAATGCCATTTCTAGCAGTGGCGTTTCATTACTCTATGATTAGTTCAGCCACATGAAACAAATGAAATTACTCTTGTGGAATAGATTTCCGAATGTTTATTTTATTTTGGTTTCGGTCCTTTTTGTTGGACACAGTCCTATTAGGATTCATCATAATTTTATGGGGAAAATTAGTTGGATTGGTTATTTTTCAAAATTATTCATTATACGCATTGCCATTTATTGGTAACAAAACTATCCCTACATTCGTAAGGTCGGCGAACCAAACGAACCCACAATTTTAATTAAAGCTAACATGTCAACAAATTGGACTGAAAACCCCAAAATTTGTACATTACCGGAGTATTGACCCAAAACAACACTGACCACATTCAACTGAATACACACACATATAGTAAACTGTATTTATTACATGAACAAAGGTCAAAATTGCGTAAACCGGACATAATATCTAGTTGACATCTATTAACTAATCCACTTTTTTTAAATTTACTTTAGTACAAATTTTGTGTACAAATTTAATGTCCACACATACATACTCCAGCAGACTATAGCATAGTAAACTATTTTATTAAATCAATCATCATCTGCTTAGCCTTTTGTCAACAATATTGGGGTCGGCTTCCAGTCGAGCCGGATTTACCTGAATACCATTATTTTACGAGGAGCGGCTCGGTACGTTAAGATGGTCACCTATCCACAGACCAACCTAGCAAGCGTTGCTTAACTTTGAAGCTCCTCATTTTATTAAATCAATAAATGGTCAAAATAGTCTACACCAGTCACCATAAAGGTGAGTAATATTGCATTTATATTTTATCAACGTAAATAACCAAAAAAAACACTGGTATATTTGTGGTTATTTACGTTGATAAAATATAAATGCAATATTTATTAGATGTTATTTACTAATGTCTGTCTGTAGGTCCATACACATAGAAACCTACATGAACATAATACTCACCCAGCACACATTAGCAAATGAAAGTTAAAGATTGATCGGCCTCATTAGCGGGCCAATGGGATGATTAAATCGGATAATCACGCTATTAAGCGCCGATAACTAAGCTTTATCCGTACTTAGTTGTGTTCTACTTGTTTGGCCTCGGATTGTTTGGAAAGTAAGTTAATGAGACGAATGTTTGATTCTGCGAGCTTACTTAGTTCCCTAGATTTATAGAACAAGCAGCCTCTGAATATCGGCAATTTAATTCGATTTTAAAACTTTAATGTACCGTGACAGCTGGGACTTATTTAAAAAATCCTGCAGATGAAGTCGATGATCTGAAAATGTGTATATTTTGTAAGATTGTTTTATTAAAAAGCAACTGTAACGAAAATGTGACAATAAAATGTTTTTTTCTCATCTCATCGTCATCTTATCAGCCGAAAGACGTCCACTGATGGACATAGGTCTTCCCCAAGTGTCGCCACAAACAACCGCTCCTGTGCATCTCGCATCCGTCTGTTACCCGCCACCCTCACCGGGTCACCGGTCCACTTTGTGGGAGGTCTTCCAACGCTGCGTCGCCACTCCAGAACTGTTCGACCCCATCGACTATTTATTTTGCAAACATCTCCACTGCCACTTCAGTTTGGCGATCCTTTGGGTTATGTTGGTAACCTTGGTTCTCTTGCGAATATCATCCATGGCAATGGAGAGGACAATGCTCAGAGTTACTTTACGTGATCGAACCAGGAATAATTTAATGATTGGTTAAAAACATGAGGGCCAATGAAATCACTTGAAATTAAACTATTGGAAAACAAATAAAATCAATTAGTCTTCGAGAGACCCGTGTTACTTGTCATCGATTTACGAAATCGCTTTGCGATAATCGGATATTCCACTTTATCGAAATTAGTCAAAATACGGCATAAAAACCCTTCTGATTCGCCATACTTCAAATCATACTTTCAATCATGTCTATGTGTGTGTAAACGGTACTATGAGCGAGTTAGATATTATTTTCGTGAAGTATGGCGAATCAGAAGGGTTTTTTTGTCGCACCATTATTTCTGCGACTTAATATTGTTCCAATTACACTCGAAACAAAATAAAACTGAAAATGTTGACTTCAGCGCCATCTCGCGGGAAAATGGCAATGAGCAACCCTTAACATTCACCTTAATGTTAAATTTAATCAAAAAGCCGCATATTTTTTGCCTTTTCAGTTACAACAAAATTAAGTATGAATATAGGCACAGACCAGAAAACCACAAAAAAGAAGTTCTTAAATTATGATAAGCCCTTAAGAAGGCACTTTATATGATGTACGAAAACTTCGGTAGCTTCAGACCATAAAACAGAACAAAATATTGTTGTGTTCAAACTTTGCTACACCCGACTAACTTTCAAAGTAGAAAATTGTTTGGACACAGGTGTGTTACGAGTATGTATGAGGGATATTTTAAGTGTAGAAGATTCATTTTTATAAGCCGTGGCACCGCATCGATCCTGATTTTTTTTACCATGTTGGCAGGTACCTAATATACTTACTTATCATTACAGACGGCCGCTTCCAAAAATTTATAGCCTAATTAGTCGCAATCTGCTTGACTATAAAAATTGTGGCACTACACCGTATTGCCTTGATGACCTTGACGCGCACCACGACTTTACACTTAGGTACGGTATATCCTTTTCCATATATCATTTAACCTCTTAGGGTCAGGTTAGGTTAGTTAATTAATTTAGGTTAGTAAGTTAATTTACAAAAATATGCCTAGTTCGTTCATTAGAACAGATGTCGTCGTCATTATTATACCGAAAACGACCTACAAAACTCTCATAAATTTTCTTTCCGAATTCAAAATAAGGTCACAAAAGAACATATAAAGTCTCCAATAGCCGTTTTTATATAAAAGTTATTGCCATAAATCATAAAGTTATTCAACGGAGTCCGATCCACGAGATAGGCACTTAAACTTAGTTTAATGTAGTATTCAGTGCAAGTTGAGCTAAGTTGGTTCCGAGTTTCAGGCAGATAAGGGCTGCCATAGTACGGTAATGGGACTCTGGTGTAGACAGAAGTAGGCATGTGAGTATGTGGAGCAAACTAAGATATGATGACACTGAACAACTTGTATAATACACGATCAAGTTTTACCTATAGTTAAGGGCGATTACGTTCAGTTTACCGACGAAACTAGCCAAGTTCAAGAGAGTGTCATTATTGTTATGGAATATTGACTCTAAACTCGGTTCAAATATGATAATCACTTCACTCATGAAGTTCGCTCTAATAAGAAAACGATCTACGATCTTTATAATTTACTGTTGGCCCACCGCAGCTTCGCATTGTTTTCAAAATTTTCTTTCATACAAAGGTCGCCCTCAAAAAAATTAAATAAAACATAATTATTTAAATCGTTCCAGTCGTTCTCAAATACTGGTGTTCTCAAACCTGGTTTGACTGGAAGCCAACCCCAATATAGTTAGGAAAAAGGCTAGGCAGATGATGTTCTAGTCGTTCTCAAGTTACGACGTGACCAATGAAAACAGGATTTAATTTTTCTATAAACAGGTTTATTATTTGTAAAACACTAACAACTTTCCAGGGTTTTCAGGGATGGTCTCAAAGTAAAAATGGTTTACCATCATACAATGTACTTTCACTCCTGAACAAGTTTTTAGTATTTTCAAATAACCCTGTATAAACAATACTCATCATTTGCCTAGCCTTTTCCCAACTATTTTGGGGTGGGCTTCCAGTCAAGCCGGATTTAGCTGAATACCAGTATTTTACGAGGTGCGGCTGCCTACCAAACCTCCACAACTCATTAACTGGGTAACACGGTACTTCATGGCAAGACTGGAGTCAGATTTACTGACTTCTGACTATCCGTAACGACTGCCAAAGATCTACAAATGACAGCCGGGACCAACAGCTTAACGTGCTTTCCGAGGCACGGAGGTAGGTAACTCGGTATGTTAAGATTGTCACTCATTCACAGACCAACCTTGGCAAGCGTTGCATAACCTTGAAGATCGACCCGTGCGGCTGTTATTATCTAGCCACGAGCTCCTGTATAGACAATACTATTCAATTTAAAAAGGTTGTAAGTCATGCAGCTGATCCATTATACTTTTTTGTAAAATTGACTTGTGAATATCTACTTAGAAACTAGAGATTTAATACGAAGTTCAATTCACTTTACTATTCGAATTTTGAAGCAGTTTTAGAGAGTAAGGGTACCGGACACTTATGATCATTCCTCGGAATTTCAGGTTTGGTTCTGTCCGGTTCCAAGTATCCATTATTCATCAATCTTCGTGTTGCATCCACCTTATCATTTCTATTTGTGTGCATCGATCACGTGTTGAAAATAATCCTCCAGTCTGTGATGACATTTCTTGTGGTCTGTACTTACAATCCAGTTTAAGTTTGCATGGATATCGTCATAGTCTTGTTCGCTTTAGCTATTTTTGGCACCTTGCTTAAAAATACATAGCTTAAGCGAACCAAAATACCTTAAGCGAACTAAAACACCGCTCATTAGTGGAACTTAGTTAAATTCTACTTCTTAATTTATTCTATTTCAAACATATGCTTTGAGTTGGTTTAAAGTACCTAGATTAATAGTTTATTACTGAAACTTAGTTACATCAACCACCACTAATTTATCCTATATCAAACACATGTTTTGGGTTATTTATTAATGAGCTATATTTTGAATTAATTAGGTTTGGATGAGATCGCACATTTACGAGTAGCTTCTAGTTATCTTCTGTTATAATATATTTTATACTAGGTATTTCACGTTGAAAAAGATTCATTTTTTTTGTAGAAAAAAAACTAAATTAAGATATTTTTAATTTAGTTTTCTGTAATGCGTGGCTCTGGGGGTAAGAACAAAAAAAAAATGTTTTAAACTTATGGTGTTCGTTTAAATCAGGGGTGGCGAACCTTTTTAGGGTTCCGTACTCAAAGTGTAACCAACGGAACCCTATTACTAAGCCTCCACCGTCCGTCCGTCCATCCGTCTGTCTGTCAGCGGGCTGTATCTCAAGAACCGTAATAGGTAGACGGCTGAAATTTGAACAGATTGTGTATTGCTATTGTCGCATATTTTTATTTTTTATTTTTTATTATTTATTGTTATCAAAAAATAATAAAAAATTAGGTTTATGGGAACCCATCGTGTGAGAGTACGACTCGCAATTGGCCGGTTTTTTGGTGCTCGTGCCATTTTTATAAAAAAAAAATAATGTAGCCATAAAGTGCCGTCAAGAAATCTTGAGTTGATGATTTAATAGATAAAAATTAACACTAGGTACCTAGATTTTAATTTTATTATTTTTAATCACCTAGATTGTTAATATAAATTTATGAAACAATCTCTGCTTTATTTATAATTTTGTGTTTTGCTAAGTAAGCTTGTATAGGCGTGTCCAAATTATTGTGCTGCGTGCCACCACTGGCACGCGTGCCTATGTTCACCATCCCTGGTTTAAAGTATAGCTTTATGAGTATTTACACAAGTGAAAAAAAATATTACAGTACAGTCATAGTATTTGTCTTGATATTTTGTAGTTACATAAGTCAACTTAAAAATACACAAAACTAAATAAAATCATAAAAATAATGTATTCATAAAATATAATGTCATATTTAGGTAACCTGGTTTACTTATTTACCAATAAATATAAACTCCCAAGAGCACTAACCATATAATATATTAAAGAAAGAGATAATTATGTCCGGTAGACGAAAATGTACCGGAACCCGGTGTCCCCACTATGCCCCTTCCAAACGGCAACTAATACACATGCGTTACATAAGTGTCGGATCCTAACTGCTCCCCTAATCATGAAATCCTGATATGGCTAACTTGAAAGTCGCACAGATTCGACCAAATCCTAAACAAACATCAGATTCTATGGCAACACCCTTACCCATAAATACTTTCATGTTTACAACTGATAAGTAATTTATTTTTGCTTTGGTATAGATAGTATCAAAGAAATATATATATTTTTGTTTCGAGGAGTTATTAATAAAAACTTTTTACATCTCATTTTTATGAGCTTGCTAAGACGCTTCATTGCTTAAGCTTGACAAAAAAACCCAAAAGGTTCCACACTTAGATAAGGGGTCAATTCGGTAATAGGTACCATATTTTCATCATGTTCGTCTATAATACGGTTATACTTATAATTAATATATATGCTAGATCGTTATTAGGAGCTCGTGGCTAGATAATAACAGCGGCACGGGTCAATCTTCAAGGTTAAGCAACGCTTACCAAGGTTGGTCTGTGGATGGGTGTGGTCACCCATCCACAGACCAACCTTAAGATGGTTCTTAACGTAGCGAGTTTCCTCCGTGCCTCGGAAAGCACGTTAAGCCGTTGGTCCCGGCTGTCATTTGTAGATCCTTGGCAGTCGTTACGGATAGTCAGAAGCCAGTAAATCTGACTCCAGTCCTGCCATGAAGTACCGTGTTACCCAGTTACTGGGTTGTGGAGGTCTGGTAGGCAGCCGTTCCGCGTAAAATACTGGTATTCAGCTAAATCTGGTTTGACTGGAAGCCGACCCCAATATAGTTAGGAAAAAGACTAGGCAGATGATGATGACTAAATCTTTATTAGGCCACTAGTTGTGGATCCAAATGGTTTCCTTGATTACGAACTCATGAAATGGCAAATTCGCAAATTAAGCAAAACCGAAGATGAAACAAACATCACATTCTGTGGCCACACCCTTACCACAGGAATGCGAGTTCTACGGCTATTTCATGTTGAATACTAATATATTTATTATTGTTCCAGTATAGATAGTTTCAGAAATTACATTTTCTTTAATTCTTTTTTATTTCAGATGGGTTTTCTCTTGAGTTTAGTCTAGATCAGAGATGACAGGGTCAAAGTCTACGATAGAACGAGCTTACCTAGAAGGAGCCTGTTCACTCTGACTTTAAAGAGATGAAGGTTGTAAGCGTTCGGAAACACAGACGCAGGCAGAGAGTGCCACTCCTTTGCTGTGCGCATTATAAAAGACGTTTGGAAACGCTTAGTGCGAATTGGTGGAATAGAAACAAGGTAGGGATGGTAACTTGCAGTGCGTCTTGATGTCCGATGGTAGAAGAGGGCCGATGGGATGAGGTCGTGAGCCGATGAGGGCCCATGGGATGAAATTGTTGTTTTTTTTTCTGCTTGTATTAAAATCGCATTTCTAAAAAAATCTATAAGGCTTGTCTTATAGTTAAGTCATTCATTTATGAGTTCATGATGTAGCAAACTCAAAAGTTGAACATATTAAACTAAACTCGACACACACGTGGCTACACCCTAACCACAGGAATTCGAGCTGTAGTTAAGCATTGGATAGTTTTTCGGTCCAGTTTACGTTAATAGCGGTTGTGAATACATTGTAACTTCGACTTTTAGTTCGCTTTCATTACCGAGACGTTTTCATACTTCAAGTGCTTCGGAAGCGTTTAGTACAAGAATTTACTCATTTGCGTGGAGCGGTTTAATGGTTGAAGTTTGTTTATGCAAATACTATCGAAGTGGTTGTTGAGTACTTTTAACTTGTACAACTTTGTGTTGTTGTGTTTAAACTATAGGTATTCGTAACAATTTAAGAAGTTGGATTTGACAGGAGGACGCAAAATTTATTTTATTTATTTATTTATTCTATTACATACAATACTCTTATTTGTAGTGTTACAAAATAAAGACACTCGTTATTTAAATACAAGAGCAAAGTGTGACACACTAGGTAAACCTGTAGGTACTATCAGAATCAGTGATTCCTCTGATCACAACAAAAGCTCAACTTTTTATTTTTTTTATTTGTAATGTGTTTGCTCTTGACTCTAGTCTATGTCAAAGATGACAGAGACAAAGTCTACGATGGAGCGAGCCTACCCAGAAGGAGCCTGTTCACTCTAACTTTGAAGAGATTAGGGTTGTAAGCTTTTGGAAACACAGACGCAGGCAGAGAGTTCCACTCCTTTGTTGTGCGCATTGTAAAAGACGTTTGAAAACGCTTAGTGCGAATTGGTGGAATTGCAATTGCGTTTACAACATTGCTATATGTACCTAAATTTGCAATATTATTCTTATGATGTGTTATTATTGCAAGCATTTGGAGAAAAGTAAAGAAATCAAGCTCTCAATTTTTTAAATTCCACTCCAAGATACTAATCGAATTTGTCAATTATCTTTTCAGCATTATAAAGTCGTGAGGACTTTATAATGCTGAATTCATATTTTCATCTAAAAATATTTTGGGATTGTTATTTTTCGTCTCGCTGTCGGATTACCTTTTACGAGTTACCCTACCTTATGTTGCCTAATAGTGACGATGTACAAGCTAGAATTTCACATACGAAGTATTATGTCGTACAAAAAGCTTTTTGTTACATCTTCTATAATAGGCGATAAATTACGAGTAGATACGTTGACAAAGAGTGAGAGGAAATTTCGACATTTTTGTTGCTTAAAATTTTGAATAATGTAGGTGCCTAGATATTTTAAGGTCATCGCGAAACAAAGAGGCGTATAAGGCTCTGTGGAAGTTTATCGATACAACAATTTTTTTGGTTGCTTGATATTCAGTTACAAGAAATACTTTTTATAGGAATAAAAAAAGGAGCATCATTTGTCACTTTTCACAACAAACAGGTGATTCAAATAGTCTCCAAGGTAAAGAAAAAGAGTATTCGTAACAGCTAATAGCGAAAACCATTTACTTAAGTCTCTTGCAAACGACACAAGACTTACTTCGGACAATTTATCATTTTCTTTCCGTACCTGACATTCCCGTTCTTTTCGCATCAAAAGACACATCACAGGGTGTCTTAAATTCTTCAAAACGTTACAAAGGCGTAAACGGGACACTAGGTACGTTTCAGTGAGTGGTTCTAATGAGGGCCCAAGGGCTACCGTCTGCGCCATTAGTCGTCGCGTTTCCTTTTAACGGTCCAGTAAATATTTGCCAAGATATCGCTGGAAAAGTCACTGTGTTTTGAAAATAGACTTTAGTGTGTTGGTAAAACGTGTGAATTGGTTTGCAGGAGACGTTTTAGATAAAACATAAGCAATGGTGAGTGCGATGTGAGCTGGGTTTTGATTTGTTTGTTTTTACGTTGTTCACCTTTGCGACTTTCCAAAATGAAAATCGTTTTATTAAAAAGTGGCGGACACTGTATTGAAGGCAGAAAGCAGACGTTCGATGAAAGGCCTCCAGAAGGTGAACCAATGTCCTCGTGAATGTTGGGGTAATCGGGAAATTCACTAGATGCAAGATGTATAGGATCGGTGGATTTCGTAACGCTGGAATCTTTGTGAAAGACAATCTGGATGCGCAACAAGATGAATGCTTCGAGCTGGGGCAAGAAAAGAGTGACTGGAAAGATGTGAGAAGCCACTATGCAGCATTGGAACAATATAGCCAAATTAAAAAATATTGGTCACGTCAGTCTCCATCCCAGTCTTTTCAGTCTCTAAATCTGGATACACACTCAAATACTCTTTCAGTCCTTTTATTCAAAACTAACATAAATAAATGACTTATTTAGCAGTAACATAATAAATATCATCCACCCAAAACATTTTCTTCATGTTTCACTGCACATACGCAGAAACCTCTTATTACATTATATTTAAAGGACTGCTCTTAAATGAAATAACAACAAATCCTTTTCGTAAGTATTATTTAATTTTCAGATGGGTTTCGTGTGTCAATGCGAGGCTTTGAACTTTTAAAGGTCACGCCTGAAGGTCAGCAGACTGGACAGTTTTGTTTATAAATAATGTGTGATTGTAACGATACCTATACCTGCAGGTAAGGTGCGGTACTGTTGGTTTGTTTTCTACACTTTTGTGAAAGCCTGAATGGAAAATTTCTCTTACTTCAATAACGTTGAAGTTAAAGTTGCAACATTAACTCGCTGACAATCAGAGTAAAAAAATAATAAAAAAATGTAGAGCAATTTAATATTTTTTACTTGTTTGAGACTGACATTGGAATGCGGAAAGAGCCTGAAAATATTAGAATTGCTCTAAATCTTGATTTCTTGAAAGACTACGTTCAAAAAAACAAACGACGAACGAACTATTTTTTTTTTATACTACTTTTATGGCGTCTTTTCATCCTGAATTTTATTATATGATAGCTATATGCGATAGCTATAGTATGGAGCCCCCCCTTCACAGGATATGTATCACCTCCTCAATTTCCCGTCATGCACAACTACCTGCACCATTTAAGATTTGATCGAGGCCAATGATAGAGCTGTACAGGTTCCTCAATACTGGTCGGACAAAAAAAACTCGGTATGTTACGATGGTCACCCATCCACAGACCAACCTTTGCAAGCGTTGCTTAACCTTGAAGATCGACCCGTGCGGCTGTTATTATCACGGGTCGATCTTCACGGGGTGACCATCTTAACATACCGAGTTTCTTCCGTACCTCGGAAAGTTCGTTAGGCCGTTAGTCCTGGCTGTCATTTGTAGATCTTTGGCAGTCGTTACGGATATTCAGAAGCCAGTTAATCTGACTCCAGTCTTGCCATGAAGTACCGTGTTACCCAGTTAATGGGTTGTGAAGGTCTGATAGGCAGCCGCTCCGCGTAAAATACTGGTATTCAGCTAAATTCGGTTTGACTGGAAGCCGACCCCAATATAGTTGGGAGAAGGCTAGGCAGATGATGACAAGTATGATATTAATTATGTTATGGTATGTCTATCTAAAGATAGTGCGCCAATGTTAAATCAGACCAATTTCATCGTACAATGTAAAAGACAATCCATTATCATTTGAATCCGAGTTAAAATAGCGAGAATTAAACTGGAATAAAATTATTATTTCAACAACTTCTCCGAGAGCAAGGGTTGTAGTTAATTAATTTAAAATTTCATTAAACTACGGCTGCGGTGCAATTTAGCTGAAATGCGACTCAAATCCCACTCACTTTAAATCATGTGCTTTAATAATGTCGGTACAGTTGACAAAAAAGTGTAGAACTTCAAGTTCAAAAAATAGTGTAATAATAGATAACCATTATGATTACCATGATCAAATTAAGAATAAATTAATTCTGGATAGGAACAATTGACGTCATTGGCCTGATAGACTTATTAGTTAACCTTAGAAATATTGAAAATTAACTTTTTCCCAGTATTTCTCCCTCCTGTTGAAAATCTACTAACCGTATTTTTTTGAGATAAAAAGTAGCATACAATACTTGCCAATGGTGTAGCTGTTTGTCAGTGAAATGTTACTAGTGTAATGTTGTAACTTTCGTAATGGGACTATTACCTTACTTTCAGAGTTGACTCTTTACAAAAAAAACAATGTTACCGACCTCTTTATAATATTAGTTTAAACTTGTCACTCCAGGTAAATGAATTTCTATGCCGACCATACTTATATAGTGTGAGTCGGCAGGACGCCTTAATGAACACATTTTCACTTGCAGACTTCCCAAATGTGACGTCATAAGTTAAGAGGGCGTATGTGTTGCACATGTGACCTAATGCCTCTCGTTATGTTGGGTTATGTAAGATTCATGCATTCTGTGTAGTATTAGGTAGGTGCATAGTTCGTTCAAAATGTGAACGCGATTAATTCTTATTTAATACTTGCTTTTGCCAGCAGTTTCGTCAGCGTGAAGGTCGGATATAATCCCAAGGGAAGATTCTCACGGGATTAAACATACATGTACTATGTTCTAATCCAGATCGTAACCTACGTGTAAGCCAATTCATATCGAAATCCATTTAGCCGTTAATACGTGAAAGGTTAATAGCAGACAGACAGAGTGACTTTCGCATTTACAATATTATATTAGTATGAATTAATTTACAAAGACCTTTCTCGGATAGCAAATTTGTAGGAGAGGGGTGAGTTGAGTGAGATTGCGAGTCAAACTGGATGTGTGTCTTCCAAACTAGCAGGAGATTCACAGGCTCGCGAAAGTACAGCTCTAGCCGGTAGAGCAGGATAGAGTAGACTGGTTTGAAAAGTGTCTGAAAGAAAATAAATGTAGGAACGTAATTGTATGAGTGGAATGAAACTTAAAATGACGAATGACAGATGTTAAGCATGATTATTGTGTGAAAGAGATGAAGTATGGAGGATTAACTTTAGGAGTAAAAGAAACAGGGGTATAAGGCAGATTTATGTTTAAAATATGGAATAGGAAAGGAATGAACAGAGAGAGAGCTGCGAAGGCGAATTAAGACGTTTAATTGTAATATCAAAAAATAAACTTTTATTTCAAGAAATAATCCCTGTTTAATTCAGCTCCAGTTGAACTTTGACTTACAAAGAATAATTAACTTAGAAACTTCACATAACAAATGACTTTTTAAGTAAAAAAGTCACAGATTGCTCAGGCTGAATTATTGATGACCTTTTCTTGGAAGTGAATAATTTCTTCAGATATTAACTAGGAGGGAAAATTGAGTGAGTCTAAAAAAGTCACTCGTTTGAACGAAAGAAAAAACATTCATTTGGCGACAATTAATTTTTTTGTCTGTTTGCCTACCACACATAAAATAAAAATCCGGTCAAGTGCGAGTCAGACTCTCACACGTAGAGTTCCGTACGATAAAGCGAAATAAAACCTGTTTTTTGTTCGGCCCCCTTTTTAAATTATTTTTTATTGTTTGTATTCAGCTGAATCCGATTTGACTGGAAACCGACTCTAATGTAGTTGGGAAAAGGCTAGGTAGATGATGATGCTGTTGTTTTAGCGGCAATAGAAATACACACTCTGTAAAATTTTCAACTATCTACCTATTACGGTTCTTGAGACGGAGGCTTATGGAACTCTAAAAATGATCATGAAAACAAAAAATATTGTGAGCGATCACGGCTACAATGAAAAGGTTTGTTTCACCAATGTTGCCAGACAGCTGATGCCGTGAGGCTCTGGTCTTCCAAAGAATCTTGAGTGACGAGTGATGAAGCAAGCGGTTATCAACTATCAGTAAATTAGAACGAAATCAACAGTTTCAACATTCAATTTATTAGACGTTTATAATATCAGAGTTTCATTGTAACGTATTGTTTAAACATTATTTGTCTATTTATACAGCATTTTGACTTACACGGGCGGTTTACGTAACCCAATAAAAAGTCCTTTTCTATTTATTTACAAGCAGTAAAACAAGCATTATTTTAGCGTCTATAAATATACATTTATGTTATTTTATACACAAAATATTTCTTTAGATCTAACGTTTATATTATATACAAATTATTTTAGATCAAATAACTTTTTGATCGAATAACAGAAGCTTTACAAGTTCTCTTTTGATTTCACAATGTTTTTAAAACCGCGACAGTATTACAAAGTTTTCTCTTTGTCAACTCAGCTTTAAAATGTTCGTTTATATTTTCCAACTGATTTTGTTCTTTATTGTTATTTTATTAACAAGCTTTATTTACAGTTTTAAGGTTCTTTAAAGTGACGTGCTGACAAAATAATTAGTATTTCTCTCGAAATAAAAGTAGCACTGCAAATATTTAATGAAAACACGAAACCATCTCCTTCGCTTCTAATATTATCAATGAATATTGTATTTAGGTTCACTGGCTTTATAAATGTTACTAGAAATGTCCGAGGTGCAGTGTTCATAAATGTTAAGAAAATCTGGTGCCTGTTAACATCCACCAAAATAGCTGGTGAATGACCGTTATTTATCCTTTTCATAATGGTTTTGGGTCATTTACCGGTGACTGCTATCATAGACCATGACGACTTTGTTATGTGTGACGGCAACCCTTTCATCAACAAAATTGGTGATTGTCGACATACACCGGTGCGTCTTAATATTCACTTATTTCGGACATTCATAGTAACAAATATTTATACTGTTTATTTCAGACATAAAATTTCATGAAGACACAGTAGATATGCACGTCGCTGGTAACACAACCGGTGCAAACTGGCCTCGTTTTTTATGGAAACTCTGTATTTTGATAGTCAACTTATGGTCAATGTGTTACCACTGATGTGCCCATTGTAGGAATTGAATATAAACTTAATACATATTAAAACAGTACTCTAAAGAACCATAGCGTAGAATCTAATACACTAGTTATAAAAATATAAGTCGGTTATACATATTTTACAAATTGATATCTTAACTTGATACGCACTGAACAATATACTTTATTGTACTCTCGATAACATGGAAGAACTGCTAAATGACACGTCATACAGAAATACAATTTTATATGATATTTTGTCTTTGTCCATTGATATAGTGATAAAAGAAAAAATAAATATTTATCGACAGCAGTGGGGTTTTTGTGAAGTGGTTCCATAGAGTATATCCTTGAAAAAGTATTTGATGTTAATTTTTGCACTTGAACTAAATCCTAATACCTAAACAGTTTGGGTATTTTACGCCCACAAATTTGACGCAAAGTGTCGCGCGGTAGCAGCGCAGCTGCAGCGCTGCTGCCGCGCTGCTGCCGCGCTGCTTTCTTAATCCATACAAATAATAAACGCAAAGTGTCGCGCGGCGGTTGCGTTGCAGCCGCGTTTTTTTTTATAAATAAATTGTTTTGACGGATTTTATTTGCGTGTCTATAAAATATTATGTACATCTTTGGACGCAGCTTCAAGCCTTAGTCTCGTAATACAGAATGCGAAAAACAACTTATCTTTATTCTTTGAAAACTTACCCGGTAATCTAAAAATGAAATTCCCGCAAAAGAATTCGCTTTGTAACTTTTTGTTTCATAAAACTTAAAGCACGCAATGTATTTTTCACGCAAACCCCTCGTTTGTTTTAATTATCGTCGACTGCATTCATTCATTTGCATAATTACCTTTTTAAATAATAACTGCACTGATATTTTTAACTCTGCAATTTATACCTTACGACGAAAGTATTTAAATAAAACAAATGAATGTTAATAATTGATACCACGATTAATTGGCTCATTTTCCTACTGTGTTTATCATTCAGATTTGAATAGCAGAAACCCAAACTTCAATTGGCAGAGAACGCCTTGGCACTCTCTACCAATAGCATCTCTCTAGCTTTGAGTAATTTTCTTAAGAAAATGGTAAATTACAATCTGCTAATCAACATTTAAACTGATCATTTTTGGTAAGATTTTTTTTTTATAAATAAGGCTGTTTATATTTAAGAAAAAGTACACTTTTGTGACTACCTTCCCTTAAGAAAAGCACACACGGTTTTACTCGCCAAAAAATACTAACTTTTTATACGGACCCACACAAAAAAAGGATACCATAAACAAATTGAACGAATGTTTCTTCTAGCCATGGTAAAACTCTTGATTCTTTTTTTAGCTTAATATCTTCATCTCGCAAAGTTTTCGTAGGGAAGGACCAAAAAGGAGCACAAAAACGAAATCGGAAGCTTTGGGCCGAACCCTTTGGTTGTTATCCGACGGCCCGATCTTCAATGCGTTGTTAGTGATTTAGGTTTTAGCCGAAATACTAAGGATCTGATATGTAGGAGTAACATATTGCTAGGAGTAAATAGGTCAGAGATAATGTGTGTTTGAAAATTGAGACCTAAGTACTAAGGTATAAAGATATTAATCGTGACACCTGTCTCAATGATATTCTGATTCTAGTCATGATACAGACATTGTTAGTTTTAGTAAGATTACCAACCTCATTGATGTTCATAACGTAAAGTCTTAAAAATTACTCGATAAATAAATGTCTTATACATTTTCTGGGCTGGCCTTGCCGTCACACTGAAATATTTATAATCTTCTTATGCTGTTTCGGAAAACCGTTTACATGGAGACAGGAGACTTTGCCGCAAAACAAAAAAAAAGGTATGTAGTAGTTATAGCTTGTATATTATGTATTTCATACAATAATAATATGTCTAACTTTTTAACGGCAATACACTATCAAAGTCTTTGAAATAATTAATTGATTATACAAATAAAAGCCAATGCCAACCATTATCGTTATAGAAAATTACTGCCTTGCAAATTGAAAGTATCAAGCGCTGTGACAGAATCAAAATGGCGATGCTTTACAAATAATATTACGCACACACTTTCTCCGTACTCACCGTGGCGTATAATACGTTAACTTTTGCTTCTTTTTGGTTTGACAGTTATTTTATAATCTATGCCATTGTTGACGTGTCAAAAAGTTTCACAGTTAACTTAAACCAACACCTAGTAGAGACGAGAAACGTCGTCAAAGTTCATGAAGGCTAGCATCGGTGTCACTCTCCGCCCCTCCTAAGAGGAGCGTGGACTCGCAGGGCTGCGAGTGAGGCTGTGTCTCCGAGGGATGGAGGGGCGGCAGTAGTCACAGCTCGATGGGGGCCGCGCCCTTCCATGTGACGCCAGCCCGGAGGAGATGATACAGTCGGAGAACGCACCATATGCAGAGGCACTGTGGAAGAGAGTGAGGTGGTGAGGCTATCTGTTTGAAACTGAACACATACACAACGTAACGAAACGTAAACATGTATGGCCAATTGCTTCCCGATTCGACAACATGACAAAAGTAGAAATAAAATATGAACAAAAGTGGCATTTCGTCAAGATTTTGGCCTTCATTCGTCAACTTTTGAGAATGCTTGCATTTATTACCGTCTAGTCAACCTTTTTAAAAGAAAAACAGCTTTTTTCTAAAGGTATATTGAGAAGGTTCTCAATACCAATGCATTTTAAAAGTACCAGAAGTCTACGTATTTCATTATTTTCAGATACGTTTTTCAACTAATAAAACTACGTTGATAAATATAATGTTAAGATACGAGTATACAGGGTAATTTAAAAAATACCCGAAACCTCATAATCTTGACTTCGTATCATGACGCTGAACAACATTTGTTCTACGACTTTTCAAAATTCGAAACATTTTTATTCCATACAAAAAATATAAACATAGTTTAAATTTTGCATATTCTTTATAAGGCGGCCTACGAAAGGCCGACAGGCTGGCGGCGCGTGACTGAGTGCGCGCGCGCGCGCGTAGTATACGCGAAATAAACAGACTTCAAATAAATGAAAACAATTTGTTTTTGGCTACATTGTTTAGTTGAGGTCAAAGTCGTAGAACAAATGTTGTTCAGGGTCATGATACAAAGTCAGGGTTGAGAGGTTTTGGGTATTTTTTCAATTTCCCTGTATAGATAAATGTTCTATACATTTGGTACAAAAAAAGTTGCAATAGCCATCTTTTTCCTTATTTTTAAGATTTTAATAGACCATAAAAATCATAATCATACTTCAGGAAGGTTGGCTATAATTTAACAGTATACTCCTAGAAATAGGTAGATACTTTTAAAATATTAAAAAAAAAACTAGAACAAAAATAGATTGTTCCCTACATTATTTTATTGCTTAGTTTTTACCGGAAAAAAATTTAAAACACTTCATTTTGTGAAGAAAATTCATCTTAGTTTTTTTTATAACCATTATATTTACCAGTGTACAAAATGACCCATTTCTGCGCAGTATGAAACTTCGCCATTACCGAAGTTGTCAACTTAAATGGACTAATAGTTCGTGTCTACTCCGACATTTTGATATCCAAGACAAGATAAATAATAATAGTCTGAAAACACATAGTGTACCTACAGTCCAATTTGCAGTTCAGTAAATACACAAATTAGTGTCTATTTGTTCAGTTAATAGTGGCAAAGTGACTGTAGGACTTTAATTGAATGGTGTATATAATAGTATATGACAAAATTGAAGCTTTACCTTTTCATTTGCATCGCTTTCTTCGCATTTCACATTTTGATTCGAATATTAATATAATGACGGTGTTGTTAATTATAATTTTATCATATTTTAGTGAACGTAACAATTGCATAACTAATTTCTATTTTTTTAACCCAAAGGCTGTCTGGTATAGAGATAGTGTACCACTACTGTAACTACTACTAAACTACAAAATAATTAAATATTGTGTAATGTGGTATAATTTGTCAAAGATTATACCGCTGCAAGTGGTGAATTATATATATTTTTTTTAGAATCCATAAGAAAAGTTTATTTAAATTTTATCCTTATACCGGATTTTATTTAACCTTGCATAAAAGCAAAAACTTCAGTTTATGGCCCTTAAAAACTTCTTCTACAAAGCACAACGACAGACCATCTCAAAAATAGCCAGTGTTGTTAAGAAAGTCCAAACAAAAAAAGCGAAGGTTAAAAATGTGCACACTTTCTTTCGCGAAATGTCACAATTTTTACAAAAATAGGTTGATTATGTACTGCAAGTCTGCAGCCGTAAAGTTCACGTCAGGTGAAAAAAGTGAAAATAAGCATTTCAAAAGCATATTTTCCTCCAAGGGAAGTTTTGTTCAAGCACACAATAGGGCTCGTTGCGTTATTTTAGGGTCACGTCCCGTGTTGACTTATGACATACGTCGCACAAAAGAATTGGAAAGACTTGGATAAAACCTGACCTGGAGACTGCACGGTGTTTTAAAGTTTGAAACGTTGACTTTTGAATTTCACAAAATCTCTGAGCCTTTAGGTTCCGCATATTGTTTGTGTGTTATAACTCAAACAATATACCCACTCATATAACAATAGATTTGGGCAAAATTTGCCTTGAAAATGTTTTTTTATTTGGAATGGTACCTATGCCATAAAGCTTATGAAAGCAGCTTTGATTTTTGCCAAATTGAGCTTTATATTCTATCAAATATATTATTATGAAGTTGAGCTTTAAATTCTTCCAGTTAAATAAAGTTGGAGTCTTTAATTGTTATGTCAGTCTATTCCAGCAAATCTTCGAAATGGATGGACCGATGTTGTCGGGACTTTGGCTGATTTTACAAAGAATGACTTAATAATGTTACTTTTATTCTAGTGAAATAATGCGTGCATGAAATTAAGACGTGCAGAAAATGTGAATTAAAACCGTTTCAATAGCTAATTAAAAGTTTTAAGATTGAACGTGCTTAGTATACTTAATACACTTAAAATGTTTATAATATTTCATTAACTTGGATAATATTTTAATATGCATTAAAAATACTATTCCACTCGAATTATAGTCATGCCACAAGATTGAACGTGTTAAGTATACTTAATTCATTTAATATGTTTATAATATTTTATTATGCATTAACAATACTATTTCACTTGGATTATAATCATGCCGCAAGATTGAACGTGCTTAGGTATACTTAATGCACTTACTATGTTTATAATATTTCATTAACTTGGATAATATTTTAATATGCATTAAAAATACTATTCCACTCGAATTATAGTCATGCCACAAGATTGAACGTGTTAAGTATACTTAATTCATTTAATATGTTTATAATATTTTATTATGCATTAATAATATTCCACTTGTATTATAGTCATGCCGCAAGATTGAACGTGCTTAGTATACTTAATACACTTACAATGTTTATAATATTTCATTAACTTGGATAATATTTTAATATGCATTAAAAATACTATTCCACTCGAATTATAGTCATGCCACAAGATTGAACGTGTTAAGTATACTTAATTCATTTAATATGTTTATAATATTTTATTATGCATTAATAATATTCCACTTGTATTATAGTCATGCCGCAAGATTGAACGTGCTTAGTATACTTAATACACTTACAATGTTTATAATATTTCATTAACTTGGATAATATTTTAATATGCATTAAAAATACTATTCCACTCGAATTATAGTCATGCCACAAGATTGAACGTGTTAAGTATACTTAATTCATTTAATATGTTTATAATATTTTATTATGCATTAATAATATTCCACTTGTATTATAGTCATGCCGCAAGATTGAACGTGCTTAGTATACTTAATACACTTACTATGTTTATAATATTTCATTAACTTGGATAATATTTTATTATGCGTTAACAATACTAAACCACTCGGATTATAGTCATGCCACAAGATTGAACGTGTTAAGTATACTTGATGCATTTACTATGTTTATAATATTTTATTAACTTGGATAATATTATATAATGCATAAACAATACTATTCCACTCGGATTATAGTCATGCCGCAAGATTGAACGTGTTAAGTATACCTAATTAACTTAGTTACTACGTTTACAATATTTTATTATATTTGTAAAACTTACAGCTTTTTACAAGGCAAGCTTACTTATTATTAAAAACATGAAATTATTAGCTGTATACTTACATTTAAAAGTATCCGTGGTATTAAGAATGATATTTCGGCTTTGCACATTGAGTCGAATTGCTGTAACAATAGAAAAAGTACGAATTAGATTAAAAGGTAGCAGTCATTAATTATATCTACCAGGGGTTTGAATAAGGTTTGCGTAGAGTTTCTACTATTATTTTCGTTTATTGTAAAAATATAAATTAATTTAAAAGCCTTTTATAAAATCTGTAACAGAATATACGCAATTCCTCTTGAGGGGTCATTGAACTTATCATTATGAACTACTTTTACTTTTTTTTTTTTTGTAATGGGTTTGCTCTTGACTCTAGTCTATGTCAGAGATGACAGAGACAAAGACTACGATGGAGCGAGCCCACCCAGAAGGAGCCTGTTCACTCTAACTTTGAAGAGATTAGGGTTTTAAGCTTTAGGAAACACAGACGCAGGCAAAGAGAACTTACTTTGGGAACAATCCCGAAAGCGCGAAAAAAACATCAGTGGTTCGGATACATTTTGTCGAGTTATGAGACAAAAATGTATGGGGGAGTCTATTTTTTTCGCGATTTCAGTGTTGGTCCCATTGTGAAAGTTGTTCATTATGATGAGTTCAATGACCCCTTAAGAGGTGAAAGTTGTTCATTATGATGTGTTCAATGACCCCTTAAGAGGTGAAAGTTGTTCATTATGATGAGTTCAATGACCCCTTAAGAGCTATGGCGTTTATTCTGTTACAGGTTGTATAAAAACTTTCAAACCAATGAGTGATAAGCAGTTTTTTTTTTTATAAACTGCTTATCTGCTTTTAAAGTAATCATAATACTGGTAGCTATATACACTAGAAATAATAATAAAAACTTCTAACTTAGTTAACCTTAAAATAAAGCGGCAAGAAATTAATCCTCATCGCTGTTGACTGGAAGTGTATTTGTTAAAAACAAAACATTTGTAAATATCCATGTAGGTAAATAAATTTCTTTAATCATATGGTAAAAATGTATATTAAAATAACTTTGGGCCATATTTTACAAATCCCAAAAATATATAGCCCAAAGTTATTTATGACAGGAGTGTGGATACACCGGATGGACAAATTATGACATTTCGTTTTTGCCTTTCACTCTTCTCTTCATAAATGAAAGGTAGCCCGCTATACACAAATGGGTTTAACAATCAATATTTGGGTAGATACTGTCATCCCTATTTCAGACAGCGGACAATAATGGACAGTTTTTGTAATCCTGAATACGTTAAAATTGTCTACCAGTCGGGGTTAATGTACGTTACTTAATT
The DNA here is from genome assembly GCA_950371165.1 of Lacanobia oleracea. Classification (NCBI taxonomy): domain Eukaryota; kingdom Metazoa; phylum Arthropoda; class Insecta; order Lepidoptera; family Noctuidae; genus Lacanobia; species Lacanobia oleracea. The sequence goes on along the minus strand of OX493391.1, from coordinate 19,000,911 downwards.
CCTTTATTTTGCGGTCTTTACTTGTTTTTAGCCTCGAGCATATTTCTGTACAACCAATATGAAAAATAAAATATTAAAAGCGTCTGTGTGGGAATACGCTTAGGTTGTTAAAAAAAATATTTATATATAAAACCGTTTATCATCATCTGCCTAGCCTTTTCCCAACTATATTGGGGTCGGCTTCCAGTCAAACCGGATTTAGCTGAATACCAGTACAACCGTTAATACTGATCATAATTATTTAAAACTAACTTAAAATCTAACAATTTCATTTTTAATTCCCGTTCCCGTAAAAAAATCGGGAAGTCTTCTTTTAATGTTCCTCTACACTCCCCGAGGAAGCTACATACCTTCATATTTCTACGACCAGTAGTTTCGACTGTACGTTATCTTTCAGTATTAGCCTAAAAGACGTGGAAGATCGACCTTCACCCACCTGATAACCGGGTCAGACATATTTTTTATCAAATTCTATTGATTTATAAACATGCCTATGATAGCTAGCCTATCTTAAATGGTTCATGACTATTTATTTAGTTTCGTGGACTAGCCCATACCTGGTATAGTCTTGGTACTAAATATAATGGTAACCGACACTACCCAAAGATATCTAAAAAAAATATCCCATACTCTAAAACAAAGAAGAAAATGATAATTAGGTACTGATGGTATTTAAAATTAAAAGTTTTCCATTAATAGGTCATAAGATACCCCGCCCAAATTTAGTATTTTACGTAGTAAATTTTAAAGCCAGTAGCGTACAAAATTCACTTAAGCGATGTTAGCCTAGTTAAAATAGCGAAGGCTGTACTCACTCATTTTCTTCAAAGTTGCTTCAATTTTATCGAAAATAAGCTATTACCGCGTCCTAGATAAGGTTTTATCGGTCAAAATGAATTATGTAAGAGTCACGTATAACATCAATATTACTGGTATTTTTCCGCCCAAGTTTGGGTCTGTTTCAGACTTACTAAATGCAGTTGAATAGATATTGAAAGAATTTGAAGAATGATTTGCCAGTAATTACTGCCTTTCCGTATCTGACCCCATAATAACCAGGTAACAGGATAATATGATACCATTACTGGTATTTTCCGTCGTTTGAACCAACGGCTCCATGCACTTTCCGAGGTACGGAGGAGTCTCGGTAGATGGTCACCAATCCATAGACTAACCTAGGCAATCGTTGGTTAATCTTAAAGTTCGACCCGTGCGACTATTAGGGTACCATGATACTATTACTGGTATTTTTCGTCGTCTGACACATGACGTCTATCGAAGATCTATAAATGACAGCCGGCACCAAGGCACAATGGTGGGTTGTATGGTTAGGTATTTTAGTCCTCGATAGAGCTTTTTAATCAAAATTAATTTCGCATTATATAAATATTGCATTATTACGTTTATACATTGGTAAATGGGTACTTACAATTTGCAATAATTCGTTAATTAATTTATTGGCACATTAACAGTACTGCGACTGAATTAATTAATTAAGTGCCTATTACGTTTGCCAATGTCATGATGTAATGATTATTTGTGTTGTTACTGCTTTACTGCTAGGGTTGAAACAGAGGATATTAATTGATTTTTACTCTAATAAGGTCACTCGCACTTGCACGTCATATATACGGGGGCAACTAAGGCTCCCTGTCTATTGCAGCGGAACGAGGTAGCGAGAAATATTAACCAATGGAATTGCATAAAATCTCCACACCACATGATCACTGAGGTCATATACAATTCCATTGGTTAAAATGTCTCTGTTTCTCCGCTCCGCTGCTTGTCCATTGTAAGCTAAGCGTTCGCATCCGCTTCCACATCGCTGTCGCAAACTGTCAAGAACAGTTACACTTTGACTGGTTTTGACATTCACAGTGATTTTTATTTTTTTTTCTTTACATTAGCTGGCGTATTAAAAAAATCTAACCATATGATTATTTTAAATTAGTTGACCCGCGCAACTTCGTCTGCGTCACATTTTTCATTACTGCTCCGCTCCTATTAGTCTTAGCGTGATGACATATAGCCTTTAATCTTCTCAGATAAATGGGCTATTTAACACGAAAGAATTTTTCAAATCGGACCAGTAGTTCGTGAGATTAGCGCGTTCAAGTAAACAAACAAACGAACTAAAAAATCTTCAGCTTTATATATTAGTACCTATAGATAAGTACTAATGTGTATATTCTTTATTCAAATGCTATGTAACAATAGAACATTGAATAATAATATAATTTGAATTTGCTAATCAGTAGGTACTTTTAATTTTTTTAGGTAATCGCTGTGAGAAAATAAAATCTTTAAAAAAAGTTGCCGTTTATTACTTTAGTTGAACCAAAAGTAACACCTTAGATCTAATTCTAAGTAAACCCTATTTATTTAAAGAAGTAGTTACCTATCTAAGATTTATTCAGGAAAAACTACCTCTATAACGGCGCAAAATAATCGTACATGTATGAAATCGGTTCTAACTTAAATTGCTTGTCGTACACACGATTCTTGTTTCTACAACTACTTATTCGCGGCTTTTTCATATTGACGATAGATTTGTGGTGAAGTAAAACTTTCTAGATTTTTCTATTTCCTCTGTTGGTATTGGAAAGCAATATAATTTGTTCGGAATATGTTTGTTCTTAACTTTTTATTTGTATTTGTAGTATTCATTATTATATAAAGAGAGATCTGCTGTAAGAAAAGGGATAGGGGTTTAATAATAACAGCCACATGGGTCGATCTTTAAGGTTAAGCAACGCTTGCCAAGGCCTATCCGTGGACGGGGGACCATCCACTACTTACAAAACTGCTGCGTGCCTTGGCAAGTACGTTCAGCTTATGGTTCCGGCTGTCATTTGTAGATCTTAGGCATTTAGCAAGCGTTACAGAAGCTAGAAATTCTGACAACAGTCTTGCAAGAGGGTACCGTAATACCCAGTTTGAATTTGGAGTATTTTGATAAGTTAATTTTTTACTGCCTTGTGATTTTCATAATCGATCAAATTTGACACTAATCTTCACAAGAATCACTCGATTGTTATGCCTTACGATGACCAAATCTTTACTAGTATTAATTTATTCCAGCTATTTCTATGTTATTTTTTGGCACCGTATGGTGTCGGCCGACGCCGTAAAATAATAATACCACCCCATCACTTCCCGTGGGTATTATAGGAGGCGACTAAAGGTCTCGCCAAAGAATGAGCAGCAGCGTTCTCTGTAAAACTCAACACCATACACTGCGATCGCCTACCCGCCTGCTAAGCGTGGTGATTATGCAAACCCCCCATTTTGGGGGAGGCCTATGTCCAGTAGTGGACGTCATTCGGCTGATATGATGATGATTTATTTTTTTGCTGGACTTGATTTAAGGCGCCGTATGCTCTGGTTATATAACTGCGGTTTCAAACAGTTCCAATTTACTTAAAAATAGCAGTTAGTAAAGGACAAGAGAAAGGTTTGACGATGCAATGATTGTTTAGCGTGCAACAAGGTCAATGTTCACGCTTGTGTTAGCAACGTATTACAGTATCCAAGGATGGTTAAATATAGAAGAAACGTTTGCGAAATGGTGTTTTATAGACCCGTCGATAACCAGTGGAGTGTTGCAGTGTCCCAGGTGCCCATACACCTGCTGTGACCTGCACTTTGGAGGACAATTAATAAATGCTACCGATGCAGCGATGCTACAATTAATGCAGGCCTACCAGACCCTATAAATCTAAGGAGTCGGCTCGAAAAGAAAAAGGATATTCCTAATAGGTATGTAGGAAATAAGCCGCTTGAGAATTTGAATCATGAAAACAAATAGAATCTGGGTAAATTTAAGAGTCCAAGTATGCAAATGGGTCAGAAGATTGGTTTAAAATAAAACTTAGTAGATGGTTGTTTCTAAAATCCGTTTAGCTAGCAATCTAAAGCTTCTTCAAAATATAAAAAATAGCAGTTGCTTAGCCTCTTAAATTCGAAAAACATTGCACCAGTCACGAAATGAGCGCAAATAATTCAAATAAGATCCTTTAGAATGTATCCATTTGTTTGTAAACATAGAGAAACTAGTTTATATTTTTTTGTTGAACGAAAACCACGGTGTAGTCTTTTAAACCCTGAGGTTGGCTTTTGGACAAAGCCTTGTTGCATTGAGTCCGTCCATGTACCAGTATTGCACATATAGGAGTAGAGAATCAGAAAGAAGAGAAAGATAGTGGCGGCCAGGAATAAAATCAATTCATTTTGAAAGGTGGCGTAAATGGAAATAGAATTTGCTCTGTAATTTTTTTTATAAACAAAGATAAAAAATAAACAAATAGTCGCCCGCGGCTCCGACCGCGTGAATGACGAAAAAGAAAATATCCTGTGTTATTCCAGACTATAATCTAAACCTCTGTGACAAATTTCATGAAGATCCTTTCAGGTGCTCTAACGTGAAAGAGTAACAAACATCCATCCATCCATCCTCACAAACTTACACATTTTAATATTAGTAGGATAGGATAAGACATAGGATCACTCCTTTTCCGATCAGAAACTAGATCATACTATTTAACAGGGAGATCCTAACTAACTTGGAGATCGGAGCTATTATATCCGTTAATCACAAGACGAATCGTGAGCCTGCTCACTGAGACTTTAAGTAAACTGGAGGCTCGAACTATCTAAAACTTTGCTTAGTACTCTGCCGACGATTTTGTACAGCCAACGACGAAGTTCTGACTTAGGAAATTGAGCTATTAAAGGAGATGATTTTATTTGTTTTTTTTTGTTGATAAACGATACTTGGTGAATTAAGCTATAAAGCTTGGGGAAAAATATTATACACGTATCCTTATACCAATAATCAGTAAGGTTTTTTTAAACCTAGTGACAATTATTTATGAAGCGATAGATAACTCTTGTATTTTTTAAGAAGTATTCGCATTCGCAAGCTTTCAAAAGCATTCACCGCACCTCTAATTTCCATACATTTTTATAAGTTTTTGACATTAGTTGTCGGTGAGATGGTATTAGATCCGTAGGTAACTGCAGATTAACTTTTAAATTTATGACAACCTTAGTTGTTTTAGGCTTTTCGTTTAAAAACGATTTCTCAGCTTAGAAGTTATGAAGTTAGTAAGTATAAGAAAGAAAACAACTGCCATTTATTAACGTTAAGGTGGAAGCGCCGGCAAATTGCAAAAAAAAACATAAAATATTTGAATTTCGCGGGCTACCCTTAAGCCATATGTAACTTGTGCTTCCGAATTTAAAAATGCACGAACTATCGAAATTCAAATAATAAACAAAACAATACGCCACATGCTGGCAACACATACTTCAAAATACAAACATGACACCCAACTGGCTGAAATACAAAAAAAAATAAGAAATAGGTACTGACATGAAAGATGACGTGAAAAGGTCCACTCTTGAAAACGTTCAGATTTTTTGTCATAAGTAGAGCATTTGGGAAAATATTTGGCGCGAAAAATAATACTACCAGACATCATTAAATTAAACTTTATCTGTGTTTGTTTTCCTTTTTTTGAACATTTTTAGCTCTGTGGTTTGTTTTTAGTTACTGTAATTGGTTTTCAATCGTTTTAATGAAATCAATTTAAAAAAAAACATTGACTTTGTTTAGAGGTTATGTCCTTGATCTTTGACCTTTACTGTGTCTAGGAACGGCGGTAATCTGTTGAGGTATCTGCTATTGGTTTAAGTAAAGACGACTAGAAGTCTAAAGCCTTTTTGCTTTAATTAGGAGGAAATATTACATTCAGATGCATATAATATACTTGAACAATTACACCACATTAGTTAGAATCATGACGTCATACTAGTTAAGCTTCTTTGCATGCAACACGCACTTTGAAGCCAGTTTTGCGTATTTTTTATCAGCTGACAAAGTCCTTAAGAGTACATGCTGGAAAAAAGTCTAGCTTTGGAACCAATGAACCACATATTTCGACAGAAATCGACTTCAGCTTTGAAGTCGTCAAAGCTTTTGGTGTAACTCCGATTCAACGAAACAAAAAGCGATCGCCCATTTTCGATTCTCCGTGCGGGTTTCAAAACAGAATGCGCAAATTCGAACCTTCGTAACCCTTTCATTTTTTACTGTGACCACGTCGCAATTCGTAAGCTTATTTTTGCAAACCGTATGGGTCTTTCTGTACCAGTGCATAAAAAAATAAAACCACTGGTAGTATGTGACGCCTGTCAAAATAAAAGATTAAAAGGTAAAAGGAAGCGGGGTTCGTTATCTGTTGTCATATGACCGTTGCTCAGCACGGCTGGAACAAAGGATATTTGAAACGGCCTTTGTATTTTATGTATTACCGAAGTTGAGTGTGTTTACCTCGGTTCTGTGAACTCGTAAAAGGATAATGGACATGTATGAAGGGTCGTTTTGTGAGCTTTTATCGGCGACATAATTAATCAGTGTTTTGGTAATAATATACAAACTTACTTACGATCATTATTCTGTACTAGTATTATGAAGAGGATGTAGGATTATTTTGTTTTGTGTTTATAAATTATTGGAAGAAGTTCAAATTCGATTACGATCATTTTCAGTGACAAAAAGCTACACTATCTGTAATTATCACAAAAGCTACTTTTATGTTATGGGGCTGCTTTCTGCATTGCATCAGGGGGTCTAAAAAGGCCCCTTTAGCAGAATGAGAGCACATCACGCTAACCGTCACTGTAAAATTTTCCCAATCAACCTTGAACCTAATGCATTAGCGATAAAGATGAAAATGAAATTTGACACATTGTTGTGTGGCTAATATTATGATTCTGTAAAAGTGGTATTTTTAGACCCACAGGTATTTTTGCACAAGTTTACGTCTATAGCTTCCACCTCATCGTTAGTCTACCACTTTGTTCTGCAGAGTGCGAGCAAGTCCAACACCATCCTGAATATGGTAAGCCGAGTTGGAGTGGTGTTCCAAGCGATGTGGTTCCAAGATGCATTACGAACAACCACGTATAAAAATAGTTGGCAGGTCTTACCAATTATTTTTAGGTTACTAAAACGTAATTTTTATACGTTAATTGTTAGGTGAGGTTTTAGTTACCTTACCGACCATTAATACCAATAGAAATAGATTAAAATATATTTTTTTTACCCACATGTTGCGTATCGGAATAGTTATCGCGCAGAAGGAGGCTGCGGAAAGGGAGAGGGAGATTTCGACCTCTCTCCAGGCCCGCAGCAGGCACACCGGGCGTCGGAGGACGCCCTCATTCATGTTTATTTTATTTTTATTTATTAAGTTCATCCCAGAGAAATTGCACAGTTACTGTGACAGTGGAAAAATATTTTAATAAAGATGACTGATTCAAATTAAATTAAGACGTGTTGCATGATAAAACATATTCCTATATCCCACTATATATAATATTAGTAGCTGACCTGCGTGGCTTCACTCTTGTCAACTGGCTACTATATCTACCTACCCTATTTGTGAATGGGCGCCACCCGAACGCATACAAAAAAAAATCATTCAAATCAGTCCAGCCGTTTAGGAGTTCAGTGACATACACACGTACAGTAGAATTATATATATAAAGAAGATAAATGCAAAAGTTTATGAGGATGGATGGATGGATGTTCGTTACTCTTTGACGTCAGAATGCCTGAAAGGATCTTTATGAAATTTGACACAGAGGTAGATTATAATCTTTAACCGAATAACACATAGGCTACTTTTTATCCCGGAAGTATCATCATCTGCCTAGCCTTTTCCCAAGTATATTGGGGTCGGCTTCCAGTCAAACCGAATTTAGCTGAATACCAGTATTTTACGCGGAGCGGCTGCCTACCAGACCTCCACAACCCAGTAACTGGGTAACACGGTACTTCATGGCAAGACTGGATTCAAATTAACTGGCTTCTGACAATCCGTAACAACTGCCAAAGATCTACAAATGACAGCCGGGACCAACGGCTTAACGTGCTTTCCGAGGCACGGAGGAAACTCGGTATGTTAAGATGGTCACCCATCCACAGACCAACCTTGGCAAGCGTTGCTTAACCTTGAAGATCGACCCGTGCGGCTGTTATTATTTAGCCACGAGCTCCTCGTCGTGTTATCCCGGAAGTATGTTCCCTAGAAATCACGCCGTCAAAGCCGCTGGCAGTAGCTATTTGTGAATTTAAAAAATATCAGTGGTCCCATACGAATACAATACCGATACAATTTATTCGACAGATGCCAATATTTACAGGTAGTTCGTCACATTCACCAGCCGCTTTTATTTAGCTTGGCTCAGATAAACTCCTATCTGGCGGAGCAAAAGGGTGTCCCGCGACGGGGTGATGTTGGCGGTGTACTTGGGCATCTCCAACGCCTTCAACACCCTGCCCTGGAGTTGTATTTGTGATTCACAATAAATAGTTATTTCAATTTATTCCTGTCAATTATTTTATCTCCTAAAGTGTTCTCGCTGCTGAAGTGAAAAGTTATGTGTGTTACACGAGAGCAAAGCTTTTTGCATCTCGTGCCTTTGAATCCCTCGCCACACTCAGGATTCAATTTTAGAAAGAATCTAAGAAACAACTATGTGCGGGATCGCACATAGTTGTTGGGGGGCCCGTATCGCCGACAGCCGGTGGGATTTCGGCCCCCACATCCGGCAGCTGGCGCCCAAGCTGTTGGGGGCAGCTGGGGCATTGTCAACGCAGCTTCCTAATCTGGGGGACCCGAGAAACGCTTGCAGGCGGTTATACGAGGGAATCGTGTAATCAGTTGCCTTGTACGGGGCTCCAATCTGGGTAGCTGACCTGCAACCAGCGCCATCACTGTTCTGCGGAAGCCGCAGAAGGTTATGGACGTCAGTGTCATCAGGGGTTATCGCACGATCTCTTACGAGGCGGCTTGCGTACTGGCCGGATCTCCACCCTGGGACCAGGAGGAAAAAGTCCTTGCGTCACTGCATCGGTGGCGTGAAGACGCGCGACAGGCTGTTACGTTCTCCCACCGGCCTCGGCACTATTGAGGCCATCCGGCCAGTGCTCGACCCGTGGCTCGGGACAAGGCACGGCTCCTTGTCGTTTCGTGTGACACAGGTCCTCTCGGGGCATGGCTGCTTCGGGAGGTTCTTGTGTCGCATAAGCAGTGAGTCGGACGCTCGGTGTCACCACTGCGTCGACTGTCGGAAGGACACAGCGCGCCGATATGCTGGCAGAGTGTGCCGCTTGGGAAGAGCCGCGCCGTGCCCTTATCTCTGTGGTAGGCAGTGATCAGCTGCCGGTCATAGTTCGTGCTATGGTCGACGGCGAAGAGTCCTGGGGCGCTGTGATCTCCTTCTCCGAAATAGTATCGCGCAGAAAGAGGCTGCGGATAGGGAGAGCAAGATCTCGACCTCTCCTGGCCTGCAGCAGGCGCACCGGGCATCGGAGGATACAATGCCCTCTTCCGGCCCCTCTAACTGGGTCCAGCGGCAACGGTCCATGGGATGGCCGTCGTCCCCCATTCATCCGGACCCGAGGTCGCGGCGCGTGCTCTTCCCGTGTGCACCTTTTTGACGTCGCAGGGGGAGTCAAACACCGCACTTCCCCCGCTGACCCGAGGTGGACGGCAATAATCGGGGATCACGGAAAGCCAAATAAGTTCTCGTGATCCCCGGCGTAGGTAAGAGATGGAACACCGGGGTAGTTTTAGTTAGTAAGAGTGACTGACAGATTCCTTCATCCGCCCCAGGCGGAGGATATCCATGAGGTTCCCCCCATTAAAAAAAAGGTAGACTCCTATAAAATTAATGATTGAGCAATTCTATAAACCACAATAACTTGTCATGTTCAATTAAATTCTCAAGAAAACCATTTGGTGGTCCTATAACTCTACGCCGCGCCAGACTCCAAAGTCTAGCAGAGAATTTGCTAATTAAAACATGTATTTTAGAACATACCTACTCGTTATAGTGTCGTAGGTATATTGTAATTTTTGACTTCAAGAGTATAATTAAACCACTATTTTACTTCTTACTAATTTAAAGATCCTGTGTGTTGTATACAACAAACTCAAATTCATTGGTTACAAATTACTTTATACACAGGACGTACCTTTTGAATAGTTAGCTATTTTTTTTCAAATAAAAAAAACAAAAGCTAACTATTCATTGGTTTGCTCTAGACTGTAATCTATGTCAGAAGTGACAGAGACAATGTCGACGATGGAGTGAGCTTACCTACCCAGAAGAAGCCAGTTCACTCTAACTTTGAAGAGGTTAGGGTTGAATGCGTTCGGAAACACAGACGTAGGCAGAGAGTTACACTCCTTTGCTGTGCGTATAATAAAAGATGTTTGGAAACGCTTAGCTCGAATTTTTGGAATAGCTACAAGGTAGGGATGGTAACTTGCAGTTTAACTTGCTAGCTTAACAAAATACACAATAAGTAGTATAATAAGCTACAAAGTTAAAGATGCAAAACGTCTGTCTGAAATTTTGTAACATTCGAATTTTGGTACACAGATAAGAATATTCTGGATTAGGTCGTAGTGCACTTTTTATCCTAGGAATTTATTCGCTTGGAAAATATTCACCACTGAGAGATCATCACCGCTGGTGGAAAAGGGCTAGCAGCTCTAGGTATTTTTGTTATATCTGTGTGTGAGGAATGTGTGCGCATGTAACTGAAAAGATACTGCTTCACAGAACCACAATGCATTTTCATGCCTACCTCGCACATCTTTGTTGAAAAGCGCCCTAATATTGGTATTATTCGGAATATCATACGCACATGCTATAGCAAAAAAAACTAATTAAAACACTTCAATTTTCAAACAAACATCCTCTATACGACCCGTAACATATAACCACAATACTACGGTATAATAAACTTGGCACCAAACAGCAAGGGACCTTATTTAGTGCGGCAACAAACACGGGACAAATTATTTGTATTTGCATTAACCGACCGTTTACTTAGCGGATTGGACGCTGTGTTGCTATGCAGTACAATGAAATTGATTCATTCGTTTTGCAACTTCATTTTATTTATTTGCTTTAAAGAATGAATACGGATTGTCAGAAGCCAGAAAATCTGACACCAGTCTTGTCAAGAAGACAAGTACCGTGTTATCCAGTTAATGGGTTGTGGGGGTGAGATAGGCAATTGCTAGATATCAGCTAAATCTGCGGGTCTGAAAAGGCCGCTTTAGCAGAAGCAGATAGGACATCACGCTTATGGGAGTGTATTCCTTGACAAACTGAACGCAATATTATGTTAAATAGTATTCAGGTTACATCTGGGGTAGTTTACTATACGCATTTTGTAGAAACCAGAACAAATTTCCGTGCGTTCAAGCAATTTTGCCATACCTATTACTGGAATCAAAAGTAGCTCACAATTTAGGACCTATAAGTTTTAGTGGTACCTAACATATAATTCGTGGTACTTGGCAACTAGGCTTATCCCAGTTGTATATGTCCCTTGGTGCCTATTGGCCTAGTTCTATTTTATCTCCTGCTTGATACGGAAGGAAATTATAAAAATTATTTTTTTTTTTTCCTACTCCTCCGCTGTAGTCGGGTTTCATTGGCTCGGCGTTTTTCTGGTGGTCGCCACTGTTGATTCTGGCTTTCAGGAGTTGCAGTGGTTGTGAATGTGGAATGTGTGGAGGGTTTGTCCCAAAAATAAAAAATCACATCACTGTCAAATTTTCCTAATCAATGTTGAACCTAAAACTCTAGCGATAAACAGACTGATGTATGATTAATATAATGATTCTAATGTGATTATACTAAAGTGGCCTTTTAGACCCCCCGGTTTGACTGGAAACTGACACCAATGTAGTTAGGAAAAAGGGTAGGCATTTGAAGGTACGATGAGTTAAATGAATACTGGAGCAATTATTTGTGTTCTAAGCAGAGTTTAAAGTACAGTTTTGGCAGTCATAGATAAACATAAACAGGAGTGGAACTCGTGTGTTTCCAAACGCTTACAACCCTAATCTCTTCAAATTTAGAGTGAACAGGCTCCTTCTGGGTAAGCTCGCTCCATCGTAGACTTGGTCTCTGTAATCTCTGACCTAGACTAGAGTCAAGAGCAAACCCAAAACATATAAAAAAAAAAACATACAAATTCAGAAACTAAATACATTAAAAAAAAGACGTGTGGCACTCGGAGACTGCCGCGGTAAAGCTATTGCATAGCATTTTTTATCAACCTAAGCAATTATAATTATATATTTATTTTATTTATGCAGTTTTTTTTTTCTTTGTTTTTTTTTCTTTGATATTAATTCAAGTTACACTTTGAGCTAAAAAAAAGTAAAAAGTAAAACTAAAAAGTATCACCGCTGTGCCGGTCGGAGTGGGGGGTGTTAGGTTTTTTTCGTTACGGAATTTCTGTATTCGGTCTCCGCGCTCAAGGCCCGCGATAGAAGCTATGCAATAGCTTAAAACTATTTTCATCACGTACTAGTAATATTACGTGTCTATAAGAAAACCATGTGTGCCAACAAACACGGGACAAATTATTTGTATTTGCATTAACGGACTGTTTACTTAGCAGATTGGACGCTGTGTTGCTATACAGTACAATGAAATTGATTAATTTGGTTGGCAACTTTATTTTATTCAGTAGGTTTGGTTTGAAGATACGATGAGCTAAATGCTGGAGTAAAGGTTTGTGTTGTTAATAGGGTTTAATGTACAGTTTCTAACGCTCTGGAAAAGAAATGCAGACACTAGATAATTCATATTTTGCTAAAATTTGATGGAAAGTTGTGATGCAAGTACATTTAAATCTAAGTACATTCTAATGTAAGTGGGAGAAGTTTGTCAGTGCTGTTGAGGCGAAATAGTCCGAACGTAATCTTCCGTGTCGACCTCGAGGCTGTTGTGGAACCAAGATACTACAGTGAATGAAAAACGGTATCGTGTATCAAACGAAATTTTTCAATACAATGTATTTTTTTAACTTAATGTCTATGAGCGAACCATGTACAGCAATGCAGCCCGAGGTGATCTGGTTAAATCATTTGGAATCGGATGGTAGGTAATCTTTTCTCAAAGATATGAGTCCGGTAAACTACCATCTACAACCATGTGAATCCATACCCTTTTCGAAGCAAAATTCGATGAAAGGACTGTTACGTAAAATTGATCACATTTTTCCGTTTTTAACAAAATTGTTTATGTGATAAAAAAAAACGTATGCCGTAAGTGTACCAGTTGCGTTAAGTATCAAAGCAAATAAAAATAAACAAGAGCACTGCAGCTCCACGTGTTTCAAATCAACCTTGTTTAGAAGACAATGCTACTCTGTGATCAACAAATTGTTGCTCTGTCGATCCTTTGTTCCCTTGTTTGTGCTTAGCTCTACGACAGACAATGTATGGCACCGTTGATTGCTGCCTGCAGCATTCAATGCATTACCATCTGGCATACGGAAACGTACGGCATAATGGAGGGGCCTAGTAGTTTGTAGTGATCTGAATTCATCAGTTTTTGATAGATGAAGTATCGTTTAGGATTTCATAACCGATTTAAATCCAAGTTAGGCTCAAAGTAACAATAACATCTCACAAAATATTTATAATTATTATAAAACAAACTATTTAATTGATTTATATATGCTGTCATTTCTAGATCTTTGGCAGTCGTTACGGATTGTCAGAAGCTAGTAAATCTGACTCCAGTCTTGCCAAGAAGTACCGTGTTACCCAGTTAATGGGTTGTGGAGGTCTGGTAGGCAGCCGCTTCATATAGAACACTGGTATTCAGCTAAATCCGGTTTGACTGGAAGCCGTCCCCAACATAGTTGGGCATAGGCTAGGCAGATGATGATGAAACTATTTAATTTATTTACATGGTGGATTATGCTATTCGTCCTTTATACGCCTTCTTTGACAACGCTGATCTCTCTAACCCAGTAAACCTATCAACCATAATGCCTTACCTTTCACAACCATGAAAGTGTAACTCAACTATGATAGGGCCACCAGAATATTTGACTCCAGTCTTGCTAAGAAGTACCGTGTTACATAATTATTGGATTTTGTGGAGGTCTGGTAGGCAGCTGCTCAACATAATTATGATACTGGTATGCAGCTGAATCCGGTTTGACTGGAAGCCGACCCTAATATAGTTGGTAAAAGGCAGATGATGATGATAATGACCCTTTCGGGTTAGCTCCCAATCTAACCGGATGCAGCTGACTACTGTTATTTATTTTACATGGAACGATTGCCAACTTATACGATGTGCCTTGGCAAGATTGTCATCAGACTACCCTCATTTGTAGATCTGTGATAGTAATCAAAGATCTACAAATGAGGGTAGACTGGCGACATGTGGAAGTGAAACAGCGGAGTTATAGTTTAATTTAAGTAAAATATATTTTAAAAGAATCAAATTATTAACAAGAGAAATGGCGCGCGGGCACAGAACAGAGAGCGGAAGAGGCAAAGATAAGGCTAGTGTTTCTTTATACAACTAGATGGCGCTAGTTGTACTTCAGTGGCTTGTGTTCATTAATTTACTTCACGATAGCCGACAGGGTAGTCTGGCCAGGTCCTACAGCTTAACGCAGTTTCCGTGGCATGGAGGATTTTTAAGTTAGTCACCCATCGACCTCGATTAGCTTTGCTTAACGTTGACGAGCGAACAGTGACGTGCGCCTTGTCATATTTAGCAACAAGGTCTTCAACCAACCAAACCTCAACCCATTAAACATTTAATATTTCAAATTTCGAAAGCCTTAAAAATGCCAGTTGGACATTACCATGATCATTTTTAATGCAGATATCACTTTGCACATAGTATGAGCACGATATAAAATCATTATTGCTCGGTGCTCGGGCGGGCAATATTGCGCCGGATGCATTCGTTCCGACGTTGCTGCGTCACAAATGTGTTATTGCAGACGGAATTTTATGCTCGGAAATGCATACAGTCATACGTTTTGAATATAAGATATCTACGCAATAAATGTTAGTATGCTACATCTACGAGAGAGTTTTATTTTGCAAATATTGTAATGTGTAAAGCTCTAAATATTGTGCTGTGTATATTGCGCTGTCTTAGACTATTGACATGAAAGTCATGAACTTACCAACTCGAATAATTAAAAACCCTTTACATGACAATGGCAGAATAGTCGTCACCGGCTCAGTTGCCAAAGAAGAAAAAAATAAAATTAAAAGCCTTTTTTAAATAGGCAGTACAAACATTTAAAAAATAACCAGATTAAAATAAACCCCTTCTCGAAGTCAGGTAAACAGTGTTTATATTTACGTATTAGTCAATTTTAATAAGGAGTAGTTTTAATAAGAGAGAGAGAGGAGTACGAGTATGTTCTTAAATTCCATACTTCTATGCTGTTCTAATTATTCATGAATGTGGGAAATCAGATAATTAGTCGCAAATGGACACTGTTTAATTGATTGACTGAGACTACCTTGACCTTCATGGAATATCTACCGTAACATTAATAGCATACGTTTAAAGTTAATTTATTTTAAATATCTGCAGGACAATCGATTTTTATCTAATCTTCACTGTGAAAATCAACAATTACCACTAAACTAAAGCATAAGCATAATCAGTCTATAATGTTCCCACTGCTGGGACACAGGACTGCTCTTGGTGAGAGGGAGTGGGCCGTAATCCACCATGAGGGCCCAGTGCGGGTTGGTAGATGTCACATGTCTTCGAATTTTTGGTTCTAGGACATGCCGGTTTCCTCACGATGTTTTCCTTCACCGTTTTGAAAGCAGTGGTGGTGAAATAATTTACTCAAAGTAAAGCCTGGTTTCGAAGCTACGACCTGCAACTTGTATTCGAAACAAAATATATAATAGAACCATTGGTAAGCAGTTAAAACATTGAAAGGAAATCGTGCATTCGTAATTGAACACCAGAGGCCCAGCGGGTCTAAGAAGGCTACTTTAGCAGAATCAGAAAACAAATCACGCTATCCGTCACTGTAAAATTTTCCCAATCAACCTTGAACCTAATTGCGTTAGCGATAAAGATGAAAATGAAATTTGACAGATTGTTGGGTGATTAATATTATGATCTGCTAAAGTGGCCTTTTTAGCCCCCCCCCCCTCTTCTACTAATCAAGCAACGTTCGCATCTCAGTCGAAATCTGTCACAAATGTATGAAAATCAAATGAAAAATAAGCCTAGCTATCTACGTATGTATGTTTGTATGTTCCACCGAAGCATCTAAGCTATTGCACCGATTTTGATGAATGGGGTTTCAAAAGATTTTTAAAAACACTCCGAGTTCCATCATCGGACCACAAGACGAACGGCGATGCGCCACCGGTACACGGTGGATATCCCACCCATACGCACAAAACGTTTTGGTAACACATTCATAATGCGTACAGCTAAGGAGTGGAATTCCCTGCCGGAGTCTGTGTTTCCCGATAGCTACAACCTGGGAGTCTTTAAGTCAAGAGCGAATAGGTTATTTCTAGGCAAGCGTGCTCCATCTTCGACCACATCATCACTTACCATCAGGTGAGATAGTGGTCAAACGCGTGCCTATCTATAATAAAAAAAAAAGAAAAAAAGTTACATAGGCTATGTAATTTTTTAGTTTGGTACTGACATGCGAATGCAACGGTTGCTTAAAATTAGTAGGATTGGCCCTCTGGCCAACTTTTTAATAGTCAGATATTTTTCACAGAAGAATACGGCTGTTTGACATAAATATTTCAGGTTGCCAGATTTCCAGGTTGCCTGGAAGAGATCGCAGAATGCGGTAAGTCCGCCAATCGTATATTGTTTTAGTTTAAGGTATTCTTTGTTTTTTTTTTGGTGTACAATATATCGAATATAAATAAATAAATAAATATTTCTTTCTATGTGAACTAAACTAAATAGCACATAAATCATAAAACAAACTTACCTGCTACAATACTCAAAAACTGGATTTTCTTACAGTTTTCACTAATGATTTATAAGTATGGATTGGTAGCTAAATATGCTCGGATAAGGGTTTCCTAGTATAAGTCCGAGCGAAGTCGAGGTTAAATCATTTTCTTGGCGGGAAGTCTCGACCTAGTTGCCGACCAAATTCGGTCCTTAAGTCCTAAGACCACCCGTACACAGTCAATCTCAAACGCGATCCACGGACCAGATAATTGATTTAGATCGTGGATCGTGAGTTCTTATAAGTGCGCATAAAGTAAAATGTAGAATAAAAAAAAATATTTAAAATCTTACCTTGTTAACATGATCTCTAAGAATATTGGAGTAAACCATGGCCATTGCTTCTAACGCCATGAAGGTCATACATCCGACCACCCACGGTACTAGAAACGCCACGTTTTCCTGTAAAAGAAACAAAACATCATTATAAACCTCTTTTCATATAGCTCTTCCATTATCTTTAAAGCCATGTTTATCTGTGGACTTCTCGGAATGTAGTTCCCGTGTTAAATAATGTATTTTCCTTGTGTTTTAACGCAACTAAGATTTGTTGTATTGGTCTGTCTTAAATTACACCTTATCTTGAAACTGGTGACTTTGTATTTATTGAAAACTAAGACTGTTTTCCGTGTTGTGGTGTCCTGTATAAAAAGTCAAGTTTTTTTTTTAATTGAGCACTATCTACGTCAGATTGTCACGCTTAAAAGTCGTGCAACTGTCAAAAAATGGCAGTTGTCATTTGAATACATGAAATTCTAAGTACATTATATGCAGGCAGACAGTCAATAATCCAAAATAAAGGGATTCGATTTTTTTTCTATGGAAGCTAGCACACCAACAGTCACATTTGGATTTTTTGTCAAAATCGCGGCGCATGCGCACACAAACAAAAAATTTTTGTAATAAGGTGCCCTAAAGTGTCACGTTACCGAGATATCTGGAGGTGAAGTCACCATGTAAGAAAAGTACCTTTTTTCTATTGTTTAACTATTGATATGCACGCGTTTGACCACTATCTCACCTGATGGTAAGCGATGACGTGGTTGAAGATGGAGCACGCTTGCCTAGAAGTAACTTATTCAGTCATGACTTAAGACCTACATACAAAAATAACAACCGAGGGTCTGTGTTACAAAGGTTCTATCCCGTTATACTGCTTTCACATATAAAGACTTTCTTTCAGACATCGTAAGTTTATTAAAATACCCAAATAAACTGTAAAGAAAACTACATCTCATTTAATTCATCCTGGCAATCTTATTAAAATCCCCTGTAAAGTGCTGCTAGGTACAAAAATACATTTATTTCCCTTTTTACGACAGCTAGCGTCTGAAACTGGAATTTTAGGGACGCATAAAATAATGTAATAGAATGTCGCAGAGGTTGAAATAGAACTGGTTTGATTACACTTATTTTGTTAAAGGCTCCGAGATTGTTTCGGTCCCAAATAAATATCAAGAGGTTTTATTTTTGTTAGCGTAGTTATTTTTAGGGACGAAACTAAATATTTAGTTGAAGGGTTATTCTGGGTACAGGCTTCTCTGTAATGAAGCCTTTTTAGATTTTATGCAAGTGCCAGGACTGAATTGTATATGGATTTTGTGCTGGTTCTGCTGCTGCGGCTGCTGAGAACTTCAAGAGGCGAAAATATGTCAACCTTGTTGGCAATTACATTTTTAAGCCGTTTGGGGTTGAAACACTTGGACCGTGGGGTTTGAGTGCTCATGCCTTATTTAAAGATCTTTCTAAACGCTTAGTTGACACTTCGCGTGACCCAAGGGCTGGCTTTTACCTCGGACAGAGGATAAGCATTGCCATACAACGTGGCAATGCCGCCAGTCTTTTGGGTTCACTTCCAGTGGACAGCGATGCGGACAATTTTTTTGACGCCTTATTTTAGTTAGGTTTTCTTATTTTAAGTGCATATATTTTGTTTTAATAAAAGTAACCATTCCAAAGATAAGTCAGTCAGGTGCATGTTAAAGAAACAGACGTATTTTATACAAAGCGTACTTGTACATTTTAGTCATTTTACAAAGGCGGCTCACTTAGTACCCAACATAAACTACCTCTAGGCGCGATTATTTTTTTAATAATTCATTAAGATAATAGGTAAGTACAATTAAAATAAATAATGCTTCAAAATTATGAAACGCCTTTTAATAATGTTTACGTATTAAAACAATGACACCGTTCCATTTTGCACCGTCCTTGGAACACAAGGCTCGGACTGCGTTCGCTCTGTCATGCGTCACCTTACTTATCGTATCCCTACAAAATAATATTATAAATGCGAAAGTAGCTCTGTCTGTCTATCGCGCTTTCACGCCAAAACTACTGAACAGATTTAAATGAAATTTGGTACATAGATAGGATATTTGCTACTTTTTGTCCCGGGAATATGTTCCTCAGGGACCACGAGGGCGAAACCACTGGTCAGAAGCAGAAGCAAGTGAATAATATTTATATTTTTAAATAAATCAAATCTTCGTACAATAATGTGCCATTGTAAGACGGCACTGTGTATACTTACATAATTATATCATAATTTAAAAAAATCTAAATACTCACTTTATAAATACCATAGAAGAGGAATATGCTGAGTACGATCATGAACATCTGTGTTCCAATAATCGCAAAATATGCTATCTGTACACCTGAAACAAACATAAAACAGTTTTAGTACAACTTGAAAATAATAAACACATTGCATTTATTACCAGTTTGACTGGAAGCCGACCCCAATATAGTTGGGAAAAGGCTAGGCAGATGATGATTGCATTTATTACCAGCAGACTTCTTTTGGTTTACCATTCATTTCTACTTGATTCCCGGAATTTAATTTACGGTACATGGCACGGTTTAGCATTTCAGAAGCTCTCCGATAGCTGCGTAACTTTTCATCTTTAAGAGTGCCTGTCCATTTGCGTGGAGCGAAGCAGCGGAGCGGAGAAACGTAGAAATATTAACCAATCATTTCAGTTAAAATGTCAGTGAGTAACGTGGTGCGGAGATTTATGCAATTTAATTTCATCGTTCCTCTGCTCCGCTGCCTCGCTCCGCTGTAATGAACAGGCACCCTAAATGTCAACGTGTTTTGAGCTTAAATCGTATATGTCGTAATAAACGTACGAAGAAAACCGTGCACTACAATTGCCATGAATATGGGTGCTTTTCCAAAAAAGATCTGCTAAGTTGCGAAGCGGTGCGAGAATGCGTAGCGGTGCTGTGAAAATGTGTGACTGTTTTCACCATAGAAATAGGTGAGGATAATTAGCAGACTATATTCAGCTGGGCGGAGCACACCCACTCGTGACGTGACTTGTGTCTCTCGGACATATTCCTCGCTCGCATCCCTCGCACCATCTCCGTTTTATTTGTACATGCTTAGCTCAGCGAGCCTGTTTCCACCTGAGTTGCGCTAAGTCTAGCTAGAAAGTGGTTCCATTAGTGGATTACCCATTTTCTCATACACCGCTTTGCTACTTTACACATTGTTGGTTATAAAGCTCCCTTAAAGACAGCATGAGCGGTATCAAATAAAGTAACCCTGATATATCACACTTCCATCCCAAAATGAGACATGCCATTAGATTGTTCATATCATTTTTTGTCGCCAAGCAAGATTTTTGCAGGGTAAGGAAAATGCCTCGTAATATGGTTTGATTTTTCAAATAATATGTTGAGACGCACGTTTTTTTTAGATCAGTTCTCAATAAAAGCTGTTTCTATTCGAAAATAACGTGACAGGACCTAGTAAAGCTTCTAATAAACACCGTTCTTATGTAAGTAGATAATATTATAATGTGGTACATTCAAACTTAAAAATGGTTCTATCTATAAACTCAATAGCCCATATACGTAGACAAATGTCGGTCCCTTACATGATGGATGCGAAGATATATTCCGACCCAAACAGCTGAAAAGGACAAACGAATTGACGCATGAGCTACCTCTTAAGGGCAACCTACCACTTAAGGAAAGGCTTCCCCTTAAAAAAGTCCAAAGATGAATAGATGGGAGAATTTGGATAATATGTGCATTGTATGGAAGAAAAATATGGCGGAGTTGTAAGGGTTATGAATAAAATGCCTGCCGTTCGGTAGTTGGATAGATGTTTTTTTTTTTATTGAGAGTTACTTAGGGGACTGATTAGATTACTTTTTTTATTTTAGATGGGTTTGCTCTTCACTTTATTCTAGGTCAGAGGTGGTGTGGCTTTATTCTAGACAAAGTAGCAGATGGAGTGAGCTTACCCAGAAGAAGCCTGAAACTTTGAAGAGATTAGGGTAGGGGAGATGGTATTGTGATTAAAATCTTCTCTTAGAAAGCAGACTTACATTTCGTGATTTCGCCAATAGTCATGAAATAGAGGGCGAATGAATTTCAAAGTCAAGTCCGCAAATAAAATGTACTATTTTAGCCCAATACCAGTTTCGAATTATCTAGTTCTTGAATCTAGTTCCCCAAGGTCTGGCAAACGTCGTTAGGTACGCCAACTAGACAAATATATAGACAACCTTCTTTAGAAGGTAGAACTGGGGAACCGAGTACCTATCTATTGCGATCCAACTTGGAGAGATTCGTATGCATCAGCAAGCTTGCCGACTATACAATAATACGGTCTGAATCATTATTTTAACTTGTCTCGGTACCATTTTGAATGTAATCTTACCTTTTGTTTAGCGTCAACTGGTAGGTGCTAGTTCTACAACATTTAGTACTGATTTTTTTTTTAAAACACTGCTTAAATATAACATAGTAGATATAATTATTGCAGTAAAAAGTGGGTTGAAAAAAATTTACTTTGTCAAAAAAAACCGACCGACGAAAGGTCGAAACAAGTCGCTTTTCGAGCAGTCTGATGCAGTTGATGGCATTGGATCAGTGATTGAACTGCATCAGACTGCTTGAAAAGCGACTTGTTTTGAACTTTTTAGTCGTTTTTAGGGGTCAGGTTTTTTGACAAAGTCAATTTTTTTATTTCCTACATTTTAGTAAGTTACTTTTTTGGAATCGTCTCCTCGAGCCCTTTATCCTGATACCCCACTCGATAGGTTTTGAAAAAAAAATATTTAAGCCATATTTGGCGCCAAAAATCAGCCACTTTGTTTTTTTTTTCATTTTGATATAACCAGTGTCACTTTCACAGTAAATACCAATCTAACGACACTTCTCAAGCTAAAATCCATCGAGCCGTTTAGGTTCTAGGGCGTGCCAAATAAATAAACATACATACACACGAAAAACATAACCCTCCTTCTTTCGCAGTCGGGTAAAAATCGTTCACATTCGAGTCGCAGTTTGAAACTGTAAAAATTTAGGGAATTTACGTCAGTTTTATTAATTACTTCTAGGCAAGCGTGCTCCATCTTCGACCACATAATCGCTTACCATCAGGTGAGATGGTGGTCAAGCGCGTGCCTATTAATAGTAAAAAAAAAAAAAAGTTTTTGATAGTTTACTGCTAAGATACGAATGTGCAAGAAATCTTTAAGAATACAGAGCATGAGAAACTTCCTGAAATTCATTTTTCCAAATTGAACTCAAAATCGTAAAATAAACAATAATAAAAAAGGAAAAATTTCAGCAGAAAAGTGAAATTGCAATAAAAGTTTTAGTCATGCCTGAAAGACATATTGCTTTGTGAGTTTGCCAGAAATATCTGGTGCATTTCATGAAGGATAATTTGCATAATCAGAGTTGTTTGCGCGCTATCAGCTGGCCCATGCTTCGCTGAGTCGGCAAGTGCCTTGGAAGTGGTTCAAAAATTTCGCGCCAGGCTTCATAAAAATATATGTTTACGGGAAGTTTTTAATAATTTATATACCTATTCATAGTATGGTGCTGAGCCAAGTTGTAGCCAAAGTGGTGACATTAAATATCGCTAGTTCAATTGAACAATAAATACACGAAATCATTTTGATCTTTTCAATAATCGACGAGAAGAATGTGACACTAGATACACAATATAGACAGAACTAAAAAAGCTCCGCAAACACAATTTCTCACGTGAATTTCACGAAAAACCTAGAGAAATAAACTTTGACATTATTGTTCACAGTGTCCTTTCCGAACGATTCCCTAAACTCTCCGATCATCAAAACGTACGAAGATAAAAACTAAAAGTTATCCTAGAATCAGATACTTATAAGACTGAAGCCTCGAAAGAGCCCCTAGAGTTCAAAGCAATCGCGTCGGCGACAATTGTCACGTAAACGATTGAAGTGGACAAACAAATCTGGTGAAAATCGATTAGATCGACCTCCCCAAGGGTTCTCGACACAGCTGTTACGTTACACTATCGGAAACGTGTGTCAATCATTGCAACATTTCGAAATATAACTACTACTACTATTGCCTAGACTTTTCCCAACTACATTGGGGTCGGCTTCCAGTCAAACCGGATTCAGCTGAATACCAGTGTTTTACGTGGAGCGGCTGCCTACCAGACCTCCACAACCCATTAACTGGGTAGCACGGTACATCTTGGCAAGACTGGAGTCAGATTTACTGGCTTCTGACTATCCGTAACGACTGCCAAAGATCTAAAATTGACAGCCGGGACCAACGGCTTAACGTGCTATAACTACTACTATTATATAAAAAAATCCATTACTGTTGAGTGGCTGAGTGACTGATAGACAAAGCACAGCCATAACTACCTACTGGTTGTAGAAACCTGAAATTTGACATGTAGGTTCCTTGAGGAGTGTAGGGGGGTATCCTGAAATTCCTACGGGAACTGAAAAAAACGGGACATGCGCGTACGAAGTCGCCGACAAAAACTAGTAAATGCTGTAGTTGATTTGTTTGGATATTTAGCTATTATATACTTTTAGACGAAGAAACAAGGAGCTCGTGGCTAGATAATAACAGCAGCACGGGTCGATCTTCAAGGTTAAGCAACGCTTGCCAAGGTTGGTCTGTCGATGGGTGACCATCTTAACATAACGATTTTCCTCCGTGCCTCGGAAAGCACGTTAAGCTGTTGGTCCCGGCTGTTATTTGTAGATCTTTGACAGTCGTTACGGATAGTCAGAAGCCAGTAAATCTGACTCCAGTCTTGCCATGAAGTACCGTGTTACCCTGTTAATGGGTTGTGGAGGTCTGGCAGGCAGCCGCTCCGCGTAAAATACTGGTATTCAGCTAAATCCGGCTTGACTGGAAGCCGACCCCAATATAGTTGGGAAAAGGCTTGGGAGATGAGACGAACAAACAAATATGGAATGAAAGTTACTCCACTTAAAGTAGAATCTATGCTAATATACAAAGCTGAAAAGTTTGTTTGTTTGCTTGAACGCGCTAATCTCAGGAACTGCTGGTCCGATTGGAAAAATTATTTCAGTATTAGATAGCCCATTTATTGATATAATATTATAGGCTATATATCATCACGCTTAGTCCAAAGGGAGCGGAGCAGACGAACTTGTAAAATAGTAATTTTGACCAAACTGGCAAACTGCCAAACCGTTACCATAGACAGACTGAAACCGGCGTACACAGCGAACGACAACGTCACACTACCACCAACAACTCAAATGCCGACACCAACACCGGTAACGATGTCAACGCCAGCGCCGACACCTGCAACCACGACTAGGGTGACACCTCCCGCCGCTACAGCTCCAGTTCCAGCCCCCGACGGCCTATCTTCAAACACCAGTAAGAAGACCAAGAGCGGGAGGACTGTAAAGTTTCCCGACTACTATCGATCGTAGTCACGATCTCGGCAGGGGAGTACTGTGGCATCCACATAATCCCAAGTCCGGACCCTTGAGTACGGCCCTGTACAGCGGGGGACCACGCGGGGTGAAGGAGCGGAGGTCACCAAGAAATCCCGTTATATTCAGTGCGCGCGCGACGCCGCGCCAGTGCAACCAGATCGTCCTAACGTACGCACGTACTACCTTGTCTTAGCCACCCGCGCTTATATACTCGCTCGTAAAATCACTTTGCCTTATATAACTTAGCTTCAGTTCTACCCTATCACTCTGTATCGTTTCTTCTTCGTTCTAAAGTCTGTAATAATCATCTATCCTCATTAAATACCATCTATCGTTCTTCTTGCTGTTTCATATTCACCGCCGCCTTCCTAGCCGCTTGCTACACAACATACACGCATACCAGATCCAGTTTGGGGATATCCCCAAACTGGATCTGGTATGCGTGTACTTTACTCTCTGTTCCGCATATGCGGAACAGAGAGTAAAGTCCCGCATACCTCATTTGAAAAGGAGGATCCTCCAACCAGGTGGCTGTTGTGCCTGGCGGGCTACTGCCCAATAGTTGATATTCGGGCTGATGTATATGTTCAAATCGCACGGTAAACTCTGCTTGCGCGATGCAGGAATTCAACGTTGTAGTTCGCTGCTAGTCGGATAGATGGCGTCGCGGTTCTTTTTGTTGCGATGTAGATTTGCTCCGTAGGTTTTTCTTGTGGCGGCCTTGATGCCGCTACATCACTCCCCTCCGGAGACCGGAGGTCGATAGTGGATGAGTCGTCCATGCATCTTGAGATGCTTGCCAAGCCAGTTGAAGATTGATTCCAGTGAGTCGGAACCGGAAGTCGCAGAGTTCTCGGTGAGTCGGAACTATATGCGGTGCCCCAGTGAGTCGGGGTGATGAGATCCCAGTGAGTCGGGATGATGCTGCAGGCTCCAGTGAGTCGGAGTGGTGCTGCTGTTGGCTCCAGTGAGTCGGAACCGGTAGTCGCAGAGTTCACAGTGAGTCGGAACTGTATGCGATGCCCCAGTGAGTCGGGGTGAAGATAGAGGCTGAGGATGCTGAACAGGAATGCGCGGCTGCTGCATGCTGGTGGTCAGGATATCCGTAGAAGCCGTGGGTACTGGCTGGCTGTATGACTCGCTGCTCGAGAGCTTGAGGTCACGATGAGGAGAAGTGATGATGACGTCACGCTGAAGTAGTTGCACGAAGGCTGCGCTGACGTTCAATGTCGAGGGTCACCACTGTGGAGATGTATGCGTGTATGTTGTGTAGCAAGCGGCTAGGAAGGCTGCCACTGTCACTGTCTAATATGTTTTTTCTTTAATTTGTTGAATTTATTATCATACATCACAAGTTAATTTATTCATTCAATTAGTTTGTCTTACATAACGCAGCCGTTTGTCAGTTCTTACCAAATAAATCTTATCCCTCTAAAAGTAAAATGGCCTTCGTTGGTATTTGGTTCAAATAAAACAAGATTTAAATAATGTTGTTGCCTTAAAACAAGGTTCGATGATGGTAAACAGGCACGCCTCTTTGTTTTAACGAGGTTTAGATGGAACTTGGCACAAGAGTAAACTATGACCAGAGTGCTAGTCTACTCATTTTCAAGCAACATTCACATTCGCCTCTCAGTCGCAATATGTCAAAAATAAATTTTATGTCAGTTTGTTTAAAAATTATCATTTTTGGCCCTCTAAATTAGACCAGAGGTCTAAAAAGGCTACTTTAGCAGAATCGGAAAGCACGTCACGCTTTCCGTGACTGTCAAATTTTCCCAATCAACCTTGAACCTAATACGTTGTGTGGTTAATATTATGATTATAATATAATTCTGATAACGTGGCCCTTTTAGACCAGCTGATGTTTTAAATATAAAAGTAGGTAAAATGGGAACAAAAAATTGATTCGCAGTGCCGCATTTATCGATACTCGCAAAATCTATAATTTCTTAAGATAAGCAAGGTCTCATAATGGTACGGAACCCTTCGTATGCAGGTACGACCCGCAATTTACACACGAAACAACGAGTGAAAACCAGCTTTTTAGCGATTTAGATTTTTTGGTTTCACAGTTAAAGTTATTCATATTTACGAGTACTACGGCTTCTTAAACATTATAAATTGATGAAATCACCGTGTGTTCCACCGTTCTTTACTTCATATAGATTTCAAAACGTTGAATCAAAGGTCCGTATTTAATTGCTATAACATATTTCAGCAAATATCTCAGCAGATTGGTTTTCGATTAGGCAACCAACTGTATAAATCAGTAATTGGGATAAAATTGTTCACGTGTAAACATAGATCCGACACGTCGAATATTGGTTAAAATGTTACTTCTCAATGAAAACATGTAAATGTACGGTCTAAAGCATATCACCGGTAAACACGGTGCCAATTTAGTCGTCTTACAATGGCAGCCTTCTTTCATTATAAAAAACTTTTTATAAAAAAAATTCAATTGACTACCAAATAAATTAAAAATACTACAAAGTATTCTGTAAAACGCAACACCATTCACTGCTATCGCCAACCCGCCTGCCAAGCGTGGCGATTATGGAAATCCCCCCCCCCCTCCTTTGGGGGAGGCCTATATCCAGCAGTGGACGTCTTTTGGCAGTTATGATGATGATAATGATGACTACAAAGTAAAAAAACACTTTTTATTTTTTACTTTTTAGCAGTACCCCACACATAAGAACACCACAGGAAAATTGCAGGAAAACAAAATAAGCAATTTCGTTTAAATAGTGTAAAAAAATATCGCGCCTAGAGGTAGTTTATGTCGGGTACATTAAGTGGGCCGCTTTTGTATGACGACTGAGATGACACCGTGTAAAATACATCAAGTAAAATTATGCATCAAATTCTTCTAGAAGCCCGCTTGCTGTATTAGCTCTACTAAGGTTCCTTAACTTAGAATGCTATTAAATGTAACTGTCTGTCTGTATGTATCTTGTAGTATTAAAGTATGAACTCAAGGATACTACTTTTCAAACCAGGAGTTGGTACAATTGATGTCTACTTTCACGCGGGCGAAGACTATGGTAGAAGCTAATAACTTTTATAGTAGATAATTCCATAATCTTGAATTAGAATCTGTTTATAATATCTAGTTGATATGGAAGGCGCCAGATAAACTTGCCATAAAGTGCTTTGATGTTTACCTAATATCCTATCGTAGATACCCGAATAATTATGTACCGTTTTTCATTACTAGAGAACGTAAAGAATCACATTGGAGGACTCGTGGCTAGATAATAACATACACACGGATCGATCTTCAAGGTTAAGCAACGCTTGCCGAGGTTGGTCTGTGGATGGGTTGGGTCCATAGCGAGTTTCCTCCGTGCCTCGGAAACCACGTTAAGCCGTTGGTCCCGGCTGTCATTTGTAGATCTTTGGCAATCGTTACGGATAGTTAGAAGCCAGTTAATCTGACTCCAGTCTTGCCATGAAGTACCGTGTTACCCAGTTACTGGGTTGTGGAGATCTGGTAGGTAGCCGCTCCGCGTAAAATACTGGTATTCAGCTAAATCCGGTTTGACTGGAAGCCGACCCCAATATAGTTTGGAAAAGGCTAGACAGATGATGATGATGATAGAGAACGTAAAGGATCACGATAGAAGTCGATTCACGACAGCTTTATGTCTTTATTTCTGTCTATTATGATATTATGAAAGTCGGTAAATGTATGTGGGTCAGTGACCGTTATTGCACTTTGATTTGGCGCCTATCATAGTCAATCCAAATACCGTGACACAGAATTTTAGTATTTTTATTACCTTTTAGAACAACACCCTCGCTCTTGTCTCCCAAAAGAATTTCCGTCAATCTTTTACAATCTATCTTGGCATCCAATCCCGAGCGCTCGCAAAGGACTCAATCATTCGGATTGATACGTAAGTTCATCTCGTCTTATATTTTTATTATTTTCCCTTCAGATTCCGCCGATCGACTGCCAATCACGCGTCTATCACGGTTTGTTATTCCCGTACAATATTCACTGGTTTTTTGAAAATCTGGGGCATTATTTAGTGTTGAATCATGTTTTTAAATAAGATATCTGATCTGCTGTTGGATTTCAGGTTTAGGTTCTTTAGTTTTAAGTCTAAAAAGCGAACCCAGTGTGAATTTTAAACTGTTTAGAAAATATTTTTTCATTAATTTTCATTAAAAACATAAAATTTAATCATTGCTTTGGTCATAAAATTATACTGGTTTATAAATTTTAACTTTTTATACTTATATCTGCAAGAATTTGCAGTACAGATGTTTAGGTACTTTTCAATAAACTACACTTTAGTTAAGCAGAAATATTCTATCACGTCAATTTTTTTTTCTTTCGTATGCACAGATTAACAGAAACTGTATACGATCAAGCCAACGCAGAAATGTCGGGTTTTAAAGATGAAGTAAGCCATTTTTTATTATTTTACTATTAAACTCCTTATTCTTCAGACAGGACATAAAAATATACTGCCCCCTGCGGTCTTTTATACTAAAATATTTCACATAATCCACTCACTCCGTAGTTATGGCAAAACGAGCGTAAAGTTATGACATAAAAAGTTTATTAAAGTTAGTTTTCCTGGAAGATATTAAAATTAAACGAAGTTTACGTAACACCCAGCACAGTCTTGGAATATAAAATTAAAAGTCGACACTCTGTTTGCGGAAAGAAGCATACTTTCTGCGTTTAAATATTGGCCTAAGAAGGGTAGTTCTTAAGGAATGTTTGGATCCACAGTGATTCATGAATGTTACTTTATATTCAGAGTGATGTGACACATTATGAACTCGTTTAACATCATTTTTTATTAAATGTTCTTAACATCTAACAAAATCTAGAAAAACTTTACAGATACTGCCCCCAAAATCTTTCTTTAATCACCCTAAATTCATAATAATAATATTCAAAGGAACATCTCGATTAAGTGTTGGACCAATGAAATTTTAAACACCAATTGTTGCTGTTCTCGCCTTTTACTTGTTTAATTTAAAAATGACACCAAGTAACGAGGAGAGTAGATATAGGTTTAACACTATAACTGAACTTTTAGTTGTTCATTGATAGGTAAAATGAAATGTTTTGTAGTACTTATAGGTATAGAATGTAATGTAGTATGTTTTAAAACTTGAAGGTCTATTCCAATTTTCATCGTAATTAACGTGAGGACTGTTTTATAAAGACTTGAAAAGAAAATCGATGACATTGTGGATGCTTAGAATTTTTAAGTACTGTTATTGTGGACCACACCGGATTTATCTTTCAAGAGAACATCACCGTAGCATATTTCTATCAATACCTATAAAGCATCTAACAATAATTTATACCCAGTCCCTCAATATCCCAAATTCTCTTATGAATCAGTTCATCCAAGACGAATAGATTAAAACCGTTGTCAGCCTACCCAACATGATCGCGCACATAACGTTATTTTATTTCTTCCGGAGCTATAATTAACAAGTTCCAATTGCAATTTAACCCTCAACCCGACAACTTCAGCCACAATCTGCTACATTCTACCCTAAAACTCAAAAAACAATAAACCCTTACTTAACCCGTTAACAGAATCCGTATCCAAAACGCGTTAACCCTACACCCGTCCTTAAATATCGCTATGGCCTCGGACAAGGTGAGAAGCTCAAGCGGGTGCCAAAGTGACCGCGAAGAATGAAACATAACATGGAAACTCATGTTTACGGCCATGTTGGCGTCGGGCTGGATGCAAGCATCTAGCTCGACACTCCTGAAGCGATTAGCCTACAGGCTAATCGCTTCAGGAGTGGCGACCACCAAAAAAACGGCGGTCAATAAAGCTCACGACGAGTCCGTTCAGGGTCAAAATGTCCAATTCTCAAAATGTCCAACTCCCAAAATGTCTAATTTTTGAGAATCTGGTAAATTTGATCCACTAAGACAACAATGTATGGCTCAAACACGGGAGTCTTAAGAGTCGATTTTACAGCATCAAAACCCTTCAAATTCCACGCCAGGGATGCATTTTATCACCCATTCTGTTCAACGCCTATGGAGAGTACATTATGAGACGTACTTGTGAGAATTGGGAAGGAGGTGTTACAGTTGGTGGCGTGAAAATCACCAACCTGCGCTACGCCGATGATTCTACTCTTGTTGCAGCAAATGAGTCGGAAATGGCTGCACTTCTAGACAGAATGGCGAAGTTTAGCGAGGAGATAGGACTTTCCGTGATCAGATCCAAGACCAAGGTCGTGGTGGTAGATTGGTCTGGGAAGTTGGAACTTAATGGCGCATTAGGAATAGAATCAGTGGACAACTTCATATACCTGGATTTAACATCAGTAACGATGAGTCGTGCGGGAAAGAAGTGCGCAGGAGAATTAGTAAGGCTCTTAGCCATGTCACAGCTTGGAAAACTTTGGAAAGATCGAAACATTTCCGTAAAAACTAAAACTAAACTGGTACGGACTTTAGTCTTCTCGATCTTTTCGTATGGCGCTGAGACTTGGACACTGAGAGATGCAGACCGCAAACGCATTGACGCGTTTGAGATTTGGAGCTGGAGAAAGATGCTCCGTATTCTTTGGAGGGCGATTCGGACTAACGTATCCATATTGCGGGAACTAAAAATCTCCTCGCGGCTGTCATCTTAGTGTCTACGCAGAGTCCTAGAATACTTCGGTCATATTGCAAGAAAAGAAGCTCATCGTGACCGGCAACGTAGAGGGGAAGAGACCTCGTGGACGCAGTCCAATACGTTGGTTTGACCAGATTTGCACCGCGCCCTTGACACTACCGTTCACAACGTCCTCCACACCGCGAGAGACCGACACAGGTGAAGAAACATCATACGTGTGAAAGTAATACAGAAGGGATCCCGATCACGACCCTCAGCACTTCGGAATACGACGTAAGGAGGAGGAAGATTACAGTAAATAAAATACTGAAAGAATCAAAATATGTTTTATTTATGAAAAACAAATTTAATTTTACAAAAAAAAAAAAAATTGTACTTGAGTATTGAAAACCATGCAAGATAGAGAGTTATATGAATTTAATTAAAAATGCTTATTATAATAATTATTATCGCCGACGTCGTTGTTCCCAAGTTTTCTGGTATTTCAATTACTTTGTTATTAGTTGTTTTATATGCAGAAAACATTGGGACTGTCGTTTAAAGGATTTTCTGTTTAAGAAAATGAAAAGTATAAGAAGACCTGGAGACATCCAGTTTGATCGGAAATACAAAACATATTTATTAAAATTACAAAACAAAGACTCCACATTACAACAATTTTTGGATTTTTTTTTGTCACCTTGTAATGAATCATAAAAATAATTATGTTGATAAACAAAACTAATGATTTTTGGCATGTTGTGCTCACCTCAGGTCTCAATAAAAACAAGATGATATGACAGTTCACTTCATACTCACTACACATAAGCCACCTACCACAGTGTATTTCTTTTTAACCCAAAGGTTGACTGGTAGAAAATACCTCGTTGCATTAAGTCCGCCTATGTACTACTATTGTATATGAAGTTTAAATAAGTTTACGTTGACAGAATATTTAACAAATACCTGTGTAATATTTAATAAATATTAATATTATAACAAATTACCGTCTTGTATAAGAAATGTACACTCTTACAATGCATTCAAAAATCAACTTAGCCAGTACATAATTGCGGATCGATCACTTCTGGAGAAATGAATGCATTGGATGGGTAACTATTTAATTGTAATACTGATGACGAACATATTGTAATCTATATTTTTAGTATTGTTCTCAAGTAAGTGACTTATGTCTTTATTGGGAATAAAGTTTCTTTAAACTGGAAACCGGAATAGAGATAGACTGGCCAATATTGATGCTTGGAATTATTGACAGCTCATGCATTTTACACTAGTCATCATGGTGAGATTGTCACAGAATAGCACTATTAATAGCTGTGATGCTTTGTTGTGGCCACCTACTTGCGTTGCAACACCGCACCCGCCATCGTGCCCGCCCTCGCTCTAGTCACCGCGCGTCACTCTGAACATGGCCGCAAGTATGTGACACGCGTCCTCGATTACAACAATTGTTCGCATTTCTCCCAGCCTGGCTTCATAATGAGAATTCTTCACCTTTCATTCTCCCACAGGTGAGGTCGTGGCACTTTCTATTTGTATTTCGAAATGTTTGCTGAATTTAATTTTATTGGTATTGGTTTCTTGTTTTTAGGAGTTTTGGGGTTACAGGAGTTATTTGAAATGGTTTGTTTGCAAGTTGGATATGGATATTGTATATCATGGATCCTTTATTTACTTTGGTTAATTTATTCAAGGACAGCTTTGAATAAAATTATGGTGTAGGAGTGTGGTAATTAACACAATCGTCCAGTCTATATGATAACAACATGATAAGTTAAAAAAATTGGTGAAGGAATTACCTCTCACTATATTTTTTCATCTCCTTTTGTATTGTATGTCATGTATTTTTGTGTAATATTAAGTCAAATTAATATTATTTATGATGTTTGTACCCTGGCCGCCCTAAATCTAACTTCTTTCGTTCATCCAAAGGTTGTCTGTAAGAGATTGCGCGATAAGATCGTCCAATGTACACTTCTTTTATAAACGCTTCTTATGTGATTGTTATGAGGAGAACAATAAAATATATAATAAATAGATAAATAAAAAAGAATGGACATTCAATATCCATCAATATTTATAACAGCATTCTGCACTCGCTAGAAATTTGTGTGTAGATATTGCTTTTTATTTATAAAAGAGATATTTTCCTCGCTGGTCCCTTCCAAACGTGACTATTCAGAACGACACATTCATAAAAGCAACTTTTTGAACAAAATTTTAGGGTTGCTATTAAATAACGATGTCAACGAATATATTTTTCTCATTCATAACAAGCTAGCTGAGTGCACAATGTTGAAATTTCAAGATTTCAGCGAAAAATATTGTATAAAATATTTTAAGTACGGTCGTGCAGAAAAGGCTTTCGCTGTAGGAACTCTGAAGTTTTGCTAAGGACCGTGTCGCGAGATGGACGGAGTTACGTCCGGAGACGAATGGCCCGACATTGTGCCGCAGACCAAATATTACAGAAGGTCAGCTCCATACAACGAGCGAAAATTATACCTAACTAAATAAGCTTCAGGTATAGCAACTGCAAGCGCAGTCCAACTTTCATTTTGCTGTGATAGTCTGAACCTATCGTATGTACGCGTCTTTGTGTGCTTTCGCTCGTTTTCGCCAACCTTCTGTTCTACTATATTTTGTGGTTGTACGATACTGCCATTTATACGTCCGTGAGTTGTTTCGCGGATGTCCACTATATTTTATAGTGTGATATAGAGCGGATTAACATCCTCTTCGCTTTTTATTGATGCAATTTTGGGGTTATGTGCTACTTATTATATGTGCCTTTGTGTTCTTATTGTGGAGAGCTTTTTCTTTTAC
The DNA here is from genome assembly GCA_950371165.1 of Lacanobia oleracea. Lineage (NCBI taxonomy): Eukaryota > Metazoa > Arthropoda > Insecta > Lepidoptera > Noctuidae > Lacanobia > Lacanobia oleracea. The sequence goes on along the minus strand of OX493391.1, from coordinate 18,966,854 downwards.
GTATTTCTGTATGCTGGGTGAGAGGTGTTTTTATTGCACACTTTTTATCCTAATTCGGATGGCATAACGTAGATAAGTACGTTTAGATTATTAAATCGTCCCTTTTTAGGGTTCCGTACCCAAAAGGTAACCAACGGAACCCTATTACTAAGCCTCCGCTGTCCGTCCATCCGTCCGTCCATCTGTCTGTTAACGGGCTCTATCTCAAGAACCGTAATAGGTAGACAGTTCCAATTTTCACAGGGTGTATGATGGTACGGAACCCTTCATGCGCGAGTCCAACTCGCACTTTACTGGTTTTTTTTTCGACTGTTTTTTTTACGATCTAATGTGGAAAATTTTGCAGGATGTCTCTCAAATTGGTTCCCGGTAACATCTAAAACGTACATGTTTGCAAATCCTCAAAATCCCTCAATCCTCTACGCAAGGTTACATTACGAAAACCTTAACAAAATCAGACCAATGATTTACGAGATCAGAACGAATAAAGGCTCGGATACACCTCATTTTTATGTACCACTCTAATATTCTTCGTACACGAAGCTTAGGCGGTAATGTAAGACAAGATGAATAAGGAATTCTCTCTGAAAAGGTTCCTTTGTATAATTCATTTGCGGGTTCGTAAGTACATGAAGCTGCATAAGTAGGGTCAAAGTCTTTTTGTACGAACCGTCTCGTGTAACATGGCATTACGGCTCATGTTGGTTGCTTAACGTAATGTGTTTCATTAAAGTACCCGCTTGGGATTGTGTCGGAAGAAAATTGAAGATTAAGAAATGGAATGAGGAGTTGAAGATTAGTGTTTGAGAATTTTGAAATGATATTTTATAACAGTTATTTTCTATCCTTATTCATATTCCTACTAATCCTAATATACAAAATTGTTCCGTTTCTGACTGATTGAGTGACAGACAGACAACGCACAGCCGAAACTACTGGTTGTAGTGGTAGAAAGCTGAAATTTGGCATGTGGCTTCCTTATTCTCCGTAGGGGAGCACTAAGAGATGATTTCTCGAAATTCCGGGATATGCGCGTACAAAGTCGCGGGCGATAGCTAGTGTAATATATGTTTGAATGTTTAAATGATTGGATGTTTTTTCATGAATAATGAACGCAACAGTTCTATTGTACAAAATGTGGTAGATCTTCAGCCTTGGCTTTAGGACAGAATACTTTTTGTTTTAGTCGATATTTGCCGTAGGATTATTTACGTCTAAAATCATCTAAGAGTGAAGGTGACGGTTTAAGCTACTGATCAATCATTGTTTTTAAGACAAAGGTAACAACGGTCAGTGTAGCTGAGGGCCTAGCAGGAATATTTTGACGTAATGGTAACGTTATCGTAAGAGAATTTTGAATATGAAAAACTACAACCCCATCGTATTTTGGTTTAATTTTACGGGACATAACACAATTCATTCAAAAAATATAGTATTTTATTCAAATAAATATTATTTGCAAAACGAGTATTGTAGCTATGGTAAAATTTTACGTTACATTACTATACATAAAAAATATTCGTGCTAGGCCCTCTGCTGTCTTCTAATGAAAACAAATGTGACAATATTATCATAGGATATTGTGATAAAAGTTAACATCGTTGCTGTACCTACCTACTTGTCTAAATGAAAACAATATAATAGTCTCTGTTGTCTACAAGGACTACGGCTCCGTCATCTCTAAACAGTTATGAGGAACCAGCTCCCAACACAAACATATTCGGTTTAGTTGTTGAGATTATGCAAATTCGTAAACCCCTCAACGGTCGCCTTTGTTAAGTAAAACCACAGTCAGTAGATTGCAGGCAGTAGTATCATTGAAATATTTCCAAATTAGAGGGAAACATTTTGATACCCGTTATTTAAAGGTTTTCTATGTATTGATCAATATGTCGGTGGCCAACGATATTTAAAATATTATTGAAAGAATTTAGCTGTTCTTGTAATTTGTTACGGTTTATAGTATTGAGATGTTTATCTATTTAAACAATTGGGCGTTCACATCATAGACACATTTTTTAAGAGACTTAAGCGTAATGTTGAGGCTTTAATTTTATTAACAAAAGATAGCAATTAGGCCGAAAATAATCAACCACCAAAAAAGTGGCATTCTTGTTAAGTCCATTACGTGTGAGCATGCGCCGTGTTAGTAAATATTTTCCAGAGTTAAGCTACTGTACTGCTGATTTACTGTGGTAAATGCAAACGAGGTGTCTATATTGTGTCTCAAATCGACAGCTATTGACCTTTGTGAACCTAAGTAATATCCTTTATTCTGAGACTTCATGAAACCCTATCTACATGCCTCGCATAGGAATTGTTTGAAACGCAATATTAAGAGAATACGAATCCTTTATTTATTTAATAAACGACACGTGTATTTTGGACTGGGTGTTTGAAAATTTTGTGCTTGAACAAAGTCAAGAGCATAGTTAAGTTCTCTAAATACCTGAACTGTTTCTTTTAGTGCTAGTAAACTAGTTTCACCAAAAAGTAATAGCCTTGCTCCAACTATTTGTGTGGAAAATTAAATTGGATGTCTCTAGACGCAAAGTGCTGGCTTATAAAATAGTGGACTGTATGGGGATGCGGTGTTTAAAAAAGACATGTGGGTATAATGTACGTGACCTGGATAATTCGACGCAAATTTGAACGACGGCGCCAAAGATATGACACTAGATAAAAGGAAAGTGGTAGGAAACATGCTACCTTGCGATTCACTGACACTGTTGTCTTCCACGTCGGCAGAAGGTTACGGCAGGACTAAACTAATAACCTGGGATTGATGTTTTTCTATTGAATTTTTTACACTTTTATAGACTACCTCAAGGTTTGCCGAGGAGCGGCATGTCGCAGCATGGAAACGGAGCTCCGGCAAGATCTCAACGCAGCATGGAGATAGCGAATATCGCAGCCTAGCGCTGGGCACGCCGCAATCCAGGCGATAAGTCGCCTGATGCGATACTCACCGGACACGGTTGTTTTGGGAGATACCTATTCCGGTTTCGGCGGGAGGACACGCCTAGGTATCAACACTGTGAGGATTGTCTGGAGGACACGGTGGAACATACGGTGGAGGTCTGCCCTGCTTGGGCAGAGCACCGCCGTGTCCTAATTGAAGTAATCGGCGGCGGCATGGTCTGGAACGAGAAGGCACGGGAAGCGGTCACCTCCTTCTGCGAAGCAGTAATGTTAGCGAAGTAGGATGCCGAACGCGTGAGAGAGAGGGAAACCTCACGCCCCAGCCGCCGCAACAGAAAATGACGCCCCGGGCGTCGGAAGTCACAAGGCGATTCTCGGCCACCATAGGCTCAGGCCTGCGGATAATATGGCGAGCATCGGGTGGCTCGCCGTCCGATCAGAACCAGGCCCTGGCCGACGGCGTGTTGTGGTCCACGCGCGCCTCAAGGAGATGTCAGTATAGTAGACGGGGCCCGCTAGGGTCAATGCCTGCCAGTGTAGCGGAATTTGTTCGATAGTCATCGCGGCCCTGAAACGCAAAGGGCACCAGGAGGAACACGGATGGGTTTTAGTCAGTAGGAGTCTAATACTCTAATACTCCCTTCCGCTCCGCCCAGAGCGGGAGAAGTCATTTGATGATTTCACATGCTCAAAAAAATATGGGCTACCACATGGTCTAGTACGGATGACTGACGCTGAAAGTAGCTTTAAGTTTTAGATAGCTACTACAAATGATATCGTTTGCTGTATTAATCTTTTATACAGTTGCAAGATATTACTAGCTCGTGGCTAAATAATAACAGCAATACGGGTCGATCTTCAAGGTTAAGCAACGCTTGACAAAGCTGGTCTGTAGTTGGGGTGACCATCTTAACATATTTACAGAATTTCCTCCGTGCCTTGGAAAGCACGTTAAGCCATTGATCCCGGCTGCCATTTGTAGATCTTTGTATTCGTTACAGATTGTCAAAAGCCTAATCTGACTCCAGTCTCGCCAAGAACTATCGTTTTACCCGTGGTGGTCGCTCCATGTAAAATATTAGGTTCAGGCTAGGCAGATGACTGAAATGACTGACTGAAAGAATACTCAGTGATAACGATTGTCAAAGAGAGGAGTTTTCTGAACATTTTCCAATATTTTAGCGCTCACGGTATGCAACACACGTAGTTCATACTTTCGCACCCTTACATGGCTTGTGTCTTCTTTAATTAAGTGAAATCCTGACGAGGGAGGTTTCTTAATCCTTTAACAAACAAGACAAAAGTAAATAACATGTCTAAGAAACAAATCCAAGCCACAATCTCTTTGTTGAAACAACAAAACATCTAACTTAATCTATCTTTGAAGTTCACACCTTTTATTTGTAAGGAAGTATCCCCTGGGAAGGCAAGGGAAACTGACTGTAAATTCGGAGATTCGTAAAATTTAAAAAATTGTGGGAAATGTATTTTAAGAATCCTGAAGATTGACCTTCCTGGGGAATTTAAAGTGGCATGTATGTATTTTGATTGCCTTACTTGAAACAACTTGCAACTTGATGTAATTGCTGTCGGTCAACTGCTGTCGGCTACTCCAGCCAGGCGCAGCAAATGCCAGATATTTTTTTTTTACTATCTATAGGCATACGTTTGACCACCATCTCACCTGATGGTAATCGAGGATGCGGTCGAAAATGGAGCACCTACCCTAAACTATTCACTCTTGTCTTAAAAACTCCCAGGTTTCAGCTATCTGGAAACTCAGACTCTGGCAGGGAATTGCACCCCAGATATGGTCGGACGAGAGTGGTATAAATGCGTTGCTTAGCAACGGCGCTTAACTTGATTTTCAATTTAGGTTAAGGTACCCTTTTCGTGAAGTGCATCAGTGTTTTAACTTCAGTTCATTTTGCTATAAGCACTACACCAAGATATTTCACCAAAATGGAATCTATACTAATATATAAAGCAGAAGAGTTTGTTTGTTTACTTGAACGCGCTAATCTCAGGAACTCCTGGTCCGATTTGAAAAATTATTTCAGTGTTAGATAGCCCATTCATCGAGTAAGGCTATATATCATCACGCTAAGAGCAATAGGAGCGGAGCAGTAATGAAAATTGCGACGCAGACGAAGTTGCGCGGGTCAACTAGTATTTCATAAAGTTAATGCGCCCGGACGGCAGTGATCGTTTACGTGTGAAAATAATGACTGCTGTTCTTACTTGCTGACTCTACTTCATCAAATGTTTTCAATAAGAAGATTTATTCCAAGCTGAAGCCACTCGATTGTTAAGTCAATATGCTTTATAGAAATATAGATATGAGGTATATCAGCATATATTGCAAGAAGAGTTCTAGGTTCCTTAGGTATATTATCTAGGTACAGGATTTTGAACCTTCAAAACTATTCTTATTGACTCAAAAGAACAAATCTTAACATGGCGGTAGGCAAATACTATAAGAATAATCTATACAGTTATTCCTAAAATGTTTGTTGATGAAAGAATAAAAGTGAAAACCAGTCTGTTATTATTTCTAATTAAATTTATCTACCCTCTACTTTCCCAGTTCTCTATTACCAAGCTCGGCAATTTCCTCGTAATCAAGGGAATTATGAACACCACCGGGACCCGACGCTTTCTAATATAACCGTGTTTACATCAATTTCACATAAACTTGTTACGTTGAAGGCTAATTTTAAAATGTACAGCCTTGCCTCGCATGTGGGGTTTAAAGCTGCGTTTCCACTAAAGATGAGCGAGGGTACATGGCGAGGGATGTGTTTTTAAAAACCAACCAACCAAGAATCGTTTCATTTATCCGAGGCTTTAGACAACTGGCATTCTATTAACAATCATGTATGCCTCGCTCAGCTCAAGCGATTCTGTTGGTTCTTAACAAACACATCCCTCGCTACGAGCCAAGAGCTGTGAGCTGTGCTAAGCGAAGACACATCTTCGCACAGCTCTGGTGAAAACGCAGCCTAATACTTTATTGTATTAGACATAATCATTTGGTTTTCTCGAATTTCTAGTAACGTTAAACTTGGGCTTATTACTTTTTTTTTTTTTTTTTTTACTATTAATAGGCACGCGTTTGACCACTATCTCACCTGATGGTAAGCGAGGATGTGGTCGAAGATGGAGCACGCTTGCCTAGAAATAACCTATTCACTCTTGATTTAAAGACTCCCAGGTTGTAGCTATCAGGAAACACAGACTCCGGCAGGGAATTGTTTGTTTCTGTTTAAAAAAAATATATGGAATAGAATTTATTTACACGTGTCTGTTATTATTATTTTTATTATGTTTGACGGCGGAAACAGTTGGCAATATTTAATTAGCTTTCTCAAATTTGTGGTAACATTAAAGTTGGACTTATTACTTTTATTATTTAGCTTTCAGTTGCTTGTTTCTGTTTAAAAATATGAAATAGAACTTATTTACACGTGTCTGTTATTTTTTTTTCTGGATAGCAACAGTGCTAACCTTTTTGAAAACATTCAGGAGTAAAACAATTTGCAATAGGTATTTAATTGTACATTTGGTAATATAAAAACTTATCTAAAGCTAATTACTGTTATTTGTGCTCTATTTAAGCGTATTACATTAATTCATGTAATATTAGGTTTTGCTGATTGATTTTCGCTCGAGAAAAACCGTTTTCAGGGTCCTATATATGTACCAAAACTCATCAAATGCGGTTATGTGATAGGCCCGGACTCTACCAAAGCGGAGACGAGACAAGCGGGGCTTAGACGAGTTTTAAAAACGTGTTTTCGTTAATCACACAACATGTGTGATTAACTTAGCTGTGGATACCACTGAGCGGAGATGTATCATATTTATATGGCGCGATGAAAGCGGAGATGTGACCTGTTCCTCGCTTAAATTGAGCTGGGCCGCGGTATAAGGCGGATATGTGAGCTTTGTCTCGCATACAGATGCGTACAGCGTGCAGTGTAGCCTAGCCAGCACAAATCTTTGCTACAGTCTAGTACCCATCTCCGCACAGTTTCAGTGGATACACCCTAGCTGAAAAACATCGCTTCTCATCTCCGCTTCGGACATCTCCGCACATCTCCGCTTTGGAAGAGTCCGGGCCTTCTACGTGAAAGCGTAATAAACAATGACACTCAAATTTATTAGTCTTTTAGTTAGGATTACTAGTTCTCGTAATCATCTTAGCGACTAACATTATCGAAAACTTTTTAAAGTTTAAAAAAAATGGAAATAAATTGTATTTTGACGAATTATGACTGCGATGCGACTGTAAAAGCTTCTTTAAAACACGAGAATTGCCCCTCTGCAGCTAACAACATATCATTATGGGCTATTCAGTCTACTTCGACATTAATTATTATTTATTTATTTAAACTTCATGTACAATAGTGGTACCTACATAGGCGGACTCAATGCAACCAGGCATTCTCTACCAGTCAACCTTGTAAGTAAATGGATGACGTTAGATCTGTGTTCAGAAGTCTGCCTAAAATTAATGTACCTACTGTTAAAATATTAATTTTATTTGACATTATTGCTTTAAACAGGGTTTTATCATGAAATGCGGGTTTTAAATTATTATAATAATTAACCAGTTTCATTATAAAATCTGTAATTCAGAACTCACTGAAAATGAAGTTAACAATCGTGTAAAACGATGTTGCGTTGCTTCACAAAAGAGGTTGCGTTTGCGTTGATAAATAAAAGATGTCTGCGAGCGTCACCGCTACTGAACGGATAATGTAAAGTACGAGTATGTTCTTGTTCAATGTTGTATAGGGTTATATTTATTGGATTCGCGAACAACGAGATAAATGTCAGTGATGTGTTGTAGTAAGGCACGTGCAAAAAGATGATTTACATGTTCTTCCTTTTTTTTACTTCATTCATAAACTTCAATATCGAGAAAACGGAAACGGCCACGCAAAGTGAGTTTAAGGTGGATGAATATTTCAGAAATAATCATTCTTTCGAACTACATGAACTTAGAGGGCTATATTGATGATTAAAATGGTTATAATTCTTTAGATAAATACGCGTTACGGTCGCGGATCGCATTTGGTCCACATACAGCTTCACACTGACCGGAAAATTGCAAAAAACATAAAAATATTTGAATTTCGCGGGCTACCCTGGAGCATTCACCTTAATATAGTCCTTTCCAGATTTTTTTTTTCATTTTTATAAATGGAACGTTGTAGTTGTATTGGTAAGTTTTCAAAAAGAAATGTCTGATGTTTCGCATTAAAATTGGAATAATTATTTTTATTTTATGTGACTGTATCCAGGCAATTGTATATTTTTAAGTATTCAAATTATTTCCTAGGGTCAAAAGGCAAACATATTCGTACACTTAACTCCCATCTGCCAGCCTGAAAAGTATTTCATTAATTCATCATCATCTTCATACCCTTATTCCATGCTACTTGGGGTCGGCGCTATTACTTTTTTTCTTCTATACTGTGCTGTCAGCCGGCACGTTATCACTAACTCCACTTTCTTTCATATCACTCCTCACACAATCCATCCATCTTTTCTTTGGTCCCCTCTCTCTCTCCATCCACATTTATATTCACAATTATTTTAGTTACATGCGCTTCATACCTCTCCTTCACATGACCGTAGCAAGACAAGCGGTTCCCTTTCAAGTTTTCTGTAAGTAGCACTCTTTTAAACTAACTCCTGTATTTTATCTAATGATAGGCACGCGTTTGACCACTATCTCTCCTGATGGTAAGCGATGATGTGGTCGAATATGGAGCACGCTTGCCTAGAAGTAACCTATTCACTCTTGACTTAAATACTCCCAGGTTGTAGCTATCAGGAAACACAAACTCCGGCAGGGAACTCCACTCCTTAGCTGTACGCATTATGAAAGTGTTCCCAAAACGTTTAGTGCGTGTGGTGTGTACACAAATAAAGTAAAAGTGTTTCACTAATTGCAATTGGATAATCCCATGTACTTACCATCTCTATTCGTAAACCATTAATTTAACCATCAAACAAAGCCTAATCACACAAACCATCATTAAGGGGCTTACCACCCTAAAATACTGTCACACTAAATGTATGCTCTATCCCCGAAACGCATTGAATAATAATTACGTCGTACTACGCTTAATCGCATTTTGAATTTATAGTGTTGGACCAATGCGAATTCTAATGCCATTCTCAATAATCGAATTTTCTGCTTGAATTGAGCTATTGACCCTATTCAGTAGTACGAAGCTCTGAAGCGGGGATATGAGTTGGATTGCAAAGAGGCGGGGTTGTACACAGGAAGGGACTAAGCAATTGCCTATCTTTGAACCGTAGATTGGAAAACCGTTTATTTCAAATATAGAATAGTATTACTTAAAGAGCAGCAGGTCAATAAAGGCCACTTTAGCCGAATCATATTAAAATCATAATGTTAGCCACTCAAAAATCTGTCAAGTTAAATTTTCATCTTTATCGCTATCGCATTAGGTTCAAGGTTGATTGGAAAAAATTGACAGTGACGGGTAGCGTGATGTGCTTTCTTTTTCTGCTAAAGAGGCCTTTTTAGCACCCCTGGTCGATTTTACAAGATTCTGTAAAGGAAACTATTTCGGGAATAAACTATGGAATGGAAAACATTATACAGGCTGGACTATCGGTGGCCAGAGATTAAGTATTAGAGATCGAACGAGCATTTTTCAGTCATGATAACTAAAGAACACACGCTTATTAAAAACGAAGATCGAGTCAAATGACGTGCATTAGGAGAGGCCTATGTCCAGCAGTGGACTGTCATAGGCTGATGACGATGATGATGATAATATCACCTGCCCGTATTTCATTATGCAATCAAACCTGAATAAGTGAGAACTGGGTAAGTGGAAAACACTATTAATGAGAGTATTTGCCAGGTTCCGTTTTTTGCACTCCTAAAATCTCCATAATATGTGATAAACATAAACCTGTATAAGTGACACTAATTTTTCACGCGTAAGTTTCTACTTGCCTATACCTCTGTAAGCGACAGATAAACTTATTTACGCTTAATTATCGACACGCTCCCTATTCACCTTACCCAAGAGGGACATCCTAAACTTAAACACCTATCTCAATTATAAACACTATTTTGCTTACCTTTTAGACCCTTCGCAGATAACTGACAAGAATTTCTAGGCTATACTCGCAGTTGCTAATGCTATCATTTATATTCTAAGTTTGCTCGAAAATGCCGAACTTGCGGACGGCCTAAACAAACTGCCTATAACTAAAACTAACACGGCGAAGACACTGTGTAACTAAAAGTTAAAAGCCATAGAATACGTATGGACAGAAGAGAAACTCTTACTAAAATAGTGTTCATAATGCCTATAGTTTGCAAAAGATAAATACATAGCACATACAGGCCTGTGTATTCGCATGCAACAAGAATGGAAAATTGTAATACTGAGAACCTATTTCATTTCGGCATTGCCCTACTGACGGTCGATTTTTGTGTTCCAAGTAATCAAAGTGGGATGACAGCTCACTTCGGATACAAACGGATATCTTAGAAATAAAACTTCGAAGACATGTGACATCGCGTGGTGGTTTATAACCCGTTCCTTTCCCTAACGAAGCGGCCAGTAACCCAATACTGGGAGTATTACAGAATGGGAACTTTATTTTGAGTTGTTCGTAGCGAAGTGTTTGAGAATCTGAAATGAAAAACAATATCCAAAATGAAAGGTCACGCAAATGTAACGCAAACATTTTCATATGTCGATCTATAATGCTGTTAGAATGTCACTTTAATAGCTCAGTATTATTTCAGCACAACATACCTAACGTGCAAAAGAAAGTAAAGCTTTGCTTCTACATATACATATGATTGGAACCGACCAATTTTCTCTGAGTAAGCGTGTCACCGTATTCGGACGAAATGAGAGAGATTAATGTCCCGTACTGCCTTATTGTAGCTCGAGGCGGACATGACATTGCGTGTTTCCAGAAAAAATATAGGAATAGTTCTGGTATATATTAAATTTGCAGCGGTGTACCGACTATTATTGTACTTAGTAGATATTTTTCAGCTGCAAGTACTGAACGTTCAAACGTTTCAACGTCAAAACCTAGTTCGCCGAAAGCTATTTATTTGTATTTATAGGGTGTGATCCTGAAGTTTCTTGATAACATCAAAAATGGATTTAATGTCAATGATTAAATTAGCCCAGACAAGTCCAGTATCACATTATCCTTTATTATTAGGTAGCTGCACAACAACGCCAATGCAGAACCTGCTCAGGCTCTGTGAAATGATATTCATTACTTGAATAATTTTCTTCTCATAATATCAAAGTTACAATGGATCATTCCATTGTACGAAGCTACCTATTCAGCAAAGATAAACTCACATACCCTCACTTACGTAAACCCACACATGCACTCAAGCCCACAACTCTTGATATTCAAGCTTCCCCAGTTTTAAATAAATATGGTTTTATTTTATCTTGCCGTCCCTATTCTGGTTACGTGAGCAAGAATGAGAGTGGCGTTATTCATTTAGAATTCTCTTTAGAGTAATATTAGATACCGGTATGCACCTGACCTGGCTTGAACGTGTTTGTATTGCATTTTCGTGCATACTGCCTCCAACGTGACGTTATGAGAAAAATATTTCAAGTACCTGTTGTAAAAGCTTGCTGAGCTCGGGTGGAAAATTTTCTTTTTATTATTAGTAGCTTGGCTTAATCCCCTTAAGAGTGGAGCAGAGGTAGAGATTTTTCGCATGAAAATTTCTACAATACTTTTTTAGTTTGCCTAGTTACTGAGGTACAAAGAAGATGTAGTTTCTTTGTATTATGGTTTTTATTTTGTTTTTCAATTTTGTCAAAATTCTCTGCTGCCACTTCGTTAGTGTATTGTGTGAAAACTGAACCTCAGCAGAAAATATGTACAAATAAGGTGTCTTTGCTCCTTAGAGAAGAAAAAAATTCTTAGATACAAGATTTTCTACAAAAAGCGTTGTAGTAATGCCTCGCCACATCTCTATATCGGATTGTACCTGTCCATTTACGCGGAGGCAGCAGAGTAAAGAAACGGAGAAATTTTGACAAATAGAATTGCATAAAATCTCCGTACCATTGAGTCACTGACATGATTGTTTAATATTTCTCTGTTTCTCTGCTCCGCTGCTTCGCTCCACGCAAATGGACAGGCACCCTAAAAGTACGTATTTTATGAATTTTTATCCAAGTGCGACATCTCTTACATACCTATGTTTTGGATAACACCTGCTGAAATTCAACGCTGAAAAGGTACTAAATATTACACAGAATGTCTTTTGCCCGGACCATTCGTTGGCTACCCGAAATGAATTGGACAGGCGAAGAGAACACATTCTAACGCTCATACATTTTTGACCTGTTGCGCTCAACATTTGGAGTATTCGTGCAAATTTTCACATCGGTGAAAGCAAAGTGAGTTCAGAACTGAAATATGAAATACTAGTTTACCCACGCAACTTCATCTGCTCCACTCCTTTCAGTCTAAGCGTGATGATATATAGCCTAAATAGAGCCTTTCGCGATATATTGGCTATCTATCACTGAAATATTTTTTTAAATCTGACTAGCAGTTCCTAAGATTAGCGCGTTCAAGCAAACAAACTAACAAACAAACTCTTCAGTTTTATATATTAGTATAGATAATGTTGCATAAAATATTCGAGATGGTTTGCCTCGGCAACTCCTAAACAAACTTTTGCCTTACTAAGATACCGTGTAATCAAATTATTTGTTCAAAACACAAACATAATGTAACGTCATATCTTTATTCCCCGAGGAGTTAAGTTGATCCAATCGAACAAGAATAACCCCCCTCGGGTAATAATTTGTTAAATTGGAGACAGTTCAATTCAGAAATTGTAGAGTCAAATGACAGCAAATAATAACATCTCAAATGATTGAGAGGCTAAAGTAACCTTTATGACAATTACATTGCCGCCGGTAACTTCGCCCACACGAAAGTCGAAAATTATGTCACGGGAATATATTCTGGGATAAAAGTATCCTATGTTATTGCAGGACATGTTCTACTCTTAATCCAAGTGTCATATTATTTTTTTAATATTGATAGGCACACGTTTAACTCTCATCTGTCAATCACTCGTCTCATCTGATGGTAAGCAATGATGCGGTCGAAGATGGAGCACGCTTTCCTAGAAGTACTTTTCACTAAAAGACTCACAAATACAGACCTTTCCCACATTCCTTCAGGCATAAATACGTAAAAAGGTAACGATCAGACACCCAGAGTTGCTTCCGCATTTTATCATCTGCCTAGCCTTTTCCCAACTATATAGGGGTCGGCTTCCAGTCAAACGGGATTTAGCTGAATACCAGTATTTTACGCGGAGCGGTTGCCTACTAGACCTCCACAACCCATTAACTGGGTAACACGGTAATTCATGGCAAGACTGGAGTCAGTTTTTTTGGCTTCTGACAATCCGTAACGACTGCCAAAGATCTACAAATGACAGCCGGGACCAACGGCTTAACGTGCTTTCCGAGGCACGGAGGCAACTCGGTATGTTAAGATGGTCACCCATCCACAGACCAACCTTGGCAAGCGTTGCTTAACCTTTAAGATCGACCTATGCGGCACTTATTATTTAGCCACGAGCTCTTCACATTCATTCAGGCTTAAATACGAAAAAAGGTAACGATAAGACACCCATAGTTACTTTCGCATTTAGGCATAATTAATGTATTAATATGTTTTGTCATGATTACAGTTAAACTTTTTGTATGGTATCCCAGACGTTCTTCATTTTCTTTCATAATAAATAAGACAAATCTTTGGCACATTTCACGTTAATTGAGAGCGATTCTTTCTTGTCAGAAACTAACATCATAACTTCGTTTAGTTATGCATGAGCTGTTGGCAAAGTTCTACAATGACGAGGTCTTGTCAGACCTCTTTTATTAGACTAAGTGCTTGCTTCTTCGGACTCAAATTACGTTTTAGCTTCGATATTTTAGTTTTATATTTATGCTATTTTGTGTCTTTTTTTCTAGCAAGGGTCTTCATCTAAGGGTTAGCCAATGGAATTGCATAAAATCTCCGCATCACGAGAGTCACTGACATTTTGACTGACATGATTGGTTAATATTTCTCCGTTTCTCCGCTCCGCTGCCTCGCTCCACGCAAACGGACAGCCACCCATAGAGTAGCTATAAATTGCTAAGCTGTGTTTCATATTAGAGGGTCAATTTTACTAATTTTTAAGAAAAGTTCGCATTCGCAATGTAATTCGCAATCAGTCAAAAATGAATTGAAATTGAGATTTTTTGACAGATTGCAAACGTTGCTTTATAGTTAGTAAAATAGGAGTAAAAATAAAAAAAATATTAATGTTGTCAAATTGATGAATCGCTTTATCATAAACTAGTTGACCCGCGCAACTTCGTCTGCGTTACAATTTTCATGATTGCTCCGCTCCTGTTGGTCTTAGCATGATGATGTACTACTCTGTCAAGAAAGTACCGGGAAAAGATCAATAATACACAAAATGTCTGTTATTCATCCAAATTTATTTTATCACCTTCAAAGTATGCTCCTTTAGAAACGATACACTAGCGCCAACGAATAATCCATTCATCAAAATATTTTTTAAACGCTGCTTCCGGAATTGAGTTGAGTTCTCGCCGCGAATTCTCCTTTATGTCTTCTATCGATTGAAAACGGTTCAGTTGGAAGGCGCCACTCCGAAGCTTGTTGACTAGTTTGCATGTCAAACTCGTAAACCCACGTCTCGTCACCAGTAACAATGCGTTTCATGAATGTTGGGTCCGAACTGACTTGTTCTAGCATGTCCTCAGCGACTTTCATGCGATTGAGTTTTTGGAGAAAATTCAGATCTTTTGGGACTAGCCGAGCAGCAACATGTTTCATACCCAAATGATTAGTTAAAATTGTACGGATCGACTCGTGAGATACAGAAAGTTCGGCGGCTATCTCTCTCAGAGTTGAATGGGGATTTTCAGTCACTATTTCCTTCACTTTTGCGATGTTAACTTCAGTTGCAAACGTTGACGGCCTACCAGAGCGAGGCAAATCTTCCATCACATCTCGACCGCTTTTGAACGCTTTGAACCACTCATAAGCACGAGTTTTTGATAAAGTCGATTCACCGTAAGCCTTCTGTAACATTTTCAGTGACTCCGAACACGAAATTCCATTGGCGATGCAAAATTTAAGACAAACTCTTTGTTCGATATTTTTGTCCATTATGAAATTCGCAATACACACTATAATATATGATATTACTAAAACCAGCACTGTATTTAATATAAATAACAGATGCAACTCAAACTCCGCGCCAAAATGGAAAACAGTTGTGCCAATCTAACAACTACAAAAAAATAAAAATTTGAATTTGGAACCATAAACAAATCATCCATTCCCGATACTTTTTTGACTGAATGTATAGCCTATAGCCTTTCTCAATAAATGGGCTATCTAACACTGAAATAATTTTTCAAAACGGACGAGTAGTTCCTGAGATTAGCGCGTTCAAGTAAACAAACAAACAAACTAACTCTTCAGCTTTATAAATAAAGTGTCAACGAGAATTAAGGATAGTAAAGTCTAACAATAAAAGGAGTTAGTGTGTTGGGATCGTAAACTTGATCGATTGACGTGTTTGATTGTCTGAATAGCGTTTCTCCTACTGCAGGTAGAAAATGAATTAATGTTTCCAACAAAGACGAATGCTGTCGAACGAAATTTTACTACAATAATAAATGTTGGTGTAATGTTGGAGCTCGTGGCTAAAGAATAACAGCCGCACAGATCGATCTTCAAGGTTAAGTAACGCTTGCCAAGGTTGGTCTGTGGATGGGTGACCATCTTAACATACCGATTTTCCTCCGTGCCTCGGAAAGCACGTTAAGCTGTTGGTCCCGGCTGTCATTTGGAGAACTTTGGCAGTCGTTACGGAATGTCAGAAGCCAGTAAATCTGACTCCAGTCTTGCCAAAAAATACCGTGTTACCCATTTCATGGGTTGTGGAGGTCTGGAGGCAGCCGCTTCACGTAAAATACTGGTATTCAGCTGAATCCGGTTTGACTGGAAGCCGACCCCAATATAGTTGGGAAAAGGCTAGGCAGATGAATAAATGTTGGTGTAACAGTAAAATATATTCTTAAATAATACTCATCATTAGTTAGCAAGAAGGTGCTTACCGATAAAATATCTCGTAAACAAATTGTCCAGTTGTATTGCATCTATAAATTATGGAACCCACATGGAGCGTGGAGCTCACGGGAACGACACCTGCAACGGCAAAGCGCAAGGATTATAAGTGGAGAACCTAAGAGGGTGACCGAGTGGCGTCCGCAGATTGGAAGTAGTATCCGTGCCGTCTGGCGGCGAGATGGGCATATGACATTGTTACCATCGAGGTTAGAACCTGGATGAGGCAAGAACAGGGTATTGACACAAGAAAAGAGAGGCGTACGTTCAACAGTAGACATGTCGGGCTGGGCATGATGATGATTGCATTTACGCGAATCAAATTGGTACATATAACTTACGTATATACATACATATAACTTTTATCGGTTAATATTTTGGTCATTTTTGAAGAAAAAAAAAACTGATTTAAACTGTGGTAGGCGCCAGATAAATTTGGAATAAAGTACATTGACCTTTCCTTAATATCTCTTCATAGGTACCCAAAAAATAAATAGGGAATCGTTTTTAAATACTGGAAAAAGTAAAGGATCACGATGTCGATTTTAGACCGCTTTATGTCTAAATTTCCGCTTTTGAAATAACGAATGTCAATAATTGTAGGTGGATCAATGACCGTTATTGCAAATTGATCTGGCGGTTACCATATTAGGATGTCAAATGATTTCAGTCTTAAGGTTGTAGTTTAAGTTTTCGGCTTTAGGGCGATTCGAAAAATAGCATTAATGTTGGTTCCTAAAATTACGCAACCACGTTGTTACTACTCTTTTCACAGTGTTTAATTAGCAAAGTAAATTAGTATAACACGTCCAATTAGTTCTCGTTAACGTACAGTAAATATGAAATTATTGTGGTGTTGATATTCTACATTATTATTTATGTAAATTATTCCGCCATGTTGTTTGTGGAGTTCGTATTCGATTACCTGCCGAGTGCGGTTACCAACCGAATGTAATTGATTAATAAAATATTCGACGATATTCATTTAGGTATTTGATTAATACGCGGATGATACCTCTGTATTTGTAATTAAAAACCGTTGAATTAGTAACTTTAAAATAACATTAGGTAATACTACCTACCGTTTTTCAGCTGCATGCATTTTAGTTACACCAGCCAAAATTGACTTTGCAATGTTAATAATGCCTCATTTCTTGTGCGACAAACTCCGCAACCTTGGCGGTGTAACTGCACTTCAAAAGATCTCACAAAACTGATTTTCATCCATACACTCAACGTAAGGATCAGTTGAAACTTGAAACTAGTAGTGCAGTAATCACTAGTTAACTAGTGCATTGCTGAACTGGACCTATTTGATTATAGATCACAATGTTATCGTTTATCTTGTTCTTATACAGGATGTTCTAGACGAGCGTGGCGTCATATTTAAAGGTATCCAGTCATCATCTGCCTAGCCTTTTCCCAACTATATTGGGGTCGGCTTCCAGCCAAGCGGATTTAGCTGAATACCAGTATTTTACGAGGAGCGGCTGCCTACCAGACCTCCACAACCAATTAACTAGGTAACACGGTACTTCATGGCAAGACTGGAGTCAGATTTACTGGCTTCTGACTATCCGTAACGACTGCCAAAGATGACAGCCGAGACCAACGGCTTAACGTACTTTCCGAGGCACGGAGGAAACTCGAAATGTTAAGATGGTCACCCATCCACAGACCAACCTTGGCAAGCGTTGCTTAACCTTGAAGATCGACCCGTGCGGCTGATATTATCTTGCCACGAGCTCCTCTACCTACAAAAAATAAACAATAAGCCAAAAACAAAGAGGTATAGATAATTGAGTAGGTCTCACTCACATTCGCGTGACTCGTTACAAAACAGACAGTAATTAGTTGGGTGTCATAATATTATTTTGGTTTTCGTTCTATTACATTTAAAGGTATCCAGTATATGCCAGCAACTACATCAGACTGCTTGAAAACCGTTTTCTTTTGAACTTTTTAGTTGTTTAGTAGATATTGAACACCACTACTTCTGAAGAACCATGTTTGATTTATGTCAGTGTGGGCCAAATAAACATTTGTTTCTTTCTTTCATTCATTTGCGTAATACCTACACTAAGATAAACTAACAGTGTATCCATAACACCGTTTGCTCACTATCTTGATAACAGATTTCCCTTCGTTAGCCTCGACGCCTCGCGGTGGTTCCGTGGCCCACTTTAGCGCACCCAACTGCGAGGAAATGCAGAAGAGATTTCTCCATAATTATTAGATATTTATAGATGTGTAGAAATTATCATGTAAAGGTATTGTTTGAATTATTACGTGTGGCATGCAATTTATAGGGTGCTAAACTAGTTTTTCATTTCCATGGGAGCAGGATTAAACCGTGGGTTGTATGCACTATTTTCCTACCTACCGTTATGTTTTATATCATACAGTGTCTATTACGGAAAGATAAGTCCTCATTATCTGCACGAATAAACGGAAACATGAAAAAATATGGTAAGTATATCAGCACCTGTCACGAAAAACAAATATAGGTACTGTCACAACTCAACGATAAAGATCACGACAAATTGATGCTTAGGAATCTCGCCAACTATGTCACCTGAAAGCCACTACATTTATTATTTTATCCGCAAATTTCCAACTTATTCCAAGTCACGTCGCCACCGAAATTCCGAACGAAATAATGTCAAAAGAAAACTACACCGCACTTCCTTAGCGATACCTGGATCGCGAAGAAATATGACGACATTTATCATCCGGTTAGCATACATTGCTCGTTCGGATCGCAATAAGCGGCAACAGTAACCGACGAATGTATAAATGTATAGCGTACCGAATTGTAGCGTGAATAATACGGCGATATTTCTTGATAATAACGACCTTGGTATCAATGTTTACATTATGGTCGGCGCTTGTATTGATATACGAGGAAGGCGAGGTTGCTTTTTCTAATAAAAACGTGCGATTTTTCTGAAGTATTATTTTTAGGAGCTTTTAGGTTTTATTGGACTACACGCCCTTTACTTGATGGTCAGTATTTGAGTAAAGATTTAGTTAGGAAAGATATACACGGTGCTATTTTAAACGGCAGCTCGCTTCATCTATTCAATGACTACTACACTTTAATTAAAAGAAAAATGATAGTTATAAACATTTGAATTATTAAAAAAAATCAAATATGATTCATTAAAATGACGTATAACGTAACTTAAAACATCCGAGAGCGAGCGAGTCCGAGCCTTGTGTTCCAAGGACGGTGCAGAATAGAACGGTGACATTGTTTTGATACGTAAACATTATTAACAGGCATTGGTATTGTACCTATTATGTTAATGAATTATGTTTAAAAAGTAATTGCGCCTAGAAGTAGTTTATATAGGGTACATTAAGTGAGCTTTTGTAAGATGATTGTAATGGCACTATGTATTTTCCATTTATGTTAGAAGAAAACAGTGGTACGGTATTTTGTAATTAATCAAGTAATCGATTGGTTAGAATTTAATGAAAAAGGAACTAATTAACGAAAGGATATTTCAGCTGAACGCTTCTCACCAAGAAAAGGTCTAGACGCTGTATTCTTTGGTTGATCAATTATTTTTAAACGAACTAGTTACAATTTCTTTACGTATCATTCTTAATTATTTAAATAATTAAGATGACAAAGAAAAAGTTAGTTTTGTATGTCACAACCCACTTTAACTTAGGACACTAACGCAACGGTTTGGATTTAAAATATGAAATTCAAAAGAGAAGAATAAAATAAATTAGAGTAATAAACGTAGGCGACGCACTTCCCTTCCACTCTCTCAACTCTTAAGTGAAGAACAATCCTGAAAGTGAAATAGCACTCAACATTCCCTCCAACCCAATCTCAGAAACGTTAATGAATAATTTTCAACAATTAATATCCTCGAAGGACCGAAGGGAATCTTTCATAATTGACTCGTTCAGTAATTGCGCTTTCATTCATTCATTTTTATAAAAACGAAATTGTTTCCTTTTCCCTTTTGTGTTCGACGATGATACTTCGGGTCTGCCGAATATTGCCGAGAATTGCCGAAAGAAATCTTTCAGCGATTCTCGTGATTTGAATATTAATGAATCGATATCGTTAAAGATTCATTTTGTGTGTGATGGGGACGAATTTGAGGATCTTTTAAAGTAAAGGTGGGTTTATTGGGCTGTTAAATGAATAAAGTGAATTCTAAAACAGACCTTTTTGTGGCGGTCGTCAATCATTCGATGGAAATAGCAGTAGGTACTTTCATCTTTTTAGCCTAAAAACAAAGAGTTTTTATTGTTTTAGAATATTTTCGTTCAAGAACTACCGCGTGAAACTAGTGTATACACTATTATAAAAGTGAAAGTAACTCGGTATGTCTATTAACTACCATTTCACGTCCTTACAACTGCACGGTTTTGGATGAAATTTGTCACGGGTAGTTCATGTCCTGGATCCCGGGCAAAGAATACTTCTCATCCTGAGATTATGTTCCGCAAACCGAATATAACGAACGAAATAGATATAACTCCGTCTCCCTGTCGAACCGTTATTATGATGGTTTAGGAGTCTCGGTAGATCATTATGAAAAGGTTAAACGTAGGCGGGCTACTATTTGCAGACGAATGTTCGTCTAACTAAAGACACCTTAACATGACATCTGAGCCAGTGGGCCTATTAAAATATGTCTATTCTTAGCCCCATCTGTTTTTTCAAAAACTTTTATGACCCTTTTCATACAATTTATAATGACATATTATTACTATAGCTTTGTTATTCGCAAACTTGTACTTTTATTGAAATTTTCAGTTCATTCAACTAAAAATTTAAAAACATCCCGACAAAAAATAACTATATTTATATAAAGAGTGAAAAAATAATACGTATTGATCCTTTGAATTTAATATAGGTACGATTCTTTGGGCCAAGCGTTTTCGCCTCGGGAGACCGCAAATTTTTGTATTAATTTGTTAAGTAGCTGCCCGCTGTATTATTAGCGGTCCCCAGACGCGATGACGCTTGGCCCAAATAATCGTACCTAGGTATATTAAATTTAAAGGCTCAATACGTATTATTTTTTCACTTTTTTTAAGTTCTAAAACTTTTTAACAAAAAAATAACTTTTATTTCGGAAGTCGGTGTTTTTAGTTGTTTCGTTTTTGAACACCGACTTCCGTAATTAAACTTATTTTTTACTTTATAGTGTTTTGTTTTTGGAAGTCGGTTTTATTTTTTGTATAAAAGTTTTTTATTTTTCACTTTTTAATGGTATCTGCGTACCACTAAAAAGTGGAACCTCAAACACAGCGTGCCAGAAGTGGTGTAATCAATCAACAGATATGCGATTTCAGAAATCCCGATCCATTTGCTATCATTCATTGAAGAGTTCCGTTGCCTACCTCCGAAGTTCTTCATCAGATCTTCACCAAATTTAAATGGGACCAGTCCAAGAAAATTTTCGTCCAAACATAAAAAGAATCATCCAAATCGGTCAACAGTTGGCGAAAATATCGCTGACCAAACAATTTTCATGTGATCCCATCATCAGATCCTGACTTATACCTTCCATCATCAGCTCAGCAACATGAGATGATGATTACCAGGCACAAGTAAATGAATTGCGATAGAAAGTTTACGAAAGACATTGTATGTGCTTACAAAATTTGAGGGTTTCCCTCGATTTTCTTGGGATCATATCATCAGATTCTAACTTGGTGACAATGGGACCACCTCAGGAGTATAGGCTTTCGAATTAAAAAAATTAACTTTTGAAATCGGTCCAGAATTGGCGAAAAAACATACATAAAAAAAAATACATGCAGCCGAACCTAGAACCTCCTCCTTTTTGAATAAGTCGGTTAAAAAATAACTTATTTCGGGGTTATTTAAAATTTAATTAAATTTTTATTTCATAAAAATTGTTTTACCATATTGAATTTTTAAAATTAATTTACCGAAAAACCGGCCAAGTGTGAGTCGGACTCGAAGGAGTCCGTACCATAAACCATAATTTTTATTATTTTTTGATATAACGGCAATAGAAATAATGCACAATCTGAAAATTTCACTTGTCTACCTATAACAGTTCTTGAGATACAGCCCTTTGACAGACAGACGGATGGACGGACGGACGGACAGCGGAGTCTTAGTAATAGGGTTCCGTTGGTTACCCTTTGGGTACGGAACCCTAATAAGTACTACTAGAAAACCTATGATCTCATCATCTTCCTGCCCTTATCCCATGTTAATTGGGGTCGGCGTAACACGGTTTTTACTTCCGCTCTGTCCTATCAGCCGTTACGCTATCACTAACTCCCTTTTCTTTCATATTGCTGATTTCAGGACACGCTTCAGCATAGTTTAAGGTTACTGATCTAAACATAATAGGTTCATTAAAATCATTCCAGTGAGTTCAAACACGATACTTCTGCTGTAACTTAGTGAGGAGTTGTGTATTCTGCAGATCTCACGTTATGTTTTAGCATCAGGTCAATATAACCATGTTTATGCAACGTCATTGAAATAACAGAATAACAAATTTCGCATCAATCAGACCCGTAAAAGCTGGTTAAATGCCTTCATCAACTAGAAAAGAGCTGATGATCTTCAAACGGCAAACCGATTTTCATGAAAATTATCTAAGAACCATCGCAAGAAAACTTACTTTCAAATAAAAAAACCGCATCCAAATCAGTTCACCCGTTTAAGAGCTACGGTGCCACAGACAGACACATAGCGGTCAAACTTATAACACCCCTCTTTTTTGATCGGGGTTGAAAAAGTAAGGACAGAAAGGTATAGTTTCCAAAATGTTACTACATATTAATGTATATATGTATATTACACCAAAAACAAAATTTTCTGAGATTCAACATTCGATCACAAGAACTTGTTCAAGCGTGGATTTCTTTTGTTCTGTTTGTAAAGTTTGCTGTTCGGAGTAAGTAAAATAATATTAATCTGCTGTTTTAAGGTCGAATTGAAACGTTTGTGAAGTGAACTGTCAAGCTCAATTTTTTTGCTGGAAAAAGGCATAAATAAGGATTTATTAATCTGACAGACAACAAACAGCCGAAACTACTGGTCGTAGAAATTTGGCATGTTGATTCTTTGGGGAGTGTAGGGCAGAACTAAGAGAGGATTTCTCGAAATTCCTACGGGAACTGGAAAAAATAGGATATGCGTGTGCGAAGTCTCCGGCAAAAGCCGGTATTTTGAATGTCAAATTTATATTCTGCGAGGTTTTACTTATTTTTTTTTTCTTTAGTACGAAAGAAAAAAAAAGGTATTTTCCTTTTAGACAAGCTGGATTCTGGTCGGTTTTTGTACAAGAAAACCGAATAAATAAAATCCGTTCTCGAATCTTATGAATCGAAAGAATAGTCTATTTTTTATTCAAGACAAACGTCTCGTTTCTTCCAAGGATTGATTGATGATATGGACACAAAGATTTTACGACGTTCCTGGTGATTTACACCAGGAACGTCGCAAAATTCTGAAAAAACGAAGAATCTGGCTTATATCTTATTGTATCCTCAAGCCATTCAAGGTCTGATTATATTAAAGAAGCTGATATTTATTTGTTCTTTTGAACTCAGAAGCGTCAAGTTACTAAAAGATTCTTTTATTACCTAGGTCCGTGTCTTTACAATAAAATAAGTAAAATGTGTCCAATATACGGCTTATCTTATTATAATTGCAAACATACCCTTCGTTCATACTTGCAAAATAAAACCTATGACGAAACAGAAAACTATGTAATCTAACCTGAGTGGTGACGAGTTCTCTCATTCTTATCTACACAGACAAACACACACATTTTTCTCACACTCACAAACACACTATAACACATCATCACACATACACTCTCACAAATAGTTGATTGTAAGTTATTTATGACTCTATAAGATATTTTGAAAATTTTAAATAGTGTAGCACTTACAGCTTCCGTTAAAATCCCATAAAGCACAGTGTACAGTGTAAAAATTGTAACCAAATGCAAAGGGGAATGGGACTGTTACTCCTTACTACAGGTTATATTATAACCTAGCTAGGAGGACAGTGCATCACCCACCAGATTGAAGACAATCGTACGAAACCATCTCATTGTATTGTAAGGAAACTATTGTACTACAATCTCTTTTTATAAATAAATAAATTATTATATTATTACTATTTCCAGATGAAATTATATTATATTTTAGTTTTTTGCTGCAATAATTTATTGGATTTGCATTAATCATCAAATGACTCTTTCCGCTCTGGGCGGAGCGGAAGGGAGTGTCATATTCTTACTGACTAAAAGCCATCCGTGTTCCTCCTAATGCCCTTTGCGGTCAAGGGTACGGTGCCTCTTTCGAACGGATTGCGCACCCCGGCAGGCACTGGCCCTAGCGGGCCGCGTCTCCCATGCTGACAGCTCTTTGAGGCGCGCGTGGAACACAGTGCGCCGTCGACGCGGACCAGGGTGCTTACTCTCGAATATAATTCCGATAGATCGACATTAGAATTATCAGTTAAACGTCAGGGATTGGCTAGACTCACTGAGTATAGCCAATCCCTGACGTTTAACTCAACCAACTGACGTTTGACCAATGTCGATCTATCGGAATTATATTCCAGAGTAAGCACCCTGGTTCTGATCGGACGGCAAGCCAGTCAATTCTCGCCGCCCGCAGGCCCGCGCCTAAGGCGGCCGGGAATAGTCCTGCGACTCCCGACGCCTGCGGCTTGGGCGTGAACCCTAGTTGATTTTTTATTTTGTTTTTTTTTATGTGTGGAATACTTTCGTTCAATTACCTAAAATATCTCAAATTACTTAAATAGTTTAAGATTATCTCATAATATAATTCAAGTTTGCATACAAACTATTTTTCTTTGTTTAAAAAGTTTCATAGCCAGAATATACTTCATTGTATACCTTAGGGTATACTGGCGGCATTATCGCTGAATCTAAGTCCAAACCTTTTAATACGATAGCTGAAACTAGCGTGACAGTAATGATACTTATGAGTACGACACATTCTGTGACACCCGCGGGAAAATTAAGGTCGGCCTCATTGTCAATCACACAATGTTAGCAAGTGAACAAATCTTTGTACTAAGTAATTAATTAATTAAATTTAGGTACTTACTTCAAGGCATTTTCTTATCAGCCTCTGGACACAAAAAGATGTCTAGACTATTGTTAGATAAGAATTAATTGAAACCGACATTAATTACAATAGAAAATGAAATCAAGTTTGAAGCACGTATTTCAGTTGAACCCAGAATAGAAATTAAACTTATGTATTTCTGATACCAATTATATAAACAGACCGATTTACTGAAATTATGATTAAATTAGAAACAGGTATCGTGTTTCCACTCCCAAAAATAACCCATCCTAATGTCTTTCGAATAACATTGGGTAAGTTTGTGGAAAAAAGATAATCAGGACCCAATTTATCCTTCGTTATTTTAATATCAACATGCGAGTATCATTTTCCCCTTAGCTGTAATAGAACGAAAACCAAAATAATATTATGACGCCCAACTAATTACTATCTGTTTTGTAACGAGTCACGCGAATGTGAGTGAGACCTACTCAATTATCTATACCTCTATGTTTTTTGTTTTTTTTTGTAGGTAGTGGAGCTCGTTGCTAGACAATAACAGTCACACAGGTCGATCTACAAGGTTAAGCAATGCTTGCCAAGTTTGGTTTGTGGATGGGTGATCCATCTAAACATATCGAGCTTCCTCCGTGCCTTGAAAAGCACGTTAAGCGGTCGGTCCCGGCTGTCATTTGTAGTCGTTACGGATAGTCAGAAGCCAGTAAATCTGACCCCAGTCGTGCTATGAAGTACCGTGTTACCCAGTTAATGGGTTGTGGAGCTCTGGTAGGCAGCCGCTCCACGTAAAATATTGGTATTCAGCTAAATCCGGTTTGATTGGAAGCCGACCCCAATATAGTTGGGAAAAGGCTAGGCAGAGAGCCTTTTTGTTTTAGGTGTATGTAATATTATTCATCTGCCTAGCCTTTTCTCAACAATGTGAGGGTCAGTTTCCTGTCTGACCGGATGCAGTTGAGTAGGTATTTTACATGAAGCGACTGCTTTCCGAGGAACGGAGGAATGTTGATACATAATGGATGGTCACCCATCCTTGGAGCAACCTTGGCAAGTGCAGCTTAACCCCAAAGGCTCGAAGTTTGGCTCGTGCGGATCTTAAGTTTTTAGCCATGAGTTCTTTATTAACTTATGTAGGTAAGTTAGGAGTTACTTAAAGTAAAATGATTATAATCGTGGTTTTCACTAAAATAATAAGTATGAACAAACGAGGAGCTCGTGGCTAGATAATAACAGCCGCACGGGTCGATCTTCAAGGTTAAGTAACGCTTGCCAAGGTTGGTCTGTGGATGGGTGACCATCTTAACATACCGAGTTTCCTCCCTGCCTCGGATAGCACGTTAAGCCGTTGGTCCCGGCTGTCATTTGTAGATCTTTGGCAGTCGTTACGGATAGTCAGAAGCCAGTTAATCTGACTCCAGTCTTACCATGAAGTACAGTGTTACCTAGTTAATGGGTTGTGGAGGTCTGGTAGGCAGCCGCTCCGCGTAAAATACTGATATTCAGCTAAATCCGGTTTGACTGGAAGCCGACCCCAATATAGTTGGGAAAAGGCTCCAATCGGCACAATAGTATTGAGTCCACAACGATCAATAATTTTTTTTTTTCATTTATATTGGTCGTCACTGTTAACAAATTTGTGAAAATATAATCATGTTTCCGAGAGTTTTTTTTGTTAAATGTGACGTGAAATATTCCAATATTTTGTACTTCATGAAACCCATAAAACATCTTTATGTACAGTATCTTGCATCTATCAGTATTTTGTACTTTATAAAGCACTTAAAATATCTATAGTTAGGTATAATTATTATAAAGAGGAAAGATTTGTATTTTTATATTTAACAAATAAACTTAAAAACTACTGGACCGATTTGAAAAAATCTTTCAGAAATGGATAGCTACATTATCAGCAAGTAACATTAACAACGGGAACTAAGCGGGTAAAACCGCGTGACGTCCGCTATTCATGTACGAGTATAAATGTAGGGTCTTCTTTACAGACTTTTCACTGAAGAATGATTTTCAACATGGAACAGAATAAACGCACTAAGTGAATAGGGTTTGTATGTACTTATCATAATGAACAACTTTTACCATGGAACCAAACCCGATATCGCGAAAGAAAAAACCGCGCATACATACATTTTGTCGAGGTATGCGCACATAAATTTATAGAGCAGTCGAATTCTTTTTCGATTTCAGTTTTGGTTCCATATTAAACTTGTTCATAATGATGAAAACAATGACTATAAGTTACTTCTAGGCAAGCGTGCTCCATCTACGACCACATCATCGCTGACCATCAGGTGAGATAGTGGTCAAACGAGGGCCTATCAACCCTTA
Source organism: Lacanobia oleracea (assembly GCA_950371165.1). Taxonomy (NCBI): domain Eukaryota; kingdom Metazoa; phylum Arthropoda; class Insecta; order Lepidoptera; family Noctuidae; genus Lacanobia; species Lacanobia oleracea. The sequence continues at coordinate 18,939,266 of OX493391.1, read as the reverse complement.
AAAAAAATTACTCTTTTTCAGGTATTGCGTTTTTAGAGGTATGCGGAACAGAGTAAAGTCCCGCAAACCTCCATTGAAGAGGGAGGATCCGCCGACTAGGGGGTCGTTGTTATTCGGGCTGCCCGATAGTTGATATTCGGGCTGATGTAGGTATATTATGTTCACATCAAACGGTAAACTCTGATTGTGCGATGTTGGATTTCGACGTAGTAGTTCTTTGATAGTTGGATAGATGGCGTTGCGGTTATTTTTGTTGCGATTTTGATTTACTCCGTTGGTTTTTTCTTGTAGCGGCATTGATGCCGCTATACATTTATTCAGTCACACGTTGTATATATTTTAGAATGGTCGTGCAGTACCTAGTAAATAAATAAATAATATCTATTTGGAGAATCAGGGGCAGTCAACCTCGTTTCTCCAAAGTGATTTTGAATAAAGTAATTAACTATTATAATGTTCAAAACAAGTAGTTTTTGGTCAGGGTAATCAGCTAAGAAAAAGCGGCCTCTTTTAGTTTAAAATCATCAAAAAGATAGCTTCTATCGCGGGCCTTGAGCGTGGAGACCGAATCCAGAAATTCCGTAACGAAAAAATTCTAACACCCCCCACTCCGACCGGCACAGCGGTGATACTTTTTAGTTTTACTTTTTACTTTTTTTTAGCTCAAAGTGTAACTTGAATTAATATCAAAGAAAAAAAAAAAAACATAGAAAAAAAAATACTGCATAAATATATAATTATAATTGCATAAGTTGATAAAAAAATGCTATGCAATAGCTATACCGCGGCAGTCTCCGAGTGCCACACGTCTTTTTTTTATCATTGATCTGTAAGTACATGACTCAATAGACTAGCCAAGTATTAGTAATTGCCAACGACCATTAATTGGGTATCACCCAAGATAAATGCTTTCTCAAAGTATATTGTTGACAAAGGAACTTTTGTTCAAGTTTTTCACTTATCTAATAGGTTTTCTTTGATAGTTAGACCGTCGTTGTCGCGTCGTTAGTTCAAAGGAAGAAAGTTTTAGACATTTCTTGCTTTTGTTCATCATTTTAATTGGATTCATCGCTTCATTTGATGTCATTTTGTTGACAATTTATAGTAAAATATGAGCAATTATCCCAATTTTTTTTATCACTTTCGCATAATTTTATTTACTTCTTTCACGTTCAATCAACGACTACAAAATTTGCGAGTAGCATGAACGTGGAAAAAAAACCTTTAACATTTTTAATTGACGGCTTTGGAATAAAAAGCAAACTGCTTCGAATGCTCGAAAAACAAACGAGAAATTAATTATTTTAAACAAATATAACTGTCCTTATAGCAAAAACGATGATTTCTATGGCAGCCACATAGGCGTCATGTAATTTGACGTTAGAGTTCGTATCGGACTTCTCTTTCTAATTGTAGTCTTTGAAGCTTTATAATTTTATCGCAGAAAAATAATTTCACGATGGTTTGCTCTAGTTAATAAGTATTTCATTTTGCAAATAAAAAAATTGTACTTTTTCCTTTTCCCAATTTGGGAAAAGGAAAAAGTTTTAGAAACCTTATTTATCATATTATTCAGTGTCGGGACAAAGAGGCAAGTTGTCGGCAGAACTGCACCCTCCACCAACTGAATTCATGAAACCTCAGGAACAACTGCCGCCTGGGCATGAACTGGAGTGGCCAACACGGAGAGCGCTCAATCATTTGCACACCCATGTAGGCCGCTGCAAATACAACTTGGCAAAATGGGGTTTCATTGATCCGCTTGAAACTAAGTGAGAGTGCCATATTTTTAACAGGAGCTTCGTTCAAAATATGGTCCACTTGTTGGAGTGTCCCAAGTGCCCTTACACCTGCACCATTGAGGCCCTGATAATACCGCTGTGAACGTGGACACCTACTTGGTACAAAATATTTAAGGTTCACCATCGACTCGACAAGAAGAAGAAATGTCGGGACATAATAGTAGTTAGTTTATAGTCTTGGTTTTCTACCAACATCGCACTAAGTAAGAAGTGGTGAGTACTCACCATAGTAAACGTCATCCAATTCCTTATATCTCTTGGCATTGACGCCGATTCTCCAACTGTACAACAGCACCACTAATATTGATATATTCTGAAACAAGGACAAATACAGTATTACTTACAATTGTTTTTAGTAATCATAATGATATTACTTTTTTTTTTTATTAAGGAAATGGCTTGCTCTTGACCACAATCACGTCTGATGGAAAGCACGATAATCTAAATTAAGCCTATGCAAAGAGTCACACAAGTACGTGATTTAGGGGTTTCCTTAAGTTCTGAGCTACAGTTTCGCGAACACATAACGGAGATCTGCAAAAGGGCGTTCAGAAACATGAGCTTTGTGCTGAGGCAGACGCAACACTTCACTAACATTGCAACAGTCAGGGTCCTGTATGACGCACTAGTCAGGAGTCATCTGGAACATAGTGCGATTATATGTGCTCCACATGAGGCTAAGTATTCTACTATGTTGGAGCGCGTTCAGAACAAGTTTACGCGCTACTTGAATAAAAAAATTTTTGGGTTATATCCATTTTACCCGTTAATGTACCCCACTCTGTTTGTACTAGGTATGGTCGGGTACAACCAATTGAGGGTGCGGCGGGAATTCGCACTTGTTACGTACTTGGTCAAAATACTCCGTGGCATTGACCATAATCCAGGAGTGCTACAGCGCTTGAACTTGTGTGTACCAGACCGCTACGTATGGAGGCGACGGCGCCCGCCGCTGCTGGCCGTGCCGCTCGCTAGAACCAACCTACTGGCCAAGGCTCCTCTAACCCGAGCTATCCGGGTCATTAATAGACTCCATGTCGAAGTAGACATTTACATATTATGCCCTTTGAGTGAATTCGCAAAGAGACTATTGTTTATTTTGTGTTTTACTGTAGATTAGAGTAATAATAATTTATTGTATAGCATAACTGTGTGCAAAATGTATTAGGTATTAAGTTAAAATAGATTTAAGTATAATATAAGTTAGGTTAAAAAAACCTGTAATGATAGCTCTTTATGATGAAATAAAAAAAGTAAATTGTTTGTAAGTTGAAATGTTTGTAAAAGGATTACATTTTATTAAAAAGTGGCACTTCGCCCGCGACTTCGTTCGCGCGGGTTTAGCATTGGAATTTTCGTAAGGATATCGATTTTTTTCGAAAATAAATAGTCTATGTTACTTCTTGGTAATTTAGTTTTACATTCGTGGAAAATGGTCAACAACGTTCCAGTGGTTTTTGAGTTTATTCGTTACAAACATACAAATCTTTACTCTTTATAATATTAATGTAGATGCAGATTACTCCAGAAGTACTCATTTGATTACATACATTATTTTACTGCTATAAAGCCACATTATCGTTAGGTGCCTAAGGAAAGGCCAAAGAGCTGAAGCCATCAAAGACGTACTAAGGAATTCTAAACATATGGAATTGGTTACTTATTGGTTTATGTTTTTGTAAAAAGTAATCTCTAGATATCATTTAATTACGAGCAAACTATTACTGACTGAAAGCTACACTTTCGTTAAGTGCCTGTGAAGTGAAATAAGCTGTGGGATATGACGTGATTCAGAGCAAGTTCTACAATAATAATCAAATTACTTTTTACAAAGGTCACATAAATCTGCTGTTTATAGTCTACCAATGCCAAATACTATATCACAAAATTCAATAAAGTTCCATTCAAGTGATATTCAAGTACACATAAGATAGAACCACTTAGACTTGGCAGGTATGGTTCTAGAAAATAAGCAAACAAATATAGCATCCATTGCTCTCAAATAAACGGGGGTAATAAAAGCAGTAGATACTCGTAGTACGTAAGTACATTATTTTATCTCCCCATATGAGGAGGGAATAGGTAATAACGGGGTTTTAGTACTGAACTGTCTATTTGAGGATAGTATGCCATAGATTGTGGATTTCGATTGTACAACAATAAGTAATGTTTTGGTTTCCCATGGGATGCCAAGAATGAGGACGGCAAATGTTAGGTACCAACTAATATTTGAAGTGACTCCTGAGTATACGATTATAGCACAATTATATCTACTTGTGCTTCAGACTAGCTTCGTAGTCGTTCTGGTACGCACCGGTATAACCACGACAGACATATGTGCAGAGCATCTAATGGCCAGGAATATTAGCGCTGCAATTGAGATTCATGAAATACGAAAAGCAAACTCAAAAGGTTGTATAAAAATTATACGGCGCGATATCAAATCAATATCAAAAAGAAAAAAAAAATGCATTTGTTTAGGTCAAACTCTTCAATCTTTAACTTCTTAGGTCGCGTAGCCAAGAATAAAAACGACGACTTGAATAACAAGCTACTTGTGATAGACAAAATATGGGGAAAGCGACCAAGAGAAAGGAGGCCTGTGCGCTGGACAGTACAGATCCGCCACACTACCAGCAAAAAAATTTACGCGTGTATAAATCAAAAGGTCAACGAAGTGACACGTACTGCCCACCCAAGACCGAAACAAATGGAATGCGATTGTATGAAACGGAATTCGTGCCGATAGAAAATAATGCTCATGTCTTGTATATACTAAACTACATCTTCATCGTTCACAACCAACTCCATCGTTTGGTTGAGACATACATTCAGTCAAAAAAGTATCGGGAATGGATGATTTGTTTATGGTTCCAAATTCAAATTTTTGTTTTTTGGTAGTTGTTAGATTGGCACAACTGTTTTCCATTTTGGCGCGGAGTTTGAGTTGCATCTGTTTTTTTTTATATATAGTGCTGGTTTTAGTAATATCATATATAGTGTGTATTGCGAATTTCATAATGGACAAAAATATCGAACAAAGAGTTTGTCTTAAATTTTGCATCGCCAATGGAATTTCGTGTTCGGAGTCACTGAAAATGTTACAGAAGGCTTACGGTGAATCGACTTTATCAAAAACTCGTGCTTATGAGTGGTTCAAAGCGTTCAAAAGCGGTCGAGATGTGATGGAAGATTTGCCTCGCTCTGGTAGGCCGTCAACGTCTGCAACTGAAGTTAACATCGCAAAAGTGAAGGAAATAGTGACTGAAAATCCCCATTCAACTCTGAGAGAGATAGCCGCCGAACTTTCTGTATCTCACGAGTCGATCCGTACCATTTTAACTAATCATTTGGGTATGAAACATGTTGCTGCTCGGCTAGTCCCAAAAGATCTGAATTTTCTCCAAAAACTCAATCGCATGAAAGTCGATGAGGACATGCTAGAACGACTCAGTTCGGACCCAAAATTCATGAAACGCATTGTTACTGGTGACGAGACGTGGGTTTACGAGTTTGACATGCAAACTAGTCAACAAGCTTCGGAGTGACGCCTTCCAACTGAACCGAAACCGAAAAAACCACGCCAAAGTCGATCAAAAGTCAAAGTCATGTTGACTGTTTTCTTTGAATATTATTTGAGCGTTATGCGGCGTTTAAGAGCGCAAATTCGACGAAAAAGGCCAGATTTGTGGAAAGAAAATTCTTGGATTTTGCACCACGACAATGCGCCTTCGCACAAGGCTATCATTGTGAACGAATTTTTAACCAAACACTCAACAAATACCATCCAGCAACCACCATATTCACCAGATATGGCTCCTGCTGACTTTTTTCTTTTTTCTAAACTCAAATTACCACTTCGTGGCACCCGTTTTCAATCGATAGAAGACATAAAGGAGAATTCGCGGCGAGAACTGAACTCAATTCCGGAAGCAGCGTTTAAAAAATGTTGATGAATGGATTATTCGTTGGCGCAAGTGTATCGTTTCTAAAGGAGCATACTTTGAAGGTGATAAAATAAATTTGGATGAATAACAGACATTTTGTGTATTATTGATCTTTTCCCGGTACTTTCTTGACAGAGTAGTATAACAATGAGTTTAATTCAATTGACATTCTTTTTCTAAGTAAAATGCATTTAAGAAGCTAATTCAAGCAACCCTACAGGATCAGCAAAATAATGTTTAGAAACAAGATGTAGGGGCAAGTGCGGAACATGTGGACACTTTCCAGAATTTAAAATAAAACATTTTTTATATTTAAATCAGTTATATTTTTTTAATTTTTAACATATCAGGTGTCTTAGGGCATAATCAGTCTTTCTTAGACTAAAAGTCTGTTCTCAATATCACTTATATTTACGCATATAATCAACTTTTTTTTAAAACACCATATTTGTCCACAGGTTCAACAGACGATTGTACCTATGTACAATAAAGTTGTACCTGGGGACGGTATTGTACCTAGGGACGGTTCACATTAGTTAGAAAATATAAAATAAAAAAACAATTATAGACTTCTAGAAACAACTTCAAACAAATGAAAACATAATCTACAAACTTATTTGTAAACATTACGACACTCTTCATACAAGTTTTGAGTAGATTCATCGCTATCGTCATCATTGTCCAATACGAAACATGCAACGCAAACAAAACTTTCACCCTCGTCATCAGACTCAAAGTTTTCTCTGTGTGACTTCGGAACACAACGGATATGATAGCTATGATTGCAAAAACTACATTTGAGCATTTGGTTTTTGTCTTTGGAATAAGTTTTACACTTGACACATCTAATAAACGATAACTTCTTTTCATGAATTATTTGAATATTTTTTTCTCCAGATTTCTCATTCGAAAAGGCGTTGGAAGGACCAGGTTCCGAAAGATTATTAGGCAGCACAGGAGTTAGATGACTTTTGGAGCAACTAGCTTCAACTTTGGATGAATCAGATTGTGAAAGACCTTTGGTGGCGCATGCTTTTTGAGCAGTTTTTTTCTTGTCCGTTTTTTGACCTGCTATTTTCTTCTTTTCAGCTTTTTTTAATGCTTCACCCAGAATTTCATCTTTTTCTGGCGTGTCTGTCAGAATCCTTGTTCTTCCGGGCTTTTTTCCACGTTGAGCACCCTTTCGAGGACCAGCTTTCTCAAATGGGCGAACTGTTTCAGGTGTTATTTCTAGATCTATAATCTTCGATGGAGTTCGAAAGACAGGTTGTTCTGGTATCGGACAGTCGTCTTTTTGAACTGGCGAAACTGGTTCTGGGATGACTTGAATAAAAGAATCTCCAAATACATCGTTTCGATCCAAGTTATCTGGGTAGTTTTGGCTGGAAACCTGGTCAACCGGTTGTTGTAAATCCAAATCAACCATCGGTGTTTCTGGATTAGTTCCGGTGACTTCAATACCAGGCTGAACTTGATTTTCAGACTGGTTTCCAGTTAAGTTTTGGCTTGGGTTTGGACGATCAGTTACGTACGAGCTTAAAAAGTCTTCGTCCGAAAATATGTTTTTGTTGTATGGATAAATACCTGACACCTCGAAGCCTTTTAATGTTTTTTGGTGTAAACGAGACTCCGTATGCTTCGCCAGCTATTTCAGCTACGTCGTAAATGGTGATGGGTTTACCGGGATTATTGAGCATCCATCTGTCAGCTGCTTGACTGTATTGGCTTTTAAAAGGTCCAAAAACCGTTCGATCTAATGGTTGCAAATGATTGGATGTATGTGGAGGCAACGTCAATAAGATAATTCCATTCTCTCTGGCTTTATCAATTATCTCAATGGAGATATGAGTCTCGTGATTGTCCATTATTAATAGGACTGGATTATCTTTTATTGGTTTAGCGAATTTAATAAAGTGTTCCAAGAACTTATTAAAAATCGGTTCTGTTGACCACCCAGATTGGTTAGCCACACCCAATGAACCAGGCGGAGCTCCTTTCAACATATTATCTTTATAGAAAACCCGTGGAAATATGAACACAGGAGGCACGGCGTTTCCAACAGCATTTATGCAACCTATCATAGTGGTATTCACTCCTCGTTCTCCTGAAGTCATCTTCCCTAGTTGGCGAATCTCTTTAGGAGCCAACACTTTACCTGGTTTGTGAACAGTGGAGATCCCAGTCTCATCAACATTGTAAATTGAGCCTGGTAGAAAGTTGTATCTTGTCATGACTGATTCTAAGTTTTTGAAGAAATCGTTCACGTTTGCCCTATTAAAGCTAGTTGCTCTTGCTATGCTTGTTGGTTCGGGCTTGCGAAGAGATAATTCTGGGAAACGAAGTCGAAAATTACGGAGCCAACCGTTTCCTGCCATTTTGTACTTTTCCCAGTTAGCAGGCAGATTTTTTTTCTGCTTAGAAACAGCATATTGGTACGCCAGTTCTCTACATTGTTTTGTATTTAAACCCATATGTAAGAATGCAGCTTTTCTTAAATATTTGCATAGCAAAACTTCTTCTTCCGGATCAAATACCTTCTTTACATCATTCTTCAATAGCTGAATGTTATTCCTCAAATCATTGCTTCTATATAACTTTAAGTATTTAAATATGGTTGATTTTGGTAGGTCATACTTCTCAGCTACTTTTCTCAGAGAATTACCACTTTTTGCTTCTTTGACGGCTGCTGTGAGTGTTTCGGGGCATATTCCCTTTCTTTTTAAACCAGTTTTACTGCGAGGCACTGAAAAAAATATACAAAACGGCTGATTAGATTTTGTCAGTTAAAATTATGACACTTTTGTACCTGTGGACAGTCCACAGGTACACCCATGTGCTTGTCCACAGGTACAAATTCGGGCATAAAAAATAAAACTGATCTAGCATCAAGGATAAAACGGACTTACAGATAGGGAAAAAAGCACTAACTAAGCAATAGACAACACAAATATTGTAAATACGATCAAATCGATATCGTCAGTATTTTCACGGTAAAACTCATTTAAATTAAGCAAAATAACTTACTTTTTGGCGCATAAAATTTTCATAGCCGGCACAACAACAACCACGCAGAAAACAAAGATGGCGACACGTCCAAACTGTCAACCATAGACAAAGCCTTATGGTCGCGTTCAAATTATAATTTTAGGGTTGTTATTTTCGTCAGAATCGATTGTGTCCACAGGTACAAGCGTCCATAGGAACAGCACTTGCCCCTATTATATAAATTTTTGTTAATAATGTAAGCATACATATTTACTTTTTTTCTTTTAAATATTTATAAAAATCAAGATATGAGTTCTCGGACAATCACCGTTGTAGTATTTAATTGTATCTGTGTCTCTGGCTAGTTTGAAATGTTTGAAATTGTACTATGGAGAACGTAATGGGTAGCATAATTTTATTGTTTAAATTGTAATTTTTAAGAGTTGAATTTTTACTGTTTTTTATTGTGCTACTGTTTGTGTTTCCTTAAATAAATAAACTACTTGCAAGTACCTTTTTCTTCAATCCTGGTTAACATGTGGGCATCATCAAAATAACAATTCATCCAACGAACATAATCATAACCCCAATTTCGTATTGACCATTCATTAGAGGGTAATGATCATGAGGAGGCTATAACGTTAACGATCTTATATGACCATACCTACTAGCTTTTATTTATACAGTTATGGCACCACGGGACGTCGTCCAAATTAATACGATAATTCCTTCAATAATGAACATAAATAACGTTCAGAATAACGATAGCACATAAATTATGATTGCTTTGTTCAGCAGCGGTTGGTAACTGCCATTATATTAATTCGGCTGATTCAGCTATATTATATGACTTGTTTTATATAATTTTAGGTAACATTATTGCAGTAGCATTTTTTTTTGTAGCTGGAAACTCATCAATAGGCTAGTTTCCACCATCAATAAATTGCAAATCTATTTAGTCCGTCAGTTAGAGTATTGAAAAATAATGAATATGTATTTTTTTTTTTTTGTTAATCAATGAATATTGACAAGATAAAACGCATAAAAACTCGGGAGTGGGGGCTCATGACGTCAGAACGCACTAAAAATTATACAACGTCGTGACGTATTGAGAATTTCAAAAGCGTCGTATCTTCGTCAATTTTGGTTTACGTAACAAAAGAAAAAAAACAGGTCAAACATTTTTTGAAAATCTAACTGTCGGACTAATTAGTTTTTTCCAGTGGACAAGCCTATTCAACTGACTTTAGCGAGGGATTGACAGTTCACTTCATGCTGACTTCCCTTAAGATTTCATGTTATCTTTTTTGCAGAATAAAATTGTTCTGAGATTGGCTCAGAACAATTTTATTCTACTCATTTTTAAGCAACGTTCGCATTCTCATCTCAGTCGCAATACGTCAAGAACGTAAGAATTTGAGGTTTTTTTATTAGTGGAATAATTGACCCCACCCAATCCCCTGTTGGTTGCATAAACCTTTATGGAAGTACAGTGTTGTTAAAAACGTGAGGAGCTCGTGGCTTAATAATAACAGCCGCACGGGTCGATCTTGAAGGTTAAGCTTGCCAAGGTTGGTCTGTGGATGGGTGACCGTCTTAACATAACGAGTTTCCTCCGTGCCTCGGAAAGCACGTTAAGCCATTTCTAGATCTTTGGCAGTCGTTACGGATTGTCAGAAGCCATTAAATCTGACTCCAGTCTGGCCAAGATGTACCGTGTTACCCCGTTAATGGGTTGTGGAGGTCTGGTAGGCATCCGCTCCACGTAAAACACTGGTATTCAGCTGAATCCGGTTTGACTGGAAGCTGACCCCAATGTAGATGGGGAAAAGGCTAGGTAGATGATGATGAGTGTTGTTAAACACGTATTTAAACGTGTCAACTACATAAAAACTTGCTGTTGCAATAACATTGTGCAACTTTTATTTCACTAAACACGTACATACAATGCAGGCTATCTTTAAAATTTTCCGTTTTGTATTTCATCAACACAATTAAATGGTCAATGGAAAGATGGTTATCAACCTGTCATTAAATGTACGTATATTCCATTGATACGTTATTAATGGCCTGTGTCCTACCCTTTAGGTAATTAACAGTATTGTAGCGGTATTTGATGATAGTGGGAATTTGTGTTTTAGTAAACAGATCGATATTACGCCTTTTCCCCCGATTATAAGGAGAGTTATGATTTAGCTGTTTGCGTATTTTTGGATGTTCATATGTTCCTGTTAGTCGCAGAACAGATGGTTGATGGGGCGGAATAGTTCTGGATTGGTGACCTTGGTTAGAAGGTGGATCAATGAGGTCCGATGACCTCAAGGATGATAGAAGGATCGCTATCCTTCACCAGGTGGTGAAGGTCGCGGAAAGCCAATGGATGCACTAGACCGATGTTGCGGCGACACATGGAGAAGGCCTATGTCCAGCAGTTGTTCCTTGGTAGCATCCGAACTACTCATCATCTTTCACGTAACACGTAACGTCTCATTAAATCGAATAATCTATACTAACATATAAAGCTGAAGAGTTTATTTGTTTGTTTGTTTGCTTGAACGCGCTAATCTCAGGAACTACTAGTCCGATTAGAAAAATTATTTCAGTGTAAGATAGCCCATTTAGGCTATATATCATCACACTAAGATCAGTAGGAGCGGAGCAGGAGCAGACGAAGTTGCGCAGGTCAGTCATAGAATATAGGAAATTAAAAAAACAGCTCTCTGCCTGCGTCTGTGTTTCCAAACGCTAACAACCCTAATCTCTTCAAAGTTAGAGTGAACAGGCTTCTTCTGGATAAGCTCGCTCAATCGTAGACTGTCTCTGTAATCTCTGACCTAGACTAGAGTCAAGAGCCCATCACAATTAAAGGAAAGTATAAAAAAAAACACGCAAAGAAGTGATTGAATTAATGATAATTATGTAAACATAACATCACAACATCATCATCATCATCATAACATTTATCGAAACATTTCTCTGTTTCGGTAAATGTTAAAGAACGCATTTTTTCAAATATTCGGGTTTTAGTTACTTTTTACTATTGTATACCAAAGCTATAATTGCAGGGTAATGATTCATTGAAATCGAAATTGAGCTATCAAAAATTTACGTACAACTACGTTCATGGAAATCTCTACCAGTAATTAATAGTACTTGAACTCAGATTTATTAATTGCCCCCAAATGTTCGAAACTATTAGTTTAGCGTGCAATTCTAACGTCACCAGCAAAGTTCTAGGATGACATCTGTTGGCTAGATGTTAGTGAAACTTCGCCAATACCCCACTACTTGTACCTACGAAGCTAAACTAAGTTGAACGTGTGGACTTGCGATTGGAAGATTCAAAACTGTTAAAATTAATAATAATTACTAGCTGATTCGGCAAACGTTGTTTTGCCATATAAAAAATTGCCTACGAACTTTTCACAGACTAACCAAATATACACAAAAAAAAACATAAAAATCGGTCAAGCCGTTTCGGAGGAGTTCTATAACAAACACTGTGACACGTGATTTTTATATAGGGTGACTGGTAATTAGTGACCAAAAAAAATCTGCTATTCAGTACATTTATGTTCGCTTACTAACTGGTCAAAATGTACTATACCGCCTATTTTTTTTCGCGATTTCAGGTTTGGTCCCGTAGTGATTGTTATCATGAGTATAATCACGTGTTAAAGTATCGGTCACTAATTACCAGTCAACCTATATATAAAATTTAATTTATTGTTCGTTTCGTCCGCTTTACGAAACAAAATACTGTAGATGCCTAATGATAATGCGGTTTGCTCCTTATCAAAGGATTCGCCTAACATTGTAGAAGACCGCGGAAAGATGAAGGGAAAGTAGGCCTTTGTCCTGCAGTGGGATAAGCTCGCTCATTATAAATAAGAATAATGCTAAAAGGATAACGCAAGTTCAAAATGATTCCTATTTCTTTAGCATCAATCATGGAGTTTAATTTTGAGTAGGTATGCTCCCCAATCTCTGGTTTGTTCAGTTTTATATTTGAGGGCTTACAGCCTACCAACAGGTTTGGCGAGTAACCAATGTTTAGTTTTTATAAATCTTACTCTAAAATCTCAAATTAACTAATATTACTCTTAAAGCTCAAAATACGACTACTTACTGAATAATCTATTCAAAATTATTTAAATCATTAAAATCTTTTAAAAACAGGACTGAGTTGAAGACAGTTTATTAAAATATTCCAACAGGAACTCATTTGCGAAGATGAAAAGAAAAACTTTTATAACTCATAATTTAAAATGATGTTTATCATTTCACGATTACTTCAAAAGCTTTAATTAAAAAGTGCCTATTCAACGACAAATTATCGTCTTAAAAAAATTAAATGAATATAAAAGTTATCTTGGATTTTAATCAACGATGTAAAATACAAATTTATACTTGGATGCAAAAAGGGAAATTACGAAACGATGAGCAACATACTTATAAAATCCTCCTAATATACTCGTACGAGTATGTTTAAACTTCTTGCGATACTGTTTGAGTAACTGACAGACAACGCACAGCCGAAAATAACTAAAAATCCGAAATTTGGCATGTAGCATCTCTCCGTTGGGCGAGAGCACTAGAGAGGATTTCCCGGAATTCCTACGGGAACGGGAAAAAACGGGATATGCGCGTACAAAGTCGCAGGCAAAAGTTAATACTAAATAGAGTAAATAGCAGGGTTTTAATAAAGATAAAATGAATGTCGACGTATTTACGTCCGCAAACTTTGAATATGATCAATTTTGTGTTATGGCATGAAACTCTTTAAATATAGGTAGGTACCTCAAATATAGTGTGGTCCAGGGCTACTCTACCTCGAAGCGGATGGGGCATAGAATAAAATAATAAGTCCTTTGTCATGCATTGGGTCAATACAGGCTTGTATGAAAGCCCACTGTGTCACTTAACAAAGACAGCTGTAACTAACGGATGCGTAGTTTCTAGCAGCAGCTTCTGAAGCCAAATCTAATGCAACATTTGACCCCAACGACTTGAATTCAAATTCAATCTGAATCTTTCAAGCTATTCATCATCATATATTTTATTTTTATTTGCGATGTTTTTGCTCTTGACTCTAGTTTAGGTCAGAGATGAGAGAGACAAAGTCTACAATGGAGCGACCATATTTATTTCCTCGCCCCTTTCTTGGGAGAACCTGGGGATCTGTATAATTTAGTGGTCGTATTTTAGAATTGAGGAAGGCCCAGGGAACGCTGACGTGATGGCTTAGGTGGGTTCATGACGGACTGGTCGGAAAGGATAAAACAACGGGAAGAGTGCACAGGCTATGGGGAAACTTTTGCCGAGCAGTGGGAAAACATAGGTCGATTTTTTTTTTTTAAGAATTTTGTTAATTTATTGTACATCGGACTAGTATCATCAATTTTACGTTAACACACGTAAATATTTTGCGTACCAGACTATAATTAATTCAAACACACACTACCTTTTATAAAACAAAATTGTTTAATACTTTGTAACTCCAGAAACACTGACCCAATTTCGATGTGGTTGCGTTTATTATACACGTGTATAGATGTAAGCGTCCCTACACACCAGCTGACGCAGATTCCCGAATATCGTGTAACTTTATCACGAGTTGGTCTAGTCATTTCATAATATAAAGCTTTCACGCTTCTGTTCCCAATTTATTTTCGAAACAAAGTTCGTGTGGTTTGTTTACATGGTAGTTCTGTTTGAGGATTAGTTTAGTAGGTAAGGATATAAGCCTTTTCATTGTGGCTTTCGTATATCTATCGTGTGGCCTGGTTTTTAGTGATATCTACCACAAAGGTCTGTTGGAAAACAAGAACGTATGAAAATTGAAAAGAATTGTCGAAATTATATTGAAGAGTCTAGAAAGTGGATAAGGTGTTATTTACCCACAAAGCCATCCTTCTGCTCCAAGATGCCAATGAATGACTCCAGTGTAAGAGAAAGAGACGGAGATATTCAGGATGAATCACACTATCCCTTTTTACAACGGAATCGTCATGAGATTGACATGTCAAAGTTGATAGGTAGTAAAGTTCTCCCGTCAGAAATATAACTTTTTCTTTCTAATTCCATATTCGACCACATCATCGCTTACCATCAGGTAAAATAGTGGTCAAACGCCCATCAATGGTAAAAAAGTACAAAACACAACATTTACTATAAAGTTAGGACTACCTCTTACCAGGCAACAGCAGATTTATTTACAAAAAGATTCCGACTGTGACAAGGTACGTAAAAATTAATATTTTAACTTTGTTCCGTCTCGTCATTTACGACGCCCTCAAAATCAAATAAAAAGTGCCCGAACAAAAAGAAAAAGTATTGTTATTTTGTTTTTAATTAGTGACAGCAAGTCAACGTCCTATAACGAAGCGGAAACGGGGACGAGCCTTTTCACCGATTGGACAGTTACTAGGAAATGTGAAAGGGCTCGAAACACTGTCAATTAATATTTTTATCTTGACGTAGGCTCTTTTTTTCGTCAATAAATCTAATAATGTCAACAGAATTGTGCCACGGAATCATTGAAACGTAAACTGGTGATTGGTTTTCTAAGAGTTATTTTTCAACTGTCGAAGAATACTGTCGTTTGACCTATTGTTGAACATCATCTGCCTAGTTTTTCCCAACTATATTGGAGTGGGCTTCCAGTCAAGCCGGATTTATCTGAATACCAGTATTTTATATGGAGCGGCTGCCTACAAGACCTCCACAACCCATTAACTGGGTAACACGGTACTTCATGGCAAGACTGGAGTCAGATTTACTGGCTTCTGACTATCGGTAACGACTGCCAAAGATCTACAAACGACAGCCGTGACCAACGGCTGAACGTGCTTTCCGAGGCACGCAGAAAACTCGGTATGTTAAGATGGTCACCCATCCACAGGCCAACCTTGGCAAGCGTAGCTTGAAGATCGGCCCGTGTGGCTCTTATTATCTTGATCGATTGTTGAACGACCGTACTAATTCATAAAATAAAAGTAGTTTGTAAACTAGGTACTACTAGTGGCCTCAGCGGAATCTCGGAAATTGTCCCAAGAGAACGATCTCCTAGGATTAAAACCTAAAGCCTATGTGCTATTCCAGAATTTAGTCTATCTCTGTGACACATTTTATCCAAATCCGTTCAGCCGATTGAGTAATAAACATCCGAATGGATGTTTATTATTTATATCCATATAAACTTAGGCATTATACGTACTAAGATTGAAAGCCATGACCTTCATCAGCCCAAAGTCACATGAAAGAAAGAAAGTACAACACAAATAATTATATTTTACTAGCTTCTACCAGCGGCTTCACCCGCGTGGTCCCTAGGGAACATACTCCCGGGATAAAAAGTAGCTTATGTCCTTTCTCAGGCTCTAGAATATCTCTGTACCAAATTTCATTTAAATCGGTTCAGTGGTTTTGGCGTGAAAGCGTGACAGACAGACAGACAGAGTTACTTTCGCATTTATAATATTAGTAAGGAGTAAGGATAGGTATGATGACTAGATGAACCCACGCAACTTCGTCTGCGTCATAATTATTAGCCTTTTTCGATAAATGGGCTATCTAACACTGAAAGAATTTTTCAAATCGGACCAGTAGTTCCTGAGATTAGCGCGTTCAAGCAAACAAACAAACTCTTCAGCTTTATATATTAGTATACATTTAAATTATTTTTCTCGGAAGGCTAAACATTTTATCCATCAATTTGAGTACATATTTAATCATAGCTTCACTTCAGCACATTACCAGTCCGCATAACATTTTTGTTTATAGGTTTAATGATTAATTAAGGAACCGTCTTTTAATATTAAAAACTTCCCACGATAATCACGCTAGGAAAAAGCAATTTTCCGAATTAAATAATTGTTCACCATGATAATGCTCCAATCACAAGTCTGGACTAAGACAAATTGCTTTCGCAGCTTAAACTTGGCCTAATAAGTTGTTTGCGAGAACTTTCTGGACCGAGTTAATAACTTGAGGTGAGACTAGGAACCTTGTTACTTCTGAACGGAATGCGGCGGATATTTTGGTAAATTAAAGCAAATTGTGTATCTATATTTTCCTACCCTTATCTTATGTTATTTACGTTCGGCGCAACACGTTTGTTTCTACTATTCTGACTTATCGAACGTCACGCTATGACTGACTCTCTTTTATTAACCGGCTTCTTCAAAAAAGAGGAGGTTCTATGTTCGGCTGTATGTATTTTTTTTTGTATGTTCACCGATTTCTCCGCCAATTCCGGACCAATTTTAAAAAATATTTTTTTATTGAAAGCCTATACTCCTGAGGTAGTCCCATTGCCACCAAGTCAATATCTGATGATGGGATCCCATGAAAATCGAGGGAAACCCTCAAATTTTATAAGCACAAACAATGTTTTTCATAAACTTTCTAACGTAATTCAGATATTTTTGCCTGGTAATCATCATCCCATGAAAATTTTTTGATCAGCGATATTTTCGCCAATTAATAACTGATTCGGATGATTCTTTTTTCGTTTGGAAGAGTATTTTCCCGGACTGGTCTCATTTTAATTTGGAGAAGATCTGATGAAGAACTTCGGAGGTAGGCAACGGAACTCTTCAATCAATGATAGCAAATGGATCCTGATTTCTGAAATCGCATGTCTGTTAATTGTTTACACCAGTTCATAACATAACATGTCGCCGGTACCTACGCCGTGTTTGTGGTTTCACTTTTTAGTGAAACCACAAAACACAACACAAAAAAATAAAACCGACTTCCAAAAACAAAACACTATAAAGCAAAAGATAACTTTAATTTCGGAAGCCGGTGTCAAAAAACCCAAAATATTACACGTTTTATTTTTTTGTTAAAAAAAAATTATCAATAGATACTAGTACAAAGCTATAATATAATAAAAATAATATATAATTTTTATAATTACAAAGCTGAAGAGTTTATTAATTGTTTTTTTGGTTGAACGTACTACTACAACTACTACAGACGCTAAAAGTGTAGTTCCTAACTACACTTTTAGCGTCTGCTGCAGTGCTGGAAAAAAAAATCCTATTATTATGCAGCAAAATAAATAATTCTATTTTTTTTTTTTTGATACTATAATTATACCTATATTTTACTCATAAATCAGGAATTTATCATGATTCAAAATGAGAGACAATGTCTAACCTACCTTTAGACCTGTCACCAATAATATTATAGACTAATCTTGTTTATATTTACCATGTCACAGCAGTAAAGTATCAATAAGCGACCTTGACATTTCCCCGGAGTGGCGTGTAACTGAGAAGAACATTAACCTGTATGAACAACACCCTTAACCTAATAATTATAATACGGTCGTACTGAAGAAAAGGGCAACACCGTTAGCAATATGCCTATTCAATTAATTTGTGGGCTAAATTTCAAGGTTAAGCAACACTTGCCGAGGTTGGTCTTTGGATGGGTGACCATCTTAACATACTGAGACTCCTCCGTGCCTCAGAAAGCACGTTAAGCCGTTGGTCTCGGCTGTCATTTGAAGACGTTTGGCAATCGTTATAAGTCAGAAAATGACACTAGTCTTGCCAAAGAGTACCCTGTTACCCAGTTATTGGGTTGTTAAAGTCTATTATGCAGCATCTCCACGTAATGCTGATATTCAGCTGAATCCGGTTTGACTGGAAGCCGACCCCAATATGGTTGGGTAAAACGCTAGGCTGATGATGATGGATTGGTTGGTTATTATTTACGAGAAGATGATAAGAAAAGTGAATTCGGTAAGCTTTGGTTTTTTTTTATCTATTACTTTACTTAATTGTGTGTCTGTAGTGTATCTACATACGTTCGTAAACTTGATAAGCTGGGTTTTGATATTATCTATCAAGAATAGTAACGTAGAAACTTCTACAATTCCACTATTTTTACTGACCTGGCTCTTATTATTTCTTGTTGTTGTTAATTTAAGAGGAAAGTGTTTATATAGTTTTAAGATAGTAACATACAAGCTCATTATAATTAGGTTTGAATTCGTTGCGTCTATCACAAATTGTCATCATCGCTGCGTATGGAAAAAGTGGCTAAAATTCTGGCAGAAACTTGTGACAAAAAAGTTCAGCCCTCTCATTACGTGAACAATTGACCAACAAAGACACTTATTACAACATTGATCACTGAACGACATAAGTTGGTTATACACTAGACAGAACAGAGACATAACAATGTGTTATAAACTAAGAACACCTGAGTCACAGTTGTGCGGCTAACCGCAATTCTGAGCGGGACTTGTAACGTCTTCTTGCGGTCTCCCGCGCCCTTTAGTCGTGCAGTGTGTGTGAGGCCTTAGACGTGTTGTTGTTTGTGTTCACTGTTTTTGCTAGATTACCTTGCACATGCTTATAAGTAGGGCAAGGTTGCTTCAGAATCTATAAGCACTTTCTGCTGATGACCCACCAACTTTTTTTCGCCTTTTCCGGTTACCCATAATTATTGTAATTGTTATACCCAATGTTTCTTAACGGTTTTATAGCTCCATTACTAATAAAGAAGTACCTAAATAATGTATGTGAGTAAGTATCAGTGCTTACTCACAGATTTTTTTTCTCTTACAAAAATCTTTTACTGATAGAAAGCTATTACTAAGTGCCATACATTTTATTTTCAAAAAATCACAGTTCTGGGATAGGCTATCGGAGGTACGCTTCGGGAAAATCGGTCATAATCAACGATCCGATATGCATAACACCTTTTAATTATTTCCCACTTAGTCGGAAAAAAAAAATTTTTCGAAATACTACTATCCAACTTAACTAGAAACCATACCCTTCGTTTCCCTCGAAAAAAAAAATCTCTATTATTATCCAGAATATTAGTTAAAATGCTCATAAAATTGTTAGTTTTCCTAACGCAAACATTTCCAACATTCACCATTCTATGTCGCTAACTACAACGCCACCTGACACAAACATTTCGCTCCAAACACAGTGTTTAGAGCTAAAAACAATTATTATCGTTCCACCACCAAATAACACGAGCCGACCTTAATATCTAACGTTGCATTCGACAGAGCCAATTCAAATTCACCCATTTTTGGCTACGTTCCAACGTTTAGCTTTGAACTTGTTCCACAAAATAATTATTGCTGTCCGAATACTGAGTTTCAAATTCAAATAATTTGTATTGTCACTGAAATGGTGAAACCACAGGAGTCAGTGTCAGAGATTTCTATACATAGAATGCAGATGACAGTGTTGTTTCAGAGAGATACTTGTCCAGAGCAAAAACCAGCGGGGATGAAGTTCGTTACTTGAGGGAGGCCATGGTAGAGCGGACAAATTTGACCATAAGCCTTGTCTCTTAACTGAGCCCGCGTGGTGGATTACGGCCCACTCCCTCTCACCGAGAGGAGGCCTGTGTCCCAGTAGTGGAAACATTATAGGCTGATTATGCTTATGCTTGCTTGTCTCTCAGTACCCAAATAACATTTTGGTGTCAGTTACAGGCTTTTTTATGACTTTAAGTAATATAACAGGTTAAGTAATACAGAGGAGTTAACAAACAATTTTTGCCCCCATCGCAGCACTAAAGCTTTAATGGACGACGTAATATAGCTTTGAGAGTTATAATGGTGCTAGTAGCAGCAAGTATGCTCAATACGTTATAGCTTTAACCTTTCTGTGACACCCAAGTCTTTATAAAAGTGTTCGACGTCTTCTTTTATCACTAATTGCTGTATAGTTATTGTAATGAACTGTTTTATACCACTTAAGGTGCTATATTGACTATTATTGTAGACATAGGCTATAAAATAGAGTTTGTCGAGAGTTTAGTAACACGAGAAACTAAAGGTATCAAACAACTCCTCTATCTAGGTTTAACCTGCAATAAATGGTTTAACTAAAGCTTATTGTGTTAGGCAGTACTCTTTAAAAGACGTTTTAAAGGTATTCACAAAAGTGAGGTTTTTAACACTAACCTCACTTTTGTGAAGTTCGCCATTGTTTTGGTAACCTAACAATTAATATTATTTTGACTTATTCACCATTTGACTACAATATACAAAATTTCTTACATTATTTGAAGCGTTCCATGAATGCCACTTAATTTTTCACATCACTGCTCAGGAAGCAGGAAAGAATAATAATGTTTAGCTTGAGTTACCTATTTTATTATCATAACTTTTCTTTTAAATCTTTAATAAATCCTAGGCGCGTTAAAATTGAGATGAGAAACATGGTATACATTTACCGTGAAATCATAAGGGGTTTTCATTTCACATACTTAAATAACTTAATATTCCATAATATTATTCTGTTGTGTTGAATAATGGATGGCATAACTCTTCCTCTACGAACAGATTCAATTTTAGTAAGGTTACAGGTTTTTTTCAATCTTGACGTGCGCTTTTTACCATTTGTAGTGCTCATTAACACGGTATTACAACGGTAATACCGCTTAAAGTAGTAGCTGACGATGAATAAACGCTCTTGTGCAGCTTTAATATCTTTTTAACACCTTACTATAGAATTAAATCCTATAAATTATATAAATTTTATACCACCTGTAGTGTTTACTAACTCTATTTTACAACGGTAATACAGATTAAAGTAGTAGCTGACGTTGAATAAGCGCTCTTGTGCAGCTTTAATATCTTTGTGACACCGTACTATAGGCTTTCTATAACTTTTACCTGTAAAACTGTGGTCGTCTTTCGTGGTTATAAGTGAGATAGAGCATGCTCTAACTCAGTTGCACAGGTATGCGTTAACACTTTTATACTCCAATGGAACTGATATACGAGTCTTATAAGGTTTTTTTAACGCTTTAGTTTTAGTTGGGTAGGGTAATGACAATCCGGTCACTTTTAACGCCGCCAAAACACAGGCGTGTCTTTTTACACCAAAAAGGAGTTGTTTCAACCAAACTCCTATTTTTTGGGGTACATCTGTTCTGTGACTGATCAGCTCGAGCTCCTAGACATGATGCTGACATTCAGTCTCAACTTCGGCGCCACCATTGGGTACATAACTGCGGCCAAAAAGCTGGGCATCCTAAACAAGTTGAAGCAATACTTCAGTCCTGAGATAGACCGATTCGGGACATAGAAAATTTTTGAAGAATTTGAACTTGGACAGCTTTTAACCCTATACAAAACACAAGTCCGATCCTGCATGGAATATTGCAATACCAGCTTCCCGCGCTTGACTCGGTGGAACACAAATCTATTAGGCTCATTGGCGACGTAAAACTGGTGAATGCCAAGCTACACAGCTTGGCTCATCGCCGCAATGTTGCCTGTCTGTCAGTCTTCTACAGATTGTACTTCGGTGAATGTACCCAAGAGCTCGACGACCTCATCCCATCGGGCCCCTTCTACCATCGGACATCCAGACGCACTGCAAGTTACCATCCCTACCTTGTTGCTATTCCACCAATTCACACTAAGCGTTTCCAAACATTTTTTTTAATGCGCACAGCAAAAGGGGGGAAAGCATCTCATATAAAATATATATAGAATTATCTCATGCTGATCATGTCAGCCAAAATGCCAGTGACGTGGTACGCAGATTATATGCAATTCATGTTATTTTTCGCTACGTGTCTGGGTGCTCCTAGCGGAGCTCCACATCGATGTCAATGCGGTGAAGCAGTCGACCACCTCGGACACCATGGCCTGTCCTGCAGTAGGAGCGCTGGTCGGTTTGCACGGCACGCCAGTATTAATGACATCATCCGTCGGGCTCTTGTCACAGCCCCCGGCTGTGACAAGAGCCCGACGGCTTGGCACGCGACGATGGGAAGAGGCCAGATGGGATGGGCTAAGATGACAAGTGTGTGTGTGTGTGTATAATCTTTTTGCTTTGTAATAATTGTAATTTAAAATGTTAATTGTCTCATAATGTATAATTTTTGTGTTGTATAATGTTTTTAAGTGTATTCTTTTAATTTATTCCTGTTTGTAAAAATGGACTTATTCTGGAATTAAATTTATTATTATTATTCTATTTGTTCATTTATATACATATTCAATACATTTTTAAATATTTCTATAAAAATACAAAAAACATTTAAAAATATAAAAAATAGTAGCCCACCGGTATCGGGAACAGGGTCCAAGCTACCGGTGGTCAGGGCTCCTGAGAGAGGAACCTCCTAACAATGCGCGCCGTGGCCAGAAGTACCGAATTATTATTATTTGTGTTTTTGACATTCTCGGGTCCCTAGAGACCCGGTCCTTTGGTAGGCGTACGAGGGGCCGATGCCAACTCACTGAGGCCTCTTTAGACATTTCAAATGGAATGGGACACCAACCGACGATTATCCCTGTATGCACTGTGAAAGTATACCCAAGGACAATCCCCGGTTGGAGCAAAACTATTGCAAAATATGGAAACAAAAGATGATAAACGCTATGGGTTTGGCTGGTTTAGTGGACTAATTACTACTACTATGGAAGAACTATTGGCCCCTGCCTGACCATTGACAATTAAAACAGCTTTAAAATAGCAGGGGGTGACTTGCACACTCAATAAATGGGCCCCCCGAAAAGGGTCGCACGGGTTCACAAAGTGACGTAGCGCCAAGGGGGCAACATATCCTGAGGTGCTAGAGGAGTGGAGAGGTATACCACGGCTATCAGGACAATCCCGGAAGTACGGTCAAGATCCCTACCAGCACCTTACTGGATTATACGTCCTTCTCCCGAGCACGTTTGCTCTTGCGAATCTCCACTCAGACCGGCCGATTAAGGCTAGAAAGAGGTGGGAGCTCTGTTCTTCGTCAGTGTTCACTCCGGCCAGCCAATAAAGGCAAGCCAGAAAAGAGGAATTATTATTATTCCATTTATTAATTTATATATACATACAAATTACATTTTTAAATATTTCTATAAAAATACAAAAAACATTTAAAAATATAAAAAATAGTAACCCACCGGTATCGGGAACAGGGTCCAAGCTACCGTTGGTCAGGACTTCTGAGAGAGGAACCTCCTAACGATGCGCGCCGTGTCCAGGAGTACTGCTTTCTGGATCAAACCCTTGATCCAGCTGCCCAACGAGAGCCTCTTGAGATGTTGGTCGAGGCTCTTGGCAATAATGCCATTGGCCGTCACGATTATCGGCACAATAACTATTATTATTATTATTATTCCATTTATTCATTTATATATACATTCTAATTACATTTTTAAATATTTCTATGAAAATACAAAAAAACATTTAAAAATATAAAAAATAGTAACCCACCGGTATCGGGAACAGGGTCCAAGCTACCGGTGGTCAGGGCTTCTGAGAGAGGAACCTCCTAACGATGCGCGCCGTGTCCAGGAGTACTGCTTTCTGGATCAAGCCCTTGATCCAGCTGCCCAACGAGAGCCTCTTGAGATGTTGGTCGAGGCTCTTGGCAATAATGCTATTGGCCGTCACGATTATCGGCACAATAACTGCTGTGTTCACACCCCACATGTCGACAACCTCGCGAGCCAAGTCAAGATACTTCGTTTGTTTATCTTTTTCTGACTTCACGAGGTTCTCGTCATGAGGGACTGCTATATCAACAATCATTGCGCGACGCTCTAGTCGGTCTATCACCAATATATTAGGCTTATTGGCAACAATAGTCCTGTCAGTGATGATAGACCGATCCCAATACAATGTGCAACTACCACTTTCGAGAACTGGGTCGGGCACATACCTATAGTACGGTACTTCCGATTTCACAAGATTGTATTTAAGAGCAAGTTGCTGGTGGATAATCCTGGCTACACGGTTGTGCCTGTGCAAATAGTCTCCGTTAGCCAGACTAGAACAACCGGAAATAATGTGGCGGATGGATTCCCCGGGCCGGTGACATGCCCGACATATTATGTCAACCGTACCGTCCTTCACAATGTATTTCCGGTAGTTATTAGTCATCATAACTTCGTCCATAATTGCACAGACAAAACCTTCGGTTTCCCCGAAGAGGTCACCAAAACGAAGCCAGGCTACGGACGCTAAGAAGTCTACATCGGGCCCATGTAGGACCCGATAAAAGCGTCCGTGAAGCTCCTTGCTCTGCCATACCTCCCTGCGGTCGTTAGTATCTAATACCACAGGTTTGCGCCAGTTCTCGTTAGCCAAGGAGAGCGCGGTAAGGCCTTTGTCCACCGCTACCACATCTCGATGCATACCCACGTCGGCTTCTAGGAAGTATTCCCTAAGGCTGCATACCTCGCGGTTGTGCAGGGTCTTAGCATTTAAGAAGCCACGACCCCCGCACTTCCGCGGGATATACAGCCTCATCACCGATGACCGTGGGTGATGCATCCGATTTGCGGTAAGCAGTGAACGTACCCGTTATTATTATTATTATTATAATGCCTTGGAAGTTGGGTAGGCCTTTGGTGTGGGATGCAACATGTGTCGACACACTTTTTAGCACGGCGGGCTGCGCTGGGGCGGCTACTGCAGGTGCAGAAAACCTCAAACGGCGCAAATATAACAACTTAATTGGGAGTTACATATTTGAGCCGTTAGGAGTTAGAGCCATGCGGTCCAAGTGCGCATCGAGTCTTTCGGGATATCAGTAAACGACTTGTGGAGTTTCCTTCGGCCAAAGAATCAGCATTGCCAACGCGGCAATGCTGCTTGTGTTCTGGGCACTTTTGCAATTGACAGCGATGTAGATTATTTTTTTGATTCCCAATGATTTTTTTTTACACGCTTTTATTGTTAATTAGTGTAGTTTTTTAAGTCTGCATGTACTTATATGTTATTTTTTTTAAAGAATTTGGTATATGTGTTTGAAGTTTTACAAAACCAATATCAATATTATGTTGTGCTGCTATTCTGCGAAAACATCGTTTATACTCGGTAGCGGCTAGTTAGAGTAACGAGTAAACGCAACCACGAAAAGCCGATTTAATTTATTCGCAGTAAAAGGCAATATGCTGAATGAGTTTCACAGAATATCGAAACTATTGAAACTGATATTTCATGGATTAACTGCGGTATTAATTACTCTATTGTTTGAACTGTGAACGTACACCTCTAGTGGGAAAATGCCATTTGATTCCATTCCAATAGGCGCTGGTCATACCGCGATCTGAGTGGACTTAGCTTATGAGCCTTCAATATTTTTTTTTGATTTCACGCGATCATCACTTTCGTCGAGTTGGCAAGTCCATTGACGTAAACAAATAAATAATGTAAAAGGAAAAAATTGTTTGTCG
The DNA here is from genome assembly GCA_950371165.1 of Lacanobia oleracea. NCBI lineage: Eukaryota > Metazoa > Arthropoda > Insecta > Lepidoptera > Noctuidae > Lacanobia > Lacanobia oleracea. Next base: position 18,913,341 of record OX493391.1, on the reverse strand, counting down.
AAGTCTCTAGATCCGAATACAAAAAATGTTTCAATGTATTTTTCAGCCTCCGTTAGGCCGAGAATGCAAGCACAGATGCACATCATAATTATTTAGCACAATAAAACAACATAACAAACGAAACTCAACTATTGGGAAAAATGATCGTCTTCCAGAGTCGTATTGTAATTTAGTTTTAACTTAAATAAACTAACATAATTTGTGCATCCATTTTAGTGGTAAGTGTTTGTCTGTACTAAATTAACTTGCATACCTTCACGAAAATTCGGTGTAAAAGTGCATCTGTTACGGTTTGTAGTACTTTTTCTGCCGTAACCGTAGGTAATTTTTATCTCAGTAAAGTGCACGATACTGCAAGGGCCATGACAGCAAACCCGCGCAAAAAATTATTAATCACTAGTCGAGCCGCGCAACTTCGTCTGCTCCGCTCCTATAGCCTTAATCGATAAATGGGCTATCTAACACTGAAAGAATTGAAAAGATCAGTAGTTCCTGAGATTAGCGCGTTAAAGTAAACAAACAAACAAACTCTTCAGTTTTATATATTAAGTATAGATTCAAGGCATTGTTGTGAGCTTAAGTCACGGTGTGACCTACGCTTTATGGCTGTCAATATTTTATATCACATTCAATTTACTGGTATTGTCAACATCGAGTTATGCGAAGCGCGAAAACCAGCAATGTTCATCTACGTCCAATAATATATTATGGATATTTTGTTGTAGCTACGTGTTACGTGAATGGCGATTACGCCACGTAATATGTTTTCAGTGAGCATTAATTTTGTATTTTAATTTACTTATGGGCTTTTTCAGTAATTAATTGTCCGTGAGAATTTTATGAGGGTTGATCGTTTCGGTTGAGTTTTTTTTTTTTACTATGCCTAGAAATGGACACGTGTTCGAACAGGAGCACAGATAAGTAATTTATACGGCCTTGTTCTAATGGCAATTTCAGGCGACTCCGTTTTTTTAAAACGACTGAAAGCATTAACATGTGCCTACAATCTTAAAACCAGTACTATCATATCGAGTCTTAAAGACTATGCACGCGCCGACGACACACGTTTTACGAACGCGCGCTCATGGGGCGCTGAAGATGAACAAACAACAATACTGTCTGCGTCTGAATTTCGTTTAAAGCGCGTTAGTGCGCATCATCTGCACATCGTCGGTGCATTAAAACGCCGTGTGTAAAGGCCCTTAAAAGTAATGACAGAAAGAGATTTGTTTTTTAAGCTTTATACCTAGTGCCTCGTTGATCTCAAGTCAGGCTAAGTTTTATTGAGTTTCCATCAGATATTCATCAGAGGCAGCTTGAAGTCTGGATTTTTGTGTAGTTTATGTTTATAGGTTCGCCTCTTAACTAGTGAAACGTAGGGGTACTATGCCCTAACCTCTTTAAGCCATCAAAGAATAGAGATGAGACGATATCTATTTTATTTTTACTTGGTCTGGCCGCTTACGTAGACCTGAATGCTTGCCTAACATGTAAAATGTTATAAAGTATGTTTTTTGACTGGGGAAAAACCTGACGTCCGATTCGAAAACGCCGTGCGTTCGGGTCAGGAGAACGGAAAAAACCAAATGATGTCAACCCAAACGGAGCGCTCGCATCAGGCTCGCATACATTTTTGCCAATCACACGAATGAAATCCCACCATGCTCCATCTTTCTGAGGTGTAATCGTGCCGATAAACGACCGGCTTGAGCTTCTTGGTGTACGTTACGTTCAGAACCGCAAAAAAAGTTCGTTGAAATCCTGTGAAATTCCGATATTTTGGTAAATTCCTAATCTAAAAAATCAAACGTCTGCGCTAGTCTCACGGAATTACAATTTCCTATCATCATAAACCTAGTCAAGAAACTGTACGTATGCGGCCAGCCTTACACTAATGAAAAAGTACGTGCAAGTTTAAAAATATATTAACTGATACATAATATGTCCGATCAATTTGTACTTTTTATACGATATAAAATGCAACATATTCTTGAAGTACTGTATTCAGCACTCGATGCATTCAAACATCGTCGCTAGCTCTCATCTCTACCTGAGGTGGCATGTGAGCACCTCTTACCGTTCCAGATACTACACATTATTTGCCACCTATTACGGACGAAAACATTTTCAAGAATCTCCGCGTCGCAAAATATTATGAATTTCCTGGAACTTCAGTTAATATTGAAGGTAATATATTCTTTATTGCGTTTTCTGCAAGGTTTTTTTTACATGTCTGTATTATTGCTTGCTTACTTTTTCCTCGTATAAGTATATTAAAAAATTACATAAGCGTAGGAATCTAGTAACTTATGATAACATTTTCATAAGTTAGGTTAATTAATGATTGTTCTTCCGTGATTATTCATGTCATCATATCAGCCGAATGACGTCCACTGCTGGACATAGGCCTCACCTAAGCGTCGCCACAACGATCGATCCTGCACGTCTCGCATCCATCGGCTACCCGCGACCTTCACCAGGTCATTGGTCCACCTTGTGGGAGGTCTTCCAACGTTGCGTCTTCCGGTACGCGGTCGCCACTCCAGAACTTTTCGGCCCCATCGACCATCTGTTCTGCGAGCAATGTGCCCTGCCCACTGCAATTTTAGTTTGGAGATCCTTCGGGCTACGTCGGTGACCTTGGTTTTCTTGCTGATATAATCGTTCCTGATTTGTTCTATTTTATTTTAACTCGCAAGTCCTTTTTGTAGGAATTCAATAAACAAATTTTGAATAAACTTGATACACATACGTTACAACTTATTCGAAATGATTTTAAAAAGAACAGCTAATAGTGGTTTCGAGTATTGCTGTATAGACTGCGTTATCTGTGTGAGTGCTGATTTCAGTAATATAATTTTTGCTTCCATAGATTGATTACCTTCAATGAAAATCAATTTTGGTTTCTATGTAAGTTTTAGTAAACTGGCCAAGTGCAAGTCAGACTCGCAAACGATGGGTTCCGTTCCATAAACCTCAATTTTTATTATTTGTTGTTATAGCGGCAATGGAAGTACACAGTCTGTGAAATTTTGAACTGTCTATCTATTACGGTTCTTGAGATACAGCCCGCTGACAGACTGATGGACGGACGAACAGACGGAGAGTGGAGGCTTAGTAATAGGGTTCCGTTGGTTATCCTTTGGGTACGAAACCCTAAAAATGGCTCAAATAACAACTTTTTTATTATTCTAGTAATTCAAACAGTCTGCCCAGGTTTATGGAACATAAAAGACTATCACCACATACATACATAAGTGTTAATATTACGAAAAATAATTACAACTCCGCGTCAACACATGCGATCCCTAATGGCGAGTTTATGTAAATGTAGCGACTGACTAATTAATCCGGGCACGAAGCTATTATCAAAATCGTGGAATGTTTGAATAGTGCTTTTTTAATAAGGGAGGGTAAATATTACAACTTGCTTCTATTTTGCTATTTTTAAGTAGGTCATCATTTGTGATACAGCATTTTTTCAAGTCTATTTACATTGATTTGAATTAATTAAAATTCAAAATTTTATTTGAACAAATTAAATTTTAAAATTTTTTATTTATAAAAAATAAATAAAAAATTTAACAAACGGGGTGAGCATTACTGCAGATGTGTACTGTGAAGAACTGAACACAATGATGGAGAAGCTGGCACATCTCCAACCAGCATTGGTCAATCGCTCGTCTCCGCTGCTCCTGCACGACAACGCGCGACCTCATACTGCACAGCAGACGGTCTCCAAGTTGCAAGAACTGGGGTTGGAAGCTCTCCGTCATCCGCCCTACTCACCAGACCTTGCACCTACAGACTACTACATTTTCCATAATTTGGATAACTTCTTGGCGGGAAAAAAATTCAATACCCGAGAGGCAGTACAAAATGCCTTTGAAGAATTTGATGCCTCCCTTCCAGCTGATTTCTTTAAGAAGGGCATCAATAAACTGCCACTGCGATGGCAAAGATGCATTGATTGCATGGGTGATTACTTCGATTAATACAAATAAAAAATACATGAAAAAAATTCGTTTACATTTTTTCATACAAAACGGCAATTTCATAGGTAAAGACCTATTATTAATGTAATTTTTCATAGTAACCAAACTACTGTCTTCATGAAATTTAAAGTTATTATATTGTATTTTCTCTGTAATCGACGTTTTTGCTTCTGCACAGCTGATCTATTCTATCAACATCTCTCCGTGTGATCTTTAGGTGTAGTAAGCATCAAGTCATTCCATCTTGTTTTTATGGATTGCCAGCTCACTTCATGTTCAATTCACCTAATGTAACCTTAGGTGAAGTGAGCGGTGAGAGGATTACAGAATGGCTCTGCAGAACCGGTCAATGTGGTGTCGTTTGGGAGAGGCCTGGTCCAGCAAAATCAAGTAGTCAATAAGACCTATTAATAAAGTTAAAAATATATGTATATTCTAGTTATCCTTAGCAGGGTCGTTTCATATGGAGAAGAATGCATAATGAGAATGTCGACCCTATAGCATTTTAGATAAAAAAAAACCCTGGATTGTTTAATAATCTAGGATGAACACGCAATCGTATGATGGTGTGTGTGTTTGAATCTTGTCCTCGATCTCGCCGAATGTAAAACGATGGAATAAATAAAGAAAAACAGTAAATAACACGTCATTATGGAATACATGTTTTATATTTAGGTGTTTACGTTATAAACAATAGTTGTTGCGGCGAACTGTGCATCGGAAAAAAGTTCTATCGACGAACAACTGAAGAGAGAAACATTTAGTCAGTGAAACGTTCATTTGGAGAATCGTGTGTCTGCTAACTGTTTTACAATCGATTATTCTATAATTTAGTAAGATACCTATACTTCGAGATTCTGGAGGTTTAACTGAAGCGTAGCAAATTCAATGTACTGTGGCTTAGGTGCTGATCCTGTTTGAGTAACAGGTAGCTGAACGCTAAGTTGATGTGATTGAAGCTGTAACTTCACAGTTAGTTCACAGTTTATTCTGCATGCATATGTAGGCATCCAATGACACAGCGTACTCCACATACTTATCTGTGCCTGTGTTTATTGTATAAAATAATTTTTGTAATCAGTACTTCTAAAAATTATTTATCTACCATTCCTAATTCTTTAAACAAATTCACAATTTTATCTGTGATGCATGCGTTTTTTTTATTTGCAAAATGAAATAAATAATAGCTCTTGTAAACAATCATGAAATTATTTATTAAGTACCTTCATCAGCGATAAAGTTATAAAGCTTCAAAGATTGCAATTAGAAAGAGAAGTCCAGTCCAGCTGCTGATATATTTGTTTAAAATAATTATATCTCGTTTATTTTTCGAGTACTTTTGATTATATTTTCACTATTATTATTATATTTTTGTATATTTTTAGATTATTAATATTTTTTTCATGCATATTACCTACCATTTGGCCCCAATTGGGGCTTACGGTCCTTGAGAAGTTAAAAAAGACATATTATAAAAATGTATAGTTAGAGAGTCAATCAAAGCAATTCATAATAGAGCTTTGTTTGTTAAGTTAGATTACCTAAGATGATATATAATTAAAAAACACATACATAATATATAATGTTTTGGGGTAAACCGTATGTACTTCCCGAGAGTTGATAAGTGACAACTATTATTTCCTTTTTGCCAACTACAAAAAGATAAAAATCGGGTAAAGTGTGTGTCGTCCTACATATAGCGTAGGGTTTTATAAAACGATAAAAATGATATTCATGTAAAAAAACGGCCAAGTGCGAGTCGGACTCGCCCACCGAGGGTTTCGTACTTATTTGTAGGGACATATACAGGGTTACTTGTAATTCGACGTATATTCGTCAGGTGCTGATAGGATGGCCGAAATGCAACAATTTGAACTCTCCGTATGTATGGCCGAAATTTGTTAGTTTTTGAGATATTTGAATTTTTTGTTTTTTTTTTATATTTACCTAAAATTTTACATTTAAATCCATATGAAATGAAAACAACATATGGAATGGGTTACCATTAGAATGATATTGTAACTGGCACTTCAATTAAGCTATGAACATAATAATAAGTATTTAATTCAACAAAAATATTAAAATGATGAGTGATTTATGAGTACATATTAACTTATCATTATTTTCATTAAACTCTTAAAAAAATGTGTTTGAATCGGCGCGGGGAGAGAAAAGCCCAGCGCCGATTCAAAGACATGCCATGCCACGAATCGCGTATCTTTAAGTTAATTTTTATACCTTTTTGGAAAGCTGACAGAATTGGCAAGTTATTTTAGTTATTTGTACGATTAAGATCATAGTAATTTTTTGAACGAGACAACATTTTTTGAAAAGTGTAATGAAAATATTGGCAAGACATTATTTTTAAACAACTTATCATTTTAATAATGTTGTTGAAATAAGTACTTTTAATTATGTTCATAGCTTAATTAAAGTATCAACTACAAAATTATATTCTAATAGTACCTACCCATTTCATATACAGTTTTCTTATTATTTGGAGTTAAATATCAAATTTTGGGTAAATATCGAAAAAACCTTCAAATTAAAATATCTCGAGAACGATTGAATTTTGGCCATACATATAGGGGGTTCAATTTGTTGCACTTTGGCTCCCCTATTAGCACTTGTCCAGAAAAAAAAAAGACTATAAATATTTAAAGACTATTTTTTATGATTTATTCACATAGTATTTCGATCCGAGGCACGGTGCGCCGCTGGCCGACCGCCAGGTAGTTGGGGGCCCAAGTAATGTGCTAGCCACACATGAAAGGCTGCCCCGCCAACTGGCGAAAAATCCCGGAATGCACCATCGTGCTGGTTGGCGACCAGATGAAAGGGCCCGATGGCCATTTCCGGGGGGGCTCGGGTGTTCCCGCAGTCTCCAGACTAGTCCCCCAAAGATGTCGTCCTGCCAGGGCGTGCCTGAGGGTTAGCAGCATGGAACCTCATTTCACTTCCTTCTCCTCAACCTCACTCACTTTTACAATGAACAAGGGAAAAAAGAGAAAAGCTGTACAGCGGCAGCACGCCCTTTCGCATAAAGTGCACCTCTCTAACATACGAGGTCTGCACTCAAATTTCGCTGCAGTCCATCACCATCTTGAGACCGAGAAACCAGCGCTCTTGTTCCTGTCGGAGACGCAGATCGGATGTCCGTCGGACGTGTCATACCTGTCTTACCCAGGGTTTACCCTGGAGCACCACTTCAGACCACGTGCGGGCGTATGCATGTACGCCCGGGACGACATCTGCTATCGGCGTCTCCGTTACCTTGAAGACTCCAGGTTCTCGACACTGTGGGCTATAGTGGACACAGGCCTAGACAAAATTGTCTACGCCTGCGTCTACCGTTCGCACAGCGGTGATTTGGAGACAACTGGGCTTACACAGCACCTGAGTGAGGCGGCGGATGCGGCTCAGCAGCGGTACCCTTCTGCCTAATTGGTGTTACTGGGGGACTTCAATGCGCACGATCAGGAGTGGCTCTTCCCATACTAGTGCACAGACCATGCTGGACGAGAGACGCGAAAGCTAGCGCTTGCGTTAAATCTTACCCAGCTGGTCCAGGGAGCAACGAAGGTACCTGATGTTGATTCGCACACTGCCAATTGCTTGGACCTTTTGCTGACAACAGATCCAGACCGCTATTCGGTGTCGATTTCTTCACCACTGGGTAGTTCCGACCACTGTCTGGTGAAGTCTGTATCCGTCTACTCCCCGCCCGATCCTAGCCCAAGAGGTACCCGGCGGGTATGGCGATACAGGTCAGCAGATTGGGATGGCATGCGATCTTTTTTCGCATGTTACCCTTGGCAGCCTACTTGCTTTTCTTCCACTGATGCTTCGTCGTGCGCGGACGCCGTGTCGGATGTGTTGCGGAGGGGAATGGAGTACTACATTCCGTTCTCTGACATAGCGAAATCTGGCGAAGCTCGTCCTTGGTTTTGTGCCGAGTGCAATCGCGCTGATGCGCTTAAGCACGCGGCGTACCTGGCATGGGTCGACGCTCGTAAGCGCAAAAGCAAATGACGTGAGTCGGAGGAAGAGAGCCTTCAACAGGGCTGCCAAGTCCTGCAAGAAAGTGCTGCGGAGGGCTCGGTTTGACCACATTAGCCGAATAGGGAACAAACTTGCTTCATACCCAGCAGGTAGTAAGGCTTTTTGGTTCCTGGCTAAGTCGGTCGAATCGAACTTCTGCCGCCCCTCACTACCACCACTGCTGAGACCCGACGGGACGCTGGCCCACTCCACTGAGGAGAAAGCGAACTTGTTTGCTTCTTTGTTTGCGGAATCTTCACGTCTGGATCCTGGTGGCGCGACGCCCCCTGCTTCTCCTGGTGGATGCGAGTCGAGTATGACAAACATTCGCATTCATCAGAAGGACGTCCGTAGGGTACTGCGTAACCTAGACGTGAACAAGGCTAGTGGTCCCGACGGGATACCGGCAATTGTTCTGAAGACTTGTGCGCCTGAGTTGTCTCCGATATTGACACGCCTATTTCGCCTTTCGTTTGAGACTGGAAAAGTGCCGAGGGCTTGGAAGCAAGCTAACGTGCAGCCCGTGCCCAAGAAGGGTAGTCGAGCTGACCCGTCGAATTATAGACCCATCTCGGTAACGTCCATACTCTGTAAGACTATGGAACGCGTGCTGAATCATAAGCTCCTGGCGTACCTAGAAGCGAATGATATTCTTAGTGACCGTCGAAATCGGTCTACTGGGGATCTTCTAGCGTATGCCATTCACATCTGGAGTGAGGCCATAGAGAAGCACGGGGAGGCACTAGCGGTCTCCCTTGACATCTCGAAGGCCTTCGACAGGGTCTGGCACGATAGCCTTATTAGTAAGCTTCCTTCCTTCGGTCTGCCCGCCAGTTTGTGTGATTGGATCGCAGATTTCCTGAGGGATCGGTCTATCCGAGTGGTCATAGATGGCTGTTCGTCTGGACTGCTGGATATTAATGCCGGGGTTCCTCAGGGTTCGGTGCTTTCGGCAACACTGTTCTTGCTGCATATTAATGATCTGCTTAAACCCGGTACCTTTGGGTATGCAGACGACAGCACTGTTGCTGAGAGATACGTGTCCGACGCACGAGCTGGTGGGTCGCAGATCCGGCCTCTCCGGGAGGCAATGGTTGACCGCTTGAACGTGTCCTTACAGGCAGTCTCTGAATGAGGCGATGCCAATCTGGTCAAGTTCAATGCTGCTAAGACCCAAGCGTGTCTATTTTCCGCCAAAAGGAGCCAATTCCACCCAACTCCATCTTTCCGAGGTTTAACCGTGCCGATAACCGACCAACTTGAGCTTCTTGGGGTTACATTAACATCTACTCTCAATTTTGGCCCTTACATAGAGGCAAAAGCCCAAGTGGCTGCAAAGAAGTTGGGGATTCTGGCAAAGGTGAGACGATACTTCACGCCGGAACAGCTGCTTAAACTCTATCAAGCGCAAGTTCGATCGTATATGGAGTACTGCTCTCATCTTTGGGATGGATCTGCCAGATACCAACTTGATGCCCTTGAGTCAATTGAGAAACGAGCCAAGAGGATCATCGGCAATGAGAGGCTTGTCGCGACGAAGCACCAAAGTCTGGGACATCGACGACGAGTTGCTAGCCTGTCGGTTTTCTACCGGTTGCATTTTGGGGAATGTGCGTCGGAATTGCATAATTTAATTCCGCCAAGCCCGTTCCATCATCGGACCACAAGACGAACGGCGATGCGCCACCGGTACACGGTGGATATCCCACCCATACGCACAAAACGTTTTGGTAACACATTTATAATGCGAACAGCTAAGGAGTGGAATTCCCTGCCGGAGTCTGTGTTTCCTGATAGCTACAACCTGGGAGTCTTTAAGGCAAGAGTGAATAGGTTATTTCTAGGCAAGCGTGCTCCATCTTCGACCACATCATCACTTACCATCAGGTGAGATAGTGGTCAAACGCGTGCCTATGTTTAGTAAAAAAAAAAAAAAAAAGTATGTATAGTTTCAGATTTTTCCGTATAATTGTAGTGTAGTATAAGACGGTATATAGTTTTAATTCAACGGAAAATACCCTATACATTTTGATTCACTTGAGAGTGTCGAAAAATACGTTTTTTTTTTCGGCATAAACGGCCGTATCTTTTTTTACGTTGACTTAGAAGTTTTTTTTTTTACACAGCTTCAGGGGACTGTAGATTTCAGTATATGGTTTTAATTTCAACTCGATACCTTTAGGCGTTCCCGAGATAAAGGGTCTTGACAGACAGACGGACGGACGGACGCACGGACGGATGGACGGACAATAAAGTGATCCTATAAGGGTTCCGTTTTTTTCCTTTAGAGATACGGACCCTAAAAATAGCTAATTTCAGTTGACACCATCTTATTTTTCTTATTTTCAACCCATTTTAAACGTTTTGATCCTTTCTGCCTACTTCACAAAATAAAAGTTAAATAATACATTTACTGCGTAGGAGACTGATGTCATGAATAATAGCACAAAAAGGGTTAGGTACGAAGGGTTTGGTTTGGTTAGGGTTGAGGGAGAAGAGCAAAAAATCGATTATGTCGATGAGCATTGGGCCAGCTAGTATCCTTCTAAACAGGAAAGACAAAGAAGTCAACCTGTCGACAAAGCTCGGAAGTGCTACTCGACCATGAAAACGCAGATAGAGTGTAATCAGCCTATTTCTTGAATCGCAAACTCATCCTTAACCGAGTGCGCAATCTCGGTCCTTAACCGAGTCTCAAAAGTCCAAACTCTAGGTTTGCCAAAGGGAGCGTGGCGTTTTTAACCAACTCGGAAAAAAGAGGATGTTCTCAATTCGGTTGCAATATGTATAAATATATTTTTACGTATGTACCCTAGTTACTCCGAGGTTTCTGATCCGATTTCTGAGATTTTTTTATCACGATGCGCTTACTATGCTCGCCATTAGGTCCTGTAAAAAATTAATTCAGTTTTGCTCAGTAGTTTTAGGTATTAAGTTCAGCAACCGAATACTTTATTAGGGTTCCGTACCCAAAGGGTATCCAACGGAACCCTTTTACTAAGCCTCCGCTGTCCGTCCGTCCGTCCGTCCGTCCGTCTGTCTGTCAGCGGGCTGTATCTCAAGAACCGTAATAGGTAGACAGTTGAAATTTCCACAGATTATGTATATCTATTACCGCTATAACAACAAATAATAAAAACTAAGGTGTATGGTACGAAACCCTTCGTGTGCGAGTCCGACTCGCACTTGGCCGGTTTTTTCACGATTTGCTCCGAAACGGGTAATGCTTCTTCTTTTCGAGTCGATTTTGACCCTTAAATATTTTGTGCCCGGTAAGTGGCACGTATAACGCTGATGTGGATAACAAGACTGCCAGGCTGAAGTGGAATTAGGCAGGTCATATAGCCAGAGGACGAGCATCGTGACTGGTTGTGGCCAAGGAAACGCTAAAGTGACGACTTAGAAGCATTCATGATAGTAGCGTAACGGCAAGAGTGGAAAAATATAAGGCCCCTTTACCTGTAAGGTATCTAACCTTATAAAAAGACATTTCAAGATATTATTAGGTAAAACATTTTGAAAGCCTAAAGATGGACTTGGTAAGGGTACTTTTTTACTACGGAATCCTAAAATAGTGGGGAATTTTGAACGATTGCTCGTGGTTTCCGGTGAGATATCACTACTTACATACAATGTTATAAAAACGAATGCTCTATATTTTATTTTAAAATTTCAAAAGCGATGATCAGTGTTGGACGTACCAACAATTTGATTACAGAAGTGTTAAAAAGTTTAAGATGTTTAGAACGAACCTAGTGTTGACTATGGTAGTGCTGTACGTAAGGATGGCGCACTCTTGGGGTGAGTACCTATGAGCCTTTGCAAAGGCCTACCACACTACTCCTTCATTCACTCACCACCTCCTTCTTACTAAATTTAAAAAGTTAATTCCACGAACCCGTGCTACTTTCCGCGGAATCTGTGCAATTCATCCCGTCATCTCATTCGAGGTTTACCACGACCTCAACTCATCGTCTAATGGCACATGGCTTTTTGAGTTGTTGAAGATTTATACCACTTATTGATGGACTGTGTCCGGTATGAGTCTGAGAGAAATAATTTGTTTAGGGCATTGAGGTTGAACAGACTTGACGTAGGCACCTTCAATAATTGAAGTAGGCCACGCTGGATGGGTCGCGAATGTCATGCGTAGCAGTCCTCGCGACCCATCCATCAAGGTGAAAGTAGGTGCACAGGCGAAGTTTTTAGTGGGTGCAAGTCCCACATAACCACGTCGTCTCCCCGAATGATGTGGTATGCGTTAGGCATTTTCTTCGCACGGAAAAAAAAAAGGCAACTTCAATAAAATCTTGGCTCAGCCAAATAGCAATGATGCGAAGAGACTGTTTAGGTTCATGGCCCAGATATGACTAATTTGTAGTTAGGGTACGATGGGACTGACATACGCTTTGCGATTTTAAATGTCCCTAAATAAATATAGGAAAAAAAAACAGCTTTGTTACTTTTGTGTACAGTACGGTACGGTTGGCGTGTATGATCATGATTGTGCACAGTATAGGGTTCCGTAATTTCCGTCCCAAAATTATGACAAAAACCTGGTTAAGTTCGAGTCAGACTCGTATGCAAAGGTAGTATTTTAACACTGTATTCTTCTTCTGGGTTTTCCTGTAATCTTTAGGTAAAGAATCTGCATTTTTTTTCAAAATTTTAGGCTCAGTAGTTTAGAGAGATACTCGTATATAATAATTTCATAAGTTTTTTAGTTCTCACCAGATTTGTTCTTCAGACTAAAATAGCGAGTACATGTTAATAGCCTTTAATTCCGACCAATTTTACAATTATAATTATGATAAAAAATAGTACATGAAAAACTTAAATTGAAATCTTAATCTAGTCTTTTATTTGAATTTTACAAAAAATTCTCTGTAAAAATTTTACTTAACTTGTTTGCCAATCGGCCAAAGCCTGATACAATCTTTTCCACTCTTATTTCCATGTGACACCTGCAGCTTGTCTAATTTCCCTGTCCTATTTTTTTGTGGTCTACCCCTTTTCCTTTTACCTTCTCTAGGATACCATCGTGTCACATTGTCTCCATTTGTCTTTTCCTCTTATAATGTGCCTTGCCCATCTTAAGCCTTCTTATTTTACACGTTATATCTATAACCTTAGTTTTGCTTCTTATTATTACATTTCTTATAATCTTTGTTTTGTTTCTCAGTCAATCTGACTTTTTCACATTCATCATGGTTCTTTCTATTGCGTATTGGCAAGTTGTAAGTTTGCTAGTCATTTTTTGTGATTAGGTTCATGTTTGGCTGCCGTTTATGAGAATTGGTTGTATACAGAAGCTAAATAGTTTGCTTTTTATATTCATAAGATCTTTCATGATCTCTTTCAAGAGAATATGTTAACGCTACTAAGTCCAGCCTTGGTTGTACAGAAAAATCTCTTTTTAGACAGAGAAACTAGTTTCGTTGTTTGATAGAATGAGGTTCTGCTTATGAGCTATTTGCAGCACCTATAACTTATTAAACATTCCCGTCTTATTTAATATCCTCGAGTGACTGTTGAAAGTGAGAGTGGTTAGATAGAATGTAAAACATTTATTTTCTGTAGGAACTTAATCGAAATATTTTGCTCCACTACCTATGCCACTAACATGCTTGTGGGTTCAGCATGTAAACTAAGCATGCATTATCAAGCTAGCCAGGTCATTACATCGCTTAAAGACGTAATTTGATAATAAGATATTATTTATTGAGAAGATGTATTGTTCTTTTGTTTCAGACATTGCCGTATCTATAGGAGATCGACTTGAATTTTATATCAACGGCACCAAAAAAGACACCGTACACTTCAAATCCCATAACCTCACAGCAATAACTTACGTTGAAATATATAACATGATGCTGTTCGTCGACAAACAGAGCGACAGCGACGCTATATGTGGTTATAACTTAGGTTCCACGAACATCAGATGTTTCATCAAAAGAACCGGTAGCAACATACAAGATCTCGCCTTCGACCCAGCCACAGAGTTACTCTTTTTTACCGATACTAAAGAAAGAAGCATTAATTGGATTTCCTTAAAGGATCAACAATCTAAAGACAATGTTTATGGAAATCTTTTAATCAAAGTAGATGAGCCGCCTGTCAGAGATATTGCCGTGGATAGTTGCAGGGGGTACGTTCACTGAACCAATGCATTGAAAAGTTTTGCAACAAAACTGTTTAATTTTAATTTAATAGTGGTGTTTCATTTTTAGGTACATTTACTGGACTAACGCACATGAACATGCAGATCTAAATATCATGGAGAGAGCTCGATTTAATGGTACCGAGAGAGAGGTTGTATACAAATGGTTACCAATATTCAGCTTTACCATTGACCCAAAAACACATGAATATTACTATATTGAAGGTATAGAATGGCTGGAGTCCTTATACTATAGAAGAGCAGAATTGAGACAAAAAAACTGGAATAGAATCAAATCAGAATTCATTTATGTACCCGTACATAACACAGGGTATTTCAGTATACCAAAAGAAATGACCGTCTCAAAAGATTACGTCTACTGGATGAATAGTAGTGTGAGCCATACAACCGTTTGGCAAGGACCAAAAGATGGTAGCCGTTTTAATAATCCCAGAAATATGATTACGTTCTATAATGAAAAGCCACTCGGTATAGCCGCCAACTACAAAATCAGGGAACAAGTTGAGGGGCTTCAAGATTGTGAAGCACTGTCGAGTCTGATACCAAAAATCACAGCAACTGACAACTCCAGCAAAACTACCGGTGAACGATGCGATGTTTCGGCATGTAAAAACTATTGTTTGCAAGGTGATTGCACTTTGGATGATGAGGGACTTCCTAAATGCAGGTTAACTATTTGACACTCCTATTCTTTGTCAACATAAGTATAGTAAAATAATTTTGTTAAACATTTTTGTAAAAAAACATTTTCGTTTCTCAGTTGTAATGCTGGTTACTCCGGGGTAAGATGTGAAATCAACGTGTGTCACGGTTATTGTTTAAACAGTGGTGTTTGTTCCTTGAACGAAACAAGTGAGCCGGTCTGTCAATGTGAAGGGAATTATATAGGTGATAGATGCGAGGTTTATGGCTGTCTGAACTATTGTTTCCAAGGCAGTTGTAGTTTCAATGATGAGGGCCAACCTGTGTGCAGGTATAAGCAAATTTTAATCACCTCCTAGGTTCGTTTGCTTGTAAGTTATACTTGTCTCATTCCATATCATCATCATTTCAGATGTAATGCTGGTTATTCAGGAGAAAGGTGTGAAGTTAACGTTTGTCATGGCTACTGCTACTACAATGGTGAATGTACATTAGACGAGGAAGATGACCCCGTTTGTGAATGTGTTGGTAACCACGAGGGAACAAGATGTGAAGTTGTTAAAAATGAGATTTTAACAAACGGTACACTAACACAATACTTTTCAGGGAAAAGAAACCTAACGTTTGCCAATTTACTGTCAAATTGGCGAAAATTAACCGCGAATATTTCTGTTGTTATTGAAGGATAATTTAACATTATAGCATATCCCGGTGTACTTTTGTTTTTCAAAATGGTTTAAGTATTATTAGATCTGCATTAGCTTACCTTAAGATTTGAACCACAGAAAGTCATAAATTTAATTAAAAATTACCAATTCATTTAGTCATTATTAAAATTGTCATTAGCCAATATAGATTTTCAATTAAAATACTAATATTATCTTATTTGGAACATGAAAATTGACAATTAAATTAGTACATAGATGTCATGTGTTGATAGTCTTACTTATTAAAATTATTATCCGTAGGATAATTTATAATTCAATTATAAATTAGCCATTCATTAAGTAAGTTGTAGTTATTAAAATTTTAGCTTATTTAGTTAGATCTACTATCAAATCACTAATATTATTATTTATAGAGCATGATAATTGACAATTTATATAAAATTCTTTCGTTACTGACTGATTGAGTGACTGACAGACAACGAACAGCAAAACGAAATTCTTACGAAATTCTTACGGGACAAATAGTTAAATATCCTTCCTATTATTAAGTTTTATTCATTAAACCTAACTGACAAAAATTAATAGTTAGTAGAGTTTTTAAAATAGGAGTAACAATAAAATTGTTATGAAATTTTCTATAAGTATCTTTAAACATATTTTGGCATTATAAAAACACAATAAAAAACAATTTGTTTTCTCCATACTAGAGTGATCCAGCCTAATGGGTAGGGTGGCCCAACTCTTGACTGCGTGCAGTCATAACTTAGTTTTTGAGAAAAAATATTTGTGAGGTAAAGTTGTATGAATTATGTACTTTTAACGTTCGCATACCTGTTAGTCTAATCCAATCCCACCACCCAGTGACACTGAGGTAATAAGTAACGTCTAGGGACTTTAGGATCTGGCTATCTATAGTAAAGTTTTCGGGCGTAGTTCATTTGTACATTTAAATTATTTGTAGCATTATATATATCATATTACTTTGTTTGTAGTTTTTTATCTTAGTTTTGTCATGCTATTATTTTGTTTCATTTAATCATGCAATAAAATTAACATACCTATTTGGCGTTTTTGTTTTATTTTCAGGCTGACCTACATTTACACAATTCACAATAAAAATACACAACTGCAAATACGATAGTGAAACGGTAACACCCACCTCAGACCTGTCTTTCAATTCACTTTAAACATCCCCAAAAAATACTCTGAAATTGAACTATGGTTATTATTTATTTTTCTCTTTATTAATTTTGCCTAATATAGTAATTTCTAATTTTAAATATATCTTCCTGCTACACTGTGTTTGTGAGTGCATCTGTGTAGACACACACTTACAAACGAAATCTGAAACAACCTCTGTTTCAAATGGAGGTCACAAATCGATTCCTACCTAATTGCCATCTGTTAAATCGTATACGATCACAGATTTATGTTCGCAATCCATTGCGTGCCGACTGAACTTGTTCATCATTAACTCGCTGTCGGCGCGTAATGTATAGGGTCCCATGTGCTGCAGATTAAAGTTGACGATGGATGCTAGTATCTAGGGTTGTTATAGGAGAGATCATACTTCCGTTACTTTTCTACTTTCCGATTCAGTACCAAGTCACCACTAACTGATATTAGACCTGCCATCATTTTTCCAACACCGTCTCTACTGCTAATTATGGCATATCTTATAGGCAGGTGCCTATAAGGGATGCCATAATTAGCAGTAGAGACGGTGGGGTAGGTACACCACGTGCGCAGCAATCCTTGTTAAAACTTTTGAGGTGGTGGAGGCTGGTGGTGGATGGTAGATGTCAGATAAATGTGCAATAACGGTCATTGACCCACATACATTTATTGACTATCTTAACATCAAAAACAGAAATAAAGACACAGCTGTCCTAAATCGATTTGTAACGTGATCCTTTATATCTCTAGTAATGAAAAACGATTCATAATAT
This sequence comes from Lacanobia oleracea, assembly GCA_950371165.1. NCBI lineage: Eukaryota > Metazoa > Arthropoda > Insecta > Lepidoptera > Noctuidae > Lacanobia > Lacanobia oleracea. Next base: position 18,895,865 of record OX493391.1, on the reverse strand, counting down.
TTATAGTTCGGGTACCTACAAAAGGATATTAAGGAAAGGTCAATGTACTTTATTGCAAGTTTATCTGGCGTCTACCATCATATAAATGCATTTTCTACCTCTATAAGTTTTTAATGTTCTCTGCAGGTGTACCTATATGCGTTTTCTGCAGATGGGATGGCTTTAATGAAACATTAAACTTTACTATAGTCATAACCAGGCTTGATACTTTAAACCAGAGTGCTAGTTCTACTAATTTTTTAAGCAATATTCGTATCTTAATAGCAATCTTAAAAAAAGCCTCCATTTCCATAAGTTTTTCACAGATTGCAACTGAGATTCGAATGCGAATGTTGTTTGAAAACTGGCCAAGTGCGAGTCGGACTCGTGTGTGGTTCCAAACCAATTTAATTTTTGTAACATGTTATTTTAACACTATAGACTTCTTACACTTTTCCTGTAATCTGTAGGTAAAGAACTATTAGTTTTGGAGATAAGAGGAAGGAATGGTCATTTTCGGTCAAAATTTTTGAATAACTTCAAAACCATTTACTTAAAAATTATGAAAAAAAAATTGGTTGCCTGTTAAGTCGGTATACGGGCGAAAGTTTTACGTGACAACGACTTTGAGTGGTAAAATAATTTTAATGTGAATATTCATTTGTATAGTAGGAAGAAGGATGAAACACTTTTTATGTCTGTCTCTCTCGCTCTTAGGCGGGCTAACCATGCCCGAGTGGAAGGGACGCGTGCCTCTCACTCGCTCTCATTGTGAGCGCATAACGTGAGCGGAGCGTAACGCAGTTTCTTGAAGTGTCACCCGGCAAACCAATTTATAAGACGTTGTCACGTCAAAAATAGAAATAAAATCCTCACAGTAAGCCTTTTCGTTGGATGTAACACAAAACAGTTTGACCCCAAAAGTGACACCCAAACTCATTTTTTTTTAGTTACGCGTCCGTATTTGGATCACAAAAGTCCGGTAGATCCGTAGAAAACTGCTAGCGACAGACGGACAGACAGACAAACACCCGGGTGATCATATAAGAGTTCCGTTTCTTACGGATGTTCGGAACCCTAAAATTAATAGTATTGGCGTTCAAGTTATTTCAGTTTAATAAACAGTGATAGGTACGGTATATTTGTACTACAACACCTTTACTTAACATAATCACTTCTTTTACTCTCAATTTTGGCTCTTTCATGGAGACAAAAGTTCAAGTGGCTGCAAAGAAGTTGGGGATTCTAGCAAAGGTGAGACGGTACTTCACGCCGGAACAGCTGCTCAAACTCTATCAAGCGCAAGTTTGATCGTGTATGGAATACTGCTTTCATCTTTGGGATGGATCTGCCAGATACCAGCTTGATGCCCTTAAGTCAATTGAGAAACGAGCCAAGAGGAACATCGGCAATGAGAGGCTCGTCGCGACGAAGCTCCAAAGTTTGAACATCGACGACAAGTTGCTAGCCTGTCGGTTTTCTACCGGTTGCATTTTTGGGGAATGTGCGACGAAATTGCATAATTTAATTCCGCCAAGCCCGTTCCATCATCGGACTACAAAACGAAAGGCGATGAACCACCGGTACATGGTGGACATCACACCCATATGCACAAAACATTTTGGGAACACATTCATAATGCGTACAGCTAAGGAGTAGAATTCCCTGCCGGAGTCTGTGTTTCCTGATAGCTACAACTTGGCAGTCTTTAAGTCAAGAGTGAATAGGTTACTTTTAGACAAGCGTGCTCCATCTTCGACCGCATCATCGCTTACAATCAGGTGAGATTGAAACGTGTGCCTACCAATAGTAAAAAAAAAAAAAACTTGAGCAAAGAAAGTGTAATATACTGGAAAGTACCTCTAAAATCCTGGAATAATAATCCTGAGCATTAACAATTACGATTTTATTTTAAAACTTTACTTTTATGAATACAAACTCATTCCGTACTTGTTTTTTCCGAATATTTTATCCTTCTTTTGTTTTACTACTCTGTCAAGAAAGTACCGGGAAAAGATCAATAATACCTACACAAAATGTCTGTTATTCATCCAAATTTATTTTATCACCTTCAAAGAATGCTCCTTTAGAAACGATACACTTGCGCCAACGAATAATCCATTCATCAAAACATTTTTTAAACGCTGCTTCCGGAATTGAGTTCAGTTCTCGCCGCGAATTCTCCTTTATGTCTTCTATCGATTGAAAACGGGTGCCACGAAGTGGTAATTTGAGTTTAGGAAAAAGAAAAAAGTCAGCAGGAGCAATATCTGGTGAATATGGTGGTTGTTGGATGGTATTTGTTGAGAGTTTGGTTAAAAATTCGTTCACAATGATAGCCTTGTGCGAAGGCCCATTGTCGTGGTTCAAAATCCAAGAATTTTCTTTCCACAAATCTGGCCTTTTTCGTCGAATTTGCTCTCTTAAACGCCGCATAACGCTCAAATAATATTCTTTATTTACCGTTAGACCTTCCGGTAAGAATTCAGAGTGCACAATACCGCGATAGTCAAAGAAAACAGTCAACATGACTTTGACTTTTGATCGACTTTGGCGTGGTTTTTTCGGTTTCGGTTCAGTTGGAAGGCGCCACTCCGAAGCTTGTTGACTAGTTTGCATGTCAAACTCGTAAACCCACGTCTCGTCACCAGTAACAATGCGTTTCATGAATGTTGGGTCCGAACTGACTCGTTCTAGCATGTCCTCAGCGACTTTCATGCGATTGAGTTTTTGGAGAAAATTCAGATCTTTTGGGACTAGCCGAGCAGCAACATGTTTCATACCCAAATGATTAGTTAAAATGGTACGGATCGACTCGTGAGATACAGAAAGTTCGGCGGCTCTCAGAGATCTCTCTCAGAGTAGAATGGGGATTTTCAGTCACCCACGGCCTACGGGACGGCCTACCAGAGCGAGACAAATCTTCCATCATATCTCGACCGCTTTTGAACGCTTTGAACCACTCATAAGCACGAGTTTTTGATAAAGTCGATTCACCGTAAGCCTTCTATAACATTTTCAGTGACTCCGAACACGAAATTACATTGGCGATGCAAAATTTAAGACAAACTCTTTGTTCGATATTTTTGTCCATTATGAAATTCGCAATACACACTATAATATGATATTACTAAAACCAGCACTGTATTTAATATAAATAACAGATGCAACTCAAACTCCGCGCCAAAATGGAAAACAGTGCCAATCTAACAACTACAAAAAAACAAAAAATTGAATTTGGAACCATAAACAAATCATCCATTCCCGATACTTTTTTGACTAAATGTATATAACGGGTTTTTCAACAAGAACTTAGTTTTTCAATTAGGGCAACACCAAGAACATGACAGTTTTGACATTTAGTTTTTGGACGTATTCGTAGTAGATGCTTTGGCAATTGTTATAATGAATTGAATATCCCTCGAAAATCGATTTAAAATGATTAAAATAACGGTGCCACATGTCACACAGCCAATAAAACGATCAATTTATTTCAAACCAAATTTTTCGATCGCATAATTTCACGAAATTCAGTTGTTAAGTGGTCAGCCAGATCGTGTGATTTAACTCCACTGGATTGTTTTTTGTGGGTTTATGTTAAGGACAGAGTCTATACGGAGCCAATCAAATCGTTGCAGCCTTAAAATTCAAAATCCGTGATGTGATTAACGAAATAGACCCGCCATTTTGCCAAAAAGTTATTAAAAAGTTTAATGAAAGAATTGACATCCGTCAGCGTGGTCGTGGTGGACATTTGCTAGATATAATTTTTCATTCATAATTGCCAAACTTTTCTCTTCGTAATATAATAAAAATTTTGTTCATCTTCATCTAATTTATTTGTTTTAGAAAAAAAGGTCTTGTTCGAAAACCCGTTACAAAGATAAACAATTCGAAAAATATGTACCACAGGTTTATACAAAAGAAGAAAAAAATACGTGCACGTTTGATTAAGTATTTTTTTTTAATGGAATAATACAAGTCTCTGAAACTTTTTTTGTTACACAACAGCGGGCGGCGTATCAAACTCTTACCATCAAGTATAGAAACTGCCTGAAAACGAAAGGAAATTTCGACCCTATTGCATCTCAAACAACCATCATCAGAGCCTAAACACACAAAGCTTCTCGTAACAATTACAGATATCGTCACACTCCTAACATCTTTCAAACACCCTGTGACATAAATCATAAGATTAGACCCACAGAGTACTAAACGCCTGCGCCGCCACTGTTTTTTATGGATGGTAAATCACAAAATGACTCCTCCCGCTATGGGCCGAGTGGAAGTGACTTTTAGACTCTTACTGAACAAAACCTACTTTTTTTCCTTCAAAATGTCTTTTGCGTTCCAAAGGCGCGGTAACTCTTTCGAACTTTCTCATATTATTTGAGCAATACAATTTTATGGACTTCATAAGAGACTTCTGCGTTTGTATCGGTGTTTATTCTCAAGGTACTCAACTTACAAACACTTCTAAATAAAAAAAAATTGACGTCTAAAAATGGTATTTGCAACCTACTTACAAAATCAAAATCAAATCAAGTTATATTCAAACTAGCTTGAAAATCAGCACTTTTTGAACGTCAAAATTTACATGAAGACAGTCCCCCAAATCGCCCGCCTGTCACCTAATAGTATATAAATAGTTTATTAAATATCATTTATTTATTTATTCATAATATCCACAGCCCTTTAACAATTTTACTTAAAATAAATAAATCGATCTTACAGCCAAATACGGATTTACAATTTATAAACTAGCACCATCTAAGCATAAATATGAAAGATTGTAATGTGGTGGACTTTATCATGAATAATTTCGTAACACTTGCAGGCACTGTCCCTAGCCGCGGGCCACCACTGCTAGAAACGGTATTAATCAAACTGTCCACCTAATTTTAGCGTCTGTAAATATAGATGGTTCTTAGCAAAAAAGGTATAAGTGTTATTAAAAGTCTACATGAAATAATATTTATTTAGAAGATCATAATATCTCAAAATAGAACAATTTTCAAACGGCGTTTACGTAGTAATACGATTGCGGAAAAACCTCCAGGTAAAAGGATAAGGAAAAATACGAAGAAATGGTTATATTCGTCTTTAATTTTTTTTTTCCTTCTTTTCTTTTCCTATTTTTTCAGAAATGTAATAGACCACCCCAGCCAAATATTCTGGCTATGACTCTACATAATCTAACACGAATATTTATAAGTAACTCGCAGAATTAAAAATACCCTTGGCCTAATCCAGGAAGTGGTCTACCCATGCGCCAAGTTTGTAGTACCTACGTGAAGAGTGAACAAACAGAGACACGGGCATCATTTGTACCGCGTTTGTAATATTAGTACGAATGGCACCGATGTTTGTTGCCAACGCTTATATTCTGTACTCTATGGTACATTATGTTACTCATCTCACGTACATTTCTATATTAGGACTGCTCCTTCATAAATAGCAGGCACGTTCAGCCTTAGGAAAGCAACAGGCTGATTAGGACCGCTTATACGTAGCAATGGGAATATTTCTTACTTTTGTAGAATTAATATCAAAGTAAGCCCTGGGGATGTGAAATCAGCTTTGGTAGTTGTAGAAAAATATTTGAGCTAGAATCTTTGGATCATTTGTAATAGACGGTATAGTATAAATAACTGTCAAACTATTGAGAAGTTTAATTGATATAATTCAGCATGTCAGGCAAGTAAAAGCAAGGACCATAATATATATATACAGTGATGCAATATGTGAGTATAGACTGCTCTATGTCAGTCTATACTCACATATTGCATCACTGTATGGGGTGGGGCACCAAAGACTCATTTCTTGCAAGTGGAACGAGCACAGAGGGCTGTTCTCAAGGTCATGACCTTCAAACATTTCAGATTTCCAACCACAACGTTGTACTTGGATTGTAAGGTTCTGACAGTGAGACAGCTCTTTGTGCTCCAAACCATCCTTCGTAAGCATAAAAGTTCAGAATTCGATGCGAGTGCTGCTAACAGTCGTCGGCCATACAATGTATGTACCACTCAATTCTCTCATACTGCTACTGCCCAAAGACATTATAATACTGTTGGAAGCCACTTGTACAATTTAATCAATAAACATTGCAATATTTTCCCTCTCACTACAAAATTATGTAAGGATAAGGTCTGCAACTGGATCCTAACTCTAAATAATGAAGAGACAGAAAGGTTAATTAAAATAAGGGAATAATATAAGTCTACATTAACTCATTCACACACACTCACACATTCTTCACTCACTTATATACACCCACGCTCTCTTTACACAGTCACACACACACAAAAACATACATACATAACATAGTCATACATGTCATGCTGAGGCTTTTATTTTTTATTTTATTTTTTATATTGTTTTATCTTTGATTTTCTTCAATTTAATGTGTTGTCCCACTAAAACCACGTCCTCCATCTAATAATTCATGTAACTCTGTGCAAATCATGAGAGAGCACTGGTACCCATAACACAAGTTCAATCTTACCTTGGGTACCAGAGTTCCATATACTACTTACAAATTTCAGTTATATAACTTTTAACAGATGATATTATTAGTCTGTAAGTGGAACTGTACAATCTATTTGAAATAAAAACATTTATTTATTTATTATTTATTATTATTATTATTAATATAAAGTACTAGCTGTCGCCCGCGGCTCTGCATGGGTGATTGACGAAAAAAAAAAATACTGTGTGTTATTCCAGACCATAATCTATCTCTGCGCCAAATTTTATGAAGCACATTTCAGGCGTTCTGACGTGAAAGACATCCATCTGTCCATCCATCCATCTTCACAAACTTTTGCATTTATATTATTAGTAGGAAGTAAGATAACCATCAAGATTCTGTTGCGAGAATGGGATGGCGAAATCAATTATGTGTAGCTCCGTCTCTTCCTCGCATTTAAATATAACGGCATTGTAGCCGGCGTAAGACTCAACAACCTCTTAAGATTCAAGATTCAAAGCATTTTATTTCCAATTTAAACCATATTTATTTCGTAATATTATCGCAAAGCATCCCCTTCAATCGGTTTTCACCCTTATGGGCTAAGGGTGAAAACATGGTTGAAGAATGCTAATTTTCGCAATGTACATCCAAAACTAAAAGCCATACTTTTGCTACGTCAAATTGCCACCTTACATTAGTCAATTATACTTGTCCTATATAAACAGCAGACACGTTCGCCCGTAAGGTAAAGTAAAAGCAACAGGCTGATTACACCGTCACACATCGCAAATGAACGCGACTTGCTCTGCTCTGCGGAATATCATAGTAAGACTATGTGGTCTGTGTGGTTGCGTTGTGTAGGCGAATGGTTTTAGCAATATCTAGGGTGTAGAACCAGCATTTAGATTGTGAAATTACTGTTATATTTTGCCAAACACCAGATTTCTAGGGTTTTGAGAACGCGTCAAACCCTGTTTTGACGCAAAACACAGACTTGCACGCTAAATTCTCTATACGAACTAAGTAATTCAGTAAACTTCTGATTATTAATTCTTATTCATATAATATTTAAAAGTATTTTATCTTCTGCGTTTGCTTAATAAATCAATTAACAAAATCGTTTTTGTAGAAAGGTTGAAAGAATTAAAACTCTTGCTGCTATTCCTTCGCTCTAAATGCAAAAAATGGGCCTAATTAATTCGCAAATAACTTATCATCTGCCTAGCTTTTTCCCAACTACATTGCGGTCGGCTTCCAGTCAAACCGAATTCAGCTGAATACCAGTGTTTTACGTGGAGCGGCTGCCTACCAGACCTCCACAACCCATTAACTGGGTAACACGGTACATCTTGGCAAGACTGGAGACAGATTAACTGGCTTCGACTATCCGTAACGACTGCCAAGGTCTAAAAATGACAGCCGGGACCAACGGTTTAACGTGCTTTCCGAGGCACGGAGGAAACTTGGTATGTTAAGATGGTCACCTATCCACAGACCAACCTTGGCAAGCATTGCTTAACTTTCAAGATCGACCCGTGTAGCTGTTATTATTTAGCCACGAGCTCCTCCCTTAACCTCCTGGGATTCCAATGCCCCACCGTTGAGTTGCAAATGGAACCTTTTGGTTCCACCGGCGTCTACACCGGTATGTACATAATTCATTCGCAAATAACTGTTATCCCGTTATTCTGACATAGGTATGCATGTTACTGTCAAAACTTGCAAATATAGGTGCTAGTTTTCATGTAAAACTTTCATTATTAAGCCGCCGCTGTCCGTCCATCCGTTTGTCTGTCTGTCAGCGGGCTGTATCTCAAGCAGTGTAATAGGTAGACAGTTGAAATTTTCACAGTGTGTATTTCTATTGCCGCCATGACAGCAAATAATAAAGACCCCATACAAGTAACTTTTCTTTTTGGTTTATGGTACGGAACCCTTCGTGTGAGAGTCTGACTCGCATTTGGCCGGTTTTTTTACGTTTTTTGATCGTCTCACTAACACTTCATCGTGGAGTAATATCTGTATCCCAAAATACATTTGTCGGATAGCCCCAACTCAATTACAAAGATTCAACATACAACACACATCGATCAAATGAAAACGAAATCGCTGACAATTTTTAAATCCCGTTTGCGTAGTAACAAGATTATGGAAAACCGGATAAACCTTCGGGGATACGGATAAAAAGAAAAGGAAATAATACTAAGAAAATGTCATGTTCTTTTGTTTTTGTACATAATTGCCTTGCCGTAGCAAGACGCACGTGGGCAGATTTTCTGTCAATTCGAGGTTTCTATACAGGGGCTCTTCTTGCTTGTATTATTGTGTAATTATACTTCTAAGTATTATCACATAATTATTTCATTTATTCATTTTCTTACATATAAATTTACATTTCTAAATATTTGTTAAAAAACACATAAAAACAGGTGTTTGTTAATAAAACCTTTAAATAAAAATTTAAAGAGGGCTCCCACATAAGAAATGTGTGTTTTTTTCGGTTTATGGTACGGAACCCTTCGTGTGAGAGTCGGATTTGCACTTGGTCGGTTTTTTTTTCATCCATACTGTCCTACCAGCCGTCATGCCAACACTGACTCAGGAAGTCAGTCTTTCATGTCATACCACACACAATCCGTCCACCTTTTCTTTGTCCCCTTCTTCCTCTTCACCCATCTAAAATACATTTTTCACACGTTTAAAGGTAAACTAATCTAAAACATCCCTCAGTGTCAGTCAATCGTTTGACTCGAGTGCCCGTGTCCCATATTACTTAAAGTCGACGCAACACGTGTTTTTCATCCATTCTGTCCTGTAAAAATAAGGAAGACAGTCTTTCATATAACACCACACACAATCCATCCACCTTTTCTTTAGTCTCACTCTTCCTCTTCACCCATCTAAGATCTATTTTTACACCTCCCAAGATAGCTTACAAAACATTTCTATTTCAAGTCATTTGATGTAATTTGTTGAGTAAGTAAGAATAAATCTTAGCGTTTAGACTCTTGTGGTTACGTAATACATTTAGCCAAGTTTTGTACTCCGGTTAAGAGGATCTAAACCCTCGGGAGTCGTAAGTTTCGCTCATTGTAACAAATGGTGAATGGATGGGAGGTAACATTCACCTGTTAACTTAGTAAAGGTGTATATATACGCAGGCTTACAATATCAGTGTTTGTAATATTGTACCTATGGTTTCATCACATTAAAAAAAACCCAGCCAGCCTCCTTTATTTTTATAATTTGTTGTTATAGCGGCAATAGACACACACATTCTGAAAATTTTAACTGTATAACTATTATGGTTATTGAGAAACAGCCTGCTGACAGACAGACGTACGGACGGACGGATTTAGTAATAGGGCCCCACAGGCCATTAGGTACGGAACCCTAAACAGTATAACTATATATATATCGACTTCGATTTTTTGTTGAAAATGCAATACATTCATTTTAAGTTTGGGCTTGTACCTAATTGTGTTTTAGTCATATCAGCAATGATTTCCATTTTTTTATTAACTTTATGCATGTTTCCATTCTTATTTTGTCAGGATTTTCTTTCCGATAAAACATTACCTTTTACCTTATTGCTTGTACAAAGCTGCAAGTTGTATTAAAACCCGCTTTGATATTTTCGTGCTTGTAAATATTGGACCAGTGCCGTCAAATCCTTTGAATTCCTAAATCAAAGAAACTGAGGACTCAACAGCTGAAGCATTGGAGCGAAAGACGAGAGGTCAAGAGTTCGAATAACGTAGTTTTCCTATAGACGAGGATCTTCTTCTAACAACATTTACTCGTAACGTGCAACAATAATTATGAACAAAACAATGCACAAATCTTACCAAAACAGTTTAAACGATATTCTCGAAGCCAATTTTTTAACTTAAATAGTGCTCAAATTCAAATCGCAATATTATCTTGGCGACAATAAAAGTCAACTACCTGTCAAAATGCAGAGTAATTCTTTAATAACCTTGCATTTTGACAGGTAGTTAACTTAACCTGTGGTTAACCGGTGGCTACCCGGACGCCACAACAATTGAATAGTTTAATATTAAACACTACGTTTTAAAAAAAAAAAGAAGTTTAAACTGCGTGATTTGGAATGGCATGTGGGATGCCATTAAGCGTCCATTTCCGTTGACGCCCAATGGCACACACGTGTGCCACGACAAACACCTCTATGTTTTAGGTAGTTTGTGACTACGATGTGAATGCTAGATCTAGTTTTAATATGAGAACTGCCCTTCAGGTGACAGTTCTGTTTCTACATCTAATAGGGGCCAAACTAGTTGCACTTTTAAAGCATACTTTCGCCAGAAATGAGTAACGACGTGTATCGGAGTTTTTAAACGGTGTTACACTTATAAAAACGCTACACAAAGAAGCTATCTTTATACAAGAATAAAGCTATAAGTTATCTTTTATACAAGATCTCAAAGATCCCGATAAGTCTCTTCCACCAATGCTGCACTGTTAGATCTTTAGAAAGCGAACTTATCCTACAGATGAGTATCGCTACGCATCCGGGAACCTATGTTAAGCGACGCCTATATTGCGCAGATTTCCCTAAAATCTTTTGAACTTGTAGATATTTTTCATTTTGTTTTTTATTTGAGTTTATATTTTTTTTATGGCATGCGCCCTGTAAGAGGATAAATAGTGTACTCACCAGGGTATAGAGGGCACTAGCGTAGGCAGCGTGTTTGACGTGCAGCGTCCGACAGCATGGTAGCGATGTGTCCTGATCGTGTGCACTCCACGCTTTCATCTGTTGACAACAACACAATGCATTTAGTACAACACAATACAATACAATACAACAAACTTGAACATTGAAATATCACATGAAAATCAAGACTTTTGGGCGATATCATTCACGTTTTATTAGTCCAGGAAATATGTTGGACAGATTGGTGATTATAATAACTTAGAAATACGTCAGTCGATTGAACAATTGGGACGCCAACGCCATCTAGTGGCGTGCGATGGAGTCTAGGACTGCACTGGACTGAGCTCAGTCTACTGATGGCGATTGAGCAGTGAACACGCCTAGAAACCACCGCGTGTACCGAATAATTGAGAATAATTTAATGACATACTAATAAGTGAGAATATTGTTATTGTGAGTTTAAGTGTGAATTATAATTTGATTTAAAAGCAAACGGTTTTTCTATTGCGCAACAGCCAACACTTCCCATAGTAAGCCCACATAGTTCCAATATCCTGGCCGATGTAGCCTAGAAAGTTGTATCATCCACTAAAAATATAAAAATTATATTGTATGTCCAAGAACAGCCTGACCAAATATTTAAATATTTTATCTGTTCGAAAAAGCCTTGCTCAGTTTTACAAAGAATCATATCAATTAATTTTGCCTTTTCCTTTCCTTTTATACAGGATTTTTCCGGATTTACTTTTTCCAAGTTAATTAAACAATCACCCACGTACGCATCGCAAAATGGATTAACTGTTTTAAAAGAAAAGTTCCTGAAGGGCGAAAACGAACCGGAAAACGATTCGTAAATTGCCTCACTAGATAAATTAATGATTTGGAGAAGGTTAGTACGACGAATTGGAGAAAAATGTCAGAGGACCGTTTATTAGGATTTTAGGAGGATCTTGAGGGTGCCTTTTCATTTGGATAGTACTTTAGTGGAACGAAGGAGGAGCTCGTGGCTAGATAATAACAGCCGCACAGGTCGATCTTCCATGTTAAGCAACGCTTGCCAAGGTTGGTCTGTGGATGGGTGACCATCTTAACATACCGAGTTTCCTCCGTGCCTTGGAAAACACGTTAAGCTTTTGGTCCCGGCTGTCATTTGTAGAACTTTGGCAGTCGTTACGGATTGTCAGAAGCCAGTAAATCTGACTCCAGTCTTGCCAAGAAATACCATGTTGTTACCCATTTAATGGGTAGTGGAGGTCTGGCAGGCGGCCGCTTCACGTAAAATACTGGTGTTCAGCTAAATCCGGCTTGACTGGAAGCTGACCGCAAAATAGTTGGGAAAAGGCTAGGCAGATGAGTACTTTAGTGGAACGAGGCAGCGGAGTGGAGAAACTGTCACTAATATTTTGTGCAATCTCATTGATTCATAATTCTCCGTTTCTCCGCTCCGCTGCCTCGCTCCGCTGAAATGAACAGGCACCTTAAGAATGACTTACGTTCAGCAGAATCCGTATTTCTTAGTTGTCACGGGAAAATAATATACAGTTAAACGTTATAAGAAAGCTTTAGCTTCTACCTGCTGTTTTGACGGCGTGAGTCAAAAATCAACAGAACACTCTCACAACAAGTTTTATGTCCTAATTCAGGACATTGTCTAAACGTGAGCCAAATCACTTCAGCTGTTATGATGTGAATAGGTCACGGGACAGACAGACTAACAGGGAGAGTTACTGTCATATTTAAAATATTAAATTAGTGGTGTGGATAGGCTTAAAGACTTTGTTGCCAAGCCCCTTACCGTTCATTAGCAGCAGTTCTTACATAATACCCGTGGGTAAATATCTGAATGACACGTAATTGTCAGTGATAGCCAAGCCACAAAACCGCAACTATATGGAATGCCCGTTCCACATGACAGGAAAACAAAAAATATATTTCACAAATCGTAGAATCATTGGACATAATAATATGTCTATCAAACCCGGAACAGAATGCGATGGAAAATAAACGATGAAAGACAGAATTTTGATTGAAATCTTTTTTTGTTCAGTAGCCCTCAGCTGTTATTATTTTATTTGACATTCGAAAAAGGTCTTTGAACGAATTAGAGCGCTCAAAAGAAAGTGAAAACAAAGGAAAACTGCCACAGAATTCTTTCGAAGTTCATTTGTTTATAATGATTTGGAATAAATGTTCACGTGCTGATGTGACGCGTCATTCAAAACTATTTTATAAGCTTTGAAAGTTTTGATGACCTCACATTCTACACAGTTTTATGATAAACTAGTTGACCCACGCAACTTCGTATGCGTCACAATTTTCATTACTGCTTCGCTCCTATTGGTATTAGCGTGATGATGAATTGCCTATAGCCTTGCTCAATAAATGGGCAATCTAAAACTGAAAGAATTTTTCAAATCGGACCAGTAGTTCTTGAGATAGCACGTTCAAGTAAACAAACAAACAAACTCTTAAGCTTTATATATTAATATAGATTCACAAATAGAACACACTAACACGTCCTACCTGTAACATTTTGTGTGAATTTTACGTGATAACGTCATAAGAAAACTCTTACGACGTCATAACGTAAAATTATCGTTCTCGTTAACTGACTTTACAGACAACCAATTTTTTTTTAATTTCTTTCATAACAACCCCACCCTGACTATTAAAAAAAAATACAATTTGGGTAAATCGTTACGAAGTTATGCGGTACATTTCGGCGATTAAGTACTATTTATATAGATACATTAGTATGAAAAGTTACGCTGGCGCTAGTTCAATTTACATACGAGAAGAACTATCTTGCTTGATGAACCAAAGGATCAAGTTCAAATTGTTGACCTCACGTAGATCCACAAAAATATATATGAGAACCCACCCTTGACTTTTCTATAAATCAATTGGAACTTGAACTACGAAAGTTTTTCAAAGCAAAGCTTTGCCAAAGTGTTTACTTTCATTTGAGTTGTGTATTCACCTGTAGAGGCCCTAAACTTTTATTTGGACTGTGTATTTTCTTTACTTCCCTTGTAAAAAACCCGTCGGGAGGCAGCTAAATGGAGTTTAAGTAGGATTAAAAATAATATTACGGTTGGGTCGCACTTCAGTGGAAATAACCGAATTAAATTGTCTTTTAAAAGGTATGTAGTAAACTTAAACACTCACTTGAAAGTTTATCTCGCTGTGTATTTGCCGGTTACGTCATCATTTTAGCTGAAAGACGTTCAGCATTGGTAGACGTAGGTTTCCACGAAGTATCACCACATTGAACGATTCTGGCGTCTCGCATTTAGCTGATTCCCGCGGCCATCACCAGGTCCACGGTCCACCTTTTGGGATGCCTACCAAAACTGTTATGTTAAGCGCTACATTTTTTCAATAACGGTCATAAACCCATCAACATTTATTGATCATCATCATTTCAGCCAATTTCCGTCCCCTGCTGAACGTAAGCCTCCACCGTAAAGAGCTCCAACTATCCCGGTCATTTATCCACCTTCTTTAAATTATCTATCTGTCGTGCCGCAGGGCGTCCCACACTACGTTTGCCTGTACGCAGTCTCCACTCTAACACATTTCCTGCTCCATCGACCGTCTATCCAGTTCCAACATTTATTGAAATTGTTATATTCAAAAACGGAAATAAAGACATAACGCTGCCCTGAATAAAAAATCCCAATGTCCAGTCATAAAAACGATTCATAATTTACTTTTATGGTACCAGCGAAGACACATCAGGAAAAGGACAATATCATCATCATTATATCAGCCGAAAGACGTCCACTGCAAAATATCTGGCGCCTACCATAGTTAAGATCACACAAACCGATTTTGATACGAGCTAACTTGGCATCAGAATAAATTTTATTACTTTAGAGATTCTCGACTAAATTTATTACGTCACATGCGAACAAAATCGCCGGTCACAGCTAGTTAGTGAATAAGAATAAATCCGCTTTTTTCGGAATATTCTTTTTGCCTCGTTTGATACGTTTTTGCTGAAAGAGCGCGCAGGCTTTGCATGAGTTTGATAACAATGCGACTTTCAGCACTTTCACGTTCGCTGTTCGAGCCTTTGACGCTTTCATATGTAAAGTTCACGCTTTATTCTGTGATGGTGTAGTTAGGGATATAAGTATTTATAGCGTTATTGATGTCTGCGAAAGGTTGGTCGTTCAAACCTTTCACTGAATAATAAATACAAGGGTTAAATGTTTAATGTGTTTTGGTGAGATGATGCTCTATGTAAACCGCAAGTCGTGTATATATGCTTTTTTTTTTTTTTTTTAAGGATGGGAAATCATCAAATGACTCCTCCCGCTCTGGGTGAAGCAAGAGGGAGTGTCAGACTCTTACTGACTAAACCCATCCGTGTTCCTCCTGGTGCCCTTTGCATTCCAAGGCTACGGCACCTCTTTCGAACAGATTCCGCAGCCCCAGCAGGCACCTGCCCTAGCGGGCCCCGTCCTCCACGCTGACATCTCCTTGAGGCGCGCTGGGATCGCAGCGCGCCGCCGACCCAGGCCTAGTTCTGATCAGACGGCGAGCACCCACTGCTCGCCATCCGCAGGCCCGTGCCTACGGCGGCCGGGAATCGTCCTGCGACTCTCAACGCCCGGGGCGTCTTCTTCTGTTGCGGCGACTGAGGTTTCCCTCTCTCTCACACGTTCGGCCTCCTCCTTTGCTAGCATTACTGCTTTGCAGAAGGAGGTGATAGCTTCCCATGCCTCCTCGCCGTGTATATATGCCGGAGAGATATTATAAAATAGATGAGTATAGGAACAGAAATCTTCCATGTTGCGACGAGTCGACTCGTGCGCAAAAGGGTTCCGCACGAATCTTACTTATTTTTTTTAATTCTTCCATTACTGACAGATTGAGTGACTGAGTGATTGACAGACACACACAGCCGAAACTACTGGTTGTAGAAAGCTGAAATTTGGCATGAAACTTCGCTGTATACCGTAAGAGATGATTTCCCGAAATTCCTACGGAAACGGGGAAAAACAGGATATGCGCGTTCGAAGTCGCGGGCAAAAGCTAATGTTATTATAAAACCACAGACTTCATGTTAGTTTATCAGCAACTATAATACGTTATAGTTGTTATACGTAATAGAATAAACGCATTACTATGGAAAGACAGAAACCGCGAAAAAAACAACAGCTGTACAGTGCATTTTGTCGAGTTAGGCGCACATAAATGTATGAGAAAGTTGACTATTATATGGCGTTTTCAGTGTAGGTTACACGTTGTATACTACTCTGTCAAGAAAGTACCGGGAAAAGATCAATAATACACAAAATGTCTGTTATTCATCCAAATTTATTTTATCACCTTCAAAGTATGCTCCTTTAGAAACGATACACTTGCGCCAACGAATAATCCATTCATCAAAACATTTTTAAAACGCTGCTTCCGGAATTGAGTTCAGTTCTCGCCGCGAATTCTCCTTTATGTCTTCTATCGATTGAAAACGGGTGCCACGAAGTGGTAATTTGAGTTTAGGAAAAAGAAAAAAGTCAGCAGGAGCCATATCTGGTGAATATGGTGGTTGCTGGATGGTATTTGTTGAGTGTTTGGTTAAAAATTCGTTCACAATGATAGCCTTGTGCGAAGGCGTATTGTCGTGGTGCAAAATCCAAGAATTTTCTTTCCACAAATCTGGCCTTTTTCGTCGAATTTGCTCTCTTAAACGCCGCATAACGCTCAAATAATATTCTTTATTTACCGTTAGACCTTCCGGTAAGAATTCAGAGTGCACAACACTGCGATAGTCAAAGAAAACAGTCAACATGACTTTTGACTTTTGATCGACTTTGGCGTGGTTTTTTCGGTTTCGGTTCAGTTGGAAGGCGCCACTCCGAAGCTTGTTGACTAGTTTGCATGTCAAACTCGTAAACCCACGTCTCGTCACCAGTAAAAATGCGTTTCATGAATGTTGGGTCCGAACTGACTCGTTCTAGCATGTCCTCAGCGACTTTCATGCGATTGAGTTTTTGGAGAAAATTCAGATCTTTTGGGACTAGCCGAGCAGCAACATGTTTCATACCCAAATGATTAGTTAAAATGGTACGGATCGACTCGTGAGATACAGAAAGTTCGGCGGCTATCTCTCTCAGAGTTGAATGGGGATTTTCAGTCACTATTTCCTTCACTTTTGCGATGTTGACTTCAGTTGCAGACGTTGACGGCCTACCAGAGCGAGGCAAATCTTCCATCACATCTCGACCGCTTTTGAACGCTTTGAACCACTCATAAGCACGAGTTTTTGATAAAGTCGATTCACCGTAAGCCTTCTGTAACATTTTCAGTGACTCCGAACACGAAATTCCATTGGCGATGCAAAATTTAAGACAAACTCTTTGTTCGATATTTTTGTCCATTATGAAATTCGCGATACACACTATATATGATATTACTAAAACCAGCACTGTATTTAATATAAATAACAGATCCAACTCAAACTCCGCGCCAAAATGGAAAACAGTTGTGCCAATCTAACAACTACAAAAAAACAAAAATTAGAATTTGGAACCATAAACAAATCATCCATTCCCGATTATTTTGTACCTTTTTTTTTTCAAAATTTGAACCTACGTTTGAAGATAAGTAACGGTGTAAAATTAATTACGTAATGGTAAATTTTTAATTTATTTACGTTTAGCGTCAATGTTTGAATCTATGAAATTCTAATGTAGGTATATCAAATTCGAACTGAAATAGTCCAGTAGATTTGAAACAAATTGGCTGTGGCAGACCGTCAGGCAAACAGATTGACACACAAGTGATCCTATCAAGGTTTTGTTTTTGCATTTGGACGTATGGCACCCAAAAAGCTTTCACATTTAGTAATACGCTGTCAACTCAAAGTTTCGAAACAAAGTACATAATTAAGTCAATTGAGTCAATTGAGAAACGAGCCAAGAGGATCATCGGCAATGAGAGGCTCGTCGCGTCGAAGCTCCAAAGTCTTGAACATCGACGACGAGTTGCTAGCCTGTCGGTTTTTTACCGGTTGCATTTTGGGGAATGTGCGACGGAATTGCATAATTTAATTCCGCCAAGCCCGTTCCATCATCGGACCACAAGACGAACGGCGATGCGCCACCGGTACATGGTGGACATCCCACCCATACGCACAAAACGTTTTGGGAACACATTCATAGTGCGTACAGCTAAGGAGTGGAATTCCCTGCCGGAGTCTGTGTTTCCTGATGGCTACAACCTGGGAGTCTTTAAATCAAGAGTGAATAGGTTATTTCTAGGCAAGCGTGCTCCATCTTCGACCACATCCTCGCTTACCATCAGGTGAGATAGTGGTCAAACGCGTGCCTATCAATAGTAAAAAAAAAAAAAAAAAATTATCTTATTTATCTCGTAGTAGACAAACTTTGTACCTACCGCCTCAGAATTCATTTTTGTCGTGTTTTGTATCAGAAATAGCGTTGCATAAGAATTAATAATTTCCTTAATACATTTGAAGTCTCTATTTTTATTCGTGATTTTTTTTCTATTCGGGGCGGAGACAAATCCAAAAAATTACTTATCTTAAAAATTGATCCACCTGTTTTTGAGTTATAAGTGGCATAACTAACCTGACTTTAATATAAATAATTGTAGAGATTACTTACTTACATTGTATTTCAAATTTATGTAAGTACATATGTGTATAATATACGATAAGCTTAAACGTTCGTACCTGTTCACTGAAACGAGGTGTCGTTACATTCGTATGGTTCCGTAGAGTATAATAGCACGCGGCATCAGACATCTAAAATGGCGGAGATCATTTTATTTCATTTGACAACGAAAATGGTCCACATTGAGTTGATTATCAAGAGAATTGGTGGCGCGATAGAATTAATAGCAGTTACTTAGGTATCTGCCGAAGCTTAGGAAGCTTCGCCGAGTTTTCTCATCACGTATCCCACAGAGCCTAAATAAAGACTAAGGTCTTCACTCTGTGCGTCCTGCCTGTTATGACTTACGGAGCCAAAACGTGGACACTCACGTTACAGCTGGTCCATAAATTCAAGGTCGCTCAGTGAGCTATGGAACGACCTAGGCTATGCCGGGAATCTCTTTGAGAGATTGAAACCGCAATGAAGTGATTCGACAGAGAACCAAAATTGTGGATATAGTTCACAGAATGAGCAAGCTGAAGTGGCAATGGGCCGGACATATTAGCCGTAGAACTGATGACCGTTGGGGTAGATGAGTTCTTGAGTGGAGACCGCGAATCGGCAAACGTAAGGTGGGACGTCCTCAGGCTAGGTGGAGCGAAGATCTTTGCAGTGAGCCTGGTAGCGGCAGGATGAGAGTTCCCGAAGATCGAGCCAAATGGCGTGCACTTGGAGAGGCCTATGTCCAGCAGTGGACTGTTATAGGCTGATGATGATGATGATGATGACTTACCTGCCTAGAATTTACGCCTTAGGTATTTAAGGGAAGTAGTGATTATCAATCCTTATTCTTGCACTGGTATTCAGCTGAATCCGGTTTGACTGGAAGCCGACCCCAATCATCAGCCTAGCCTTTTCCCAACTATATTGGGGTCGGCTTCCAGTCAAACCAGATTTAGCTGAATACCAGTATTTTACGAGGAGCGGCTGCCTACCAGACCTCCACAACCCATTAACTGGGTAACACGGTACTTCATGGCAAGACTGGAGTCAGATTTACTGGCTTCTGACTATCCGTAACGACTGCCAAAGATCTACAAATGACAGCCGGGACCAACGGCTTAACGTGCTTTCCGAGGCACGGTGGAAACTCGGTATGATAAGATGGTCACCCATCCACAGACCAACCTAGGCAAGCGTTGCTTAACCTTGAAGATCGACCCGTGCGTCTGTTATTATTTAGCCACGAGCTCCTCCGGAAGCCGACCCCAATATGGTTGGGAAAAGGCTAGGCAGATGATGATGATTCTTGCACAGAAAAAATGACGGCCAAGTGCGAGTTGGACTCTTACACGAAGGGTTCCGTGCAATAAACCAACTAAACACGTTTCTTGTATGGGAGAAAGAAAGAATAAAATTTATTTAGCACATTCATAAAACACGCACGGAATACAGATATTAAAAAAAAACCGGCCAAGTGCGAGTCGGACTCGCACACGAAGGGTTCCGTACCAAAAACTCATTTAAAAAAAAATTGAGTTGATTGAAAGGTAAGTTGCGGTTTACGATTTATGACGTATTAAAAAAAATACTTACTAGATCTCGTTCAAACCAATTTTCGGTGGAAGTTTGCATGGTAATGTACATCATATATTTTTTATAGTTTTATTATTCTATTATTTTAAAAGTTACAGGGGGGGACACATTCTAACACGTTGGAAGTGTCTCTCGCGCAAACTATTTAGAAAAAAAAATATAAAAAACCTCAATATTACTTTTTATGGCTCCAATACAAATACTCTCTTTTTGTTTTCAACTGTCTACCTATTGTGGTTCTTGAGATACCGCCTATTGTCAGATAGATGGACGTCCGTCCATCTATCGGAAGGAATTTTTATTTCATTCAAACATTAATATTTGTTTTATTGAAACTTTATTTTTGACTTGAAATTATCTTAAATAGTCTTATCCGCAAGGGTCGATCTTTAAGGTTAAGCAACGCTTGCCAAGGTTGGTCTGTGGATGGGTGACCACCTTAACATACCGAGCTTACTCCGCGCCTCGAAAAGCACGTTAAGCCGTTGGTCCCAGCTGTCAATTGAAGATCTTTGGCAGTCATTACGGATTGTCAGAAGCCAGTGAATGTCGTCTTACCCAGGTAATGGGTTGTGGAGGCAGCCGCTCCACGTAAAACACGGGTATTCAGCTGATCCGGTTTGACCGGAAGCCGACCCTAATATAGTTGGGAAAAGGCTAGGCAGATGGTCAGTCTTAGTTTCAGCATTGACAAAAAAAAGACATCAAAAATATCTATAAAAAATTTCTTCTTTCTCAAAATAAAAACTTTTAAAAACTAAAACTCCGCGGTTGATTGCTGTAAACTTGTACTATTACAAGATAACACAGATGAAAAGACTTTGTCTGAAGTTTTGTAGATCCCCTTTTTTAAATGAAGGCTCCCATTTTTTGTGACTGTTTCTCTTATCTCAAAATAATTTGCAAATGAGGTGTGCTCAAGATAATTCGGGAGAAACGAAGGTTTTAAAGTCTAAAATATTTCATTTGGAATTCTGACTGGAACTCAAATCACAATTTTCTAAAATAATAAAGCAGTCTTCATTAAATCAATTTTGCAAAAGATGCGCTTTATCATCCATAAAATGCAAAAAGATTGAATATGCAGAAAGTAACATCCAATATTGGAATCGCCGTCAAAATGCTGGTCCTGCTCCACAGTCACAGCTGCTTAGGCCCACTTTTTAGGTTTTTATGTTTTTATATTTGGAAGAGATGCTCGCTCTTTTTTTTTTTTTTTTAGAGGTTCTTACGTTATTTCGTTTATTTATTCTTATATACATACAAATTATATTATTATTATAATTACTTATTTATTCTTTTTGATGTAAGAACTTAATCGTTGTCTTTATTAATTTATTTTTCATTATTTGGTCATTGACAACCATAGCTTTGTGTAAAGTAGAAGCATATTTTTCAAATTTTGTAAATGTGAGTACCATGAAATCATTTACATTTTATGTGAGTAGTTATAGTTTTACTTGTTGGACATGAACGAGCATGGTGGTTGAGAGCATGTCATGCTCACTCAAATGTCTCGCTGATGACGGCGCGTGGGTTTGATCATTCGGTTCCCTTCGAAATGGTTGAGTTGAAAGGTGCCGATACACGCGTCATGTTCGTGAACAGGCGCCGTCGGTTGAGACTGGTCATCTCTTAACTGCCATTGGCTTATTTTAATCTTTATATTTAAAATTCTTATAATAAGCCATTTTTTTTCTTTTGCATTGTTCTCACATGCAGAAGCAACAAGTATATGTAACTTGGAATTTTGTAAAACAGAACATGATTTAAAAGAGTGTCCGTGGAGTTTCTTGCACGTTCTTCTCCATAGAGATCTACGCTTTGGAACGTGCAAATAGCTTCCATGTTTTTGACTGACCGACCTTGACGTTTCAAAAGTGCCTGTGAATGGTTTATTTGAAATAAAATGCTTTGAATTTGAATTTGAAAAGTATGCAAATATTCACCATCACGTGTGGATTTGCGAATTTTCTGCAAATGTGAACGACCGCGAATAGTATAAGATAGGTATGGTCAATAAAGCTATTAGGTATACAGGCAAAAATGTTAATTTTTCCACTGCACTAAAAATATATTTCTCACTTAAAAAGTAATGATGCATCATTACTTTTTTGACTCAAGACATACTTACGAATATGGTGTACAATAATACTGTATTTAACTAAAAAAAATCTTATTAGTCCGTCAGACAGATTTCCTAAAAATATTTTTTCTTTTTTCTCGTAAACAAAAGATGAATACTGTATTGTGCGTTAAAACACGTGTGACGTCACCATGTTAGTACAATTTTACCAAGCCACATGACGTCACGCGTGTCTTCAACACGCTGTATAGTCTTTATTTTTGTTCACGTGAAAAAAGAAAACAAAACGTGTCCAATATTTTTTGATAAATACGATAACACATTTTATCTATCTGACGAACTTATTAGTTTTTTTTAAGTAACCCTATTGTCTACTCAGTGCACTCACGGCATTGGTTAAGAGTAGTTGCAAGTTACCTGCCTGCATAACCAATAGCTTTGTTGACTGTACGTACCTACTAGTTTTTACCAGGAGCGCAACAATTAATACAACTTGGAATATGTAATTAATATTACAACGTAGAACCTAAACGAGGTTGGCAAAGATGCGTGGGCAGTGGTCAAAGAAAAGAGAGGTCATGTTTTGTTGAATAGTTAACCACTGAGAAAGTTTTTAAGACATCAATATTTGACGTGGAACAAGACAGTACCTAAATCAGTACCTTCTGGGCACGTTTCCGGATGACAGCGATGCGGAGGAATTTTTCGACGCCAGATTGTATTTGGTTTTGTATATTCATATTGTATATAGTTATTTTTATTAGTTATTTTAAATCAGTTAAGCATATTTTACAATCATTCATGAAGCGTACAAAAATAATCCTTAAGTCATCTTTATTCTATTTACCTCTATATAATATTCCGAAAAGCTTTAGCGATTACGCATGTCCCGCCCGTTATTTTAGTCATCGTCCAATCACGGGGCCTGTACTATGATCTTTATGATTTCTGTGTTTAAAGAGACGGAGCTATACAATACGCATAAATCCCTTTTACACAAAAGGATCATGACGGTATTGCATGTGATAGTACGGCTTCACGTGAGTAGGTATTTCTTCAGACCATAGATACTGAACTGAATTATTTCAACTTCAGCATTAACTACAACTTTTTAGAAAAAGTTCGTTTGTAAACGTAATTGTAAGCATCAAGCTTTTGAATAAATAAATAAAATTCTAGGTTGCTCTAATTGAAGTGGTCCAGAACAGAATAAATTGCTTTGTTATAATGTATAAATTCATTAGCAAATAATAATAATAAGACGAAGAGTCCTTGCTTTACAGTAAATAGAACACTGTTTTGTCTGATTGTTTGTGATTGAAAACAATGATAATAATGGTAATTAAACTGACTTGTAATAATTAATAACATTTCTCAGTAAGACCGCCCAACCCGTAAACAAACCGACCTTTAGTAAATAAATAACACTTGTTGCTGAGGCCTCAGAACTAAAATTAAAATGTGTGAATCACACTGACGGTATAATTATGAGAATAAATTAAAGTAATAATCTTTTCAGCAAAAATAATCTTAGCAATAAAATCTGTACTAAGCTTAGATTAAAAAATATATAAAAAGAATGAATAACCTCCGAGGAAACGCCACGTTTTCTTCCAACATTTCAAAGTGAATAATTTATAACAATTATAACGTTTATAATAAAATATGTAACAGAAGAGGCTTTAAGATTTTTGCGCCTCGAAATCTTTTTGTAAGAATAAGAACATTAAAATCATTAAAAATGCCGAAGCACTTTGTGTTATACTTCTGGGAATTTGTGATAAATGAGACAGAAATATTAAGGGTGTCTTTGGGCCTATTCTTCACAATGAAATATAAAAAAAAACTGGGCAACAGTAGTGCTATTCTGTAACAACATTTTCATGTCTCGACAGCGAAGTCCGAGGTAAGTATCAAATTCGTATTTATATAAGACCTTATAATATGTATGATAAAGCTCACTTCCTTCAGGTGAAACTCGATATCGAAATAGTTATTTAGAGAATAGTACTGCAGTTCGTAAAATTTTGTGCTTTTCTGTTTTCAAAACCACCGTATTAATTACCTTCAATTTAATTTAAAACTAGTTAAAAACTAAATTCTTAACTAATCAAATCGCGAGTTGTAAAAGCTTTAAATCGTCAAAAGTTTTAAAGGCGTCAAATGAAAAGTTTCGTTTAACATTTTATTTCGTTTTCTTATCAAGTTTTTTAAATTATAACGAGTTTTTTAGTGAAGGTTAACTTTCACATTTTAATTAATTTGATCAAATACACTGAATGTTTGCTGCTCTACATTTAGTGCAGTGTTAGCACTAAATGTAGAGCAGTGTTAATAATAATGATTCATGCTCACACGTCAAAACCATTCACTATGTTCGCACAAAAACTACTAGCCAGAGTTATTATGTTATCCATCAAAATGTTCGACAGTGACGGACATACTGCACATTTATGAATTTTTAACTCGTCCCCAATGTCCCTAGTAACAAGTGAGTATGACAATAAATGTGGTCGAAATAAATTTTATTAAAATTGATTCATACGTCTCCAAGATTAAGAACTTATTTGAAATATCATGAGGAATAAACATTCTTGATTGCCCCTTGTTTTCATCAGTTGAAGGTGGTTTAATCAAGATAGTTGGACAATTCTTTCGTTACTGACTGTCTGAGTGACTGACAGACAACGCAAAGCCGAAACTAGTGATCGTCGAAACCTGAAATTGGACATGTAGCTTCCCTATACTCCGTAGGGAAGCACTAGAGAGGATTTCTCGAAATTCATACGGGAACGGGCAAAAACGGGATAAGCGCATACGAAGTCGCGGGCAAACTCTAGTCTTTATATAAAACATTGGAAGCACAATATTGTTTTCTATGGAAATATATTGATGACAGAACTTATTAGTCTTATGGCCTGCAGGATCAAAACTAATGATGGTTTTGATCCTGTAGCGGCTACAGTATCAAAACCAATGGATAAAACTACAGTGTAGCGCATCCTACTAGTACCGTGTATTTTCGAGAAAAAAGTAGCCTATGATATTAATATAGTGTAATTTCCAGTTTTAGTTTCAATAGTAAAAAATATATATATAATATTTTAAAGTGATTAAAACGATTCTGAAATGTTCTGTTGCATTTGTCACGAAATTGTTTTTAGAACTCAAAACAAAATCTGCATCATCAGTTTCCAAAAAAAAGGTTAGGTTTATTTTGTCATTTCTAAATATAAAAGGATAGTTTCACATCCTGCCGTTCCATATTCTGCTAAACACCGAGCCATTACAGTGACAATGTGCCTATGCTAGAGCCATCTAAAACTTTAGTTTTCAACGAAAAGCTCCATTACGAAATCATGTTACAATAAAACTTAAATAATCCGATATTTTTTCTCTTGTGTCCCAAAAAAAGTGTTTTTTTACTGACCAATGTATCTGACCTCTGAGGAGCTCGTGGCTAGATAATTACAGCCGCACGGGTCGATCTTCAAGGTTAAGCAACGCTTGCCAAGGTTGGTCTGTGGATGGGTGACCATCTTAACATGCTTTCCTCCGTGCCTCGGAAAGCATGTTAAGCCGTTGGTCCCGGCTGTCATTTGTAGATATTTGGCAGTCGTTACGGATAGTCAGAAGCCAGTAAATCTGACTCCAGTCTTGCCATGAAGTACCGTGTTTTCAGTTGATGGGTTGTAGAGGTCTGGTAGGCAGCCGCTCCACGTAAAATACTAGTATTCAGCTAAATTCGGCTTGACTGGAAGCCGACCCCAAAATAGTTGGGAAAAGGCTAGGCAGATGGTGATGATGATCAGTGTATCTGACCTCTATAATCCAGCAACTCAGCAACACGGTACTTTTTGGCAAGACGGCTAGACATAACAGTCAGAAAGTGTCCAAATTTTGCGGACATTATAATGAGCTTTATTTTTGGTTTCCGTTTGCTTGGTCGTAATAGCATTATAATAAATTATATTTGCTGCGCTGAAGCCTTGAAGTGAAAGCTTTTTATTTTGGTTCATAATGTAGAAGGTGGGTCTTATCAATGAAATATTTAAAATAAAAGGTGATTTTATCTTGAATTAAATGGTCATGATTTTCAACATTTTATTGTGAAATGGGCTTGTTCGCTTCCGCCTGACGGAAAGCGTTAGATGAGTTAGAGAAAAAAAGGGAACTTAACTGTGCATCTGAAATTGTAACGGTAAATAGGCAAACACCTGTAGCGATTTAAATGTTATTGATGATAAGTGAAGATTTTAAAATAGTTAAGGTTGCAAGATTTTTTTTTACAATATTATCTAAACGAGTTGATTTGTAACATATTTCAACCAAAATAGTAAGTCTTTACTAAAAATACTAATGAATAATTACGTATATAAGTCTCGATTTTGTGACAGTATTTCAATTTACTTCGATATAACTCTGTAAACGATTTATTGGACATGAAAGTTTCGAGACGAGACACGTTGATTGTATAATTAACTTTATCGATTTTACTTCTTGAACATAGCTTCTAAATATCACACCTGTCACCATTTGACCCTCAAACAATTCAACTTGATAACTTCGAAAATTAATTTCTTACAACTAATTTTTTCTATAGTTACTAAATGAAAACTTGTGCAAACTTTACCTTTGACTGTGTGATGTATCTTCAAGAATTGGGAGGTCACTTACTATCATGTTATAACAAAGTTTATAATCACATTTTATTTATTTACTTTCGTATTAAATGTTCGTTCGGAGAGCGCGACGCGGCGTGCAGCTTGCTTCGCCGACGCGGGTATACTGGCACTGCTACGATGTAGGATCGTAGAGACCGCTACGAAAGTGCTACGCCGCTACGCTCGTAGGACATAAAGTTTTGTTTTTTACTGTACCTTTGACGTTTAGTTCTGCGTGTCACCTCACTTTGCAGTTTTATTTTTACAACTTTATTATATAGTTTTTCGTAGCTAGCAATTTATGATAGTTTAAGGGATCCGTATCCAAGGGGTAACCGACGGAACCCTAAGCCTTTGCTGTCCGTCTGTCTGTCAGCGGGCTGTAACTCAAAAACCGTAATAAGTGGACCGTTGAAATTTTCCCAGATTGTGTATTTCTATTGCCGCTATAACAACAAATAAAAAGTTAAGATTCATGGTACGGAACCCTTTGTGAGCGAGTCCGACTCGCACTTGGCCGGTTTTTTTCCGTACAGAACCAATGTCACTGTCAATGTTAAATCAATAGTAAGTCACTTCACCTTTCAGTTTAAATATTTAGTTGGAAAAAAGATAACAAGCCAAGTAGTTAGAATAATATTCTTTGGTTCTTGGACTGAAAACATTTTATGAGAAACGTAATACGGTTAACGGTAATTGGACGTAAGTATATTTTTTATGTGTTGAGGATAAGTTTTACCGACACAAACATTAAAGACTTTTCAATAACCTTTTGAAATATTAAAACCAACTTTTTGAACCAGTATAAAATGTTAATTTCCGTCTATGTATAATAAGAGAAAACTGCATTTCTTGCTTCCGCCATAAAATCGCTGAAATCCACATAAATCGCTGGATTGGCATTTTACATAATATTAAATACCTTGCAAGGCGAGTGAGCTCAAGTTTGTCGACTTAACTCGAAAGAGCTAAAGATAAAATGAATATTGTTGAATATATATTTATGACATTTTTACCGTTAAACAAGATATAAATATACATGTTCATTTATCTGACACTCAACTTTTAAATCATAACTAAAAGAATTTTCATCATCCTACTACCTAATTCTAATTTAAAGTCTTGGATGCAACAAGATCGGTACCCAGAAAAAACCGGCCAAGTGCGAGTTGGACTCGCACACAAAGGGTTCCGTATCATAAACATTTATTTTTATAATTGGTTAATATTATTGGTTGGTTTTTTTTTTAATATAGCCGAAATACAAAAACATAATCAGTGTAAATTACAACTATCTACATATACGGTTCTTGAGATACAGCCCGCTGACCAACAGACGTGCGGGCGGACGGGCGGACGGACAGCGCAGACTTAGTAATAGGGTTCCGTTGGTTACCCTTTGGGTACAGAACCCTAAAAAGTGAGTTTAAAGATATTTGAAATTAAAGAGCGTTAGAGTATGTTCCCTTCGGATTATTTCCAACATTAAAGGTGCCTGTCCACTACAGCGAAGCCGAGAAACAGAGAAATTTTAACCAACGGAACTGAATAAAATCTCCGTACCGCGTGAGTCACTGACGTTTTGAGTGACATGATTGGTAAATATATCACCCTAAAAGGCACCCTAAGGCTGCCTGTCCATTTCAATGGAGCGAGGAAGCGGAGCGGAGAAACGGATTTTAACCAATGGAATAGCACAAAATGCCAGTGACTCACGTGGTGCGGAGGTTTTGTGTAATTCCACCCTAAGGGTGTCTGAGCGGAGAAATGGAGAAATTTTAACCTATGGACTTGCACAAAATCTCCGCAGAAATGGACAGGCACCCATCACGTGGGCGAAGCCGCTGGCAGAAAAGTAGTATTTTTCTAAAATATAAAAAAAAAAATGGTAAGGTATAAACAGGAAATTGATGTTGCTATTGATGCTGAGGAATCCTAAAAATCGCAGATGGTTATCCTCCCCAAGAGTTGTTAGGATTAAATGGGTTGTAGAGGGCGCTGCAGGGTTAGCAAACGCATTGTAATATATATTTTTTTAATATATTATTCAGGCAATCGGTTTTCTTTATTATTAATGGGTTTTACCTATGAAGTTTCAGTTCTTTTTCAGGCAACCATATATTCGTATCATCATAACTTCGGTTGGAACTGAAATTTGAAAAAATATCTTCTATCTATACTAATATATAAAGCTGAAGAGTTTTTTGTTTGTTTGCTTGAACGCGCTAATCTCAAGAACTACTGGTCCGATTTGAAAAAAAATTCCAGTGTTAGATAGCCCATTAATCGAGGAAGGCTATAGGTTATATATCATCACGCTGAGACCAATAGGAGCGGAGCAGTAATGAAAATTGTGACGCAAACGAAGTTGCGCGAGACTACTAGTATTAATATATAAAGCTAAAGAGTTTGTGTGCTTGAACGCGCTCATCTCAGGAACTACTGGTCCGATTTGAAAAATTCTTTCAATGTTAGATAGCCCATTTATCAATGAAGGCTATAGGCTATATCATCATGCTAAGACCAATAGGAGCGGAGCAATAATGAAAATTGTGACGCAAACAAAGTTGCGCGGGTCAACTAGTAGTTTTATATAAATTATAGGTACCTGTTATGTTTGTTTTGGAAAAAAGTATTTTTTTTGTTTCAGAGGCTCCTATTTTCCCATAAAATTTGTTATGTGTAAAGTATTGTTTTGTGTTACTATTACACTTATTTATTTAGTTACTATGTTTTACCTTGATGTGTTCACGGTACGTAGGGTCACAGGTACCGATATCGATACATCTAACCTTATACACAGAGTGAATTTTTAAAGTGTGTTTTCATGACCCAATCCCAAATCATGAGAAAATCGACAAACACTGAAAGAAAACTCGAGCCCGAATTTGAGAAAAATAAAACGGCATCAATGGATTTTTGAAAAATCGTTTTGCCTGTAAGATGAATGATAATGAGAGCTTTCTTTTAGTATGCCATGTGTTATTACTTCTCAGAATTTGATCCTTGATTAGCTATAGTTTTAGATGATGTAATAATACGGGTTTTTTTTTTCAAAATCTACCGGTTCGATTCCTGGATCAGAACGGCGATTTTTCAAAAATTCAATGATGTCGTTCTATTTTTTCAATATTCCTCTTAGTTTCGGATTTGGCCATGTAGGCACGCTTTAAAAATTCACCCTGTATAACATTAAGCTATAGGCTTCTTTTAAATTATGTATTCTGATATGTTTAATATGAACAAACCAGTAGTTTAGATTTTTATTAGAGTAATAAGTAATTATTTTTAGTAAACACTTAATTACTTCCGATCCAACAAAATTAATAATTTCGATTAAATCAAATCTTATCTACTTAATTTAATTTAAACATTACTACAAGGGCATCGGACTCACTATCTTTAATTAAAAACTTATAAAATGTTACAGTAGACAGAAGATTGCTACTTTTAGTTAATAAAACTAGTATTTTAAAGGAACCTCCTTTTATCAGATCCATATCTAAAATTAGTATGCAGAAAAGGTTTTTATCTTATAGTTTCTTTTTTTTTTCTTTTTTCGATTAAGCTCAAAGATTGCCAACTTGATTACTTTTTAAATACGCTCGCATTCTTCGCAACCTATATTTATTTCGTGATGTGAATCTGTATTGGATTAAAATTGGTTTTACTATCTTCTGATATTATTAGATTTCTGAATCGGGATCGCTTATTTTGGGATACAATTCTGTTATGATTAACAATTGTGTTTGATGAAAACATTGAGAATTGTTTTCAGAAATCATCATCATCTGCCTAGCCTTTTCCCAACTATATTAGGGTCGGCTTCCAGTCAAACCGAATTCAGCTGAATACCAGTGTTTTACGTGGAGCGGCTGCCTACCAGACCTCCACAACCCATTAACTGGGTAACACGGTATTTCTTGGCAAGACTGTAGTCAGATTTACTGGCTTCTGACAATCCGTAACGGCTGCCAAAGATCTACAAATGACAGCCGGGCCAACGGCTTAACGTGCTGTCCGAGGCACGGAGGAAACTCGGTATGTTAAGATGGTCACCCATCCACAGACCAACCTTGGCAAGCGTTGCTTTACCTTAAATATCGACCCGTGCGGCTGTTATTATTTAGCCACGAGCTCCTTTATAATCTTCTAATGTTTAAAAATCTCGGATCACAGTGTTTGTTATCGAACTCCTCCATAATTGTTTTCAGAAATGTTTTCAGTAAATGCCTGTGTTCCTATATTATTTAGATAATTTCACTTATTTTGTAGATAAACTTAATTATGTAGCTTATGACGTCTCCTTGGCCACCATGGGGCCGAAAAGTTTTGGAGTGGTGACCGCGTACCGGAAGACGAAACGTTGGAAGGCCTTCCACAAGATGGAACGAAGACCTGGTGAAGATCGCGCGTAGCCGATGGATGCGAGACGCGCAGGACTGGTCGTTGTAGCGACGCTTGGAGACAGGCCTCCCCCAAGCGTCCAGCAGTGGACGTCTTTCGATTGATATGTTGATGATGATGTCTCCATTACTCGTACTTAGGGCTCCTCTCTGTGAGCCATTATTTACTATGCAATCCCAATCATCATCTGCCTAGCCTTTTCCCAACTACATTGGGGTCGGCTTCCAGTCAAACCGGATTCAGCTGAATACCAGTATTTTACGTGGAGCGGCTGCCTACCAGACCTCCACAACCCATTAACTGGGTAACACGGTACTTCTTGGCAAGACTGGAGTCAGATTTACTGGCTTCTGACAATCCGTAACGACTGCCAAAGATCTAC
This sequence comes from Lacanobia oleracea, assembly GCA_950371165.1. NCBI lineage: Eukaryota > Metazoa > Arthropoda > Insecta > Lepidoptera > Noctuidae > Lacanobia > Lacanobia oleracea. The sequence continues at coordinate 18,863,970 of OX493391.1, read as the reverse complement.
AAATGACAGCCGGGACCAACGGCTTAACGTGCTTTCCGAGGCACGGAGGAAACTCGGTATGTCAAGATGGTCACCCATCCACAGACCAACCTTGGCAAGCGTTGCTTAACCTTTAAGATCGACCCGTGCGGCTGTTATTATTTAGCCACGAGCTCCTTACTATGCAATCCCAATGTTAATTGGTATAAATGACATTTACCATGCAATCCTAATGTTAATTGGTATAAATGACATTTACCATGCAATCCCAATGTTAATTGGTATAAATGACATTTAACATGCAATCCCAATGTTAATTGGTATAAATGACATTTACCATGCAATCCCAATGTTAATTGGTATAAATGACATTTACCATGCAATCCCAATGTTAATTGGTATAAATGACATTTACCATGAAATCCCAATGTTAATTGGTATAAAGGACATTTACCATGCAATCCCAATGTTAATTGGTATAAATGACATTTACCATGCAATCCCAATGTTAATTGGTATAAATGACATTTACCATGCAATCCCAATGTTAATTGGTATAAATGACATTTACCATGCAATCCCAATGTTAATTGGTATAAATGACATTTACCATGCAATCCCAATGTTAATTGGTATAAATGACATTTACCATGTAATCCCAATGTTAATTGGTATAAATGACATTTACCATGCAATCCCAATGTTAATTGGTATAAATGACATTTCCTAGAATTTTTAGTTCCAGGATAATGAACTAAAAATCAAGGGCAGTGACATTGAAACCCACATAGCTTTCTCAAAAAATTAGTTTTAACTATTAAATGTGATGTACAGTCAACAAAGCTATTTGGTATGCAAACAGCTAACTTGCAACTACTTTTAAATTATTGTAAAGCACATTCGTAAATATGCCATAAGCTTAAAAAGTGTTAATGCACACATTGGAAATAATTATTGGCAGAGCAGTGGAAAAATTAATATTTAGCCTGTATACCAAATAGCTTTGTTGACTGTACATAGCTACTTGTATTCGAATTTAAGACTTACATCACGTTAGTCGGTAGTCGGGGTCGCTGCTAGGCCATCACTCTTTGGTAAACATAATATTATAAAACAAAAGCTGTTTTTATTCCTTCTCAAAGGGATAGCAAAAACATCAAAAAGCTTTTTGATTAAATCGGCATCCGTTTACCACATTTCAGTACAACCCTATAAAGTAACATTCAGAATACCACGACGCCATTCACAGACAACTGAGCATCCGACATTTTTCTCCAATTCCATTGCTCAGCAAACCGGGCAAGAGTTAAACGAAATAAATTGCTTGGAGCGTATTTCGTTTACTTATACGTGGCAGATCACGTTTTAATTTATCGTCCCAATACGCATTTACAATCAACTACACGCATACTCTAATAAGCTTGAAGACTTTACGCAAAAACCACCTTAAGACTGTTAGTACATGGGTCATATTCGCTTGTATGGTTTGCCAATGAGTAGAGCTTAAGTGCTGTGTTGTACAAGCATCGGCTCTTAAGTAAATTACAATTACTCGAGACACGCATCTGTACGCGATCCGCTCCTTGTTCTCTAAAATTAACTAAGACTTCTGTGCTGGAGTCATTTGCATATGGAAATAAGTGGATTGGAATAGCTGTCAACGGCTCTTAACTCAAGTTATAGTAAACACAGCTGTGAACCTGAGACCTTGGTTATGTGTAGTTACAGGATTAAATACGTTTTGTTAAAAGATATTATTAACATATTTTTAACCAACCGCTGATGGTGGAACGCCTTGGATGGATAGTGAATTGACGTGAAGAAGTCTTTGGTAAGCGCCAGATAAATGTGCAATAACGGTCACTGACCCTTATACATTTATTGAATTTCTTAATATCAAAAATAGAAAAAACGGCCACATGCGAGTCGGACTCGCACTCAAAGGGTTCCGTATCATAAACCTTAATTTTTATTATTTGTTGTTATAGCGGCAATAAAAATACAGTATGTGAAAATTTGAACTGTCTGCCTATTACGGTACTTGAGATACCTCTGAGTCCTCTGACAGACAGACGGACGGACGGATGGACGGATGGACGGATGGACGGATGGACGGACGGATAGACGGACGGACGGATGGTCGGACGGACGGACGGACGGATGGATGGACAGCGGAGGCTTAGTAATAGGGTTCCATTGGTTACCCTTTGGGTACGGAACCCTAAAAAAGACATAACACTATCCTGAATCGAATTCTGCTGTGATGAAGGGATATTATGGATATTATTGTACTTTACTGCAAGATTATCTGGCAGCTACCATATCTAAGAGATAAATGGAAGAAATCGGGGGAAGCTTTTGCCCAGGAGTAGGACAGATGAGAGTGATAAAAAAAACCTCAGGGTAAACTAACAACCAGTCAGTAACAAATAACAAGTAACAAATTCTTGATAAATTGTAAATTTGAAAAAATAAATTAAGAGTCTGACGCTCTGGGTGGAGCGGAAGGAAATATTTGATGATTTCCCATCCCAATAAAAGCACCAGTAATACGATACGTAAATAGCCTATGGGTTATGTAATGACCAGTTTACTATTAGAATTAGTCTATGTTAAGAGGTAATGCGGGCGGATAGACTTTGTATGTAAAATTCATAATTCGAGGTATGGCTCTCGCCTGTTTCCTCCTCCAATATACCGATTCAAGAGATGTTTTAAAAACTGAATAAAAAGGATATAAACTTTTAATTCAAATTCTGGACCAAACAATGCATCAATTAGGCGCTGTTGAGTTGTAAGTGCGTTAGTCAGTTCAAATGCCGTTACCTTGAACCTAAATTTACCTCTACCAGGAACGTAAAAGGCTGTCGTGTCCCTATCCTGTTCATTTATAGGTATCTGCCAAAATACCTTAGATAGATCAATGCTAGACAGATACTTTAGCGTTTCTTAGGTTATCTAAGATTTCTGAGACATATGGCAGGCTGTATGCATTCTTTCGCGTAACGGAGTTAAGCTTTCGGCTATCGAGACAGAACCGAGCTTTGCCGTCTTTTTTGCCTACCACTAGAACTGGAGAAGACCAGGGACTCTTACATGGTTCGACTACATCAGGCGATAACATTTCCTGGAAGTGTTCAGTGATTATTCTTTGTTTTTCTGGTGAAAGTCGATAACAACGCTGTTTAATGGGTTCAGCGTCACCAGTATTGATCCTGTGCTCAATTAGACAAGTTCTGCCTAGTTCCATATGTTCAAAGGAAATATCTGTGAACTGACTTATTTTTTCATTAGCTGTAATTTTCTGAGTTTCTGACAGTAAGTTGTACGAATTTAGGTAGTTTTTAGTTAATAATGGCAAATTTACAAATGATTTATCGTCATAAGTAACCATTAGCACGTCTGTTAAGTAATTTGAACAAACTTTAAACTTACCCAAAAAATCTTAACAACAAACTTGCTTCATACCCAGCAGGTAGTAAGGCTTTTTGGTCCCTGACTAAGTCGCTTGAATCGAATTTCTGCCGCCCCTCACTACCACCACTGCTGAGACCCGACGGAATGCTGGCCCACTCCGCTGAGGAAAAAGCGAACTTATTTGCGGAATCTTCACATCTGGATCCTGGTGGCTCGAGGCCCCCTACTTCTCTTGATGTATGCGAGTTGAGTATGTCGAACATTCGCATTCATCAGAAGGACGTTCGTAGGGTACTGCGTAATTTAGACGTGATCAAGGCTAGTGGCCTCGGGATACCGAGGATACCGGCATACCGGCAATTGTTCTGAAGACTTGTGCGCCTGAGTTGTCTCTGATCTTGACACGCTTATTTCGCCTTTCGTTTGAGACCGGAAAAGTGCCGAAGGCTTGGAAGCAAGCTAACGTGCAGCCCGTGCAAAAGAAGGGTAGTCGAGCTGACCCATCGTATTATAGACCCATCTCAGTAACGTCCATACTCTGTAAGTGCATGGAACGCGTGCTGAATCATAATCTCCTGGCATACCTAGTAGCGTATGATATCCTAAATGACCGACAATACGGGTTCCACTGAAATCGGTCAACTGGGGATCTTTTAGCGTATGTCATTCACATCTGGAGTGAGACCATAGAAAAGCACGGGGAGGCACTAACGGTCTCCCTTGTCACCTCGAAGGTCTTCGACAGGGTAAAAAATTATCAATTTTTGAATGGAAAAAGATGTAAAAAAGTTTTTTATTTTTCTCTTTTTAGTGATACCTACCTACGTATACACAGCATATCGGCTAAAATAGGAAATTTGTAAATCGGTCCAGAATTGGCGGAGAAATCGGTGAACATACATACAGCCGAACATAGAACCTCCTCCATTTTGGAGAAGTCGGTTAAAAATACGAACATCGTCATAAAAACTGTTCATCCCGTTCGCTTTGGTACCTACGTAGAAAACCAGAGTTTTAATCCCCCATTATAACTATGATGTTAAAATAACGAAATGGAAACGTTCATTTCACTTGTCAGGTTCAACGTATTAAGTGCTCTGAACCTGACCTTTGGCTTTAAAGTTATAAATCCCCCAGAGTTGGAAATGCCGGATAACTTTTTGTATAGTCCTCGGTTTTGTTAGGTTGTAACCTAATGATAAGGCGCGCTATGACCGTTCTGGCCATGGAAAAAGATACTTATTTTTACTTTATTTTTTTATTTGTAATGGGTTTGCTCTTGACTTAGTCTATGTCAGAGATGACAGAGACAAAGTCTGCGATGGAGTGAGCCTACCCAGAAGGAGCCTGTTCACTCTAACTTTGAAGAGATTAGGGTTGTAAGCTTTTGGAAACACAGACGCAGGCAGAGAGTGCTGCGAAAATTAGAAACACTTGGCATCGTAAACGTATGAGTTGAATTAGAGGAAAAGGATTAAATACATAGGAAAGTACTGAGAAGGATTTTTTTTTTTTAATTTTGATAAGTCCGCCACACATTCCCAACCACTGCAACTCGTGAAAGCCAAAATCAACAGTTGCGACCACCAGAAAAACGCAGGTTCAATGAAGCTCGACGAGTTCCGGAGAAACGATTCACATGTCTTGCAACGAAATAAATCAAAGTACAGCGGAGGAGAGGAAGCGTAAACTGAGTCTATTTGTTTTATCGTATCAGCTGAAAGATGTCCACTGCTGGGCAAAGGACTGCGCCAAGTGACGCTACCACAACCGGTCTTACGCGTCTCGTATCCATCGGCTACCCGCGAACCTCACCAGGTCACCGGTCTACCTTGTGGGAGGTCTTCCAACGTATTTACATAATAAAAACATGTTTTGGATATTCAAAATATTGATTTATCCAGATTGAGTTTTATAAATATTATTTTTTGTAAATGTAACACTGCAGGTAATGAAATTAATGTCGCTTTCAACTCCAAAGCTTAATTTTGATAGAACATTTTATTTCCTCGACCTGTACATAATTATTATAATTTGCATGAATAATTTACAAACCTTCGTGTAGGTATAGACGTAGGTACCTTGTCGGGGATTATGTAGTCTGACACAAAGCTTTCATAAATTAGAACGTAGACTTTACATTACCAAAACGGATAAAACCCAACATTACAATAAAAAATATTGAAAAGAATAGACTATTTTTAGGTACCTCATTAAAACATGATAAGTATTTTAGTACTCACTAGATTTTGCTCGCGACTTACGTATCTACGCGTTTATTCCGTTTTTTCCCGTTCCAGTAGGAATTTATAGAAATCCGCTCTAAGTGCTCCCTTACGCTCCCCAAGGAACCTACATGCCAAATTTCAGCTTTCTACAACCAGCATTTTCGGCTGTGTGTTGTCTGACATTCACTCAATCAGACAGTAACGATTGATGGAGAGAAAGAAATAATAAGTTAAAGCCTGGACACTTATCATATTATTATTTTTACACCATGGGGTCGGCAAAACATGTTTTCTTCTTCTATTCCACCTTGTCTTTACGTTTAATTTTGTGTCCGGAGTGAAAGATATAAAAATAATCGGTCAAGTGCGAGTCAGGCTCTCACACGAAGGATTCCGTACCATTGACCTGAAAAAAATACTTCGCAGCCCTCTTTAATATTAAGTAACTTTAACTTTCCTTATTATTCGTTGTTATAGCGGCAACAGAAATATAACACGTTAATAATGTCAAATGTCTACCTAATATAGGTCTTGAGCCCGCTGACCGACAGACGGACAGTTGGGCGGATGGATAGACGGATGGACGGATAGATAGACTGACGGATGGATGAACGGATGAACGGATGGACGGATGGACGGACGGACGGATAGATAGACTGATGGATGGATGAACGGATGGATTGACGGACGGCCGGATAGATAGACTGATGGATGGTTGAACGAATGGACGGATGGATCGACGGACGGACGGATAGATAGACTGACGGATGGATGAACGGATGGACGGATGAATTGACGGACGGACGGATAGATAGACTGGCAAATGGATGAACGGATGGACGAATGAATTGACGGACGGACGGAGAGATAGACTGACGGATGGATGAACGGATGGATGGATGGATTGACGGACGGACGGATAGATAGACAGGCGGATGGATCAACGGATGAACGGATGGATGGACAGAAGCATGGACAGATAGACTGACGGATGGATGAACGGATGGACAGTGGATGGACAGACAGACGGATAGATAGACTGACGGATGGGCTAACGGATGGACTGATGGATGGACCGATGGATGGACAGACGGACGGATAGATAGACTGACGGATGGATGAACGGATGGACTGATGGATTGACAGATGGACGGATAGATAGACTGACGGATGGATGAACGGATGGACGGATGGATAAACAGACGGACGGATAGATAGACTGACGGATGGATGAACGGATGGACTGATGGATGAACAGACGGACGGATAGATAGACTGACGGATGGATGAACGGATGGACGGATGGATGAACAGACGGACGGATAGATAGAGTGACGGCTGGATGAACGGATGGATGGATGGGTTGTCGGACGGATGGATAGATAGACAGACGGATGGATGAACGGATGAACGGACAGCGGAGACTTAGTTTTAGGGTTCGCCTAATGGAAATCGATTACAACAAAACAACAAAGAATCATTAAAAAGCTTTACAACGTAAAATGGTGGAGCTGTACACTAAGATCCTTTGTGAAATCCTCTAAACCAGGCCCTGAATATCGACCAGTAGCTCGATCAATACCAATCTTTTATTCATTGAGCAGAATTTGAAATAGGAGAAGTGTTCCGCCTCCTTAATGCACAAACGAATATAAATTCGGAAGATGTTTTCTATCAAGAATATTGTTCCAGTCACGATTTGAGGAAATCTCGATTCAAGTGGAGTTCGCTTTTGTACGTAAGAATCGAATAAACAGCCTTATGAAATATTTATAGTGCGCGGCGAACCTTCGGTCGGTTGTTTGAAAATTTTCATCGTCAGCGTTAACTACGTATTCGTCGGAAAAAAAAGTTGCGCAACGTTGTTTTAGCAACATGTTCAATGTTGCCGAACATATTGCTTGCATATCGGAGCGTGGTTGACTTAGGATTGAAAGTTCATCTGGCGTTTTGGAGTTGGCTAAGGAACTAGACTGATATTAAGTTTTGCATTTTTTTTATTATCTTATAACTAACTTCATTTATGTTTTAATAGATAATCTTCAGTTAAGTCAATAGTAAGTATAGAATGAGGGTTACAATTTCAATGTAATAATTCATTACATAAATGGTTTGAATCCTTAACCTGGCTTTTCAATTCTTTCTGTAACTTGAGATTATGATTATGACCACATCATCGCTTACCATCAGGTGAGATGGTGGTCAAGCGCGTGCCTATTATTAGTAAAAAAAAAAAAAAAAAAAAACACAATTTTCTTTTCTTTCTTTCTTTTTCGTTCAACTGACTCTCAACTTTGTCACCAATGAATACTCGGCCTTATTTGTGTTGCTGAAGTTTGTATCTAGAGTTGTAAACTTTTCAAACATTGAAACTTCCCTCGGTTATCGGTTCGCGCTGTGTGTATGGAGATCACATTTCTGACCAAGAATTAAAGACTCGTTTGCCGGGCCGTTTGCGAGAGATGGGATGATCACCTTTTCAGTAACTTTGTCTATTCAAACACAATTTTATGAAAATAAACCTTTCATACTCTCATACTTAACTGTCTTTTATGGTTACTGTGTATAATAGATTATTTATATATTAAGCAACGCTTGCTGGGTGCTTGGGTGACCATCCTAACATACTGAGACTGCCCCGTGCCTCGGAAAGCACGTTAAGCCGTTGGTTCCTTGTTGGCTGTCATATGAAGATAATTTTGGATTGTAAATCTGATTCCAGTAGCCTGTAAATATGATTCCAGTCTTGCCAAAAAGTACCGTTTTACCCGGTTAATGGGTTGCGGAGGTCCGATAGGCAGCCGTTTCACGTTAAATACTGGTATTCAGCAGAATCCGGTTTGACTGGAAGCTGACTCTTAGTTGGGAACGGCTAGGCAGATGAAAATACTGGATAATTCTTGTAACTAAATTCCTGAGGTATGAGTTGCTCACACCTCAGGAATTTAGTCTTCTTACTGCTCACTAATATGATAAGTATGAATAGAATAGAATAGAAAATATGTATTCAGCATAGACAGAAACTTATAGTAACATAGACAAAGTGTACAGAAATATTAGTAAGTATACAATTGCGCTGAGCGTGCCCATACCGAAGGGGTAACCATAAATCAGCATTTGCTGGGTGTTAGACACCCAGTTCTGGTTGATGCTAGTTGAGCGGTGTTGATGTTTGGATGTTTGAATGCTTGGATGTTTAGATGAAACTTGGCACATTGGTGCACTATGACCTGGATTAGGATACATATTTTTTCTTCCAATAAAACGTGCAGACTGTAGGAGTAGGCTTGCCTATGCTTTCAGGTAAGCTGAGTGAAGAGCAAAATCTCGTTAGTATACTGCTAGCATACGTTGTTTAAGTATTCTCAAATTGAAAGCATTAATAAATAATTGAGGAAGACCTTTACTTTACTCGAGATTGTTTTAGTAAAATTTTAATTTCACTGCTTCGTTTTTTAATTAAATCAATCGGGAAGAACATCTTAGGTAGATAAATAATTCAATTACAAATACAAAATTTTTGTTAATATAAAGTATCCGAAGTTTAAGATTAATGCGTAAAGTTTAAACGTTTACCAATTATTCTAATTCTTTGAAATAATTATGAAGGTTTAGAGCAATCATTAATAGTTTCAGTTTTAAGTAAAATATCTGTAGAATGAATAATTACTACCATAATGATGAAATTTATTAATTGCAAGAAGATTGGTAGAGTATCGTTCTTTAATTAAGGTGGATGCTCCAGGGTAGCCCGCTGTATGTGGACTAAATACGATCCGCGACCGTAACGCGTATTTATCTAAAGAATTATAACCATTTTAATCATCAATATAGCCCTCTAAGTTCATGTAGCTCGACAGAATGATTATTTCTGAAATAATCATTCTAATAAATACGCGTTACGGTCGCGGATCGTATTTGGTCCACATACAGCTTCACACTGACCGGCAAATTGCAAAAAACATAAAAATATTTGAATTTCGCGGGCTACCCTGGAGCATTCACCTTAATGTATATTTGAGCAGTTATTTTATTTATTTCATGACCTATTTTATTGACAAGTCATCTTACAACGCTCTTATAAAAGCCTTTGTCTTTCAGCTGAAATGATGAAAAAAATTTCTAATTAAAGTTGCATTATGTATGTATGCATCCTTAAAAAAAAGATGCTATTGACGCGGAGCAAGGCAACGGGACGGAGAGTAAGAGTGCCTGTCCATCAGAGCGGAGCGAGGCAGCGGAGCGAGTCACTGGAGCGGAGAAACGGAGAAACATCATCATCATCATATCAGCAGAAAAACGTCCACTGCTGGACATATGCCTCCCCCAAGCGTCGCCACAACTGCGTCCTGCGCATTTCACATCCACACCGATGACCTGGTGAAGGTCGCGGGTAGCCCATCGGTTTCACCAGGTCATCCGTCCACCTTGTGGGAGGCCTTCCAACGTTGCGTCTTCCGGTACGCGGTCACCACTCCAGAACTTTCGGCTCCATCGCAATGAAACTTTAATCAATGGAATTACATAAAAACTCCGCACCTACTGAGCCACTGACATTTTGACTAACATGATTGGTTAATATTTCTCCGTTTCTTCGGTCTGCTGCGTCGCTCCATGCAAATGGACTGGCACCCTGATGCGGAGCAAGGTAGCGCAGGTGCGAATGAGTATTCGCAAATCCCTGTGCCGTGGAGCGGATTTTATGCAAGTCATTGGTTAATATTGGCACGGCTTCGCTCCGCTCCTCTCCTCTCCGCTCCAGTGGATCGTCAGCCTTAGTGTGGGAAACAGTTAAATAGTACTAGTACGGTTAAATAGTAGTAGTAGTGCAAATAAATCTTCTTTTATTTCCTAGGATCGTACTGGCTTATAGCCAAGACTTCCTTTGTCGCTTTCCGGTTTTCTTAATTTCGAATAAATTCCTTTTTAACAGTTTAATAGTAATGCGATTATAATTACTTCTTAAGGAATTTTCATGTCACTTTTTGAGTTGAAGTTTAATTAGGTTCAATAAGAAAAAGAAGTGACAAATAAAATGCGGTTTACTGTTAAGTAATGCTTATACAATAGTATATTTTAATCTACCACTGTTGTTTCGTTCCCAAAAGAATTGTCTCACAGAGAATAGTAGTTCGTAAAAACAGGTCTACATATTTTATAAGACACAAAATTGCTTTAAAAAATGCAAATTGTGTTTGCATTTTGAATGAAGCAATCGTCTCATATAAAAAACCGTTGAAAATGTTGTTTTTAACTAAACAAATACCTATATAAATAAACGAAGTATCTCAATAATTACACTTCACAAAATTTCGAAACTGAGTGTTGAAAAAGATAAGCTTAACGCTTTAATGCAGTACAATAAATATATTCTTTAGTCTCCGCTGCGCCAAGTCGGAATTCTGGGCTTCGGCATTCGGCTGTCGGCATTTGGCTTCAGGCTCTCGGCCTCGGTGAGACGATATCAATTAAAACGCTGAAGGCACACCCGTATAACTTCTTATCGTTCGCCGCCTGGCGTCTGCGAACAAAAGAAACGGTGTCTATCTTTCTATACCCTGACTTTACTACTTTTGTAACTCGAATTGTTTTAAAACTTGTGACAGTTAATATTTATTAAAACTTTGTTCGTTAGTAAAATAGTAAGGCTGCCTTCATCATCATCATATCAGCCATAGACGTCCACTGCTGGAGTTAGGCTTCCCCTAGAAAGAGGGAGTTTGCCATAATCGCCTTGCTTGTCAGGCGGATTCGCGATCACAGTGTACGGTGTTGATTTTTACAGAGAACGCTGCTGCTCATTCTCTGGCGAGTCCCTTAGTCGCCCCTTACGACACCCACGGGATAATTACGGCCCCATACGGCACCGGTCGACACCATACGGCCCGACGCGTTTCGCCTCCATCGAATACCCGCAACCCTCACCAGGTCATCGGTCCACCTTGTGGAATCTTCCAATGCTGCGTCTTTCGGTACGCGGTCGCTACTTCAGAATTTTTCAGCCTCATCGACCATCTGTTCTGCGAGAAATGTGTCCTGCCCACTGCCACATCAGTTTATTTGGCGATTCTTAGGGCTATATCGGTAACTTTAGTTCTCTTGCAGATATTAGAAAGAAAAAGAAAGGAAAAGCCTTCTGTTGAAGCACATTGTTAGCGACCACGTTTCAAGACCATAATTTATAAGTCACTGGCACCACAAGACAAGTCTGCTTTGGTGAGAACATCAATTTACATAGTAGAAGAAAAACTTGCGTTACGTATTTTTTGTGTGAAATTACGAGTATCTTAGTAATTTGTGAAATTCTCTCATCATTGTCATGCTATGTCTCACTCCACAGGCGTCCAAGAAATATTATGTTTCAAAGAGTAAATATAATAGTCTGAAAACGTTTGAGAAGCAAAAGGTAGATTTTTCCATTTTAAGATCCGTAGTAAGATCCTCAGATTTCACGTAAAGCTCAAATAAAAGTCACTTAAAATTTGGAACAATATTAACGTCGGATCGAAATGGCGCTGCGATGATTAAATCTCCAATATTGGACAATTGCACGAGAACTGCGGCTGGAAATAAAACGTAATAGCCGCTGTTTCACTCATGTGGAACTAACTTCCCGCCTTTTCGGGATGAAATATAACCTGCTTTCGAAGCTAGACAGGGAATTAGCGGGATTGAAAACTTTGCTGAGAAACTAAAATGACGATACATTTAATGGATTTCTGGAGGATATTTTCTTCGAACGTATTTAGTTAAAAGTGTTGGTTTTATTCTTTTCTTGTGATTTTTTATTATAAAATCTTTTGATGTCGACTGTTAAAACAGGTAAGGTCTTTCTTAGTGATAACAACAAATATTTTCTTATTTTACTTTTGAAAAGCACGCCTTTGACCACAATCTGACCTGATGGTAAGCAATGATGTGGTTGAAGAGGAGCACGCTTGCAGAACTAACCTATTCACTTTTCAGGTTGTAGCTATGAGGAATTTCAGACTCTGGCAGGGAATTCCACTCCTTAGTTGTACGCACAATGAAAGTGTTCCCAAAACGTATTGTGCGTGTGGGTGGGTTATTTTAAAAAGTGTGAGCCGTTTACAACCATCGGTTGATTGGTTGATGAATGTTTTCTCACAAAATTGATGTGTGGGTATCGTTAATCGATGGTCGTCTTTAGTTTCTGTCAACGAACAACGTCGCAAAAAGAGCAAATAGCCCAGTAGACAATGCATCCTCCAACGTATTCTTCCAAAATCAGCCATATTTTGCACTTAACTAATTATTATAAAATTTTCAATTAAATATCGGTTTATTTTCCAGATACTTACAACTGGGAATTCCACCCTAAATATCTGCAACAAACGGCTATGATTCTCACAGTAATTAAAAGGATGCCTAAAATATCTGGAATTCATTCCGAGACATAAAATATGATAATGGAGTAGCTGAGCCGGTTGGAATTTTAATACCTAATTACAACACTTTCTTATCTGAAAAAAGTAACTGCTCAGAATGATAGAGCTTTAACAAGGCCTTGCAGTTGTGAGAAAGAATTCTGTCTGAAATCAATTCTGAAGTAGCAGAATATTGTTTCAAGGTTGCTTGATGACTTGCTGGCCAGAATAAGACGACAAGCGCATGTCTGTTGGTTGGTGGCAATGCTTAGGATTTAGTCCGGCAGTGAACGTCTTTCGGCTGAATGATATATTTTATTAGCCTGTATTGTCTTTCCGCTGGACAAGGTCTCCCCCATAATTTTCCAGCTTATCTCAGCCATCAAAAATCTGTCAGGAATTATGCCAAATCGACTTGCTAGCGTTTCTTAGGCTCAAGGCGGCTTCAAATTGGGAGCAAAGTGCCACGCAGCAGCAGCGCGGCTGCCGCGCTGCTTTGTTAATCCATACAAAGAAAAAATAATAATAATGCTTTTTTAGTCACAATAAAAACCAGTTATCGGATTACAAAAACGTCTTAGGCACATTAACATTGGTTTCAAAGTCACGGAACATATCGCAACTGGCATCTTAGATAGGTTACATAGTAACCTGTGTTAAAGATGCCACTTCCTTTCCCCAAAGGGTTACAATTTCACTATATTAATAAAAGCTTATGTGTTTTATGAATCCTGATTATAACATATTAATAAAGCTATGGAATTATGACAATATAAACAAAAACAGAAAAAATATAATAAATACTTTCCTATTTTAGTTTTGTGTGATGTTGTGTGTGTGTGTGTGTGTGTGTGTGTGATAGTGATGATGTGTGTGTGAGGTTAATGGTGTGATTTTTGTGGGTGTATACGTGTTTAATGTGGTGATGTAACTAAACCGTAGAAGACAAAAGACTTTCTGTCTCCTGGTAAGTCAAGCCAAGGAGCCAATTTTTTAAGGCTTGTGAGGCTAGGAAGATGGTAATCAGGTCGTAGCTTATTCACTCTGTTGTACAATGTAGGTTCAAGAAAGTAATAAACGCAAAAAAATAAACGCACAGTGTCGCGCGGCGGCAGCGTTTATGGATTAACGAAGCAGCGCTTCACTTTGCGACAAATTTGAAGGCTTCCTAACTCGATTAGGACGTCCATTTAAAGATACCCACTGATACTAGTAGCCCATCAGTTTTCGTGCATCGTGGAAATGTGACCCGCTCAATACAAGTTTAGCCTCGCAGATTTTCCTCCAACATCGGCGATACCTGCCTTGAAGCGTATGAACGTATTGCGGATTCAGTCGGTCAGTTTGATTTGCAGAATACCAAAGAAACCAAAACCAAAGAGTTACATTTTTACAGGTTGTAAATATGTAACATTACAGTCGGCAACTCATTGAACCAGCTCATAAAACAAGCATGTTTGTTTTATCCGTCTATTAAAAATGTCATTCAAAGATAATCGAAAAATACTACCACAATAAATCTATTCTTTTTATTGACATATAGGTTGACTGGTAGAGAATGCCTTGTTGCATTAAGCCCACCCATGTACCACTATTGTATATTAAGTTTAAATAAATAAATCGCTTCATCGTAGACTTTGTCTTTGTCATCTCTGACCTAGACTAAAGTCAAGAGCAAACACATCACAAATAAAAATAATAATAATAATGAAAATGTTTCTGTAACAACAATCATTATCTTAACTTCTGTTAAGGGTCCTTCCTACGCATCGCTACACAGTGCACGCTTTCCCAAAGTTGTCTATGCCGCTTGTCTCCAGAGACCTTTTTCAGGTCGCCGGTCCACGTGGTGGAATGCGATGTTACGAAACTTTTTGTTCGACAAGACAGGTAGACGTCTCAATTTAGTGATAAGCATAAATTCTTCGCATATAAAAACAAGAATGCTATTTGAAGTGCTGATGTTTTCGATCATTGGAAACTATTATGTGAATCATAAAATGGTGGTTGCTTTTGTTTAAAAAACAATCAAGTGCGGGTCAACCTGCGCGCAAAGGGTAATACGTTTTTAAACATTTTACTTAGGTATAAAACCATGGTTTTCTGTGCTATATTAGCAAACAAAATTTTGTTTATTATTTTTAAATTGAATGCTCAATAGTTGAGGAGCAGTAAATTTTCATTTAAATTCAAAATTATTTATTTTAATTAAAAACAAATATATGTTTGAGACTCTCACAATGAGCTCATTGTCATGTCACATAGCACAGTTTGAAAAACTTTTCTATTTACTTTTCTAATTGGTTCCCAAAAGTGACCTCATACTCAAAATGTATATTTTATTTACTTTACGCGTCTATGTTCGGGTAATAAAAACATCGTTCCTGTGCACTTGGAGGAAATTGGCGGTTATAGAGTGACTAAAAGACACACGAGGAATCCTACAAGATTATTTTTAATACGGATGTTCGAACCCTAAAATATCTCAAACCACTAGCTTTATTGCTCACAACAGGCTCCTACAAACCACGACCGTGTCCGTGATCTTTAAAGAGGTTAGTAAATAATTAGTGTGTACCTAGTACGGCTACATTTCATTATACATAGGTACATTATAATTCGGAGAAACCCAAAACCTTTGCCCGAATCCATCGGGCCAAACCGCGAACGTTATTTATAACCCCCTATAAATCAATGTAAATATAACATAAAACTTAGACCATCCACTTAGTACAAAGCGAGTTTATTCCAAAAAAACATTTCCATTATTTCTTTGATATTTATGACGGAAAATCCCCAGTTTCCTTGAGTTTTTCCCGTTTTCTAACAAGTGGTGGCGGTAACGTTGGTGGCCTTTTGAATAAGCAACATATTTTCACCCACAAAAGAGCTTTGGAGCTTTGAAACCGCAAAAATACGGGTTGAATTTGTTCTTCATATCCAAAGGAATACTGTTTTTCCGCAGATTTATAATTTAGGAATTGGTCTAAAGTTTTAGTTACTGTGAGACTGAAACTGCCCTAAACATTTAATTGGTTTATGGGATTATCCGTCACTAGATTCAAAAATTTACAATTTCCAAACAGAATGTAATTTTTAGGGTTCTGTACCAAACGGGTAACCAACGGAACCCTATTCCTAAGCCTCCACTCTCCGTCCACCCGATCGTCCATTTGTCTGAATGTCCGTCCGTCCGTCCGTTCGTCCGTCCGTCAGTCTATCATTTCATTTCATTTATTTAATGCATCAAATATGGTAGGTTCAAGTTCTTATATACAATATTAGGTAACACACATTTGGCCAATAGTACAAGGTTTTTCTAAATACCACACAATACACATACACAATATACATTTCGTCAATTTATGTATACATATATTTACTTAACAGTTAAATTTGTCTGTGCTTTACTGTATAAAATTGACAGTGTGTCCCTGTCTTGAAAGAACTCATCTATCGAATAAAAATACTCTTGTAACAACCACTTCCACAAAGTAACACAAAACTTATTGAAAGATAGTAAACTCGTAGTAATTGGAGGAGGAGCTCATGGCTAGATAATAACAGCCACACGGGTCAATCTTCAAGATTAAGCATCGCCTGCCAAGGTTGGTCTGTGGATGGGTGATCTTAACATAGCGAGTTTCCTCCGTGCCTCGGAAAGCACGTTAAGCCGTTGGTGCCGGCTGTCATTTGTACTTTGTAGATCTTTCGCAGTCGTTACGGATAGTCAGAAGCCAGTTAATCTGACTCCAGTCTTGCCATGAAGTACCGTGTTACCCAGTTACTGGGTTGTGGAGGTCTGGTAGGCCGCTGCTCTGCGTAAAATACTGGTATTCAGCTAAATCCGGTTTGACTGGAAGCCAACCCCAATATAGTTGGGAAAAGTCTAGGCAGATGATGATGAGTATACTCGTAATAATTGACCTTGGCAAAACATTGTAAATAAGGGGAGTCATATAAACGCAGCTCTGTCGAAAAAGTTCTAACCTTGGAACGGGCATTTCAAAATCTAAATGTGTAGGTTTCAAATTATTTAAGAAGCAAATATTTATATAGCTAATTCTTAGTTAATTTAAGCGGTGTGTGTTTTGATATTGTGTTTGCACCATACATTATTACATACTATCTCCACACGTGAGGATTTGTACTTGGCTTTCTTGTGACTATGGTTTCCTTTTTCGTTGGTTCTTATAAGAGGTTAGTTACTACAGCGCGTGTTCAAGCATAAAATAAAACGCTGGTAAAAAGTCTACAATATAATCTAATTTATGTCAAAAGCCTTCGTTTAAAACAAAGTAACTCAGTTAAATCAGAATATCGTAAACTAGCCCCGTCTGGCGGTGTTTTAAAACTAAAATAGCGGAACTTCAAAGTAAATAAAAGTTAAACTGTGCTTAAACCGACAAGGTTGCTCTATCTAATTACTGGAGCTCTAAAATTTCGAATCTAGATTTTTGGTTGGCAAGGGAGAAAATAAGTAAACACTGAAGCTGCAGTTTAGCGGTTTTAGAGAAGGTTTTAAAGCTTAGCATTTTTATTCGATAAGCAGTCTCGGTATGCTTATGTTTAAATAATATATAAAGCTGTAGAGTTGGTTTTTTTGCTTGGACGCGCTAATTTCAGGAACTACTGGTCCGATTTGAAAATTAATTTCAGTATTAGACAGCGTGGTGAAGCATATCATCACGCTAAGGCCGATAGGAGCGAAGCAGACAACTTCGTCTTCTTTGCGCGGGTCTACTAGTATTAAATAACTTTACTTTCTTTTTATTTGTCTTTTTTTACATTATTCTATTTAAATTAGTCTCAGAGACGTGCGTATAAATCAGTGTGTAACAAATCAAGATATCTTTAGGTGTGAATACACTTTAACATATGTACCTATCTTGATGAGCCAAACTTGGTGAATACCTAGTGTTTATAAACAATTTAAACAGCAGTGTGGAAGCACCATTACAATTGAACCCAGAAATAAAACGTAGCTTAATAAATGTTCTTAAAAAACGTGCATTTTTCAAGGTATAAAAGTAGCTTGATACTGGACCAGAAAAAAGTTTCGTAACCCGATCAGCTCTTCCAGAGATTACCCTTTACTACCTTTGCAACATAAGAGCAAACAATTTTGCTACTTAATCGTTCATATTTTTTGTATCATCTTTACCATCTCCTGCCAATCCAAATTTGCTATTTGATGTCATATGACTGTCTTTAACATTCCCACAACATCATCTGCCTAGCCTTTTCCCAACTATATTGGAGTCGGCTTCCAGTGAAACCGGATTTATCATAATACATGGAATAGCTGCCTACCAAACCTCCACAACCCATTAACTGGATAACACGGTACTTCATGGCAAGACTCAGACATGAAGTCAGATTTTACTGGCTTTTGACTATCCGTAACGACTACCAAAGATCTTCAAATGATAGCCGAGACCAACGGCTTAACGTGCTTTCCGAGGCACGGAGGAATCTCGGTACCTATGTTAAGATGGTCACCTATCCACAGACCAACCATGGCAAGCGTTGCTTAACCTTGTAGATCGACCCGTGCGGTTGTTATTATCTAGCCAGGAGCTCCTCACATCTAACACATTTAACATCGCCACAACATTGTTTACTAAGTCACTCCAATTCTCTAAACTGCAACTTTCTGACATGTTCCTTCACATCTTTGTAGTTTTCTTTTAGAGTCGTAGATTAGACTTTACGGTCCGCTTCAAAGACAGATGTGGATGCTATTACGTGGTTCCGTATCCCATTAAAGGTTCCTTACTGTTACACTGCGTACTACTATGTAAGAAGGTGGAGGAAATTAAAGATAAGGTTGGGTCATTAATAATATTTATCTTTTTGGGCGAGTTAATGGAGAGAACTGAAATGGGTTACGATAGTGTGGAAAATATGTTTTCATTTGGTGGCTATAACGTTAAGCTTACACACCACTTATTATCAACTTTATAGGTAGATACCCAAGTTCTGTGAATTAAGAATTAGACGTTGTTTATTTATAAAACTCTGCTTTAGCCTCAAAACCTAACGAACTGACAGTATACTCTAAATTTCATATAGTTAAAAATAGGAAATGCAACACGAATTATTTTATAAACAAAATTATACAGAAGAAACAAGTAAGCCACGGTAGCGTCACTAGTAAAAACAAAACAAACTTAAAAGAAACCGTTTTCCTGAAGTTTTTCCATTCTTCATTACGTTTGGGAGTTGTTTGTGTTTATAATTACACTTTTTATTCTTCACGATAAAATTGCCAGGTAAAGTCTTAAGTCCGTCGGTTTCCTATTGTTACAACTTTTCTTTGTACTCTTAAAAAAGTTTTTTTTTTCTTTATAAACGGGTAGGTTTTAAATGGGTATATTTTCTCGAAGGTCGTCTTCACGCTCTAGTTAGTATTGGGTGAGCTGAACTGGAGATGTCACTAAGGCCAGTAAACAATGTTGTTGTCAGATGGGTCAGCGTAGTGGAAAGAGAGGTCATGCATGAATGACGTCACCTTAAATAAGACTCATGTATTGGCCATGGCCAGTATTAAAATAACCTCAATGAAAATCTTATTGAATGTTCATCAGTTATTCTTCTTCCCTTATTATGCAATATTGTTGGCATAATAAGGGTTTTTTTATGTTCCGAAGAAAAGAATAGAATCCCATTCTGGAAACTTTGACGGAGTACCTTATGAGTTTTTTTTTTAATTTATGATGGGTTTGCTCTTGACTCTAGTGTAGGTCAGAGATGACAGAGACAAAAGTCTAAGCTACTTCCAGACTTCTGCTCTTCTGAGGGCAGTAGTCACAATGAGTTCAGTTACCGCCTTGATCAGATCTTACCAGTGAGTAAGTGTACACCAGCGTATATTTCTGCTCTTTTCCCACTACAACAAGTTTTCAAAAAGATTTTCATATTTGGATTCATCAAAAATAAGCAAGTCGTCAGGTTGATGCTCAGTTGACTGCCCAGCAGTGCAACTCTGTAAACATTTGGAAGTGAAAGCTTGAGCTGAAGTAATCACGTGGAGTGGCAGCTCATTTCGTGATCACTTCACCCAAGTTTTCACCTCAAGATGTTTACAGAAACGATCGACAGATTTACTCGATGCCATTAAGACATTCACTCGTAAAGTGTCTTTTATTGCAGGGATTAAAATCAATTAGATAGCAAAATTCCGACCCGTGATAATTATCCATAAAAGTAGGCAACCATTTCAAATGACAACACTATGCTACCATCGAGATTATTTTTTTTTCTATTTCTCTTTCCATCACGTATCGTCTGCCTTATTCGGTCTGGACTGGCAAAAAATGCATAAGGCATCAAATTTGCTTTTTTATAGTGTTGTTTTAATTGTTCTGAAAGTTTCAAGAAAAACTTCGACTATCTAAATGGACGAAGTTTTTCTTGAAACTTTAAAGGCTATTTTAAAGGCTTACCTTTCAAAATAGTTGCATTATACTGAGGAGCTCGTGGCCAAAGAATAACAGCCGCACAGGTCGATCTTCAAGGTTAAGCAACGCTTGCCAAGGTTGGTCTGTGGATGGGTGAGCATCTTAACATACCGAGTTTCCTCAATGCCTCGGCAAGGACCTTAAACTGTTGGTCCCGTTTTCGTTTGTAGAACTTTGGCAGTCGTTACGGATTGTCAGAAGCCAGTACATTTGACTCCAGTCTTGCCAAGAAATACAGTGTTACCCATTTAATGGGTTGTGGAGGTCTGGTAGGCAGCAGCTTCACGTAAAATACTGGTATTCAGCTCGAATCCGGTTTGACTGGAAGCTGACCCTAATATAGTTGGGAAAAGGCTAGGCAGATAGATGGACACTGCATTATACTCTTTCTAGCACTAAACCAATAGCTGGCCACTGATGTTACATATAGAAGTGCTTACAAGTAGAACAATATTGTTGCTGTAAATGACAATTTAAGCCTCACTATACAACCTTCAGACGACATCTAACAAAGTACACTCGCTGTTCTTGACACAATTTGATTGAGGTATGTTTAAGCTGCAAATGGCTTTTTATTTATTTTGTAAAGAGTCCTGTATTTTCTTGTCTTTTCAAGTAAAGTGGTGTCTAAGTTATTGGTGCTGTGGTGTAGTAATACACGTTCGAAAGCTTTTATTGCGGTCGAAATTCAATTGACGTTCCATGTCCAAAAGAATTTACCGTCTTTTAACAAAAAAATAATAATAATAATAATTAGGTAGCTATAATCAAAGTAGGTAGCTTTATAAAGTCCAATAACAAATTTTACTAAAAAGCGACCTGCTTCGATAATTCCTGTCAGTAGAATTATAGATGGGAACCTTTTGCCCGGAAATTCATTAAAACATTTTATTTACCATGCGAACGGCATAAATTTTAGAACTCCGTAATTTTGTTACATTTTCAATTAACAGAGTCGAGAAGTTTTCCATTATTCATTGACTTTCAATGTTGGGGTTTCCTATTAGGATATCATATTTGATTGAAGTCACGGCTCCATTGATTTAAACAAATCCATTAATTACCGACCGTGACGCTGCATACTGATAAAATTTTTGTCATTATCTTCAAAAGTCACTTTGCATGCTCATGTTGATGATTGATTAGGAACAGATTGTGTCAACAAAATATAAGCAGAGCCTCTTTTCCTTTTCTTTAATACAGTATTATTTTTCACAAAAAGTTACATCATCATTATTTTTTTCCCATAAAAATCAGTTCCTACGTAACACGCTCGATACAACATTTTGTCGGGAAGCTTACTTGTTTCATTTTTATTACAACGGCTGAGACACGATAACATAATTTAAGACCTTTATCGAAAGGTGGATCGCTTGGCAAAAGAAAATTCTCTTTTGCTGTAGCACAGAAAATATCTTTATAATATACCGTATCCCGTTTACCGTTCCCAAGAGCTCGATCCTAAAGAAAATGAACCAAAGATAAAGGATTCACGCTCATTGATTTAAGGACACTTCTAGAAAAATTGAGTGGAACATTTCCAAAATACAAATTGATTGGAAGACTTTTCGAAGACTTTTTCGCCTCTACCTCTTTTATTTGAGTGTGATATCGTACTAAATTGAGAGGAAAATTTATTTGATGCCTTTTGGAGATAAGCACTTGTCTTGATAAGATACGATTTGTTTTGTCTAGAAATGAAACAGTATTAGAAAAATGAATATACATAAGCTGTAATTCATAATACGTTAACCATATCTTAATTTCACGAAGAACTAAAACAATCACAGTTAAATTATAAAAATTATAATATTGCAAAAAAAAAAAAATTCTTTATAGAAAATCGTACCGTTTCTTATCGTGGGATATCAATAGAAAGATCAGCAATGATATAAGCAACGGCTGTCCAGAACGCTGCTCCAAGATCGAGGTTCTCTGGAGTTTCAACATTCATTGTATCTCCTTCAGTATGGTGGAACCAGAAATATTTTGAATTGTCATTATGAAGACTAGCTCCAGGTATCCCTTTACTGGTAAATACAGTAATATCAGATCCTGGACTATCATCTTCTACAAGAGTGGACGCATTAATTGATTGAAATAGTTTCAAAACTTCTGCCACAATACAACGTGTTTTTTGGTTACCACCAACAGCCAATCCCAGAGGAGCGAACGTTCCTTCATCAGATTCCATTATAAAGTTTATATTGTGGCTCTCATTTCTGTGCGCTTTCTCGTATGCGTAAGCACCGACCAGACCGAGTTCTTCAGCAGTCCAGAAGATAGCTCTGATGGTTCGCTTTGGGATCAAGTTCAGACGCTTTAGAATCACGGGAGCTGCCCAGCTGACGAAAAGGCCACCTCCATCATCCATAGCTCCCTGCCCAACATCCCAGCTGTCGATATGTCCTGACACTATGACCAGCTTTTCTGGGTCTTTAGATCCTTTCAAATCAATTAGTGTGTTCCTTGAAGTCTTTGTTTCTAGTGTCGAATACATTAGGAGGTGTAGTTTGACTTTCTCTCCTCGCTTAGATAGTCTTGCGATCAAATCAGCATCTTCTAAAGTAACAGCTGCCGATGGGATAGGTTCAACTCCATCGCCGTAGGTTTGAGAGCCGGTATGCGGAGAAGCAATTGAAAAGGGAGCAATAGACCGCACTAAGGACGCAACGGCTCCTTTAGCTGATGCTTTAGTTGCGCCATGCGTCCTATATTTCACAGTTTCACTGTATGTTGTAAAAATTGGCACATAGAGAACTATTTTGTCTTTGATTTGTTCATCCGGCGTATTTTCCAACTGTGAGAAATCAGATATTACCACCACTTCAGCAGTGATTCCATTAATAGGTGTTTTGACACTTTTACCGAGACCCAAGATACTCATTTTCATCTTCCTTGGTTCCAACATAGTTAATGATTCGGTACCTCTTTCCCAAAGCGGAACCTGAAACATAATGAAAAAAAAAACATTTTCTTAACAAGAAAAATTAAATGGAAGGATTTTAAGAAAACAATCACATTTTACGAAATCAGAAACAAACTATATAAATCGGACAATACTACCAAATATTTTCATTAATCACATTTAAAACACCAATTACTCACTTTTACATCTTCAGTAACAACATCATTTAAACTTTCTTTACGGGACAAATCAATCATGTAATCAATACATTTTTCAAGGTTTATGGTTCCCGACGGCCGCGCTCCAAATGTGTCCACGAATTTCGCCAATCTGTAATTACAAGTAAACAATTTTAAACCACAAACACTTCACCACAGCGAACATCTTCCTTTGTTTGAGTCCTAACAAGCAGGAACACTTACTCATTATAAGTTTTGCCTGTAAAATCCCCGTCTAAAACATATTTCAGTATCTCATCCTTAACATTTTCGTAAGACCATATCTCTTCAATCAATTCATCCCCCAGCAAAACTTGGCATGTGTTTGAATTTTTGTTCAGAACCTTGGCTTCATTCGTGACGATAATAAAAAGGGTTACGAACACAATAAGGTTTTTTTTTTTTTTTTTTTTTTTACTATTGATAGGCACGCGTTTGACCACTATCTCACCTGATGGTAAGCGAGGATATGGTCGAAGATGGAGCACGCTTGCCTAGAAATAACCTATTCACTCTTGATTTAAAGACTCCCAGGTTGTAGCTATCAGGAAACACAGACTCCGGCAGGGAATTCCACTCCTTAGCTGTACGCACTATGAATGTGTTCCCAAAACGTTTTGTGCGTATGGGTGGGATGTCCACCATATACCGGTGGCGCATCGCCGTTCGTCTTGTGGTCCGATGATGGAACGGGCTTGGCGGAATTAAATTATGCAATTCCGTCGCACATTCCCCAAAATGCAACCGGTAAAAGACCGACAGGCTAGCAACTCGTCGTCGATGTTCAAGACTTTGGAGCTTCGACGCGACGAGCTTCTCATTGCCGATGATCCTCTTGGCTCGTTTCTCAATTGACTCAAGGGCATCAAGCTGGTATCTGGCAGACCCATCCCAAAGATGAGAGCAGTATTCCATACACGATCGAACTTGCGCTTGATAGAGTTTGAGCAGCTGTTCCGGCGTGAAGTACCGTCTCACCTTAGCCAGAATCCCCAACTTCTTTGCAGCCACTTGAGCTTTTGCCTCTATGTAAGGGCCAAAATTGAGAGTAGATGTTAATGTAACCCCAAGAAGCTCAAGATGGTCGGTTATCGGCACGGTTTCACCGCGGAAAGATGGAGCTGGGCGGAATTGGCTCCTTTTGGCGGAAAATAGACACGCTTGGGTCTTAGCAGCATTGAACTTGACCAGATTGGCATCGCCCCAATCAGAGACAGCCTGTAGGGACACGTTCAAGCGCTCAACCATTGCCTCCCGGAGAGACCGAATCTGCGACCCACCAGCTCGTGCGTCGGACACGTATCTTTCAGCAACAGTGCTGTCGTCTGCATACCCAAAGGTACCGGGTTTAAGCAGATCATTAATATGCAGCAAGAACAGTGTTGCCGAAAGCACCGACCCCTGAGGAACCCCGGCATTAATATCCAGCAGTCCAGACGAGCAGCCATCTATGACCACTCGGATAGACCGATCCCTCAGGAAATCTGCGATCCAATCACACAAATCGGCGGGCAGACCGAAGGAAGGAAGCTTACTAATAAGGCCATCGTGCCAGACCCTGTCGAAGGCCTTCGAGATGTCAAGGGAGACCGCCAGTGCCTCCCCGTGCTTCTCTATGGCCTCACTCCAGATGTGAATGGCATACGCTAGAAGATCCCCAGTTGACCGATTTCGGCGAAACCCGTATTGCCGGTCACTAAGGATATCATTCGCTTCTAGGTACGCCAGGAGCTTATGATTTAGCACGCGTTCCATAGTCTTACAGAGTATGGACGTTACCGAGATGGGTCTATAATTCGACGGGTCAGCTCGACTACCCTTCTTGGGCACGGGTTGCACGTTAGCTTGCTTCCAAGCCTTCGGCACTTTTCCAGTCTCAAACGAAAGGCGAAATAGGCGTGTCAAGATCGGAGACAACTCAGGCGCACAAGTCTTCAGAACAATTGCCGGTATCCCGTCGGGACCACTAGCCTTGTTCACGTCTAGGTTACGCAGTACCCTACGGACGTCCTTCTGATGAATGCGAATGTTCGACATACTCGACTCGCATTCACCAGGAGAGGCGGAGGGCGTCGCGCCACCAGGATCCAGACGCGAAGATTCCGCAAACAAAGAAGCAAACAAGTTCGCTTTCTCCTCAGCGGAGTGGGCCAGCGTCCCGTCGGGTCTCAGCAGTGGTGGTAGTGAGGGGCGGCAGAAGTTCGATTCGACCGACTTAGCCAGGGACCAAAAAGCCTTACTACCTGCTGGGTATGAAGCAAGTTTGTTCCCTATTCGGCTAATGTGGTCAAACCCAGCCCTCCGCAACACCTTCGTTGGTAACACCGCAAGGTTGAAATTCATTTTTCTTCCAATGTCTCTGAGACATTGAGATGTTTCGATAAAACGAGAGCTCTTTTGTAGTACATCTATCTTAGTATCTTATCGGAATTGATTGTCGAATGTCTAAAATGTCTATACGATTACTTATGTCTACGTTTGATAGACATTTAATACTCGAGAGGCTTGAGAATATATCTTTTGGATTTCGTTGATATCTTATCAAAATGTGTGTGAAATTTTATTGTACGCATTCCACTTGATAGATATTGTTTAGGATCATTGTATTACCTAAGTTCTAAGGGTTGAAAGTAGATGTTCATTTTTAAAATGTGTGGAATACTGCTTTTTATACCGTAAAGCTTTTGCTCGCGATTTCGTACGCGCATATCCCGTTTTTTCCCGTTCCCGTAGGAATCTGTCCTCTGCACTCCCCAAACAACCTACTTGCTAAATTTTTAGTTTTTTACGGTCAGTATTTTCGGCTGTGCGTTATCTGTTAGTCACTCAGGAACGGAAGAATTTTATATAATAGGATTACATATTAATCATTGCAACTCAAAAGACCTGTATTTTTATTTTGTACCTAGCTTCACCCGTATGACATTGAAAATTATCCCAAGAAAATACACTCTCGGAATTTTATGTTCTATTCCAGGACAAAGTCCATCCGTATGCCAAGTTTCATCGTAATACGTTTAGTTAACTCGTACAAAATAACTACACATGATTAACAAATAATTCAAATAATAATAACTTCAGGAAATATCTTAGACTCATCATTGTTGTAACGAGAGTAAAATAAAAAATTAATGATTAGTAAACATAATTGTCCTACAATATTATAATTCTAATACAGAAGCATAGAGATTGCAAACAAAAGAACACCGGACTTAACTTCTACCAATCTTATTGAACAGATATTCAGAACTATTTCACTAATTTGTTTTTCACTGCTTCTACACCTGGAAGTAATATAAATCTTGAAATAGATCTCTTAGTGAAATCTTTCAAAGAGCCAATTTAACAACGGAACCAATACAATGTACACCAATACTCACTCATCATAGGTCTTCCCTTTGAACGCTCCCGAGACGGTGTAATCAATTATCTTCTTTACTACGTCTTCATAAGATGCAATTTCTTTAGCCTGAGGACCGAGGTCACAACTTTTAAAATCAAAAACTTTTTTAGGTTCACACTTAGTTTCGAAAACTAAGACGGATAGCAGGAAAACTAATGATTTTGAAAACATTATGCAGTGTAGTGTACGTCTGCTCCCAGTAACTGTTGGTAAACCACTAATGGAATATGGATGGAGAACAATTGTATTGGGCTAAACAAGGAGGTCAAGTGTGAGTTGGACATCATCGACGGTCTTGGAAATGAGTATTGTTTGTTTGTAATGTAGTGTGTTTGATTAAGAATGTTATCTCATTTCTGATTCCATTTACGAGGTCAGATGTGCAGAAGTGTGAGTGGTTTTCTAATGTATTGTCAAGATTAAGTTACTTACTTGGTCTCGTTAGTAAGATGGATCAATTAATTTGTTATGTGCTGTGAATTGTATTGGTAATTTTCTTCAGCTAATTATTGTATATTATCATGTCTGAAAATTGAACAGAGGGTCATTTTTTTTTTTTTTAAGGATGGAAAATCATCAAATGACTCCTCCCGCTTTGGGTGAAGCAGAAGGAGAAGGGAGTGTCAGACTCTTACTGACTAAAACCCATCCGCGTTTCTCCCAGTGCCCTTTGCGTTCCAGGGTACGGTGCCTCTTTCGACAGCAAAGGAGGAAGCTGAACAGAGGGCCTAGCACGAATACTTTTGACGTACTTATACGCGAGTCTGGCGGACCTAAATAAATCGAAATCAAACCAGGGTGACAATTTACAAATTTTTAAGCAACGTTCGCATTTGTATTTCAATCGCAATCTGTCATAAATGAATGAAATATGAGGTATTTTTGAGATATTTCGACTATGCGAATGCCATTGTTGCTTTAAAAATAGTAGAATTGATCCTCTGTTTTTTATTCTTGTCTGCATCTTGAAAAGTTACATAAAATAACTAGCTGTCCGGGAAAAAGTTGTTTTGCCATATAAAAAAAAGCCTACAACCTATTCTCAGATCTATCAAATAAAAATTTCTTCAAAATCGGTCTAGCCGTTTTGGAGGAGCTCGATAACAAACACCGTGACCCCAGATTTTTATATATATTAGAAGATTACATGCCAGCGTCCTAGTAGGTTATCTACCTATAAACTACAATTAAAAACTAAAGAGACTAGAAAAATACAGACTCCTTATTGACCAAAATATCAAAATAGAAACACGTTTACTACCATTCAATTTAATAAATGGGTTAATAAGATCCCTAATATCGTTAATTTCATCGACTCTTTGTTCATCGCACAATGAGGGGCGCACAAAACACCGGCGGGACTGATCCATTCATGATAATAGACACCTTATTTAAGGAACAATAGTTCTATTAAGAATGAGATAGTTAGGGACCAGACTGTATATTAGAACATCTTGATACATTATTCATCTTGCCTTTGAAAGGGTAAAGTAAAGTGTGTTCCAATTTTATAAACAAATAATACGTACTTGACTGCCTCGTTAGTCTTGCACAGCCATGTTCAGCCTGCTACCGTGGGTCGCATGTGGCCTCACTTAGATTTTCGGGCTGGCCATGCTGCCGTCGTAAAACTAAAATACCGTTATCCGGCCATCTGGTCATTTTTTAACTTTTGATGATATAGGAATAAGAAAAAAATATCTATCGATCTGTGTTTGCGAATTTTAAATACCTACCTTGAATAGCTTTGAGTAGCTTTGAATAGCTTTAAATAGCTTTTAATAGCTTTGAGTAGCTTTGAATAGCTTTGAATAGCTTTGAATAGCTTTGACTAGCTTTGAATAGCTTTGAATAGCTTTGAATAGCTTTGAATAGCTTTGAATAGCTTTGAATAGCTTTGAATAGCTTTGAATAGCTTTGAATAGCTTTGAATAGCTTTGAATAGCTTTGAATAGCTTTGAATAGCTTTGAATAGCTTTGAATAGCTTTGAATAGCTTTGAATAGCTTAGAATAGCTTTGAATAGCTTTGAATAGATTTGAATAGCTTTGAATAGCTTTGAATAGCTTTTAATAGCTTTGAATAGCTTTTAATAGCTTTGAATAGCTTTTAATAGCTTTGAATAGCTTTGATTAGATTTAAATTGATTTAAATTGCTTTGAATAGCTTTGAGTAGCTTTGAATAGCTATGAATAGCTTCGAATAACTTTGAGTAGCTTTGAATAACTATGAATAGCTTCGAATAACTTTGAGTAGCTTTGAATAGCTATGAATAGCTTCGAATAACTTTGAATAGATTTTTATTTTTTTCCTCATTGCGGATTTTTTCACTCAGAAATAAACAGAATGTTATGCTAGCACCTTCTAAGCATATGAAAGTGAGTGGTGTGAGGGGTTCCTTTCGTAATTTCTCGGTATCTGGCCAAAGTCGATGTGGTCAGTTGATGGCCAAATGATTAAAATGATTGTCCATAGATTATGGCTAGATACATGACGAAATGTGGATGTATTTCTGTCCAATCCTTGGGGCAGGCGTAATATTATGATATGTTATAATTTTTACCATCTTACCTTGTTTGACTAACGAAATTATGTCAGGAAAATACACTATTATATTTGTAGTTTTTTTGTATTATTATTATGCAAGTGTTTGACCAACATCTCACCATCGATGAGGTCGAAGTAACCTTGCCTAGAAGTAACCTATTCACTCTTGACTTAAAGACTCCCAGGTTGTAGCTATCAGGAAACACAGACTCCGGCAGGGAATTCCACTCCTTAGCTGTACGCATTATGAATGTGTTCCCAAAACGTGTGGATGCGTGCGTGTGGGTGGGATGTCCACCATGTACCGGTGGCGCATCGCCGTTCATCTTGTTTACTTTGCTTACATTAAGCATGGTACTTTAAGTTGTAACTAGTAATGCTTAACTACCTTATTATTTAGTCTGTGAAAAAAAAAATCTATTTTATAATTGCCTTATTAAATACAATAATTTATGGTACTTCCTTCAGAGTAATTCACTGCTTTAAAAATGGAAATGATTGGCGTGTTAAATAAAATTTCTGAACTTTACATGAATTTATTTGTAATTAATTGCTTTTTTGGTGATTTACAATTCAAACAGTCTTCAGGAAAGTCGACAACCCACCGAATATCTCCCGATGTACCTCATCTGCGCAACCACGACCGTTCTGACAGGAGTGTCCGACTAAGAAGAGAGAGAGAGAGAATTTATAATTTGTTATTAATAATTTAAAAGTCAATGAAATTAATAATTGTTTACCAGTTCTGACAATACGTCCCAGTTAATGAGAACTTCAGTACGTGTGAAACTGTCTGTTATACAGGAAAATTTACCTCGTCTTTCTATATTATCATCATCTGCCTAGCCTTTTCCCAACTATATTGGGATCGGCTTCCAGTCAAACCCTTGTCTTTCTATATGCAATTGACAATTAATCATCATCTGCCTAGCCTTTTACCCAACTATATTGGGGTCGGCATCCAGTCAAGCCGGATTTAGCTGAATACCAGTATTTTACGAGGAGCGGCTGCCTACCAGATCTCCACAACCCATTAACTGGGCAATTGAAAATTAATAAAAGTGATAATTTATCACTTGGGAAAATTCATTGTTTGTCTTAACGAGTTTTTGCAAATCACTTAGGACAGACATGTAGACAGCATAAATGCTGGTGACGTCATTCGCAAGTTACGTCATAGTGAATTTACACCATCCTGTGCAAAAGACATTTTGCGTGACAAGGATAGAAGAATATCTTTAAAAGTGGGTAATTTCTCTGTTTTTCTGTCGATTTTGCAATCTTTCTCACAGATTGTAATACGTGTGTTACATCTTTCAAATTAGTAGTCATTCATGTACATATTCGATAGTAGTCAAATACCCGACTCTCATAGTTACCAATTTCACCTTTACAATCGATGAAGCCGAAAATAATAATTTATCACCTATTATTTACAGCATGAATAGTCGAATATATTGAAACGGTTCCAAAAACAGCACTTTAAATCCATCACGCAGCACAATAGCCGTTTTAGCGACATTCAGAACGTATGGATTATTATGAATAGTGCACATCCGTTGGTGACCAATCAAAATCTATTTCAATCGGGCGTATTGTACTGTGAACTATCTGCGATGGCCACAGACTTCGGTACCATCCCCCCCTGGCAGCGACTATTATATGCCATCTAGACTAACACACTACTCTTCCGTTTTTGAGTGATTGAGTGACTGGTCGGTCGTAAAAAGCTGAAATTGGGACTTTAAAACTGAAACATTAAAGTTTTTCTATTAAATCAATCATCATCAATTTACATAAAACTTTTCCGCTATTAAATTACTAACAGACAAGGCACAGCCGAAAATACTGGCCGTAAAAAACTGAACTTTAGCATATAGGTTCCATGAGGAGTGGAGAGGATTTCCCGAAATTCCTATAATAACGGGAATAAACGGGATATGCGCGTACGAAGCTGGTAATAATAATTAGATTATTTAGATAATGTTAAATACATAATTATAAGATGTATCAATACAATTAAATATGTTATTTTGTTTGGCCAGAGGCTAACTATTGGCTGAAAACCTGGCAATACTGCCATTTTCTCGGGTCCATTACTCGTTGACTGCGTTGAAGACCAATTTTTATGCAAAATATAGCATACAAATTGGTCCTCAACGCAGTTTGTTGTTAGTTTAGTTCATTTCGTTTGTAAAAAATACTTTTAAATAAATATAGTTCATCCAAGGACACTTTCCGTGACCCAAGAGCTGGCTTTTACTTTGGGCAGAGATTAAGCATTGCCATTCAACGTGGCAATGCCGCCAGTCTCTTGGGCACATTACCAGCTGACAACGTTGAAGACGAATTTTTTGATGCTAAACTTTAGTTTGCTATAAGTTTAGTGTATTTGTTAATTTAAGTTACTATATCAATTGTTCCTTATTTTAATAAATAAATATTCATCCATCACCCCAGTGCTCCAAAATATAAAATGAGGAAGCGTGGAAGCGTTTCGTTGCACTATACCGATGGCGTATGAATTCACATAATTCTCACTTGTGTGAATAACGATTCACGTTTGTGGCAGAATACGTAATAATTGCGGGAAAACGATAGGCGTTGTAATTCTCTTGTTGTAAGGAGCTCGTGGCTAAATAATAACAGCCGCACGGGTCGATCTTAAAGGTTAAGCAACGCTTGCCAAGGTTGGTCTGTGGATGGGTGACCATCTTGACATACCGAGTTTCCTCCGTGCCTCGGAAAGCACGTTAAGCCGTTGGTCCCGGCTGTCATTTGTAGATCTTTGGCAGTCGTTACGGATTGTCAGAAGCCAGTAAATCTGACTCCAGTCTTGCCAAGAAGTACCGTGTTACCCAGTTAATGGGTTGTGGAGGTCTGGTAGGCAGCCGCTCCACGTAAAACACTGGTATTCAGCTGAATCCGGTTTGACTGGAAGCCGACCCCAATGTAGTTGGGAAAAGGCTAGGCAGATGATGATAGGCGTTGTAATTGACACTGTTGAGTCGTCGACTGAATGTATAATTTTACATATTATACAACTATTTGTGGTGTTGAGTGCTTTGCAAATTGCGAATACTATTGTTCAATACACGCTTATAAAAGATTTTTAACGTATTTACCTCTTTGATGTATTTTATCTGAATGTAGACAGGTGATTGTTATTCAGATTTGATGTATGCAGGTGTAGTGTGTGCGTTGTTTTATAGAAAAAACTTTATTACATAGGCTATATTTTATCCCCGTACTCCCACGGGAAAGGGAACTATGGGGCGTCCTCTAGTACCTAGGTAAATGTTGTCAGGCAGACTTTCTCTAATTTTATTTACAACCTGAAAAGGCTTTTTTGGCTGTTCTGAAATCACGTTGGGTGCCTTTGTCAATTAGCCAAAAGATTCAAACAGAAATTATATGAACTTCACAGAACTCCTTCCCCACATCAGAACCTTGATATCGTAACTTAGTTTGATCCGATGCCGTTGGACTCGTGTTAATACCTACACTTAATTTGAGGTCGTTAATCATGTCAGTAGTCTCAGGCACTCGCTCCTACATGCCACTTACATTGGCATGATTACTCAATAATTACCTAATATGGAGTACTCTATATACCAAGTTTCCTCCGTGCCTCAGAAAGCACGTTAAGCCGTTGGTCCCGGCTGTCATTTGTAGATCTTTGGCAGTCGTTACGGATTGTCAGAAGCCAGTAAATCTGACTCCAGTCTTGCCAAAAAGTACCGTGTTACCCAGTTAATGGGTTGTGGAGGTCTGGTAGGCAGCCGCTCCACGTTAAACACTGGTATTCAGCTGAATCCGGTGTGACTGGAAGTTGACCCCAATATAGTTGGGAAAAGGCAAGGCATAGATGATGATGGAGTACTCTGGCTAACATTAATATTTTGAATATTTATTCGAGTGGGTACTGGTGTTGTTTCAGCATATTAATTTTGTAGGATGTTGCAGTTTATAAAACAAAAACATGTTTTTTTTCTGCAGGTTTGCTCCAATGGCCTTAGTTCGCAATAAACGTTTTGACTTTGACTTTTTGACTTTGACTTTGACTTTTTTTTTTATTTGTGATGGGTTTGCTCTTGACTCTAGTCTAGGTCAGATTTTTTTTTGTTCTTATCTGCAATCCTGTCTAAAGTATAAGTATATTAGTATCTCGTCGTTTTTATCTTGTAAAAGGAGCTCTCTAGCAGGAAATCCCTCATCCACATCCACCACCATCTGTCACCAAGTTTCTGTATGTCATGGCGTTTCAGTCGTTTAGTATAGCTGATAGTTGCTAACGTGGCAGCCAAGTTATTTGGATGATTTTCCAGCGGCGTTGTACAGTTATTTCCTGTTAATTTTAACTTCTCCTTACTGTTCTTTTCCTCAGAGTTTCATGGATCTCTGTGTTGGTGATGAACCGTGGTGCATTTGAAACGGGTCTTAGGATGCCATTTTGCAGCTTTTGTATTATGTTCAAATTGGAGTAGCTAGCTCTTCCTCAAAGCTATGCGCCATACATCCATATTGGTTTTAGAATCATTATATATCAGTAGCTTGTACATTTTTGCGGGATAAAAATACGAGTAAGCCTATGCTTTTATACTCAGTCTTCTGTTAGTAAAATCGTTCGAACCAGTATTTCCAGAGATTAATTATTACAAATTTTAGAGATTAATTTTTCACTTCGCCTCAAACAAAGCATTTCTAAGTTTACTCTAAGTCTTCAAGAAGACATGGTTCAACTATTTATTTATTTTTATTTATTGACATTTAAATCAGGACAATCAATATCCCATACACAACATTGTTAGTAATCGCTTAAACTATGTTAGTATAATAAACACTGACTTAGACATATATACTATACCTCAAACGAAATAATTCTTATCAGGAAATTAAATCTACATGTACAAGTGAAGCTAGTTTTTTAGGAATAACGATTCCTAAAAAACTAGCTTCACTAAAATACCAATCCAGACTTAAGAATAACATTAAAATAAGGAAATGAACAGCATTATTTTTATAATTTTAAACCACCCCCACACAACCTAGTGTCAGAGTTTCTAGAAACTGACACTAGGGTGTGTGGGGTCACTAGACCGTACTGCCCAGACGCTAAGAAGAAGGTTAAAAAGGTTTTACTGTTTTTCTTTGAAGAATAAAAACAGCAACGATATTACTTTCTCTTAACTCAAAATATCTCCTTTTCTCAAACTCTCGTATCTTTTGAATCCCCTTGAGGTTTGAACTCTGAAAAGTTTCTAAACATCGTGTTTTCATCCCTTCTACCATACGAAAGTTGTTATAAAAACTACACCAACATTTTGTTTCGGGATTATTTTTCTTGGAAAACAACTTTGTTTTTGTGTAATGGGCCTTGTATCTTCAAGTTGAGGTAATTAGTAGACTCATAATGTCTTCAGGCGTTCTTTGAAAGGAAATAATAAAAATGAACTTAGAACATCCTCCTTTTTGGAATCGGTTGAAAATTATAAAAATAATGCTGATCATTTCCTCACTTTATTATTATTCTCAAGTCTGGATTGGTGTTTTAGTGAAGCTATTGTTTTAGGAATAATAAACCGCCTCTAGGGCTTCTGACATGATTTATTTAACGAGCTCATTGAAAATAAGAAGAATTAGCACTCAGATTGATTTCGCTCATTGCGGTCAATCTCAACGGAGACATAGCCATTTTGGGACATAGCGTTGGGATAGGGACCCTACACGACCGGAGAGAGATCTGGCGCAGGACCAACGGGTTAACGTGTTGTTCAGGGCACGGGGGTGTCACACCACCAACTTCCAAACTCCGGGCTGTCACAGAAAAATTCTTAACGGAAAAAACCCAATAACTTGTTTGCCCGACCTAGGATCGAACCCAAATCGGCAGTCGCGCTTGAGACTACGAGACCAACAAAAATTGAAGTCAGCTGAAAATATAAGTGTAAACAAGAGCTTTTCAGAGAGTAAATACTTTATTTAACTTTCATGGCTAGATTTCTCTGAAAAACGAAAAACGCTTACATTTTATTGCAGCAATTTCAGTCACAAAAATGCCATTCTAGCTAATAAAATTATTAAGATCATACAATTTTCCACAGTAATTATCTGAAAATTCCAGCTGTAAATTATTGTTTTACCTAATTATCCTAATTCGCGTTTGTTTGTACTGTTTTCATTTAATTAACTTTAACACCCGTGTTAATTGCAATTAATTTGTTCTGGTTTTATTGGCAATAGGTTTCTGAAACAGGTTTTAGTGACCTTAATGGGAATTTATGGAGATTCACTTTTACTTGTTTACGTAAACAGTTGTTTTTTTTAATCTGTGTATTAGATAGCTAATGTTTTGTTTGTTTTTTTAGGGTCCCGTGTAACTAACGGAACCCTATTACTGAGCCTCCGCTGTCCGTCCGTCCGTCCGTCTGTCTGTTAGCGGGCTGTATCTCAAAAACCGTAACAGGTAGACAGTTGAAATTTTCATAGATTGTGTATTTCTATTGCCGCTATAACAACAAATAATAAAAATGATGGTTTATGGTACGGAATCCTTCGTGTGAGAGTCCGACTCGCACTTGGCCGGTATTATTTTTTACTATTGAAGGGGGATGCTAAATAAAACCAATATACATTCACAAAGCATTTATTCAATCTTCCCGGCCTTTTAAATTATGTTGGAATCGGCTTTTAGTCTTACCACAGCTAAAATCAGTGAGTGCCTATTTGACAACCAAGTTATTTGGTAATGCCCTTTCCCTTGCCAAGACATGGTGTAATTATTTCTGTGTTTTGACCACCTAAACGAATGACAAAGCTTTACAAATGATCGTTGGTACGGACAGTAGTATCGCTACGAAATGGACGGTAACCTATCCACAAAACAACTTCGGAAAGCGTTACATAACATTGAA
Source organism: Lacanobia oleracea (assembly GCA_950371165.1). Classification (NCBI taxonomy): domain Eukaryota; kingdom Metazoa; phylum Arthropoda; class Insecta; order Lepidoptera; family Noctuidae; genus Lacanobia; species Lacanobia oleracea. Next base: position 18,827,506 of record OX493391.1, on the reverse strand, counting down.
GATCATGCCGTGCGGTTGTGGATCTGGCTTCGATTTTCGAAAATGCTTCCGTTACTGAGTGACCGACAGACAACGCACAGCAGACAATACTCATCATCTGCCTAGCCTTTTCCCAACTATATTGGGGTCGGCTTCGGCGGTCAAGCCGGATTTAGCTGAATACCAGTATTTTACGAGGAGCGGCTGCCTACCAGACCTCCGCAACCTATTAATTGGGTAACACGGTACTTCATGGCAAGACTGGAGTCAGATTTACTTTCATCTGACTATCCGTAACGACTGCCAAAGATCTACAAATGACAGCTTAACGTGCTTTCTGAGGCACGGAGGAAACTCGGTATGTTAAGATGGTCACCCATCCACAGACCAACCTTGGCAAGCGTTGCTTAACCTTGAAAATCGACCCGTGCGGCTATTATTATCTAGCCACGAGCTCCTCAAATCCTCCTCTCGCACAGCAGACAATACTACCAGTCGTGAAAAGCTGCAATTCGGCACAAAGCTTCCCTACACTCCACAGGGGACATTAAGACAGAATTTTCCAAAATTCCTACGGGAACGGGTGAAAACGGGATATGCGCGTACGAAGTCACAGGCAAAAGCTAGTAGTAAACCATTTTAATGAAAAGAAAACAAAAATTCGACCCATCTGAAAGAAAATCCCGATAAACCTTCTACGTAAATCCTTAATCTCACTAATACTTTGGCACATGGCGCGTTCCATTTGATCTAATGTTCGGGTAGTGCCACTATTATCGTCCTTTTCGACTGGACCAATATTTGCACTAGCTCCAAATATTCATGGAAGCGATTTGACACACCTGCCCTTAATGTACTGTCAAGCTAGGTATTTGGTATATGGATATCTAGCATGTTTACATTTGTGATTGTACTGAGTAGATAATTTTATAATATGCCTTAGGATTGTAAAATTATTTTTAATATTTTCAGCATAAACGTCCACTGAGGGACATGTGCCTCTCGTATCGCTGCAGACCTTTCACCAGCTGGTCATCGTACCACTATGTGCAAGGCTTTCTAAAGATATTTCCTTTCCGTAGATGGTCGCCACACTTTTCAGTTGAATGAGCCCCGAGCACCGCCATTTAATTTAGTCAATTCTTCAGGCTATGACGGTAACCTTGGTATTAAGTTAAAGCTTACCAAATATAAAAAAAAAACAGACTATTGAAAAGAAAACATTTTAACGTGTATACCAAATACCTTGTTTGACTATACAGCTCCAGTTTGTACAAACGTTACGTCTAAAGAACTGTGTAGGTAGCAAAATATTGACGTCAATGGGCTTGAGGTACTACGTAGGCGTGTCTGCGTTTGTGAGCTATCCAGCCCATGGTTACTTGCTTAGGTAAAGTTTAATACTGTTTAATATTAAAATTGATTTTCACATTAAGTTTTAACGTAAAAGTTTCCTTTTTTGCGTGATACAGGGTTATTTGTAAAACACCAGCAATCTCTTCGGCAGTGAAAGTACTCATGATTACAAACAACTTTTACTTTAAAACCAACCCCGAAAACTCGAAAAAAATATCAGCTGTTTCATACAAAATGCAATATTAAGCCAATGAAAATGTATGAAACAGCTGATATTTTTTTCGAATAACTTCTTAAATCATTATGTGGACTCTTAGTTTTCGTATACCTGTTTATTTACGTAAAATAACTGTCTTGAATTCATTTTTATGAGTACTTTCAGTAAGAACATGTCAAACCCTAGTTTAAAGCCTTGACACCTTGGTTTTCAGGCTAAAGTAGACTTTAAAACTGACCCTGTGTATTTATACCAGGTGTCAGATTTTCTGGCTTCCGACAGTCCGTAACGACTGCCAAAGATCTCCAAATAACAGCCTGGACCAACGGCTTTACGTAATTTCCGAGGCACAAACGAGTCTCGGTGATGATGGTCAATCATCCATAGACCAACCTCGGCAAGCGTCGCTTAACCTTGAAGATCGATCCGTCCCGCTGTTAATATTTAACCACCAGCTCCTCTTTTGTTTAGGTACCTACACTTCTGGACACATCTATTGGCCCACCTTAGAGTTTAGGTTTCGATGGCCCCTGCCGAAATATGATTGCTAGATTGAACAAAAACTGTTGATGCACTTTTAAACCTGATACATTTTACCATCTTTTTCGATCGTATTGTTTTAAATTTGAATTCAGAATACCATACGACATGGAGCTACGCCTAACAAGTCGGATATGCGCCTTGTTAAAGGCAATTGATTTTTGAATAAAAAACATGTTTTATCAAATAAAGGTTTAATTTAATAACGCGTGTTGCCTCCATGGGCATCTACCACAGCTCTCATACGATTAGGCATAGAGTTTATCATCCGCTCTATGAAATTTTGAGGGATCATCTCCCATTCCTCTTCTATGGCAGTTTTCAACTCCTGCATCGTCTGGGTAACTGGCTGACGAGCCCTAACACGTCTTTTTAGCTCGTCCCACATGTGCTCAATGGGGTTCATGTCTGGGCTTCTGGCTGGCCAGTGATGTGATGTTCACATCCCGAAGATATTCCCTGACGATGCCGGCCGCATGGGCTCTTGCATTATCATGCATAAAAAGGAAATTTGGGCCCACATAGTCCGCGTATGGTATCACGTGAGGTTCTAAGCACTCACGAATGTACCTTTCAGCATTTAATGTTGGCAGCCGTGGTCCTGTAACAACCTCACCTCAAGTTGAGTTTTGCCGCTCGCGGATATACCGCCCCAGACAGTCCATGAGCCACCGCCATAAGCAACCCTCTCTTCAAAGCAGCATTGTGCGAAACGCTCTCCCTTACGTCGGTAGACCTTCTTCCTTCCATCATTGCTATGTAACACAATTTTAGACTCATCAGAAAAGAGTACACGGCTCCAATCTTGCTGTGTCCAATTTAAATGACTGCGTGCGAAATGAAGGCGCGCTGTTCGGTGGGCTCGCGTTAGTTTGGGCCCATTAGCTGGCTTGCGTGGTACCATATCGCGTTCTTTTAACCTTCTCCGAACAGTTCGAGCGCTCACAGATACTCCGTGGAAGTCGCGAAGTTGGTTTTGTATCTCAATGGAGGTAAGGTGACGATTTCTCAAGCTGGTCGTCACGATGAATCGATCCTGCCTTTCAGTTGTGACCCGAGATCGTGGCCTTCCTTGGCGACGAACAAAGCCGCCAGTCTCTAGGTACCTCCGATAAACATTTCGGACCGCAGATCGACTTAAATTAAGTTGAGCACTCACGTTTCTTTGGCTGTGTCCGGCCTGAATAAGTGCCACAGCTTGGGCGGCGACTTCAGGTGAAGTATCCATAGATTATTGATAGCCTTAATGTTAAGAATAAGTAATGTTTGTTGCAAAACCAAAGATATCAATCACTTTAACAAGAATTAAATCCAAGTAAACCAATAAAACCAAGTTTTCTTAGTATTCAATTGCTTGATATCAACAAACAGGCTCCAAATTGTCTTCAAAAAAAGACTATTGAATTAAATTGTGAATGTGCCAGGTTCAAAACTGCATAAAAACTTTTTGCTCGACCTAATATAAAATTTTAGCTAGGACCAAACGAAACTGAAAATACAAGGTGGGCCAATAGATGTGTCCAGAAGTGTATCATCATCTGCCTAGCCTTTTCCCAACTATATTAGGGTCGGCTTCCAGTCAAACCGGATTCAGCTGAATACCAGTGTTTTACGTGGAGCGGCTGCCTACCAGACCTCCACAACCCATTAACTGGGTAACACGGTACTTCATGGTAAGACTGGGGTCAGATTTACTGGCTTCTGACAATCCGTAACGACTGCCAAAGATCTACAAATGACAGCCGGGACCAACGGCTTAACGTGCTTTCCGAGGCACGGAGGAAACTCGTTATGTTAAGATGGTCACCCATCCACAGACCAACCTTGGCAAGCGTAGCTTAACCTTAAAGATCAACCCGTGCGGCTGTTATTATTTACTGTGTCCAGAAGTGTATATACGTACCTAAACCTGAGCTTGTTGTTGAGGAGCTCAAATATATCGTAGGTATTGGTTGGTACAAGATCAAAATTATGATCACGATCATAATATTGACCTTGCTTCCGATTCATGTTCGGTAAGTGTAGTAATCTATACCTACGATATAGTTGAGGAACTAACAACACGCCTCTTGAGACAGTCTTGTATGTACAACTTCTACTGTATGTTGATAACATGAAGATATTAGGCTCCGTGCATACGGGCCACCGATCACAGCCACCGGTGGATGTCGCGCGCCACATTCTTTGGTTCCACGCAAACAAAGGTGGTCGGTGGCTGCCACGAGTGGTCGGTGACCGCCATTTGTAGTCGGTGGCTACTACAATTTGTAACACTCTCCTGCTATAGTCTCACGATGGATTGCGTTATGAATGTGAGCAAGTGGCCGCCACCGGTATCATGTATCGGACACTGCAGCCCGCTTCTACAGAAAATTAGTGTCGCGGTACTAAACAAACAGTAAGAAACAACGCTACGGACAAGATACAATGCAAGAAACAACGAAAAGCTCATAATCTAACTGTTCACTTACCGATTTCTGATATTCCGAAAAACACAAGCAATATACAAATATACGAAAACGAATTATGTTTGGGTAAAATACCTCGTTCAGCGTATTATAAGTCGTCAACCGTAAGTACGGATAGTGGCGGATGTGACAGAATGCCCCGCTTGAATTTGAAAAATGCCATATCCTTCATCATCATCAGATCAGCCGAAAGACGTCCACTACTGGACATAGGCCTCTCCCAAGTGTCGCTACAACAACCGGTCCTGTGCGTCTCGCATCCATCGGCTACCCGCGACTCTCACCAGGGTGGGAAGGCTTGACGTATTTACCGACCGCCTAGCGACCGAAATTAGATAATGCCACCCGTACACCGTCAATTTCGAACGAAATTTACGACAAAATCAATCTGAGCCGTGGATTGCGCCGAGATCACCTGTACACCAAGTGGGAGACTTTCCAACGCTGCGACTTCCAGTACGCGGTCGGTACTCCAGAACTTTTCTTTCTCATTGACCACCTGTTCTGCGAGCAATGTGCCCTGCCCATTTCCTTAATCAGATTCAATTATTTAAATGACAAATGTTAGAATACTGATCAAATTCAAGGTTCTTGCTTTCAATGCAAATTTACCTAATTGCTGTAAATGTACGCTAAGTACACATTAACTGAGATGGCTGTGTTACTCAAGTGATGTTTAAACACGTTGAATTATTCCTGAGACGGTGATCGCTTTCAATGCACTTCCTTCAGTTGTTGATTTTATAAGGGTCCGTTACCACCAGAGATGTGCGTGTATTTGTGTAGAACCAATAGAATTGCTTCATTTACCTAGCCTCGCTCAGCACAAGCGATTGCATTTTTTTTTAAAGGACAAAACGATCCTATGCCTATTTGGTATTATTACTTACTACTGGTAGAAAATATTTTTCACTTTTTAAACAAGAAAGTATGTTTTTTGAATATTTGATGAGTGATTGATAAGTCTTCAAATAACCATTGTACAGCAATGGAATAACTACTAGAAACTCATTATGTATTTAATTAATTGGCTGAAAAATACGGTAGGGAAAAATAATCCCTTTGCCTAATTAACCTCCATCATCCCTTGCTACGCGACCTCGCTCATCTTTGGTGGCAAACGCAGCCTTAATGTACTACTCTGGCTGGAGAATGAGCTCTGCTACCATTGTCTTCAATATGTACATACATTAACATTAATTTTTCTGGAAGTGGAATTGTAATGACAATCATACAAGTGCTTGAGATAAATGTTTCTCTGTGAATTTCAGTTCTTAAATAACTTTGCATACATCGAGTGAATCTTGTGCTGAACAAGTGGAATAACAACTGGACACTAAGATCCCTATAGTGCTATTCTGTTAATGTCAAAACTTAGATGAAGTTTCCTGATAGCTACAACCTGGGAGTCTTTAACTAAAGAGTGAATAGGTTACTTCTAGGCAAGCGTGCTTCATCTTCGACCACATCATCGCTTACCATCAGGTGAGATGGTGGTCAAGCGTGTGCCTAACAGTAGTAAAAAAAAAAGAAAGTAAACTGTTAAACTCAGAAGCTATGGATTGACAGCTCCGAACAAATTACTTAACAGAAGTTTTCGAAGTGAGATGTTTCCAAAAATAGCATAACTACTGCACAATAACAGTGCAAAAAAGTAGGCACTTCACGACGCAACGTTCATCAGTGATCAAACGATTGGAGGGCCAAAACGAAAATTTATAACCTACGTCCCTGAATCGCTAAAGGAATAGAATATTGTAATTTTATAAAAAAAATATTCCCCAAATCCTTTTTACGAGAAACGAGCCCTAACAACATAAAAGCCTAGACAAACTCTCAGATGAAGACCTTTTATCAAACTTTATCAACCGTGTACCATATTCTATTAAAGGCAACGACATAATTCTGAATAAACTGATAAAATCAGCAATATTCCTCACGGGTCGACACCACGATACAATCTATTACCCTTCCAACAATAGTGGTCATATCCATTGTTATCATCTTTAGTGTTAACGGTATCCTTAATTTAATAGCATAATAGTATCAATGCTCTGACCCAAGAGGTTGAAGTTAACATTAAGTTTATCAGACCGTAAATTCGTTTGAATAGAACCTTTGTAAATGAAAGGATTATGTTTCATCTGAATTTCTAAATAATTAAATATTCATTGGCAATGTATGAAAATTGGGGATTCAACAACGCTTTAATTACAGAAGGTATCAATTTAAATATAATATTTTGTACGTTGATCACGTATTGGTTCAATTAATATCGTAATACCTAGCTGGATTATGGTGTTTTAAAGCAAATAACCTGTGGGAGTTTGTAAACGCTTAACGTGCCTTTGATGAGAGACATTGTATTCGGGTTACGGACGGAGAGGAGAACCAGTAAATAATTGTTTATTTACATTTTCGGGTATATGTCCGCACTAATTTTAAGAGTTTAAGAAAGTTTTGGAGAATAAATTACTTCTAGGCTGCACGCCAGCCTAGAAGTAACTTATCCTCCAAAATTTCCATCATCAACCACATCATCGCTCACCTTCCGGTGAGACAGTGGCCAAACACGAACCTATCAAAATAAAAAAAGAGAAGCTCGATCCCAAAGATAAGCTAAGCAAATGAACGGGTAACATTCCTTCTGAGAATACCTGAATACACCGATTTCGTTTTAAATTATTTCATTCCAAAATATTTTGCACACATTTGTCATAACCTTTTCAAATGAATACGACGCACTGTGAGATATTCTGAACAATCCAGACTGATTAATTTCAAACCTCAGTTTTAGTTAATCCTTTAATTTTAAACATTTATTTACCGTAGAATGACTTTTATATCAGCGAAGACTAGCTCGTGATTGATGTTGCTTTAATTTGTTAGTAAATTAGGTGATCAATCAATATAATTAATGGATTATACCGCGGATCGTTCGTGGTTAAACGTAACTTAGTTCAAGGGCTGTGGTACAGTTTCCACTTATTATTTGACGCCATTGGCTTAGCTTTATTAAAATAACAATGTTTTAGGCAGTAATGAGATTATTTTCTAAAATGCTGTTTGAAAAAGTGATCTTATTTTTGCTGGCACAAGGGGATAAAAAAATTCTGCACCCACGCATATTTTTATATAAGTACAATAACTTTGAGTGCCGTTAGGTTATGATTGATTTTTTCATGTTCAATTTTTCTGGAAAAATAAAATCATCTTCAATGTATTTGTCATCATAAAATAAATAGATGAAAACAATTTAATCAACAGCTAAAGTATTTTACTGACCAAGCTTTTATTTTCCATTTTGTATTTCGTAGAATCTAAGCGCCATTTTCTAAAAACAAAACCGTTTTCCGGCGCTTTCCAAACGAGTTGATAGTAAATAGCGAACCCTAAATCGCGTTCTTTTGTTTCCCGCGCAAATTCAATTCCGCTCAATGACGTAACAAACAAAACTGTCACAATGGAACCGGGAGTTATTTTGTTACTGTCCTTCGTTTGTGGACATGGACTGTTTACTGTAAAGACCCTTGCTTATTTGAGAGCTAAAGGGAGCTCGATATTTCGGGATATCTAAAGGTTAAAGGGTACTTGGAATCACTGATGCCTGAGGTGGTATATTTCAAACCACAAAGCGTTTTTAGGCCTACGCACTCTATAAGTATGTACGCTACTTGATATCGTGTCGAATTTAGATTTTGGGTTTAAGTCATAAACGAAATTCATCACATTTTTTAAATAGTGGACCAAAACACACTGATAATGAGGGCTTTCGCGAATGAATTCGCCGCTAGAGGTGCTAGTGTAGCGTGAGGTTTTAAATGTCAAATTTCATTGTTGGTTGGCTATTCACGCGAGTTTTTAACTTATTTGTTTTGATTTTTATTTTTTGTTTCCTTCTAACTTTGTACACATGTGCGTTATAACAATTTTAATGCTATGGTTAAGAACCTAACTCGACAGTGGCGCCAACTGGTGAGTACAAAAATGATATCCCTGATTAGGTATTTTGCTGAAACTGTCTTTTGTTTGTGGATATGGGGTGTCAACATTGAAGTCGACGATTTTCCAATGTCATTTAACGGCATTGTCTTACCAGCAAGCATGACTAGGAATAATTCAACATGTTTTTTTTTATATTCATTCTTTATTTATGCTGCAGAACAACCGTAAATACGAAAATGGTCAGAAAATACATGCGACCGATATTTTTATGATATAAAATTGTGTTGATTGGACTCCAGAGGAGAGGAAATTGCTGGTTATATGAAAATATTGTCAATTTAAGACAATGTAAACAACGTGCAGAAAACATTTTGAAACTTATCTTGCTGTAAATATATAATGCATATTGCAATTTTATGATTTGTGTTTACCTTAGCTTTCAATAACTTATTTTCTTATCATCAACATCATCAATTCATCATATCAGCCGAAAGACTGCCACTGCTAGACATATGTCTCCCCCAAGTGTCGCTACAACAACCAGTCCTGTGCGTCTCGCATCCGTCAGCTACCAGCAACCCTCACCAGGTCATTGGTGTTGTGGCCTTATTTCCCTCTTAAATTTTATTCATATAGAAATGGGTACATTTAAATGTTTGTTAATAAATAACGCTACAATGTATGGATTTTTATTCGTAATTATTTCCAATATAAACGAAGGTAATATAGTAGGCAAAAGCTAGAGATTAGGGAATCGCAGAAAAAAAACTAAATAAGATAATACTACAAACTGAATTACACAATCTTGCAACTTCTTTTAATCATGTTGACGATCTATCTATTTATTTTATTATTTTTTCGAGTGCAGTGATGGCCCGGTGGTAATGGCTGCGACTTACGAGTCGTAGGTCGTAGGTTTGAACCCAGACAGGCGCTTTACTTTGTGTATATTATTTCATCACCACTGCTCTCAAAGCGGTGAAGGAAAACATCGTAAGGAGGCCTGTGTCCCAGCAGTGGGAACAATATAGGCTGATTATGTATGTATGTAATTAGTTTTTGGAAAACTTACAGATAAACATTAAACAATAAATGGCCAATTACAAGCTTTCACAGGCAATATGTATATAAATTTTAAATAGACAGAGGAGCTCGTGGTTAAATAATAACTGCCGCACGGGTCGATATTGAAGGTTAAGCAACGCTTGCCAAGGTTGGTCTGTGGATGGGTGACCATCTTAACATAACGTGTTTCCTTCGTGCCTCGGAAAGCACGTTAAGCCGTTGGTCCCGGCTGTCATTTGTAAATCTTTGGCAGTCGTTACGGATTATCAGAAGCCAGTAAATCTGACTCCAGTCTTGCCAAGATGTACCGTGTTACCCAGTGAATGGGTTTTGGAGGTCTGGTAGGCAGCTGCTCCACGTAAAACACTGGTATTCAGCTGAATCCGGTTTGATTGGAAGCCGACCCCAATGTAGTTGGGAAAACGCTAGGCAGATGATGATGATGAGTAGACTACACAAAACCGAAAATCGACTAAGATTTATTCATGAAAAAGCTTTTTATATATTTTTTTTCAAATTAGTAACACTAGTACATAAAATGTCGATATCAGCTTACTCCTAAGCTTATCTTGTTAGAGTTTCTACGTATAATATACATAAAGCATCAGTCATGCCTAACTATAAGTTTAAGTTAACTTCACAAACTCCGACCATCGCGGTATATCAAAAAGGTTTAGCTAGGTTCTTATAAAACCATGGCAGCCAGCCATTTCCTTCCTAGACGGTGAAACAATCAATCATTCTCCCATACGCAATTCCATACGACCTCAATTTCTCATTTTCTTTGCGCATGTATCGTTCCCACCTGTTTCACAATCAATATGATAATGCATAGAGACCGGCAACTTGTTATTATTATAAGAAGCACTGTATTGACCCATTTCCTACACTACAGTGTAACAATGTTTACTTTCATACTCGGAGTGTGCTGTTTATTTTTGCACGGTACTGTATTTTTTTCTTTTAATGTTGCATATGCGGCAGTATTTTCTCTTAACTTGTATTTATTTTGAAGATAATTGAATTGATTTTGAAGGTATTGCCGGAACGGAACCCTTCTTGCGAGAGTCCTACTCGCACTTGGCCGCTTTTTTTTAGAAAAGCTATCACACAGAAAATATCAGCCACGTTCTCTCGTAACTGATGCAAAGATGACATGTCTACCAATTTGCAGATTTAACCAACCTACAAAATTCATTCACATTCAAACTTATTACCTACCTGCAGAATTCAAGCCATTTAATCGGGCAAATAGCAATAGAGTTGTACCAACACGCAAGCCGTAGCATAAGTCAGTTCCGCTTCCTTGCATTCTTGCATCCTTGGCTGCCCACATACCTGCGGACACTCGAAGTACGAAGCTTCGTTAGTTACAGTTCGTTTACTCGTTAAGGATAGTTCTAGACTGAAACGTAAGTCTCAATAAGTATGGCAAGACCTGGAAAATCAGCTTTCCTTGCTTTGTATACAATAGAATACTCTTTATTATGAGCACCATATAAGTTACTGAAAAGATAGATGAAAAAAACATTAAATAGGATGACACAATGGGCGGCCTTATCGCTAACAGCGATCTTTTCAAGACAACCTTTCAAAAAAAGGAAGGAGGTTCTTGAAAGGGTAGGTTTCCCAGGTGGTCCAATTGTCATCAAGTCAGGATCTGACGATGGAATCCTGAAGAAATAGAGGGAATTCTATAAGCACGCTTGAAAGGATTTTGGTATTTTTTGGAAGCGTATTTTCTCGGCGCCGGCGCCCCATTTCAATTTGGTAAAGATCTGATGAAGAACTTCGGAGATAAGCAATGGAACTGTTCGATAAATGATATCAAATGGATCGGGATTGCTGAAATCGCATGTCTGTTTATTGTTTACACCCGGCCGGTCGATTCTGTAAATATGTACAAGGGGAAGGCTTGGTTGAAGTGATCACGAAGTGAGCTTTCATTCCATCTCGATTACTTGGATTGACAGCTTTCGATGTGTTTACAGAATTGCACTGCTGTTCATAACATAATATCACGCCAAAATGCTATGAAGGGGTTACGCACATGTGAATGTCAATATAATTTTGGAGAATTACCACTAAAAAGTGAAAAAGAATCTTATTTTACAAAAAATACAATCGACATCCAAATAAAAACACTACAAAGAAAAAAAGTTGGTTAGTCTGTATCATCCCACTACTGAGCATATAGAGTCTGTTCTGTCTGTTAATTTGCTACAGCATACCAATAAAGAGATAACTGGTCAATAACAGATTGGCATAAAATTAAGCCTGCGTATCAGCAGTGAGAACATTACATTAGGCCAGTTACATTATTAATGAATTTCAATGGTATGATCAGTTTCTAAGCTATCTCCTAATTTGACAACTCCATTAATGCCAGATAAATAGAAAACTATTTCATCAGAATTTGCAAATTAAGACAATTTTCCTTGAGAATGTTTACAGAAGCTGAAAGTAGTCTAGCTTTATTTTTAATAGTTCTCTACACATTTTCCTCTCTCCTAAGGCTATATCTAGCCAACGCTGCTGACGCTCGACTTGTTTGTCACACGTGTAGAATCCCCCTAAGGCTACATTCTACAACCAAGTCACTAAGCCACTACCACAGATCGAACTAGACTAGTACTCGATCAAGTGATAATAAAGAGTGTTATCAGATTGTGGAATGTTAAGTACAAATCAATGTGTACGCCGATAAGAAACAATGGTTGATGTTAAACAGTTAATACTAGGTCGTTATTAAGTTGATTATAGAGATCTAACTTATTTGTTTTTACACATTTAGGCCCGCCTTTGAACACATTCTCACCCAAAGTAAATGGTGATGTAGTTGGCCATGAATCACGCTTGCTCAGAAGTAGCCACAGTCATTCTTGACTTAAAGATCCACTAGTTGTAGCTATTTAAAAACGTACACAAAAATAATATAGTTTATGTGCATAAGAACATAATTGATAAATAATATTAAGATATTATAGAACTTAACTCCACTAGACACAATATCATTTTGAACTGCTTGCTAGAATGGACACTCGTCAAAGCCAGGGTGAATTGACATTACATAGTGACAGCATGTCTTGTACTTTCCTTTGTCAAGTTTTTATGTAAATTCAGTAATGTAAGTAAAGCAATAATAAACAAAACTCATACAGACTTCAAACAAAAAAATATGTATATCATTATTGCAGGCTCTCTAGAGATGTGCCATAAAAGACGTTGCACAGAGAGGGTTTCAGAGTCGTGTTTAAGAGGTAACGTGCTCCTTCAATATGCTGACCACCGGCGTAGTTTTAGTGAGGTTAAAATTCCAAACTCTCTGGTCTTTTCCACAATAGTCCAGGCGCCTTTGGATAGAGTTCTCCGTATGATTTGAATATATACAACAGTCCGTCATTCAACCCGGAGCCGTCAATCGTCCGTAAACAGTCAGTTACCCACAGGAAACAACGGTAGGATCCTGCCTTTTAATGGAGGTTTGCGGGACTTTGAGACTCCAAATCCAAAATATCAGTAAGAAATTGCAGTAAATACTACCAAGTTCCGGTTGACCTACAAACTCCACAAATACATCATCTCCTGTCATATTCCCACAGCGCTATGCTCGCAACTTTTTTACATAAGTAAATAAACTGGAAGCGAGTTAGTTTCCGCATTACATTCCGTTCACTCACTGAAACGGCTGAGTATGAAATATTACTTCAATTTATTCCTGGCCCGCCCTTTACGGTTGTGTACATATTCAGGGGCACGTAAGTCCTTCTGTGCGTCATTATTATTTCCTGCAGTGATTTGGGACGAAAATTGTGTTTGAGGGCTGTTCAGAGGTAGGGTAAAGAAATGAGGACCATGTTTTCTAGGGCTTTGAGGTTAATATATTTTGCAGGTCTTTATTTTTCTTATGTGTTTTCTGAATATTAATTTCTGCAAAATTTTAACGGAATAATTATCATCATTTTATTACTCACACAAAACGACGTAAGTGACTAATATTCTGATTTGCAATCTAATGTTTTTTTTTTAATGACCGAGGAATCTAATTGAGGATTGATTCACAATTTATAAATGCAACTTAAAACAAAAACAACAAACCTCCTATCTTTAACCAAAAACCAGAATTCGAATTTATTTCAAATAATAAAACCATAAGACACAGCAAAGCAAAAAAAAATAGACCTACTTCACTAGAATTTAAACTTGGAACAGGGTGCTTCGAACGTGATCGAAATATTTCAAGCAGGGTCTACACAGTCGCGAGCCGTAAATTAACTTAATTACTACTGGGTAATTACCGTTGTCTGATGTATTCAGTAGCAAATTTTCCTCTACAGTGAAGCTGTGGCTTTATTATTTCAGTTGTTTTGCCAAAATTCATTTGTTTTTAAAGGGTTTTGTGTTAAGTTGTGTGTGATTGGTTAAATTAAAGTTAATTTGTTTTGATGAATGCTTTATATATTTGAGTCGACGTTTTAGCAATTTATATTATTATGTTAACTGGAATTTGAATATTTGTTGCATTAATGTTGCTCTCGTTATTCTTATGTAATCCTGTAGAAGAACTGAAATGTGAATGGCTATTACGTTAAATTTTCCTAAGAAATACGACCACGGCATAGCTAAACGGAGAACTCTGCATCTTGAGACCCATTAAAAAAAAACGACTACAATCTCCACAATAGACTCAACCATCTCATTAAAAATCTCGACGTCTCCGTAAGAAGTTGTCATTTTACTTCGCCGGTGAGCCAATACTTGGCTGCTATAAAAACCGAGATTATCTTTTCCTGTAATTTTCTTTCCCCGAGCCACAATGTAAATAGCTTCAGAAGGCCCGTTCAAAACATAGAAATACGTCTCACGTACAGCTAGAGCAAGCTTACTCGCGATGGGCATTTTTAGACATCACCTAATTTTTAAACTTTAAAGCGAGAGACAAACTGGTCCCACTTACGCAACGTATGCCACGCTATATGATATCTTTTTTTTTTAAGGATGGGAAATCATCAAATGACTCCTTCCGCTCTGGGCGAGGCGGAAGGGAGTGTCAGACTCTTACTGACTAAAACCCATCCGTGCTCCCCCTAATGCCCTTTGCGTTCCAGGGCTGCTGCGTCTCTTTCGAACGGATTCCGCACCCCGGCAGGCACTGGCCCAGGCGGGCCCCGTCTCCCATGCTGACAGCTCCTTGAGGCGCGCGTGGAACACAGCGTGCCGCCGACCCGGGCCTGGTTTTGATCGGACGGCGAGCCACCCAATGCTCGCCGTCTGCAGGCCCGCGCCTACGGTGGCCGGAAATCGCCCTGTGACTTCGCCGCCGCCGATTGCCTCAACGAGGACCCGGCGGTTCTCCGCCCAGGCAGGGCAGACCTCCACCGTATGCTCCACCGTGTCCTCTGGGCGGTCCTTACAGTGTTGACACCCGGGCGTATCCTCCCGCCGAATCCGAAACAGGTATCTCCCGAAACAACCGTGTCCGGTGAGTACCTGCGTCAGGCGGAAGGTGAGGACGCCGTGGTGCCGCTCCAGCCACTCCTCAAAGAGGGGACTAATTGCCTGGATTGTGGCATGCCCAGCGCTGAGTTGCAACAGTCGCTGTCTCCATACCGCCATGAGATCCTGCCGGAGCTCTGTCCGCCTTGCTGCGATTTGCCGCGGCAGAGGAGTCTCGCCCTGGCGTTGCGCCTTCACTCGTCACTCGTAAATGAACGCGAGGGCTCTTGCCTCCAGATCCCATGGCGGCAGTCCAGCAAGGAGACTCGCCGCCTCGCCAGAGACCGTACGGTATTCCCGGGCCAGCCGTATGGCCATGACCCTCTGGGACGCATTGAGGTAACGGGCAGGTCGCTTCCTCAAAGTAGGCGCCCAAACAGTCGCCCCACGCTATATGATATCTAGAATCTTGATTTTGTATGAAAAATTGTGCAATAGAAACATACTTATCTACTTTTCATATAAAAACATGAGTCTAGAAATCATAATGCGTTGCATACGTTTCGTATGTGGGACCAGTTTGTCACTCGCTTAGTCCAGAGAGTGCGCTTTTTAACAGTCTTTTTTTTTTCAACATTTCACCTTACGAGTACACTATTAGTTTCTGCATCACCCAAAGGTCGACTGGTAAAAATGCCTAATACATTAAGTCTGCTGTTGTTCATTTTTGTACGTAAAGTATTTAGTACATAATGAACTAGTTGACGTCTGCGTCACATTTTTCATTACTGCTCTGCTCTTATTGGTCTTAGTGTGATGATATGATAGCCTATAGCCTTCCTCGATAAATGCGCTATCTAACACTGAAATAAATTTTCACTGAAATAAAGATGTAGATGTAGATGTAGATGTAGATGTATATGTATATGTATATGTAGATGTAGATGTAGATGTAGATGTAGATGTAGATGTAGATGTAGATGTAGATGTAGATGTAGATGTAGATGTAGATGTAGATGTAGATGCAGATGTGTACGTATCAGAGGAAACAGTTTCATAAAAAAATCTTGTAGGCTTCTCATCGAGAAAAAAACCTTAGGCGGTAGTCATTACTATTGCCAAACGATGATGTGATCAAAATACTGAATGCTATTATTAATACCAAATTATGTGTAGAACTTAGCAATTATTCCCTATTACGATTATTCAGCCTTTGCTACTGTTACGTGTGCCGGTTTCCAATCGTTGTACGGAATCGCGCTTTTAAACCTGTCTGTGTTCTGTCTGAGCCGTGCCAAGAGCAACAATAAAACAGTCGTTAGACCAGGAATAAAGTCTTGGTGAGCGATGCGAAACGGTAAAGTTGGAAGTATAATGCATCGCCAGTGTAGCTGCTACCTTGTTAAAAATGTGTTGAGAATGGTGTTGTTACTTTAATTGCACGGCGGTGTAGTTTTGTGATAGATGAGTATTTGAACTTGGTTGGTTAAAAATTACTTCGTTTTTTTTTGTCCTTTGTCAACTGAAATCAAAGTTTTAGTTTCCCCGCGACTTCTTAAGCGCATATTCCGTTTTTTCCCGTTTACTTGGGAATTTGGGACATCCTCTATTAGTGCTCCCCTACACTCCCCAAGGACATGCCAAATATTAGCTTTCTACGACTAGTATCATGTGAACTCCTGGTAACAGGTATTTTCATCATTTTAGACGAAAAACGTCTTCTACTGGATAATGTCTTCCCCATATCGTCGCCACATCGACTGGCGCATCGATCGTTCGACCAACCACAGCAACTACCTGTTATTGCTTTGGACATTCTTCGGGTCATGTCGGTAACCTCTTGAGATCTCTTCATTTTTAATACGATCACACACTGGATCATACCTAAAATAGGTGTGCAATAAAACAGAGTTAAGTATTTTATACTGAGCGCTGTAAAAGGGGGATGCCAAGCCGCCATAGTGATTTAGGCCCTGATTGCCCACAAGTAACATCGAATGTTACTATTAGTATGCCCCACAAATAATATATTGATAAAAGAAAATTATTGAAAATAGTTGGAGTTTCCAAATTATAAGGTTTTTTTAATGTGCCCTACATAGGTATTAAAAAGTTATTGAAAATTCTTCCTACATAACATATTAAAGGTAAATATATTATTTAAAGATTTCAGATGGTTGAAAATAAAACACTATATTAATATAAAACATTTTATTCGTCATATACTAAGACATCGTCCAAAAATTGAGCTGGAGGAAAAATATTAGATTGATGCCGTGCCCACCCCAAATACCATATCACTGTCATGACATGGGCACAGCATCCAACAGTACGACGGCCAACAATGCAGTTACAGCAATACTGCTTTATCGCCTCACGACCTGCTTCAGTATTGCTTACTAAAATATACACGAAGTATACTTTGCGACTGACATGCCTACTTGCAATTTTTGCTCTTATTAAGTAGCAATTCGACCCAAATATAATTTCTTCCATCGTTCTATTCCTAGGGTCCCTAGAAACTTCAATAACGTAAGATCCATTGAATCTGATGTGCTCTCCATACTAAGAGCAGGCTTGTTTTAATTGATATATCCCGCAGGCAATCAATATTAAGTCGCTGTAATTTAATCTTGGGAAATCTCTTATATTTTCCCTGTCTACACTTATATTGTGAAAATCTGCCCTAGCTCT
Source organism: Lacanobia oleracea (assembly GCA_950371165.1). Taxonomy (NCBI): domain Eukaryota; kingdom Metazoa; phylum Arthropoda; class Insecta; order Lepidoptera; family Noctuidae; genus Lacanobia; species Lacanobia oleracea. Next base: position 18,809,806 of record OX493391.1, on the reverse strand, counting down.
ATTGAGATTATGCACCCTAACATAGTCTGAGAGATCATTGTTTTTGTTCATGTTCCTATTAACTATTTGGATTATTTCATGGGCATCATCCCTATCCCTTAATTTGGTGTGGTATTTATTTATAAGAGCTGCAGCCACAGAAAAATCTATCATGAGATGCTTGGAAGCCCTATTAAAAAAGTTTTGTCTAAATAATTTAAACTTGCTTTTAAAAATACCATTCACCACCTGCACAACCCAACGACATAATGTTACAGCTCTGGACTTATTGGCTTGGCTTGTGGTTAGTTGTGGCTCATTATCTTCTGGGGATAACGGTATATTTATATTATAGCTACAACTTCTTAATAATGTTAAGGAGTCCCTGAAGCCTCTATCCAAAATAAAAACATCTCCTGCTTGGAAAAATTGACGGAATGGACTGTTTTCATTTTCAAACTCTTGTATCATTATTTCTGCATCTGTGGTTGTAGCAGGATAGGGGCCCAGTATATCAATGATATAACCATCACTGCATACAAATAAGAAAGGCTTTACCAGATTGCGGTATTTATGTAATGAATAGGTGTTTTTCTGGTACAAGTAATTAGAACTCTTTTCTATATATATGTATGTACCATCAGCAATTATAATTGGTGATCTCTCTGGCCCTCCATATAAAGAATTAGGAATCAGGAGATTCCTTTGAGCTATTTCTGCTCTTGTTATATGATTTATGCCAAGATTTCTTGGAACAAAATCTTGATGCAATATTTCTCTTGCTATGTTCATGAGACCTTCTAACGTACTCCTTGGGACTTGCAATAGAGACGAAATACGCTCATTACTATCACCTGTCCGCAATTTCATTAAGTATGCAGCTAGTGCAAAAGAACCCCTATGTCTATTTGATAGTCTAGGAATTTCTAAAATCATTTGCTGAAACTGTTCCTTTGAAAAGCCCAAGTAATAGTGAACAATGTGCTCTGGCATACTTAATATATTATCAAAATCTAAATGCATTAGCATATTATCTTTTAATAAAGAAATTAATTCTTCCATATGCTCTGCACTGAATGTCCTGATAGGATTATAAATTGAGTCTAGAAGTAAATCCCATGAATTACTTCTCAAGTGATAAGAACATATTCTACAATCTGCTGGCACATAATAATTGTAGTCGCAAAGTAAACTTACTCGTAATGACGATGGTACTAAAAGTCGTTCAGACTGGTTACATCCAGGAAAGAAACACTGGCGTTGTGTGTCAGGCGCTCTAATATAATTAGACAACTGCGTGCTATTTGTAGTATTTTGTACTTCAGTTTGCGTTCTGGAAGAGTCTGTGTCCAATGACGGAAGACTTTGTACTGATGACTCCCGTTCTGAAGTCAAGCGTGACGCTGCTCTCTCGGTCCTTCGCCAACAATTATGACACAGAGAGGCTGATCTTGGTAACTGTGGAAAAACAAAAAAAAACTGATATAATATTAACCTTTTAACATCTCAGAGCAATCTTATTGCATTCAATAGAATTCCAAAAATAGTATACTTTCTTATCTTAACCTGTTGTGGTGCAATTTGATCTGCAATCACATTCCTTATTTGTTCAACCCATGGTGTATCAATGTTCAGCGAATGTGACCTTTGCCTTAAAAGAGAGGTTCCACAGCTAATACAGACATGAATGTGGCCAACAATAGGGTCTGTTGAGTGTTGACTTGTTGGCTGCCTGATTACATTCCATGCTTTGGTTCAACATGCATGGCACACCAAACTATCACTTGTAACTTGCTGGAAAAGAAAAAACAATATTATGTATTTGTTTGCATGCATGCATGAATGTAGGTAGGTATCTTATTTTGAGCTCACATAACTCAAAATAAAATAGTCCTTATATTTCCATATTCTTATTACAGTTTTAAAACTTATTTAAGTTACCTGTTGAGGTCCAACCCATCTATGTATGAGAGATCGAACTTCGACGATTTCCAAAGGGTGTCTTCGCATTCTTGATATGTTTAAATTACAATTTACACAGCGTACATATCCACTTGCAACAGTTCGCAGTGAAGAACTCGAACCAGGTTGAATGCCGGGGTCTTCAATAGGTACTGACATCAAATCCAAGTTATCGCGGGGGTTGTCATTATCAGCAAGAGCGGAATCCATATTCAAGCCGTGGTCGTCAGGTATAGGGACGTCAGAGTCAGTATTCATGGTCAAAAACGTCGATTTTGATAGCAAAATACACGCAGCGAATCACTATCTATGATGCAAATGCAAACAAAGTAATGAATTGATATTCATTCAACTGACAGGAATCAGTGTTGCCATTGCACAAACAAAATATCGATCGATGCATTATGTAGATCATTTTAAAATCATTATATTATATTTTGTAAGTTGATAAGAAATCTAAATGTATTAACATAAAATGCATTGGGACCTCTATAAACAAAAGGACGAATAAATAAAGTACAAATATGTGTAAATGTCAAATCAATGTTTTGCAACAAAACGTTATTTTTTCCCGGATTATTGGCAAATAAGCAAATGTCTGTTTATTTCGTTGTATCGTTTCAATATTTATTATTTATTAAAAAATGTTACGGACATGTATCGAGTCGTGAATAGAAGAGTTATTAACGTAAAATTTACATATTTTTTTTTAGTAAATTAAATTTCTTGGGCAACGCTGGGCCTACAATCGGCATTCCCCTTTGAGCACCATTTTTAATGGATCCCAAATTTCAAACAATATTAAAGGACTATAAGCGATAAATAAAGTGTTATGTTCTGTTTTTAAGAGCAAAAATATTACAGCGCTCATAAATGTGCTCCCAAGATATACTTCAACTTATGTACTTAAACCGACTAAATAAACCTAAAATAACCCGAGTAAAATAAACTATTTGATGGTTGACGTTTGAAACCATCTTGTTTTATGAAATGTGAAATTTTATGCTGCTTCATAAGGTTGGGAATAGACCTACACTTTGGTAGATGAATTTTGAAGCAAACGATTCATGTTATGTTTACATGGAAAGAAAAACCAAAAGATTTTATTTGGGCCAAGTCTGATACATACCATAAAAAGAACCAGCCAAGTGCGAGTCGGACTCTCGGACGGATGGATAGCAGAGGCTTAGTAATAAGGATTCCGTTGGTTACCCTTTGGGTACGGAACTCTAAAAACGAATACATAAATGACAACACACACAGACAGCTTTTCAAAGCCAGGAGCTTTGTACCTCAGCGCAAGAGTTCTTGGTTGCATTTGCGGGTCGGGCATTGCTATTTCGTTTTCCATTAGTCTCAGTATCAGACCAAAAACCCTACTTTGGGCACATACTGTGGTCTCCCCTTATAACATAGGATGAAATGTGGATGCACTATAGGTAAATACATACGCCTTTGCCTAGGTATTTTCTGACTCCACGCCTGAACTAAATACGTCGACAGACTTCACTATTACAACCTCATTGATAACACTGGTCAACACAAGTTTTGTTCTTTTTTTCTGTTATTGAGTTTTTCTATGGCCTTGACTATGAAAAAAATACTGGGAGATTGCTAACAGCTTAAATGTTTGAATTATACAGTTTTATTATTTTGACAAAAATACGGAAATAAGGAGCGTTATGCTTGGCATACGTCTAATAGATCGAGTTCCAAACGTTGAGATCCGAAGTCTTTCCAAGATTTTCGACATAGGAAACCGAATTGCGGACCTAAAATGAAGCTGGGCAGGACACCTAGCAAGGCGCGGTGATGATAGGACCGAGTGGCGACCGAGGACTGGAAAAAGAAGTGTTGGTCGGCCGGTGGTGAGATGGACAGATGACATTGTTGCCATCGCAGTTAGAACCTGGATGAGACTGGCACAGGATCGTGGGGATTGGCACAAGAAAAGAGGCCTATGCTCAGCAGGGGGAAAAGTCCGGCTGTGGATGATGATGATGATGTAAACAAAATTGCTATTGAACACTATCAAATGATCTTTTATTAGATTTTGAAAAAATAACAACTTTAGGTAGATCTCGTTTGAAACTCCAGCAGTAGTCGGCCCATATAACGCTCTTCCATTGTCCGAAGATCCTGATAGAATCTTTCACCCTGCTCCTCACGAAAATCACCCAGTTTTTTTATATTATTTGTTATGGGTTTGCTCTTGACTCTAGTCTATGTCAGAAATGACAGAGACAAAGTCTACGATGGAGCGAGCTTACCCGGAAGGAGCCTGTTCACTCTAAATTTGAAGAGATTAGGGTTGTAGGAAATAAAGACGCAGGCAGAAAGTTACACTCCTTTGCTGTGCACATTATAAAAGACATTCGAAAACGCATAGTGCGAATTGGTGGAATAGCTACAAGGTAGGCATGGTAAGATGCAGTGCGTCTGGATGTCCGATGGTAAAAAGGGGCCGGTGTGATGAGGTCGTGGAGTTCTTGGGCACACTCACTGAAGTACTATCTGTAAAAGTATACCGACAAGCAGGCAACCTTACGGCGATGAGCCATGTAGCTTGGCATCCACCAGTTTTACGTAGGTAACTGATGAGCCGCTTAGCTCTGCGTTCCACCGAGATGCAATCCCAAAGGTGGCTACAATACTCCATGCAGGATCCGACTTTTGCTTTGTAAAGGGTTAAAAGCTGTCCAGGCCTGAAGTATCGCTTCACCCTAGATTTCGTGGGAATCGGTCTATTTAGACCGATTACGAGCGCAGATAGTGGATTTTTATGCTCATGTTGCACCTTAGCACTTGCAAGTTCGATAGCATGGACTCAACGTGCTCGGTGTGATCGTCAAGCAATTTTTTTTTACGAGGTGCTAAAATTTTAAAAGCTTTTTCGGTAAGTTTATATCTCTTACTGAGTCATTTAGATCTTTCTGATTAAATGGTTGAAGTTCTTGGCTAAAGTAGTTTGAATCAGAGTCTTCACTTGATGTGGCGAGAACTCCTCTCACTAGAGCCATACGCGTGGTGAATCAGGTTCACGGGAGGGTTGATGTATTGTGGTGCAACTTGAGTGAATTCGCAAAAGTTACACTATATGTAATAAGTTATTTAGATTAAGATATTTTTTAACTAGGTATAAGGTGTAAATTTAGGATTTAGTAAGTAAGACCACTCTGTCGCATTGGATCATAGATCTGTAATGATAGTGTAGGTAAGATTGTTGTAAATAAATAAATAAATAAATAAATAAATAAATGTATTTCGTTCGGGTTCACAGAGATTATTTAGGTACATTCCATCAAGTATGTCAATTTGCAAAAACCCTTTTCCTGATAAGCCTGACGCCCAAACAGGAGTTTTCCTTTTAAATACAAATTACTCTGATAAAACGAGAATTCATCGAAGCGTTCATACGTTACCATACGATACTTATAATTCCATTTGTTTGGAAAGACAACGGTCCCGCCATCGCTTTTGATCCTCCACATAAGAACCTTGAAACAAATGCTTTGAAAACGGATTAAGGCTATCAAATGGGAACCTTTCGTGAGTATGTTTCTGTGTTGTAATGATCAACCAAGCTGATCTATGGTATAAAAGAAAAGGGTATGGCGGTTTGTCATCCCTGCCCATGGGAAATTGATACCTTTTGCGAATTTCGTTTTGCCACTTTTTGCCACCACTGATGTAAAACGACATAAAATATAGGACATAATCCACGCTCCTTTGAAGCCTTTTTCCCATGAGGTAAGGCAAACATATTTTATCCTTGCTCATTTAGTTATTGAATCAGGAATCAGTGTTGAAAGTAAAAGGTCAAGTGATTTTTTAAAATTTTACTATGGGCACGTACGTACAACATTATTATTATCATTACAGACGAAATATGTAGGCCTTCTCCCAAACGTCATCGCCAGATCGGCCGATCCTCAGCATCACGCTTCCAGGTGATTCCCACTGGAAAAAGCATGACTTTTTGGACACATTTATCCCCGTCCCATTCTTAAGAAACAGCATCTCTCAGAAATTTTAAAGATGTATTCGACCTATTTCACCCACACAATCGCAAACATTGTATAAAACGTAAACACAATAAGATCTCAATGACAACTCATTTCCTCGAACGCAAAGCGCGAAGTGTCACCAAATATTTACCTTTATTTAGGTTACATGAGCCTGGCGCCACAATGACGTAATCCTCGTCAATGGGGACACCTAATATCCTGTGAAGAGACGCTTTGTAAAGCTTTGCTCACAATGCTGAGGTCGATGGCACGGAAAACTTCACATTATTTTTGTTGAGAAGATTTTTTTCAATAGGTGTTAGCACCTTAAGATTAAGTAGAAAAAGATTACGTGGGGAAGACCAAAGAAACAAAGGATGGATTTTGTGGAAGAATCTAAGACTAGAATCCTTCTTAGCCACCTCCATGTGCTCTAGTTGCTGGTCACCTCCTGATGATCTCTTATTGAATAAAACCTATCAGTGATCTTCCTGATGCCCTTTGCGTTCCTGGACCGCGTAGGCTCTTTCGAACAAAGTCCGCAATGATGATCTGTGCTGCTGGCTCATTATTGTTTGGGGTCGGTCCTCGTTTTCTATTGAGCACAATCATTTTGTACGATATCGAGTTAAGTCTCCTTTAGATCTCTGTCAGCCGTCATCCACTAAGACACAAAGCAAAATATTTTCTGATATCATCAACATACCTATATATAAAATTCTTCCCTTACTGACTGATTGAGTGACTGTCAGAAAATGCACTACTGATCGTAGAAAGCTGAAATTTGGCATGTAGGTTCCTTTGGCAGTGAAGGGGAAAAAGAGAATTTCCCGAAATTACTGCGACAACGGGAAAAGTCGTGGGAAAAAGCTAGTATATTATTTTTTATTCCTGTTACAAAACTTACCTCGTTCACGTCAATTCTGACATTTTAATATCCTGTTATAGACTCTTTTTGAGTTGGTTTTGCTTACAGTACCTCAAGTCGATTAAGGTAATGAAAGCTGTAGAATTTTGTGCTCATGTACGACATTTTGGTGAGATGGAAGTTAGCTAATGCTTCAAATATGCTGGCAAAAGAACCAAAGAATCAAAATAAAAATAATATTGTAACGAAAAACTATTTAACATTGATCTTAATTGTTTTTTTATTAATTATAATTTCGTTGTCTTTTGGTGTGTTTAACCATATCATCATGATCTTAGACAATTGCCGTTCACTGAACTATATGCAAATAATTAATATAAATAATAATAAGACAAGAACTAGAGGCCAATGTATTTTACTTTCATTGCAACGAACTACTTCAAAAGAGACAACACACACAATAAAAAACCTATTTTTATATACTCGCATATAGTATGAGCGTTTGAGGGAAGCGGGTATTACGAGGGTCAATAAAAATCTGACACTCACTTCCCTTCCACCGAGAGCGTCAGAAGGAGTCATTTGTTGATAAATAATCCAAAATAATGTTGAAAATACTTAAGAAATAATCCCGTCCTAAACTTTTATTTCGATTGGTATGTATATCACTAATTAAAAAATATGTATATATCTTTGTTCAACGAACAGACAGCTACAAAAACAAGGCCAGACCCGCTCGAATATAACATAGTAACAAATTAAACATAAGCTTTATTTACTTTACCACATAAATATTTTCTCCAACAGTAACGATTGTGTGTCTCACAATAATAAAGTCATATATCAGAAACTATTGTAAACTGTCTTATGTTAATCTGTAGCCAACAATTGAATAATTTTCTGTTGAAGCTTATATTTGGTTTCTTGCCAATGCTTTCAGAAAGCTTCGTGCCTAGAAAACTTAAATAATTTTACAAGTTATCGTCTCTAACCTCGTATTTACAACTATTGTCGTTCGTCATTCTTGTCTCAAATTAACGCCTTAACATCATAGCACTGTCGGATTTTTTAATGTCAGCGCTGACGGGAATTGAAAATTTTAAGTCAAAGAATACTAAAAATATATATTACACCAATATGATTCCTTGAATATTGATATTATGTTCTTCGATTTTCAAACAATTTTTTCATGGCAGGTAAAAATCTCCCTTTTTGAACACCATTAAAAAAACAACGGTCACCATGCATTCTAAATTCAAAACCTAACTGACTTTGTACGAATACAGGAATATAAAAGGAAACAAAAAGCACAGTGTTCCACGTTCAAACGCGGCCCGGTCAGTGGATGAGATGAGTCGTAACAAGCCTTTATCCAGCCAGTCGGAACATGTCACGTAGCTGGCCACTAACATCCGATCACCTGTGAAGTCTGGCCTTGTAAAGTCTGTTTTTATCTGTTAGATACTAGCTTTTGCCGCTGTATGATTTTACACCCCGTTGCGTCCTTTTGAAGGTTGCGTTAAAGACGTTAAATCTACTAAGTCTGAAATGTAAACCTATAGGTTTACATTTCAGACTTAGTAGATTTAACGTCTTTAACGTCTTAAATGTTTAGGATGTACGTTGTAAGAATACGAGTCATTTTAGTACTCACATTAGAATAACCATTTACATTTTTAAGGCCGCTTTTTTGGTGTCCAATTAAAAGTTCAGTATATTGTACAACATAGCTTAGAGTGAAGTTTGTTCTGTCACTGTAAGGTACAGTTGTATTCTATCTAGACCAACCAAAAATCTCATACCGGAAAACTTCAAAAAAGTATGGTCGACACGTTTTACGGTTTTCCAAAAAGATTTTTTAATTAAAGCCACAGTCATTTTCCTCTATAACTGGTCTTTTCAGCCAAGAAAATCATGTTGTTCAAACAAAAAGAAACAACCACAAAATCCTATGTAGGTCTGTAATTTTCTCGCATAACATTTCCTCCTACACAAAAACTAAAAGAACAAAGGTCTCCACAATCTTATAAAAAGTTAATCTACCTTTAAAGCTTGTATTTTCCTCTGAAGCATTCTCACCGGGTTTCATTTAATCTGCGTCTTTCTACTGATGTTACTCTCTTCGTAATATTGCCAGGTTGCTCAAGGATAGGGATGTAACGGACGTCTTGACCTCCACAAAACGAAGATGGAGTCAAAAGTGAAAAAAATGATTAATTGTAGAATTATATCTTTAGTATAGAAATAGGTCTACAATTAATCCTTTATTATAAAGCTGAAGAGTTTGTCTGCCGTATGGTGTCGGCCGGTGCCGTAGGGTGCCGTAAAAGAATAATACCATCCCATCACTTCCCGTGGGTGTCGTAAGAGGCGACTAAGGGACTTGCCAGAGAATGGACAGCAGCGTTCTCAGCAAAACTCAACACCATACACTGCGATCGCCAACCCGCCTGCCAAGCGTGGCGATTATGGCAAACCCCCCCTCATCTTGGGGGAGGCTTATGTCCAGCAGTGGACGTCTTTCGTTTGTTTGGTTGAACTCGGTAATCTCAGGAACTACTGGTTGGAATGAAAAAAATAGAAGAACTGTCGGTGAAAGCGCATGGGTCGATGTGGTTACAAGATTTGGGTGCAGAGGGCGGGATAGTAGGTGGTGCATAGTTTACGATTAGGCTCCACACTTACACCCTAATGCTGTTTTGTTAAGGTAGCCGTACTTTAGTGAATGGAGTTACACCTTCCTTGAGTTCATAGGCTGTTCAGAGATTTGTCAAGTGGATAACAGAAGGTAAGATCAGTTTGCGAGAAGATACTCGCTAGGTACTAAATAATGATTGATTGGGCAAAGTGTCCTGCTACAGTTTACTGCGGGCGTGGGCCGGCTACTAACGGAACTGTCGGTTTCAATAAACTGTGTGTAAACCATTGATATAACTCCGCTAAAAGTTGCGGTAACGAATGCGGAGGTATGATTTCATATACAAAATCGTAGGCGAGGTACCGTTACAGCCCTACTCAAAGCTAAGGAATCTGCATTCCTCACTACTGTTGCATACCATCGGTGCTCCATCACTTACTTTGAAACAAGGACGTAAAGGTGTTTCTATCTACATTCTTTGATCGATGGTTAGTTGCAAAGGAGAACCAACTTTGAGGTAATCACTTAATTAAGATAGTAAATTGAGGTTATGTAACAGATTAAACATTGCCATTCGACGTGGCAATGTCGCCAGTCTCTTGAGCACATTACCCGCTGACAGCGTTGCGGACGAATTTTTTGGTGCTATATTTTAGGTTGTTGTAAGTTTAGTGTAACAGACAGATATTAACAAAATGATTATCGTTTAAAGGCTCACTTGCACACACCATAATTATATTTTAACTTCAAGTTAGTTAGTAACCCAGGACCATTGTGTATAAAGCTTTGTTAATTAACCTTGGGGTAGCGAAGGACTTCGAGTATAAATATTACTCTGATATTATGTGCAGGTAGGCTTAAAGGAATCACGTATCAAACACACAAGGTGATTTTGAGACCGCACATCGCGTCCAGCATTCATGTCTAAATCTTATGAATTCCCGGCTCATAGTTTGTATCTGCTATCAGAATTGACCACCTTATTAAACACGCCTCTTGCTCTAATAAAGAACACTTGTGAGATAATTTGGAACAACTTCCAAGATTGTTCAAGGTTATCCAGAAACATCTGTAGTATGTCCACAATTTGCACCACAATAGCCTCGAACTTGTGACGTTTTGCAAACACTTATACTCGTGACAACTTTAGTTAACACTTTGCCAGCTGGCACGTATGTAGACCACAATGATCCCACATAATCTTAGTTTGCTTCATTTAGTATGATATTCATTCTGCTATTTGTAGGAACTAATAATAATCATCACAATTTGAAAATAGTGTTATCTATCAGTCATATATAATTATGTATATATTCGTCTCTCTGACACTGGAATCATGATGGCATTAAAACTTCATCATATTATTCGATCAGAAATTCAACCTGAGGGCTAATTTTATAAATTTTTAAGTAACATTTGATTTTGCATTTTAGTCACAATCTGTCAAAAATGCCTGAATTTCCATACATTCTTGAGAGATTGCGACTAGCATGTAAACGTTAGTAAAAAAAACAGTAGTATTGGCACTGGCTTAAGAAGGTAGTTAGTTTTAGGCAAGTGGAGTTTGAGTTAAGGTAACGATAGGTTGTCACGTAGTGGAATGGTGGTGGATAGATATTTTTGATTTAATTTGATTTGAAGTGTTAAAAATGATCAGAAATCATTCTTAATATAAATAAAAGATAAATATTTTATTGTTGTTTTAAATTTTCAGTCCGTTTTCACTAACGCTATGCGACACCTAAATAAATGCCTAAATAAAAGTAAGTACCTATTTTAGTATTAGTAGTGAAATGCCCGTTGGCATTTGACCAATGGGGTACCATTATACACATTACATTAGAGTGTTATTGATTTTGTCATTATACATAATAATATGGCCTAGTGAGCAGGTCGCACCGTTGCCTATGCTACAATATTCTCTCATGGCAACCTACATATGTAACACAAAAATCAATGATTTTATCGGGCACTCTAGTACGCAGAACGCCGAAATTATTAAGATGAATGAATTGCCAAAGTGATCTATGACGACAAACTATGAAACAACATGAGGACGCCCAACATTATGTACTTATATACTTCTTGTTTGACCGAACGGAAGCTCTACTGATTATTTTTCCTTAGGGCCTTTGTACACAGCGATATTTGAACGGGCCGACGACGCGCAGATGACGCGCGTTAACGCACATCAGATGATGACAGTACTGCGTCTTGTTGGTCATCTCCAGCACCGTGAGCGCGCGATCGTAAAACATGCGTCGTCGGCGCGTTACAAATACGCCGTGTGCATATAGGTTCTTTGAAGGACGGTAGGCCCAGCAATTAATCCTGATTAACAGATAGTTGGAGGCTTACATCAATTCTGTAGGTATGGAATTAACTGACATGGGGAGGAATATTTTCTGCTTTTTTTTAGAATGGAAAATCATCAAATGTCTCCTCCCGCTCTGGGTACAGCAGAGAGCCGTGTTCCTCCTAGTACCCTTTGCGTTCCAGAGTACGGTGCCTCTTTCGAATGAAGTCCGCAGCCCCAGCAGGCACTGGCCCTAGTGGGCCCCGTCTTCCGTGCTGACATCTCCTTGAGGCGCGTTGGGATCGCAACGCGCCACCGACCCGGGCCCAGGTCCAGTTCCAGGACCAGTTCTGATCAGGCGGCGAGCCACCCAATGCTCGCCGTTCGCAGACCCGCGCCTACGGTGGCCGAGAATAGGAATATTTTTAGCTAGGAATAACACAGCAGTTGATGTGTATTATGTTTATAAGATTTTCTATGACAAGGCCGTGTCAGTGGTTGGTATTTGTATTTTGATAGATAGCATACATAATGTACATAACTAACGCTTATTTCCCAAAAGATTTTTTCTTATCTGTTTGTCAATATATGTGCTTACTCGTACATGTTTTTTTTATGAATAAATAAGCGCCATCTGTTACTATCCTTATTTATTTGTTTTACATCAATTTACTTATTCAAAAACCATGTCTTTGTGAAGAAATAACCAATCGTGTTACATCTTCATGTAAAACTTTAATAAAAATTCTATCACAGCACAAGTATTGAAAAGCTTGTGTATCAACATCTTTTCTTGTAATACCATACGAACATAAAATAAAGGCAGATTTATGGGAAAATAACCGACTGACCATGGGCAGAGCTTATGGAAAGTCCCTGATGTAGGCAATTGTGTCTTTCCGGAAGCTCACAATTTAATTAAGTGTTTGTACAATGTTAGTAACTAACTCAATTTTTTTTATAAAATGGAGGACATTCAGTATGTATTTCAAAGTAAAACTTGTGAGTAGGTATGATATATGTGGCTGATTAGACTAAAGATACTCAAATGCAATTGCACCCTACTCAAAAATATACGCACTATTATTTTTAAGTCGTTATTGTTGTTTTTAATGGTTTACAATAAAGAGTATAATTATCTTTTTAAATGTATGTTGCTAATTTGTTTATTACTCATCATCATCATCTGCCTAGCCTTTTCCCAACTATATTGAAGTCGGCTTTAACAAACACAGCAGATAACGTAAATTTGAAAATTTTGTTATCTACATCCAATTATTTGTATCGAGCCACCAAATGAATCTAAATTGTGTCATACACATTTCAATTACTGGTACCGCAGAGTATATACAGTAAAGACAAACAATAACAACCAATTTTGTCTATTTCATATTTTGATGGCTGCCATAGACACTCCGAGCGTCAACAGCAGTTACATCATCCTAATGATATTTAAATACGAACCAGTCTGAGTCCCTGCTGTCAAATACAATGTTTTACACGACAGCATATTTTAGTGAAAGATACATGAAGGGTACTGATTATTGTTTTATGTAAGTAGAAACGCATGGCAAGAGGTCGTGGCTAAATAGTAACAGCCGCACGGGTCGATCTTTAACGTTCAGCAACGCTTGCTGAGGTTGTTCGTTGGATGGGTGACTACCCAAATAACATTTTAGTGTCAGTTACAGGCTTTTTTATGACATTAAGTAATACAACAGGGTTATAATTATCTCAGTAAAGACGATATAGAGGAGTTAACAAACAAGTTTTAGGCCCAATCGCAGCACTAAAGCTTTAATGGTCGACGTAATACAGCTTTTAGAGTTATAATGGTGCTAGTAGCAGCAAGTAAACTTAATACATTATAGCTTTAACCTTTCTGTAACACCAAAGTCTTTATAAAAGTGTTCGCCCACTCCTTTTATCACTTATTGTTGTACAATTATTGCAATGAAGTGTTTAATACCATTTAAGGTGCTATATTGACTGTATTACAGACATAGGCTATAAAATAGAGTTTGTCGAGAGTTTAGTAACATGAGAAACTAAAGGTGTCAAACAACTCCTCTATCTAGGTTTAACCTGTAATAAAGGGTTTAACTAAAGCTTGTTGTGTTAGGCATTACTCTTTTAAAGACGTTCCAAAGATATTGGTGTCAAACAACGCAAGTATGGGTCGTTTCTAACACTAACCTCACTTTTATAAAGTTCGCCATTGTTTTGGTAACCTAACAATTAATATTATTTCGAGTTATTCAACATTTGACTACAATATACAAAATTTCTTACATTATTGAAGCGTTCCATGAATGCCACTTAAATTTACATACCACTGCTCAGGAAGCAGGAATGAATAATAATGTTTAGCTTGAGGTACCTATTTCATTATCATAACTTTTCTTTTAAATCTTTAATAAATCCTAGGCGCGTTAAAATTGAGATGAGAAACATGATATACATTTACCGTGAAATCATAATTGCAGTCATTTTTCACTTCACATACTTAAATAACTTAATTTTCCTTAATATTATTCTGCTGTGTTGAATAATGGATGACATAACATTTCCACTACGAACAGATTTAATTTTAGTAAGGCTTTTTCAATCTTGACGTGCGCTTTTCTACCACCTGTTGTGCTCACCAACGCGGTATTACAACGGTAATACCGGTTAAAGTAGTAGCTGACGATGAATAAACGCTCTTGTGCAGCTTTAATATCTTTTTAATACCGTATTATAGGATTTATACAACCTGCAGTGTTTACCAACCCTGTATTACAACGGTAATACCGGTTAAAGTAGTAGCTGACGATGAATAAGCGCTCTTGTGCAGCTTTAAAATCTTTGTGACACTGTACTATAGGCTTTTTATAACAATTACCTGTAAAACTGTGGGCCTCTATCGTGGTTATAAGTGAGTTAGAGCATGCCCTAACTCAGTTGCACAGGTATGCGTTAACACTTTTATACTCAAATGGAACTCATATATGAGTCTTATATAGGTTTTTTTAACGCTAACACTAAGTTAGTTGGGCATGTTAGTCCTCCGAGCTTAGGAAAGCACAGTAAACTGTTGGTCTCGGCTGTTTTCTGCAGATCTTTGCATGTTCCTTTCGGGTTATCATTATCATCATCATCATTATATCAGCCAAAAGACGACCACTGCTGGACTTAGGCCTACCCCAAAAGAGGGGGTTTGCCATAATCACCATGCATGGCAGGTGGATTCGCGATCGCAGTGTATGGTGTTGATTTTTACAGAGAACGCTGCTGCCTATTCTCTGGCAAGTCCCTCAGTCGCCTCTCCCTCCTTAGTCCTCACGGGAAGTGATGGGATAGTGTTATTCTTTTACGGCCCCATGCGAAACCGGTCGAAACCATACATTACACATATTTCAGAAGTTAAGAAATCTGATCATTCTTGTGGTGTTACTGGGTTAGAGAGTCGAATTCATGTGTCATTCATCACACTGGAAGCCGACCCCAACAAAGTTCGTAAAAAGCTTGGCATGGTGATTTTTACAGTGTAAGAAAAAAACAATTTTTAGCATATTCAAATTTAGTAGCACGTCTCTATCTTATACAGGCATTCAAATGCTACTATTTCATAAGTTATGAACACAATAGGTATAAAATTGGCACTCAACTACAACAATTAACAATTAAATCGGTTTTGTAGTTAACGGAGTACGAATTTAATAAATATCAGTTCCAATTTTGAGGTCTTTATAATTATATGAAGCAAGAGTTTCAGTTAATAGTTCATTAAATGTATATTAATGAGTTCTATTGATTTTTTTCATATATTTCAACATTACTTCAGTCCCGGTCAGAGGTTTTATTTAAAAAAAACTATTGGACATCCATTTTGCTTTTGAAAAGGTACTTATCTATACTAATATATAAAGCTAAAGAGTTTGTTTGTTTGATTGAACGCACTAATCTCAAGAAATACTGGTCCGATTTTAAAAAATCTTTCAGTGTTAGATGGCCCATTTATCGAGGAAGGCTATATATCATCACGCTAAGAGCGGAGCAGACGAAGTTGCGCGGTTCGACTAGTTGTCTTATATATATTAAAATTAGCTTTACTAAATTTAATTAGATACACAGAGTACCTCGACAAAATCCCGGTTGGCAAAGCTCATCATTTACTAAGGATCGTTAGGCACCCTGAAAATGATAATTACAAAGAACAAACAAAAAGTACGGAAATACGAAGCAATTTATCCCAACGTAGTAGTTCTCATGAATATTCAGATTTAGTCAAAAATATGAAAGGCACAGAGCATGGAAAAGCTGCTCCGGCAACGACTAGATAAGCGTTACTCATAATTTACATTTTTTTCAAACAAGGTGCCAATTTTACTCTAATAATTTTTAAGCAACATTCGCATTTGTATACTAGTTGCAATCTGTCAAAAATTTATGTCAATGAGGGCAATGGTTTTTGTACTCACCAGTTGGCGCCACTGTCGTGTAAGGTTCTTTATTATAGTATTATAATTGTTATTACGCTCATGTGAACAAAATTATACCTCGCGCTATACTAGCGTCTCTAGCGTCGAATTCAACCGCGATAGGCCCTCATTGAGGCTTTTTTAACAGATTGCGACTGACATGCGAAAGCAAACGTTGATTAAAAATTAATAGAATTGGCCCTCTGAAGTTTAAGCAATTGGTTAT
Organism: Lacanobia oleracea; assembly: GCA_950371165.1. NCBI lineage: Eukaryota > Metazoa > Arthropoda > Insecta > Lepidoptera > Noctuidae > Lacanobia > Lacanobia oleracea. The sequence goes on along the minus strand of OX493391.1, from coordinate 18,793,367 downwards.
CAAAATTGAGTATTTTCCTGAAAAAATCTATTTAGTCCGTCAGTTACCGTGCCGTTAGAGTTCGTCAGAAAGAAAACAACACATTACGTTGAAAACTCGTATGAGGTCACATTTTACTTTTTTAATACACTTTTTACTAAAACATTAACACGTCACCAGCCCCCACTCTTGAACTTTAATGATTTATTTTTATTATTTTTTATCGGCTCGAAATGCCAAAAAATACGAGTCCAATATCTTTTGAAAATCTTACAGACTGACTAAATAGAATTATTATTACTAAACACACAATAGTCACACTGACTGACACGCTTGGTCAATTCAGGACAGCTCATCTAAGGAGAGGAGCAAATTGTGGAAAGAGAGGATCACGATTTCATAAATTCCAAAAATCACTTGCCACTTGGTTGTAAACTTTAATTGGGAGAGACCTGTATCGATGGCGTATCATGGTAGGATTCTGCAAATACAATTTGGCGTAATACCTACGAAACTCAGTACAAATGCGGTTTGGTTTACACTACGACCATTTTACCGGGATGTGTAAATGTGAAGATGACTTGGACAACACTTCCAACTCTACGTGACCACCTACTGAGTCGTCAGGATAAGAAGGAGAAAACATTACGACTTAATTTGTGTGAGAAGTTTTGACATTGCCACCTCTAGCAATGGCCGCAGAGGTATCTGGGTGCTCTGTGTAATCTACACCCGGCTCAGTTTTTTGTCCAGCACTTAGACAACATCATTTGTATGCAAAAATTAAAATTCAACGTTTTGTAGTAAGTACGTTGGAAGGTCAGATGCTAAAACAAAGAGATAGGAATGAGATTCGTCTGCGATAATAAATTCCATTTTGTTTTCTTGTTATCAAAGCACCTGAAATTTTTTTGAGGTTTGTTTTTCCATAATGTAGCTTGTTTAAGTCACTATTTGTGATATTTAAGCTTATTCCTCAAAACCAAGCAGGAACACAGGCTTCCTCCGTATCATAAGCTGATACGATATGATTATGAACTCGTTTCTCGCTTGAAAATTTAGGAAATTTTAAATTTGTCCATGAGTACATCACGAATAGCTGATGTGAAATTGGATTGGATTATGACTCTAGCAATCTGTACATCCCAAATATTCTACAGTTCATTTAAAAATCAAGATAGAAGGGAGTCCGAGTGTGCGTCTCCTTTTTAGGAACATTTCTCGCCGACTGGTCGACACTTTGCGTGACCAGGGGGCTGGCTCGTTCTTTGCTCAAAGAATTGGCATTGCCATTCAACGTGGCAATGCTGCCAGTCTTCTGGGCACGTTTCCAGATGACGGCGATGCAGAGGAATTTTTCGACGCCTGATTGTTTTTGGTTTTGTATATTCATAAAGTATATAGTTATTTTGAAATATATTAATTAACTTAATTAGATAGAATTTGTTATTGAGAAAAACAACGCAAAATGAAGTTGACATCTCTTTTCTTTTGATACATCTGTTTATTGTATGAGACCCAAAGCCCGTGCTTTGTCCAGCCAATCAGAACGCGCGACGTAGCTGCCACCGAGTACACGACTGCCCGAAAAACCAGTCCTGCCGTGCAGAACCCTGAAGTTATCCATGATCATGACTGTTCCTGTAAAATAAAATATTACATTGACATTGGTAGATAAACAATTGTTTGAACCACATTGATTCAATGGCTATGCTGATAATATTCTAGACCTGGACAATGCTCTTACGAAATAATTCGTTCTTCTTATTTTTGCCGCGATTGATTACTGACTCAAATTTTGATCAACTAGTATTTGTAATACTGGTAGCTAAATACTGGTTTAAAAAAAAAATTGAGTCAGTTGTCAATCGCGACAAAAAGATGAAGAACGAATTATTTCGACCGATATAATACGTTCGCCGATACACGACCTTAGAACTTAATGACCGAATTCGCTTGGTAGGCGATCGGTAGGTAACTATGGCGAGACTTTATTGATTGTTACTATTGTTATGCTTTCTTACCAGGTTTTAGTTTAAACCTCCACTGGTTACTGGGATTCTGATAGTACTTTGCTAAACTTCTCAAGGAGCGGTAATAAGACCTGCATTCTTGACTGCTTCTAAAAGCCATCGGAGCTCGATCATACACGTTGAATCTGAAACCACGAGAGAGGTATTTTAGACATCCTGTCATGTAATAGATTTTGAATTATGAGTATGAGTCCCAGAATTAAGAGAATTAACATTTGGTTGTGGAAACCAACTTAATTTTATATAGCTACGATCAGTCTCATAGTATCTCATTCAAATTAGGGATCATATACCGTGTAATGTTCCAAAGGGAAGGCATTAATTTTATTTCAACTTTACAGCAGTGTTATTTGGAAAAATCACACTGTGACAAATCAGGTGCTGTCAATCCTTATATTAGGCGGCATTTCCGCCAGCAACCAGCTGGTATACAAGTTTCACTATGTTGAGGGCTACCGAAGAATGAGTATTATGAGACCAATTGCTCTATTCAATTGCCTCACAATATAAAAAAGCATGCATGCAAGTTGTTTGCGGTGGTTTTTGGTCGATTGACAGGTCGGGTCTAGGCGGTAGTGCCATTTTCCTTAAAATTTACTAGTTGACCCGCGCAACTTCGTCTGCGTCACAATTTGCATTACTGCTCCACTCCTATTGGTCTCAGCGTGATGATATACAGCCTATAACCTTCCTCGATAAATGGGCTATCTAACCCTTACAGAATTTTCCAAATCGGACCAGGAGTTCCCGAGATTCAAGTAGGTAAACAAACAAACAACCTCTTCTGCTTTATATATTAGTATTTAGATTAAGGCCTATTTCGCATGTTACTGTCCCAGATCGATTGTATTATTACTCAGTTAATTCACAGGAAACGTCCCCTAACAGTAATTAATGGTTAAATGTATGATTGATTAGGGCTACAAACCTAATTTGGACCAGTTCTTGTGTCTCATTATCAACTCTAATAACTGGCGCGGAGTAAGTGTGATGATGTCCATCTTCTATGTACTCTGCTTCCAGGTTGAAAGTAGTTAGGAACTTGTAATCTTCTGGACTCTCCTTCTTTAGTTCTGTGGCTCCGTAGAAACCGTCTACCAATATTGTTTCACCCCCTGTGCCATTTTTGTGTTCCAGGCAGTGTAGGATTTGAAGACTGAAAATAAGTTAACAAGTAAACTTCAGCTAAAATCACGTTTATTTTTGGTTATTTAAGCGTATCTGAAGGGTAATCAACGAAACCCTTTCACTGAGCCTTAGCTGTCCGTCCGTCCGTCTGTCAGCGGGCTGTTTCTCAAGAACCCTAATAGGTAGACAGTTGAAATTTTCACAGAGTGTCGCTATAAAAAATTAAATTAAATAATATTTTTTTGACTACGTGACCATTCAAAATGGCCGCCTATCTCCACTGATTCGAAATTTGAATTAATTTAATTATAACCACAAATTATAAAATTAAATTAAAAATTAAAGTGGGTTTCCATACAAGTAACGCGTTTTTTTTTTCTGTTTGTGATACGGAACCCTTCGTGTGAGAGTCCGACTCGCACTTGTCTAGCCTTTTCATAATAAGCCTGTTATCAATTCCAACTTTTTAATCAGAACCTTAATTTTTATTAATTTTTCGTCCCTTAACCCTATATCCACGTTTTTGATATTTATGAACTTACTCATACCTAATTAATATTATTTTTGTTATCTAACCTCACACGTCAGATTTTATCTTTTTCACAAAACTTGCCTCTAAAACCATTTCAACTAAAATAAAAACGCCACCATCTTCTTAATTTGCGCAAGAAACTCCTAAAACATTTTCATTTCTGGAGCGTTCAAAGAAAAAAGGGAAAATGTTCGACGAATAAAAAAAAAAGTCAAAGAAGTTTTATATTATAAATCAAACGATGTGTGGCAGTGCCGACGGGTTTCAAGAATTTCTTTTCCCGCTTGTACAATTGGAACGAGACGTTCCCAGCAAAGAGACCGCCATTACTCCGCCAAAGGACTGGTACAGGAACGGAAGCTGAATGCTTGAGCACTCGTAAACGAATTGCTAAACAGAATTTGAAAGCGACCAACAAACGAAAGCTTTTCGAATATTGAAATAAAAATGGCTGAAGGGATCCCGTTAAAGTAGGGTACAAATAGGTTTTTGCAAAAATAACGTGCTTCATTATTGCAATCATAATGATTTGTTCAGGCAGTCTTTTGCAAATTGGAAAATACTTGTGTTTCATGCTTCATTTAATTGTTGTCGAATATACTTGAAGAGCAGCTAGTCTATTCTGTAAATAACCATTTCGATATTAAGCTTCACCTGAGTGACAAACCTCACAAAGTGAGCTTTATTGTACACAACATAAAGATCTCACGTTTGTCATAATTTGATACTCACCTCGGATTCCGCTGTCGAGATACGAAAATGTTGTTACAGAATAGGGGTACAGTTCGCGTCGGCCACTTGTCGAAATTAATTCCTACGTAATTGTTAAAATATTTATTCGTGTTTTTTGTCTTTTTTCCATGAGTGATTTATAAGGGTTTTGAACAATCAATTACTCGGATTCGTTACAAAATATGAGTAATGAAGGGAAATTTTATTAAAAGCGTTTTTTTTTTTAATTGTTAATCATGAAATGTAAATAACGGCTTAAGTACGTTTAGAGGTTACTGAGAAATCGATATTTTAATCAACTTCGAAGAACAGGAGAATATATATTCGTCTGTATGTTTGATCAGCAATATCTTCGTGAATCGTTAACTGATTATGATGCAACTTAGTCATCATCATCATCTGCCTAGCCTTTTCCCAACTATATTGGGGTCGGCATTCCAGTCAAACCGGATTTAGCTGAATACCAGTATTTTACGCGGAGCGGCTGCCTACCAGACCTCCACAACCCATTAACTGAGTAACACGGTACTTCATGGCAAGACTGGAGTCAGATTTACTGGCTTCGTAACGACTGCCAAAGATCTACAAATGACAGCCGGAACCAACGGCTTAACATGCTTTCCGAGGCACGGAGGAAACTCGGTATGTTAAGATGGTCAACCATCCACAGACCAACCTTGGCAAGCGTTGCTTAACCTTGAAGATCGACCCATGTGGCTGTTATTATCTGGCCACGAGCTCTTCAACAACTCAGTATGTTTCACAAATAAGCACATCGTATACCTATCCAACTGGATAGGATATAGATAGAGATTAGTGGCAGATATCAAACTTGACATCTGTCTATCAGTTATTTAATAAACAAACAGACTATTCGACTCACCCGGCAGCTTCAGTAAAGTACGTATTATCATTATGAGCAGCCAACGGCAGGTTAGTATATGCTGTATCAGCATGGTCAGCTCTTGTGGTGAACTGCCACATTCCTCCGAAGATCGTATGCTGTACGCCTCCGAGAGCTTTGCAGACTACCTCTGTAGCTTCTAAGGATACGCCAACCTGCAACGGAAAACATACATAGTTATTCGATGAAAAATGATTTTTTTTTTTGCTCAGTCCTTTCCTTTAAATGAAGAGAATCCCTATAGGTCCGTCCGACCGGACGATTGTTGTATCCGGTGGGCAACTATATATCCGGTGGCCCGATAGTTGAAATTCGGACTGTGTATAATGTTCAAATCGCACGGAAAACTCTGATACCGCGATGCAAGATTTCGTTAGTAGTTGGCAGCTGGTTCGATAGATGGCATTTCATTTATTTTTGTTGCGATGTAGATTTTGCTGCGTTGGTGTTTTCATGGTGATATTGATGCTGCTACAGTTACTTCTAGAGAAGCGTGCTCAGTTTAGCGTGATGGTGGTTGAGCACGAGCCAATCAATAATAATAAATAAATACATAAAGTAAACGCACGTAATTAATTAGCAGGTATTCCTGATCTGTTCATTGTACACAGTTAGAACATATGAATAAATACTTTTAAATTAATTGAATCACACCATTATTAAAATATTTGCAAGGTGCCTGCACCTCTTACTTTCGTGAACGTAAGAAATTAACTTAATTGTTAGTTATAAATAGGGTAATAAAAAAGGTGTTTTGCGAATGGAAGCCTTTTCTCACTACTTTCTACAATTTTACTGAAAAAAAAAACATGATTCACAATATACTTTTCAAGACACCATTGCCACCGACTCCACAATAACACTCAAACCCCTTTAATTTAAACGTCTGCTAACAGCCCCTGACAGTTGAACGACATTTCTAATTAACAGCCGCGGTACAATTACTTATCAAATCAGCAACATCTGAAATGTTTCATTACCTCGTCTACCAACGCGACGCCATAGTCAAGGAGTGACTGGAACACACGCTTCGCTCCCTCCACAGACGATAGAAACTCTTCGACCGGTACTCTAGGTATGTTCTTGTCTATTGTGCCATGCCACAGTATAGGCTTCAGTTTTCGACATTCCTTCCATCTTTTGTAGTCGAATACTGATAAGAATTCGGCTGAGTATGTCGATTTGTGGTCGTCACTCCCTGAAATCGTGAATTCCTTACTATCGTGAATCTGTTAGTTACAAAAATTGCAAAATACGGAGCAAGCAATCTTTGGATTGCTGGAAGTTTATACGATTTTGTTTCATTCAAACTTTTTACTTAATTCAGTAGACTGGAATAAAATTATTTGAATTCATAACTTAAACAAAATGATGAAATTTTATTTTACGCAGAATTTCTATGAATTTTAATACAAGAATTCCACTGAAAATGTGATTCTACGAAAACTCTTCATTGAATTGAATTTCTATAGAATTTATCACTGTCAAAATTGTACTTACATGTCACTTCAATTTTCGTCTTATTATTGTCGAAGCTAGCAATTGGTACATCAGGAATATCTAGGATATGATGGGCTCTCTGGAAGGTGTCTGAATGGTAGCAAGACGAACACCTGGAACAGTTCACATTGATAAGTTCAGGCCCGACCCCAAGTGTACCCCTCAAAACTTTTCTTAAAATAACAGTTAGTAGAGGAACTCATTCATTTAGAGAATGAATGAGTTCCTCAAGATCGAATTAAATTCTATTTGAAACCATGTGGGCTTACTCAATGAGTTACAAGTAGTTGACTCTATGTTTGTGTGCCACTATTGAAGTTGAAAGCAGTTAGTTTGAAGGCCTCATTCATTCGATCAGACTCGAGTCTGATCGATAAATTGAGTTGACTGTCTTTGTTTCACAACTGAAACACAACGTTCGCATCCACATTTTAGTCTCAATTAATGTAAAATATAGTTTTTTACAGAATGCGGCTGAGATGCGAATGCGAACGATGTTTTAAATCAGTAGAATTGGCCTTCTGATTGAAATTTAGAATGAAACATGGAAATGACATCTCACGATTAGTAGACGCAAATCATTCTATTTAATCTTCAAAAAGGTTTTTAAACATTACAAAACTGTATCCATTCAAAAAAGTCTCATTAAATTCATTTCATTGTTACCTGCAATGGTCTCTAAGCCAACAGTCCTCAAATCTGATTGACTTTCCATCTCCAAAGCTCACGTTGAGGGCTCTGTCCACTGCGATCACTCCTTCGATGGCTGTGCAAATAAAAGTTGTTAATGAAATCGCACCAATCTAGGGCCAGGAAGATTCAGTTTGATCGGACGAATTGGATTTTTAACCAATGGGTGAATTGGATTTTGTAGCAAACACCTGGAATGAGTTGAACAAGGTTCATGGAAATGAAATAATTTAAAAGAGTTTATAAGTCATCAGAGCAGTTAAAATAAAAACGACCACAACCATAGAACATCTGATAAACTGCAACTCAGTGAAAATATAAATAAAAGTAAATACCTACTTTTGTAGGTAATATTTTATACACACTCACATGATTAAATACAGCAAGTCATATCTAGAAACATACTTACTCATGAAACAAGATCAGGTATGATGCAATTGCATAACAAATTTGTTATAACATAAGTTCTGATATCAAATAATAACAAAATGAGGTACACAATGCAAATGAAAGAATTTAAAAGCATTTCTATAAAGTAGATAATTGTTATTGAACTAATATCATTGCCGGTGTACGGTTGGTAATGGAAATCGGATTCATTTTCATTGAAACAATTGAAATGGATTCACTCGTAATGGTTTTCGTATTCCACAGCAGTAGAACGCGGACCAATTAATGGACTGTAATTAAAATAAAACAGTTTCTCACTGTTTACTTTGTTTTAAAAGTTAGTAGCACCTAGTATTCATATTATAACATACCTAAAAGAATATAAGCATTGACTCATTAATTAACATACCTGTATATCAAGTTTAGAAGTAGAAATGTTTCATAACTCGCTGACCCGCGCAACTTCGTATGCGTCACATTAACCTCATCTTTTTCTTAGTCATTATGTTCATTATTGAAGATCGCGTCTAGTTTGAGGTATTAACCTCAAAGACATGGTAAAATTAGATTTTTGTTCAAATAAAGTTTTTTTTTATTCAGATTTAACTTTTGTGAACTCTTAGTAACTCGCTTAAATTTCCTGTTTGGTTCTTTCATCTGTCCTTCATTGCTAGATTTTATTTTTAAATCAGCACTAATTAGCTATCGAGCTTTCAAAACAGCGGTTTCTTGGAAATCTGTCTTTTCATTTCTTGGACTTTTCACCGAGTCTTTTTTATAAGTAGATTTAGTATTTTTATTCTTTTTAATGCTGTCACTATAGGAAGCTAGCGACGCGCCCCAGCTTCGCGCAATTGCAAATTATATACAAAAACTTGTTTTGTTTATCTCTCTTTCTATTAGTGAAAACAGTATCAAACACAGTTGCGTGGTTAAAAAAAGTATGCGGAAAAACAGAAGCTGATATACACTTTGTTTTGTACCATTTAGAAACTATTGGCGGTCAATTCTCGTAGAATTCTACATGAACAATTTTCTAACCTCAATTTTGCTATCTTAGCCAATTTCATTCAACAAAGTAAGTACACGAATGTGAGTTGGTACTTACTTTCATTTACCATATTGTAACTTTTCACAAGCTCACGAATAAAAACACTAACCACGCCAAAGTTTGAATGATAACTAAAACTTAAACTGATCTTGCTTGGCTGTTATCGTTCACAGTTACCCGGATGGTCAAAGTTGAATGACTACTATCACTGAGATAACATAACTGGTTACGTATAACTACAGTTTTATTTTTGTGGTCTAGATTATATTTTACAAGTACTAAATGTTTTTGAGCCATCACTGTTGATGGCCGGTAGTAACTGTCTGGGTTTGTCGTCGTGTATTTGAAAGAAAATATTATCAATACGTGACGTAATCTTACCGGTACTAATTCCTTGTGGCGATATTTTTGGCATACATAAATAGGTGTGTATTGGCATGAACTATTCTCATAGCAACAGTTCGTTCCGATACTGCGTAGAGGAGATTTAAAAAAATGTTTAAGACAATCTGTACTTCTCGTTGCATTATAGTCACAAGGTGAAATTTTGCACACATTTTCATCTTTCTAACCGGCACTCTTTGTGTTCATGTTTGTCTTCCATTCTTCTCTGTCGTCTGTCACTATATTCTTCCTCTCTACCATTAGTTGCAAGTTTTCAACACTGCACCTATTATTGTTTATAATAATTTATTTTGCATGAAATACTAGCAAACATCTATTATAGAATTTATTTCATCCCATTCAAAATATAAAACCCCGACAAGCAGGTATTTCATTTTCCCAACCATTCATTCAGATTCAGGTTTCATATCAGAATAAGCTCCATTGTGTATCGCAGACACACTTGACACCCTATTGTAACACGGATGATAAGTCAAATGATGATAATTGTTCCCGCGTAACACCCCGGGAAACATAACACGATACGTTTCATATACGTAAATGAAAGTGTAATTGATTTTGATTCAAATTCGTTTGAAGTACATCCTACGGAAGACATTTACAGTGAGCGATACGATTCTTCGTCAACTTAGAAATGAATTTAATAAGTTTTATTTTTTGTCTATTATTGGATTGGCTCGCATTTGATCGCAATCTCATCTGATCGAAAGCAATAGTGTGGTTGAAAATAGAGCACGCTTGACGAAAAGATAACAAAGCGCTATAATGATGATAAAAATTGGAATGATATTAATAAAAATAAAATTGCAGATTCTAATTCTAAGTAACCTACTCGCTCTTGACTTCACGACTCCCGGTTGTACGAGTAGTTATCTGTAAACAGACTTTAACAAGAAAATTCTCTCCTTAGCTTTACGCACAATATGTTTTTAACAGCTATATCATCCCATCACGTTGGAGTCGACTTCCAGTCTAAATAGATACAGCTAAATGTCAGTATTTGACATAGAATAACTACCTGTCTGACCTTCACTAATTCATTTTCATTTAATTCTGCTCCTTTTCTCACAATTGGTATCCCCATTTAAAAAAATCTTATTCGTCCGTTAGATGATGTCCAAAAATATTGGACACGTATTTTTTTTTCTTTTTCACGTAAACAAAAATGAATACGATAGGTACAGTGCGTTGAAAACTTGCGTGACGTCACATTCCGATACACTTTTTATTGGAAAATGACGTCGCATATCATCGTCAATTTTTAATCTTTTTATGGCCTTGATGGGCCTTGGACGACCCAGTCGCATATCTTTCTCGGTCCGTAATTTAAATCGATATACGCCTATTAACGAGTTAAACAGTTCAAATTGTATTTTAGTGGTATAGTGTTTACACCAGTGCATCGTTTTTGCGTTAAATAACAGTGAATTACAGCTTAAAAGCGCAATATTAACAGTTTATTACGACATCTTTTTTAAATACTACCCTGCAACCAACACAAATAACTGACCTACGACAACCCGCGTAGTCTAAGCGATAGAGGCGACCTTAACTTGGAGCGTAAGTGATAATTTGTAAGAATCTCCAGTTTAGTGCTACCTCTGAGTGTGGGTGCCTACGACGATTGTGAATACCGATCCAAAGAGGAGTGCAGTGCCGCCACTAGGTATGCCGAAGGTTAACCGCACGCCACCTCCCGCTCCTGCCCGTGAGACGGATAATAATCAACCTATTTTTTCAACTCCGGACATATTTAATAATCCAAATGAGCCTGAAATCTCCAATATCACCTCGCGATCCAAGCGATTTCAACCAGACTTCTCTCCGGAGTGTGAATGGAAGAAATTTGAGGAAAAGATAATGAAGTTGCTTACCTCTTGGAAAAGTGAGCAGGATGCTCTGCTTGGAAAACTAACTTCGGAGCTGATGGAAATTAAACAACAAAATGTGGAAATACAAAAAACCAACACAGAAACATTAAAAACAATAGAATTTCTGAGTAATGATTATGATTCTATTAAAACATCCCTGCAGAAATTGGAAAAAGAAAACTCTGAACAACGCAACTATATAATGGATCTGGAAAAGAAATTGGTTGATCTACAGCTTTGCACGCAATCCTCCTGCATCGAGATAAGGAATGTTCCAGCAAACGAAAAGGAATCTACTAATGAGTTAACATCTATTGTTTTGAAAACCTGTAACACTGTCCAGCCGTCGGTTAAGCCTCCTCAGTTGCGTGACGTGTATCGTTTGCCCGGGAAGAAAGGCTCCAATAGACCGATAGTAGCAGAGTTTCTGACTGTCACCTCAAAAAATTAAATACTGGATGCCTGCCGTATGTTCAATAAGGGTCTGCCCTCTACTGAAAAGCTTAACACGGGTCACATTGGTGTTCCAGAAGAAGTTAAACCAGTCTACATTGCTGATCACTTGCCTCGTACCCTGCGACAACTATTTTTTGAGGCTCGTTAATTTTCCAAAACTAATAAATATAAATTTAGTTGGTCGCAAAATTTTTCTACGTGAACGTGAAGGGTTGGATTTTGTTATTATTAACTCAACATCGTGTCTTAAAAAATTGCTCACGCCTGAATAATGTAGCTAAGGCTTATCTTCATCTAATGTTTCTCCATAAATTTGAAACCTTACTGTGTTATCTGTGACGAAATCTCGAGCACTACATACACCCTTTTACGAATTTATTTTTTATTATTTTTTTCATGCAACTATTAACATTACTATAAGATTTACCATTTTTCATATTGCATCGTGTACATGTCAGCCTCTACACTATACACTGCACCACCTAGAATTTACAATTAATCGATATTTCACCTTCAGACACATAATCCTTGATAACTGTTTGATTATCATTCAAGCGCTCTTATTTGTATGCTGTACACAAATAGCCAACAAATCCGAATCACTTAAAATAAAAATGTCGGCATACATTCATAAGTTATTTTTAAATATGTAGCGGCATCAAGGCCGCCACAAGAAAAACCTACGAAGCAAATCTGCATCGCAACAAAGAAGCACCGCGACGCCATCTATCCGATTAGCAGCGAACTACAACGTTGAAATCCTGCATCGCGCAAGCAAAGTTTACCGTGCGATTTGAACATATACATCAGCCCGAATATCAACTGTCGGGCAGTAGCCCGCCAGGCACAACAGCCGCCTGGTCGGAGGATCCTCCTTTTCAAATGAGGTATGCGGGACTTTACTCTCTGTTCCGCATATCCCTAAAAATAATCCACATTTTCATGGTCTAGATCAATATGCACTTACCATCCTAACCATCAATGTTCGATAATGATAGTTTAGATGATATTGACTCATTTGGCTTAAGTGATTCACATATCAGCCAACCTGAGTTCTGCAGCAGATTCATTAATAACAATGCCAAGTCGTCAAATATACACCTAAACATACGCAGTGTGAATTGTAATTTTGATAGTTTTCGAATATTTCTTATAAGCATGAAAATTTCATGTGATGTTTTAATTTTATCGGAATGTTGGTTAAGTGTGTCAACAGTTCCACAACTGGAGGGGTATGTTTCTTATCATACGAGTAAACTTAGAAACCAAAACGATGGTATTATATTATATGTAAAATCAGAATTATCTCATAACGTTACGGAACTTTCTTTCTCTGATGCTAGTTGTCTAATCTGTAACTTTAAATCCCACAATATTATGCTCCTGGCACTTTATCGTTCACCCTCCATAAGAAATCTTGATAATTTTATTGATGGGTTAGACACTACTCTAACACAAATGTCAGCTCAAAAAAATATAGTGATCATGGGAGATATTAATATAGATATTAGTCCAAATTCTTCGATCCAACAAGCTGATCAATACCTAAATCTAATTGCTTCACATGGCCTCCTACCAACACATCTTTTCCCCACCCGCGTCAAATCTTGCATTGACCATGTAATGCTGAGATCTAATCATAAAACTACGACTCTGGTTTTTGATACACAGATCACTGACCATAGGCCTACCTTTATAAACATTCAAAATGTAAAATCCCTACCTATCTCTAAATTTAACCGCATAGTTGTTGACTATCCAACGGTAATTACCGATATATTATCTTATCAATGGATTTTAGTGAAATGATGAATATACAAGATGCAAACAATGCCGCCGAGTCTCTGATATCCATTATTAGCTCAATCATCGTCAAGCACTCCAAATCGGTATACATGGCTTCGAGACGAAGAATCCTGAAACCTTGGATTGCCAATGGGCTGCTCAGATGTATTCGTAATAGAGATAGCATGGCTAGTACGCTTAAGAAAGACCCTGAAAACTACATCCTCAAAGTTACATACAAAAGATATCGTAACTTTAGTAATAAGCTCCTCAAAAACTTAAAAATTGCCTATGAAAGGGAAGAGTTTCAAAAGGCGAAAAACAACCCAAAAGCAACATGGAAGATCATTAAAGATATTACTGGAACTAGTCGCAATGCTCATTCCCCTAAAGAACTATTGACTGTTTCCTCAGATGAAAAGTCATTAGTCAATACAGTCAATGAGTTTTTTGCCAACGTTGGCAAGATCTTGGCTGACAAATTGTCACCTACCAATACATTTAAATGTTCCCTCGATCCGATACTCTGTAACTCGTTGGTACTGTTACCCACAGATGAAGTTGAGGTCACAAATCTTATTCTCGGGTTACGTACAGATGCTGCGGTAGGCTGGTACGGCATATCGTCAAGACTATTAAAATCCTGTCTGCCCGCGCTTTTGCCAGCCATTACTCATATCTGTAATCTCTCTTTATCCACGGGCTGTTTCCCTAAGGTTTTTAAAAAGGCTGTTGTTCATCCAATCTTCAAGAATGGGGACAGACAGTGTAAATAATTACAGACCCATCTCTGTCTTACCTGCCATCTCGAAGATACTGGAAAAAATCCTTAATAATCGATTGGTAAACTTTCTTGAGTCGCACAAAATCCTAAGCAATAACCAGTACGGGTTTAGAGGTGGCAGGTCAACTGAAGATGCAGTCGCTGCCTTGGTAGATCATGTAGTGGCAAAATTAGATACTAAAATGACATGTCTGGCTATCTTCTTGGATCTTTCAAAAGCATTTGACACTGTGTCTGTACCTCATCTCTTATCCAAGTTAGAAACTATAGGCATTCGTGGACATACTCTTAAAATATTCCAGGATTACCTTTGTGATAGAAGCCAGTGTGTAAAAATTAATGACGTAATTAGTGACACTGAATTATTGACTTTTGGCGTTCCTCAGGGTTCAATTTTGGACCCAACTTTATTCCTAATCTACATCAACAACCATGCAATATGTCTCTGACAAACTGTTCCATGTTTGCTTACGCAGATGATACGGCCCTGCTTCTTCATGGTAATGATTGGTCTGAAACAGTAAAACACACGGAACACGCTCTTGCTTCTGTGATGGAGTGGCTGTCGAACAATATTTTAACATTAAATCTAAATAAAACGGTTTACTTACCTTTCTCCTTAAAACACACTGACCTCCCTCCTCCTGATACAATGGTGCTCAGAGCTCATACTTGTCCTTTCGATCTATCCTCTTCACAATGTGACTGTCCAAAACTGACAAGGTCTGAGTCCGTTAAATATCTCGGGGTCCATGTTGATAGTTCTTTGAGCTAGAAGCCTCATCTTGGACATCTTGTATCACGAGTTCGCAAGTGTATATTCATCTTCAAGAAACTAAGGCACTCTGTGGACTTTAGGACTATTAAAACCGTTTATTATGCCTTGTGCCAATCCATTATAAACTATTGCATCACAGCGTGGGAAGGGGCACCAAAAACATCCCTTCTGCCTCTGGAGAGGGCACAGAGAGCTGTCCTTAAAATTATGACTTGTAAGCCTTTTAGGTATCCCACAACGGCTCTCTATACCGAATGTAAAGTCCATACGGTGAGACAGCTCTTTGTGCTCAGCACTATTTTACGTAAACATCCGTCAGTGGTATATGAGCCGAATGCTACCAAAAAACGCAGATATTACATTGTTTGTCCTACGCACAGATGCAGAACAAGCCTTGCCCGGCGCCATTTTAGTATACTGTCAAACCACCTATACAATAAGGTGAATAAACTTTGTGACATTGTTACCTTCTGTCGAAATGGATGTAAGGCCACTGTTTCTAAGTGGCTCTTAACACTTGATTATGATAAGACTGAAGATCTGATAAACATATCGATCATGTACAGCAAAAAATAAATGAGCATAGGTACCTTAACTTACAGTAATAGTAAATATATCTTATACATATATACACTTACATAATAAACACACATCACACACATCCCATCACAAATGAGGCTACATCTTAATGAATTGTATGTATTTGTTTTTTTGTAATATACTGTGGTCGTCCAACAACTTCTGTTATGTGTTCAAACTGTAACCGAGAACGCCGGTACCCTAAACACAAGTTTAATCTTACACTGGGTACCGGAGTTCAACGTAAACACCTTTTGCTGTTGTTGTAAAACTGCTTAATGTCTAAATTTGTGTTTTGTACAACCATTAGAAAATAAACTATTTTATTTAAAAAAAAAAAAATGATTTGATAAAACCAAAGACAAAATAGAATCTTGTCGCCCTTTTTTTAGAAAATATAAAATATTGACTTTACCATGCACCTACATTTTGGAATCATGTATATTTGTTTACAAACATAAGGGACTTTTTGAGAATGCGAAAAGTTATTATGCCCCTCTATCACATAATATTAACAAGTTGCATCGACCAAAAAAAAATATCACGCTAACATCCAACAACAGCTATATTATGTGCATCAAATAATACAATAAAATTCTGAGTACCATTAAACCATTACCATTCCTTAAATTTCAGCGTAGTTTCACAAATCTCTTTATTGATAAATGCTTTTAAAGTGTACTGGAGTTTTTAAATTAGAAGTTGTAAAACTGTAGAAAAAATAATGAAATTTAAAATGTAATGTTCCAATTTCAATTTATGCGATGTAATTTATTTCTAATTTCATAATAATTTATTTTAATTAATTATAATTTACTTTGATTACTTGCAAGAATTTTGACTAATGTAATATATAACCACTATGACTAATTATTTGTATGCTGAAATTAAAGGCAGAATAAGAGATCTGTAATAAATTAACGTCAGAACTTTCTGTACCTAATTTAAGCAAATACAAGAATTTGTATTTGTAAGAGATTATTATACATATGACAGTAACATTTAATGTCTTTGGATAAAACAAATAATAGGTACGTATGCAATATTTTTGAGATAATCTAACTGATTTACTGAATAGAATCATATTTGTTTACTCAGGAAACATCCATAGCCTTGTTGTTAGTCGGCTTGTTTGACAAAAAGTCCGATCTTGATCGTATCGTACACTATAAAGCAGTTTTCACAAATTTAAAGCAACCCACTCACTCAAAGCCTTTCCCCGTCACCTCGGGCGCTTTGAACTCCAATCCTCTCTGTTATTACAATTTATTAACTTAATTAGTTTCTATTCATCGTGATTTTCATTGTTATGAGTTCTGTTGTCGCGTTGTTTTTGAACTGTCAGACTTATGAGACTCTTTGACTAAAATAATAATAATAAATCTCAGTTAGTTAGAACATTGGATTTGTAATAGATAAAAATAGTCTTCTAGCGACAATAGGTTATTTAGTTTTTAGTTAAGTTTTTATTTATGATGATGAATGATGTTGTGTTTTGCGCGTCGCTTTTGAGGAAATAAACGTCTTTTCTTTCTTTCTTTTTCTTTCTTTCAAATGACTCCTCCCGCTCTGGGCGGAGCGAATGGGAGTGTCAGACTTTTACCTGCTGACTAAAACCCACTCGTGTTGCCCCGAATACTCTTTTCGTTCCAGGGCCTTTCTTTCGAATAATTCCACAACCCTGGGTCTCTTACGGCCTAAGAAATGTTGACTTAAAAATGTGGACTCATTCTTGATTGAAAGCATGGAAAAGGTTGGGAAATACTTTTCTACACAAATTAATAGTTTACAGAATCGAACACCAAATTCTCTATGGAATAAAGAATCTGCTAATCTGTGTTTAAACTAACCATGTGGTTAAAAAGTTAGGACTACATAGTTCCTTCACATAGTGCTAAAACGGCTCTCATTCCCGGCCTTTTCCCAACTACATTGGGGTCAGCTTCCAGTCATACCGGATTCAGCTTAATACCAGTGTTTTACGTGGAGCGGCTGCCTACCAGACCTCCACAACCCATTAACTGGGTAACACGGTACATCTTGGCAAGACTGGAGTCAGATTTACTGGCTTCTGACAATCCGTAACGACTGCCAAAGATCTACAAATGACAGCCGGGACCAACGGCTTAACGTGCTTTTCGAGGCACGGAGGAAACTCGTTATGCTAAGACGGTCACCCATCCACAGACCAACCTTGGCAAGCGAGGCTTAACCTTCAAGATCGACCCGTGCGACTGTTATTATTTAGCCACGAGCTCCTCCGTAAGAGTATATTCTGCATGGCCCCAAATTAATACAATTAGATACCAAAGGCATACAAACACTTAAATATATATAGTTTTTTTAAAAGTATGAAGAAAATATTAGTAAATATTAGTAAATATTAGTAAATATTAGTAAATAAGTGTCACTAATAAATAAACTATGATTTTTGTGTTTATTGTATTTGTACGGCCTTTCTAGGCAAAAAATGTTGTTTTTTTTTCTTTTTTATAGTGATTATTTCAACTGATTGATAACCTACACATGTATTTGAGAAATAAATATATCTTATCACTTATCATTATAATTTCGACTTTGAATCACCCACCCCTTCCTTTAAACGTATTTCCAGCTTCGATTAATATGAGTTTGCTAAATTATAAAATAAAGACATCCTACAGTATCAAAAAAATAACCGGCCAAGTGCGAGTAGGACTCTCACAAGAAGGGTCTCGTACCATAACCCGAAAAAAAACACATTTCTTTTAAAGGAGCCCTCTTTCATTTAAAATTTTTAATATTTGTTGTGATAGCGGATAGAAATACTCACTCTGTTAATTTTTCAACTGTCTACCTATTACGGTTCTTGAAATATAGCCCGCTAACAGACAGACGGACGGACGGACAGACGGACGGACAGTGGAGACTTAGTAACAGGGTTCTGTTGGTTACACTTTGGATACGGAACTTTAAAAACTAGGCTCTATCAATTCTTTAGATGTAACACAAGACACGAGGCCTCACGAGCGTACAAAATAAACCACCAATGCTTAATCTAGATTTATTTGTTCATCTACACATCAAAGCTTTCAGTCTCCGGAAATACGATAGCGCCCAGCACTTAGAACCGGCTATCCTTTATCAGATCCCTTCTTACCGCTATCCGCTTACCAAGTCACGTTCTGTTCCATCCCCTTTTTACTAGAAATGTGGGTATTTCTTTTCATTGTTATGTATTGACAAGTTGTTACTCCTATTATAGGGTTGAAGAGCTGCGTTAGTATGTATAGGAAGCCCAGCCCTAGGCGATAAGGTACAGATTGGCGTGTCTGGAGTATTATATGTATAAGTTGTTCATAGTTTGTGTGGTTGGATTAGGCCTTTACTGTATAAGGGACTACTCACACTTATTCAGCTCCATTCGCGTTTCGCTAAACGATTTTGGTCACATTTATACAGTTCTGCTTCTATCTAGTTATAAGTAAACTAGTAGTTAACAGCGCTGAACTCTATCTATAGCACTCCCATGATAATAACTAATGTTTTCCTCATTTTATACTTGTTTGTCGTGAAAGCTAAATAGACGCGGAAAGCTGAACGAATGCGTACGCGTCTTCATACAAAATCATTGTTTTCTGTAGGCATAAGCTGAACAAGTGTGAGTAGTCCCTTACTGTGCTGTTAACTTTTAACTTATTTTGTTCCGATGTGGTGAATTACTTTCCAAGAGTGTAAAGCGCGATAGTTATCTGGTATTTCGTACCACTTATTCTTGAAAACTGCCTCCGTGGTCGAGTGGTATAGGCGTTTCCTGCCTTATGACCCAGTGGTCATGATGGGTTCGATTCCCACGGGAAGCATACTATGTAAAGTGGTCTTCCAATTTGGCTAGGACATTGCAGGCTTGAATCACCTGATTGCCTGATAAAAAGATGATTACTTGAACCAAGCACTATGACTGACGAAACAACAGTTGCGCTGCGTACAGTCGCAGCCATAACAACTGGCCACGAGTCTTTCAATAAAAAGTATTAGGTAGTAGGTACCAACATCCTCGTCGAGGCGATCGGCAGCGGCGATCTCTCGCGTCCGGCCCTGGTTCAAGCCATGGTCCGGAGTGAGGAGACATGGGAAGCGGTTACCTACTCTGCGAAGCAGTAATGCCAGCAAAGGAAGAAGTCAAACGTGAGAGGGAAACATCACACCCCAGCCGCAACAGAAGAAGACGCCCCGGGTGTCGGGAGTCGCAGGACGATTCTCGGTCATCGTAGGTGCGGGCTTGCGGACGGCAAGCATTGGTTCGCATGCCGTCTAATCAGAACCAGCCTCTTGTGTCGACGGCGTGCTGTGTTCCACGCGCGCCTCATAGAGCTGTCAGCAAAAAAGACGGCGCCCGCTAGGGCCAATGCCTGCTGGGGCTGCAGACTTCGTTCGAAAGAGGCACCATACCTTGGAACGCAACGAGGAACATGGATGGCTTTTAGTCAGTAAGAGACTGACACTCCCTTCTGCTTCACCCAAAGCGTGGGAGTCATTTGATGGTTTCCCATCGTTAATAAAAAAGGTACCAATATTCCACGTATATAGACGCTGACTCCATTTCATTATATCCGACACGACTTTTTAATCCAATATTTGTCGTGACATGGCTGAAAAAACCTGACGAACGTCGAAAAAATATCATTAAAACTGATTTTCATTTTGCTAAGCACAATCTCTTGGCGGCAGCGAATTCGTTCGATATTTTATCATAACCGTCTTTGTACTGACAAGATTCAATAGGTCTACACTTTTAGGGGCTCGTAATTTTATCTAGAAGAATCACTTGCTCGTTCGCCTCAGTGATAACACTGTTTAAAATTTTGCTCCGTTAAAATATTAAGAAAAGTGGTTAAAAGTGATAACTAAAAGTAGTGTTATATATCCCCGTAAAGCTGTGAGCTTGGACAGTACAGTGGTATAAACAACTTCCCTGGAATCGAATACGTTCGTGAGTTATAAGCAAATTACTTTTGAAATATTTTTCTACCGTCTACGTTGTCATCGTGTCCCTGACCTAGGGCAACCCGCAGATCGCTCGCTTCTACGCACACATACGCAGTGCGTACGTGCAGGCGCTATTACCACGTTACGCTTCAACGACTGTGAGCTTTACTGTGCAAGATATAACTGCTAGATTTGCTTGAGATTGGCAATTCGGATTGTTTTTGTTTGTGGCTAAATTATGGCATCAAAACAGAGTATCTGTGCGGGATGCCTTAAAGAGATAAAAGGTATGGAATATTTAAATTGTTGCGAGTGCAAGTCGGGATATGATATTTCTTGTGTAAATATACCAAAAAGCAACTTTTATCTGATGGACCTTGACTACAAATCGACCTGGAAATGTCCAGAGTGCTGCTGCAAACAGCAAAAATCTGACAACACTAATACACCTGTGCGCCCGACCAACAGTGCTGCGAGTCTTCGTCACTCTCCTGTTCGGAAACAACGGTCCAGTCCAAAATCCCTTTCCACAAAGAACACCCCGCCTGATGCGAATGTGACACAAAGAAAGAAAAGTAGCCAATCTAGGCCTGTCGAAAGCAAACAAGAGAAATGGTTTAGTGAAAGTACGCTAAGAGAGATTATTAAAGAAGAATTGGCCGCGGCTTTAAAGTCATCTTTCCGGGATTTAGTTACCAACCAATTGAAAAATATTCAAGGAGAATTATCCGAGTTCAAAGTTTCGTTTCAATTTTTTAACGAGTACTTTGAAGAGTTCAAGAATCGTTTTGACGAAAAGGATGCCATAATTGAGCAACTGCGTCATGATAATGAAAACCTGCAGCGAAGTGTTAGTGAACTTACCACCCGATTGAGTATCGTTGAACAAAATATGCGCGAGAGCAACGTGGAAATCAATGGTTTACCTGAGGATAAGTCTGAAAACTTAATGAAAACACTGAAGAAAATTGCAGACGTTACTGGTTGTGAAATCGGCGACAGTGATATCATGCAAATTACAAGAGTGGCCAAACTGAACAGAGAGAGTAACCGTCCCCGCACTGTGGTTGCTAAGCTGCGCAGCCCCCGACAACGCGACAACTTGCTGGCTGCTGTAGGAGTCTTCAACAAAAAACAATCCTCGAATAAATTGAACTCATATCACTTGGGTATTGCAGGTAACCCAGTACCTATTTTTGTTAGTGAACATTTAAGCCCATCTAGCAAACAACTACATGCGGCAACACGAAAACTGGCTAAGGAGTTGTCCTACAAATTTGTCTGGATACGTAACGGGCGAATCCTTGTACGTAAAGATATTTATTCAAAGCCCATACATATTCGAAATTCGGATAGCCTTAAGCTTATGAAGATTACTGATGTTACAATTTAGGTTTAGTTTTACATAATAATAGTATGTTTCCAACAATGTTCCTGGCGTTACTTGTATTAGCAATGCTTGACATTTATTATCAGAATGTACGGGGAATGAGAACTAAGACTGATGATATCTTTAAAAATATTTTGTTGACTAGTTATGATGTAATAGCATTTACAGAATCTTGGCTAAATCCTAACATTTCTAATGGTGAATTCATGGACCCACGGTACGTAGTATATCGTAGAGATAGACAAACCTCTAAGTTATCTAAAAAAGATGGAGGTGGGGTCATGTTTGCTATTAGTAATAGAATCAAATCAGCAAGAATTAAAAGCTGGGAGAGTGATTTGGAGGACTTGTGGTTATCTGTGGATTTAACTGTTAACAATTGTATTAGGAAAATTGCTCTTTGTCTTATTTATATGCCTCCACCTGTTAAACTGGATACACTACAGTACTTTCTAAATAATGTCAACAATGTGTTAAATAGTGTCGATGATGTTGTGATTCTTGGGGACTTTAACTTGGGCTTTATCGATTGGAACAGGAAAGACGATGACTTACATCTCTCCCCGTCAAATTATGAAAACTCACTAGGTTTCTCATTGATAGATTTCATGTCAGTTAATGAATTACATCAGTGTAATAATAGTCTGAACACTGATGGTAGGGTTCTTGATTTGGTTTTAAGCAACATATCAGACATAACAGTTACTAAACCCAATGACCTGCTTAGTAAACTTGATTCATATCACCCAAACTTGCTTATATCAATTTCAGTTTCAAACATAAACCAATTAAAATCAAAACATCGCTCTGGTAACAACTTTTTTAAGGCTGACTATGAAAAGATTCTAAAGTATCTCAAAGGTATTGATTGGCATGATGTATTCCATAAATGTGCTGATGTTGATGAAAGAGTTGATTCCTTCTACGTAGTGCTACAAAATGCTATCGATAATTTTGTGCCGAAATATACAAATAAAACATCTAAATTTCCTTCTTGGTATACTGACTCGCTTATTAGGGCTTTGTCTGAAAAAGAGAAATATAGACAAAAATACCGTAAACATAAAAATCCCCGAGACAGACTTACCTTTGAACTGCTTCGTAGTCGCTGTCATACTTTAATAGATGGCTGCTACTATGAATATAAGAGCAAAATTGAAAATGAAATTCCCAAGAACCCTAAAGCATTCTGGCGGTTCATAAAAGACAAACGTCGCGGAGATTCCTGCATACCTGCAGAAATGTTCTTGAATGACATGGTAGCTAGTAGTGGTCCTGAAATTGCAAACCTTTTCGCTGATCAATTTGTATCCGTTTTTAGTAAAAGCTCTGGACCACCTAACAGTGCTTCTTATGGTTCCTCGGGTATTGATAGTGTTATACACATTTTAAAGTTTACGGAAGAAGAAGTTCTAAAAAAACTCAAACACTTAGATGCTTCGAAAGGTCCCGGACCGGATTCTATACCACCCTCTTTCATAAAACGCTGCAGCCATGCCCTCGCATTACCATTACTGGTTATTTTTAATTCCTCTCTTGAGGAAGGAATTTTTCCTAAGTTATGGAAAAGAGCTAGAATCGTTCCTGTTTTTAAAAAAGGAGATCCTTCAAATGTTAAGAACTACCGCCCCATTTCAATCCTATCATGCTTCGCAAAAATTTTTGAGTCACTTGTCTGTCCAGTCATCACTCGTCATGTGGATAGAATTATATCACCCAATCAGCATGGTTTTAGGACTGGGCGCAGTGTCGAGACGAACCTTGTCGAGTTTGTATCTGATGTAACTCTAGCTCTTGACAAAAGGTTAGAAGTGGATGCCATCTACACGGACTTCAGTAGTGCTTTTGACAAAGTTGACCATTGTCTGCTATTGTCAAAGTTAGAATATAATGGTATACATGGTTCGTTGCTAAACTGGTTCTCGTCTTATCTGGCTCGTCGATCGCAGATTCTTGTCGTGAATGGTTATGAGTCTTACCCATACTATGCTGACTCAGGAGTTCCCCAGGGTTCTCACCTAGCCCCAATTCTTTTCTTGCTCTTCATAAACGACATAACAGATGAAATCCATCACTGTAAATATTTAATGTTTGCAGATGATCTTAAACTGTATAGAACAATTAGTTCAATTGAAGACGCTACACTAATCCAAGATGATTTAGATAGAATTGAGCGGTGGTGTAACTCGAACCTTATGAAGCTTAATGTACAGAAATGCAGCCACATAAGATTTTCCAGACAAAAACAATCTAAGATTGTCTCATATAAAATAAACGGAACATCTGTTGAGTCTGTAAGAGAAGTTCGAGATCTTGGCGTAATCATTGACGACAGAGTTAACTTCAGGAGACACACTGATAGTATCGTCACTAAATCGGCTCGGCTACTTGGATTTCTTAAAAGAAGCACCAAAGGTTTTAAGCTTGTAAGAACTAAGATTATTTTGTACAATGCATTAGTCCGCAGCCAATTGGAATTTGCTAGCGTGG
Organism: Lacanobia oleracea; assembly: GCA_950371165.1. Taxonomy (NCBI): domain Eukaryota; kingdom Metazoa; phylum Arthropoda; class Insecta; order Lepidoptera; family Noctuidae; genus Lacanobia; species Lacanobia oleracea. Next base: position 18,768,922 of record OX493391.1, on the reverse strand, counting down.
TGTGGAACCCGCACTATGCAGTACACTCACAAAGAATCGAAAGTATCCAGAGGGCTTTCACGAAGCATCTAGCATATACCTCTGGTAAAATATCTCCTAGGTGCCCGTATGAACAACGTGTTCAGTGCTTCAATATGAGCACTCTGCGAGATCGTCGTCTAGCGCAGGGACTTATGTTTTTGCACAAACTTGTAAATAATAGACTGGACTGCGGTGAGCTGGTCAAGCGTACTGCGCTAAAAGTTCCTTACAATATACCTAGATTTCCTATTACTAACTTATTCCACATTCAGTCATCTAAAACAAATATTGGGGTAAACTCGCCTGTTAACAGACTCTGTAGAGAGATGAATTCCTTCGTAAAATCTGTACCAAAAGTTGATATTTACCATGATTCCATGAAAGTCTTTAAGGCCAAAATTCTGGAGCACCAAAGAACACAACCGAATAGTTAAGTCGTATACCTACATGTTTTATGACATATTTTTTGACTCTGATTATTAATTTATTTCGTAATTATTATTATTATTATTCTGACAATTACGATTATTTTGTTTTATTGATTAATTTATTATGTTGCTATTATTTCTCGTAGATTATTGATTTGATTATTAATTTTATTTCCCTTTGATTATTGAATTGTTTATTAATTTTATTTCTCTTTGACTTTTGATTTGATTATTGATTTTATTTCTCTCTGATTATTGATTTTTTTATGATTTTCAAGCATACTGTAATTTTATTCTAATAATAATATTATGTGTTATTGTATATTTTGTAAATGTTGGTTGACCTGTAATTGGCGACTGTGTAAGAATGAGGCTTGTAATAGTTATCCTAAGAAACTTTTTATACAGAAGCTGTTGGTAAACCTGTTTGAATAAATAAATAAATAAATAAATAGAAGGATATTGTTGTGATTTGAAGAAAGTATTGCTTTTTAAAGGTGCACTATTTTGTCGTTATAACCTAAAAGATCACTAAACTAAAATGGCTGAGGTAGTTAAATATAGGTAAACAATCTTGGAGTACTTTTTTTCACAAAACTAATAAAACAAGTAAACTACTGATTAAAATAATGGTTCTGTTGATTTACTATTGTTGTACATTGGTGTTTGTTACATTTTATTTTTAAACTGTGTTTTTAAAATAAAAAGAACCGGCCAAGTGCGAGTCGGACTCGTACACGAAGGGTTCCGTACCATAAAACTCAATTTTTGTTATAGCGGCAATAGAAATACACAATCTGTGAAAATTTCAGCTCTCTACCTATTATGGTTCTTGAGATACAGCCCGCTGACAGACAGACGGACGGACAGGGTTCCGTTGGTTACCCTTCGGGTACGGAACCCTAAAAAGACAAACCCAGATGGTTTACCTTTATTTAACTACTTAAACCTTTCTAGTATAGCTGTTTCATAGTGAACTTAAATATAAAACACATTAATTCTCCAATAAATAGTTTGCATGCTAGCTAAAATTTTCTTTTTAAAAAGACCTTTAAATTTTTATGAAAAAACACACTTTGTTTATAGAAAAAACTTTGCTAGAATGCTCTAGCAAGGTTTTTGTAGGTTCCGTATGTACGGAACACATCAGTCCTACAAAGTAGAGACGATTCATAACATTCACTCTTAGCCTCGCCGCGAAGAGATGTAATGAAATGGAGGCCTCCCGTCATCTGAATTGTAAATGTTATTATTTTCAAACAAGCAGCACAAACACTCTAGCCCCATCTAGTCAGGGTCAATATCACTGGCTGAATAATTACTGAACCCTGTTGACTCGAAGGACCTGATACTTAATAGTCATTAATAAACAATGAAACTTTGTACTTATTTATGAACCATACTGCGTGCGAAAGAAAAGCTTTTCCAACTGAATATTTTGAGTTTGGTTTTTCCTTACCACCGACTATCCCAGCGGTAGTTGATGCATAAGACTAAAGAGATCTTTACCGATTCATTTCACGTAAAAAGAATTGAATAAGTTTGTTTGTTTGTAATATTTTCAGGCCTAAATTGCTGAACCAATTTTGATGTGAAACAGAGATCGATTAAACCCTGGATACGGTTAGGCTAGGATATTTTTTGTGAAAATCTATGTTGCCGTTAGCAAATCTACTACTACTACTTTAAACAAATAAAATCTGCCTAAAACCACATCACCTAACATCCGCTCAACTCGCTAACTCGATTTGCCGCAAAAGGACAGGACGGCGCAGGCGGCGGAATGCCGACTTGATAGGAGGGACCTGTAGACGATAGATCGGGGACTCTATCGTCCACGCTGTAAGGTCCCTGGAGTCGTGGTGATGTCCCAGTGCACCCGGACATCGCTGAAAGAAGAGGGAGCCCGAACGGGCATAGAAGAGGGAGCCCAGAAGTACTCGTAGGCCACGCTGAATGGGTCGCGAATGTCATGCGTAGCTGTCCTCGCGACCCACTCATCAAGGCGAAAGTAGGTGCACAGGCGAAGTTTTTAGTGGGTGCAAGTTCCACATTACCACGTCGTCTCCCCGGAAGATGTGGTATGCGTTAGGCATTTTCTTCGCAAAGGAAAAAAAAAGTTTATTTTTTGTTACTTAAACTACTTTAAACAAATAAAATCTGCCTAAAACCACATCTCTTAACATATGACAAATACAATTATGTTTGAGTTATAATATACATATCACGTACGTAATCTCAAACCTCTTAAACGATATTCATGAACACCTAACATGGCTATTTACAATTGAGGTCTGAGGTTTCTCTGATACTGACGGGCTTCGATCACCTTGAAAGGTTAAAAGCGTAACCGATATGTTGCTGAATAATTGGGAATATGTTTCTTGGCGAATATCCTAGAATTTCTTGCAAAAAACTGGATTATAGCAAGCTATGAACAAATGGGCAGACGTCATTGTTGGTATCGTTTGTTGGACTTGGAAGACGTGGATATTGACAATAGAAATGAGAGGCTTATATGCTCAGTAGTGAGCGGAGTCAGTCTGTGTTTGACCAGAACAAAGAACAAGTGGCAGAGTCCATACAAAATTCCACCACCTCCTGAAGAAAATAAAAGTAATAAAAAAATAGTATATAAAGTAATACGTCCAAATCTCACCCTTACAGTGTAACATATAATATTGCTACGAAATATCTTGCAGGGGCAGGTATATGTAAAATGATTATGCTACAATATTAGTGAGAAATACTTGGTCGTTTTTACTTGTTTTCAAGCCCAATATTAACAGTAAAAAGTATGTGGAAGAGTAACCTTGTACTATATATTACACATGACTTTTTCAAGGAATATTTAACGTTTATTAACATAACACTAAAAGCACCGGCTATTTGAAAAATATTTAAAAGTCATTTTGTTCCTGGCTCATTTTTCTATATTCTGAATTCTAATAAAAAAAAAAGAACTTCTTGGAAAATTTCTGAATTAGTCTGATATGAGGATTCATCCATCCTTACATCTGGCGTGATCAAGAGCAAGCCCATTCCTAAATATTTAAAAAAAATACCTTCCAAGCAAATAATAGTGTTACAAACAAACATTCATCCATCCTCCATCCTGGTGTTTGTTACTCTTGCACGTAAATCTACAGAACGAATGTCAATAAAACTTTACAATAGCTCTCTACAATAATATACATCAGAGTAACATGTAGGCTATAATGTATGAAAAAAAAACAGTTCCTCACTTGTTGGGGAATACTAATTTCAAGCGAGCAAAGAGGCAGCTCAAGTAGTTTGACACAACTACGCCTGTACAAATTTTCATAGCATGTTTCTTATATGAGACTAATAGGATGACGGAGTTTGGAAATCTATAAAAAATTGAAAGGTCGCTCCCTGATTAATCACTAAATCTCAAAAACTGCTTGACTTATGAAGATTAAATTTGACACGGAGGTAGTAGAAACTTTCTCGTAAGGGGCGAAATAGGGGTGGAAATAGCTTGTACCAAATATGCGCAGACAAAGTCGCGGTGTCGCTGTGCTAGTATGCCATGTTTTTATATATTTTTTAGATATGTTTCGTTACAGACTGTGCAGGACATACGAGTTATTTTGAACCTTCTTCTTTTGTAATAATAGTGAATGATATTTGTAAAAATACTTAGTCGATGTAGAACGACAGGAATGGTAATGGAATAAACAAAGAGTATATATTCATTTCTTCTTAGTGGTTGATAAGAACGTGGATTAAATGGAACGTTAAAATAAGCTAATCAGCATTCATATTCATTATCGTTGTTGGCGACCCTAAAATATGCTTTTATGTTTACAAATACTTTATTAAAAGCTCGTAACAGATCCATTAATACCAGATTAATAGAAATCACGATGATGAAGGAAACCGCCAGGGACAGAAAAAGGTGGAAAAATCGTATGCACGTGAGGAAGTGATGCAGAAGTGAGGTCACTCACGACCCTCAGCACTGAGGAATATGACGCAAGGGGGAGGTGGAATGGAAATTAAGATTGTTTAGTACTTTACAAATACTAGTCAATCAATCATCATCAATATATATAAAACTGTTCCGTCACTGAGTGATTGTGTGACTGACAGACAACGCACAGCCGAAACTACTGGTCGTTGAGAGCTGAAATTTAGCATGTAGGTTCCTTGGGGAGTGTAGGAAAGCATTAATAGAGGATTTTCCGAAATCTCACAGGAACGGGTATAAACGGGTTTTGCGCGTACGAAGTCGCGGGCGAAAGCATCAATCCGGTATTTTGCAGAATCCTAGGATGTTTACAAAATAAATGATTGTTCAATGTTCCAGCGACAGATACAAGATATTTGAACTAACTTAAAAGGGTACACTCGGTTGCCTCTCAATTTCCCCCGGCAAACAACGTTTTATTATGTTTGGTTGGGTCTCCAAATCACAAGATACTTGATACAGAGCGAAATGTTGCGTATTTGCTTTTCTAGTTTCGTCGGTTTGAATTTTGTTAAGGATTGTTTGCGGATTGTTTTCAGTTTCGATGTTGTTTTAAACCCGTCTGTTACTGGATAGTTAATGTTTAGAAGAGTGAATATGTGAAGTTTTCGGGGGATTAGATCTGGATATTTTTTTAAAAGAGGATTGGCCGCTTTTATTATAATTACTAGTTTTTGCCCGCGTTTATTATAATTACTAGTTTTCCGAGGAGCTCGTGGCTAGATAAAAACAGCCGCACGGGTCGATCTTCAAGGTCAACGGTTCAACGCTTGCCAAGGTTGGTCTGTGGATGGGTGACCATCGTAACATAACGAGTTTCCTCCGTGCCTCGGAAAGCACGTTAAGCCGTTGGTCCCGGCTGTCATTTGTAGATCTTTGGCAGTCGTTACGGATATTCAGAAGCCAGTTAATCTGACTCCAGTCTTGCCATGAATTACCGTGTTACCCAGTTACTGGGTTGTGGAGGTCTGGTAGGCAGCCGCTCCGCGTAAAATACTGGTATTCAGCTAAACCGGCTTGACTGGAAGACGACCCCAATATAGTTGGGAAAAGGCTTGGCAGATGATGACTAGCTTTTGCCCGCGACTTCGTCCGCGCTTTTACCGTTCCCGTTGAAATTTCGAGAAATCCTGTCTTAGTGTTTCCCTACAATTTCCCAAGGAACCTAGGTATATGCCAAATTTCAGCTTTCTACGACCAGAAGATTCGGCTGTGCGTTGTCTGCCAGTCAGTAACGGAAGTGTTTTATATAGTTACTAGCTGTCACCCGCGGCTCCACCCGCGTGAATGACGAAAAAAAAATCCTATATATTCCAGACTAAAATCTACCTTTGTGCCAAAATTCATGAAGATCCTTTCAGGTGTTATGACGTGAAAGAGTAACAAACATCCATCCATCCTCAAAAGCTTTCGCATTTATAATATTATATTATCTGTGTATCTATTAGTAGGAAGTAGAACTGATTATTCCGCCTAGATTGGATAGATTAACAGCTTTCTTCGATCTCTTCTAATCCACTTCGTTTACAGAATAGGCCGGCAGGATAGTCGACTGGGGTATCTATAGACGCTATAAACTATATTTACTTTACACTTGCACGTTCCAAAATGACTCGGCGTTAAGTAAAGATTCAGCCTTAGAATTGTTGTCAAAAGTGGCAATCAATTACTTTCTATTTATGTAGTAGTATAGGCATATTAGCGTTAGTAATGGTAACCTATCTGCGGTAAGTATCTCTATTATCTGTACTAATATTATAAAGCTGAAGAGTTTGTTTGTTTGGTTGAGCGAGCTAATCTCAAGAACATTTAATTCGATTGTTCTTCTTTTCCAGTCGATGGTGACCTTTAAATATTTTGTGCCCAGTAGGTAGCTACGTTCACAGCAGCATTAGTGGCAATCGGGTCCTCAATGATGCAGGTGTAAGGGCACTTGGGACACTCCAACAAGTGGGCCATATTTTGGACGGGGGCCCCACACTATCACTTAGTGTCAAGCGGATCAGTGAAACCTCATTTTACCAAGTCGTATTTGCAGCGGTCTACTTGGGTTCGCAAACAGTTAAGCGCTCTCCATTAGACTACTGCAGCTCACGACCAGGTGGCATGAGCTCCCACTGGTTCGATTTGGAAAACCTTTTAGAATTGGATAGCCTCTTTATCGAGGAAAGCTTGTATGACATCACGGTACCACCAACAGGAACTGAGCATTTATGAAGAATCTGACGCAGACAAAGTTGCGCGGGTCAGCTAGTTGCAGATAAAGTGGACCGTTAGCTTGATTGCCAAAATCATAAAAATAAATTACCAAAAAAACACGGATCGCTGATACATATTACGTTGGGTAATATTCCTACAGTGTAGTGCAGTTTCCAACACCCAAAACACGTTCAAACTTTTGTCATTTATATTTTCGATCACTTTTATTTGAAAACAAGACAAAGGTATTTGAAACAAAAAAAGTATTATTTTGTTTGAAATAAGATAAGTTAGCTCGGTTGGCGATTTCCCCGAAGGCTCGGAACAAAAGTAGTTTCCTACAAAATTAGTCTCCAGAGCATCTGGCATGTTTTACTTACTTTTGACCGCCATTCTTGCGTATTGAATATCTTTTTACTGCGTTCAAAGACTTATACACAATTTTGAAGGCTATGAAAATATTTAAGCAACTTTTAAATTGACGTTCCACATCGTAGATTAATTTTTTATTTTTATTTTTTGAAAACTAGCTGACCCACGCGACTTCGATTGCGTCACATTTCCATTAATGCTCCGCTCCTATTGTTCGTAGCGTAATGTTATATAGCCTATAGTCTTCCTCGGTACATTAGTTTTCAACAGTAAAATAATGATCTAATTCAAACCAGCAGTTCCTGAGATTAGCGCGTGCAACCAAACAAACAAACAAACTCTTCAACTTAATAATATTAGCATTGACTAACTTAGTTATAGTGATAATAATAAGACTGAAAAGAGTGAATAGACGGTTCATGATCCTATTGTATTTGTATGATTTGTGTGTACAATAAAGATTGAGAATGGTTTGGTCATATTGAGAGGATTACTGTTACAGGACTTTCAAAGGCTATCACAAAAATTATAGGTGATATTCCTCAGAAAGGCAAAGTAAAATAAAAATAATAAAACTTTAATTTCGGAACAGTAACAAAAGACTAAGTACAAGTAAAATGATAAAAAAGTAACGCAAATGTATAAACCGCAGCGCAGCTAACAACGCCCTTCTCCAAATACAGAATAGAATGATGTACCATGCAAAAATAGCTAGAGGCAAAAATATATATATATATTCCACACAATATTCCACACAATATTCCACACAACTATCACACAACGCCATCTAGTCCCAAGCTAAGCAGAGCTTGTGTTATGGGTACTAGACAACTGATATACTTATATATTTCTAAATACATACATATTATAGATAAACTACTATAGATTGAAGTGTGATGATAATGCTATCTAGTCAATTATGGGTGTGATAGTAACCGGATTCTTAGGCTTTTCATGGTGTTAACAAGGTCAAATTCGCTGCGCTGTTATAAATCCGAGATCAGAGTGGACATGTCAAGATAACTGTCATATATCATAGAAGATAGCTGCCCGTGGCTAAAGAATAACAGCCGCACAGGTCGAACTTCAAGGTTAAGCAACGCTTGCCAAGGTTGGTCTGTGGATGGGTGACCATCTTAACATATGAGTTTCTTCCGTGCCTCGGAAAGCACGTTAAGCTATTGGTCCCGGCTGTCATTTGTAGTACTTTGGCAGCCGTTAGTTTGTCAGAAGCCAGTAAATCTGACTCCAGTCTTGCCAAGAAATACCGTGTTACCCATTTAATGGGTTGTGGAGGTCTGGTGGGCAGCCGCTTCACGTAAAATACTGGTATTCAGCTGAATCCAGTTTGACTGGAAGCCGACGTCAGTTGGGAAAAAGGCTAGGCAGTTGGATGGTTTATGTTGGGAGCAGTTGTTTTCAGGGCTTCGGGTTTCTGGTCTACTTGCACCTACCGCTGGACACGACGTCTCTACTAGGGCCTTTTTTTTAAGGATGACAAAATATGACCCCTCCTGCTCTGGGTGAAGCAGGAAGGAGTGTCAGACTCTTACTGACTAAAACACATTCATGTTCCTCCTAGTGCCCTTTGCGTTCGAAAGGGGACCCTTTCGAACAAAGTCCGCAGCCCCAGCAAGCACTGGCCCTAGCAGACCCCGTCTTCTATGCTGACAGCTCTTTGGTGCGCGCGTGGAACATAGCGTGCCATCGACCCGGGCCTGGTTATGATCAGACGGCGAGCCACTCAATGCTTGCCGTCCACAGGCCCACGCCTACGGTGGTCGAGAATCGCCCTGCGACTTCCGATGCCCGGGGCGTTTCTCTACTCGGGCTTGCGCTTTTTTTTCTTTGCTTCTCCCGAATCTTTGAGTTAATGTCGCATCTCTTCATATGTCTTTTCTGAACATCTTAGAAACGTAGAAACTGTCCATCACGGAGTTCGTAGCAGATGATATGTTTCGCTAGATTATGAACAGACGCTAACGAACCAAAAGAAATTTGTAAGAATAGCCTACCCCATGGGTAAAGGGCGGGAATTTATGTACCTTGAATTAATTAGGAATATTATGTAAGTGAAATCAGCTCCCTTAAACTATCGTTTTGTTTGGCAAAAATACTTGTTCGAAAACTTGGTATAAGAGAATGAAAATGTAAATAAATATATGGGCACATCTCACACACGGCCACCTGACCCCAAACTAGGCAGAACTTGTACCTATTGATATAGGTATTTAGATAAACAACAACCAGACAAAAGGCAAACACAAGTACATCAATCTAATCAAGATCACACAAATGTTTACCCTGGGCGGAATTCGAACCCGCGACCCTATGCGTCAGAGGTAGATTACTACCACCTAGGCTACGGGCCGTCAAATTATTATATGAAGCCAATATTTTTTTTTACCTTTGTTCGTTAGTTAAAATATTCAAGTTATTGAAAAATCGTAATAATGTTTTATGCAAATGAAAATGATCTTCCATCTTATAATGGTAATAAATACCTGTCCTAAATGTAATAAAGGTGCTTAATTGGATTAAATTAATCAGTCATTTCATGGCATATTGGAAAATTTGATAGCCCTGGAACAGCGCCAAAGAGCGTTCCAATTAACAGAGAGTTAAGTGAATGAAATTCTGAAGAGTATGTTTTCGAGATGAACAAATATGCGCTCAATTATGTTGGTAACGTAATTTATATTTAGGTACTTAACCTATTTAACAAAGAAAAATATTGAAGAGTGACTCAAATAGAAAAAGACAAAGGAAAAGTCTCTTCAGATTTTCATTCATAACATTTTTTTATTTCATCACTAGCATTTCCCCGCCTCTCCCACAGTAGCCGTGCAATTTTCCATTTTAAGCAGCAGCCATGAAATTACAAGTTGAGTTTTTAAAAATCACATCAGTCAAAAAAATCGTTCAAATTTGTTTTTAACCGACTTCCAAAAAGGAGGAGGTTCTCAATTTGGTGATTTTTCAGATCGGATTTCTGTGATTGTCTTTTCGTTCGATGCGGAATACTTGCCATTTAGACCGGTAAAAATTTGATTCAGTTATGGCTCAGTAGTTTTTATTAATGAGCATTTTTGCTTACTTGGATTATGTGATTTCTACGTAGACGATGCCAACGTCCAAGTAACACCACAAGAAACTGAAAAATAAAAATAAAATAACCGACTTCCAAATGAAAACAACCCAGTTCATTCTAAAATATTAACTGGGTTTATGAGTTTCATCATTCGTAATATCTAAATAATTTTACGTCTAATTAAAGACATAAAATAAAATTAAAAACCTTAAAACTAACCCTAAGCCTTTTACAGTGCGAAGCAGTAATGCTAGCAAAGGAGGAAGCCGAACGTGTGAGAGAGAGGGAAACCACGCACGCCTCAAAGAGCTGTCAGCACAAAAGACGGGGCCCGCTAGGGCCAGTGCCTGCTGGGGTTGTGGACTTCGTTCGAAAGAGGCATCGTACCCTGGAACGCAAAGGGCACTAGAAGGAACACGGGTGGGTTTTAGTCAGTAAGAGTCTGACACTCCCTTCTGCTTCATCCAAAGCAGGAGGAGTCATTTGATGATTTCCCACCCTTAAAAAAAAAAGCTTTTTACAATTCGACTAATCATCACAAAATTGTGTCCAACGCGTATAAAAACCAAATAAATCATAGTTCTAAATTAAATTTTGCATACCAGGAATAGTTACGATGAGGATACTAATAAAAATAATAAATAATAAAAATTGTTTATTTCTCACCACAAGCCAAAAAATACAAACAGAATTTACACACGAGCAAAAGCTAGTAATTTTTGGTTGTGGATCGCTGGTGCCTGAGGTAGGTAGTAACACCTGTAATACAGGTCACCAGGTCCCCACCCGGTCATAGATTAACACATTTGATAGCTTACATCTGATATCACAGCAAATGGCAGTTCCAAGCAATTAGTGAGTTAATAACAGATTACATTCATTTTAGAATTCTAGTGAGATTAAATTTAATTTAATTTGAAAAAGAGTTAAAAATAATTAAAAGTCCCTATATTTGGGAGGATTTTATGAGTGTAATGTTTGTGAAGGTGTGTGTTTGTGATGATGTGTGTGTGACAGTGTATATCTGTTTTGGTGTGTGTTAGTGCATGAAATAACTAGACTAATACGTCAAAGAGAGCTTCTGTGGCAGTATATGTTAGGCCTTGTAGCCAGGCTTGCAAAGTGACTTTAAAATTATGTTTGTTCAATGGGTGCAGGGAAAGAATTCGGTTTAATTTGTTGTAAAGATACGGACCAAGGAAAATAAAGAATCTATGACTAAAGGAAGTTTTAAGAGGCGTATTTAGAGCAATTATATGATTACGGCGATTTATTTGCTGGGAATAGTTGGAAATGGCGTGTTGTTTAATGGCTGTGGCCAGAACAAATAATTGCCTAACCGTGAGGACTTGACAATGTTCGTAGAGCTTAACGGTGGGATAAAGTCTAGGCTTGGAACAGCATACTTTAAGGACCGCTCTCTGCGCTCGCTCGATCTGGATAAAATTAGATTTGGCTGCACCGCCCCAGGACGAGATGCAATAAACTAAAATTGACTGACACAGTGCCTGGTAAGTCATTTTCATGACACCAGAATCTGCAGAACTGCGTAATTGTTTAAAGATGTACATTAGTTTTCGCACCCTATTTGATAAGTGTGTTATGTACTCTTCAAATGTAAGGTTGCAGTCAATGACGATGCCAAGATACTTTATCGAGGTGACACGTTCAATGTCACAGCGAACATGAGTGCAAGTGCCGACGCTGCAATCAAAAGACGGTGTCAACTGGGCGGTAACGTTCAGTGATCCTATAGTAGACACATTGGTATTTCGAATCGAAAAATTTATTATTTTCGTTTTCGATACGTTCATGGTAAGCAAGTTGCTCTTAAGCCATTCGCTGACCGTATCGAAACCCTTCTGAGCAAGGCGATATGCATCTTTCCAGCTGTCCGAGGCAAACACAAGTGCTGTATCGTCTGCATACGAAAATTTTGTGCCGCTTTCTAGACAGGCTACACAGATCATTCATGTAGATTAAAAATAGACTGGGGCCAAGAATACTGCCCTGTGGCACACCGAAAGCTATATTTAAATCTGAGCTGGAGTAGGATCCAATTTTGGCGCTCTGTGTTCTATTTGTTAAATAGCTCCGAAACAGGGACAGCTGGGCGTCCCGTATTCCCAGGCATTCGAGCTTAGATAGTAGGATGGGAATCGAGACCGTGTCGATTCGACACTGTCGAATGCCTTCGCGAGGTCCAGGAACAATGCAACATATTTCTTGCCATTGTCAAGTTCCTGAGCCACATGATTAACCAATTTGTGTACAGCATCAGCAGTGGACAGATTTTTTCGAAAGCCAAATTGGTTAACCGACAAAAGATTGCGTGCCTCTAGGTACGCAACTAGCCTTGCATTTATTATTTTTTCCAGTACCTTGGACATAGCGGGCAGAACTGATATAGGCCTATAGTTTTCGACACGGTCGCGGTCGCCAGACTTAAAAATATGGTGAAGATTGGCTTCTTAAACCAGTCAGGGAAGACACCAGAATCAAGGCACAGATTGCAAACATATGTCAGTGGAGGTACAATAATATTTATATGTTTTTAAAGAAAACGAGAGGAAATACCGTCCCAGCCGACTGCACAATCGCTTTTAAGTGAAAGGATTAAGCGTTCCACCTCTTGTTCATTTGTCCTAAGTAGGACTAGGGATTCCTTCTGGGGGTCGGGTAACGAAATCGATCGAGGATCTCTTTGTATTTTGTCCTCTAGATTTCTCCCTACGTTTGTGAAATAGTCATTAATTTGATTTATAGTACTTCTAATGTTACGTAAACATTATTCGTACCACCAATTTTTTCATATTTATCAAATAAATTATTTGATTGATCGACATGGCGCGTGGCGGCATTATTAAAGCGATTCGACGAGTTTCATTGATGAGCAAAACTTAGGGTATTCTCAAGTTGATGTGCAGTAACCCCTTAGCGACATAATAAATAAACAAACAAATTGCTGCTTTTTAACAGTAATTATTCAATAGATTACCATTTAAATACAACCTAGAAAAACAATATTTTTTCCTCTTGTGAGATTTGTAAATGATAAGCATTGCTTCATTTATTCTTAATAATAACTGATAGTACATATGGCGTGTTTTTAGACTTATAATTTTTCAAGTTAATTAAGCACATTTTATTGATAGATTTAAAGTAATTACGTACTTACTTAAGTAGGAGCTCGTGGCTAGATAACAACAGCCGCACGGGTCGATATTCAAGGTTTAGCAACGCTTGCCACGGTTGGTCTGTGGATGGGTGACCATCTTAATAACCTACCGAGTTTCCTCCGTGCCTCGGAAACCACACTAAGCCGTTGGTCTCAGCTGTCGTTTGAAGATCATTGGCAGTCGTTACGGATAGTCAGAAGCCAGTTAATCTTACTCCAGTCTTGCCATGAAGTACCGTGTTTCCCAGTTAATGGGTTGTGGAGGTCTGGTAGGCAGCTGCCTACCAGACCTCCACAACCTATTAACTGCGTGTAAAACACTGGTATTCAGCAAAATCTGGTTTGACTGGAAGCCGACCCCAATATAATTGGGTAAAGGTTAGGCAGATGATTAAAAGTACTTACATACAATTATTTTAGGCAATTTCTTTTTTCCTGTTTTTTTATTTAAATAAATATTATGGGCAAAACTAAAAATTCAATAATCATTTGAAAGAGTTCAAATTTATTACTGCCTATTTGTTATTAAAGTCAGGCGTTTGAAAAATAAAAGAAGTTATAACAAGTTACTCCGACCCCATATGGGATATGGGCATAAAGATTCTTGATAACATTTGACATATCAGCTGGACAAATCAAATAAACAGTTTCCAAATAAAAAAAACCCTTTTTAAAACATTTGAATCTTTGCACTTAACATGTTTCCACTCTTGGAAGCTGTTTTCATTTTTCAGCTAAAAATATACTACGGCGTAATCAAAATACATTTTGAGAGCATAAAATTACTGTCGCATTTGCTAGTTCGGTTTTATGGTTGACTCCTTTTAAATGGAAGTTAATATTGCAGTGCAAACTGTTAGGTAATGTATTTAAAATAAAGTGAAAACGATTCTGAGCAGTTTCTATTTTAATTAAAGGATCTTATAGAATCAAATGACGCAAAATATTTAGTTGGCAGCGCATGACGCAAAAATCATGCTTTCAAAGTAATGTAAAAACTTCCGGTTTATGATCCTGAGCGATGGCTGAGATAATTTATTAGCACCTCACTGATATACCGACTTTTTTCTATTATGATACCCAACGCAGGCTTCCTACTTCCTACACATGCACTTATTTAGTCGAAACTTTTAATTTTATATTTAAATAAAACCGGATAAGTGCGAGTTGGACTCGCACACGAAGGGTTCCGTACCATAAACCTTATTTTTTATATTTGAGTTGATTGAATGAAAGGTAAATTGCGGTTCACGATTTATGACGTACTGGATCTCGTTCAAACCAATTTTCGGTGGAAGTTTGCATGGTAATGTACATCATACATTTTTTTTCAGTTTTATCATTCTCTTATTTTAGAAGTTACAAGGGGGGGGGGGGGAAACATTTTACCATTTTGGAAGTGTCTCTCGCACAAAATATACAATTTAGAAAAAGAAAATATTAGAAACATATTATTTTTAAAGACCTATCCATAGATACCTCACACGTATGGGTTTGATGAAAAAACTATTTTGAGTTTCAGTTCTAATTATGAGGAAACCCTAAATTTTTTTTTTCTATTTTTGTGTGAAAATCTTATTGCAGTTCACAGAATACATCTACTTACCAAGTTTCAACAGTATTGTTCTTATAGTTTCGGAAATAAGTGGCTGTGACATACGGACGGACAGACAGACAGACAGACATGACGAATCCATAAGGGTTCTATTTTTTGCCATTTGGCTACGGAACCCTTTTGTACTCGGTGTTCGCAAAAACCAACATTATTTTTACTTATATCTGATTTTAAACAGATACAAGTATATGTGATTAGGAGTTCCATGTGATTCTTGGAGGTACTACCTCCAAGAATCACATAGAACTCAGATATAAGTAAAAAGAATATCTTGCTCCCCGACATAGCAACTACGAATGGTACCAAAACTATGTATTAGGAATAGCTCGACAGGATTCCTTTTCAATCCCCGGAATTTCGTATTATTGTACACCATTCCAGATAATAGAATATTTTTCCAATGTTATTCCGTATTGTCGGAATTCGAAACGAAATTTTAATGGTGTATTAACACGCAAAATTCGATTTAATATCGGTTAGAGGTTATTCAGTGAAACACTGGTGTTTGGATTTTAGTGTACAGTCGCGCCAGCACATCAAACTCCAACAATCTGACAAATTTCTTTAATAAATTTTCGACTTTAGCGCTGAAGCGATAAGGTTCAAGATTGATTGGAAAAATTTGACAGTTTCGGGTAGCTTGATGTGTCTGTAATTTTTTTTTAATAATTCTATGTAGCTTTTGTTTTAGAATAATGTTTCACAAACACTAGATTTAAACCACTGACGCCCAAGTTAAGATTAAACTTGTGATATTGCCAAGACCCTCTCTTATGGTTCCTCTACAATAACTTTGTTTCGGAATGAAATATGGCTTTAGTATTCTAATATTGAAATCGTAGCAAAAAACTGGCGCTACATTTATTTGTCTTTTGATTGAATCAATAAACCTTGCTCTCGCTGTTACTGGCAGCTTGAATCATCCCACTGCTCGGATGATCCTGCTCGCATGATTTCTAGCTCTTCTTCAAAGGATCATGCGACCTATTGCGAATTTAAGAGATTTAGATTATTAACAAAATAATTTAATAATTTAAGGCTTTATAATCTTGTTTCTATAAAACAAGATTATAAAGCCGCGGGAATTCGCTGCATGCAAGACTCATAGGATTAATGGATGTGCCGAAACTTGGTATGCTAAATTGATGATGATGAGGTATTAAGTAGGTACGTAACTGGCCACTAACGCGAGCCAATTACAAAACTCTTAAAAATATTACTCAACTTAAAAATACAAACAAAACGCCCGAAATTCCGAATTGTAGACCTCACTTCTGTAATAAAAAATCTTGACCATTAATGAAAGTCCACGTCTACCCACTTTTCTCTGAAATCAGTAAGGAATGTTCCTTCATTAAGCCCGTCAGTCTTTCCTCGCGATGTTTTTTCACAGATGAAGATAGATGGTGGCCCTTAAACAGGATTCAAGGCAAAAACATAAGAATAAATTAACGGAGTTTTCTTTTCTTCTAGTTCGCGCCCCGAGGCCGTGTTTGTGTTTAAAAACATCGTCTGAATTATGTTCTATTTTGTTATTGTTGGATTATCAATAAATGTTTCAAAAAGTCGACAGTCAGAATCGGCGTTAACCAGAATAGGTAGGTAAATACCGATTCCTGTCTCATGTCTAAAAACGCGTAACGTATATTTTGTGCAAGCTTTCTGAACTATTCAATAAAAAGTGGAACAGGGCCTATTGCATCAGGAATTTTTATACGACATCCCCGAGTTCGAAAGTTCATGATGTAACCCCCGCGCCTGAAAAGCACGATAAGTCATTTCGGATTGTCGTCCCATCAGATGTTGGGAAGAGAGTGATGCAAAAGAAAGGCAATCTGTATTTACGCACTATAATACTCCCTTGTCTTGGGGCCAGCGCACATTATCGACAAACTATTATCGGCATTGTTCTCATTGAAATAATATCTAAAATCGATTAACACAACAATTGAAGGGCTCTTCAGGAAATATTGTTGTGCTGATTGGTTTTACTTACAGTGATACAGCAGAATGCTTAGTCCATTTACTTCCACTTAGACATCTTAAAAGAGAGAGAGAGAGAGCGATATAGGACGAATAACAGTATATATTTTTCACAAAGGAGTTATGACGGCATTGAAACTTTGTAGTTCGGCCTTATACTAGAAAGGTTTAGGTCACAAATTTCATTACTGCTCCGCTCCTATTGGTCTTAGCGTGATGATATATAGCCTTCCTCGATAAATGGGCTATCTAAGACTGAAAGAATTTTTCAAATCGGACTAGTAGTTCCTGAGATTAGCGCGTTCAAGTAAACAAACAAACAAACAAACAAACTCTTCAGTTAAATATATTAGTATAGATAGATTATTATATAAATGTGCGAAAGTGGGTTTCGCATTTTTATACGTAGGTACGCGTAAATTACTATATTGGTGTTGGGGTGATTTTCCACAAGTGTTTTATAAGTGTCATTTCGGTAGGATTATTTTATAACAGTGCTATCTAGATATTTTTAGTAACAAAACAATATTTAACCTTATTTTTACTATTTGCGTGAGTGGACATCCAATATCATCAAAACTTACTTAAATATTTAAGGTTGAATTTTTGAGAGTCCACTGAAATGAAAAGTGTCCACCGAAATGATAAAAATGACCACCGAAATGATAATTACGCCACTGAAATGATAAGACTGTGCACTGGAATGAAATTAGCCCGCCGAAATGATACAGCTAAGAACATCGTCTGCGTAGTTAGGTGGGTTCCTTACATTCTTTGTAAATATTCTTGTTTGTTATTTTAATACTAATTGACTACAGTAGTATGCAGTATCTATGGATAAATTAGTAGTAGTAACTACTAATTTACCTCATTTTCAAAAGACTGAACAAAGCGCGATAAGAAATCTAGAAGTTTCTTAGTGTAATGACGACTTTAGAGTAAAAATTGTGGTATCTATAATTTAGTTAAATTGTTAACGAGACGAGAATGCTGTTCTTACATTTTCTAAAAATATCAACTTATATCAAACGAGCTAAGCACATTTACTCTTTTTAGGGATAAAACTTCAACGTTTACCAGGATCAGCCCACCTTTTTTTGACCCGCTTGGCAATGATACAGTTTTGGGCTTCACTCCAAAACCTTAGCTTCTTAAAATGTTAAGAAAAGGGTTAGGAGCAGAATGTTGTCGTTTTAAATGTTATCATTAATATTGTCATCACTGAGTATCGAGAAATAATAAAAAAAACTTAAGTAAGCAATTTCGCACTAATTTACGAGCGATCAAAGTCGTTTTAAGTTTAAATTGTGCAGTTATGTAGCTCATTGATAATAAAAATGTAACTTAACGCTTAAGTGGGACGATAATTCATAAAGTTGCCAAATTACAGACACCTGCCGCCAAAATTCTTGAAACAAATGATGGAGACGCTTGGATATCGAGTTTAATCTACACAATACTTCCAGGAAAAATGTCATTTTACCAGCGTAAACAATTTTTTTTTTACCATACGTTTTGACGTGTCACGTGGGCAATCTTAAGGATGTTGGAATTTTTTTATTTGTGACACTGCAGAAAC
This sequence comes from Lacanobia oleracea, assembly GCA_950371165.1. Taxonomy (NCBI): domain Eukaryota; kingdom Metazoa; phylum Arthropoda; class Insecta; order Lepidoptera; family Noctuidae; genus Lacanobia; species Lacanobia oleracea. The sequence continues at coordinate 18,750,462 of OX493391.1, read as the reverse complement.
AGATACATAAAAAAGATTCTGACGAATTGAAAACCTCCTCCTTTTTCGAAGTCGGTTAAAAAGCACCATACAAAAGCGGACTTAAGGCTTAAGACATTTCCTACCAGTTGATTTTAGGGTGGTGCAAAAGGTGTTAATTAACGATGTCTGGCAGTCTGATTACTTTTGCAACTCAAATATACTTTGGTATTGTTCGTCAAATCATTGAGCTCTTTAAAGTTCTAAGATAAATGCTTTCACTGTCTGGACAGACCGGCTTAAATGTGTGTGATAAAAGACTACCAGTATAATTAAATGGACTTTAAAAGAGACATTGACTTCCGAGTTTTTTTTGGTGTTTCTTTTCAGGTCCAGTTTAAATGAGTAAAAGATTTTGACTTTAACGTCAATACTTTTTGGTAATTTCATATGTTATTTGCGACACAACAGTCTTTCTGCTAACACAACGGCGGTGGCGATTCGACTTGTGTAAAGATCACATAGTTACCATTCGTCATGAATAGAGTTCGGGTGAAGTCCCAGTAACAGATGACCATCGTTGGAAACCCTATGATGATGAGCGAGTGCACGACGAGTGGTGGGAACTAAATGGAAGCTGATGTAACTTGCACATGTTAAATTCGAGCAGTCGGCGTATGCTACAACCCAGATTATGTCAGGCTACGATAGTTCACAAGCTGCAAGGAACGGCTTTGTCCAGATTCGTCGTAGATCTAGGCTCTACCATGTTTGCCAAAGGCTAAGCTTATGCGCTCATGGTCGCGCGTGATTGCTAAAAATTTGGCAATTGGTTTATTAGATCCTTAGTTTATTAGAAGCTTATCTACGAGACTACGAGCTACGTTATAAAAACTCTTCATGTAAGTAATAAATCACCTGAGTTTTGTTTATCGTCAATGTGGTACCAATAAAAAAACGATTTTAGTTTCGCATTACTTATTCAATCAAAATATCGTTTTATCACTAAAAGGAATGAAATAAAAAACAAATAATTAAAAAACACGCCTGCAATTTCTAAAAATAAACTAAAATTGAAAAACAACTTCTTATTGCAGTCGGTTTTGAGGAGAGCCTGCCATATTTGTTTTTTTCGTAATTTCACTACTCCATGTTTTCGAGGTTCATAAAATACACCTTCCTCCTCGCTGTGTAACTTGACTGAGAATAAAATGATCAGGATTCGGTTTTTGCTGCTAGCGAATGAAACTTTAGAGAGCATCTTATCTATTAAATGATAATATCAGTAATTAAATTGTAAATTATTTATTGGCTTATATTTTAATAATGCCTAAATGTTTAGTAAATACCTAATAGTTTTTATAACTTTCAGTGCCCCACAACTTCAAGCCTTAAGGTAGGCTGTTGCAGAGAGATCTAATAAAATTCCCAGGAAGTACTATTCCATAATTTATTTTAGTGTAGGCGCGCATGTGTACCTGATAAACTTGCCAAATATAATAAGGAGTTTTAATACTTTTATATTATAATAATTTAAATAGTGTTTATATCAGAAAACATTAGTTATATACATGCATGATAACACTGGTTATTATTGTTATAAATAATTGCTCAAATATTTGCATACCAGTAAATGGCACAACATGTGGGATGATAATTATAAAATAAGTTCTATACCTTGTTTTTATATGCAAATAAAATAATCTTATTGTTATTATGAAATGCAAACGTAAATCAGAATAAAATAAGCTATTGAATGTAAGATTACACTTCAATAACAACAGAAATATTCGCGGTAAGTTTTCGCCAATTTGACAGTAAACTGGCTAACGTTAGGTTTCTTTTCGCTGAGTAGTACTGTGTTGGAGTAGCGTTGGTAAAAGTCTCATTTTTAACAACTTCACATCTTGTACCCTCGTGGTTACCAACACATTTACAAATAGGTTCACCCTCTTCGTTCAACATACATTCACCATTGTAGTAGCAGTAGCCTTGACATACTCTGACTTCACACCGTTCTCCTGAATAACCAGCATTACATCTGAAATGATGATGATATGGAGTGACGCAAAAATAACTTACAAGCAAACGAACTCGACGGCGAGATTAAAATTGCTTTACCTGCACACAGAATGGCCCTCATAATTATAATTACAACTGCCTTGGAAACAATAGTTCATACAGCCATATACCTCGCATCTGTTACCTACATAACTCCCATCACATTGACAAACCGGCTCACTTTTCTCGTTGAAGGAACAATTACCATCGTTTAAACAATAACCATGACACGCGTTGACTTCACATCGTTCTCCCGAATAACCAGCATTACATCTGAGAAACGAAAATTTCAAATAAACATATCTTACCTTTATACGTTGGTACACAAAGATTGGGAGTAGAAAATAGTTTACCTGCATTTACGAAGCCCCTCATCATCAAAAGTGCAATTACCTTTCAAACAGTAGTTTTCACATGCTGAAACAATGCATCGTTCACCGTCTTTTTTGTTGGAGTTGTCGGTTGCTGTGATTGTTGATATCAGACTCAACAGTGCTTCACAATCTTCAAGTCCCTCAACTTGTTCCCTAATTCTGTAGTTGGTGGCTATACTAAGTGGCCTTTCATTATAGAATCTAATCATGTCTTTAGGTTCTTCGGCTAGGCTGGCGTTTTTTGGTCTTTGCCAAACGGTTGTATGGGTGAAACTACTATTCATCCAGTAGAAGTAATTATTTGATACGGTCAATTCGTTTGGTGCAGTAAAATACAAATTGTTTTCACTATGATCACATTTGTATATCCTTTTCTCGTTCCTCAATTGGTATGCTTCCAAGTTTTGCTCTCTTAAATCTGCTTTATTAAAATATGCGGATTGCAGCCATTCCGCACCATCAATATAGTAATTTGTTTGAGTTTGTGGGTCAATGGCAAAGCTCAATATAGGCAACAATTCGTAAACAACCTCCCTGTCGGAACTATTGAATCGAGCTCTCTCCATGTTGTTACCTCTGAAATTATATGTGTAAGTCCAGTAAATGTATCTGTAAATTAGATCCCTTTATTAAATAAAATTAATCGATTTTGGTGCAAATCTTTTTAAAGTAGTATTGGTTCCGTGAACGTACCCTCTACAACTATCCAGGGCTATATTTTTAACATCGCGTGATAACGGATCGTTTATTTTGATTACAAGACTTCCATAAACGTTGTCCTTAGATTTTGTATTCTTTAACGAAATCGAATTAATGCTTCCTTCTTTAGTATCGGTAAAGAAAAGTAACTCTGTGGCTGGATCGAAGGCAATATCTTGTATGTTGCTACCGGTTCTTTTGATGAAACATCTGATGTTCGTGGTACCTAAGTTATAACCACATATAGCGTCTTCGTCGCTCCGTTTGTCAACGAACAGCATCATGTTGTGTACATCATCGTAAGTTATTGCTGTGAGGTTCTGTGATTTGAAATGTACAGTGTTTGTTTTGGTGCCGTGGGTATAAAATTCTAGTCGATTTCCTAAAGATACGGCAATGTCTGAAACAAAAGAATAATGGTTTTCCTAAACAAACAATTTGTTTTCTTATTAGTATACATATACTTGTACACTCCTTTGCCAAAAGAAAACGGGCACTTTACAGTCATTGGCTTTTCTATGGATAATCTTAATATTTCTTTTATATCATTGGCATAGATGACTAGAAATTTCTTATTCTCTATTTTTTTAATTCGTGTTTTAGTCAAATTAAACAGAGAGCTGTGTTAAAATGGAGTTTTTTATGGGTATAATGAAATTAAGACCACGAGTATTTTATGGCATTGTAATAAAAAAGACATGAAGAGTATGACCTCTCCTTACAGCGATAACAGCATGTTAAACAACACTGAAACAAAAAAAAACACTGTTTTGCGTGCAAAACCAAAACAGCTGATGATTCGCTAAACTTGGTGCTCATTAATTCGTTGGATTCGTTTTTTTAAACGTTGTTAGCCTTTTTGTGTGTATGTATGTATCCATTTATTTTAGACTAGTTGACCCACGCAACTTCGTCTGCGTCACAATTTTCATTACTGCTCGACTCCTATTGGTCTTAGCGTGATGATATATAGCCTATAGCCTTCCTCGATAAATGGGCTATCTAACACTGAAAGAATTTTTCAAATCGGACCAGTAGTTCCTGAGATTAGCGCGTTCAAGTAAACAAACAAACAAACAAACTCTTCAGCTTTATATATTAGTATAGATTATATTTTTATTTCTCTGTTTTCCTTTAAGTTGCACCTACTATGTTGTCTATGCACCACCGTAAGGTCAACTGGTTGAAAATGTCTAAGACATTAAGTCCGCCTTTATACAGTGCTTTTACTAGTAAATCAAGTTTTAAAATATAATAATTAAATGCGGCATTCGTGATACAGGATAATCCTGGTACGAATTCCAAAGTACATCTTTGACACACAAGTGTATATTTAATTTTAAAATTATGTATGTAAGGAGATACTCTGTTACAAAAATTTCTCGAAATAAAGAATTTGTTATTATTATTAAATGGTGAGCTGAGATCGTGGTAGACCTTGAACGAGGTGACAGGATGAATTGAATAGATATCGCGGAATGAAGCACGGGTTCATAGAAGAACGAAAGGATTAGTAGCGGGGGAGGCCTTTACCCAGAAAGGGACGGATAGACCAACAAAAACAAAACTGGCCAAATGAGAGTCGGACTCGCGTGCAAAGGGTTCCGTACAAAGGAGGCCGAAAATATTACATACAATCTTGGACCCAAATTTATCGAGATGAAAATGGTGTGAATTAATTCTTCTTCTCAGTCCCTCACTGAAAATTTTGCAAGTTTTGACAATCTGAGACCAGAGTTATTAAACGTTTAGTAAAAATAAGGTTTTGGTACAATCTTTAACTAACAGCTGATTCTTGAAGTGCAAAAATGCTTACTAATGTTTGTTATAATTATTTAGTGGAAAGCGTTTGAAGTCATATGAATTAATCTACTAGGATGGTAGCTGATTAGATGAGGTTATAGCCACTGTCGAATAACTGATAGAATTGTTTCGTCACGTAAGAATCGTCGGCCTAGTGTATTGCAGTGACTAGCTACTATCTCACAATTCACACAGCGAAACATATTTGCATCAATATCCAATCCACAATCCTGAGGTAAAATCCCAAAATAACAATTCCAAGTCAAACGTGTGAGTGATCTTCGGTGTCCAGAGTGAAAGCAAGTGTCGTAAAAGGTAGGCAGTCAGAATCCGTTAAAAAAAGCTGTGGTCGTTGAATAAGACAAATAATCGGGAAAGCACTCAAATCGCATGGGAAAATACGAAACAAGCTGGGCAGTAACAGATGGCAACTGTCCAGTGTCAATGTCAATCAGCTGTCATTCCAGTGACAGAGACTAAAAATAAAATTCTGATTTAAATCGATTTGAAATCGATAGTCAAAACATTGTTTTTTTCTATAACTTATTGATATTTTATTTACTAATATAAATTTAATCAAATGCATTTTTTTTATTTTTTTATTTTTTTTTACTATAGATTGGCACGCGTTTGACCACTGTCTTAAGTATGTATAGTGCATTTAATTACGTTGAGTTAGTTACCTAGTAAAAAGGTTTTTTTTAATAGTGTAATCGATTCATCAAAATGGATTTTCTCACAAAAATCTTTCTCATATTTTTACGCTTCCAGATTAAGAATTGAGGTGGTTTTTTCATGTTCTAATGAAGTAAAATATGACTAATTTTTTAGATCATATCAGCTCATCTTATGACATCTGGGCCCACCATTTTCCAACTCCTTTCAGTTTTTTAACATATTACTTTACTCTAAAGATTTTTTTAGGTTTCCCTGTAATCTGTTTTATGTAAGTTATGACACACGGTACAGAACGAAAAGATTAAAAAAAAATTGTTTATCCCCCAGAAGTGACCCCCATATTCAACATTTATTTATTTACGTAATGCGTCCGTATTTGGGTCATAGAAGTTCATATGTACATCTACACCAAATTTCAACATAATTGGTCAGGTAAATTCAGAGAAAATCGGCAGTGACAGACGGTCAGACAGACAGGCAGTCAGACAACCGAGTGATAAGGGCTCCGTTTTTCACGGATGTTCGGAACCCTAAAAAGCTTTGCCGCTCATAGGTTAGGTACTCACCCCAGGAGTGCGCCATCCCTATGTACAACACTACTAAAGCCAGCATCAGGTTCGTTCTCATTTTAAACTTTGTTAGCACTTCAGTAATAAAATGTCGTTGGTGCGTGCAACCCCAATGATCGCTTTTGAGATATTAAAATAAAATGCATATTGCATGTACCTAGAGGTAATAATGAAATATTTACACATTCCCCACTGCTTTAGGGTTCCGTAGTTAAAAAGGACCCCTTACCAAGTTCGTCCAAGTTCGTTTTATAAGGCACTTTTGTACCTCTCTTACACATAAAGCAGCCTAATAGCAATCTACCACTCTTCTCGGTGCGTCATGAATGCTTCTAAATTGTCACGCTAGCGTTTCTTAGGCCACCCCCAACGACTCGTCCTGTGGCTAAGTGACCCGCCGAATTCCATTTCAGCCTGGTAGTATTTTTACCCTCATCAGCGATTCCTGTTTTGGAGCGCATTGTAGTATTAAATATTGGTGTCGTCCCATCGCTTCCCCTTCCCATCTCAACCCCTATGCGTCTTTACTTACGAAAAATTCTCACCTCTTCTCCTTGCCATAAATCAGTCAACGGTACAATCATGGACGAAGAAAAACTCAAGCAGTGAAATTAACATTCCCGCCGACTCCAAGACGGATAGCTCCAGAAACAACCGTGTCCGGTGAGCACCTGTGTCAGGAAAAAGGTGAGGACGCCATGGCGCCTCTTTAACCACTCCTTAAAGGCTTATCGTCACAACAGTGACGTGTCCAGCACTGGGTTCCAGCAGTCGCTTTCTTGATACTGCCATGTGATCTTGCCGGAGTACCGACCGCCACCACCGTGCTTTTTTTTAAAGGATGCTAAATGATCAAATGACTCCTCCCGCTCTGGGTGAAGCAGAAGGGAGTGTCAGACTCTTACTGACTAAAATCCATCCGTGTTCCACCTAATGCCCTTTGCATTTCAGGGCCGCGGTGACTCTTTCGAACAAAGTCCGCAACCTGACCGCCTTGCTGTGACTTGACGCGGCAGCGGAGTTTTCCCACAATGCCTCCACGCACCACACGTGAACACGCGCGAGGGAAACTCTCGCTTTCAGATCTTATGCCAATCCGGGAATGATGCTCCCTGCTTCGCCGCAGACCGTGCCGTTTCCCCGGGCTAGCCGGATGGCCATGACCGTCTGCAACCCCAACCCTACCTAGCACTTTTTTGTGCTATTGTTCACTGACTTCAGTCTTCTACGTAATATGTACTATGAATAATCACAATTTTAAATGTTTTATAAAATTTACTATTTTTTTGTTGTAAATACAATTTTATGGTTTTACAGAACCCTGTGCCACGCTGTGCGTGGGTCGACATGCACTTGGCTGGTCTGTATTTTATATCTCGCTAAATGTTTATTTCCTGTAAACATGAAGTGATAATAGTCCCTTATCGAATACCGAGAAGTACACACGGTTATTTCAGTAACCGCCCCCAAAGTATAATATATTTTTTGTTTTGAAATCATAATATTCTCATACCATTATTCTCGGCATAACCCAAAAGTTGACTGGTAGAAAATGCCTAAGGCATTAAGTCCGCCTCTGTACATCTGTGAGCCTAAGGTATTAAATAAATAAAAATTATCTTCTATCTATACTTCTATACTAATATATAAAGCTGAAGAGTTTGTTTGTTTGTTTGTTTACTTGAACGCGCTAATCTCAGGAACTACTGGTCCGATTGGAAAAATTCTTTCTGTGTTACATAGCCTATTTATCGAGGAAGGCTTATAGGCTATATATCATTACGCTAAGACTAATAGGAGCAGAGCAGTAATCTATATATATAAAAATGAATCCCTATTTCCCTTGGTCATCGCATCACGCTTGAACGGCTGGACTGATTTCGATAATTCTTTTTTTGTTGTGTGCGTTCTGGTCACGAGAAGGTTTTAGGCTATATATTATTATGCTATGTGCTTTGGAGGATGAGCAATATTCAAAAATGTCCGTTTTAACGACAGGCACAAGGTTCGATCCCCGGCCAGCAACAGCTATTATTTTTGTATTTATTTTGTCTTTTGAACTTTATTTTTACACCAAAGTATTGTCAAAAAAATAGTAAAATGGTTTTTTTTGCACTCAAAATAACATTTAAATTTATATTTCCAATTTGGCAAATAGTTTAGTGGGGACTTGTTATAAAAACCACAACTTAATACAACTTTGCAGATACTTATGCGTCTAACCTGAGCAATGTTTATCATCACGCTATACTTTCAAGGAGCTGAGCAGCGAAAAACCATGACATTAATAAGATTGGTTATTTTAATGCTCATAGCCTATCGGTTTAAAGACAGCTTTTCAAAAGACTTGGTGTGGGTTCGAATCCAACCAAACATGGTTATTTTTTTAATTTTGTATATATTTTTTAATTATTCATTTCCTTTCTTTTTTTTATTTTTACTAATATTTTTATACATAAATAACATGTTATTATTGTATTTAGTTTTTTAGCATTCATCTATGCCTAAATATAATGGCCAGAATGTTAAAGGATAATTTACAGAACGCATCACATTCAAAAGTTTGCAAAAACACTAACCGGATAGGAATTGTGAATTGTACATGAAATCAACATTACGTAATGCAGATACCCATAATGCCATCTATTGACCTCAAGACAGCATTAGAATTACATCCAAACATGTTTTTTAGTCATTACTGGTACTTTTAAAACGTCTGAAAAAAAAAGGATTTTTTTAATAGCTTGAAAATATCGTTTTGAATAAATTCCTATTAATAAAAATAAAACTAACTCCGAAATAATATTAAGACAGTTCAACTTCAGATTCCATAGATGGCGTTATGCATTTGATCTCATTTTTTGAATCGTAAACAGGCGTGCGCTTACTTTTGCTAAGCTTAACATGAGTTGCCCAGAAATGAATCTTAAAGGGCCAGGGATCACGTCATACTACCCGCGAGCAGCTGGCAAAGTCCCATGATAGAGGAGTCGCGAAAAGAGTTGAATTAGATTGGTTAATCGGATGTTTAACTGTGTTCTAAAAACATAAAATCGTTTTGAAATAAATTGAAAATCAACTTCATTTATCAAGCAGTTTCTTAACTATGTAATTTGAAGTATAGGCGCAATATAATATCAACACATTAAAGTTCAAATTTGCAAACATATGGGCTTTTTTATGGCCCGACGCCATAAAGAAGGCTGTTAGAGGCAGCATGCACAGAGCGATCCACGCAGCAACGCAGCAGAAGACCGCATGGATACGCGTCGAGTGTGGTCGCGATCCTCAGCATTGAAGGAATGACGAAGAAGAAGAAAAATGCGAACATGATATAAGAAGGCCATTCAGATGCGCGTTATTTTACGAATATTGTTAAAATTGCCGATGGTATACACCAAAATCAAGAGATGGTTAGGTTATTTACAATGATATCCTATGTTGTCCCGTAGCTTCAGCATTAATTAATTACTTCTGTGAACGGGGATCCCACCGACCAAGCAGACCATCAACACGATAATATTGACAAATGTTTTTGGGAAAAATAAGAAAAATATATTTCCATGAAAACGCAAAGTAAGAAAATTACAGATACCATCCGAATAAATTTTATGATTTCTATTTAAATATTAAATTTCTAAAAAACTTTGCAAAGACACTCGGTTGAAATTCACACGTATCCAACAAACTGTCATAGTAGTTGAAATAAGATTTCGGCTGATTGCTCCGGCATGGCTAAAAACTGTTTAATTCCCAGTGAAGCAACAACTTACGGCCAAAAATTATCCGTTGCGGGTTTCACCTTCTCCAGTGGATCATGAGAATCTGTAGATCCTCAGGCAATAACGCCAGAGTCGAACTCGCGAAGAGTTTCCGAGATAGTACTGTTGGACCTGTACCCACTTCTCCTCTTACCTTTCTCACTGATTCGTACATGAATTTGCCAAAGATCAACTGAACTTTAAGACAACAAATGGTCACGGGATACAAATTACAAACAATCAAAACTAAGCGACTTCTGAACCCAAGTAGAAACACCCTCCGAATAATAATAGGTAGGTGTAGTAATTACGACGATTTCAAAAAGATGGTTGGCAGTGGATGGACTTGGACTGCACAAGACCGGGATACTTGGCACTTTTTGGGAGGCTTACATTCAGCAGTGGACGGCAATTGGCTGAAATGATGATGACGATGATAGTCGCCAAAGACAGCCCAATGTACAGAGGTTACTTCGATACAGAGAAATCAGTCGCCGACTTCATTCTGAAAATTAGGCTTTTGCTACCCGACGCGACGTGCAAAAATCTTCGGAACGATGAGGACGCTCAGCAAAACCTATGTGCGTAGTTTTGCTGGCTAACCTAGCCAGGATTCCTAAGCACAACGACGTTCATGGGAATCTAAGTGCGGATAACGGAATCTCAACTGTACTCTCTCCATTGCGGGGGTAGTCTTTTCGTCTGGATAGAGTTTCCCATTTTAACTTTATGTAGCTCTATAGCGGTGTAACAACCCTAGCAACTTTCTTAAACATCGTGTATAGAAAAGCGCTTTCATTAAAACATTTCTCATAACGAAAAATTAGTAAGGTGGTCGGCGTTTTGAATAGAAGAGGTGATACGGCCAATGCCTGGCATTCTAAGGGGGTCAAGCAATGCTAGAAGTTGACTGTTCTTATATCTTATGTCACAATGGTTTCTGGTCGCTCACAATTGGCCTTATCAGAAGGCTTAAATTCACTCAAAGGACAATGGAGAGGGTAATGCTTGAAGTTTCCTTGCGTGATCGAATCAGGAATGATGGCATTCGTAGAGAACCAAGGTTGCTTACATAGCCTGAAGGATAGCCAAACTAAAGTGGCAATGTACAGGGCACATTGCTCGCAGAACAGATGGTTGATGAGGCCGAAAAGTTCTAGAGTGGCGACCGCGTACCAGAAGACACAACGTTGGAAGGCCTTCCACAAGATAGATCGATGACCTGGTGAAGGACGCGGGTAGCCGATGGATGCGAGACGCACAGAACCGGTCGTTGTGGCAACGCTTGGAGGCCTATGTCCAGCAGTGGAGGTCTTTCGGATGATATGATGATATCTTATTTTAGCGATCTTACCTAGCGACATAGTTTTACTATACGACGTACACGCTAACGAAGTCGCGTACAAGAGCTATCTATCTCTTTCTAATCTTCTAATGTATAAAAATCTTGGACCACAGTGTTTGCTACCGACCTCCTCCGAAATGGCTTGACCGATTTTTATGAAATTTTTGTGTTTATTTATATGGCAAAACAACGTTTGCCGGGTCAGCTAGTCTATATATATAAAAATGAATCCCTATTTCCCTTGGTCATCGCATCACGCTTGAACGGCTGGACCGATTTCGATAATTCTTTTTTTGTTGTGTGCATTCTGGTCACAAGAAGGTTTTAGGCTATATATTATCACGCTGTGTGCTTTGGAGGGTGAGCAATATTCAAAAATGACCGTTTTAACGACAGGCACAAGGTTCGATCCCCGGCCAGCAACAGCTATTATTTTTGTATATATTTTATCTTTTGAACTTTATTTTTACACCAAAGTATTGTCAAAAAAATAATGAAATGGTTTTTTTTTGCACTTAAAATAACATTTAAATTTATATTTTACATTTTGCCAAACAGTTTAGTTGGGAATTGTTATAAAAACCACAACTTGTTTGTCGACAGTAATCATAGACCATCAATTTAGAGACTTCCTTTCTAACGACTTAGTGTGGGTTCGAATCCAAGATCTTGATTTTTTTTTTTAATTTTGTACATATTTTTAAATTATTCATTTTCTTTTTAATTTCTGCTAATATTTTTATACATTGATAACATGTTATTATTGTATTTTGTGTAATTTTTTTGGCTTTTATCTTTGCCAAAATATAATCGCCCACATGTTAAATGATAAATAACAAAACGCATCACGTACAAAACCAATGTACTCGTAGATAACTTTTACACATAAACCGGCTCGCTCCATCGTGGACTTTGTCTCTGTCATCTGACATAGACTAGAGTCAAGAGCAAATCCATTAGAAATAAAAAAAAAAGGTATTGTGGCAATTTACATGAAATCAACATCACATAATGCAGAAACCCATAATGCCATCTATTGACCTCAAGACAGCATGAGAATTACATCAAAACATAATAGACCCTTTTTTTTTTCCTTTGCATTGTCCTCATATGCAGAAGCAACAGGTATATGTAACTTGGAATTTTGTAAAACAGAACATAATTTAAAAGAGTGTCCGTGGAGTTTCTTGCACGTTCTTCTCCATAGAGATCTACGCTTTGGAACGTGCAAATATGCTTCCATGTTTTTGACTGACCGACCTTGACGTTTCAAAAGTGCCTGTGAATGGTTTATTTGAAATAAAATGCTTTGAATTTGAATTTGAATTTGACATCATTTTACTACTATACGACATACACGCAAATGAAGTCGCATGCATCTTTTTCTAATCTTCTAATGTATCATAATCACAGTGTTTGTTATCGAACTTGACCGATTTTTATGATTTTTTTGTGTGTTTATTTATGGGGCAAAACAACGTTTGCCGGGTCAGCTAGTTATTTTATAAATGTCTTTCTAAGTAACTGACATGAATTATAAAGCGTTGTGTTTTTTCTTTTGTTTAACGTGAAACGTAGATAATGTCTCGAAGTACTGGTTAACAATTAAAAACCCTCTGGGGACGTGGCTGACGGTTCCAAATAGCTTGCTTAAGATAATTCCACGCGTGCTCTATTGGGTTTAAGTCAGGCGAGCCGGCAGGCTAGTCTAAACTTGTGATGTCGTATTCTTGGAGAGCAGCATTGACTCGTTGAACTCGATATGCGGGCGCATTATCATCGACCAGTACAAATTGGTGCTCATAGCTTACTCGGAATAGTCTGACAACTCCATCAATAGCACCTGTTTTATACATGTCTGATGTCATGATGCCTCAATCCGGGATCAAAGGCGTTCTAGCTCCAGTCATAATACCACCCCAAAAGGACACCGATTTCCCGCCTTGCTGAACTGATTTATTGGCAGTTTTTTGTCTTTCACGGTCTCCTGGTCTTCTCCAGACACGGAACCGTCGATTATCTGGATGAGTACTGTTTCGTGATTCGTCAACGAAATACCAAATGTTATCATCTTCATCTTCTTCATTTTGCCAAAGCCTAGCCCACTGCAATCTCCGTCGTTGACGTTGCCGAGAATTCAGAGGCGCTCACTAAGACCTCTGTGCTCGTAATCCAGCCTGGTGCAAGCAATTCCGAATGGTCTGACCAACCGGAGACGGTTGTTTCGGGAAGTACCTGTTTCAAATAAAGCGGGAGGGTATGCCTGGGTGTCAACACTGCGAGGATCACCCGGATGACACGGTAGAGCATACGGTGGAGATCTGCTTTGCTTGTGTCCGCCCAAACAGGGCAGCCGCTGTGTCCTCGTCGAGGCGATCGGCGGCGGCGATCTCTCGCGTCCAGCCCTGGTTCAAGCCATGGTCCGAAGCGACGAGACATGAGAAGCGGTCACCTCCTTCTGCAAAGCAGTAATGCAAGCAAAGAAGGAAGCCGAACACGTGAGAGAGCGAGAAACCTCACGCCCCAGCCGCCGCAACAGAAGAAGACGCCCCGGGCGTCGGGAGTCGCAGGGCGAATCTCGGCCACCGTAGGCGCGGGCCAGCGGTCGGCGAGCATTAGGTGGCTCGCCGTCTGATCAGAACCAGGCCCGGGTCGACGGCGCGCTGCATCCCACGAGCGCCTCAAAGAGCTGTCAGCAAAGAAGACGGGGCCCGCTAGGGCCAATGCCTGCTAGTGCTGCGGACTTTGTTTGAAAGAGGTACCGTAGCCCTTGAACACAAAAGGCTCTAGGAGGAACACGGATGGGTGTTAGTCAGTAAGATTCTGACACTCCCTCCTGCTTCACCCAGAGCGGGAGGAGTCATTTGATGATTTCCTATCCTTAAAAAAAAAGGCATCCCGATATAATTCGGCACGTCTCGTTAAGGGCGATGTCAACATGCTTCGCATGTACGGATTGCTATCACCCTGGACACGCAAATCCGCCAGCAGAAAGGCATAGGGGCATGCCGGTTGTGCGAAGAACATCGGGTGTTGCTCGCCAATTGGTAGAAACAAGACGACGTAATAGGTTGTTTCAGGATTCAACCTTATGCTTCGTGTACATTATAAGTCAATGCTCTGTCCAAAATAACACCTTTGTTCCTCGCCATGTGATGTCAATTTGCCTGTTTGAGACTCCATTGCGGAGGTGAAAAGCGTATGATTGGGTTTTGAACGGATTTGGGCAAAGGGACTCGGACTATCACAGTACCTTCCCAGTGACTTGAGTGCTATTTCCAGTTGATTTTCAACCTCTGTGAATGAAGATGATTGCGCCGCCAAAGCCAATTAGTCCACGTACAAGAACCGTTAACCGTAGAACCGTTGTGTGTTGTCTAGTAAGCCGGTCTTTGGTGTATATATTAAAAAGAATTGGTGCCAACACAATGCCTTGAGGGAGAGTAGTATGAAAGTACCTACTATGACAGTTACGATTACATCCCAACAGAAGAAAAACAAACAAAAATCATTCAAATTGCATTCACTACTTTTGAAACTTAACCTGCAACTCACACATACGTAAATCCCAAAATGATTTTTATATCAAAACAGCCCAAAAAAAGTATTTGGAATGTTATAAAAATAAATTAAATATAACAGCCATCAAACTTCAAGCAACAGGCCTAAGTTACCACGTTTGCGTATGTTAAAAAACTGGCCAAGTGCGAGTCGGACTCGCGTGCAAAGGGTTCCAAACGAATTTCTTTTTTAGCATGTAATTTTAACACGATAGAAATCTTACAGATTTCCCGTAAAGATCTATTACCTATCCCCATTTTTTTTAAATTTTAGGCTCAGTAGTTTCGGAGATAAGTGGGGGGGGATGGTCATTTTACGTCTAATTTATTTAATTACTTCAAAACTATTTAATTTTTAAATTATTAAAAATTAAAACCCTCACAGTTAAGCCCTTTTATTTGATATGTCACACGATATTATTAAAAAATCTTTATTTTTTAATTAGCTAGTTTGAGCCCCAAAAGTGACCCTGAGTTTACGTAACATGACCGTGTTTGAGTCACAAAAGTCTATATTTGTACCAAATTCCAACAGAATCGGTCTTGCAGATCCGGAGGAAACTGGCTGTGACAGACGGACAGACAGAAAGACACCCAAGTGATCCTATAAGGGTTCCGTTTTTCAGAACCCTAAAAAACGTACCACCACTACTCTATACCACACATTTTGTTGGTAAGATAATAAGAGAGGTCCTGGCAGCTCTGGGATCTTAGTCCATTTGGTATTTTTCTATAGGCAACAATCAAACATGATTTAAGGTCCTATGACCCCTAGCTGGGGCAGAGGGCGTCCACAGTCGTTCTCCATCGCGAGCGGTCTTGAGCTTCACGCTTCACTTCACTCCACGTCATTCCGATGCTGGTCGCTTCTGCCAACACGGTGCGTCGCCAGGTTTGTCGGGGACGGCCACGCTTCCTTTTCCCTTGAGGATTCCAATCCAATGCCTGTTTGGGAATATGATCGGGATCCCTGCAATCAAAATACCAAATGTAATTATAACCTCAAATTCCGAAAGCACTTTGGCTTTTGTATTTTTTACAATTCTGAAAAGTGTTCTTGATTTTAATTTAGTTTCAGTCGAATATATGCATTATTTAGAACACAGATAGTAAATTCACGACTCGGTTGGTTCTTAGGCGTTTTTGTCCGGTTTTTTATCTATCTTAACTCTATAGGTACCTCTCGTCTACTGTACAAAGAAGTTTGATCAACTCTTATCCCACGGAGACTGGGTTGGGTCAGATAAATATATTAGTTTGCGTCCCACCGGAGCCACTCGTCCAGTCCAGTCAAAATTGCCCACATTCTATTTACAGATTAACTTTTTTGTGATAACTTTATTTTGGGGTTTAGGTGTGGTCCAAAAAATATACGCTTTGTTATTTTTAACCGACTTCTTCAAAAAGGAGGAGGTTCTATGTTCGGTTGTATGTATTTTTTTTATGTATGTTCACCGATTTCTCCGCCAGTTGAAGCCGATTTTCAAGATTCTTTTTTTATTCGAAAGCCTATACTCATGAGGTGGTCCCATTGTCACCAAGTCAGAATCTGATGATGGGATCTCATGAAAATCGAGGGAAACCCTCAAATTTTATAGGCACATACACTGTTTTTCATAAAATTTCTAATGCAATTCAGATATTTGTGCCTGGTAATCATCATCTCATGTTGCTGAACTGATGATGGAAGATATAAGTCAGGTTCTGATGATAGAATCCCATGAAAAATGTTTGTTCAGCGATATTTTCGCCAATTGTTAACCGATTTGGATGATTCTTTTTTTGTTTGGAAGAGTATTTTCTCGGACTGGTCCCATTTAAATTTAGTGAAGATCTGATGAAGAACTTCAGAGGTAGGCAACGGAACTCTTCAATAAATGATAGCAAATGGATCGGTATTTCTGAAATCGCATGTGTTGATTGTTTACACCAGTTCATAACATAACACGTGGTTTAATAAAACAACTTTTTAACAAAAAATAAAACCGACTTCCAAAAACAAACACTACAAAGTAAAAAATAACTTTAATTTCGGAAGGCGGTGTTCAAAAACGAAAAAACCAAAAAGACCGACTTAAGGAATTAAAGTTATTTTTTACTTTGTAGTGTTTTGTTTTTGGACGTCGGTTTTATTTTTGAAATAAGTTTTGGTATGGGTTAAGAGGACCAGTCAATGTGGGCTGTGACCGTGCTTGCCAGGCCTATATTCAGTAAAGGACGTCTTTCAACTGATGAATGACAGTTTACTACTGACTCAGTTAATTGAATAAAAAATTGGATATTATAATTATCATTCTCACTCCTCCGCTATATTTTCTGATTAATTTTGTTGCGGCATATAATACAGTTGAATTGTTTCGCTCCTATGCTTTGTTACAGCGGACGGGGGTTGTTCTCTATCCGCGCTTCTGATGTTTATATACACTCTAGGGGTAGCAGCCAAAAGACTACGAACAGATTTGACCTATTAACTATAAGCCGGTGTATATGTTGTCGCCACATCGAAATTTTTATAAAATGGTCACATTAAACTTAACTTTCGAAGTGTACGGAGGGCGGATTAAAGGTGAGTAAATGATACAACGAATACTGAGTTTATTATAATAGAACACAGGATTATATATCAAGAATACTACTTCACAGAAGAATATTATGGTAACTGAATATTATACCAATTGAATATTATGTCATATGTGCATTATATTATAAAATGTTCATTGTACCGTATAAAATAAGATTAAATTAAATTATATCAATAATTCATTATATATAACTTGATCGTTTTTAAACAATGGTATATAAAATGAAATTAGGTCAAATGATCATTAGGCCTTTTGTTATTATTTCAAACGTTACACACCCGGGAGAAACCGTATGTACTCGTACTTCCCGGGGTTTGATAAGAGACCTCTATCATTTTATATCCAACATAATTATAGCTAGCTAGAATAGATAAGAAACCGGCTAATTGTATGTCGTCCTACGCAGAGCGGGTTCCGTAATTACCTGCTATGAAAACCATAAAAATGATGCTCATTACAAAAAATAACTAAATTTCGTCGGTGCCATTTTATTTTTTGTATTTAAAGGCAATTTTCGGCGTCTTGACGATTTATCCTGTCTGCCTACCTCACAAAGATAAAATGAAAATTACAGTAGTAAATCCATAGAAGACTGAAGTCACGAACAATAATCGCACAAAAAAGGTTTGGTAGAATTAGGGCTGAGGGTGAAAAGCAGAAATTTCACTATATCGATGAGCATCCCGAAGAATGGAAGGCTTATTTAAAAATATATTTTAAGATTTATTTAAAAACTAGTTGACTCGCACCACTTCATCTGCTCCGCTCCTATTGGTCTTAGCGTGATAATATAAATGGCCTATCTAACACAATTTTTTTTTCAAAATGGACTAGTAGTTCCTGAGATTAGCGCGTTCAAGCAAACTCTTCCTTTATTTCAATACGGAACCCTAAAAAAGGGATACTTTGAACGATTAGTCATGGCTTCCGATGCAATGTTATAAATACAATATTCCTACATTATATTTTAATATTCCAAAAGCGACTATCAGGGTTGGACGCACCAACAACATTGTATACTGACGTGTTATATATGTCTAAAATGTGTAGAACGACCGCAGTGCTGGCTATGGTAGTAATGTACGTAAAGATGGCGCAATCCTGGGGTGAGTAAAGCTTTTTTTGTTTGCCAGTTCTGTCTCATTTCTGACCAAAGACCCACCACTCTTTTCTTCGATATTCCACGAAGCCGCGCTTCTTTCCGCGATATTTGTCCAATTTATCCCGTCATCTCGTTCAAGGTCTGCCACGACCTCAGCTCACCGTTTAATGGCAATAGGCTTTGGATTTGCAATGCAATACAGCGTTTCGAAATTAAGGAGCTCGTGGCTAAATAATAACATTCGCACGGGTCGATATTCAAAGTTAGCGTTGCTTAACGCTTACCAAGGTCGGTCAGTGGATGTGCTCATTGTAGTGTGTTTATGATATCCTCCTCCCCCTGGCGTCGTATTCCTCACTGCTGAGGGTCATGAACTCCCTTCTGCAGTACTTTTACACGTCTAATGTTTCTCCACCTGTTTTTTTCTTTGTTCATGAAATACAAAAATCAAAAGTATTGAGGAATTATGTACATTAAAAATGTACGTGGGTCGTGTGTCGTGTATGTATGTGTTTGTGTTGTATGTGTGTGTGTGTGTTGTATGTTTTTATGGTTAAAAACCATAAAAAAATATCCAATTGAAGTTTGCCAAATCTAGCCTTCCAGACTGGATTCTTACTTTAATTACTACGATTAAATTAACAACTTATCCCTTTACTTTGTAAAAAAAGTAAAAATTTAACTGTTGCAAATTGTGGGAAATTAACCTAAGTTAATGTCGTCAATTGAATGGCAAAAAAGCAAAAATTAGGATTTGTTCAAAATAGTATTGTAAAAAAAACTCTTTTTCCACCATTGACACAAATCACATTTTCACAGCAATTTGGCATGCTGAAAATCAGTTCATCAAAATCAGAGAATGGCCGCCACGTTCTTTCTATCAAGTCAAAAAGTTGTTGTGGAGTATGTATGGAACCTATACTCGGCAGAGGTCTCCTTTGGAGCATATCCCATGCGTGCTCAAATCTGAGCATTGAGGTAGCCCCGGATCCAAGGGACATCGGTTCTTCCACCGATCCAAATACCGACTCAAACCATTTTTGTTACCCCTTCATATGAATGAACTTCCTAACAAAATTCCATACGTTCCTGACGTCCAGAATTCCTCCAAACTCGAGTACGTCTTTTATCTTCTATCTTATACCGGAACGAGGTTCATCGGAAAAGCAAACACAACGCCAGTCTTCTTCCTCCCAATGCGACGCAGAGGAAGTTGCGCGGGTCAACTAGTCTATACTTCTATATCTATAATAACTATATATTATTTTATTTAATAAATAAAACTGAAGTTTGTTTGTTTGTTTGATTACTTGAACGCGCTAATCTCAGGAACTACTGGTCCGATTTGAAATATTGTTTCAGTTTTAGACAGGCCATTTATCGAGGCTATATCACGCTAAGACCAATAGGAAATTAAAAAAGAGATTCCTCTTTTTTAATTTTGCAAAATAATAACGGCCGCACTGATCGATCACGAAGGTTAAGCAACGCTTGCCGAAGTCCATTTGTGAATGGGTGACCATCATAGCAACTCGAGATTCCTCTGTGCCTCGGAAAGAACGCTAAGCAATTTGTCCCGGCTGTCATTCATGTCACTACTAGTCTCGTGTGCCTGTAGGACCTAGTGGTTGATCTCCCATTCATTTTTCATAGGAACCTAATCGGAACACACACATCGGAAGAAATTTCATTAGAAATAAGCAGTACCTTTGTACTAATATTATAATGTTAAATTTCACTATTTTTCTGTGTGTACATAAATAATAAAATAAATAAATAAATAAATAAACATTTTACTCCACAACCTATTTCACTGATATGCTTGTGGCTTTTACATGTATCAAGCTAGCAACTTATTTAGGAAAGTATTCTTATCTTGTTTCAGATATTGCAGTATCTATAGGAGATCGACTAGAATTTTATACCAATGGCACCAAAACAGACACTGTCCACTTCGAATCCCGTAACCTCACAGTAATAACTTACGATGAAATACATAACATGATGCTGTTCGTCGACAAACAGAGCGACAAGGACGCTATATGTGGTTATAACTTAGGTTCCACGAACATTAGATGTTTCGTCAAAAGAACCGGTAGCAACATACAAGATATCGCCTTCGACCCAGCCACAGAGTTACTCTTCTTTACCGATACTAAAGAAGGAAGCATTAACTCGATTTCACTCAAGGATCAAGAATCTGAGGACAATGTCTACGGAAATCTTTTAATCAACGTAAATAATCCGCCTGTCAAACATATTGCCGTGGATAGTTGTAGGGGGTAAGTTCACTGAACCAATGATGTTTTATTTTTAATTTATTTATTGGGGACAATATACATATTTACAAACAAATACGTTTAGCGAATGTTTACAATATTGCAGCCCACTGCATTATCCACATTATTTACTTACAATAATAACAGCATTAAATGCCGCTGGACAAACAAATATAAAATACAAATTCAATTACTTTAACGTTTGTTAAAACATTCAGATACATTTAATAAAATTATTAAAAATGATAGAGAAGAAGCAAAAAGCATGCATTAATTTATACATTCAATTAAATTAAATTATACATTCAATTAAATTAAATTATTCATTCAATTAAACCATAAAATATAGAAAAGTTTTAAAAAGATTTTGCTATGAAACTGTTTAATTTTTTTTTAATAGTGATTTTTAACCGATTTCTTCAAAAAGGAGGAGGTCCTATGTTCGGCTGTATGTATCTTTTTTTTTTGTTCATGTATGTTCACCGATTTCTCCGCCGATTCTGAATTTTATAAGCACATACACTGTTTTTCATAAACTTTCTAACGCAATTTAGATATTTGTGCCTGGTAATCATCATCTCATGCTGCTGAGCTGATGATAGACGGTATAAGTCAGGATCTGATGATGGGTTCCCATGAAAAATGTTTGTTCAGCGATATTTTCGCCAATTATCTGATTTGGATGATTATTTTTTTGTTTGGAAGAGTATTTTCTCGGACTAGTCCAATTTAAATTTGGTGAAGATCTGATGAAGAACTTCGGAGGTAGGCAACGGAACTCTTCAATAAATAATAGCAAATGGATCGGGATTTCTGTAATCGCATGTCTGTTGATTGTTTACACCAGTTCATAACATAATATCACGCCAGCACGCTGTATTTGTGGTTTCACTTTTTAGTGAAACCACAAGTAAAAAAACTTTTCAAAAAATATAGAGGATACAGCGAGTTAAAGACACGCGTGACGTCATTTGGCTTGGTAAATAAAAAAAAAATAAACCAACTTAACCTAATAAAAACACTACAAAGTAAAAAATAACTTAAATTTCGGAAGTCGGTGTTCAAAAACGAAATAACCAAAAACACCAACTTCTGAAATTAAAGTTCTTTTTACTTTGTAGTGTTTTGTTTTTTAATTTATAGTTACATTTACTGGACTAACGCGCATGAATACTCGCGAGAAAATATAATGGAGAGAGCTCGATTTAGCGGTTCCGACAGAGAGGTTATATACAAATGGTTACCAGTACACAGCTTTGCCATTGACCCGAAAACGTATGAAATTTACTATATTGAAAGTGTGGAATGGCTGCACAGTTCGTTTTTTAGAAAATTCGATTTGAGAGAAAAAAACTTGAATTCAGAAAAATCTAAATTCATTTATTTTCCCGATGATAACACAGTATATTTCAGTGCACCAAAAGAAATAACCATCTCAAAAGATTACGTCTACCGGATAAATAGTAATATGAGCCATACAACCGTTTGGCAAGGACCAAAAAACGGTAGCCGTTTTAATAAACCCAGAAATATGATTATGTTCCATAATGAAAGGCCACTCAGTTTAGCCGCCAACTACAGAATTAGGGAACAAGTTGAGGGGCTTCAAGATTGTGAACCATTATCGAGTTTGATACCAAAAATCACAGCAACCGGCAACTTCAGCAAAACCACCGGTGAACGATGCGAAGTTTCAGCATGTGAAAACTATTGTTTGCAAAGTGACTGTGCTTCCGAAAATGAGGGACTTCTAAAATGCAGGTTAACTATTTTCCACTCCGCTTCTTTGTCTACATAAGTATAGTAAAATAATTTTGTGTCACTTTTCGTTTCTCAGATGTAATGCCGGTTACTCCGGGGAAAGATGTGAAATCAACGTGTGTCATGGTTATTGTTTAAACGATGGTGATTGTTCCTTGAACGAAACAAGTGAGCCGGTCTGTCAATGTAAAGGGAATTATATCGGTGATAGATGCGAGGTTTATGGCTGTCTGAACTATTGTTTCCAAGGCAGTTGTAGTTTCAATGATGAGGGTCTACCTGTGTGCAGGTATAAGCAAATTTTACCACCTCATGGATTCTTTTGCTTGTAAGACTTGTCTTACTCCATATCATCATCATTTCAGATGTAATGCTGGCTATTCAGGAGAAAGATGTGAAGTCAGCGTTTGTCATGGCTACTGCTACTACAATGGTGAATGTACATTAAACGAGGAGAATGACCCCGTTTGTGAATGTGTTGGTAACCACGAGGGAACAAGATGTGAAATCAACGCGTGTCATGGTTATTGTTTAAACGATGGTGATTGTTCCTTGAACGAAACAAGTGAGCCGGTCTGTCAATGTAAAGGGAATTATATCGGTGATAGATGCGAGGTTTATGGCTGTCTGAACTATTGTTTCCAAGGCAGTTGTAGTTTCAATGATGAGGGTCTACCTGTGTGCAGGTATAAGCAAATTTTAATCACCTCCTAGGTTCGTTTGCTTGTAAGTTATACTTGTCTCATTCCATATCATCATCATTTCAGATGTAATGCTGGTTATTCAGGAGAAAGGTGTGAAGTTAACGTTTGTCATGGCTACTGCTACTACAATGGTGAATGTACATTAGACGAGGAAGATGACCCCGTTTGTGAATGTGTTGGTAACCACGAGGGAACAAGATGTGAAGTTGTTAAAAATGAGACTTTAACCAACGCTGCACTAACACAATACTTTTCAGGGACCAGAAACCTAACGTTAGCCAATTTACTGTCAAATTGGCGAAAACTTACCGCAAATATTTCTGTTATTATTGAAGGGTAGGTAGTTTAACAATATATTTTTTTTTTATTTACGTTTGCGTTTCAAAATAGTATATTATTACAACTTACTACATTAGCTTTCTTTTAGATAAACCTAAAGAGCACAGGAAGTTATAATTATATTAAAAATTAGCCATTCGTTTAATTAATGTCACTGAAAAAGATTCAGAACATTATTAATGTGTTTGAAATTCTTACTGGTTATTCCTGGGGTGTGCATCAGATTCACTTACGTAGGCTAAATATTGCTTTAATAAGAAGCAGACTGGATTATGGCTGTTTCGCAGTAGAAAGTGTATGACAGTAGCGCAGATTTAAATATTTACAAGTTATATCTTATGATCCTTTGAAACCGGAAAATAGTGGTAATAGCTGTTTTAAAATAATAAATTCTGTGTTGGTAATGTTTTTGGAACTCTTTGCAATCTTAGAAGCACTTGTTTATATTCAAAGTATTGACAAAAGAAAAGCAGTAATTTGTGAAGACAGAAGTGCACCGATTGCGGGTTCGATCTGAGGTTGCAATTGGTTCCTTCACATGTTGGCTTAAAGGGTAATGAGGAGGAGGGAGGCTGACCGTTTGGCAAAATTGGGTACAGATGAGGGAAGAGAAATACATATTAAAACTTATTATGTGAAACTTATTGTGTGTGTGTCTTACCTAAATATAAAAACAATTGTTATGAACTTTGGAAATAATGTTTTGATTAAATAGTGGTCGAAGAATAAAGGGATATACTCGTAGTATAAATCTATGGTATCGGAGCCTCCTGATGTAGCCTGGTTTTGTAACATTAGGTTAAGCAGACCGCTTGTTGTGATCGCTCACAGACTGCGGTCTGGGCACATTCCGCTCAATAAATTTGGATTTTTGAAAAAGAAGACGAATTCACCAGACTGTGAGGCCTGTGCAACGCCGGAGGATGTCTTGAATTTATTGACGGAATGTGTCAACACCTAGTTCGGAGGCTGCCTTCAAAGTTTTTGAGTTTGCTCAGTTAAGATTTAGGTAGTTAAGGTTTAGTTAAGTAAACTATTGTATCAAGTCCGATGGGACTGGCATACACAGATAACGAAAAAACTAAAAATAAAGAGAGAAAAAGTAATCAGCCTATATAGGGTTATGAATTTTGGTTTTTGTTTTTGTTTTTTGAACGAAAAAACTGCATTTCCTCTGATTTAGAAGTTACAGCTTCGTTGTCATTTGATTGATCCGTATTAATCACACGATTGCCATTACTATTACCACTACCATGTTTTCCGTAACTCGATTGATTTTTGGATTGGATACCTGGTAACCTCGTCCACGATTTGTGTTGAATGAACCTCGAGTTTCACCACTGGAACGATAAAATGATCGTCCACGCGATTGTCCGATTTTTTTTCTGTCGTGATTATTGGAGTTCTGATGATAGTATCCTCGCTGTCCTCGTGGTTGACGATTATAGGATTGCCCTTGGCGAAAATTATTAGCTTGGGAGTTACCTCTAACACGATATGAAAACTACATGACATTTTTACCTCTGGAAGTTGATGCCACTGCCAACTCTTCGTCCTTCGCCGCCTGGATTGCGTCCTTCAAACTGTTGTGGTTACGCGCAGCTATTATTGTACTGAGCCCCGGGAATCACTCAACTAATCTGTGAATCGTTTAATTGCTTGCTTTTCGTTTAAAGGTTTTAATATAGCATAATTCTGAGAATTACCATCTGTTTCTTCTTGCGATATTGTAAGACTGGTAAATAGTTTTTCGGTTTCTGTGCCATACTGGTCAATAGTGTGCCAGCCGTGTGTTGTGTTTTGTAACCTCGATTGTATTACAGCGAATTACTTTTTTGGTAACAAGACGGAAGATAAGTCGTTTACAAGATCGTTTGTTGATGTGTAACTGTTGTTCATTCGTAATTTAGCATTTTCTGATAGCCTACTCCTCAAGACAAATGTTATAAGTAATTTCTTCTATGCTTCGGATAACATATCTGCATACATTTCTAGAGAGTCTATAATACTTTTGATGTTATTTTCTTTACTGTTCATTACAAGAATCAAACTACACGCGGTTTTTAATTCGAATCCCATGGTTACTTCTTGATTTGAGTCCACGTCACAAAAATCACTTCCACTACTACCCTAGTTTCGGAACATAAATCTAAAATTTGTAAATAACACGATTTTATTTCATCTCTTAATTTAATGAACTTGTCAAAATATCAGTTTTTACTCCTTCCTCGGTAGTCAACAACTGTATTAGTTTTTTTACTTTCTTAAATTATTATTTCTGTCTTTGTTAATTTATTTTTTATAACGTAACCATTACATCGAGACTTTCCTTTCTTAGCTAGATATTTCCTTATTATAGTAAGTTCGTCTAAACATTTAAGTAATTCTTCTTCCATTCTCTGACTCACAATTATTTATTAAGATTTTAATTACATACCACGCTCTCGTAGTGAGTTACCGTAGTAGGGGACAAAGGCGTAAGTTGATACATTGGAATGTAATTGCTAAACACAACTCAGAAGGTGAAACTGAAACACCTTTACACAGTACTATTAACATTCAATTCACTATTGAAATCCTGAAGGTCCTTCTTCTTGTATTTACGCCACTTTTTACTTTGTTTATAACTAATTATATCACTAATGCACATTATTTCACTCACTTTATAATACAACTCGTTCACTAAATAAGCACTTGCACGTTTGTTTCCATCTACTTCATTGGGACATGAACCTCTCGATTATCTCTACGATTACCTCTGGAGCGGTTCAACGATCGCCGAAAATTATTTTGTACAATCTGTTCCATGAACGGTGGCATTTTTATATTATTTATACACAAAATACGCTGCACCAAGACCCAAAAGTTTACAAATTACCAGCAGCACAATATTGATAGTCGACATGTATGCACATGTCGACATGTATGCACATGTCGACTATCAGTTCATTTCTTCGACATGGGCATTGTTCGAAACCGCAGCATTCTGGTTTAAGAAGACTGTCTCCTTTTTCACGTTTGATCGACACATTGTGCACCGATTTGCCCCGAATTCAATAAACAAGAATACGTTTATATGTATTAAGCCGTAATTATTTTTTTTACATGTTTCTGTGCCGTAACACTAAGCCAACAGTGATCGCGTCAGGCGCCCCATAACTGGGAAGGGTCGCCATGTACGGAACTTGTATTAGTGAAACAACCGTTACCGATCAATCTCCTTTTAACACTACTCATCTTTACACAAATGCAATACATTATATAACATAGATCTACTAAGAACATATATACTACACCTCACTTGATTTACGCCATTTTGATCTAGCCTGCAGTTGCTGCAGATATTCGCTTGACCACCTATTCCAAAGCTGTTTATTCATTGATTGATTGAGTTGCCACCTTGTTGATTGGTTTATGTCATCAGGATCAGGTTGCGGACTAAATAGAAGCCAGCCGCCAATCAAGAAGTTATCTGGCGTAAGGGCTACGTCTTCAGGGTTCTCTGTTAGCTGACAGAGGGGTCTTCAGCTCAGACATGCCTCGATTTGATATATGAGTCTAGTAAACTCCTCGTAAGTGAGTTTCTGATCTCCGATGATGCGCTTCAGATGAATTAAAAATTAGCCATTAATTTAGTTATTATTAAAATTTTAGTCAATATACTTAGATCTGCAATTAAGTAACTGTAAAATGTAGAGCCTATTTTTCAAGTGAGTTTTAAGGATCCACACTGATAACACTACTGTTACGGCATTTTAGTTCAGGTTTATAATTTAGTTTTTTTTTCGCTTTCAAATACGGCATTTATTATCAAAATCAGGAAAAGTACTAAACCTAACTAAAAAAATTGAAAATAAAATAAGCCTTTATTGCTGATACATATTTGAACAAAGTAATTCTTTTTTAACGATAGAGTTAAGAAAATTTTAAATAACTTAAACTAAAATATATTATCGGCATTCGGCTTATCTCCCCTCTTAACAGCTTGTCTTTCGACAAAGGCCTCTTCTAAGGATTTCCATTTGTTTCTATCCTTTGTTGTACGTAACCATTCTGGCCCAGCTACTTGTTTCAAATCGTCTTCCCATCGCTTTGGCTGTCTTCCTCTACTTCTTCTGCTTTCCTTAGGGTACCATTCCGTTATTATTCTGGTCCATTTCTCATCCTTTTCACTCAACATATGTCCTGTCCAACGCCATTTCAATTTTCTGCATACTGATTGAATTTTTCCAAACTTAGTCTTTCTTTTGATCTTTTTAAATTGTTTATTATCCCTTCTTCTTACTTCTCTATATCCCATTCTGACAAATATTTAATTTATTAGTTGCTGGTCAGTTAAGGCCCAAGTTTGGCGGCATCCGCATTGTAATAGCATTTTTTTGTGAGGATTTGCTCACTGCTTTTGTTTTTGCTATATTCATTGTGAGTCTTGCATTTGCGCTTTCGTCTGATAATTGCTGTAGCATTTTTTCCAAGGTCGTCGGGCAATCGGAAAAAAGAATTAAATCATTAGCGAATCTCAAATGACTCAATTTATCTCTGTTCACGTTAAGTCCTAAATTATCCCACCCTATTCTCCTAAAGATCAACTCCAACACAGCTGCGGTAAAATATCTTGACGGTCCCCTCTCTCTATAAGGAACTCTTCCCCTGGCCTTTCCAGTTTTATTTGTGCTATGCTTTTCCCATAACATTTTTAATACGCGTATGTATTTTTATGGACCCCTTGTTGTTCTAATGATTCCCATATGTAGTGGTGTTCCAGAGAATCAAACGCTTTGTTGAAGTCTACAAAGCCCAAATTATAAATTTATTTGTATTCTCTCTATTTTTGAAGTATCTGGCATAGAACGTGTATGTGGTCACTGCTCGATAAGTTGCTCCTAAATCTCCTTGAGCTTTCTCCTTTGGGTGGTTTTCATCAAGGGCGTTAGTTAGTCGAAACAATAGTATTTTAGAAAAGACCTTATATATATATATTAGACATTAAGTTTATAGGCCTATAATTGTTAATATCTCCTTTGTCTCCTTTTTTTGTGCAAAAAAACTATCATTGATTTCGTCCAATCTTCTGGGATCACTTCTGCTGTTATTATTTTGTTGAACAAATTGGTTAATTTTTGTTGAAGTTCACTAAACATTCACTGTACAAAGAAGTTTTATCAACATTTATTCCACGAAGACTGGATCGGGTCAGATAAATAAATTAGTTTGTGTCCCGCTGGGGAGCCACTTGTCCACTCCAATTAAAATTGCTCACATTCTATTTACCGATTAATTTTTTTGTGATAAGTTTATTTTGGGGATTAAGTCAGGTCCGAAAAACATACAGTTTGTCATTTTGAAGTATGTTTCGGTATGGGTTAACAGGGCTAGTCAATGTGACGGTGGTGCTTAGGAGGCCTATGTCACAGTATAAATATAAACAGTATTGTGACTTGGCCCTCTCCTTGAAATAATAACCTACAGCCGCGCGGTATATAAACACGCCACAGGGCTGCCCGCCTCCAGTATTTTAAATTCATCTACTTGCCTACCAGAGTTTCTTTCTACTTTTGTGATTGTAAAAATTTTTGTTAAAAAATTATGAAAAATCAAACGAATAAACCGATGTAGCCGAAGTTTACCAAACTCCAATTCTTACAAACTTCACCTACCTTTTCTTTTTTTTAAGGATGGGAAATCATCAAATGACTCCTCTCGCTTTGGGTGGAGCAGGAGGGAGTGTCAGTCCCTTACTGACTAAAACCCATCCGTGTTCCTCCTAGTGCCCTTTGCGTTCCAGAGCTACGGTACCTCTTTCGAACAGATTCCACAGCCCCAGCAGGCACCTGCCCTAGCGGGCCCGTCTTCCGCGCTGACATCTCTTTGACCCGGGGAAGGTTCTGATCAGACGGCGAGCCACCCAATACTCGCCGTCCGCAGGCCTGCGCCTTCGGCGGCCGGGAATCGTCCTGCGACTCCCGACGCCTGGGGCGTCTTCTTTTGTTGCCGCGGCTGGGGCATGAGGTTTCCCTCTCTCTTACACGTTCGGCCTCCTCCTTTGCTAGCATTACTGCTTCACAGAAGGAGGTGACCGCCACCCATGCCTTCTCAGAACATAGAAAGAACCAGAGCCCGTCGCGAGAGATCGCCACCGCCGATCGCCTCGACGAGGACCCGGCGGTGCTCCACCGAAGCAGGGCAGACCTCCACCGTATGTTCCACCGTGCCCTCCGGACTACTCTCACAGTGTTGACACCCGGGCGTGTCTTCCTGCTGAATCCGAAACAGGTATCTCCCGAAACAACCGTGTCCGGTGAGTACCTGCGTCAGGCGGAAGGTGAGGACGCCGTGGCGCCGCTCCAGCCACTCCTCAAAGAGGGGACTTATCACCTGGATTGTGGCGTGCCCAGCGCTGGGTTGTGACAGTTGCTGTCTCCATACCGCCATGAGATCCTGCCGGAGCTCCGTCCGCCTTGTTGCGATTTGCCGCGGCAGAGGAGTCTCGCCCCAGCGTTGCCCCTACATCCGCCACTCGTAAATGAGCCTGAGGAAATGATCTGGAGGCGATAGCGCCTCCAGATCCCATGGCGGTAGTCCGGTAAGGAGGCTCGCCCCCTCGCCAGAGACCATGCGGTATCCCCGGGCCAGCCGGATGGCCATGACTCTGGGACGCGTTTAGGTAACGGGCAGGTCGTTTCCTCAAAGTAGGCGCCCACACCGGCGCCCCATAAAGGGTCATGGACCGCACGACCCCCGCGTAAAGCCTCAGGCAGGAGGCATTTGGACCCCTTAGATTGGGCAGAAGCCGCTTGAAGGCAGCACCGGCTCGCCCCAGTCTGGGAGCCAAACGTCGGAAGTGTTCGACGAAGTTCCACCGGCTGTCATGGACGAAACCCAGATACGTCATCATCGACCCGACGCCGAAATGAACCCCTCCTACCGTTATTTGAGATCCCGATAGTGGCCTGTTCTGAGTACCATGGAAGCACATGGCTTCGGACTTATGTAGGGCCACCTCGATACTTAAATGCCTCCGGATCCTCTCAACGACTATCGCAACCCCGCGATTCATAGCGTCGGCCGCTGCCTGGTGCGACCCTCCCTGCGCCAGGACCAGCGTATCATCAGCATAGCAGACAACGCTGACGCCGCTAGGGAGGTCGGCGCACAGCACCCAGTCGTAGCCGATGTCCCACAGAAGCCGCCCCAGAACCCAACCCCGTGGAACACCGCATGACATCTCTCGCCCGTTCCACTCTCCCAGGTGGCCGGGGTAGATGACGGCTCTGTCCGTCAAGTAGACTTACTTGACGGACAGAACCGTCATCTACCCCGGCGACTACGCGACGGAGGTAGGTCGGCACCCGGTGATACCGAAGTGCCTCCCTAATGCAACTTCAAGGCATTGGCGATGTCTAGAGACACCGCCAAGACGACTCCGTCCCGGGAAACCGCGTCCTCTGTCGAGAGAGCTCTCACGTACATGATGGCGTCCATCGAGCCGTCCGTGCGGAAACCGAACTGGTTCTCCACACCAAACTTCACCTACCTACTAAAACAAACTGCAAGAAAGAGCTGACATTTAATTATAATATATTTTTTCATCTCAGCTTATTTTTTCGTCCCGTTATTACCTACAGTATGGAGCAACTCGAAATAACAATATTTTTGGTAACCCATCCGATGCAAACAATACCTAATATCAAATATCGCATCGCGTGTGCTACCTACCTTTAGCAATGAAAACTACAAAATTTTACTTAAAAAGCAAATTAATCTTACTAAATAAGTACCTACCTACCATTCATTATTCATACTTATCATCTTTTCATAGTGACATTTCGTCTGCTTCAATAATATAAATGTTAGTAGCTAAGTAAAAGGAAGGAAAAAGCGAAATACCTACCTATTACTATTAATTAATGAAAAAAGTGAAGTATGTGCATCTTTGGGTGCGTTATTGATAAATACATACAACCAAAAACACCACAGTTTATTCTATAATTTTTCTTCTCCATTTTAAGTAAATACTTGTACTTATTTCAAAACAAATAATCACAATACAATCACACCGTTCGTTCGTCACTGCGGCGCATTCGCGACTGCTTGCTCGCAGAGAGTTGCCTGAACTCGAGGCGCGTAGGTATGACTCGCGTTCCGACCGTTTGTATGAAGATACAATACTGTAGATATTATTACCGTGCCTATGTCCAGTAAAGGACTTTCTTCGATTGATATGATGATGACTACGGACTCAGTTAATTGAATAAAAAATTGGAAATTATACCATTTCCACTCCTACGCTGTATTTTCTGATGACTTTCGTTGCGGAATTCAGTTGAATCGTTTCTCCAGGACTCGTGGATCACAGATGTGTCGAATATTTTGACGTAAATTATTAAAATATATATATAACATTTCCGCTCCTTTCTCCAAAATCACAGCGACTTTTTTTACAGGTAAGTTGTTTGGTTATAATTATACGTATTATAGAGAAACCTGCAGAAGATCTATGATAAAAAAAAATTAAAAATGGGATTCGTTTACAACCCTTTGCGCGCATCCAATTTTCTTTATCGATTTGAAAGGAAAACATCATGTTTACGGGACAAACTTGGCCAAAGATCGCCCAAGACCGAGAGATTTGGAAGGAAAAAGGGGAGACCTTTGCCCAGCAGTGAGATACAATAGCAAGCAAACAAAAAAAATAGGGGAATACAATTTTACTGTTTTAGCTGTTATCTAGTACAAAAACCGTCTAAGTGCGAGTTGGACTCGCACAGGAACGGTTCCGTAGCATAAATTTTAATTTTTATTATTTTTTATTATAGCGGCAATAGAAATATACAATTTGTGTTAATTTTAAATATCTACCTATCCTATATCCTATTTTTGAGATATTGTCCGCTGACAGGCAGAAGGGCGGACGGCCAGACGGACAGCGTAGGCTTAGTAATAGGGTTCCGTTGATTATGGTTATCGAGTCTGTATTCTGCGCAATTTACTATAAACCAAGCTTTGTCCTGGAACGGGAACAATAAGATTCTGTTAAAATAAACCTCCTTTGGAACCAAGGACCACGAAACAAACAATATTATTATGTAAAGTAGAGCAAGCCAAGAGATTCCGTTTACAATTTTTCTACAAATTATGAAGGTAACAAACATTAGCATATTTTGCTTAAATATTTATTTCTGTTATTTTCTCGGTCGTTTTTTCTTTGAGGTATTTTCTTTCACGTGTCTTTTATAAAGTCGGCAATACAAAAGCAACCCTGAGTCTTGATTTCAGTTGGTTGAATTCAGAATTTAATGCGATTCCCATATCCATATTCTCCATGAAACATTAAACAAACCAGACCTTTTCTAGCTATGAAATATAATAAATAAACCACTGAATTTGCTTATGATCCGTTCACCCAAAATTCGCTGAAGCTCTGCTAAATAAATGGATGGTAAAATTATTTCGTGAACTTGTGTCTTCATTACAATTAAGTATTTTGTTAATAATAAAAAAACCATACGAGTAATCTTATTATAATGCGAGGGCCGAATAAATAAATATCAGCTCGGCTACGATCGATGTTAAATGTGATGTAAATGTTAAACCTATCAAAATAAAAAAAAATAGAGGTATTTTTGACAGTTTGACCTATGTTAAGTATATATCGTCAATTTATGGGGTTTCGAGAGGATTTTTACCCTTAACACGTTTTAGGTTAACTTTCTTTCCAGTGCCAATAAAACACATTTCACCTGCGACTTTATCCTTCGCTCCGTATCTTAGATAAGGCGACAACTTGACAAATTGGTCAGCAGCTGCCCCGGACCCTTTTTAGCCGAACATGATTAGTGGGCCGACGACTGAAGCTTTTACTGCCTTTTTGTGGAAACTCAACACTGTTTTACTGTCCCAGATTATTCTTGGGCCGTATTTTTAGCAAGCCTCTCTTTGTTTGGAGTAAATAGTGGGACATTTTCGAAGGGTTATAGAGGTCAATCTCCGAAGGCTTCCAGTAAATCTTGTTTGCTGTCTTTATTGATACAATATTGTGTTTGGCGTGCGCTTTAGTGAAATTGCGGGGAATCAGTAGATAAAATGGAATGTGAGGCATTCAAACATTGGATTATAGGATTACTAACTAGCAAAAAGTAAACTTCTGGAGGTCGAGGGTAGCCGATGGATGCGGGACGCGCAGGACCGGTCCTTAAGGCGACGCTTCGGGGAGGCCTATGTCCAGCAGTGGACGGCTGATATGATGATGAACTAGTAACCTGACAAGGCTTCGCACGGTTGAAAATTGAATACAAAAAACCATCCTTGTTTATCGTACTATTATTGAAAACTGTATGAAAATCTGTTGCGTGGTTTAAAAGAAGTGAGCGCAGATACACGCAGAGATAGACAGTGACGTTGTTTTTTAGAGCCGGAGAAATAATAATTTTGGCTGAAAGCGTAAGTAAAAAACATCTAGTGGTGACAGACCTTGAACCCATGGCATTGAGTCAAATAGCTGTAATCACATAATTATCGAAATTAAGAAAATCCGCAATAAGCAAAGCGTTCATCCAAAAATGCGTACTAACAAGTACCACCTCAAATCCAACCCCGAAAACTATTTCTCGTAACACATAATAGACCACAGAAAATCGAAAGACACTAGCTATGCGTTGCTTAAAACAGCTAGCAGGCTACCTTAGCTGTGCGTTCATTCTAAGGGACGCATAGTGCTAGCCGACAATTGAGTTTTATTATTTTCAACACGTGCCAAAAGTGGGTATTATTTACCATTTTAGGAAGCTTATTAAAAAAGTAGGTGTATCGTATAATTTGTTTGAAAAGTACCATTTATTTCGAGTAAGCTGTCTCAATAACCAAGATATTATGTTTCGAGAAATTTTCAATGCTTGAACTTAACGACGCTTTATTACCAACGATATGGTTATTTTTAAGATTCTGTAACCAACGGAACCTTATTACTAAGCCTCCACTGTCCGTCGATCCGTCCATCTATGCGTCGGTCTGTCAGCGGGCTATATCTCAAGAACTGTAATAGGTACATATTTCTATTGCCATACAACACACATACATACATACATACATACACACACATATAGGTACATATTGGTACACATATATAGGTGTATATTTCTATTGCCGCTATAACAACAAATAATAAAAATGAAATTTTATTCAATATGAAAGGGCTCCCTCCCTTACAAGAAACGTTTATGTTACGTTACCCTTCGTGGGAGTGTCCGACTCGCATATGGCCGAGTTTTTTTTATAATTTGTAGTTTGAGGGATTTGTTCGTTCAAGAGCTATCCGAAAATTATAATTTGACTATCCAGGGTGGAACAGATTTAACATCATTTGCAGTTTTTGGTCGAGAGACAGTAAATTTCTGAAAAAATCTTAAAAACATCGACAACTGAAAAACCACTCAACATGGTCCAAGTTTGCGGGGTCAAAATCTTTGCAAATGAGCTCTAGTTAAACCCATTTCAAGGAAGGCACGTAATTACACCCACTACCAATTAGCAGGTATATATACCACTTTAATTATACGGCGTTTTTTATATCCCATAACTCTAATTTTTATATATACCATGTCAAAGAAGCACCTGGCACATGTTTTTTTTTTCATTTTTTTCGATGTTATTTATTCATACAAAATAATTCGACAAAATTACAATTATTTATGTTAAACACCCTTACGTTAAATAAGACAACATCTTATTTTCTCAACTGATTTACTCCTACTTTTCAATAAAATTTTGATACACACACCGAGAGTTTAGTGTTATTATTATCTTCGAAACTATGTATTTTTTTTGGAACAATATTATTCTAACACACCTAAACTTAACAAAAGAGCGAAGTCTTACTTCACAAACAACACCAAAACCACAATGAAAAAACTTTTTAACAAAAAAATAAAACCAATTTCCAAAAACAAAACAGTACAAAGTAAAAAATAACTTTAATATCGGAAGTCGGTGTTTTTGGTTTTTTAGTTTTTGAACACCGACACACAACTACTTCTGGTCCCATTTTTATTTGGTGAAGATCTGATGAAGAACTTTGGAGGTAGGCAACGGAACTCTTCAATCAATAATAGCAAATGGATCGGGATTTCTGTAATCGTATGTTTGTTGATTGTTTACACCAGTTCATAATATCACGCCGGTACACTGTATTTGTGGTTTTACTTTTTAGTGGTACGCAGGCACCAATAAAAAGTGAAAAATAAAAAACTTTTTTACAAAAAAATAAAACCGATTTCCAAAAACATAACTTTAATTTCGAAAGTCAGTGTTTCTGGTTTTTTGACTTCGACTTTTTACGAAACATTTTAAATCCTTCGGAAATCTTAAAAAGGCTATAAAGAACGAAATACTGCAAAACAAGGGATACCATCATTGAAAGCGAACGCTTCAAAACAAGAAACTCGAGCCACAGAATTCTACCGCCGCGACGGCTGTGTAGCGCCTCTAAGGACCTCATGAACCCTGAAAATATAGAAATACCAACTGCACCAAATCAAAATATAGAGACATCATACTTCAAAGAAATCGACATAGTATTAGGTAAATAAATTGAAGAGATTAAAAGACGAAAAAAGTCCCGGTACCGACAGAATATCAAACGAAGCCATAAAAAATCCACTCTCACCTAAATTATTCATATCAGTCCTCCAAAACGCTATGAAAAATCTATTATGTATAAATCGGCAATGAGCGTCTTCACCACTTATACTTCGCAGACAATATTGTGCTGTTCTCAGAAAGCCCCGCAGAGCTCCAATCCATGATGTCCGAACTTGATAACACAAACACAAGCGTCGGCCTAGAAATGAACATCTCAATAACAAAGTTCATGTCTAACCACCACAGACCTCCAATTTAAATACATAAATAATAACTTCATAGATACGTTGATGTATATATCTACTTAGGCAAAGGTATCCTTTCGCAAAAGTAACAACAAAGAAGAAATAGACAGGCGTATCTCCATCACATGAAAAAGTTCTCTGGCTGTAAAAAAGTTATGAAGTCTAACATGGACATCAAATAAAAAAATTAAGGTAATGGATTCATGCGTAAGAGGCATGAATCCATTACTTTCTACTTTAAAGTCTTACAGAAGGCTGTCAAACGTGAGTATTGGATTCAACAACCATCAGAAGACCGTGACTATGTAGAGAGGACCCCATGGGCACAGAAGCAGATGGAGACCAAAGGCAAGGTGGTCCAACCTCGCAAGGAATCGCGATGAGTGGCAATCTCTGAAGGAAACCTTCACCCGAAGAGGAGTCCATATGGCATGTATTGGACTAAGAATATCCACACTCATTACTGTTCATACGATTGTACGTGGCAATAGATTAAAAAAGGATTTTATTATTTATTTTTCTAGGACTTTTTGTATTACTTTAAAATAACATTAAAGTTATGGGATATCAAAAGGACTACGTTGTATATTATTTATATACACACCGAGTAACAGTAGCAGATATAACATAATAACAACTAATATAATAAATGCGAAAGTTTGTGAGAATTGATGAATGGATGGATGGATGGATGTTTGTTAAACTTTCAATTCAGAACGGCTGAACGGATCTAGATGAAATTTGGAACAGAGAAAGATTATAATCTGGAATAACACATAGGCTTCTTTTTACCTCGGGATTACGCGGGCAAAACCGCTGGCAGAAGCTAGTAACATAATAAATATAAGTAAAAAGATACTGCTCATTTCTAAAGAAATTACTTCCAGCAGATTTGCGAAAGAAAAAAAATATAGGTAATAACAAAACACAAAACAAAAAATGGGAGAAACCATATGTACTTCCCGGGTTTTGATAAGAGACCACAATCATTTCATATTTCCCAACACAATTATAGCTAGATAAAAAACGGCAAAGCATATGTTGTCCAACGTACAGTGGGTTCAGTAAATACCAGCAATGAAAACCATAAAAATGATGTTCATGACATAGCTAATTTTCGTCGGCGCCATCTTAATTTTTAATGCGAATAATAATAAAATTTCTTTATTAAGGCACCAAATCCTAATATTAAAATAACAAAAGCTTAAATATAAATTATTTCATAATCACATAAATTTTAAAATACAATAATCATCCAATTTATTAGTCAGTTAATCTTCTTCTTCTGCCTAGCCTTTTCCCAACTACATTGGGATCGGCTTCCAGTCAAACCGGATTCAGCTGAATACCAGTGTTTTACGCGGAGCGGCTGCCTACCAGACCTCCAGAACCCATTAACTGGGTAACACGGTACTTCTTGGCAAGACTGGAGTCAGATATACTGGCTTCTGACAATCCGTAACGACTGCCAAAGATCTACAAATGACAGCCGGGACCAACGGCTTAACGTGCTTTCCGAAGCACGGAGGAAATCGCTATATTAAGATGGTCACCCATCCACAGACCAACCTTGGCGAGCGTTGCTTAACATTCTAGATCGATCCGTGCGGCTGTTATTATTTAGCCACGAGCTCGTCCTATACTTGCATACCTGCTTAGTCTGTTAATAATAAAATATAAAATTACAAAAATATAAAACCCTTATAATACAAATTAAATTAATTCCTCAATAAAATCATCAGTAAATAAATCATAAAAACTAAAAAAATCGCTAGGATGCCATATACGAGTAAATCATTAAAATACAGTAACAAAAATATTTACAAGTAAACATAAAAAAACCCCATAAAATTCTAAAAAGATAATTTATTTAATATTTACTCAAAAATTTTGCAGACCAATGGACAGGCTTGGAAGGATTTAATTTTTTAGTAAGGAACTCTAAAAAAGAGGAATTTTGAACGATTGCTCTTGGCTTCCGATGAGACACTACTAGGCACATGCAATGTTATAAATGCGAAAGTCCAACATTTTATTTTAATATTCCAAAAGCGATCATCAGGGTTGGACGCACCAACAACAGTGTATTACTGCCGTGTTAAAAGTCTAAGATGTGCAGAACGTATCTAGTGCTGGCT
Source organism: Lacanobia oleracea (assembly GCA_950371165.1). NCBI lineage: Eukaryota > Metazoa > Arthropoda > Insecta > Lepidoptera > Noctuidae > Lacanobia > Lacanobia oleracea. Next base: position 18,711,868 of record OX493391.1, on the reverse strand, counting down.
TTGGTAGTGTTGTATGTAAAGATGGCGCACTCTTGGGGTGAGTACCCACGACCGGGAAACCTTTTTTTTTCAATCAATCAATCAATCAATCCATTTATTTGTTAAACATAGGTGTTTACATAGGTGTTTACATAAATAGAGGTTGCGCTATGTTTTGTCATAATTATGACATACAAATTTTTAAGTGACCCATTAGGTGTCATTAGATTATGCATGCGTAAATAATAAAGTTTTGAATTGAATACAGGAAAAAAAAAGAAATTCCAATGATATCAAAAATAATACAAAGTCACAGTACTTATTGTCTAATGGTAAAAAAATACATCATTGTAATAATTGGTCGTTCAGATATTCGTCTACGGTATAATAACATTTGTCAATTAATAATTTAGTTAGAGCTTTTTTAAACTTATATAATGTCATGTTTTTTATGTCATCAGGATTTTTATTAAACACTTTAGGCGCTATACCAAAAAAGCTTTTTCGCATCAATGAGGTCTTACATTTATAATGACATAGCTTATTTACATATTGAGAACGTAATGGAGTTTATCTAGTGGAAGACATTTTTTCAAATAGTTGTGGGTTCCTTTTCACAAATAATGCAGTTTCCAAAATGTAATATACATTTTGGAAACTGCAACTGCTGGAAGGGTCAGTATTTTTAAAGACTTAAAATAGGGTCTACAGCTATCCGTTGTTTTAATATTACACATGGCTCTGACACATCTTTTTTGCATCCTAAATACAAGCTCACGGTCAGTCGACTGCCCCCAAAAAATTACGCCATATCGCAATACAGAAGCTACAACAAGTCCATGGTATGCTACCAGTATCGTATCTTTGTTTACCTTTTTTGATAATTGATAGAGTGCATAAGTAGATTTACTCAGACGCTTGCAAAGTTCTTCTATCATGAGTTTCCAATTAAGCTTACTGTCGATGGTAATACCTAGAAACTTAGCATTATTTACTTCTTCTATTTTATGGTTATTATAGGAGATATCAATATTTTGGTGCGGTTGCCGTTGTTGAAACTGCATCACCTTAGTTTTATTTAGGTTAATTCTCAGGTTATTATCATTCATCCAATTTATGATATTGAGGAGGGATTTATTAGTATCATTTTGGTAAGTTTTAATATTATTACATTTTATGACAGCAGTGCTATCATCGGCAAATAGGATCATGTTGTGTCGTATAGTTTTTGGCAGATCATTAATATATATCAGAAATAATAACGGCCCTAGCACGCTGCCTTGGGGCACGCCATATTTTACGTGTCTTGGTTTTGATCTATATTTGATCTGTATTTTAGTCTTATGGCATATTCTAGATATTTCCGTCTATTGATATCTATCACTAATGTATGATTCAATAAGTTTCAGAGCATTACCCCTTATGCCATATGCATGTAGCTTTTTCAGTAATATTTTGTGATCCACATAGTCAAATGCCTTTGACATATCAGTTAAAATTGCACATACTGGATTATTCTTATCTACTGATGTCATAATATTACACAATAAATCGTACAGTGCCATATTAATTGTATGATTTTTACGAAATCCTTTTTGTTCACTGCAGAATAAATTGAATTTTTCAAAGTATGTATAAATAGAATTATAAATTACTTTATCAAATATTTTCGAAAATACCGAGAGTTTTGCTATTGGTCTATAGTTTTTAACATCTGTTTTGTCGTTTTTTTTGAATAGAGGTTTAATGATGGCCTTTTTTAGACCTCTTCGGAAATATGCCATCTGTGATGCATAAATTAATTATGTGTGTAAGAGGTGGCGCTATAACTTCTTTAACATATTATTATTTAATTACTCTAGTAGATACACCATCATAACCAATTGTGTTTGTATTTTTTAGATTGTCAATTATTGTAGTAATGTCGTTCGTCGAAACAGGTAACATAAATAGGGATTGCACTGTCGAATTTCCAATATTATTTTGATTAGTCAACTTCATGTCAGTTTTTATATTATTTTCTATTTCGTCAATAAAGTAGTTATTAAATTCATTAGAAATGTCAATAGGATTCGTTATAATAAGTTAGTAGTCTATTTTGAGAGTTCTTTATAAAGTGGTTATTTTGCGACTTCTGGGTTAAACGTATTATTTTTTTAAATAACGCAGTATATTTTTTAAAACTTTGTTTATTGCTTCTGTCAGGATTGCACCTATATTTCCAAAGTAGTTCTCTTTGCTTTTTACTGCATTTTTTTATCCCACTAGATATCCATTTATTTTTCTTATTTGTCTTTATGGTGACGGTTTTTTCCGGAAAGCATAATCTATAGAGCATGAGGAAATCATCTATGAACTTATCATAGGAATCCTGGGCCTCTTTGGCATTATACACTTGCGAGAAGGATAGACATTCAAGATGAGCTTTAAATGTCATTAGGTTGTGCGTAGAGATGTCTTGCTTTTTGAATTTCCAATGGGTTAATTTACATGTTTTTTTAATAGGTACTGTAAGAATTTGAGATGTGTGATCAGAGAGACCAAAATCAACAATATTTGCCTTACATTCTTTATGAAAATTATGAGCAAAGTTATCGATACAGCTCTTACTACTCAGTCTAGTGGGGTTGTAAAGTGCTAGTTTAAGATTGAATTGAAGCAGAAAATGTTCAAATTCTAAAGTAGTTTTATTTCTCTTAAGTACATCAATATTAAAATCACCGCATAAAATGATTTTTTTATTTGGGTTCAAACTAAGTTTACGTAGTATATTATCTAATTTTTCGTAAAAAACTAACAAATTATGTTTAGGTATCCTATATATGCAAATGATTATGATATTATGCGATAATAGTTCCACGGCACAACATTCAAATATACCTGAAACTGATTGTTTAGCTATAGCTGGTAATTCTTTATACTGGAGTCCATTTCTGACAAAGATGCACGTTCCTCTTCTTTTTGTATTTCTTGAAAAGATAGCTGCTCGGCTGAAGTTCGGTATGTGAACTAAATATTCATATCCAGCTTCGATAAAGTGCTCTGTTATACAAATAATGTCTATTAAAGTTCCTTGAGTGAACAATTCATCTAATTTAACTAAAACTGTATCTGCTTTGTTAATTAATCCTGCTATATTTTGATGTAATAAATTAAGATTGTTAAAGAAAAAACTGCGAGGTTGTTGGTTTTGAATTAGCTGAGATTTCATTCTGATTTTGACGGGGATAGTCAACTTCTGAGTGCGTAATATTCAGGTTGCATAAGTCCATAATTAGATTTTGTAAATCAGCCACAACAATTTTCAAGCCATGATTGTTTAAGGTTTTATACCGTAAGTTATATGTATCATAGCTGTAGGGTAAATTTAGGTTGGAGTCTAAGATGTGTGCATAGCCGTGTGCAATTGTGTCCATATACAAAAGATTATTAAAGGTTTCGATGCGACTATTAACCATAATGTTAGTGTTTTCCATGTATTTGAAAGTTGGTAAACATATTATAAAGTTAGTATGGGTTAGGTTAAGCAATTTGTCTCTTATAAATATCACTAGTTCTATATAATTACGGGTTTTATCAAAGTCTTCTTCGCCAATATAAATTATACAAAAATCAGAGTGGGTGTAGTCTTTTACTTTTCCGTCAATTTTATCCAGTAATTGTTTCAATCCACATTTAGGTTTACGGTAGTGGCACATGTCGTAGTTTTGCAGGGCAGTAGTGGTAGCAATTTTATATAACCGGTCTGAGGTTTCACTACTGATTAACCATATTTTAGGTTTTTCAGGTTTATTGTGATATTTTTCCGTGTCTTGAATGACTCTTGTACTTGTGATGCTTCCATTTCCATTATTCAAGTTATTTTCCGATATTGTGTCATTTTCGACAATGTTAACTATGTATGTATGTATGTATGTCTGGGTTTGTTTAGTTTTCGTGAGCTTTTTTGTAATATTTTTAGGTGTCGTCACTTTTGCCTTCACTGAACTGTTAACATTTTTTTTGTATATTGTGTTCTTCTTAGTAAATTCTTCATTTTGTCTCTTCAGATTATGATTTTCTAATGTTAAAGATTCAATCTCGTTGTGTGCGCTATTTAATTGAGAAGTTAAATGTCTATCTTTTCCTTCAATATTTTATTTCATTACTATCTTCGTCTTCCGATACTTCTGGTAAGCTATTTGCTGTCTCTTCTAGACTTTGTGAAATTACATCACTATCATCATTGGTTGGTTCCGACTGCGTGCGCGTGCGCCTGAATGTAATGTTATTCAGATAATTCATCTTGACAAAATCACGTTTCTGTTGCGATTATTTTCTTTCTTTGGCAACACTATTTTTAGTTCAACTATTCAGTACCTTGAGTGATCGTAGTCACACTGTTTTTTAGTTCGACTATTCACCACTACAGTCTAGAATGGCGGTAGTAGTTCAATTAATTAATTTAATTCGTGAAAAAAATTGTTTATTTAGGGATGGTAACACTGCTTTTGGTTCGTCTATTCACCACTAGGGTCCGTAATGGCGGTAGTTGTCACTATGATACGGTTGGTAGCACTTTATTTAAGTGCATCCACTCTCCACTTGGAGCTACGAGTCGGGTTCAAAGTTCAACTCTAAAATTTATTTGTAAAAAACGGGTTTCTTTTTTGATAAATTCACTCGAAATTATTTAAATGGAACTTTAATCATATTATTTATAGTCAATGTTTGCGTCAATGTCACATCATGTTAATAACACTGTTTATTTTGTTTTTAGAGGTTTACTCACGTCAGTTGATAAGTTCACAAAATTGCTTTTTATGTTCTAAATCACTTGTCACTAAATGTCTCCAATACTGTCACTTAATTATAATACTTATTCGTCCCGGTTTCTTTACTATTTATAACATTAAAACAAAAATTTATAATAAAATACGAAATTTAAAAATATAAGCAATGTAAACAGTGCCAGTGTTGCCATGCACATTTTGTTTGCTTATTCTGTCCCATTTCAGGCGGTATCTTTCAAATTCACCCCGTCATGTGATTCGGGGTCTGCCACGACCTCAGCTCACCGTCTAATGGCACCAGGTTTTGTTACTTTAGTCCGGTATGTGGCAGACATGTTCTGCGACCCGCGATATTTTGGTTTTGAAGTGCAATATAGCGTTTTGAAATGAAGAACGTCGGGCTACTTCCCGTTATGTCACATTCCCGATTTGTCACTATGTCAAAACTTTAAAAAACAACTGAACACGACTGGCGTTTGGTCACGATTTTGGTCTTCATACATTCTTTCACGATTTGTCAACATTTAAGAATACCTGTATTCATTCCCGTTTGGTCAATATTTTGTTTTGAAAGTACAAGCAGAAGTAAAAAAGAATGCCACCGTTCATGTTACGTTTCACGTACTTACTAACTTCCGCCCACGGCTTCGCTCGCGTGAAAAGTGTTTTGATCATCACTTTGCAGTTTTTGTTCTCTAGATCGGTTTTGTTTTCTTATGCTGTTATCCCTGTGAAATTACTTTTAAGTTTCAACCTGCAACGTCTGCTTGAACTTTAGAACTGGCTCCAGAGACAAATCGACACCTGCAAGGAATAACATCGTAACTCAACTTTAGGCAGTTCAAGTTACAATCATATTCGTGCTGTATAAAAAATTAAGATTTTTTTGCACTCACCCCAGTGTCTAAATTCCTTTGTGTTAAGATTTTTACAGAATAAAAACATTGTAAGTGAGAAACAACTGCAGTTAATAAAAGGGTATATTTAGTTACACGTCATCGTAATCATTTTTAAGCTCGCCATTATTAGTAAAACATTGTAATACAAGATACAATTTTGTTTTTGGTAAAGTTTATTCCTTATTAAATAAGCTGTAACTCACTTTATGCGATTGTATGTCTGAGTTACAATTTACAATGTAATTTTATACAGTATACCTTGTGAAATATCATTGTAACTCATAGAAAGAAATTAAATATATCTCATGAAAGTGAAGCTATTCCTTCGTTTATTCAAATTTTCAAAGTTGACTGACATTTTGACTTAACCGGAATCTGAGAGAATTTTTCGAATCTTTGACGCGCTCTCTTCGAAAGTTGCAAAATATGAGTTACAATGTTATTCCTTGCAGGTGTCGAAATAATCAAATCCTATAAAAATATGCAGGTTAACCAACAAATATTATAAATGTAAAAGTCAAATTACTTCTTAGCAGTATCCCGCGGTTCCAACATTCGGCGAATTTGGGTGATTAGTTACTAAGCCATTTCTTCTTTTTAGCTTAACGTTCTTTCTGACTTTTTGCTTTTTGCATGACTCCTAAGGGTCATAGCCTGATGTGATGTTAAATATTTATTCTAGCCCCATAAAAAACATCTGCATGATTTTGATATATTGATAGTTTGTGAGTCTTTACCGCCCATACGAAAATTCAAGCCCTGAAAATACTTCGGCATGTTTTTAGTTTATCTTTTGTCTTTGACAATATTAGTAACGTGAGGTTCCGGACCTTTGGTCTCTTTTGTATTGGCTTTCGTGCAGGCGTACGTGTTGCCGACTCACAGAGGGTCTGTTAGACACAACGACGATTATCATCTTAATATATAAAACAAAGTCGGGTTTGTTCGAACACTTATAACTCAAGAACGGCTGTTCTTGAGTTATAAGTGTTTACCGATTTTCATGATGTTTGTGTTTTTGGATTAGTCTTTGTCCGGAATAGCATAATAAGTATTGAAATATTAAAAAAAAACAGTAAGTAGAGATAGGCTAGGGAGGTAGGTTGGGTAGGTAGGGAGGTAAGGAGGTAGGTAAGTAGGTAGGGTAGCCAGTTGACGGTAGCAAAGCCGCGCAGTTCAGCTAGTCTATACATAAAATTAAACAGTAAAAACCGTAATTTCTGTTCCTACATTAAACAAAAACACCAAAAATCGGTCAAAAAAATCTGTAGAACACAAAAAGAGTAATATTTTTTTTTTTTGTTATTAAAAGGTCGGCTATTTTAATCAATTGTCAACAGAGTTCATAGACTGGCGGTACAGTGACTGCCTTTTATAACATACGCTGCAGGGTCAAATCTTGAATTTCGCATCTCTTTATAACTTAAATTATTATCAAGTTATTATTGTACTTTTTGCATACCTGCTATACTCACTCTCTGCCTAGCCTTTTCCCAACTATATTGAAGTCGGCTTAGGCTGGATACCAGTATTTTACGAGGTGCGGCTGCTTACCAGACCTCCACAACCCATTAACTGGGTAACAAGGTACTTCATGGCAAAATAGGAGTCAGATTTACTGGCTTCTGACAATCCGTAACGACTGCCAAAGATCTACAAATGACAGCCGGGACCAACGGCTTAACGTGCTTTCCGAAGCACGGAGGAATCTCGTTATGTTAAGATGGTCACCCATCCACAGACCAACCTTGGCGAGCGTTGCTTAACCTTGAAGATCGAGCCATGCGGCTGTTATTATCTAGCCATGAGCTCGTCCTATACTATTGCATACCTGCTATACAGTTTTCTGATATTATTCGTGTTTTTTATACTTTTTACAATATTTTTATTTTTAAACATAGGTACACCTATAAATATTAAAACATACATGTTTAAATCATTTTCAGTTTTTTATGACAATGACTTCTCAATCCAAGTAGAAATACCCTTCAAATAATAAATAATAGGTAGGGGCCCCCTAAAACAACATTTCTACAACATAGGTGCCATAGACAGTCCAGTTTGCAGAAGTTGCTTCGAGGCCGATAAATCAGCCGCCCACTTCATACTGGAAATGAGCAAATGCTGCTTCTCGACGTGAACAAATCCTCGGAATGGCGAGGTCGCCGAGCATGAGTGGTCCACAGATTTTGGCGGAGCTTGACTGGCTAACTTTCCCTTGTGGCGTTAGAGTTGTCTGCTATGCTGACGATACGCTAGTCCTGGCGCAGGGGCGGTCGCATCAGGCGGCGGCTGATGCTATGACACGCGGGGTTGCGATAGTCGTTGAGAGGATCCGGCAGTTGGGTCTCAAGGTGGCCCTTCACAAGTCCGAAGCCATGTGCTTCCATGGTTCCCGGAACAGGCCACCATTGGAATCTCAAATAACGGTAGGAGGGGTTCACATTGGTGTCGGGTCGACGATGACGTACCTGGGTCTCGTCCTTGACAGCCGGTGGAATTTCGTCGAACATTTCCGACGTTTGACTCCCAGACTTGGGCGAGCCGGGGCTGCCTTCAAGCGGCTTCTGCTCAATCTAGGAGTCCAAACGCCTCCTGCTGGAGGCTTTATGCGGGGGTCTTGCGGTCCATGGCCCTTTATGGGGCGCCAGTGTGGGCGCCTACTTTGAGGAAGCGACCTGCCCGTTACCTCAACGCGTCCCAGAGGGTCATGGCTATCCGGCTGGCCCGGGGATACCGCACGGTCTCTGGCGAGGCGGCGAGCCTCCTTTCCGGACTGCCGCCATGGGATCTGGAGGCGAGAGCCCTCGCGCTCGAGTGGCGCGCGCAGGCGCAACGCCGGGGCGAGCCTCCTCTGCCGCGGCAAATCGCGGCAAGGCGGACGGAGCTCCGGCAAGATCTCATGGCGCTATGGAGACAACGACTGTTGCAACCCAGTGCTGGGCACGCCACAATCCAGGCGATTAGTCCCCTCTTTGAAGAGTGGCTGGAGCGGACGGCGTCCTTACCTTCCGCCTGACGCAGGTACTCGCCGGACACGGTTGTTTCGGGAGATACCTGTTTCGGATTCGGCGGGAGGACACGCCCGGGTGTCATCATTGCGAGGATCGCCCGAAGGACACGGTGGAGCATACGGTGGAGGGCAGACCTGCTTGGGCGGAGAACCGCCGGGTCCTCGTTGAGGCGATCAGCGGCGGCGACCTCTCGCGACCGGCCCTGGTTCAATCTATGGTCCGGTGCGAGGAGGCATGGGAAGCCGTGTTATCAACCCTAGAAACTTTCTTCAACATCGTATACAAAAGTTTCTCATTTGGAAAAAATTCTAGGGCTGGACGGCATTATGAACAGAAGAAGTGATACAGCCAGTACCTTACATAACAGTATTCCAAATTCCTGATTCTAAGAGGGTTCAAGCAATGCTAAATATTGACTGTTTGTATATGTTAGCGATCTTACCTAGTGACATACTTACCGAAACCCACGCGAGCGAAGTCGCGGGCAACAGCCAGTTGTGCGTGAGTTGTGTGTACTATTTAAGTAATCAATTCAAGCAATTCATCAATTATAATAATCCTGCACCAACCGGAGATTGTTCTCCGGTTGGTGTAGGATTATTATAGTTGCATAGGAGAACGGCAAGCGTGTATGAAGTTTTTGTACACCTAAAAAAACTCGCGTTTAGCCACTAAACATTTATATTTAATAGGCAAAAATATTACATAATTGAGGCTTTTATTCGTAGATTTTATAAAGTTGGGGTTCTTAACTTATATGCATTTTTAAGAAATTAGGTTATGTTTTATTTTGTCACCCACACAATCACAATCGGCGGGCCGGGTGCAATAGAATAACTAGAATAACATAAGTCTTTATTGACTTGATAGTGGTTACGTGGTTTCTTGAGTTAGGTAATTGACAGTTGAGTTGACCATAATAAACTAACTTCTTTATATGTTTTTTTTTTAATCTATAAAACTACTTTTCATTTAGAGGCCAAACTGTTAGGTGGTAGCTTAGCGAATAGCGACTGAAAACTTCACCAAAATCAAAAAGTGGTTCAGCGGTTTATGAATGAAAATGTTAGACAGAATTACTCTCATTTATAATATTATTATTGAACTTGGCTCAAGGCTGACTTCACTACTTGAGTAGATAATAGGTAGGATAGGTAACATACTCGGAATAAATTAAACAATAATTCTCATATTTTAAAATGAATTTATTTTATTTAGCAGGTCTACCTACTACATTCTTATGATAACCTCATCTAGGAAAGGAGCTGGTCGCGTCATACCCTCATGGCGAGCATACCCTAGGTACCAGATGATACTCATAACGTGTGAGCAGCACCCTACAGTTCTAAGCCCCACAATGCAGTTGCAACAATAACTTGTTATTGCTTCCCGCCCATTCACATTTCTTTCTATGACAATAAAAACAAAGTACGTCTTTCCTGATGAATGGCGAGATTTTATTTTTGCTCGAAGCAACAAAGGATTTATTCCCTCCAATCCAGGTATTTGGTCTCGACTCACTTCCAAAGTGTATATGCCATGAAATCTAAAGTGCTCACCTACATATGACCGTGCCTGTCTAATCTGATAGGTGCCACAAGCAAAAAGAATTAATTCGTCCATAGATAGTCTTGGGAATGCCATGGTTGTGCCATCAATAGGACTGAATATTGCACTGCGTCTGTTTAAGTTTAGTTCTGAAACTAAATCAGCGATCGTGTTTTGGAGGAACATACTTCATTGTCATGTTCATTTATAATATTCACATACGCCTCTGCATTGAGAGAGTCGGTGAATTGGGTGGCAAATGCGTTAAGTAGCGCAGCAGCTATTTTAAAATCGTCCATTATGTGTGAACAAGCGCGATTGAAATATTCGTGACGGAATATTTTAAAATCTCTTTTGAAACGGCCATTCACAGCTTCAACCACCCATCTGTTTATAGTCACACAACGTGACCTGTTTGCTTCAAGGGTGGTCAACTGTGAATGGCCGTCTTCTTTGGTTTCTGGCATATGGCCTAAATAGCCTTTACCGTGCAATGCATCCATGCAATCCCGAAACCCACGATCTAAGACGAAAATATCATTTTCAGTATAAAAATTATTAAAATCCGGATCATCTAATAATTCGCGCATTATTGTCGCATCATTTGTAGTGGCACTATATATATGGTCCTCGAACATCAATGATGTACCCATTACAACAGCACAAAATGAATGGTTTGACCAAATTCCTGTATTTATGGAGGGAATATGTATCCTTTTGAAATAAATAGTTTGAACTCTTCTGAGTGTATAAATATGTTGCATCTGCAATGGTAATAGCTGGTTTTTGCTGTGGTGGGACATCAGTCACCGAAAATACCATCAGCAACAATAGAATTTTTTGCTGCCACTTGCTCCCTTGTCATGTGGCCAAATCCTATATTTCGGGGCACATAGTCCCGTAATATAATATTTCTGGCCACAGACATTAATGTTTCTAAAGTTCTTCGGGGAACTTGAAAAAGACAGGCTAACCGGTCTCCAGAGTCTCCTGTTCTTAATTTGCACAAAAGTGCTGTCAATGCAAAACTACCCCGATGCATATTTTTAAGGTTGGGCGTTTCATCCAAAATCTGTTGGTGTTGCCTCTTTGTGAAACCAATAAAATACAGGACTTGATGATCAGGGTAGTTTTGAATATTTTCATAATTCACATTATTTAAGCCTTCCATTAATATAAATACAATTTCTTCAATGTAGTCGGCTTTAAATGTATCCAGGCTATATTCTGCCGAGTACAAACTCTCATACTGCTCATTTTCTAAATGTTGTCTGCAGATACGTGCACCTCTTGGTATAAAATAATTAAAATGTAGCAATACACGGCGTCGAGTGTCTTCTGGTATAGAATGTCGCTCTAGCCCACTGCATTCTTGAAAAATGCAATGTCTTGGTGTTTCAGCTGCTCGTCTCATATTAGGCAATGAAATAAATTGAGGTTGCTGAACAACATTATTTTCATTTGCATTTATTTGAGGATACTCTATTTCTTGTGCACGTCCCCAACATGCACGACAGAGTTCATTAAAAGGTGGCATCTGTAAAAAAAAAAAAACTGAATCTCAACAGGTATGTGATGTTATACCTAAATACAAGTGCATGTAATACTTAATGATATTTACTTTAAAATCCACGTAATTTTAACATAAAAAAAGATACATTAACTCGTTACCTGCTGGTTTTCTGTCAACTGGGAAATCATTTCCATTATCCTCTGTTCTTCCATGGCAGATGTGTGTCTCATAGTGGCAAGCAAAGTATTTCCACATAGAGAACAGGTTGCGTTTGTATCAGGTTCACTTTGCACAATTGGATTTGTAGACTGGTTGTCTGCCTGTGGTGGCACCTGCACCGGTGGTACATCCCTAGTTCTTGATGCTCGAAGCCAACATGGTACACAAGCCTCATCATTTTGGGTGAGCTAAAATCAGAAGAAATCATGATAATTCCTGGCAGTCTGAGACCACTTACATGTAGTTAGTATGGTGACATTAACTTCCTATAACCATACTGCAGGCCGTTCAAAAATATTTTTATAAATAGAAACGATAAAACTATACGCTACCTGCTGTGGTTGGATCCATTGAGATACAACGTTGGATATTCTTTGTTGTTCTTCATTTGCTCCATCAATTAAAATTCTTCGTCTATTAATCCTTAATATAGATCGTCCACATATAATACAGACATGTTGATGACCAACTTGTCTTCTGGGTATATTATCAGAGGATGTTGACCCGTGTGTTGCTAGTTGCCAGCAAGCATGGCAAATATGGTCTGATGGTGTCAACTAGAAATAAACAATTAAAATAAGCTCAAGTTATTTATCCTATCTACAACATATTTCATGTGTAGGGATGTTGTTGAATTGACAGATTGTACTTTTGTTAAACATAATTATACATTGACATATATTCTACCGATAAACAAGAACATTCATGGAATTTATTTGCCCACATACTGCTTATAGTTATAAATAAAGTTCACTGCAGCGCTATATGTCTAGTGTTCTTATTTTAACTGAACATTTGATATAATATGTAGTTACATTATAGTTTTATACACTGTGGCCTATAACCAATAAGAAGAGCAAGAAGTCATTATATCACATATTCACATGTTACACAGTAGTGAAATATTATAATAGTATCTATATACCTCTCTAGGATATGTCCATAGCCGAATAGTGTTCACCAAAACATCACTCTCATCTGTCAGAGCGTGCCGCCTGATGCGATTCAAACGAACGTTACAATTAATGCATTGAACATTCGGCATTGTTGTCACAAAATGATAACACTTCGCAAACAACTGCGTCTGAGCAGAAAAAGTGTCTTTAGCACTGAGCGTCTTTGTCGCAACAAAAATAATAGCGTCCTTCCGCGAAACAATCACTTTCGTATACGGAGGAGCAGAGGGCTCAACTCAACGTAGATAAAAGTTATGGTAGCTAATGTTTCGAAAGCACAATGCACATGAAACACAGCAAAACACGACGACACAATCAACAGCACGAACGCCATTAAAAGTAAAACAACAATCTGTCATCTGTCAAAGATTTTTTTTTTTAATATTGTATTCGTATATCGATTGATGATGGCAATCGATTTAAGAAACAAAAATACGATTTTGAATTATTTTAAAAGAATCAGTTAATTATGATGAGTAAAATCTTACGTTAGTGCTGATTAGTAATGAATTATCTATTCTGATATATTGTAACAGTAAAAACGTAAGTTATTCGGTTGAAAGGTTTGACCATTTATTATTCGATTAAATCCATGCATAACATCCATTCCAGCTGCGTTTTGTTGTCATTTTTTTTTCGTTTTGTTCTACGTTACATTAATTAAGGTTTTTTCACTATTCCCAACTATTAAAAATGTTTAGATTATTGAGAAATTAACCATTTTAGTTGTTTATTTAATTGTTTAAATAAGGACCCCAACCAAACATTTTAAGAGGTGTACGACAGCTGCCGTTCTCCTTTAGGAATTTAGAAACACTAGAAAAACATTATACTCACCTCTGGGAAAGTCGGGTGAATCGGGAAAGAATGAATACCAAAATCGTGACCAAACGCCACTCTTGTTCAGTTTTTAAAATTTTTGTCCTGCCTGTGAGTGGTGTTGCGAGATCATCCTCTATGTCGCTTGGCTACACTGCCCGTGATACGACAGCGTGTCCAGAGGCGGCTTATGACGCTCTGCTTAGTGCCAAGAGCGACAGCCAAAGTACGTTGCCTGGAACCCGCTTGCAACATTCCGACGGCTCTCATCATCTCTTCTCGAGCCAAATGATGCTGTCGCTCAATATTGATGCAAGTTTTTGCAGTTCGGAAGCAGAAATTGTAGTGGTTTTGTAAAAACGCTATTATTTTTACGCACGCTATTAAATATTACAAACTTTTATAGGCATCCTGATTGCTAGTTGATATTCTATTTTTAATTAAAATTTGAACGGTTTTTTTTTAATAATAATTGCCGTAGTTGGTTTGTGGATGAGTGACCATCATAACATACTGAGATTCCTCCATGCCTCGGAAAGGTTGGTCCCGGCTGTCATTTGTAGAACTTTGGCAATCGTTACGCATAGACAGAAGCCTGAAAATCTGACACCAGTCTTAACAACGAGTACTGCATTACCCTGTTAATGGGTTGTGGAGTTCTGGTAGGCAGCCGCTCTACGTAAAATACTGGCATTTTAATGAAACCTATTTCACTGGATCCGACCCCATATAATTGGTAAAAGTTTAGGCAGATGATGATACAAAATAAAAACAAAAAAATCTTAGTTGAAAAAGTGAAATTTACTAACTAAACAATCAATAACGATCCAAAAAAAATTAAATAATGTTCAACAATAAATAAATCAATTGTGGAAATACTCTAAAACGTACTGGATCCCTGGACACTTTTGATGTGTGTATTTGCAGCCAGTTTCAGTTATTTAAATGATTACTAGCCTCGTGCGCCTGTAGAAGCACATAGGCACACGAGGGAGGAAAAATTAGCAACCACTAGGTTGATCTAACATTCATTTTTCATACGCTTGTAGCTATTGCGTGTACCAATCTAGCAATTTATTTAGGAAAGTATTGTTATCTTGTTTCAGATATTGCAGTATCTGTAGGAGATCGACTAGAATTTTATACCAATGACTCTAAAACAGACACTGTATACTTCAAATCTCGTAACCTCACAGCAATAACTTTCGATGAAGTTCATAACATGATGCTATTCGTCGACAAACAGAGCGACAACGATGCTATATGTGGTTATAACTTAGGTTCCACGAACATCACATGTTTCATCAAAAGAACCGGTAGCAACATACAAGATCTCGCCTTCGACCCAGCCACAGAGTTACTTTTCTTTACCGATACTAAAGAAGGAAGCATTAACTCGATTTCACTCAAGGATCAAGAATCTGTGGACATTGATTACGGAAATCTTTTAATCAAAGTAGATGACCCGCCTGTCAAACATATTGCCGTAGATAGCTGTAGAGGGTATGTTCACGGAACCAATGATGCTTTGAAAAGGTTTGCTACGAAATTGTTTTATTTTAATTTAATAGTGGTTTTTAATTTATAGATACATTTACTGGACTAATGCACATGAACACTCGCTTCAAAATATCATGGAGAGAGCTCGATTTAACGGTTCTGAGAGAGAGGTTGTATACAAATGGTTACCAGTATACAGCTTTGCCATTGACCCAAAAACGTATGAAATTTACTATATTGAAGGTGTGGAATGGCTGCGAAATTCATTTTACAGAAAATCAGATTTGAGAGACAAAAACTTAAATTCAGAAAATTCAAAATCCATATTTGTTCAAGATTATAATATAGAGTATTTCAGTGTACCAAAAGAAATAACGATCTCAAAAGATTGTGTCTACTGGATGAATAGTAGTGTGAGCCATACAACCGTTTGGCAAAGACCAAAAAACGTAAGCCGTTTTGAAAAACCCAGAAGTATGATTGTGTTCTATAATGAAATGCCACTCGGTTTAGCCGCCAACTATCGAATTAAGGAACAAATTGAGGGACTTCAAGATTGTGAAGCGCTATCGAGTATATTAAAAGTCACAACAACAAAAGACAACAATAGTATGACTGCAACTGGCAACTCCCATTCGCGCGCGTGCTGTGGCGGTCTGATTCTAATATCGCTCTTGTTTGTATATTCTAAAATTATTGAGCCAGTGTTACAATTACTACCTTAAAAATTAGCTTCACTTAGTTATCACTATTAAATAATGTGTACATTAAGTTTTGCAGAGGCCTACTAACTAGGTACCTGCTTCTTGGGGACCGGAGTTGTGATACATAGAGCTTTTTGCAATAGTTTGTGTAAGTTGGTTGTCTAAGCTAAAACCAAAATTAAAAAGAAGTTAAAAATGAAATAAGATACTGAACATTTCTAGTGCTTTTAAACATTAAATTAGTGAATTTTAACTAGTAATGCATGCAACTAATTAAAATTTAAACCCGTGGTTGCTACAAAAATATCTATAAACTGTTTTATTCGTACTCTCTTAATTTATCCGTGAAACTCAAACTTAGACATAATTCCATTTATTTCTAAATAACCATGGGATGTCCTCTGGGCTCAGTTATCGGTCCATGCCTATGGAATTTCGGTTTCGATAATTTCCTCGTGCTTCCGCTCCCATGCGGCTGTTCGTTTACTGGTTATGCGGACAATGACAATTTGCTCATTCAGGCAAGTACTCAGGCTGGATTCGAGGACTTGACTGTTTGATATCTCAATGGGGCGGTCGAGACCTTCGGAACTTTGCTTCGCTTACAATAAGTTATTTCGAAAGGGAAACTTAAATCCTGACCTGCTAGTCTATTCCGTAAGTAACCATTTCGATATCGAGCTTCACCTGAGTGGTAAACCTCACAAAGTGAGCTTTATTGCACGCAGCGTAAAGGTGCTCGTTTGAAATAATTTGATACTCACCTCGGATTCCGCTGTCGAGACACGAAAATTTTGTTACAGAATAGGGGTACCTACGGGAAAAACGAACCCGTTAGAAGAAATTAATCTGTGTGCTATCTCGGCAAGATAATGGTATTTTTAATTTCTTAATCATGTACATAGGTGAAAGAGAATATAAAAGCTATATTGGGGTCTGTCATAATAAATCCACCACGCCTATCTTACTTCCCGATTCTTTTTCTTTTTCCCCTGTAAACGACTCTGAGATCCTCAAAACTTTCAATGCTATTAAGTCCAGGGCTGTTGGCTGTGATGGTATCAGCAGAACTATGCTATCCCTCGTAATTAAAACTATTCTCCCTGTTATCACACATATAATTAATGTCTCTCTACAGACTGGGGTATTTCCTGCAACCTGGCGTAAAGCCTTCATAATCCCTCTTCCTAAAATATCGAACCCGACTTTATTCAATCACTACAGACCAATCTCCATTCTCCCTTTCCTGTCTAAGATCCTGGAAGCAGTTGCTCTTAGTCAAATTTCTTCCTTTGTTTTTAGGAATAACCTTTTATCCCCTTTCCAATCAGGTTTTCGGCCTGGTCACAGCACAGCCACAGCTTTGCTTAAGGTTACTGAAGACGTTAGGAATGGCCTGGAGAATTCGAGATTGAGACGGTGTTAGTTTTAATAGATTTCTCCAATGCTTTCAATACCGTAGATCACGACATCCTTCTGGCTATTCTGTCTCAAATTGGGGTTTCTTCGTCCGCACGGGATTGGTTTTCTTCCTATCTTCGTGGTCGCCAGCAAGCGGTCCGTGTCGATCAAGAATTTTCTGACTGGTGCGCGCTGAAAACTGGCGTTCCACAAGGCGGTATACTCTCTCCACTTTTGTTTTCTCTGTTTATAAACTCTATTACCACTATCCTCAAATGCTCTTACCATCTGTACGCTGATGATCTACAGCTCTACGCGCAAGCTGACATTGACAATCTAGACAACTGCATCTCATTGTTGAATGCGGACCTTACAACCATCAGTGATTGGTCAAGCAGATTTGGGGTTACTGTCAATGTCAGTAAATGTCAGGCTATACTTAGATATTGGTAGTTCTTATTTTCTACGTAACTTGGACACCAGCCAACTACTGCCACTTACCTTCAACAATACAGTCATCCCTCTCTCGCCGCACGTTAAAGACTTAGGCCTATACATTGACGACAGGTTAAGTTGGAACAAGCAGATTGCTCAAGTTAGCCAGAGAGTAACATTCACACTGCGATCTCTCTTTAGATTCAAGAATTTTCTTCCTCCAAGCACTAAGACCACTTTAATCCAATCACTTGTGCTTCCCATAATTGATTATGCTGATGTTTGCTACTCTGATCTATCCCAAGAACTTCTTAACAAACTGGATCGACTTCTTAACAACTGTATTCGTTTCATTTTTGGCCTTCGTAAATGTGATCACATTTCTTCCTTCCGTTCTCAGCTTAAATGGCTGCCTATCCGTCATAGGAGATCCCTCAGATCCCTCTGCATGCTCTTTACTATTATGAATGATCCTTGGGCTCCTGATTATCTAAACAATATTTTAAAGTATTGGCCAGTTCTCATAGATTTAACCTCCGAGCATCCAAAAATTGCATTCTACATATTCCTTCTCACCGCACCGGGTTTTTGTCTAATTCTTATGCCATTACCACCATTAAACTCTGGAATATGCTACCCCTTGACATCAAGAAGGCTGAATCTAAATTTTCCTTTAAACGTAAAATCCGAAAACACTACTTGAAAGCCTGATTCTTAGTTTGGTCTTCGTCATTATTATTATGAGTTCTCTTAATCAGAATGATAATTATAAATCATCATTTTTATTAGTTTAATCAGCTGAATCCGGTTTGACTGGAAGCCGACCCCAATATAGTTGGGAAAAGGCTAGACAGATGATGATCATATTTATTAGTTTATTATTTTACCAATATATGTGTATTTTATTGGTAATATATATTTAGTTTATTCATTTACATACTTGTATTATATATGTTATTTCTTTTTTTTTTCCGAAAAATATTCTATTTTATATTTTATTTATTTGCTGTACACCTACCACAGTGTGTTTCGTTTTAACCCAAAGGTTGACTGGTAGAGAATGCCTTGTTGCATTAAGTCCGCCTATGTAACACTATTGTACATAAAGTTTAAATAAATAAATAAATAAATAAATAAATAAATCTTAGAAACGATTATTGAAGCAACTAAGGTAGAACAATGCCATCAAAGGCCTGCACTAGTTCTTTCCATCCGTTTGTAGGCGGCTAAATAGAACATGGCTCGAGGTGGACCATTGTGATGCCCAATTTCTCACAGTTTTTTTACATCTGACAACATTTTCTCTTACATGGTTTAGCTTGAGATCAGCAAGCAGTATTTTCTATCAACTTTTTAATACATTTAAAGTTCAGGTGACCCACTCTCTGGAGGTAAAGATAAAGTTTCTTGCTCAATAATATCAGATATGCATGCATCTATTGCCGCCATCACAAAAAAATAAAATAAAGGGTGTTCCAACATAAGACACGAGTTTTTTTTTCGGTTTATGGTACGGAGCCCTTCGTATGTGATTCCGACTCACGCTTGAACGGTTTTTCTAAAATATGTATTTATTAGAACTTTGGCAAAACTATATATCGATCGAGAAATGCACATTAACGAAATGTAGGCACATAATTGTTAACCATGGATTTTAACTACGCATTAAAAACTCATACTTAAGAAACTGGAACTAAGACACAATTGTTAAATTCGTAAGTCGCACATGAATAATTTTATGAATCTACTAGTTGACCCGCGCAACTTTGGTTGCGTCACAATTTTCATGACTGCTCAGCTTCTATTGGTCTTAGCGTGATGATATAAAGCCTATAGCCTTCCTCGATAAATTGGCTATCTAACACTGAAAAAATTTTCCAAATCGGACCAGTGGTTCCTGAGATTAGCGCGTTCAAGTAAACAAACAAACTCTTCAGCTTTATATATTAGTATAGAGTATAGATAGGTAGGTACTTAAAACTGTCATTGACTAATGGACTAATTTCATCTATGCTTACTTCACTAAAACCTTCTTTCACACTCCTAAAGGAAAATAGTTTCGACTTCAATATTGAAAGTAACTTTTTCTACAAAACCGCATTAATTAGCTGCGCAGCACTCTTTTATGCAAAGGACGGAAAATCGAAGTGTACTCTGCATAGAAATGTAGTGTAAAATACGAACGGATTTTAAATTATTATGAACAAATAATGCTCATGCATTATTTATTCATAATAATTTAAAATCAGATCAGCAGCCAATCAGAAACAGAATAGTAATTAGTTTGAATAAATTATGATTAATGCTATGCATGTCTTGTTTTAGTCCAGGAAATCTGTAATTTATTACAGGCAATATACTTAAGTACGTAGTAAGGTCTCCTGCATTTTTTTTTTACTATTGATAGGCAGGCGTTTGACCCACTATCTTACCTGATGGTAAGCGATGATGTAGTTGAAGATGGAGCACACTTGCCTAGAAGTAACCTATTCAATCTTTACTTAAAGACTGCCAGGTTGTAGCTATCAGGAAACACAGACTCCGGTAGGGAATTCCACTCCTTAGCTGTACGCATTATGAATGTGTTCCCAAAACGTTTTGTGCGTATGGGTGGGATGTCCACCTTGTACCAGTGGCGCATCACCGTTCGTCTTGTGGTCCGATGATGGAACGGGCTTGGCGGAATTAAATAATGCAATTCCGTCGCACATTTCCCAAAATGCAACCAGTAGAAATCCGACAGGCTAGC
Source organism: Lacanobia oleracea (assembly GCA_950371165.1). Lineage (NCBI taxonomy): Eukaryota > Metazoa > Arthropoda > Insecta > Lepidoptera > Noctuidae > Lacanobia > Lacanobia oleracea. Next base: position 18,691,360 of record OX493391.1, on the reverse strand, counting down.
AACTCGTCGTCGATGTTCAAGAGTTTGGAGCTTCGTCGCGACGTGCCTCTCATTGCCGATGATCCTCTTGGCTCGTTTCTTAATTGACTTAAGGGCATCTAGCTGGTATCTGGCAGATCCATCCTAAAGATGAGAGCAGTATTCCATACATGATCGAACTTGCGCTTGATCCGGTGTGAAGTACCATCTCACCTTTGCTAGAATCTCCAACTTCTTTGCAGCCACTTGAGCTTTTGCCTCTATGAACGGGCCAAAATTGAAGGTAAGTGTTCATGTAACCCCAAGAAGCTCAAGTTGGTTGGTTATCGGCACGGTTTCACCCCGGAAAGATGGAGCTGGGTGGAATTGGCTCCTTTTAGCGGAAAACAGACACGCTTGGGTCTTAGCAGCATTGAACTTGACTAGATTGGCATCGCCCCATTCAGAGACAGCCTGTAAAGACACGTTCAAGTGCTCAACCATAGCTTCCCGGAGGAAACGGATCTGCTACCCACCAGCTCGTTTAAGCAGATCATTAATATGCAGCAAGAACAGTGTTGCCGAAAGCACTGACCTCTAAGGAACCCCGGCATTAATATCCAGCAGTCCAGACGAGCAGCCATCTATGACCACTCAGATAGGACGATCCCTCAAGAAATCCGCGATCCAATCACATAATCCGGAGGGCAGACTAAAGGATGAAAGCTTACTAATAAGGTCTTCGATATGTCAAGGGAGGTCTCCCTTGATATCTCGAGCTAGTGCCTCCCCGTGCTTCTCTATGGCCTCACTCCAGATGTGAATGGCACACGCTAGAAGATGACCGATTTCGGCGGAACCCGTATTGTCGGTCACTTAGGATATCATTCGCTTGTAGGTATGCCAGGAGCTTATGATTCCAGTATTTCTTCCAGAAGATTTGCGAAAAAAAATATAGGTAATAACAAAACACATACTAACAATGGGCGAAACCGTATGTACTCGTACTTCCCGGGCTTTGATTAGAGACCACTATCATTTCATATTTGCCAACATATAGTTAGATAAGAAAACGACTAAGTGTATTTCGTCCTACACACAGCGGGTTCCGTAATTACCAGCAATGAAAACCATAAAAATGATGTTCATTACAATAAATAGCTAAATTTCGTGGGTGCCATCTTAACTTTTTATTCAAAGGTGTCATGAAGATTTGAAGAAGAAGAACTATAACTTATAGTAGTAAATTTTTTACTGGAGACTGAAATCATCATCTGCCTAGCCTTTTCCCAACTATATTGGGGTCGGCTTCCAGTCAAGCCGGATTTAGCTGAATACCAGTATTTTACGAGGAGCGGTTGCCTACCAGACCTCCACAACCCATTAACTGGGTAACACGGTACTTCATAGCAAGCCTGGACTTTACTGTCCTCTGACTATCCGTAACGACTGCCCACGGAGGAAACTCGGTGTGTTAAGATGTTCACCCATCCACAGACCAACCTTGGCAATCGTTGCTTAACCTTCAAGATCGACCCGTCTAGCTTTATTATCTAGCCTCGAGCTCCATAGGAAACTGAAGTCATGAACAAAAATAGGACAAAAAAGTTTAGGTAGGGTTAGGGCTGAGGGAGAAGGGCAGAAAATCCACTATATCGATAAGCATACTCGTATATTATATACTCGAAGAGTGGAAGGCTTACAAAAATATATTTCAAGATTTACATAAAAATTTTGAAGGCACGCTTGTAAGGATTCCTTTTTTTTTACTACGGAACCCTAAAAAGGGGATTTTTTAACAATTAGTCATGTGCTTTTGATGAGATGCACAGTAAACACAGTAACAGATAAACACAGTCATGCAATATTATAAATGTAATATTCCTACATTATAATTTAATATTCCAAATGCGACCATCAGGGTTGGACGCACCAACAACCTCGTATTATGACGTGTTATTAAAGTCTAAAATGTGTAGAACGACCGCAGTGCTGGCTTTACTTGTGATGTACGTAAAGATGGCGCAATCCTGGGGTGAGTAAAGCTTTTTTGTTTGCCTATTCTGTCCCATTTCTGGCCAAAAACAGAAACCCGAACCCGAACCTGAGCATATTTCCACGGTATCTGTTCAATTGAGGTCTGCCACGACCTCAGCTCACTGCTTAATAGCACCAGGCTTTGGGTTTGAAGTGCAATATAGCATTTCAAAATAAAGGAGCTCATGGCTAAGTAATAACAGTCGTTATTCAAGGTTAAGCAAAGCTTACCAAGGTCGGTCTGTTAATGTTCTCATTGTAGTGTGTTTATGATATACTTCTCCCCTTGCGTCGTATTCCTCAGTGCTGAGCGTCGTGACCTCCCTTCTGCATTACTTTCACACGTATGATGTTTCTCCACCTGTCTCTGTGTTCATGATATACACACATCAAAATGTTTAGGAATTAAGATCATTTTTAACCATAAAAAATATCTAATAGATGTTCATCAATTCTAGCCTTCCAGACTGGCCTACTTTAATTTCAACGTTTAAATTAACATCCCTTTACTTTGGAAAAAAAAATACAATTGTTGCAAATTGTGGGAAAGTAACCTACACACATTCAAAAAAAATCGCGATCACTAGCATAAGCTGTTATACTTTTTTAAATTTAACTTTACCAAAAAAAAATCTTTTTTGTGTTTTTTTTAAATAGAAACCCCTGTTTGAAATTAAAAAAAAAACCTGTTTTTACTAACAAAAATGTACTAATTATTCAAAATGTAATTTTAACATGAATTTGATAGAAAGAAAAAGATTGTTCAACCAAACTTAAACAACAACATATTAATATAAGTTTTATATTCAATATATATAATATAACTCCTCTCCTGTCTCGAACACATGCGAAGATCCTCTTGGGCATGCTGAGGATCAAGTTATCCAGCATTTCTTGGGGTAACCTGTTCCATTCTTGAATAGTGACTTCCCTGAGCTCTGGTTCTGTCTGGGCACGTGGCTGACGGTTTCAAATAGCTCGCTTAAGAGTACTTGTTAAAACTTGATTAAATGTTAAAATAAAAAATATATTATCTTTGTAACGCGCGATCTTATCAAAAATGTTCTAAATTCGAACAGCGCGCCAAAACTCCTCGATGTGCCGTAGCTCGATAGCTGTGTGAGGGCCATGCGACACACACACGCATACGCCGCTCGCGTGATGTCCGAGAGCCAATAGAGCGCTCGCGGCGGGGAACGGGGGGGCGGCTCGATGCTTGCCATAGTAGCGCGCGCGGGTGACGTATTGAGTGATCGTTGATCGATGACGTGAGACGGCACGCATCGCAGTGCTCTCGTGCAGATACGTATTGTGTTCGGTTAACTTACACAGCTGTTAAACCCATGACCCAATCTTGTGAAGGTGTTAATACAAACCCGTTGTTAGTGAACGAGTTCGTTTTATTAGACTGTCATCCCTTACACTGGCGCTCAACTAGTGGCCACGAGATACATACGCGACGCGGCCGCCGCCATTTTGGCAATAGGTACCTATCTTCGTTGGACGTTTGGAATTCACGAAGAAAAGACCGCCAACTACGTCGATCACCGAAGGTTGCTTGTGAAGAACGTGACCTTTGTTACTCTTGCATCATGCCAGTCGTGCCACGGCGCGCGGCAGGCCGCCGTTTTGCCGTCGACCAGCAGCAGGACAACTTGGACGACGAAGCCCGTGATGTTGCAAGCGTCGAAGCGCCTGGAGCGGCGCCGACGCAACAGCGACCATCGCCGGAGGCAGGAGCTTCACAGCAGATCGCTGACCTATCATCACTCATAGAAGCTTTCGCCAGGTCTCAGGCGGAAGCCAATAGGAAGCTTATCGAAACGCTGCTTTCTACGTCAATCGCGAATGCGCGATCGTCCACTCCAACGACTGCCGAAGGGTTTGGTCGACGAGTTTGGTAGGCGCCAAGTCACGTGGAGGAGGCAACTTCAGCAAGTGCACGGCCCGCTTCGACGGCGAAAAGAGAGACGTCGAAGTGTTGGAGGCGTTCATAGACGCGGTTCAGGTGTTTAAGGACTGCGCTGGCGTCAGTGACGAGCACGCGCTGCGCGGGCTACCCATCCTGCTCGTCGGCGACGCAGCGTTATGGTGGCAGGGCGTCAAGAGGAGTGTACGCGACTGAGACGATGCCATCAACCATCTACGTGCGATGTACGGCAATATCAAACCCGCGTACAAAGTGTTTCGCGAAATGTTCTCGTAGGAGCATACGGCTCCCCAACGTAGTGAAGTGTTCGCGTGTAAATTACGGATTACAAGTAAGGCGACCTAGTCTTGCTTAAGACCCAGGGTTTGAATGATGCTGGTCGAGGGCAGACTCCTAAATTCATACCTAGGCGCGACGGTCCTTATCGAATACGCGATGTATTGAGTAGTACGACTTACAGTCTTGAACGTGTCAGTGGAGAGATATTAGGAAAGTACCATGTCTCACAACTCACACCTTTCACCGGGAAAGTGCAACCTCCTTTACAGGAGAAGAGGAAAAGAGGTCGCCCGCAGAAGCATTAGGCTCCTGGACCTTATATCCTTTGATTCTATTTTGTTCGTCGTATTCCTTCCAGCTTCCGCTGTCATTTAGTTCATGGCTTTGTCCTATTCCAAACGCGAGGTCGTGGTGTTTGGACTAGAGGGGAAGGTTGTAACTCGCGATCTTATCAAAAATGTTCTAAATTCGAACAGCGCGCCAAAAACTCCTCGATGTGCCGTAGCTCGATAGCTGTGTGAGGGCCATGCGACACACACACGCATACGCCGCTCGCGTGATGTCCGAGAGCCAATAGAGCGCTCGCGGCGGGGAACAGGGGGACGGCTCGATGCTTGCCATAGTAGCGCGCGCGGGTGACGTATTGAGTGATCGTTGATCGATGACGTGAGACGGCACGCGTCGCAGTGCTCTCGTGCAGATACGTATTGTGTTCGATTAACTTACACAGCTGTTAAACCCATGACCCAATCTTGTGCAGGTGTTAATACAAACCCGTTGTTAGTGAACGAGTTCGTTTTATTAGACTGTCATCCCTTACATCTTTTTTTTTTTAATTGGGACAAGCCCGCCACATATTCCCAACCACTGCAACTCCTGAAAGCCAGAATCAACAGTGGCGGACACCAGAAAAACGCCGGGCCAATAAAACCTGACATGTCCCGGAGAAACGATTCAACTGTCTTGGATCCTGCAAGACCAATCAGAAAAGTACAGCGGAAGAGTAGGAAAAATAATATAATTTCCACTTCCCTCCGTATCAAGCAGAAGACAGAATAGAGCTAGGCTAAAAGGCTATACAACTGAGTTAAGCCCAGTTGCCAAGCATCACGGATTATATATTAACACTAGCAGTTGCCCGCGACTTCGTTCGCCAGTAAGTCGGAAAGTAAAATGTTGTCGCTAGATAAGATCTCTAAGATAAATATGATCAATCACCCTCTAGCATTGCTTGACTGCTCTTAGAAAGAAAATAAAATGTTGTCGCCAGATAAGATCTCTAAGATAAATACGATCAATAAACCTTTAGCATTGCTTAACTCAGCTTAGATTTAGGAATTTGGAAGATTATTAAGCACTGGCTGTTTCACCTCTTCTGTTCCAAACGTAAATTTGGAAATTTAACCAGCCCTAGTAATTTTTTGTATTGAGAAACGGTTTATTGATTTTAAAGATGTTAGGGTTGTAAACACGTTGTGGAAGGACATAAGAAGGAACACCGATAGGTTTTAGTCAGTAAGACTCTGACACTTTCTTCTGGTCCGTCTAGAGCGGGAGGAGTAATTTGATGATTTCTCATCCTTAAAAAAATATAAAATTATAAAACCAGCCGAGAGGTACAGTTGCGTTGTGATGAACACAACTTTTTATCCAACTTCAAAAAGGAGGGTTCGAAATTCGTCGGAACCTTATTTATTTTATTATTTTATGTTCCCCTATTACTCGAAGATGCCTGAACCGATTTGGAAAATTCTTTTTTGTTTGAAAAGGTACACTTTTCAGGTGGTTCCATGATCATCAATCAGGTCAGGATCTCATGATAGCATTTTATTTGCACACGTGAAGCGATTTGGGTAGTTTTTGGAAGATTACTTTTTCGCACTGCTCCCATTTCAACTTGGTAAAGATCTGACGAAGAACTTCGGAGATAGGCAACGGAACTCTTTAATAAAATTGATAACAAATGGACCGGGGTTGTTGAAATCTCATGTATTATCTATTGTTTAGTTCCTAACTTAGTATCACGCCGGTACGCTGTCAAGGGGTACGCACATGTGAAGGTCAATTTAGTTGTGGAGACCACACCACCACCACACCACTAAAAAGTGAAAAAAAAAATAAAATTTTATCTTCAATATGTAAATATATACTTTTTTCAGTTGTTGACAGATGTCATTGGTCCTTGGTTCTTTTTCTTTTTACTACCAATGGATTTTATTACTAAATATTATTTAACAACACGTTAACCATTTCTGCGCAAACGTGCGCTAACCATTCCTGCTGTGTATTGTCACTTTTTTTTGGCATGATCTATAAATGCATGGAAATATTCAACCTCATCTCTTGTCATTCGAAAATATGTACGAAAATCATGATTCGACAACTCATAGAAAAATTTGAACTCACTGTATTCTCTTCTCAAATAATTAATATTTTGCATCCAAATTTTTATTTTTATTTTTCAAAATATCCCGTTTTTGCTTCCGTTTTTTCAGAACTGCTGCAGCTACTACACAAATGCTATTATAAAATACATCATTGTCATCGTCTGAACTAGACAGTAATGATAGTTGTAATGATTGACCTGAATTCATAATATGTTAGCTACCACTCCGCACTATAGGTAGAAATGACCGCTTGTTGGTCGCTCGGCGTGAGTTCTGACCGCCATTGGCAGAACATTGTTGACCCTTACAAGATACAAATAAACGTTATAAGTTAGGCTCTAGAGTTTTTATTTTAAGACCTGGGACCTAATAACCTTATTTTACTTTGGATATATCTTCTGAACGGTATGCTTTACAAAAGCGACCCAAGATTGTACTAGCTCGGCGTCACTCGCTCAGTGACTGAGCGTGTGACGTTGAGCGAGTACAATCTTTGATAGCTCTTGTTGCTGCGAGTAAGAGCCGGCTCGCAGGCAGTGTGAACAACCAGCTATCGACTAGGCCTATATCGTTTGTCCCGTTCCTCAGCGATTAAAAAATCGATAGCTAATCGCTTTCTCGCCGGTGGTGAGACAAGTTCCTATGTTCAAAAGATGTTTTTTAGAGGGCAATGACTCGTAAGAGTGCGTATTACGACTCTAGCCGTATGTAGACGTGCATTGTTGTGCATTATTCGAAATTTATTACCCAACCGGCTTCTCAAAAGGATGATCACGTTTGAAACAATGCTCTCCGCATAAATCTGATCATTGAGATAGCCCGAGATCCAAATGAGATCGGTTCTTTCACTGATCCAAATACCGGCCCAAACCAATCTTGTTACCTCTTCATATGAATGATCTTCCTGGCAAAATTTCATACGTTATTGACGTCTAGAAGTCCTCCAAACTCGAGTACGCCTTGTATCCGGCTTTTTGATGAATCGAGATTCATCGGAAAAGCAAACACAACGCCAGCCTTCTTCCTCCCCATTTCAGTGTTCGCGTGCCCATTGTAAACGGGCCCTATGATTGCAGGGTACTTATAGGTGGAACTCTCAGCGGCCTACAAGAACTCAGACCCACTAGTCATAAACGTTTTGGGATGGTTTGGTCACTATCGACAAGCCTGAAGAGCTGTGGAGCCTCGTAGCCAACATCAAGGTGGTCATGGTACGATTACGTCAAGTATTTAGGATGTACCAGTCCTGTCTGTGAGCGGTGATGCGAGATCATCCTCCATGTTGCTTGGCCACACTGCTCGTGATACGATAGCATATCCAGAAACTACTGACGCTCTGCTAAGTGCTAAGAGCGACAGCCACAGTACGTTGCCTGGAAACAGCTTGCAGTGTCAAATGATGTTTTCGCTCCATATTGATGCAATTTTTTGCAGTTCTGAAGCAAAAAACTGTAGCGGTTTTGTAAAAACGCATTACATATTTTTACAGGAATCCTGATTGACAGTTGATTTTCTATTTTTAATTAAAATTTTAAATAAAAAGAGACCTCTTTTTTAATTTTGTTAAATAATAACAGCCGCACGGGTTGTCCATGAAGTAACCTTTATGAACAACCCGTGCAGCTGTTATTATTTAAAAACATCGATTTCCGAAATTACAGTTAATTTATACTTTGTAGTTTTTTTTATTTGGAAGTTGGTTTTGTTTTTTAAAAAAGCTTTTTACTATAGGATCATTTACTCCACGAACTATTTCTCTTGCAACTAAACATTTCACTTTCACGCATATCAATGCTTGTGACTTTTGCATGTACCAAACTATAACTATTCTCACAAGTATCTTCGGATTACTTTCTGGGAAGCCCCGGCAACTGAATTGTATTGATTTAAGATAATAAACACATTTTTTTTATTATTTTTTTTTAAACTAGCCATTTATTAAGGAAAGTATTATTATTTTGTTACAGATATTGCAGTATCTGTAGGAGATCGGCTAGAATTTTATACCAATGGCACTAAAACCGTCACTGTACACTTCAAATCCCGTAACCTCACAGCAATAACTTACGATGAATTACATAACATGATGCTGTTCGTCGACAAACAGAGCGACAAGGACGCTATATGTGGTTATAACTTAGGTTCTATGAACATCAGATGTTTCATCAAAAGAACCGGTAGCAACATACAAGATATCGCCTTCGACCCAGCCACAGAGTTGCTCTTCTTTACCGATACTAAAGAAGGAAGCATTAACTCGATTTCACTCAAGGATCAAGAATCTGAGGACAATGTCTACGGAAATCTTTTAATCAAAGTAAATAACCCGCCTGTTAAACATATTGCCGTGGATAGTTGTAGAGGGTAAGTTCACTAAACCGATTATGTTTTGGAAAAGTTTGCTACGAAACTGTTTAATTTTAATTTAATGGTAGTTTTAATTCGTAGGTACATTTACTGGACTAACGCGCATGAACACTCGCAACAAAAAATCATGGAGAGAGCTCGATTTAACGGTTCCGAGAGAGAGGTTGTATACAAATGGTTACCAGTATACAGCTTTGCCATTGACCCAAAAACGTATGAACTTTACTATATTGAAGGTGTGGAAAGTCTGCGGAATTCGTTTTATAGAAAATCAGATTTGAGAGAACAAAACTTGAGTTCAGAAAAGTCAGCATTCATATATGTTTCCGATTATAACACAGTGTATTTCAGTGCTCCAAAAGAAATAACCGTCTCAAAAGATTACATCTACTGGATGAATAGTAGTGTGAGCCATACAACCGTTTGGCAAAGACCAAAAAACGCAAGCCGTTTTGAAAAACCCAGAAGTATGATTGTGTTCTATAATGAAAGGCCACTCAGTTTAACCGCCAACTATCGAATTAAGGAACAAATTGAGGGACTTCAAGATTGTGAAGCGCTATCGAGTATATTAACAGTCACAACAACAAAAGACAACAATTGTATGACAGCAACCGACAACTCACCTCCGCGTGCGTGCTGTGGCGGTCTCATTCTAATATTGCTCTTGTTTGTATATTCTGAAATTATTGAGCTAGTGTTATAATTACTACCTGAGTTACTTAACTTAGTTGTCGGTGTGTAAATATTAACGATGTACATTAAGTTGTTCATTGGTCCACTAACTAGGTACCTGTATCTTCGGGACGACAGTTCTGATAGAGTTTTTTGCAATAGTTTGTGTAAAGCTAATTAAAAATCTAAAGTAAAAATAAGTTGAATATGAGATAAGATACTGGACATTTCTAGTGTTTTTTAAACATTTTACTGATTTATTAGTACTTTCTAAATGGCTTTGCAAAACTCAAACTTGGACATAATTCCATTACTTTCTAAGTAACCATAGGATGTCCTCAGGGCTCAATTATGGGTCCATATGTATACATGAATTTCGTTTTCAATAATTTTGTCGCGCTTCGACTCTCATGCGGCTGTCAATTTACTGGTTATGCGGATAATGATATTTTGCTCATTCAGGCAAGTACTCAGGCTGGACTCGAGAACTTGACTGTTTGATATCTCAATGGGGCGATCGAGACCTTCGGGACTTTGCTTCGCTTACAATAAGTTATTTCAAAAGGGAGCCTTAAATCCTGCCCTGGAAAAACGAACCCGTAAGAAGAAATGAATCCGTGTGCTATCTCGGCAAGATAACGGAATTTTTAATTTCTTAATCATGTCCATAGGTGAAAGAGAATATACAAAGCTAATTGGGGGCTAATTTTAAAAGCGATTAAAGAAGCAACTAAGTTGGACAATTCCATCAAAGGCCTGCACTGATTCTTCCCATCCGTTTGTGGGCGGCTAGATAAGACATGGCTCGAAGTGGACCATTGTGCTGCCCAATTTCTCACAGTTTTGTTCTACATCTGACCACATTTTCCCTTACTTTGTTTAGCTTGAGATCAGCAAGCAGTATTTTCTATCAACTTTTTTATACTTTGAAAATTGGTGACCCACTCTCTGGAGCCAAAGATAAAGTGTCTTGCTCAATAATATCAGATATGCATGCATCTATTGCCGCCATAACAAAAAATAAAGGGTTTTCCACCACAAAAATCGTGTTTTTTTTCGGTTTATAGTAAGGAGCCCTTCGTATGCGATTCTGATTCGACTAATTTAATCTCGAAATGTCTAGACGACGCTGAAGCTTCATTCACTTTCCTAATGAAAAAAAGTTTAGACTGCAATATTGAAAGTAACTTTTTTTCTATAAACCGCATTAATAAGCTGTATGTTATGCAAAGGACGGAAAATTGAAGTATATTCTGCATAGCTGTGTAGTTTAAAATCCGAACGGATTTTATAATATTATGAATAAATAATGCATGAGCAGCCAATCAAAAACTGAATAGTAATTAGTTTAAAAAATGTATAACTTATGCTATGCATGTCTTGTTTTAGTCTAGGAAAGCTGTAATTTACTACAGGCAATATATGTAAGTAGCAAGGTCTCCCGCTTTTATTGTTCAAATACAAATCCGATTTTTTATTATACCTTATTGAATTTCGAACATGATATTTACTATTTTGTCAAAGCTTTTTATGATTGATTTATGGCAGTATTGGTTTTTTATTTCAGTGCACCATTGTGTGTGTTGTGTTGTTAAAACAGTGTTATAAATGTAAGACACACATAATAATAATAATATCCTGCATTGAACCTATTTTATTTGAGGTGGCCACAGTATTATTTAATTCGAGTTACAAGTTAGCAAAGGGCTAAAAATTAGATGTTCAGGTTCAGTATATACTGTCAAATTTACAGTTTATTTTAAAACCATTCCATGGCTACTTCCTGTTATATCACATTCCCGATTTGTCACCATGTCAAAATTTTTAAAAACAACTGAACGCGAGTGGCGTTTGGTCACGATTTTGATCTTCATACATTCTTTCCCGTTATGTCACCATTTAAGAATGCCTGTATTCATTCCTGTTTGGTCAACATTTTGTTTTAAAAGTACAGTCTGGAGAAACAGAAATGCCTCCGTTCATGTTATAGCTACTTACTAGCTTCCGCCCTCGGCTTCGTTCGCGTGAAAAGTGTTTCGATGTTTGTTCTCTAGATCGGTTTTGATTTCGTGATTCCAGAATATTTGGCAACGGAACCCTAAAAAAAAGGTGTGTGGGGTTGTTAGACCGGCTACTTCCTGTTATGTCACATTCCCGACTTGTCACCATGTCAAAACTTTTAAAAACAACTGAACGCGAATGGCGTTTGGTCACGAGGTCTTCATACATTGTTTTCCGGTTTGTCACCCTACAATAAACTATTTTGCATTATTTATATATTAGTAAGAAGAAACACACCTGCCAAACACTTTCTGTTCTTGTTATATTAATTCGTTTTGTCTAAAACAAGAATATTTTTCATGTAATGAACCAAATAAATCTTTTAATACCCATTTAGTATACACGTACAGCAGCACAAAACATCCATTATCTGGCAACATAAAAACACCCTTTGATGGGATAAAAGCGTTAAAAATCACATCCTTGTATCGTAAAAGAATATGGCGGCTAAGTGTTTTATTCAGTCTGTAATGGCGTCTGACATAAGCGAATAGGCTTTTAACTCATGAACACATGAAATTCGACAGGCACACAGTTATTTGAACGGTCTTCTCATATTGTGAATTATTTAAAAGCCGAGTCTTTCTGCAATTTACTTACGCATTCATATTTTTTAAAGATTTTTAAACAGTCGTTGTTTTGTTTAGGGTTCCGGTCCCAACGGAACCCAATTACTAAACCTCCGCTGTTATCCGCACGTACGTCTGTATGTCAGCGGGCTGTATCTCAGGAACCGAAATAGGTAGTTAATTTACGCAATATTGTAACTGTAGGCTGTCTATGGTGAATGTAGGCAGGCCAAAGAGGCACTTCCCTCTATAGATGGCCGGTTGACAAAACAAGCTCTAAGACTGACTAAACAACAGTTATGTAGTCACAGCTGTAACAACTGGCCACGAGTCTTTTAATAAACACCTCTATGCTATAGGAGTCACTGACACTCCATTATGCAGAGCCTGCATGGCGGAGGATGAGACAGCAGCACACCTGCTTCTGAGCTGCCCGGTAGTCGCGGATTACTGGGCTAAGTACTTCGGAAACCCAGGTACCCTCTGACTGTGAGATAGTTGGTATTGGTAACACCAAGTCGTTGCTGACCTTCCTGGGGGAGCTGGGGTGGATCAAATGACACATTTGTCCCACCTGCATGCAAAATACGCGCTTAGTCGGAGTTGCGGAAACCAGCCCGATTCACATACCTACATACATACATAGGTAATTAATTGAAAAATTCACAGATTGTGTATTTCTGTCGCCGCTATAACAATAAATAATAAAAAAAAAATGGTACGGAACCCTTCTTGTGCGAGTCCGACTCTTTCTTGGCCAGGATTTTTAAGCATCACGTCGTGACGGAAGCATAGAGAGGCAGGCCGTCGAACTTTGTACTTTCGATTAAGAACGTGTCAAACCCTTTTTTGATACCAAAAAATAGATCACCCTATCCAGCTGCAATGGAGTTTAACAATTTCAAATTCTTAATTCGGAAATTGTGGGTAAGAATTATTAAGACCTTCTTGTGCATTCTTGGTAGATTTTTTTATTATAATTAGTAGAATTAAACTTTTGCATTGACGTAATAAATACCCAGTAAATCTGACTCCAGTCTTGCCAAAATGTACCGTGTTACTCAGTTAATGGGTTGTGGAGGTCTGGTAGGCAGCCGCTCCACGTAAAACACTGGTATTCAGCTGAATCCGGTTTGACTGGAAGGCGACCCCAATGTAGCTGGGAAAAGGCTAGGCAGATGATGATTGACGTTATAAATATAATCGTGATTTTTATTTATTTTCTCTTTGATTGTGGTTATGTGAACTTAACGCAAATTTTAAGATTTGCAAATCAATTAAAAAGACGATGGAAGTAAAATATTCTGTATTTTACATAATAATTTATTACAATATAGCACATAAAGTCTTGGAAATACAAAGTTGAGCTTGAAGCCGGGCTTACATTACTGAGTTGTGCCGTGTTGATTGGCTTCTTCTTTTTGGATTTTTCTCAAATTTTGTCAGACCAGTGGCCACTTGGACCGCTTTTCCGTTAGCCAAGCTAAGATCCTAGAGAGTACAGGTAGGAAAGTAGGTGGGGCTAATTCTGCGAAACTGCTCCACTGACACTGGTTTTAGGATGGCTGGTTTTGTTTACAGCGGCCAACCTAGGTCGGTGATGAGATTCCAGATACACTGCTCTAGTTCGTGTTCCGGGGGCTGATGTTCTGCCAAAGTGATGAATTAAGGACTGGTAGTTCATATCTATTGTCAGCCATATTGTATTCCGAGGAGATCGTGTGTCAGTAGATTATCTACAATAACTGTTTGTAATAAAATGACATATACCTGAACAGATTCGTTTGATTGGTCTATATCGCGACATGACGCAACACGATACAGTAATGTACCCGTGACTTAACCCAGAATAAGGAGGGTATTACAACATATGCTCATCCAGGAACTTCTCTAGCGCGTGGTAGAGATGCGGCCTTACGCCGACTAAGCCGTGGTCTTCATCTGTGTAGCTCTGCAATTAAAAGATAAATATTAATCAACCTTCAAATTAATTACAGTACGTTGGATTCTAGCTGAAGTGACATACTATAGAAAGTGTGAAAGGATTAACGCCATACCTCATAAGGGTTTATTGTACTCGTCATCATCAACCATTTATGTATGGGACCAACAACGAAATCGCAAAAAAATCGACTGCCCCGTACATTTATTTATGTGCGCATAACTTGAAAAAATACTCTGAGAAGCTGATTTTTTTTTAAATACTAAGATGTTTGGTATTAACTATGTGACGTTTCGGTATTTCATGTAAACCCATTTTTAGAATTTTTGACCTGTGTTAAATTCTCAAAGCCCAAAGACTGTTTCCTAATTAATGTTTTTGCTAAAGTATATGATGGCAAGCTAAGATGATTTCACTTTTAGGTATCAAAATTAACATATACAGCAGCTCTTAAGTTATTAGTAAAGTAGACCAAATAAGCACACACAATATCAATATTGAAATCGAAAGGAAAAAAAAGTTACAAGACATTTTACAAGCTTTCTTCAACTGTCAGTGTATGTCGGTCACATGGATGAAGCTATTAAGCAATTCCTTTAACAGCCAGACCGGAGTTAGTTCAAATTAAAGAAACAAATACTTCAGCTACACCTTTTATTAGGGCTACGTTCCCAATACCTGCAGTATATCAAGCTTAAGCGCCGGTCCCAAGGGCGCTTTGCTGAGCCAGCAAATGTTCTAGGGCCCATTATTTATATAAACGATCGGATATTTCCTCGCACATTAATTCTATATGTTGACTGGCCTAACTTCAGAATTGCTTTGGGTTTGTGCGTTTCTTTTAATGTTGTAAGAAAAGGGGTAAATGGCTTGGCAATTTATTATGTGGAAGGGTTCCGTATTTTGTTACGTCGACTTGAAAACATGGGAGTTTACAGAACCTTTAGTTTCAGTTGCTATATATTTATTTATATTGTTCTGTTTATAATTGAGAAACTTTTTTAGTTTTTTTGGTCCACTTATTTTAAAATAGTCACACCGCAACCATCATCGAGAGACCCAAGCATAAACCTTTCAACGTTTTTCTTCGAGGTTTGATCTTTTTATATTCTCTTGCTACGGCGGTGAACGGTTATTAATAAAATTATAGCTGAAGCTCACCATCTGCTCAAAGTAGACATTTTGCCTCTGCAGTAGTCGCGACAGCAACATGGCGTGTTGGTAGTGCACGTTGTCATCCGCGGTGCCATGGATCAAGAAGTAGCTCTTGTTGCGAAGGTTCTCCACCTTAAAGTAAGTAGCACAAGGTCGTTATTGCAACACTAGGAATACAATATACCCGGTATTCTTTATGCAAGACTGGATGTTAAGGGTGCCTATCCATTACAGTGGAGCAGAGAAATTGAGAAATTTTAACTAATGGAATTGTATAAAATATCTTCACCTCGTGACTCACTGACATTTTGACTGACATGATTGGTTAATATTTCTCCGTTTTTTCCGCTCCTCTGCCTCGCTGAGCGCAAATGGACAGGCACCCATAGACTGGACTTCTAGAGATGTGAATAAAATTGCTCAATCTTCGACCACAATTTCATCGCTTTTTTTTTATTTGTAATGGGTTTGCTTTTGACTCTAGTCTATGTCAGAGATGACAGAGACAAAGTCTACGATGGAGCTAGCCTATTCACTCTAACTTTGAAGAGATTAGGGTTGTAAGCTTTCGGAAACACAGACGCAGGCAGAGAGTTCCACTCCTTTGCTGTGCGCATTATAAAAGACATTTGAAAACGCTTAGTGCGAATTGGTGGAATAGCCACAAGGTAGGGATGGTAAGATCTAGTGGTCAACGGCAAACTTTTCTATAGAAGTTCGAATAGTACTTATACGCGTTTAAAACGTAAACTAAAACGGTTCTTAGATTCCTAAATATACGTAACAGAACACTTTAAATATCAGAATAATAATATCAATATATCAGTAAGGTCGTCGTTTTATTTTTGACTCTGCAGCAAAAAAATTTATTAAGATGAAACTTACGACTTGGTCAGTGAGAAGTGATGACTCTGCGTAACCTAATGTGTTTACCGATGGCAGATCCATGTAACGTTCTGTGTAGATTGTATCTGAAAATAAGCAATTACGTTAAACATAACAGTAGAGGAAAGTTTACGCAATAGAACACAACATTATGTACGTTTGTATTCCCGTTAAGCCGCTGATAGACTTGAGCATTCACTTGTAAACTGAGCCTTCTATCGAATGCTAAAATAAAGAAGAGCGTTTAGCGAAATGACAACAAAGCTTCGAGCTTTTTTCCGAGCCAAGCAGATTTCTCATTGTTCTTTCCACCTTCTGCTATCTTCGTTTTCATATATATACTAGCTGACCCGCGTGGCTTCACTCCCCTCAACTGGTTACCCTAGCTACCCTACCCGACCTACCCTACCCTACCTACCCTACCCGACCTACCCTACCCGACCTACCCTACCCTATCCTACCCTACCCTATCCTACCTATCCTACCCTACCTACCCTACCCTACCCTACCTTACCCTAAAAAAAAAAAAAAAGTTGATAGTAGCCGATTCGCAGACCTACTGAATATGCACACAAAATTTCATAAGAATCGGTCAAGCCGTTTCGGAGGAGTACGGTAACTAAAACTGTGACATGGAAATTTTATATATACTACTCTGTCAAGAAAGTACCGGGTAAAGATCAATAATACACAAAATAACTGTTATTCATCCAAATTTATTTTATCATCTTCAAAGTATGCTCCTTTAGAAACGATACACTTGCGCCAACGAATAATCCATTCATCAAAACATTTTTTAAACGCTGCTTCCGGAATTGAGTTCAGTTCTCGCCGCGAATTCTCCTTTATGTCTTCTATCGATTGAAAACGGGTGCCACGAAGTGGTAATTTGAGTTTAGGAAAAAGAAAAAAGTCAGCAGGAGCCATATCTGGTGAATATGGTGGTTGCTGGATGGTATTTGTTGAGTGTTTGGTTAAAAATTCGTTCACAATGATAGCCTTGTGCGAAGGCGCATTGTCGTGGTGCAAAATCCAAGAATTTTCTTTCCACAAATCTGGCCTTTTTCGTCGAATTTGCTCTCTTAAACGCCGCATAACGCTCAAATAATATTCTTTATTTACCGTTAGACCTTCCGGTAAGAATTCAGAGTGCACAATACCGCGATAGTCAAAGAAAACAGTCAACATGACTTTGACTTTTGATCGACTTTGGCGTGGTTTTTTCGGTTTCGGTTCAGTTGGAAGGCGCCACTCCGAAGCTTGTTGACTAGTTTGCATGTCAAACTCGTAAACCCACGTCTCGTCACCAGTAACAATGCGTTTCATCAATGTTGGGTCCGAACTGATTCGTTCTAGCATGTCCTCAGCGACTTTCATGCGATTGAGTTTTTGGAGAAAATTCAGATCTTTTGGGACTAGCCGAGCAGCAACATGTTTCATACCCAAATGATTAGTTAAAATGGTACGGATCGACTCGTGAGATACAGAAAGTTCGGCGGCTATCTCTCTCAGAGTTAAATGGGGATTTTCAGTCACTATTTCCTTCACTTTTGCGATGTTAACTTCAGTTGCAGACGTTGACGGCCTACCAGAGCGAGGCAAATCTTCCATCACATCTCGACAGCTTTTGAACGCTTTGAACCACTCATAAGCACGAGTTTTTGATAAAGTCGATTCTCCGTAAGCCTTCTGTAACATTTTCAGTGACTCCGAACACGAAATTCCATTGGCGATGCAAAATTTAAGACAAACTCTTTGTTCGATATTTTTGTCCATTATGAAATTTGCAATACACACTATATATGATATTACTAAAACCAGCACTGTATTTAATATAAATAACCAATGCAACTCAAACTCCGCGCCAAAATGGAAAACAGTTGTGCCAATCTAACAACTACAAAAAAACAAAAATTTTAATTTTGAACCATAAAAAAATCATCTGTTCCCGATACTTTTTTGACTGAATGTATAAGATAGCTTATAAGTAAAAATGCAGCACACACAACCGGCAAGTCTGATATCTTCGTGACGAATACATTTTTGAAAAGCATTTACTAGAGCGTTCACTGAATGATCGCGAAAATGTCCGCGATCGTATGGTTCAGTCTTTGACTCTGCTCAATATTCAGTTCGACAAATTTAAAATGGTGAATGCTCGATGTTCTGTTACAAGTGCATGCTCAAGCCCTTCAGCACCTTTATTGTCAGGCAGAGGAGTAGGTTTGAGGTGTTAGTACACCAAGTAATCAACATCTCGCTAGTTATTTTCAAGTTCAATGTAATAGGGGACGAACTTATTGCCAACCACCGGGCATTAAACTAGACCCCGAAATGCTACTTATAAATATAAAATAAAATACTCTTAATACTTTGCCCGATCCGGGAAAAGAACTTAAAAACAGACAAGTGCGAGTCGGACTCGCACACGAAGGGTTCCGTACCATAAACTCAATTTTTTTTATTTATATATTTTGCTGTTATCGCGGCAACAGAAATACACAATCTGTGAAAATTTCAGTTCTTGAGATACAGCTCGCAGACAGACAGACGGACGGACGGACAGCGGAGGCTTAGTAATAGGGTTCCGTTGGTTACCCTTCGGGTACGGAACCCTAAAAATTTAGAAGCGCCTGTGTCCATTAGTCAAATAATCACTAATCAAAATGTTCCTCTAGATACATTCTATAACACTCAAGTGCATAATTATATTGGATATATTGACAGCGCCGCTTGACGATGCGCTGCCAACTACTGACTGGTCTGTATATTTCTATCATGTTCGGAAACCTAGTCATGAAGCGTGAAATTGATTTGACAACCAGTGAATTGACAACAAACTGACAAAAGATAAAATTTTAAAGCATGTCCCAAAGACCTTTATTTATTTATTAATAAGGCACACCAACAACTTATTTAACAAATTAATATTATAAATTGTGACATCAAAGGCCCCGTGTAAATAAGCCACTAACCGTAGAACCTCCAGTCAACCACAGGGGCGACGGCAGCTGCACACTTGAAGACATCGCCGCCCTCAGCGAGTGCCTTACTGGCTACGTAACCCCCGTATGACCAGCCCCAGATGCAAGTGCGGCTACTGTCCACCCAGGAAAGATTTTCTTGCAAGTACCTAGGAAACAAAATGGGAGAATGTGAGCATAGTGCTATCTCAAGCAGTTTTATCAACCCAAATTGCATATACTCGAAAACTTTGATTCAATTTAGATGCTGGAGAAACACATATCATACTTGCAACCACGTATCAAAAGTTGTCACATGAATGTAGTGATTAAGAACCTTACTAATTCTAGTAGCTAAAAGTTTATTCTTTTTGACGTTCCATTCTTTTGAATTCAATTTAAATAGTTGAGTGAAACACTCAAGGTCCTAAAACTCTCGACATATTGACATTTTATCGGCAATACCATTTGTCGAAATTCCAAAAAGTTGGTATTGAACACGTGACACTATAGTAGCGCTTGTCAAACTTATTCATTTTGGGCTATCGACAGCAGATTTGCCATTTATTTTGCCTAGAGCCTCTAATTAATTTGAGACTTACACTCTAGATGGGTTTGTAAAAATTTCAACTTACTTTGTCACAGTAATCTGGTCTTCAACCTCAACAGTTCCGAGCTTCCCGTTCAAAGCGAACATGTTGGAAACTCCTTTCCGTCCAGAGCCTCGTCCATCGATGTGAGCAGTGGCAATGCCCCAATGACTAACTAAATAACTGCCCCAGTCGAGGGTCCATTTTTTTGTTACTAATGCTGTGTCTGGTCCTCCGTACCTTGAAATAGGGAAAACAAGTTAAGAGAAATAATTAAGATGATTACAAATTGGCTATTTGTATGATGGAACTAGGGATCTATAACTATATACATATACTATATTTAATTTGTGTGCTTTATATTACGTTTTTTTGTTTTGACATATAAAGACTTTCCTAGTTCCTTCATGACACACATAATAGATATCTGAGGTCATCGGAAAACTTGAGATTAGAGATGCCGATGCATAACACCAGTTTTTAGATTGGAGTCGGCTTCCAGTCAAACTAAATTTACGTAGAGCAACTGCTTATCGTAAGAATCCAGTTAAATCCAAAACCTAGTAACATAACACAGTACATCCATACTAATCTTAGAAAAGAAGCGAAAGTTAAAAACCTTTGCTGATCGTAGGCTTAGTAAGAATATACCAAGCACTAGAGACAGTATACTCACACATAAACGAGCAACGGCACATTATTCCTGGTGGCATAGTCTGCTGGCACCTGTAAGTGTACGTCAGCAGCCGTTAGGCCCGCGCCGATAGGTACGGAGAGGCGGAGCGTGGTGGGCAGGCCGCGGTTGTTAGTGATGGCAAACAGATCTGCGTTATCGTCCCACACGCGGATAAGAGTGCCATCCTGGAACAGAAGTTTATGAAATAAACTGATTACAGAATTGATTTTCCCTATGATTATGAAAAGCCTTCTGAGGATGTAAATATTGGTCTCGTTAATTCTGTTATTACGGGGAACTTGTTCAACGGGGAACACACATGGCCACTATAAGATTCGTTTCTATGGGGCAAGAACAAGCCGGTTGCCTCTTGATGATTTCTTCTCCGATTTTAAAGCAATGATATATTGCAGTTAGCTATGCCTCCTACTAGACTAGCCTACTCAGCTTGATTGGTTATGAAGTCGACTTGATAACCGATAAAGTTGAGTAGGCTTGTCCAAGTAACATGAATAACATGCGAATACGACTCACTTTTTCTTGTTAATTAACATTAGAACCGCTAACATGAAATTTACAGCTCATAAAACACAGTCCCCAAAAACAACTACCCGTCACCACTTATATTTTAACTGCGAAGAAGTAATGAGGGAACCAACTCCCTAGCAACACGTTTGCAACAATATGAATACTCACAGTATCATAAATGAAAACTTGTGGAACATCAGGACCTGCGCAGTTGATAGTAATTCTGTCACCAGCGATGTTGAGGGTCGCTTCATTGTAGAGGCACTCGCCTCCATCCTCCCGACGAATGCCGCAAGTGAAGCATGAAACCACTCCAGCATTGACGTTGTAGATATGTTGTTCCGCTGAGTCTTCAACGCTTGTGGCTTTGTACCAGCTTCAAAAGAGACATTTTTTTAATGAAATTTTTTATTAATTCAGTTGCATCGCCCAGGTGATTCTATCAAGGTATCTGGAAGAAGCATCTGCATGAAGCAAATCTGAAGTCTCCAGTACTGTCAAGAAATTTTTATACATACGTACTATATTTTACAGGTGGGAATGGTTTATTTCAATGAGCCAATTGAACTCATTGTTAGTAGGTCCATAATTGTAACAATATTTTCCGGCTGTGTTTTGACGACATTTTTTCTCATATTGCTGCTCAAATAGCATGTTCATTCATACGTATAAGTTAAGCAGAGCACACTAACATGATGTCATTGGAGTTCCAGGCTAAGATCTCCAGCACGGTGTGTGCTGTGTTGACGCGGTTCTGTAACGTCCACTCGACAGTACCAGTGGTGGGCTGAGATGCTTGCACTATTTGCTTGTACTGGTCTCCGCCAACAAGCTGGAAAAATTTATATTGAAAAATATCAGCCGCAGACAGGCGTAGTTTTTCAGATAAATTTATATTAATTTAGCCTAAGCATTTGGTGAATAAACATATTTAACTCATTTCCTCCAGTCAACTCAGTATCAACTCAGCCTCCCGCAATCAAAGTAACAACTTGTTGACATTAATGACCTCGACTTGAGATCTTTATCCGTTGCCATGGCGACAGAGTTGAATGTCATGGAGGAAGCTTATATCAAAAAGTCTAAGAATATGCGCGTAATAATTATTACCTGTTGAATTGAAAACATTAGCGTTTTAATAAATATGAAGATGGAAACGAAATATCGACATCTGTTGTGCAATCCTCGAACTTAGCTCTAGACGAAAAACGTAAATTTGTAATGCTTCCATCACATACATTCTTCGTTGAGTTAGTCAGTGTTTTGTACAACCGCCGATAGATGGTGTTAGTAGTATTTTAATAAGAGTTCGTCAGAATACACACATATATAAAGAAATTTATGTTTTGTTGAATCACTAACCTGGGGTAAAATAGTGACGAAAGAAGTGCCTGCATCATTGAAGATTAAAGGAACTTTGTCGATCCATCCATTGGGTTCAGAGTAAGAGAAGATCTGGAAACAATGTTCATTAATGTAATTTTTACTGCTACTCACAGAAACCGACTAAAAACGACCATAATCATCATCATCTGCCTAGCCTTTTCCCAACTATATTGCGGTCGGCTTCCAGTCAAACCGGATTCAGCTGAATACCTGTTTTACATGGAGCGGCTGCCTACCAGACCTCCACAACCCATTAACTGGGTAACACGGTACATCATGGCAAGACTGGAGTCAGATTTACTGGCTTCTGACAATCCGTAACGACTGCCAAAGATCTACAAATGACAGCCGGGACCAACGGCTTAACGTGCTTTCCGAGGCACGGAGGAAACTCGTTATGTTAAGACGGTCACCCATCCACAGACCAACCTTGGCAAGCATAGCTTAACCTTCAAGATCGACCCGTGCGGCTGTTATTATTTAGCCACGAGCTCCTCAAGGAAAAAAAACGACCATAATAAAATGTATTATTGTGGTTTTTTAATAAAGTGTCTCAAAAAGCAGTTTTTTTAAATGCTACCTATATACACTTCCTAAAAAACAGCTATTATATTATATAAGCTAAGTTTTTTGTAGGTAAACCGAATAAATTTCCATCACCAACACTTACCACCGAACAGGTTGTTTGTCCAGCGGTGCAGCGTTGAATCCTCAGCTGAGTTTGTATTCTGTTTGTCCACACCAGAGCAATATCTGAGTTTGTCACGAATTCTACCGCCTTCAGTATGGGGCTGAAATTAGTTAGTGCAATGAGAAATGAGGAAAGATGAATGGAGGTGATAACTGTAAATTAAAAAAGAAGACTGTTTATCGAACTTAAACAAAATACGATTTCTTAATTAGAATTCGAAGTTGATTATTTAGTACTGTCTAATGATTTTTTAGCCTGAATATCCGTCAAACTTTTGCATATTATGTAAATTTTGATACGTTTTAACTCCAAAAAATGTATATTTAAAAACCCGTTTTACATAACAGAATCTGACAACTGTCTGATTCTAAGTTTAATATTTTTTGAACGTGAATATTCATTAGCAATTATTTGCAACCACTGCCACACTGGCAAAAATTCATAAAATCAAAAGGATTATTATGATACTTTTTTTTAGTAGTACGTTGTCATATTTAAGGATGGTACTGTAGAATATCCTCTTTGGAAAGTGCAACCTCAATGTCACACGCCTTGAAAGATTTAAGAAGAATTAGATTAGTTTTGAATTCAAATATAATGACATAAGAATGTGTTAGTCTTTTCTAAGAGATTCTGTAAAACAATTTCCTTGAGAGAAGACATAATATAGTAATTCTTAAAAGTAATTAAAAACTGATGGATCTTTTTAATTTATGTAATTACGAATAGCTACCGTCCTTGGTACTTTACAGTACCTATTTGTGTTAGATTGACAATTAAGAAACAATATCAAAATAAAAAACATTGTCATTTCTCAAAACACACGATTTGACAAATGACTAAAAAGATCCAAAAACATCTCTTTTCAAGCAATTTGATACAGTTAGTGTCATCGATTATGGGATTGAACTGAACTAAACGCGACCAATTACATCAAACTGCTGTTTTCTACTTTTTGCTAATGAGTCTTTAAAAAAAAAGATAAGTTTTTAATGTTGATATTATATCTTTATTGTACAACTGATACCTACAGTACACTAGCCTTAAAAATGATCACGCACTTCTGAAGTAATCTGAATCCCTGTAAATAAAGATAGAAACAAGTATGTACGTATTATTATTTATTTTTAGATTTCAAACAATACTTACAGATCAGCAGGAGCTGCATAAATATTCTGGACGTTGGTATTGACGTCGAGCAAGGTCACCGACACCGTAGGGTTGACAGTACCGGACTGAAAAGTGGTAGAAGGCAACTAAAGTTTTAGATGTGAAAGGCAAACAGCTCAGTTTAGCTCAGTCGGGCGATTACACCTTACGGTATTGCAAATAAACTAGCCTTAAGTATTCTATGAAGTGAACGAACTGATTCTTAATGAAACTTAAAGTACATACGCAAAATACTACTAAAGTTAGAAAACGAATTAAGAGATGGATTAGGCAATTTTGAGTTGTCTATAGAACAGACAAAATAGTCTCTCATCATCTGCCTAGCCTTTTCCCAACTATATTGGGGTCGGCTTCCAGTCAAACCGGATTTAGCTGAATACCAGTATTTTACATGAAGCGGCTGCCTACCAGACCTCCACAACCCATTAACTGGGTAACACGGTACTTCATGGCGAGACTGAAGTCAGATTAATTGGCTTCTGACTATCCGTAACGACTGCCAAAGATCTACAAATGACAGCCAGGACCAATGGCTCAACGTGATTTCCGAGGCACGGAGGAAACTTGGTATGTAAAGATGTTCACCCACCCACAGACCAACCTTGGCAAGCGTTGCTTAACCTTGAAGATCGACCCATGCGGCTGTTATTATCTAGCCACGAGCTTCTCGAGACAAATGAGTCTCTCCTTTCTCTAAATTTTCCAAATTTTCAACGAACAGAGATTGTAAGACAAAAAATCGCGTTAAAGTTAGAGTCAATTTATGTTTGGTTGCAACACGAACGTAGAGATGAGGTAGAAGAATATGATATAAACGGGAAATCGTGAATGTTACCTTCGGGTATCGGATTTCGAGATGCCGTGTGTACTGGTAGTTGACAGACCCAGGAACACCGTAGTGAGGAACCTTCATTGTTCTCACAGCTGTGTCATCGAATGTTGCGTACGCCATTTTAGTTCCGTCCTTTGAGAACCAAATGGCATTGTTTGACCCGAAAACTTCCTCTGTGAAGATTGAAAGACGACTAAAGCTTATTTTTTTAGCAATTGAATAAGAAATAGAACTTTTGTTCAAAGTACAGTTTTTACAATAAGCAGGAATATTTAAATAAAAATGGACTTCAACATGTCCATAAAAATATAAAACATTTTTCAAATATCATAAAAACATTACTTTATTTATTTTATGCTATCAGTTGTAAGTTATATTTCTTTTTTTGACTGATATATTATGTAAACGTAAAACCTAACTACTGTTACTACTGGTCATTAATTTCTGGAAAGTTAACTGCTTCCTGAAATACAGACTTGGCCTAG
Source organism: Lacanobia oleracea (assembly GCA_950371165.1). Lineage (NCBI taxonomy): Eukaryota > Metazoa > Arthropoda > Insecta > Lepidoptera > Noctuidae > Lacanobia > Lacanobia oleracea. Next base: position 18,665,794 of record OX493391.1, on the reverse strand, counting down.
CTCAGGCGCATTTGCCCGTTTTTATACTTTTGCAAATATCAATATTTTAATAAACTACACACCTTATCATAACTGTGAAACTTCGGAAAAGAATACCAACCTTCATACACCCAATCCGGGATACCATTGTAGATCACGTCCAACTGCCCAGTCATGGTGATCTGACGAGGAGCACTGTTCAAAGCGCTTTGATAGTAAATGTTGTTTAAGAAGACAAATGCCAGGGCTGTTCCTGAGGGACCCCACACGAAGTTCTGGAGAAAAGCTACGTTATCACTTTTTCCAGCACTGGCGCCGACAGGATTTATGTACACCGTGTTACCAGTGATAGTGTTCACAGCTGCGTATCGGGCGATGAAACTGTGTCTATATGTCTGGAAGTAGTGGCATTGAGTAAAAAAAATGTTATCGAACAAAGTGTTCTAATGTAAACGTAACTGAAAAAAAAAGTTAGAAGCAATACAAACGTCGAATAATAGACAATAATATCAGATAGTTGAAAACAATATTTTATTAAAAAAATACATGTTATTTATAACTCACCTGTTGAACATTGTATGCCAAAATGACTTCGTTACCATCTGGAGACAACTGCATCACTCTTGATGACTGCTGCAGAACCTGTGAACGATGCAATCATCTATTGAGGCAAAGAACGTCTTGAACTATTTCAGCGAATGCTAACTGCAGACTGTTTTGTGATCCTGGTGTCCAAGCTAGAAAGTATAGGAATAAGGGGAACCCCTCTTAGTTTTTTTAAAGATTATTTAACAAACAGAATACAGATATTTAGGACGTACGTCAGTAATGATGTAGGGGTATCATTCGGCGTACCCCAAAGAAGCGTTTTAGGAACAACACTTTTCCTAATTTACATAAATGACCTATGTAACTTAGAAGTTGATAACGCAAAAATCTTCTCCTACGCCGATGATACAGACATTGCCTTTTATGGAAATAACTGGTCCGAAGCAAGGCACAAAGCTGAAATAGGTATGACTCAAGTTGCTATTTAGCTTATTTTATTTTTTTTTGTACTTTATTACTAAGAACAATATTCTTAATAATTAATTACGATCTAGCCTAAAAGACTAATAAGCAATTTAACTCTAACTTAATATGTTACGTGAAAGTTTATCTTAAAACTAAGAACAGTGTCTATTATGCACTTTTACACAAGTCCGTAGCACTTTCTTAGAGTCTGTTTTATTTATATAACACTATGTTCGCGTGTTATATGTATAGCACAACATTGTTACTATTATTCACTCACTTTGTACACTACACTACACTAATTCAAATGGTTTAGTTCTTTTAAGCCTACGCACTAAGTCTGTGTTGTCTAGCAGCTGAATAGCCTCAACATTCACGTGTCGATGAAGTCTGTGTTCATGGGCTTCAGCAAATTTTTGAATAATGGTGGTGACGAATTCCATCTTCAGGTCACGGTGAAGGTCGTCATTCCTTATGTACCAGGGTGCATTGACAGCCATTCCTTCCGAGTAACCAATACATACTTTTATAGCGTATGTCGAGTTCCTGTCTTTTCTTTTTGACATGCGCTTTCCAACGCAACTTGGCGTCGAGAGTTATGCCAAGGTATTTGGCTGTATTAGCATAAGGCACTTGCATGCCATTTATGTAGATTGGGTAATAGTCCAAGTGTTTGTTTGTGAAGTCAATGTGAATTGATTTTGATTCATTCAGCTTGATCTTCCATTTTTGTGTCCAGTCATAAACTTTGTTCACAGCTAGTTAGACTTTTTCTACTGCTTCTCTGTGGCTTGATCCGGTAGCCATAATTGCAGTATCATCTGCAAAGGTCGTAATGGTGTTGTTTTCCAGTTCTAGGATGTCACATGTGTATAACAAGTATAAAATTGGGCCTAGCACACTTCCTTGAGGTACACCAGCTTTTATAGCTTTTAGCTCAGAATATGCGTCCTCCTGGCGTATTCTAAACACTCGATCAGTTATATACGACTCTAAGATATCTGCAAATTCTGAATATTATAGGATACTATAAGAATACTATAAGATATTTGGCTTAATGAAAATTTCCTTACGTTAAATGCAACAAAAACCAATTATATATGTTATACAATTAGAAATCACTCACAACAGATCAAGATTTAAACATCAAAATACATTCTTGTAAACGAGCCATTAATTATGCCTGTACATGTCCTACAATTAATAAAGTAAAGCAAGCAAAATATTTGGGTGTCATAATTGACCAACATTTAAGCTGGTACTCCCACCTCGATCACGTTACTGGTAGAATCCGAAAATTGGGATGGATATTTAAATCATTGAGATACGTGCTTCCTGCAAGTATAGCCACGAAAGTGGGCGCTAAGAGAAATCTTCTAAATGAAATCTACGTAGCATTTTCACAATCTGTGAAAGTCTACTGTATACATGTAAGGGTTGGGGCAGCCAAATCAAAATTTATAGACGTTGAACGAGCGCAAAGAAGTACAATAATTTTAATTTTATATCTTAAAAAACATAAGACACTAACATATGATAGTAACGTAATAATAAAAGAATAAAGGATATTATTGCGCAAGTCCTCAAAACTAAAACCAATTTCGCTGCTACACAATATAATAAGCAGTCAGCACAATTATATAATAAAATAAACAAAGACATCTTCATATACACTAGACATACTCATGAAAGCAAGAAAATGTTAATCGAATAGTTTAGTTAAAATCATGTACGTATGCAGATATTGAATCATTGTTACAATAAGTGGAAATTAGTTATACATATTTGCACAGCCACTCGTTCATCTTCTCTCATACACACATCCACACACATCACACACCATACACTACATACACATCACACACCTCACACACATCACACACCCGTCACACACACTCGACACACCTCGTACACCCAACACACCCACATTAATGTACCCATTCATTCTTCGCAATTCACGAGAAACACGAATTTTTTCATTTAATTTGTTCCTTATTTATGTAAACGCAACACGCACTGGAGATAAAATTATTATTTAGCTACTATTTTTAATCTTATAAAAAAAAGAAAATTGAGAGTTGTACAAACAGGCAAAAATATGGAAAAGCGGAGTCTCCTAACATAGGCATTATCATGCTTAAAAGGAGGATGAGCTATGGAGATTTTTATTTATCACTGGACACTAAATCATATTTATGTATCGTTAACTACACTTTAGCATATTATATCTATATTTATCTCTATACTATTAAATACCCTACAAAACTGGTTTAAATCCGTATACTTATTAATCCGTATCCATATACATAAGGTGCATTTGAAAATCAGCGTCAGGCAGCACCTAGTTGTCTGGCATTTTGCTGAACTGGACCTACTCGTATTTGGCGCAGCCGCGGGGCACACGATGTTATTGTTTTTATAATTAATTTTAATTTCCTTTTACTGTTACCAACATTGTGTGATTCCGTGTGTGCCAAATAAATTAGTTTTCTTTCTTTCTTTTCTCCAGTCATAAACTAATTTAAACTAGTTAGTACAGAAATAAACTTTTTGTATTTTTGATTTGTTATAATGTATGTGGTGTTACGCTAATATTTTCCGCATTTACCAACCTAGTGAACGACTGTTTTTCGTCAAAGAAAAAAAAGCAATAGTGGCTTCCTTAATAGTCTAAGATACGAGACCTGCTATTTTTAGAATCAAGCCCCAGGCTAACTTTTATTTTAAGTCTACCGTTGAGTAAACAAGTTTTCTGAAAACACGAATTCAACTAACCAGTGAGGTGCTATTTAAAACGAGTCGCGTCAAGCTTTCGGTGTCAACATCATAAAGCATCAGATCGCCATTGCTGTTCCGGAAGAACATTTCTCCTCCTGCAAGAAAACGATACGAATGAAGATATTACAAACTAGTTAAAACTCTAGCACTAAGGGTCCATCAACCGGGGAACCAGCATTAAAAAGCAAACTAATGTTCTACCGGGAGTTGAAGATGATTATAAGTAATTTATCTTGTTACATTAATAATAGTTTACAAGCGTGCTTTAATGACGACCATATAATCGCTTTCCGTCAGGTGTGATTGTGATGAAACGCATGCCTATCAGCCCTGTCAGCGAAAATCGCTTAGAAACGTCGGATTAACTTAATCTTCGAAAAATATATAGCTTGAACAGAGGAAGATTGTTCAAAAAGAACACAAATATTATTATGATTTAGTAAACATACCTGCTGACCATGTTGCATTAAAAGGAGACGGTGAATAGGCACCATTGATGAACTCCTCTAAATCTAGTGGAATAGTAGGCGGGTCTGTAATGGGTTCACTAGTAGTAGGTGTAGTTGATTCAGTGGGTGTAGTCGGTTCAGCAGTAGTTGGCTCAGTCAGTTCTGGAGTGGAGGACTCTTCAGTAGGTTCATCAGGTGTCGTTGGAGCTTCCGTAATGGATGTGGGTTCAGTCGGATCAACCGGGTCAACCGTAGTTGCAGGCTCGTCAGTGGGTTCAGTCGGATCAACCGGGTCAACCGTAGTTGCAGGCTCGTCAGTGGGTTCAACAGTCGTTGTTGGAGCAACCGTAGTCGTGGTGACAATGGGCACAGCCTCGCCACCTGAGAGGACAGCGATCAGAGCTACTACTCCTCCAAGCACTCCCAGCATCACAACTGTAGCAATAGCGTATCCTATTGTCTTCTTGCTTGTGCCTGCGATCAGCACCTGAAATAATACAAAACAGGGCCATTACTTTAAAGCCTTCGACGTGCGTAATCATTAAAATTCGAGATTTTTTAATACCAAACTATTTCGATAGTCAAATATTTCAATTAGTTATATCACTTTTATTCTAAATAATCATAAAAACCAACCACAGCTTGTCTATCAAGCTATTATAACCGTTCTATTGATTGTTTGATTCTAACCTGGTTACTGCCCATCTCCATCGTAGAACTGTTGTTGTCCTGAGCCATCTTGTTCAAGGTTTATCTGGAACCAAATAGTTTCAACAATAGAGATTGTTAAACAATTCAACTTTTGAAAGCGCAATCAAAAATGTTTGCTACTGAAAAAAAAAAGATTAATCTTTCAATCTTTTTCTATTCTGTGTACTGATCACGGTTGTTGGAAACTAGTGGTAATACTATAAGTATAGATTTTAGAATTGCAGCCATCAATGTACAAAAGCATTCATTACTTGAGGATTTTAAAAGAAACATGTTTCATTTTTTTATCGACTGATAACCTTGAAGTACTTTAGCTTTTCAAGATAAGTATTTTTTGCATACAAAAATATTTAATTATATAAGTACAGGTACTTATACTAGAGTAAGTTCCTTGGTCATGGTCATTTTTACTGATACGACAGTCTTGAGTTATCGTAATCTATGTTATCATTTTGATATCGATACGAAAACTAGTTTCTATGAAATTACTTTGAATATAATTGTTATCCATTCATAAATAAGTTGATTTAGGTCGGTTTCGGAAATAATCTTACTGTCTGTAGAACACAATGATGATGCTGAATTGGAAATAATATCGTTTGAACACTCAATACTTACACACAATAAAAGCAGTCGTCATTTAGTCATAGAGAGCTTCAATACTAATAAATTTTTTATTTTTTCCTTTATTCTCACGCTGAGCTATCCATACCTTCTTTTTTTTTTTTTTTAAGGATGGAAAATCATCAAACAGAGCGGAAGGGAGTGTCAGACTCTTACTGACTAAAACCCATCCATGTTCCTCCCAGTCCCCTTTGCGTTCCAGGGACGCGGCGTCTCTTTCGAACGGATTCCGCACCCCGGCAGGCACTGGCCCTAGCGAGCCCCGTCTCCCTTGCTGACAGCTCCTTGAGGCGCGCGTGGAACACAGCGCGCCGCCAACCCGGGCCTGGTTCTGATCGGACGGCGAGCCACCCAAAGCTCGCCGTCCGCAGGCCCGCGCCTACGGTGGCCGGAAATCGCCCTGCGACCCCCGACGCCCGGGACGTCTTCTTCTGTTGCGGCGGCTGGGTCGTGAGGTTTCCCTCTCTCTTACACGTTCGGCCTCCTCCTTTGCTAGCATTACTGCTTCGCAGAAGGAGGTGATCGCTTTCCATGCCTTCTCGCTCCGGACCATAGATTGAACCAGGGCCGGCCGCGAGAGGTCGCCGCCGCCGATCGCCTCAACGAGGATCCGGCGGTTCTCCGCCCAAGCAGAGCAGACCTCCACCGTATGCTCCACCGTGTCCTCCGGGCGATCCTCGCAGTGATGACACCCGGGCGTCTCCTCCCGCCGAATCCGAAACAGGTATCTCCCGAAACAACCACGGTTGTTTCGGGAGATACCTGTTTCGGATGAGTACCTGCGTCAGGCAGAAGGTAAGGACGCCGTGACGCCGCTCCAGCCACTCCTCAAAGAGGGGATTAATCGCCTGGATTGTGGCGTTCCCAGCTCTGGGTTGCGACAGTCGCTGTCTCCATACCGCCATGAGATCTTGCCGGAGCTCCGTCCGCCTTGCCGAGATTTGCCGCGGCAGAGGAGTCTCGCCCCGGCGTAGCGCCTCCACGCGCCACTCGTAGATGAGCGCGAGGGCTCTCGCCTCCAGATCCCATGGCGGCAGTCCGGAAAGGAGGACCATACCATACCATCCATCCATACCTACTAACGAGAAATTCTTGAATGTTCTATTTTTTTTCTTTTGGTCTATAATTTCGAAGTACGTGTAAGAATCCAAGCCCCTCCGGTCTTTATTCTCGAAGGCCTGTCGTAGGTTTCGTCTTCCGAGCTTATTATTTCATTTTTTCATTGAAGTTACAATACTTATTTATTTGTTTTTTTTTTATTTAGGTACTCTAATCTTTTTACTGTTTTTGATATCGAAAATTTTCATTCATTAAGCTTTTATTAGGTCATTTATACTAGCTACACTGCTAGCACTGATAGTCACAAGTTCCAAGAAACAGTGATAATACTACTTACAGTTCCAGGCCAACTATTCCAGTGCGGTCCATGGCCCTTTATGGGGCGCCGGTGTGGGTTACCTTAACGCGTCCCAGAGGGCTATCGGGCTGGCCCGGGGAGGCAGCGAGCCTCCATACCAGATTGCGGCCATGGGATCTGGAGGCGAGAGCCCTCGCGCTCATTTACGAATGGCGCATGGAGGCGCAAAGCCGGGGCGAGACTACTCTGCCGCAGCAAATCGCAGCACGGCGGATGGAGCTCCGACAGAATCTCATGGCAGTACGGAGATAGCGACTGTCGCAACCCATCGCTGGGCACGACACAATCTAGGCAATAAGTTCTTTGAGGAGTGGCAAGAGCGGCGCCACGACGTCCTGGCCTTCCGCTTGACGCAAGTATTCACCGGACACGGTTGTTTCGGTAGACACCTGCTTCGAATTCGGCGGGAACTGCTAGTTTGATTCATGGTCCGGAGCAAGGAGGTATGGGAACCGGTCACTTCTTTCTGCGAAGTTGTAATGCTAGCGAAGGAAGAGGCCGAACGCGTGAGAGAGAGGGAAACCTCACGCCTCAGCCGCCGCAACAGAAGAAGACCGGCGCAATAGAAGAAGACACAAGGCGCGGGCCTGCGCACGGCAAGCATTGGGTGACTCGCCGTCCTATCAGACGTGCGTTTCAAAAAGCTGTCAGCATAGAAGACGGACTTTAATAGGACCAATGCCTGCCAGGGTTGTGGAATTTTTACAAAGAGATTTTTAGAAAGAAAAAAAGGCCGGCTATTCCACAGGAATCTATTATGCGAACACAATCTTGTCATTAAAGTACCTTTTTGTTTCTGTTTGGAATACCAAAAGATGAATAAAACACTTTTAAGAACAATTTACTCACCACCATCCAGATAAGAAAAAAAAATCAAGTTAGGACCGGCGCTAGCCGAATCCCCGCCACACTGAATATTTAATTATAATCAGATAAATGATATTTTCGAAATCAACTAATCCATAAAGATAATTGTAGCATTAGTTGGTCATAATGAGATGAGATATTAAAAATATGTAGATAACAATATTAATATTTTTTTTAATTTATGATTATTAAGGCGTATATATGCCAATGACCTTGTGCATACAAACGGGGCTTACTACACCTCTTCACGCCACTTCGCTACCCATGTGTTTAATTTTTTATAATAAAACAAATACATGTTTCAAAAAGTAACAAAACCAAGTTATTTTCGTTTGTATTGCACAGCAGCAGATATTATATTTTTTTGTCTTTTGTTAAAAAATGAAGTAGAAAAATGGTTTCATCTCAACGATTTGGAGGTGATTTGGTGAGATTTTTCCTGTTATGTAAAACCGATACATAAACTCTGGCTAAACCAAGTTACGTGCAATATCATGTAGATTACTACCTATTTTTTCAGATGTAATTTCTCAGTAAATGCCGACGAAAAACTGCTTCGTCTGCACGATATTTTTAAGCTTTTTCGAGAGAGCACCCTTAATAACAAGAATTATCAAAAAAGACTTTACGGTGAGGGTGTGGAGATCAAAGTTGCTTGACACACCGAAGCAGCTACTGGTTGACGTCATTCCTGCCACTCGAAAAGCAAGATTCCATAGTTACGATATTTTTACTCAACAAGTTACATTTTATAAGATGTTTGAAGATTACTCATTAATTTGAAGCTTAGTTAAGGTGTTAATGTTCATTTTAATTTCGTTATATACGATTTTACTAATTATTACGATTACGATATAGGCACCACGTTTCTGCTGTGAACCAAAAATGTGGGAGAACAAACACGAAAAAAAGCACAAAACGCATATAAGTGTTGACATGTGCTTTCTTCCCGTTTCTATTTTACTTGACACAACACTAGAGGTGGAGCTTTTTTAGCGCGCCATACAACGTTGATACGACAGAGGGGCTTTCTATTAAACTGCCTATACTAGGTACCATTTTCAAGCTCTGTACCAAAAATAAATTAAATAGGAGCAATAGTTTAGTCGCAAATGATTTTTAAAGTTTTTGCACCGTTTGAACACGATGTATCTTTTCTAACAGCTGCTTATCGTCTAAGCATAGGTCATGCACCTTACAATAAATAAATCTACGATACGTTGTTGCCGCTCTGACGCATGTCGAAGGACATTCACTAAAAATTGGCAATGCAAACAAGGAAGCAATAAATACACACACACTTGCACTTTCACTACGAAAGCGACTAACATAGAGCGACCGAAAGAAACAGAGATAGGTCAGTTTGTTGCATCCTTGTTTTTTGCGATCGGTAAGTAGGGCCTCTAAAAAAATTGCTTTTTTTCAGTGCGCCGATGCTGTCTTTTCGGAACGTACGGTTTGTGGAATTCGCGCGCAAACAATTGTGACTTTATTTTGTTTTTGTGATAGGACACGTAACTTGGGATTATTATTATTTAGTATTAGTGTTTTTTTTTTTGTGATTTTTTTATGGTGATAGGACTCGTAGCTTGGGATTATTATTATTTAGTATTAGTGTTTTTTTTTTGTGATTTTTTATGGTGATAGGACACGTAACTTGGGATTATTATTATTTAGTATTAGTATCTCCGGACTTCACTCCCATGGATTTCTTTTTGTGGGGATATATTAAGGGTGAAGTGTATGCCTCAGAGGTAAATACAATTGATGAGTTAAAAAATAGGATTATTTTAGCATTTCACAAATTAAAGTGCTTAGCGACGGACAGTGATCTAATTAGAAAAATAAATAACAATATTCTCCGTCGGTATAATTTGTGCATCATTGTGAATGGAGGACACATCGAAAATTTAAAAATTTTGTGTGTTTGTTTTTGTACGCGTACTTCGAAACGTTACCTAACATAAAAGCCAGTGCGAGCGGAGGCCTAAGTCGCCGGCCGCCTCCTCGCCCCGGCCCCCACCGAGGACACGAGATACCGCACACCGCGCTCCGGCGCGCGCGCGACGTTGCCGCTTTGTTGCCTAGCGGTATCTAAGGTCAGTGTAATTTTTTTACAAAGGGTGTTTGCGATTTATTCTGATTTGCAAGTTATTAAGTTTGTTTGAAAAAAATATTTTCTAATTTTTGGCGCTTTTTGTTTTTGTACCGTATCGAATTAATACTGAACAAGTATAGTATACGTAGTTTAATTTAATGTCCCTCTGTCGTATCAACTCTGTATATAGCATAGCTGTTGGCAAGTAGGAACACAACCACATCTTATACAAAGTTGGCAACACTGTGTTGTCTGAAGCTTGTAACCTCTCTGAAAGCAATACACGCTATTTTCTAGTTCAACCGTTTATTTTTTTATTTTCCACCCAAAAATATCATCATGGTAGCAGAGCGTGGTTCATTGCACAGTAAACGCAGTGAAAACTAAGAAAAATCCTCAGGCGCAGTGAAAACTGATACTGACCGGCACATTTTGTCCGTCATACATTATTTGGGGTTAACCGACGCGGCGTGCTCGAACAGAAATCACGGGAAAATCTGAAATACGCATAGAAGATGCCAATACAGGCCACAATCCATTCCATATCGACAGACTAGTCGGAAGAGAAAACTATGCCAGTTGGAAGTTCGCAGTCCAAGCATATCTCGAACTCGAAGATTTGTGGACATGTGTTACCGGTACCAATACAGATCAAAGGAAAGAAACCAAGGCAAAGTCTAAGTTAATTTTATTACTGGACCCAATCAATTACGTACATGTTCAGAGTGCAAATACATGTAAAGAAGTCTGGGAGTGTTTGGAACAGGCTTTCGATGACAGTGGGTTGTACAGAAGAGTAGCCTTGTTGAGAGATATGATAACAACTACATTGGAATCTTTCCGAAGCGTAGAGGAATACGTGAACAAAATAATGTCGACCGCCCATAAGCTCAGGAATATTAAGTTTGATATTGATGATGAATGGTTAGGTACGCTGTTGTTAGCCGGCCTCCCTGAAGCTTATAAGTCCATGATCATGGGATTGGAGAGCTCTGGCATCAAGATAAGCGCTGATTCCATTAAATCCAAGCTCCTGCAGGAAGTTCAATGCTCAGATAATTCAGCATTCTTCACAAGTAAAAAGGCCATTCAAAAGAATCAACGAGATAAAACAAAAGTGTCTAAGGGACCACGATGTTACAACTGTAACAAGCATGGGCATTTTGCAAAGAACTGTCGTGCTCCGAAAAATAAGAATGTAGAAATCACGGATGACAGTAAAGGTTTTGTTGCAGCATTTTCAGCATCTCCTCAGACAATGTATCCGGACCGGTGGTATGTGGACTCAGGTGCCTCTATGCACATGACAAATAGAAGTGACTGGATGTATGATGTCTCAAGTCCACCGATACCCACCATAACTGTTGCCAGTAAGACACTGCTACCCGTAGAGAGTATGGGATAGGTCAATTTATTGTTTTACGTTAATAAAGAAAGTAAAATTCAGGTAAGACAAGTCTTAAACCTCCTATCAGTCAGTGCTATAGTAAAAAGTGGCTGTAATGTGAATTTCAGAGATAAAGGCTGTGACATTTATAATAAAAATGGGAGGCTACTATGTTCAGCCACATTAGTAAATAATTTGTATTTATTAAATACCCACAGAGAAGTATTTTCTAACCTGTCATATTCAGATAACCTAAAATGATGTTGTCCTGTGGCATAGGCGCATGGGACACCTGAAATTTACAGATTTTAACAAGCTACCGGAGTGTGCTGAAAGAGTCCGTCCATTTACTGAATATAGTTAAGGTCCTATTACTTGTGTCACCTGTCTCTCGGGAAAACAGACCAGACTACCCTTTAATAACATTGGTTCAAGGTCTTTACAACCACTGCAGCTGGTCCACACCGATTTATGTGGAACAATGGAGCAAGAATCTCTAGGAGGTATGAAATATTTTATCACCTTTATAGATGATTACACAAGACGAGTTCATGTTTTTTTTTCGAAAAGTAAATTGAATGTTGTAGAAATTTTTAAAGATTATAAAAATTAAGTTGAGAATGAACATGACAGATAAATAAAAGTAATTCGGTCTGACAATGGAAAAGAATATTGTAATAGAGAATTTAAAAGCTTCTTGACCAATCATGGGATTGAACATCAAACAAGTACTCCGTACTCACCCCAGCAGAATGGTCTTGCTGAAAGGATGAATAGAACCCTGGTGGAAAGAGCAAAATGTATGCTGTTTGATGCTCATCTGGCAAAACAGTTTTGGGCAGAGTCAGTAGCAACAGCAGCTTATATAATTAATAGATCACCTACAAAATCCATTCATGGTAAAACTCCTATGGAGATGTGGACAGGTAAGAAACCGAACTTGTCTAACCTAAAAGTATTTGGCTGTGAAGTAATGACACAAGTACCAAAAGAAAAACGCCTTAAATGGGACTCTAAATCCAGAAAATTATTATTTGTTGGCTATTGTGAATCAACTAAGGGGTTTCGGATACTTGATCCAGATACAAATAAAATCATAAAAAGCAGAGATGTAGTATTTTTAGAAAATTTGGAAAAATGTGATAATAATGTATATTTACCTTGTACATCTGACAGCAGCAGTCCAGGGATACAGACACCTAAAGTACCCAGCAAAGAAGAATTAGAGGATGACACAGATCATTCTTCTAATGAGGACTATCTGTCTGGCGATAATAATGATTCATCTTACGTACCAGAGCAATCAATTGATCTCGAGTCACCAACACGAATTATAAATTTGCGCCCGCGAAGAGCTGCTCAACATGCAGAAACAGATGACCGTGATGTAAGTTACTTCTGTCCAATACTTGATTTAAATGATCCACAAACAGTGGAAGAAGCATTGTCATCTTCTTATGCCGACCAATCCAATGGAAAAAGGTTATGCAAGAGGAGTATGACTCCCTGATTAAAACAAAACTTGGTCACTGGTAAATGTACCATGTGGTAAAAGAATCTTACCATGTAAATGGGTCTTTAAGACTAAAACTAACGAAGAAGGAGAGATTATTCGTTTTAAAGCAAGATTGGTTATCAGAGAAAAGGAAGTGACTATGATGAGGTATATGCTCCTGTTGTAAGATATACATCTATTAGATTCTTACTGTCACTGGCTGCTAAGTCTTCTTCTTCTACCTGGCGTTAATCCCGGCTATTGCCAGGGTCCGCCTTCCTACTTAGCTGCCTCCACTTTGCCCGATCTTGAACATCCTTCTCAGTTAGGCCATTGGCTCTCATGTCGGACTTAACGACGTCCAACCAGCGCTTGCGAGGGCGACCACGGGACCTAGCCCCAAGAACAGCCATATTCATGCATCCCCGACCAACGTACTCCATAGGGCGGCGCATGATGTGGCCATACCATCGCAGACGACACTCTTGCAGTTTTTCCCCCACGTCACGGACACCAAGACTACCTCTGATGAAAGAGTTGCGTATGCGATCGGATCGCGTTACGCCACTCATCCACCTCAGCATCTTCATCTCCGTGACGCGAAGCTCCTGGGTGTGTCTGCTTAGTGCTGGCCAACATTCACCGCCGTACAGTAAGACAGGCCGTATGATGCATTTATATATCTGCCCCTTGAGCTTCGGAGGCATTTTGCGGTCGCAAACGCCCGTTACCTCGCGCCACTTCGCCCAAGCCACGCCTATACGTGCTTGGACATCGTCGTCCACGTTGCCAGACTCGTGCAGCACGGATCCAAGGTACCTGAACGTATCGGACTTTCTGATCAGGTCCGAACCTATTCGGATGAACCTATTTGAATCCGTGCCGCCACAGGACATGTACTCAGTCTTCGCCACATTTAGTCTCAGACCCCCGTTTTCAAGCGTGTCCTTCCAAATGTTGACTTTGCGCTCAAGATGGGCTTTGTTCTGATTAACGAGGGCGATGTCATCGGCATACATCATTAGCCATGGGGGCTTATCTTGGATGTTTGCCGTAACTACATCGAGCACTACGTTAAACAAGAACGGGCTAAGAGCCGAGCCTTGGTGAACGCCAACAGATATTGGGAAGCCATTGGATTCGCCAACAGCGGTCTGGACAGAGGACACGGAATCGCGGTACATGTCTCTGATAATGTCAATATAGGCCTCGGGAACGCCTTTGAAGCGCAGTGCCCACCAGATGGACTGCCGAGGTATACAGTCGAAGGCCTTCTGCAGGTCTAAAAAGGCCATATGCAAAGCTCTCCTTCTCTCTCTGTAAGCCTCAGCCAGATTCCGTAAGGCGAATACTGCGTCCATGGTGCTGTTACCCGCCCGGAAGCCATATTGACACTCAGAGACAGTACACTCGCTACGGAGCCGTGTGTCAATGATGCGCTCGAAGAGCTTCATGGTGTGGCACATGATCTTGATACCGCGGTAGCTACTACAATCCTGTACGCTACCTTTGCCTTTGTATACAGGGATAATCAGGCTAAATCGTCACTGGTTCGGCATTTCCTTGGTGATCAGGATGCGGTTAAAAAGATCCGTCAGAAGGTCCACGCCATGTGGGCCCATCGCCTTCCACACTTCAATTGGCACATTGTCAGGCCCGACCGCTTTCCGGTTCTTCATGTGGCGAAGAGCAATGCGGGTTTCGTCGGGGGAAATAGGGGAAATAAGTCCAAGGTTAGGAGGTGGTTCGGGAGGAAGGTTATGGGGATGCTGTTTGTTAGACAGCTCCGCGAAGTATGTACACCATCTCTCCTTAACAGAGGGGGCATCGTAGAGCAGCTTACCCTGGGCGTCCCTTACACAGAGACATTTGCTAATGTCCCGTGCAGCTTTCTCCCGGGCACGCGCAGCTTAAAAATAAGCTTTTGCCCCTCCGCAGTTTCCAGCTTGTCGTACAAGGGCGCCAGACTTTTGCTGCGGGCTCTGGCTACAGCTTTTTTGCAAGCGCGCTTAGCCGTTCCATATGCCTCTCTGTCATCCGGAGAGTTGGACCCTTGCCACTGTTTAAATAAAACCTTCTTCTTCCGAGTCGCCTCCTGCACTACGTCATCCCACCACCACGTCTCCTTTTCTATGGTGCGGCCACCACGAGAAGTGCCAAGGACGCGCTTACCCGCATCGGTGATTGCTGAATGGATCCTACTCCAGATCTCTTGAGCGGACTCATGCGGAGCACTGATCTCGAGATGCTCGACCTCCGCGATGAAGTCCGACTGCCTAGGACCATCAAGCAACCACCACTTTGTGCGGGGTTTGCGTTTTTCGGTCACTTTCTTTTTCGGTACAACCGCAAAGTCCAGGACAAGGAGGTGGTGTTGAGCCGTTAGGCTTTCACCTGGGATGACTTTGCAACCTGTAACCTTGCCAATGTGGCACCGTCTCACCAGCAGGTAATCTATTTGGGTTGAGTAGGCACCACTACGGTACGTAATAAGATGCTGGTGCTTCTTCTGAAAGAACGTGTTCGCGATGGCTAGGTCAGACAAAGCGCAGGTGCTGAGTATACTGACTCCCTCTGCATTTAGCTGGTCATATCCAAAACCACCGTGAACACGTCCGTACTCTCCAGCAAACTGACCTACGTGACCGTTGAGATCCCCCCCAACCAAAACACCTTCGGAATTCGGAATAGCGCGTAGTACGTCCTCGAACTCATCCCAGAAGGCCTCCTTTTCAGACTCACAGTAACCAGTTTGAGGAGCATAGGCGCTGATTAGGTTCGTTACCGACCCTTCGATCAGCACCCTAACTCGCATCAACCGGTCGCTGCATCGGTCTACTTCAAGGCGTCCATCCTGAAGGTCCTTAGACAGCACCACGGCCACTCCGCCCCTGCCCGTTGGTGATCCGGTGTACACTAGCCGGTACCCCTGCCCGATGTCACGTGACTTATTTCCCTTCCAGCGCGTCTCCTGAAGGAAGGCGCACTGGACCCGACGCTTCGCAAATACGTCCGCGAGTTCTCGGCAACGTCCGGTTAGGGAGCCAATGTTCCAGGTGGCAAAGCGGAACTTAACCCGAGTACCCGTTTTCAACTTCTTGTCCATTTTAATATTTGGCTGAAGTTGGTTTTACGTGGGGCGACCAGCCGTCTGACCCCCACAACCCTACGAGAGGGAAACCAGGTTCGCCAGAGCCTCGTCCGTTGGACAGCAGGGTGCACCGCTAGCAGGTGAGGTTGGCTTGGGTCTTAAGATGGTAACAGACCCCATGCACCCCGCTGCTAAGTATGACTTAGAAATATTTCAAATGGATGCTATAAGTGCTTTCCTTCAGGGTGACATACTCGTAGATACTGAGATATACATGTCACAACCAGAATGCTTCAAAAAGAATGACCAAGTATGTATTTTGCATAAATCAATTTATGGGCTCAAGCAAGCTAGCCGGCAATGGAATCTTAAATTGAACAGTATTTTATTAAAAATTGGCTTACAAAGATCACAAATGGATCCCTGCATCTGTTATTTAGTAGATGAGGCAACAATAATATTTATTGCAGTGTGGGTAGATGATTTTTGATATTCACAAAGAATAAGGAGAAAACAACAGAGATTAAGGAAAAATTAAAAGGAGAATGCAGTATGAAAGACCTAGGTGAAATGAAGCAGTGCATCGGCATAAATATAAATGGGAACCGAGAGACAGGTGTAATTATGATAGATCAAGAAAAATATATTAACCTAGTATTGGACCGTTTCAATATGTCTCAATGCAAACCAGTTAGTACTCCGATAGAGGTGAATGCAAAATTCGATAAAAATCCTGAAGATGCAAACAATAATATCCCATACAGGGAAGCGGTGGGATGTCTAATATATCTGGCACATGTCACGAGACCTGATATTACCTATGCAGTCAACAAGTTGAGTCGGTACTGTAATAATCCAGGAAATCAACACTGGCTTGGAGTGAAAAGTATTTTGAGGTATCTTCAAGGAACCAAGACCTTAAAGCTATGTTATACCAAAGGTGACTCAAAGGATATAATTGGATACTGTGATGCTGACTGGGCTAGTAACCCAGTGGATAGAAGATCTTGCACGGGTTATTCTTTTCTGTTTCAGAATGCTTGTTGATCTTGGAATTCATGTAAGCAGCAAACCGTGGCACTCTCTACGGCGGAGGCCGAATACATGGCGATGGCGGCGGCAACTCAGGAGGCTCTGTGGCCACGGCAACTCCAGGACGAGCTCGGTCAGGGCGCAGACAGCGCAATACTCATCCACTGTGACAACCAAAGTGCAATAAGATTGGCATCAACAGACTGTTATAAACCAAAAACTAAACATATAGATATTCGCCTACATTTTCTTCGAGAAAACATTGCTAAATCTAAAGTTAAATTTATATTTGTTAATGGTTCCTATATGGTAGCTGATAATTTGACTAAGGGTACAACACTTGAAAAACATTTGTTCTGTATAAGTAAAATGGGTTTGCGTTTTGTGGGGAGTGTTAGCAAGTAGGAACACAACCACATCTTATACAAAGTTGGCAACACTGTTTTGTCTGAAGCTTGTAACCTCTATGAAAGCAATACACGCTATTTTCTAGTTCAACCGTTTATTTCTTTATTTTCCACCCAAAAATATCATCAATAGCATACTGCACACTGCAAACCTACCTATCTATCGAAAGCATTCCAATAGTTATAGGTAGGACAGTGTAACAAAAACTATCTACCAACCTGATTGAGACGTTAATGACACTCGAGAATCAACCCAGAGTTCACTGTGTGGCTTTTCAGAGTTTACAGGACGGCCATGCTGACCGAGAGTATGCGTATTGAGTGGTCCTTAACTTCCCTGGTTAGATTTGCTGATGCCGCCAGAGAAATGCCCATGCATTCGATTTGGAACACTGTGTTGTGGACCTCCAATCGTGTGGCTATGTGGATATTGAGATCATCTGAGAAGATTCCCGCACCAGTACCTGTACCTGATTTTGATCCATCGGTGAAGATCCGCAGCTCAGCGGGGCAGAACCCCTCGCAACGATGATCCTCATGCAATTGGATTTTGTATTTTTTATCAAAGATAAATTGCTTGGGTACCCGGTCATTGATTGCTTTTGTTATGGGGAGTTCATTATTGAGCTCCTCGAGCAGAGTGGTGTGTCTTGTTTCTCTCATACCCCAGAGGTCTAACGTTTTAAGGCATACTGCTGCCATCGTCGCTTCCTGTTGTATAAACAAGTGTAGCGGAGCGAGTCCCAGCTAGGCTTCCAGCGCCGCAGTTGGATTAGTCCTCATGCAGCCCGTCGTTGCCACGCAGGCCAGCCTTTGCATGTGTTGTAACTTGTTTACGGCTGTAGCTAGCTTTGTGCGTGGCCACTACACCATGGCCCCGTAACCCTTAACCTTGTTTTTTTTGTTATAGCCGCAATAGAAATACACAAACTGTAAAAATTTCAACTGTCTACCTGTTCTTGAGATACATTACAGCCCACTGACAGACGGACGGACGGAGGGATGGACGGACAGATGGACAGCGGAGCCTTAGTAATAGGGTTTCGTTGGTAAACATTCGGAACCCTAAAAACGGCCAACTGTGAACCGGACTCTTGCGCAAAGGGTTCCGAGCATATCCTTTTAACGTGTTATTTTAAAACCATCCATTATCATGGGTTTTCCTGTAGGTTGTTAGAAGAAAAGAAAAAATCCTTATATTTTTATTTTCATAATTCATGCTCAGAAATTTCTTAAATAAGGGGAATCGGAGATTTTCAACTTTTATCCAAAATAAAACGGGATTCACACAATAAGCTTTCATTTGGTATGAAATGCTGAGTGTAGTTTGAAAAACTTTTCGTCACTGCCTGTCCAAATAGTTTTTAAATATCGCTGTTCGAACATTGCAAACTGTTGTATGAGTGTACCTGTCTACATCTAATAGTTACATCTATGCATATACAGTCCACTCGTTAGAAAGAAACAGATGATTTTTTAGTGTCAATATATGGAGCGTAAAGAAAGGACGTTGTTTCTATTAAAAAACCCCTATCGCACGAAAAACAACCTAATCTCATTAAACATATGGTCCTTCGAGCCGGATTGAGTCACCTACGATCGAACATAGCCACCGCCGCGTGAACAAAAGGCCGCATTCCTTAGATAAGGATTCGCCTGGTGATCGGTAAAAAACATAAGACTTTCAAATAAAACTACGAGTAATTACGTGTTATAAGCAAGCTAATACGGTGACAAAAATAAGTGAGAGTTGAGTGCATAAAATAAGTGAGAACTATAGTTATTTACGAGCCTAGCCTTTAATTACGAGACATTACGTGAGTGAGATACAAACTTGAACAATTTGTGCTATTTAAAGGCTTATTTGGTAACTATAATAGTGAGTGAGTTAGCATTACGTTAGAAACGCGTCCGATCGAGCCAATACAATGAAGAAGTGTATTGCATTACAGGAAGAGTTGATGAACAATTTGAAAACCGCCGAACGGAATTTTAAGAAAACGCCTAAAGAAAGAATTAAGAAACCTTATTTAGAAACAAGACTGGAGGTACTTGAGCAACAGTATAAAGAATTTAAAGAGGGGCATAAGACTATTCTTTCGGAACTTTCAAAAGAAAAGAAGGAAATATATTTCTCTTCGGGTTATTACAAACAATATGAGGAACTGTACGTGCAATACAAAACTAGTTTAAAAGAAGCTTTGGAGCCATTTTTAGTACCGACAGTTTCACCCGCGCCAATTAGTACGGCGGTACCGGCTAGTACTTACAGAGTAGATACCAGTTATGGTGATGTGAAGCTCCCGCGAATTACGCTACCTACATTTGGAGGAAAATATGAGGAATGGCAAACATTTTACGATATGTTTTCATCACTAATTCACAAC
The DNA here is from genome assembly GCA_950371165.1 of Lacanobia oleracea. Lineage (NCBI taxonomy): Eukaryota > Metazoa > Arthropoda > Insecta > Lepidoptera > Noctuidae > Lacanobia > Lacanobia oleracea. The sequence continues at coordinate 18,646,058 of OX493391.1, read as the reverse complement.
AATAAGGCCATTATGTCAGTTCAAAAATTTCATTATTTGAAAAGCAATTTGTCGGGTGAAGCTTTGAATCTTTTGCGGAATTTTACAACAACTGAAGCAAATTATGAGGAGGCATGGAATCAATTAGTGAAACGGTATAATAACAAACGTTATAACTGCAATGTTATTATGAGCAATTTGATTGGACTGAAGAAAATACCTACCGAGTCGGCCAGTGCAATAAAACATTTACTAGACACCACATCCACTTGTATGAAGTCTCTGCAGAGTTTAGAGATTAAAACGGAAACCTGGGATGAAATTATTGTTTATCTAACCGTTGCAAAGTTGGACACAGAATCAATAAAACTGTGGGAACAGTATCTTAATACTTCTTCTAGCGATGAACTCCCCACTTGGGCACAGATGCGAGACTATTTAGAGTACAGGTTTAAGTCTTTAGAAATGATTGATTCCAACACTCAGCGGTCATCACACACAGTGAAGTCTGCACAAAAGACAAAAACATTTCACACGTCAGTTGAAAACAAACCTAAATCTACTGGGGTTGAATGTGCAATGTGTAAGGAGAAACATTATATTTACAACTGCAAAAGTTTCGCAATTATGGCACCAATGGCAAGACAAGAGTTTGTGCAAAATAAGAAATTGTGTTTCAACTGCCTGTCACCAACACATGCAGTCATCAAGTGTCGTCATTCAATGAGTTGCAAGAAATGTGGTAGAAGACACCACACTATGCTTCACTTCGAGCGAGAGAGTAACGAGAGCGTCAAACCAGCAAGTGAGGTAACATCATCACCAAGTGAACAACATGAGAAATCAAGCAAATCACGAGGTGATACCCACATCACTACTACATTTACTAGGGAGGAGCTGCAGCCTACCAGGGTGCTGCTTGCAACGGCTAGAGTTAAGGTATTTAATTCAAATGGTTGTAAACAAAATATTCGAGCTTTATTAGATCAAGGGTCACAAGCCTCGTTAGTTACAGAGGCTACTGTTCAGTTACTTGGGTTGAAACGAATACCAGTAAATGGGTTTGTGTCGGGGCTGGGAGATGGTCATACTAGAATAAAATACAGAGTTTCACTTCAAATAGAATCATGCCATAATCCAGCAAACTCAATTCAAGTTAACGCTTACGTTATGCATTCTTTGACGTCTATGCTTCCCACAGCCAACCTAAGTTCACATGAGTGGGTTGAAATTAATCGTTTACCTTTAGCGGATCCTAAATATGCAAAACCAGGTAAGATCGATATACTGTTAGGAGCAGAAATGTATGGAGATATATTGCTTGACGGTATTATTAGACAATCTGAAGGCAATTTGATAACACAGAACACAGTTTTTGGGTGGATCATTTCAGGAAAGGTGTCAAGTGGATACAACTCGTCAGCGGAAAGTAATCTTACTAGTTTACATGTACATTTAGAAGATAATGATTTACTTACGCGCTTTTGGGAAATGGAAAATGAGCCTAATATTTTACAAAAGGAGATGACTAAAAGCGAGAAGGTGTGTGAGGAATTCTTTAATTTGACTACAACTAGAGACAATAGCGGCAGATTTATTGTGAGATTACCTTTTGCAACGAATGATCCGAAGTGTCAGTTCGGTTGTTCAAAACAGAAAGCTATAAAAATGTAAGAGAATTTAGAGAGAAGGTTATCACGTGATCCGAAGTTGAGAATAGAGTATAATAAAGTATTTGAGGAATATTTGAGTTTAAATCACATGATAGAAGTGAGTGAGAAAGAGATAGACAACCATCGTGCAGTCTATCTTCCTCACCATGCGGTGGTGAGGGAAGACAAGGAAACTACCAAGGTAAGAGTGGTTTTCAACGCGTCAAGTAAGGGAAACAATAACGTGTCATTAAATGATGACCTTCTTGTTGGACCTAAATTGCAACAAGATCTGAGGCATATTTTAATGAGATGGAGAACCCATAAAATATGTCTAGTAGCAGATATAATGAAATTTTACAGAATGATTCGAGTAGCAGATGAAGACACTGATTTCCAAAGGATTGTATGGAGATTTGATCCATCTGAACCTATACAGCATTATAAGCTTGTAAGGCTTACATTTGATACGGCATGCGCGCCATACTTAGCTGTTAAGTGTTTACAAAGACTGGCTGAGTTAGAGGAACCAAAGTACTCGTTAGCAGCTAAGGTAGCAAAACAAGATTTTTATATGGATGGTCTGATGTCCGGAGCTGAAACTGTAACTGAAGCCTTACAAATATACCATGAGATGAATGAGTTAATGAAATCAGGTGGGTTCGAACTTCAAAAGTGGAACAGTAACAATGAAACATTTTTAAGTCATATCGATAAGAGTGGAGACCATAAAACACCTATTAAGGTAAATAATTCCATTAAGGTACTGGGAGTAAGTTGGTGTCAAAAATCTGATCATTTCGAGTATGTGCTCAACTTACCTGATACTAAAGAGCCAGTCACTAAACGAAAAGTACTGTCTGTTATAGCTAGGTTATATGATCCGTTGGGTTGGATTGCCCCTGTAGTAGTCGTGGCTAAAATCTTCATACAAAGGCTGTGGAAATCAGGCCTTGAGTGGGATGACTGCTTATCAGAGGATCTACTTACACATTGGTTAGCATATAGGAGTAAATTAATTGATTTAAAGTTCCGAGATGGTTGAATGTAGCGCGAGCCTCTAATACTGAATTACATGTTTTTTCCGATAGCTCAAAATCAGCTTTTGCAGCTGCAGTTTACATTCGAGTTACGGATGACTCAAATAATGTATACGTGCATTTAGTAACTGCAAAGACCAAGGTTGCGCCAATTGACAAGGAAGTTTCGATTCCCCGACTAGAGTTATGTGGGTCAACTTTGGCTGCTAAACTGATTTTTAAAGTGTCTCAGGTAATGGATATAGCCAAGAAGGATTTACATGGTTGGACAGACTCCACTGTGGTCCTTGCATGGCTCAAGGGAGGATCAAGTCGATGGACGACTTTTGTCAGTAACAGGGTTTCTACGATTTTAAACATTTTGGATTCAGAGCAGTGGGGCCATGTTTCATCAGATGAGAATCCTGCTGACTGTGCATCGCGTGGCTTGCAACCACAAGAGTTAAAAAACCATCCATTGCTGTGGAGAGGACCGCAATGGCTGGCAGAGTCAAACATACAAAAGGACAATACACTTGTTATAGATACACACGAAGAGGAGAAAATCAAGTCTTTAATTGTTTCATCTGATATCAACGAGTTATGTGTTTCGTTAAGGTTTTCATCTTTATTGAGGTTATTAAAGGTAATATCATACTGCAGGAGAATATTGAATTTAAAGTTACCTAAAATTGAACGACCAAGTTTACCAAAATTTATTACAGCATATGAATTAAATGAGACTTTAATGGCGTTCATTAAACTAATTCAAGAACGTGAGTTTTCAGTTGAGATGAACCAGTTAAAGACTCGTGATTGTGTACCTAAGAAGAGCCCTCTTTGTCCGTTTTTAGATAAAAAAGGGATTTTAAGAGTATGATATGAGTGTATATGATATGAGTGATTTGAAGAATAGCGCCATTCATACAGCGCAAAATAATATTAGCATACTAAAGCTCAAATATGCAAACTAATGGCCTTTTTTATGGCCCGACGCCATAAAGAAGACAGGTAAAGGCAGCATGCACAGAGCGGTCCACGCTGCAGAAGACCGCATGGATATGCGTCGTGTGTGATCGCGATCTTCAGCATTGAAGCAATGACGGAGAAGAAGAAAAATGCGAACATGATAAATAAGAAGGCCCTTCAAATGCGAATTATTTTACGAATAATGTAAAAAATTGCCGATGGCATACACCACAATCAAGAGATGGTTAGGTTATTTTAGAAGATAAGCCTATGTTGTCCGTTTCTTCAACATTAATTCATTACTTCTGTGGATGGGGAATCCACCGACTAGGCAGATCATTAATACGGATAATATTGACAAATGTTTGTGAGAAAAGAAGGAAAATATTTCCATGAAAACGCAAAGGAAGAAAATGATATTACCATCCGAAAAAAAATGTATGTTATCAGTAAATTACCTAATGTACCTTTATGAGAGAAATAAACTATATGTTATATGATTACATTTTATGCATGATTTCTATTTAAATAATTAATTTCTAAAAAACTTTGCAAAGGCACTTGGTTGAAAGTCACATGGATCTACTAACAAACTGTCATAGAAGCTGAAATAAGATTTCGGTTGATTGCTCCAGCATGAAGCTTAAAACTGTTCAATCCCAAGTGAAGCAACAGCTCAGGGCCAAAAACTATCCGTTGCGGGTTTCACACTCCAGTGGATCATGGGAAACTGTAAATCCCCAGGCCAAAGACGAACTTTGCGTAGAGAGTTTCCGTACCCACTTCTCCCTTTACCTTTCTCACTGATTTGTACATGAATTCGCCAGAGATCAACTTAACTTCAAGACAACAGATGATCATGGTCAACAAATTACAGTGCAGCATAATATACATGCGACTAACTACACGACTTCTCAACCCAGTATAAATACCCTCCAAATAATAATAGGTATAATAACGGGTCATTGCCCCCTAAAAAAATATCTTATATAAAAGATATTTTTTTAGGGGTCATCGTGCAGTCAGCACGATGGATCGATGATTTAAAAAAGTTGGCTGACAGTGGATGGACGACACAAGACCGGGATGGTTGGCTTTTTGACAGCCCAATGTACAGAGGTTGCTTCGATACCGAGAAATGAGTCGCCGACTTTATTCTGGAAATGAGGCCTGGGCTACCCGACGTGCAATAATCCCCGGAAGAATGAGGACGCACAGCAAAACCTATGTGCGTAGCTTCCCTGGCTAACCTAGCCAGGACTCCTAAGCACAACGGCGCGAATGAGAGTCTAAGTGTTGATAACAGAATCTCAACTGTACTCTATCCGTTGCGGGGTTAGTCTTTTCTTCCGAATAGAGTGTCAGCTCTATTGCGTGTTTACAACCCTAGCAACTTTCTTTAACATCGTGTATAGAAAAGCTTTATCATTAAAACGTTTCTCATTACGAAAAATTACGAAGGTCGGTCAGCTTTTTAAATAGAAGAGGCGATACAGCCAATGCCTTGCATTCTAAGGGGGTCAAGCAATGCTAGAAGTTGACTGTTCGTATATCTTATGTCACAATGGTTTCTGGTCGCTCACAATGGGCCTCATCAGAAGGCTTAAAGTCACTCAAGGGCAATGGAGAAGGCAATGCTTGGAGTTTTCTTGCGTGATCAAATCAGGAATGATGATGAAGGATCGCCAAACTAAAGTGGCAGTGGGCAAGGCATATTGCTCGCAGAACAGATGGTCGATGGGGCTGATAAGTTCTGGAGTGGCTACTGCGTAACTACCGGAAGACGCAACGTTGGAAAGCCCACAAGGTGGACCGATGAAGGTCGCCGGTAGCCGATGGATGTGTAACGCGTAGAACCGGTCGTTGTGGCAACGCTTGAGGGAGGCCTATGTCCAGCAATGAAGGTTTTTCGGCTGATATGATGATAATCTTATTTTAGCAATCTTACCTGGCGACATCATTTTACTATACGACATACACGCAAATGAAGTCGCATGCATCTTTTTCTAATCTTCTAATGTATCATAATCACAGTGTTTGTTATCGAACTTGACCGATTTTTGTGATTTTCTTTGAGTTTATTTATGGGGCAAAACAACGTTTGCCGGGTCAGCTAGTAGTAAATAAAAGACTGTGACGCGACCTTGACTCCTAACAAAAACATTTGAGAAAAAATAGTAAGACTAGAGCATATACAAAGAACAGAAAGAAAGCCACAGTTTTACAACCAAATTCGGATGTGTTTTGAAGTGTGAGGATTGGAGGAAGAATCGAATTTTCCCCATAGATTGGATACTCAGAAGGCAAGCGTGCTCCATCTTCGACCACATCATTGCTTACCATCAGGTGAGATAGTGGTCAAACGCATGCCTATCAATAGTAAAAAAAAAAAAAGTTTAGAAATAAAGTTTATTATACGCCAGTTTACGCCTGTTTTTTAGACCTCTCCAGGGCGTTCGACCTGGTTGTGTATGACAAGCTGTGGCAGAAGCTGTCGAGTGAGACTGAACTTCCTGACGGATTTACGTCGCTCCTTAAATATTGGTATGGCAATCAGCGTAACAATGTCAGATGGGCGGGATCACTATCGCATGCGTATAGGTTGGAGTGTGGCGTAAGACAGGGTGGTCTGACGTCGCCCAAGCTCTTTAACTTGTACGTAGATCGGCTGGTCCGTGAGCTCAGCGGTACCCAGGTAGGTTGTTCAATTGATGGAGTTTTCGTTAACAATATAAGTTAAGCTGACGATATGGTGTTGCTGAGCCCATCGATCAGTGCCCTCAGGCGCTTAATTAAGTTATGTGAGTGCTTTGCGGAGGCTCATGAGCTCAGGTATAATACGGTCAAGAGTGAGATGATGGTGTTCAAGTCTGGTACGAAGAGCTATGACACCGTACCTCAGGTCACATTGAATGGCAGTGCTCTCAAAAGAGTGGCGCAATTTAAGTACCTGGGCCACTGGGTCACCGAGGCCCTCACAGATAACGTGGATATTGAAAGGGAACGCAGGGCATTGTCAGTCAGAGCTAATATGCTGGCCCGTAGGTTTGCACGCTGTACTACACAGGTAAAAATGACTTTATTCAAGGCGTACTGTCAGTCATTTTATACATGCAGCCTATGGGTGAGGCATACGCAGAGGACTTACAATGTCCTGCGGGTCCAATACAATAACGCATTCAGGATGTTGATGGGGTTGCCACGCTTTTGTAGCGCATCAGGTATGTTTGCAGATGCTCAAGTAGATGGCTTTCAGGCGATACATCGCAAAAGAATAGCCTCTCTGATGTGCTGCATACGGGGCAGCCCCAACAGCTTACTGAAGCTCATTGTAGGGAGAATGGATGTGGATTGCCACTTCATGGAGCATTGGACAAAGTTACATATACGGGTAGTGCGGACCTGATCCAATGTTTCCAATGTTGTGTGTTTGTTTGTTTCCCTTGTTTTGTTTGTGTCTCGTGATATTTTATTTAAATTGAATCTATGGATGTTTATAATTGTAATTATTATGATTGTAATCTATCTGAAATAAATAAATTGAATTTGAATTTGAATAACATCCATACTGTAAATAAAAAATTAAATTGTAGAAAACACATTTATTATACCTAATAGATATTTTGTACTTAAAGTACTTAAAATATTTACAAACAAAATCAATATACCCATGATTCATTGAAACTATACATACATACAACGAACTATTTAAATATATCATTATGTCAGATGTTACTGTTTTACATAAATATGTACTTGAATATCAATATCTACATAATATTCACTGAAAACCCTGTTTCATACTATTAACATTGGCAACTTTAAGTAACTTCACAATACTCAAAATACTTTAATTAAAATTATTTACATGACTCATAAAATATTGCGCTAGTACACAGGTAACTTTGTAATTACATAGTTATTGTTTTATTTGTTTATCCCCTTACTTTTTCATATTAAATTTATTTAATAACAATATTATATAAGGACCGCAATTACTTTCGCCAACTGAAAATTCATCATGCAATTTCTTAAATAAGAAAATCTTATTCATAGCCCATCTACAACAATCATTTTTTATGAATCCACTAAGATATAAAATCTTGAAAATTCCAGAAGTCAAATCGTTATACATCGGGGAGAACAAGTCAGTTGCGCAAACATTTATTTTATTGTATCTAACTCAAGAAAATTGACAGCGGATTTATCTTGAAAATTCCAGAAGTCAAATCGTTATACATCGGGGAGAACAAGTCAATTGCGCAAACATTTATTTTATTGTATCTAACTCAAGAAAATTGACAGCGGATTTATCTTGAAAATTACAGAAGTCAAATCGTTATACATCGGGGAGTACAAGTCAATTGCGCAAACATTTATTTTATTGTATCTAAGTCAAGAAAATTGACAGCGGATTTTTTTCATTCCATGGTTGGTACATGGTACAAATTATCCGTAATGATGTGTTCAATGCCCTTTTTAGGTTTTGTATCATTTCTGTTTCTCCCTGTGTATAAAAAAACATAGCATTGTAAATCAACATAAACAATAGTCATCGAGTAAGCCGCATAGTCCGATGGATCCAAAATTCCAACTAATTATTAATAAATACGCTATACGGCAAACCTTTCCTATATATTTCTGTTTCATTTCACATTTCATTATCAAAATATAATAATTTACATGGTAGAGGTATCACTGAGCAAAACCTTGATAGTTATATTATTTGAATTAAGGAGGATATTACAACATGTGCTCTTGTAGGAACTTTTCTAGCGCATGGTAGAGATGCGGTCTTACGCCAACTAAGCCGTGGTCTTCGTCTGTGTAGCTCTGCAAACAAAAAAGAGTCACGTTATTCTCTAATTAGAAACAAAGAAATATTGTTTGTTTGGGAACCGCACATGATGAATAACAAAATAGATCAAAATATAAAATAAATAACACTAATTGCTTGGTAATAAAAGATAACAAAAGAGAAATACTATTTTTCTAATGGGGCTTGTGATAGCATAGGTAGAGCACTTTAATTTAGTGCTGGCCTGGACGTACATACTTTAGCTTCCCCAGTCAATGTCACCATTGTCTAAATCTAAGGAAAGCTTTAATCTAAGGAATACCTAAAGTCATCGAACTCCTAAAATGTTTTCTTTAAATAAGAAATTTTAATACAGCCTCAACGAAAGCCTACCGGGCTACCTACCAGAATATAATTATGTAGCAATGGAAGTGCTTAAGCTAAGTCGTGTTATAATATGGTACAGTATGTAACAGTCGGCTTACCATCTGCGTGAAGTACACATCTCGCGTCTGAAGTAGTCGTGACAGCAACATGGCGTGTTGGTAGTGCACGTTGTCGTCAGCGGTGCCATGGATTAAGAAGTAGCTCTTGTTGCGAAGGTTATCCGCCTAAGGAGTAACAACATTATTAAATATAATTGTAAGTCATAATCTCGCTCATATTCTCACGGTCTACAATACGTACCACTTGAGTAGTGAGAAGTGACGAGGTTGCGTAACCTTCAGCGTTTTCTGTCGGCAGTCCCATGTAACGTTCAGTGTAGATTGTATCTGAAATGAAAAAAAAAATGTTTAGCATTGCTATTCTACTTAAAATAGGTAAAGAAGAAGTCATAGTGCTAATTGGGCATCTGATCCTCTCTCAGTGCCTCCTGAAACCCTCAATTATAACTAGCTAGTACACGTGAGACTCTAGACAAGTGACATTCTGTCAGTGGTGACTAACGCGATTGACAAACTGTCGAAATATTACGTGATCAATCCCTCGCATTTTAGCATTCCGACAGTTGCATTCACTGATATACGGACTGTCCTAAGATTTGTCATACTTGTCTAGAACCTCAGGACATTTCATCAATATTTGGTAGATTGATGTACTACCTAAGCTAGCTATTTTTTGACACAGAGGGCAAGAGAAAGTGACAAATTACTATTAATACCAACCGTAGAACCTCCAGTCAACCACAGGAGCAACGGCGGCAGCACATCTGAAGACGTCGCCGCCCTCAGCGAGCGCCTTACTGGCCGCGTACCCGCCATACGACCAGCCCCAGATGCAAGTGCGGTTGCCGTCTATCCAGGATAGGGTGTCTTGCAAGTATCTAAAATAAGAATAAATAGCATTTATTGATTTTTTATTTTCTATCGATGAAATTAACAACTAGGTACACTATCATGCTATCAGCCAAGAAAAAGGCTAAAGTGATTCTGTGTTTATATTTACAATATTATTATTAAAGGCTGTTGCTGGATCATTAAGTAAAACTTGGTCCATGCTTCGACAAGAATCCGTTTTGACAAGGCAACATTCCATATAATTAGTAACGTTAATAGAACGAAAATCTAACTTACTTGGTAACACTGATCTGGTCTTCAATCTCAACCGTTCCGAGCTTCCTGTTCAAAGCAAACATGTTTGCGACTCCTCTCAGTCCTGATCCTCTTCCATCAATGTGCGCTATGGCAATGCCCCAACGGCTGACAAGAGAGCTACCCCAGTCAAGAGACCATTGTTTTGTCACTAGAGCTGTGTCAGGTCCTCCATACCTGGACGAAGAAAATTTTAGTAAATAAAAAATCAAAACACTGTGTCTTTCGGATAGGAATGAACGCAGTAAAGATAAGTCGGAGATGAACCAGCTAAGGCACTTATAAGATTGTTCTGACATCATCAAAGAACTATCATAAACACTCACACATAGACGAGCAGCGGCACATTAGTCCTGTTTTCATAGTCCGCTGGTGCTTGAATGTGAACATCAGCAGCCGGCAGCCCCACTGCCCCGCTGATGGGCACGGAGACGCGGATGGTGGCGGGCAGCTTGCGGTTTTCGGTGATGGAGGCCAGCTCCGTGCTGTCGTCCCACATGCGGACTAGAGACCCGTTCTGAAAATTCACAAAAACGTTTTTTTTTTTTTTTTACATTTCTGGCAATCCCTAAATATTTAAATAAGAAGTAAAACAGGATCCAGAGCCGTCAAGCAAACCCGTTTAAATACAGAAAGCTCGTTTAGAGCAGATCCAGAAGAATTCATCGTGATTCTGTCACCAGCCTTACTGACGGTAGCTTCATGGTGTGTTCATAGGACAGTCGTGAAGGTCTTCACGACTGTCCTCCCAACAAATGGAGCAGGTATGGTTCAAAGTTTGACATGACACATCGTCTGTCTATATGTCCTTGGGATCCCTTATGATCGTGATGAGATCCGCCTATAACTGACAGGGAAATTCAAAAAAAAAATATATACTCACGGTGGCGTAAATTAAGACTTGTGGTACATTAGGTCCAGCACAGTTGATGGTGATTCTGTCGCCAGCGTTGCTGAGGGTAGCTTCGTTGTAGAGGCACTCGCCCCCGTCCTCCCGACGGATGCCGCAAGAGAAACAGGAGACCAAACCAGCACTATTCACTGTGTAGATGTGTTGTTCTGCCGAGTCTGCTACGCTTGTAGCTTTGTACCAGCTAGAAGAGAAATGATTGAAAAGGATTGTGGAATAAGATAAATTCAAGCCTGGGTTTTATTGAGGACCAACTCGTCAATAGAAAATAGTTGACTTTAAAGTATAAGATAATTTGAAGTATATATTTTCAGTCATATATTTCAATACATACAAAAAACACACACACAGATTGTTGCTTTTATCGAGCAATATTTTATGTATAGTTTATCTTAATGACATAACACGCATGGTCCGAAGCTATCTTTCCACTAACGAAATAAACAAAACAAGGAATATTGTAATTTTATTTTTCCCGTTCCCGTTGGAATTTGAGGAAATCCTATGTTAGTGCTCCCTTACGAAGTGTAGGGAAGCTACATGCCAAATTTCAGTTTTCTAAGACGAGTAGTTTCGGTTCTGTAAGAATTTTATATAGTAGGATACTTACATCACGTTATCGGAGTTCCAGGCTAAGATTTCAAGTACAGTGTGTGCCATCTGGACGCGGTTGGCAGTGCTCCACTCGGCAGAGCCAGAAGCAGGCGCTGACGCCTGAACAATTTGCTTGTACGAAACTCCATCAACATTCTGGAAAGGTATTCAGTAATAATTGTTAAAAAGTCTAGCATAATTTTAATAGAGACATATCGGTAACAAATTTGCTTCGAAGATGAAAATGCTCTCTAAATTTTATTTTGCTACGCATTAATTAAACACCTTTTAATTTAAACACCATATAATTTCAGATATCAAATATATGTTCTATATAAATATATGTTTAAGCTCTGACAGCGGCTTCGCTCGCGTGGTCCTTAGGGATCATACAACCGGGATAAAAAGTAGCCTATGTCCTTTTTCAGGCTTTATGTGTACCAAATTTAATTTAACCTCTTCGCATTTATAATATTAGTAAGGATAGTAAGAAAGTAAGGATAAGGATATCAAGACATCTGTTGGGAAATGGAAGAATAATTTTAAACCAAGTACATCAACTTGAAAGTAAAGTTCACGACACTCCCACGAGATGGCGCCACTTTTACTTTAATTTTAGTACCACAAGAAACAACCAAAGGAAGAACAAAATCGAGACCAAGGTTCCGCGTTAACTTACCGAAGGTAAAATGGTGATGAAAGCGTTGCCATCATCGTTGAAGAAGAAGGGAATATTATCGATCCAGCCGTTGGGTTCAGCGTAACTGAAGATCTGGAATATAATGGATGGGGTTTAGTTTTCAAACAAAGAGAAGATAATAAAGTGCCAATTCTATAGTTTTAAAGCAATATTCGCATTCGCATTATCTTTATATCTGTTTTCAGAATTAAGTATGTCAATAAATGTAGGTGGGTCAATGACCATTATTGCAAATTTATCTTGCGTCGACCGGACGGAATAACTTTAGGAACATTTTTTTTAAATTGATTGTAAATTACTAGTCAGCTGTCCCGACTCCGCACGGGTGCTAATTATACATACTAATCTCCCTTATTTTTCGTTCTATTAGAGTTTTTTTATTTGATATGGGTTTTCTCTTGACTCTAGTCTAGGTCAGAGATGACAGAGACAGTCTTCGATGGAGCGAGCTTACCCAGAAAGAGCCTGTTCAGCCTGTTCCTAATATAAAAACAAAGTTTCAAAAATCCATTGTGTGGTAGAAGTAAGCTGAGTACCTTACAGACAACTGCATCTGTTTAGTTTCTGCAACTTTGTTTTATATTATTTATTTGGAGAAAACTTTAATTTAAGTTCTCTCATATTTTTTATCAGATCATTTGACTATAGCTTGTAATTAATTACCGCTATAGCCAACTAATTGATTTTCCACATTCTCATTCACAGTCGGCTTCTAGTCAAACCAGATTTAGCTGAATACCAGTATTTTACGCGGAGCGGCTGCCTACCAGACCTCTACAACCCATTGACTGGGTAACACGGTACTTCATTGCAAGACTGGAGTCAGACTATCCGTAACGACTGCCAAAGTTCTACAAATGACAGCCGGGACCAAATACTTAACGTGTTTTCCGAGGCACGGAGGAATCTCGGTAGGTTAGGATGGTCACCCATCCACAGACCAACCTTGGCAATTACCTAACCTTGAAAAACCTAATAAAATTAAAACTTAACCATCTCTTGAATCATGCTACTAGTAAACAAGTGAGTACTTACAAGAGCACAAGTGGTTTGTTCAGCGGTACACAGCTGTATCCTCATCTGAGTTTGTACTCTGTTCGTCCATACCAGAGCAATAGCTGAGTTCGTCACGAACTTTACTGTCTTCAAAATTGGTCTGAAAAAAGTGAATACAAGGAATTAATTCAATTTTTGACGATTTCATGACGTATCTAGTGATGGATCAACATGTACAGTCAGTGAGAAAAATCGATTACCTATCACTAACTTTCTAATAATAACTTGAGCAAAAATTTACTTAAAATCAGAACAGAAGTAATATTTTAAAAAGATTAAACCTATCAGCTACATAAAATGCCAAAAAACCAGATATCGAATCATTTCACGTCATTTAAGATATTTAACGACATTTAATAGCAGGGTTCATCGACTTTTAACGCTGACCGTAGGTAAGATAACTCACAGCAAAAAAAAAACAATTAAAAAAGTAAGTTTCATTAACTAGATGTTTTGAAACCACAAACATAAGAAAGTGTTAACATTAACAAAAGTTTGAAATTATCAAGAAAAGTACAAACACCAAAAACAGCATTATTGAAACCTACATGTTTTTAAATTGGTAACTGGCTGTAAAGTTGTAATATATCCAGTAAGTATTAGCACTCTCAAAAAAAAAACCGGCCAAGTGCGAGTCGGACTCGCACACGAAGGGTTCTGTACCATAAACCTTGTTTTTTTATTATTTGTTGTTATAGCGGCAATAGATATACACAATCTGTGAAAATTTCATCTGTCTACGGTTCTTGACATACAGCCCGCTGACAGACAGACGAACGGACGGACGGACAGCGGAGGCTTAGTAATAGGGTTCCGTTGGATACCCTTTGGGTACGGAACCCTAAAAAAGTGATGACGTTACACACGATCAACAGTTCAATACTTACTGTTCGAGGTCGGCGGGAGCTGAGTAGACGGTGGGAAGAACATTGTTATCTGATACGTCGATCAGAGTCACCGACACCGTAGGGTTCGGAGTACCAGACTGAAAGAAATAAGCCAAGGTTAAGATACAGGCGCTGCCTAATTTGGGGACCACTGTTTAAATGACCATAGGTACTATATTTTATAAGTGTACCACTTGCCATTTAAATTTTTGTAACAATAAAATTATCTATTAAAATCTAGGTATTGCTAAACAGTTTACTAATAAAATAATTATGTAGCTATAAGATGTAACATTTATTAAGACAAAAATAGGTTTGGGAATAGGTTACTTCTAGGCAAAGCGAATTTTATAATAATAATCATAATTTATTTATTAGAACATGGTTAAGTTTAAAAGGATTGTTTCATCATATTCTACCTGGGCGTACAAATGTTACAAATGTGATTTACATTACATTATAAATAATAATATTTTTAATAATTATAGTTAAAAGTCAAAATAGAATATCACAAAATGAAATAATATAAACAATAATTTAATTTAATTAATACGTCAGTGTCATTCGGTCAGAGCGACTATGATTGCCCGCAGGTTTAAGCGCGCTTCCACGGAGGTTAAAAAAATACTTTTTAGAACCTTCTGTTACTCATTTTATACCTGTAGCCTGTGGGTACATTTTACGCAAAGATCGTACAGTGCCCTTCGCGTTCAATATAATAATGCTATCAGGGTGTTGATGGGGCTGCCTCGCTTCTGTTTGCGGAAATGTTAATTTAAAAGTGTTGATTGCTTTTATGCATTAATGCGTAAAAGATGTGCGTCAATGGTGCGCAGGGCGCGAGCCAGTTCCAACAGCATCCTGGGCATGATTGCTGACAGGCTGGACTGCTGTGTTATGAGTCGTTGCTCCAGTATCTCAGCTGGGATGCTAAAGCAATGATTATTTTGTAGTGTGTGTTCATGTAGTTGTTGTAATTGTCTTACTAACATAGTTGTAAGTTTTTTTTGTTGTTATTAACACCTCATGAGTCATTTCTGCTCGAAATAAATAATTTAATAATAATTTAGGTACTCATTCAAATTATAATAGCACTTATTAAATAAAAATTCTTCAAAATGCTCAAATACATATAAAAAAAAAAAAATTAATTACATGGTAGTTTTCTATCTGGGTGGTGGTAAAAAACGAGCTCATAAAAAGATCCGCGGTAACCTGCGGATTTTTTAGAATCATTCGAACGATTAGACTCGTAATATTCTTTGTAAGACGCTTCTTACAAGACACCATAAAAAAATATAATAGATTGTCATTAAATTTAAAGCATTATCAAAATACACTAAGATTAAATTGTTCAATCACTTACAATCGTATTTAACTTCTATCGAATGTGGACCTCAACATTTAAATAAACATTTCCTATTAAGTGGACACAACTTTCTACTACTGATAAACCAAGAAGACGTTAATCTCTTACCATATTCATCGCAACGATATTAAATCATAATAAAACAAAGAAATCCAATCAGTTGATTTCCCTAAGTCCATACAGTCGCTTAGGTACATCTGAAATTAGGACAGAAGATTCAGTTCCCACAGAGTCCTTTGTCAATTGACAAAGCTACACTACGACTGACATCAACTCTACAACCAATGAACTAAATTATTAAAGGCCTACAAAAATAATTGAAATGCAGCCTATGTACCATTATTATATTGCCTCGAAATGATATGAGTACTGCAAGTTTCAACTTCATCGTATTCCAAGAAATACTTTGAAAATGGACAAATAATTAGTTACATTTGTTCGTATGTGTACTACTCTGTCAAGAAAGTACCGGGAAAAGATCAATAATACACAAAATGTCTGTTATTCATCCAAATTTATTTTATCACCTTCAAAGTATGCTCCTTTAGAAACGATACACTTGCGCCAACGAATAATCTATTCATCAAAACATTTTTTAAACGCTGCTTCCGGAATTGAGTTCAGTTCTCGCCGCGAATTCTCCTTTATGTCTTCTATCGATTGAAAACGGGTGCCACGAAGTGGTAATTTGAGTTTAGGAAAAAGAAAAAAGTCAACAGGAGCCATATCTGGTGAATATAGTGGTTGCTGGATGGTATTTGTTGAGTGTTTGGTTAAAAATTCGTTCACAATGATAGCCTTGTGCAAAGGCGCATTGTCGTGGTGCAAAACCAAGAATTTTCTTTCCACAAATCTGGCCTTTTTCGTCGAATTTGCTCTCTTAAACGCCGCATAACGCTCAAATAATATTCTTTATTTACCGTTAGACCTTCCGGTAAGAATTCAGAGTGCACAACACCGCGATAGTCAAAGAAAACAGTCAACATGACTTTGACTTTTGATCGACTTTGGCGTGGTGTTTTCGGTTTCGGTTCAGTTGGAAGGCGCCACTCCGAAGCTTGTTGACTAGTTTGCATGTCAAACTCGTAAACCCACGTCTCGTCACCAGTAACAATGCGTTTCATGAATGTTGGGTCCGAACTGACTCGTTCTAGCATGTCCTCAGCGACTTTCATGCGATTGAGTTTTTGGAGAAAATTCAGATCTTTTGGGACTAGCCGAGCAGCAACATGTTTCATACCCAAATGATTAGTTAAAATGGTACGGATCGACTCGTGAGATTCAGAAAGTTCGGCGGCTATCTCTCTCAGAGTTGAATGGGGATTTTCAGTCACTATTTCCTTCACTTTTGCGATGTTAACTTCAGTTGCAGACGTTGGCGGCCTACCAGAGCGAGGCAAAACTTCCATCACATCTCGACCGCTTTTCAACGCTTTGAACCACTCATAAGCACGAGTTTTTGATAAAGTCGATTCACCGTAAGCCTTCTGTAACATTTTCAGTGACTCCGAACACGAAATTCCATTGGCGATGCAAAATTTAAGACAAACTCTTTGTTCGATATTTTTGTCCATTATGAAATTCGCAATACACACTATATAAGATATTACTAAAACCAGCACTGTATTTATTATAAATAACAGATGCAACTCAAACTCCGCGCCAAAATGGAAAACAGTTGTGCCAATCTAACAACTACAAAAAAACAAAATTTTTAATTTGGAACCATAAACAAATCATCCATTCCCGATACTTTTTTGACTGAATGTATATGATCGAGGAGTAAACTTGTAAAAGACTGTTGAAGTTGTATGAGTATAAGAGAGTTGTTGTGTAAAAACGTTTAATTTTGTGTCCTGGAACCTGGCAATCCAATTCGTTTAGGTAATAAGTACAACTTAGCAAAATTAAGTGACAGTATGCAGGACAGAACAGGTAGTCGATGGGGACAAAAAGTTCTGGAGTGGCGATCGCGTACCGGAAGACGCAGTGTTGGAATGTCTCCCACAAGGAAAAGCGATGAACCGAGGGTTGCGGGTAGCCAATGGATGCGAGATGCACAAGACTAGTTGTTTTGGCGACATTGGGGGAGGCATACGTCCAGTACCTAGTTACGTCTTTCAGCTGATAATTATGATGATCTACTTTGTATGAAGAAAATCATCTGGATTAAAAGCCGGATATTGAATTCACAATCTCTCTCACAAAAAATATTAAACCTTCTGTAGCAGTACATTTAGTGGGAAAAGTGCTTTCCATTAAAAGGGAACAGAATCAATAACTAATTCCGCTCAGCTATCAATCGTCACGTTCTGAACAATAGTCTCGTTGTGTCGAGGACTCGTGTCGTTATGTTCCGTGTTATTGAGATGATGCGGGAAACTTCTAAGAAAAAGAGATAATAAAAAGATGTTTCTTTATAATATATCGTTGTCTAGGAAACAGTGAGGATGTTTGTTTGAAACATGATATGTTATCGTATTTTGATGTATTGGAATGTAGTAAATCATTTGCTCTTTAATATTTATACTGTGCTGTGTGAGGTAAGAATCGAATTAGTTCAGTTACTTCTGGTTCCGTACATCAAATACTCGTACATAAATGAGTCAAACGAATGCAATTTTATTATAATTCAGGTTCAAATTATAAACTCAACGATGGTTGGGACGTCTTAAAAAAATAACTGGCCAAATTACCTGTATAATTGACCACGTCAATCTCAATAGATAAAAGACAACAGAAAAGAAAAACAAAAAGAATGACAAATAACTTTTCTTTTTTTGAAACGAAGTCAACATTCGAGCTTCAAAGTCAACATTTGTTCCAATTTGAAAATCTCTGCATTATGACGAACGTGTCGTATCTGAGTGGGATCTCTCGATTATCGGCACGTTGGCAGCACAAGGCCTCGATCTCCGGTGTTCCCTCCGGAAACGACGCCAAACGAGTCCGATATACACTTTCACTTATATCGCGTGTTTATCTTAAATGTTTTTAGGGACAGGGCTTTTTATTTGCGAAAAAGTATCAGTTTTTTTTTTGAGTTGGAACCTTTTGCAGCTTTTAACAGCATAAAAAACTTTATCACATGGTTCTGCTCCAGTTATTTATCCTACATTTCTGTAGGATCGTTAATTATTTTGGTTAAAAGTAGCTTATGGCGCTCAACGTTAATGTAATAATTTCCGGTGATCCTTACTAATAGGCAGTAAAAACAAAAAAAAAGATTAACTTGGATGCTATTCAACTCGTACGTTGCAGTAACTCGTAAGATACGTCCATACGATGCGAGTTACTGCACTGCAGCTACTCGGCAGGCTGACTCGCACGCTAGCTTGCACTTTGTAAACTAGCTAAAATGTGAGACCTCGATCTGTATTATTCGCCCTGCAGTAGACACTTGCCAAACCAGTCGTGTGCCCTTTCACTCAACCGACTTCAAACTTAAATTTTATGTGAATTAGGTGGCACATTCTACTTAGTAATTGAAAAATGAACGTAGGTATTAGGTTAACTCGACATTGCTAAACTGTAATACTAAAATTTTTCGCGTCCCGCTATGGTTGAAAGGAATCCTAGCCTGGGAAATATATGCGAAGTTTAGATTTACGAAAAGGATTTAAGAAGCTTATTCCTACTGGTTAGTCATGAGTTGGTATCCTTACTAATGTTGAAGTGAGTTCGTTTGTTATATTTTTCACTTCAAATGAAATATACTACTACTAATTACTAATACTCGCATTGACACATGTACTATTGAGGATTGATTTTATTGATTAAGGAACTACTTCTGAGAACAAACTGATTAAGGGTGAGCCAAAAGTAGAAGGGAATGTATAATTTTTTTTTATAAACTGTCAGGTTATTAAAATCTCATAGGTAAATAACTAAAATGGCCAATCTATTTGACTGCTTGAAAATCGTATCGGATCGTTTATTACCTATCAATCAACATGGGTAGATCGGCTTCCTGTCCATCTGAATGCAACTGAGTACCAGTACTATACATGGAGCGACTGCCTTTAATGTATTACACGATACATCTCGAGAAGACTTGTATCAGATTTTCTGGCTCCTGACTATCCGTAAAAAATGCCAAACATTTACAAATTATAGCGGAGACAACAGCTGTTTAACGTACTCTCCGACTTCAGCCAGCGTTGCTTATCTCGACCTCGTCAATCTTCTTATTCTTCTCCGTGTCGCTGGTACGACAGTTTTTTTTTAGACTTGGGTGACCCAAGACAATGCCAACTCCACGGCATCACTGCTGGCAGCATATATGTCGCCTTGGGTGCATGTTTTGGGGCACATGGGGCAAGATAGGAGGTGGAGCATAGTTTGTAACTCGGCTGCACATCCACATTAGTTGATCAGTCATAGTATCCCCACTTTGCAAGGTTGTAACTACACCTTTCCATTGCGTTCTAAGGCGGATCACATTGTATTAACCTTGCTTTTTTTTTTTACTATTAGTAGGCACGCGCTTGACCACCATCTCACCTAATGGTAAGCGATGATGTGGTCGAAGATGGAGCACCCTTGCCTAGAAGTAACCTATTCACTCTTGACTTAAAGACTCCCAGGTTGTAGCTATCGGGAAACACAGACTCCGGCAGGGAATTCCACTCCTTAGCTGGACGCATTATGAATGTGTTCCCAAAACGTTTTGTGCGTGTGGGTGGGATGTCCACCATGTACCGGTGGCGCATCGCCGTTCGTCTTGTGGTCCGTTGATGGAAAGGTCTTGGCGGAATTAAATTATGCAATTCCGTCGCACATTCTCCAAAATGCAACTGGTAGAAAACCGACAAGCTAGCAACTCGTCGTCGATGCTCAAGACTTTGGAGCTTCGTCGCGACGAGCCTCTCATTGCCAATGATCCTCTTGGCTCGTTTCTCAATTGACTCAAGGGCATCAAGCTGGTATCTGGCAGATCCATCCCAAAGATGAGAGCAGTATTCCATACACGATCGAACTTGCGCCTGATAGAGTTTGAGCAGCTGTTTTGGCGTGAAGTACCGTCTCACCTTTGCTAGGATCCCCAACTTGAGCTTTTGCCTCTATGAAAGGGCCAAAATTGAGAGTAGATGTTAATGTAACCCCAAGAAGTTCAAGTTGGTCGGTTATCGGCACTGTTGCACCTCGGAAAGATGGAGCTGGGTGGAATTAGCTCCTTTTGGCGGAAAATAGACACGCTTGGGTCTTAGCAGCATTGAACTTGACCAGATTGGCATCACCCCATTCAGAGACAGCCTGTAAGGACACATTCAAGCGCTCAACCATAGCCTCCCGGAGAGACCGGATCTGCGACCCACCAGCTCGTGCGTCGGACACGTATCTCTCAGCAACAGTGCTATCGTCTGCATACCCAAAGGTACCGGGTTTAAGCAGATCATTAATATGCAGCAAGAAGAGTGTTGCCGAAAGCACCGACCCCTGAGGAACTCCGGCATTAATATCCAGCAGTCCAGACGAACAGCCATCTATGACCACTCGGATAGACCGATCCCTCAGGAAATCTGCGATCCAATCACACAAACCGGCGGGCAGACCGAAGGAAGGAAGCTTACTAATAAGGCTATCGTGCCAGACCCTGTCGAAGGCCTTCGAGATGTCAAGGGAGACCGCTAGTGCCTCCCCGTGCTTTTCTATGGCTTCACTCCAGATGTGAATGGCATACGCTAGAAGATCCCCAGTAGACCGATTTCGGCGGAACCCGTATTGTCGGTCACTAAGGATATCATTCGTTTCTAGGTACGCCAGGAGCTTATGATTCAGCACGCGTTCCATAGTCTTACAGAGTATGGACGTTACCGAGATGGGTCTATAATTCGACGGGTCAGCTCGACTACCCTTCTTGGGCACGGGTTGCACATTAGCTTGCTTCCAAGCCTTCGGCACTTTTCCAGTCTCAAACGAAAGGCGAAATAGGCGGTATCCCGTCGGGGCCACTAGCCTTGTTCACGTCTAGGTTACGCAGTACCCTACGTACGTCCTTCTGATGAATGCGAATGTTCGACATGCTCGACTCGCATCCACCAGGAGAAGCAGGGAGCCTCGCACCACCAGGATCCAGACGCGAAGATTCCGCAAACAAGGAAGCAAACAAGTTCGCTTTCTCCTCAGCGGAGTGGGCAAGCGTCCCGTCGGGTCTCAGCAGTGGTGGTAGTGAGGGGCGGCAGAAGTTCAATTCGACCGACTTAGCCAGGGACCAAAAAGCCTTACTACCTGCCGGGTATTAAGCAAGTTTGTCCTCTATTCGGCTGATGTGGCCAAACCGTGCCCTACGCAACACCTTCTTGCAGGACTTGGCAGCCCTGTTGAAGGCTCTCTTCTTCCGAATCACGTCATTTGCTTTGCACGTGCGAGCGTCAACCCATGCCATTGCTGTAGGCATTTGAGTTGCAACTCCAATCCAAGACCCCCAGAAATTTATTCACCCAATCAAATATTAAAGTAGATTCTATTCCCCTTAACAAGAGTCGGTGACGCAATTAACGAAGGAATTGAGTTTACCAAGATTGTGTGCAGTTGAACTTCTGGCTGCAACAGTTCATTATAACTTACTACGTTTGTCGAAGTTTGTAATGATTAAGGTGATGCAGTTCCCCAAACTTGGCTCGAGGCGTGAATAAATCTTTAGTGTGCCTTCAAAGTTATTGTGGGAAGACAAGGCGTAGTTTGCGAGGATAATTTAGTTATAGCTTGAATAGTCTTGCGAGGTTCTATCTGTAATTTAGAGATAGTAAAAATAATAATTAAATGAGGATAGCGGTGTTCGAGGTCTTCATCTCTCTGAGATAAAGATTATAATTACATGGTATGGATGATGAGGTTAGTGTATACTATTTACTATGTACTATGTATACGTACAGGACAGTCTACAGGGATATTATTTAGTAAGAGTCTTTACGTGCTAGACCTTCCGTCACGCCTTACATAACAAATGCATAGTTGGGTGTTTTAGCTCTTCGTCTTTGCCAGACAGAAAATACTCACAGTCCTTGTACTCTAGACAAAGTGAGAATCAATTAGGAACAACGAGTGTCAAAAAGTATCCTCGCACATCTCTGGTGGTAACGCACCCTGCGTTACCACCAGAGATGTGCGAGGATGAGTAACGAGGGATGTGTTTGTTAAGAACCGAAGGATGTGTTTTTAAGCTATTGCATAGCTTCTATCGTGGGCCTTGAGCGTGGAGACCGAATCCAGAAATTCCGTAACGAAAAAAACCTAACACCCCCCACTCCAACCGGCACAGCGGTGATACTTTTTAGTTTTACTTTTTACTTTTTTTTAGCTCAAAGTGTAACTTGAATTAATATCAAAGAAAAAAAAACAAAGAAAAAAAAATACTGCATAAATAAAATAAATATATAATTATAATTGTATAAGTTGATAAAAAATGCTATGCAATAGCTTTACCGCGGCAGTCTCCGAGTGCCACACGTCTTTTTTTATGAGTAGAATTGCTAGTTCTAAGCGAGGCTAAGTAAACGACCCATCATCGCACATCTTTGGTAAAAACGAAACCTTATAGTCCTATACGATTGACATGCTCTATCGCAATGTTACGTGACCAATCTCTTACAATATTTTTAGTCATTTCGACAAGAATTTTACTTTCTGGAAATCCTTTCAAGAAATGTTTCATGACGTCAATCTTTTGCACATCTTGGACTCCTAATACTCGTATCTACCGCATTAAATAGTTTGGCGTTTTATAACGAAAATTTAATTCATATAAGACACGTTGGAAAATTTTTGGTCAAAAATCCAATATTGTTATTTTTTTTAACCGACTTCTTCAAAAAGGTGGAGGTTCTATGTTCGGCTGTATGTACCATTTTTTTTTTATGTATGTTCACCGATTTCTCCGCCAATTCTGGACCAATTTTAAAAATTATTTTTTTATTCGAAAGCCTATACTCCTGAGGTGGTCCCAATGTCACCAAGTCAGAATCTGTTGATGGGATCCCATGAAAATCTAGGGAAACCCTCAAATTTTAAAAGCACATACACTGTTTTTCATAAACTTTCTAACACAATTCAGATATTTGTGCCTGGTAGTCAACATCTCATGTTGCTGAGCTGTTTATGGAAGGTATAAGTCAGGATCTGATGATGTGATCCCATGGATAATGTTTGTTCAGCGATATTTTCGCCAATTGTTAACCGATTTGGTTGATTCTTTTTTTGACTGGTCCCATTTAAATTTGGTGAAGGACTGTTGAAGAACTTCGGCGGTAGGCAACGGAACTCTTCAATAAATGATAGCAAATGGATTGGGATTTCTGTAATCGCATGTCTGTTGATTGTTTACACCAGTTCATAACATAATATCACGCCGGCACGCTGTGCTTGTGGTGGCAATAAAAATACTTTTTAACAAAAAAAAATAAAACCGACTTCAAAAACAAAACACTACAAAGTAAAAAATAAACTTTAATTTTGGAAGTCGGTGTGCAAAAACGAAGTAACCAAAAACACCGACTTCCGAAATTAAAGTTATTGTTTTGTTTTTGGAGGTCGGTTTTATTTTTTAAATTAAAAATTCGATCTTGAAATCAATGGCTTAATCACCGAAGCGTCTACTGTTTGTAATGCAATTAAAACAGTAATTACCACTTATCTTTCAAGTGTAATCGATCTAGGTTAATCTGATAAGTATTTACTAAGACTGATACCAGGCTCAATTGATTGTATTAGAAAACTTCAGTAATTGAATAATTAAAATATATAACTTTGGCTAACAACTCACTTATACCAATTACAATCACCAATTATTATAACATTTTGTATTGATGTCTATAAAAACCTTAAAAATATGGATAACTCGAAAACAAGCCAATTTCAACAGAAACTTTTGCGGTCCAAATCATTACAAATTAGCCGTAATACAAACGAATCTGTTTGCACGTTCCAAAGCGACACTTTAAACAATTCCTGAGCTTTCAGACGCACGGAACCCTCCGTAAAGTTCAGGAAGTCTTTCGTCCCGGCTGTCATTGTTTTTGTAGATGCTTGGCATTCATTGTAGATAGTCAGAAGGACAGTCAGTTTAGTTAAAGGTTATGAAGGTCTGTCAGGCAGTCGCTTCAACCAAAGTGGTACTCAGCTGCATCCGACCTGGCTTGGAAGCCGATCTTAACAGGCAAATTGATTGGTTATCGATCTTGGGAACGCGGCAAACCCAGAAAGAGTAATCGGGGTGAGCTAGACTTATTTTCAAAGGGCTGATCTGATATTGGGGCAATTGGAAAGTGAGAAGAAATGCCTTTGCCCTACAATAGGACTGGTAAGGCATCATCATCATATCAGCCGAAAAACGTCCACTACTAGACATAAGCCAACCCCAAGTGTCACTACAACAACCGGTCCTGTGCGTCTCACATCCATCGGCTTCTCGCGACAGTCACCAGATCATCGGTGGAGCTTGTGGACAGGTAAGTACCGACTCATAATAATAGACTTCTTACCTTAGGGTAACGAATCTCATGGTGCTGTGTGTACTGGTAGTTGATGGAGCCAGGCACACCGTAGTGAGGCACCTTCATAGTCCTGACGCCGGTGTCATCGAACGTCACGTACGCCATCTTGTTTCCGTCCTTTGAGAAATAGATGGCGTTGCTGGAGCCAAACACTTCCTCTGTAAAGATTATTCAAAAACTTTAGCGACGTTTGATACATAACATAGTTTTACAAGGTAAAACTATCAATCAATCCTAATATATAACATTCTCCCATTACTAATGATATGCGCGTACAAAGTCACGAGCAAAATCTAGTCCTCCCAATATATAAAAATTCTTCCGATACTGATGAGTGACTGACAGACAACGCACAGCCGACACTACTGGGGAATATGGTGGAGCAATAAGAGAGGATCTCCTGAAATTTCTACGGTAACGAGAAAATGCCCGCGACTTCATACGCGCATATTCCATGCGCGTACGAAGTCGCGGACAAAAGCTAGTTATTACCTACATACCTGTCTTAAGTGATCACACGTACTTACAAGTTCAAATTAAGTTACTAAGCGAAACTTCGCAGATGTGATATGATGAGAATATCGTAAGGTATGAAACCGTCAATATCTACTTAGTCATACTTTTTTTATTTTTTATTTGTCTACCTATACCTACCTAACGGCGGCGGTCGTTGAACCAGTTATCACCAGTACCTTGTTCCATGAAATTTTGATTTACGAAAAAAACACATTTTCGTAATTTGATGATCTTCGTGACTTATTGTTCTTATTTTTGGGTGGTTTAACTATGGAGTAACAATTAAATATTTTTTCATGATTGATTTTGATTCCCCCCGCGGGCCGTAACGCGTGAACACGTAAACCTAATGTACTCGCAATCAAAAATTCTTAAACCAGCTAAATAGTTATTAACTAAGTATAAATTATATATCGTTGTGAAGCTCAGTGAATGGACTACCTAGTTTGCGCATCAGTTGTGAATTTTACAAAGTGACCACTGAGTAAACATAGTTTTTCTATCTGCGAGTTGCAAAAAATTTTAACTGTCATCGCAAGCGCATGAATCATCCTGCTAACGAACTCAGCGAGCGACGCGCTGGGGTCAACGACCGGCCTTCGCACACAGCTACCTGTCGCTGCAAGGACTAACACACGTCGTGCCTGACCATTCGGCGGTTGTTCGAGTTCCGAAGACTTCCGAAGGCGACACTACATAGGATAGCTTGTTGCTCGAGCGCGCGCACCACAACATGATAGCAGCTGTGCGTGAGTAAAGCGTCTTATTTACATTCATATAATAGACGGCACCGCTTGCTTGCTCTGTTCTGCTAATTGCCATCGTATCATTTCTGATTTATTTTATTTTAACTAAGGCTAATTGCTATTATAATAATAAATAAAGTGCGTAAATATTAGATATTAAAATGCTTCGCTCGCCCCCGAAAACGCCAGCCTCACCTTTGTACGGCTCAGAACCGAACTTATCTTCGAGTTCCAAGAATGAAAGCAATGAGGCTGAAAATATAACTCAGAGAAAAAGGAAACGAGGTGAAGATGCTGAGTTGCAACGCCTCGAAAATATGATGCTTGATATGAAGAAAATGTTATCGGATTTTGTGTCCAAGCAAGCGCAACAAAATACTAAAATTGACTCATTGCATTCGGCTCTCGAAGATATCAGGGCACAAAACAGCATGATTAGCAGGCAAAACGCAGAAATCTGTACCCAGAACGATAAAATTCGGGATACCATCCAATTTCTATCGAATAAATACGATGATGCTATCTCGGAGATAAACCACTTACAGGTCGAATGTAACGACAACAAAAAAGTAATAAAAACGCTTGAGCTCAAGGTGGACTACCTGGAGAGAAACATGAAAGCAGCTACAATCGAAATAAGTAATATCCCAACCTCAAGCACTGAGAACAGAGAAACCCTTACTGGATTGGTCCAAAAACTGGGCACTGTCGTCAACCAACCTGTTTCAGTATCAGAGGTAAAAAACGTCTTCCGGTTGCGAGGCAAAAAAGAGGCAGTGGGTACTGTCATTGTAGAATTTACATCCCCAACAATAAAAGAGCAATTCATCCGGTCTACTAAAAACTACAACAAACTAAATGCTGAAAACCGTCTTAGCACCACCCACTTGCAAGACGAAGTACCTAGAAAGCCAATATATATATCAGAAGCACTAACAACTACAGCAAAACGCCTCCATTACCTGTCAAGAGAATTTATAAAAAGCAGTGCGTTCGAGCAGTGTTGGATTGCAAACGGAAAAATATACGTTCGCGAAAAAGAAGGAATGCCTAGTAGGCTGATTAAATCTGAGGAAGACCTGGTCAAGCTACGCAAACAAAAGTGACTAGGACCCCTCTTACCACAGCATCCCATATTATTAAAAATTGTTATGTCCCACCAACCATTATATAACAAAAACATATGTAAAATTATTACCAACCAACTTGTAAAATATTTTGTGCAAACTTACTTTAAACCATTATATACATCACGTACAAAAACTTACTTTTTTACATTACAAAACCAACACTTCTTAACCACACGCACATTGATACACAATTCACTACCTTTCTCATTCAATAGTCAAGCATATGCACATATTACTGATATAGATCCGCTTTACTACTTAATCAATCACACAAGTACCTACATATGCATTACAGGAATATACACATACACAAATCACAATTCACTCTTTATTTGTGCTTTGACTCTATATAACAGCGCTAACACTACGGGAAAATACCGACAGACTATTTCTACCCTCTCCAAACACAGTAGTACACGAAAAAATGCACATATTGATATATATATACAAAATTCGATAATACCCAAAATAACATAAATAATATAGATTCTGTCTCTGTGTCGGACTCATCCACCTGTGACTTAGACAATTGCATCCCACACAACCTTAATCCTAATCACTCGCTCAAAATTCTGAACCAGAACATTAGAAGTATATCAAAAAATATAACAGGATTTCACACCATACTCGCCAGAACAAAGATCGTGTGAGACATTATTACGCTGACAGAATGTTGGCTTCCTAATACACACTACATTCCAGATCTTCAAGACTACAATTATTTCAAAACTAACAACAACTTCACACAGAACGAGGGTGTAGTTGTATATATTAATAAAAAAATTACAGTTTCCGTTGAAGAGCCCTCAATCTTGGAAGCCAACAGTCTACTAATAAAAATCGACGCCAACACCATCCTTATAGCAATATATCGTCCGCCGGGATATAAAGATGTTAATAAATTTCTAAATTCACTTAACTTGCTCCTGACAAATATAACACACTATAAAAATATAATTGTCACCGGTGACATAAATATAAACATTCACGGACAATGTCTTGACTCTGCCTCCCAGAACTACCTTAACATGTTAGCCTCGCATGGACTTCTGCCTGCTCATTTACTGCCTACGCGTCTCCAAGCGTGCCTTGACCATGTTATTTTAAAATCCACTCTGCCTGCTTTCACCTACGTGGCTCACTCTGCACTGACCGATCACGAAACTGTACTGTTTTTCCTGGTGAAGAAAAGCTCTAAACCTGTTATAAAACAAACAGTTACTCGTATCAACCATGATCAGCTTAACGCAGAGTTAAAGCTACTTAATTTTGATCAAGTATATTGCACGCAAAATCCTCATGAGGCAGCAGAGCGTATGATTGATTTAATTAAACAGGCAATTGAGGCAAGTTCGAAAACAGTCAAAATACCAAACCGGAAAAGAACCATAAAACCATGGCTCACTCCGGGCCTTCTACGATGTGTCCGGCATAGAGATAGTCTACACAAAAAATTAAAAAAGTCACCTGATAATGCAATTTTAAAAACATCCTTTACTAGATACAGAAACTACTGTAACAAACTTTTGAACACTATAAAAAAAGACTATGAGAGGAAAGAAATAAGCGATGCTGGTAATAACACCAAAAAAATCTGGGAAGCAATAAACACGATTACAAACAGAATAAAAAAGAAAGACAACGCATCAGATTTATTAAATTTGTATGCTTCTCCTCAGGAGTCGGTTAATATTGTCAATAAATTCTTCGCAGAAATCGGCAAAAATCTTGCTGAAAAGATTTGTAATGGGTCATCGAATAACACACACAATCCCGTCAATCAAGACGTCGCACAATCTATGGTCCTTTTGCCCACGGATGATGAAGAAGTTACCAAACTAATAATGTCCCTACGTAGTGACACTGCCGCGGGGTGGGACAGAATAACAAGCGGCCTCCTAAAAAAACACATAGACATTGTTGTACCACCCCTCACGTATATCTGCAACCTTGCACTTTCATCTGGGCAATTTCCCAAATCCTTTAAAAAAGCCATAATACATCCAATCTTCAAGGGTGGAGACAGGGGCCGCGTCAACAACTATAGACCAATAGCAGTACTTCCAATTTTATCCAAGGTACTGGAGCGGATCATGAACAATAGGCTTGTGGATTACTTGGAGAAGTTTAACATCCTTTCACCCTCACAATATGGTTTCAGGGCGGGTAAATCCACAGCCGATGCAGTTCATGATTTGACC
Source organism: Lacanobia oleracea (assembly GCA_950371165.1). Taxonomy (NCBI): domain Eukaryota; kingdom Metazoa; phylum Arthropoda; class Insecta; order Lepidoptera; family Noctuidae; genus Lacanobia; species Lacanobia oleracea. The sequence goes on along the minus strand of OX493391.1, from coordinate 18,616,446 downwards.
AATTATGTCATCACAAACTTGGATGATGGACAGAAGGTTTTAGGCATTTTCCTTGATCTTGCCAAAGCTTTTGACACGGTGTCTGTCCCTACTCTGATTCGCAGGATGGAAAGCATAGGAATCAGAGATATTCAACTCAAACTCTTTGAGGACTACCTGAGTGAGCGTACCCAGTGCGTTAAGATAGGTGAAACCATCAGTGACGAACGCACCGTCATATACGGTGTGCCACAGGGTAGCGTAATCGCCCCGACACTCTTTCTTATTTACATTAATGAGCTGGGAATGCTCACTCTTCCCAAAGGCAAAATTATAACCTTCGCTGACGATACTGCCCTTCTCTTCAGCGCTAGCACATGGCACGATGTATACAAGCAAGCTCAGTCTGGTTTCGAAATCGTGACCGAGTGGTTGAGTAACAATTTTCTGACCCTAAACGCGGAAAAAACCGTATACATACCTTTCTTTCTGAAAAATAATGCGTCAGCCACTCACATGAACTCGTCATATTTTATAGTAGCCCACACATGTACCCAACAAAATAAATATAATTGCACCTGCACTACTCGCATTCAGAAAACAGATAGTGTAAAGTACCTAGGAGTAATAATAGATAGCAACCTAAACTTCAAGAAGCATATCAGTACTCTTAGCAGTAGGTTACGCAAACTTATATATGTCTTCAAGACCCTAAGACACGTGGCAGACGAGAAGCTGAGAAAATCGGTTTACTTGGCTCTCGCCCAGTCCATAATAACCTATTGCATAACGTCCTGGGGTGGTGCTACAAAAAACACTATGTTAGAACTAGAACGAGCGCAGAGAGCCATTCTGAAGGTATCTCTATTCCGACCTTTCCGATACCCGACGGTTTTGCTGTATACGGAAGCAAAGGTGTTAACTGTTCGTCAGCTGTTCATATTGCAAACGGTTATAAAACAGCATGGCCTCACTACCTTCAACCACTCACTCTCCCACAGAAGCAGACGATTCGATCCCATAGTCCGCCATCACATCCGGCTCTCGACAACTTCCTCCCATCGATTCTTTTGTTACCTGGGTTGCTTTCTTTATAATAAAATAAATAAAATACTCCCAATTTATAACATCGCCAAAACCAAATGCAAAATTAAGCTAGGTAGCTGGCTCCAGGAACTAAATTACGAAGAAACAGAAAAACTACTTTTTGTTCCTAAATAGCCAATTTAGCACATTCTTTTTTCCCCCACCACATACACACACACACTACTCCCACATATACACCCACACACACACCTAATTCACTCACAAATACACAATCTTACCTAATAACACTAATTAATTCTAGTTTCCTTTTTTTTTATCTTTTATTATTAATCATATAAGCCTATGTTATTTTTTGTATAAATTCTTGCTGCACTTATTATTGTACTGTACAAAACAGAAATGAAAACATTTCCCAAGGGGTGGAGACCTGGTGTCCTGAAACACAGACCTTAAGTCTAGTTTAGGCACCAGTCTACCACAGTATATTGTAGCTGTTACGTATTTTGTATTGATACCTCTCTACTGTACCTATATTGTGGTGAGAAATAAATCATTATTATTATTATTATTATTATTATTTCATCATAAACACTTCCTGGCGACCAAAATATCCTGACAGATTGTACTTACTCATGCCTCTGACCGTAAAACATATTTTCACTACGGCTTCAATACTACCGAAAGCCTCTTTGGAGTATTGGATAAGTATGCTTATCGGTTAATTTCCCTTGAGAGTCAACGAGAGTGCTCAGTGATGTGACCCATATTTTCTCCATTTGTTTTTTTTTAATGTTCAAATTTTAACTATTTTTCATATTTATGAGGAAAACAAACCATTTTTTCCTTTCAATAGATAGACTCAGTAGAAACTTTTAGCATCACCTTTTCTCAAAAATCTTTCAGGCCTTCTGATTTGTTTTTGAACAGTCAGATAACGGGAGACATTCAGATAACCTTTGATTGTTGATAGCCGTGGATGTTCATTTTCTGGATAAAGACCTGGGCCTCAAGTCTGCTATTACAATAGTGTCAGAATGGTCTATCATTGATTTCTTAGTTGTATATTTTGACAGATTTGGCAATCTACTACTATTAAAAAAGCGTCATAACGATTTTCCAATGGTCAACCACTGACACTCCATTGAAAGAAATAGCATAGAATGGTAATCTCGTACATAATGACAAATAAATAAATAATATGTAAAAATATATATAAAAAAATCTGGCATAATGTTCAAATTTAGTAGTAGTTTTTCGAAAATCATTTATAATAACTGGTTTTATAATAATGGCAATACGAAAATTTCTTTCTACTACGATTCTATTACGAGACCAATGATCGACCAGTGATCGATCATTATGAATTAGCAGATTACGAACTTTTAGCAAAATGACAATGGGATCGTGTTGGAATGGCGAATTTATAAAAAATAGCAGACTTGGGGCCCAGGAGGTCTAAATAAAAACAACATTTTGTGAGGCTTATAATTTTTCAGGCCTACTGATTTGTTTTTGAACAGTTAGATAACGGGAGACATTCAGATAACCTTTTATTGTTGATAGCCGTGGATGTTCATTTTCTGGATAAAGACCTGGGCCTCAAGTCTGCTATTACAATAGTGTCAGAATGGTCTATCATTGATTTCATAATTCAATTGTTGATTTTGACAAGTTTGGCAATCTACTACTATTAAAAAAGCGTCATAACGACTTTCCAATGGTCAACCACTGACACTCCATTGAAAGAAATAGCATAGAATGGTAATCTCGTACATAATGACAAATAAATAAATAATATGTAAAAATATATATAAAAAAAATCTGGCATAATGTTCAAATTTAGTAGTAGTTTTTCGAAAATCATTTATAATAACTGGTTTTATAATAATGGCAATACGAAAATTTCTTTCTACTACGATTCTATTACGAGACCAATGATCGACCAGTGGTCGATCATTATGAATTAGCAGATTACGAACTTTTAGCAAAATGACAATGGGATCGTGTTGGAATGGCGAATTTATAAAAAATAGCAGACTTGGGGCCCAGGAGGTCTAAATAAAAACAACATTAAAGCCAACTTTAAAATACGAACCTTCATACACCCAATCCGGAATACCATGGTAGATCACATTCAACCTTCCACTTGTCGTGATCTGACGAGGAGAGCTGGTCAGAGCATCCTGGTAGTAAATATTGTTCAGGTATACGAAGGCCAGGGAAGTGCCTGAAGGTCCCCACACGAAGTTCTGGAGGAAGGCTTCGCCAGCTTCGATGCCCGAGGGAATAATGTCAACCCTGGCTCCAGTCAGGATGTTAATGGCTGCGTAGCGGGCGAGGAAACTGTACCTGTAGACCTAGAAGTAGAAGAGTAGGATTAAGAGGTTTGGCTCATGGAAACTCGAATGATTGTAAAACGTATGTTGCGTCAATCCTTACTAATATAATGAATGCGAAAATAACTGTGTCTGTCTATCGCGCTTTCACGCCAAACATACTGCAACGATTTCAATTAAATTTGGTACACAGATAGTCTAAAGCCTCAGAAAGGACATAGGCTACTTTTATCCCAGGATTATGTTCCCTAGGGACAGCGCGGGCGAAGCCGCTGGCAGAAGCTAGTTTGAAATAAAGACAAAGTATGAATAGAAATATTGAAACTGGTGAACAAAGTTTACATTATCAAGAGGATAAAAAAACCTTTTTGATTAACGTAAAAAAAAACATTTAATAATTAAAATATGTATCGACTTGATGCTGAAACTGAAACGGATCGAATGAAATGGGACTTAAAGTGCACTAATACGAGTAATAGGGACCAAACTACAATTTCGTTTATGAAAAGTAGTAAAAGTAACCTGTTTTAATTTCTAAAGGCATTTATTTTATGTTGGTACATTTAAAACGTGTTGCATTTCTTTAAAACCATAATATGTTATTTTTTTTATTGGTCTGGAATGTCGAGCCTAGCCAGTTGGAAAACATAAAAACAGCCGAAACTCAGACGTCAAAACAACCGTAAGTTACTTTTATAGTCGTATTTATATTGACGTAGACTTTATGAGATATGCAGTCAGGAGTAAGAGTCAGCACCAAAATGCCTTTAACTTACAAGGTTATGACTTCAGGTGAACGACCTTTTAAAAAGTTTAACACTTTAAGTATCTAATATATTTTCTTAATGGTCTTAAAGAAAGATTTTTCAAGAAAACAAAATGTAAGCTTAATGTATTCTTCTCTGTGAAAAAGTAGGGAAACTTTTGTACACGAACAGCAGTAAAAATTATCCTTTTTCCCCTACTACCACCTCATTACGCAAGAATGAGAAAAACAACAAAAAAAAACATCGTACTAGGTACCACCATTGCTTTTTATTAGGAAAGATCAAAGTCAAGAGTTGGTTGGTCATAAAATAGATGAAAACTGATGACATGACTAGGAAAGGAGAACTGGCTGGTGATACTAAAACTTTACTAGATGAAAGAAGAACGCAAGAAGACTGCTACAGGGTCTGTAGTCTCGATATTGATAGCGATTCCGGTAATGTCTACCGAATAATGCAGTTGTCATGCCCACTGAATAATATCGATATGCTTAGCGTGCTGCCAAAATTCAAGACATTTGACATTTGCCAGCGGTGACATTCGCTGGCTTTCAAAATAGAGACTACCATCATCCGCCTAGCCTTTTCTTAACTATATTGGGGACAACTTCCAGTCAAACCGTCTGGATACCAGTATTTTACGTGGAGCAGCTGCTTACCAGACATCCACAACCCATAAGCTGGGTAGCACGGTAGTTCTTGGCAAGACTGGAGTCAGATTTACTGGCTTCTGTCACTCCGTAAAGACTGCTAAAGATCTACAAACGACAGTCGGGACCAACGGCTTAATGCTATTCTAGTTCCAAAACGGGTACATGACGGATAATACTATATCTCTTGCGGACTGGAACCATGACGGCATTAATAACGACTTCAATAAAATACAATAATATTAACACGTATTGAATTCCGTAAAATTTCAAGTATTAGTTTACCGGCCTTCCTCTCTTCGGTCCACAGTACTGATACATTAACCAGGAATATTCTATCATCCTCACTGGTTAATTTTGAGGTACCGTGTTTGACCGATGCGTTGAATGCTTGGAAAATGGCTTGTCCCAACACGGATTTGCCCGACAACCTGACCTCTCAGAGGCGATGGGATATGCCGCTCAGCAGTATTATACGGAATAACTTGATTCATACATCATCGAATACTACTGAGCGCGCGCGTCTGTTAGCTGTGGGAGAGTGGGAGTCGGGTTTGTGGCTTCAAGCACTCCCGTCATCCACCATAGGTACTATGATGGATGACGCATCGTTTCGGATCACGGTCTGTCTCCGCTTAGGCGCACCTTGTGTTGCTCCGCATCGGTGTCACTGTGGAGTACCTGTCGACAGTCTCGGACACCATGGCCTTTGCTGCTGCAAGAGCGCAGGCTGTATAGCACGACACGCTAGCATCAATGATATTATTCGTCGAGCTCTTGTCACCGCCGGCGTACCTGCAGTATTAGAACCTAGTGGCTTGGTACGTGACGATGGGAAGAGACCAGATGGTATGACGTTGGTGCCGTGGAAGGTGGGTAGGCCTCTGGTGTGGGACGCAACATGTGTCGACACCCTTGCGCCATCACATGTTCCAAGTACGGCGAGCTGTGCCGGCGCTACTGCTGCGGCTGCTGAGGCCCTCAAGCGGCGCAAATACTGTGACCTTATTGGTAATTACAGTTTTGAGCCGTTTTGGGGTCGAAACGCTAGGGGTCATGGAGTCCGAGTGCGCGTCTACTTTTCAAGGACATTTATCGCCGACTGTTCGACACTTTGCGTAACCAGAGGGCTGGCTCGTTCTTTGCTCAAAGAATTAGCATTGCCATTCAACGTGGCAATGCTGCCAGTCTTCTGGGCACGTTTCCGGATGACGGCGATGCGGAGGAATTTTTCGACGCCTGATTGTATTTGGTTTTGTATATTCATAATGTATAAAGTTATTTTTATTAGTTATTTTGAAATATATTATATTAACCTGATTTACATTAAATAATAATTGAATTTTATAATAGCTATGATACATAAACCATCAAACTGTCTAGTATACTCTCCGTTACTGCATTCATAATTTAAACTTATGATCAGTGTTGAAGACAAGATATATCGAACAGGCGGGTTTATATTTTGTTCCATGTTAATATTATAAACTATTTTTAAATATTAACTTTAAACGTGGACACTAACGGTACGGCAGGTCCATAAATTGAAAGTCGCTCAGCGAGCTATGGAACGAGCTTTGCTTGGAGTTTCTTTCAGGAATCGACTCCGCATCGAAGTGATCTGACATAGAACCAAAGCTGTCAACATAGCTCACTGATTAAGCAAGCTGAAGTGGCAATGGGGATGGCCATATTAACCGTAGAACCGATGATCGTAGAAGACGAGTTCTTGGGTAGAGACCACGAGTCGGCAAAGGTAAGGTAGGACGCCCTCAGGCTAGGTAGAGCGCGATCTTCGAAGGGTGACTGATAGTAGCTAGATGAGAGTTACCGGAAATCGAGTTGAATGGCGTGCACTAAGAGAGGACTATGTCCAGCAGTGGACTGCTATATGCTAATGATGAAAATATTAACAAAAAAATCCTCGAATATTTTTTAAATATAAATCCTCAGTAAATCTACGAAGTCACATTATAAAAATCCCTAAGGAATATTTAAGGACAGCTCACGATAAAATTCGACTCAAAGAAAAATTTCAAAAGCTTACAGTCACTTCCGATGTAACGAAGTTACTATAACAAAAATTCAATTGTCAAATTAGGTCAATTTGTAGGACTGTAACTGGGTCAATGCAGTGTAGGACGTTAGCAAAACTTGGGATCTTGTGTTCTTAACTTAACTCTTACTTAAAGTGCACAAACTTGTTATCTACTAAGTTTCACACTTGTTCCCGAGGTGACTTGAATGCACTTGGGAAATTATGGGTGCAGTTTTGTTAGTGTTGTTTTTAAGTTACTTTGTGATCTGGTTGGTGAGACTGACATCAGAATGTTTTCAGCTGCCACGTCTGGCTAGCTAGTAAATAATTACACATTAAGTAACTTGCTTAGTTTCTTATTTAGTTGGTTTCTAAGTTAGATAATGGTTAAAGGTACTGTTTTTAGGTGCAGTGGCCATAACCAGTTGTATCTCAAAACGAATATTTAAACAACTCAAAATAAATGACTCATTTTGAACCTTGTTTTTCATTATTCGAAGTTAAACGTTTTTAAACTAAATTCAATTATTTGAAGAAACATCGGTATCTTCTTGTTATCTACTTCTAGCATCTTAAGCTGCAAGTGCCGTGCAACTTTAAAATAATATGTTAAATAATTTTATGATTTATCTACGAAGTTTAAAAACAAAAACAAGGTTTAAAACCAGATGATAAAGCTACAAAAAGTTCAATTAAAAGTGAATAAATCGATTAATGTTCCAATAACTCCCGCGGAAAGTGAAAGGTGGCGCCACCGGTCTATTTACGGAACGTGCTTTATTATAAAAACAGTGTTATTTTAGTATTACGAATTTCTGACGACATTGCTTTTAATGTTTGCTTTTTATATGACTGTTTGCACAATATAAAAAGCAATTTGCGAAGTGTTATGAGGTGCTTTTTTCGCATTGGAAGATTTAAAAAAAAATACTTTAATGTATTTTAACGCGGTATGTAATAATATAAACACAGATATTTTAACGATTATTATTCGTGTGCTCTTGTTATAAACACGAATTATGATAATACCCAAGTACAACAATTGGCTACGTTACGCTCAAATTACAAAAACGAAATGAAAAGCCTAAAAATTATATGAAAAAATAAAATGAATAGTAATGCCTTCATTAATAGGTTTTTGGATCAAAGTGGTAAAAAAGAAACCCTTAAAGTGCGACTGTGATTTTTTTTCCTGTATCTGAATTAATCTTTCCCATCTAAAATGTTATTTAATTTTAATCTTTGAAATACTGACTGATTTACCCAACCTTATTTAGGTTGGGTAAATCAGTCAGTATTGCAAAAGCTTACAAGTGATCTGTAACTTTAAAACAAACCTAATTAAAATAGATTGATGATGGCTCAAAACTTACCGGCGCAACATTGTAAGCCAAGATGACTTCAGTGCCATCTGGGGACAACTGCGTCACCCTCGATGATTGTTGCAGGATCTGTAATACAATGAAAATATTAGAAAACTAGTGGACCTACGCAACTTCGTCTGCGTCACAATTTTCATTACTGCTCCGCTCCTATTTGTGATAGCGTGATGTTATATAGCCTATAGCCTTCCTCGATAAATGGGCTATCTAACACTGAAATAATTTTTCAAATCAGACCAGTAGTTCCTGAGATTAGCGCGTTCAAGTTAACAAACAAACAAACTCTTCAGCTTTATATATTAGTATAGAGTATAGATAGATAATACTGGCTACGAAAACAAAAAGAAAAGATTGGGTGAAACCAATGAGAGGATTGTGTAAGGAATGTTATATATGATACAAAAAACCGACCAAGTGCGAGTCGGATTCTCACACGAAAGATTACGAGCACACCGAAAAAAAACCCTGCTTTTAGTCTTATTCTTTGCTTATAGATGCAACAGAAAACACGTTCTACGTACAATACATACTGTGAAACTTTCACTATCCACCTATTATGGTTCATGATATACAGCCCGCTGACAGACGGACGGACGGATGGAGAATGCGCGGCGTATTATCGGTCGCGTTACGCCAGAACAGACAGTTATATGATAAAACATTCAACCTTTCACACTTAACCGATGATGCGTTACTGCGAATAGATGCCAGCTATGATACGCTCGACGCATTTTCCGTTATTTATGTACCGTCCCTAATTCGCTGAACTGATGTTGATGCATTTTGGTTCAGAGTGAGTTGCCTTCTTTTGGCGAATAAGTTTATATCATTGATATAAACCAATCTTTACATTGACTGATAATATTGAAGAACTTTATCGATCTAGGTTAAGGTACACCAGAAGATTATGTAAACACTTAATTCAAACCAGCAATTCAAATACACATAATCCTGTACCTGCCTACTTACATATTGATTAAGTACATAATGACATTAACAGTAATAGCTTATTTTAATTTCTTCTTTGCATTGTCCTCACAGAAGCAACAAGGTTAATGTTACCAAGATTTTTGGAATACATCACATGATTTAAGAGCACGTTTTCTCCCTAGAGATCTACGCTTTGGAACGTGCAAATTGCTTCATATTTTGGACTGACCGACCTAGATAATTCAAAAGTGCGTTTCTGACTTCCACAATCCAATAACTGGGTCATACCCCTTGTCAAGACTGGTGTCAGATTTCACGACTTCCTGACTTCTGACTGTCACTAACGACTGTCGAAATCGGCTAAGTGTGAGTCGGACTCGCACACATAAGGTTCCGTACCATAATTAATTTTTACTATTTGTTGTTATAGCGGCAATAGAAATACGCAATGTGTCAAAATTTTAACTTCTACCTATAACGGTTCTTGAGATACAGACGGACGGACGGAGAGTGGAGGCTTAATAGGGTTCCGTTGGTAACCCTTTGGGTACGGAACCCTAGCAATAGGGTTCCGTTGGTTAACCTTGGATTCGGAACCCTAAAAATGTACAAAAGACAGCTGGCACGGACGCTTGATATCTAATGGATGGTCACCCATCGAAGGACCGATCTCAGCAAGCGTAGCCTAACCTCGAAGTTCGAGCCGCGCTACTGTTATTATTTAGCTACAATCTCCTTGAATGATAACAAACACCGTTTACTAAAGTCTATAGAGACTAATATTGCAAAGAACTTTTTCCGCGAATGCTATGTCGGTAAGTGAGTTCAGAGAAGTGCTTTTAAAATCTGATTTATGGGATTGCTCGGAAATTGATGTGGAAGTGAAATTCCTCGAATATTTTCCTCTTTTATTAACCTGATCATCGTGAACGTTGTGAGCTCTCTCAGTTTGTACGTACTCAAAACAAATGTGAGGGAAGTAACAATTGAATGTGACAGTGTCTGTATCTTCTTAGGGTTTCGTACCCAAAGGGTATCCAACGGAACCATATTACTAAGCCACTGTCCGTCCGTCCGTCCGTCTGTCTGTCAGCGGGCTGTATCTCAAGAACCGTAATAGGTAGACAGTTCAAACACAGTGGATTTTTACAGATTGTGTATATGTATTGCCGCTATAACAACAAATAATAAAAACTAAGGTTTATGGTACGGAACCTTTCGTGTGCAAATCCGACTCGCACTTGGTCAGTTTTTTTGGTGTTACGTGGCTATAGAGATCACTGCTTGGGATAGACTATTTTCAAAAACGGAAGTAAAGAATCCTATATTTCGTGATTCCATGTATTTTTTATGTTTTTTGTTCGGACTCTACTGAAAAGATTTTAGATAAAAGGCAGTGATCGGTATTGCCATACCAAAACAAAACAAGGATAATATATATAATTTAGCTAGTTACAAAAGTCAAGTATTTTTTTTTTATAAATGTAAATGTTAACGTTCAAAATTACCTTTTAATGGCTTAACTTAAATAAATGTTTTGACTTTGACAAGTCAAATGTACAAGCAGAGATTATCACATTCAATTTATTTGCGATATTTACGAAACAATGACCAATATAGTATACAAGTTAATGACCTTTTCAAAGTGCAAAATTTATACATATGTTGAAATATTTAAGTATTTAAAGATGGCTTAATACTATGGTTAGTTCATCTTTACGTTACAAATACTTACATGAGTTTGTAATGATCAATTATTTGCGTAGTCTTTTCAAACTATGTTTCGGAAGGCTTCTAAGCCTTACCGGATGCAGATGAACACGGGTATTGTGCATCTTTTGACGTGATATTGTCTAATAAATCGACGAACGCCGGCTGCCCGCACGAAAACGGCATCTATTTCTCTTTTTAAGAATCGTCTTAAAGAGCACTATCTTTCCTCTCAACTATGATAGTTATATATGTATATTTTATTTTTATCTGTTAATTTAATTTTAAGGCTTCACACACTCTTCTTGTCTTGTTCTTACACACTTTTGTCTACATTTCTTTTTCATTTCTCCTGTCGCAGGTCTGCTGGAGGAAATTTCATTAGAAATAAGCAGTACCTTTGTATTAATATTTATAATGTTAGATTTCACTACTTTTCTGTGTGTACATAAATAATAAAATAAATAAATAAAAACGTGTCACGTTCTGGTGCAAGCGAGAGTGCAAAACAAGCGATATGGAGGCACGATCAGCCTAAGCGTTCGGCTTGTTTGTTATGAATTCAATTGTTTTCTTACGACGTTATCACGTAAAATTATCGTCTGTGAACCGACTTTACAGACAATATTTTTTTTTATTTTTTATTTGAGATGTTTTTACTCTTGAATCAAGTCAAGACTTATATGTACAACCTAGTAGGTAACACGACCGTGGGATCTGACGGAACACTAAAATACGATTGGTCCATGCACTGGCCGTCTCAATTTTTTATTGTATGGAGCATAAACATGATGCACCAAAAGTCGCGAAAACAGAAAGATCGACGCTTTCGAAATGTGAGTTTAGCGAAGACATCTTCTTTTACCATGGACCGACATGAGAACGAAGTCCATACTGGTAGAACTCAACCTCCCCAAACGGCTTTCTGTAATATGCCTGTAGCGTGCCCTTAGCCTTTTTGGACATATTACGCTTTCATACAAGCATAGTCTGGAAAGGCTTATTACACTGGGCCAGGTCGAAGTAAAACGCCATCAAGGTAGAACACCGGAAAGTTGGTCCGACGCCATAAAGAAGGCTGTTGGAGGCAGCATGTAACGATTGTCAAAAATCTATAAATGATAGCTACAATGACGGGAACTCCTCCGTGTATACTGTCACTTGTCATTTGTCTTCATCTTGATGTGTAATGACCACCCATCACGGATCGATCTCGACAAGCACTGCTTAACCTTGGAGATCGACTATTTCTCTACCAAGGTCATCGAGTACGTACATAAAGAATTCCAGTTGCTCATAAAAAATATAGGTGGTCCATTAAATAGCTTATTTGCGAAGAAGCCGGATGTGAATTGTATAAGTAATCTTACTTCGAATTGCTGGTCTAATTTAGATAAACTTGTGTAAGGCATAAAGTCTAAGTATCTATTTTTATTCTGCTGCTCAGTTAAAAACCAGTACCTACCTACCATTTTTTTGTTATACCATACATCACAATACCTAAACCTATCAATCACAATACTACTCAGAGCAAAAACTTGCAAAGCGAAACACACTAAGACGTACTACTACTACTACTAAAAAAAACCTAGACTGCGTACATAATTGATCAGACAACAACCTTTGCCTTGCCTCGATTAATCACTGATTAATCACTAACCAGATTAAACACTAATCAGTTAAAAAGTTTCAATTACAAAACTCTAAAGTAGGTAAATTTAAGTATGGTAGGCGCCAGATAAACTTTCAATAACGTCCGCTGACCTTTTCTCAATCCCATCGTAGATACCCGAACAAGAAACGTTTTTCATTACTATAGAACGTAAAGGATCACGCTAGAAGTCGATTCTGTACAGTTTTATGTCTTTAATTCTGTTTTTGATATTCATCATCATCTGCCTTTTCCCAACTATATTGGGGTCGGCTTCCAGTCAAACCGGATTTAGCTGAATACCAGTATTTTACGCGGAGCGGCTGCCTACCAGACCTCCACAACCCATTAACTGGGTAACACAGTACTTCATGGCAAGACTGACAATTGACAATTTTTTTAGTCAGATTAACTGGCGTCTGAATATCCGTTCGGCTTAACGTGCTTTCCGGGGCACGGAGGAAACTCGGTATGTTAAGATGGTCACCTATCCACAGACCAACCTTGGCAAGCGTTGCTTAACCTTGAAGATTGACCCGTGCGGCTGTTATTATCTAGTCACGAGCTCTGTTTTTGATATAAATAAAGTTAACAGTAGATATATGTATGTGGGTCAATTACCGTTATTGAACATTTATCTGGCACCTACCATAGCCATACTGTTCATAGAGGATTTATCTCGCCTGTTTCCTCCTCCAATATTGGACCGATTTAAAAGATATTTCACAAACTGAATAAGAAGGATATATCCTGTACCCCTGTTTTCCTTTTTGGTGATTTATTAACCGTTTAAGCACTAGAACTCACATAAAATGCTTAAAATTGACTGATAAATCACTGTCAACAGAGCCCTAGAGTACAAATTTGGAAACTATTAATCAAAAAAAGAAAACATAGAGACATAGTGTACATCCTTCTTATTCAGTTTGTGAAATATCTCTTATATCGATCGAATATTGGAGGAAAAAACAGTGAAGACTCAAACCTCGAATTATGACTTTTTACATACAAAGTCTCGCCGCCCGCATTTACTCTTAAAGAGAAACAAAATTAATGCTTCCTTTAGATTCCGGAAAATAAAATTTCACTCCACTCTATAGAGACACTTCCTTTGTTCGTGTCGTGTCGGAAAAAGCGTCTCAGGGATAATGTCAAGGAGATTGTCAGCAGCATCCTTCCGTACAAACTTACTTCAAGGCAAGTATGATTTTTAGGGTTCCGTACCTAAAGGGTATCCAACGGAAACCGTCTGTCTGTCAGCGGTCTGTATCTCAAGAACCGTAATAGGTAGATAGTTGAAATTTTCACAGATTGTGTATTTCTATTGCCGCTATAACAACAAATAATTAAAAATAAGGTTTATGGTACGGAAACCTTCGAACTTGGCCGGTTTTTAAGGTTCCGTACCTAATTCAAATTCAAATTCAAATTCAAATTCAAAGCATTTTATTTCAAATAAACCATTCACAGGCACTTTTGAAACGTCAAGGTCGGTCAGTCAAAAACATGGAAGCTATTTGCACGTTCCAAAGCGTAGATCTCTATGGAGAAGAACGTGCAAGAAACTCCACGGACACTCTTTTAAATCATGTTCTGGTTTTACAAAATTTCAAGTTACATATACTTGTTGCTTCTGCATGTGAGGACAATGCAAAGGAAAAAAAAAGGGCTTATTATAAGAATTTTAAATATAAAGATTAAAATAAGCCAATGGCAGTTAAGAGATGACCAGTCTCAACCGACGGCGCCTGTTCACGAACATGACGCGTGTATCGGCACCCTTCAGCTCAACCATTTCGAAGGGAACCGAATGATCAAACCCACGCGCCGCCATCAGCGAGACATTTGAGTGAGCATGACATGCTCTCAACCACCATGCTCGTTCATGTCCAACAAGTAAAACTATAACTACTCACATAAAATGTAAATGGTTTCATGGTACTCACATTTACAAAATTTGAAAAATATGCTTCTACTTTACACAAAACTATGGTTGTCAATGACCAAATAATGAAAAATAAATTAATAAAGAGAACGATTAAGATCTTACATCAAAAAGAATAAATAAGTAATTAATATAATAATATAATTTGTATGTATATAAGAATAAATAAACGAAATAATGTAAGAACCTCTAAAAGGAGCGAGCATCTCTTCCAAATATAAAAACATAGAAACCTAAAAAGTGGACCTAAGCACCTAAAGGTCACCATTGGAATCCTATTACCTACTAAGCCTCCGCTGTCCGTCCGTAAGTCTGTCAGGGGGCTGTATCTCATGAACCGTACAAGGTAGACAGTTGTCTTTTTCACAGAATGTGTATTTCCATTGCAACTATAACAACAAATAATAAAAAATAAATCGGTTAATGGTAAGTAACGCTTCGTGTGAGAGTCCGACTCGCACTTGACCATTTTTTTTTTAATTTTATTATATTTCATTGCTTGTAGTTAACCTTGAAGGCAGGCTAATAGTGATAAAACGTCAATTTTTACGTCTTTGATATCTTTGTTTATCAGTCAATAAAATATTAAAGCCAATGTGCATTAGTTACGGACGAAAATTCTCGTTGAACATCTTTCAGCCAAATGATATACGAAGAAGTCTTAATAAGATCTTTAATATGGGAGAAGCTTAAAATACCCCACTTAATGGAACTTTCCCTATAAATTAAATTTATTAACCCATCTCCCTCTTTCCCAACCACTGCTACTACTACTTTTGGCCATTAGCCTAGCGCTGTTTTGTCTCTTGTTATTTTTTTATTACCTAACATCTGTTTTTAAAAACCTCGTCGTAGTCTGACAATGAAAGAGTAACAAACAACCATTCATCCATCCTCACAAACATTGATATTTATAATATCTATACTAATATACAGAGTTGATACGACAGAGGGGCATTAAATTAAACTACGTATACTATACGTGTTCAGTATTAATTCGATACGGTACAAAAACAAAAAGCGCCATAAATGAGAAAATATTTTTTTCAAACAAACTAAATAGCTTGCAAATCCGAATAAAACGCAACCACCCTTTGTAAAAAAATGACACTGACCTTAGATACCGCTAGGTAACAAAGCGGCAACGTCGCGCGCGCGCCGGAGCGCGGTGTACGGTATCTCGTGTGCTCGGTGGGGGCCGGGCCGGGGTGGCGGCCGGCGACTTAGGCCTCCGCTCGCACTGGCTTTTATGTTAGGTAACGTTTCGAAGTACGCGCACAAAAACAAACACTAAATTTTTAAATTTTCGATGTGTCCTCCATTCACATTGATGCACAAATTATACCGACGGAGAATATTGTTATTTATTTTTCTAATTAGATCACTGTCCGTCGCTAAGCACTTTAATTTGTGAAATGCTAAAATAATCCTATTTTTTAACTCATCAATTGTATTTACCTCTGAGGCATACACTTCACCCTTAATGTAACCCCACAAAAAGAAATTCATGGGAGTGAGGTCCGGAGATACTAATACTAAATAATAATAATCCCAAGTTACGTGTCCTATCACCATAAAAAACAGTCAATCACAAAAAAAAAACACTATTACTAAATAATAATAATCCCAAGTTACGTGTCCTCTCACAATAACAAAATAAAATTACAATTGTTTGCGCGCGAATTCCACAAAACGTACGTTCCGAAAAACAAGCGTCGGCGCACTGAGGGAGGGACTTACCGATCGCAAAAAACAAGGATGCAACAAACTGACCTATCTCTATTTCTTTCGCTCGCTTTATGTTAGTCGCTTTCGTAGTGAAAGTGCAAGTGTGTGTGTATTGATTGCTTCCTTGTTTGCATTGCCAATATTTAGTGAATGTCCTTCGACATGCGTCAGAGCGGCAACAACGCATCGTAGATTTATCGTTGTAAGGTGCATGACCTATGCTTAGACGATATTCAGCTGTTAGAAAAGATACATCGTGTTCAAACCGTGCAAAAACTTTAAAAATCATTTGCGACTAAACTACTGCTCCTAATTAATTTATTTTTGGTACAGAGCTCAAAAATGGTACCTAGTATAGGCAGTTTAAAGGAAAGCCCCTCTGTCGTATCAACGTTGTATAAAGCTGAAGAGTTTGTTTGTTTGCTTGAACGCGCTAATCTCAGGAACTACTGGTCCGATTTGAAAAATTCTTTCAGTGTTGGATAGCCCATTTATCGAGGAAGGCTAGATCAATAGAAACGGAGCAGTAATGAAAATTGTGACGCAGATGAAGTTGCGCGGGTCAACTAGTTAAATAATAACCAGGAGCAATATCATTCCTACGAATAGAAAAAGTGGGATGGTGGGAGTAGTAGAATAGCATTATTATAATTAATAAACTAAACAAATAATAATTCCACCAACCTGCGAGGAGTTATGGATGAGCGGTGTGGTGCTATCAGTGTCAACATCATAGAGAACCAAGTCGCCATTGCTGTTCCGGAACATCACCTCGGTTCCTGCAATTAAATGTTATTAATGAACATATCAAAAGATTCAACACGATTACACTGTTGTTCTGGGTACAGTTGTCTACAAAAGTGAGTAATGATATGTCGGTTTTTTATTATTTCTAGACTCACGATGACCTTGATATCCATTGCAAAAACATGTGATGTGAGTTTATGAGTCGTAAGTAAGATAACTGTAGTAATCACAATTAGTTGCTATTGAACGAACCAGTGCAGAGCGTTAATTAATTTTAGCTTCGACAAGTGCTTTTTTTAACGATGATGGCGGTGTGGAAGTACATTATGATTAGACATAAATAAAGTGCAGTTGGGCGCTTTGTTTTAACAAAGAAATGGCAACAATTTTAATATAAATGAGACAATAACTTTAATGTAAGTATGTGTATTTAGATGCTCTCAGATTACAATACTATGGAATCGTCTCTTCTTAAGGGAGTTTTAAGTTAGTTGTATAAAAAGTAAGTATTATAAGTAAGTTTTTCAAAAAGGTCATTATGTGTACCACCATTATCAAAAATTTTTTCTAGCTGTTGGCATCTACGATACGTAGGTAATCAATTTTATTTTAAATCCCAATTTGTTGATTCACTTTCTCTGCTGCCTGTACTCGCATGTTTGCCGATTTGCAATAAAATTGGTTCATGACACGGTATGTTGGTATCGTTAGATGTTGACCAACGAACCGGATTATACCGGAAATTGGCATTAAAGCACGATAAAAAAATGTTCTCTGCAGTTATTTTTTGCAGTTTTGCTAATGGATACTTATAAATTGGTATTGACTTTAGTGGTAATGTTTTCAAGTAATCAAAGTACAAAATTATACATATTTGTAGTTATATATTGGCGTCTTTTAATGATATATATATATAAGGTGTAACTATTCATACACTAAATATTTTAAGACAATCATCTTACGGTTATAACGAAGCCATTTCAAAGGAATTTAAAATCACTTGACCCACAAAATAAATACTGGCTCCTTATTTTTTCAACATCCATTACGCCCGCGCATGACGGGCATCGCCCGTCGCCGTGTCGTCGGCGCGGTGCGTCTCATTCATAGAATAGGGAGTAAAGGTTTTATGCAAGATGTCTCAAGAAAATGTAGAATTATTATAATTTCGTAAAAACAAAAACACTTACATAAAAATTTTTTTTTCGTTGAAATGGCTTCGTTATAACCGTTAGATGATTGTCTTAAAATATTTCGTGTATGAATAGTTACACCTTATATTTCTTTGTATGCAAAAATAACTCTAAAATTTCTGTCGAGTAGGTTCCTATCTGCCACGGTCTGGTGATCAACTAGCGATTACGTAATGTGCTCGCTAAATTGCTCAAATTAGCGAATTTTGTTAATGTGTCCAGATCACGCAATAATAAACTCATTAAAGTGAAATTACTATGTAAGTATACTGCATAGTTTAAGTTAAATATTCTACCACAGAATAAATAATAAGAACACCTCATTAATCCAAAAACAAAAATTACGACCCCGTAAAATTAATGCTCCTATAACTAGTATACTTAACTTCACAATTGATGTAAAATGCAAGATTTGCGAAAAAAAAAAGCTAATTTATTTCTCAACAACTTAGTTTTAAACCCTTTAAAAAAAACTACATAACGCGAGAATAAAAATAGGCTACCTCTCTAAACTGAAAGAAAAAATAGGCCATCCCATTCACGGGGCATCTCATTCAAGCCGACCGGAACTACCAAAAGCCACACTTCCTTACAAAATATGTTTTCCGTGTTCTTATTGTAACAGGTTTTTAAATTATGTACATAATAATGTATGTGTATTCATTTGTTATACATGTATCTTGGTCAATGACAGAACCAGTCTCTGAGGTATTCAAGCATGGTTTTGAATGCACTGCACTGTCTCTATGAATGAATTTGTAAGAAAAATAAACTATTGTTATGCATAGTGCCAGTTAGCTTGACTGGTTATGGGTACAGCACTTCTTTTTAATGAACCTTAATTCTATTGTCAAGCATTTGAATCAGTCCAAATGAAAAATAAACTAAATCACTAGTAAATAAATACATGTTGAAAGCTCTTTTAGTTACTGAAATTAATTTTAATGTACCTTCTTTTTATAGTATTAAGCATTTGAAAGAGCACGACCGAAAAAAAACCGGCCAAGTGCGAGTCGGACCCGCACACGAAGGGTTCCGTACCATAAACCTCAATTTTTATTTTTTTGTTATAGCTGCAATAGAAATACACAAACTGTGAAAATTTCAACTGTCTACCTATTACGGTTCTCGAGATACAGCCCCCTGACAGACAGACGGACGAACGTACGGACAGCGGAGGCTTAGTAATAGGGTTTCGTTGGTTACCTTTGGGTATGGAACCCTAAAAAACTGGCAAATCGGACTTCTTTCTTTTTAATTTTGGTGACTTTAAGAGTGAGTCGGACACCAACACGAAGTGTTCCTGATCATAAACAGTATGTATCGCTCAGTATCAGTAGCTCTAGATACTGTTTATGTTAGCCCCCCTTTAATTTGAGTTCGGAGTAGATGCCTAACGGCTACCAGATTAACAATAAGCATTATCGAACTAAGAGCACTAATGCAGTTGTCTGGTTAGTGATCAGCGCAGTCGCATTGGCTCAGTTGGTCAAACGCGTGGCTATCAATAGTAAAAAAAAAAAAAAAAATTGATAACCAAATATTGCACACATTCCAGAGGGACGATTCCCAATTTATTTTTAAAGACGTATTCAATCCTTTGCAATCTTTCAAAACACCTTTAATTTCCCTACGTTTCGACAAGTTTTTTTTTACATTGATTGTCGCTTAGATACTGTGAGACTTGAATTTAACTTTTTTTAAGTAATAAATTCCAGTGGTTTCAATAAAAATGCAACATGAAGTATCTGCCATAAAAGAGTAGGTCAAACATTTATAGGCACAAAGAGAAAAGCAATCACACCGTATCAAACTTTGGAAAAAACCTACAATTTATCCGGCGAAGAACTCTCGCGTCCCAACCGCTCAACTTCTAACAAAAGAAAACTTTGTTCAACTCCAATACCTACGTACTTTAAGAGTTCCGAACAAAAAACGGAACCCTTATAGAATCACGGGTGTCTGTCTGTCTGTCTGTCCATCTGTCATAGCCAGTTTTCTCCGGATCCACGGGACCGATTCTGTTGAAATTTGGTACACATAATGGACTTTTGTGACCCAAGCACGAAAGCGATACGTAAATCATTATTTTTTTAGTATGGGGGTCACTTATTGGGGTCAAAATAGATAATATAAAAAAAGTTTTTTGAAAATATCGTGTGATATATCAAACGAATGGGCTTACTGTGAGAGTTTTAATTATATTTGTTTCATAATTTTAAAATAAATGGTTTTGAAGTTATTTAAGACAGTAGACGAAAAATCACCATTCCCTCCTTATCTTCGAACATACTGAGTTTAAAATTTTGAAAAAATTGATGTTCTTTACCTAGAAATTACAGAAAAATCTATAAGAATTCTATAGTGTTAAAATAACATGTCAAAAAAAGAAATTCGTTGTGAACCCTTAGCACTCGAGTCCGACTCGCAGTTGGCCAGTTTATTTGCTTACCTTTTCGTACTTGACCAACCTTTTTCTTACATCTTCGACATAAATACTTTATGAGTTCAGAGTTCTGTCCCAACGGCATTCTTCGACATTTTGTCTACCTTTTATATTATTTACCTCTGAAAGTATAGTCATTTACGTGTGCTTTTCTTGTTACTTTTTCATTTAATCTTTGCATTCATCGTAACTGGCACAAATAACACGTAATCTTAGTATTTTCTTTCTTCGCTGGTTTGTTTATTATAACCAAAAGGTCATTGGCCTGTTGAATCAAGTCCCTTAATTTGAATTTAAATATTTACGCTTCGGAAAGACTTGGTTTGACGAAATTATGGCTCTATAATAAACACATACACTTTTGACCACTATTACCTGGCAAAGATGGAGCAAGCTTACCTAGAAGTAACCGAAGTAACCTATTCACTCTTGACTTAAAGACTCCCAAACACACAAATGCCGATAGTACGTCGCTTTGTAAGTATGCTGTGCGTTCTGGGGAAGACCCTTTATAGAAAAGGGCAAACTATAACATGACTCTTAGGCTAATAATACTCAAAGAGTTAGTCACTCTTGTCTCATAA
This sequence comes from Lacanobia oleracea, assembly GCA_950371165.1. NCBI lineage: Eukaryota > Metazoa > Arthropoda > Insecta > Lepidoptera > Noctuidae > Lacanobia > Lacanobia oleracea. The sequence continues at coordinate 18,595,313 of OX493391.1, read as the reverse complement.
GACCAAGCATAGCCAGTACATCCCCGGAAGACATGTCAATGACTTTCATGGAATTCGATAAACCCCATTGCATTTCACACACCTATAAGTCTCAGAGTTTCCTCAACAACATGCATCATGATTTTTAATCAAACATAATTGAGGGACTGACCTTTGAAGTCTTTATTTCGGATTTACATAACAATGGATATTTTATTCTCAAATCCACGCAACGTAATCGAGAATTTGGGTAAATCGCGTCATTATCCCTATGAGGCCAACCTGTTGATTATGTAAGATGGAGAACTGCATGCAATGTTTACCAGTGAGGTCGTTATGCACAATTTTATAAGATTGAAATCCAACCAGTTTTGCAACCGACGAATTTACGGGCAATTTCGAGTTTTTTTAGTTTGGGAAACATTTGAGGTTTATATTTACTTAACAACGTTTGATTTTATTTATTCAAATTGCAATGTTTACCAGTGAGGTCGTTAGGCACAATTTTACGAGTATAAGATTGAAATCCAACCAGTTTTGCAACCGACAGATTTACGGGCAATTTCGAATTTTTTGAGTTTGGGAAACTTTTGAGGTTTACATTTACTTAACAACGTTTGATTTTATTTATTCAAATTTCCTTAAAAACCTTGGCATGGCTTGACCAAAATATTGCAGAACTGCAGTTGAATGACCACTTGATATCTTGCATATATTCTGGTCATTCATAGGTTTAAATTATCATCAGCCTAGTCTTTTCACAACTTTATTGGGGTCGGCTTCCAGTCAAGTCGGATTTAGCTGAATACCAGTATTTTACGAGGAGCGGCTGCCTACCAGACCTCCACAACCCATTAACTGGGTAACCCGGTACTTCATGGCAAGACTGGAGTCAGATTTACTGGCTTGTGATAATCCGTAACGACTGCCAAAGATCTACAAATGACAGCCGGGACCAACGGCTTAACGTGCTTTCCGAGGCACGGAGGAAACTCGGTATGTTAAGACGGTCACCCATCCACAGACCAACCTTGGCAAGCGTTGCTTAACCTTGAAGATCGACCCGTGTGGCTGTTATTATCTAGCCACGAGCTCCTCAAAGGTTCAAATTATTTAAATATTTGTCTTTTAAGAACGTTATACTTATAGCCCAGATATTATTTGAATCACCAAACATGCATAGCTATTTTTGTCTGTATAGATACTAGGTATACAACGTGTACCAGAAAAAATGAATTACAAAAAAAATAAAACCGACTTCCAAAAAAAAAACACTACAAAGTTAAATAACTTTAATTTCGGAAGTCGGTTTTCTTGGTTATTTCGTTTTTGAACACCGACTTCCGAAATTAAAGTATTTTTTTACTTTGTAGTGTTTTTGGTTTTTGAAAGTCGGTTTTATTTTTTTGTAAAAAAGTTTTTTACTAACCACACCACAAACAGCGTGCAATGGGACCACCTCAGGAGTATAGGCTTTCGAATAAAAAAATAATTAAATCGGTCCAGAATTGGCGGAGAAATCGGTGAAAATAAAAAAAAATGCATACAGCCGAATATAGAACCTCCTCCTCTTTGAAGAATTCGGTTAATAAACACAAAACCTAAAGAGGGGTCATTGTACTCATTATTATGGACAACAATTATAATGTAGCAGATTTCGGTCCTATAGTAAAAGTAGCTCGTAATGATTAATACAATGACCCTTTTTGAGGTTTACACGTTGTACATCCAGCAATAAATCTTAAACATTTGAGTGCTAAATGTCATCTACCTTGACGGTTTCTTTCTAGCAAATCCTTGTGGTCCCATAGCATGTATACCAACACTACCATAAACAAACAGCAAAGGTAGAACCATTTTTAAACTCAATAGTATACCAATGTTATGTTAGGACACCGCCCGGGAGCACCATAAAGTATATCCTCCTCTGTGGCGATAACTTTCAGCAGAACGTTCCTCAACTTATGTATTTCCTATTCTGTTTTTCCCTCAGGGGCAGCAAAAATTTGAAGAATTACTTGAAAGAACATTAAATATGTATACATTCAGTCAAAAAAGTATCGGGAATGGGTGATTTGTTTACGGTTCCAAATTCAAATTTTTGTTTTTTTGTAGTTGTTACATTGGCACAACTGTTTTCCATTTTGGGCGGGTTTTTGAGTTGCATCTGTTATTTATATTAAATACAGTGCTGGTTTTAGTAATATCATATATAGTGTGTATTGCGAATTTCATAATGGACAAAAATATCGAACAAAGAGTTTGTCTTAAATTTTGCATCGCCAATGGAATTTCGTGTTCGGAGTCACTGAAAATGTTACAGAAGGCTTACGGTGAATCGACTTTATCAAAAACTCGTGCTTATGAGTGGTTCAAAGCGTTCAAAAGCGGTCGAGATGTGATGGAAGATTTGCCTCGCTCTGGTAGGCCGTCAACGTCTGCAACTGAAGTTAACATCGCAAAAGTGAAGGAAATAGTGACTGAAAATCCCCATTCAACTCTGAGAGAGATAGCCGCCGAACTTTCTGTATCTCACGCGTCGATCCGTACCATTTTAACTAATCATTTGGGTATGAAACATGTTGCTGCTCGGCTAGTCCCAAAAGATCTGAATTTTCTCCAAAAACTCAATCGCATGAAAGTCGCTGAGGGCATGCTAGAACGAGTCAGTTCGCACCCAACATTCATGAAACGCATTGTTACTGGTGACGAGACGTGGGTTTACGAGTTTGACCCTTCCAACTGAATCGAAACCGAAAAAACCACGCCAAAGTCGATCAAAAGTCAAAGTCATGTTGACTGTTTTCTTTGACTATCGCGGTGTTGTGCACTCTGAATTCTTACCGGAAGGTCTAACGGTAAATAAAGAATATTATTTGAGCGTTATGCGGCGTTTAAGAGAGCAAATTCGACGAAAAAGGCCAGATTTGTGGAAAGAAAATTCTTGGATTTTGCACCACGACAATGCGCCTTCGCACAAGGCTATCATTGTGAATGCCACGAGTTTGACATGCAAACTAGTCAACAAGCTTCGGAGTGGCGCCTTCCAACTGAACCGAAACCGAAAAAACCACGCCAAAGTCGATCAAAAGTCAAAGTCATGTTGACTGTTTTCTTTGACTATCGGGGTGTTGTGCACTCTGAATTCTTACCGGAAGGTCTAACGGTAAATAAAGAATATTATTTGAGCGTTATGCGGCGTTTAAGAGAGCAAATTCGACGAAAAAGGCCAGATTTGTGGAAAGAAAATTCTTGGATTTTGCACCACGACAATGCGCCTTCGCACAAGGCTATCATTGTGAACGAATTTTTAACCAAACACTCAACAAATACCATCCAGCAACCACCATATTCACCAGATATGGCTCCTGCTGACTTTTTTCTTTTTCCTAAACTCAAATTACCACTTCGTGGCACCCGTTTTCAATCGATAGAAGACATAAAGGAGAATTCGCGGCGAGAACTGAACTCAATTCCGGAAGCAGCGTTTAAAAAATGTTTTGATGAATGGATTATTCGTTGGCGCAAGTGTATCGTTTCTAAAGGAGCATACTTTGAAGGTGATAAAATGAATTTGGATGAATAACAGACATTTTGTGTATTATTGATCTTTTCCCGGTACTTTCTTGACAGAGTAGTATATTTAGTGTATACACTATGTAATAGATTCAAAATACTGATATTCAACTAAATCCAGCTTGACTGGAAGCCGGTCCCAATATAGTTGGGAAAAGGCTAGGCAGATGACTTTGCAATAGATTCAATTGATTGTTTGTTTAATATTTTCACTGGAATCGATTTCCTTTAAAGGGTTCAGACATCAGAATTAAATCTGATAATTATTAGGCTCAAGTCACACCGAGATGGCAGCGAAGCGGCGAGCAGTTTCAGTGTCATATAATTTTAAACTTTATCTTCATTACTGTAACACATATTATCGCGGGAGTCGTCGGAATGCTCGCAGCGCCGCGGGCGGCCGCGCGACCTTTTCAAGTTTCTCAAGCGACCAAGCGATACTATGTGTTACTGTGATGAGGATTAAGTTTAAAATTATATGACACTGAACCTGCGCGCCGCTTCGCTGCCATCTTGGTTTGACTTGAGCCTTATAGTAAACTAATAACTTCTTTTTTTGAAGTCCGTTAAAACCTTGTAACAATATTCGTGTCATTGTCACACAGTATAGAACCGTGCCTTACTATTGCACTCTTTATTGCAAAAAAAAACACAGACAGGACAGTTTGTGTACCTACAAAGGCGAGCTTAGCTAGAATTAGGTTTTCTTTCAGCAATCCAGTAATTCAGTAATTTTGTTGTTTGTTTTAGTAGTTTTCATTCTGATATGGCTGTAATTTCTGAATTTGATTCTATTGATATAAAATAAATAAGGAATAATATTGCAATGCTTGTAAAAGGCTGCTAAGTCATAAGTACCTACTAACAAACTATAACACCATTGTACGAGTACACTTAGTTCGCAATAAACGTTTTGACTTTAACTTTGACTTTGATCCTCAGAGCGAAAAGGTGATTTGCAAAATAGTACACTATAGGTATGTACGTAGGCGCACTGCAAAACTTAGCTATCGATCAATAAAGAAACAGTAAAGAAACATACCTGAAGACCAAGTGGCATTAAAGGATGGCGGCGAATATATCCCTTCTATGATCTCCTCTAGTTCCAGCTCAGCAGGTGGTGGTTCCGTTATTGGCGGTTCAGTCGTAGTTGTAGGAGCAGCTGTAGTCGGAACCGTAGTTGGGTCTACCGGAACGACCGGAGTAGTGGGGCGTTCAGTAGAGGATACGATAGGCTGGGCCACTCCATTATCGCCGCCTGATAGAACAATGATCAGAGTGATCACTACACCAAGTGCTACCAACATGGCGACTGTTCCGATTAGATATCCTAGTGTTTTCTTGCGTTTGGTTGCGACCAGGACCTGGAAACAAAACGTGACTTAGTGATAGATCGAATATGGTTTAGATTGTAAAAGCTTTTTACAATATTCTGGTACAATGGGGGTTTTACCGCTGACAGTCATTTCTAACGGAGATTCTTTAGAAGAACTTAAAAAAAAGCTTAGTAGCTTGCCGCTGCTGATAGCGACATTTACACCTTCGGACAGACTCATCATCATCTGCCTAGCCTTTTCCCAACTACATTGGGGTCGGCTTCCAGCCAAACCGGATTCAGCTGAATACCAGTGTTTTACGTGGAGCGGCTGCCTACCATACCTCCACAACCCATTAACTGGGTAACACGGTACTTCTTGGCAAGACTGGAGTCAGATTTACTGGCTTCTGACAATCCGTAACGACTGCCAAAGATCTACAAGTGACAGCCGGGACCAACGGCTTAACGTGCTTTCCGAGGCATGGAGGAAACTCGGTATATCAAGATGGTCACCCATCCACAGACCAACCTTGGCAAGCGTTGCTTAACCTTTAAGATCGACCCGTGCGGCTGTTATTATTTAGCCACGAGCTCCTCACGCTCCACGAGCTCCTTCGGACAGACTGAACGAACATAAAATAAGAAACTGGAGCACTATTATGACGTGCTAATGCCATCATGATGATGGTTTTAAGATGTCATAATAAATACCCTGGCATTATTATCATTATTGTTACGTATGTCTTAAATAAGAATAAAAGTTGTGTGAACTAACTGACCCTTTAATTATAGCCAAGGTTGATACTAATTTAAAAATCCCTATTTTTAATTGCACTTATTTGGACTCATTACAATTTTAGCGCCTGCAAGGAGAATCCATTCAAAACGATCGACCTTATTCGCGAAATCGCTATCAATATCAAAACAAAAGAATTGCTCCACGAAACAGTTCATTATAAAGTTAATGTAACGAGGAAGCCTGAGATACATAATAAATAATTTACAAGACCACATCAACAGAGCGTTTTGAAGGTAAACAAGAGTCTCCTACAGACACAGATTGCTCCAGAAACTGGCATAGTGACATTCTATCAATTAAAAGGACTGTCAAAAAGTCCAAAATGTATAGACATTGACATGCGCTACCTAAATTTCGTTAAATAATCAAAAAAAAAGTCAAAATGTCGTAACGATAACGATACTTTTTCAACAATCGATTCGAATCAAGATTAATAACGAGCTCTTTAAATTATGGTTAACAGTAATTACCTTTTGTGGAACACTGATTTTTAGATCGTACATTCAAATGTTTTATGTATTGACGTTATAACAGACTGAGTAAACACCAACTTCTATTGAATACGGTTATTAATTATAAATTTATACACTGTAATATTTAAATGCATACGTCGAGATTCATAATTTTCAATGGGGTTTTCCTTAATATTGAGGTAATGGGTAAAGAGAGACGTAGGTTCGTTATCTTTTGGTAAATTAACCTAAATTTACAATTAATATAAGAATGTTTAATAAAAGAGTAGACAGCTTACCGGTAATCGTTAAAAAATAAACAAGAACCTACTAGTTTCTAAGTTAAATAATTAATCATAAAAATTAAGAATAAAAAGTAAATTAACAAAGCACATACATAATAACGCTTGGCCAATCACTGCAATCCGAAAACACAAAAAATCTAAAAAATACACTTCAAGACACTAAAACCCATACTATTGAATATTTTGATAAAACAAATATTGCAATTAAATATTTATTCACGAATCTGCGGCCATTCCGCTCACTGAACAAAAGTGGAATGGACTCGACAGCGAATGAGGACCTTGATTAGGTTTTTTTACATGTAAGTTACTCCATTGGGGGTTATCGAAGGTTATCTGCTGTTCGTTCAACACTTAGCATCAATTACGTATAGGTTACGCCGCATAGTAGTAGGTAAATGGCGCGATTAATTTGATTTCATGTTTATTCTTTAGTCGATTGTCGATGACTCTACGGTAACTTGCTGGCAATTACTATTTTTGTCATTATCTTTCTTCCTTGAATAGTTATTGTTATGATTACCATTTTCATTTCTATAGACCGCATTCAAAAACATGATATCAACTTATTTATTATTGTTAAAATTCAAAATAATTATTAAGTATTAGTTAGTAAATTAATTCCGTTTCAATATTTAATGTAGGTTTATTTAAGAATACGAACTTTTAAATGTCTTTCACTTTTATTAAAGAGAAAGAAAAAAAATTTCTTACGATATCGAAGATATTCTTGTTTGAGGTCGTTAAGTAAGTCTTACATTTTCTATATAAACACTCCCTTGTGTCACTTAAGACTCAATAAGACAGTCTAGGTTTCTGTGTTTAATATAAAAATCTGGTTTTATACTGTAGAAATTCGGTTACTATGCAGTTGTTTTTGAACAAATATTTGCATCTTGCTAAATATAACGGATCTTTTATAAGGTCATCCTTATACACTTAGACATTTTTATTTGTTTGAAATTCTTCCGAGAAGTAGGGGATTTCTCTTTATCTATATTGTGTTTCCTGCAGTTACAAAGACATTAGAGTACGCAAAAGATAATTATGTTATTAATGATGTACTTGCTAACGACTTTTTAATACCTACGACTTACACAATAATAGGTGTTGGTTAAGCATTTCTATTTCTACAAAAATCTCTGGACCTTGATACAATTTAACTAAAAAAAATAAGATAATTTGAAAAGTTATTTACTGTGTAAAATATTTTGAAAAGCGGTACTAAGTTGAATAGATAACGTTCCCAAGAAATATTCCTACATTTTCAATGAAACGCAACAAAAACAAACATCAAAATGAGGAAAAAAATTCCAACTGGTTGGCTTTCATTTCCTCATGTGGTGTCAGAGACATCTCAACATCCTAACTAAAATTTTTAGGTACTTTAATGTATTTAATTTTCAACATTTGTAATTTGACTTTGTGTAATTTTTAGTTTTTTTTTTATATTTTGGTCACCATAAGTTTTGTATAAAATTTTACTTTGACTTTATCCCACTCTTAATTTCTTTTAATTTAAGATTTTAATTTAGCTTTATAAAAACTTGCAAAAAGCTCTTTGTATATCACCTCTGATCCCCAAAATACAGACGCTGCCTAGTTTGGGGACTATCGCAATGTATGTGTTGCAGTCGGATTACATTACGGCTAGCTGTTTCCAAAACAAGGGCCGTTTTGTATTGCGGCGAGTTAACGGTTAGCTGGATTGTCATTGCTAGACGTTCTACAATATGGCAGCTCACGTTTAGCCTCATTGTACTATATATAGGAAGATAGGTGAAGGGATGTAGGGGTAGGGTTAGGTTAGGTTAGATTACTTTAAACCCTTTACTCAAAAATAGGAGCCCCACGAAGCGGGTCTCTGTCAACCGCTCCTTCAAAAATTTGTTAAAGAGGCAGATAATGACCGATGATGGCGGATTCTATTACATTACGGCTAGCTATATTACATTATGGCTTGCCATGTTGGATGACGTATAGCGTCGTATACTTTCCAGCGGTTTTTTAATCAGCCCCATTTAATCCGTCTAATCGTTGAACCGCCGCATTTCAAAACGGCCCTGTTTTAGATAACAGCTAGCCGTAATGTAATACGGCGGATAGTACAATCCGACTGCGATATATGCAATGCATTATGATATCTGGACTTTTGATTTTATATGAAAAACAATGCAGTAGAGACACACTTATCGTATACAACGCAACATACGATACGATACAAGCGTTGCATACGTTGCGTACGTGGGAGCAGTGTGTCTCTCGCTATATAGTTACAGACCGAGACTTAGTTAAGCAAATTTTAAGGAACTAATAGAGATGTGTCCTGATTAAAAAAAAAAAACATTCTATTTAGTCCGTCAGTTAGATTATCGAAAAATACTAGACACGTATTTTTCGCTTTATGAAATTAATAAAAATTTACGAAGATAAAACGTATTAGAGATAGTGGGGGCTGTGACGTCACTTATCGTTAAAAAGTGTACTGAATTCAAATGATATATGACGTCACACGAGTTTTTTAACGCACTGTATCGTCGTATTTTTTTGTTTACGTGAAAATACGTGTCGGATATTTTTTGGAAATCTATCTGAGATGGACAAATTAAATTTATTTAGCCCACTAGGTGGGTGGGTGGGTATTGTAACAATGGCTCAATAAATAAACCAAAAACTAAAAAAAAAACTATAACTTAAATTATGTCAATCGAATACTTACTAAACATTGGTTCGAATTGGTTCACTAACTGTTCTTCTTTAGCACTTAATGTTTTTGACTGTATAATATTATTTATGTACAGCGTCATTGTAATTTACTTTTTTTTATTGTTTGTTTTTTTTTTCTTTCTATCAAGCAAGCTCTTCATATTTAGCTGTTAAAATGCGAAAACATGTAATTGGTTTTTAGTTGCATAATTTGTTGTTAAATTTGTAGTTGTTAATACTGTTTGTTTTCCTCTTACAATAAAATAAAATAAAATAAAATAAAATAAAAATGTAACATTATTCACCTATTTGCAGTTCATCTCATCTCAAGACTTGAATATAAGCTTCACGGGTAAGAAAGGGCAGGTGAATAATATTGCAATGCTTGTAATATTATTTATTATGTAAATAATGGCTGCTTAGTCATAAGTACTAACAAAACATAACACCATTGTACACTTAGTCTCCAATAAACATTTTGATTGCTGAATTTCGCTTGATCGTTCAAAGAATCACCTCTAAGCGTGAAGCCACCAGCGCCAGATAAACTTGCAACATAGTACATTGACCTTTCTCTACCTTCTTCTACCTAATTTCGTAAATACCCGAACAATATATTATTTTAGAATAATTTTTTATCAGTCGATTCAGGACAGCTTTGTCTTTATTTTTGTTTTTGATAGTAAGAAAGTCAATAAATGTATGTAAGTTAATGACCGTTATTGCAGTTCATCGATAACGACAAAGTAATGTCTACCATATTGCTATGGTGCTAGTGGATAAACTTGCATTTGGTGCACGCTGCATGCCCAAATTTGTTATCACATGCTAGAACAACGCTACTCTTCAAGCGTGACACCAAGTGACCTAACTGCCTACCAGGGTTGCGAAATTTGTTCGAAAGAGTCACTGCAGCCCTAGAACGCAAAAGGCACTGCAAGCCCGCCACACATTCCCTACCACTGCAACTCCTGAAAGCCAGAATCAACAGTGGCGACCGTCAGAAAAACGCCGAGCCAATGATACCCGACGAGTCCCGGAGAAACGATTCAACTCAAGGGCACTAGGAGGAACACGAATGAGTTTTAGTCAGTTAGAGTCTGACACTCCCTTCTGCTCCGCCCAGAGCGGGAGGAGTCATTTGATGATTTCCCATCATTAAAAAGTGACCTAACTGGTCATGAAACTAGCTAAAGAGGTGACTAAGAAAGAATAAAATGTATTTAGCACATACATGAAACACGCATGGTACAAACTATATAACAAAACACGGTATGCCAGAAACTAGTTTGTGTCTCACGGCTGCACTAAAAAGGTCCATTTCAGCGATATGTCAGACTGACTAATGCTGTCTAACGCGGGTTTTCAAAGGACTAGTGGTGGTTTTAAGACTAGATTAAGACCCAGTTTCGGGATCACAAATCTCTCAAAAAATTTAACAGATCGTCACTGTTATCGTAGTATTAAATTTGTGTCGATAATTTCTTTCCATTTATTATTCGAAGGCAAAATCATTGTTATTTAATAGTAATGATGTTCCTCACCTGGTCACTGGTTCCCATCTCCAGAGTGGAGTTGCTGTTGTCCTGCGCCATCTTGTTTGAGGACAAACTGTGAACAAAATAAATACATTGTGAGATATCATACTCTATAGTAACAATACCTGTATGTTGAAATGATTAACTTATATTTGAATTGTGAAAAAACATCTTAACACAGAAATATTGGAATATGAAAGAGAGAGTAATGTCTCTGTCTAGAGAAAACTTAAATATTTTATCTCTTTCGCTGTTCTAAAAATTAAACCATTTTTTTAGATCAATCTTGCGTAGGCGTGCCAAGGTTCACTAAAATCGGTTCTTATATTTCTAAAAGTTAAGACTTGAAAGTTTAAATTAAATATCATGTGAGGAATAAGCGTTCTTAAGGCTAGGTAGCTCTAGTAGGTTTGCAATTCTTGCATTTTGTTAGCAGCATTTAAAACATGGATTTTCCTCTTTACAGCAGTAGATACAGACAAGACAGGGTGCGTAAGTAAATAATATTTAAGCAGAATCAGTTAGAATGACGTTAATCTTTTTTTTTAAATAAGTATATTGTGGACAATATTTACAACTGAAAGCGCAATGAACTGAATTCGAGAACAATGTTTCGTTGTTTATTTTTTATTGTCTGTGGAAAGATGTCTACAATATTGCGTTCTCGTAACGATGTCACATTGTCACGTCATGCTTGTATGTCTCGCCTTCAAATAACATTCATTCCACATTCCGAGTTGTAAACTTAAGAGAAACTAAACTCATTTCCTTTAGACAAGGGGGGCGTGAAGTTTACACAGCACTCAGGCGGCTAGATTGCAGCTCAAGCGTCATGGATAAGTAATGCGGATGTAACTACTCGTTGCTTAGAATTTTAAATACAGGCCACAAAGGAGTGGACTGCGGACTTTGACTGAGGAACACGGATGGGTTTTAGTCAGTAAAAGTCTGATACTCCCTCCTGCTTCAACCAGAGCGGGTCATTTGATGATTTCCCATCCTAAAAAAATTGATCAAGAGCGAGTCGAACTCACGCACCGAGGGTTCCGTACAAATTTGTAGGTACGTATTATATATAGTTCAGGTATCAAGACTCCCAGTTTTTTCCGAGCTTTTCCTAGCTAAGAATCTATCGCGGAGGCTTAATACAGTAGGGTCATTTCAGCACTTACGATACATGCTTAAGAATTTAGACCAGAGCGGATACTTTTCAAGACCTTTTAGAAACCGTACCTATACCCCTAACGAACTACAACGCTGCAAAATATTAACACCGCGATTCAGAAAAACGCGTGATCAATGCAACACCATCTATCGACCACTTTGTAAACTGACAAAGTATTTGGCAGCGGAAGATTTTAAAAGAACGTATGTTAATTAATACCTTCACTATTATTTTGGCACCTATTAAAAGTTTAACAAATAACTCAACAAGGTTATGGTGTTATTTTCATGCTTTCGTGCATTTTATTTTTCTCAAAAGCCGCGCTAGCCAGGGCCAGCACGACCCATACCGATAGATGGCGCTCTAACTGATCAGAATACATAGGGAAAGTTTGTACCTAAACTTAAAAATTCAATATTTTTTTAAACTGTGGGTCAATTTTGATGAAATAAACGTTAACTACTACTCGGGATAGCACTTATTTTTATAAGTACCTTGATTTTGAATCCAATCAGTAGTTTATTACGCTCGATGATTGATTACGTACTTTAAAATAAAGACTATATCACTATATATTTTCATGATATAATTAAAAATAGTTTTTATACTTTTCCCAATACCTGTAGTATAAGACGGTATTACTTGTCAAATTTCATAATTCTAGGTCAACGGTAAATACCTTATGAATTTTGATTCCCTTGAGAGTGTCGAAATATTCGTTTTTTGCGGCATAAACGGCCGTATCTTTTTTTAAATGTTAACTTATAACTATGAGTTTTTCACAGCTTCAAGGGTCCGTTGACCTGAGTATATCGTTTAAATCTCAACTTGAAACCTCCGCGCTCCTGAGGGTCTTGACAGACGGACGGACAACAAAGTAATCCTATAAGGGTTCCGTTTTTCTTCTTTTGAGGTACGGAACCCTAAAAAAAAAAAAAAAAAAATTCACAAATAAGTCTGCTAAAGATAAAGTTATAAGAGTTATACTGCATAGTGATCGTTTATTTTGGTATGGGCTTGTGATGAAATACATCTATACTATCTATACTAATGTTATAAAGAGGAAAGATTTGTATTTTTGTATGTAACGAATAAACATAGGCTTTATTTTATCCCCGTACTCCCACGGGAACGGGAACTACGTGGGTGAAACCGCGTGACGTCTGCTAGTACATGATTATAGGACAGTGATTAATATAAATTTGGATGGATGTATGGATCAGAATGTTGGGCTGCGAAAAAGACGGATGAAAATAGATTTCATGTAGCGGAGATGAGAATGTTGAGATGAATGTGTGGAGTAACGAGAGTGGATAAAGTGAGAAATGAGTAGTACATTAGAGGCACTTTAAAAGTGGCGCCAGTGACGGAAAAGTTAAAAGGGAATCGCATGTCTTGGTATGGTCATGTGAAGAGGAGGGATGAAACGCATATAACTAGAAAAGTTATGAACATAAATGTGGATGGATGGAGAGGGAGAGGAAGGCCAAAGAAAAGATGGATCGATTGTGTGAGGAGCGATATGAAAGAAAAGGGAGTTAGTGATAGAGTGACGACTGATCGAACAGAACGGAAGAATAAAACGTGTTGCGCCGACCCCAAGTAACATGGGATAAGGGTAGGAAGATGATGATGGATGGATAGAAAGGGACTGTGACGCCATGGAAAAGATAGATGGATTGGGTGAGGAATATTGTAAAGGAAAAGGGAGTGAATGACAATGTGTCCGTTAGAATCGAAGGAGAAAACGTATTGTAACCTTACGTAGGCAACGTTTACGTTAGGTACTTCTTGCATGGCACAAATGCATGGAGGCTAGCAGTAAAGGTTATCAAAACAAAAGACGAACAAATTGTTGATAGTCAAATGATTGACGAACGACGTCAACAATATGTTTATTCTGCAGACTACAAACGCTTGTGTTAAGTTGACCTGTGTAATAATGTGCCCTATTAATTTCAAATAGTGCTCATGACCAATTAAGACTAGATGACATGATTATTTAGATAATATTTTTTTCGAAACAAAAACATAATTATTAATTCAACTTAAAAAATAAACTATTCTAATATTCCCTTTAATTTAATTAAAGTTTTAATCATTTGTTGTTATAACGGCGATAGAAATACACACTGTGAAAATTTTAACTGTCAATGAGACACACTTAATTACCTATCGTACAAGTGTCCTCATCAAACGTATTAACTCCTTAAACTTAATATTTAATTATTAGTCTAAATATGTATTACGTATGAATACAAAAATACGGTCAGTCAGTTCATACATCTGATAAGACCAACTCAAGCTATCTTAATCCGTGTAATCATTATTGTTTTGTCTTATCTCAACGTGTGATACCGATATGAGAAATAGTTGATATAAAATTATTTCAACTAATCTACTCGTAAAGAAGTAGATTTACATGCGTTTAAGAAAGTTTGCGCAATGATAGGACTCGCGTGCGTGCTATCTAATTTATCATAGTGTCTGGATCTGGAAAATGAGATACTAGTTGTATAATGGCCTATAGCCTTCTTCGATAAAAGGGCTATCTGAACATTGAAATAATTTTTCAAATTGAACCAAGCTTTAAATATTAGTATAGATTTTATTACAAAACTAGGTTTTGCTTGCGACTTCGTACGCGCATTTCACGTTCCTATAGTCATCATCATCTGCCTAGCCTTTTCCCAACTATATTGGGGTCGGCTTCCAGTCAAGCCAGATTTAGCTGAATACCAGTATTTTACGAGGAGCGGCTGCCTACCAGACCTCCAAATCCCATTAACTAGGTAACACGGTACTTCATGGCAAGACTGGAGTCAGATATACTGGCTTCTGACCATCCGTAACGACTGCCAAAGGTGTACAAATGACAGCCGGGACTCGATATGTTAAGATGGTCACCCATCCACAGACCAACCTTGGAAATCGTTGCTCAAACTTGAAGATCGATCCGTGCGGCTGTTATTATTTAGCCACGAGCTCCTCCTCGACCTTTCACGTTCCTATAGTAATATCGGGAAATCCTCTCTCACTGCTCTCTACACCCCCAAGTACCCTACATGCCGAACTTCAGCTCTCTACAATTAGTAGTTTTGTTCTTTGTCAGTCACTCAGTTACGGTAAATTTTATAATAACAAAATATGGACAACACAGACAAAGGCATGCGTTTGTATTCCAAAAAAGGTGAGATAGATATACACGGTTCCATTTTAGTCGTCTTACATCGGCAGACCACTTCGTCTATCCAATGAATACTACACATTTATTTTTAAAAAAATATAGATATTTTTGTACATTTGAATTATACAGGGTTATTTGTAAAACACCAGCAACCTCTTAGACAGTGAAAGTACACATGATTATAAACAACTTTTACTTTGAGAAAACTCCGAAAACTCGAAAAAAATATCAGCTGTTCCATACAAAATGCAATATTTGGCCAATGAAAATGTATGAAACAGCTGATATTTTATAATCATGTGTACTTTCACTGCCTAAAAGGTTGTTGGTGTTTTCCAAATAACCCTGTACAATAAAAATAAAAATATTAATTATTATGACGCAAGCCATAGTTTGAAATATCCTAAAAATAATATAGGTGGAATCCGGGACCTCGATCCCGGTCCCGAAATTCACTCGACCCAGTACCCGCAGCAGAAGGCACACTCTATGGTTATTGGTCATCCATAAAGTCGAAAGCAGACGGCACATGATTGTGGTTACTGGTCACACATGACATCTATAATACCAAGAATCTTCAAACCGGATCTAGACCGCACTCATATATTTCGAGCCGGATTTTCAACTTACGTATTGTATTCAAAGGAAAATCCAACTCTGCAACCACAATTCTGTCTGCTGAACGGTCCTCATGAGATAGGCATTTCTCACATTTTAGAAGGAGCGTTTGCATTCACATCGCAGTCAACAACTGTCAAAAATCCCTATAATTACTCTGCATTTTGACCAGTTTTTGACGTAAATTTACTATAAGATGACTTTAATTTGAATTACATGTATTTTTAAGTACGAGGGAGAGAATAAGAATAACGCTTCTGACATTTTACACGTAAGACTGCATTGTAAATCTCTTAAGTCGTGTTACGTATTCTTAACCTTCGGTAGCAAAACTTCAAAATACGACCACGAAAAACACAAACATGCATAACACCTACTATAAAATACCTATCTAATCATAATTAATCAATAGGTACAGACGATGATATATTTTAATAATCAGTAAAATGAAAATTCCCAAAAACATCTTCAAAATTATTTACGTAATTGACTTTCTCGGTTCTTTGTAAAAAATCAAATCCTCTATATAGGTCAATAATCTTAAAACACAATTTATTTTCCTTCCCCTAAAATTCGATATTGCGTTCTCGCATCGGCGGGCGTCGAGATTTGATATTTATAACCTTTCAGCTAGATCTCGCTGTGGCACTGGCTGAAATAGCTTGTCTGAAGTTTGAAAAATAAACTAGAGTCCTTAGATTTACTGCAGTGATTTCAAAAAAACATAAGTAATCTAAGTATACTTTATATTATAAATGCGAAAGTTTGCATGTTTGGATGGATGAAAGGATCTTTGTAACTCAATCACGACAGAGCAGGTAAACAATTGGCTATGGCTTGATACAATTTGGCACAGATGTAGGTACTCGTAGATTATAGTCTGGAATAACAAATAGGATACTTTTTATCCCGAGACTATATTCTCTAGGGATAATTTTCGAAATACAGGCAACTCTGTCTATCTGTTTGTTACCTCTTCACGTCTTAATCGCTGAACAGTTTTGGATAAAACTTATGCATGCTTTTCCTCCCGGGAGTATGTTAATTCTATTGGGATAATTTGCGACTGTCACACTTTCAAAACCGCTGGCAGAAGCTAGTATTTAAATGGGTATATGAGGGTTGTGTACTTTCACTGTCTAAGAGGTTGTTGGTGTTTTACAAATAACCCTGTATAATTCAAATGTACAAAAATATATTTTTTTTTTTTTTAATAAATGTGTAGTATTCATTGGATAGACGAAGTGGGCTGCTGATGTAAAATGATTAAAATGGCACCGTGTATATCTGTCTAACCTTTTTTGGAATACAAACGCATGCCTTTGTCTGTGTTGTCCATATTTTGTTATTGTAAAACTTTTCCGTAACTGAGTGACTGACAAAGAACAAAACTACTAATTGACTAATTGTAGAAAGCTGAAGTTTGGCATGTACTTGGGGAGTGTAGAGAGCAGTGAGAGAGGATTTCCCGATATTACTATAGGAACGTGAAAGGTCGAGGAGGAGCTCGTGGCTAGATAATAACAGCCGCACGGGTCGATCTTCAAGGTTAAGCAACGCTTGCCAAGGTTGGTCTGTGGATGGGTGACCATCTTAACATACCGAGTTTCCTCCGTGCCTCGGAAAGCACGTTAAGCCGTTGGTCCCGGCTGTCATTTGTAGATCTTTGGCAGTCGTTACGGATAGTCAGAAGCCAGTAAATCTGACACCAGTCTTGCCATGAAGTACCGTGTTACCCAGTTACTGGGTTGTGGAGGTCTGGTAGGCAGCCGTTCCGCGTAAAATACTGGTATTCAGCTAAATCTGGTTTGACTGGAAGCCGACCCCAATATAGTTGGGAAAAAGGCTAGGCAGATGATGATGAGGGTTGAGGGAGGTTTGAATGGTTTTCAGATCTTGAACATCGAGGATTATTATGTGGCCTACAGTGGGATTGGGACTCCCGTCTCACAAAGAAGAGGCCTGTGAATCCCAGGATTCCAGTAATGAAAAGGATGATTCTGCCAAATCCCAATGACTTGCCTTTCCTAAGTCGATTGAAAAAATCTAGCGGTCGCATTGACTGCTGCCTACCAGACTTCCACAACCCATTAACTAGGTAGCACGGGTAGCCAATTTTTCGATATGGCCACAAAATATGCATTAATTTTCTTTAACGAAAACACTATCACTGCAACAACACATATTTTCTGTCACATATCCGATTAGGTCAATTCATAAGGACCTAGATAACGCACGCAACATACAATAGACTACAAATTTTACATAGAGTATCGACAGCAGTCAATGTCTTAGGTATTTGCACCGAAATTGCATTTAAGGATCTGGACACTGACATGTCTGCAATATTACAGTTCGGTTAAAAACATATGAAACACACCCTTAAAACACATTTTTTTACGAATATAATTCCAATAATTTACTCACCACGTTCCAAAATTGAAAAAAAAAACAAACAATAATGGACCGGCCTTAGCCGAATCCCCGCCACACTGAATATTTTACAGTAAGATTATAGTTATCAAACAATTCATAAAGATAATAGTAGCATTAATTTCTAATCAATGAGATATAAGAATAATAAAATTTAGATACATGTTTTTATGATAAGATTTAAAATAATTAGTCTGAATAAAAATTTAAATTGATCATAAATTTCCAAGTTTCACGGCGCAAACGTCATGAAAACATTAACTGCATGTATGTATAGATACGTATTTGCATCCATGTTTTAACCATGGGGGTAGACTAGTCTGAAACAACATAAGGCCACTTGGTACGATTCGTACATACTTACCTACTCTTTTCGCTTAACATACGCACACATCTCACTCGCACGCAGATTGTGACTACTATATATGCACTTTTTTTTAAGGATCGTATATCATCAAATGACCTCTCCCATTCTGGGCGGAGCAGAAAGGAGTGTCTCTTCCTGATTAAAAGCCATCCGTGTTCCTTCAAATGCCCTTTCGTGTTCCAGGGCCGCGGTGACTCTTTCGAACAAATTCCTCAACCCTGGCAGGCACTGGTCCTAGCGGGCCTCGTCTACTGTGGTGATATCTCTGTGATGCGCGCGTGGAACATAATGCGCTTTCGACCCAGGCCTGGGGGTTTACTCTCTAAGCCCGAAGTCCGTAGTTTCGGGCTTAGTTGAAGGCGTTATCTTCTCTGTATCACCTAACTAGAATTAATGACAACACGATTTGATAGTTACTGTCAAATCATTTTTTCATTCATGTCTGTCCGCCTGTCACAACCAGTTTACTCCGAATCCACTGG
Organism: Lacanobia oleracea; assembly: GCA_950371165.1. NCBI lineage: Eukaryota > Metazoa > Arthropoda > Insecta > Lepidoptera > Noctuidae > Lacanobia > Lacanobia oleracea. The sequence goes on along the minus strand of OX493391.1, from coordinate 18,576,388 downwards.
ACCGATTCTGTTCAAATTTGATACACAAATAACTTATTATTATTAAATAAATTATTATTTTTTTAGTATGGGAGTCACTTTTAGAGGTCAAACTAGAAAATAAATAAAAGTGTTTTGAACAATATCGTATGACATATCAAATGAAAGGGCTTATTGAAAGGGTTTTATTTATATTTTTTACAATTTATTTTAAAAATATGAAAATTTAAAATTCAAGAAATGAGACGAAAAATTACCATTAATTATTAGTAGTTTCGGAGAGAAGGGGGCCCTTTTCTCCAAAACTACTGAGCCTGAGATCTTTACCTATAGATTACAGGAAAATCTATAAGAAGTCTATAGTATTAAAATAAAATGAAAAAAAAAGGAAAATTCGTTCGGAACCCTTTGCACGCGAGTCCTATTCGCACTTGGCCAGTTAATACGCCAATAGGATACGCCCGCAACTAAGCCCGAAACTACGGGCTTCGGGCTTAGAGAGTAGCCCCCCTGGTTCTGATAGAACGGCAAGCCACTCAACGCCAGGACTCGTTCTGCGACTTCCAACGCCCAGGCCGTCTTCTCCTATCGACTATGATTGTATACACCTACAAATCTATGAAACTCTCTCCTTGGAAACATAGGTGAGAACAGAGATCTGTCAACCTTTCGCAAGGGATTGATAGTTCACTTCATCTATGTATATATAGGTACAGGGTTATTTGTAAAACACCAGCAACCGTGAAAGGCAGTGAAAGTACACATGATTATAAGCAACTTTACTTTGGGAAAGCTCGAGAAAAATATCAGCTTTTTCATCCATTTTCATTGGCTAAATATTGCATTTTGCCTAAGAGGTTGCTAGTGTTTTACAAATAATATATAGAGATAATAATAGAGACAATAATATATAATAGAGTAGACCAGTAGTCCTAGTAAATAATGCGATAGGTAACTTCTACGTGGTTCCCCGTATGTATTGGAGACCTTAGTCAACAGTTACCTAAGCTTTTTCTTACTGTGCAAGTAACTTTGTACTTATGTATACATTGTCCCAGTACCTATTAGTTCCATTATTTTTACGACTGTTGATGTTTGATTTATCATTTATCTATCAGTCTACAAGTTTAAATTTTAACTACCTACATAACATTTTACCACATTTTTAAGTGGTATGATTAATTTGACGTGATTTCCAATACTATTTAAGTAATGTTTGATTAATAATACTTAATGAAATTGTCGTTTTTAAGTTGTTTTAGCTATAATATTATTTGCAACTTGAGCGAAGCACAAAGTTTCATGCCCCCAAGAAAATGGTAGAGCGTTACAAACCAGCCCCGGTAGTATGCTCGTATTTTTAAGCTAGAGACAAATATTTGTACATAAATTTATATTTATTTAATTTTGACAATGTTAATTTATTATCATAATTCCATTCATTATTTATGTGTATACTAAATTATTAATGTTTTGCTTGATTTTCTAATTTCTGTCTTAAATCATGTTGTAATTATTTTATGTAAATATACCTATTCTCTTTATAATAATTAAGTAGTAATGACATGAAAGGGTGTACACCTCTAAGGTAGATTTTTGAGGAACTGATTGTTTTATTATTAAAATCTCATGTTAAATGTACCAGAAATCACATGAATAAATGAATCTTGAATCTAACTAATTGAATTTTGAATGTGAAGAACTACAACAGTTTAATTTTATGTGGCATACACAATTTATATCATTCAAAAATATGAATATGTATAGTATCTAATTCAAATAAATATTATGTGCCAAAGGAGTATTGTAGCTATGGTGAAATTTTACGTTACGTTAGATACTATACGAGTACGTCATAAATATTCGTGCTTGGCCCTCTGGTCCCACGTACGCAACGTATGCAACGCATTATGATGGATGGGACATCATCAAATGACTCCTTCCGCTCTGGGCGGGGTGGAAGAGAGTGTTAGACTCTTACTGACTAAAACCCATCCGTGCTCCCCCTAATGCCCTTTGCGTTCCAGAGCTGCGGCGTCTCTTTCGAACGGATTCCGCACTCCGGCAGGCACTGGCCCTAGCGGGCCTCGTCTCCCATGCTGACAGCTCCTTGAGTCACGCGTGGAACACAGCTCGCCGCGACCCGGGCCTGGTTCTGATCGGACGGCGAGCCACCCAATGCTCGCCGTCCGCAGGCCCGCGCCTACGGTGGCCGGAAATCGCCCCGACACCTGGGGCGTCTCGTTCTGTTGCGGCGGCTGGGGCGTGAGGTTTCCCTCTCTCTCACACGTTTGGCATCCTCCTTTGCTAGCATTACTTTTTCGCAGAAGGAGGTGACCGCTTCCCATGCCTCTTCGCTCCGGACCATAGATTGAACCAGGGCCGGTCGCGAGAGGTCGCCGCCGCCGATCTCCTCAACGAGGACCCGGTGGTTCTCCGCCCAAGCAGGGCAGACCTCCACCGTATGCTCCACCGTGTCTTCCGGGCGATCCTCGCAGTGTTGACACCCAGGCGTATCTTCCCGTCTAATCCGAAACAGGTATCTTCCGAAACAACCGCGTCCGGTGATTACCTGCGTCAGGCGGAAGGTGAGGACGCCGTGGCGCCGCTCCAGCCACTCCTCAAAGAGGGGACTAATTGCCTGGATTGTGGCATGTCCAGCGCTGGGTTGCGACAGTCGCTGTCTCCATACCGCTATGAGATCCTGCCGGAGCTCCGTCTGCCTTGCTGCGATTTGCCGCGGCAGAGGAGTCTCGCCCTGGCGTTGCGCCTCCACGCGCCACTCGTAAATGAGCGCGAGGGCTCTCGCCTCTAGATCCCATGGTAGGCATTATGATATCTGGACTCTTGATTTTATATGATAAACTATGCCGTAGAAACACACTTATCGTATGCAACGCAACATACGATATGATACAAAAGCGTTGCATACGTTGCGTACGTGGAAGCAGTGTGTTTCTCGATTTAAAGAGCATTCGCATTGGCACCGTAGTCGGAAACTGTAAAAACCACCGCTAATTTTGACATTGATTATATTGCTGAGATGATATTGCGACTTGATGAGAATTGGCTACCGGCATTGCTTTAGTTTCGAATAAAAAATCCACCGACCATCATCGTAATTTATTAGCCGAAAGACGTCCACTGTTGTACATAGGCCTCCCCCAAGCGTCGCCACAACCCATCGGCTACCCGCGACCTTCACCTGGTCATCGGTCCACCTTGTGGCGTTCCGACGTTGCGTCTTCCGGTACACGGTCGCCACTCCAAATCTTTTCGACCCCATCGACCATCTGTTCTGCGAGCAATGTGCCCTGCCCACTGCCACTTTAGTTTGGCGATGCTTCGGGCTATGTCGGTAAACTTGGTTCTCTTGCGGATATATATCATCATTCCGGTTTCGATCACGTAAGGAAACTCCAAACATTGCCCTCTCCATTGCCCTCTCCATTGACTTTGAGCCTTCTGATGATGTTTCAGTTTTATATATATCATCACTGGCAACACGCACTGGTCATAGACTTTCGTCTTGAGACACTGTGGTACGAACGCCGCTCAGCCGAGTCAGGTTCGACGCTTGACCTCTTTCTCGAAGTTGGCCCTACCTAACTGGGCCGTTTGTCTTAGGTAGACGTACTCTTCCACAACTTCGAGTGACGTTGATAGGCTACATGGGTATTTACCACCACCGATAGCTTTTCCAAATTCAAAACCGTTAAGAAACCCACTCCATTTAGTTCGACCAGTATTTTTTAATGAAAATTCAAATTCCGAATTGAAATCGCAACTCATATTTTAAGTCCGCCTTTGTACAATACTTTTACTAGTGCATCAAGTTTTAATAAATAAAAAAAAAAAAAATATATATATATATATTTATTGAATTTATATTCAAATGAAAACAACAACGAATTCTTAATTTTCCTATTACCAAATCTAATTCCATCTTATTTTTAAACCCCAATTACTTTCAGTAATTTGTTGAAGAGAACATTTTCCGAGTAAACCAATTCATGGAGGCTTAATTTTATAAATAGGAAAGTAATTCAGTTTTTTTTTGTTTATTTATTTATTTATTTATTTATTTGTTACCTTTTTTCACGTCTAACGACTGAATGTAGTTAGGTATTTGAATGAAACTTAACACACGGGGTAGACGATGTCCTGGATTACAATTACAACGTACCATAAGTTATATACCCAGGAGTATGTTCTTTTGGCATATTTCTTACTTTCACGTGGGCAAAACCGACATCAAAAGCTAGTCCTAATCCTCATTAGGTATATTAGATCATCATCATCTGCCTAGCCTTTTCCCAACTACATTGGGATCGGCTTCCAGTAAAAGCGGATTCAGCTGAATATCAGTGTTTTACGTGGAGCGGCTGCCTACCAGACCTCCACAACCCATTAACTGGGTAACACGGTACATCTTGGCAAGACTGGAGTCAGATTTACTGGCTTCTGACAATCCGTAACGACTGCCAAAGATCTACAAATGACAGCCGGGACCAACAGCTTAACGTACCTACTTACCGAGGCACGGAGGAAACTCGTTATGTTAAGATGGTCACCCACCCACAGAACAACCTTGGCAAGCGTTGCTTAACCTTCAAGATCGACCCGTGCGGCTGTTATTATTTAGCCACGAGCTCCTCTCCGCTCCTTATTTTATTAGATGTCGTCTTAATATTAGGTAGCAGAAGCTACCTAATATTAAGAGAGAGTGGGATATATCGAATGTCTCCTTTCTGTCTGGGCGGACCAGAAGGCAGAAGTTGAGGACGCGGCAGCGCCTCAAGCCAATCCTCAAAGAGGGGATTTATAGCCAATATAGAGGCGTGCCCATAGTTGGTACTCAGGAGGCGGCTAGGCACTTATTCAGCTCTATTCAGTTTATGCCCATAGAAAACAAAGTTTTTTTATGGAGACGCGTACGCATCCGTGCATTCGCGGCAAACAAATATAAAATGATGACAAATGTGTTATTATAAAAACACTTTTTGTTTCAGTGCTGTTACTACTAGCGACGCTGTACGCGGCTGATAGAAGCAGAACTGTATAAGTGTCGTTCAGTGAAACACAAATGGAGCTGAATAAGTATGAGTAGTCCCTAAAGGCTACTTATTTTTCGAAAATATATATTAACGCGATTGAAGCCACGGGCAGAAGCTACTGTTCTATAATTTCTATACCAATGAACGATCCACATAATTGGCTTGTCATTTCCTCCTCACTCACAGCTCGTTCACTTTCATCACGATTCGTTCGCGACTAGAATTAATAATTTAATGTGTTCGTATAACGTAACACGAATGCAAACACTTTCTATTACATCGATTACGTTGTGCATGAGTATCGATGCAAATAGTGCGTTGACTTTACTCGGATATAGAAGGGGTCAATTAAATGATAGATACTTCATGATCTTACTTACTAATATATAAAGCTGAAGAGTTTGTTTGTTTGTTTGTTTGCTTGAACGCGCTAATCTCAGGAACTACGGGTCCGATTTGAAAAATTATTTCAGTGTTAGGTAGCCCATTTATCGAGGAAGGTTATAGGCTATATATCATCACGCTAAGACCAATAAGGGTGGAGCAGTAATGAAAATTGTGACGCAGACGTCAACTAGTTATATATAATTTTAAAAACGAGGCCGCGCACGAGGAATTTCTCCTGTATCGTGGGTGCGTTTACATACATATAATCTCACATTCACAAACAGCCAAACCTGGAACAACTATCTGTAGGCCATACACATATTTGTTCCGTGCGGGAATATAGCGAAGTTAAATGTACGTTGCTTAAACCCTGGTCAATCAGCCCTTATCCCACTATGTATGCGGCCTGATTCGATCTATTATTATATAGTTCCTGCCGATACTTGCGAGGCTAATTAAAAAAAAACCTGTTGTTTACATCATTTTGGTCCCATCACTATTTTGAACCAATTTTTTTTTTTTTCAGAGCTCAGAAATTACCTAGACGACTTACGAGGAAGTCTTGCGACACGCAGCGCAGCAGTCAATTGCTCTACCGTTGTTTTACGTGGAGCGGCTGCCCACCAGACCTCCACAACCCATTAACTGGGTAAAACGGTAATTTTTGGCAGGACTGGAGTCAGATTTACTGGCTTCTGACAATCCGTAATGACTGCCAAAGATCTAAAAATGACAGCCGGAATCAACGGCTTGACGTGCTTTCCGAGGCACGGAGGAAACTCGGTATGGTGCGTAGGTACAACTAAGTAGTGGAATTCTCTGTCGGAGTCTGTGTTTCCTACCTAAAGGTATTTTAGTAAGGAGTGAATAGGTTACTTCTAGCTCCATCTTAGACAACATCATCACTTTTCATCCGGTGTAATAGTAGTCATTAGTCAAACGCGAGCTGAGATAGAACTTATATAAAAACTCATAGCTCCCTATAAAACTGGTCTAGTCTCCAGAAAGAATATTGGTCATAAAATATAGGCTCACCCAGTGTAAGCGGACCTGCCGGTCGATTTTGTAAACATGTCGAAGTGAAGGCGTGGCTGAAGTGATCTCGAACTGAACTGTCAAACCATACAAACACGATACAATGACAGCTCAGCTGTCGTTCACTACACCTAAGTGCACACAGTGACATTTCGACAGAATAGACCGGCTGTAAACATGTCGAAGTGAAGGTTTGGGTGAAGTGATCACGAAGTGAGCTGTCAAACCATACAAACAAGATACAATGACAGCACAGCTATTGTTCACTACACCTAAGTGCACACGGTGAGATGTCGACAGAATAGACCGGCTGTAATCATGTCGAAGTGAAGTAGACGGCTTTCAGGCGATACATCGCAAAAGAATAGCCTCTCTGATGCGCTGCGTACGGGGCAGCCCCAACAGCTTACTGAAGCTCATTGTAGGGAGAATGGATGTGGATTGTTACTTCATGGAGCATTGGACAAAGTTACATATATACGGGTAGTGCGGACCTGATCCAATGTTTCCATTGTTATGTTTGTTTCCCTTGTTTTGTTTGTGTCTCTTGGTATTTGATTTAAATTGAATTTATGGATGTTTATAATTTTAATTATTATGATTGTAATTTATCTGAAATAAATAAATTAAATTGAAGTGAAGGTTTGGGTGAAGTGGTGAGCTGTCATTCCATCTTGATTGCATGAGTTGACAGCAAATTTCGTGATCACTTCACCGGAGCCTTCACTTCGATATGTTTACAGAATCGCACTGCTAAAGCCGTCAGAGTAAGTAATCTCTTTGTTCAACTCATTTGTTGGCTTAGATAGTTCTCAAAGACAATGGTAAGTAGAACGTTTAGCAAAATCGTGTTGTTTTTGTCACGATTTTACTGTACTATTGATGCTTTTCTTGTTAACAACTAGGTGTTGAAATGTCTATGTGAACCTAGGCTATTATTTAGTATTCAACAACACTTACTGCTTGCAAAACATTTATTTACATAACAATACCGTAACCTACTGTTAATATACTAACATGTTTGTTAGTAAAATACTTATGAATAAATGATTCATGAAGGTGGTTCCCCGACTGTTTGTGTCATCATGATCAGAGCAAACATTTAATATATACTTCATGTATCATCATTGTATAATTTATATTCATTTAATTATTTTTCTTGAGAGCCTCTTTCACAGAAAAATACTATGAATGCGTCAGGGTCGCTTGACTCCAAATCTCGCATAATTCATCATCACTCTTCGTTACGTATTCGTAATTACATATCCCGATTTTCCCGTTCCCGTAGGAATTTCGGTTAACCATCTCTTAGTGCTCCCCCACACTCCCCAAGGAACATGCCAAACTTCAGCTTTCTACCACCAGTAGTTTTAGCTGTGCGTTGACGTTGATAAATATATCAGGGTCGACGCAGCATGTTGTTTTCTTTCATAGTTCTTTATGAGTCACGTCACAATAGCCTCGCCCTTTCACTTCATCGTTTATTCGGTCTTCTACTAATTTTATTCTTCAAACATTTTAATATTAAAAATAAGATAATAGGTTGCTTTGATAAGCAGCTAGAAACCACAACTCGTTACCTAAGATCACAAGTGCTCTGGTTATAAAAACCACAACAGAAAACCTTGGCTTACATTTTATTCAAGTATCGAATACAGTCAAGGACGTCAAAACCTTTTTAGCATCTAAAATAACTATTTTATTTTACAACTGTATTGTATAAAATGTAATAAGGCGAGTAGATAGAACAAGAAGGCGCTCTGCATACAGAGCAACTAGCTAACTAACAATGAGGTATTTTACTAAAAAAATCTAATTAGTTCGTCAGATAGATTTCCAAAAATATTCGACACGTATTTTTTCTTTTTTCACGTAAACAAAAAATAAAGGAGATACAGCGAGTTGAAGACACGCTTGACGTCATTTGGCTTGGTAAAAATGTACCAAATTTACTGCTAATTAGATTTTTTTTTGTAAAATACCCTATTAGTAGCTGCAATAAAGCCGCTCGTTTTGTTGCACGATTATGTTATTACGCAAGTGGTACGATTTTATCTGTTGTTAGATGTAAAAATTCGGAATTTTATTTTGTCACAGAGTGAGAGTGCAGCAACTGTTGTCAATCACCTGAACTCGCTACTTTAAGTTGCTTTGTTGTTACAATTTTACTGTATCGTTGCTACGCCATTTTATTCTTCTCTTTTTTTTGTGTATGTTGCCGTGGTGTTGTCTGTGTCGGAAAAATGATTTCTATTCTATGCCTACCTGCAACTAGTCGCGAGTCGCTTGTTGCCACCACTCGGAGCTCAAAGTTGCTTCGTCCATGGAACGCCTAACATCCGTAGATGGTTGAAACTATTGCGTCTTTTGTTCTCACTTCGAATCGACAGCGATGCGAATGTCTTAACGCCTTTTTATTTTAAGTGTATATACTTAGACTCATATTTTAAATATAAAATGTATAACATAAAAAATAAGTCACGGGAAAAAATAGATTTAAATATTGTCATAGTAATTTTCATCGCAAATAGTCGAGACGGCTATAAAGTTAAATAGGTTTGTAATGGAGTTGGTCAACTATTAAACTTTACTGATATGCCCTTTTACTATGGCGAGATTCATCCTGAATTTTAAAGGTTCTTCTAATTAGAAGGGCCTAATGAAGATTATTTTTATTCATGAATGGACTTGCTCTTGACCACAATCACGCATTATGAAAGGGATCGGATGAGGTCTATGATAAAGCGAGCATGCCCATAAGATGCTTGTTTACTAAATCAAGTATAAATTCGAATGCATTAACTGAAAACCAATAAAATTCTCGTACTTAAAAACCGTTCAAATTCAAGTCGCAATGCCATTGTATCAAAAGTGAAAAACCTTGGCTAAATGTAAGAGAACGAATGGTGTTTTTAGTAGTTTGAGACTAGAATACGAGAATGGTCCCTTTGATGCTAAATGATATTTATTTTTAATTAGTTTAAATATAAAATTTTTACACGTCAATCTTTTATGTTCTTTTTGAGCTAGATGAGGCTGGTTTTTAGCTGACTACCCTGAGAAGAAACCAGAGGTCAAAGCCTCTTTTAAAGTCCATACAATCCGTACTGGTCCAATCATATGAGTATTAACCTAAATGGTGGTGGCCACCTCAGAAATTAGTCTGAGGTGGCCTTTTGAAGAAAGTGTCACACATATTTGAGTGGACCTGTCCAAACAGTGCAAGCATTTGCCAGCTATCGTGTACCACAAAATTAGAACATAAAGGAGCTCAACGGTTTGACGAATAATAGCAAAATTAGGTCAAATGACCTAATTTTTGAGTAGGCCGCATTCATAACTCAAAGAGCCAGACTAACTACTATGCTACAGCCTAATATGGCGATCTACATGGTCCCCACATTCATAACATGTTATACGAGAACCATGCAGATCAGTATCTAAAGTGGTCTGCTGAAAATCAAAATTCATCATACAAAGCCACTTACCCCAAAAGATGACTCCATGATAAAAAAACAATCAGAAACTTGCTTTAAAAATCACTGTTGGAAATCCAACTACCCTCAGTCACTTTTGTACGTACTGTATCTTTGTACCAAGCTAGAGATGTTTAAGAGAAGCTTGGTTTACTGAAAACGATTTTTGTTTTAATATTTTATCCCTATATTGTTCTACAGTTACTAATACGATCTACTCGAGATCTATACTGACAATGAAATTATCTCATCACCGTGTTTCGATATATATCTAAGCCACGAGTGTCCCTTATCTTGTCCGGGTAGGCATCCATAAAAGTATATTTGTGCAACTCAATAAAACAATGATGTTTCATTGGATACATCATTGTTCTATTGAGTTGCATATCTCTGACTATTTTTCTTAAGAAAACATAAGATTTTTCTTTTTTGTGGGGTTTCGTACCCAAAGGGTAACCACCGGACGTCCGTCTGTCCGTCCGTCTGTCAGCGGGCTGTATCTCAAGAACCGTAATAGGTAGACAGTTGAAATTTTCACAGGTTGTATATCTATTTCTATTGCCGCAATAACAACAAATATAAAAATTACGTTGGGCTCATAAAAATGGCGGTGCTTCGGGCTTTATCAGTAACCTTGGTTATCTTACAGTAATCATTCCTGATTCGAAAACACAAGGAAACTTTGAGTACCTTATTTGTATTAAATTCTACCTAGTTTAATACAAATAAGTTGTATTAAACTAGGTATTTAACTAGGTCCTGTAAATTCTAATCTTGAAGAAAAGCACTTCATTTCTTAAGCAAACATAAAACAAGGAAAAAAGATTTAAAAGTACCGTGCTCTTTCGCCTTTTAAACATTAATAGCTCCATTCATTAAAGAAAAGGTCTCATTTTCATTGAAATTCTTTCAACTTGTTTATTTAGTAAAGTCATTATGAGCTGAATCAATCTTAATTTTCTTCGCGACTTCGAGACAAGAACCTTGTGCTCGATTCATTACCGTTGACCTGGGTTGATGAAATCTAATTTTGTCGTTCGAGTATTAGATTTGGAACTACTTGATTCGATTTCTTATTAAATTATTCGCATACACTTGTATTCTTAGATGGACAGAATGCGTTTCGTAACTCTTAAACTTTCTGTTTTGTTGTTGTCTTGCCTTTTATGTTTTTTGATGTCTCATTGATCTTTGGGTGACCATCTTAACAGACTAAGACTCCTACCGTGCCTAGAAAAGCATGTTCGTCCCCACTGTCATTTGTAGGTCATTGCGAGTCGTCACGGGTAGTCTTAATCCAGGAACTAGTCTTGCCAAGAAGTATCGTGTTCCCCCGCTACTGGGTTAAAGAAGCCAGATTGGCCGTTACTCCATATAAAACACTAGTTCAATTAAACTGGAAGCTGCTCCTCAACTCAACTGCTCTGGTTAGACTGTAAGCCGACTCTAACATGGTAGAAAAACTAGTTAGATTTTATAATTGTAGACCTTTATATTCTAACCTATAAAAATGTGAAAGTCAGTGTTAAGATGTTCGGGTATTTTAATAAATCATGCCTTTACAGCTCAACAGGGTTACTCTCTAAGCCTGAAGTCTGTAGTTTCAGCCTTAAATGCGTTTTCTACTCCGTATCACGTCACCTAACATCTAAGAATTTATGACAACACGATTTATTTATTTATTCACAAAATCCGCAGCTCTTTAACAATTTTACTTTAAATAAATAAACCTATCTTACAGCCAATTACGAATTTACAATTTACTAACTATTACCTATATGCATCAGAAACAAACAGAATAGAACAGAAAAGAATCAAACAGACTGACATGCTAGCACTATCTAAGCATATGAGAGTGTGTGGTGTGGTGTGAGTGGGTGTGTTGTGTAGGAGTGTAATAGTACGTTTCAAATCGTGTTTTCATTCATTCTTAGTTCGACTTCATTCGGGTGTAATCGTAAGTCCGTAGGTGAACAGAGTAGAAAACGCCCGTAACTTAGGCCAAAACTACGGACTTCGGGCTTAAAGTGTAGAACCTAGAACCCCTGATTTGGTTGACACTAGACCCACATTCACGTTCACCTCATGTTCAAATTATCCTGAACAGTTAAAGCTTCATGGACAACTGGGATAGAAACATAGTATACTGAAGGGAAAAAGCGTTCATTATGCGCTCGCACGAACTTAATAACCAAAGTGTAATCACTAACAAAACATTACTGCCTCGTTCTTCAACCCTGAAGAGATGGGGATGGGTAGTAAAAAACACAGTCTTCACAGCCTGTATGAAAAACTACTTAACATCTGATTAAGTGTCTCACATGAAACGAAACATTTTACCTTATAAATACAGGTGCTTATTTGATACAGCAGGTAAACCTGTTGTTGCTAGGTACCTGGCTAGACTGGAGCGAGCCGGGGCTGCCTTCAAGCGGCTTTTGCCCAATCTAGGGGGTCCAAACGCCTCCTGTCAGAAGCTTTACGCGGGGATCGTGCAGTCCATGGCCCTTTATGGGGCGCCGGTGTGGGCGCCTACTTTGAGGAAGCGACCTGCCCGTTACCTCAACTCGTCCCAGAGGGTCATGGCCATCCGGCTTGCCCGGGGATACCGCACGGTCTCTGGCGAGGCGGCGAACCTCCTTGCCGGACTGCCGCCATGGGATCTAGAGGCGAGAGCCCTCGCACTCATTTACGATTGGCGCCTGGAGGTGCTACGCCGGGGCGAGACTCCTCAGCCGCGGCAAATCGCAGCACGGCGGACGGAGCTCCGGTAGGATCTCATGGCAGTGTGGAGACAAAGACTGTCCCAACCCAGCGTTGGGCACGCCACAATTGCGGCGATAAGTCCCCTCTTTGAGGAGTGGCTAGAGCGGTGCCACGGAGTCCTTACTTTCCGCTTGACGCAGGTACTCACTGGACACGGTTGTTTCGGGAGGTACCTGTTTCGAATACGGCAGGAGAATTCGCCCGGATGTCAACACTACGAGGATCGCCCGGAGGACACGGTGGAGCATACGGTTGAGGTCTGCCCTGCTTGGGCGGAGCACCGCCGTGTCCTCGCCGAGGCGATCGGCGGCGGCGATCTCTCGCGTCCGGCCCTGGTTCAAGCTATGGTCCGGAGCGAGGAGACATGGGAAGCGGTCACCTCCTTCTGCGAAGCAGTAATGCTAGCAAAGGAGGAAACCGAACGTGAGAGAGAAAGGGAAACCTCACGCCCCAGCCGCCGCAACAAAAGAAAACCCCCGGGCGTCGGGAGTCGCAGGGCGATTTTCGGCCACCGTAAGCGCGAGCCTGCGGACGGCGAGCACTGGGTGGCTCGCCGTCTGATCAGAATCAGGCCCGGGTGGACGGCGCGCTGTGTTCTACGCGTGCCTCAAAGAGCTGTCAGCGTAAAAGACGGGGCCCGCTAGGGCCAGTGCCTGCTGGGGCTGCGGACTTCGTTCGAAAGAAGCACCGTACCCTGGAACGCAAAGGGCACTGGGAGGATCGCGGATGGGTTTTAGTCAGTAAGAGTCTGACACTCCCTTCTGCTTCACCCAAAGCGGGAGGAGTCATTTGATGATTTCCCATCCTTAAAAAAAAAAAAAAAAGGGAACCTGTCTAGGGTCTCTGGTAGCGATTTCCGGCCACCGACGCGCGGGCCTGCGGACGGCGAGCATTGGGTGGCTCGCCGTCCGATCAGAACCAGGCCCGGGTCGGCGGCGCGCTGTGTTCCACGCGTGCCTCAAGGAGATGTCAGCATGGGAGACGGGGCCCGCTAGGGCCAGTGCCTGCCGGGGTGCGGAATCCGTTCGAAAGAGACGCCGCAGCCCTGGAACGCAAAGGGCATTGGGAGGAGCACGGATGGGTTTTAGTCAGTAAGAGTCTGACACTCCCTTCCGCCTCGCCCAGAGCGGAAGGAGTCATTTGATGATTTCCCATCCTTAAAAAAAAAAAAGGGTCTCTGGTAAATCAAATTTATAGGTAAGTACTTCATCTCTCAAAATTGTATAATGTATGTTTTGGTCGACCTAAAGGAGTGATAAGTCATGTCACTCCTTCTAATCCTCGAAGATCTTCGAATTCGAGTGCACAGTGACACTTTCAGAACCTGACCCTTCACTATCACTAATCACTATCATATTATAAAACATGTCCTCCGCCACGTCTGACCGTCTGGCTGTTCGCAATAAACTCAAAAACTGCTGCACCAATTTTCATGCTGTTTTCACCAATGGATAGAGTGGTTCTCGAGGAAGGTTTCAAAATTAGGAATCCTTAAGAAAATTGCAGCGCGAACGAAGTCGCGAGTGAAGTGCCAGTTTAGTAGTAACTATAGTTATAACTACTAATTTAAAAATCATATGCGTAATTTTTGCCATCAATTCTATCTGGTTTAATCTTATTCGACCTCTTCAACGGCTGAACGGATGTAGATACAATTTAACGCACGGATAGACGAAGTCCCGGATGAGGACTACAATGTCTATTCTTCATTGCCCGTGGGATATTTTACTTGATCTTTAAACCACTGGAAAATACTAATATGTTTTGGTTCTACTACCAGCGTCAAGAGACTCAAGACTTGGAAAATTCTCGCTAAACAAAAACCACGACCAAGTGCAAGTTCACACAGCAAAGATCGATAAATGCTCACGATAATTTCATTTACCTAGCGACAAGCCACAGGCGTCCGTTTTTATAACATTAGCAACAAATATGATAAAACAATTTCCAGTGTATAATCGCCTGAAGTTCCCGCAGGCACCTCGGGAACTCATAAATGAATTAGGTCAGTTCCCACTAGAAAATAATGAGTTAATGTGATTAACGTGACTCTCATGAGGACTGCGCTCCTGGTAATTATTTTCTCTCTCGTAAAAGGAATTAAATTATACTGGAAGGAATATTTACGCAGTGCGCTTTAGAGTGACGGAAAATTATTTAATTTTTCTGTGGTGAGAACATTTGAAGAAAGTGTTAAGGTTCTGAAAACAAATGTGATTAATAATTTAATTTAAGATTATTTCTTTCTTATAAATTAAACAAAAGGTCTAACAGCGATTAGTACCTTCTAAAGGTATTGTTACTTATCAAACTTCATATTCTTTATTCAAAGAATTGAATTCTTGTCATAATTTTGGCAATTAAGGTGGATGCTCCAGGGTAGCCCGCGAAATTCAAATATTTTTATGTTAATATTTCAGAAATAATCATTCTGTCGAACTACATGAACTTAGAGGGCTATATTGATGATTAAAATGGTTATAATTCTTTAGATAAATACGCGTTACGGTCGCGGATCGTATTTGGTCCACATACAGCTTCACACTGACCGGCAAATTGCAAAAAACATAAAAATATTTGAATTTCGCGGGCTACCCTGCAGCATTCACCTTAAGAAGAGTTTGAGTTCTTAACTTCACATTCTCAATCTCAGAATTCGGATGTTAGACTCATTTCATTATGATGAAGATATAGTATTCCTCTCTCTGGTATCTACTTCGTTTTATAATTCCAGTACCCTAAGGTGCTTAAATATTGTAAATTAAACAATGTTACGTAATCACACTATCTTGAAATCCTATTACTCCACAACTGCTACAGTCACTTAAAAATTCAAACTCCTCATCGCCGTTCTCTCATAATATGTACGAATATAGCTCAGAGATCCATGTCACAGGCTGCCTGCTGATCTCCGGAGACCCGTCCGTATGAATGATACATACGTGACTACTTGCCGGAAAGTGACGACGTAGACACGCGGAGACGCGGGGATTGGATGAATAACATACGAACCTTTGTCAAAGATGGCTCTCAGTGTCAGCGATCCAATGGTAGGTAACTTTGACTGGAATAGAACTGGTAAATATTTGACTAGCTTGAAGGATACGATTTTTAAAGCACTTTGGCTAACTATTTTCAATTCTTTTCAAACACAGTTTGCTGGAATGTTCGCATTCGCACAATCTGTCACAAATCCATTTCTCTACATTTTGTCAGATTTCAACTACGATGCGAATGCGAACGCTTTTTAAAAATTGTTAGAATTTAACCACTGTACTATGAAAAGTTCCACTCAAAATCAACAAATGTATCGAATTAAGTTAGTATATACCTACCAAACATTTTGTAAAATGTGGTTTGACTAGTTTTGAGTACTTAGAATATCGGGGCATACCAGTTCTAATATATTTTTTTAGCCTAGAAAAATTGTTTCTGTTGTAGATATAATAGGGTTCCGTACCCGGAGAGTAACCAACGGAACCCTATAACTAAACCTCCGCTGTACGGCCGGCCGTCCATTCGTCCGTCCGTCCGTCTGTCAGTCAGCGAGCATCTATATGTCAAGAACCGTGACATATAGATCACGTACGTTCACGTACGTTTTTAACTATATAGGTACCTATATAGTTAAAAATGTCGCAGAGTATGTATTTCTATTGCCACTATAACAAAAACTAATAAAAATGAAATTTAAAATAAAACGGTCAAGAGCGAGTCATACTCGCACATCAACGAGGGTTCCATACCATCATTTAAAACGTCAATTGTTTTAAAATTATCATCGGCAGAAAATTTTAAAACTGCGATGTTAATTGCACTTTTAGATCAGCGTCATCTCTTGACCGATAGTGAAACTAATGTTACTTTTGTTCGTGATTTCTGGAAAAGTGTGCTATTTAGAGACATAGTTTTATTTTTTCTGTAATCTTCACATAAACTTCTATTACAAAAAATCATTTTAGATTTTTCTCTATGCAAACTTCGGAGATAAGAAGGGGTTGAACGGCATTTCTTTTTCAATTTTTTGTCAAAAGTTGAATAGCTCTCTTTCATATGATACCTCATATACTTCACTTCGAATTTTTAGAAACACCCTTTCAGTCGCTGTCGTAAAAAAAAAAACATCTCTCATACAGTTTATGTTACGGAACCCTTCGTGTGAGAGTCCGACTCACACTTTTCCGGATTTCACATCTTACTTTCATTGTTATGCTGTAATAAGATCTACTAAAGGAACACGTAACTAATAATAATGGTGGTAAATAGAGCGTAAACACAGTCTTTCCTCATTTCCTGTCGAATATAGGACATGTGCCAACAACAAAACAGAATATACTAACTAAAAAGAAAAACAAGAATAAAAACACGCACTACTAGAACTCGTACTTAAGCCAAGTTCACAATTGACCCAGATTATAATAATCTTATAATATCTTTCTATCTTTGTTTTTATTTTTAGTATAATTTTCTCAACTAACTGTTTACTGCTTTATTTACTTTATTTCGATGATATTTATATAAAATATTGCTTCAAATGTCACCAGTCGTCCTTTTAAAAGTTCATTACAAAACATCGTCAGCGATATATCAGTTTGTCTGATATATATCGCTAAATGGGCCTTTTTAGTGCAGCCGTGAGACCCACACTTAATTTCGGTATACCTTCCATTACCGTACGCACGGTACATATTTCTATGTACCGTGCGTGCTTCATGTAGTTATGTGCTAAATAAATTTTATTACATCTATGTAATTCTAGACTAAAAATTGTTTGTCTGTAAAGTCAGTTTACGGACGATAATTTTACGTGATAACGTCACAAAAAAAAAACAATCTAACGTGCGGAACGTGACCGTGACACTTTAACGTGCGTGCATCCGGTGTTCATCAATTTATAAGACTTTATCACGTCCGTAAAACTTGTAAACCTTTAAAAAGGTCTTATTTGAATCATTAGGTACTTTTTTATTGATAGGCTCGCATTTGACCACACCACGGAGTTTAATTTAAAAACTGGCCCACTTATAAGCAAACAAGCAATTTGATCGTTTTTTCTTTTATCACATAAGTTTAAGTATAAATTAGTAGTTCTTGATGGCTTAAACTTGGCTTGATAAATGCAACAGCAACTGCTATTTATGAGCAGAAGTATACATAGTCTGATATAACCAACATGCTTGACAGAGAAATAGATTATGCATCCAGGGGATAAAGCAGTGTCTTATGTCACGGGCATCATATTGAATCTCTAACACAATGAACGATTCGAGAGTTAACTTCCGAGTGTTGCGAGCGAAGCGAGGGAGGCAGTGGGCTGGAGTCACAGAATCAGGCCACGCCACCTCTGTCCGTGGTTTCAGAGAGAACAATTTTCTCGCAGTAGGTCTGAAAAGTAGAGTATGCTCCTCAGGGATAAAGGTGCCTTTGCCTTGGACTAGCTTAAATCCCTCGCTGCGTTCAAAATTCTTGTATTAACTCCCTCGCTTCTCTCGTGAGTTAAACTCTACACTCCCTCGAGACGCTCGGGAGTTAACTTTCGAATCTTTCATTGTGTATGACGCCCGTGTCATAAGACACTGCATTATCCCCCCGGCACATAATCTACTATTAGAGCACTGTAGTTAAATATGAACCTGAACATATTTTATCATACCCATACAACGACGTGCGGTTACTAAAAAGCCAACTTAAAATCACGAGATCATGAATACAAACAACATCGTAAAAAAACTCGTAAAGGAAATATAGCACACCGCTTGAGTAAATTCTCGTCACCCACGGACAGTGAACACACAGCTTTACCTTTCCTATCGCTTTGACAAAGTAATATTAATTCCGTAGAAAAGAAGATTAATACTATTGTAATCTTCTTCGCGCGTCGGCAAATAAAGCAATTTGTTCGCTCGATTTAATCTGTTTTTCGTGGGGAAGAATCTGGCATGGAAAGAGTCAAGTGTCTTGCGTATTTTAACGGTGACAATACAGTAATTAGATCTTGGAGTGTTTTGTGGTTTTGTTTCTACTGTGCTGAAAGATAACCCGAAGTAATCTTCACTTCTCACAATTGATCATTGTTACAACCTGACTTGTAAGTAAGTATTTATGGTTCACAAAATGCAGCTGAATTTTAAACGTTGATATTTTTGCATAGACGTTTGTTGAGGATAAAAATATTAAACTTAGTGATATTACACCCAATATAATCACCCAATACTGTGGAATCCTAAAAATGACCGACCAATATTTTTATGCCACCCCAGAATATGAGTATCAAATAAAAGGATTTTTTGAGGAATACAAAAGAACTTATTAAAAGGATGTATAATTTTGTTTACACTTATCACAAAACTATTGCCATCTCTGACCTAGACCAGAGTAAAGAGCAAGCCCAACATAAATAAAAAATAATTGCCATTAATTATGAAATAGAAGGGAAACTCAAGATAGTCCTATAAAAACTTCAGTTCACCCTGTAAGACATTACATTTTTCAAATTATTTTAGAAATTAACCAAATTGAATAAAAGCATTCTAACATACTATCTGCATGACCGTGGTTTCTCCGGAATCAAAACATCAATGTATTTGTGTGCATGCTTCATGCTTATAATATTGTGTTACTCACTGACTCCGTTTAAGTCAAAACTGTTGTAAACTCCAAACCACCAGCCTCGTTTACGATTCGACAGCGTAAACATTGCAAACAGTTTGTGAGCCAATTTTCGAATTAGCATGAGTCATCATTAAGATGATGTCAGGATAGATTCAGAGCAATTGATCGTTCTGGATGCAACTGTTTAGCGTAAGACGATACTTCTGACCTTAATTATAAATACCACATCTCTGTCAATCGGTCTTGTTAGGCTAAAGCCAGCAGTGAAACAAGGACCAATCTAAATATAGAAGATCCCTGAGTATAAGTTTTTTTTTTTTCACTTTTACCTATCACTTTTAAGTAGTAATACTTGGACGACGTTTTTGTCTACGCAGAAATTGAAATAAGCAAAAATACTCATAAAATAAAAACTACTGAACCAAACTGAATCAAATTTTTACGAGAACAATAGGCAAGTATACCGCACCAAACAAAAAAAAAACAGAATAAAAATCACTGATATCGGATCAGAAACCTCGGAGTAATCGGAGTACATACATAAAAAATACCCACCGAATTGAGAACCTCCTCCTTTTTTGGAAGTCGGTTAAAAACTGTGGTTAAAAATATGATTCTATTTAGTTCGTCAGATAGATTATTGAAAATTATTGGACACGCATTTTTTGCCTTATCAAAACAATACAAAATGACGAAGATAAAACGCATCAAGGATCAGGAGAAGGGGCTTGTGACGTCAATAATTGGTAAATAGAGGTAAAAGTTTACTCATATTTGACGTCACAAGAGTTTTCGACGCACCATTTCTCATCGTATTTTTTTGTTTACGTGAAAAAAAATACGTGTCCAATAATTTTTGGCAATCTACCTGACGGACCAATTAGATTTTTTTTAAACATCTACCCTATTCTGAACGAGACAATAAAATTACTGGTTCATTCACCTGTAAAAGAAGAGACGCAAGGATTTAAACTGATGGACTGCATTATCTATTGAGTTAGCTTGCACAGGCAGCCAGCTATCCATTTATCTTCAATCCAAATATCTATGCCATTGAACTAATATCAAAGTATTTTTATTACTATAAGATCCACGAATAAACATTTTACATTTCAGTCCATCAGAAAAGAGCAACATGGAAACACACTCCCGCTGAGTTACAATACGGAAGCCATATCTATTGGAACCATACTGAGTTTATTTAGTTACATTATCGCGCTAGGCCCGACCGGACCCGTTCGTCCCAATCTTATTGAATTATCAACACCGAGTATTATTCACGACCCAAATTGAACCCGAGACCTCAGGGATCACTTTGGGCTATGGGGGAAATATACATAATGCATTAATGTTATTTTGTTTGGTTTGTACTAACATGTCTTGATCCTTCAACCTAAATGACAGTTTGGACTCAAAACATACTGTGCCGTCTTCAAATTATTTGTGACTAGCTTCTGCCAGCGACTTCGCCCGCGTGGTCTAGTACGTCCCTAGGGAACAAACACATAAAAAGTAGCGTATGTCCTTTCTCAAGCTCTAGAGTATCTATGTACCTAATTTTATTTGAATCGGTTCAGTAGTTTTGGCGTGAGAACGAGACAGACAGACAGAGTTACAATCGCATTTATAATATTATTAGCTTCTATCAGATTCTTCGCCCGCGTGGTCCCTAGGGAACATACTTCCGGAATAAAAAGTAGCCTATGTCCTTTCTCAGGCTCTAGACTATCTCTGTACCAAATTTAATTTAAATCGATTCAGTAGTTTTGACGTGAAAGCGCGACAGATAGACAGAGTTACTATAGCATTTATAATATTAATTAGGATGGATAAGAGGCAGGTTAGCATATTTTATTATACACTAATTCAAGCTAAGACAAAATATGACTGATGACGATTTATAAAGGAAGAAGTATTGCCATTTTAACGGACTCTCAAAAAATAATATCTAATAAATTTCTGCGAAAAACCAACCATTATTCGGACACATCAAATAATAAAATTCAATTGACAAAAGTCGGCTAGCAACGACCATCCATAATTTCGATAAACGACTTCGACAAAACCCCGAGGGGTTGCCCTAATTCATAACATTGTAGAAGCTGTTTTCAACCTAAATGAATATGGAGTAAAGTACCTATGTATATGAACACCGGTAACTCGCTGTAATTTGAGAAAATTCAATTCTCTCTACACTCTGTGAACAGAGCCCATCTGTGAGGCACGCAACTTAGAAATTCAGTAATTAGGTTCCCTCGTCAGTGTAGTCGGTGAAGCATAAAATTAGTTTTGGTGCCTTTAATTGGTATAATTTTATCTGATTGCAAAACCTGAGGTATTCCAGTGTCGTGTCGGTTGTCGAACATTTCACTCGAAGACTAATCTTGATTAAAATGGATTTCACTTTCGAATCCAATGCTTTAAATTTTCGGCGTCTCCGTTGTTTTTAACGAACCAATTAATCGAAATGCCTCGTGTTGCTGTTTTAATGGTTACCAATTAATTAAATTGAAGCGATTCTAATCGCACTTTAGTGAATGGGTTATGGATTGCTAACAAGTGATAAATAATGTTTAATTTTATGATTTCCTTGCCAGATTAATTTTTTTTTTGTGTTAAAACGTAACTGACAGATGTGTAGCTGGGGAGTTTGTTAGCCACTTCTTCTTTCCAGCTAAAACACTAGGAAGTGGTGACGGGCGGGCGTTTTGAGGGACCATCTTTTGTAAAACTTGACGTTTAAAAAGTGCTGGCTCTCAACCAGTAATTTGAATAACCGACTTTTGAATTTTGAATTGTTTTTGTAGATTTGTTAGTTTTCATATTATAATTCTTCTTCATGAACTCATATTTATGGTTAAATTATTATAATGGTAAGTGTTATTATAATTAATATATTGTTTATGTTAACTTGTGTTTCTTTAATAGGTATTATCAAAGAACATGCGATTGACGTGTTATTGCTAAGACGGAAAGTTTAGAAAAAACAATACATTGAAATCATCCATAGAACCATTGTTCTGTTCTTTCCACATGCGGTATATTTTGACAACCCATTCCTACTTTTATCAACCAATGAGCCTTTAATCTTGAACCATTCAGTAAGATATTTACATTATGGTGGTACTCAAAGAATGTCTCTCAGTTCAGTGTGCCTCTTGGCTTACGCCTTCCACCGCTTCCTATCTCTAGCAATATTTCTTTTGTTGGGACCAGCTGTAAGTTTCATGTTTTCTATATCTAGAATACCAATTTGTGACTATAGAATATAATAGAATATCTACTCTTTATTATGTACACCATACAAGTTACAGAAAAGAAGCAGCTCGTGGCTAGATAATAACAGCCGCACGGGTCGACCTTCAAGGTTAAGCAACGCTTGCAAAGGTTGGTCTGTGGATGGGTGACCATCTTAACATACCGAATTTCCTCCGTGCCTCGGAATGCTCGTTAAGCCGTTAGTCCCGGCTGTCATTTGTAGATCTTTAGCAGTCATTAAGGATAGTAGAAGCCAGTAAATCTGACTCCAGTCTTGCCATGAAGTACCGTGTTACCCAGTTAACGGGTTGTGGAGGTTTGGTAGGTAGCCGCTCCTCGTAAAATACTGGTATTCAGCAAAATCCGGCTTGACTGGAAGCCGACCCCAATATAGTTGGGAAAAGGCTAGGCAGATGATGAAAAGTTACAGAAAAGATAGATGAAGAAAACATTACATAGGGCGACACAATGGGCGGTACACCACCACCACCACCACCACTTACCACACCACCGCCAATTTTCTTGATACTAAGCAGTATATGGCCCGTCCAATCTATCATAAAAAGCACGGTAATTCACTATCTTTAAAAGCACGGTAAGTCACTATCTTTAAAAGCACGGTTATTCACTATCTTTAAAAGCACGGTAATTCACTATCTTTAAAAGCACGGTAAGTCACTCCAGTTTTCGATCTTACTAAGGTGTTCCTCCATTCCCACTTACCTTATGTCAAACATCTGATTTATGTTTGGTTTATAAACATGGCTTGACAAACAGACGCTATTAGCAGTAACTCGGAGATAAAAGGAAACAGCAATGTTTTTGAGTGTTTAGGTACGTTGTTTTTTCGCTTTCGTTTTTACGTCTATCATTATGATTTGCGTTGACAGTGTTATGAAAATGTAATGGGCTGTGAACCAGCGGTGAAAGATGTCGAGAAAAGAAGACTTTGTTGGTTTATTTAAAGAGGATTCGAAGACTTGTTTGTGGAAACAGTGAAACTATAGATGGCAATCCACCCGGTGCTTTGGTAAAACAACCGATAAACAACAAATTTGCTGGTTGTTTATAGGTGTTTTTACCACATCACAGAGTTTAAATTGGGTGGATTGCCCATGTATAAGTTAAACTACTTTTTTTCTGAATGCCGTTTATCATGATAGGTACTAAGCAATAAGTATATTGTTTAATTTGAAAGTAATACTTCAATTGTTATGATATAACAGTTTACTAGATCTGGACCAATTTTGAAACAAAATGACTCATGAGACAAGCACACAAGTCATGTTTATATTACTTGAAAGTAGTTTACTAAGATGGCGTTTAATCAGAGACATGCAAAGTTAAGCAGTTCATACTGATTCAATTGATGGAACCCAAAGATTTCACTTACACCGTGAGACAGAGGTCAACCAAAATTCACACGAGAAAAACAACTGTCAGACCTTATTCCGAACACTAGGTTTAAACCCGAACATTTACGAATACAAACGAAGATGATCAGCTAACGTTAACAAATCATTTAAATGTCTTCGTACTTGTAGATAACTCATTTGACACACGTCATTGGTCATAGCTGTTAACAGCGCCATTCATTTGTCAAGAAAAACGTGGCTAAGTAAATAATACCGAATATCGAATGTATTTGTGTCTCATGCATATTCAATGGAGTTGCTCTTGCTCGTCCGCAGTTCTTTTCTGGTTATTTTCAATGCAGGAACCAAGATAGTTAAACCGTTTCTCCGAGACTTGCAAAACTTCATGGACTCAGGGGATTTTCTAGTGATCGCGTGTTGATTCTATCCTTGAGGAACTGTAGTAATTGGGGATTTTAGTGTGGAGGGCATGGCCCCAAAAATAAATGTAAAGTCATCATCATAATCTTCTTTTGCATATAAGCAATAAACATGAGCCTTTCTCAAGCGTTGCTTAGTCATCGCAAGACAGTCGCTCCTTAAAATAGTATCAACTATCAACTGAATCTGTTTGGGCTGGAATGCAATGGACCTATATATGTTTATTGTAGTTTTGTTGTCTACGGAGACGTGGAGCATAAGAACAACTTTTTGCCAAACAGTTATTGGAATGGCGTTAAAATCTTTCTGTGTTACGATAATGTCGTTATCATCATATCAACTGAAAGACGTCCACTGTGCGAGGCCTTCCAAGGCTGCTTCTTCCAGTACGCGGTCGCCTCTCCAGAACTCTTCGGCTCCATCGACCATCTGTTCTGCGAGCAATGTGCGAGTGGTGACCTTAGTTCTCTTGCGGATATCATCATTCTTGATTCGAACACGCAAGGAAACTCCAAGCGTTGCCCTCTCCTTTGCCCTTTGGGTGCTTGAGTACCTTTGACTTTAAGCCTTCTGATGAGGCCCAATGTGAGCGACCACGTTTCGGTTCCTTGTGCCATCACTGGCAATACGCACTGGTCATATAGCCTATTGTCTCGATAGCCAGTAGCTCTATTAAATTATTTCTTTCAGTTCAAGATTATCGGTCAATGACATCAACAAGAAAAATGCCTTTGTTTTTCAACAATTTAATGTCTAGTGTGTACGATAAACAGCTGCACGATCCGGCACTTTTTTCTATTAATTCACCGTGACAGAACAATAAAACATGCAACAAAGTCTTGTTTTATAAACACAATGTATTTGTATGTAGAACGTACAAACAACAAATAAAAAGTCAACCTTCACACGTAACTCTTGAGTAACAGACGTTCTTTAATCTGCATGCGAACGGCGAATAATGTAGCATTAGTTTAATCCATTTTTTACTTTGAATTTAGCATTTTAGAGTCGTTATTTCATTGGATGTCGGTATTCAATGAGTTATTTAGTGCAGTTCTCTACTATCAACCTGTTGACTATTAAAGGTATTCATTCGGAATGCCTTAACTAGAGCACAAAGGAATTGTGACGAGTTTGGTCTAGGAGGGGATTTCCTATTACCTACTAACTCACTGAACGTGTTATGAGTTTTAATGTTTGTCTTTGTGGTGACGTATTGGTTTTAACGGGGTTATGTTTTTGGTTTAACTTGTTCTATAATAATACTAATATACTATGTATGTATGTAGGTATGTAAATCGGGCTGGTTTCCGCAACTCCACGACTAAGCGCGTATTTTGCGTGCTAATATACTAATCTGTATGTTATTATAAAGAGGAAAGATTGTTTGTACCGAATAGGCTCCGAAACTACTGGAATGTTTTTAATAGTTTTATCACCAATATAAAGCTAAATTACGATCATCGATTACCATCAGGTGAGATAGTGATCAAACGTATCCCTATTCATAGCAAAACAAGTAACATAGGCTATAATTTATTTAAAAAAATATATATATTGCAGCGCGGGCGAAGTCTTAAAAGTGTGATAAAAGACAAAATTCTCATCATTGTCCAACTGTGAAAATGAATGATTTTGGTCATCGGTATTTTTATACTAGTGTTTATTGCATTCTCATTCTCCATAAAGCAATCATTTTCCTTAAACTTATATAGAAAACTATTTTTAGCAGGACGCGAAGGTACTCCCAGCTATATTGTATGTTTAGTAGACCTACATTTGTGTTCGTAAGCTCGTCCTCATTTATTTTATTTCATTTAGTTTGAACTTTGCACAACTCGCTGAATCACAATTTTTAAAGATAACGCGATCACCACAAAGTATTTGGTACCTAGTCTGTGGTCCACGGTACCAATATTTCGTATTGAGGATTGGATGTCATCTAGGTAAGTTCCATTTAATTCCGATCTATTTAATTATGCCCACTTAAATACCTACGTTTTAATAAATAACCCATTAATTATATTATGACTTATTAGAACACTTCAAAGCAAAAGCCCCTTTTCCACGACTTTGTCCTATAAATAGTATACTGTGATAGAACCAAGCTGTACATTGGACTTATTTATTGATTATATTAACACATGTCTTTTCCCATAGTACCTAGAGTTTTTAAAATAGCCACCATTGCTTGCAATACATAAGTATACTAGTTGACCCACGCAATTTCGTCTGCTCCGCTCCTATTGGTCTCAGGTCTCAGCGTGATGATACGTCTATAAATGGGCTACTAACAGTGAAAGAATTTTACAAATCGGACCAGTAGTTCCTACGATTAACGCGTTCAAGCAAGCAAACAAACTCTTCAGCTTTATATATTAGTATAGATATGTAGGTATTGTCCGGTACACTTTAAGCAGTTAGAATACTATTTTCATGTACACTAAATAACTACGTCACAATGATCTCAGTACGCTACAGTCACTCATCATCATCTTATCAGCCGAAAGACGTCCACTACTGGACATAGGCCTTCCCCAAGCGTCGCCACAACGAGCGGTCCTGCGCGTCCCGCACTTCTCGGCTACCCGCGACCTTCACCAGGTCATCGGTCCAAAGAACATTTCAAAGGGTGACACAATCATCGTCATCATCATCGTCATCATTTGCCTAGCCTTTTCCCAACTATATTGGGGACGGCATCCAGTCACGCCGGATTTAGCTGAATACCAGTATTTTACGCGGAGCGGCTGCCTACCAGGCCTCCAAAACCCTTTAACTGGGTAAGGTACTTCATGGCAAGACTGGAGTCAGATTTACTGGCTTCTAACTATCCGTAATGACTGCCAAAGATCTACAAATGACAGCCGGGACCACCGGCTTAACGTGCTTTCCGTGGCACGGAGGAAACTCGGTATGTTAAGATGTTCACCCATCCACAGACCAACCTTGGCAAGCGTTGCTTAACCTTGCAGATCGACCCGTGTGGCTGTTAGTTGCTTCATCAGGTAATTGAATCACCTTGTGGGACACAATACTTATAGCTAATAACACTTTTTTAAATAGATCGTTTGGTTGGATTTAAAAGGGATTAGGATAGACAATACAGCTGTCCCGCTACCAGTTTTCGGTCAGGCTAAGGACGCCTTCAAATTAACCATTACATTTAGTTTCACGATTAGTTAGTCAAGTAGTAGTTGTACATGCAATTTCACGAGTAATAGTTATTATATTTTGTTAGAGCAGCAATAAAAATACACAATTTGTGAAAATTTCAACTATCTACCTATTACGGTTCTTGAAATACAGCCCGCTGACAGACAGACGTCGGACAGAGGCTTCGTAATAACACGGACGGAGGCTTCGTAATAGGGTTCCGTCGGTTACCCTTTGGGTACGGAACCCTAAAAACGTGATCTACTTTAAGAATGTAGATCACTATGTTAATTCTCTGTCCTGATAGGTACGAACATGGTAAAGGTATGTTATGACGTAATGGTAGAATCGCGGTAAGAGTTTGTTTTTATGTGTTGTAACACTCGTGATTTGTTACTGTCATTGGTATGCATGACAGCAGGTAGACATAGGTATGCATGCGGCAAGCTTTTACTCGCGGTTCGTTTTGGGCAACAGTTAATTTCGTTTGTCAGTTATTAGTCCGTCAACTGGATGAATTTTTCAAGTTTTACATAGGCCTGTCTACTTATTTTAAAATGGTTACAAACCTGCATCTGAAAATTGTTCATGGCCAAGCTCGTTTGGTGCGTCATACAATTTTAAAGGTACACAGATGTCAGACAGTTGGAAATACCGGAAGTAAACAACGTCACTATGGCGGAATCCCCCGCAGTCAGTGATTGTGACGTCGGTATATTCCACTTAACTGAGCAACTCTAACACATGCATACTGAATTATGAATCCTAGCTGTAATAGTATCATACTTCATAGTGATTGTTTGTTTGTTAAACTATCACGTCTTAAACGCCGATCGGATTTGGGTGATTTTTAGAGTTCCGAACCACAGGAAAAAACGGAACTCAACCATCAGTCCGTCCGTCCGTCCGTCCGACCGCCCGTCCCTCCGTCTGTCTGTCAAGACCCTTTATCTTGGGAACGCGTGAATGTATCGAGTTGAAACTGTCCGCCCGCCCGTCCGTCTGTCTGTCAAGACTCTTTATCTTGGGAACGCGTGGAACTCAGCTCTACAGTCCCTTGAATCTGTGAAAAAATCAAATTTAATTTTGAATGTGGCCTTGGACGACCGAGCTTGGGCACTAGCTTCCCTTCCCATTCGCATGGGAGGACTCGGCGTCCGCAAAATTAATGTGTTTACCGGCTTTTATATCTTCGGTTCACGGCACTGAGGAATTAATCAGGAATATCCTGGCTTCCACACTGGTTAATTTTGATGTGCCGTGCTTCACCGATGCTATCAATGCCTGGAAACTCGCTTGTCCGAATACTGACCTACCTGACAATCCATTTTCCCAGAGGCGGTGGGACGAGCCGCTCTGCAGAGTAGTTCAGAATAACTTACTGTCCACGTCTGCTACTACTGCTGAGCGTGCACGCCTGCTGGCTGTGGGAAAATGGGAGTCGGGTCTTTGGCTTCATGCACTACCGTCGTCGAACCTAGGCACTTTGTTCGACGACACCACTTTTCGCCTCGCTGCTTCTTTGCGTTTAGGAGCCCCTTGTTGTTCTCCTCATCGCTGTCACTGTGGTGAAGTTGTCAACAGCCTCGGGCACCACGGCCTTTCTTGTAGCCGCAGTGCAGGCCGTTTTGTACGACACACTAATTTAAACGACATAATCCGACGAGCTCTCGTCATTGTCGGCGTTCCAGCCGTTTTAGAACCCAATGGCTTGGCACGAGACGATGGCAAAAGACCGGACGGCATGTCTTTGTTTCCTTGGAAGATGGGTAGGCCTTTAATGTGGGACGCAACCTGTGTCGATACTCTTGCACAGCCTTTTCAAAGAAATTTCGAAACGGCTGGTTGACACTTCCCGTGACCCAAGAGCTGGCTTTTACTTTGGGCAGAGATTAAGCATTGCCATTCAACGTGGCAATGCCGCCAGTCTCTTGGGCACATTACCAGCTGACAGCGTTGAGGATGAATTTTTTGATGCTATATTTTAATTTGTTTTTAGTTTAGTGTATATGGTCTATATACAATTCTGATGTATAAGTTATTGCCTATTATACTTTGTATTTTTAATTTCTAAGTTAACGTAAAAAAGATACGCTGTTTGCGCTGCAAAAAACGTAAATTTTGAAACTCTCAAGAGAATCAAAAATTGTAAGGTATTTCCCGTTGAACAAGAATTATCAAATTCGGCAAGTAATAATATTACTTGCCGAATTTAATAATTCTTGTCATATGCCTATACTTGTCGTACGAGACGATATTATCGTCTCGTACGACAAGTATAGGCATAAGTCTAAAAACAATACAATTGTAATTAAATAAAAAAAAGAAGTCTTTATTTAAAGCATATTTCTTCACCTACGAATTTGTACGGAACGGTGAACGAGTCCAACTCGCAATAAATTGTTGGTAAAGAAAAAGATGAGACCCTGGTGAAGGTTAGAGGCAATTTTAACGCAAGCAAATCTGTGAAAACAGCTTGATTTGACCTGATAGTCTGATAAAAAGATGATTGCATACTTCGGAAAGCACGTATAAGCCAGTGGTCCCGGTCGCCAAATGGCGGTCGTCAAATAAACCATGTCAGAGGCTCTTGAGGCGGTTTAGAAACTCTGACACTAGGGTGTGTGGGGTACGGCGAGCAT
Organism: Lacanobia oleracea; assembly: GCA_950371165.1. Lineage (NCBI taxonomy): Eukaryota > Metazoa > Arthropoda > Insecta > Lepidoptera > Noctuidae > Lacanobia > Lacanobia oleracea. The sequence continues at coordinate 18,546,224 of OX493391.1, read as the reverse complement.
TGGGTGGTTCGCTGTCCGATCAGAACAAGGCCCGGGTCGATAGCGCGCTGTGTTCCACGCGCGTCTCAAGGAGCTGTCAGCATAGAATACGGGGCCCGCTAGGGCCAGTGCCTGTTAGGGCTGCGGAATTTGTTTGAAAGAGCCACCGTGGCCCTGGAACGCAAAAGGGTATTAGGGGGAACACGGATGGGTTTAGTCAGTAAGAGTCTGACACTCCCTTCTGCTTCACCCAGAGCGGGAGGAGTCATTTGATGATTTTCCATCCTTAAAAATTAAAAAAAGGGTGTGGACCCCACACACCCTTTTTTTAATTTTAGACCTTACTTACTTACAAGATAAGAAGAAGAGAAGAGCTGAATAAATTATTAAGAATACCTGTTTTTATTTTGAAATTTAATATACAACACATTTAATGTAAATAATGGCATTGATAGAATGATAAACAAGTATTGTTGTATCGAAACAATAGGAAAGTCAAGAAGGACCTAGGATAAAAATGCACAGCCTTACCTAAACAACCAGTAGGTTAACCACTAAGTTCCTAATCCTAACTTCTCATTATTATAATAATCCTAATATTGTGAATGCGAAAATTGGGATGGATGACTGAATGTTTGGTACTCATTTACGTCAAAACGGTTGAATGGAAAGTGATGAAATTTGGCATATAGGTAGATTATAATCTGGAATAACATACAAGATCTTTAGGACTTCTTATTGCGGGAGTCTGTTGTTTGGGATAATTGGCGACAGTCACGCGAGCGGAGCCGCGGGCGGCAGCCAGTCTTCTATAATTCATTCATTTTGCATGACAATAGCAAACAATGTGGCTGAGTAATAACAGCTGCACAGGTCAATCTTCAAGGTTAAGCAAAATATACCGAAGTCAACGGTTAGTGAATGGGTTATGATCCCGACTGTCATTCATACAACTTTAGCAGTCGTTACGGATAGCCAGATGACATCAGACACCACATTCCAAGGGATTATTCTGGTTCCCAATTACTGGATTACTGGATGTCAGATAGGCAATCGCTCCATCATCATCTGCCTAGCCTTTTCCCAACTATATTGGGGTCGGCTTCCAGTCAAACCGGATTCAGCTGAATACCAGTAGGTACGTGGAGCGGCTGCTTGCCAGACCTCTACAACCCATCATTAACTGGGAAACACGGCACTTCTTGGCAAGACTGAAGTCAGATTTACTGGCTTCAGACAATCCGTAACGACTGCCAAAGATCTACAAATGACAGCCGGGACCAACGGCTTAACGTGCTTTCTGAGGCACGGAGGAAACTCGGAATGTTAAGATGGTCACTGATAATAGCGATCATTATTGTGTATCAAACCATAAATAAGCTCTTTGATTGAGAACTCAATGGCGTGTAAATCATTTAAAACCCGGCCAAGTGCGAGTCGGACTCTAACACGAAGGGTTCCGTACCTCAAACCGTAAAAAAACTCGTTACTTATATGGCAGATCCCTTTCATTTTTAATTTAGTTTAATTTTTATTATTTGTCATTAAAGCGGCACACTCTGTGAAAATTTTCAACTGTCTACTTATTACAGTTCTTGATATAGGCCCGCTGACAGACAGCTAGACGGACGGACAGCAGAGGCTTAGTAGGGTTAATAGGGTTCTGTTGGTTACAATTCGTATAAAGAACCATAACCGAAACCATCACGTCGTCGACTGAAATTAATTTTATTATCAAAATATTTATACAAGTGTAAGCGATCGGTCATGCTATTTACATATTTTATGTTAAACGGTTACTTATATTCTTAACGACTAATTAACTTATGCTCATGAATATTTAATAGATACGCCGAAAATAGTGTAAGAGATCTTAGTATTAGAATTAAACTAGAGCATTAGATGAACCCAAAAAATGATTTGAGAATCTGAAAAGTTTTTTTAAGATGTTCTACAGTGACAAAATTGCTGTAAAATAGGTATGATTTACAATTTTTCAACTCAATACAATAAAAAAAAAATGTATTTTTAAGTTATAATAGCCAAGGGTACGGAACCATGCTGTTCCAGCTAAAAATAACTTTTCACGACAGTTAATCCATTACAACAATAGTAACGGCAAAGAAAACATCCGGGACAAAGGATTTAGTTCGGAAACACTAAAACTTTGATATAAGAAAAGTTTTTACTATTTGTTTTGGAACTCCCACGTCGTTTCCTGATTAAAATACCCGAAGCCATGTCTATGTTTTATAGCCCATTATAGTAAACTTCTCTTTGTTCTCTATGTGTGGATCGTGAACAGTAGTTTATTTATGAAGCTACCAAAAACCAAAAACACAAACGCGTGCCTCCTGATGACCATTATGTCACCTGATGGTAAACAATGATGTGGTCGATGATCGAACACTCTTACCTAGAAGTAACCTATTTACTCTTGACTTTAAACACTCTCAGGTTTTATATCAGGAATCACAGGCTCCTCATAGAAAGAAAGAAAGAAATAAAACAAGTTTATTTGGCACACACAGATACATAAGTACAATGTTTTGGGAACACATTCATAATTCGAACAGCTAAGAAAAGGAATTCCCTGCTAGCGTCTGTGTTTCTTGGAGTAAGTGACAAGTTGACGGCTGATCTATATCTATTACTAATATATAAAGCTGAAGAGTTGTGTGTTTGTTTGTTTGTTTACTTGAACACGCGAATCTCAGGAACTACTCCGATTTGAAAAATCTTTCAGTGTTAGATAGCCCATTTATCGAGGAAGGCTATAGGCATCACGTATATCATCACGCTAAGGCCAATAGGAGCGGAGCAGTAATGAAAATTGTGACGCAAATAAAGTTGCGCGGGTCAACTAGTACATTATATTTTAACTTATTTAGTAAACCACGCTTTCTATACTGGATCAATTGGCGGTTGGAATTGTCACTATTTTCAATATTTTTATCTTTCCGCGTGGAAACATGCGGGAAAACAAGCTAGGCGTACAAAGAACTTTATTTTTACTATTGATAAGCACACGTTTGACCACTATCTCACCTGATGCACCCGGAACACGCTTGCCTAGAAGGAACCTATTCACTTGACTTAAAAAGTCCCCTGTTGTAGCTATCAGGTAACTTACTCCTGCACAATGAATGTTAACTCGCCTTAAGATCGTTTTTTTTTTTCGAAACAGGGCTTTAAAACAAAGACCTTTGCCACGGCAGAAGGTATTCTCAAATAGTTCGTGCCGATACCAAAGGCGAACGAGTTCAGTCTCCATTGTGTCCCCTCCATCCCAATGCCGTGACCACGTCATTTCATTGTACACCAACACGCACATTTCACTAAGTAACAACTAAAAGTGGCTTGAAGGCAATTGATTTTACCGATTACGGAACATTTGTCCTACATTAAAATGTCCCCGGCTGCCCTTGGCTTTTGCGTGTAGGTATGTGGTCCTCAAACCCGATGACATATAGTCATGAAAAAGTAATAAATGACAGGGTATACCGATCAGTTTTATGGTTCTCTGTGCTTTGATATGTGAAGGCTAAAATTAGCATTAACAATTCTTGAGATAATGGTAAGATAAGCTTCTGTCACTCCGCATTTTCCGCAAACAGCAGCAGTAACAAGTTAATTAACTACCTTGGGCAAAAGATAAGCTTTGCCATACAACGTGGCAATACCGCCCATTCTTTGGGTACACTTCCAGTCGACAGCGATGTGGTTGAAATTTTTGACGCAATATTTTAGGATGAACGTAATTAGGAGTAATTATTTTTATTTTTAGTGTTTATAGTTAATTAATTATTTATTAAAACTACTGTAAATATCTTTGAAATAAATGGTATATATTTTAGTCATCCTACAAGGTGGTTAACCCGTTATCTACCAACCTACTAATCTAGTTGGAATTTATTAGAAAGAAGGAAATAAAGAACAAATATGTACGGTGCAACCGCACATTGCGTAAATGCTCTCTCATCATAATTGAATTGTAATTAATTAACACACATTTTACATCAACTTCAGTTCACATTCGGACCGCGTCATAGCAACACCTCATTTATCGTTAGTTAAGCTCGTGGACTCAATACACGTATCAAGTGAATTACATAGTTTTACTTGTAGCATTTAGCATCCCTATCAATCAATATCAATCAGCAAAAGACGTATGGTAACAAACCATACATCTTTTTTGGGCCCTTCGAGCCGGATATGAACCAGCGACCTATGGATTTGGATTTATTTGACGAATTACTTTATAATCTACCTATTGTGTGAAACAGTGTGTGACAGTAGAATCATTTGGCAGTTTGATAGTTTGGTCCATATTATTAGTGTGCAGTATTTTGGGAGGTGTGTGCGTTGACCAACGGTGGTATGGTATGATTGAACTCTACTCACAGCTAGAACAGTCTGAATAACTGTAGAAGTAATAGATGTAATAGATAGAATGAATTTTATGGACCATGGAAAACTGAGGCTAGTGTAAAAATAACAGCCACTTACCTATAGAGTGATGAATGAGAGAAAGAAAACCGAGGAAGTACGAATCGGACTCTCACACAAAGGGTTCCCTTCCATTAATTGAATAAAACTCGTTTCTTGTATGGAAGCCCTCTTTATTTTTTTTATTTAATGTAAGTTTTGTTATTTCTTGTTATAGCGGCAATACTCTGTGAAATTTCAACTGTCTACTTATTACGGTTCTTGAGTATCAGCCCGCTAACAGGGACGGACAGCAGAGGCAAGTAATAGCCTTCCGTTGGTTACCTTTGGGGTATCCGTACCCCAAAAGAAGAGAAGTGAAGACAGCGGTGACAAAAATGAACAGGCCAAGTCAAAGTCAAAAGTCAAAGTAAAATGACGAGTCGATCTTCAAGGTTAAGCAACGCTTGCCAAGGTTGGCCTGTGGATGGGTGACCATCTTAACATAGCAAGTTTCCTCCGTGCCTCGGAAAGCACGTTAAGCCGTTGGTCCCGGCTGTCATTTGTAGATCTTTGGCAGTCGTTACGGATAGTCAGAAGCCAGTTAATCCGACTCCAGTCTTACCATGAAGTACCGTGTTACCCAGTTACTGGGTTGTTGAGGTCTGGTAGGCAGCCGCTCCGCGTAAAATATTGGTATTCAGCTTAATCCGGTTTGACTGGAAGCCGACCCCAATATAGTTGGGAAAAGGCTAGGCGGATGGATTATTATTTAATCGGTTAGAGCAAAAACACATCTAGATCACTATCAAAACAAGACAATCATTATCAACAAACTGAAAGACGACGTTCGATAATGTCCGGGGCAACCGGGGTTACAACTGATACAAAACAATTCCAAGTAAGTCTGATGAATGTTCATTCACCCCTTATCACACAAAACTTTGGTCATTCATATCTGAATGACATAATAATGAAATAACTCTCTGTTTATCAAACTCCTCGTAACTACAAGAGTCAGCGACTAATATAGAAACGGAAACTGGGTTCTGAAGTAATTAACAGTATCAACACTAGAATCTAAGGCGCTTTAATTAGGATTTATCTCTGTTAATCTGCATGTGGTTATTTAACACAAGTTGACCCACGCAACTTCGTCTGCGTCGCAATTTTCATTACTGCTCCGCTCTTATTGATCTTAGCGTGATAATATATAGCCTATAGCCTTTCTCGATAAATGGGCCATCTAACACTGAAAGATTTATTCAAATCGGTCCAGTAGTTCCTGAGATTAGCGCGTTCAAGCAAACAAACAAACAAACAAACTCTTCAGCTTTATATATTAGTATAAGATGGCATGAAGTGTTGATAAGGATAAATCTTTTAATGGACAGAATATTTCAACACTTAGGTACAATTTGTAGCTGTAGGTAATCGTATCATCATATCACGTCAGCCGAAAGACGTCCACTGCTGGACATAGGCCTCCCCCAAACGTCGGCTCGGACTGCGCTCGCTCCTGGATGTTTATGATAATATTTTTTTTTTTTTTAATGTTTTTGACATTCTCGCGTCCCTACAGACCCGGTCCTTTGGTGCGTACGAAGGTTCGATGCCAACTCGCAGAGGCCTCTTTAGACATTTCAAATGGAATGCTTTTTTTTAAATATTATTCTGTTCATAAATATTATTTTTTGTAAGGAATGTGTAGTAGTCATTGGATAGATGAAGAGGCCTGCCATAGTAAGGCGAATAAATTGGCAACGTGTATAATATGTATGTCACCAGGATAAAACTGCCTCGGTGGTCGAGTGGTTTAGGCGTTTGCCTTGTGACCCGGTGGTCGTGGGTTCGATTCCCACGGGAAGTATACTTTGTAAAGTTGTTTCCAGTTTGGTTAGGAGATTGCAGGCTTGAATCACCTGTTTGTCTGATAAAAAGATGATTTCGTGCTTCGGAAGGCACTTTTTGCTATTCCACCCATTCTCACTTACCGTTTCGAAACGTCTTTTATAATGTGCCCAGCAAAGGAGTGGATCTCTCTGCCTGCATCTGTGTTCCGAACGCTTACAACCATATGCTCTCCAAAGTTAGAGTGAACAGTCTACTTCTGGGTGAGCTCACTCCATCGTAGACTTTGTCTCTGTCATCTCGGACTTAGACAGAGTCAAAAGCAAGCCCATCCAGATAAAAAAATACCTAGTTCGTTGGAAATAACAAAAAGTAAACCAAAATACACATAATTGTGAAAACAATGTTCGCCAAAATTCTAAATTCTATCCTGTACGATAACAACAACAAACTGTGATCTAGTGAACGAAGTCAAATGATTACTTTCAATCGTTATAGCGCAGTAATAATGGAACTCTTAAGGTGAATGCTCCAGGGTAGCCCGCGAAATTCAAATATTTTTATGTTTTTTGCAATTTGCCGGTCAGTGTGAAGCTGTATGTGGACCAAATACGATCCGCGACCGTAACGCGTATTTATCTAAAGAATTATAACCATTTTAATCATCAATATAGCCCTCTAAGTTCATGTAGCTCGACAGAATGATTATTTCTGAAATATTCATAACATAAAAATATTTGAATTTCGCGGGCTACCCTGGAGCATCCACCTTAATAGGTTTTGAAGCTGTCAGTTCATAGGCGTTCCACGATCTGCCTTGATAAAAAAACCGGCCAAGTGCAAGTTGGCAATAAACCTTAATTTTTATTATTTGTTGTTGTACCGGCAATAGAAATACACAATCTTTGAAAATTTCAACTGTCTACCTATTACGGTTCTTGAAATACAGTCCGCTGACGGTTCTTGAGACAAAGAGAACCCTAAAAACAATCAATGAATAACAAGTTTAAAACTGATTACTATGAGTTCGTACATCTCTTCCTAGTTTCTCACTTCAACTAAAAACATAGGCACTAACAATGACAAATCATCCCGGAATTGGGTGTCCAACACCAGGAACGAAGCTATAATGAAGCTATGGGATGGATAAACTGACCGAGCTCTCACTAATGATCGCGTGATTTCGTTCGTGTATTAAGTGCTGCTTTCTTGTCGAGAGCCACTGGCGAGTACTCGCACTCGTAATTAATTTGAACTACCGCCCCAGTTAAGCATGGGTGCAAATGGTATTCACAAACCTTCCTTGTTTATTGCTATTGATATTAGTGAGAACCGTATTAAAATCCAAAGCTTGGTTTAGAAGAAGTAACAAGAGAAACTTGAGAAGATTTTAGAAACATGTAGGAGAGAAGGCTTGAGTGAATTGCTTTTGGAGGGATGTGGAACAGAGAGTAAAGTCCCGCACACCTCAATAGGGATATGCATGAAAAACATATTTATCAGTTTATCTAAAAATATACAAAAATATAATACTAACAGTGACAATAGAATCAAAATTACTCGAAAAACGAAGGAAATATAATTATTTTAAACAAATATATCTGTCCCTCTCGCGAAAACGCTGTTTTCTATGGCAGTTGTATAGGCGTCATAGACGATGACGTCAAAGTTTATATCGGACTTCTCTTTCTAATTGTAATCTTTAAAGCTTTATAACTTCATCGCTGATGAAGGTATTTAAAAAATAATTTCATAATCGTTTACTAGAGCTAATAAGTATTTTATGTTGCAAATAAAAAAATCGCATGCATATTCCCTAAGGATCCTCCAACCAGGCGGCTGTTGTGCTTGGCGGGCTTCTGATATTTAATACACGGGCTGATATATATTATGTTAAAATCGCACAGTAAACTATGCTTGCGCGATTCAGGATTTCGACGTAGTAGTTCGCTGCTAGTTGGATAGATGGCGTCACGGTTCTTTTTGTTGCGACGTAGACTTGCTCCGTTGGTTTTTCTTGTGGCGACATTGATGGCCGCTACATGCTTACGAAGTGAACTGTCAATCCAAGTAATCAAGATAGAGTAACAGCTCACATCGTAATTACTCTTATACTTAGAGAAGAGATGAAGAACATCTACCGGTTTACATAACTACTCGGTTTCTAGGTTTAAGGAACTAAGTTCTACATATTAGTAACAACGTGTAATTGTGATTGTTGACTCTGCACGTACCTTTTGGTATTAACTCTTAGTGCAAAGAGTAATTGAAATAAAATTAATAAGATGTTTTACGAAACTGAATGAAGGGTCATAAAAATACTATGGCCATGCTGTTATTGCGTAACATGTGGATGATTTGTGTGATGATATTATGGAAGAAAGAGAGTCAATGATAGCGTGATGGTTGACAGGACAGAATGTGGAAGAAAAAAGTTACCCCGACCTTGAGTGAAGACAGTGGGAAAAACTGGACAAAACTAGATAACATTAGCACTGAATCAAATAGTTGGACCATTTTGCTGGCAGTGGAATGATGCAATGTGGGATGATGAATTTTTTCTGAGCCATACGTTGGAGTTTTTCAAGAGCCCAAAAAATCTAAGGAATTAAATAGCCATGGTCTGGAAAAGAAGAAGAAGACCGTGAAAACAAAAGTGATATGAACTTGAAGTGAAATATCGTTCCTTCTAATGCTAGTGATTGAGAACTCACTTCTAGTGAGACAGACTTAGGCACTTGTCTCACCGCCGGCGATCAGCGTGTAGCGAGTAAAACTTCAAATTCGAAAGGAATTGGCGAGCAGCGAGAAGCGAGTGAAAAGTTTCGATAGTTTTGACGCTCGGCTTTCAGCGAGTACTTTTGTGCGACGGGCTATTACTTGCAATACTCGAAATTACCGCCGTTTGGTGAGTTCTGACCGCGAGTGTCGCTGAGCGAGTGCAATCTTTGATAGCTCTTGTCGCTGCGATCAACAAGAGGTAAGAGCCGCTCGCCGGCATTGTGAACAATCAGCTATCGACTACGAATGTATGTGTCTCTTTTACTCACACGGGATCTATATCTTTTGTCCCTTTCCTCAGCGAGCAAATGGTCGACAGGTACTTGCTTCCTCGCCAGCGGTGAGACAAGTGCCTTAGACCGATTGCTAGCTATTGTGAGTGTTAAAATGTTGTTGTTTCACTTTTTTAATCTCGATACAAAAGGATAAAGTCCTTTGCCATTAAGTAGGACATACACAAGATTATGCAAAGCAGCATTATTACCCAACCAATATATTGAATAAACTTATCTCCTATCGGTTAAGATAAATCCTTTCAGCCTCTTTCAACACTCAATCCGTATCATTCCTTCAAATCTCATTTTAATCAACAATATTGGCGCAGTATAAGAAATCCTACAATATATGGACTGAATCTCAGAGGCGGTTTCCCAAAGGAATTTCTCGAAAAGATCTGATGCCAAAAGGCTTGTGGCTCGTGTAAGTATATTTTATAAAAAAAATCTTGAAGGCGTAAATTGGACAGACTTTTGAAATGGAATAACGATGTATTGAAATTATTTGTTCGTATCAAGGTTAGTTACGCCTTGACTTGGAACTGAACCCGTGGAAATCGAAAGTGTTTTAGATATGACTGAATGCCGAGTTATCAAACTACCAATATCAACCAGATAAGTGAGATAATGTTGTATTTACAACAATACAAACGCATTGACAAATTCAAATTTTTGAAACTAAGTGATAATATTAATTCAAAAATAAATGTTATCTTGTAAAATTAAATGATACTGCTAGCGCAAACCGAAGCCATGCATTGACATTGCATAATCGTTGCGTTCACTTGTGCTTCAGCCTACGTGTTCTGTATCTGGCCAATCACAAAACGAAATTAAGCATTTCGCGCAATGTTCAGTTTCACAGCAATATAACTTGAAAATTGTTCAATATTCCAGCTCTTAAACAATAAATATATATAAGTCACAAATCGTAAAGTTTAAATGGTTAGAACTCCAATATAAAATAGTGAAGTGAAACGACTTCAATTTAATGCAAAGAGTAAAATAAGACATTGAAAGCAAAGTATTTCATGACAAATCCGGTCATTCGACTATGGTCCAAGATCTCAGAGCTGCCAGACCTCTCTCAAAATATGTTATTTTAACACTACAGACTTCTTATAGGTTTTTCTGTAATCTTTAGGTATAGAACCATTAAGGTGGATGCTCCAGGGTAGCCCGCGAAATTCAAATATTTTTATGTTTTTTGCAATTTGCCATGTAGTTCGAAAGAATGAATATTTCAGAAATAATCATTCTTTCGAACTACATGAACTTAGAGGGCTATATTGATGATTAAAATTATTATAATTCTTTAGATAAATACGCGTTACGGTCGCGGATCGCATTTGGTCCACATACAGCTTCACACTGACCGGCAAATTGCAAAAAACATAAAAATATTTGAATTTCGCGGGCTACCCTGGAGCATTCACCTTAACTGCATTTTTTTCAAAATGTTAGGCTCCGTAGTTTCGGAGAATAGGGGGAATGGTAATTTTTGGTCTAATTTCTTTAATAACTTCAGAACTATTAAATTTAAAATTATGAAAATAATATAATAAAAACCCTCACAGTTAACCCTTTCATTTGATATATCACACGATTCAGTTTGATAAACTTTTTTTATTATTTTCTAGTTTGACCCCAAAAGTGACCAACATACTCAAAATTTAATAATTTACGTAACGTGTTCGTGTTTGGGTCATAGATGTGTGTACCAAATTTCAACAGAATCGTCAACGTCACCTTTACCCTGACTAGAGAGATTCATCTCAAAGATGTCTGTTATGTACCACTGAGATAAAACACAACACTGCTGAAATACGCATTTTCAACTACGCGTTTACCAAAACCCCCTGATTAAACGTTTTCACAAAACGTTGACAGGTGTTCCCGGCAGTAATTACAGTGGTTCCAACACGAATTTCACTTAATTACTAATTACTGCTAAGAACCAAGCGCCACACGCGACACCAACATGAAAATAAAATAAAATGAAACCGTACGATTTTCACGCGATAGAAACGGGAAAATCCGTCGTACGGAATAATTTATACCGTTAATTCATACTTGTATTTTCTTTGATCCTCTAATTTGTAATTTTAACCTACTTTTTTTGATGTTGTCCGCTGTTTTGGAAACTCTCTTGGCATGTCGTAGGTACTAATATATACGTACCGTGATTAATGTAGGTATATAAAAGAAACGGATTCTGGTAGCCTATTTCGCTTTCATCGGATACGGTGAAGAAGACTATAATTATTATTATTATGTAGATGGGGTAGGTAGGTAGCATAGAAATATAAAAATCAGCGGTTTAATAACCCTGTCGAGTAGCTGCAGTAACTCCCATCACATGGGCGTATTTAGACGTGGGGTATCACAACTAAAAATACAACCATGTCAGCCAGGTAATTGCGAACGGAATCTGCATTTTTTTTATGTGTGCTGCGCCTTGCAAGAGACTGGGCAATTACTATAAACGTGAAGACAGCTAATGCGAGCTGAGCTACTGGCATACGAGTAGGCAATCCGAGTATCTGTCTACTATCTAGTCACTAGCTCGCACTGTATAAACTAGCCGTAAATCTTAATATGGGAAGCCAACCAGGGTTATGTTATATTATATTTATATTTTTTTATTTGTTATGTGTTTGCTCTTGACTCTAGTCTATGTCAGAGATGACAGAGACAAAGTCTACGATGGAGCGAGCTTACCCAGAAGGAGCCTGTTCACTCTAACTTTGAAGAGATTAGGGTTGTAAGCGTTTGGAAACACAGACGAAGGCAGAGAGTTTTACTCCTTTGCTGTGCGCATCATAAAAGACGTTTTGAAACGCTTAGTGCGAATTGGTGGAATAATAACACGGTACACAGAAATATAATATCTATGGTAGGGAAAGGTAAGATGCAGTGCGTCTGGATGTCCGATGGTAGAAGGGGGCCGGTTATTCTTGTAAAGAATAATACGAGTATTATATCAATATGGATTATGTACTTATATTATCATGGTCTTACTTTAGATTCTTGTCGTGAACTCATTATTTAAGACACGAATAGGTATTTCCTTGAATTCATTAAAATGCTGGAAATAGCTATGATTACTGTTCAGATTTATTATCATTCATCTTATAATCTAGTGAATTTGCATATTACATGGGGACGTAATGACGCTAATAAAGATAAAACGACAAAAGGTAATCCCACTGAGTCTCTATCTTTTGTAAGTACCGTTTTGTGTGTGATTACAGTGTCCCATTACAACATCTTTTGACTCCAACACTGTCACTGTATGTAAAGTCAGGGAAATTAATAGTTTAGGTGCCAGTTTTGACAATACTTAATATATTTAATAAAACCTTTGTACTCATATTTATAATGTTAACTTTCTCTAATTTTCTGTGTGTACATGAATAATAAAATAAATAAATAAATAATTTACTGTAAACTTTATGTTAGGTAACTTGCAATAAATTACATTGACTTTTACATAATATCCCTTTGTAGATACCCGAACAATAAGTTATGAACCATTTGAATAGGAAAATAGGGGTCTGTATGAAAACTTCGATAATGTAACCCAAGGTGTGAAAAAAATACCAAAAAAGATCCTTATATCGCGTACGCTGTGGAAACTATTGACAATAGAGCAAAGTGATGTACTACAGTTTTATAGAGGACAATAATATCTCCAAAAAAGTCCGCAGGGGTATGTTTCTAACTATTACGTTTAATAATAATAATAATAATAATAAATCACAATGACCGCTTTTTGTTCAAACCTTTCGTTAAAAAGTTACGACGTTTTCAAAATTACTCTAAATAAGAAAAATCTTGTCTGTGAACTCGCACACATTTATTAAGTTTCTTAACATCAAAAACAGAAATAAAGACATAACGCTGTCCTGAATCGACTTCTATCTGATCCTTAACGTTCTCTTGTAATGAAAAATGGTTCATAATTTATTGTTCGGGTGTCCACGAAGGGATATTAGGTAAAAGTCAATGTAATTTATTGCAAGTTTATCTCACGACCATCACATCTATACTAATATATAAAGCTGAAGAATTTGTTTGTTTGCTTGAACGCGCTAATCTCAAGAACTACTGGTCCGATTTGAAAAATATTTCAGCGTTAGATAGCCCATTTATAGAGGAAGGCTACAAGCTATATATCATCACGCTATACCCCAAAAGGAGCGGAACAGTTATGTAAATTGTGACGCAAAACGAAGTTGCGTGGGTCAACTAGTAGCACATAAACTGATAGGCAAAATAAAACATGACATTTTATGACACGTGACAGTAGACCTTAATATCAATAGTATCTATCCTTGACTGTACCTACATACTGACCAGACCCTTATGGTGAATGTTTCAAAATTATATCTGTCACCATAGCTGAAAATGTGAAGTAAAGTTTGGAAACTGTTTTAACCGACATCAAAAAAAGGAGGAGGTTTCAATTCGGCTATATTTTTTTATGTTTGTTACCTCATAACTCCGTCATTTATGAACTGATTCGAAAATTTATTGTTTTATCTGAAAGGATATACTCTCGATATATGTATGGGGCCACCATAGAAATGTTATCAAAATCGGTTGGGAAGTTTGGTTTTTAAATAAAAATAGCTGGAATTCGTTTACTTGGACGGTTTCTGTCATTTGCGATTTTCCAGTGGTGTACCACTAAAACGTCATCATCATCTGCCTAGCCTTTTCCCAACTATATTGGGGTCGGCTTCCAGTCAAGCCGGATTTAGCTGAATACCAGTATTTTACGAGGAGCGGCTGCCTACCAGACCTCCACAACCCGTTAACTGGGTAACACGGTACTTCATGGCAAGACTGGAGTCAGATTTACTGGCTTCTACTATCCGTAACGATTGCCAAAGATCTACAAATGACAGCCGGGACCAACGGCTTAACGTGCTTTCCGAGGCACGGAGGAAACTCGGTATGTTAAAATGGTCACCCATCCACAGACCAACCTTGGCAAGCGTTGCTTAACCTTGAAGATTGACCCGTGCGGCTGTTATTAATTTTATTAATTTCGGGAGTCGGAGTCTAAATACAAAGCAACTACCAAAAACACCGACTTCCGAAATTAAAGTAATTTTTTACTTTGTAGCGTTTTTTTTTTATTTAGAAGTTGGTTGTATTTTTTTTAATCAGGCAAGACACTCGAAGTTACAAAACTTTTTTGTTCAAAAACTAAATAGGTTAATTAGGTACTCGTAGGTCCGTGAATAAGAACTCATCACGATCGAACGATCATTTGAATTCGTTGGTCCAAGAGCCCCTTCATTGTAGGCGAGCAGTGCGGCAGTGCGGCAGTGCAGCGCGACAGCTGCGTGACTTTGACTCGTCTTATGAAACCCACGTTTCGTACCCAAAGGGTAACCAACGGAACCCTATTACTAAGCCTCTGCTGTCCTCGAACGGACCGTCCGTCCGTCTGTCTGTCAGCGGGCTGTATCTCAAAAACCGTAATAGGTAGACAGTTGGATTTTTCACAGATTATCTATTTTTATTGCCGCTATATGAACAAATAATGAAAATTAAGGTTTATGGTACGGAACCCTTTGTGTGCGAGTCCGACTTGCACTTGGCTGGTTTTTTTTATGAAGGTAACAAGAATTAATTATATTGAGAAAAACGCGATGTCGCGCAACAACGATGTCTGTCGCGTTTTAAAAAGGTGCCGTCGACGAATATCTGTAGGCATTTCAGATTCCGCATAGGCTTTTCACATCTTAAATAAAAGGGGTTCATACCACAGAATAATGGTTCTACTACAGAATATGAAAGTCTATCTGTTTGAATGTTTGTTTGACACTGGTTGACCCGCGCAACTTCAACAAACTTTTCAGCTTTATAAATTAGTATAGACTAGTAAACCCGCGCAAATTCGTCTGCGTCACAATTTTCATTACTGCTCCGCTCCCATTGGTCTTAGCGTGATGATATATAGCCTATAGCCTTTCTCGATAAATGGGCTATCTAACACTGAAAGAATTTTTCAAATCGGACCAGCAGTTTCTGAGATTAGCGCGTTCAAGTAAACAAACAAACAAAGAAACTCTTCAGCTTTATGGCTATGGTTATGAATATGACCTGATTAAGAACATAGGGTACTATTCTCTTAGAATGAAAAAACCAGTAAATGGTGGACATCTCACCCACACGCACAAAACGTTTTGGGAACACATTCATGGTGCGTACAGCTTAGGAGTGGAATTTCCAGGCAGAGTCTGTGTTACCTGATAGCTACAACCTGGGAGTCTTTAAGTCAAGAATTACTTCTAGGCAAGCGTGCTCCCTCCATCTTTGACCACATCATCGCTTACCATCAGGTGAAATAGTGGTCAAACGCGTGCCTATCAATAATAAAAAAAAACTTATCACGCAGGCGTAGACGTGAGCAGAAAAAAGCTATGTATTATTTTAAAGTTAAATCCCAGTAAACAGTAAAACTACTTTAAAACGGTTGCGTTAGAAAGTTAATGAAAAACATTATATGTGCCTACAAAATTTGAGAGTTACCCTCGATTTTCATGGGATCCCATCATCAGATTCTGACTTGGTGACAATGGGACCAATCGGGAAGACAAGAATTTTTTTAAATCGGTTCATAAATGACGAAGTTATGAGGTAACAAACATTAAAAAAAAATACATCCGAATTGAGAACCTCCTCCATTTTTAAGTCGGTTAAAAATCTATGCGCGATGGATGTGTATTTTCTTTTATAAAATCTAAACTCATTTTGCTCGCGGTCAGGCCAAGGGTATCCGAAGCCAATCGCGACAGATGTCCTGTGCAGGAACGGGGACCATCCACTGAAGTGGAAGGGCCCTCGGAGTAAGGCCACGTGAGTTTACCTTGTACCGTCCTCACAGCACAAACTTTCATAGATAGATTTTATCAATATTTTTGTAATATAATCTTGGCTAGTGATAAGATTACTTATTTTCTCTGGAAACTTTGTCCTCATTAACATATGAAACATACAAGTATGTATTGGGTTAAAAGACTACTTACACTGACTCATTAAACATGTATAGGACAATTTAAGCCAAATAAAAAACAACTTGTAGATATTCCATTGCATCATCATCTTCCTGCCCTTATCCCATGTTATTTGGGATCGGCGCAATTCGTTTTTTTCTTCCATTCTATCCTGTCAGCTATCACTAGTTCCGTTTTCTTTCATATCACTCCTCACACAATCTCCTTAATTCTTTGACCTCCCTCTCCCTCTTCATCCATCCATATTTAATAGATGTTTTATTGCATTCAACCTAATTCTATTAGTGTAAGTAGCTGGGGTAGAGCAATCTTTTGTTAGTCTACCGATACTAAAATGACAAGAAATTCATCTAGGTTGATGTTGCTATAGCTATTGGTTTATTTTATCGAAACCTATCTTTACTTTTACATACACATTTCTAAATTGCTTTTGAAACACATCTTCGACCTCGTCACAACAACGAAAGTCATACCCTTAACATAAAGACTCGAAGGGGAATCAAACCTCCAGAGTTGCAGAATTTGTTCGAAAGTCACCGTGGCCCTGGAACGCAAAGAGAAAGAGCATTAGGAGGCCAACGCATGGGTTTTAGTCAGTAAGAGTCTAACCCTCCCTTTTGCTTCGCCCAGAGATGGAGGACTCATTTAATGATTTCCCAACCAAAACAAAATAAAACCGGCCAAGTGCGATTCAGGCTCGCACACGAAGGGTTCCGTACCATAAACCTTAATTTTTATTATTTTTTGTTATAGCGGCAATAGAAATACATAATCTGCGAAAATTTCAACTGTCTACCTATTACAGTTCTTGAGATACAGCTCACTGACAGACATACGGACGGACAGCGGAGTCTTAGTCCTAAAAACCGTGGTTAATCCTAAAAACAAGGAGAATCGTAGCACAAAATCACTCAAGCACTGCACCAATGGAACATTGACTCACAAGTCGGCCAGTTAATTTAGGAATCCATGTTACTTAGCCATTTCCGTGTCGTTAAGAGAGATGGAGGCAAGTCTCTAGGGACGAATGGATTAAATAGGAAAACTAGGGTTCCAGAACAAGAGTAACGGCTAGAATTTAATCAGTCGCCATTGTTGGCTCAATGAGGACACAATTTGTGAGGAGACTATTAAATACCTAGCAGAGGAGCTCGTGGCTAAATAATAACAGCCGCACGGGTTGATCTTTAAGGTTAAGCGACGCTTGCCGAGATTGGTCTGTGAATGGGTGACCATCTGAGTATACCGAGTTTCCTCCGTGGCTCGGAAAGCACGTTAAGCCGTTGGTCCCGGTTGTCATTTGTAGATCTTTTTTTTTGTTTGGAAGAGTATTTTCAATTTGGTGAAGATATGACGAAGAACGAGGTAGGCAACAAACAGAACTCTTCAATAAATGATAGCAAATGGATCGGGATTTCTGAAATCGCATGTTTTTTAGTGTTTACACCAGTTCTTAACATATTGAGGAGCTCGTGGCTTAATAATAACAGCCGCACGGGTCGATCTTTAAGGTTAAGCAACGCTTGCCAAGGTTGGTCTGTGGATGGGTGACCATCTTTACATAACGAGTTTCCTCCGTGTCTCGGAAAGGACGTTAAGCCGTTGGTCCCGGCTGTCATTTGTAGATTTTTGGCAGTCGTGACGGATTGACAGAAGCCAGTAAATGTGACTCCAGTCTTGCCAAGAAATACCGTGTTACCCAGTTAATGGGTTGTGGAGGTCTGGTAGGCAGCCGCTCCACGTAAAATACTGGTATTCAGCTAAATCCGGTTTGACTGGAAGCCGACCCTAATATAGTTGGGAAAAAGGCTAGGCAGATGATGATGATGACTATTAAATACCTAGCAAAAAAGGTCATTATGCATGGTATAGTCAAATTCCCATGGGAATATGAGAGTGATGGAAGAGGGAAAGCACTTGTGTTTGCGAATACACGTGTACATAATAATAATAATAATATATGACGTGGGTATGCATCGAGATGTGGTAGCGGGCGGTGGACAAAGGCCTTACCGCGCTCTCCTTGGCTAACGAGAACTGACGCAAACCTGTGGTATTCGATACTAACGACCGCAGGGAGCTATGGCAGAGCAAGGAGCTTCACGGACGCTTTTATCGGGTCCTACATGGGCCCGATGTAGACTTCTTAGTGTCCGTAGCCTGGCTTCGTTTTGGTGACCTCTTCGGGGAAACCGAAAGTTTTGTCTGTGCAATTATGGACGAAGTTATGATGACTAATAACTACCGGAAATACATTGTGAAGGACGGTACGGTTGACATATGTCGGGCATGTCACCGGCCCGGGGAATCTATCCGCCACATTATTTCCGTTTGTTTTAGTCTGGCTAACGGAGACTATTTGCACAGGCACAACCTTGTAGCCAGTATTATCCACCAGCAACTTGCTCTTAAATACAATCTTGTGGAATCGGAAGTACCGTACTATAGGTATGTGCCCGACCCAGTTCTCGAAAGTGGTAGTTTCACATTGTATTGGGATCGGTCTATCATCACTGACAGAACTATTGTTGCCAATAAGCCTGATATAGTGGTGATAGACCGACTAGAGCGTCGCGCAATGATTGTTGATATAGCAGTCCCTCATGACGAGAACCTCGTGAAGTCAGAAAAAGATAAACAAACGAAGTATCTTGACTTGGCTCGCGAGTTTGTCGACATGTGGGATGTGAACACAGCAGTCATTGTGCCGATAGTCGTGACGGCCAATGGCATTATTGCCAAGAGCCTCGACCAACATCTCAAGAAGCTCTCGTTGGGCAGCTGGATCAAGGGCTTGATCCAGAAAGCAGTACTCCTGGACACGGCGCGCATCGTTAGGAGGTTCCTCTCTCTGGAGCCCTGACCGCCGGTAGCTTGGACCCTGTTCCCGATACCGGTGGGCTACTATTTTTTATATTTTTAAATGTTTTTGTATTTTTATAGAAATATTTAAAAATGTATTGAATATGTATATAAATGAATAAATAGAATAATAATAAAATCACCTCAACATTAAGTCGAAGAGAAATATGTTGACAAGAGCCGCAGTTCGTCGAGCACGCCCACCATCTCCGGCCTCGTCGCTCAGCTCCGCCTCGCCGCCGCCGGAACCCAGCTCCACCGTTAGTGCTGTGACACCGGTCGTACAACGAGTATTTCTCGCCGCCCACGATGCCACCACCAGCTCGTCGGCGAAGAGGACGCCGGCCGCTGGACGGCTTAGGACCTCGATGCCCACCGGCCTCTGACAGGGTCCCAGCTCCCGGCGGAAGTGTGCAGCGTATGCGATGGACACGTTCCATAAATGAAAATATGATACGCGCATACTTTGGGGCTACAGAGGGAGGAAACAACCTGACCGCGTACCGTGTTCGGATGCTCTCTTTGTTTCAGGTGCTTGAGCCAGCAGTCAACGTATCGGCCCAACGTCTATCGGATCAGGTGCGGGTCATCCTGCGTAACCATATGTTGGATGATACTATACTTGATCGCCTCCAAGCTGAACTGAGTAGCCGTGCCATTGCCCCCTCGTCGCAGACTGTGGTACTACCACAGTTTCACCAAATTCCCAGCCATGTTGACGAGGAGAGTAGTGACAGGGTTACAAATGTAAGTACCCAGTGCAGTGACGAATTGAGGAGTGCTTTGGAGTGTACTATTTGGGAGTATCATTACATGCTGCCTGAATTTAGGCCACGCTTACCTCGTTTGCCCATGCATAACAAAAATAGGGCGCTGGTGGCTGCTCTGGATTCGCAGTTGTCAAGCTATTTTGATAACTGTTATAACCTCACCGATACACATTCGATCATGTACTGCGCGGCGGTGGCGGCTTGTCGTGTTGCTCACGTCAAATTTGCTGATCACAGGGCTACATGACCAAAACAAGACGTGCCGGCTTGGCAGTGCAGGATCGAGCGTCATATTGGTGGGGCCAGAGCACTCATCGGCAAACTAGTTTGTTTCAGGGAGGGCAACATTCGCCCAAGAGTGTTGCGCTTTGTGAGACGGGCGTTTTCGGGGACTGATATTAGTCCCCGAGAGTATTTGTCCCGGGTCACGGAGCGCATCGACTTCCTGAAGCAGAAGGTGTATGCATGGGCAAACCGTATTCGGAGGTATAAGCGGCGCGTGGAGCGATACACCCAGAATCGCACATTCCAGAGTAATGAAAGGTGGGTATACAGAGCTTGGGAGCGACCGGACCAAGGTGTGACTGACACGCGTTTGCCGGATGATAATGCCATGTGTTCGTTCTGGCGCAGCATCTGGTCGGTGCCTGTCAGTCACACCGAAGGTGGTTGGACTAGAGAGGTCGAACGAGCGTGCGATTCAATACCAGAAATGGGGGCAATCACAATCAGCCCCCAAGATGTAGCTCGTGTAGTCCGTCTGTTGCCTAATTGGAAATCTCCAGGACCGGACGGATTGCACAATTTTTGGATTAAGTGGCTAAAAAAGTCGCACGTTCGGTTGGCATTTCAGTACCAGACTGCCTTGGATACCGGCTCGCTACCCGAGTTTCTTACAACAGGAGTTACCCACCTGCTTCAGAAATCTGGTAGCAACGCGGAACCCAAAAATTATAGACCGACCACGTGCCTACCGACGCCAAAATTAACACTCATATATTCTAACTCGATTATGTCTGCCTCTCAGAATGGAAGTAGGAATGGGTCCCGTGGTACTAAGGAGCTGCTCCTCATAGATATGGCTATTAGCCAACAGGTTCGGCGTTCCCGAAAGTATCTGTCGACATGCTGGATAGACTATAAGAAGGCCTATGACTCTGTGCCTCATACATGGCTCATGAGGGTGCTAGAATTGTATAAAATTGATACAACGCTACGCACCTTCCTAATGTCGTGTATGAGGCAATGGAGGACAGTCCTTCGCTATCCAGGATGTCGAAATATCCAGAGAACTAGCGAACCGATAAGGATCGAGCGGGGTATATTTCAGGGCGATAGTTTGAGTCCGCTTTGGTTTTGTCTAGCCTTGAACCCTCTAAGCACACTGCTGGAGAATTCAGGGCTAGGATATCGGTTGAAGAGAGGTGGTCAGGTTATATCTCACCTATTTTACATGGATGATTTGAAACTCTTTGCCCCCACTAATCTGCAACTGATGGAGCTACTGAAGGTAACTGAATCTTTCAGTAGCGCCATCAGGATGGAGTTTGGTGTGGACAAATGTGCAGTCATGCATGTAAAGCGTGGAGAGATTATGGAATCCGTGGGAATTCAACTGTCGGATTCTATAAACCTGAGATCCCTCTCTCCAACTGAAACTTACAAGTATTTGGGTATGTCGGAAGCGTTAGGTATCAATATTACTGACATGAAACAATCGTTGAAAGAGCGCTTCTTTGGCCGCCTGAAGAAGGTATTCAATAGCTTTCTATCGGGCGGAAACAAGTTGCGCGCCTTCAACGGTTGGGTCACGACGGTATTGATGTACTCTTTCGGCGTACTCAAATGAACTCAAACGGAACTTGACGCCCTGGATAGGCGGGTCCGTACTCTGCTTACTGCGTATCGAATGCATCACCCACGGTTGTCGGTAATGAGACTGTATATCCCGCGAAAGTGTGGAGGTCGAGGCTTTTAAAATGCTAAGACTCTCCACAATCGCGAGATATGCAGTCTCAGGGAATACTTCCTAGCTGTCGACGTGGGTATGCATTGAGATGTAGTGGCGGTGGACAAGGGACTCACCCCGCTCTCCTTGGCAAATGAGAACTGGCGCAAACCTGCAGTACTTGACACCAACGATCGCAGGGTGGTATGGCAAAGCAAGGAGCTTCACGGACGCTTTTTCCGGGCCCTACATGAGCCTGACGTAGATCAACTAGCGTGCGTTTCGGTGATCTTTTTGGAGAAACCGAAGGTTTTGTTTGTGCAATTATGGACGAAGTTATCATGACAAGGAACTACCGAAAATTGATTGTGAAGGACGGCACGGTTGACATATGTCGGGCATGTCACTGTCCGGGAGAATCAATTGGCCACATTATTTCTGGTTGTTCTCGTCTAGCTAACGGAGAATACTTGCATAGGCACAACCATGTAGCCAGGATTATCCATCAGCAACTTGCTCTGAAATACTCTCTTGTGGAGTCGGAGGTGCCGTACTACAGTTCTGTGCCCGACCCAATTCTCGATAATGGCAATATCACATTGTACTGGGATCGGTCCATCATCACTGACAGGACTATTGTTGCCAATAAGCCTGATATAGTGGTGTTGGACCAAATCGAGAGGCGTGCAATGATTGTAGACATAACCGTCCCACATGACGAGAACCTCGTGAAAGCCGAGAAAGATAAAAAAATCAAGTATAGGTATTGACTTGGCTCGCGAGGTTGTCGACATGTGGGATGTGGATTCCGCAATCATTGTACCGATAGTCGTATCAGCCAATGGCTTAATAGCCACGAGTCTCGACCAACACCTCAAGAGGCTTTCGTTAGGCTGCTGGATCAAGGGCTTGATTCAGAAAGCGGTACTTCTGGACACGGCTCGTATTGTTAGGAGGTTCCTCTCTCTGGAGCCCTGACCGCCGGTAGCTTGGACCCTGTTCCCGAAACCGGTGGGCTACTATTTATTATATTTTTAAATGTTTTTTTTTTCTTTTTTCAAATATTTAAAAATGTAATTTATAGGTTAATTTATTGAAAAAAGGAGATAACTAAATATATATATAAATAATATAAATAAATGTAATTATATGTAATAATATATATATATATATATATATATATTAGTTACAGGACTTACAAACTATGTTAGTATCCAACAAATTCTTTTTACTGCACTCAACTAATTTAAATATTTTTCCTCAGCACCGGGCCCGCAGCTTTGTCTACGGGACCACTGCATCAGAAATGGGCAGTCTGGCTTCTTCGCAATAACCTTCAGGATGCTCTTAATATGTCCCGCGCTGATAGCTAGTCTCCGGCCGCCATGGCCCAAACCGGGCAGGAGGACTTTAATAGTCAAATTAACTATCTGTACGACAATTATTACGTTACGTGCCTGAGTTCGAAATCATGAATGAATTATGTTTATGTGAAACTTCAGTTCTTTCTAATTGTTTCATCTAAACTACAAAATAATATAGAGGCAAATAATTTGTTTGTAAACTTACAGATTAGATTATGAAAATTGATTGAAATTGGAATTGTTAGAAAGCAATAACTTACTTTTTCTCGTATTAAAAAACATGGGTGAAAATGATACGCGAACGAATAAGCAGAGAATAGCTAGTTTTATCGAATATATATCGGATGAGGAGCTCGTGGCTAGATAATAACAGCCGCACGGGTCGATCTTCAAGGTTAAGCAACGCTTGCCAAGGTTGGTCTGTGGATGGGTGACCATCTTAACATAGCGAGTTTCCTCCGTGCCTCGGAAAGCACGTTAAGCCGTTGGTCCCGGCTGTCATTTGTAGATCTTTGGCAGTCGTTACGGATTGTCAGAAGCCAGTAAATCTGACTCCAGTCTTGCCATGAAGTACCGTGTTACCCAGTTAATGGGTTGTGGAGGTCTGGTAGGCAGCCGCTCCGCGTAAAATACTGGTATTCAGCTGAATCTGGCTTGACTGGAAGCCGACCCTAATATAGTTGGGAAAAGGCTAGGCAGATGATGATGATGATGAGCTAGTTTTATCGAATATTTTGTCGACAGGTAGATTAGAAGTGGCATTTAGTATCAGAGTGCCATTTCTACTATTTTTTTTAGCAAAACGACTTTCGCATTTGCATGTTAGCCGCAATCAGTCATAAATTTGTGAAAATTGAGGTTTTTTTAAGAGATCGCGACTGAGATGTGAATACGAACTTACTTGAAAATAAGTAAAATTGTCCCCCTGATCCAGGATCTTTTCTATGGTCGAATTTCTCGCTTTTCTTTGAAGCTGTAAATAATTTCGTACCGTGACTTGTTTTTAGGGTCCGTACCTCAAAATGAAAAAAGGGTACCCTTATATTATCACTTTGTTGTCCGTGCGTCTGTCTGTCAAGACCGTTTTTCTCGAGAACGCGTGGAGGTATCGAGTCGATAATTAAAACCATAAAATCACGTCTACAGATGTGAAAAAAATTAAACTTGTAAGATAAGAAGATACGGTCGTTTATTCCGCAAAAAACGTATATTTCGACACTCTCAAGGGAATCATAATGTATAGGGTATTTCCGGTTGACCTAGAACTATGAAATTCGGCCAGTAATACTGTCTTATACTACAAGTATTAGGGAAAGTCTGAAAACAATACATTTGTAATTAAATCAAAAAAAAAAAAATATTTTAATTTAAAGTAATTTGTAGCAACAAATTTGAACGGAACCCTCGGTGGGCGTGTCCGACTCGCACTTGACCGGTTTTTTTCCATGGAAAACAAAAATTCGTTTTTATAGTTCACGATTGAACCTCAATAAACTCCGCTGATATAAAGATGCAAATATAACGTGCATCAGATGCCACAAATAGCTGAACTGAAACTAAAGTTTCATCTCATTTGCATATCGGTTTACAACGCTGAACTTGTACTTGTGCATAAATAGATAGACATAAATAAATGATAGATAAAGATAACGTTATTTTTGCAGGTTAACTTCCAGAATGAGTAATTTTCAATGAATACTAGGTATATCACAAAAACCGACGTCATTTGACTTGGTAAAAATGTACCAAATTTACCTATCCAGATGACGTCACTCGTGTCAACTGTCAACTGTCTTCAACTCGCTGTATCTCCTTTATTATTTATTTATGTGAAAAAAGAAAAATACGTGTCGAATATTTTTTTTAAACTTTCAGACGGACTAATTACATTTTTTTTTAGTAAAATACCCTATTACCATCCACATACTCAGAAAATTACTCGTACCTCCTGAGGTCATAGAATGAGTTTGCAATACCAAATCGGGAAGCCGTAAAAGTATATTGCATCAGAAGCTAATCAGTTCGCCAAGCGTAGTTATAATGCCAATTTACTTTCACTGTTGTACTAAGATATAGATCATTAAAGTTTATCATAGTACTCGTATAATGTTAGTATATAAAATTCTTCGTTACTGATGAATGACTGACTGCCAACGCACAGCCGAAACTGCTCGCATGTAGGTTCGAATGAAAGCGAAATTTGGTATGGGTACCTTGACAAGTGTAGGGGAGCATTAAGAGAGGATTTGCAGAACTTCCTACGGGAACAAACGGGCTATGCGCGTACGAAGTGGCGGGCAAAATCAAGTCTGCCTATATTTTTTCCACAATAATAGTGTTGACAATGGTGTAACTCTTTATTTAAGACAGTAAATAACTTAAAAAAAAAAACCAGCCAATTGCGAGTCGGACTCGCACACGAAGGGTTCCGTACCGTGACCCTTATTTATGATATGATATCTACTCCGCTCCTATTGGTCTTAGCGTGATGATATATTAGCCTTCCTCGATAAATGGGCTATCTAAAACTGAAATAATTTTTCAAATCAGACCAGTAATTCCTGAGATTAGCGCGTTCAAGTAAACAAACACACAAACAAATAAACAATCAAACTCTTCAGCTTTATATATTAGTAAAGATATATAGTAGATTCTAATTCCTAATTCTAATTCCTAATTCTATTCTAATTCCTACTAAGGCCTGTTTTTTAATCCCGGAAACGGTCAACACTATTATTGTGGAAAAAATATAGGCAGACTTGATTTTGCCCGCCACTTCGTACGCGCATAGCCCGTTTGTTCCCGTAGGTAGTTCTGTAAATCCTCTCTTAATGTTCCCCTACACTTATCAAGGTACCCATACCAAATTTCGCTTTCATTCGAACCTACATGCGAGCAGTTTTGGCTGTGCATTGGCAGTCAGTCATTCATCAGTAACGAAGAATTTTATATACTAATATTATACGAGTACTATGATAAACTTTAATGATCTATTTCTTAGTACATATAAAGTTTATTTATTCCCATCACGTAAACATACAGCCATGGCCTATGATAGAGAACAGTGAAAGTAAATTGGCATTATAACTACGCTTGGCGAACTGATTAGCTTCTGATGCAATATACTATTACGGCTTCCCGATTTGGTATTGCAAACTCATTCTATGACCTCAGGAGATAATTTTCTGAGTACGTGGATGGTAATAGGGTATTTTACTAAAAAAAATCTAATTAGTCCGTCTGATAGATTTTCAAAAAATATTCGACACGTATTTTTCTTTTTTCACGTAAACAAAAAATAAAGGAGATACAGCGAGTTGAAGACACGCGTGACGTCATCTGGATTGGTAAATTTGGTACATTTTTACCAAGCCAAATGACGTCGATGATGTAAAGAGGGTAAAAATGCTTATGTAAAATTATAATGATGATGTATTTTGATAATAATGTTTATTTCCGTTGTATATAATTAGGTACAAGCTTCTGTCAGTGCCGCTTGAAAGTTGTAAATTTTCCCACGGAAACGTATTCCAAACATAAAAAATGTGTCTTCCATTTTCAGGGTTTAAAATCTGATCCAGTCGTTTAGACGTGAAAATGTAACAAACACAATATTTTTATAAACATTGTAATGGATACTGATAGACTAGACATAATAAAGATTTCAAAATCTTAAATTTGAAACTGGATCATAACACACTTTACAATAACTGAACAAAAACTTAACGACCTGAAACCCAGAGTACCAAGTTGTCTCATTAAAAGGTACATTAAATTTTAACAATAAAGTCAGTAGGCAAGGCACTGAACAAGCCTGAACATGGCCCCAGGGCTAAAACTTTCCGACTGTAGCTACGATCTTACTTTAATAGTCTGTGTAAAATTTATGACAGTTAAGTTATTAACCCTGGCCTTGCAATGCTTAGACACCATGTACCATTGTAGTTTCTATCGCAAGTACCTATTTATCGTAGTTCGCACATAAAATGTTCGTGAAGTAGACAACTGACGCGCTGAAGTGAATTGCGATAGTCACTTGTTTATTTTTATTCAAAATGTGTTCCATTTTTTAAATATAAAAATCCGTCAGTTCTATCGTCATCGTATCGTCAGCCAGTCTCGCCAAGAAGTGCTGTGTTACCCAGTTATTGATGGGTTGTGGAGCTCCGCAGCAGCCGCTCCACGTAAAAAACTGGTATTCAGCTGAATCCGGTTTGACTGGAAGCCGACCCCAATATAGTTGGGAAAAGGCTAGGCAGATGATGATGTCAGTCTATTAAAAAAAACTGCATGTAATATAATAAAGAGGTTTAGGACAGGTTGTTAAATAAATATTTTATCTATTTTTATTCAAACACAGGCCAAGTGGTAGTCGAACTCTCACACAAAAAGGTTACATAAACCTTATTTTTTGTTATAGCAGCAACAGAAATACACTATCTGTGAAAATTTTAACTGGCTACTTATTACGGTTCTTGAGATACATCTCGCTGACAGACAGCGAGCTGAGCATCGATGGCATCGATCTAAGCGCACGCGAACGACGTCACGGGCACAGCTAGTAAGTAATAAAAATTAAGGTTTATCATACGGAACCCTTCGTGTGCGAGTCTGACTCGCACTAGGCCGGTTTTTCTTTATTTCTTTCTAAAACCTTTCTAGTATAGTTTATATAGGTACTGCTCAGCAAATTCTCCATAGAAAATTTCAATAAAACGTTTTATTTTTATGATTAATTCTGAAGATGTTCCATTTATAGAATAGATCGTAACTTAAATCATAAATTCTTGGAAGAAAAACTTACCTTCGTCTATTTAAAATATTCTTCACGTAGTTTTCAAACTAACGTTTCAGTTCAGTTCACCCACTTTATAACACAATTAAACTAACTTGCTAAACTAGTTTTACTCGTCAAAACACTTATCAATTAATAAGAAACACACGTAACACTCCACTTAATAATACTTCGTCACTAATACTTAAATTTTTCACTAGGAAAACTGCGAAAGAAAAGTTTTCGAGATCAGTTAGCGAAACCGAATTTCCATTGCGTTCAGGCTAATCATAAATTCATCAATTGTTTACAATTGCGGCCCAGCAAATGGGCATAGTTTAAACTTGCCCATATTTGTAAACATAAACATTTGCCGTGTTTATGAAGTAGACGCACGCCATTGTACAAAACAAAACATTTGGCCAAGAGTGTAGCGCGGTCGACGAATGGCGGTAAGCGACTGCCGCGCGCGCTATGACTACTAGAGCGGTCCAGTAAACAGGCAAGTTCACTTGCTCTAACTTATGGCGAAGAAAGTTATGTAATATTGATACGTAAATATAGCTGTGTTTATATAACACTGACCGTTACCGCGTGTGGAGTAAATAGAGTTTAAACTTTTTAAAGTTTTTAGCGCGGTTATGCTCTGTGTGTTCAATGAAAAGATAAAAAATTTAAGGCCAATTAATAAAAAAAAATACCCATTGCTTGGATACTAATTAGTAGATTATTTTTTTATGTTTTCCTTGGTATTCAAAATAACGAAGGGGCTCTGTTAGTTGGCGGTATTACTTAGCCTCCGCTGTCCGTCCGTCTATCTGACAGCGTATCTCAAGAACAGATTACTGTACATTTCAGATGTTACCTATCAAGGTAGACATCTGAATTTTTTTTCACAGAGGCTGTATATCTATTGCCGCTATTATAACAAATAATCATTAAATAAAATGAAAAATTAAAGGGGGCTCCCATACAAAAAGATGTTTATTTATAGTACCCTTCGTATGAGAGTCCGACTCTTACTTGACCAGTTTTTTTGTTTATAATATGTCTTCCTCATAACTAACACTCGTGCATAACGATTACTATTTTTATTATTATATGAATGAAGTTAACAATAAACAATGGTTAAGTAAAATAAAAATCTGCCGACTTAATCCTACTACACTAATCCTAAACAAAATCATACACGAGTACCACGTTCAATTCCTTTCTCTTCTTAGTTCTTTTTTTTTATAAAACATTAGAATAATAGCTTCATAACTACACACGCGTTTCAGACGCGTCGGTTGAAGAATGAAGAGAAGAAAAGATGAAAAATAATGACAAAAGAAGAGAGAGAGAGAAAAACAAACAGAATACTAGACCTTCATCTGCCAACCTCAACCTTCAATCAGCCTTTTCCCAACTATATTGGGGTCGATTTCCAGTCAAACCGGATTCAGCTGAATACCAGTGTTTTACGTGGAGCGGCTGCCTACCAGACCTTCGCAACCCATTAACTGGGTGACACGGTATTTCTTGGCAATACTGGAGTCAGATTTACTGACTTCTGACAATCCGTAATGACTGCCAAAGATCTACAATACCAAAAGAAAAAAAAAAACAGAAAACTAGACCAAAAGAAAAAAAAACAAATTCACCTAGACTGTAACTAGCGGATACTTCCAACGATACCTCATTTGTCCAATTATGATAAATAGTTTAGAAGTTATGAGGGATCTGATGAACATACTTACTTACATAGGTACCTACTAATCAAAAATAATATATAGGACCGAAAAGTGCAAGAGTGGCGACTGGGTACCGGACGGTGCAGCTTTGGAAGCCCCCCACAAGGTAAACCGATGACCTGGTGAGAGGCATGGATAGCCGATGGATGCGACACGCACAGGTCCGGTTGTTGTGATGACACTTGGGGGAGGCCTATGTCCAGCAGTAGACGTTTTTCGGCTAATTTGATGATGATGATGAACTCTCCTTTTTGCTTCCGACATGTTTGGGTAAAAAATTTGCTTTTACTAGGCAGCTGTCCCAGTGAAATTGCATAACGTAAATGTCTGTCCTGGAAAAAATATCAATATTATAAAATTGCTTTATGGGTTCGACCGGTGCCGTATGGTACCGTAAGTTAAAGAATAATACCATCACATCACCTCCCGTGGCTGTCGTTAGAGGCGACTAAGGGACTCACCAGAGAATGGGCAGCAGCGTTCTCTGAAAAAGCAACACCATATACTGTGATCGCCGACCCGCCTACCAAGCGTGGCGTTTATGGCAAACTCCCCTTTTGGGGGAGGCCTATGTTCAGCAGTGGACGTCTTTCGGCTGATATGATGATGATGATGATGGTGATGATGATAAAATTGTTAAAACAAATAAATAAACATAATTGTATTAAACAAATTGCCCGTTCAATACAAACTTCTAAGAATATTATTATTCTTTAGTTCACTATCTGCAAAGTCAAGAGTATAATAATTAGTAAAATAAAAATACATGCAAGTAACTTTCGTCGACCGCGATACTGAACGCAGCATGAGCGTGGTAGAATATTCATGGTATGCTAACGAATGTAGAACAGTTACTTTACATGGTATGAAGTGCCATCGAAGGTGATCTTAGTTAAAATTAACTAGGTATCAAAGGGGAAACAGTAACGCCGTGTTACTTAGATATCTGGTTGAACGTCATCTGTTGTGACCTTTAATAATACCTGTAGTGCTCTTCTGTAACAACATTTTCGTGTCTCGACAGCGGAATCCGAGGTGAGTATAAACGTAACACCTTTATGTTGTGTGTTATAAAGTTCACTTTGTGAGCTATCTCACTCAGGTGAAGCTCGATATCGAATTGGTTACTTACAGAATAGACTAGCTGGTCTACTAATTTATACTTGTATACGAGGAAAAAGCTGAAAAGTTTTTTTTTTTGTTTGCTTGAATGCGTTTATCTCAGGAACTTCTGGTCTGATTTGAATTCTGTGATTGATGAATCTTTCAGTGTTAGATAGTCTATTTATCGAGGGAGGCTAAAGGCCTGTACAAATAGGAGCGGAGCAAACGAAGTTGCGCAGGTCACCTAGTTTATAATATTATAAATCTGAAGGGTTTGTTTGTTTGGTTGGTTGAATCTCAGGAGCTGCTGACTCGAATTTTTTTTAGTGTTGGATAGCCCATTTATCGAGGGAGACATCATGCTACGACCAATAGGAGCGAAGCATGAAAAAATGTGACGCAGGCGAAGTTACGCTGATCTTGCCAAGTAGTACCTTGTTACGCCGTTACTGAATTCTGGAGGTCCATATAAAATTAGTGGTATCTACTCAACTGCATCCGATCAGACTGGGGAAGGTGGGAAAAGTCTAGGCTGGAATACAGCCTCTAACCATCTGGATTGACAACCATGTTGCTGTATTTAAACCCGTCCGTCTGGAATTCATGTATTTACGTGGAGATAGATAT
The DNA here is from genome assembly GCA_950371165.1 of Lacanobia oleracea. Taxonomy (NCBI): domain Eukaryota; kingdom Metazoa; phylum Arthropoda; class Insecta; order Lepidoptera; family Noctuidae; genus Lacanobia; species Lacanobia oleracea. The sequence continues at coordinate 18,514,694 of OX493391.1, read as the reverse complement.
AAACGTAAAAACTAGAAATGCCTCCGTATGCAGATAACTCCTATTTACGAGCAATAAACGGCTAAATAAAAAACAATGGTATGTGTGCTTGATATATCATCGTAACGCATGAACGATTTCTGCAATTATACAAAAGCATTTATGGTAAAATTCTCATTTACAGATTGTAATCTAAAAGATAGGGTTCGGTTCTTGTATTACAATAGGTTTTAACACAAAACGTCATGTTTGCGATTGATTTAACGTTTAGGTACAAGTACAATCATCGGCCTAGCCTTTTCCCAACTATATTGGGGTCGGCTTCCAGTCAAGCCGGATTTAGCTGAATACCAGTATTTTACGAGGAGCGGCTGCCTCTCAGACCTCCACAACCCATTAACTGGGTAACACGGTACTTCATGGCAAGACCGGAGTCAGATTCTGACTATCCGTAACGACTGCTAAAGATCTACAAATGAAAGAAGAAAGAAAGAAAGAAAAGACGTTTATTTCCCCAGCGACTGACCCGGGACCAACGGCTTAACGTGCTTTCCGAGGCACGGAGGAAACTCGATATGTTAAGATGGTCACCCATCCACAGACCAACCTTGGCAAGCGTTGCTTAACCTTGAATACCGACCCGTGCGGCTGTTATTATCTAGCCACGAGCTCCTCGGTACTAGGTACGAGTACAATAAATAGTATTAATTTTATTGAGCTAGAAAACGATTTTAACTGTTTTTCTGTCACTTTTTGAATCAAATCAAAAGACATTTATTAAAACTAGGCTGAAAATCAGCACTTTTTGAACGTCAAATGTACATGAAGACAGCCTTCCAAAACGTCCAGTCCATCACCACTTTCTAGTGTGCTAGCTGGGACGAAGTGGCGTAACAAACTCCCCAGCAACGCAACTGTTTATTAAGTTGGAAGAACTTTAATTTATACAATAGTAGGTGTAATTAAACATTAAGATGGAAATAGAAAATTACTTTAAGTTTAATTAAATTAAATGACACAAGTCAGCTAGCACACTATAATATGCCAACCACTAAATATGAAACAATATTAAAAAAGAATAAAAAATCGATAATTAAATAACCAAACTCAAGCATACGACAAACGCGTGCGATTCCATGTCGCTCAAAACAAAACCATCGCTACGCAAGATGCATTGCAATGTCCCGTGTACGCTGGGAGAACGAAAGCTGGACTGAAAAAAATGCAGACTTTGAGTTTCTTCGAAATTTGAAATATGGAATGCTGTTTCTGTGAAGGTGGCCAATGTAATTGAATGGAATTGATAGTACCTAATGGATGATATTCTCGTTCGTGTAACAATGCTGCTTTTAATGACTTTTTTTTTGGTTTATTTATTTTTTGGGCCAGTTTTTAAAAGTACATAATTTCGTTGATACCGGATCTCCCCCACGACACGTTTTTTCGCATTCGCTGTCGCATATCGCAAAACGCGTGTCGCTTGTATGCCGTGATCAAACGATTAGATAATTAATTCTCAATTTATGTTTTGACTTGAAGGAAAGTTGTATGGTCCACCAGTTAACATGATTATCGCATTATCCACTAATTGATGGCGATTTTCTCCATGTATTTCTGTCTGATAGATTTATATTTGTATAGGTTTGGTAGGCACTAACCATAAATCACTTGACGTGATGCCTTGACCCTTAAATCGTAGTCCGGTTTTAAACAGGCATCTATATATTTCCCATGAGGCACGAATGCATAACTTCTTTAGAGAGTAGAAATATTGATGGAAAATATAATCCGTCTAAAGTAAATTTCATGTGATGTAGAGCCATATTAGAGTCTGTTTTTTAATACCGGAGACTAAATTGACAAGTGCAAATGGCAAACAGACATAGAATTAGGAACATTAGCATTTAAGTCAGTTTTGACACTCCGGTATTAAAAAACAGACTTAGGTGGAATCTGAAATATGAAAAAACTATCGAAATATTAGGTTTTAGATGTAGAATCTAAAACCTAATCAACTAAGTGCCTACTGGAATACCGAACTGAAATCTTGGGAATATATTCTATTCAAGTTAATTTACAAAACAATAGAAGTCAATTTTCATTTCGATTTAATATCATATATTTTGTTAACTAGGTACACATCGAGATTACTCATTAGAACAATGCCGTTTTTAATCATCTTTCATACCTACTTATTAAAGACGAGCTTCATTATTTGGCCTATAATGATTTCACATAATGAACATTATTATACTAGATTAAACAAAGTTCTAGGTTTTGTCTAGTTTATTGAGGTGTTACTATCTATTTTCAGTTAGATTTTAATTTAAAGCTAAAAGCAACTCACCTGTTGGTCGATTCAAACTTAATGTTTGTTTTTTGCTGCGCATGCACAGCAACTTGTGTAGTTTTCCGAGCCGCCATTTAAGATTGCTTCTATCTATACCCTTGTGTTTGTATATTTCCATAGGTGCTAGCGCTACAAACATTTTATATCTATACAAATATATAAAGCTGAAGAGTTTGTTTGTTTGTTTGCTTGAACGCGCTAATCTCAGGATTACTCCCCAATTTGAATAAATATTTCAGTGTTAAATAGCCCATTTATCGAGGAAGGCTATAGGCTATATATCTTCACCTGAGACCAATAGGAGCGGAGCAGTAATGAAAAATGTGACGCAGACGAAGTTGCGCGGGTCAACTAGTGTAACATTATTACAAATCAGGCAAAAATATTCCGTATCACCTAACCACTAAGAATTAACGATAGGTAACACGATTTGACAACTGCTGTCAAACCGTGTTGTCATTCAATCTTAAGGTGGATGCTCCAGGGTAGCCCGCGAAATTCAAATATTTTAATGTTTTTTGCAATTTGCCGGTCAGTGTGAAGCTGTATGTGGACCAAATGCGATCCGCGACCAAAACGCGTATTTATCTTACAAAGACATAACATTATCTGACACAAAGAATAATAGCAATACCTACCTACTATATTTTGATAGTATTGGGAAAAGTTTGGTAGTAGTGAAATAATAAGCTCACTCACACGCAACACGTTTATTATCCTTCTTTTAGTGGAAAATTCACTAAAAGAAAGGCTAAACGTGTGAAGGAAGTAATTTGCACCCGTGCGTATTCGGGGTGGTTCGCTAGCTCACTATAGTGTTCTTATAAGAGTCTGACGATGTACTTAAGGAGATTTATTTCTTAGATCTTTATTAAAAAATGCCTTGTGGCATTTAGTCTGCCCACGTGCCCATGTCCACCCAATAAAATACTCCTTACTAATATTTTAAATGCGAAAGTAACTCTGTCTGTCTGTTTGTCGCGCTTTCACGCCAAAACTACTGAACCGATTTTAATGAAATTTGGTACAGAGAAAGACTAGAGCCTCAGAAATAACATAGGCTACTTTTTATCCTGGGATTATGTTCCCTAGGGACCACGCGAGCGAAGCCGCTGGCAGAAGCTAGTACTCTTCATAAAGCTTGAATAAATAAATACAATAATTAAACTTTCATAGATTTATTATACGAGTAACACTCGGATCTTAGAATTACAAAGATTTCCAGGTAAAAAGACTAATTCATCTAGGTTCGTGTCATCATGATCATCATTATATCAGCCGAAAAACGTGCACTGCTGGACATAAGCCTCCCTCAAGTGTCGCCATAAGGTATTTTTTTATAGGTAGGTACGTGCAAGAAAAACAATTAATTTCTTGGAAGCTATTGATTTGTACAGCGCCTGAACAATTTCCTTATTTACCTATCTCCCCTCAGATTTTGTATTCGCGGTGGCAATTTACAAGAACATTTTTATGAACAATGTTTATTTTTTTCAGGCTTCACAATAATTTGGGTAGTGATAACGAAACCTAGAAGGAAAATTTTTCTTAATAATAATGTTTTCAGAGGAAAATTTTATGAATTTTGACGTTAATTGCGATAAATCTTGTTTCTATAAGGAAACGTTTTGGTAGATTTTTATTATTTTAACGGAATACAGAAGATTATTATAAGGTTTTTAATAGATTGAGTTCAATTCTATTAGGTACTCAAGTACATAAGAGAATTGAACTCAATCTATTAATAGGAGCTCGTGGCTAAAGAATAACAGCCGCACAGTCTGTGGATGGGTGACCATCTTAACATACCGAGTTTCCTCCGTGCCTCGGAAAGCACGTAAGCTGTTGGTCCCGGCTGTCATTTGTAGAACTTTGGCAGTCGCTACGGATTGTCAGAAGTCAGCAAATCTGACTCCAGTCTTGCCAAGAAATACCGTGTTACCCATTTAATGGGTTGTGGAGGTCTGGTAGGCAGCCACTCCACGTAAAACACTGGTATTCAGCTGAATCCGGTTTGACTGGAAGCCGACCCCAATATAGTTGAGAAAAGGCTAGGCAGATGATGATGATGACTCAAGTACATAATAGGTAGACTTGCTAGACTACCACTTACCTATTTAGGACTCGATGTTAGATGATATTAATTTTAAAGTACCTCTATTGAATATCTTGAGAGTTGAGACGAAGTCAATTTTTGTCTAAGTTCTTCGTATTCGTAAATCTAACCCGTTACTTACTACCCCAGTTACGTACTAGATCCACGTATTAGTTACAAAACATTACAAACTCACTATGGGTAGTGAATTAATGTTTTTTAATTAAAATCTACTTCAGTATAGTAATATGTAGGTACTTATATGTGGGGAAAGAAAGAACGAAAACAAAAGTGAAAAAAGAGAAAGAATACAATTTGTTGGGCACATGAAAGACAACAGCGTATCATCATCATATCAGCCAAAAGACATCCACTGCTGGACATACCCTCCTCAAGTGTCGCCACAACAACGGGACCTCTGCGTCTCGCATCCATCAGCTACCTGCGACCCTCACCAGGTCATCGGTCCATCTTGTAGGAAACCTTCCAACGCTCGGTCACCACTCCAAAACTTTTCGGCCCCATTGACCATCTGTTCTGCGAGCAAGCCTTGCCCAGTGGGCAGAGCACATTTGCCAGACTGAAATGACCGTCCACAGCCATTTCAGTTTGTCGATCCTCCGGGCTATGTCGGTAACCATGGTTATCTTGCGGATATCATCATTCAAATGCATATAAGTTACTTCTATGAATGATTAAGCGTTCACCATATACCCAAACGATCATCCCAACACGATTTTCACAGCCCATATATCAATGTTTTATTATTTCATCTCACAGAGTACCCAAATAAGACGGCATGTGTACTGTACCGTGTGGTAAAAGATGAATTGGGGACCTGTAAAGTTAATTTAATTCCCTGACCCCACGTCAAGTGGAACCAATTTGTTTTAGGTTTATTTGTATCTTATACGCTTAATCTTATCCTGGAGCTCATTTATTAGGTTTCTGTTACGTTAAGGGTAGGTACAAACGTGAGAATTGTATTTTTTTTTGTTTTTTTTTTTTTACTATTGATAGGCACGCGCTTGACCACCATCTCACCTGATGGTAAGCGATGATGTCGAAGATGGAGCACGCTTGCCTAGAAGTAACCTATTCACTCTTGACTTAAAGACATGTAGGTATTGTATTTGTCTGGTAATGAGATAGGTATGGTCAGCAATGATAGATGACAGTGCAACGTTTTTAGCACGTTCACTGCCACACCACTCGCCGTCGCGTGATGCGGCCTGTGGTCTTAGTGCGAGTTTTTTAACGTTCTCGATTGCGTTAGCGTAAACGTCAATTTGTATTGAAACTGATTAAGCGCCGTCTGGTGACAGTAACGGTAAACCTTTTTTTTCTATACAATTTGACTTAAGCGAACGTTTACGTAACGCTATCGAGTGCGTTAAAAATCTTACACTAAGCCCTCTGGTATAATGTGGCCTTTCACCCAAACGTCGCGGGATGGTGCCTTACAATTTCGTATGATCCATAAAATTTAAATTTTATGAATCGTACAAAATTGTTGTTCTGGTATTCGATTTGGCCACTAGAGAAGGAATTACCTATTTATTAATTGGCGTGAACTGCGGGTAGCCATCTTGCAATTGTTTTGATTGACAATTATTTTATTTTTGGCCATTTATGTAAGTTCAGCATTTTGGCTTGGCAATCAACGTGTTAAGTTTTTTTTTTTTATTTGTCTAGGTCAGAGATGACAAAGACAAAGTCTATGATGGAGCGAGCTTACCTAGAAGGAGCCTAAGTATATCAAAATTGGCAATCAAGTACTTTTAAAAGCTGCTTAGGAGTAGGTAATATAGGAAAAGTATGATTAGGAGTTTATCAAATTACTTACTTTTTTATATACCTAAATTGGTTAGCTTAGTAACAGAATAAACGCAATAGCAACAGTGTTGTTCCCAAAGCAAAAGTTGTTCATAATGATGTGCGGTACAATGACCCCTTTTCAGATATTGCGTCTGTGACAGACGGACAGACAGACCGTAAAAAATGTTAGCCTTACAGGATCACTCGGGTGTCTCCGCTTTTGTTGAAATTTGGTAAACATTATTATGTGTTGTAAACAAATAAGTTTTGAGTATGGGAGTCACTTTTGGAGGAAAAACTAGAAAAAAAATTTTTTTTTTTTCAAACTGTCCTGTGTAACATTTCAAGTAAAAGACTTACTGTGAGGGTTTTAATTATATTTATCCGTAATTTTAAAATAAACAGTTCTGAATTTATTCAAGAAATAAGACAAACTCCATCCCGGGCCCCTTATCTCCGAAACTTATTATTAATTAAAATGGTAGTTAAATTTCTTTACCTATAGATAACATAAAGGTGAGAATCGTACTTGGCCAGCTTTTTATAAGGACTATCTGATCCAAAAAGCAAACTAAGAAATAACTACTTAAATAAAAAAACCGGTCAAGAGCGAGTCGGACTCGCGCACCGAGAGTTTCGTACAAAGTAGGTAATACATATTATTAAAAGTTCAGGAATCAAGTCTCACAGTTTTTTCCGAGCTAAGAATCCTTCGCGGAGGCTTAATATGGTAGGGTCTCGTCAGTACCTTTGGTACGGAACCCTACAGGCCTGATCCGCAAGTCGCACCGTGCAGTATTTTAAAGAGAGTTAGCTACGGTAAATGCGTCATCAGTGCAACGCCATCTATACGACCATTTCGTAAACTGACAAGTATTTGGTAGCGGAGGACGTTAAAAAAACGTATTTTACGATTAATAACGATAAGGTATCTTCACTATTATTTTGGTACGTATTAAAAGTTTAACAAATAATCAACAATTTGTTATGGTGTTATTTTCATGCTTTCGTGCATTTTAATTTTTTTCTCAATAGATGGCGCTTACTGATAAGAATATATTAGGAATTTTCTTCCTAAACTTAAAAATTTAATATCTTTTGATTTTGTTGGTCGACTTTGATGAAGTAAACGCTAAATGTTTCTCAGGATAACACTTGATATTTTTAAGTACCTAGATTTTAAATCCAACCTGTGGTTTATTACGCTCGGTGATTGATTATGTACTACAAATGTACAGTTTTTAGACTTTTCCATATACCTGTAGTACCTATAAGAGGGTACTACTTGCCAAATTTCATAGTTCTAGCTCAACGAGAACTACCCTATGAATTTTGATTCCCTTGAAGTGTCGAAATATACGTTTTTTGCTGCATATACGACCGTCTCTTTTTTTTACGTTAACTTAGAATTTGATTTTTCACAGCTTCAAGGAACCGTAGACTTAGTATATGGTTTAAATTCCAACTTGATACCTCCATGCGTTTCTGAGATAAAGGGTCTTGACAGACAGACGGACGGACACCAAAGTGATCCTATAAGGGTTCCATTTTTACCTTTTGAGGTACGGAACCCTAAAAATAAATAAATATTCTGTAGTTTAGTTATGTTTTCCCCGACCTTCAGTTTTCCTCACAAAGTATGTTTTTTAGCGAAATTCACTTACAAGACCGAGACATAGATCTATCTATCTTCTTACCAACATTTTCGAGACATACGAGTACCTATAGTCGTTTCGTTTTAGTATCGCAATAGCGGTAATTTCCATTTACCAAATGTCTCTTCGTCAGAACCCGTACGGCAAAAACTAAAGCGTGAAAGTACTTAAGGGTAGCCCAGTAGTTGCTCCAGGGTAGCCCGCGAAATTCAAATATTTTTATGTTTTTTGCAATTTGCCGGAAAAAATGAATATTTCAAAAATAATCATTCTTTCGAACTACATGAACTTAGAGGGCTATATTGATGATTAAAATGGTTATAATTCTTTAGATAAATACGCGTTACGGTTGCGGATCGCATTTGGTCCACATACAGCTTCACACTGACCGGCAAATTGCAAAAAACATAAAAATATTTGAATTTCGCGGGCTACCCTGGAGCATTCACCTTAAGTTTTCCATTAGTAAAAATAAATTCACAATAGGGTAATTGAATAAAAAATCTAATTTGACCGTCAAATAAAACGCGGCTGGATAATCATCCTGAATAATAACCTGGCTACCGCGTTAGCAACTATCAGCTACACTAAACGACTGTAACGCCATGACATACAGAAACTTGGTGACAGATGGTGAAAGATGTGGATAAGGTATCCCTCATTCACATCCTTTTATCGTTTTAACCGTAGAGAACTAATCTGCTTATAGTTTGAGACTGATTGCAGATTAGAACATAAAAAACCGGCCAAGTGCAAGTCGGACTCTCACACGAAGGGTTCCGTACAATAAACCTTAATTTTTATTATTTGTTGTTATAGCGGTAATAGAAATACACCTGTATAAACCTGTATAAAAAAATTGTAAAGCAATCTGTAAAATTTCAACTGTCTACCTATTACGGTTCTTGAGATTCAGCCCGCTGACAGACAGACGGACGGACGGACGGATGGACGGACAGCGGAGGCTTAGTAATAGGGTTCCGTTGGTTACCCTGTGGGTACAAAACCCTACAAAGAAAAAAAGACCGTCAATTACATTTCCAAAAAATATTGGACTCGTAATTTTTCTTTATTCACGTAAACAACAAAAAATTAAGACGATACACTTCCGACACAATTTTTACCGGATAGTGACGTCAGAAGCCCCTCTCCTGATCTTTTATGCGTTAAATCTTCGCAATTTTTATTGATTCGATAAAATAGAGAGATAACTAATATTTTTCGACAGTAATCTAACTGACGATGCAAACTAAATAGAATCATATTTTTTTATCCTCATCAACAACCCTATTGATGTGAGGAGCTCGTTGCTAAGATATTACACCCGTACGAAGCGGTGCTTAAGGTTAAGCACTTGCTGAGGTCGGTCCGTGGATGGGTGACCATCTGTTTCACGCGAGACTCCTCCGTGCCTCGGAAACCACGTATTATAAACCGTTGGTCCCGGCTGTCATTTGTAGATCTTTGGCAGTAGTTTATGTGATCATAATTCAGAAGCTAGAAAATTTACTCTAGTCTTATCAAGTAGTCTAGTATTACGCATTTAGATATCGGGTTTTGGAGGCCAGATACGGTACCCCAACTCAGCTACGTTCGGTTAGACTGGGAGTCGACACCAGCAAAGCAAGACAAAAGCTTTGTGACAGCTTTTGTCTTGCTTTGCTGGCGTCGATTCACGAAGGCATTTTTTTCTTCACACTGCCAATAAGTGTAGCTGGGTCAATGGCCGCTACTGACATTCTAAATTGACACAGCTATTATCAGCTAAAGTAAGTGCCACACTGGCCACACGCAAGCCAAACGCCTTTTACTCCGGAAATAAGGGAAGTTACACATTATTAGATGTAATTACGTCTATGTAATTGATATTCCTGTGCCTTTGGTATATTTCAACACGTAGAATAGGTACTGCCTACATACTTGCATGACACTTCCTAACGATTCCCAGAACTAGGAAAGTTATAATTTTCAACAGCTGTTGCATGTTACTCGTTCATTGTTGTGGTTTGGTGATAGGAAGTTACGATCGCAGTAGGTACTAGGCAGGTATCTACTTCGTTGCGGACTTTGTTCCAAAGAGTCACTGCGGCCCCTTTTTTTTAAGGATGGGAAATCATCAAATGACTTCTCCCACTCTGGGTGAAGCAGAAGAAAGTGTAAGACTCTAACTGACTAAAACCCATCCGTATTCCTCCTAATGCCCTTTGCGTTCCAGGCGGCCCTGGAACGCAAAGGGCATGGTGATTCTTTTGAACAAATTCCGCAACCCCGGCAAGCATTGGCCCCAGCGGGCCCCGTCTTCTATGCTGACGACAACTCTTTAAGGCGCGCGAGGAACACAGCGCGCCGTCGACCCTGGCTTTGGGCCTGGTTCTGATCGAACGGCGAGCCACCCAATGCTCGCCGTCCGCAGGCCGGAAATCGTCCTGCGACTGCCGACGCCCGGGGCGTCTTCATCTGTTGCGGCGGCTGGAGCGCAAGGTTTCCCTCTCTCTCACGCGTTCGGCCTCCTCCTTCGCTAGCATTACGCGGAGCAATAATGCTAAAGAGGTGAATGCAAGCCATGCCTCCTCGCTCCGAATCGTGGATTAAACCAGGACCGTTTTTGGCAAGGGTGTTTTTGGTTTTGTTTCTTTATTTTTTTGTCACTGCGGCCCTGGAACAAAAAATACAACCGACTTTCAAATAAAAACTCTACAAAGTATAAAAAAAAAAAAAACAAAAAATTCGGTACTCAGTGTTAAAAAACGAAGAAACAAAACCAAAAACACCAAAAGCCATTTATGTTTCTTTTGTATAACAGTTTTTTTTTTTAAGACGATGGTTCGTCTAAGTTTGAGACTCACATCATCATGTAGTTCGAAAGAATGATTATTTCTGAAATATTCATTCTTTCGAACTACATGAACTTAGAGGGCTATATTGATGATTAAAATGGTTATAATTCTTTAGATAAATACGCGTTACGGTCGCGGAACGCATTTGGTCCACATACAGCTTCATACTGACCGGCAAATTGCAAAAAACATAAAAATATTTGAATTTCGCGGGCTACCCTGGAGCATCCACCTTAAGCCTTTCAAACGGATCAATTAGTTCGCCATTGGATACCTACTAGACCACAAGTTAACACTGAAACGATGTTGAAACGTTGAAACTCTCACTTCATGTGAATTTTCAATCGCCCACGTGTGATAATATGATAAAGATCCGAAAAAAAAATTATATTTTTAATCAGATGCCTAATTTTAAGAATTTTCCACCTCGCCGTCTTTGGAGGCCGATTTCAGCAAAAGTAGCCCTAGAAAAGTAGACAGTATTTTTTTAAAAGATTATGAAAGCTGAAAGTGTGGCGCATTTTTCTAACTAACTAAGGAACCATGAAGTCACCTGTTTAGTTTTTTAATTTTAAGTTGAACATTTATCGAAGTTTTTCAGTTTAGACCTGATTTTGATTTTTTTTTTTGCATAAAAGTACTTACCTACAACTCATGCAGATTCGGTTGAAAAACAGAAATCCCGAAAAAATCCTCTTTTTTTTTAAGTTTGTCAGGTCGATAATTCTCAAAAAATCAGAAAAAAAACCATAGCTCGAAAACTATGAAAAATCGCAGAACATAATATATGCACCTCACGATCACGATACGAGGGACCTAAATATTTTTGGACGTCAATGTCACCCTGTAGGTGGCCAGAACATTGACCTTTTTATGAATATTCTTCGTTTTTATGACCTTATCATAATAATATTCATTATCATTTTGATTTTGGTACTTGGTTAACTATGCAGTCCTTTCACACCTATTACTATAACGCTAGTGGATAAAACAGAGTATCTTTAGAGTTTCTGGTACATATAAACTCACATACACAAATAGCCAGACCCAGAACAACTATCTATAGGCCATACAAATATTTGTTCTGTGTGGGAATCGAATCCGCGACACGCAGTGCAGCAGCCTATCGCTCAACCACTGCGCCAACGCAAATGAAACGTTGAGGATTGACGACATGCGTCAATTCTCAACGTTCCATAAGTTTCCATGCAGGTTTATGTGAAAAACGAAACGGAAAATTGTATGGTTATACGAAAGCTGACAGGTGCATTTTTTTCATTGGGGGGTAGACGTCACGGACGCCTTACGGTGCGTATCAGCTGTTTGTGTTTTCACTCAAATAAAATAATAAGCAAAAGTTAATTGAGTAAAGCTATATCTACAACTTCGCGATAGTGGAACTTTCGTGATAGTTCGTTTGCAAGATAAACAATAGTGATTCGGCAGTGTAAATCCCAAAAAACTAATCAACGTTTTCATATTTTTTTACAAAGTTGAAGCTGCTTGTACATTTTGTGATTTGACTGGTAACTTCAAAAAGTGTAACTAAACAACTTTTAAAAAAAGTGTTGCTATTATAGATCCATAATATCTTTAATAATTGGATAAATCTTTTTTTCGCGGAGTAGGCGCCATCTAGTTCGCTAAGGTGATAACTGTGCAGCACGTGCGCGCCATCTAGCTGCCATTAACAGTACCTCGTGGAACCATGGTCAAGTGTGCAGTTTGTTCTAAGATCCTCTCAGCAAAAGGGGGCGCTACATACGGCAACTTCGCGTGACGCAATCGATACCATCTAGCTTGTTTACCCGATGCGTCGCAGATAAGCCGTGATTGGTTGTGGCCTGAGTGCAAAAAAAAAGTACTTAAGGGTGATAATAGCGTCACACCCGTCAGGACCCTGGAAAGTGGTACTCATGCCATGCGTGCGGTTACGGCAGGCTCAGCTGCTTCAGCGGCCGTGATTGCTGCACCAGACCAGGGCGCTACAAACAGGTCGCCGACAAAAGTAGCCCCGATTCAGGGCGCCTTGGCCAATTCTCCCATTGCATTACCTATGGAAATATCAAGGGCTGGGAGCGAGCAAGGTACTGATGGGTAACCTTCGCCTGACAGGCAGCTCACCCTTCGTGAGTAAATTAGACTCTTCCTGTCTGAATTGCAGGAGCTACGGGATAAAAAAATTGCGGGAGTTTCGTCGGGAGATGGCTGGCCTGCACTCAGAGATAGGAGCCTGTACCCAACGAGTTTATAGCCCGGAGGGCAGAATTGAGGCTCTGGAAAGCAAGCAAAATGTGGCTATGCCTAACAGTAGAATCAGCCAACTTGAGCATATTGTTGGGCAGCTGCAACTTGAACTCAATGACCGCGAACAGATTTGCTTAGCGCTGACTCGGTGATATCAAATATCCCGGACATACCTGGCAAGAATGTGGTGCAAACCGTTGGACAGGTGGCGGCAAAGCTTGGGGTGAATCTGCTGCGACAGGCTGGATTGCCTTTATGTTCGGCATTGCTGTGGCTGACATGTTGTTGTTCCAGTGCCGGTTAGAAAATTATAATTATTGTGTTTGTTTATATTTTTTATGACTATTTATGTAAATCTTAATTAAAAATGAATAACTTTTACTTAATTTAATTGTGTCTTGTGTCTATGTTTTGTGTTGTTCATTGAAATTTCGTGCCAAATAATGTAACATATATAATATTATATTTACTTGAGTAAATATCAGTATTGTCTAAAAGTGCTGATAAAACGTGACCCTACGGACGATAAAAAATATGACGCAAGCCCAAGGGCACAAAAAGTTGGGAAAATACCAGTGTTGTCATCTCATATTTAAGAAAAGACAGATTTCAAAATTACGTAGAATTAGTAAAAATTGTATACGACAGCTAAACATTTTGTTCTACGTAGTTTTAGGACAGCTAAACATTTTGTTCTACGTAGTTTTAGGACAGCCACCATAGACAGTGTAAACAAATTAGGTTGAACAAAAATATTTTAAGGAAAGAAACAAGTACAACTACTTATTTCTAATTTAGATTTGATATAACAAAGGTATCTACGTTATCTCAAATAACGTAGATTTATGGTTATCTACATTTATGGTAAATGTAGATAACCATAAATCTACATTAGAAATCAAATCTTGGCAAACCTCAACATTTGCTTACATTTTTAGGGTTCCGTACCTATAACGCGTACGAATTAGCTGTGCACCTCGCGCTGTGACGTCATTAGGTAGCGGGAGAGGTGTCGCATTCCAGCGAAGTGCACAGTTAATTCGTACGAGTTGTAAAGGGTATCCAACGGAACCCTATTACTAAGCCTCCGCTGTCCGTCCGTCTGTCTGTCAGCGGGCTGTATCTCAAGATCCGTAATAGGTACACAGTTTAATTTTTACAGATTGTGTATTTCTATTGTCGCTATAACAACAAATAATAAAAACCGACTTCCAAACACAAAACACTGCAAAGTAAAAAAATAACTTTAATTTCGGAAGTCTCTTCACCAAATTGAAACGGGACCAGTCCAGGAAAATACTCATTCAAACAAAAAAAGAATCATCCAAATCGGCTGACAATTGGCTAAAGTAACGCTGAACAAACAATTTTCATGGGATCTCATCAACAGATCCTAATTTATACCTTTCATCAACAGCTCAGCAACATGAGATGATGATTACCAGACACATATATCTGAATTGCGTTAGAAAGTTCATGAAAAACATTATATGTGCCTATAAAATTTGAGGGTTGCCCAGGATTTTCGTGGGATCCCATCATCAGATTCTGACATGGTGTCAATGGGACCAATCGAAAAGTATACCCTTTCAGATGAGACAAAAATTTTTCAAATAGGTTCATAAATGACGGAGCTATGAGGTAACAAACTTAAAAAAAAAAAAAAATACATGCCGAATTGAGTACCTCCTCCTTTTTTTGAAGTCGGTTAAAAAATAAAGTTCCAAAGGCATTTGGTCTGTAGAAAGCATGAAACACGCAATTGATGCAGTTTTAAGCAAATCAGCAGGTTATAGAAAAGCAGCTCAATTGCACGGTGTTCCACAGACCACATTGGAGCGTCACGTCACAAAAATAAGGAAGGGCGAGGTGGCTATTAATTCAGCTCCAGGTAACTTTAAACTCATATTTTCCAAACAAGAAGAAAAGGAGCTTTTTAGGTCCTGCACTGGGTACCCCATACTGCCCCTGCCCGGGGTAGGGGCAGTATGGGGTGCAGGTGTAGTGCAGGGCACGATGGAGTTAACATGAAGGTTTTGTGAAATTAAAAATAAAAATATTATTTGATTTATTACATCACCAAATTCGGTGCCAAATGATAAATTAATAAGTAACCAAAGAGGTCTCATTAGTTTTCATTAAAAAATATTGTACCTATGTTTGTTTTTTATTGTTTATTTCCCTTAACGTCCCCGTTATGGGCCTTCCAGTATAGATAATCCTTATGAAACATTTACTTTGTTCTTAGTCTAATATTAGTAAGTATCTCTTTATAAACAATTACAATTACAAACAACACAAACAATTACAATTACAATTAGTTACAATTTATAAATCTCATATTTACACTAGCTTTTGCCCAAGACTTCGTGCGCGCATATCCCCTTTTTCCCATTCCCGTAGGAAATAATTAAGATAAAACTATCCTATATTTTTAATTGGATCAAATAACAGATAGTTACGAAGTTTGATCAAAATCGATTCAGTAGTTTCAGAATTTATCTCGAGATACATCGTGACACGAGATTTTTATATATTTATAGATAGATATCTACAAAATACATATATGTCACCTAATCATTGCAAACACAAAGCATAAAATTCATTACTGAAATTCATAGATGTGCAAAACCGCCTTTAGTATTTAAAACTACCCAAAAGTACATAGAGTGGTAGTGGTGGAGTCAACACTGGGAAATACGCTTTGCTAATTTTTATCAAGAAGTCTTATTATCTACAGAGCAAAAGTTATCAGCCATTCTATGCTAAAAGTAGGTAAGTGCTGGATATTTATATGGCGAGATATTAGCACTTGCAATTGTATCTCAAGAACGATTACCAGAAGCAGATGTACAATCGATCTTCGTTGTAACTACATTGTATAAAATGTGTAAAACGCAGTGGGTGCTAGGGTTGCTAGCGCTGTATGCAGGCTTGGGGCACTCCTGGGGTAAGTTGTTTTTCTCATTATCAACTTCTGCGAAGCCATTGGCAGAACAACCTGACGTTGTCACATTTATTCATATGACTGAATACACCAATTTAGATTCCGTACCGTAAACCTTAATTTTTACTATTTGTTGTTATAGCGGCAATAGAAATTTATAATCTGTGACAATTTCAAGTGTCTACCTATTACGGTTCTTGAGATACAGCCCTCTGACAGACAGACGGACGGACGGACGCACGGACGGACGGCCAGCGGAGGGTTTTTGTGATCGTTTTGTTTACATTTTTTTTACTACGGAAGTTGTCCAAATATTTCTTGAAGATATAGATAATCAGTAAGTCTCGAAGTAAACAACAGTGCGATTCTGTTAACACGTCGAAGTGAAGGCTTGGGTGAAGTGATCACGGAATGAGCTTTCAATCCATATAATCAAGATGGAATGACAGCTTCGTGATCACTTCATCCAAACGTTCACTTCGACATGTTTACAGAATTGACCGGCAGTAGTCAGTACCTACTAGTAGTGTTCACCATTGCTTGCAACGAGCAATACGAATAGCTCTTCCTATTTCATTTTGTACCCTTCTGTTTATCCGGTTTCCGCACTTTGTCTAGATCTTGGATCATTGTGCGTGAGCCATGGCGGCCGTTACTCCAACCAGCTTACCTTTCTCCAAAAGCAGATCAGTTTTCCTAATGTGTTCAAGATATTATCTGTGAGTGAATTCGGAGTCCCTATTGTTTGCCTCCGTATTTTGGCGACGCTGGTCCATTCATGGAGCACGTGCGATACCATGTCATCCTTCTCTATGCACGCTCTGCTCAGAGGACTGTTCGTAATGCCTATTGTGTGGAAACGTTTCTTCAACGAGTAGTGCCACTGATGGTCACCGCCACCATTCGCAGGCTGCCACTATCCAGTCGTAGAAGGCGCCTGGTTTGTTTTCTGTCTTCGGATGGCATAGCTTCCTTGGACTGCTGCAGTCTGGTGCCGAGGCCCAAACAGCGCGCAGCGTTCCGCTTGTGTGTGGTTATGTTCTTGTAGTCACGTGCGCAGCTGGGTGAAAGGGAGTGGTACTATGGGTTCTTGGAGGGGTTGCTGGCTAGACAGAGCTAATGACAGAAAAGGATGGCATTCCTTGGGGGAGGCTTTTACCCGAACGGAGTCCATGCATTGAATAATTAGATAGTTGATAATTAAAGCAAATAATAATTAAAATAATTACAAAATGGAATATATAATTAGAAATCAAATTCATGTAATGTGCAATAAATTTAATTGAATATTATAGGTAATTGTTATCGTTTATTATGTACTATGCTTGGAATTAAATAAATCTTTATTATTATTATTACTATGTGTTCGGGTCCAACAGCCATCGTATCAGATTTCCTCCTGGCCAGCTCTTCGGCCGCGTCATTTCCCGGTGACCCGTTGTATCCTTTTATCCTGTGCAGCTTCACAATTTTGTGGTTGGTCACTGTGACGCGTTCTAGTGCATTGTGGCTTTCTTAAATGTGTTTCAAGGTAGTTTTGTAGGTAGTGTTGTTTCTGGCTTGTGTTTTATTTCCCATGGGTTTATATCCCACCGTCACCGTCCGTAGACTCGAACTATAGCAGCCCTGTACCCGCAGAAGCAAAACGTTTCCCTTCAAGAATATTGGATGCATAGTTACCACGGAGTTTTTTCACTAGTGGTATTTTATTGAACCAATCACCATCATCTATTATATTATCATTGAAATGTATGAAGCGGCAAATATCTTTTTAGAGTCTATTTTACCGTACAACCAACATCAGCAATTTTACCGTACTTGAAGTCATTAAACCAGTAGTCACTGTATGCTGTCATATCTACTACGCCCATTAGAATATTGATCGCCAGGAAATCTCTTATTTCGTCTTTAGTCACATTAATTAATGAGCCCCTTTTCTGCATTTAATAAAGGTTGAGATGATGTACTATCAAATCTACAATATCGTAATAAAGCGGTGACTTCTCAAGACCAGTAGATTCAATAATGTGTCTTCTATTTTTGCTGTTCCCTAGTACCTTCACTATTGTCCATTTGGGGAGTAATTTGACCGGTTTCAGAATAACTTTCTGATCACCCGGGTTTTCCTAGAACGATCAACACGAAGACAAGTGTAGGTGTAGGTTCGAGTCTACAGACGGTGACGGTGGGATATAAACTGATGGGGAAGGTGATATTATGTCAAGATTATTTTGAATCTGTGGTATAATCTATAATGTTTTTCGAACCTAAAATAGCTTTTGAATGCTATGATACTAGTTCTTCATGGACGGCAGCGATGCAACTTCTTCATGTTCACCGTCATCACTTTCAGAGATGTTTATATTTTTCAACAAAAGTCGCCAGTGTACGCGCAGGGGAGGCATCGGCCTGCAGGTTTGACGTCATCTTTCGGAGATTCTTAGATTGTTCATCAATTTAGCTCGGGATCTAGGCACCGAATCAAGGATTTTGTGATCTATTACTCTGAAACCAAAGCAGTACAAGCTAAAAGGTGTGGGTTTTATGAAAGGTGTTATTTGCGTTGCGGTATTATGATTTGTAAAATATTTGATGTTTGTTAATTTTAAAAGCCAAGGGGTTGTGTTATTGGCAATGTGCAATATAATATTTTGGAACTGTGCAACCCTATAGAAAAGGCAGTGTGCAATTAAGTACACGTATTAAATCCTGAAAACTGATTTCATAGATTATTTATTTAATTTTCCCTGACGTCCAAAAAGTCCAATTAATATGGAAAAAAATCAAAACCTAATTTTTATATGGTAAAAATCTCTAAGTATAGGGTTAAAGTCAATAAATGTTTCTAAGACTACCAAGAAATTGACAACAAAGCCGTGCCGAGTATCTGTTAAAATAAGATTAGTTTTTGAAAACACTGTAATTTTTCCAATAATTATTTTCTCGGCTATTTTATTAATTACGCTCAATATCGCGTTAGGCCTTCAATTTGTGTAGGTATTCTTTGTATTTCCTCCCTTGAAAATTGGTCTAATAATTTAAATGTTTAGATTAATTTTCAAGGGGACCCAATTTTCAAAAAAAACATTGGTATAATTCTGTTTCGGAATTAGTTGGAAGCGCGGCCCTGGAACGCAAAAGGCAATTTGATGGCAACAGCAAGTTATAGCTCAGCAATAAATAAAAAAATGTTATAAATGCATTCTTTTTTTTTTTAATAAACGTTTCTCAAATAGCCCCGACTAGGTAGGTACTATCGTTACTTTTGAACCTAGCGCGGTTCAAAATTAAGATTAGCTAAATACTGTCAAATTTTTATGTACGTACTCGTATACTAAGACGTATGTTTCTACTGTTTCAGACATCGCCGTAAGTCATGGAAATCTTCTAGAATTTTATACAAACCAAACCAAATCTGACACCATACGTTTTGGATCCCAAAAACTCGCAGCTTTAGCTTACGATGGAGTTCACGACATACTGCTGTACGTCGACAAACAGAGCGACAGCGATTCTATATGTGGTTATTTCATAGAGGAAAATCGGTACTACTGTTACATTGAGAGAAAGTACAGAAACATTCGTGGTCTAGCATTCGATCCCGTCACTGAATTAGTGTTTTTCAGTGATATAGATACAAGAAGCATTCACCGGTTTTCATTAAATTCTGGATCTAAAAAAAATGTTGACGGTACTCTTTTAATCAAAATGGATCAGGCCATTCCCACCGATATAGCGGTGGACAGTTGTAGAGGGTACGTTTTAGTTTAAAATATTGTGAAACACAACAAAATTGATTTTTACATCTACTAATCTTAAGAGGTTTTTCTTTCACAGGTATGTTTACTGGATTAACACAAACTTGCCGACGCCTACAATAGAGAGGGCTCGTTTTGATGGATCTGAGAGGGAAGTTGTTATTAATACTAATTCAAAGTATGTCAACTCTGCTAACACACTGGATCCACACAGCTTGACTATTGACCAACGGACACGAAAAATTTACTGGATTGAGCCAGCGACTGTAGTATCTTACCGTCTTTATTATTCAGATTTAAATGGAAATAACCGATTCAACTTAATGAGTTTCATATTTGAAGGAACGTATACCAATCCACCATCAAATGCTTTGACGATATCAGAAAAAGCTCTATTCTGGATAGACTGGCGCTCTGAAACGGACACTGAAATTCTCGTTCGGAAATATGGAAAGCTTGAATATGAACAATTTCCAAATCCTATCAACTTGAATACTGCAAGTGTCACCGTTGGTTTAGCAGCAAACTATGAAATATCACTGGCAAGTTTCTTACGATACAACTGTGGTGGGCCGTTTTGTGTTCACGGTACGAAAGTTTTTGGACAACTTCATTGCAAATGCACTCCTGGGTACATCGGTGAGCGATGTGACGTTTCAATATGCGGAAATTATTGTTTACAAGGCGATTGTACTTTAAATGATGACGGACATCCTAAATGCAGGTATTAAAACCGTTCTACTCCTTGGATTGTGTTCTTTGTTTGATTAAATTACACTTTTGGATTGACAATTATCATTATTTCAGATGTCATAACGGTTTTTCGGGAGACAGATGTGAAGTCGCCGAGTGTCATGGTTTCTGCCTAAACAACGGTGTCTGTTCGTTGAACGAGGCCGATGAGCCTTCCTGCGAATGTTCCAGTGGTTATGAGGGATTAAGATGTGAAACTATTCAATTAAATGTCTCAAACACCTAGACATAGGAATCGGAAAAAATTGCGTGACTACCTAATTTACTTGCAGATAAATTAGCGAAAATTCACAGCAAAAATCTCGTTATCTTTGATGAAACTTTATTTGTGTTGCGTTCCTTAAATTTTCTTTTTATGCTTTCCTTTCTTGACTACCTCTAATATTTGTGGGTTTTTTTATTCTTTTTTCTCTTCTCTTTCAATAAATTCATTTTACGTAAAAACTATCCAATGTTTTATTTTATGTTTACATTTATGTATATTAGCTGTCCTCCGCGGCTTCTCTCCCGTCAACTGCCTGCTAACCTCACCTACCGAACCTACTTACCCTACCCTACCTATGATGAATTATTCGCCACGGCTAGACCGATTCCTAGTCTCGAGTTTTAGCGAGACTAACGAACAGCAATTCATTTTTATATATTAATAATAATAATATAATACTTAGATAAGCATCTGCTCGCGGGTTCATTCTCGTGTATAGAGGGAAAAGTATCCTATATCTTAATTCAAGTCATTGGGTATGTAGAGGTAGTCTATCCGTATCCATGTGCTAAGCCAAGTGTTATGAAAATTCATTCAGTAGTTCAGACGTGATAACGAAGCCGACACACATTCGCATTTACAAAACTACTGTGGAAATGAATAACATAGCAGACAAAGTTACGTACTAACTACGAAAGTTCGAAGCTTTGGTTTCATCACTCATATAGCGAGAGGAAATATCGCGAAGTTAGAACATTAATTCTAACCTAAGAGACGGTATAAGATTGACCTTCACCCACCTGACCCCTTATATCCCTTATTTTTATTAAAAAAAAATGACTTTTTTTTTTATTTGCAATGGGTTTGCTCTGGACAGTAGTCTATGTCAGAGATGACAGAGACAAAGTCTACGATGGAGCGAGCCTACCCAGAAGGACTTATAGATAAACATGCCCATGATGTCATGTCTATCGAAAATTGTTCCCATCCACCACCTACATATCCTAATCTTGATCGTTCAAAACTGGGATGGCTCTGAGGCGTTGTAAAATAACTGAGGCCTGTCTGAAAACAAAGAAAAGGTCAAAAAGGCGAGAATTGCTGCCTATGTCCAGCTGTGGACTGCGGCTGATAATGATTTATACAGGGAAATTGAAAAAATACCCGATCGGCCGATCCCCTTGTATCATGCATGACCCTGAACCACATTTGTTCTACTACTTCGAGCTTTCAACAAGATAAACCAACAAAAAAAGAATTCAAAACAATACAATATGTAACGCTTTCCACGATGATTTGTTTCGTTGGTACTCGTACTAACTTTTTTATAAATAGTTTTTTATAAATAGGCCAGTATGAATAAAAAAAGTTTTGTTCTGGTTCTGTTCTTGGCGTACCACAAGGATTTATTTTGAACCCCCTTTTATTTATTCTATAAACTAATGACAAGTTAAAATCCTTATGTTAGTGCATTCTTATGCTATTTAGTACGTATTTACAATATATACTAGTTTTCATTAGTCTTTATTCAGTTTACTGTTAAATTACATTTTTGAATATTTCTTAAAAATAAAACATAAAACGTTTAAAAAAATATAATAAAGTAATCCACCGGTCGGTCGGTCGGTGTCGGGAGTAGTCTCCAAGCTAGCTGTGGTAATGGGTCCAGACTTCAGAGAAGAAACCCCCTTACATTACGTGCCGTATCGAGGAGTACTGGCTTCTGCATCAGGCCCTTAATCCAACCGCGTAACGCCAGCTTCGATAGATAGCTGAGATGCTCTTCGCCATCAGGCCATTGACCTTGACGACAATCGGCACAATGACAGCTGAGTTCACATTCCATACGTCAACAACCTCGTGTGCTAAATCGAAATACTTGATTTGCTTCTTTCTCAGCCTTCACGAGGTGCTGGTCATGCGGAATGGTAACATCAATTATATCATTGTGCGGCACGCTAATAGGTCTATCACCAATATGTCAGACTTATTGACAACAATAGTCTTATCAGTGATTATAGACCGATCCCAGTACGACGTGAAATGGTTATTTTCGAGAACTGTCGGGCTCATACTTTTAAAACGGTACCCCAGAATCCAGTATCCACAAGTATTTCTTTCAAAGCAAGTTGCTGATGGATAGTCCTGACTATCTGGTCATGCCTGTGCACGCGCTCGCCGCTAGCCAGATGAGTGCAACGAGAGATGTAATATCTCAACAAGGGCTATTTTTTTTTATTGTAATTATACTTATTACCTATCTGTGGTACGGAACCCTTCGTGCGAGAGTCCGACTCGCACTTGGCCGATTTTTTCAACCGACTTCAAAATAGGAGGTTATCAATTCGACCCGTATAAAAAACTCACGTTCCGGTCAAATAGTGTGCTAAACTAGTAGCCGCACATTATGAAAGTTCATTAAGTGGATGCAGCGCCAGCGGCAACTCATTGTCTTGTCACCCCTTGACCCACTTGCCACAAGACACGAGTCGCGATATTTCACTGTCATTCGAACAAAGGGTGTTATGTTAGCATTATGTTAGTGATAAAAGTACCTCTGTTTTACTCATGGACAATGTGCTATGGTGATGGCCAGGTGTGCAAGGGGGTGAAAAATAGAAAATGAAATCTTTATTCTTCTTCTTAAAATGTAATATTCTCTTTTATGTCTATCTACCTTCCTGGTTATTTATATGTAGATATGTTACCGGCAATCTGTATAATCCGGTATTCTATAGAATACCTAGGAATTGTATGGAATGCCTAAAACATTCAGGTAATGTATGAAATATTATTCATTTTATACTTTGCCTAGGTATTATATAGAATACCGAATACGCAACCGGCAATGTGTGTAAAAGACGATAGCTGGGAAAGGGAAGTTGTGTGGGGCGGCAGTAACGCTACGTTCACACGACGACATACATTTCTTAGCCGGATCTGATTTTTACAAGATACAGTTTAGTCACAATAGAATTTATATGAATGAGTTCCGACGTGCATTCGGTTTTAAGATCCGACAAATAATCGAAACGGGCAAAACTTAAGATCTGATTGTGCTTATCACCCAAAGAGATTAAATACAATATAGCGGCCGCTATCAGAAGTAATGTCATAGAAAAACTGTGATCTCATAGCTCAGTGGCGCCATCTAGCTTTGAATAGCAAATATATCAAAATATAATGTACCTATATTATAGGTACATTATATTTTGATTTTTGACATTTAAGGTGGACCACCACCCTGGAGCATTCCAGGGTGGCCCGCGAAATTCAAATATTTTTATGTTTTTTGCAATTTGCCGGTCAGTGTGAAGCTGTATGTGGACCAAATGCGATCTGCGACCGTAACGCGTATTTATCTAAAGAATTATAACCATTTTAATAATCAATATAGCCCTCTAAGTTCATGTAGTTCGAAAGAATTAATATTTCAGAAATAATCATTCTTTCGAACTAAGAATAACAATATTCGAAATTAAGAATATTTTATTTATGTAGTAATTGCCTCGATTTACAGCTGGTGCAAAGCGGCTGGAAGCCAGTTTCCTTCTCTACGGTGTACCTGTACAAACCGTCCGTATCCACTTTCGCGTAATCCAATAATTACATTCAGAATTCTAAAATAACAGAAACCTACTTGAAAGAATAGGCCTTGTTCCTTCATTGACATTTAAATTAAACTACAGGATTATGTTCAATTATTCACTTACCCATTAAATTTTATCGATAACAATCAATATACAACATTACCTACATCTCTTACCAAACAAGGTTAAGCTACTCAGCAATAGAGGGCGTATATTAAAATAAATGCAAATTCTAGAACCATTTTATTAAAATTATTGAATTCTAATTAATTAAAAACTTATGACCACTAGGACATAACTATTGGATTACGATTTTGTTCGCTATGTCCTGTCTGTCTGTATACTAATACATTTAATGTCTTTGTTATCACCTGACAACACGACAGTTACTGACAAACTGTGTTGTCATTCATTCTTAGTTCGGGTTCGGGACGTGTAAATACAAAGGCGGCTGCAACACAGACACCCATAGTCTGTGCTGCAGTATATTACGGATGGCTTAAAGCAAATTATAGTCTGTCCAAACCCAGCTGCAACACAGCGGTCTGTAGTGCAGCCGCATTTGTTTCTATAATTGTATGAACAAAATGAAAAGGCGGCTGCAACACAGACACCTATAGTCTGTGCTGCAGCCGCCTTTTCATTTTGTATGCATCTTGCGAATGGCTTAACGCAGTTATAGTCTGCACACCAAGCCGCAACGCAGCGGAGCTCCGTAGTTCTGGGTGGTTTAAAAAAAATAACCACGAAGGGCATGGCGATGTCTTTCAGACCCCGCCATAGTAAAAATTGTTAAACTCGCGTCAGGACACGTGACCTGATCGAAAATTCGTAAGACGAAGGGAGAGAAACACGTATTCAAGTTTAAACTTCTGTCGGCACTCCCGGAGGGCAACCCGTTGTTTTTTTTTTTTAGATAATTAAGGCATTCCATCATGTTACTAATTCCTACAAGAGAACCGCACTCATATTGGGTTTCTGACAGAAACAGAACTATAAAACTCCATTTTGAGAGGTTGTGTTTACAGAGGCCCACTTCTGTGCGTAATCGATTGAATGCTTTCCATAGGCTGGTGTGATTCATATTCCTGCATGAGCTTTTAAGAAGTTCAGAGGAAGTGGGTTATAATCTTTCCAC
Organism: Lacanobia oleracea; assembly: GCA_950371165.1. Classification (NCBI taxonomy): domain Eukaryota; kingdom Metazoa; phylum Arthropoda; class Insecta; order Lepidoptera; family Noctuidae; genus Lacanobia; species Lacanobia oleracea. Next base: position 18,489,322 of record OX493391.1, on the reverse strand, counting down.
ATCTTGCTTCTTACTAATAATTGGTCTATGATGGCCTGTGTGCCGCAAAGTGAACCCTTCGGGCTCTTAAGCCTACCCGTGGTTGTGGTGGGTTCGCATGGTAGTGCAATACCAGCCGATGAGAAGAGCTTGTGAAGCGGAGTTGGTATAAAGCATCCTGATTTAAATATTTTTTTTAATTCAAAACATCTTGTTTAGACCGATATCAACTTGCTTCAATCGAATCTGAAAAAACAAAAAATTCGTCTCGCTGTGAACGGTTTAATCTCATTAAATGTAAGTCAGATTAATGTATCTTTCTTAGTAGAATTTACTTAGAACTAAACTAACGGTTGCGGCGTGTAACAATGTTAAAACATTAATTGCCACTATTTCAATAGGTACTCGTAAGTACCTACTAGGGATGTTACGGAGGTGGTTTTATCGGAATCGAAGTCGGAGTCGGAGTTTTTAAATTTGGGTTATCGGAATAGGAGTCGGAGGCGGATTCGGAGTCGGAGATGGTGGCATTAGAAAGGCAATACAATAAAATAATAATAATAATCCCAAATGATATACAAGGTGTTGTTTTGCATCCTCGTCAAATTTCAGGAGGTTGTCATAAAAGACATAAATAATCAATTGATAGTACGGTAGCGGGCAATGATTAATAAGCGCTGCTTTTTTTGTTGTTGAAATTTAACAGTATTTCAGAATTAAACCCTTAATTCAATACAAAGAAAACAGAATCACGCACACAGCGACAATACAGCTGTGTGCGTGAGTGTCGACGTCTTACCTACGAAACGCTAGCGCGCGCGCGACCGAGCCATATGCGACGACCGGTAGGTACAAAATTTTACCTAATTTTATTTCGAAAATCACCAACATTATGGTCGTAAATTTCGCTTGATAATTAACTCATTTTTGAGCATCATTGGAATACGGAAATCTTACTTAAGACAGTAAGTAATACTAGTGCACCAAAAGAAAAGTTCACTGACCTGTACCCCTATTCTGTAACAACATTTTCGTATCTCGACAGCGGAATCCGATGTGAGTATCAAATTACGTCAAACGTAAGACCTTTATGCTGTGTGTAATAAAGCTCACTTTGTGAAGTTTGTCACTCAGGTGAAGCTCGATATCGAAAGGGTTACTTACAGAATAGACTAGCTGTTATCAGATGATTAATATAATGTTAGTTTTGCTTTATCCTTCAACCTAAAGTGTTAGTACAGTAGTACCCAACTGATATGGCTTGCCGATGTACCTGCGCAGAAGACGAATTTTCTAAGTGCGGGAAATGCTATTGACCAATCGGCACGCTCCCTGCACTGCACTTCTGTTTCCTGTACCGTTATTGGTCGGCAGCCGCCGCCATGATAGCGCGCGTCGCGGGGCATGCACGTGACTTGCGAGTGAGACGGAACTAACAACTGCAGTGTAATATGAACCTTATAATAGTGACCTAAGGTTGATTGTAAATTTAAGTATTCTGACGTAAGTCTTCAGGCCATACTTTCTTTTCTGCGCGAACGAAGATTCACGACGCGCCTTGTAAGTTGGGTACTACTGTAGTGATTTTGTTTTATTTGTGGATTAAATTGGTAGATTTGATAATTTCCTTCTTACTTAACGGGCTTCAGACCGAGTATATAACTAAAAATGTTTTCTACGTTTGACGGGAATGGGAAGACGGTAAGTACGTGGTGATACTTTCGACCCCTAGGTATTTTTGATGTAGTTAAAAATTTGAAATCAACTTATTTACACTAATAAAATTTATTTAAAAAATGTACAAATAAATAAATTTCCTACTTGGTCAGTATGTTTTAGTTACCCGGAGGTATTGTTCAAAGTTGCCACCATCACATCACACTCTTCGCACAATCGAGCACAACGTAGCTGGTTTTCCTTTAGCTTACGTAGGTAACACTAACACATTCGTTTTTAAAGTGTCGAAAGCACTAATGCTCCTTGCACGTAATTCTATTACACTTGACACAGGCCAGGCCACAGGTGCTCCGCGACCGATCCAGTGGTCACCAAAACTTTCGGTCAAGTACTCGCGTACTTGCGGAATGGGTGCTGCAGTTCACGCTTCAGTAGGCAAAACACTGTGGTGTGGTGTCGTGCACTCCAAAGTGTTGACCAGCCTCCCGCGTACTTGCCCGTGGGTCTCGCTGGAAGTATTCCAGGATGTCTTCCTGCAAGGCGACAGGCAGGCCTACGCTGCCGCGAGCTTGATCATGCCGGAGAACGTCAAACTGCCGATGATCCCGCAGTCTCTGCGTAGCAGCCACCATGACGCTCTGTGATGGGGTTCCTGAGCGGGAAACATTTTCGTGAACATCCGAATGGCTCCACGTAGGCTCTCTCCACTGATGGCATACAGGTGGACCATCTCTACCAACTCGACATTTGAATAATTGTCCGTCATCTTGCACTTTGTACCTACGTCTCAACTATACGTACCGAGAAGCGCACGCGCGCTTCGGCGACATCAAACACACTGTTAGTTCCGGGGCCGTGGGAGCGGGGGGCTTAGAAGCTTGCGCGGGAGAGTACCCGCACCATGATTGGTTGGGGTGGAATTGATTACCTACGAATTTATTGAATGATCGTTTGCGTATGCGTTGTGTATGTATTGTTTGCGTTTGTTTGTGTGTGAAAGCGCGGTTATAGGGCTAGTAACAGACGGGCCGCGTATAAATACGGCTAGTTCAAACTTACGGATTTTCGAATATAAGAAAAAAAAATACCTACCCATTTTATTGTTGATTTGGGTCGAGAATCATTAGCATAATTACGTCCTTGATTTTGACTAGGATGCAAATCAACATCTTGTAGGTGTCACAAACAAAAATAACCACATTTTTATAACAGTTAGATAATTAAACCAAATTAATTTACTCCATATGTAGCTAATTTTCTTTAATAAACCTCCGATTTAAAAATATCGGAACCGGGGGTGTAAGATCAATCGGAAGTTCCGACATATCGGAGTCAGAGTCAAAGCTCCGTAACATCACTGGTAAGTACCTATGTTGGAACATCTTCACAGTCCAAACCCTGAAGATTGTGTATAGGTAAAGCTTCTTAGAAACCAATTAAGGAAAAAGCGAATACTTATAACACCTGCCCAACTCAACTCAAATCATCATATCTAAAAATACCTATACTTGCAAAAAATTTACAAACCTATAAACAACCTTTAAATGCGCTATTTTGAAAACAGCTAGGTAACTTAATTTTCCTATGTTTTTCAGTGTCTCAATAAATGATTTATATCATTGACTTTTTTTTCGTTTTGAGACACCGTGGTATGTGGGACGAGAAGATACCACGCAACTTTCGGAACGCTGCCCAACCGAGTCGGATTCGACGGTTGCCCTAACTGGACGTTTTGTCCTAGGTAGACGTACTCGTCTAAAACTTCGAGTGTAGAGTTTGCAATCTTGATGGGAGTGGGAGCTACATGGGTTTTACAATGATCTTGGTTTTGTACATGTTCATTTCGAGACCCACTCTTTCGGAAGCTCTACTGAGGTCATCGAGCATCGTACTGAGGTCCTCCGTAGTCTCAGCCATGACAACTATATCGTCGGCAAATCGAAGAATTTTATATATTAGGATAAATTCTAATACATAGTATGTATCAGTAGCGCGTGCGCGTATAGTCAGTATGTGCGTAGGAATCATTGACACGGGCCTGCGGACGGCGAGCATTGGGTGGCTCGCCGTCTGATCAGAATCAGGCCCGGGTCGGCCGAGCAAAATCCATTTTTTGGCTGTCAACTGGTTGTTGATCCTTTAACTATACTTCTTACTTAATATATAATGCTAAAGAGTGTTTGTTTGCTTGAACGACGAGAGGAGCTCGTGGCTAAATAATAACAGCCGCATGGGTCGATCTTCAAGGTTAAGCAACGCTTGCCAAGGTTGGTCTGTGGATGGGTGACCATCTTAACATACCGAGTTTCCTCCGTGCCTCGGAAAGCACATTAAGCCGTTGGTCTCGGCTGTCATTTGTAGATCTTTGGCAGTCGTTACGGATTGTCAGAAGCCAGTTAATTTGAATCCAGTCTTGCCATGAAGTACCGTGTTACCCAGTTACTGGGTTGTGGAGGTCTGGTAGGCAGCCGCTCCGCGTAAAATACTGGTATTCAGCTAAATTCGGTTTGACTGGAAGCCGACCCCAATATACTTGGGAAAAGGCTAGGCAGATGAGTGTTTGTTTGCTTGAACACGATAATCTCAGGAACTGTTGGTCAGATTTGAAAAATTCTTTCAGTGTTAGATAGCCCATTTATCGAGGAAGACTACAGTTTATTATATCATCACGTTAAGATCAATAGGAGCAGAGCAGACGAAGTTGCGCGGGTCAACTAGTCAAACATAAAACCTTTCCAAATCCGTGCCTGATACAAACGTAAACCTGTCATCATAATAACCCCTTTTTTTTATTAGCCTATGGTGTCCCGCTGCTGGGCAAAGACCTCCCCCATATCCTTCCAGACACTATTTTCTTGTGCCACCTCGAACCAGCCTTCGCAATGTGCGTCCAGATCATCTCGCCACCTCTTTCTGGGCCGGCCTCGGCGACGCCATCCATCCTCTGGCACCCATTGCGTGGAGAGTTTAGCCCAGCGGTCACCATGCATGCGCCCAGTGTAACCCGCTCAGTCCCATTTAAGCCTGGCAGCTTTTTTGTCCACGTCTGATACCTGTTTTCGAGCGCAGCGTGGTTTTCCGTACTCTGTCAACTCTTTTTAAACCTAGAATACTGCGCTCCATTGCCCTTTGGCATACCCCAAGGCGGAATTTTTGTGACTCGGTGAGTGACCAAGTCTGAGCACCGTAAGTTAGAACGGGCAGAATACACATGTCAATGAGTTTGCGCTTCACCCGATCGGAAGATCGTCCTTCATTAGCGTTTTCATGCCAGTAGCTTTTCCAGGCGCTTTCGATGCGGCGGTCGATTTCCCTTCCCTGCCTGTTTTCGAAAGAAACTAACTGGCCCAAGTAGATAAACTCATCGACATAGTGTATTTCCTGCCCGTTTACATCGGCCTTATGTTTTGTGCTATTTGTAATTGTTTTGCTTTTTGACTGAATCGTGACTCCCACCTTGAGGCTAGCCGTGCTTCGATCTTGGAGCATGATCTGTAGTTCCAGAGCTGTTGGGGCAAAAAGGACTATGTCGTCGGCAAATCGGAGGTTCGTTAGTCTCCTATTGTCGATTTCGATGTCCTTGGTCTGCAAAATGATCACGCACCGCACCGCAGTTCGTGAGCTTGTCCTGAGCGATTCTGGTTAGTGTGCGTTGCAGTAGGAAGTTTAATACAAAGAATATTGCCCGGCTCAAGTTCATACGGTGATTATTCTTTTCCGTGTTGTATGTGTGCCATCATAACCTAAAAGGTAAAGTAAACCTTTGAGGTAGCACCACATCAAACTTTTTTTATTCGATAGTAAACGTATCAATACCCCTTGAAAGGCATGATTTTACTGGGATACTCACACAAAACGAAAAAATAATTAAACTCATCTTGGAAACTGAGTATAATGGAGCAACTCAGATTCGACTTGACATCAGCTCACAGACAGCCAGCTGTCAAAATGAAAGATAAAAGAAGTGTCAAAATCATAAGATAGGTACACAAAAATAATATTACACAACTTTCCGATTTTTTCATAAATTTAGTACTAATATCTATGTGATTAGTTATTTCAAATGGCATCAAAAGAAAATGCTCGTCCCCGCGACTGCCTGTCCTGCAGAATCGTGGGGGCTGTCGGAATGGTCGGCATTGGAGGTTACCTGGCGAATGCTGCTTGCAAAAACAAAACTTTACCCGGGAAATATGGCCTGTCTGTAATATCGTTTGGTAATTTTTCATTGTTTACTTTCTTTAGAAAATACTTCTGAAAATCTAAGAAATTAACATACAAAATAACGTATACAGTTATTGAAGTGTGACCACAGGAAAATCATAATGTAGATACTTACCTAGTTTGAATTCTATTGACAATTGATTTAAATAGTATTTAAATAAGTTAGTAAGTACCTACTATATAAGACAAAGATTATTATATTTTTACCAGTTATAAAATATTCCAGTCCAATTATTATAAACTGTCTTCCTTTATCATATCTTGCCAGTTGTATAAATCTCGAATATAAATTAATGTTTTATGGGTATAAACCGACACTTAAAACTTTTTAACATAAAAATAAAACCAACTTCCAAAAACAAAACACTACAAAGTAAAAATTAAAGTCCAAAATTAAAATAATTTTTTACTTTGTAGTGTTTTTTGGAAGTTGGTTTTATTTGTTTGTTAAAAAGTTTTTATTTTTCACTTTTTAGTGGTGCACAAACACAGCATACGGCGTGATGTTATGTTATGAACTGGAGTAAACAATCAACAGACATGTAATTTCAGAAATCCCGATCCAGTTGCTATCATTGATTGAAGAGGTCCATTGCCTACCTCTGTTCAGATCTTCACCAAATTAAAATGGGACCAGTCCAGGGAAATACTCTTCCAAACAAAAAATAATCATCCAAATCGGTTAACAATTGGTGAAAATATCGCTGAACAAATATTTTCATGGGATCCCATCATCAGATCCTGACTTATACCTTCTATCATCAGCTCAGCAACATGAGATGATGATTACCAGGCACAAATATCTAAATTGCGTTAGAAAGTTTATGAAAAACAGTGTATGTGCTTATAAAATTTGAGGGTTTCCCTCGATTTTCATGGGATCCCATCATGAGATTCTAACTTAGTGACAATTGGACTACCTCAGGAGTATAAGCTTTTGAATAAAAAAGAATTTTTAAAATCGGTCCTCAATTGGCAGAGAAATCGGTGAACGTACATAAAAAAAAAGATACATACAACCGAACATAGAACCTCCTCCTTTTTGAAGAAGTCGGTTAAAAATGCTATAGCTAGTTCACCATCATCTCTTATAGAATAGAATAGAGTAAAATAAAAAACATTTCCAGCACAGACAAAAAAGTTCCAATGATTGAAAAAAAAAAACAAAAAATAATTCTCTCAATCACTCATAGTGAACTCATTTACAATCAATATATATAAAACTCTTCTGTTAAAGAATGGCTCACTGAGTAACTGACAGACAATGCACAGGCAAAACTACTGTTCATAGAACGCTGAAATTTGGAATGTAGGTTCCTAGAGGAGTGCAGAGAAGCACTAAGAGAGGATTTATTTCCAAGACTCAGCATGAAAATATTTTTTTTCAGGTTTTATTTGCTTGGGAGTAGCGAGGTACAGACAAACTTTCCCTTTCAACAAGAACGAGGAGTTCAAGTCAAGAATGTGATTATTGTATGTAAAATTGTTAAATATTTTAGCATGTAAGTTTTATGTAATATGTTGGGCTATTTAAAACTAGTTAGTTTTATTAAAAGTCATGTAAAGTTAATTATTTAGATGAATAAATCAATGTTTTTAAAAGTATTCAATTTAATTCAAAGAAATCATTAACAGTTCCTTGGGTGATATTTAGTTAAATAAAGTAGCTTGTGAAGTTGTGACACTGAAATAAAATCATTCTACAGCGCCATCTGTGTATTTACTATGACATTGCTTTATCTTGTTGCATCTTGCTCTTCAATCATGTAGTATTTGAAATCGTGCACAGATGGCGCCAACTAAAACATACGTTTTGGTAGTTAGTAGTAGACAGTAGTATTACATTATAATTATTGGTTGTAGTGTCTGCCTACCGCCCTGAGAAAGAGATAAGTTTATCAAGTAGGTATGTATAACATACAGAAAAAAACATGAGTTTAACGTCTACACAACGTTAGACATGTAATAGTCAAATCATATGAGAACCTGTCTGAGATGGTATTTACAGGAAGGACTGGGTGCGTCTCATTTCATATAAAGTTATTTGGTATATATTCATTTCAATAACGTTCACGAGATATAAGTGAGCTGTACCAACTGCTGATATAATTTTTTAACATATAACATTCATATACACTAAAACTTATTTCGTATAATGTTTTTGTCGTTTAAAATCTATAATTTTGCCTATAAAAATCAATACCTACTTATATCGTGCTACAAAAATTTGTGATAGAAACGAATCGCTGCAAAACGACCTTAATGTACGCGATAAGACCTTAATGTACCATATGCTCAGAAATAAATTATCTTTATCTTTAAAACTTTTTATTCCCATCTGTCCCCATTTATAAGTTTGGGTACTGATGACACGAAAATTCCCATTTGTCCACATTTGGGGACAGAAGTTTGGGGACAGAGGGGAATACTCCCATATACCTACACCTGGTGAAATTCCTAAGCGACGACGTGTTAGTGAAGTGATAAACTTGAATGTCAGCATAAAAACGTGAAAGCATCAACTTAAATCACACATGCACTTATTTAAGACAAAACACATAATTAGTGTGCCTTTAGTTTACATTAGTGTCACAATTTACAAAGAAAAATAATAATGTGGTCCACAAGGGTGACTCTAAAGCTCTACGATACATCAAGTAGAAGTTAAAAGGTTGCGGCCAGCACTCTGAACTTCAGCAACGCAGGTTATTTTATCTGCTTACGCACGTAATGTAAATTACTGACTTAATGAAGTCTTAACTTTCTATCAGCGAGATAGTCAACACCTACCTACATTACCCGCGCCTAAAATGAAGGTAGGTGTCTATAAAGTGCTCTGTTACCAAACTCAATTTAGTACCCCCATCGATAAGATTGTACGCACGCACAACCTCCTTTTGCTATTGTTTATAACCGAATTGGTCTGATTTTTCAGAAGTAAACTTTAAGCAGGCTAGTCTTAAACATTAAACTATTATAATGTAATACTTGAGATTGGCTCTTGACTCTAGGCTAGGTCATAGATGACAGAGACAAAGTCAACGATGGAGTGGGCTTACCCAGGAGAATCTTGTTAACTCTAACTTTGAATTATTACTTATTACCTCACAGAAGAAATTGACCACTTTATTGTTCTTCTTTTTGAGTTGATGGTTAACTCTTTAGACTGTTTGGGCCCAGTGGGAGGCTACGTTAATTGCAGCATCGGTGCCATAAAAAAACCCCAAAGTAGATATGGGCACGCCAACTTGTGGCTCTTGTTCTGAATAGAGGCATCGTACTCACGTTGGGTATCCGACGGGCTATTAAACCTCATTTCGACAAGTAGTGTTTGTAGCGACCTATCGACTGCTGCGTGTACCTACCCTATTATCCACCTACATAATTCGGCCCAGCCTTTTCCACACTTTCTTGAGGTTGCCCGTCAGTTTATGCTCTAACCAGTCACAGACGGCTAAATTCCATTATTTTAGTAGTATTTTACTAGATCTATTTCTTGGCAAGACTGGTGTCGGATATTTCCTCATTACCTCATTACATTATCGTGTTTCGTTTTTCAACATTTCAGAAAGTCTGTTCCGATGGATTATAGAATATCATCACAAAGTTAATTATACAACTTTGACCTACTTCTGAGTCACTCAATTAATTCATACCTGTGTTGGTTTACTGAAGTTCACAAACATCCGCTCTCCGGAACAAATTACGAGTGGGCTTTGTGGTAGGGAAACCAATAACCCTTTATGGAACCAAACACGGAATAATAATTTCCCATACCAACCCGCATGCGGCTGATTGCACTGAGGTTTAACATTTGAGCGGCGACCGCATGAGATTCTAGACCGCAGTTGCTAACCAACTACAGATGTTATAAGGTCTCAAATCGTATCCTGATAACCAAAGATTAAATATCTTACGTTTTCAAGGTCCACGTAGCTATAAACGCAGGAAATTATGCGGTTGCAGGAATAAAATGAAAATCCACACCGTGAGTTGTCTCTAATCGGAATAAAAACGAAACAAATTCCATGAATATTAACGCCGTCAAAGTCAATTTTCATAGATATGCAAATACTTTCACCAGATACTCTCTATTTATACTCGTTGTACTGGTCGGAGCTTGGGCCTCATCCATTGCACCTTTTGTTTATGTATGGTCCTTGCTACAAGCTACTAAGCCGGCAATGAATGACGTACATCAGTCTATGGATCCCATCTCGGGCCAATTTGCACGGACACCATTAGAATTCAGAACGCGAAGCCGCTGTGATAAATAAAGATACCGGCCCTATCCGTCAAGCTTAGCCTTGTTGATATTGTTGAGACTATAAAGGACGTTAATTTGTTTTTGTTGGCACAGCTGGCAAGGGAAACTGGAATCAGTGACCTTCGTTGCGCAGGTTGGACGTTGACTCTCCGTTGATAGAAATTAGCTTTGTACCCTGCATTAGTACAATTTGCTTCTCAGAGTGTCTTGGTTTTTGAAGTGGACACTTCTTTAACACTTTTTTTGTGGTGGGTAAAAAATGTTAAAGTCGCATCAGGACACGTGACCCTGATCGAAAATTCGTAAGACGGTCACGTGTCCTGCAAACTTTTCTAGCGCCGTTGTGCACTTTTTTGTGATGGGTAAAAAATGTTAAACTCGCGTCTGGTCACGTGAACTGATCGAAAATTCGTAAGACGGAGGGCGAGAAGCACGTATTCAAGTTTTCACTTTAGCCAGCACTCCCGGAGTGCAACCCGTTGTTTTTTTTTCAATATCTTATTTTTTTGTTTAGAATACTCTTTGCAGCCACGGCAACGCTATCTACTGAAAGTAGTGACAAGTTTTTTACAAATATTTGAATGTCTTCGCAATACCTCTAAATAATTCAACGTCATCTTAAACCTGGCTGTTTGAGAAACTGGGTACTTAAATGAAAAGTTGCTACCTAGACTCAACAATTTTGACCCGAATGTCTAGCTCCCAAAGATCAAAAACCTCAGTCGTTCACGACCCCAGTCTATCATCCTTCATTAACCCCCCTTCCCTTCCAAATAGCATAATTTTCTTCTCAAATCCTTTTAACACCATAGGTACCATAACCGCAATCGCACAGCGAAAAGTAATGTTAACTCATTGGCCTTCCATTCTGGGATTAAATAAGAGAAATCACGTTACCACGGCTTTCATGTCATGAATGGGCACTCAGGCAGGCTATTCAGCGGGACTGGGCACGCTTACATAATCACATGTTTATTCTTCACGCCTTTATTTTTTACTGAGTGGGTAGAAATAGTAGAATGTGATAGACCAGAGATGGTGAACCTGGCATCGCTAATAAATAATAATAATTTAATGAAGGCGTGCCAGCAAAGAATGCTCACCCGAGAATGGACAGCAGCGTTCTCTGTAAAACGCAAGACCAAACACTGTGATCGCCAACCCACCTGCCAAGCGTGCCGATTGTGGCAAACCCCCACCTTTGGGGGAGGCCTATGTCCAGCAGTGGACGTCTTCCGGCTGTTATGGTGTGCCAGCAAAGAGGGAATTAGGACTTGACTTAAGGGCCAAACAAAAAGTGTGTTTTTATGCTGTTGCAAATCACCTAGATGTATATAATCTTGTGTATACCTTACTTTGACATATGGACTTGGATATTTTAACCAATTGAAGCAGAATGCAAGTTTTTGCGTGCCTGAATTATTTTGTTGCGTGCCAGTACTGGCACTGGCATGTGTGCCATTGATTCGCCATCCCTGTAATAGACGAACATATGTGGCATGTAAATTGTATAGTGTTCAACTTATACGATAAGGATTAGTATATAATCTTCTTGGTACAGCTACGTAAATATTTTTGTATGCTTATAAATGGCGGACCATGTAAGATCATAATTCTAAAACGAGACCTTATTTTGTACCATGTTTTATGCAAATTAAATATTCTTAAAATAAATGTTCTTAAATGTTTTTTTTTATGAATAGATAATGCGCAATTAAAATATTTTATTAAAATAAATGTTGACATTTAAAGGTGTAGGTAAACATTCCGATAGGATTTAAAGTGAGGCGAGGATTGAGGTATTTATGCAAACTAAGGTCTCGTTGTAAACTATTAATGCCAACCTATACAGAACTGTCCCACCCACCAACATTTCCAAATGATACTTTTGAGACAAAATTTTAACACAAACATTGATCATCGCTACCGGGTATTTGACGAGTATTAAAAACGTGTATAAACCTACCTATTACAAAAATAGATCCAAAAAAGAATCGGTGGAAAATGGAGAAGTTATCTACACGATCTTGTAATTATTTTTATTGAAATAAATACATAAATACATTTTATTTTTATTCACACAGTACACACATCCAATAAAAATAATCCAGTAAAAATACTCTATTACTGCTGCCTACGCATACTCTACCCTTGGGATTTAATACCATTTAATTCAAAAATTCTCTCGTATAATTTCACTCAGCCTAAGATTAAGTGTTGTGCCCGGTACAATGAAACTCAACCTCTAATTGCATGGAAATTAACACCGTAATTGCGGGTGGCCGTACTCCAATACATTTGTACAGTTAAAAATTAATATTTTTGCCTGAATACCGAATAGCTATTCGGTATACAGGCAAAAATATTAATTTTTCCACAGCACTGCCAATGTTTATTTCTATCGTGTGCATTATATTTGTTAAAGCTTTTGACATACTTACGAGAGTGTTGTACAATAATTGTCTACTCAGCACACTCACAACATTGTTTAAAAGTAGTTGCAAGTTAGCTGCCTGCATACCTAATAGCTTTGTTGACTGTACCTACCACTTCTTCGGGAAATTCCGTGTACTGTGTAGGTATGTCATTTCCCTAGTACCTTTGTACAACAAAATCAGTAGGTGTGGATTACAGCTAATTAAGTGCTGCTTTCAGGAATCATTATTGGGGCATTTTTGTTATTTACTAGGAAAAAAATAGAGAAAGAAACTACCATAAATACGACCAAGGTTACCCAAAAAGAAAGAAAAAAAAAAGCGTTTATTTGCGCCAAGCATGACGCATTACCAAATAAAAAATTTAAAAAGTTGGGAAGATATGCGTCACATTCGCGCAAAATGGCCATCGCTCAGCATAATGCTGGGACTCGTGTGCGAGACAGCCACAGCGCTGGTTTTCAGCGACAGCCGGCGTTGAGTATGACGTCGATCGGAGCGGCATAAAAAAAATAATTAAAACAGAAAAATAAATAAATAAGGTTAAAAATATAATAAATGAGACGGTGAGAAGATGGCAACAGACTGTTGTGCAGACGGTGGAATGTGACCGACTAATAATATTGTGCGCACAATTCAAAAAAAATACCTATGCGTGCGCACCAAAGACTAAACTAAAATCCATGCAATGCGCACGCCTACAATATGGCTGACTACCGAAAGAATGCGTCTTGACTAATGTCCTAATGTAATGTGTTAAAGTTTTTGGTCAAGGTCAAGAACATAATTGCATAATAATTTATGCAGTTATGTTCTTGACCTTGACGAAAAACTTTTTTAGAGGAATACCTACACGTTAAAAATTATTACAGAGCATGCGATTTAATTTGAAACCAACACTAAAATAATTTAAATTTAAATTGAGGAGCTCGTGGCTAAATAATAACAGCTGCACGGGTCAATCTTCAAGGTTAAGCAACGCTTGCCAAGGTTGGTCTGTGGATGGGTGACCATCTTACATAGCGAGTTTCCTCCGTGCCTCGGAAAGCACGTTAAGCCGTTGGTCCCGGCTGTCATTTGTAGATATTTGGCAGTCGTTACGGATAGTCAGAAGCCAGTAAATCTGACTCCAGTCTTGCCGTGAAGTACCGTGTTACCCAGTTACTGGGTTGTGGAGGTCTGGTAGGCAGCCGCTCCGCGTAAAATACTGGTATTCAGCTAAATCCGGTTTGACTGGAAGCCGACCCCAATATAGTTGGGAAAAGGCTAGGCAGATGATGATGACTAAAATAATTTAAATACCTTATATTGCGGAAGCGGTGCGCATCCCTGGTACGAAGGGTGCGGGGCAGCGCCAACAGCATCCTGTCCATGATAGCAAGTAGGCTAGATTGTGCGTTTGTGAACCACTGCTGCTGGGTATCAGCTGGGCCTGTCGCCTTGCAGCAGTGATGTCGCAATTTTGTGTTGTTAATGTATTACTAACATAATTTGTAAGCTTTTTGTTACTAACACTTTTGAGTCTTGGTACTTGTAATAAATGTTATTATTATTATTATATTAACCATTTTTAAACTTCTGTTGGGGTACTGAGTAGTAAAACATAAATGAAAAGTGGGATATGAAAATAAAGAAAATTAAAGCGACAATCAATATTAGAATAACCGGATATTAGTAAACGTTACACATGCCTCGTAAAAACTACCCCTTTCATCGAATATTCCTAGCTCTTCAATAATTACAATCGACCCAAGAAATCAATAATCCAATATTCGCCTCATAGGACCACCCTTTTCCGTTACAACATTAATATTTATTTTACTTCTAAAGCTAACCACCGCCTACTTACTCTCATAAAATTCCATTCCGTTTTCATCTCATTCGAGTTGCTATATAGGTAGACACTTCGTTATCTTGAAATATAATAAAGTGCAGTGGTGCCAAGGTGATGTCCATTCCGACTGATATTATGAACTAACTGACCCGCGCTACTTCGTCTGCATAACATTTTTTATTAATGATCCGCTGCTATTTGTCGTAGCGTGACGTTGTACAGCCTTATAGCCTTCCACGATAAATGGGCTAGGACAATATTAAAAAATACATACACCCAAACATCTCCTCCTTTTTGAAGAAGTGGTTTGAAAAAGTTCTCAATTCGAACCAGTAGTTCCTGAGATTAACGCGTTCAACCATACAAACTCTTGAGCTTTTTAATATTAGTGTAGGTACTGCCGTCATGTCTACTTAGTAGAACTTTTTCAAGAGCTTATAAGTAGATCATTATTTTCAATACCTTCCAGGAGCTAAATAATAACAGTCGCCCGGATCGAACTTCAAGGTTAAGCTAGGTTACGGTCTGTCTATTACATAACGTGTTTCCTCCGTGCCTCGGAAAGCACGTTAAGCCGTTGGTCTCTGCTGTCATTTGAATACTTTTGTCAATCCTTATAGGGTGGTCAAAATCCAGAAAGTCTTGCACCAGTTTCACTGTGAAGGTCAAATAGGCAGTCGCTTCATGTATTCAGTTACATCCCGTTACATTTAACGCCGACCCTGACATCGTAGGAAAAAAGCTAGGTATATTGACTGAGACGGGGCCCGCCAGGGCCAGTGCCTGCCGGGGTGCGGAATCCGTTCGAAAGAGGCACCATACCCTGGAACGCAAAGGACAGTAGGAGGAACACGGATGGGTTTTAGTCAGTAAGAGTCTGACACTCCCTTCCGCTCCGCCCAGAGCGGAAGGAGTCATTTGATGATTTCCCATACTTAAAAAAAAAAAAAAGTATATATACTGACCTTCCAATCTTAATTTTTGTGCATTCTAGAAGTCCCTGATTACGGCGAACCTGCACCATCTCACTGTTGGATAAGGGCCTGTACCCATGACTTCCATTTGCTGTTGCTTCTATTGCTGTTGCATTTGGCTATTAACTTTTCCCAGCTTATTCTGACATCCTCTAGATGGTCTACCCTTCTGGCTGTTACAGAATAACTTCATTTTGCAGAATGTATTCGAAAGAGTCACCGCGGCCCTGGAATGCAAAGGGCATTAGGAGGAACTCGGATGAGTTTAGTCTGTTAGAGTCTGACACTCCCTTCCGCTCCGCCCAAAGCTGAAGGAGTCATTTGATGATTTTCCATCCTTAAAACAAAAACGCATTACTTCGTCCACAACTCATTCAGCATGCGGCAGACGTGACCAGCCCGCACCCAATTATTTTTTTGCAAATAACGCAGTCCTTTATAGAGCTTGAGACACGAACTGCACACACCTGCAATCTTTTCACACACACGTACACACACACACACACACACACCGACACACCACACCGTACCTACGTTTGAAGTGCTTACAACAGCTGGCAGTAAACTAAATAATAACCTGAGTTTATCTAGCCCATAACTCAACAGAGTACGTTATAGATATTAATGGCTCACCTCAACGATTTGACGTTAAGTGCACTGCCTGCAGGGTAGTTCTTATTAAATGCACTTAAACCTGAGGTAAAACGAACGTAGGTACAAAGTAAGCTTGCTAGGGATTTTATTTAAAAACTCAGTGTACTGCAGTTGTTGATGAGCTTTTGTTTTGTGGATTCGAAACTTGTGCATGAGTGTGAATAGTTATAGAGATACTAGCTGAACCGGCAAACATTCTTTTGCCATTTAGGTAAATACAAAAAAAGTAGCCTGCGACCTATTTTCAGACCTACCAAATATATACAAATTCATACAAATCGATCGAGCCGTTTTGGAGGAGTTCGATAACAAACACTGTGAGATTTAGAAGATAGAGGGATATTAAAGAAAGAAAAAGCTTGATTAAAATTTTAATCTGTGCACTGATTGGTCCCTAATTTACGTCCGGTCATAATTTATCGGCAAGACACGGAGTGACTATAATTATAAACTATCAAATTTTGATTCGTATCATTGTTGAAGAAATGGTCAGTTGACAATTTGCCGAGAGTTTATTAATCTCTTAAGATACTGTATAATCTTCAGTTTGTAATAATTCGGTGACAGACGCTGTGTATGAAAGATTGAAACTAGGAAAAGATTAAACCGACCTGAGAATTAATTAGGTTTTATGAGATTTATATTTCTTTGAGACCAAAACAACGAATCCATCTAGCGTTATAATGGTGAAAAGGAGTTCACTAATGTAATAAGGCAAATCTATACTAAAATTATAATGCTGAAGAGTTTGTTTGGTTGAAGTCAGAGTGAACAGGCTCCTGGGTAAGCTGGCTCTATCGTAAACTCTGTCTCTCCCATCTCTGACCTAGACTAGAGTCAAGAGCAAACTCATCTCAAATACGGGCTTATCTCAGGAACTACTGGTTCGAATTACATAAATATTTTAGTGTTGGATAGGCCATGGCTATAGCTGCTATATAACATCACGCTACGACCAATAAAAGCGGACCTATATATGAAAAATGTGACGCAAATGAAACCGGAGTGAACAAAAATAAAACAGGCTTCCAAAAACAAAACACTACAAAGTAAAAAATAACTTTAATTTCGGAAGTCGGTGTTCAAAAACGAAATAACTAAAAACACTGACCGTTTTATTTTTTTGTCAAAAAGTTTTTTTATTTTTCAGTTTTTAGTGGTACGCAGGTACCACTAAAAAGTGAAACCATAAACAGCGTGCCGGGTGCCGGCGTGATGTTATGTTATGAACTGGTGTAAACAATCAACAGACATGTGATTTCAGAAATCTCGATCCATTTGCTATCATTTATTGATGAGTTCCGTTGCCTACCTCTGAAGTTCTTCATCGGAAAATTTGAGGGATTTCCTCGACTTTCATGGGATCCCATCATCAGATGCTGACTTGTTGACAATGGAACCACCTCAAGAGTATAGGCTTTCGAATAAAAAATAATTTTTAAAATCGGTCCAGAATTGGCGGAGAAATCGACGAACATACATAAAAAAAATACATACATCCGAACATAGAACCTCCTCCTTTTTGAATAAGTCGGTTTAAAAGGTATGCTTGACCATCTCAAAACCTCAAATAAATGGGATAAAGGCAGCAGGATATTAATTTGTATAGCGGATGGCTTACAGACATCTACAAATACTACATATTTCATCTCTGTCTATTAAATTAATTTGATTAAACAAACAGCTTCTAATAGTTTTGGTGGTTCAACTTTGTTATTGTTTCAAATTTATTTAAACAAAGATCAATTATTTAATTGCTCCAATTTCAATTGGATTGTACCACCCTTCCTTTTATTAATAAATTAATGATGTAACCTTTTGTTTGCTTTTCCTTAATAACTTGAGTGGAATAAAGAATAGGTATTCTAAGAACCCTGTAGCTTCAGTCCAGCTAGTTACAGTCTGTGACCAATATTATCTAACCCACTTGACTTTTATTCGCTAATAGTCAAGTGGGTAAGATAATGTTGGTCACAGACCCTACACACCTATCTGACCAGTGTCGGATTAAGACTTCTTGGTGCCCTAAGCAATCTACGGCTGTGGTGCCCCCTATCCATATCAAGCTCGAACATTTTAGCACTTTGGTGTCTTCAAATCCACATAAAGTAATTTTTAGACCAAAAATTATCATCCCCCCATATTTCCGAAACTACTGTGCCTAAAATTAAAAAAAAAAAAAAAACAATTCTTAACCTACAGATTACATGAAAATCTATAAGAAGTCTAGTGTTAAAAAAACATGTTACGATAACGAAATTGGATCGGAACTATTTGCACGCGAGTCCGACTCGCACTTGGCCAGTTTTTGTAAGTGCACGTCTCTAAGAGTGACTTTTTGACAGGTCTTGTAACTAACACCTTGCTGACTTTTCGGAAGGTTTGCGAAATTTCGTCCCAATTGACTAGAATAAGTAGGTACCTATGACCTCTAATTCCTGCAGTTTATCTGTTAATGGTGCCCCCCAAACGTGATGCAATTACTTAATTTGCTTATGGGTTAATCCGGCACTGTGTCTGACGCACGTAACATGGCTAAAAATCGTTTGTTTTTTATTTATTTTCAAATCCTGTTCCCAGTGTGTGTTGGTACGTATTTTCTGATTCGGGTTTTCCTGCTTGCTGCAAACATATTTAATTTTTTGCATCACCACACCCTGTTCACATTAAATACTATATTTGGTCCTAGGTTCCGCATCTAAACTCTTTTCTGAAGCAAGCGTGTCGAAACACCAATTAATTGAATAAGAAACATACCACAACAGTAAAATTAGGTTTATGATTAGGTACGACAACATCATGGCGTCAAAATTGGATCAAACCTAAAACGGGTCCTAAATTCTTTTACCGCTTATTACATCATAAGCTGTGACACGTTACTTTCAGAACGTACAGTAACTTAGTTTCCCTAGTCAAGTTATTTTTATGAGTACGTGCTTGGAAAAGTAATACCTATTTAACGTCATATTAGAGTATGTTCGTAAACCCTTGTTTGTACTTACTAAAAAAGTACGACTTATCCGCAAATTCTTTAGCTTGAAAACCTGTCAAACTATGGCGTTAAAGTAGGGTTTAACACAGTCTTAACTCTAAATACTGAATGAACCCTAAAATATATTTAAAAAAAAAGATTTCAATTTTGAATGAGTTGGAATGGAACATTTTCAGAAAAAAAAAATTAAAGGCGTTCGAATTTCGTCTTAGTTTTTTTTTTTTTTTAATTTTCCCATCAGTATGGAAATATATTAGCAGTTGAAGATAGTACAATTACTTCGACGCAATAAAGTCAACATCGCGACACAGATCACGGCGTGCCGTCGGGGTAAACAAGTCGGTTTAATGATAAGAAGAGACCGCCGCCGCCAACCAGTCGCGCGCGCCCGCCCGCCCTACGCACGTGTCTAAAGTTGCAACAGATAACAACAAATAGTTTATTTCAACCTTATGGGTGAGTCACCTCTTTTTAAAAAGAAAAAATCGAACTTTTATTTTTTTTATTTGTTGCAAAATATGGAACGGAACGTGCTTGAATTTTTAATTTCTATTTCTTTTTATTTTAATTTTTCGTTCAGTGCTTCATTTATAGAAGTTTTTACAAAAGTACTCAAAGTGTTGACTTTAGGACCAGACAACAATTTTTTATGGTGTTCTGTGCGTGAATGGATTTATGAGTGACGCGTGATATTAGTTCGCTATCTCCATAATGTAATGGGATCATTTCACCTTGTAAATGTGTCCTCACATACGTACCTGTGTTTGTTTTTAGAAGTAATAAAATTATTCTTATGAAATTTTCTTGTACTGAAGTGCCATTTCCACTCTAAAAAGTGTAATTTCAAATACATTTTCGAGCAATAACAACTGACACATGACATTAGAATCTCTATAAGTTTCTAGCCCCAAAATATAATCCCTGATTACCTTGGCAGCTGTGCCATTATTTGCCATTTTCCGCACTGAGATTTGCGTTGCCTTTACTTACACCAAATAAATAGAACTGAATATAATATGAGAGAGAGAAGACGCGTGGCAATTGACACGTTCGTTATTTACTAGCTCTTAATATATTATGTGACAGGAACTACTTTGCGAAATTAAGCCTTCTTAGTGTCAAAATAAAGATGTGATTGCTTGGGTTACAAATCTGGTCCTTACGGAAACTAAGGACCAATTGTTTTATTGCAATTTGTAACAGTTTCCACAATACAAACTTAGTTTTTCACTGTAACATGTAGGTATCTGTATAATCCATGCATGGCATACACAATGGATCGATGTTACATTATTGTACGTAGCTAATTTCGTTATCTACAGATAAGCATTGGACTGAGAGGCGCGAGTATGAGACACCATTGGATTACGTGTATAAAAACATGGAGAAGGAATCAACTACGAAGGCTGTAGAGGCTATGTCTGAAGCGAGAGTTGGAGCCTCATCATGGGAGGTCCATGGGAATGTGTGGAGTGCTGCTGTGGGGGCTGTCATTGGCGCTGGAACTGTGCTGCTGATTGCTGCCCTGATCCTTATGTGGAGGAAGCCGAGGAGACAGGAACTGCCTCTGCTGGCGCCGATGGATGTGGCGCATAGTGTGAGTAATTATTTTTAATGTTATTTATCTTCAGGAGCATGTGTTGAATTGATTTACATTATATTGGTACCTACCCATTACTACTCATTTTGTTATTATACTTATACATTTTCATTACCATGGTTGAAGACTGTAAAGAGCATATCTACGTTATCAAATTGACAAAATTTTTTGAAGTAGGTTTTACAGTTTAAGTAGAAAACCTATTCACGTGCTAACATATTCGTAATTTATTTATTTCCCGAGTAGTCATTCATCTTACATTATGATACACCATTTTAGGAATTGTATTTATTATTTAGGTTTAACCTTTAACGTTTCTTTGTTTATTTGCTTCGCATTAAATTAAGGTACTTGGAAGTCTCACCCCAGCGATACTGCACAAAACATTGATCGTAAATTGTATTTCTAACTACAGCTGACTAGAAGATTTCCTCGCTCCAATTGATTTGCCGTGCAATAAGAAAGTATAAGAATCACCTGATTGTTAGAAACTAGACACTAGATTGCAATAGAAGTCGTCATCTGTATAAACAAACAACGGTGAAATCAATGCCTTCTTGGACCTAACTGCGTCCAATTAGACAGATTGTACCAAATAAATAATATATTTCTGTCGTACTACTCTTGATCCTCAATCCTCCCAAAGGCTTGGTCCTTTGATTTGTAGATCTGCTCTCAAATATCATAAAAGCTTTTGACCGAAATGTACTCAAAGTAAGATTTTGATAAATGAGATAAATGCTGTGCTTGTTATGAGGTGTACAATAAAGTATATAATAATAATAATAATAATAATAAATGTTTAATTTAGGTCAGGGTAAAATAAAAAATCCCTTACATTATTTTGTCTAAATATTTAGTTTTAAAATAGTGTCCAAGGGTTATTATATAAATTGCGTGTCTTCAATTGCTAACCCGCGCGTTTGAAGTACCCGCTTTTTTATGAAGTTTCTAGCTGACCCACGCAACTTCTTCTGCGTCACTTTTTTCATTAAGCTCCGCTCCTGTTGGTCGTAGCGTGATGTTTGCCTTTCTCTATAAATGGGCGTTCCAAAACTAAAAGATTTTTTCAATTTGAACCAGCAATTTATGAGAATAGCGCGTTCAACCACCCAAATAAACAAACAAACTTTTCAGCTTTATTATATTAGTGTAGATACATATATTAAGTTAGATCGAAATCTGATTGAAAACACTTGACTTAAAATTCATACAAAAATAACTAGGGGCAAGTTCACCAACTCTTTCCATTCTCCTCCGACAACTTCTAAAAATAATTGTCCTGTCCCTAAAAATACTGTCTAAGGGTTATTATAAAAATACCTTCGCAGGTCTTCAAAGACTTTTATAGCAACATAAAATGTTCCAATATGAAATAAAATATTTCTGTTACTAAAAGGAACACGGAACGAGTGGGATGAGCTTATGTCTCTACATGAAAGGTCCATTTGGAACATGTTCCAGATGTTAGCGTCTGTATGTTTTACTCTTAATATTTGAGCTATTTATGTTAAGTCTAAACTGGAAATTTCAATATTTGATATTTTTATATATTTCTAGTATTTGCCCGAGGTTTCGCTCGCGTTAAAAATAATCTCGTCTAAAATAATGGTGAAGGAGCATTACATTTAACTTTAATTTTTCCGCTCTTTTCTGAATTGAATTGTAAATAAATAAAAAATAAATATTAATTGGTATTGTTTTTTATGTATTATTATGTCTAATTATTTATATTTAGACCTTTTGTACACTGACAGCCCTAAATCTATCTCCTTTCGTCGAATCCATTCAAAGGTTGTCTGGAAGAGATTGCTTTGTGCGATAATACCGCCCATTGAACACTTGTTTATAGAAATATTTGTCCTGTTCTTATTATAAGGTGTACAATAAAGTATACAATTAATAAATCAATACCTCCAGTATACTACTATTATAGCAAACGTAACGTCAACCCCGATAATATTAATACAGTTAAAAGTGAAAAGGTTACTTGTAGGCAAGCACACACCATCGTTGACCACATCATCGCTTACAAGCAAATGAGATAGTATTCAAACCCGATCCTGTCAATAAAAAGGCCTAATTTTAAAACCGCTGCATAGCTTACCAGCGGAATAATTTTTCAGCAAAATCTAACACTAACGCGTAGTACAAACATCAGTAGTCCAAATAAAGCTTCATTACTTTTACCTAATCTGATCCAATTTACGCGGCTACGTGTTTTGTTCTACAAAGAGTTCGCATGTCAATAAATGGATGCTACGTGCTACTGCACCATTTAGCTCCTCTATAATAACTTTACGAAGACGTCTCGAAGGACCAAATTCGCTGAACTTTAATTTTTGTTTTGACTTTTGCACTTTTAGTGCTTCATCAATTTGAAGCCAAAGCTATTGTGTGTTTATAACTTTACAATTGTGTCTTGGCCGAACACAATGGGTATCCATTACATACCGGGAATCCTCTAGGCATCCACGCCTCGGAAATCACGTTGAGCCCAATGTTAGTCTCAGCTGCATTTAAAATAATTTACAGGTAGCCTTTTTTCTACTATTCATAGGCACGCGCTTGACCACCATCTCACCTGTTGATAAGCGATGATGTGGTCAAAGATGGAGCACGCTTGCCTAGAAGCAACCTATTCACTCTTGACTTAAAGACTCCCAGGTTGTAGCTATCAGGAAACACAGGCTCCGGTAGGGAATTCCACTCCTTAGCTGTACGCATTATGAATGTGTTCCCAAAACGTTTTGTGCCTGAAAGTATGACCCTAAGTCTTGGGCTTATGCTATAGGAACAGTAACTTGGTTCAGGAATTCAGATAGGCAGCCGCTTCGAGTAAAATATTGGAATTCAACTCTATCCGGATGGACTGGCAGACACACCAAAGCAAACAATTTCCTGTTTCAAGTATTCTTAAGCTTTCTGTTCCAATTTAATGCGTCTGAGATTATAACTATTTTGTACAAAGAAACAGGCTGGCAAGCCGCAATGAAGTTAGCGAAACGGCCTTCTTCCAAAAAGTTAGACACTTTCCAATTATATTCCCTAAACCGTTTTTAAGCCCGGCTTATCGTAGCTTAAACAGCCATTTGCTGTATTACAGAATAAGTTAGGAAAGTTAAATCTGTGGTCGGTTTTGTAAACAAATAACCATTGTAATCCTATCAGTAGAAGTACCACCATTTGGTGAGAATCTGTGCATTTTACGGGTTAGAAATCTATGGCAGTTAAAGTGTTACTTTCTACCAGTCCAAAAAAAATCATAATCAGGTTTTTCGAATCGCTCATTTGTCGCCTGAAGCAGGACGTTTCTTTCGAAGTCAGCAGCGATGACAGGTGTGAGACGATAACAAGATGTTGAGTAAAACTTGACTGGAGATTGCACGATATAGAGAGCAGGTTTTAAAGGAGAAAGAAGAGGCCTTTATCCGATACTAGAACACATAATTGAAAAGAAAAAAAAAAGGAGTACGTCCAGAGATTACCTCTAAAAACAAACTATTTTACCTCGTTTAAGCTTTATTACACTCTAGCTTTCGCTCGTGTTAAAGTAGCCTATACCGGACCTTACAGTCTCTATCTCAATTTCAAAATACATCAAAATCGGTTTTGCAATTTAAGCGTGTTAGCGTAACACACAAACTTTCGCATTTCGTGTTATTAAACTTAGGATTTTATAAAACTGCTTAGAAAGTGAACTCTGCGACCGTCGTAAGCTATAAACATTGTAATCCTGTACGCAAGAAGGACCACCATTATTGTCGCCGTACTAATAACATCTTATGGCACATATCCCCTGCCACGCTTGTTAGTCTATGGCAACATCCCTTGGCCTCCCGCGGGGCTTCACTAGCCTCATGCATCTTGATAATGATGTTATATTTTCAATCTAGTCACATTTACGTATAAATATCATCACATTACGATGTAATAACGTGTCATATAGACTCGATGCGTTGCAAAAAATAAATTATCTCGGCGAATACTTTTATTTATTTTATAGTTGTAATAGATTATCTCAGAACTAGATTCTAAGAGATGTGTTTCTACAAAGAACACATTACAGTTCACTTAAAGAGAAACTTAACTACGTTTACAATAAGTTGTTTAATTTATAGGATATTCAACCTATCAAAGAAATTGCAATTTATGAAACAGTAAAAATAAATCTAAAGCTGTTTTTATTAAAATTCGTTAGGCCTTTTTAAAATGTTGATATGTTTGTACATTGACATTTTTAGGTAATTTATTGTATAGCCTAACAGAGTGGATTGTTTTCTTAGCGTACAGGAATCCTATTCTTGATTATGTTCGGTCATCATCATGACGAGTAATATATCTATGGAGGTTTTTGTGTAAATGAAATATTCGTCGTGTTTTTGTTGCTTTTCAGTATCTTTTGGATAGTCACGCATTAAGGAAAAAAATGCAGTCATTGTATTTAATATTAGAGTTTTATTTATTTGGGATATCGATACACATATCACAGTGATATAAAATGTTTGTTATGTTTTTAGTCCTTCAATTAAAATAATCACTTGCTTCCAAAAGTAGGGCTTGTAAGAAATGGTTATTTCAAAGTCACCGAGCATTCACTGATTGTGTTTCATTGACTCATGTCGGAGCCAATTCTTCTATTTTTCAAGCAACTTTCGCATTCACATCTCAGTCGCAATCTGTCAAAAAATGTATGAAAATTGAGCCTTTTTAGGGTTCCATACCCAAAGGGTAACCAACGGGACCCTATTACTAAGCATGCGCTGTCCATCCATCCGTCCATTATTCCGTCCGTCTGTCTGTCAGCAGGCTGTATTTCAAGAATCGTAATAGGTAGAAATGTGAAATTTTTACAGATTGTGTATTTCTATTGCCGCTATAACAACAAATTAAGGTTTATGGTACAGAACCCTTCGTGTGCGAGTCCGAGTTGCACTTGGCCGGTTTTTTGACAGTTTGCTATACGAAACATGCGAATGCGAACGTTGTTTATAAATTAGTTGAATTGGCACTCTGGTTTTTAAGGTTTTTATTGGTCGTTTATTTGCCCGTTTACGCTATCGGTCCTAACGCCATTGGTTGGTTATTCGTTAACGGACTGATAAACGACCGATAAAGTACCTCAGAATCCGGGCATCAGACACAATAGTCTAAATCTACTAAATTATATTTTTTGACGTGACTGATTAGATTGAGTAGGCACCTATTAATTCCTTTCATAAAAGTATCTATGAATCAGAATTGTATCGCGAGCTCATTTGGTTCACATTTGGCTTCGCGTATGGCATCCTTATCACGTGTTACAAGCAGTCAATCTTGCACACTTCCTTGATTAAACACCCCGGTGTTATGATCCGCACATAACTGTCACTGTATAGGAGCTATGGCGCCGTATATCGTTGTTTTGGTTACCGTATGTTCGAAAAACATTTGACCGAATTTCATTTCACCTAAAACCTTTTAACTATTCGTTTTTATTTCACTTCTTCGAAGTCCCGTCTGCCACTGTATCAAGTGACCTATTATCAATTCGATTTTTTTCGTTACGCCGACGTTTCATTTGGTCGAAAAACTTTTTACCGAAGTTTCACATAGCCAAAATAACATTTGTTCGAAGTATTATGTTTCCAAACATTCATTATACCACTATTTTAATTTGAGTGGTGTAATGGTGGTGTGGCAGTGGTTGGTGGTGGTGGTAGTGATGGTTAACAAAAGTGATCTTAAGGATCCAAGTGAGAAGCATGCAAACAAGGATGCTTGCTTCCAACATGCAGCACGCAAGCAGGCATGCAACGTGCAAGCAGGCATGCAGCACGCAAGCAAGCATGTGGCAGCATGCAAACAAGCATGCAGCATGCATTGTTACTGTCACGGCTCCGACGCTGCGGGATTTGGGCGGTCCCACGCGAGCTTATAGTCGCAGATGGTTTAAAGTACCGCCACCGCGGCTGAGCCTATTGACGGGAGCGAAACCGCGCGGGTCAGCTAGTTGTAATATATATTTGCGTTCGAGAAGTTGCGTGATATCTTCACGTCCACATATCACATAGTCACACATATCATATAGTGTCTCAAGACGAAATTCTATGACCAGTGCGTGTTACCAGTGATAACTCACTCAAAGGGCATTGGAGAGATCAATGCTTGGAGTTTCCTTTCGTGATCGAATCAGGAATGATGATATCCACTAGAGAACCAAGGTTACTGACATAGCCCTAAGGATTGCCAAGCTACAGTGGCCGTGGGCAGGTTACAGGTACATTACTCGCAGAACAGATGGTCAATGGGGCCGAAAAGTTCTGGAGTGGCGACCGCGTATCGGAAAACTCAACGTTGGAAGGCCTCCCACAAGGTGACCCATGAAAGTCGCAGGTAGCCGATGGATGCGAGACGCGCAGGACCGGTCGTTGTGGCGACGCTTAGGGGAGGCCTATGTCCAGCAGTGGATATCTTTCGGCTGATATGATGATGATGATATCTATACCCTATTGTATGTGTGCCTTAAATTCTACTTATTCTGAAAATTTTCAAAAGCAATAGAAGAAATCTTATCTGGTTCTTCGATAAGAATCTTTTGTGATTAATATTTACTAGTCGTATACCTGTTGCTTCGCTATCGTATCCCATCTTATACAAACCGTCCATTTTCTGGGGTGAAAAAATAGCCTTAGTCACTCAGTGATAGTGCAGGTTTCAATGGTGAAATAAATAGTGAAATCAATTTTCGTAATCGGATTAGTACTTCCATATACATATTACCTGTGACAAAAACTATCTTTTTCTTTTCTTTCGTTCATCTAGCAATGCTTTTTATTTTATTTGTTTATTTGTGATGGGTTTGCTCTTGACTCTAGTCAGAGATGACAGAGACAAAGTCTACGATGGAACGAGCTTACCCAGAAGGAGCCTGTTCACTCTAACTTTGAAGAGATTAGGGTTGTAAGCGTTTGGAAACACACCAAGTTTGATGTAGTTTGCCTTACAGAGCATTGGTTAAAAGACCACCAAGTAAGTTCCATTAATTATGATAATTATTATGTAGGTAGCTACTTCAGCCGACAACGCATGATACATGGTGGGTCATTAATTTTAATTAAAACTTCGATTAAATCTAAAGAAAGAAAAGATATTGTTAAACTGTCGGTTGAACACACCATTGAATTGTCCTGTGTTGAGCTAGATAAGCATGTTGTGGTATGTGTCTACAGACCTCCATGTCACCAGAATCTATCTGTGTTTGATACAGTAATGGAAGATGTGTTGAATAAAGTTAGTTCTACTTGTAAATCAGTAATAATATGTGGCGACTTTAATATTAACTTATTAGAAACAAACTCCAATAGTATTAGGTTATTGAGTCTTTTTAAATCATTTAATTTATCAAATGTTTTTGTTGAGCCAACTCGTGTGACAGCTTCTACTGCAACTTGCATAGACAATATATTTTGTAATTGTGATTACCTACATAAAGAAATTGTAAATAAGTTGCCATCTGATCACAATGGACAATCAATAACGTTTTGCACTTACGTACCTTTAGAAAAAATTCAAATAAAATTTAGACCAATTACGGATAAAAAATTGCAGGAATTTAATAACGCTTTAGATAGTAGACTAGGTGCCCATAATTTTAATAATATTAATGACCCAAATGAGTTCTACACTGAGTTCTTTTCATTATTAAACATTCAATTTGCTGAGACTTTTCCCCTAAAGTCCAAAAGTATTTACACCAAGTTCTTATTTAGCGATTGGGCAACTCCAGGCATTCGCAAAAGCAGGGATAAGCTATATGAACTGTATGGCCAAAAGCAATATATGAATAATACAAGCTTTAATAAGTATGTTGCAAAATATTCAAAAACTTATAAAAGTGTATGCAAAACAGCAAAAGCTCTACATATTAGTAATAAAATAAAATCAGCAGACGATAAAATAAAAACTACTTGGAAAATAATAAATAACGAAACAGATAGGAAGAAACAACGTGAGACTAAATTTAATTTAAATACTGTAAATGGCCCAATAAACTCAGATGCAGAGGTAGCTCAGGAATTTGAAAATTTCTTTGCTAACATCCCTCTTAAAACTACTGAAAGTCTCAACTCATCTCCTGCGCTCGCTGCTGCTTTACTTAGGAAGAATGTAAAGGTATGCCCATCGGAGTTTAAGTTTCAACATACAAACCCCCAGGCCATTATAAAAGCTTTTAAAGATCTTAAAATAAAATCAACTGAAGATCTTTGGGGAATGTCTGTAAAAGTCTGTAAATCTGTCATTGAAACTATTGCCCCCTACTTAGCTGTTATATTTAACACTAGTATAGACCAAGGAGTATTTCCCGATCTTATGAAACACAGTAAAGTAGTTCCTTTGTTCAAATCGGGTGATAATCAGGAACCCAATAATTATAGACCTGTGTCAATTTTGCCAGTGCTCAGTAAAGTGTTTGAAAAGTTAATTCTTAATCAGATGTTACTTCACTTTAATAAAAATTCCATCTTTCATGAACAACAGTACGGTTTCACCAAAGGGCGTTGTACAACTGACGCCGGGGTCACCCTCATAAAGAACATCTTTAACGCCTGGGAAGAGTCACAAGACGCCATTGGAATATTCTGTGACCTCTCGAAGGCGTTTGATTGCGTTGAACATGAGACACTTTTGTTGAAACTTGAGCACTATGGAATCGGAAATACAGCCCTTGAGTTGCTTAGGTCATACTTGATGGACAGACAGGTTAAAGTTCAGGTAAACGGTGTAAACTCACGAGGGTCTGAAGTGACAATGGGAGTTCCTCAAGGCTCAATATTAGGTCCTTTCCTCTTTCTAGTTTATATAAATGATTTGCCCCAATTACTTCAAAATCACCCAAAGATGGTATTATTTGCGGATGACACTTCATTGATATTTAAAATAGAGCGACGATCACGAAATCTTGACGTCGTTAATAACTCTATTCTTCAAGTCCAAAATTGGTTTACGGCAAACAACTTGGTATTCAATGAAAAAAAAACTAAATGTATTCGATTTACTTTGCCTAATGTTAAAAGTACCGAATGTGACATAATATTGAATGGAGAAAAACTGGAGTTTATTGATCAGACAGTTTTCTTGGGAATCACAGTGGACGAGAAGTTGCAATGGGGACCTCATATTACATCTCTAGCGGGGCGGCTAAGCTCAGCTGCTTATGCTGTTAGGAAAATAAGACAGTTAACAGACGTAGAAACCGCACGTTTGGTCTATTTTAGCTACTTTCACAGCATTATGTCATACGGAATTTTGTTGTGGGGTCGGGCTGCTGACATTGAATCCATATTTATTTTACAAAAGAGAGCTGTCAGAGCCCTTTATAATCTGCGCCGCCGCGATTCTCTAAGGGAACTTTTTAAAAAGATTAATATTATGACAGTCCCTTGCCAATTCATTTATGAAAATATAATGTATGTACGGAAAAATCGCCATCTTTTTAGTAAAATTAGTGATAGACATAATTTTAATACTAGAAATAAAGATAAGTTAGATCAACCATTTTATAGATTAGCTAAAGTACACACATCTTTCATGGGGTACTGTGTTAAATGTTACAATAAAATACCTTGTGACATATTAGAACTAAATGAAAGAAAATTTAAAGCATATATCAAAAGCACACTTTGTAAACAAGCTTATTACAAATTAGAAGATTACATTCAGGATAAGAATGCCTGGAAGCATGCTGGTCCTGCTCCATAGGACGGTCAATGTTGTGGACAAAATCAAACTGGTTGCTTTATGTATTAACTTTATAGATGTTCTGTCTCTTTTTGTGTCTGTATTTTTCTGTTAACTCACACACTGTTAATTAGTCATTCCAATATTTGTAAATGTGTGAGTATCATGTACCTACTTATTTAGAAAATTTATAAGTCTACCTCTGCTCTTTTTTATATGTGAGGACCATGCACCTAGGGTATCCTAGGTGCATGGTCCTCACATATAAAAAAAAATTGTATACTTACCAAATATTGTAAAAGATTAATTGAAAAGAGTAACTATGGAGTTTCTTGTCCATTCTTCTCCATAAGAATCTACCTTTCCGAATGGACAGTAGAGTCACTTCAGAACTTTTAAATATTTGAAATGTGAATGACGTTCAAAAGTGCCGTTTAATGGCCTAATTGGAATAAACGTTTTGACTTTGACTTTGACTTTGACACGCAAGCAGAGTTCCTTTGCTGTGCGCATTATAAAAGACGTTTGGAATCGCTTAGTGCGAATTGGTGGAATAACAACAAGGTTAGGGATAGAAAGATGCAGTGCGTCTGGATGTCCGATGGTAGAAGGGGGCCGATGGGATGAGGTCATAAAAAGTAGCTTAATCATACCTACCTAAACCGTCAGGGAGTATATGAACCAACAAAAACCAATTGAAAACGCTTAAAACAAACCCAAACAACCGAAAGCCTCTTAATTTAAACTCACAAGGTCAAGAAAAGAAAAATTCATCCATTACTCCCTCAAACCTGATATTTGACGTCATAAGCCACGTCATAACTTTGTAGATTTCGCTTTTCCTGTTAAATTATGTTTTATTGGATCCTCGTGTTTGAGACTTGACATTTACGTTTAACTTCGCCATTTCGACACATTAATATTTCAAGTTCTGAAGCGCGAAATAATTCAGAATATTTCAAACAAAACGAGCTTCTCGAC
Organism: Lacanobia oleracea; assembly: GCA_950371165.1. NCBI lineage: Eukaryota > Metazoa > Arthropoda > Insecta > Lepidoptera > Noctuidae > Lacanobia > Lacanobia oleracea. The sequence continues at coordinate 18,457,985 of OX493391.1, read as the reverse complement.
CAAATACTCAAAAACAACTAAATTAGCCCCCGTTAAAGTCTCATGCTGTCCTTATCACTTAAAGACGTATTGAAGAGATAGAAACACTTTTCAGAAAATCTTAAACTTAAGCGTCATTTGTATTAGTCTGTTTGTACAAGCATGGCGCTAAAATACTTAACTGATTATAATGCTACTGCTATTAAAAATTCTTAGTATCCATTAAAAATTAACGTTTGCGTTCGAAATAAATTGATGTTCGTTAATGGAGTTGCGTGTAAACACATTTTTACTTGGAATAGAAGTTCATTCATTTTCAGAATTAAGTGTCCTGGTCCTAAGCTTGAATAAATTATTTCAAGCACCGAACTTAATTTAAAAGCCTAGCTTAGAATACTTTAAAAATGTTTACAAAGTTCGAGTTACTGACCTGACAATAAACTGGATATTGCAATATATAGATAGATATACTCTTTATTGTACACCATAACAAATTACGATAAGGCCATCAAAAATATAGGGTATAACAACGGGTGGTCTTATCGCTAACAGCGATCTTTTAAAGACAACTTAGGATGGATCTGACGACGAAACAGAAAAGATAAACATGTAGTACGTGGTAGTAACTCGGCTCACCCACACCGGTCACACGTTGCGAGTAGCTGGACATTGGCAAATAATAAGAATCAAAAATCTTGTTGTAACTTGGATGCAAGCTACTCACCTTCTCGCATATATGTCACAGTATTCCGTATGATACGATCACACGGTGCGAGTAATGCAGTAATTGATTGGGCCTCCTTGTACGCTAGCTTGCGTTACCTTCAGTTACGAACCTAGATATGAAATGAAGTGAAAATATTTAGTCTGTAAATAGAAGATCAATTTCACTTCTACATGTCGTAAAACGGGGTGAATAGAAACGCAGGGGTTAATAAAAGCAACATTTTGAAGGGGGTTTTCATTTTATTTAAATTCTGCTTGCAGCATTTGAGGACTCCAATTTAAAATCAATATAAGTTTTAAAAACAAGGGCGAAGCTACCGCCGTATCAGCCATATCAAAGATAGAGGGCCCCTTGGACAACAAGGGCCTCTACGTGTGGACGCAAAGTTATATATTTAGTCCTGTATGCAGTCTCCTTCGTGGTCTATCAAGAAGAAATAAAAAAAACAATACTACTCACCCCGGTAGTTTCTATTCACCCCGTTAAACGTCATGTTTTAAATAAACATTTCCTATTTGACTATCCGTAAGAAGATATAGTGAAACAAACACAGGACTAGCCTTAGCTGCGTATAGATTCCAATCAGTCTATACCTACCCTACATAATACATTGAAATAAGATGCGCAGTCGAGCATCCAATTTGATTACTGCCAGACTGAATACAATGTTACTATATCTGTTGGCGCTATGTGAGGTACGGATAATGAAATGTGGTTATCGGTAAACCACATTGTAAAGATGTCCAACTCTAATTCGATTTTACTCATATTGGCATAATTATGGACTTACTGGGTAAAGTCCGGTACTAAATGAGTGGGACCACTTTTTATAATGATAGATTGGTAGAAGATAGAATATAAAATGAGAATTATCGACTACTTGCTTTTGCCCTCGACTTCGTATGCGCATATCCGAGTTTTCCCGTTATCTTATAGCTTACAGCTATCCCCATGAATGTAACTATCATATATAAAAATAATTTTCCAAATCCGACTGGTAGTTTCAGAGATTAGCGCATTCAAACAAACCCTTTATTATATTAGTAAGATAGAATAGAGTACTCACTCTTTATTATACTACTACTCTTTATATACTTACAGAAAACGTTTCATTGGGTTGACACAATGGGCGGTCTTTTAAAGAAAAACTATATTTTAAAGACAACCTTAAGGATATACTAGAATATAAGATGAAACGTAATTCAGCTTACTTTCGATACCGCCCTCTTGTTATCAAGTGAGTGGTTAAGATAGATTGTTTGGGTTTTGACTGATTACCGCATTCATAACATCTATATACTTTCCATACTAATATATAAAGCTGAAGAGTTTGTTTATTTGCTTGAACGCGGTAATCTCAGTAACTACTGGTCCGATTTAAAAAAATATTTCAGTGTTAAATGGCCCATTTATCGAGAAAGGCTACAGGCTATATATCATCACGCTAAGAGCAATAGGAGCGGAGCAGACGAAGTTGCTCATGTCAACTAGTAAAATATATCGATCGAAGTCGCGTCAAAGGTCGAGAAAATCGACTTTACCGCGTTGTCCTTTTTCACTACGCAACGAATTTTAATGCAGTTTTCAACATCATTAAGGGAATTGTTATACATTAACATTAAATTTGCATACAATGAAATATCTTAATGATTGTAAAATTGTAAAAACGTGCGAAGCAAGGGTACTTTGTGGTAGTATGATTTATTTTGAACATGCTCCGAATTCTAAAACAACTCTCCAATTTAGGTCTACGTTTTTAAATCTGCCAATTCACTTTAAGGTGACAGTGATTACATTAAACTTATAAAACCTGCGACTTAAACATTGAGTACCGTCTAAGATTTGGTATTTAGATATTAACGTAAGAAACAACTGGATAACGGGAACTGGACTTGGTATCTCGATGCACAAAAACCTGTATTAAAGTTCTCCACGCTTATAAAATATCTTTTTTCATGCTAACTTTGGCCACACTTGAAAAGAAAACAGCCCTCTGTCAGTGGCTTCACACAACAGACGCCCGAAAGAACTTCATTACAAAAAGGGCTAATTAACTCCAGGACTGAGCACCTGTTTACCCACATAAGTATTTATTTCTCATTAAAAATAGAGCCTCTGAAATAACCGAGACCAAAAATGGCGGTATTATTTCTATTTTAGGTATTCTCCTTAATTAGAAGTCGTCGAAGGATGCTTATGACACCTATGGACAGACAACCTGCCTTTGTTGATTAAAGCATGTTTTTCTTGGTAGTAATCATAAGTGAAACCTAAGAGTTGGGAGTAATCAATATTGAACTAAGATGATTGAACTGAAGAGGTCAAATAGAAGACACTGTGAGTCGACCCATACAGTTTTAGGCGAGGCCCAAGAATAATGAACTAGGTATGTAATTTGTTATGCTTGTGAGTGTGACTGGCCATTACTTATTTGACTTTAATATTTATTCGATCATGTTGTCTTTAGTGATTACTTGCGAACTGCAATGATTGATGACGAGTTTAAAACTTTTGTAAGATTTTCAGCCAATTCTAATTCCTGTAGATCTATTGCAGTCAACAAAACGGTTTCATATAGTGTAAATTTCTGATAGAGCTTTATTTTCTTAGTTTTACAAATACGGAGTTGCACGGAGGCGGTAGGATAGTTTTAAAGTTAGTCACATTACACTTGTAAAGGTTAGAATACTTAGCCAAACTTACCGTTGAACTACGAAAGTTTGTTACACGTCTCATCTAGGTAGCCATTACTCAACCTACATGCTTCTTTACACAGAAAATGCCTTTATACTCTTATAGTCAGCATATAGCATTTTTAGAACCATTCTGTCCCACTGCTAAAAACGTAAAAGATCGTCCTCATATCCGCCCAGATACTTTTTTTGTGAGCTACTTCGAACTGGCTCTTGCGGTTGGTGTTTAGTTCTCTCGCCAACTCTTCCGGTGCCTCAGGCGCTCGTTTTGTGGAGTCATTTGCCCAGCGGTCACTGTGCGGTACCTATGCATGGTCAGTCACGAACACGTACGACATGACCGGCCTAATTTCATCATCATTTATTTAAACTTCATGTACAATAGTGGTACATAGGCAGACTTAATGCAACGAGGCATTCTCTATCAGTCAACCTTTGGGTTAAGTAGAAATACACTGTGGTAGGTGTACAGAAAATAAATAAAATTTAAAATACATTTATGTAGCAGCCTTCTTTCCTACGTCTATGATATTTTGCATTGCACTGTTATTTTAAAATGTAAATATAGTGGAATCACTAGAGTTAATAATCTAGCTGTCGGTTGTCAGTACCACAACCCTGGTCACACGGTTCGCGCAGTGTTATAAAATATAAAAAACACGTGACTACTCTATTTATAGCCTTCATCCAATATCTGTCTTATCAATTTTCTATCATATTTTTCACGGTGTGTTTGTTCTGATCGCATTTATTTCTTTTTCGTTCATCCATTTTCCAATAATTGACCAAAAATAATAAAACGAGTTATTTCTTTTCCATAAATATTGTTTTCTTTTCAAGGTAACGAACAAAGTAAAATCGAATTTATTTTGTTTATAAAATATATTGTTCCTTTGTTTACACTAATCGACACATGATTGCCAAAATAAATTGGATTTTAAAGGGTCAACTCACTGCCGAGTATTGAAAATTTAAGAGAACCAAAATATTTTGGCATTCATTTAGTTACCTGCTTCCGGGCGTTACTGAAAATGGTCACTAAGTGACATGTGCTCCTGTATAAAATGTCAAGCACAAAAACTTAGTAAGTAGGTACTTTTGATATCTCATTCTTACAATGTAAAAAGCACTGAAAAAGACGAATAGAAAAATTACGGAAAGGTAACCTTTTTTTTTTTTTTTTTTAAGGATGGGAAATCATCAAATGACTCCTTCCGCTCTGGGCGAGGCGGAAGGGAGTGTCAGACTCTTACTGACTAAAACCCATCCGTGCTCCTCCCAATGCCCTTTGCGTTCCAGGGCTGCGGCGTCTCTTTCGAACGGATTCCGCACCCCGGCAGGCACTGGCCCTAGCGGGCCCCGTCTCCCATGCTGACATCTCCTTGAGGCGCGCGTGGAACACAGCGCGCCGCCGACCCGGGCCTGGTTCTGATCGGACGGCGAGCCACCCAATGCTCGCCGTCCGCAGGCCCGCGCCTACGGTGGCCGGAAATCGCCTTGCGACTCCCGACGCCTGGGGCGTCTTCTTCTGTTGCGGCGGCTGGGTCGTGAGGTTTCCCTCTCTCTCACACGTTCGGCATCCTCCTTCGCTAGCATTACTGTTTCGCAGAAGGAGGTGACCGCTTCCCATGCCTCTTCGCTCTGGACCATAGATTGTACTAGGGCCGGTCGCGAGAGGTCGCCGCCGCCGATCGCCTCAACAAGGACCCGGCGATTCTCCGCCCAAGCAGGGCAGACCTCCACCGTATGCTCCACCGTGTCCTCCGGGCGATCCTCGCAGTGTTGACACCCGGGCGTATCCTCCCGCCGAATCCGAAACAGGTAGCTCCCGAAACAACCGTGTCCGGTGAGTATCTGCGTCAGGCGGAAAGTGAGGACGCCGTGGCGCCGCTCCAGCCACTCCTCAAAGAGGGGACTAATTGCCTGGATTGTGGCATGCCCAGCGCTGGGTTGCGACAGTCGCTGTCTCCATACCGCCATGAGATCCTGCCGGAGCTCCGTCCGCCTTGCTGCAATTTGCCGCGGCAGAGGAGTCTCGCCTTGGCGTTGCGCCTCCACGCGCCACTCGTAAATGAGCGCGAGGGCTCTCGCCTCCAGATCCCATGGTGGCAGTCCAGCAAGAAGGCTCGCCGCCTCGCCAGAGACCGTGCGGTATCCCCGGGCCAGCCGGATGGCCATGACCCTCTGGGACGCGTTGAGGTAACGGGCAGGTCGCTTCCTCAAAGTAGGCGCCCAAACAGGCGCCCCATAAAGGGCCATGGACCGCACAACCCCCGCGTAAAGCCTCCGGCAGGAGCCGTTTGGTCCCCCTAGATTGGGCAGAAGCCGCTTGAAGGCAGCTCCGGCCCGCCCCAGTCTGGGAGCCAAACGTCGGAAATGCTCGACGAAGTTCCACTGGCTATCGAGGACGAGACCCAGGTATGTCATCGTCGACCCGACCTCGATGTGAACTCCTCCTACCATTATTTGGGATCCCGATGGTGACCTGTTCCGAGGACCATGGAAGCACATGGCTTCGGACTTGTGTAAGGCCACCTCGAGACCCAACTGCTGGATTCGCTCAATTATTGTCGCAACCCCGCGTGTCATAGCGTCGGCCGCCGCCTGGTGCGATCTCCCGTGCGCCAGGACCAGCGTGTCGTCAGCGTAACAAACCACACTGACGCCACTAGGGAGGACGGCTCGCAGCACCCAGTCATAGCCGATGTCCCACAGGAGCGGCCCCAGAACCGAACCCTGTGGAACACCGCACGACATCTCTCGCCGGTTCCACTCTCCCAGGTGACCGGGGTAGATGACGGCTCTGTCCGTCAAGTAAGCCTCGACTACGCGACGGAGGTAGGTCGGCACCCGGTGATACCGAAGTGCCTCTCTGATGCAACTCCAGGGCAGGGTGTTGAAGGCATTAGCGATGTCTAGAGACACCGCCAAGACGACCCCACCCCGGGAAACCGCGTCCCCCGTCGAGAGGGCTCTCACGCGCATGATGGCATCTACCGTCGAGCGGCCCGTGCGGAAACCGAACTGGTTCTCTGCCAGATCCGGCCCCACCCGCACTAGGTGCTCGACGAGGCGGTTTGCAATTACTCTTTCAAAGAGCTTGCCCACCTCATCGAGCAGCACGATGGGCCGGTATGCGGACGGAGAGTCCGCAGGGCGCCCCGGCTTTTTGATGAGGACCAGTTTCCCCGTCTTCCAACGAAGTGGGAACTGGCCCCTCTCCAAGCATGCACTTAGGAACCCTCTTAGTCGAGGCCCAAGAGCCTCCAAGGCCAGGACCCAGGCTTTCCCAGGTAAGCCGTCGGGTCCTGGGGCGGTATTTTTGGTCTTCAGCCTATTAACCGCCACTCTCAGGTCTACCTCAGTCACCTCAGGAGCATCGTCATCGTCGTCAGCGGTGTAGTCCGCATCAGGCACCGCAGGTGGCGGAGCCATAGACGGGGGAGTATGCTCCCCACGCGAGGGGAACAGAGCGCTCACCACGTCCTCCACCAGCTGGGGCCGAAGACTCTGCGTCAACGGGGGGGCCCAGGTGCGGAGCTTATTCCGCACCATTTTGTAGGGTCTTCCCCAAGGGTCCCCGTTCAGAGACTCCAGCAACTCCTTGCGAGCCAGATCCTTGGCTTGCAGGATCCCCGCTCGGAGGGCGGCCTTCGCCACTTTGTACTCCTCGTACAGCTCCGCCTCTCTGACCTGCGAATCCGGAGGGCGGATGCGGAGCCTGCGGTGCCTGGTATACCGGCGCCGTGCAGCAACGCATGCCTGACGCAGCGTCGCCAGCTCTTGCGACCACCAGTACACCTGACGGCGGGCACGTCCTGGCTTAACCCGGGGCATTGCCACGTCACAAATATCGGACATGGCCTCCCGGAACCACTCCGCTTCGTCATTGATGTCAGCAAGCCTGTCCGGAGGTGACACCCAGGCCTGCACGATCGAAGCTTCCAGGAGGAGCACGGAAAGGTAACCTAAGGATTGTAGCAGGAGGCGTTCTGTTGTATCTGTGTTCTCCCATGGCAATAACGTTGTTTATGTAATGTTACATTTTGCATGATCTGTGCACGCGTGGTAACTCACTGCTTCACAGAGAGGAGTCGCAACAGTGCACAGTAGTATCGTAAGAAGCTGATTATTGTACAGTCTCCCACGAACCCACGAACCACGAACTAAAAACTGCTACACATATCGAGTGCAGTTTTTTATTTTTATTAATTCCGTTTTACATTTCAACCACGGATATCTACACTAATATTACAAAGAGGAAAGATTTGTTTATTTGTTTGAATTGTATAGAATCCGAAACTACTGGACCGATTTGAAAAATTCTTTCACCATTAGAATCCTACATTATCCTTGATGAACATGCTATAGAATATTTTCAAAAAGTTAGGGATCCGTATGGAAACTTCGATAATGTAACCCAAGGTGTGAAAAAAATACCAAAAAAATATCCTCATATCGCGTACGCTGCTGAAAGTATTGACAATAGAGCAAAGTAATGTAGAGTTTTATAGAGGACATCAATATCCACAAAAAAGTCCACGAAGGTATGTATCTAACTATTATGGTTAAGTCACAATAACCGCTGTTTGTTCAAATTATTCGATCAAAACCCGGATGAAATGGAATAGTGATGATTTTGGTCTCGTGATATTAATCCTTATCCATTTAAATGGTTTGGTAATTTAGGTTGGTTATGTGTACATAAATTACAATTTAAATTATGCAAATCGGACCTCTCGTTTTAAAGTGACGACGGGTTTAAAAATACTCGATTGAGGCGGTTTAAAAACTCTGACACTATGGTATGTTGTCTTAGACCTTACTGCCTACACGATAAGAAGAAGGGGAGTCTATTAATAAGTATTTTACACGTTACCCTTTATAGAGGGAGGACTGATGGAGATGAAGTTCGTGGAGTACCTACTAAATACGTGCGAACGAAGTCGCGGGCGAAGTGCTAGTATTTAATATGAACAAGTGGGTCTTTTTGGATCCAATAAGGCTCTACAGGCATCGACAAAAATGTTAAATTCTGATATTTCAATTTTCTGCTAACCATTGTATAAATAAAGCAAAAAAAAACAACGGGTTGCACTCCGGGAGCGCCGGCAGAAGTGAAAACTTGAATACGTGCTTCTCTCCCTCCGTCTTACGAATTTTCGAACAGGTCACGTGTCCTGACACGCGAGTGTAAAATTTTTTACCCATCACAAAAAAGTGCACAACGCCGCTAAAGAAATTTTCACTTCAAAAAACACATTAAAATGCGTAAAACATAATCGAGTTTTAAAATAATTTCACAAGAAAGACATGCTGTGACTTGAAAACTTCGATGACTATGTAAATAAATATAAATATTTATGAATCAGCCGTGCGTAAAGCTAACTCACAGATATCTTTTCTTACGTTTTTAACTTTGAAGCTTTTTAAAAACGAATGACATAAAGCAATCAGCCTAACGTTCCCACTGCAGGCACACAGCCCTCCAATCTATGAGAGAGTGGGCTGTAATCTACTAGTATGCCCAATTGGTAGCTGTCACATGTCTTATGCGGGCGATACACGTTCAAGTAATTTGATCAAACGGACTGGTTCAAAACTGACAAGGTGTGTGGGAAAATTGGATCAAAAATGAATCGTCATCCCATCATTTCCAGTGGGTGTCGTAATAGGCGACTAAAGGACTCACCAGAGAATGGGCAGCAACGATCTCTGTAAAACGCAACACCATACACTGCGATCGCCAACCCGCCTGCCTAGCGTGGCGATTATAGCAGACTCCCTCTTTGGGGTAGGCCTAGGCTAGGCTGATATGTTGATGATGATGAGTCGTCAAATTTTATGAAGAAATAATAAATTTCGTATTTCTATTTAATGAAACAGTTGTAACCAGCCTGTTTGATCAATTTACTTGAACGTGTACGGCCCGCATTTCGAAAAATTTTTAACTAATTTTTTTTTTGTTCTTTGGCCTCAGACATAGTTTAAGCTACGAGACTTGAAACATCTTTCACTTCGGTCAGTAGGAGATCATTTTCCAAAACTATATGTAACGAAATATTTTGGCAAGATCGCTTTTTATTTTGGAATTATAGCACATAATTTAGAGGATAGAAGTCATTACTCGGTAGCGCATAAGACGTTGGCGTAAATGGCGCTGTAATCGCACGCAGCAGGTCACAACACAACACGTTTTACCGTTCTCCACTGTAGCTGATAAAGCCTACCCGATATTTTCTACTAGAAACATTCCCCAATGCTGAAAATAGAGGTCTCTTGAGCCAAAATCTTTCACCCCTTTCTCTCTATCCAAAAAGCTCCATCTCTGGGCTTTCCTAGTAAACTAAAAAGGGTTTCAGCTACTAAACCCTCTGCTGAAACGTGCCTCACCTTGAAACGTACGTTCTAAAACGTTGCTCGCAACTCTGGGCAGATGGCGTTAGTAGTAGGTAAATAATTTGAATCATTCTGTCGTAATAAGAGATGGTATTGGTTTTAACAGATTTTTTTTATGGAATAAACCAAAACTCTCAGGAGTCTATGAGATTTCGTTCTACTGTTTTACACACATTTTTTGTCTGTGGCGGGTATTAATGTGGCTTTAAAAAAATGTAGGTACAGGTCTATTTTTTTTAGTTCTTGTAATTCCGATTAACTGAAAAAACGTAGTTTCGCTTTGGTGCTACGAACTACGTACGATATAAAATTAAGTATAATTAAAAATCCGGGGCATCGAACCAAATACTTACACTCTAGCAGGTGAAACAACTACTAATCCATTAGTAACTTACCTACATTTCCCCAAATAACATAGGTACTTATCAAAACATTTCTTTATTTGTCTCTAACAAGATCCGTACTCATTTAAATATACTTTGAGCTAAAACGGAATTATCGTAATAATAATATTACGAGTTACGACTCCATTTTCGTTGAAAGCACTCTCAATTATGTTGGGCCCTTTTAATGGGCATCCGCTAGCAATGATGATAACTTACTCCATCTGAAAATTTACCTATACAGCGTAGACCTTAATCAAAATTGAGCCTTATCTCGTGAACAATTAAAATCATAATCGCCTGTGTGGTCTATTGATTAGTACTTTTGTACCATCTATCGGTAGGTACATACGTAGTACATAATTATGTATTCTACTTGTGCACTTGACCTACAAAGCGATAGCCAAGCGATTTTTAATTAACTTTGCCAATATGGGAGATACCCCGCTAGTGTTTTGCATATTTCAATATTTGCAGTGAATTGCATTTTTCTGAAAAGGTCGACGTGGTCCTTTGGTACGAAAAAGTAATTTTGAAGCACACTAGATGTTTGATGCAAAACAATCGACTTTTAATAACTTCAGCTACTCGTGCCGAAAATTTACGAAAGTCAATTAGCGCAGAAGTTAAGTTCAATTCGGCGTTAAAACAATTTACCCATCCAAAAGCGATTTTATCATGACCTCAATTTAATTAATTCAGTCACGAAAAGTAGGCGTTACTTCCGATTGTTTATTTGTTTAGAACAAAATAAAGTGTTCGCAATAAAAATTACTATTTTAATGACGTAATGCATATTCAGTGTATATTAGTCAAGTACTTTTAACGCCATTAAACCATCCAGTCATCATCATCCATCCAACCAGTGTGAAAGAGAGACGGAGCTATACAGGACGAATAGCACTATCTTCTACTAACTAACCCTTTTTTTCACGAAGAAATCATGATGACATCAGCACTTCGTAATGTAGCCCTTGACTTTACTTTTAACAATTCAACTTAGTGTCTACGCCGTAGTACGAGTAGTCTTAGCTCGTATGCGTAGCTCGCGTAGCACTATAAGCTATCTTCTACGCAAGGTGGCTACGTTGCCCACGAGAATGAACAAACGTAACTATCGTAAATTTTTTTTTTTGTTTTAATATTCAAACTTGTTCTTCAAAGAAACACAATATTATTCAAATGAAGATAAAGCTGATTTTTTTTAACGAATAACTTACGGTCTACGGCGTAGTAGCTGTAGCTCGCGTAGCACGTTCAAAGCCCGCTGTTTGTCCTCAACTCGAGGTTGCTACGTCGCCTACGAGGATGCACAAGCGTATCGTAAAAAAATGTTTTTAGTTTTAATATTTATTATTATTTTGCAAGCTCTGTTATATTTAACCTGACTAAAATTCAAATCAATGCAAAAGTGAGTTTATTTATATATTTGTTTGTTTTGCTTTTACCCGTAAATTGCCTGACCGATTTTGATAAGTTTTGATTCAAAAATAGATGGGAACCTGGAGATAGTTATTATATAGACCACATTAAAGCGAAGAAAGCCGCGGAATAAAATAATATCACAAAAATAAAATTGTCGAGGTATTTTATATAATTAAATGTACAAACAAAACTAATCAACTTCTTCGGAAAATTTGGATTTCGATCATTCTACACAAAAACAATTTTCGTAACTTTCATTCATCGAACATATCTTATAAATCATATTTTGTCATCCCCTTTCCTCTTTCATACCTGCCAATCTTGTGCAATCTCTGGTCAGGCTTACAAAGTGTATTTTCGTCTGTAGTAAGTAATTTATTTAAAACTAGCAAATATCGGAAACCTGTCCGAGGTAAATGTAATTTTACCCTTTAGCGGATTATGTGACCCAGTTTACATCCTATCAAGAAAAAATTGAAAAATATAACCACAGAGGATGGTATTTTCGTACTTTTTAAATATCGGTAGTGATCTTATTTTTCTTCGGTGAGTGCAATAACAGAGAAGACATTTGAACGTGTTTTTATTTATTTTTTTAATCATCATCTGCCTAGCCTTTTCCCGAATAAATTGGGGTCGGCTTCCAGTCAAACTGGATTCAGCTGAATATTTGGACCAGTGTTTTACGTGGAACTGCTGCCTACCAGACCTCCACAATCCATTAACTGGGTAACACGGTACATCTTGGCAAGACTGGAGTTAGATTTACTGGCTTCTGACAATCCGTAACGACTGCCAAAGATCTACAAATGGCAGCCGGGACTAACGGCGTAACGTGTTTTCCGAGGCACGGAGGAAACTCGTTATGTTAATATGGTCGCCCATCCACAGACCAACCTTGGCAAGCGTTGCTTAACCTTCAAGATCGACCCGTGCGGCTGTTATTATTTAGCCACGAGCTCCTCAATTTATTTATTTTTTAATCCCAACCAAAACTTCCTCTAATGGTAAGCGATGATGTGATCGACGATAGAACACCCCTTGCCAAGAGTAAATTAGTTACTTCTAATTCACTCTTGACTTGAAGACCCCCGAAACAACCTTCAAGATAGTTTAATTTAAAAATAATACACGAATTACAGGGCTCTTAAATTTTGTGTTAATTCTCAATTTTGCTTCAAATTCTCACCACGTAGAAAACTAGACAGCTGCATGAAAATGAGATCGTTGAATTCAATTGCAAAGAAATGAAACAAACTTTAACTTTGTAAAAGCAAAAAACTTGAATGTTCTGAATTCACTTGAACTTGAAATAAGATACTATAGAGTTTATACATATGCTTTTTTTCTAGTTTTAAAAAAATGCTAGTTTATGTATAGTAGCTTTTTCCTGCTCCTGTGGCCTATGTCACAGAATAATGTAGTCATGTCACACAGCGATAATATAGCTTCCTATCAGTGATCAAATTTTCATACTGTGACTTTCTGTTACAAACATAATAAAAGAAAAACAACCATAACAAAGACTATATTATTGCATAAAAATGTAATTAATTATTCTCGTAGCACAAACTGCTACGCCGTAGCAAGTCGTAGCACGAAACCAAATAAAATCTTCACTGCATAATCTCTCAGCAAGCGTTCGGATAAGCGCAATACACGCATTTATAGCATATCGCTCCGTAAATCAGTTTTGGGGCTCGTCAAGCGGGGAGGGGGCGGGGCACGTCGCGCGGGTATGAGGGGGGCGGGGCGCTGCTTACGTCACTGATCGATGCAGCACTTGTTGCCGCGTTCAACAGGCACAAAATATCTAAATACAATCGCAACAGGCGAACTCTTCGCACTTCTTGTTATCCTGGTAGCTGAGATTCTTGGTTTCACTTTTGTTTGAGGAAAATTGAAGGAAATACGGCAATAGTGTTTGAATCAGCACATTTTATAGATGACGTACCTATCAAGGCTATACTATATTATATTTTGTATTTTCGAAGAAAAACTTGAATGGTGTTTTCGAATGCCGCTCACGTACTTTCGTGAATTGAAATGGTTCAGCGCCTTTAGTTCAATTTCCACTAGCACAATAGGCGAAAATCTTCCTTTTTTTACTACTAATAATTAAAATATTAACAATATATCCGCAATGAAGAAAAGGAATATTCAATTTTGAAATTTCAACTTTTCTGATACTCAAAGGCAAAACTTCAAAGTAATATAGAAATCCTACCCACCGAATTGAGAACCTCCTCCTTTTTCGGAAGTTAGTTTAAAATGATACCAAACCCAACCAAAAAAGAACAGTTATTTATTATTATTATTTATTACCAACCTCCCTTTTTTCCCTCTATTCCTCCCGGCTTTATAAAGTACACTTACCGTTTTATTTAAAAAAATAAACTTCAAAATAATGCAACGAAACGATACCATAAATCCAAAGCCCACAGGTGTTCGCCAGTATTTGATAACCTAAGTAATACTCAAATTAATTAGCAGCTTCGTTATGAACAGAAATGTTCCCTGAACCGCGGCTTGATTATTCTGTTCACTGCAAATTGGAAAGGTGCTAAGCTAAATTATTAAGCTTTATGTGCGAATATCCTTTGGTTTTACTGCTTTGTAATTCTCGGTAGCGCGAATTTTGAATCGTGCCAGGGAAATTGCTGTAGGTTCGGTGAAACGGGAGTAATAAACGGTTTAGTGTGCCATGTGCAGTGCTTAGGAGCTCGTGGCTAAATAATAACAGCCGCACGGGTCGATCTTTAAGGTTAAGCAACGCTTGCCAAGGTCGGTCTGTGGATGGGTGACCATCTTAACAAAACGAGTTTCCTCCGTGCCTCGGAAAGCACGTTAAGCCGTTGGTCCCGGCTGTCATTTGTAGATCTTTGGCAGTCGTTACGGGTTGTCAGAAGCCATTAACCTCCTGAGCTTCCAATGCTCCACCGTTGTATCGCAAATGGAACCTTTTGGTTCCACCGGCGGACATAGAAGTTAAAACTGACTCCAGTCTTGCCAAGACGTACCGTGTTACCCAGTTAGCGGGTTGTGGAGGTCTGGTAAGCAGCCGCTCCGCGTAAAACACTGGTATTCAGCTGAATCTGGTTTGACTGGAAGCCGACCCCAATATAGTTGGGAAAAGGCTAGGCAGATGATGAGTGTGCCATGTGCATATTCTGGGATATTGTAATTTGGTTTAAATTGCAACCAAAACTTTCATGAGTAATGAACCGTAGTTATTTTTTTGTGTCCACGATACTTGGTAAAGATCGTCAAGACGTATTATCTTTACTCCAACTAATATGGTATCAATACTCACTTTTTTTCGCTATCTTTAACCGGGCTATTTCTCGTATTAAAAAAAATCTGTAATAATACTTCTAAGTTATAATAAATAAATAAATAAATATTCTTCGTTTGAATTCCAACCGACACCAGAGTTAATCCATAATACCCTACTCTCCGAGGTATATATAGGTGATGTTTTGCCATATCATATTCGACTTCATGTCTGGACATTAAAGGACCGTTTCTTTGCGAGAAACACGTTACGAACTGAAATCAACCTTAATATAAATGTAGCAAATATTAATAATATTCCTGCAATATACAGGGTTATTCGTAAAACACCAACAACCTCTTATGCTAATAGGTTGTTAGTGTTTAACAAATAACCCTGTTATGTAGCATATTGAATTGAAAATTGTAACAAACACAACTGACATCTTCTACTACCATAGAAACAAGTCCGCGTTCTCCTTACTACGCCGAATACATCGGTTCTTCGAGCCGGATACTTTAATGCCGTATTATTTGAATATGTAGTTGACATCAGCTATAAAACAGCGCCTCAACCCGTCGCGTAGATGCCTATCCGATCCAATTACGTAGTATCCATGATGCCATAATACGATATCAATCAGCGTGAAGCTCTATCATTTGTTTAGTGACATAGCTGCGCAATGGTAGCGTGCCTTTGGTATATACTCGTAGGAAGCTACTCGGATAGTTAAGGCATTGTATTCATGCCAATGACCTTGTGCATATGAACGAAGCAAACTACAATTCTACGGGCCACTCCGCTACCCGCATTTTTATATTTTTATAATAAAAATAATACATGTTTTTAAAAAGTAACAAAACCGAATAATTGTCTTTTGTATTTTTGACACTCTTTTGATAAAAAAATGAAGGAGTAAAATGGGTTTCATCTCAACGATTTGGAGGTGATTTAGTGATTTTTTTCTTAATATGTGATACCAAACGATAAATTCTGGCTGAACCAAATTACGTATGTATGTCATGTAGATTACTATTTTATCTGATGCGAGGAGCTCGTGGCTAAATAAAAACAGCCGCACGGGTCGATCTTTAAGGTTAAGCAACGCTTGCCAAGGTTGGTCTGTGGATGGGTGACCATCTTAACATACCGAGTTTTCTCCGTGCCTCGAAAAGCACGTTAAGCTGTTGGTCCCGGCTGTCATTTGTAGATCTTTGGCAGTAGTTACGGATAGTTAGAAGCCAGTAAATCTGACTCCAGTCTTGCCAAGAAGTACCGTGTTACCCAGTTAATGGGTTGTGGAGGTCTGGTAGGCAGCCGCTCCACGTAAAACACTGGTATTCAGCTGAATCCGGTTTGACTGGAAGCCGACCCCAATATAGTTGGGAAAAGGCTAGGCATATGATGATGATGACTATTTTATCTGATGTAAATTCTCAGTTAGTGCCAAAGAAAAACTGCTTCATCTGCTCGCTAATAGCTATGTCAACTGGAGAGCCTACATACTGGCCCACGGACACCAACAAAACACCTGATCTCTTAGACTTTTTTATCGCAAAGGATGTTAGCAGTTCCAACACTCTCATAAAGTCAAGTCTCGACGGTAGCTCTGACCACTCACCTGTCTTACTAATGGTAAGTCCAGTGGCCATACCCAGTAACAATCACACCGACCACCTTTACAACCACAAAACTGAATGGAAATATTTCCGGGAATTCTTGGAATCAAATATCAACCTGAATATCCCACTCAAAACCAAGGAGGAGGTGGATGACGCGTGCCTTCATATCACGAATCTGATCCAGGTGGTGGCCTGGGCTAGTACTCCTGAGCTCAAAGATTCATCTCGTGCGGCGCCGGTTCCTATCGCAGTCAAGGAAAAAATTGCTGAAAAACGTCGCCTTCGTAGAATTTGGCAGACAACCCATAGAAGCGCGGATAAAACCAGATTAAATAGAGCAACTAAAGAACTCAAAGATCTTCTGGTTCATGCTGCAAACGAATCTCTCAACCAGAGATTAGCAAAAATGTCACCAAATGCAAGTGGGATCCACGACCTCTGGAAGGCAACAAAGTTCCTTCCTCAGCCACATCAGAGTCTGGAGTGAGGCCATAGAGAAGCACGGGGAGGCACTGGCGGTCTCCCTTGACATCTCGAAGGCCTTCGACAGGGTCTGGCACGATGGCCTTATTAGTAAGCTTCCTTCCTTCGGTCTGCCCGCCGGTTTGTGTGATTGGATTGCAGATTTCCTGAGGGATCGGTCTATCCGAGTGGTCATAGATGGCTGCTCGTCTGGACTGCTGGATATTAATGCCGGGGTTCCTCAGGGGTCGGTGCTTTCGTCAACACTGTTCTTGCTGCATATTAATGATCTGCTTAAACCCGGTACCTTTGGGTATGCAGACGACAGCACTGTTGCTGAAAGATACGTGTCCGACGCACGAGCTGGTGGGTCGCAGATCCGGTCTCTCCGGGAGGCAATGGTTGAGCGCTTGAACGTGTCCCTACAGGCGGTCTCTGATTGGGGCGATGCCAATCTGGTCAAGTTCAATGCTGCTAAGACCCAAGCGTGTCTATTTTCCGCCAAAAGGAGCCAATTCCGCCCAGCTCCATCTTTCCGCGGTGAAACCGTGCCGATAACCGACCATCTTGAGCTTCTTGGGGTTACATTAACATCTACTCTCAATTTTGGCCCTTACATAGAGGCAAAAGCTCAAGTGGCTGCAAAGAAGTTGGGGATTCTGGCTAAGGTGAGACGGTACTTCACGCCGGAACAGCTGCTCAAACTCTATCAAGCGCAAGTTCGATCGTGTATGGAATACTGCTCTCATCTTTGGGATGGATCTGCCAGATACCAGCTTGATGCCCTTGAGTCAATTGAGAAACGAGCCAAGAGGATCATCGGCAATGAGAGGCTCGTCGCGTCGAAGCTCCAAAGTCTTGAACATCGACGACGAGTTGCTAGCCTGTCGGTTTTTTACCGGTTGCATTTTGGGGAATGTGCGACGGAATTGCATAATTTAATTCCGCCAAGCCCGTTCCATCATCGGACCACAAGACGAACGGCGATGCGCCACCGGTACATGGTGGACATCCCACCCAGACGCACAAAACGTTTTGGGAACACATTCATAGTGCGTACAGCTAAGGAGTGGAATTCCCTGCCGGAGTCTGTGTTTCCTGATAGCTACAACCTGGGAGTCTTTAAATCAAGAGTGAATAGGTTATTTCTAGGCAAGCGTGCTCCATCTTCGACCACATCCTCGCTTACCATCAGGTGAGATAGTGGTCAAACGCGTGCCTATCAATAGTTAAAAAAAAAAAAAAAAAACATCAGTGCTCTCCGCCTATTCGATCTGGAAACACATGGGCGCGAACTGATCAAGAAAAATCTCAGGCCTTTGCTACATACCTAGCCGATGTCTTTAAACCCAACAACACGGAAAGCTCCAGAGATAAATGAAATCCTAAAACAAGATCTGCAACTATGCCTGCCGTTGTGTTCTACATCACCAAAAGAGATTGCAAGAGAAATAGCCAAAATGGACCCTAATAAAGCACCTGGATTCGATTTGATTACCCCCAGGCTACTGAAAGAGCTCCCTAAGAAGTGCATTGTCTTTTTGACCATCCTTATAAATGCTACACTGAGTACCTCACATGTTCCTGTTCTCTGGAAAACATCTCAAATTGTTATGATTCACAAGCCTGGTAAGCCACCGAACGAAGTCTCATCTTACCGTCCTATTAGCCTGACACCTGTGTTGTCATAACTGTGGGAAAGGATCATCCTTGCACGATTATCCCCTTGCCTGGATATGGACCACGTAATACCTGATCACCAATTTGGTTTCCGAAAGCACCACTCAACTATAGAGCAGGTACATCGAGTCTATTCTACCATAAGACAAAGTATAGAAAAGAAAGAATACTGCTCGGCTGTTTTCTTCGATATACAACGAGCTTTCGACCGGGTTTGGCATAAAGGACTATTGTGTAAAATCAAAAAGTACCTTCCACATTCCTACTACATGCTGATGGAATCTTATCTCAGTGACAGAAAGTTCCAAGTTAAACTCCGTGATGCAAGATCTTCAATTTTTAGCTCCAGTGCCGGAGTACCACAAGGCTCCGTTCTTGGTCCTATCCTTTACAACATATTTACTAGTGACTTACCCCAGACTCCTGAAACAGCTGTAGCAACCTTTGCTGATGATGCGGCCTTCCTCAGTTGCAATCGTGATCCAAATAAAGCAAGCAGTTCATTGCAAACCCAGCTCAATGTCACTTATGCTTGGTTGACCAAATGGCGCATTAAAGCAAGCGCCCCGAAGTCTCACCATATCACATTTACCCTAAGACGCGATACCTGTCCCACGGTCAACCTAGGCCCCGACACATTGCCGCAATCAACCTGCGTTAAATACCTTGGGTTCCACTTGGACCGCAGGATGACATGGAAAGAGCACATAAAAATGAAGATCAACGAAATCAACCTAAGGTTCAAAAACCTGCTCTGGCTCCTCGGCAGACAGTCCACCCTATCCCTATCCAATAAATTAAGGGTATACTGCTCAATAATAAAACCAATCTGGACATATGGGATCCAACTATGGTCGACAGCCAGCAAATCTAACATTATGTGCCTCCAAAGAGCTCAAAATAATATTCTAAGGACCCTCTCATCGGCGCCCTGGTATGCTCGCACTACAGAGATCCACGACTACCTGGAAATCCCAACCATTTTGAATGAAGCCAAACGATACGCAACCAACTACAAGGACCGCTTGACAACTCACCCAAACCCGTTATCCAGTATGCTCTTACAGCCAAACCCGATTAAGAGACTCAAGAGAGCCGATGTGCTACCTAACTAAGGGGAGATGGAGCAGTGGCTCTACCTCGCCAAACCCCCAACCTCTTGCAACTCGCCTGATTATAGTCTGGACGACTGATCGCAGGCTCGAAAAAGGGAAAAAAAAAAAAAAAAAATCTGCTCGCTGTTTTTAAGCTTTTTTCGAGAAAGCAGCCTTAAAGAATGGGATGCAGATGTGTAATACAGTAATTTAATTATTTATTAATAAATATTTTTAACAGTTATTTAATTAAACATCTTTTGAATTTATTTACCAGTAGGTACCTTTTTCAGAGCAAGTATTTACAGAATTCTTTAACCAACATCAAAATAACAACTCACTCTTTTCAATGTAAATAAAGTAGATTATTACAGGATAATATAAAACAGAACATTTCATAGACTCTTTAATCAAAATGACTGCTATAAACATTTATTAATAAAAAAATAATTACTGTATCCCACATCTGATCCCGCAAACTCTTATATGTCATGCAATAAACCGATTGAAACCACAACGCTTGGCATACGGGTCGGAAAAACCGATCAATTAAAAACTGTGAACAGGTATTAATTAAATATTTATATCGTTTCTTGCGGCTGCACTTGGAAAAAATATCACAACATCACTGATTTTTTACAAAATTCCAACACGGATAGATATACATTTTTGGTGCGTTTTATTTGGAACCAAGAACTCCACTACCTCATCCCACCGGCCCCGTACAACCGTCGGATATCCAGACGCACTGCAAATTACCATCCCTACCTTGTTGCTACTCCACCAATTCGCACTAAGCACTTCCAAATGTCTATTATAATGCGCACAGAAAAAGAGTGAAAATCTCTGCTTGCGTCTGTATTTCCAAACGCTTACAACCCTAATCACTTCAAAGTTAGAGTGAACAGGAAGCCTGTTCTAGGTAAGCTCGCTCAATTGCAGACTTTGTCTCTGTCATCTCTGACCTAGGCTAGAGTCAAGAGCAAACCCATCACAAATAAAAAAAAACCGGTCAAAAGCGAGTCGGACTCTCGCACCGAGGGTTCCGTGCAAATTCGTAGGTACATATTTTAAATAGTTCAGGAATCAAGTTTCGCGGTTTTTTCCGAGCTAAGAATCTTTACTTTACTAATATTAAACTTGTTCACGCTTCAAAAAACCCAGCAACCATAGAACAGGAGACGCTGAGTGCCCTGGAAGGAAGATAGCGGAGTTCAGATACATCAACTCCGTCGATTACGAGGGCGCCTAGTGCGTTAAACTCAAGGCCAGATTTCCGTAATAACACCTGATGCTGATTCAACAAGAACATACCACTGCGCTGACCTACTTCCCCTGAATTTGTTGTTGTGATACTGAACTAGCCCAGTGCAAAAAATAAAATACGTAGATAAATATAAGTTAGGTTGAATAAATCTGCAACATTCACTTTAACCCAGTGAAAATTTCTGCTAACGTTAAAAATTCACCTTGTGTTCGAGCAAATTATTAAGTGTTACAAACAATTTAACGTAAGTTAAACTAATTAGGAGTCATTAATTACTATCATAAATTTACGTATAATTAGGTAAATCAAATAAGTCAATAAACTCAGTTATTATTCTAATATTAAGTAAATATTGTAAAAAATTAGACGATTCTTTGTATATTGTTTGAGCCCTTGCCGCCTGTGATACAGGACTCTCCTAGTACAGGCATCTAACATTGTTCTACCTATATTATTATTTAAGATTTATAATTCTTTTTTACCAA
Source organism: Lacanobia oleracea (assembly GCA_950371165.1). Taxonomy (NCBI): domain Eukaryota; kingdom Metazoa; phylum Arthropoda; class Insecta; order Lepidoptera; family Noctuidae; genus Lacanobia; species Lacanobia oleracea. The sequence goes on along the minus strand of OX493391.1, from coordinate 18,436,495 downwards.
TTCGAATTTTGAATAAAGATTTATTATTTACTATTTATTTATTATTTAATATTACTTGGCAAATTTCATAGTTCTAGCTCAACGAGAACTACCCTATAAATTTTGATTCCCTTGCGGCATTAATGGCTTTATCTTTTTTTGCGTTAATTTAGAATTATATTTTTCCACAGCTTCAAGAGACCGTAGACTTCAAATTCCATTTTGATACCTCCACGCGTTCTCAAGATAAAGGGTCTTAAAAGACAGATAGACGTACAACAAGATGATCCTATAAGGGTTCCGTGTTTTTTTCTTTTCAGTTACGGAACCCTGAAAAACCTAGCTTTTGCCCTCGGGTTTGCCCCTATGACACGTCTTATAGGAACTGTATGTAAATTAAAGGGAAAAAGTTTTCTTTGTCATCCAGCGATATCTAGAATTCATCATCAACAAAAATTTATTGTACTACAGAACTTCCATAGATCCGTCATCATCCGCAGTCCGACTTCGCTCATTCCTGTGTATAGGCCTCTCTTTTCCTATGTCGATACCCAAGCTCCTGTGTCAACCAGTTTCTATCCGCGATGGAAACAATGTCGTCTGCCCATTACGCGGTCGAATGACTAGGTAACATTCAGTCACTGCTTACTCCTTTTTTTTTAATTATGAGAAATCATCAAATGACTCCTCCCGCTCTGGGTGAAGCAGGAGGGAGTGAAAAAAAAATAAAGAAAAAAGAAGGCTCTTACTGTCTAAAACTCATCCGTGTTCCTTCGAGTCCCCTTTGTGTTCCAGGGCTATGGACACCTCTTTCGAACAGATTCCGCAGTCCCAGCAGACACTTGCCCTAGCAGGCCCCGTCTTCCATGCTGACTTCTCTTTGAGGCGTGCTGGGATCGCAGCGCGCCGCGGCCTTACTCCTCACTTCCAAAGATATACTACAAACAAACAATGTATCCTCGTATAAGGCTTATTCTCTTATGGCACAGCTACTAAATAAATCCCCAAGATACCCATCTGTCTACATTATAATATACTAGCTAACATTTTGATTACTTTAATGTCGTAGGAAATTAAATTCTACACCAAAACCACTTTGGTTTCTATTTCCAAGCCAATCCAAAAACTTCTAGAACTCACTAACCGAAAACACGGAAGTTTCAAGTCCGTATTCTCAAGAGTGAATAGAATTCAAACAGCGAGTCGTAATGTGCTTGCTCAGGGGAGGCTCGGTCAATAAAGGCTCGATGGGAACATACACGCGCTTGTTTGTTTGTTCGTTTGTGAGTTATGTGCCTTAGTAGTGCCAGTAGTACGAGCCGTAGTACTCGTAAGTCGGCGGTTTTGATGACCACCTGTTTTTGGGCGAACTCCTTACAGTTTCTTAAAGTATTTGTAACTCTCATATCGTCTACCGGTAGTAGTAGTGTATAGTTAGTAGTGTAGCATTTTATAAACAAAAAAACCTATTTGGAATATGAATTTTGATTTGTTCAGACATCAGAAAATTAATGTGAATTAGTAACTGCAATTCTTCCACGTAGCCATGTAGCTCTAGACTGACACAATCTGAATTGCCAACGATTCTTTTTGAAATCTTAACTATCTCTCTACTTTATTAATCACCATATTTTCTGATGAAAGACGATCACTACTAGACATAGCCCTAAACATCGCTAAATCGACCGGTCCAGTACTTCTCACGGCCTTAATCAGATCCTTGGTCCACCTTGTCGGAAGACCTCCCAATATTAAACATTCCATGGACTAAAAGCGAAGACAATATTTTTTAGCAGTTGGAAAAGCTCGAATATATACACATGGATACAACCATCAGGAAGTTCGAAAAATTCAGTTCCAACTCCGTGTTTGCACTTTGACTTTAATACCTAAAATTCTGCGTAGATCCAAGCAATTTCCATGCCACGTGTAACTTCACTTTGCCAGTCATCCATCGTATATGCCATGACATGTTATTTTGAAAACAAATGAAAAACTCGTGCAGTTTTGCAAACACAGGTTTTTTTTTACTATTTGGCACGCGTATTCAGCATTAAATTTTTGTTTTGTAGGTAGCTTCCGGCCAACAAAAAGGGTCCATCAATCCGTCACATGCAAGCTCCATCCGAAATCTGTTTCATCAGTGAACTTTCAGTGATATATCCTATTTAAATGTCGTATTTTTTGAAACACGTTTAAATATTATTGAAAAGGTGGTCTCAATTTTTAGGACAGCAACAGATTTTCTTGTAAACCCAGCACATTATTAATGAATGTACATAAGTAATGTTTTTTCACATAGAAATTTACCAGAAGATTTGCTGATAACTGACCCTACCTACTTGTAAAACTATTCATGGATTCAATACTTAGTAGGTACGTGATTCTCAGATACTTTATTAATGTAAGATTGTGTGTTACTTACAGTATATTCATTAATTCAAATAATAATATTCTTGATATAATCTCTCTTTATCACATCCACACAAGTTAACGGTTAATGCTTAGCTCAGCTGCCGCGGTCTTAATTAACTTAGATTTAATTTTATGATGTAATGTAGGTAGTGTAACCATCGGGTTTACAGTTTCTAATATGGATTGATTAGCTCACCTCATCATATCTTAGCCTTTTCCCAACTAAATTGGGGTCGGCTTCCAGTCAAACCGGATTCAGCTGAATACCAGTATTTTACGTGGAGCGGCTGCCTAGAAGACCTCCACAACCCATTAACTGGGTAACACGGTACATCTTGGCAAGACTGGAGTCAGATTTACTGGCTTCTGATAATCCGTAACGACTGCATAAGATCTACAAATGACAGCCGGGACCAACGGCTTAACGTGCTTTCCTAAGCACGGAGGAAACTCGCAAGCGTTGCTTAACCTTCAAGATTGACCCGTGCGGCTGTTATTATTTAGCCACGAGCTCCCTACCTATAACAGCCTAAGAACCCTACCGATAATATCATTAGTTCTTTGAAAAGCTGCAAAACAAATATACAACGTATAAGACAAATATACAACGTATAAGACAAATATACAACGTATAAGACAAATATACAACGTATAAGACAAATATACAACGTATAATAAAAATATACAACGTATAAGACAAATATATAAGGTACTGCGTTTATTCTGTTACAGGTTGTATATAGCGTATTACGGAAAGGTATAAACTGCTTCGACCCATGAAGTAGAATCACTTTCATCAGGCAAGTCACGCCCAAAAAAAAATTTACCTCCCTTACTAATTTTAATTCGCCGATGATAACTTTACACAGTTTTTTTTTACTATAATTTAAATCACTTACTTTAAAATTATTGATCAATATGTATAGAAAGAGGTTTTTAAACATGATTAATTATTTCCGTTATACCCCGTAACTGAAATAAATACTTCACAAAGCCACATCTTCGGGAAATACAAGCGTTATATCCTCACCAACAAAACAGTTGACCTGTTGACACGACCAATGTTTTCTAAACCCGCTCGCCACGTCGTGAACATCTACTCAAACACATGTTAGGTACATAAACAAGAGAGGCCGCAGTTCCAGAGCAGCGAGTAATTTACAAAGTTTGGTCTAACGCCACCCGACTGGAAGTCAAACGTATGGAGCGTGCTGCACCGTGCGTATATAAGCATAGTTTTAAACATGCAGATGAAAGCTTTCAGCGTTTTACAGCTAGCAATATTCACCTGACGCTGTAACGAGTTAAAGCAGCGTTTTGTTGTTTCTTTGTTAATTAATTACATAATAATAGATAGAGAGAGGAAGCTGTATGGGTTGTGTGAGGAATCATATGAAAGTAATGGGAGTTATTAATAGCGTGACGCTTGACTGGATAAAATGGAAGAAAGAAACGTGTTGCGCCGAACCCCACTAAGATGGGATAAGAGCAAGAAGATGAATAGATAGAGAGATGCATTGTTCCGTTGATTCTAAAAATAATGTATCCGATAAAAAATACTACTCTTATGAATAAAGTATCGTAATGAAACAAAAAAGGTAAAAGGTATTAAAGTAACAGACTAGTCTAGTATTAATTCCTACCTTACCCTGCTCCTTAACGCTCTGTAACAACGCCACTTACACCCAAAGATGAGATCCATGATTGCCACTTATCCCTAACGATGACTTGCAACAACAGAGCACTACATACCTGCTTCTATTACCGCCATAGCAACGTTTCATTCCACACCGAAATTGGCACGACCTTTGAAACCTCTATTCTGGCCCTTCTATTCAATTTGACATACAAGTTGACGTATAATAATTAACCTACCTCAGTGTTTGACACTTGAATAGTACCCACTAAGATGTATAGCCATAGAATCATTGAGTGAATCAGGTATTCCGTCAGAAGCGAGCCGATTTAACATTCCCTTCGACGCTACGGTACATTGGAGTTTACTGGCTGAGAACAATAGGAATAATCCCCTAAGTAGGTAGATGGAGTTCTGTACAGAAAATCGTGATAACCAACCCATCGATGATAGGGAATCATGGAGAACAACAGTAGATATTGGAAAATCGGTAACATTGTTTTGACAGAACTTTGTTGAAGGGCAGTACCCCGCGAGCTCGTGGCTAAATAATAACAGCCGCACGGGTCGATCTTTAAGGTTCAGCAATGCTTGCCAAGGCTGGTCTGTGGATGGGTGACCATCTTAATATACCGAGTTTCCTCCGTGCCTCGGAAAGCATGTTAAGCTGTTGGTCCCGGCTGTCATTTGTAGATCTTTGGCAGTCGTTACGGATTGTCAGAAGCCAGTAAATCTAACTCCAGTCTTGCCAAGAAGTTCCGTGTTACCCAGTTAATAGGTTGTGGAGGTCTGGTAGGCAGCCGCTCCACGCAAAACACTGGGTTTCAGCTGAATCCGGTTTGACTGGAAGCCGACCCTAATATAGTTGGGAAAAGGCTAGGCAGATGAGGTAAAATTGTTTTGACAGAACTTTCTTAACCATGTTTATCTATAAAGACTTACTGGTTGAATCTGCTTTAGAACCTTTGCACTATACCATCTTCGTTGCTATTTGCAGCTTTAAAGAGATGTTTGTATCCTTCGGCGCCATTATGTTGGATAGATTAGCATCCAAGATTGCGTGTCTGTACTTTCTGTAGCTCTTTATCAGTAAAAAAATATTGGTGAATATTTCAAGATTGACTGTATTGTAGTGGTCTGGTAGGCAGCCGCTCCTAGCAAAATACTGTTATTTAGTTGAATCAGGTTTGACTGGAAGCCGACCCCAATATAGTTGGGAAAAGGTTAGGCAGATGCTGATGATTTCCACTGTAACTTCATAGTGGGCGACTATATAACAACAATAAAGATAAGCGGTATATTATGTTACCATGTGAGGGGTTCCATCGGCTATCTTGAGCTGCTAAAATGCATTAGTTTTACGAAAAAAAAAGTAATTAGTAGTAAGTAGTAGTATGAATATTTATAGTTATGTATGTAGGTTTATGTATTAATGTTTATATATATATATATATATATATATATATATATAATAAAAAAGTAATTAAATAAAAGTAATAATGTGCACTGGATCCTACCCTCCATTGTCATCTTTCCTATCACTCAAAGGTTTGCTGGGAGAAAACTCATTTCTGAGTTAAGTTCGCCTTTGTACAGGAACTTTCATTACTGTGTTTTGAATTAGCTGTTTTGGTGTACAATAAAGAATTAAAGAATTAAACAACAAGGTAGACTAGGTAACTTAACCAAATTCAAAACTTGCATTAGAATAGAATAGAATAGAATAGAATAGAAAACATTTATTCGCCACAGACACAACACATCAGCAAAAAACACATTAAATAGCCAAATGCTTTATTTATTGAATGATATGTTTACGATTTTGAACGAAACTCTACATACCCTACCTACATAGTTTATATTATATTAGACGTAACCTTATGTTTCACCTTACACCTAAAACGGACACTCACCCCTACTTAAATAACAGTAGCCAAAACGACTTAAATATTATTAGGACAGTCTTATTCTCCAAAGTAAACTTGGACGTTTCTTAATTAACCATTCCTTTTACCGGGCACAGCTTAATTAAGCATTCTCTATTAGAAACGTGAATTGGGTCTCTTTCCTTCGGAATTTACTCACAATGGTGAGCTGTTAATGCGTTTGTAGAGCTCTGAGTGCACAATAAGCAGGTTCTTTTAGAGATATATTTATTTATAGAGTTGGGTACGTAGTTTTTCAAAGTTCTAATCTGATCCTTATAAAAGTACAAACGAGACATATAGACTCATAAAACATATTGGTTATCAATACGCTTGAGGATAAATACAAGCAGAAACTACAGTTGCCATTAGCGACGATCCTTATATCCTCAATATTTTCACATTTTTTACTCCTTTCGTCAGTTTAATTAGCAAAATGATACTTAAAATCTAAAACGAAAAAAGAAATAGTATCGCCAAACTTATTAATCATTAGAGCTAAAAGTTTCAGAAATCTATCATAATCATTTACAATTCATTCGCGATTATTGTCCAAGCGGCCATTTTGGAACATTCGATATGCCTTCCGGCCATATTACGCCACGCGGATGTTGTGGTCAAAAATTGACAATTTTACTCGAAACACGTGCAAAGAGTTATTCTTTTATGTTAGGGTTAATTGGATCGGTTCAAACGACATGAAAAGCTAACGGAAATTCCAATTTGTTTTTGTATTGATTTTGACAACGTGATGTTACTGCCGCGTGTAATTACTTCCTATGAGGGTTCCTCGTGCCTTCCTGCCTTCGCGAGTGATGGTACTTAAGTACGTTGCTGAGTGTCTTTGGCACTCAATCCTACTACCAACGTTTCTAAGTAGCTAATCTCTCACCAGGGCTTGAGAAGAAAATAGAAAGAAAGGTACCAAATCTCAGGAACTACTGGTTCGATTTGAAAAATTATTTCAGTGTTAAATAGCCCATTTTTATGGAAGGCTATAGGTTATATATCATCACGTTAAGACCAATAGAAGCGGAGCAGAAAAAGTTGCGCGGGTCAACTAGAAGCTATATATAAGACGTCGCGTCGTATAGGACTCCAATACGTTTTTTTTTTTAGGGATGGGTAATCATCAGAAAGAAAGAAAAAGCGTTTATTTGCGCCAAGCATGACGCATACCAAAAAAATAAAATAGAAATTAACTAATACTTAATTATAAAAAAATTGGGAAGATATGCGTCATATTCGCGCAAAACGGCCATCGCTCAGCATAATGCTGGGGCTCGTGTGCGAGACAGAGCCACAGCGCTGGTTTTCAGCGACAGCCGGCGTTAAGCATGACGTCGATCGGAGCGGCATAAAAGTAATTTAAACGTGATAAATAAACAGAAAAAATAAATACTTAAGGGTAAAATATAATAAATAATGGCAACAATGTGAATGTGGCTGATTAGTAAAGGTGCGTACAACTCTAAAAAGTAATAAAAAAAAAAATGCCTCCTTCCGCTCTGGGCGGAGCGGAAGGGAGTGTCAGACTCTTACTGACTAAAACCCATCCGTGTTCCTCCTAATGCCCTTTACGTTCTAGGGTACGGTGCCTCTTTCGAACGGATTCCGCACCCCGGCAGGCAATGGCCCTAGCGGGCCCCGGGTCCCATGCTGCAAAGGTGAGACGGTACTTCACGCCGGAACAGCTGCTCAAACTCTATCAAGCGCAAGTTCGATCGTGTATGGAGCACTGCTCTCATCTTTGGGACGGATCTGCCAGATACTAGCTTGATGCCCTTGAGTCAATTGAGAAACGAGCCAAGAGAATCATCGGCAATGATAGGCTCGTCGCGACGAGGCTCCAAAGTTTTGAGCATCGACGCCAAGTTGCTAGCCTGTCGGTTTTCTACCGGTTGCATTTTGGGGAATGTGCGACGGAATTGCATAATTTAATCCCGCCAAGCCCATTCCATCATCGGACCACAAAACGAACGGCGATGCGGCACCGGTATATGGTGGACATCCCAGCCACGCGCACAAAACGTTTTGGGAACACAATCACAGTGCGTACAGCTAAGGAGTGGAATTCCCTGCCAGAGTCTGTGTTTTCTGATAGCTACAACCTGGGGGTCTTTAAGTCAAGAGTGAATAGGTTACTTCTAGGCAGGCGTGCTACATCTTCGACCACATGATCGCTTACCAACAGGTGAGATAGTGGTCAAACGCGTGCCTATCAATAGTAAAAAAAAAGAATGAGGCACAAAATAGATCACATTTATTCAAGTTACGGTGTAGAAATATTCAATGCCTTCCGGATGCAAGTACTTGGCGGTCGAAAATCGTCAATTTCCGTGAATGCTCGTGCCATGCATGCATGCAAATGGAATAAATTATACCGATTTTAGCTTAGGATTTACGAAAAGTAGGTTTTCTTATGGTTATTGTCTAGATTGTTGTTATCGTACTAAGAATTTTTCAACTACAACTGGATACTAGATACTCGTACAATCAACATAGAAGATTAGTCAGAGAGAAAACTATTAAACTTTATTTTACTTATTTCTTCTATCGGAGTTCAAGAGTACCTATTTTATACAAATCCGTATCAAGTCTCATCAAATCCGTTCAGTGTTTTATTGCTAATGTTTTCGATATTCAGAAAAAATATATTTCACAAATGAATATGGCGGTTTCACATATTTTCTATGTAAGAGCTGCCAGAACGTCATTTTGAATCCTCGGATTATAGTCATACTATTGAATAAGCAACCTTAAGGTCATATGGGCATCGCAGCGGCACAGCAGCAGCACGGCTACGGCAAGCTCGGCGGCCGCGCGGTGCAAGCTCGCAGTCTGATGTCGTTTCGCTGGCGACTCGATGTCGGCTTATAACAGCGCGCTGACTGTCCACCGTTGGCTTTTTCATACTGACATTGTGAAATACATGTTACAACAGCCGATTTAATGCTCTAATTTGAATGTCGAAGTAAATTGCCGAGCTGCTGCTGCCGTTATAACGTGCCACGACCTTTAGACTTGAAAATTAAATACAAAGACACACTCTCGCATTCATAATATTAGTATTGTTTACCTTTCAAAATACTAGAAACAATAGGCATCGTATACAAGTTGTCTCGTATTCGAAAACAAAACTTTTAAAAATAGCGTAGAATTTTTTTTCGTAAGTCATTGAACATCGGATATTGCCGTTCGGACATTACTAAATTCGGTTGAAATGCGTCTAAGTTCAAATGGAATTTATTCAGTTTATTGATTAATTGTTTTATTCAGGTGTGGTTTCAATAATATTTCATCAGAGTCTAATTATGGATTACAATTACAATCTGCGCGGCTATTGGCTAGGTACAGTATTATTTATAACGTATTTATAATACAGTATTGTAAAATGGAAATATTAGCAATAGAGAGGGCAATGTTTGGAGTTTCATTACGTGATCGAATCAGGAATGAAGATATCCGCAATAGAACCAAGGTTACCGACATAGCCCGAAGAATCGTCAAACTGAAGTAACGGTGGGCAGGGAACCTTGCTCGCAGAACGGATGGTCGATGGGGCCGAAAAGGTCTGGGGTGGCGATCGCGTACCGGAAGACACCGCATTGGAAGGCCTCCCACAAGGCGAACCGATGACCTGGTAAAGGCAACGGGATTACCTACTCTGGATGCGAAATATTTGTATGGCCTACAGATAGTTGTTCCGGCTGTTTGTGTATGTGAGTTTGTATGTTTGTGAAGTCACCCACGATACAGGAAAAAACAGGACCGGCTGTTGTTGTGACAATAAGGGAAGGTCTATATCCAGCAGTGGACGTCTTTCCGCTGACAAGGTGATGATGATTGTAATAATGGAAGTCCATAACTAGGTCGGTCTAAATTGATTATCGTACTATAGATTTTAAGGGTTCTACTTTTAAACCTGCCATAAAAAAATTCTCCTATGTTCTGAAGTGGTAGTCTCTCTATATTCTCTGGTATAATTTATAAGTCACCTGTCATAAGTGTCCTGTCTATGTCTTGAAATAGGAAATAAGATACTTTTCATCCCAGTTACAGCTCCCATTACGCCAGCGGAGCTGCTAGCAGAAGCTTGTATGTTTATATTAAAAATCGGTCAAGAGCGAGTCGCACCGAGGGTTCCGTACAAATTTGTAGCTTCGTATTATAAATAGTTCAGGAATCAAGTCTCGGAGTTTTTTCCGAGCTAAGAACCAGAGCAAATCAGAGATTTAACGAAATTGAACCATAGCAGATACTTTTCAAGACCTTTTAGAAACCGAACCTCCCCTAACGAACTACAACGCTGCACTGTTTAAAAGCGTGTGATGTTCGTTCTCCAATGTAAAATATTAACACGTGATTCCAAAAAACGCATCATCATGCACGACGACGATTTCGTAAACTGACAAAGTATTTGGCAGCGGAAGACGTAAAAGAAAGTATGTTACGATTAATAATGCTAAGATATTAATTAATTAATTAATACCTTCACTATTATTGTGGTACGTATTAAAAGTTTAACAAATAACTTGTTATGGTGTTATTTTAATGCTTTCGTGTATTTTATTTTTGCTCAATAGATGAAACGAGATAAAGGGTTTTGACAGACAGACGAATGGACAACAAAGTGATCCTATAAGGGTTCCGTTTTTTCCTTTTGAGGGACGGAGCCCTAAAGTAAAAACGAATAACATGCGATTTAAGTTATGTTATTTACAGCTGTTACCGTTAACATATGTACCTACGTACGTACAGTGTGTGTCAAATCAATCACCATAAAATGAACAGCATAGGTACAATAGTATTTATACAGTCAAACGCACGTCATTGGTGGTAACAAAACCAGTATTAGCTGGCCTCGTAGTCTACCGAAAGTCATACTGTGGTAGGCCAGCTCGTCTAGCAGTCGACTGTACTTATTTTTCTTCCCTTGCCACCCCCGGCTATAATCTACATACTTCTCACAAACAAATATTACTTTTACAGGCAGTTCAACTTTAGTTAAACTTCTTTACCGTTTTATCCCTCAAGATCCTCGGGCTAAACAGTTATTTCTTGAATTTAGTTCTTTTGGTTTTTCTTTCATAATCACTTCTTATTCTCAAATAATATAAACTGCTTGATTAAAGAAAACTTTAGTGTATTTTTCAGAGCATTTAGTTCGTAATTTTAGTACTTTTGCTATTTGATTAAATCTTACTTCTTATTATAATACTATTAGAATGAATGCGAAAGTTTGGATGGACGTATGGATGCATGTTTGTAACTCAGTCACGCCAGAACGGCTGAACTGTTCTACATAAAACTTTGCACAGAGATAGCTTATTGTCTGCAATAGCAAACGCTATTTAAAAACTCAATTCTAATCGCATAAAGCTTGGATTCCCAAAATCTTTAACATTCATGTTATGATCAGTGTGTAGCAAATACTTGATTAATGATAATTTCATTTTATCATTCATAATGAAGATGCCACAATCGTGCCTTGGTAAGTAGGTAAGCATTACCTTCGTAGTAGTACCTACACAAAGCAATACACAAACGTTATCAAAGCTTCTGCACAACCGACTTGAAAGCAGCAATTCCATTTATAAGTGTCAATAAAAACCCTCCTTCTTTTCCCAACCACTTAAAACCCCAATTTAATTCAATAACCCACTTCATTACTCACAAACAACCCTTTTTCGTACAAACCCCAAAACTAAGTTAAACCAGTTTGACACAATCGATGCCCCACTATCGATTGTGTCTCAAGTGCCTTTAGCAATTAAGGCGGTTAAAAAGGCATAATGTTGTAAGACAAGGCGCGTCTTTGCGACTTCTGATCCGAACGATAGATGTCCGAAGTCTGAGTCTACGGTGCTTACCTGTTGCTTGAACCTCGAGAAAGTGACGCGGCTGAAATGCGCCACCGCCCTGTGTTGCCAGAAATGTGGAATACCCCTATATTTGGGGATTTATGGTTTGGTATTTAACTATAAAGTTATATCGTGTTGATACAAACAGAATAGTACAAGCTATGAACTGTTTTTGTTTTCGTGGTTAGAAGCGCAGGCTAGGCGACCTTATACTAAAGTTCTATAGATATGCGATCCATTCGGTATCAGCTGATTACTATTTTTCAGTCCTTTCAGTAGTCTGACTTCTTAAATCCATGTGATTATTTCTCACAACGGAATCACTTTGTGGTACGGGCCCAGGACTTGAAAAAAGCGGTGAACCTCAACTACAACTAACGCCGATTGAATAATTAGCGTTAGTTAGACCCACAAGAAAGTCAATAATTTCTTGTGGGTCTCGATCTGGCGAGATAACAAAATGTTTACACACACAAAGTTTGCTACACGATTAGTTTGCTATTCGTCATTTCAGCTGAAAGACGTCTACAGCTGGACATATGTATTACTCAAGTCAACACTTCGACCAGTCCCGTGCGTCTCGCATCCAGTAGATTCTCGCTGCCTTCACTAGGTCATTGGTCCACCTTGTGGGGGTCATCGTTCCAGAGAATTGCTGCTTAAACTTAACGATTAAACAGCAATTCTCTAACTGGCATAACACTGCTTTAATTAAATCCTACTACAGAAAGTACTGCCTATTATCTAAGGCTAAGCCGCACAAAACATACTCACATGAGCGCCCCTACTACTGAATAATTCCTCTCATCTGCGTCCACATAATGACTAACAATTAGTCTAAATCCTGCACATCCGCACTGACCCGAAAGCCTCCATTACACGGGTGGGTACATTTGAAACTATGCTACACGGCGTCACTACGTGGGTGAGGGTGATTCTAGGTTTGAGGACTGGCAACACCGGCCCGGGCGGAGGCAGTGTGCGCGAGCCGTCAGCCGCGCCGACCGCTCCCCGACAACCCTAGTCATAAGTGACAACAGACTCTATAGTACACCTCTAATTAGTTATACGTGTTTAAAAAAAACTTGTGGTTTTCTTCAACTTAATTGCACAGTGCTCAAATCGTGTTCTAGGTATCGGACGTAGTTTAAATTTATTTTTGCCTGGGTTTTAAACTAAGTGCAACACTTGTTTTTGTTTTTATATTTTAATTGCTTTACGTTATTAAAAAAATCGTGGTCGAATGATTGTGAGGTTTTTAAGGCTGATCCATGTTTGTCGTCACTCATTCTCGAAATAATTTGTAAAATTTCTTCGTGTTCGGTCGCGAGTCTGCGCATATTTACATATTTATAGAAATTTGCATATTGTTTCAAGTGTTAGTGCATGCTGCTATGTGAACTTTGTTTATGGTTTTCTTTAATAAATAATTTTAAAAGTACCTAGCAAATGATGAAGGACAAACAAAAACAAATAATGTAATTATACTCAAAATATAATTTTCTGAATAATACGTAACACAACGCATCAAGATAAATGTACTGATAGTAGATCTAAATTTAATCAAATATCTGCAAATGCTTATATCAAAAGAAATTCTCAATAAAACCATCAAATTAATTCTTCAAAACCCTCCACCGCAAACTCATTCATACTTGAAACGTAATCACAGCATCAGCAACTCGAAAATTTAAATAAATACGCAATCTCCGCGATTATACCCCTCAAGGGAGCGGTACAGGCGCAACAGTTAGTTCATAATCTTACCCCGGGTTTTATCACGGCCATTCGCATTACCCATGTATGAACAAACCTCTTTCACAAGAGTCTCGCCTACCCTCCTAAATTAAAAAGTTCTAACTTTATATTTTTATTATGGCAATTCCACTACGTACATAAAAGGATGCGAGTATTGCTCGTTTCGTACGTCTACGTACGTAAGACCTCGCATTCGCTGAAAGCAATTAAAATGCTGTCAGAGAATAATTGGATTTATGATACCCCGTAGAAACATCTTCCTATTGCGTGTGCTGAGAGACGCTTTTAATTACTTTTCATAATGTTTACCGAATGATAAGAGGATGAGGATGTAGAACTCGTTAGCACATTAATTCTATTTCTGGCGCCCAACACGGGCCAAAGTTGATCGATGTCCTTGACTCAAACCTTTACTAAATAAGTAAAGAAAAGCAATTACACGAGACGGGGAGGTATTACGTTCACAAAATGTCAATGTGAAATCAATATAGTTCACAACAGTTGTATCGAAGCGGGCCTGTCAGTTTGTACTTTCGTATTAAATTACTGAACCTTGGTCCTTGAGTTGTTTTTATGTAAACAGATATAAAATTGAATTACAAAATCCATCTCCAGTTCTAATTTACTAGCAGCATATCCAATCCATCAAAACTTGGGATTTGTTTTTTAACCTTTGATATTAATGTCTGTGGTGGTTATACGCCGCGGAAGTATAGAGAGGAACGAAATATGGATTTTCCGCGAAAAGCTTTCGCTCGGGATTGCGCATTGATTAGAGGCCGGGAGTAAACAAACACCCACCTTTAATGTCGTGGAATTACTACGATACGTAGTAACACTTACTACGGATAGGTATTCAATAAGACGGTAATAGAAGGTTCACAATTCAAACTTTGTAGCTACACAACATATAAATCTTTAAATGCAAATCAAACCTCTTTTATACGACTGTAGCTCTAATCAGACGCATGCATCAGGCACGGTTCGATGTGTCCATGCGAACGGGATCATTATAGACTCAACTTGATTAGGACCAAGATCGACTTTTTACTGACGAAACCCCGTGCGATCTACTTATTTCATAAGTACTTGTTAAAAATACATATGTAACAGTAGGTAACGTTCAGTATAGAATTATGTAGTATTTTACATTTTATTAACATAATCTAATTAGTATTTACATAGTTGCGCAGTCTGGTATTCGTACCTATTTTAAATATTTTTTACCTTGAAGCGATCGACTAGACTAATAGCCGCGATCGACCGGTTGGCGATCCCTGGTATAGAGTATAGTATGGAGTGGTCCTTCTGTACATAATTCTGTTTGATCGTGAACGGCGGGCGGCGCCCACGCAGTTCACAGCCTGTCTACGACCCGAGTATCGCCGGCGGCAAACTGTCTGGTTTGAAATAAATTAAAAATTTTAACCAATAGGTTTTATCTTTTTTATAGATTTGCTGGATTTAATCCTTTTTAAGTTGATTGGGACGGTTTTATGTAACGTCCAATCAATAAAATCCCGATTGTGGTTTTGATGAAATACGATTTGTTCAATAAATTGACTTTAGCACCCAATTTAAGTTTTAAATTTTACGGGTTCAGGTCGACTTTTTTGTTAAGGATCAGGTACATACAGGTGCGATACTACGACATCGATGCAAGAACGTATTTTCATTGAAATCGCTTTATCTGTACAACAATTTACCTATGTAAATAAAAACGCGATTTCGTTTCGTTCTCACATTGTTGCATCGCGCCTGTCTGTGGAATTCTTTACCTACAAACAGCGTACAGTGCAAATAAATAAATTAGTTATTTATGAAGTGTAATTTCAATTCTAAAGTCAATTATTGAAACTATTGAATATATACTAGAGATGTGTGAACTGACCTTTCGCCCTATCGATCGAAGCGCAGTCTTTCATAAAACTATCTCAATATAGTATTTTTTCCTTTTATTATTACTTCACATTTATTATCAAAGGCTGCTTCGCAACAGCAATAAATTATTTCTAGTTACTCGATTGGTTATAGTTTGTGGTCTACACAGTGCGCTGCTGTGAACAAAACGCGATCTGTCATGGCTTTTAATTAAAGTAATAAGCTTTCTTGCTCTGCGTTATCGATCGAAGCGCAGTCTTTCATAAAACTATCTCAATATAAGTATTTTTCCTTCCATTATTACCTCACATTTATTATCAAAGTCTACTTCGCAACAGCAATAAATTATCTCTAGGTACTCGGTTGGCGGGTAGTTTAAGGTCTACACAGTGCGCTGCTGTGAACAAAACGCGATCTGTCATGGCTTTAATTAAAGTAATAAGCTTTCTTACTCTGCATTTTTTTCGTTCAGCTTACAAGTGATAATTTGTGTGTTCTTTTAATTTTTTTAAGTCACGCGTTTCTTTTGTGATTTGATACCTTTTTGCTGGGATACAGTTTTGTTCAAAGAGTTTTTATTTTTTTCAAAAAGCCTCTGCATGATGATAAATAATCGGTGGCAGTAGATAGAGAAAAGGATTACTTGATTTATTCGGAAATGGGCACAGGTCTCCGCATAATCATATTCGCGAAAATAATTTCCTACCATAAATATCAAACACTGTAGTAAAAACAATAAGGTGTAGGCTCAAATTTTTCATCTATCACTTCACAGGTGAATTCACAGGTAGTCCAAAAAATACTATAACGAACAACGAAATAAACACTAATAAAACTGAGTAGATATAAGTGTGTAAACGGCCTATAGTCGTAAGTGAATAGTGATGGTACTAGTGCAAAACTAAAAATGAGTGGGTTAGGCCCGCCTGGTGTTTGGGCCGCACAGAAACGGCTGGAGTCTTGGGCCCGGGCCGCAAGGGAGAGGACCTCCAGTGCCAGTAGCGGTCAGAGCCATAACTCGACTGATAGCTTCGGCGATGACAAGTCACATGGCAGTCTTAATGTAAGTAACAGGAACTTATGTACAGAGGGCCTAGCACGAATATTTTTGACGTATATAGTAACGTAAAATTTCACCATAGCTACAATACTCGTTGTTTCGCACAAAATATTTATTTGAATTATTATATAAAAATATATTAATATACATATATATAGTATTATATATATATGTATATAAATTGTGTATGTCCCATAAAAATAGAATAAAATACAATGGGGTTGTAGTTTTTTACATTAAAAATTCACTTACGTTAACGTTACTATACGTCAAAATATTCGTATTAGGTCCTCGGTAATTGTATTTTACTGCAGGATAAAAGTATCCTGTGTCAAGTTGTGACGTAGTTTCTTCTTTTTTTGCTCTTGGCAGAGCGGTCCTGTAGTGATATTCTGTAAACCAATCAGCGTGAAAGCTTGGTGAAGCTAAACATGATGTGAACTGTCAATTCATGTGCAGTGACACAATGTTGCATTATTGTTGACGTAGAATTTCAGGTTTACGGCACGGGTTGCTACTCCGCTCAGGGGTCATCGTATAGATTGTGTCGGATTCGGTCGCACATTGTTTTAACCGAATAATGTAAAAGGTCTATGAAATAAAGACACAAAGTTTTAAATCTAAATTCTCCTTTTATTTGCATTACGTCACAAGTAGTGAAGTGCACAAAAGTGGTGACCCCTGTGAAAGAACTTAAAAGCCCGTCAGAAGATTCAAGGTGGAATGGTAGTTCACTTCAAGCTCATTGTACCTTAATTTTCGCCGTGAGATGTTTACAGAATAGATGGGCAAGTCATGATGAGTTTTTGTCCAATCGTTAGTGTTGTCATACTTTGCCAAACGATCTCTCTCTATTTGGTTCTGTTGTATGACACTGGCGCATTCATTAACAGGGCCAACAGCTACTCAATTCAATTTAATCGCCCCCCCCCCCCCTAATCGGTTACCTCTCTCCGATGACCATGTCTTTTCATTCTCTACATGGTGTATCTATGTCAAATGTCATCTAAATTCGCTCAGCCGTTTTTGCGTACTTGACTTACAAATATTTGCACAACATATCACACTTTAAATATTCAAAGACATTTATTTATTTATTTATCACTATGGATGACTTACAGCTAATAGTTAGTTTATTATCATTCGGTATTGCCTCACAGCTAAGTAAAACCTCCATTCTTTCCCAACTATTGCGGTTGTGTGCTTCTTTTCAATTAACAACGAAGACTTGTATGTAAGTTTTAAGATAATCACAGAGTTGTAGACCTGCTTAAGAAACAATTCTAATGTATACAATTCTTCCGTAACTGACTGATTGAGTGACTGCGTGACTGACCGTAGAATGCTGTAATTAGGCATGTAGGTTCCTTGGGGATGTAGGGGAGCACTAAGAGACGGTTTCTCGAAATTCCAGTGGGAACGGGAAAAAACGGGATTTGCGCGTATGAAGTCGTGGGCAAAAGGTAGTATTGTATTAGGATACAACTTTTACCTTATAGGGAACTTAACTTTATAAGCTTATTGATAGCTTCCTTGATAATATTTTTTTAAATTTTGCGTTGAGGCCCCTCTTAAGGCCAGGTATTCCCAATTTTCCCAACGTTCCATCACTTAGAAACAATAAAAGTAAAAAAAAACACATATTGAAGTTTACTTTATGTACTTTGACAATTTCTGGTTCAAAAAACAATGTCGAAAACTTCACTCGATCAAAAAAGAATTGGAAGAGGAGTCAAAATTTCTTCAATAAGAAATGGTCATTAGCAGCTATAGGGTAATTTCATAAAGAAGCAGATTTTCGGTACACATAGGTCGTTACGGGTCGGTACTAGTCGGTGCAGATAAAATAGCCCGTTTGCTCACAAACAATAGACACGAGGGGGCTAAAAAGGCCTCTTTAGGTTCTCCTATTAAAACCGCGTAAAGTAAAGTAAAGTAAAGTGCGTAAAGTGTTAAATAAATAAATAAACCATAATATTAATCACTCAACAATCTGTCAAATTTCATTTTCATCTTTATCGCAAACGCATTAAGTTCAAGATCGATTGGGAAAATGTGACAGTGACGGGTAACGTGATTTGCTTTCTGATTCTGCTTAAGTGACGGATTTGCCGGTTTCTTTTTACAAGTTTTACCAGTACCGATCAGTACCGACCTGCCTGTACCGAAAACCTGCATCTTTATGAAGACACTTTTAGGGAGGAGTGGAAAGAGAGTAGGGATCTCGACGCCTTTGCCTTGCCGTGAGACTCCACATGATTTTGGTATTAATAAAATTGTGTGACCCTGTTACCTGCTCACGTAAGGCCCACATTTTTCTGGCTCAGATGCAATGTCTGCTGACGATCTGCGTTAGCGGAAATTGTATCTGAGCCAGATAAAGAATTCAGTTAGATTAGAATATACTTTTTTTGTCATTGATACTCCATGCGCCAAGAAAAAGAAGATTGTGTTGTTGGAATAGAGCTATGAAATATAATATTGAATAGCTTTTAATAAAAATGGCATCAATTTATTGAAATATGATATGAAAAGTTTTGAAGAACTACGAAGTTAGAAACGATTAATACCTACCAAGCTTGTTCATTTATTTATTTGCCGAAGTCGTAATCGAGCTGAGAGAAAGTTTTTGTTTTATTCAGTCGAGAGCAAAGTTTTCCTAGTTCAGAATCCATATCATCATTCAAATCGGTTTCTCGGAAATGTGATAGTAGCGAGAGAAAAGTTTTTTTTTGTCGGAGAAAAGCGAGTGTTGAACGTTAAACACGCTTACTGACTGCGTGTTGGCCATTTCAAATCTTGCTATCAAGGTTTCCATAGATTTTTTTTTAAGCATGAGAAATCAAATGACACCTCCCGCTCTGGGCAGAGCAGAAGGGCGTGTCAGACTCTTACTGACTAAAACCCATCCGAATTTTCCCTAATGCCCTTTGCGTTCCAGGGCCGCTTCAGTCAGTAGATTCTATAGAATAGTTCCTACGTTCGTGATGTTATCTATACTAATATATAAAGCTGAAGATTTTGTTTGCTTGAACGCGCTAATCTCAAGAACTACTGGTTCGATTTGAAAAATTCTTTCAGTGTTAGATAGCCCATTATCTTACCTTTGTCGAAATCGAAAAGGCCTTTGACACGTTGAAGTGGTGCAGTATCTAGTCCCGCCTTCTGGACATTGGGGTGCCGCCAAAAATGGTCCGCCTCTTGGAGAGTGTCTACAAGAAATATTCTTGCAAGGTGACGTACGACGGCCTCATCTCGGACGAGTCGCAGTGCATGCAGGTGTCCGCCAAGGCTGCCTCCTTTCACCTCTTCTTTTCTTAGTCGTTCTCGACGGAATTTTGCTTCGCATATATGACAAAAGGCGCCGCGGGATAGAGTGGGATTATCCAACGTCTTGGAAGATCTAGAATACACCGATGACCTATGCCTGCTGACTCATACACACGCCGATATGCAAGCAAAATTGAACGACCTGTGCTAGGAGGCAGCGAAAACCGGTCTTAAAATTAACACCAGGATGACCCAAGTGATGCGTAGGTGGGTGAAGAACTCTACACCGTTGCTTATCGGCAGGCAGTGGAACGCGCACATAAAAAAAAAAAAAATTACTTACCTCGGGACCGTCGTGTCGGAGACTGGAGGGACGGAAGAGGACATCACTTCACGGATTGCCAAAGCCCGAGCTACCTTCGCGCAGCTGAGACCTGTCTGGCAATCACGGAAACTGACCCGGAGAGTCAAACTCAAAATATTCGAGTCCAATGTCAAATCCGTGCTGCTCTACGGGTTCTAAATGTGGAAGTTAACCAAGGACATCTCACGTCAAATCCAGGTATTCGTCAACCGATGCCTTCGCCGTATCCTCGGGATTTACTGGCCCGAGACGATCTTTAACATAGAGCTGTTGAAGAAATGCCACGAAAGCCCGATCGACCGCCAGATCAAGCGTCGTAAGTGGAGGTGGATTGATCACACGCTCCGGAGGGATCCCGATCATATTCCTAAACAGGCCATGGATTGGAACCCTCAAGGCAAAAGGAAGCGTGGCCGTTCCCGACAAACCTGGCGACGCACCGTATTGGCAGAAGCGACGAGCATCGGAATGACGTGGAGTGAAGTGAAGCGTGAAGCTCAAGACCGCTCGCGATGGAGAACTACTGTGGACGCCCTCTGCCAGGGGTCAGGACCTGAATGAAGTCAAAGTCAAGTCAATAGATTAAAAAACATGTAACTGCCAGTGGCTTCGCCCTTATTTAAGTGTACCGGCTCAAAGGAACATATTCCCGGGATAAAGACCGCATCATTGCTTACCATCAGGTGAGATAATGGTCAAACTGACGTGCTATTCCAAAACATGCTTTACCCGTGTACCAAGTGACATCCAAATCTGCACAGCTGTTCAGAGTTCTGAAGAGGTAACAAATATGCAGACAGTGTTATTTTCGTATTTGTATGGATGGATGAAAAGCTCTTTGATGTAATTCAATTCAAATTAACCTTATAAATGATCAATAAAATGAATGTACATACTCATGAAATGATTCAGATTACATTTTATTCCCACAGTACATTACAGATGAAAAATTTAATAAAAAAGCACGCTCGAGCACGCAATGAACATGATAATATGCTTCAATGGTATTCAACGAAATGAAATCAATACATGTATCTACTGGTAGTTATTGAAGCGTTCATTACGTCGTATATAATAAAGATTCCTTGGAAATACTCATCACTAGGGTTTTTCGTACTAAGTATCATTAATACTGTTTGCTGTTTACCTACTTTTGTATATGTATTGGTGATTGATGTTCTTTGGCTCAATGTTTAGTTAAGAACATTTTGTTCAATACGTGTACCAAGCTTTTGATAACTATTACTGACTACCTATGACTGTAATAATCAATGTTTATTTTAACCAATTTCCAAAACAGGAGGAGGTTCTCAATTCGGCGGGGATTTTTTTTTTGTCTTATGTATGTACACCGATTACTCGGAGATTTCTGATCCGATTTGTATGTTTTTTTTTTTTTCTGCGTAGACGAAGACGTCGTCTAAGTAACACCATTTTAAAGTGAAAAAATTAAAAAACTTTTTACAAAAAAATATACTTAACCGACTTCCAAAGACTTCCGAAGTCGGTTATATTTTTGAACATTTAAAATGGGTTTGTCATTGGGGTTTTTAATCTATACTAATATATAAAACTGAAGAGTTTGTTTGTTTGCTTGAACGCGCTAATCTCAGGAACTACTGGACCGATTTGAAAAATTATTTCAGTGTTAGATAGCCCATTTATTGAGGAAAGCTATATCACGGACCAATAGGAGCGGAGCAGTAATGAAAATTGTGACACAGACGAAGTTGTGCGTATCAACTAGTGGTTGATATTTTTCTTTGGCATTACTGTACCGTATGCCCCCGTTTTGGGGGAGGTCTAGATATCCAGCAGTGGACGTCCTTCCGCTGTTATGATAATGATGATGTCCCTCTTATTTGGCGTCAGATTTCCTTCTCTTCCTCTAAGCGTGATTTTGTTATCATCGATTTAAACTTCTTCCAGTCGATTGTGAAATGATATAATGCTATTCATCCTATGTAGCACCATGTTTCTCTCATAATGGAATGATAATAGCCTTGGCGCTTTATGGTAACAGGACTGGCTTTTTATAACCGCCGTCCACCAGTTGACGGATGGTCTTCTACCACATGTCGTGGGCAAGCTTAGGGCATGAAGACAGGAAGGGAGAACGCAAGAAAGAAACAACATGTTGCAGATTTTATGATGAGAAATATTTTGAGTCTTCCTTTTAGCTTTTACACATCATAGGAATCAGCTTCTTTTATCCCGGTCCAATTAACAAAAGTGCCATTGAAAACATCAACACGAAATAACAGTATCCGAATATCAAAAACCCGGCGTCGACCTCCCCGAGTGCCTGTCAACAGGACGTGTTTTGACGGGCACAGCCGCAGGCAGCCACTAGTTGGAAAAACAAGCGCGCGTAGCTTATTATTTTTACAATTCAAGAGTTCGAAATAACGAGGCGCTCTGTACCAGTGAAACAAAAGATGAATTCTTACCTATCGTGATAGAACGTGGTGTGGATCATATTTTTCGTTTTCTTAATTTGGATGCAGCTGTTAAAATTTTTACACGACTTCGGCAAGCCCGTACAAAAGGTTTATGATTTTAACAATCTTTGTATGAAAGTACGTACGTACAGTCTGTTGTCAACATTATCTGATCCACCCTAAAAACAAACGAATTTGGACCCTCTGCTTGTTAAATTAAGGTTCATTCAATTTATATGAAATTAACAGACAAGTGCTCGAGGACTCGATGAAAATATACAATAATAATACAGGAAAATTTGATCTTTAACACATAACGTTAAGGTAAACCCACCCAACATTGTCGGAGCCACCGGCATTATGTATCATTTTGTTAAGCTATTTTAATCATAATCTCGTCGACTTTAAAGTTGAAAAGCTTTTAAGTAACTCTATATAATTACAACCCAATCTTTAATTTCGCGTATTCTCGACAAGTTCTTGTGGCTTAGCGGTTTGATGCTGGATTGGCGACGAACAACATGTGGGTTCGAAAACACATTCCACATAGTATTAGTTCCTTTTTTAATTAGTTGTAATGACAATCAATTAAAAAAGGAACTACAATATTGCTTGCATTATTAAAGAACGACCAATATGATTTACGCCTAATAACTTATCTTGTAAACAGGTGGGTAAATTAAAAAAACTTTAAGTTTAGAGAATTTAAATTTACCAAGAATGGTTGGATACGAAGTAAAGCATACATTTGCTTTGTGAGGTAGATAATAAATTCATATAAGTGACAAAAGTTACACTACGATTAATAGCAGTGACTGCGCACACACATTTGTAAATCGTTCCACATAACTCGTTAGCAATTTGGTGTAAAAAAGCTTCATGTCGCAACTTGATGACTATACCAAACATAAAATCATATTTTTACGTGAGCAGAATGTTGGAATTAGAGAGATTGATCGTCGACTTAATATAGCAGTAAGTGTTTTTTTTATACCTATTTTATTTTATTGATTGTGATTAACGCGTAGTTTACTCCTTACAAGTTACATACACGGTTTCAAAAATGTTTTTTTTTTGTTTTAGAGAAATACGGTCAGGCTATGGCTAAGACGTTATGAAGACAATGGAAATATTCAGCGGATTCGTCCAGGAGTAAAAGCCATCAAGTATAGTCCCGAATTCGAACGCCACCGGGCTATTGTTTCAAGCCATATTGATAATCCATTTTTGCCCATTCGTGTAACCGCAATAAACCACAATATTTCAGTGGAAACAGTGAGAAGGCATTTACACGCTGCTGGAATAAGGAATTATAAACCGGCACTGAAAATTGCATTAACACCTGCTCATCACGATGAAAGGGTCCGTTTTGGCCAGGAATATTTAAATTTTAATTGGGAAGAAAATGTTGTGATCTTCACTGATGAAAAATCATTTAAATCGGACAAAGATGGACGTAAAATCTTATAGCGAAGGAAAGGAGAACGCTACAATGAGAAGTGCTTGCTACCTTGTAGAACCAGCGGTAGAATAACCCTGGGCTACTGGGGCTGGATGTCGTCTATGGGACCTGGTGAATTGGTGGAAGTTGGTGGTAGGTTTAATAGTAGTTTGTATTTGGAGATTCTGCGTGACGTCATGCTGCCGACTGTGCGAATTGCCTATCCAACATCACATATTTATTTCATGCACGATAACTGCTCCATCCACCGTGCAGGATTGGTTAGCTGCTCAAGAAGGTGTGACAGTTATTAATTGGCCATCTAAAAGTCCTGACTTGAACCGTATAGAAAATCTAGATAGCAAACATTTAAGCATAAGCACACCTTTTTTAACGTTTATAAATGGTTAGATTTGATTATGGCATACTAATATAAAATGTATATTAATTTGGAAATATATGAGCATTTACTTACTTTATCTTAACTAAGTGTTTTAATGAAATAATAAACATTTTAAACTTGCAATTGTTTAGTTTTATTTCTATACAAACTGCCCTTTTAAAAAGACAAGACCCTACGTCGTCCATTAAAGAAATGTAAAATAAATGTTATGAAATAATTAAAAAAAAAAACAGCTGAGCAAAAAGCTATATTTAGGTTAAACTTGGTTCGAACGTAGATAACGATGAACATCGCACTACCTTAGTGACCGCAAGACCAACTCAACTCTTATAAGGCGCATTAAAATTTGATCTTAGTTGTAATTTCTAGACGCAATATTCTAAACAATTTGAACCATATAGTATACTTTCATACAGTTTATTCTTGCACAGCACAAGCAGCCAACCTTCTCCTCGTGCAAATAGATTATTTTGTATTTTAAATAATCACTCCATTGAGACATCATAATAAAAAAACAACCTATAAAATAGAAAACAAAAAATTGTAAAGAGACGTTGTTTTTGCAATTTAGTAAGGCAAGGTAAAATATGTTTGCGCGTAGTCACTGCATACCCTTAGTAGCATTTGAATACCAGTTTTATAATGAATACAAATATTTATTTTTCAACTACCCACTTATTACAAGTTTTGCGAAAATATTACCATTTTAGAAAGTTTATATTTGAAGGTTATCCGTCTATAGTTCTTTACAATAATACAAGAAATAGTTTCGGAATAAATTCTTAATAGAAAGCAAAACAACATCTTCGTCGCAGGATTTGATCTCGCAACTTGTTTTTCTCAGTCTTATACACAGACCACGAGACCAGAATTACTTGAACGCAATTATTAAAACAAGCTATTACACTAATTATATTATAACAAGTAGTTATAACTTAAAACCTAATGCTAACGTTTTAAAGATCAAGTTTGCGTGTCTGTATTATTATTGTATTTGTTCATCAAGTCCTCGAGCACTTGTCTGATAAGCTCGTATAAATTGAATAAACTTTAATGTTACTGTCAGAGGGTCCAAATTCGTTTGTTTTTAGGGTGGGTCAGATAATGTTGACAACAGACTGTACATATGTTCCATCGAAGCGTTTAAACTACTGAACCGATAGTGATGAATGAGGTGTCAATCATCAACCACTCACACGCACCACCACACCACCACCAGCTTCACCATTCACTATTATGTCCAAGTGACTTCTAATATACGGGATGTTGTAAAAGTGCGTGTTTGTTACCTTTTTACGTCTTAATGGATGTAAATGAAACTCGGCCAGATATTTTGTGTTAAGCTGGTTTCATTTAGGACATTTTAAAGAGATAAATATCAGGTCTTTATCAGAATATAATAGAATACTCTTTATTATGTACACCATATAAGTAAAAAGCAGATAGCTACTGTGTGGAGGAGTGTGGAGAACACTCAAGTATGATTTAGCTGGAACAAGTGTTCGCTTGGGCTGGGCGGCATTCGGGAAGCTGCGTGATATCTTTGAATCGTCGATCCCACAATCCCTTAAGACCAGGGTCTATAACCAGTGCGTCCTACCCGTAATGACTTACGGAGCCAAAACGTGGACACTCACCACACCATAGGCCTGGTCCATAAATTCAAAGTTGCTTGGTTAGCAAGCGAGCAATGGAAAGAGTGATGCTCGGGGTTTCTTTGGTTGATAGAATTTGTAACGAAGTCATTCACAGGAGAACCAACCACATTGTATGTAGAATTAGCATGCTGAAGTGGAAGTGAGTCGGCCTTGTCTGCAGACGGACAAACAGTCGATGGAGCAGACATGTGATAGAGTGGAGACCGCGTATGGGCAAACGCAGTGTGGGACGCCCTGCGGCACGATAGATCGATGATTTAAAGAAGGTGGATGGCAGCGGATAGATGCGGACTGCTCAGGACCGAGGTGGTTGGCGCTCTTACGATCAGCAGTGGACGGATATTAGCTGAAATGATGAATGGTGAAGTGTCACAAGTAAAATATTAATATGAACTTTAGCTATTAGGTAAAACAAAAAAGGTTGATTCAAATTACCTGAAGTACTACTCGTATCATCGAAATTGTTACGCCACTTAAAAATTCGTAATGGGTCAAAAGCAATGAGTAGCTGTAGCCATAACGCACAAGTGGTTCGGTTTAATCACTATTTCGAGTTGGCACTAAAGTTTCAATATGGCTACTACAACGATTCCCGCAGCAGGCGACCTTTTCCGTAAAAATATGAGACAGAAAAACCACTCCGATACGAAATTACAATGTTCAAGTACAACGTGCGCGTTTGCATGTCATTTGTAAACTGTTAAAAAGGCCTCAATTTCCCTAAATTTTTGACACATTGTGACTGAAGTTCAAATGCGAAAGTCTGATCATCATAATTGGATAGTTTTTATTGGCTTTCATATTGATCCTCTGAATTTTGTGGAATTCAACTTGAAAAACCACTGCTTATACTTTACCGCTATCAACTAATACTTAATTGCTAGTTTTCAAAGATTCAAAAGCATTTATTTCAAATAAACCATTTACAGGCACTTTTGAAATGTCAAGGTCGGTCAGTCAAAAAAATTTAAGCTATTTGCACGTTCCCAAGCGTAGAAAAACGAACGGAGAAAAACGAACGAGCGGAGAAGAACGTGCAAGAAACTCCACGGACACTCTTTTAAATAATGTTATATTTTTCAAAATTCTAAGTTACATATTCTAGTTGCTTCTGCATTGCAAAAGAAAAAAAAGAAACTTATTACAATTATTTAAAATATTAAGATTAAAATAAGCCAATGGAAGTTAAGAGATGACCAGTCTCAACTGACGCCCCGAAGTTGACAAATGTGTTTATCTTTCTGGTAGATGTCGGATTGGCAATGCCCGATAAGCTTTTATTGTATGGTTATGAGGAAATCCAGTTTCATGAGACTTTCTATTTTCTGTTGAGCTTTTGTTCAATACCTAGAGAATATGTCCAATAATTTAGTATTTATTTAAAATTACACCTTTACAGCTATATATGGCCAATCCGATTTTACTACCACAACTACGATTTAAAAAATACAACAAAGAATACAATTTAATATTTAAAAAAATCAAACACAATAAATGGCGCGTTATTATATGAGAGTGAAATTCAGTTTGCCACTCACAAGCCTGATATTGCATATTTTTTGTTGAACTTCTCATTATTTTTTATACAGTGATCGTTATAATTGAATATTGTTCGTGAATACGGCTCGCAATTGTTTACTTTGTGTTCGTATTCATACGTATGGGCTTGGATGTAAATAAAATAAATAAAACCATATCACCCCGGTATTACGGAGGCAACTTTTGTTTGTAAGGGATTTGCGCGAAAACGGCTTAAAAGATTGATTTTTTTTATTATTCAGTTGTTTTGAAAGTTTGGGGCTAAGACGGGTCCTGATTCTTGGAAATGAATATAATGGCTTCGTATTTATTATTTAAATGGCACATAAACACAATTATTAATATTAAATCGTTAGGAAAAGTGATCTGTAGATACTTACTTAGAAGTTGGTAGAGCGAAAATATAAAACAGCGTCATCTATTTTAATTTTATAGTTGGAAGCACTTATTTTTCTGTAAACTATTGTAAGTCCGATTAGATTCAGAAGTCAGAACATCATTATTTTATTCATACTTAACCCCAATTTGTGCGAGTAGAAAAATAATTTCATTATTAAGGGTAACTCTTAGCGCGGCCTTATAACTTGATAGTTGGTAGGTATGTGTGATTGTGTAAGGTGTGTACGTATACGGTATATCTTTTTCATTTCTCACTTGTAACAGAATACGGAAGTGGAACCCCATGGCGGTAGTTTTGCGTTCCAAAGGAAATTGCCTTGCATAATTTATTACTTACAAAGGTTCGGATGCGTAAAATTAATAAATATGTAAATAGATAGTATCCACTATGCCTAGTTATTTAAAATTTTCCACTCCTCTTTGAAAAGTAAATAAAAAGTCGTGTACCTTTTGTTTACTTTTCTAGTTTCAAATAGTTTCATAAGCTAAATCTCGGAACGATTAAAAAATAATTATTATAATAAAATTACCATTTTTAATCTCATGTAAATAACATGAGATCTGGGGATGGTACCGAAATAACTGCCGAAATGCGAATATACTGAAGAAAAATTTAGTCCTTATAAATCTCTCATTTTTTAAAAATAGCGAGATTAAAAAGTGCGAGTCGGACTCAAAAAAAATCGAACTCAAAGGGATCCGCACTCTAAACCGAAAAAAAAACAGATTTTTTGTATGGCGCCCCACTATATTTTTAATATTTTTTGTTACGAGTGGCAATTTAACCCTGTGAAAATCTGTGAAAATTTCCACTATCTCACTCACGATTCATTAGGTACAGCCCGCTGACAGACAGACGAACGGTCAGCGGAGGCTAATTAATAGGATCCCGATGGTTATTGAACCGGTTATCCAGATTCTGAACCCTAACAACTTCCATCAATAAAGACAGCAATCGCCACAGTAATTAGAAAAGCTGCTAAACTAATTTCATTAAAATACCTGACATAATATTCCCGCTTTCTCATTTAATTTCACTTGTCACGATGAATAGGCCAACTTTCAGGGAAAAGTTAATTGAATTATTCTTCCTTGAATCATTTAAAAAAAGGCAAACAACAGTGATTAGCTTGAAAAAGCTTCTGAGAGAAACCGGCGCCATTTTGGATAAACAACGACTAATTAAATATTGTAATTATTCTTTTCAATTTACTTTTTGCTTGGGCCTTCCAGTCATATAAAATGAGGTTGAATATTAAAAAGCGTAACTGTACGCCTATGTATCATGAAAGGGTAGTCAGGTAGAGGCGTAAACTAGTTCACCAATATTTAGGCAGGTTTTAATAGTTTTATAATTATTGATAGGCGCGCGTTAGACCATAATTCCATGTGAATATGGATCTTGTATGGTCTGCAATAAAGATTTATTATTATTATTATTTCCTTTATTCAGTATTTTTAAATATTTTAATTAAAGTAAAAAAAAAACATTTCAAAATATAAAAATAGTAACCCAGCGGTATCGGAAACAAGGTCAGGAACCATATTATTATTTATTATTATAAATTCACCTGATGGAAAGCGATGATGTGGCCTAGTTCCATGTAATAGTTGTATGTTCCAAATACATATAATATGATCCATTTAGTAGATCCATGGAATACAGATTATTTAGACGTCCAAATAAATAGCGTATATGCTCGAATTACACGATTAAATATGAAAATTTCTCGAACAAATTTTCGACACTTTAGATCAATATTTTTCTCCGTTTTGTGTTTTCGTCAGACGGGCGGGTCTGACGAAATCCGGGAGAAAGCTACACGGGACATTAGCAAATGTCTTTGTGTAAGGGACGCCCAGGGTAAGCTGCTCTACGATGCCCCCTCTGTTAAGGAGAGATGGTGTACATACTTCGCGGAGCTGTCTAACAAACAGCATCCCCATAACCTTCCTCCCGAACCGCCTCCTAACCTTGGACTTATTTCCCCTATTTCCCCCGACGAAACCCGCATTGCTCTTCGCCACATGAAGAACCGGAAAGTGGTCGGGCCTGACAATGTGCCAATTGAAGTGTGGAAGGCGATGGGCCCACATGGTGTGGACCTTCTGACGGATCTTTTTAACCGCATCCTGATCACCAAGGAAATGCCGAACCAGTGGCGATTTAGCCTGATTATCCCTGTTTACAAAGGCAAAGGTAGCGTACAGGATTGTGGTAGCTACCGCGGTATCAAGATCATGTGCCACACCATGAAGCTCTTCGAGCGCATCATTGACACACGGCTCCGTAGCGAGTGTACTGTCTCTGAGTGTCAATATGGCTTCCGGGCGGGTAACAGCACCATGGACGCAGTGTTCGCCTTACGGAATCTGGCTGAGGCTTACAGAGAGAGAAGGAGAGCTTTGCATATGGCCTTTTTAGACCTGCAGAAGGCCTTCGACTGTATACCTCGGCAGTCCATCTGGTGAGCACTGCGCTTCAAGGGCGTTCCCGAGGCCTATATTGACATTATCAGAGACATGTACCGCGATTCCGTGTCCTCTGTCCAGACCGCTGTTGGCGAATCGAATGGGTTCCCAATATCTGTTGGCGTTCACCAAGCCTCGGCTCTTAGCCCGTTCTTGTTTAACGTAGTGCTCGATGTAGTTACGGCAAACATCCAAGATCAGCCTCCATGGCTAATGATGTATGCCGATGACATCGCCCTCGTTAATCAGAACAAAGCCCATCTTGAGCGCAAAGTCAACATTTGGAAGGACACGCTTGAAAACGGTGGTCTGAGACTAAATGTGGCGAAGACTGAGTACATGTCCTGTGGCAGCACGGATACAAACACCATCCGAATAGGTTCGGACCTGATCAGAAAGTCCGATACGTTCAGGTACCTTGGATCCGTGCTGCACGAGTCTGGCATCGTGGACGACGATGTCCAAGCACGTATTGGCGCGGCTTGGGCGAAGTGGCGCGAGGTGACGGGCGTTGTATGCGACCGCAAAATGCCTCCGAAGCTCAAGGGGCAGATATATAAATGCATCATTCGGCCTGTCCTACTGTACGGGGGCGAGTGTTGGCCAGCACTAAGCAGACACACCCAGGAGCTTCGCGTCACGGATATGAAGATGCTGAGGTGGATGAGTGGCGTAACGCGATCCGATCGCATGCGCAACTCTTACATCCGAGGTAGTCTTGGTGTCCGTGACGTGGGGGAAAAACTGCAAGAGTGTCGTCTGCGATTGTATGGCCACATCATGCGCCGCCCTATGGAGTACGTTGGTCGGAGATGCATGAATATGGCTGTTCTTGGGGCTAGGCCCCGTGGTCGCCCTCGCAAGCGCTGGCTGGACGTCGTCAAGTCCGACATGAGAGCCAATGGCCTGACTGAGAAGGATGTTGAAGATCGGGCAAAGTGGAGGAAGCTAAGTAGGAAGGCGGACCCTGGCAATAGCCGGGATTAACGCCAGGTGGAAGAAGAATTAAAGTAAAAAAAAAACATTTCAAAATATAAAAATAGTAACCCAGCGGTATCGGAAACAAGGTCAGGAACCATATTATTATTTATTATTATAAATTCACCTGATGGAAAGCGATGATGTGGCCTAGTTCCATGTAATAGTTGTATGTTCCAAATACATATAATATGATCCATTTAGTAGATCCATGGAATACAGATTATTTAGACGTCCAAATAAATAGCGCGTATGCTCGAATTACACGATTAAATATGAAAATTTCTCGAACAAATTTTCGACACTTTAGATCAATATTTTTCTCCGTTTTGTGTTTTCGTCAGACGGGCGGGTCTGACGGAAACACAAAACGGAGAAAATATTGTTGATCTAAAGTGTCGAAAATTTGTATATATAAGACGACAGTCTTGCAATAACCGAGCATATCGTGAAAAAATCCTAGAGAAATTAACCAATTTTGTACTCTTTGTCGTACCACAGCAGTGTGATTCTGTAAACATGTCGAAGTGAAGTGATAACAAAGTGTACTGTCAATACGTGTGTAATGTCTGAAGACCTCAAAGACAACGTGGATATCGAGCGTGAGCGCAGAGCGTTGGCTGTCCGCTGCAATATGTTGGCTCGCAGATTTGCGGAATGTTCGACTGACGTAAAGGCTACGCTTTTTAGAGCTTACTGTCAGTCGTTCTATACATGCAGTCTGTGGGTCAGCTACACGCAGAGGGCATACAGCGCTCTGCGTGTACAATACAATAATGCTTTCAGGGTGTTGATGGGGCTGCCGCGCTACTGCAGTGCGTCCAGCATGTTCGCAGAGGCGGAAATCGATGGCTTTCACGCCATCATGCGTAAGCGATGCGCGTCCATCATGCGCAGGGTACGCGTCAGCCCCAACAGCATCTTGGAAACTATAGCGGACAGGTGGGATAGCCCCATACTGGGACATTGGATACGCCTACATGCCACTGTGGCGTAAAATAAGAAATATATTTTAAAATAAGATTTTTCTGGTAGTTCTAAGTACTAACACTAGTTTTTAAGTTGCGTGTAATGTGTGTACTAACAAATTATGGACTTTGTCTGAAATATAAGATTTTTATTTTATTTATTTTTTAATACAAGTAATCAAGATGGGATGACAGCTTACTACGTGATCACTTCACCCAAGCCTTCACATCGACACGTTTACAGAAGCGACTGGCAGATCACACCCAAATTGCCGGTTAATAAGTTTCCTATTTATTCCCGTTCTACTTTTGTTTTTGGTGATTGACGACTGCGGGTTTTAAAAGGCCACTTTAGCACAATCAGAAAGCAAATCACGCTACCCGTCACTGTCAAATTTTCCCAATCAACCTTGAACCTAATGCGTAAGCGATAAAGATGAAAATTAAATTTGACAGATGGTTGTGTGATTAATATTATGATTCTGCTAAAGTGGCCTTTTTAGACCCTCTGAACTTTAAAATTTTGTCCAACCCTATTTTTTTTTCTATTTTGTGTTTTTGTTTCTCTATTTTTATAATGTGTTGTTTGCTGATGTGTTGTGTCTTTGGCGAATAACTGTGTTCTATTCTATGTTTTCTATATTTTATTCAGTACATACCCACAATACAAAAATTTATTATTCTGGACCGTTATTCTGTCTTTTGCCATGTTCAAATCCTGGAAGTTATAAGAGTTGGGCACGAAGAGCAGGAAAGGAGGAAAGCCATTTATTACTGTTTATAAAATGCTATAAAACCAAAGAGCTACAAAAGTCCTACAGTCTTCCTAACTAGGCAGGGATTGCGGTATCCTTAGGTAGGTATGTCATGCACTTACGGCGTCCCTGTCCGCAAAGCGACGTTTCAAAGAAAGACTGATTCCACGTAGAGTGAGTGGCTCTCTCGGAAAGGCTTTCCTTGCACAAAGTAAAGGGTTTTCTTGCAGCTGAAAACCAGCAACTATTAGCTAATACTGATATTAAATATGATTTCAGAAGATGCTCAAAAGCATTTCACCCAAAAATACTTTTAATTAATAGCCTTCTGGTATTTGAAATTCACCACTAATTCAACTACATACCTACCTCAGTCAGGCCCCTTTTCCACCTATATTTAACTGATAAATCTATTTATTTCAAGAAAATCAAACGAATGAATATGTTTATTTTACTTTATACAATTCCTTCTCTAAAGATTTTTAAGCACTTGTAAACGGCAAAATAGTTTATAAATGCGCACAATATTTTTTACAATTATCTTTTATTTTATTTATTTATTCGGGAAACAAACAATAATATGATACAGAAATTTATTAATTTAATGATTGTGACTTTATTCGAATCAATCTAGAATTTTATTTATTTATTTTACCTGTTTTAGCAAAATAGTCATCTGTTAAAACCACAGAAGCATCATGGGGCCCCATCATTCCGTGCCCAGGGCCCCCAATATGCAAAAGACGGCCCTGACCTCGGTGTTCTTGAATTGATCGAATCAATGATCGACTTCAGACTTGTGTATTTTTAGTTGACTTTTAAATGACCATTTGCATTTAAAATACCCTTTAAGAGCTATGCTATTCAAAGGAATTTTAACTTTGTGTTGTATGATCCAAAATGTGATAAAAACCGTGAATTTTGGATTCAAATATACAATACTAGTTGACCTGCACAACTTCGTCTGCTCCTGCTCCGCTTCTGTTGGTATTAGCGGGATTATATTATTATATAGCCTTCCTCATTAAATGGGCTATCTCACATTGAAGAGATTTTTTCAAATCGGACCACTAGTTCCTGAGATTATCGCGTTCAAGCAAACAAACAAACAAACTCTAAAGCTTTATATTTTAGTATATATAGATATAGATGGAAATCTAGTACAACAAAAAAACTGGAGAAACTACGTTTAAATTTCACGGTATTTAGCACACAGAAGTCGGCAACGATCCTTCCGACCAATTGATTTTTAAATTACTAAGTTAAAATAGCAATTTGTCACTGGTACGGTGGTAAATATTGAATCAATCAGCTGCCTGTCACCCTTGGCTGATTGATCGCGACCGGGGCAAATGTTTTTAAGAATCATATTTTCTGTTAGCGAACTCAGTCTAGTTGTGGACCCGTGCTAAAACTTACTTTGTCATCTCAAGAAGTTTGATCCGTAATATTTCTTAAAACCATTGCCCCATGTTACTGGAATTGGCGCAAAACTTTTTGTTCTTTCATTCTCTGTCAGTCATCAGTCGTATCATTCACTGCCTTTTCTTTGATATCACAAAATGCATACATCTTTTCTACATTAATTATTTTAGTCACTCTTTTAGTCACCAATATTTCTAAAAGAGTGATGAATGTTTGTGGATGGATGGAGACTGTATTGCAGTACGCCACTGAAAAGGTACACACAGGTTCCGTACAAATTTATAGCTACAAATTAATTTAAGTAAAGATTACATTTTTTATGATTTAAATACAAATACACTTCTCATTAGAAAAATCGAAACACTTCCGTTTTTAGGGTTCCGTACCCAAAAAGTATCCAACAGAACCCTATTACTCAGCCTCCGCTCATGAACCGTAATAGGTAGACAGTTGAAATTTTCACAGATTGTGTACATCTATTGCCGCTATAACAACCAATAATAAAAACTAAGGTTTATGGTACGGAACCATTCGTCTGCGAGTCCGAATCGCACTTGGCCGGTTTTTATGGTTTCTGTCCTAATTTAACACAAAAGAGTTCACATGATTGTATAGCTGGCAAATTGGCCTTTACAGTGATAAGCGAAAATTAAAGGTTTGTTTTCTAAAAACACATGGATACTTCGCCTGCAGAAGCCGCCCAAGTGGTGGCATTGCTGGATTCTGGACTTAGTCAGCGTGTTGTGTCTGAAAGATTGCATCTAAGCCTGTCGTCTGTTCATAGAGTCTACAAATGCTTTCGGGAGACTGATTTTTTCACGCGCCGTTCAGGATCCGGCAGGAATCGGGTCACTTCTAAACGAGATGATCTATTTATTGTATCAACTTCTTTATGAATTCGACGCCTAAATGCTTTTCAACTGCGGCAGCAGCTTCATGTTGTACGTAGGGTGGCTGTAAAAGACTCTCCAATTAGAAAAGGTTGAAGGAACGTGGACTTGTACCGCACAAGCCAGAAAATGGGCCGAAATTAACTGCAATATATCGAAGAGCGTGCCTTAACTTTGTACGATGCGTCAGGAAGACGTATTAGAAAGACGCCTTAGAACGACGGCTTAGGAAGACGTCTCAGAACAACGCCTTTGAACGACGCCTTAGAAAGACGCCTTAGAACAATGCCTTAGGAACACGTCTTTTAACGACGCCTTAGAACGACGGCTTAGGAAGACATCTTAGAAAAACTCCTTAGGAAGGCGTCTTAGAAACACGTCTTAGAACGACGGCTTAGGAAGACTTTTAAGAACGACTCCTTAGGAAGAAGTCTTAGAACAACGCCTTAGAACGAAGGCTTACGACGACGCATTAGAACGACGCCTTAGGAAAACGTTTTAGAACGAAGCCTAAGGGAGACGTATTAGAACGACGCCATAGAACGATGCCTTAGGAAGACGTATTTGAATGTCGCATTAGAACGACCCTTAAAAAGACGTCTTAGAACGACACCGTAGAACGACGCCTTAGGAAAAAAGTCAAAGTCAAAACTTTTATTCCAATTACGCCATTAAACGGCACTTTTGAACGTCATTCACATTTCAAATATATAAAAAATTCTGAAGTGTCTCTACTGTCCATTCGGAAAGGTAGATTCTTATGGAGAAGAATGGACAAGAAACTCCATAGTTACAACTTTCAAATAAATCTTTTACAATGTTTGGTAAGTATACAAAAATTTAGTAATATGTGAGGACCATGCACCTAGGGTATGCAGAGGTAGACTTATCAATTTTCTAAATAAGTGGGTACATGATACTCACACAGTTACAAATATTGTAATCACTAATTAACAGTGTGTGAGATAAGAGAAAAATACAAACACAAAAAGAAACAGAACATCTATAAATTAAATACATAAAGCAACCAGTTTGATTTTGTCCACCACATTGACTGTCCTATGGAACAGGACCAGCATGCTTCCAGGCATTCTTATCCTGAATGTAATCTTCTAATTTGTAATAAGCTTGTTTACGAAGTGTGCTTTTGATATACGCTTTAAATTGTCTTTCATTAAGTTCTAATAATTATGTCACAAGGTATTTTTTTTTTTGTAACATTTAACACAGTACCCCATGAAAGATGTGTGTACTTTAGCTAATCTATAAAATGGTTGATCTAATTTATCTTTATTTCTAGTATTAAAATTATGTCTATCGCTATTTTTACTAAAAAGATGGCGATTTTTCCGTACATACATTATACACTTCTGTGCCCACCTTGTATTTTCAGTTTCGTTTGGTCCTAGCTAAAATTTTATATTAGGTCGAGCAAAAAGTTTTTATGCAGTTTTGAACCTGGCACATTCACAATTTCATTCAATAGTCTTTTTTTGAATTTCGAACACAGAATTTAAAGAAACAAAAGACAATTTGGAGCCTGTTTGTTGATATCAAACAATCGAATACTAAGAAAACTTGGTTTTATTGGTTTACTTGGATTTAATTCTTGAAAAAGTGATTGATATCTTTGGTTTTGAAACAAACATTACTTATTCTTAACATTAAGGTGAGGTTCTATCAATAATCTATGGATACTTCACCTGAAGTCGCCGCCCAAGCTGTGGCACTTATTCGGGCCGGACACAGCCAAAGAAACGTGAGTGCTCAACTTAATTTAAGTCGATCTGCGGTCCGAAATGTTTATCGGAGGTACCTAGAGACTGGCGGCTTTGTTCGTCGCCAAGGAAGGCCACGATCTCGGGTCACAACTGAAAGGCAGGATCGATTCATCGTGACGACCAGCTTGAGAAATCGTCACCTTACCTCCATTGAGATACAAAACCAACTTCGCGACTTCCACGGATTATCTGTGAGCGCTCGAACTGTTCGAAGAAGGTTAAAAGAACGCGATATGGTACCACACAAGCCAGCTAATGGGCCCAAACTAACGCGAGCCCACCGAACAGCGCGCCTTCATTTCGCACGCAGTCATTTAAATTGGACACAGCAAGATTGGAGCCGTGTACTCTTTTCTGACGAGTTTAAAATTGTGTTACATGGCAATGATGGAAGGAAGAAGGTCTACCGACGTAAGGGAGAGCGTTTCGCACAATGCTGCTTTGAAGAGAGGGTTGCTTATGGCGGTGGCTCATGGACTGTCTGGGGCGGTATATCCACGAGCGGCAAAACTCAACTTGAGGTTGTTACAGGACCACGGCTGCCAACATTAAATGCTAAAAGGTACATTCGTGAGTGCTTAGAACCTCACGTGATACCATACGCGGACTATGTGGGCCCAAATTTCCTTTTTATGCATGATAATACAAGAGCCCATGCGGCCGGCATCGTCAGGGAATATCTTCGGGATGTGAACATCACAGTTATGGACTGGCCAGCCAGAAGCCCAGGCATGAACCCCATTGAGCACATGTGGGACGAGCTAAAAAGACGTGTTAGGGCTCGTCAGCCAGTTGCCCAGACGATGCAGGAGTTGAAAACTGCCATAGAAGAGGAATGGGAGATGATCCCTCAAAATTTCATAGAGCGGTTGATAAACTCTATGCCTAATCGTATGAGAGCTGTGGTAGATGCCCATGGAGACAACACGCGTTATTAAATTAAACCTTTATTTGATAAAACATGTTTTTTATTCAAAAATCAATTGCCTTTAACAAGGCGCATATCCGACTTGTTAGGCGTAGCTCCATGTCGTATGGTATTCTGAATTCAAATTTAAAACAATACGATCGAAAAAGATGGTAAAATGTATCAAGTTTAAAACTGCATCAACAGTTTTTGTTCAATCTAGCAATCATATTTCGGTAGGGGCCATCGAAACCTAAACTCTAAGGTGGGCCAATAGATGTGTCCAGAAGTGTATTTTCATTTATGAATTGGCAAGGGACTGTCATAATATTAATCTTTTTAAAAGGTTCCCTTAGAGAATCGTGGCGACGCAAATTATAAAGGGCTCTGACAGCTCTCTTTTGTAATATAAATATGAATTTAATGTCAGCAGCCCGACCCTACAACAAAATACCGTATGACATAATGCTGTGAAAGTAGCTAAAATAGACCAAACGTGCGGTTTCTACGTCTGTTAACTGTCTTATCTTCCTAACAGCATATGCAGCTGAGCTTGGCCGCCCCGCTAGAGATGTAATATGAGGTCCCCATTGCAACTTCTCGTCCATGGTGATTCTCAAGAAAACTGTCTGATCAATAAGCTGCAGTTTTTCTTCATTCAATATTATGTCACATTCGCTACTTTTAACATTTGGCAAAGTAAATCTAATACATTTGTTTTTTTTACATTTAATACCAAGTTGTTTGCCGTAAACCAATTTTGGACTTGAAGAATAGAGTTATTGACGACATCATGATTTCGTGATCGTCGCTCTATTTTTAATATCAATGATGTGTCATCCGCAAATAACACCATCTTTGGATGATTTTGAAGTAATTGGGGCAAATCTTTTATATAAACTAGAAAAAAGAATGGACCTAATATTGAGACTTGAGGAACTCCCATAGTCACTTCAGACCCTAGTGAGTTTACACCGTTTAGACACCGTAAGACGTCTTAGAACGACGTCTTTAGAACTACGCCTTAGGAAGACTTCTTAGAACGACGCCATAGTAAGAGTATTAGAACGATTCCATAGGAAGACGTCTTAGAACGACGCCTTAAGAAGACGTCTTAGAACTACGCCTTAGGAAGACGTCTTAGAACGACGCCTTAAGGTGACGTCTTAGAACGACGCCTCAGGAAGACGTCTTAGAACGACGCCTTAAGAAGACGTCTTAGAACTACGCCTTAGGAAGACGTCTTAGGAAGACATTTTAGACTTGTTTCGAACTTTGTAGTCGGTTTTAGCGGTCGGGTTTTTTGACAAAGTCAATTTTCAAATCTAATCAGTGGTTTATTACGCGTGATGATTGGTTAATTACGCGCGATTATTGGTTACGTACTTTAAAGCGCCATATATTGAGAAAAAATGAAATGCATGAAATACACAAGAAGGTTTGTTCTTAAACTTAAAAATTCAATATCTTGAGAGTGTCGAAATATTAATGTTTTGCAGCATAAACGACCGTATCTTTTTTTAATGTTATCTTATAACTATGATTTGTTCACAGCTTCAAGGGACCGTAGACCTGAGTAAATGATTTAAATTTCAAGTCGACCTGCCTCCACTCGTTCTCGAGATAAAGGGTCCGTTTTTTCCTTTGGCGGTACGGAACCCTAAAAATTGCACGTAACGTTTTACTTATAGTTTTTATTTGACCTATAAGGCCTTTTAGGTCACGCAGTACAAGGATACCTGTTGCTTCCTCCTGTTGGTTTCTCTGTATGTTAACTTCTGCTAACAAACAATTCATTTTACTGACAGTATTAATGCTCAAATGATAACTAAATATTCAAAAACACAAAGTATTAACTATAGACACTTACCCCTGATTTCAGAATTCATCATTTGAAGTTGATTCTATCAAAACTTTAACCTTAACTCGAACTTTAATCATCATATCAGCCGAAAGACATCCACCGCTGGACAGCCTACCCCATGTGTCGCCACAACAGCCGGTCCTGTGCGTCTCGCATCCATCGGCTACTCAAGGAAACTCCAAGCATTTCCCTCTTCATTGCCCGAACTACCGAACTTCGATTAAATACAAAAGTAAATTCAGCAAAGCCTATCCAAATGTCGCCACAACAACCGGTTCGTTCGTGCGTCTCGTATCCATCGACTACTGAAAAAACTCCAAGCATTGCCCTCTTCATTGCCCGAACTACTGAACTTCGATTAAATACAAAAGTAAATTCAGCAAGAACAAATATCATCATGAGGTATAAGATCTAATTTATTTGTAGTTGGTATTTTTTGAAAGTAACCAACTTCACATAGATAGAGCAAAAGAAAACTGCTTTTCTTAACCCAAACTAAAGCATCATGAAAATTTTCATTAGTGAAGCTGCTTTAAACTATAAAAGTTTTAAATTATACCTGTGTA
The DNA here is from genome assembly GCA_950371165.1 of Lacanobia oleracea. Lineage (NCBI taxonomy): Eukaryota > Metazoa > Arthropoda > Insecta > Lepidoptera > Noctuidae > Lacanobia > Lacanobia oleracea. The sequence continues at coordinate 18,395,856 of OX493391.1, read as the reverse complement.
AACTACAATAGACCTGAAAAAATGCCAGATTAACCCACTATGCACAGATATAAGCCATCCAATACCTCGTAGAGAAAAATGAGCATCAAAATATAATACGAAGACTGCTAAACATAAAAATGCTCGTTTCTTAAAGAAATAAAGTGCGATATTGCGTATAAGAAAATGCTGAAGGAAAACCAAGGATTTTCCAACGGAGGTCGGGTCTTTTATACACTTTACACTCCGTTCCAAGAAGAATATTATAGTACTTAAGCCTTTTATTTAGCCAGGAAATGGAGATTAGTATTGTTTTCTTTGATAATTGCGTGCGCGTGTTTTATCAAAAGAAAAATACTTAAAACCTATGCATACGGCGTATTTTTAACGCGCCGACGATGCACGCTGTACGAACGCGATGACCAATAGTAATAATTATCACTCTCTGCGTCTCAATTTCGTTTAAATTGCGTCAACGCGTCGCGTCGTCGCGCGTTAAAAACAACGTTAGTAAAGGTCGTTAGGGCTGATTTTCTAATAAATGTAAATTTTATTGGAATAATAAATACGGCAGCTTGACATTCTATACAAAAGCGACCATTTTTATTCCTCAATTAAAAGTTATCTAACCATTGAAAAATCGGCTCTTATTGAAGTACTCATTAACTAGCTGTTTTACATTAGGGAAAACATAAATATTGATAAATCAACAAGGTACTTGCTAAAAGTAAAGTACCAACTGAATTATTAATAAGTGAATATTATTAAATTCTTTGATGTTGTTTAATTTTCTTAAATATGCCAGCGATATTTCTTAATGACTTCAGGCAGTATATTAATATTACATGTAAGAGTTGTTAAAGATTTACGATTGCCACTCTTGTACGACCCCCAGATTATCAGGAAACAGACTCCGGCAGGGAATTCCACTGCTCAGGTCGCATACTAAAAGTATTCCCAAAGCATTTTTTGTGTGTACATAAACATGTAAACATATTTCTAGTTTAACAAGCTATCTTATATATTAATTAATCTGCTGCCATAGTGCAACTGAAAGGAATTAAGCCCGCATATTTTATCAATCCTTTGGATGAGCTCGTAGCTAGATAATAACAGCCGCACGGGTCGATCTTCAAGGTTAAGCAACGCTTGCCAAGGTTGGTCTGTGGATGGGTGACCATCTTAACATAGCGAGTTTCCTCCGTGCCTCGGAAAGCACGTTAAGCCGTTGGTCCCGGCTGTCATTTGTAGATCTTTGGCAGTCGTTACGAATTGCCTGCCAGAAGCCAGTAAATCTGATTCCAGTCTTGCCATGAAGTACCGTGTTACCCAGTTAATGGGTTGTGGAGGTCTGGTAGGTAGCCGCTCCTCGTAAAATACTGGTATTCAGTTAAATCCGGCTTAACTGGAAGCCGACCCCAAAATAGTTGGGAAAAGGCTAGGCAGATGATGATGATTTTATCAATCCTTTCTCATAATCTCTTTCAGTATTTATAGGTGATATTATTATCGACAGGAGATGCTGATACCCAAGGAGCAATGCCGGGTGCAACCACTGGCTGCAGAGGGGCGGGCTGCCAGCTCCCTACCCCACGCCCGACTGGCCAGGACCCCCTCCATATCCTCGCAGAGCAGCCTTGACAGCGGGACTTCTAGAGCTACTGTGAGTACATTAGTTATATCCACATTTTTATCAGATAAATGTTTAGTACGTACTATGATTATCACAGGTACTTATTTACGGCATCTGTCTTAGAAGCGAGTTACTAGATGGCTGACTTATTAAAACGAAGTATATTTTGACCATTCATAATTATTAGTTCCTGTGCGATCGAGCTTAACTCGGCTTTTTTACAACGTTTTCTAAAACAGAAACCTAGCTAGATCTATTTATCGCCCTCGAATACTACATATGCATACTAAATTTCATGAAAATCGTTGGAGCCGTTTCCGACATTCAGATTGTATACATTTGTGCAAGAATTGCTCTTTTAAAGATTTGATACTATTTATATTTTTGCTGAATGCTTCCAAAGTTCCAACGACTAATTTGTCCTGCCAGTGTCGTGCAACCAATGACTTCACAGTACATTTTATGCCCTTTTCACAAGGGAGTACTCGGAAACTACAGAACGCCATTTGCATACTCCTTTGCTTCGTTTACGTTCATACAGCTGATCATAAATGCACGGTGGTATGTGCACCTAGCCTTTTTGAAGAACTGTAGAAATGACTTTTTTTTTTTTTTTACTATTGATAGGCACGCGTTTGACCACTATCTCACCTGATGGTAAGCGAGGATGTGGTCGAAGATGGAGCACGCTTGCCTAGAAATAACCTATTCACTCTTGATTTAAAGACTCCCAGGTTGTAGCTATCAGGAAACACAGACTCCGGCAGGGAATTCCACTCCTTAGCTGTACGCACTATGAATGTGTTCCCAAAACGTTTTGTGCGTATGGGTGGGATGTCCACCATGTACCGGTGGCGCATCGCCGTTCGTCTTGTGGTCCGATGATGGAACGGGCTTGGCGGAATTAAATTATGCAATTCCGTCGCACATTCCCCAAAATGCAACCGGTAAAAAACCGACAGGCTAGCAACTCGTCGTCGATGTTCAAGATTTTGGAGCTTCGACGCGACGAGCCTCTCATTGCCGATGATCCTCTTGGCTCGTTTCTCAATTGACTCAAGGGCATCAAGCTGGTATCTGGCAGATCCATCCCAAAGATGAGAGCAGTATTCCATACACAATCGAACTTGCGCTTGATAGAGTTTGAGCAGCTGTTCCGGCGTGAAGTACCGTCTCACCTTAGCCAGAATCCCCAACTTCTTTGCAGCCACTTGAGCTTTTGCCTCTATGTAAGGGCCAAAATTGAGAGTAGATGTTAATGTAACCCCAAGAAGCTCAAGATGGTCGGTTATCGGCACGGTTTCAGCGCGGAAAGATGGAGCTGGGCGGAATTGGCTCCTTTTGGCGGAAAATAGACACGCTTGGGTCTTAGCAGCATTGAACTTGACCAGATTGGCATCGCCCCAATCAGAGACCGCCTGTAGGGACACGTTCAAGCGCTCAACCATTGCCTCCCGGAGAGACCGGATCTGCGACCCACCAGCTCGTGCGTCGGACACGTATCTTTCAGCAACAGTGCTGTCGTCTGCATACCCAAAGGTACCGGGTTTAAGCAGATCATTAATATGCAGCAAGAACAGTGTTGCCGAAAGCACCGACCCCTGAGGAACCCCGGCATTAATATCCAGCAGTCCAGACGAGCAGCCATCTATGACCACTCGGATAGACCGATCCCTCAGGAAATCTGCGATCCAATCACACAAACCGGCGGGCAGACCGAAGGAAGGAAGCTTACTAATAAGGCCATCGTGCCAGACCCTGTCGAAGGCCTTCGAGATGTCAAGGGAGACCGCCAGTGCCTCCCCGTGCTTCTCTATGGCCTCACTCCAGATGTGAATGGCATACGCTAGAAGATCCCCGGTTGACCGATTTCGGCGAAACCCGTATTGTCGGTCACTAAGGATATCATTCGCTTCTAGGTACGCCAGGAGCTTATGATTCAGCACGCGTTCCATAGTCTTACAGAGTATGGACGTTACCGAGATGGGTCTATAATTCGACGGGTCAGCTCGACTACCCTTCTTGGGCACGGGCTGCACGTTAGCTTGCTTCCAAGCCTTCGGCACTTTTCCAGTCTCAAACGAAAGGCGAAATAGGCGTGTCAAGATCGGAGACAACTGAATGACCTCATAGAAAGGCCCTAAAGATCCCCAGTTTTCGCTCACATGTTAATTTAATTATATTTTGAGAATTACCCAGTTCGTTATTTAAAGCGAGAGCTTAACCTGCGCACGAGCCTTTTTTGATGAACCTAAGCGATCGCCTAAATTTGATTGCACTGCAGGGTTTCCGCTCCCTGTCAGGGTTGCGGAATTTGTTCGAAAGACTCATCATGTCTCTGGAACGCAAAGGGCTTTAGGAGGAACACGAAAGGGGATTAGTCAGTAAGAGTCTGACACTCCCTTCCGCTGTACCTAGAGCGGAAGATGTTATTTGATGATTGCATATCATTGATATCCAATCCTTAAAAAAAACCTCGCTCAATAATAATCGGCACTGACAACAGTGCCGATTATATGTATTATTGAAAATCGTAGTGTGCTTGTACAAATAAAGCCTAGGTCACATGCATCGGAAATTAAAATAAATGCGTATGGATCTTCTGAAATATATTATAAATGCGTATGGATTTTATTATAATAGATTTATTAAGAGAAAACGTAAAAATTAGTAAAGGATCACTAAAGTCAAAATTTAAAAACATTATACAGGATTGCAACCAGAAGTAAAAAAAATAAGTTGAAATTTGAACAATATAATATTTAAAGTAGTAAGTATGTACATAAGGTGGTTTACTGTTTTATAAAAGAGCGCTTCTCGCCATCAAACGCAAAAGTTTGGCGAGTTTAGAATTAAGTGACACCTCAGTATTATTTCTCATTAAATAAAATGTTAAAAAACAGATACTTTCAATGCATAGTGATTTGATTCTGATAAATATGATTTAGGCCTGTGTCATCTAGTGTTAGTGGAAATGGGTGCAAGATACAGAAAAGATATACGAGGAGCTCTCGCTCCAAATAGCGAGATTATCCTTAAGTTTCCAGACGCATGATACTTACAATCAGTCAGGATTTACAGATTTACGGCACAATCCCGACTTTTTAAACTTAACAAACGTTCAGGAAGAGTTCGCAATAGTGCAATATTTATAGTTTATATGTACTTGCAAAACATCTCTTTTTCTATGCTGACAGTGCATTCCATGCACTCAAACTATGTTTTCGAGAAGCATTTAATCACAAAATTACTACCTTAAAACTAGATCCGTAGGTATAGCAAATAGGAAAGGATGCGCTACCCATATCTATGCACAATTGCACACGACGTGTTTTTAACGCGCCAAAACGCGCGGTTTTACGAAGACGCGCTGCCACGCTGTAGATATTACCAAAAAGCAGTACTGTCTGCGTTTGCACTTTTTTTAAAGCGCGTTAGCGCGCGTCATCGGCCCGTTCTAAGCTGCAGTATTTTAGTCCAATTTTAAACTTTCATTGTAGATCTATTTCTAGCCGACAACATCATCATCATCATCTGCCTAGGCACCGTGTGCAATATAGTTGGGAAACTATATTGGAGTCGGCTTCCAGTCAAACCGGATTCAGCTGAATACCAGTGTTTTACGTGGAGCGGCTGCCTGCCAGACCTCCACAACCCATTAAATGGGTAACACGGTACTTCTTGGCAAGACTGGAGTCAGATTTACTGGCTTCTGACAATCCGTAACGACTGCCAAAGATCTACAAATGACAGCCGGGACCAACGGCTTAACGTGCTTTCCGAGGCACGGAGGAAACTCGGTATATTAAGATGGTCACCCTTCCACAGACCAACCTTGGCAAGCGTTGCTTAACCTTAAAGATCGACCCGTGCGGCTGTTATTATTTAGCCACGAGCTCCTCATTTCTAGCCGACAACAGAATATTCGTAATTATGCAACAGAAACAACAAACATCCTACATAAACATTAAACCCATATTGTGTCACATACGAAGCTGCAATCTGCTGCATACATAATCAGCTCTAAAACGTTGTGCCTTTCCAATTTACGCTGTGGTTGCGTCAGTAAGCCTATGCTGTAGGCTAATAAATGAGATAGCCGTGTGATATCTATGTTGCGGTAAACTAATATGAAAATAAAATGAAACATGAAATATCATCATCTGCCTAGCCTTTTCCCAACTGATATTGGGGTTCCAGTCAAGCCGGATGTAGCTGAATACCAGTATTTTACGTGGAGTGCCTGCTTCCAGACCTCTACAACCCATTAACCTGGTAACACGGTACTCGGTACGATAAAATATCTTTCAAAATAAAATATGAAAGATAATTTCATACAAAATATATTAGTTTTAATAGTTTTTTTTTTCTTTCTCCACTGTCTGTAGACACTAAACTATTTCAGTAGCTTTTGCCTTGACTTACGCCTTATGTTTTAATTTCGTAAATCTGACTTAATACAATATATTTAACACTCACGTTTATTATTCAGATCTTATTTAATACTAGCTGAGCCGCGCAACTTTTAATTTTAAAATTTTAGCATCGCATTCAAGCGTCACATTTTTCATGAATGCTCCGCTCCTATTGGTCATAGCGTGATGTTATATAGCCTTTAGCCTTACTCGACAAATAGGCTATCCAACATTAAAATATTTTTTAAATTCGAACCAGCAGTTCCTGAGATCAGCTCATTGAGCCAAATAAACTCCTCATCTTTACAATACTAGTAGAGATGCATTTTACCTAAACATTTTGCAAGAAACTACCACACATATCAACCGATGACAATTCAATTCGATGACATTCGATTGAATACAACCCAGAGTGTCAGTTACTAGAGATGCCACAGACGCCATGATGCATGACCCAATCAATCAATTCAGTCTGTCAACGCCCGCTGCCCGACATGGTACATCACACTCGCCACATAACAAACCAGTTCATTAATTACAATAAATTAATTATTTGCCTATCCTATACTAATACAGGCCACTCAAATATGCCACAGCATACATATTTCAATAAGCCAACCGCGACACATTCGGAATTAATCATGAGGCCTTGGGGCACTGTGAAAACTATACCAAACAACGTTTCATTTTAGTTATTCTGTTGAATACACTTATGACGGTCGTCAGAGGTTTGTGTTTTTTGTAGAATGGCTGCGAAAATAGTGCTTTGGTCTAGCTTTTGTGAAACTGTGTTGGCACTTGTGTCCAAACAGAATTTGTTTGAGAAGACTTCAGATCGTCTTAGCCTCATTCATGATTCACTATTTCTATAATATGACATCATCATAGCCTTTTCTCAACTATATTGGATTCAGCTGCATACCAGTATTTTACGTGAAGCGGCTGCCTACCAGACCTCCACAACCCATTAAATGGGTAACACGGTATTTCTTGGCAAGACTGGAGTCAGATTTACTGCCTTCTGATAATCCGTAACTACTGCCAAAGTTCTACAAATGACAGCCGGGACCAACAGCTTCACGTGCTTTCCGAGGCACGGAGGAAACTCAGTATGATAAAATGGTCACCCATCCACAGACCAACCTTTGCAAGCGTTGCTTATCCTTGAAGATCGACCTGTGCGGCTGTTATTCTTTAGCCACGAGCTCCTCATATTTCTATTATATGACATTTTATTTAATTGACGTTTTTAATGTAGGTATTCATATTTTAATTTAGTGACATTTAATCAGGGTTTGTTAACGTTACTAAATAAAAAAAAAAATAACCGTTAAGTAACGTTAATTCCAATGTGATACCTTACTAACGTTACAAAAATATAACGTTACTTGGTAACATTACCAGTAATTTAACGTTAATTAACATTAACGTAACATACACAATTAACGTTACTTTTACCGTTAATTTAGCTACGTTGCCGTGGAAGCATGTTTTTGTTAGTTCAATGATGTTTTTTGATGCTATCTTGATCTGAAAATACTTAGACAATTGACACGGCGGCTATTGGGTACCAAAGCTTAATCTAGGCACCAAATAAATACTATTTTCAGCATTCTTGAGCTTTTTTGGCTATATATTTAAAGATGAATTGACGTTACTTATTACCACTGTATAATTTAATTTTATTTAAATTAATTTGATACTAACGCACTCAAGCAAAGGACCAAAAGGGGTACCAAAAAGTCTCATGCGTCAAGAATTCAAGATTTAATAGTAATTATTTTCGGACTTGTGCTTTGTAAAGGGTTAAAAGCTGTCCTGGCCTGGAGTATCGCTTCACCCTATTTAGGATGCCCAGCTTTTTGGCCGCAGTTTGGGCTTTGTACTGGATGGTGGCGTCGAAGTTGAGACTGTATGTCAACTCCATGCCTAGAAGCTCAAGCCGATCAGTCACAGGAACAGATAGCACCCCGACAAATAGGAGTTTGGTCAAAACGACTCCTTTTTGCGGTAAAAAGACACGCCTGTATTTTGGTGATGTTAAAAGTGACCAGATTGTCATCCCCCCACTGGAACACAACGCTTAAGGTCAAATTTGTCCGCTTTACCATGGCCTCTCTCAAGGAACGGACATCATCTCCGCTGGTTGTTGCGCTGGACAAGTATCTCTCTGAAACCTGTCTGTCATCTGCGTACAACAAGGCCAGGCTGAAGTAGGTCATTGATGTGCAGCAGGAAAAAAAGTTGCAAAAAGAACAGACCCCTGAGGAACACCGGCATCAATAGCCATGAGGTCAGAGAAGTAGCCGTCAACGACTACTTGGATAGACCGTTCACTTAGGAAGTCTGATATTCAGCTACAAAAACCAGCTGGGATTCCATAAGCAGGAAGCTTGCTGAGTAGACCTGCGTGCTAGACCCTGTCAAAAGCCTTCGAGATATCGAGTGACACGGCAAGTGTTCGCCGTGTCTCTCGATGGCTTCGTTCCAGCAGAGCGTGACATACACAAGAAGATCGCCTGTTGACCGTACTCAGCGAAAGCCATATTGACGGTCACTGAGGAGATCATTGTCTTCAAGGTAGGTAACCCTTTCCATAACCATTCATAGGATGGAGGTAATGGCGATCGGACGGTAATGTGCAGGGTCAGCACAGTCTCCCTTTTCGGGCAGCGGTTGCACCTTCACAAGGTTCCATGATTTCGGCACCGTTCTTTTTTCAAGAGAGAGGTGGTACACAAACACAGGAGACAGTTCAGGTGCACATTGCCTCAACACCTTCTCTGGAATGCCGTCAGGTCCGCTGACCTTAGTCACGTCTAGACTGCAGAATACTCTACGTACCTCTTTAATGTGAATTGCTATCTCCGGCATCGAAGAGTCACAACGAGGTAAAGTTGATAGTTACTTGGAGCCAGCGTCCAGATGCGAATTGCTGGCAAAGAGAATTGCAAATAAATTTGCTTTCTCTCTTGCAGAGTAAGCCAGCGAACCATCAGGTTTTAGCATTGAAGGTAAGGTGAGTCGACAGAAATTTGTTTCAACCGCTTTCGACAGGGTCTACGTACTACCCGGAGGGTGCGATGCTAGTTTGGCCCCGATACGTCCAACATGGCCCTACCTAAAACCGCGCTACGTGCTTTAGCCTTTCGGTCGCGGGCCTTGATCCAAGCTTGGTAAGAAGACTCTTTAAGAACCTCAGCGTGGGCGCATTCTGCATTATACCAAGGCCGGGATTTGTGACCGAGCGGAATGTCGGAGAATGGAATAAAATACTCCATCCCCTGCCGAATCAAGTCCGCAATCATATCAGCACAATATGAGGTGTAACCCGAGGAGAAGCATACTTGCCGCCAAGGATAAGACGCAAAAAAGTGCCGCATCACATCCCAATCTGCTGACTCGTATCACCATACTCGTCTCGTGCCTCTAGGACTCTTATCTGATAGAGCAGGTCAACACGGATTTCACCAGCGGGGCTGAGAATGATACTAAATGACTGCCCGGATTAGTTGTCAGCAGAAGGTCCAAGCAATTGGGTGTATGGGCGGATCAGCTGGGTTAGATCTAGCGTTACAGCAAACTTGCGCGCCTCTAATCCGGCATGGTCAGTTTTCTGGTACGGGTCCCCCAGAAAAATGAGCTTCGCTGTCGGGTACCGTTGCTAGGCTACATCGGTCGACTCCACGAGGGAATTAAATAGCGCTGTTGTCTCCTGGTCACTGCTGTGCGATTGACATACGCCAATGCGATGTAGAGAAATTTCTCCACGCCAGTGTCCACAAGTAGCCATATGGCAGAAAAACCCGATTTTTCAAAGCAACGGAGACGATGACAACAGAAGTCATCGCGGACGTACACACAGACCCCAGCCTACTTCTTGAACTTGTGTTCCAGAGAATAGCCCGGGTAGTTGACGTACGCCACGTCCAACGGGGTTGTTATATTCACCTCTGTTAAGAAAAACAGGTGCGGCTTCTCGGTCTCAAGAGATTTGAGAAGTTACACCTTAATTCATTTGCATTCCGTTGATAGATCATTGCACTCGTTAAATCTTCTGCAAAACTTGTGTTTCGTTTTTTTACACAGACTTCTTCGTTTGACGATGCCTTCCATCTACAACTAATACGACTTATGTCACTTAATGTACTTGGTGAGGAAGGTCCGGCTATATCCTCAAAAGAAGACATTATTAATGTCGCCGTCACTATTATTAGATCGAAAAATGTAATTATGAAAATAATGAAAACTACCCGTTATGGATCTCAAGCAACTGACACAAAGAAAATAAATGAAAATATGACTTGTATTACGTAATCAGTTATCACTGACTAAATCAGATTACTGTACTACCAGCACTTCTCGCACGTAGCAATCTGGCAACGTTTTGATCGAGCGAGACGGCACGACGTGACAGCGCGTAAGGCGGCTCGCCGATTGCCTCTCTGCCCCGCGCTTCTTCCACCCCACTAACTTAACCGTATAAAATAACCATAAAATTAACGTTATTACAAAATTAACGGTAATAAAGATTAACCATAAAATGTTGCGAAAATAACGTTAAATCTATTAACGTTATTTAAATATTAACGGTAACTCTGTCAAATGAAGGTAACGTTACGAAAAATTTACCGGTATATAAAGCCCTGCATTTAATTTATATAAAAACCCAGACATATATTAAAATTTGAGCCATTCAGCAGTACTGCAGTAAGGTATTATGTATTACGAATAATAATTTTTTTAACTAACGTATTATTTAGTGCCACTGTCACCTATTGTGGATCAAAATTTGTCTATGAAACTAAAATCGTTACACTTTACACGCTTGAAACAACATTCTCCTCAAAATTACTTACTACTTACCTTTCCTCGTCGATAACTGTGTAACTTCATCATAGTTCACACAAAGTTTTTGTAACATTTGCTGGCAGTGAGTTCCGATCAACACTTACTAGAGTACATACTCAGTTCAACTTCGTTTTCAGCATAACGTAAGCCTTCACACTCCGATAATACAGTTATTACGTTCAGCGAGCGCTTCAAGCATTGCAATTTAAACTTTATGTTGATGTCAAGTAGAATCGATATCGGACGTCGAATGCTCGAATATTGGTTGATACTATTGCGTGACTGCGTCACCTACGCAATTTAAAAGTTCAATAGTCATTCTATCAAAAGGGGAAATGACATCGACACTTTTATGTTATCCTATCACTTGTTTGAATAATGGGAAAGTTTACCGGGTTTATTCGTTTGAAAACTACATCATTTTGTTTAATTTAGATAACGAATGCGGCAAAATAGAGTATACAGACATCGATCATCGAAATGCAACTAAACACTGGCATGTTTATCTTATTGATATTCAATTTAGTATGCAAAAAGCAAATTACAAAATTTATGAGAAAATCTAAGGGTGCCTGTCTATTACAGTGAAGCGAGGCAGCGGAGCGGAGAAACGGAGAAATTTTAGCCAATCATGTCAATCAAAAATTATTTACAAAAAATACAACCGACTTCCAAAAACAAAACACTACAAAGTACAAAATAACCTCGGAAGAATGAAAAGAACTTTGTATTTTTTGTAATTTTTTTTTTTTTTTCACTTTTTAGTGGTACCTACCCATTACCGGCGCAATGTTATGTTAAGAACTGGTGTAAACACAAAAAAAACATGCAATTTCAGCAATCCCGATCCATTTGCTATCATTTATTGAAGAGTTCCGTCCGTTGCCTACCTCGTTCTTCGTCAGATCTTCACCAAATTGAAAATACTCTTCTAAACAAAAAAAGAATCATCCAAATCGGCTGACAATTGGCAAAAATATCGCTGAACAAACATTTTTCATGGGATCTCATCATCAGATCCTAATTTATACCTTCGATCATCAGCTCAGCAACATGAGATGATGATTACCAAGTACAAATATCTGAATTGTGTTAGAAAATTAATGAAAAACATTGTATTAGCCTATAAAATTTGCGGGTTGCCCTCGATTTTCATTGAATCCCATCATCAGATTTTGACTTGGTAACAATGGGACCAATCGAGAAGTATACCCTTTCAGATGAAACAAGAATTTTTCAAATCGTTTCATAAATGACGGAGTTATGAGGTAACAAACATAAAAAAAACACAACCGAATTGAGAACCTCCTCCTTTTTTTGAAGTCGGTTAAAAATGTCAGTGACTAACGTGGTGCGGAGATTTTATGCAATTCTATTGGTTAAAATTTCTCCGTATCGCCGCTCCGCTGTAATGGACAGGCACGCTTAAGCTTGCAAAAACCTCTTTTAAATTAATTTCACCCCCTTTTCTCATTAAATTGAAATACGGCAGAAAGTTGGATTAGTTAAAAAGGCATTTGTTTTAAGGGATGAATAACGTTCTCCTCTAATCCAGGTGGGTTCTACTTAAAGGTGTTTTTTTATTTAATTGCTTCGGATAAGGTTTCATTATTCGTTCAAGGAGGAAAATAGAAAAAATATTTTATTTATACCGGGTTCTTCGGCCTTGCCTACCATAAATATCTGTCTAGTAGGCTTATCGTGATTTTCATTAAAGTGAAAAACTTCAAAGTAATTTTGTTCGTATATCATAAGTCTCTTCATGCAGCTTCCTGGAGCCCTTAATTAATAGACTGCCTATCATAATGCTAATTAAACAAGGAAATGGGTGAGCCGTCAGCATTAGTTGATGCTACGTCGACCCTAATTCAATTAAGAGACATAATATCTTGATCCGTAAATACATATGAAACTAATATATCAAATGCAGAACTAGCAAAGTGCTATAGGTTTATCATTTATGAAAATTCCCAGTAACTGCCCGGCAATGTGTTCGCCGAAATAGTGAGGACACATTGCATACATATTAAGAACTAGCTGATTCGCGCAACTTCGTCTGCGTAAAATTTTTCATTAATGCGCCAGAAGTTCCTGAATACGCGATCAGCCACACAAAAACACATCCGTCCTGTACCTACGCTTAGTTCGCAATAAAGGATTTTGAGTTGAGTTGAGAAACTCTTCAGCTTTATAATATTAGTATAGGACTTCTGTAATTTATCAACTATGAATCATCTTTCAGGGTGTAGAAAAACCCTGAACTCGCGAAAAAATTTGTGATTCTTTAGATTTTGACATGTTATGTGAACATGAATGTACTTCTTCTTGGGCAGTAAGGTCTAACGACCCCACACAGTTAACACTAGGGGATACTAAAAATTTGTCCAGTACAACCCTGTACATTTTTTAGGGTTCCAAATGGACAACATCGGAACCCTATTAACTTCTCTACCCTAGGTAGGCTTCGCCCTGATAGTTTTTTTTAAATTTTCTATTTTACAAAGCTCAAGCAAATTTTTTTCGTCATTTTTTTTATGACTTTCCAAATTTCACCCCTCAAAAGTACACCAACGTATTCTGTCGTGTACTTGCATCTCTGCGTATCTCTTCGAGGAACACAGGTCTGATTTTATGTGTTACTAGCAGCTATAAACTTTTCCCACGTAAAACTCACAACAAACTTTCCCTGTTTTTGTTCTAACTAGTTTTAAAAACAACTGCACAATAGTTTACGAAACATTCGAAGTGAAATTCGACAAACTGTCAGAGTGATGTAATCTGAAAATTTGAAATTTCTGTTTGTTTTCCCCATTAGATGGAATTCAGTTAAATTTTATCCTTGACTGAAAAATGTATTATCTGTTAATAAAGAGATGATCCTGATGAAGGGAAATCTTCCCTTCAACAGGATCACCCCTTCGGTCAATGGTGATGTCATCACCATTGACCGAAGGGGTAGGTATACAAAGTGAGCCTATTTTTTAAACATGATAACTATGCTTGTATAGTTATCATGTTTAAAAAATAGGCTCAGTTGTTTCGGAGTCCCAATTTCATGGAAACCTCACCGGATTGTTCCAATTTCCACGTATTTTGTTTAATAACTTTATGAAAAATATTGAGCAACACTTTTATTTTTTCAAAAGTGACCCCACATTTCTGATTTATTTAATTACGGTCCAGTAAATTCTGAGCAAGTTGGCTGTAACAGACGGATAGACAGATAGCCACATAGGCACAGGGTTCCGTTTAGCATTCGGACATAAGGAACCATAAAAACTGAATAAATGGGAGATGAATAGGTTACACTGTGCCCAATAGTGAAGATAAAGCCGCGGCCACGACATCTACAAGACTTTTCCTTTGACTATCGAAAAAGGTTGGTATTAATCATAACTAGGACAGTCAGTAGTCTTACTTACTTCTTTAATTAGGTAATAGAATTAATAAACTATTACGGTCGCTTCAACAAAATATCCAATCAACTACACGTCACTCACTCATCACTCATATCAGCCGAAAGACGTCAACAGCTGGACATAGACCTCCCCCAAAGTTTGCGGGAGTTTGCCATAATCGCCACGCTTGGCAGGCGGGTTGGCGATCGCAGTGCATGGTGTTGAGTTTTAGAGAGAATACTGCTGCCCATTCTTACCGTGGGTACCGGCTAGTGTACACCGGATCACCAACGGGCAGGGGCGGAGTGGCCGTGGTGCTGTCTAAGGACCTTCAGGATGGACTCCTTGAAGTAGACAAGGACCAAGGATATGCAGCGACCGGTTGATGCGAGTTAGGGTGCTGATCGAAGCGTCGGTAACGAACCTAATCAGCGCCTATGCTCCTCAAACTGGTTGCTGTGAGTCTGAAAAGGAGGCCTTCTGGGATGAGTTCGAGGACGTACTACGCGCTATTCCGAATTCCGAAGGTGTTTTGGTTGGGGGGGATCTCAACGGTCACGTAGGTCAGTTTGCTGGAGAGTACGGACGTGTTCACGGTGGTTTTGGATATGGCCAGCTAAATGCAGAGTGAGTCAGTATACTCAGCACCTGCGCTTTGTCTGACCTAGCCATCGCGAACACGTTCTTTCAGAAGAAGCCCCAGCATCTTATTACGTACCGTAGTGGTGCCTACTCAACCCAAATAGATTACCTGCTGGTGCGACGGTGCCACATTGGCAAGGTTACCAACTGCAAAGTCATCCCAGGTGAAAGCCTAACGGCTCAACACCGCCTCCTTGTCCTGGACTTTGCGGTTGTACCGAAAAAGAAAGTGACCGAAAAACGCACACCCCGCACAAAGTGGTGGTTGCTTGATGGTACTAGGCAGGCGGACTTCATCGCGGAGGTCGAGCATCTCGAGATCAGTGCTCCGCATGAGTCCGCTCAAGAGATCTGGAGTAGGATCCATTCAGCAATCACCGATGCGGGTAAGCGCGTCCTTGGCACTTCTCGTGGTGGCCGCACCATAGAAAAGGAGACGTGGTGGTGGGATGACGGGGTGCAAGAGGCGACTCGGAAGAAGAAGGTTTTATTTAAACAGTGGCAAGGGTCCAACTCTCCGGATGACAGAGAGGCATATGGAGCGGCTAAGCGCGCTTGCAAAAAAGCTGTAGCCAGAGCCCGCAGCAAAAGTCTGGCGCCCTTGTACGACAAGCTGGAAACTGCGGAGGGGCAAAAGCTTATTTTTAAGCTGGCGCGTGCCCGGGAGAAAGCTACACGGGACTTTAGCAAATGTCTCTGTGTAAGGGACGCCCAGGGTAAGCTGCTCTACGATGCCCCCTCTGTTAAGGAGAGATGGTGTACATACTTCGCGGAACTGTCTAACAAACAGCATCCCCATAACCTTCCTCCCGAACCGCCTCCTAACCTTGGACTTATTTCCCCTATTTCCCCCGACGAAACCCGCATTGCTCTTCGCCACATGAAGAATCGGAAAGCGGTCGGGCCTGACAATGTGCCAATTGAAGTGTGGAAGGCGATGGGCCCACATGGCGTGGATCTTCTGACGGATCTTTTTAACCGCATCCTGATCACCAAGGAAATGCCGAACCAGTGGCGATTTAGCCTGATTATCCCTGTATACAAAGGCAAAGGTAGCGTACAGGATTGTAGTAGCTACCGCGGTATCAAGATCATGTGCCACACCATGAAGCTCTTCGAGCGCATCATTGACACACGGCTCCGTAGCGAGTGTGCTGTCTCTGAGTGTCAATATGGCTTCCGGGCGGGTAACAGCACCATAGACGCAGTATTCGCCTTACGGAATCTGGCTGAGGCTTACAGAGAGAGAAGGAGAGCTTTGCATATGGCCTTTTTAGACCTGCAGAAGGCCTTCGACTGTATACCTCGGCAGTCCATCTGGTGGGCACTGCGCTTCAAGGGCGTTCCCGAGGCCTATATTGACATTATCAGAAACATGTACCGCGATTCCGTGTCCTCTGTCCAGACCGCTATTGGCGAATCGAATGGCTTCCCAATATCTGTTGGCGTTCACCAAGGCTCGGCTCTTAGCCCGTTCTTGTTTAACGTAGTGCTCGATGTAGTTACGGCAAACATCCAAGATAAGCCCCCATGGCTAATGATGTATGCCGATGACATCGCCCTCGTTAATCAGAACAAAGCCCATCTTGAGCGCAAAGTCAATATTTGGAAGGACACGCTTGAAAACGGTGGTCTGAGACTAAATGTGGCGAAGACTGAGTACATGTCCTGTGGCGGCACGGATTCAAATAGGTTCATCCGAATAGGTTCGGACCTGATCAGAAAGTCCGATACGTTCAGGTACCTTGGATCCGTGCTGCACGAGTCTGGCAACGTGGACGACGATGTCCAAGCACGTATAGGCGCGGCTTGGGCGAAGTGGCGCGAGGTAACGGGCGTTGTATGCGACCGCAAAATGCCTCCGAAGCTCAAGGGGCAGATATATAAATGCATCATACGGCCTGTCCTACTGTACGGCGGTGAATGTTGGCCAGCACTAAGCAGACACACCCAGGAGTTTCGCGTCACGGAGATGAAGATGCTGAGGTGGATGAGTGGCGTAACGCGATCCGATCGCATACGCAACTCTTTCATCAGAGGTAGTCTTGGTGTCCGTGACGTGGGGGAAAAACTGCAAGAGTGTCGTCTGCGATGGTATGGCCACATCATGCGCCACCCTATGGAGTACGTTGGTCGGGGATGCATGAATATGGCTGTTCTTGGGGCTAGGTCCCGTGGTCGCCCTCGCAAGCGCTGGTTGGACGTCGTTAAGTCCGACATGAGAGCCAATGGCCTAACTGAGAAGGATGTTCAAGATCGGGCAAAGTGGAGGAAGCTAAGTAGGAAGGCGGACCCTGGCAATAGCCGGGATTAACGCCAGGTAGAAGAAGAAGAAGAAGACTGCTGCCCATTCTTTGGCGAGTCCCTTAGTCGCCTCATAGGCACTTGTCTCACCGCCGGCGATCAGCGAATAGCGTGTAAAGCTTCAAACTCGAAACAATTGGCAAACAGCGAGTAGCGAGTGAAAAGTTTCTATAGTTTTGACGCTCGGCTTTCAGCGAGTGTTTTAGTGTGACGGGATTTTACTCGCAAAACTCGCTTCAGCCCACACTATAGGTAGAAAATTACCGCGGTTTGGTTGTTCTGACTGCCAAGCGAGCATCGCCGAGCGAGTGTCGTTGAGCGAGTATAATCTTTGAGCTCTTGTCGCTGGGATCAACTTGAGGTAAGAGCCGCTCGTCGGTAGTGTGAACAGCCAGCTATCGACTATGAATGTATGTGTCTCTTTTACTCACACGAGATCTATATCCTTTGTCCCTTTCCTCAGCGAGCAAATGGTCAATAGTTACTTGCTTCATCGCCGGCGGTGAGACAAGTGCCTCTGTCAACTACACGTATTAATACCATATCTCCAAAATATATCAACATTCAGAGATTTAGCTCGGAGGTGAACCAGCCTGTCACACGATGTCAGTAAACGCGTTAACCGCATCGACGACACAGCTTGATTGTCTAGTTAAAACGTGGCCCATGTTGTGATAGCGTCCATGTACTATTGAACTGACAACAAGACCTATAGGTACTTCGATTTGGGATGTAAAACGTGAGTGATTTAGTTTAGCAAGTGACGTTATCGGCAAATAAGACCTAATATTCTCTACTCCTAAGTTTACTTTCTCGTGAGTTAATCCACAAAGCCCTCAAATATACCTACTTTACGTATCTCTTTTTTTTTTCTTGATAATCCCGTACTTGGCCTCCATCTCGCATGAACGAGCGCGCTTAGAATTATGCCCTTACACTATTAAATTGAAGGCTGACAGATTATAGGAGGTAGGTATTACAGATACTGTGTGTGAAGGTCTTGTCTGAAGAGAGCAGAAGAGAGATTATGCTATAAAGATATTATTCAGATTACGATCCCTGACCGGTGACTAAGTTACAACTTTACAACATTATCCTCAAAATTTTGCTACAAAGTGAACACCGTACCATATTCTTCCATAGAATATCAAAAACTCTGCCTCCATGAAATTCAGCTCGGTTTATAAATCAAAACACCAGATAGACTCGGTTAGCAATTTATTCCTTTGAAGAACGCCACTGACAAAACTGAGTGCACGCTAACCTCATTTTCAGAATACCCAGGTACCTAATTCATTTGATATTGTAGCCTTGCATACCGAGCTAAAGCTATAGATAATAGCTATGTGAACCGAGGAGCGTTGTCTGTAGCGTATCACCTGCGTGTCAGTTGACGTGAAGCGTAGCCACAGCGTTAAGAATGAGTGATGAGGTATACCTACTTGTGTATATAATGTTGCATGTATGATTGTATATGTCCGTGGATCCAGTTGTTTTTTTTTTCCACACACGCACACACCTGACCACAATCACGCCTGATGGAAAGCCATAGATGAGGTCTAAAATGGAGCGAGCGGGCCCAGAAGATGCCTGTTCACTCTTCCCTTGGAAGGCAGACGAGTTATATGTGGACGGGAACACAGACGCTGTCAGAGAGTTCCACATTTTAGCTGTGCGCATCATAAATGTAAAGGAGAAGCGCTGGGTACGACTAGACGGGATATCGACCAAGTACGGATGGTATCCAGCAGTATGTCTGGTATTCCGGTATTTACCTGCAGAGACTTCTCCGTACCTTAGAAAGCATGTTAAGCTGTTATTCCCGGCTCTCATTTACAGATCTTACACAGTAGTTAACTCCGTAGAAGATCTCAGATCGTAGTTGAAGATCTCAGTCAGAAGGCAGATATTCTGATTCCGGTTTCGGTAAGGGATCTCGTGTTCTTATCGTTGTTGACGATTATTATGGAAGACTCCAAAGTGGCAGTAAAATCCATTAACTGCCTACATGATCTTCATAAATAATCTCGTAGGAAACTGGAAATATACGACGAATAGAATCCACAGAATCTTCTAACAGTACAAATCAGTATTCCAAACAATCTGTCAATGTAATTATCTTGAGCTGTAGGTACACACTCGTACCGACTTCCAATTCAAACTCGGTAAACCCTTAACGTGTAAACAAGCCACTTGAACTTCTCAGAAAGCACTCACAATGAGGTTGGATTTTAACTGAATTCTCTGGGAAAAAACCTTAAACATTGGTACGAAGAATTAGGGATATGTTTACGAGGAAGAGCGGTAAAGGCGTATGTTTACGGGTTACTCTTACCTGCTAAAAAGCTGCAGTTTACAGAATTAATTGGTATTTGCCAAGAATTACTGTTGGATGATTTATTTATTTAAACTTCATGTACAATAGTGGTACATAGGCGGACTTAATGCAACAAGGAGCAGCTTTTCTTCGAATGAAATTAAATAAGAATTGCAAGTCGATCTCTGTCAGTTACAATGCTTTTTCCTCGAATCGCACATACCAACATCCAAACTCGACACAAATGTAATACAAGTCATGCTTTGTCACCGCAAAATCCAATAGCGCAAAAAGCATTTGACTCAACAGTATGAAATCTTCCACTGCGTAAATGCATTACCTTAAACCATTTTGTTACCAAAAATAATGTTACCAAGAACTGCCGTTTAGTGCTTTTTTGGAACGAAATTCAATAAAGATTGCAAGTCGATTTCCCTGCTAGTTAAAATGCACTTTTCCTCGGATCCCACTTGCCAACATTCAAACTCGACAAAAATATTTTCATAACCATACCTCGTCACCGCAAAAAGAATTTGACTAAAGTATACGAAAGCCTTCACCGCGTAAATGCTACCTTTACCCTTTTCTTTCACCTTTTTGTTCTGAAAGTGTTCAATTCCTTTCACGACTGCCTAATTCACCAAAGACTAACAGCAAGTTCGCGATTGTAATTCCAGATAAAGTCTAACTCTGTATTTAAAAGAAAAGCAATCATGACAAGCACGCGACGTAGGTATACAAGCTATCGATGCTGACGTGTTTTAGGGCTTTCAGTAACAAGCTTCTGAAAAAGACGAATGAAAATGGACTGTATGAAACAAACAAACGAGTAAACAAACAAGTTATATTAAGGCACAGTATCAAAGGAGACACTCGTTTGCCAGAGCGCGGCTTTTACCGGAAAAATATGGGCTTAAAAAACACTCTTGGATATTGGTTTTAAATGGAAAACTGATGAACACGTTATGGAAGTGCTGTCCGTGCAGCTTTGGTAATAATCCACATTCGATGGCATCGATTTATGTAGGAATAGAACAGTCAGGCAAGCTTTAATTGTTAATTGAGATGAACTGTTAATGGAAAAAGGAATCCCGCCAAAAACATTTAATATAAAATCGGTGCTAAGACTTCGCTTCGCTGTTAAAAAGTTATCAGCTTATAAATCGAGCCAGCCCCTATATAATTCTAGAAGGCCGAACTCCATAAAGCCTACCTACATCTTGGTTAAAAAGTATGGCTTAGCTGTTAAATGTACTTAAAGCTGCTCTCTTAAAATAGCGTGCAGATGAAGCAGCTTTTTGTCGGCACTAACAGAGAAATTACATCTGAAAAAAATTGTTAGTAATCTACATGATATGATTCGTAATTTGGTTTGGCCAAAATTTGTCTATTGGTATCACATAAAAGGAAAAACTACCAAATCACCTCCCAATCGTTGAGATGAAACTATTTTAATCCTTAATTTTTTTATCAAAAGAGTATAAAAAAATTTACTGCTTTGCAATACAAAGGAAAATGATTTGGTTTTGTTACTTTTCAAAAACGTGTATTATTTTATTATAAAACTAAAAATGCGGGTAGCGGAGTGGCGCTTAAAGGGTTAGTTAGCTTTGTTTATATGCACAGGGTCATTGGCATGTATACAAGCCTTAATTTTGGTGGCACTAATACATGACACCGCACCATCAGCTTCTACTGCCACATATTCCAAAACAGTATTTTCTAATGACATCCAGTAAGGAATAAACTTGATCAAGGCATCAATTACAGTAGTTTCCTCTAGAATAACGGTCCAAGAGCTTATCGCCTTATCTCCGGTCGGCTATCGTATTAGTGATGTTATTAGTACCTACACAAGCGGATGCTGGATCCCATCGCTTTAATGGGTTACCATTACGACACCCTTGAGAAGGGATAGGGCAGACTTTGTGGTCTTATCCATAATTAAAACGACCCTATTTATGAGCCCTTTTCCGTCGCTCATAAAACTTAATTTAAAACTACCTTCTGCCTATATCTTCGCCTGCGTGAAAATTATTTTCATGAGTTTATGCTTTTTCTAATATAAAAGTAGCCTAAGTTCTCTTTATAAAAGCTCCTTATAAAATAATTTATGTCAGTAAATTGTTCCAGCTGCTTAGGAGATTATCTGGAACAAATAGACAGACAACCAGACAAAAAAATTAATAACTACCTACCATAAAAATGCTTTCACCTGCGAAATTATATACGATATTTCAATTTTATTCATTTATATAAAAATCTCGTGTCACAGTGTTTGTTATCGAACTCCTACGAAACGGCGTGACCGATTTTTGTTATATTTTTTTTTTATATATTTGTTAGGTCTGGGTTTTTTTATTTTTAATTTATATGGCAAACAAGTTTGCCAGGTTACCTAGTTTAGATACCTAGATAGATGTATGGAGACTATTTATTTACTAAGATGAAAGCTGAATATGGTCTTCTTGTAATCTTCAGTATCCCTGGCTACCGCACAAAATACGGTAGAAATACAGTTATGACCCGACTGCCTCGCATCTACTCTGAGAGTTTTGAAGGTGTCGACATATTACACTTATCCAAGCAATCATACCGGAGACAAGTCAAACAGATTTTGTTCAATATTGTGCCATAACTCATTATTATATTATACTAGTTGACCCACGCAACTTCGTTTGCGTCACAATTTTCATTACTGCTCCGCTCCTATTAGTCTTAGCGTGATGATATATAGCCTATAGCCTTCCTCGATAAATGGGCTATCTAACACTGAAAGAATTTTTCAAATCGGACCAGTAGTTCCTGAGATTAGCGCGTTCAAGCAAACAAACAAACTCTTCAGCTTTATATATTAGTATATAGATGATACATAAAAAAAGGAAGATGTGAAGAGATATATGTATTTGAACTAAGCATGAAAATTCACGATGTTAGATTTCTGGTTTTCTCGAAGTTCTATTTATAGTCATATTATTTAATGCGAACAATGTGTCCACAATCCCATTATTACTAATACTTGCATTTATATAATTTTTGTTTTCCTCCTTTTTCTCGCCATTTTCTAGCTAACCTAGTTTTACCAATGCCGTGTAACTCTGTTGTTGGCTTAAGAGATTATTGTCATTATCTCACTGTCACTGTGCAGTGTGTGCAGACTTTATGGAAGATGCTAGTAACAGTGGTAACCTTGAGTAAACTGCGCTGGGCTGCTCATTGATGGCGAGATGAATATTTATAATTCATGTAATTTAATAATAAGCTATGGAGTTACTCCTACTCCTTTACTGCACATGCGGTACGGTTGTGGAATTCACTACCGCCTGACATTAGACATTGCCTAACTCTTGCAGTTTTTAAAAGAAGAGTGAAAGAACACTATCTTTCCTTCTCGTCATAGTTGCAAATAGATATGTATTATTATTTATCTTTTATATCATATAGTATGTATTATATGTTATATTGAATATGTATAGTTTTCATTTTAGCTTCTTACTGTTACACACTATGTCTACATCTCTTTTTATTCTACTCTGCTTTCACAGGCATGCTGGAAGAGATTTCTGTAGAAATAAGCATCACCTTTGTACCTATTTTTCTGTTTATTTCTTCTTATTAAATGTGTACATAAATTGTTAAATAAAATAAATAAATTGTAATGCTTTGGTAAAAGGACGCCAGTTGATAAGGTTGTTAGAGCAACTAACTGCGTAGATTGCGACGGACGGACAACTTAAGTATCGTAAGTGGCAGAAGATCTTTCTTTCTTTTTACTTTTCGATCGTATAACACTACTGAACTTTATCTAAAGCTAGGTATCTTAGGTATCCGAAATTGTGAAAAAAAATCAGCTGTGTTGTATTTTTTCCAGTAAAGTGCACATTAAGTCGATTTTGTTTTCCGTTCTCAGTGTTGGCCCTATAGCAAAAGTGGTTCATGATTTTAAGTACAACAAGCCCTTTTCAGGCGTTGAGTTTAATCCTTTACACGTAAATAATCTGGTTGGTCAGTAGTTCATTATTGCTCTTCTTAATGTTCTAGGAGCCATTTAGACGTTATCCATTTGTCTGTATCCAATTTCTCATGCAACAAGTTGTGTGCAATAAACTGCTATACAGAAATATATCTTCCCCTAAGTAGCAGTTTCCATTAGCAGAATCGTCAGTTACAAAGCCACATTTTATCCCACTTCGGAACACCTTCAGGCGTAATAATAAAATCTAAGTGAAGGCAATACTTTTTTGCGGTCACGTAACTGCGAGGTGACTATAAATTTTCATCGAATCTGATCGATATGTGCCTTGGGTAAGTGAATTACTTATGTTCCTGTAGGTTACTTCTCTTTTTATAACATCTTAATATGTGATTTTCCAATTGGTGTTAATAGGTATTTCCATTGATGTAAGCCTTTGATTAGGGGCCATAGTCTAGCCTGGTTTAATAATGATCTCAAATTGCAGATCTGCTAGTCTATTTTGTAAATAATTATTTCGATATCGAGCTTCACCTGAGTGACAAAGCTTACTTTGTAAGCTTTATTACACACAGCATAATGGTCTTGTTTATACGAATTTGATACTCACCTCGGATTCCGCTGTCGAGACACGAAAATGTTGTTACAGAATAACACTACTGTAGAAGTGATTTCCTTATTATTAAAGTGGCAACTTTCTTAAGAGGTTTTTAACTTTATTTACTTATGGATAAAATCGCCAAAAGTAAAAAAAAAACAATAAGTAAAAACAACGGGAGTGCCGGCAGAAGTGAAAACTTGAATACGTGCTACTCTCCCTCCGTCTTACGAATTTTCGATCAGGTCACGTGTCCTGACGCGAGTTTAACATTTTTTACCCATCACAAAAAAAGTGCACAACGCCGCTAAAGAAGGTTTCAATTCAAAAAATGTTCCTCGATAAATGGGCTATCCTATACTAAAATATTTTTTCAATTGGAACCAGTAGTTCCTGAGATAAGCGCGTTTGACCAAACAAACAAACAAACTTCAGCTTTATAATATTAGTATAGATTCGAAATATACAACGTGTAATGCAATACCTATTAAGGGGTAATTGTACTTATCATTATGAACAACTTTTACTATGGGACCTATCACGAAATCGCGAAAAAAATCAGCTTTCAGTACATTTTGTCGACTTCATCATCTGCCTATCCTTTTCCCAACTATATATTGGGGTCGGCTTCCAGTCAAACCGGATTCAGCTGAATACCAGTGTTTTACGTGGAGCGGCTGCCTACCAGACCTCCACAACCCATTTACTGGGTAACACGGTACTTCTTGGCAAGACTGGATTCAGATTTATTGGCTTCTGACAACCCAAAACGACTGCCAAAGATCTACAAATGACAGCCGGGACCAACGGCTTAACGTGCTTTCCGAGGCACGGAGGAAACTCGTTGTGTTAAGATGGTCACCCATCCACAGACCAACCTTGGCAAGCGTTGCTTAACCTTACGATCGACCCGTGCGGCTGTTATTATTTAGCCACGAGTTCCTCCGACATTTTGTCGACTTACGCTCCCATAAATGTGTGAGGGAGTCGATTTTTTTTTCGCGATTTCAGTCTTTGTCCTATAGTAATAGTGAAAGTTATTCATAGTGATAAGTACAATAACCCCTAAAAAGGTATTTCGTTTATTCTGTTGTATTTCATTTGCACTAATTTTATCAATAAATTCGATGTTCTTCATACACATATTCAGGTCAATATCAGATTAAAATATCCAGTGAAATGGAAGCTTCGATTTTGGCTCAATCGAATCGAATTCCTGTACTGCGCGTAAATGACAAAGGCCGGAAACAATAGGCTTACTTCGGCGTATCGAGTTTTCATCACTGTCATGTGCCCATCAAAGGTAACAGTTACTGTATTTAGAATATTGTGTAAGCAATATATGATCGATGATCGAAACTAAGACACTGACAGGATTACACAGTCCACTTGAAATTGATTCACGTTCATCGTTTCAGAAATGGCTTTCTACAGGCTGTCTTATCCAGGCGCTTTTACAGGAGCTGAAACGACAGCAATATAAATAAACTTTTAGTATGGGAACATCTCTGAAGCATCGAAAAGCTGCAATTTTCGATATTTCCGAGTCCCTTAGAAGTTTTGATATTTTATTGAAAAGCAAAGCATAGGTAGTTACAGTAAACTTAAAGCATCAATAAAATTTTACTTTTTTAATTTAGTCTACTTTTATTACCTACTTACCCAATAAAAAGTTTGATGCAAATTACAGAGTTGTTCATATTCATAAGTACCCACTTTCGCCCCTTTGGAAGATTTCCAATGAATTCAAAATCAGCTCCTATAACTGCCACTTCAAAAACATTATTCTTTCTGAACCAGAAACGTCACATAACACCTCAATAATTTAGATTTACGGCTGCAGCTGAAAGGCAGAAATAAATCACAAAGCTCTCTGGATTACAAAGAAAAAATATACCATAATATTTTACAATACCGGCAGAAATTTGAATAGGTTTCAAAGGTACGACTGGTAACAAAGTATAGTATAATGGGACAGAGGTGAGCGTAAAAATGTATGAATAATAAAGTAGGAGGAATGTACCGAGGATCATTGGCCGTCCGACTCGGACGGACAAATTTTAGATTAGAGGTGAGAGTGAAAATTATTCCAAGGGTTTAATTTTGTATTTTTATATTGACGTAGAAAATACGTTTTTCCTTTCATTTCGATTGAGTGCTCAAAATGTTTTCGACCAATCTGTGGCCCCTTGCACCATTGTTATTAAAACTTCACTCGTCTATATGGTATTCACCCAAAACTAATAAATAAATAATACTATACTATACTAATTGTTATAAAGATTTATTTTTTCAGTAACAACCACTTTCGTTCAACAAGAAGCCTCACTAATGAATTTTTAAAACAAAACCGAGTTCCAAGTTTGAATTCCGTTTTCCAACATTCATTTCAAAGTTTTGTAAAAAAAAAAAAAAGAACTGCCAGGAAGAACTATGGGAGAAAGATAACTTAAAGTGGTAAACTTTTTACGTTGAAGTGAAAACGCATGAATAATAGAGGTGACACTTGCCGCAGAGTCGCCTAGGGTACGCATGGGGGAGGGGGGAATAGAGATGGGGGATGGGGTAAAAGTGGGGTACACCGTCATCACTCCGATACAACTTATTAATATAAGTAAAACTCACTAGCCACACCTGTTTTTTTTTCACAAATTAATTGTAAGGCGAGCTTTTGGTGCAAGAAAAACACTTCAAGACGTAGAAAAATAAGTTTTAATTGGGAGCTTAATTGGACTTATAATGAGGAATAACAAAATGCTGTCTTTCTCTATATACCGAATAATATTTTCACAGTTATGTTTAAGATTTTTTGTTTTTTTTTTGAGAGATGTTTTGTTTGTGTTATTGACTGATTGTCGTTTTTCACAAAATGAGACAGAAAAACAATCTTTTACAAGCATTTTATTGAGAGCATAATTAAGTAATTAGGGATGTAATTCAAATAAGTAGTCATATGAAGGTATACCTTGCTCATGAGCAAGGTACAGTCAACTGAGCTATATTTGGTATACAGGCAAAAAATATTATTTTTTCCATTGCACTGTCAATATTTATTTCTAACTAGTTGACCCGCGCAACTTCGTCTGCTCGTCTCGGTCTTAGCGTGAATGGGCTATCTAACACTGAAATAATTTTTCAAATCGGACCAGTAGTTCATGAGATTAGCGCGTTTAAGCAAACAAACAAACTCTCTAGCGTTATATATATGTACCTATAGATGTGTGCGTTATAACTTTTTAAGCGTATGAAATACTTGGTGTACAATATTTGTCTACTCAGCACTCTCACAACATTGTTTAAAAGTAGTTGCAAGTTAGCTGCCTGCATACCAAATAGCTTTGTTGGTTGTACATATAGGTACTCATTTATTGTTGAAAGCTTGTGGCTTCCTCACAATTGGATGGGTTTTGACATGTTTTAAATTGGCCATCGCTACAGTCATATCGAGTCATATACCCCTCTGTGCCTCGGAAAGCACGCCAAGCCGGTGTCACGTAGAATGGGTAGCAAGAATTCTGAAGGTATTCTAACTATCAAGTACCACTCAGTAACCGCTCTTGCTAAGAGATGTCGTGTTATTCAGTTACTGGGTTGAAGAGGTCACATAGGCAGTCGCGTCATGTAAAGTACTAGTATTTAGCAGAAAAGCGTCCATTGCTGAACATAGGCCTCCCCCAAGTGTCGCTACAACAAACGGTCCAGTACGTCTCGCATCGTCTCGCATCCATCGAATACCGGCGACCCTCAGATGAATTTTGTTTACAAGCTTTCGCCTGTGACTTCGTACGCGCATATGCCATTCCCGTGGGAATTTCGAGAAATCTTTTTCTTAGTGCTTCCTTACACTCCCCAAGGAACCTACATGCCAAATATCAACTTTCTACGACAAGTAGTTTCTGCTGTGCATTTTCTGTCAGTCGCTCAATCAGTCATTAACGGAAGAGTTTTATATATTAAAAATGTAGCGCAAAATTAAAAGTTTCATTTTCTTTCAGAGCCACCGCGGATCTTCCCCAGCAATACGCACATTCGCTCCCGACGGTCGGACGCTAGAAGCGGGGGCAAGCGGTGTGCCCCGCTCTCCCTCGCCCCTCCGCGCCGCCTCACTCGACGTGCGTGCGGCGCCGCTTGCGCATGGATCGCTTGCGTCCCTAGCTGACACACCGACACCTTCAAGTCCGAGGCACGCACCGCCAAGGTGTCTGTCGCCGCTTCTGATGCCGCCAAGGTATGTCGCCATTACTTTATAGTGTCGTCGTAAGAAAAAAAGACGTATCAACATAAAACGAAAACCAAACCCTTATCAAGCTGCTACAATATATAAAAGACTAGCTTTTGCCTGCAACTTCGTACGCGCATGTCCCGTTTTTCGCGTTCCCGTAGGAATTTCAGGAATTCCTCTTAGTGCTCCCCTACACATCTCAAGGAACCTACATGCCAAATTTCATCTTTCTACGACCAGTAGTTTCGGCTGTGCGTTGTCTGTCAGTCAATAAATCAGTAACGGAATAATTTTATATATTAGGACAGGGCCCTTTGAACGTTTGCTTATACACGTTCACCATACAAGGAATTCGGGTTTTAATACCCTGTGCACTCAAGTATTCCCGAAGATCGCCGACCGCGTGGCCAGAATGTGTAGCATCAGAAAAGACGTCAATGATCTACCAACGTATTTACTGTCTGTACTTCTAAATAAATCACAGCAATCTCTAAATGGTCGAACAACATTTATTTAAGGATGTTCTCAAATAAGTTTCTACCCCTAAAAAACATCTCAATGAATAAGAAACTGCTTGAGACTAAACAGCTACTTAAAATAGATTTGACCACGTCTTCAAGGACGAGCCAATGGCCCCAAATTTTAGTGGAATATTAGAACAGCTTACAGATCAATCAATTAATGTATTCATGGAAAACTTAGGTACCTATTGTAGAGTTTACAGAGAAGTAGGTCTCAACTTTACGCCTAGACGTCAATTTCTTATCCTAAAGCTTAACTAAATCTAGAATTAGATCATAATTTCAAGCCCTGAAAGCTTAAAATGTCAAGTTTCATACTTAGACAGTGAAGTATTGATTTACTTTGAAACCTATTAATTATTCAAACTGCTTGGCCTTAGCCTGATAAACTCTGATTCACGTAATTTGCGGCATTATTCTTTCATGACGAATTAAGTTGGATTTCGTTGAGATTACTTTAGTGGTAGTATGCCTTTTCAACAATAGGCAGCGTTTAACACACATTACACATGGAGTTTTAGATAAAAACTATAACAATCATGTATGTGGCGGAGACTCTTCAAAGCCAAACTGCCAGTGTCATTTTTTGTTCTCTGGAACTGTGGGTTTGGTCAATGCGTGTATGACATATAATATACTCATTGATTTCATAAAGTTCATCTGAAACCTCAGCCACGTTTACTGATACAGTTCGAAAGTGAACTAATTTAAAATAGATCAACGTAGATTCACACCGTTCGAAGTTCGAAGTATATTTATAGAATAACCTGCGGATTTGACTACCACCGAGCCCAAGGGATTTTACTAACACAATAAAAGTCAACCCCACGATACCCAAGCCATTGCAACTCCCTAAAGGACACTTCATACCATGTGGCACCTCCCGAGAATGCAAAACGATGTATGAGTACCTAAGTTTATTGGCACAGTACGCGAGCGTACCTGAAAATTAAGTTACAATGAGAAATAGCAAGTTACGAAGTAGATACGTAAAAAAGGAGTTAGGTACTTTACTTTATTATACAGGAAACTTGTGAACATTGTCGTGCTTATGCAACTTTATTACCTGGACAAGTTGCAGAACTATGCAACTGGCAATAAGATTCGAGATTGGCCTAAATAAAGTAATTCAGCAGTGGTGGCCCAGTAGTAACG
Organism: Lacanobia oleracea; assembly: GCA_950371165.1. Classification (NCBI taxonomy): domain Eukaryota; kingdom Metazoa; phylum Arthropoda; class Insecta; order Lepidoptera; family Noctuidae; genus Lacanobia; species Lacanobia oleracea. The sequence continues at coordinate 18,365,848 of OX493391.1, read as the reverse complement.
GCTGTGAGTTTGAAGCCAGGTCGTCGCTTTACTTAGTGTAATTAAATTCATCACTTCAGCTTTTAGGGCGTAGTGAGGTGGAGGGAAACATCGTGAGGAAACATATCTGATATCCTAACAATGGAGAGGGCAATGCTTGGAGTGTCCTTGCGTGTTCGAATCAGGAATGATGATATCCGCAAGAGAACTAAGGTTACCGACATAGCCCAAAGGATCGCCAAACTAAATTGGCAGTGTGCAGGGCACATAGCTCGCAGAACAGATGGTCGATGGGGCCGAAAAGTTCTGGAGTGGCGACCGCGTATCGCAAGACGCAACGTTGGAAGACCTCCCACAAGGTGGACCACGACCCGGTGAAAATCGCGGGTAGCCGAAGGATGCGTGACGCGCAGGACCGGTCGTTGTGTTGCCGCTTGGGGGAGACATATGTCCAGCAGTGGACGTCTTTCGGCTGATATGATGATGATCCAACAAGTCGAAGACATGTGGCATCCACCTCCAGCCCGCGTAATATATTATTATGTCCCATTCTCTCTGAGACGAGATCAGTGTTTCAGCAATCGCAATGTAATAAGGAGTTCTATTCTGTAAACGTACTTCGAACTTCATTCAAGTGGTCTTGTGGCATTTATACCGCCACATAAAATCTACAAAATGACCTGTCGTCAAACAAATTCTACATAGCGCTATTAAAATTCTCCGCACGACTCGAACACATACAACCACCCGACAACAGCCATCGTGCAAATGCCCACCAGAGGCAAACCCGTCTGGTAGGAGGACCATCCCTTTGGGACGTTGTGGCACTTTTTCTTTCTATTCGTTTCTATTCCACCCTGTACGCATACCTCCATAATCTCTCACAGTTCGAAAGCGAACTCATTAATGTTAAAAGTAAATCATCGCATATTCTCACAACCATCTAACCCTTTGAATTTCAGCCGCCTGCATACTTCTCTTGTTTTGTTGACTGAACAAACAAGACTAATCAAAGTGTTTCCTTTCATTAACGAACATGTAAAATCAGCGCTGTAATCTCGTCTGAACGCATCGCTTATACATGCAGACTCAATTATTCCACGTTAGCGCTCCGTTCATTAATTATTTAGTAAAGTATCACACTTGAGCATGTGTGCTGTTTTGTAAGTTCAACTTTAACCTTTGCCCCTGAGACTAAAAGCTTCGGCACTTCGTTTCGGCAGTTACAACTCACGATAGGCCCTGAAATGACCTTTCAAATTGGGCACTGACTTTCCTTGCTAGCTTGTAATTATTTTGAGTGGCGTACTGTTTTGTTTTGCCTTATATTTTACTAGTTTTTCCCACGGCTCTGCTCTAAAAAGCCTATGAAATACTAGTGAATAAAAACCACATAAATTGGATAAAAGCTCGAGTTAAAAGCGTACTAATGGACGGACAAACAGACGTTGCATTCTATAACATGTGCCTTTACGATCTTTTAATGCTGTGGAAGTTATAGTAGGCAATTTATGAATAAAAGATGGCCACGTGAGTCCCAATATAGGTCAGGTCGACTCTCTTCATTAGTGGCGAAAGGGTCGATTCTTTAGTTGATGATAGTAGGTACAACTAACCAAGTAGTATGATAGCAGCATCATTCACCAGCATATTGTAGGTAGCTCTATTAAGTCGGTGCAAAGATTTTCCACGGTGCTTGAAAAAGTAATTTTTTTGATAACGCTGATTTTTGTTAAGTACATACTTTTAATAAAAATAAATTTAGCAATATTGAGAAGTATAATAACCGGCACGAGTCGTGTTCACATACTCCATTGGTCGGGTTGACGACGACAATTCTGCCGCTTCACGTAATTGGTTCGTCAGTCTATTGGGCTTGCAAGTTTCATTCGCCCACCGAACATTGGCGAGATACCCTCGCTGCATTCATCTGTGGTCATGATTCGGCAACTATAAATACTTATTAATACAATTATAAATGTGAAACTTTGAATGAAATAATGAAAATTGGCACAGAGATAGATTTGTAGTCTGGAATAGCACGCAGGTGCTATGGATTGTTCTCGACATTAACGCGAGCTAAGCTAGTGTACTAGTGTAGTGAGGTAGTTCGCCGTATGGTGTCGGCCGGTGCCGTAAAAGAATAATACCATACCATCACTTCCCGTGGGTGTCGTAAGATTCAACTAAGAGACTCGCCAGAGAATGGGCAGCAGCGTTCTCTGTGAAACTCAACACCATGCACTGCGATCGCCAACCTGCCTGCCAAGCGTGGCGATTGTGGCAAACCCCCCCATCTTGGGCCTATGTCCAGCAGTGGACGTCTTTCGGCTGATATGATGATGATGATGAAGCTAGTATACTTATAAAGCATGTATAGTATAATTATATTAGCATGGTGATTAGTGACCAAGTTTCACTAATCACCATGCTATGGGACCAACTTTCAAAACTTTGAAAAAATCTGCTTTTCTCTTATCTTCAGAATATCGGATGTTTTCTTTTGCGAGTTTTTTCGCATAATAATTCTGCATCAACGTTGTCTTTAAATCTAAGGCACGACTTCTTAATTGCAAAATTGGAAATACAAAAATAAATACCTCAAAATGGAACAACGTATGGAAAGAGGTCTTCTCCATATTCTAACTAAAATATCCATGAACATGAAATAAGGGCTTCGTACTAGCACATCCCTACGTGAGGTCTCCACACTATCAATTCCCACAGAGCTTTCCCTAATGTATGTAAAACGTTTTATCCCACCCCAAACGCAATTCCACTCACAATGTAGATTCTTGAAGATTGCTGTTTAAGAGGAAACTATTTCCTATTTCCCCTTACAGGACTGAGGCTTCGGTTTCAGGCGCTCAAAGTTAGCGACAAACTGTTTGAGAGGAGTACTGAATTACCTACGTATGTGTACCTACTGGTTGAGTTCCCTTTAGGCTATCGATATAAGACCTGGAAACACGAATCGTCTTCTTGCACGAATCGCATATACGGTACGGTGTACGGTTAAATTCTGCCTAAGCTACTATACCCGTCTTTTATACTTTCCAAATCACTGGAGTTTAATGATACGAGATTCCACTTCAATGACTATACAGGGTGTTTCAGAACTCCATGGTCATATTTCAGGGTTAAATTCTGTATCTGACTTTTTCAAGAAACTGTTTCGCAAAAAACGACCAAAAATTTCCAAAAAGTTAAGATGTCTCTTGCAGTTTGTGCCATCAAATCTGTGATGGACCTAAAATATATGCCACCAACTTCATGAAACTGCTTGAAAAATAATTCGTTTGGATTTTTAGGATTTTATTACAGTCGAGTGTTCTTGAAAATGTCGACAATTTATATTTATACCGTTGTTCTCTTATTGTATATTAGATACAGAACGCAACCCTGAAATATGAGCACGATCTTCTGAAACACCAAGTATAATGTTATTTCTTGGAATAAAAGTTGCTGGAAAGGCTAATGATAGGAACTATAATAACCCCAGCCTGAAATTACGGTAGCCCGAGGCATTGGATGTGTAACGACTTTCATATTGTTGCTGGAATCCCTTTTTGGTTCGTATTTCTGTAAGAATGATCAGAGGAAAAACAACATCTCATTAAAAGTTGACTTCGCTGTTTTTGAGATGCCATAATGTTACCGATGCCACCAAGAAAACCTCGTTCAATAACTGTTTTTAGACTTTAAATCAAATAGAAAAACGAAATTTCGTATTTCTTCATGCCAATTGACGACTCATTTTTGATCAAATTTTCTCACAGACATCCATACCAATTGGATCAAAATGTTTAAACCAGCCTGTTTGACCAAATTACTTGAACTTGTTTATCCCGCATTGGATAGTTTTCAAGTTAACACGCACACGTACAGACAGATCATTATCTGCCTACCAGACCTCCACGGCGTACGGCAGTTCTTGGCAAGACTGGTGTCAGATTTTGCTGGCTTCTGACTGACAGTCCGTAACGACTGCCAAAGACCTACAAATGACAACCGGGAGCAACGGCTTAACGTGCTTTCAGAGGCACGGAGGAAACTCGGTATGTTAAGATGGTCACCCATCCGCAGACCAACCTTGGCAAGCGTCGGTTAACCTTAAAGATCGATCCGTGCGGCTTGTAATCTTTAGCCACGAGCTCTTCCTCCTCACACGTACCTACAGACAGATATGGGGGCATAACATATATCTATATATGTTCGTTAGTCTCGCTAAAACTCGAGAACGGCGGAGCCGATTTAAGTAATTCTTTTTTTGTTAGTTTTGCCAGAATACAGGGAAGGTTTAAAAACAAAAAAAAAGGGTAAGTAGGTAGGGTAGGTAGGGTAGGTAGGGTAGGTAGGGTAGGTAGGGTAGGTAGGGTAGGTAGGGTAGGTAGGGTAGGTAGGGTAGGTAGGGTAGGTAGGGTAGGTAGGGTAGGTAGGGTAGGTAGGGTAGGTAGGGTAGGTAGGGTAGGTAGGGTAGGTAGAGTAGGTAGGGAGGTAGGGTAGGTAGGGTAGGTAGGGTGGGTAGGGTAGATAGGGTGGGTAGGGTAGGTAGGGTAGGTAGGGTAGCCAGTTGACGGGAGCGAAGCCGCGCGGGTCAGCTAGTTTATTAATAAAAACTTCATGCACAATGAGGTATTTTACTAAAAAAATCTAATTAGTCCGATAGATTTTCAAAAAATATTGGACACGTATTTTTTCTTTTTTTCACGTAATAGATTTAAAAAAACATTGTACAAAGGCAGACAGACACGAAAAATTGTGAGAACTAAGTTCTCTGTTCGTCCAACTACTAGCAAATGGTCGAGATTGAACCGTTCTAAGTTCCGTTGTTGTATATTTCCTCTCTGTCTATTCCGGCGCTCGTTGAGTTCCGGTGATGCAATTGAAGTCGGCAAAGGCTAACTATAGAAAAAGTCCGAGAATGGGAATAAAACAAAAGTAAACGATATGCTAGGTTGTTCATAGAGCTCAGAGATCTAGGAATACGAGTTATAGCCTCCTCCTGTCGTTTGTAATGTCTTTCACTATTGCAGATAGTCAGTCGTCGGCTGCCTAGCCATTTCCCAACTACATATACTGGAGTCGGCTTCCAGCCAAACCGGATTCAGCTGAATATCAGAATTTTACGTGGAGTTGTTGTTCCACAACCCATTAAATTGGGTAACACGGTAGTTGTTAGCAAGACTGGAGTCAGATTCACTGGCTTCTGATAATCCGTAACGACAGCCAAGCTGCCGTGGTAAAAAATATCTATCGCTCAGTGTTTGCGAATTTCCAAAGCTATTCAAGGTATTCAAAATTCGCAAACACAGATCTATACATATTTTTTTCTCTTTAATATAGCACCAAAAGTTAAAAATCGACCAGATGTCGATTAACGGCATTTTAGTTTTACCACGGCAGCAAAGATCACACACAGACAGCCGGCACCAACAGCTTAACGTGCTTTCCGAGGCACGAAGGAAACTCGGTATGTTAAGATGGTCATCCATCCACAGACCAACCTTAGCAAGCGTTGCATGACCTTGAAGATCGACCCTGGCTGCTATTCTTTAACCACGAGCTCTTCATATAGTTAGTCAATAGTCATGAAATAGAATCTGTGTGTTTGATTGATTTTTGATGAAGTTACACTTAACTGCATATTATAGGTACCTACAGCAAAAGATGAAAAAGGATAAGTAGGTACTTAGGAATTATTTTTTTGCGATAAATATTTTCATACATCGCCTCACGTGTATTCTGTATCGACCAACACTCATGGAGCTTGCAACAGCGAGGGTCTGAAAATACAATCTAAGCCCTTTTCTAGTAGGTAACAAACACCATTTTCGCATGACCCTGCTTCTAGGACAGTCGGGTAAAAGGATACACGTATTCGGAATAGGTATCTGTTTTAAGTCCAATTTCATAAAGTAGCGGACGCATCTGTCGCCGGGTCCGTCCCTCGTGATTAACGATAAACGCGCCAGATGTTCGACTTTACTTTCTTTATATTTTCCTTAACAACAAGATTTTCAAATTACTTTTAAATTTTGGTGTCGCCCATCCAAGTCGACTTGCTTTTAAAATTTGATTGCTTGTAGTAGCCACGAAACTGCTCTGTTTATGTTAGACTAGCTACCGCCCGTGGGTCCACGGAATCTTCTAACTTCTCCCTTTAATCAATTTCAGCCTGCGTGTTTATCAGATGTACATTCAGTCAAAAAAGTATCGGGAATGGATGATTTGTTTATGGTTCCAAATTCAAATTTTTGTTTTTTTGTAGTTGTTAGATTGGCACAACTGTTTTCCATTTTGGCGCGGAGTTTGAGTTGCATCTGTTATTTATATTAAATACAGTGCTGGTTTTAGTAATATCATATATAGTGTGTATTGCGAATTTCATAATGGACAAAAATATCGAACAAAGAGTTTGTCTTAAATTTTGCATCGCCAATGGAATTTCGTGTTCGGAGTCACTGAAAATGTTACAGAAGGCTTACGGTGAATCGACTTTATCAAAAACTCGTGCTTATGAGTGGTTCAAAGCGTTCAAAAGCGGTCGAGATGTGATGGAAGATTTGCCTCGCTCTGGTAGGCCGTCAACGTCTGCAACTGAAGTTAACATCGCAAAAGTGAAGGAAATAGTGACTGAAAATCCCCATTCAACTCTGAGAGAGATAGCCGCCGAACTTTCTGTATCTCACGAGTCGACGGTGACGAGACGTGGGTTTTACGAGTTTGACATGCAAACTAGTCAACAAGCTTCGGAGTGGCGCCTTCCAACTGAACCGAAACCGAAAAAACCACGCCAAAGTCGATCAAAAGTCAAAATTGACTGTTTTCTTTGACTATCGCGGTGTTGTGCACTCTGAATTCTTACCGGAAGGTCTAACGGTAAATAAAGAATATTATTTGAGCGTTATGCGGCGTTTAAGAGAGCAAATTCGACGAAAAAGGCCAGATTTGTGGAAAGAAAATTCTTGGATTTTGCACCACGACAATGCGCCTTCGCACAAGGCTATCATTGTGAACGAATTTTTAACCATACACTCAACAAATACCATCCAGCAACCACCATATTCACCAGATATGACTCCTGCTGACTTTTTTCTTTTTCCTAAACTCAAATTACCACTTCGTGGCACCCGTTTTCAATCGATAGATGACATAAAGGAGAATTCGCGGCGAGAACTGAACTCAATTCCGGAAGCAGCGTTTAAAAAATGTTTTGATGAATGGATTATTCGTTGGCGCAAGTGTATCGTTTCTAAAGGAGCATACTTTGAAGGTGATAAAATAAATTTGGATGAATAACAGACATTTTGTGTATTATTGATCTTTTCCCGGTACTTTATTGACAGAGTAGTATAACCTATCAACTTAGTAGTTTATCCGTGGAAGAATAACAAACATTCATACATCCATCCTCACATACTTTCGATTTTATACCTAATATTAGCAGAAAGTTTCGAAGTAAGATAGGAACGGTCATAAAATTCTAATCTCCTATGAAGATTACAAAGAAGCAGTTTCTAAGTAGGTAACCTAAAGAATTACTCAACTGACTTCTGCATAGGATTTCCGAAAAACCAGTTTCAAGTTGTAACTCGTAACTTCAAACTACTCTTTAGAGCCCACTTACGTGTAAGTACTTGTAAACTCGATGCCTCGTTTGCACCGGGCGAGTTCTGTAGTAAACGAGTCTGCAACTTCTAATAGGTAAATTAAATTGCACTGAAGTGTAAACGAGTATCGTTGCTCGGATAAAAGAAAATTGCTAAAGTGCAAAGTCACGATATCGGACGGGTAAATCGCATTGCTTGCACAGACTTGCACTAACTAAGGACGTTGCTAATGATTGCTCGTAACTGAGTAATAGTATAAAGTTAGTCGATGTGCAAAGTGTTTGCTTTGCTGGGAGCGACTGAACAATTACCGGCTCTTATAAAACCTATCTAACCGTGAAAGAATTAATTAGTAGAATGAGTATTTTATCTTATTTTATTTAAATACTGAAACCAATTACGAGGAGCTTGTGGCTAGATAATAACATTTCCTAGAATAGGGTTTAATTATATTAATTGCTAGCTGACCCGTGCTAGTGCTTAGGAGCTCGTGGCTAGATAATAACAGCCGCATGGGTCGATCTTCGAGGTTAAGCAACGCTTGCCAAGGTTGGTCTATGGATGGGTGACCATCTTAACATACCGAGTTTCCTCCGTGCCTCGGAAAGCACGTTAAGCCGTTGGTCCCGGCTGTCATTTGTAGATCTTTGGCAGTCGTTACAGATAGTTACTAGCCAGTAAATCTGACTCCAGTCTTACCATGAAGTACCGTGTTACCCAGTAAATGGGTTGTGGAGGTCTGGTAGGCAGCCGCTCCTCGTAAAATACTGGTATGTAGCTGAATCCAGTTTGACTGGACGCCGACCCCAATATAGTTGGTAAAAGGCTAGGCAGATGAGATGACTGAAACCAACACTATCAACTTCTACTTTAGGTAAAAATCTGAATCCCTATTAACAACGAAGTATGTCACTTTAAATAGGTTTTCATTTTCAATAAGCCGTAAAATAATATCATCAAATACCTATTTAAAATGCATACTTACTAAACGTCACGTAAATGTGGATCAATGTGCCTCGTCCCGTCTGACATAAATTGTGACAAACTCAATTTTAGACACCCTCCGCGAGAGTGCGCTATTCACTCTACCCTCCCTGATAGAACGCCTACAAAATCAACCCCCCACACCCCCTAGATATTGTGCTACAATAATAGGAATTCTGTAAAAGTTAATTAGTGAAAATTCCTCGGAAAAACTTTCACAAAAATGTGTGGCGAAGTTTTAGAATGACCCGCTGTTAATTAAAAATATGGCATTTTGAAAGCGTTTGCTTTTTCTTTTACTATATTTCATAACAGACTTAATTAATTTGTTGGCATTTGGAGTGGGATATTTTGATTACATTTTTTACGATATTGTATTGAATGGCTAAATAGAACTAGTGTTGAAAAGTGCGTACCTAAACGTAAACAGAATTTACTAAATAATTTTGTAAAATAGCCAGGCATAGTTACCAACCTGCGTCGACAAGACTTGGTCAAGTGCGAGTCGGGCTACACGCAGTATAGGGTTCCGTGGTTGCACGTCACAATTGCAGCATTTTATAGGTCGGTTGACCAAATTCCAACTGTCTAGTACTAAGCTTCTCTGAGCTAAACCACGGACGAACAAACAGACACATTGACTATAACACCCCGATCCCACTTGTCGGATGTTAAGGTTTCATGTTGACTACGGAACCCGATAAAGTTGCAATTCATCATGATTGGTCATCTCACTACGAGAACACGTCAACGACTGTAAACACAAATGGTTTGACCCAATTTGCAAGACAAGACAATTAAATCGAAATTCACTGTAGAAAATAAATAATGTCATAGCCTCGAACTCGAGTTTTTTTCCTACGAATTAAGTAATACGGTCATTCTACTGAAAATCTTTACAACGGTGATTTCCTGATTTATTTCGTGAACGCTTCAGTGGTTTTCCATTGAATTTATTCTTAGCTCATCGCTTGATGGTAGTTACCCTTTCAGAGAAAGTCATTTCTTTATTTATTAACGAGTAGAATTTTACTTGCCTATAAAAATTCAGATCTCCTTACAGTAAGTGATTCTATTAATCTTTTTTCCATAATCTTCAATTATCTATAAACCTGCAATGAGATGTTTGTTTTTAGCTTTTTTAGAAAGTTGCTTTTTCCATTGCCATAGGGCAAACTGGTTTGGAATTTAGAATATCTATGTTCTTAATAGATTCCTACAAGGTGTAACACAAATATCGCAAAACCCGAAAATCCGTTATTGAAATAAAAACCGGTCAACAGCAAGTCGGACTGAAGCACCGAGAGTTCTGAATATAAATCGGCGAGGCCTATATTCATCAGAAAATTTCAACACTGCGATGTATATTTTAGTTTTGCGCCATCTCTTGACCGATAGTGAAACTATAGTACTTAATCTTTCCTGTAATATTTACATAATCTTGTATCACATAGTATAATTTCAGATGTTTCTCTATGCAAACTTCGGACATAAGGGGGGGGATGGTTTTTTTATTTTTTTCGTCAAAAGGCGAAAACCGTGTGGCTTAAAAACAAAGAAAAAATGTTTGAGCAAATAGCGCTCTTTCATATGATACTCCCACATGCCCTAGTAGCCACACTTATTTTTAGGAACCTCTTTAAGTCGCTGTTGCATAAAAAACATACTTATACATTTTTATTTCTTTCGTATTTGCAAAGTAGTTGAGCAAACGTAATCTAAAACTATTCCAAATTTCAAGTTTATTTTATAAGTCGTTCTTGAGAAATCCAGCTGTGACAGACAGACAAACTTGGTCACACCATAAGGGTTCCTTTGTACCGTTTTGGTACGGAACCCTTAAAACAACTACCCATAGACAAATTGTAGATTTTTTTGCGATTTCAAGGTGGGTCTCATGGTAAAAGTTATTCATAATGTTGGTACGAGTAATTTACCAGTTTTTGAGGTTTTGCATTATTTCTGTGGCACGCTGTGTATGTAAAAGAATCGAGATAATACATAGGTAAACTATATATATGTTTTAAATAACTATACCATATTGCCCACGTTTCGCTTTTACCGCTGACGGCATTATATTCAGAATGGGACGTGCCAATTGCCGTTTATTGGGCCCTTCCCAACCTGTAGCTCTGCAAATAAGAATTGTTTCGGAAACATAACGAGATGCCCCAAAGGGGCTGGCAGAGGTGTTGTGTCACGTCTGGCCGTTCTAAGTTCCATGTTTTATTCATGAACCTAGTCGTTTTGCCTATTACAGGGATAAGTATATTCTATGCCTTAATCCATGTTCATGACTGTCTGTGATATGGTCTACCTGTGTTCCAAATAAAATACTTTCAGCCATTGACGTTTAATTGATTAAAAACCTACAAACATGAAGACTTTTGACCCTGATCTGGCGCAGGATCAACGGCTTTACTTGGACCGGGTATCTCGCAAACTCTGGGCTGATATTGAAAAATTCTTAAGGAAAAATACCCTTAACCTTTTTTAACTGATAGGTATCAAATCTTGGCCGTCACGCCTTTCCAATCACTATACTAATGAAACTAACTAGAGTCGTTCACAATTCCGAAGCGACTCATGAACAAGAACAAACAAAGATGGATGAGTGAGTACTAATTGAGCGCTCCCATTCAACTGAATACGTCGATAAATTCATGCTTCTAAGCCGTTTGATCAGCAAATAGTATCAGCTTCACTGATATTCAATAACGTTTACTGTTCACACATCATTACCACGTAATATGCAAGGCACTTGTCTCACCGCGGGCGAGGATGCGATTATCTATCGACTACTTGCTCGCTGAATAAATGGACAAAAGATATAGATCTCATGTGAGTAAAAGAGACACATACATTCATAGTCGATAGCTGGCTGTTCCCACTGCCGGCGAACGGCTCTTACCACTAGTTGATCGCAGCGACAAGAGCTATTAAAGATTGTACTCGCTCAGCGACACTCGCTCGGCGATGCTCGCTTGGCGGTCAGAACTTACCAACCAGCGGTCATTTCTACCTACAGTGCAGGCCGGAGCGAGTACTACGAGTAATCACCCGCCGCGTAAAAGCTCTCGCTCTAAGCCGAGCATCAAAACTATCGAAACTTTTCACTCGCTACTCGCTGCATGCCAACTCGATTCGAGTTTCAAGCTTCAACATTGGAACGCGAAGCTGCAGCGCTGGTCGCGTCAAATGCAGAGATGTATAATATATCTGCCCGCGCCGCCGCCGCCCGCCGCGCCGATTTCGTGTCCGCGGCCTTACTCGCTGGTCGCCGGCGGTGAGGCAAGTGCCTGAGACCTGTTTCACAGCCTCCGGACAGATGCTAACCACAGATAAATTCACAAATAGTCGTTCCGTAACTTGTTCTAGTAGTTGGGCCTTCTTTTAGTTATTATAAAATGGGCATTGTTTTTGAGACAATTTCAGAAATAGGTACCTGCATGGTCAATAAATTAATTTCAGTATTGTAAATCAACATGACCTAGATAAGTTATTGCAATGTATTTGCAAGTGAAACTATCCAATCATTATCCTAATAAATAAAATTATTCCGTTACTGTCTGACATAAACGCACAGCTGAAGCTGCTGGTTGAAGAAAACTGAAATTTGGCATGAAGCTCGCCTGCACTCCGCAACTAAGAGAGGATTTTCTAAAATTCCTACGGGAACGATAAAAAAAAACCTGCCAAGTGGGAGTCCGACTCGCACAAGAAGGGTTCCGTACCTTAAACCTTATTTTTTATTATTTGTTGTTATAGAGGCAATAGAAATACACAACCTGTGAAAATTTTAACTGTCTACCTCTTACGGTTCTTGAGATACAGCCCTCTGATAAGCGGACGGACGGACGGACTGACAGCGGAGGCTTAGTAACAGGGCTCCGTTGGTTACCCTTTGGGTACGGAACCCTTAAAACGGGATATGCGCGAACGAAGTTGCGGGCAATATCTAGTAAAAACATAAATTTACTGAAATAATATAAATCTGTAGGCCATAATAATATAACCAGGATTTTCAATGAGGGAATTTACATTTAACCATCGTGTGACCTATTTAACCCGTTCTGCAGATCCAAAAGTAAAACCCTTTTCACGCTAATGTAAGAGTAAAAAAACATTGAATTTGTTAAATCGCTTTCCGACCGGATCTCGCCTGAAAAGTTCGGGGGAAATTCTCGTTAGTGGTTTGTTTATACTGCAAGACACTGATAAAATTAATGGGAATAACCTAATTTATTTAATGCAGGTTTTTTGGAATTTGATAAGTCCTAACTATTCTGTAAAGCCTTGTGAAAAGTTAAGGTTTAACACGAATTATTTCTGAGGAGAGGGCTATATTGATGATTAAAATGGTTATAATTCTTTAGATAAATACGCGTATATATACATACAGCTTCACACTGACCGGCAAATTGCAAAAACCATAAAAATATTTGAATTTCGCGGGCTACCCTGGAGCATCCTCCTTAAAGCATGATTGATTAAAATCGTTCTTTTAATGTCGAAGGGACGGGCCTAAACAATTTGGTACTACGGTACTACATACCAATTTGATACTAGAGTCCTTTACCAACTTTTTTCAAACCACGTTCTTCCCTGTAAAAAATCCAACAGATCCTGGGAAACGGTATCTACAAAGCGTTATCCTTACTAATATTATAAATGCGAAAGTAACTCTGTCTGTCTGTCTGTCGCGCTTTCACGCCAAAACTACTGAACCGATTTAAATTAAATTTGGTACACAGATATTTTAGAGCCTGAGAAAAGACATAGGCAACTTTTTATCCCGGGAATATGTTCCCTTGGGACCATGCGGGCGAAGCCGCTGGCAGAAGCTAGTTATTTATATTATAACAAATCTGTAGGAATCGAAGTTGTAGATAGAGGTCAGAATGCGCCACCTACCGCCACGAAAAATAATACAAAATGTGATTTTGCTTCTGATAAAACTAGAAGCCGACTCCAATCTAGTTACCGTTATACCAACCTAGTTGGTATAAAGGCTAGGCGGATGATAATGTCGGTAAACTCAATCTACCGTACTTCCATTATTCCCATTCAGTGAATACCGTTAAAATATTGATGGGATGTATTTTCCCGTTCAGTCGCTCCTATATAACGGGCGGTGAATGACGTGACCTAGTTACCTGTATTTTGGATAGAATACGTAGGTATATCTAGATTACAATAAACTCCCCTTCACACAAAACGGGTACCCGTTGGAAAGAAATGTATATGTTAAAACTTGCACACGTACGACAGTACATCCCGTTTGTACATAAATTCGCAAACGGGTAGCCGATGCCGACAACTCGACAACAACAGCTGGAGCGTGTGGGGAAAATTCAGGGGCGTTCATAACGCTAAAATGTGTGTAACTATTGTTATCTAAGCGTAGTACACAATGACTTTTGATTTGAGACCAACCCTGAAAACTCGAAAAATATCAGTTGTTTCATACAAAATGCAATATTTAGCCAATGAAAATGTATGATAGAGCTGATATTCTTTTCGAGTTTTCAGGGTTGGTCTCAAAATAAAAGTTGTTTATAATCATGTGTACTTTCACTACCTAAGAGGTTGCTGGTGTTTTACAAATAGCCCTGTATATCGATGGCTATAGTTATTTACGTATACACCTACTACCTACTCGTAAAATGATACAGAACAAGTGCATTTTGTGTGAAACTAGCGCAATATGCACTTGCTCTAAGTATATCATTTACGGTAGGTGCAGTGGTTACGAGAAAAAGGCTTTTAACATTATAACAGATGGACGTAGGTGTATAAGTATTATAATTCTTCAAAGCGGGCAAAGCCATCGCGTTCCGCCAGTCTATCTACAGTCCGACTTCGCCCACTGCTGTTCATAGGCCACCTTTTACGTATGCCAATAGGGTATTTGACTAGTATGAAAATTTTAAATAAATGCAAACAATAATAAAAACATTACGATTATACAAATGCTCGCAAAACGTATATTAGGTATACACTTTTGAAGTTATTCTTCTATCCTTGTCACACAAAATGTAATTTGCACTGGATGGCTTCAATTCAATATGGCGGCACTTGCGAGTGATTTCACACGTCATTAATGCTGTCTCTGTTTATTACAGCGTTGATAACACCACCATTTTTAAGCAATATTTATTAACTCCGTCTTGTCTGAAGTTTTAAAAAAAATCCAATAAAAAAATCCAGTCAAACGCCCACGCCAAAAGCCAAAGCCAAGCTCCTGTGCCACCCACATCCAAGTACTAAACGCGACTGCTATGATGTTGTCGGCCCATTTAACCGCTGGCCGACCAACGTTTCTTCTGTCAGTGCTTCGCCAGTACCTACTAGTAACAAAAAGAGTATATATGTATATTTTCCCAAGTATAATGACACACAAAAATAGTGCTCGTTTGGAGCGTTACTTATTCTAGCCAAAGCGAGCGAACTTTGTAATTCTCGCTTCGCGCTCGTCGCATTGTGAACGCACCTTTACCTCGAACGCACAGCGTACGGAGATATAATTTTATTGGATCGGTTTATGAAGTTCCTCGAAATTGAATACGACGTGGTGATCAAAGAGTAGGTATAACCTGCTCTATTCATACAGCGTTTTGTTGAAGAGAAATAATGGTAATCTAATAATTAAGTGTATTGTGCTTAGGACAGGCAGTGGATAGGCAGTTTGAAGATTAAAGTTGGTTTGGAAAGGATTTAAGGCACGTATTTAAAGATAATCTGGACAAATAGGGCATTCTTCACTCATCCCAATCAGCTGTAGATACAGGTCGTACAAAATAAAATTTGAGAACGATAAGAGGCAGTACCATTTTAAAGATAAATAAATAAGTCATTATAATTCCTAACGGTTAATTTACCCAAACCTGTCAGTCAAGTTGTACCTTCAGATACATACCTCAATAATACACGCTAAGGCTAATTAATTAATACTATATTACGTACAAGAACATTATATAAGTTACAGAAAAGACAGAAGAAGAAAACATAACATAGAGTGAGACAATTTGCGGCCTTTTCGCTAAAAGCCATCTTTTAAAGACAATCTTTGGATGGATTTAAGAGAAAAGGAGAGCTAGTACCTACTGACTTCATAACAACTAAGTCAGGAGAGGAAAGTAATCTACATGCGAGTATAGATATATAAAAAAGATTACGGTTAATTGAGAACCTCATCCTTTTGAAGTGGTTAAAAAGGGAAACTGAATAAAAAAAAATTAAAAAAAATTGACACTTAAAAATACATGTTATAATTACAAGCCAGTTATAACAAAATAGCACACGAATTTATTGCCACAAATCTGATCCTAACCCCCAAACTAGGCCTGGACCTGTATTTTGGAGGTCAGCGTTCAGCCATGGGTTTCTATTACCAGTGCAACAACATTTTAAAGGAGTATGAATAACTGACGTATCAACTCACACCCAAAACTAAGGGCCTAGGAACATGAAATTTTGCACAAGGCTTCCTTTTATGACGTTGGAAAACATTAAAAGGGATATTTTGAAAATCAACCTTTAAGGTCGTGTAAATTCGTATGTTCGAAAGACTCACCGGCCCTGAAACGCAAAGGGCTTTAGGAGGAACACGGTTGGGTTTCATTCAGTAAGAATCTGACACTCCCTTTCGCTTCGCCCAGAGCAGAAGGAGTCATTTGGTGATCCTTTTAAAAGGCCGTGTAAAGGGTTGACATCATTTGTACCTACTAAATCTGTGCAGACGAAGTCGCGGGCGAAGTGCTAGTGTACTATATACCTCCTCACAAGCTACTTAGAGGTATCTACCTAATAGTATTTACCTTTATATATCCCCTGAACAATCACATGTTGCCGTAAGGCGCTTAACATCAGCGTATACGCTAGCCATTACCTACCGTTGCGTCCATTATACTCAGGATTTTGTAACAAAGAGTATTCCATGTTTTATTTTGTAAATGCGCTGTTCGCAGTGTTAGTGTAGCTTTTAATGTTTTAATCCTATCTGTGTGAAAGGGCTTATTGTTGACACTACAGTCATTTTGCTTTTGAATATTCCATTGTATTCTTAGGGCGATTTTTGATCCGTTGTTAACTTACTAAGTCTTAAATTGTAGTAAAATCGCCAAAATGAGTTTTTCGATCATTTGTTCGCTTGACTAATGGTCAAATAAATAACTAACTATTAATTAATAAGTAAGAATTGATCGAAAAACGCATTTAAACGAAAGATGAAGATTGGTCCCCACATTATCGGGCTTCTGACTGCCGTCACGAGTTTATGACTACCAAACTGTAAGATTCACAAATATACAAATAATGGCAAATCTCAGAAGTGTAGAAGTATTCCGTGAGTTACAATAGAAGAGCAATTCAAAACATTTTTTTTTTTTTTTCTATTGATAGGCACGCGTTTGACCACTATCTCACGATGGAAGATGGAGCACGCTTGCCTAGAAGTAACCTATTCACTCTTGACTTAAAGACTCCCAGGTTGTAGCTATCAGGAAACACAGACTCCGGCAGGGAATTCCACTCCTTAGCTGTACGCATTATGAATGTGTTCCCAAAACGTTTTGTGCGTATGGGTGGGATGTCGCAAATTATGATACCGCAAAACAACACCACACAGCTCCAGTTACCGAGATCCAGGCACAGATTATTTAATAGGATGTTGGTCCGACGGTATAATTACTCTGTGAAACTAGGTAACACCCGGGCTAGCCTAGTTTAGAAACCGCTACCTTGACATCTGATACGGTTAAAGTAGCTTGTGAGTTGTGTTGAGTGAAACGGTCTTGGTGACGCTGTTTGCTGCTCATTGAGTTTACAGCTATATTTAAGTGGAATCATTAAAGTGGCAAGGAGGGGGTTACAGGACAGAATGGAAGAAAAAAACGTGTTGCGCCGACCCCAAGTAACAAGGGATAAGGGCGGGATAGTGATGATGATCATTATCATTCACATCTCCTTTTTCGCGCAACTAAGGACTGCTATACCTACCTGATAATTAAACTGTTCATCCAGACTAATACGCATGCTTATGTAACTGTGTCTGTCTCTCTGTCTGTCTGTTTGGTACCTGTTCAGGTCTTAACGTCTGAACTGATCTGTGTGAAACTTGGTAGGACATATCCTGGAAGAGGGTATAATTATATTAATTACTAGCTGACCCATGCCCACTTCGTTGGGCGGTATTTTTCGGGTTAATAAATAGCCTATGACATTCACAAATAACGTGGCTTTCTATTGGTAAAAGAATTTTCAAAATCGGTTCAGTAGATCCAGAGATTACCCCTACAACCTCACAAACTTAACCTCTTTATAATATTAGTATAGATTGGTCCGGGAATGTTCATTTGGAACTTTTCCGCGGACAAAGCCGCTGGCAGAAGTAGCAGAGCCTAGACTATAATGTTTATAATAGAAAAAAAATAACCTGTAGGTATCGCCCCACGTGAAGACTCTCCTAATTTACCTCATGATGTAGAATCGGCAAACTTATAGCAGTGCATACTGAGCAGGGCACATTGCTCGGTGAACAGATAGTCGATGGGGTCGCAAGGTTCTGGAGTGGCGACCACGTACCGGAAGACGCCTTATTGGAAGTCGTTTCACAAGGTGGTCCTATGACCTGCTGAAAATGTGGGAATCCATAGTGCGAGACGCACAGGACCGGTCGAAATGGCGACACTTTGGAGAGGTTTAAGTCCAGCAGTGGACATGTTCTGGCTGAAATGATTATGATGACCACATATTGACGCTGCAGGTCGCCAATCGACTCTATCTGCAAACCTCTCCCTGGACTGTTATTGTTTTTTTTTTCTTCAAAACAAACCATTTCGTGTCCAAGTTCACCAATCATTTCTCTTTTCCAGACGGATAGATCGCAGCAACTCCCTCGTAGAAAGCAGCAGTGGCGTCGGGCCCCTGAGTCCAGGGGCTAGCGCCACCATCAGCTCCCTGGGGGCCCTGCAGCCAGACCTGTACACCAAGCGAGAGGCCCCCCTTGTAATAGAGCTGGAAGGAGCCGGTCCATCGCTCGGGAGGATCCATCTGCGCTTGAAGTATGACTTCGATCGATCGGATTTGGAAGTGCATCTTATTGAAGGTAGGGATGGCCTAGTGTTTTCGAAATTGTACTTTTATGTAGCACCTATAACGAACTATGGGTCTATGGTTCGTACCTTCTTTGTGGTTAGAAGAGGAGAGAGGAGGGGAGGGGAGAGGAGGGGCTTGTATATTTAGCATTTGTATCTATCTATGTAGGTATCAGTACACCCCCATAGGGTTACCTAATCGCAAAGCTTTTACGAGTACTTTATAGTGATTAGTCACAATTACCTACGCATTTTAATCGTAGAGTATCGTATTTTTGGTCACCTTCGTCCAACAACCTTGCCCATTACAGCTTGTTTAAACATGTCACCAAAATATACTAACAGAAAATATCATTAGTGAAGGATCTATTTATAACTCCTAGCCAAGGTGAACTTTATAACAATGTTTCCCATTTCGGATCTATTATAACAAACCAACCATGGTCTCGAAATAAAAGAAGTTATATTTACACTGGATTTGTAGAACCGGACCGGGCATAATCGCCTCCTACAGGTACCTACTAGGTATTAAGGCTGAAAAAGGGTTTTGTTCTATTTGCACAGGCTCGCTAACTATGTAGGTAGCCCGGGCGTACCTAGGTAAATTTGCGATGTGAAATACGGTGTTGGTTTTTTTTAAATCTGCTTACGAAAACGTGTTGCGCGTAGTATTTTGCTACGAAAACTTTACCTACACGTTTTGCCCATACCTGCCATGTGTTTCTTGTAAATTAGACTTAAGTATACCTACCGAATAAAACCCGAATAAGTGCGTGTAGGATTCGCACACAAAGGGTTCCGAACGATTAATAGATATTTTTAAAACGTTAGGTACTTTGATAAACTATATCTAGACTTGTTATAAGTTTTCTATAGTCTATAAATAAAAAATGTGTTAAAATACGTGTGATTTCAGAGGACGTGAATAGCTTGTCATCTATTTCCATAAATCATTTAAAAAATAATTATATAAAGTTATGAATAAAATATATTTGAGCGAGTCGATGAGCGCACGATCTAACATAGTTACATATATGGGTAGAGGACAAAACAAACAAAAATTTTTAGCAACAAGGTGCCCTAAAGTGTCGACATGTGAGAACAATGAAAATCATTAAAAATGAACATTTCACGTGCCTATATGCAGCAAATTGTATTCTAATATAGTTGTTCTCGGCTTACCCTTTCACATTTATACCTATTTATTAAGTAGCTCTCATCTCAAATATTCTCCATATTCCAGCTCACGACCTAGCAGGCTACGAAGCTGGGGGTTTCAACGACCCCTACGTTCGCGTCACCCTACTGCCCGAAGTGGATACTCGGGTGCGTCAGACCCCGGTGCATCGGAACGAGGCCAACCCGTTCTTCGACCAGCACTTCAAGTTTCCTGTTTCGCATGATGAGCTCACCGACAAGACTCTACTGCTGCAGGTCTTTGATTATGACAGGTAAAGATCTAAGTTAAACTCAGTACAATATGGACAGTCGGGTGCGTCAGACCCCGGTGCATCGGAACGAGGCCGACCCGTTCACACCAGCACTTCAAGTTTCCTGTCTCGCATGATGAGCTCACCGACAAGATTCTGCTGTTGCAGGAATTTAACTAGGACAGGTTATAATCTTAGTTAACATGAAATAACTCAATATCTAGACTTAGTTCTGCATTAAAAATTCAGGTTGAATTTGTAAAAATGAGTTCTTTCCTTTAATTGGTCATGTGTTAATACTTCCTAGAATTTGATCCATAATAGCTGCTCCGGGTGGTGTAATAACACAGGGTGTTATTTTTTTCAAAATCAATCGGTTCGACTCCTGGGCAGGAACAACGATTTTTTAAAAATCAATGACGCAGTTTTAGTTTTCATCAAATCTCAGATTGCTCAAAGTTTCAGATTGGCCATCCAGGCACACTTCAAAAAAACCTGTAAGTATAGATGTTACCAAAGATCTAATTTTACTGTTGAGGCTCGCGTCGTACAGTAGGTACTCAGGTTCGTGATTTCCCCGACGACGACGTGAAAACGACATTATTTTGATGATGCTTCATGCTTTAGCATCTATACTTACCTATTCATGGCATTATGAACAGCTTCGTGATGAGCAAATTGGGCAAACCACTTTAGTCCGACCTCTCGGACGCTCGCCTTTGACCTTACCAGTAACCATTTATTAAGTACCTACTATTGAATACTTAGTTCTAGGTTATGTCCACATTTATTTTCTCACGATGTGATCGAAAATCTCCAGGATTCTTTGCAGAATTTAGGAGAAAGCCTAGTTTGTACCTGGTCTTATAAAATTAATCAAGCTTATTTTCCTCGTTCCCAAAATTCAGGACCTCAAAAAATCTGAGAAATTCTTTGGATATTTAAAACACTCCAACGAACGTAGGTACCTAATTTGATGTAAACTGCTTTCAATTCCAGGTTCTCTCGTAACGAAGTGATGGGCTCAGCCAAGGTGCCCCTGTCCCGCGTCGAGGTGGCGGGAGGAGCCGAAGTGTGGGCCGAACTCTCCCGAGAGCGCCGCCCGCCCGAAGAGCTGCAAGAGCTGTTGCTGTCTCTATCTTACCTGCCATCGGCTGAGCGACTCACTGTCGTGGTACTGAAGGCGAGGAATCTGTTGCCGCCACAGGAGGGGAAAGATGCTTTAGGTATGTATATTTGTTTAGTAATAAATCACAAAGATTTTGTAGCTAGCTTAGCAATTACCCATGGGGTTCGTGGCTACGAAAGAGATTCTACTACGTCGTAGTCTTCGATTATTACTTACCTACTACGTAAATGGCCCTTAGTGCTGCGCATGGGGCACGTAACTTACCACGCCAGAATCTCGAAATCTGCAACAGCTCGTAGCTTACGTCTGCTACGCTACAGCTCGTAGCTTACAACATCTGTTACGCAACAGCTCGTAGCATGCAACATCTGCAACGCAACAGCTCGTAGTTTTCAACGTCTGCTACGCAACAGCTCGTAGCTTACAACGTCTGTTACGCAACAGCTCGTAGCTTGCAACGTCTGCAACGCAACAGCTCGTAGCTTGCAATGTCTGCTATGCAACAGCTCGTAGCTTATAATGTCTTGTGCGCAACAGCTCGTAGCTTATAACATCTACTATGCAACAACTCGTAGCTTACAACGTCTACTACGCAACAGCTCGTAGTTTTCAACGTCTGTTACGCAACAGCTCGTAGCTTATAACGTCTGTTACGCAACAGCTCGTAGCTTGCAACGTCTACTACGCAACAGCTCGTAGTTTTCAACGTCTGTTACGCAACAGCTCGTAGCTTGCAACGTCTACTACGCAACAGCTCGTAGTTTTCAACGTCTGTTACGCAACAGCTCGTAGCTTATAACGTCTGCTATGCAACAGCTCGTAGCTTACAACGTCTACTACGCAAAAGGTCGTAGTTTCCAACGTCTGTTACGCAACAGCTCGTAGCTAGCAACAGCTCGTAGGTCGTAGCTACGCAAGACCTTATGCCTACGTAGGAATCTAGCATCACTGCCAAGTCTCAAGTGCACAGTCTCGTTCACTTAGAAAATGCACATACTTACCTACCTACTTACAAAAGCCGGAATCACATTATTGTCACAGCAAACTCACGATTGACCACAAAATTCGTTGTGTGATGACGTAGGCTCGAATAAATTCGTTTAATTAGTGTACCTATCCTGCGCCAAGATATTTCGTCAATGTGAACCTATAGGTACTATTATGTTCATCACTATGTTTGTTACCTCATAACTCCGTCATTTATGAACCGATTTGAAAAAATCTTATTTTGTGTGTAAGGATTCTTCCCGATTAGCCCTATTTAAACATCAAAATCGGTTTAGTAGTTTTGGCTTTTAAATCAAAATAGCTGAAATTCGTTTACTTAGATAACGTATTTGGTTTGTCATCCAAGTAAACGAAATTGCGTATATTGCTTTCCTGCGACTTTCTAGTGGCGTTGTTAGGGAAATTAAATATCGGAAGCCGGTGTTAAAATACGAAGAAACAACCAAATACACCGACTTCCAAAATTAAAGTTATTTTATACTTTGTGTTTTTTTTTTATTTGGAATTCGGTTGTATTTTTTGTAAGTTTTTTTTTACTTAAAAACTCAGTTTAAAAAAAATACTCACCGAATTGAGAACATCCTCCTTTTTTGGAAGTTGCTTAAAATCAAATAATCAATTTAAGCATTAGTTTAAGCAGTACGTAATAGTTTATTTGTTATTATGTGTTTATGCAAAAAGTCACATCAAGATTTATTTAATCAGACCTTTATTTAATCACCTAAACCTTACTAAGTAGTACCTATAGCTTTATTTACTCTTCCAGATGTGTATGTAAAAGTGTACCTGCTGGTGAACGGCAAGCGCGTGAAAAAGAAGAAGACTAACAGGAAAGAGATCAACAGCCCCGTGTGGAACGAGGCCTTATCATTCAGCCTGCCCTCTGCGAACCTGCAGGAGGCTTCCATTGAGGTAATACGCGTTTTCAACCACTATGGTCCGCCAGATAAACTTGCAATAAAGTACTTTGACCGTTCCCAAAAATCCCTTCATAGATACCCGAACAATAAATTATGAACCTTTTTTCATTACTAGAGAACGAGGATCATGATAGAAGTCGATTCAGGACAGCTGTCTTTATTTCTGTTTTTGATTTCGAAAGAAAGGCGATAAATGTATGCGGGTCAATGACCGTTATTGTACATTAATCTGGCGCCTGCCATACGGTCATTTGTCAACCCATAGCCAATATAAGTGTTTGTAGGTACCTATTAGGCTACCTTCTTTGCGAGATGTTAGTTACGAGGACATAAACCAAATCGAAAAATTTATTTCCAGCAGTGGCTGTAGAGACCCTAAACAAGTCTCAGAGGATTGAGTAGATAAGTTCTTGGTTCAATACCGTAATTGTGAGCACGTAACGACTGACTTGTCCCGGCGATAGCTTTGTTAGAGCGTCCACTGCTTACGTGGCGGACTATACGGCCACACGTGGCGGTCCATAGTGCGCACTACACAAGATCGACAGCTCGCTCACGCGGCGGCACTCATACAGATGTTAGGGTGGGTGATCCTGTTCTTGTGCGTGATCCAACTAGGGAAGCAACTGGGTTAGAGGTCTAGCTGAGAGAATGGGACCGGTTTCGTCCGCACAGCAGACACAATAGTTCTTCACAATCAGTGAAGACCATACCATGTGGTTCATGGGAATGTGATCCGGTTAAGGTTGATATGGGGAATGGATGTGAATAAGTTCTACTTAAGAACCGGTTCTTATTATCTCGGACAAGTTCAGGAGCACCTACCAGAAATAGCTCGGTTGACCGAAAAATAGACTGTGAAGGTGTTTGTGCCTCGAAAGGGTTGGACATGGCTGAACCTTTGGAAGTTCCTGCACAACTGGAAGAGCCTGTGGTGGAATCTGTCGGTCCGTCCGCCCGAATGCATCAGTCAAAGCGTGGCGGACTAACAATCGTTCTCAAAAGAAATTATAATGGAATATTTACCTACTTAAGTTGTTTGTAGTAGCTAGGTAGCAATAGCACTGACTGGCTAGACGAATCTAACCTTTATATTATTATGTCTACTATAGGTAGGTCCGTGAGTCAGACTCCAACCGGCTTTTAAATTATAACAAGCTTTTGCCTGCGATTTCGTACGCGCATATCCCATTTTTCCGTTCCCGTAGGAATTTTGTGATGAATAATTCTTCCCTAAATTCCTATGGGAACATGTCGGACATACGTTAGTCTTTTGAACAATCGGGACGCCATCTGGATCTAGTACATTTTGTGTCGAGTTATGCACACAGAAGTGTATGGAGCAGTCGGTATTTTTAGGGTTCCGTACCCGAAGGGTAACCAACGGAACCCTATTACTAAGCCTCCGCTGTCCATCCGTCTGTCTGTCAGCGAGCTGTATCTCAACAACCGTAATAGATAGATTTAAAATTTTAACAGATTATGTATTCTGTTGCCGCTGTAGTAAACAACAAATAAAATTATGGGAGGTATATGGTACGGAACCCTTCGTGTGTGCGAGTCCAACTCGCACTTGGCCGGTTTTTTTCTGAGCTTTGGCGTTGGTCCCATAATAAAAATTGTTAATAATGATAAATATAACGACCCCATTTCAGACTTAGCGTTAATCCTACTTTCTGGATAGCTACCCTCATCATTCCTCATATCTGTCCGAGCAGGTGTGCGTGGTGAGCGGCGGCGGCAGCGGGCTGGTGGTGGGCTGGTGCTGCGTGGGCGCGGCCGAGCCGGGCGCGGAGGGCCGCCACTGGGCGCAGATGGCGCACGAGACGCGCAAGGCGGTCGCCATGTGGCACACGCTCAGATAGGCGCTCCACACGAACAAACCCCTGACACTCCGACGTGGACCTAAATGAACGTATTCTTGTTTCCTCTTGAGTGTTATACCAGACCAGCGAGTAGTACTAAGCGCTTTGAAATAACCGACACGAGTCGTGAGCGCACTCCATTGGTCGGTTTGCGGACGACAGCTCTGACGCTTCACATCATTGGTTCGTCAGACAATGCTCATCGACTATTTGGTTTGTAAGTTTCGTTCGCCCACCGTACATTGGCGAGATCACCCTGCTGCATTCATCTGTGCTCACGACTCGTACTGGCTACTGTATGTAACACATTTATTATGTGCACAGCCAAGTTTGGAACTGTCTGTCACCATCTGTTTCCTACCACACTTGTCACCCTTAAATCAAGAGAGAGCAAGAATCTTCTGGGCGAAATCCAAAGAAGACTTCAACCATCGCTTACTATCAAGCGAGTTGCGGAGATGGGGCGAGCCTATCAGGAGTTAAAAAAAAAACTTACTGCTGGTGGAAATAGTTAATTATTACAGATTAACTACTTAATATTGAGTCATAAAAAGATTGAAGTTAGCACAAATTACACGTTATGTTCGGGTGTTTTTTGTTGTTTATTCGACGGCAGTATTGTTTATAAAGGAAATACTCGTACTGCAGTACTTCCTTTCTAAGCAATGCATCAAGTTATTGCTGAACTTTGTAAGCAATTTCATGTTAGATACCTAGGTCTCGTTTTTCCCACGTTCATTTAGATCCACGTAGAATTAAACTCGTCTAGTTTATCCCGGACCGATCGCAATACTGTACTTCTGTAGATACTGTTCACTGTTGTCTAGTTGATGCAATGACGTTGTGGGTAGTTCGCGATTAAAGGTCACATTAACATTAAAGATGTATTGATGAGTCTTGAACAAGAGTGTATTCCAATTTAGAAATAGAATGTACCGGCCTAGATGTAACGTCCCGAGCTGTAGTATAACGACTCGGGACGTTCGGAAATACTTATATTTAGCTGTAATGTCAAGTATTCTCCAGGTGGTGGCCTTTAGATTGATTTTAGTCACACGTCTTCCCTTATTTATTACTCCCATGACGTCACTGCTAATCCATTTCTGTGTTACTTGTCTGTATCAACTCTTGTAGTCATTTCACTGTAACAGCATGCCTAATCTTGTAAACTAATGTATACTTCGCCGCAGAGCCTAAGTTTGCTCAAAGTAACAGAACAATACTATCTATATTTTATCACTGTTTAGAAGCAAATTGTGTCTGATATTCAATAGATTGTAGCTTCACAAATTCGTGTTTCGAATCTTGCAATAGGTATACTTAAATGTCACTAGTCATTGATATAAAATTTTATTGATATGAAGTTTCGCTACACTGAGCACTGAATGTAGGTAAATAAATACTTCTGTTAGCTTTATCGCTCTCTGATAAACTAGCGAGAAGACTCGTGAGCGAAGGTATGTCTCACAGAGGAGGTTATAAATAAGTGTAATATCCCCTTTATCAAGACTTATACTTGTATTACACTCCCTGCCTTCCTATACTGTCCAGTCTAAACTGTGGGCTTCTTACTTCCACCTGATATTACATAATATATAAAATTATATCAACAAATGTAGTAGAAATATTTATCTTGTTAATCTTTATAAAATGTAACAGACCTACATATTTTCGAAGTGGAAAATTATATTGAGCTTTTGGAACACCAAACAAAATCTTATGAATTTATAGAATTTTATATAAGAATGTTAATTTTTGAAAATAAATTTTAATATCATTGTCCAATAGGTGATGTATATGAATACGACTATTTCTATCTTCTGTACTATCTTACACATGTGCCCACAGTTATTCTGTCACATAACTAGATATATAGCTAAATACTTATTAGTACGTAGTCATTCAATAGAATGACCTCCGTCTGTTCAAGGGTTTTATGAATTATATCGAATTTTATTCCAAAAATATACGTACATAATATTTTTATCTAAGTGTATGTATCTGTGTGAAGAGGTATATTACTTTTTATTTTCTTTACAATGTCTGAATAAAATGTCTATTTGTAAGATTAAATGGTGTTTGATTGTAGAAATAAAAGTCGAGTGTACAATATTTTAAATTATCATTTATTAATATTAACTTTTTACATGTGTACTTACAATGTTTTGAAGATCAATAATAGAAAATAAAGATAATATAAAGTTTATATATTTAACGTAACACAAAACACTTTACCAGTTCTTCGGAGTCCCGTAGTGTTGTCATATAGAGTCCAGAGCACTACAATAATGCACTATTATAAAGTTACTCGAAACTTACCACCATTGCTGAGACGCAGGAACGCGGGCAATCGCCAACTAAAATTGCATTACACAATGTTAATGTGAGCCGGAGTAACAAAACGTATTCTAACATGGCCGTCACCTCAATACTGCGGGAAGACAACTGTTTCAATTATTAAGTGGTGGAATTTACTAAAACAATAACTATGTATTAACTGATTACTGTTGAAGACATCACACTATTACTTCAGAAAAGGGAGACCAAACATATAGTTAGTAATCTTTTTAAACAGCTGTTACAAAATGGTTAGACAAAATTGAGAGTGGTTATATTCTACTTATAACAAGCATGTTTTGTCCTTTGAGTTTTGAAAGAAAAGTGATTTAGTTCCTCCCAGGATCTCATAAAGCAATTGGATTTAACTAATTCATAGAATAAATAGGGTATTTTACTGTAAAATCTTGTTAGTCCGTCAGATAGATTTTCAAAGAAATATTGGTCAATTATTTTTTATTTATTCACGTAAACAAAAAACAAACACAACTGTGCGTTGAAAAATCGCGTCACGTCACTACGATATGCGACATTTACTAGCGATATGACTTCACCAGACTCTTGAACTTTGATGCGCTATATTTTTATTTTATTTATCGATTTGAAATGGCAGAAAATACGAGTCTAATATTTTTTGAAAATCTAACGGACGGACTTCATACAATTTTATTTTTCTATGTAGTAAAATACCCTATGAAAGTTGTCTTAAAAAGTATTTTATATACATAATAACAGCCATAGGATTTATTTGGAAAAACATTTAGATCAAAAACTTTTACGTAACTGTTACAAAAAATTTCGTCAGTATGATATTGATAAGAGATAACATAGATTAGTTGATTGAAACGCAAATACCATTGATACGAACGATAACCAGTCAATAAAACACATATTGGAATCATGAATAAACTTACTGCATGCATTTCTGGAGTTTTTAAATAAATTTTACATAAATACGAAATGAAAAAAGATAAATATAAAATTGGAATTCGATCAGAATGCAAGATAAATAAAAAGCTACTAAAATAAATAGGTTAGCTAAAAAGAGATGTATACTTTACACATCGCTGTCGTCGCCTTTTCCTTCGTTGGGGAGTGGGGGTGGGATAGGTTTCTTTAGTTAGTGTGTGTAGGCGGATAAGAGTGAATATGGGGATTATGTCATGTGGAACGGGGCTGGGTGTGGAGGTAAATGCAGTCGGCATCTTTGCAGTCGCCGCCCACTTCGAAGGGGCAGAGGATCGCGTTCGGGTCGCCGTTCCAACTGAAATGGAGGAGGTTTTTAAACGATCAACTGGTATATCGATGGAGAGATGAGGTAGTATATTCAACAGTTTGAAATATCAGTACCTAGTAGGTTTTCTTTTTTTACATGAGATGGGTTTGACTCTAGTCGAGATCAGAGGTGACAGAGACAAAGTCGACGATGGAGTGAGCTGGTTGTTTTTAAACTTTCAAGTTATTTATTCAAAGCAGGTTGAGAAGCAGCACTTTTTGAACGTCAATGTTTACATAAAGACAGTTCCCCAAAACACTCGTCGTTAGTTTCTAGATCAAGATATTTATGATATTTTCATCTATATCTATACTAATATATAAAGCTGAAGAGTTTGTTTGCTTAAACACGCTAATCTCAGGAAGTACTAATCCGATTTGAAAAATTCTTTCAGTGTTAGATAGCCCATTTATCGAGAAAGGCTATAGGCTATATCATCACGCTAAGACCAATAGCAGCGGAGCGGTAATGAAAATTGTGACGCAGACGAAGTTGTGGCGGTAGTGTATTATAAAATAACAACCTCCTGAGAGACAACACGACCTAAACCTTAGACATAATATTATTAATATACATAACCAAACCCAACTAGAAAGTCAAAACAAAAAAAAAGATAACATGGAAACAAAACATTAGTAACGCCATTGAAATACGTATGCAACTTGAATCACGAGCGTGTATTCGATTGGCGACGAAAACTTCATGTTTTTTAATTTTTCGAGACCAAAATCGTAATGATGTGAGCAGATTATTTCACGGAATATTACGGTTTTAGGAAGATTAAGTCTCAATTTACTACACTCTGTAAAAATATATATTTTTATTGACACTTTTTTTCACGATTTATAGTTTTTTAAAATAATCGTGTAAAATAACTGAGTACATAAAAAATACTAAAAAAAAACAGAATATTTAGCAATACCTTTATTTTCTAAAAATAATTATAATGTTTTTGTTTATAGTAAAATACTGTTATTTTTTTTTTTTAAAGTTAACCGATTTTCTATTTTTTAACTATTATTTTTTTTAAATACATATTAGCCATACTTTCGTAATTGAGCTATATAGTGCGCATTGAGACTACATAATTATTCTGTGGGACAAACGTATAATATAAAATATTTTAGCACATTACAATGGTTGTATTCGTCCTGAAAGATAACTCTGACGTCTACTTTCGTTAAACGCTAAAAGTGTCATTACAGGGTAGTATAGTAAATCAAGACTTAATCTTCCTAAAACCGTAATATTCCGTGAAATAATCTGCTCACATCATTACGATTTTGGTCTCGAAAAATTAAAAAACATGAAGTTTTCGTCGCGAATCGAATACAAGCTCTCAATGGAACCAGACTTTAAAGTAAAAAGTAGCTATTAAGGTTGGCAATTAGGCCTTTATCTTCAACAAGCATTTCAAGTTTGCAACAAATTATCACTTATCAATACAATCTTGACTTGCAGCATTGGAATAACTATTGATAAATAAAATATAACAGGGAATAATCATGAACATCATAGTAGTATTTATTATTTATTAATATTATAAATGCGAAAGTTTGGATATTTTGGTGGATATCTGTTTCTCAACCACGCAAGAACGGCTGAATGGATCTAGATGAAAGGGGTTAAAACTTTTTTCAGGTGTATAGGTTGAGGACACTTAAACAAACAAAAAATGTTAGCAACATGGTGGCTTAAAGTGTCACATTGCCGAGATATTTGGAGGTAAACTCACCATGTGCGAACAATGAAAATCAATAAAAATGAACTCATCACGCGCTTATGCAGTAGATTGTATTCTAATAATAGTTCTAAGCTTGATTGAACCGTTTATATAAATTACTACTATTTTGCAAAGTTCTTAATAAAATGGTTTTCATGTGTTCTTATTTTTACTTTCTTCCAATAAATGATTAAATCAAACTGGGAATTATTATTATTTGAATTTAATATAATGCATTATTAATTCATTTTTCATCTAGTCATGACTGTCACATGGTGACTTTACTTCGAAATATCACGACAACGTGACACTTTAGGGCACTACGTTCTCAACATTTTATGTTTGCTGAAGTGTCCTCTACCCATATTGTATGTTATATAGTGCGCCAAACTTTGAAAAACAAAACCAAAATGCCGGCTGGGGGCTATGCCACAATGGTTCTATGCTCTTCTTTGGATCAGATAGATTATAGTTTGGAATAGCACAGGCTCCCGGTATTCATCCCGGGAGTATGTTCCCTAGGGATAATTTTCGACTATCACGCTGGCAAAGCCGCTGGCAGAAGCTAGTTTTTTTTATAAATATAATAATGCATCATTGCTATCATTGCATGTTTGCTCTATTGCTATCATTTGAATTATATTTGAAATATTTACAAGACAATCTGCTGTAGATAAATGGCGTTTAAATGTCAACAGTATCTAAATCTGGTTTCCATCAAGGTTGCTTTAGTGGGAATTAATAGATTCAGATACGTTTATTTTTGTAAGACTACAAGATTTTAATTAATTCACAAATCAAAGGTCGCTATTAGCATGACCTTTATCAACGCACAGTGTTAGTAAGAAAGGAGGAAAATAATACATGCCCCCAAGCATTGTAACTCACGTTGAAATCCCAAAAGCATCCAGAGGTGATCTGTAATCATCGTTCTCGAGTCTTCTATGATGCTGCGCTGTAGCGATTTTCCCTCCACCCTTCTCCACAACTGGATGGCTGGATAGCCTTTTGTTCTCAAGTAAATCCTCGTTCCTATCTCTCTTTTCCATATTCAATATACTTTTATCGTTACTATTAATTTTATCGCCTGTCATTTTAACAACTTTTTTATTACTAGTGACGTCAAGCCTTATTGATAATATTTGAGGCGGTTTCACTAGTGGTTCTTGACTGGTAACTCCAGCAAGATTAGTTGCTAAAGAAATTTCAGGTCCACTGGCCAGATTCCCCTCTGCTACAGGCTTATGAACTATTGGATTAAGAAGATCTTTACTATGATTATTAATTTCTTTTACAAGTTTATGTACGTTTCTAGGTTCTTCTCTAGCAAAATTATTTTCTTTTGCTATAATCTTTACAGTTCTGTTGACTAAAGGTAGAGTTTTGTGTTCTTCTTTTGATGGATTGTTTTCTTTTTGTAATCTTGGAATCACTTTATTTAAGGGCAATGTGCCATTGATTTTGGAATGTGCTGAATTCATTGAGCTGAAAAATAAAGTTTTAAAAGAAGAAGCAACCATTTTTGTTATACTAAAAATAAATTGTGTTAACAATTCCCGATGAAGTGACTAATATAATGTAGTAAATAATAACAAATAAATAGAATCAAGAAGGAAAATAACTAAAGCAAACCCATATTGTGGTTAAAATAAGGAAAATAACAAAAATACCTTTTTAGTAACATTTGATGGTGCAACCTTATTTTAGTCAAACAGGTTTGCACGGATCTAGTCTGTTTCTTATTCAATGCAATTGCAGTCTTGATATTACGAAGCTCTGTGGCAACAATTTTGTATTTTTGGGATAACTTTGTCCCTTCTTCTTTCAACTTTAACATCTTGGCAGATTCCTCAGCAATATTTTTTCTGTAAAACAATTATGCAGTTGCAAGGGTTCAAAAGAAAAATAACAAATTAAAAAAGTTGAGATAATAAGAAATACCTTGACATCTGTATCTTTTCTTCCAAATTATTGATAGCAGATAGGTTTGAAGAATCAACAGTAACATTTCGTGGCTTTAATGTATCTTTCAGTGGTGCAGAGACATTGTTACTTAAATTAATTGTTGTTTGCCGAGCTTGTTTTATTTTTTCTAATTCCGCCATTCTTTTCACCAGATTTTTGTACTCAATTTGCTCTGACTTTGGCAAATGTTTTACAGCCTAAAAGAAATATCAACCTTAAAATGTCTGAAAAAGGAACAAAGTTGAAGCAAATGAAAAATATAGAGAGTGAATTCTGCAGACCTTAGCAACAAACTTTTCGTTTTTCTTTGGTGGGTCGGGCTGCTGTACAACATCAGGGAGCTTCGTCTTTTCGACTTCCATTCTAGTACTCTTCAAAAACATATCTAACTTCTGCTGGAAGTCAATCTGCTCTGACAATTTTAGATGCATTTTAGTTAAATTTTTAGTTGCTTCATGGTCTTCTTCGGAATCCGATTCGCCGACGGCGATTATTAATCGCTTCTCTTCTGGAATTACAGCAGGTTTTGCTGGTACAGGAGGTGGCTGGGGTGTCTTTGGTGATATAGGTCTTGTGTCTTTTATGCTTTCGATAGATTCAACTGCTTTAGGATTTACCAAGTTAGGTAAATTTTTGCTGAGAGATGTAAGCAGTTTAGCGCGCAACAAGTCTTCGTCATCCTCTAATTCATCTACATCTGGAACTTTTGTTTCAGGAATGTCTTTTACTGAAGCGTTGTTTAATTCTGGCACATTTTGCTCATTTATAATATTTGTTTTGGCACTAACATCTAGATTTTCTTTAGTCTTCTCTTCAGCATCTGACCCAATGTCCATGTCAACAGATTCTATATCAGTATTATTATCTGAATTTAGCAAATCGTCTGGGAAGTTGTTGGTAGATTGGGATAACTTCTTTTTTAATTTTTGCTTCTGTTTTCTTTCAATTGCTTTCTTGAGCAAAGCAGATTTGAGACAGATCAACCTTAACTCTGCAGTGTCACTGTCCTCATCATCAGAAAGTATTTTGTTTTCAGTTTGGGCATCATTTGAAATTATATTTGCCTTAGCTGTTTTGGTTTTGAGAGCATGTTGCCTAAGCAGTTCTAAATCTTCATCAGAATCTTTATCTGAAATGCATTCTGTGCCAGATATTTTGTTTAAATCTTCACCTTTATTGATATTTTTGGATACTGAATCAACAGTATCTTGCTGCAGATCCATTGGCACTGTTTTGCTGTCTTCATCAGTACATAAGTCTATTAATTCACATGATGGTGCTTGTTTGCTTACTTGAGTTTCAGCATTAACAGCCCGGGAAGAGATATTAAATGACAATCTAGATTCTTCTAACAATTTGTCAATATCATTACTAGTTATTTTAGTTTCAGTTAGGAAGACTTTTGTTGGTTCTGGGTTGACTCCACAAAGCATTTTCTGGAGTCTTTCACTTAAAGAGGTTTTATCATTTTTATGTGTGTTATTGTTCAGTACAACAGCATCAGCCAATTTTCTTCGTCTATTTCTGTATTCATCTTCTGATTCCTCACTTGATTCACTTATGACCTTTACTGCTAATTTCTTTTTGGTGTATGGAACTTTTTTCTTGTAGTCTTTAGTTACAGGTAGATTCTTACTTTTTAAGTGATAGACCACTGGCTCGAGTTTTTTTCTTTTTTGTCTGTGATGTGTTTTCTGACGTTTTTGAACTTTTGGTCTGTGTGATACATGGGAAGTGTAATCGTCTAATTCAGTCGCCGAAATTTCCGACAAGTCATACAGTAATGTATCCTCCTTACGTTTTGTACCTAAAATTTTACATAATGCACACTATGTGCCTACAAATAAATGTAGTCCACTTATGCTAAATTGATCATTCAGTTTCTTACCACGGTTTTTTCCTTTTGGGTGTAGTATGAACAAAATAAGAATTATTTGAATCATTTCAAACCATTCATTCTAACATACATAATTTAAACATTAGTGTGATCAGTTAAAAGCACCCCTTTTCCTACATGAAGTGTTATTTGCTTCTATTTTGGTTAGGTTATGTACGCAAAAGGTGTTTTACCTAGTGACTACATAAGTCTTCAGTGGTTTCCATTCATATCGGTAGGTTATTAGAATAAAATTAAATTAGATAAAATATAGTAAAAAACAGCTAAACACATCAAACTATAATTAGAGCTGCCATCCTTCCAGGTTTCCAAAGATTTGTCTTAATTTGGAGGGCGTCCAGTAGTGTCCGGGCAGGCTTTTCAAAGAGGGTCCAGGCAAAACCATAACACTTTGTGTCCGGGGAATCTCGATTCTTTAAATGGTAAAAGTTAGCAAAAAATAGTATCATTATTTCTATGTATGTTAGGCATAACTTGACAAAGAAACTTATCGATCTAGATAGGAGTGGTTAAAAAAGAATTTAAATCTAATGCTGATTCAATTCTGATTTGGCTCCTTCTTGTGTGAAATTCTAGATCCATGTCTGAGTAACATTCTACATGACACTTCTTCTTCTTTTCCACCTGGCGTTAATCCCGGCTATTGCCAGGTCCGCCTTCCTGCTGAGCTTCCTCCACTTTGCCCGATCTTGAACGTCCTTCTCAGTCAGGTCGTTGGCTCTCATGTCGGACTTAACGACGTCCAGCCAGCGCTTGCGAGGAGGACCACGGGACCTAGCCCCAAGAACAGCCATATTCATGCATCTCCGACCAACGTACTCCATAGGGCGGCGCATGATGTGGCCATACCATCGCAGGCGACACTCTTGCACTTTTTTTCCCACGTCACGGACACCAAGACTACCTCGGATGAAAGAGTTGCGTATGCGATCGGATCGCGTTACGCCGCTCATCCACCTCAGCATCTTCATTTCCGTGACGCGAAGCTCCTGGGTGTGTCTGCTTAGTGCTGGCCAACACTCGCCGCCGTACAGTAGGACAGGCCGTATGATGCATTTATATATCTGCCCCTTGAGCTTCGGAGGCATTTTGCGGTCGCATAGAACGCCCGTTACCTCGCGCCACTTCGCCCAAGCCGCGCCTATACGTGCTTGAACATCGTCGTCCACGTTGCCACTCGTGCAGCACGGATCCAAGGTACCTGAACGTATCGGACTTTCTGATCAGGTCCGAACCTATTCGGATGGTGTTTGAATCCGTGCTGTCACAGGACATGTACTCAGTCTTCGCCACATTTAGTCTCAGATCACCGTTTTCAAGCGTGTCCTTCCAAATGTTGACTTTGCGCTCAAGATGGGCTTTGTACTGATTAACGAGGGCGACGTCATCGGTATACATTATTAGCCATGGAGGCTGATCTTGGATGTTTGCCGTAACTACATCGAGCACTACGTTAAACAAGAACGGGCTAAGAGTCGAGCCTTGGTGAACGCCAACAGATATTGGGAAGCCATTGGATTCGCCAACAGCGGTCTAGACAGAGGACACGGAATCCCGGTACATGTCTCTGATAATGGCAATATAGGCCTTGGGAACGCCCCTGAAGCGAAGTGCCCACCAGATGGACTGCCAAGGTATACAGTCGAAGGCCTTCTGCAGGTCTAAAAAGGCCATATGCAAAGCTCTCCTTCTCTCTCTGTAAGCCTCAGCCAGATTCCGTAAGGCGAACACTGCGTCCATGGTGCTGTTACCCGCCCGGAAGCCATATTGACACTCGAGACAGTGCACTTACTACGGAGCCGTGTGTCAATGATGCGCTCGAACAGCTTCATGGTGTGGCACATGATCTAGATACTGCAATAGCTACTACAATTCTGTACGCTACCTTTGCCTTTGTAAAAAGGGATTATCAGGCTAAATCGCCACTGGCTCGGCATTTCATTGGTGATCAGGGTGCGGTTAAAAAGATCCGTCAGAAGGTCTACACCATGTGGGCCCATCGCCTTTCCGCTTCAATTGGCATATTGTCAGGCCCGACCGCTTTCCGGTTCTTCATGTGGCAAAGAGCAATGCGGGTTTTGTTGGAGGAAATAGGGGAAATAAGTCCAAGGAGGAAGGTTATGGGGATGCTGTTTGTTAGACAGCTCCGCGAAGTATGTAACAACAACAACAAACAAGCAATATAAGTTTTATGTAGAAACATGAGACTTATATTGCTTATTTGATTATTGATAGAACCAAAACTTATAATATTATAAATTGTTTTAACTTCCTACTTATTTTTGTTAACAGATTATACCTGAGAGAGAGAAGAGTGTACAATTTTATTTGAGTTGATATATTTAATTAGTTAGCTATAATTTACATTGCAAAGAAGCTAAATGATTAAAGAATTAAAATTTAAACAATGTTTTTATTTAAAAGGGTTAGATTTTTTCTTGGTTGGGTTTGGGGTAAAAACTCGATTTCCTAAATATTGAAAAAAGGTGATGGCAGCCCTAACTAGAACAGTTTGGTTCAAGGTAATATTTTAATCAGATAATGTAGTTTGAATAATGTTATCAACATAACCTGATAAGAATTAGTTAATTATTAGAACTCCTCATTAGTTTATGCTGCTTTTTGTGCCTGACAAATGTACTAATTATTTACTTTTTCCTGTTCAGGGATATGGTAAAAAAAAAACTATGACAATTTTAAAATTAAAGACATACATGGAATGAACCAACCTAAATAAGAAAATAGAAGTTCAGCATTATTGTGCAAAGTAATTCAGATAGTCTCAAGTCCATAAAAGTGCAAACTTAGCAAAATGCTTAAACTTTTAACTGGGTCAAAGGTTAACAACAATACAAGGTTATATCAATCAATATGGTAACTAATTATAGATGTGACATATTATAGAGCTATTGTGAATTGCAACTGATTTGCTAGTCTTACCTGGCCCTACAGAAGAACGTTTGGCTTTCTTACGCTCAAGGACGTTGTTGTAATTCTCTAACACTTGTAGTCTCTGACGCAACAGGAACTCCTCCTCCGATGATATATCAGATAGATCATCCACTATTTCTCCTTCTTCCATCTCCGAGTCCGCGTTAGGCGGTGGAATATTCTCAACTAAAGCCATCTTCGTTTGACTTGACAATCTTCTGGAGGAAAAGAAAGTTCATTTATTTCAGACCAAAGAAGTAATGAGAATATAGCGAATACAAATGCGGAACTTACGTTTTTTAGTTCATCATTATGGCACGCTCTTTTTTTATAGTAAAACTAATTATATTCAGCCTTTTTGTTCGTTTTCTACAGCCAAGCCAGCAGCAGTATTTCTCTATCTGTCTCTATCCATGGAAACAGGAAAACCAACTT
Source organism: Lacanobia oleracea (assembly GCA_950371165.1). Lineage (NCBI taxonomy): Eukaryota > Metazoa > Arthropoda > Insecta > Lepidoptera > Noctuidae > Lacanobia > Lacanobia oleracea. The sequence goes on along the minus strand of OX493391.1, from coordinate 18,328,259 downwards.
ATTTTTTACGAATTTTCAGATTATTTGTCATTCTGTTTCAGAGTGAAACCCAGGCTTTTAAGTGCTTAATTTTAACTTCTTTGTAAAGTGGGTGATAGACGTATGAACTTATTGTAGGTGGTTTTTAAGTTCGTGAATTCTTCGGCCCGACGGCGATGACACAAGTAAAAGCTTTCTCAATACTCTGGTACCAGGAGGACCGCGATGTCATCTGTGGAGGAAACATTTTGTTATTCAGGAATATGTAATATTTTGTTTAGTCTGACAGGATACTTGTATGAGAGCAGCAATTTCACACTGAATCGAAGCTGACTTTAGTGCTATAATTTCCACTCATAAATCATATTATTTGGTCAACTACTGACCCTGTTACAATCGTGTTCCTGAAACAATCAAGAATCCTGTTTATAATAAGTGTGAAACGCCGATAAAATCAGTAATTTTTGCATCACAATAGCACTCGAACATGTCGCAAAACAAAATCATAGCTTGCGGCGTTGACAGACGTTCCAACAAACATACTCGGCGATTCTAAAGTACGCGTACTTAGGCTGACACACGAGCAAAAAGTAAGTACGCGTACTTGCTCGTACGAATATCAATTACTTAAGCTGAAATGTACAGAAATCCAAATTGAGTTATAAAACCAAAATTTCAGAAGACTTCATTCGCGTCAAGTACACAGAATCCCATTGCGTAATCCAATCTCGTGATGGTTCAGGTATAGGATCAATGATTTTTTTTTTCCTTTACTGAACATAAAGGGTAAGTAAGGGTTAGTAAGGGTCTGTAAGCATCTGCTTACTTAGGCAGCATGGAGCTGGAGCATGGATATTGATGAGTGATCTGAATAAAGCAGGCCTATCGGCAGGATTAATCCATATTAGCCTAGAGCCGGGAAAAATGGTAGGACGAGGGGAAAGCCTTTGCCCTGCAGTGAAGTGAAATTTCGCTGATTGTGATTTGTTACAAGCTTTTTTACTCGATTAAAAAGAAGCGTTATGACTTTATTACTGTACGTACGAAAATAATTATAAATTTATGCAAGTTTCTGCAGAGCTCCTAAACCGGTCCGTAGTCCGGAGGAGCTCGTGGCTAAAGAATACTAGCCACACGGATCGACCTATTTTCACATTTTTTTTTTATTTTTTATTTTTTTTTTAAACTTAGCCCCACACTAGGAATTTCTCCTGTATCGTGGGTGCGTTTACATACATATAATATCACATACACAAACAGCAAGACCCGGAACAACTATCTGTAGGCCATACCAATATTTGTTCCGTGCGGGAATCGAACCCGCGACACGCAACGCAGCAGTCAATCGCTCAACCACTGCGCCAACCGTGCCGTCAAATATAAATATAAATGTGGGTCTTTTTGGTTTCAGTAATGCTCTATAGGTTAAGGTTAAGAAACGCTTGCCAAGGTTGGTATGAGCATGGGTGACCATCTTAACATACCGAATTTTTAAGCACGATAAGCCGTTGATCCCGGTTGTCATTTGTAGATCTTTGGCAGTCGTTATGGATTGTCAGAAGCCAGTAAATCTGACTCCAGTCTTCTCAAAAACTGCCGTATTACCCAGTTAAATGGGTTGTGGAGGTGTAGTAAGCAGCCGCTCCACGTAAAATACTGCTTAATCTGGTTTGACTGGGAGCCGACCCCAATATAATTGGTAAGCAGCTCGCGTGGATCTCCAACAAAATTTTTTGAGCGTTAATCGATCTTAGGCAGAGAGGCAATCGCCTATGCGGGATACTACTGCACCAAACAATATTTAATGATTAAACGAAGTGCTCTCACTTTATAGAAGAATAAACAAGTCTAAATTGGTGAACCAATTAACGCTCAAAGAATTTTGACAGAAATCCACGCGAGCTGCTTCACAGTGGTGGCAGAAATCCCACCGATTCCTTGATAAATCAGAATCAGAAGACAGTACGGAAATTGGCTGGAAGCAAATATTGATATAATCATGAACCACCTGTTGCTGATATATCAAGAGCACACTGTGTTTCTCAAAAACCGTCGACATCATCGTCCGTTGGAACTGTCAAAAAGACAATATATAATTTTTCGGGAATAGGGGTGATGCTATTTTATGTTACGTGTTGTTAAAAGTCCGAGTTCCTCTACTTATACTCTAAAAGGAACCGTTATAAAAGTTAAGTAAATAAAAATATTTTAGTGTTTTCTTTTTTAAAAAGGCATTGAATGTAATGATGTAAAGTATGATAAATAATTAGTACTATACCCACCTGTAAGGATATTCCGATTTTTCATACTCGCGTGTTATTTATGTATATAGTAATAACTAATAGAAGCGATATCTAGCAAAAAATCCAGCACTTACAAATTGAAATCTTTAAGTCTAAGAAAGCTGATTTTCAGCCCACCGTACGTACGTGCTAAGCGTATGTGCGACGCTCGCTTTCCTTTTTCGTAGTGTCCATAGACTTTTACAAGAAGCATACAATGTGTACCAAACTGCCTAGCCTTTTATGTACGGGATAATCATAAGTGGGTGACAGACCTGCGAATAAGTACGCGTACTTGTGGCTCGACGAGCTTTTTCACTCGTGTGTCACCGTAAGCACGCATACATAAAAACCGCCGAGTAGCTGTTGATCGAACAGGATTGAAAGTTTGCTCGTATCTAGCTCGCCTCGGCTCGCACGTCTATCAGCGCCACGAGCCGCAAGTCTTGAGCCATTACTTTGTTTTGTTACACGTCGAGCGCTATTGTGTTGTAAAAATTACTGATTTTCGAAGCTTATTGCAAAATACTTGTTTACACAACCTACAAAGTATAAAATAACTTTAATTTCGGAAGTCGGTGTCAAAAAACCAAAAAAATACCAAAAACACCGAGTTCCGAAATTAAAGGTATTTTATACTTTATAGTGCTTTGTTTTTGGCAGTCGGTTTTATTTTTTTGTAAAAACTTTTTTTTTTTTTTCATTTTTTAGTAGTGCCTGCGTACCACTAAAAACTGAAACTCAAACGGATTAGATGATGGGATCCCAACATCAGATTCTGATTTGGTGACAATGGAACCACCTCAGGAGTATAGGATTTCGAGTAAAAAATATTTTTTAAGTCTGTACACAATTGGCGGAGAAACCGGTGAACAAAAAATACATTCAGCCGAACATAGAACCTCCTCCTTTTTAAAGAAGTCGGTTAAAAAAGCTAACACTAATAAATAACAGAATTATTTTCTTTGCTTCTCTCATACAAGTATCCTGTCTGGCTATAGTAAAATATTATTCCTGAATAACAAAAAGTTTCTTTCATTGACGACATCACAGTCCCCCTGGTACCAGAGTAATGAACAAGCTTTCACGTGTGTCAATGACGTAAGCTCGCGATCTTAAAAACCGCGTACTATAAGTTCGTACGTCTAGGACCCACTTTACAGAGAAACCAACGAGACAATCAATCAATAACAGCTGTACACTCCTACCAAACCAACAGTTACCAACTTATTTGTGAAATGGCTAAAATTGGAACTACAGCCGTCATGTTGAAATGTCATTCGATTGTCAGTGTTTACTACATTCGGGTTCTCTGGTTGTTTTGTCGTGATCTTGCTGAATTTATAAAGTTAAATATGCCGAAAGGTATTAAAAGTGATGCTCGAAATTTTACTCTAAAGGATAAAACCTTTTTTGAAGAAGAAGCACACGGGCGGGGTCTCCGATTATTCCATCTTAAATATACAAACGAATTTCGACAGCGACAGGCGATACTTAACTAATTATTTAAGTCCACGAAATATTCGTTTCTATTCTTGCTGCAGGTTAGCGTAACGGTAACGTACATCTATTAGGTAACCTGCTAAATGAGTGAGGCAACTAACCTGGCAGATTTTAAATTTCTACTAACATTTATTTTACTATCCTTTACTATCTTATATTAATTTCAAGGACTAATTTCATAAATAGTTAAGGAAGGGCACGCAGCTAAAGAAACTGGTACAAACATTCGGACACCAGGCAAGGACAGAAAACGTAAAAGTGGATTTGTGCATGTTGCTGATTTTGACATGGGAGTTATACGGAGGAAAGTACATGAATTTTATTCTAAAAAAAGGTCCCTATTGTTAAAAAGCTTCTAGAGGTCTTAAAACAAAAATAAATTACACAGGACAGTAAGAGAGTCTGCGATATCACAATTACAGTAAACCTGGTTTTCAATAAATTATTGTAAAGCAATTTTTTATTTTATTACACTGCACTACCACTAGGTACCACTGCTAATTATAATTAGTCAAATTTGGTGTTGCTTAGGAGTTAGGTACGGTCATAACTAAGTGCTCATCCAGGTTCAGACATCCAGGTTCCTCTTGCAGGGTAGGTACCTACTTAACTTTGCATTAAATGAAAATTGTATCCCCGCGTGGAATGCTGCTGAATTTCCACTTCATTGGATTACTTTTTAGATAAAACCACCACCTATCCCTGAGAGACTAAACTGTTAGCGTACCTAAATACTGTAAATACTGTAAAGTACTGTAAATTATCTTTTTTTTATATGTATCATTGTTTTTAATTTGTAAAAACTGTAATTCGTATTAAACAATTGTCTAATGTGAAATTTCCTTCTTGAAAACTTACTCAATTTTGAGCACCTTATATTAATTAGCAACACTGAATCGACGGTGCCGTCCTCTTTCAGTTCACAGATAAGTTGGTAGGACTGTACCCCTGTCAGCTAGAGGTGAGACGTACTAGGTAAAATGTGTACTGACTCTGAGTCTTAGAAGTACGCGTCCACCTAAATACTTATTCCATATACTAGGCCCACGAGTGTTTAGGTGTCTCGAGTTTATTGACGTTTCTATAGCTAGCGAGTCTTCGTAACGAAACTTCGAGATCGAGTTATCGGTGTAATGGAGTATTTTCAGTTACTGAATTATTAACGTATATTAGAACGCGTTGATATTCGTTTCTTTTATAATACTTAAAACTGAAAACATCCCTTTATACTTTTCAGGCTTAAGACTGACAGCTTTTATTGATAGAAACATAAAACAAAATTTTTTGATACGGTAAAGGTTCTGACGGTGTAAAGGTTCTGGAAGTCACGGTTCTATCTTCTTTATTTGTTCACTTTCTAATCACATCATTCATTCAAATTTAAAATTAGATAAATAAACAATTACTTAAACACCACAACACATTTAACAAAACTTAGTTCTTATCCACTATAATTCACTTTTCACGAATTTTCTTCGTAAACGCATGTTACATTTACGAAAACAATAACACAGCACCGTTCCTGTGACGTATTGAGTAACGTACTGACTGATATAAAATACAAAAAAAAACTGCTAAACATTTTCACAGAATCTTGTTTTGATATGATATATTGTGATTCTATTTCTATGGATATAAGATTTTGACACGCATAACAAATAAATCGACTTGCAAATTGCGACCCCCGAACCGAACATCTCCGAAACTTATCGAGCTTGTGGGTCGCAACGCAAATCGCAACACTCGTCTACGCAAAACCGCACTGCAAGTCCGCGAGTATAGTATTAATCTCCGTACACCTCACTCGATACGCGTTTATGTGGTGCGCTCGGAATTAATACTTACGCGTCCAGCCAGATACCTATAGGGACCGTGCCATCTAGTGTCGCATATTCGAAGTTTTAAGGGTCAGAATACTTGATATTGACGCTTCTTTCTCCCTATGGTTCCTCTACGCTCAGTTTAAGGGAACGTGCGCGAAGAAGACTGTGCCATCTAGCGTAGCTATTTCGAATTTTTTACTTGATACATACTTGACAGTGACATTCCTGTGATGCCACCTATAGTTTCTGCACGCTCCCTTTTCCAAAAACCTATTCCCATCCTATTCCAGTAAATCATCATCTGCCTAGCCTTTTCCCAACTATAAATTGGGGTCGGCTTCCAGTCAAACCGGATTCAGCTGAATACCAGTGTTTTACGTGGAGCAGCTGCCTACCAGACCTCCACAACCCATTAACTGGGTAACACGGTACATCTTGGCAAGACTGGAGTCAGATTTACTGGCTTCTGACAATACGTACCTAACGACTGCCAAAGATCTACAAATGACAGCTGGGACCAACGGCTTAACGTGCTTTCCGAGGCACGGAGGAAACTCGTTATGTTAAGATGGTCACCCATCCGCAGACCAACCTTGGCAAGCGTTGCTTAACCTTAAAGATCGACCCGTGCGGCTGTTATTATTTAGCCACGAGCTTCTCTATCCTATTCCAGTAAATACGGTATTCTATATCTATGGTTCTACTGTCAGCCGCTCTGCCACTGTCAGTTGAGTTTGACATGGTACCGGCTCCGCCCCCTAATGGATGGAAATTAGGAAAAATTGAAAAGTCCATTGTTTTTATAACAAAGTCAATAAATAAACCTCAACACTGCTTTAACTCTACTTTATAATAAAAGTAACTTGTACAGTAATAATGTTTCAAGAAACCGAAGACGATTGTAAATTCGCTGCTTGTACGTATTTTGCGAAGAATCATCCTGGCGAAATGTGTGGAAGCAATGGATTGCCCCTCACGCCGAGTTCTATAACAATATTGGGAAGAGCACAGAGGCTCCTGACGATTGAACATCCCAATTTGTGCACGTACCTTGATGTAATTCGTGGTAAACATGGTAAGTTCGTGTTTTCTCATAATCTATCAACTAACGCTGTCTTAATGGTGTTCCTGTAGGTACACAAATAGCTGCTGAGATCTTTGTGTCATTTAATCAAGTCATCTTCCCTTCAAATACTTATAAAATATCTAGCTGACCGGGCAAACGTTATATTAACTTAAAAAAAAGCCTATGACAATCCACAAAAAACCTACCTACCTATCGAGCATACACAAAAAACTTCCTAAAAATCGGTCAAGCTGTTTCGGAGGAGTTTGTAACAAACACTGTGACACAAGAGTTTTATATGTTAGATAACTTTTATTTTTTTTAATCCTGCTTGCACAGCGGTCTGTTTATAACATTTAGCTGCAAATTTTGCTGATCAGAATCTGGGTACAGTACCCGGCGATAAATATTACACATCGACCTTTGGAAAGAGACAATTGGCTAATTTCGGCTTCGTAGAGCGTTATCTCTGTTGCACGAAATACACACAGTCCGGTATCCATTAGGAGCTGTTAAAACAATTATGATTTGCTTCTTTTGGTAATTATTTTTATTCTTTGTATAAAATACACCGATTTTTCTATAAGTGATGGCTTTAGGTTGGGTTAAAATAAAAAAAACATGTTCACATTATGTTTGTATTTAATTATTTTGGAAAATTACAGCTGATTAAAGATTTAATGATTTAACGAAAAGAAGATTTAATGATTTTATTGTTGGCAGTTCATTAAATTGTAAGTGAAAATCATACACCATTCTTCGAACAACATCATAATCAAAATCGTCCATATCCAAGCTGAGTCGAGAAATTTAACACTTTTTTCACAAAAAAAGATAATGAAATCACAAACTCATAATCTATCCTTTTTCTGAACGGTATAAGCATAAATAAAGTCTACCAATTTAAGTACCTAGGGCACATACTTACCGACGACCTTAAAGATGATGTAGATATTGAAAGAGAACGTAGGGCACTGGCGGTCCAAGGCAACATGTTGGCTCGTAGATTCTCGCGTTGTGCGGACCAAGTCAAAATCACCTTGTACAAGTCTTTGTCAAGGTGCGGGGGTCTGGGTCAGCTACACCAAAAGGTCGTTACATGTCTTGCGCGTCCAGTACGATAATGTTTTTAGGATGTTGTTGAAACTGCCCTGTTTCTGTAGCGCATGAGAGATATTTGCTCAGAGCCGAACTGATGGTTTCCATGCAGTTATTCGTAAAAAAGTCGCATCTTTGATGCGTAGAACGCGGGGCAGTGACAATAGCATCCTGAAAACAGTTATGGAGAGTCCTTCTCACCTTTTCTGAGGCACGATGTGGGGAGAATGGTCAGGTAACTTATTTCTCACTTTATCGTTCAATGCACATCCTGCCTTAGACACCTACTTTGTGTTTATGTTTTTTATTCTTGCTTGTTTACTACTAACACTAGTTTTTTAAGATATTTTAATAACAAAATGGGCTATATTGTTGTCCGAAATTGATAAATTAAATAAAGTCATGAAACTAACAGGAGACGACTGGAGCGGATCCAGCCCAAAAAAGAGTTGTTTCGTGACTGTTGTAGAAAACATTAGCCTGAAGAAAATGTACAAAGTATGAGCGAGCGTAGCGAGCTCAAAAATTTTTAGCACCTTTTTTTTTTTACTATTGATAGGCACGCGTTTGACCACTATCTCACCTGATGGTAAGCGATGATGTGTTCGAAGATGGACCACGCTTGCCTAGAAATAACCTATTCACTCTTGACTTAAAGACTCCCAGGTTGTAGCTATCAGGAAACAGACTCCGGCAGGGAATTCCACTCCTTAGCTGTACGCATTATGAATGTGTTCCCAAAACGTTTTGTGCGTATGGGTGGGATGTCCACCATGTACCGGTGGCGCATCGCCGTTCGTCTTGTGGTCCGATGGTGGAACGGGCTTGGCGAAATTAAATTATGCAATTCCGTCGCACATTCCCCAAAATGCAACCGGTGGAAAACCGACAGGCTAGCAACTCGCCGTCGATGTTCAAGACTTTGAAGCTTCGTCGCGACGAGCCTCTCATTGCCGATGTTCCTCTTGGCTCGTTTCTCAATTGACTCAAGGGCATCAAGCTGGTATCTGGCAGATCCATTCTAAAGATGAGAGCAGTATTCCATACACGATCGAACTTGTGCTTAATAGAGTTTGAGAAGCTGTTCCGGCGTGAAGTACTGTCTCACCTTTGCTAGAATCCCCAACTTCTTTGCAGCCACTTGAGCTTTTGCCTCTATGTAAGGGCCAAAATTGAGAGTAGATGTTAATGTAACCCCAAGAAGCTCAAGTTGGTCGGTTATCGGCACGGTTTCACCTCGGAAAGATGGAGCTGGGTGGAATTGGCTCCTTTTGGCGGAAAATAGACACGCTTGGGTCTTAGTAGCATTGAACTTGACCAGATTGGCATCACCCCATTCAGAGACAGCCTGTAAGGACACGTTCAAGCGCTCACCCATTGCCTCCCGGAGAGACCGGATCTGCGACCCACCAGCTCGTGCGTCGGACACGTATCTCTCAGCAACAGTGCTGTCGTCTGCATACCCAAAGGTACCGGGTTTAAGCAGATCATTAATATGCAGCAAGAAGAGTGTTGCCGAAAGCACCGATCCCTGAGGAACTCCGGCATTAATATCCAGCAGTCCAGACGAGCAGTCATCTATGACCACTCGGATAGACCGATCCAATCACACAAAACGGCGGGCAGACCGAAGGAAGGAAGCTTACCAATAAGGCTATCGTGCCAGACCCTGTCGAAGGCCTTCGAGATGTCAAAGGAGACCGCTAGTGCCTCCCCGTGCTTCTCTATGGCCTCACTCCAGATGTGAATGGCATACGCTAAAAGATCCCCAGTTGACCGATTTCGGCGGAACCCGTATTGTCGGTCACTAAGGATATCATTCGCTTCTAGGTACGCCAGGAGCTTATGATTCAGCACGCGTTCCATAGTCTTACAGAGTATGGACGTTACCGAGATGGATCTATAATTCGCCGGGTCAGCTCGACTGCCCTTCTTGGGCACGGGCTGCACGTTAGCTTGCTTCCAAGCCTTCGGCACTTTTCCGGTCTCAAACGAAAGGCGAAATAGGCGTGTCAAGATCGGAGACAACTCAGGCGCACAAGTCTTCAGAACAATTGCCGATATCCCGTCGGGACCACTAGCCTTGTTCACGTCTAGGTTACGCAGTACCCTACGGACGTCCTTCTGATGAATGCGAATGTTCGACATACGCAACTCGCAACCACCAGGAGAAGCAGGGGGCGTCGCGCCACCAGGATCCAGACGTGAAGATTCCGCAAACAAAGAAGCAAACAAGTTCGCTTTCTCCTCAGCGGAGTGGGCCAGCGTCCCGTCGGGTCTCAGCAGTGGTGGTAGTGAGAGGCGGCAGAAGTTCGATTCGACCGACTTAGCCAGGGACCAAAAAGCCTTACTACCTGCTGGGTATGAAGCAAGTTTGCTCCCTATTCGGCTAATGTGGTCAAACCGAGCCCACCGCAACACCTTCTTGCAGGACTTGGCAGCCCTGTTGAAGGCTCTCTTCTTCCGACTCACGTCATTTGCATTGCGCGTTCGAGCGTCGACCCATGTCAGGTACGCCGCGTGCTTGAGCACATCAGCGCGATTGCACTCGGCACCAAACCAAGGACGAGCTTCGCCAGATTTTGCTATGTCAGAGAACGGAATGTAGTACTCCATTCCCCTCCGCAACACATCCGTCACGGCGTCCGCGCACGACGAAGCATCAGTGGCTGCCAAGGGTAACTTGCTAAGAAAGATCCATGCCATCCCAATCTGCTGACCTGTATCGCCATACCCGCCGGGTGCCTCTTGGGCTAGAATCGAGCGGGGAGTAGACGGACACAGACTTCACCAGACAGGGGTCGGAACTACTCAGTAGTGAAGAAATCGACAATAGCGGTCTGGATCTGTTGTCAGCAAAAGGTCTAAGCAATTGGCAGTGTGCGAATCAACGTCGGGCACCCTCGTTGGCCCCTGGACCAGCTGGGTAATATTTAACGCAAGCGCTAGCTTTCGCGTCTCTCGTCCGGCATGGTATGTGCACTGGTATGGGAAGAGCCACTCCTGATGGTGGGCATTGAAGTCCCCCAGTAACACTAGTTGGGCAGAAGGGTACCGCTACTGAGCTGCATCCGCTGCCTCACTCAGGTGCTGTGTAAGCCCAGTTGTCTCGGATATCTTAGATTTTTTCCTATCATAACACAAATAGATGTTTAAGCCCAAGTCAGAGAAGTACGGTTGCTAGAGCGAGCGAAGCAAGCTCAAATTTTTTTAAGACGATGCCTTATTTCAGATTCGTTACATTATCTTTTTCTTACATCCATATACATGTTTTCATGTCAACTTAAGCGAAAACCGAACACGAAAATTCTAGTTCTTTGACTCACAAACGCTAATTTTCTTCTTATCACACATTGTACGGATGTGTTATTGTCAATTTAAGCATAGGTAAACTGAAGCAGGCGAAGTGAGTCCGCAAAAAAAATTAGTTCACTGTTTCGGATACGCTATATTTTATTTATATCATACAAACATTTTCTTTGCACAATATGGATGATACAACGGGTGAAGTGAGCTCTAAAATCCTAGCATCCCGCCTCGGAATATAGGTGTAGATGGATAGGTTACAATTTCCTATTTACCATCCATACAATCATCGAAGTTACTTACTTGACTTTAAAATAAAACTTGCATAATTGTGGATGCAAAAGTGAGCTGGAAATGTTCTCAGATAGGTTGTGCCTCGGATTGGCAAGATCCTCTGTTTACTATCGATACAGACAAAAGTAAAGTGTTCGATTTATGTACAGATGCCAGATCTGAAACTGTAAAATTTTCCCAATCAATCTTGAATCTAATCGCTGTAGCGATAAAGTTGAAAATGTATTAAAGAACTTTGACAGATTGTTGTAGCTTGATCAACTTGATGTGCTGGCGTCTGTACAACTAAAAATATAAGAGCGAGCGAAGCGAGCTCCAAATTTTCAATACCCCAACCCGGTTAATTGTAGCTTAAATGTGCGTGATTTGCCTATCTTCAGAAGGTTTGTGTAATTCACCTGCACTGACTTGAGTGTTTTGGTGGACAATATACCGCAGCGATAGTTGTCTCTGAATTTGTATGATAATTTTTTATTGAAGTTGCTTGTATTTTATATGTTAGATGATAATAATTTTAAAGTAGAGCCAACTTTTGATAATATGCATTTTTATAATCAACAGAAAGAATCATAGTAGTAGCAGAAGTCATTGGTAAATCCTTAAAAGAATGCAAATCAAAGTTCTCCTTCGAAGAATCAGCTAATATAGCGAAGCAAGTAGCGATCGCCCTGAAGTTCCTGTATGATCAAGACATCATACACAGAACTTTGTCCGATGATAACATACTCATTGATAGTGACGGGAGAGTGAAACTCTTCAACTACGGATTGTATTATATGACTGATAGAGGCCGAGAAGTGTCTTTTCCATTGGGGTAAGGTTTTAACTGATATAAGAATAGATGACACCTTAAGATATTCTGTGGATTAAAATCTCAGAGCTGCCAGACTTAACTTATTTTTCTCACTAACAAAATGTTTGGGGATAGAACAAGTAGTGTTAGAAAGTACATGTTACACATACCTGCTAGCTTGGGTCGACCAATTAGTACTCCAATTTTAATTTTGTAAAACTATATAATCTTAATTTAAAAAAATGGGGTGAAAGAAGTTAAGAACTATTTCAGTACCTGATAAATAATGCCTAGTTTTACAACTCGTCTTATTATTCCTTTCAACATAATATATTTTTATAACTACCTTCCAGTCTACCAAGATACTTAAGTCCAGAAACAATCCTTAATGGAGGAGGTCCTGCAGCGGATGTATGGAGTTTTGGCATCATACTCCTAGAGCTATGCATTGGTAAACTGTGGAACAACCTCAAGCCGGGACCTATACTGAGGAGGATACTCACTCTGGTGCATGCCAACAACCCTGCAGAGAGGATAGCCAGGGAACATGACTGCTTTGAACACTATAAAGTAGGTAATTTGCTTGATTTTATCCTTTGAATCAATGATAATATTTCATGACCGTTTACTAGAGCTAATTAGTATTTCATTTTGTAAATAAAAAATCGCATGCATATTCCCTATGTAAGTATTGCAGGTTCTTTGTTGCTACTTCCAATACTATCTACAGGCAAAAGGCACCACAATTGGTTTCATGTACACAAATCTGTTATAAAAATGAGGAAAAAGCCCTCTTTATGTACCTGAACACTTATCAGGTAAATAAAGAAAATTTTTTCCTCATCGTCATAGTCGTTCAAACATTTATGTCGACAAGTGCAGATGTACTGAAAGATATTGATATTAACTGTTAACTGTCATTAGATAGACTACCTGTTGTAGGTATTTTATTTTATAGGGTTCTGTACTTAGTAATAGGGTTCAGTTGGTTACCCTTTACACTAAAAACGAAATGGTAGCCTTACTAGGCTAAAGGGGATAGAAGCTTTGCGGCATAGCTAGCCGGCCACCATTTCGTTTTTAGTGTTCGGTACCCAAAGGGTAACCAACTGAGCCCTATTACTAAGCCTTCGCTGTCAGTCCGTCTGTCAGCGGGCTGTATCTCAAGAACCGTAATAGGTAGACAGTTTAAATTTTCACAGATTGTGTATTTCTGTTGCCGCTATAACAACAAATAATAAAAAATTAAGGTTCATGGTATGGAACCCTTAGTGTGAGAGTCCGACTCGCACTTGGCCGGTTTTTTTCTTTTTTCAAAGTTGCGGCGCCCGGTGAAACATATAGTCAATCCAAGATATAGGATTTACTTTGTTACACGTTGAAAACATGTAACAGTAAATCCAAAACCTTCAGTTATTGCATATTCTCTTACACTCCGATTTTTAGATTTGGTCCTGTAGTAAAATTGTTCATAGTGATGAGTGCAGTGCCCCCTTTTCAATTATTGTGTTAATTTTGTTACACGCTCTATATGGGTATGGGACACTTTCTCGAAACAAAATATTGCATGGTGCCCTAAAGTGTAACGTTGCCGAGATATTTGGAGGTAAAGTTGTCGACAATGACTATCGTTATGAATTTATTACGTGCTTATTGTTTGTTTTAGTGTCCTCTACCCATATACACATGTTTCATCGTGCACCCCACCGCGAGTTTGAATAAATTGGTGGCCACCTTCCATAGAAAAATGTTCGAAGTTCGAACCCCTTTATTCAGAAAACTGATGGGTTCTCAAAAATTATATTTTATTTTCGACTTTTCTCTAATTTTCAGCAAGTCCCAGAAAACTTAAGAACTGTAATAGAAAAATGCCTCAAAATCTATCCCAGTGAAAGAGCAACGTTCACAGAGTTAGTAGAAGACTTATCACAGATGGACTCAAAACAGTTGGTTGAAGTCAAAACTCCTCGAGGTTTGATGGGCTGTAAGTTACAATACCTTTACCACTGGTGGCAACTTGCAGGCGGAGATATTCAAGCAGAACTGAAGAAGAATTACCTCATCAAGAATAGTCCGCCGATTTTGTCTATGCCTATGTGAGTATCAAGAGGTTTTGGTAAATTAAACAAGTGCGATTGCGGACTCTCACACAAACAGTTCCGTACCATAAACTGGGAGGCCCCTTTAATTTTATTGAATTTAATTTCATTGCGGCAATAGAAATACATACATACTCTGTGAAAATTTCAACTGTCCACTTATTATTACGGTTTTTGAGATACTGCCCTCTGATATATAGACGGACGGACAGCGGAGACTTAGTAATAGGAGTCCGTTGGTTACCCTTCGGACCGGACGGAACCTTCAAAATTATAGACAGTGTATCAAACTATCAATAAATTAACTCGCCTTATTAGAATCTAATGCTGGATGGCTACTTTCAAGATTCGCTATAAAATCGGGTTGTGCGCTTTATTTTTGTATTTATTCATCATCCCACATCACTACATATTATAAAACAAAGTTCTCCGCCGCGTCTGTCTGTCTGTTCGCGATAAACTCAAAAACTACTGCACCGATTTTCATGTCGTTTTCACCAATGGATAGTGGTTCTCGAGGAAGTTTTTAGTATAAAATATGTCTAGAAAAAAAAAAAACGGCCGAGAACGAGTCGGTTTCGCGCACCGAGTACAAATTTGTAGGTGCGTATTATAAATAGTTCAGGAATCAAGTCTCGCAGTTTTTTCCGAGCTTTTTCGAGCGAAGCATCTATCGCGGAGGCTTAATATAGTAGGGTCCCGTCAGCACCTTTGGTACTGAACCCTACAGGCCTAATCCGCAAGTCAAACCGTCCAGTACTTCGCAAGTATCAAAATAGTTAAAGGCAGTTCTACGATAAATGCAATGCACGATCAGACATTTAACGAATTTAGACCATAGCAGATACTTTTCAGGACCTTTTAGAAACCGTACCTATACCCCTAACGAACTACAACGCTGCAAAATATTAACACCACGATTCAGAAAAACGCGTGATCAGTGCAACGCTATCTGTCGACCATTTCGTAAACTAACAAAGTATTTGGCAGCGGAAGACGTTAAAAGAACTTATGTTACGATTAATAACGATAAGGTATCAATTAATTAATATCTGCACTATTATTTTGGTACGTATTAAAAGTTAATTAAGCACCGCAGTAGTTCCTGAGATTAGGGCGTACAAGCAAGCAAACAAACAAACAAATTCTTCAGCTTTATATATTAGTATAGATAAGATAGTAGCTTTTAATGATCTAATTGAAATAAGTGAATTGACTTTTCACTTCTAAAATTAATTTATTTCAGAGCAATTCTACTAGACGGCTGCACCATCGGCGGTAAATCTAGCGCGCTGTTCGACCGACGACTCGCAAAGTACAGCTTAGACTTACTAAAGACTCGTCTAAGTCACGTTCCACCTCACGACTTCTATCCTCTGATGCATGAACGAAGAAAAGAGTATGATGCTGTGGCATTGCCGAAGATTATAAGAGAAAGGGATACGGAGTACCAGTTCTATAGGCTGCTTTGGTTCCAAAGACTCTTACATGTGAGTAAAAAGTAGTAGTTTAATGAGACCGATTTCGGTCGAGGCGGTTGCTTCTACTCCGATGTAGTTGTCGTTCGTGAGCTCGTAGGTTATGTAACGAATCTTCTTTGTGAAAATCCTCGCACATGCGATGACCGTTTTGCGTGAATGTGACGCATATCTTCCCACCTTTTATAATTTCGTTTTATTTAATATTTATGTTTTTTGATACGCGTCGTGCTTGGCGCAAATGAACGCTTTTTCTTTCTTTCACAATGCGGGAACGTCAGCAAAAGTGACTGCCAGCCTGATATGCCCCCCGCCAGTTGCAGCGGTTTCGTTCCATTGGGTTACGGAGAGTAAGGACGAGTGAGACCTGCGGTTGCGAGCCCAATTGTGCACTAAAAAAAAATCATACAACCGAACATAGCACCTCCTCCTTTTTATTGCTTCCAAATATTGTCTCTCTCTTACTCAGAGTGACTTCTGTGTGAGTCTGACTTGATATGAACCGGGCTTTGTCCTGCAATAACTTGTGAATAAAGGCAATGCATCTAAATTCAAAAGCAATGTTTTAGAATATTATTGTACAAGTGTTATGCGGTTTGAGACAAGTATTTCTCGGTCAGCTTGCTTGCACTTTTGAGCCGCCACAATAACGACAAAACGCCATAATGATGACTGTCTTAGCGTCAGCGCCTACTTAAACGCTATGAAAGGTGACCCTATGTGCACTTTTTAAATTAACGAAACAATTTTCAACTTTATGTAGTATGTAAATAGGTAAATATTTCAGTGAAAGAATTCGAATTTTAAATTCCACAGCATTCTTGAATGCTTTTATTGCAGTTCAAAAATTTTTTGAAGTGACCATTGAGATAATTAGGTCCACATTGATATTTTGTTGAACTGGCCAATATGGCGTTTATGGAGAATTCCAAATTCAAATTTATTTCAAGCTTCTGTATTTGTGTTTCGTATTTTTTTTTGTTTCAAATATTTTTTACTCAATATGGAAAACTTTTTACGAATACAAGTTCCAGCCTGATGCTGCTCATTAATTATGTGTGTGAGAAAGATACTGTAAAAGAAAACACCGTTTGTTTTTGTTTCCTAAGTTTTCGTTCTAGATATTTTGACCTACAGAACAAACCCCGTGGACCTCCGGACACCCTGAAGAAAATAGATCCAGTACGGCAGTTAAAAATGCTCAGCACAAAGTTGAACATTGTGTTGAGCATTTTCGACAGTCGTATGGGAGCAACGGCCTCATCCTGCCCCAAGCGAAGTTCTCAGCGACACAGAATCAGGTATCTGGTGGACCGGTGTCAGTGTCATGTACTACAGCTTCCTAAGAGCAGGCTGGACGATAACGGCTTATCTGTATTTGCAAACCATGATGGAAAAGCTAGCCATTGAACAACCAAGTTTGGTCATTTACTCTAGCCCCCTGTTGCTTTAGGACAACGCTAGACCACATGCTGTGCAACTGACGTTTGTTAAATTAGAGGAGCCCAGTATACTTCCCGGACCTTGCTCTAATAGATCACCATTTTTTACTGACGATTTATTGCAAGGAAAAAAATCAATTCCGATAAGGCAGTCAAAATCGTCTTTTATTTGTTTGTCCAGCGGTATTTTCTGCCGGTATTATTGTATACATATAAATATGTGGATAATGCAATGGGCTGCAATATTGTAAACGCTCGCTTAACGTATTTTTTGTAAATATGTATATTGTAGCTGTTTATTGTACCAATAAAACTACTAGGCAAGCGTGCTTCATCTTCGACCACATCATCGCTTACCATCAGGTGAGATGGTGGTCAAGCGCGTGCCTATCAAAAGTAAAAAAAAAACTTAAAAATCCGAATTGCAGCTAATTATTGTAACGTATCTGCTAGTGTGCGTATGGGCGGGATGTATTCATGTATTGACCTTCTTATATTTGGCTATTCCCGAGTCTTTGCGGTTAAGCTCTAAGCTCGGACCTAAATTGGCATACTTAAGTATGTCACCTTGATCAAAGTCATTGGCTGTCTAGTAGTTATCCTTAATGATAAATATACATTATCTTAAGCCTACTTATCCGCGATTGTTTTATGGCTTTTCGGAAGTTTTCGGTTATTCCATCAGCCATGTTATCTTAATTGGCACTGCCTTTAATTATTATTGATACCAGTATCTTTAGGATACATCTATTAAACAGTTTATAGAGTTTTCTGCTTCCAATTCGGAACAAACGGACGCGATTCAGTTAATAATGATGGAAGTTCCTTGTACTCTTAAATTTTTTAAGGACCCAATATTTAAGACACTGGCTACAACGGGGCTAAAACTGCTTTAAAATATTTTTAGACTCGCTCTTATTTCTCTAATACATAAGCATCATATTTAAAGCGCAGTGTTACCAGAGTATCACCGGTCTGTGTCCCAGCATCGCTTGTTTCCGTGTATTCAAAATCTGGGTATCAATACTTAAAAAAAAAAAAACAATCTATGATTTCAAGCGCAAGAGTGAGACGTATCTATATGTAAGGCCGCCTTTCCAACCTTTGCGCCTTTTCAACTATCGGCCAGTTGCCCACCGGACAACAATCGTCCGGTCGGAGGATTCTCTCTTATCTATAGAGGCTTGCGGGACTACACTCTGTTCCGCTATAGGTTTTTCGACGCCCCTTCCTATTCCTCCGGGACCGAAAGGAGTCATTTGACCAGTTCCCATCCATAAAAAAGTGTTAAAATGGTCTGTCCTCTCCAGGGTTACCCCTACACAGCGCCGTACATAAGGGCTGAAGCGGAGGTGGATATACCACCGCTAGTGCGAGGCGATGTGTGGGCAGCATTACTTGGGGTCGTGGGGGATATCGAGGAGCGTTATGAACGGATCGATAAGGAGACGCCTACGCCTACTGATAGACAGGTAAAAGTTTTTCAATATATTTTGGTTATTAAAAAACAAGTAAAAAAACCTCTATTCTGGCACTAAAGACGCTGGACAAAAGATGACTGGTCATAATGTTAATTCAAAACTAAATAGAAAAATAAAACTGTAATCCATCAAGAATATGATTTATTATACTCACATAATAAGGCGACTTGCCAAATATATCAGAGTTTTAGAATATAATGCTAGCGTTTTCCCCGCCAATACAGTACATAAACTAAAAAGTCCGAAACAAATACCAATTGATAGTCAACATTAACACAAAGCAATAAAATCAATTTTCCATCACAGATAGACGTGGACATACCCCGATGTCACCAATACTGCTGGCTACTCTGTGGTTCAGCAGGCCATCGTACACTAAAGAGGTTACTAAAGGCCTGGCTTCTGACAAACCCACAGTATGTGTACTGGCAAGGACTGGACTCGTTGACTGCGCCATTCTTGTACTTGAATTTCTGTAATGAAGGTATGTAGAGAACCAAATATCCTTAACCTTCATACTTCGGCAGAATAGCTGGCCCCTAGGCCCGAATCTAAATAAAATAATAAATGTCATCATTTTTCTGTTTCGAGAAAAAGGATGCAGCTATGCATGTCAGATGGCACCATCCCTTTTAACCAACTTCAAAAAAAAAGAGGAGGTTCTCAATGCGGTTGTATTTTTTTCATGTTTGTTACCTATTAAATCCGTCATTTATGAACCTATTTTAAAAATTCTTATTTTATGTGAAAGGATATACTTCTCGATTGGTCCCATTTAATTTTCAATAAAATCGGTTTAGTTGTTTTGCTTTTAAATCAAAATAGCTAGAATTGGTTTACTTAGGAAACGTATTTAGTTTATCATCCAAGTAAACGAAATTGCGTATTTTGCTATCCAGCGATTTTTGTAAAAGAATTTTTAAAAAGAGAAAAATAATAAACTTTTTACAAAAAAAAAAATACAACCGTCTTCCAAATAAAAAAAACACTACAAAGTAAAAAATAACTTTAATTTTGGAATTCGGTGTTAAAATACGAAGAAATAACCAAAAACACCGAGTCTTGATGGAATTTTATTCCATAATAGGTACTTTCTCTAAAAACGAACTGCTGTGGTAAAATGTGAAAACTTATTGCGAGCTCAGTTTGGCTACTACTGGTTTGATTTAACTTAGCCAGATTTATTATTTATTTATTTTGTATCAATTGCTTACTATAACAACATAAAATGTATCTTATAAACAAAAAAAAATGAATACATGCTTTGATCATCGAACTGAGAGACCAAGTAAATACATCAATCTCACGTGCACTAGGTGGCTAGGAGAGACCTTAGGTCCAGGCCACCTGTAGAAGTTCTTATGTCAGTCACTTTTTGCAACCTGGAAGACCTCCTGCCCTAGAGGCGCCAACTGGCGGCGAAAATTGTTTAGAAAACTCTTATTGAATTTATGGTACAAGCGTAGACTATGCCGTGTAATGTTAATAATGACCTGTGCAGACTGGTGGACGTGACGGCAGAGGATTTTAAATTTATCAATTGAATTTAATATATATCCAATCGAAATAAGGTTAATATTTCAAACCTTGGCCATCGACCTCGGAACAGTTTACTCTGGATCATCGAGCATTGAAATATCCCGTCTGCCAGTCTGCGCAGGTCATAATTCCAACTTTTACGTAGGACATACTTGACTACTAGAGGAGCTCGTGGCTAAATAAAACAGCCGCACGGGTCGATCTTACAGGTTAAGCAACGCTTGCCAAGGTTGGTCTGTGGATGGGTGACCATCTTAACGTAACGAGTTTCCTCCGTGCCTCGGATAGCACGTTAAGCCGTTGGTCCCGGCTGTCATTTGTAGATTTTTGGCAGTCGTTACGGATTTTCAGAAAGCAGTAAATCTGACTCCAGTCTTGCCAAGAAATACCGTGTTACCCAGTTAATGGATTGCGGAGGTCTCAGCCGGTCGGTAGGCAGCCGCTCCACGTAAAACACTGGTATTCAGCTAAATCCTGTTTGACTGGAAGCCGACTCCAATATGGTTGGAAAAAGGCTAGACTGACGATACTTGACCACTATACTGCCCACCTATACTTCCTGTACGTTCCCTATACCCAAAATCATCTCTTTAACTTTTTTTACATGCAAATTTACCTCTTACCTTTTTCCACCAGCTCGCGCCTTCGCCTGCCTCTCAGCGTTCGTACCGAAGTTTCTCCACAAATTCTTCCTGAAGGATAACAGCGCAGTTATCAAGGAGTACCTCGCCAAGTTCTGGCAAATGACGGCCTTCCACGAACCAGAGTTAGCGACGCATCTGCATGAGATAAACTTTGTGCCCGAACTATTCGCTATTCCATGGTTCCTTACTATGTTTTCACGTAAGTTTTTAAATTTATTTTTGTTTTCGGTGTTATTACGATATGATGAAAAACAGGCTATATTTTTGGCACAACAAAATGCTGAGAGGAAAAACTAAAGATTTTGGAGTTTTCGAAATAATTTTGTGTGGCAAAGTTTTTACGCGGTCGTCAAAAAGTACTTTTGTAGAATATTCCCTGTGTAAAAGGCAAATGTTTCTTCCTGTCTTCTTGCTCTTTCTGTTCTGGTATGGACTTTCTCAACGGTGGTTATACACAAGGAAAGCATTTTGGTTATTATCAGATTACAGCCGGTTGCTTGATCAAAAACATCGGCCAAGTACTAGAAAGACTCGCACACGAAGGGTTCCGTACCCTAAACCTTTTTATTATCTGTTGTTATGGCGGCAACACAAATACACAATCTGTGAAAATTTCAAGTGTCTACATATTACGGTGCTTGAGATACGGCCCGCTGACAGACAGACGGACGGACAGCGGAGGCTTAGTAATAGGGTTCCGTTGATAGCTCTTACAGACGTCGTCCCCGTCAAAAAATTGTCCACTTATGGGACGCGTTGCTGTTCATGGGAGTGGGCATACTAAGACAGCTGCGCGACACGTTACTGTCATCGGGCTCCAACGAATACATCCTACTGTTCTCTGATCCACAGCTGTATATTACATTACCTATCACGCAAAATTATTATAAACATTTAAAAAACAGGCTTCGAAAAAATCACAGAGCACAGAGACGCCTCGGTGCCTGGTGCTAAAGACGGCATAGCCAACACTTTTCATAAAAACCGAACTTGTCAGTGCGAGTTGATTCCCTGCTCTGTGGAAAAATCCTACCGAAAAAGACATCACAAAGTGAAAAAAAACTTTCTCATAGGTTCCACTCAACCTCTTTGTTTTTTGAAGTTTGTGAAAAATACACATTGTGTATCAACAAAAATCATTTTCAGACGTCTTCCCCCTCCACAAAATAGTCCACCTGTGGGACGCGTTGCTAGTCGAAGGGCCGGCGTTACCCCTGTTCATGGGAGTGGGCATACTGAGACAGCTGCGCGACACGCTACTGTCGTCGGGCTTCAACGAGTGCATCCTACTGTTCTCTGATCTACCGGAGATCGACATTGGGGAGTGTGTCAAGGTTAGTAAGAATGCTTTTGCTTCGTTTGCTTTATTTAAGATTTTTCTAATACATTTACTGTCAAAAATTAAAGGTTTTTTTATTATTCTAATTCAGATTGTGTAGACTTTACCAATGTATGGATGAAGTCTTTAATGAGAATTAAATTGGCAAATTGTGTTCTGTACTCGGTTGAGGCAAAATTGACTGTGTTTCAATTTATTTTATAATCTATAGTATCTATACTAATTTATAAAGCTAAAGAGTTTGTTTGTTTGTTTACTTGAACGCGCTAATCTCAGGAACTACTGGGCCGATTTGAAAAATTCTTTCAGTGTTAGATAACCCATTTATCGAGGAAGGCTATATATAATCACGTTAAGACCAATAGGAGCGGAGCAGTAATGATAATTGTGACACAGACGAAGTTGCGTGGGTCAACTAGTGTAATATATTGTACTCCCTGCGTGTGCATGAACAACAAAGATCTTGAATGCTTTTAACCGCAAACTTAAGAATTATTCAAATATTTTATTAATAATAATATTTTAATTACAGAAAATAACGATTTAATACTATTTAATGTCAAATTACATGTTTGTTGTTGAGATTGTTTGACTATTCCACATCTAGTCAGTCAGAAAATAACGAAGTAAAAACCTTATTTCTTTATTTATGTACAAAAAAGTCACATTTCCGATTAGAGTGCGCGTTCAATGTATGCCGTTTGCTCGAGTACGACATTGACATTGGAGACTGTGTCAAGGGTACTCAACAATAGCTTATCCACAATGCAATGCCTGCCATTAACTTTAAAGATGTTTTTGATACCTTGGCATGATTGTAAAAAGCATTTATGATGTTATTTCTCAATCTTCCCGTCACAATTTTGAAACTTCTAAGAATATACCTATCTAAAAAACAATAGAATTTAAGCTCACTACATGAAATAGAAATAAAGAAAAATCGCATTCCTATGTTATCAAAAATACCGGCCAAGTGCGAGTCGGACTCTCACACGAAGGGTGCCGCCCCATAAATCGGAAAAACACGTTTCTTGTATGGGAGCCCCCTTTAATTTTATTTTATTTTTATTACTTGTTACTGTGTGTATACTTATAGCGTCAATACCTCTAGAAATACACATTGAAAATGTCAACTGTCTACCTATTACGGTTCTTGAGATTCTACCCGCTGACAGACAGATGGACCGACAGACAGCGGAGGCATAGTAACAATTACAACAATAAGACAGACTAAGTAATAGACTACTGTTAGTTTTAATTAAATTTACATCTGTCTGTTTTGTACGAGTCCCAAATAAACATTTTTTTCTTTCTTTAATAAAAAAAAATCTCCATGCCAGATCACTGCTACATAACTAGATGTTTCTAGCTAATAAATTATGTAGCAGTATGGTCATAATTATCACCCAGATACAATAAAAAAAACATAACATACAAAATGGTGATCATATAAAAAGTCAATAAAAGGTCAATGACCATTACTATAAGTTCAGAATTTAATACCGCAGGTTAGAACCAGGTCGTTGACTTATGATTAACACTAAAATATTTCCACAGGAATCTATAGAAATGTGCCGCAGTTCACCGAGAAGTATCAGTTATAGAAGATTTACTAATGAAGCTCAAATAAAGGATCCTATGGTGAGTCTTTAATCTTCATCATCACCATCTCTAGGGTACCCTAGTGGCGGGTGACGTAACAGAGGTCGACAACGCGAAAGATGGGAGGACGAACTTAAATTAACAGTGGGTTGCAACTGGAGAAGGGTTGCTAAGGATAGAAGGCAGTGGAAATTGTTGGAGGAGGCCTTTGCCAGGAGGCACACCGAACTCCGGGACATACTATAACAAATAAATAATACATAAAAGAGAGAGCATTATTATGAACAAAACAAGGAGTTTCGGGATCAAAAGGCTTGATTGATTGATTGTACACCATTTCAGCTCATAAGAAATCCTCTGCTGAACATAGACTTGCCCAGTCTATTTTTATTTTTACGAAGGGAGGAAATCCGCATGGGTATATCAGACTCTTACTGACCAAACCACCCCGGTGTTCCTTCTGTCACTAACGCCGGGAACGTACGCGACTTCCAAAATCCTCAGCTGAGACCTCCCCAGCCTACCCCAAGCTAGCTAGCTATGCGTATAGAGTTGCCACGCGCCCAGGGTTGCAGAATTTGTTCGAATGAGTCACAGCGGTCCTGGAACGCAAAGGGCATTACGAGGAACACGGACGGATTTTAGTCAGTAAGAGTCTGACACTTCCTACCACTTCGCCCAGAGCCGGAGGAGTCATTTGATGATTTCCTATTCATCATCTGCCTAGCCTTTTCCCAACTATATATTGGGGTCGGCTTCCAGTCAAACCGAATTCAGCTGAATACCAGTATTTTACGCGGAGCGGCTGCCTACCAGACCTCTACAACCCATTAACTGGGTAACACGGTACTTCATGGCAAGACTGGAGTCAGATTAACTGGCTTCTGGCTATCCGTAACGACTGCCAAAGATCTACAAATGACAGCCGGGACCAACGGCTTAACATGCTTTCCGAGGCACGGAGGAAACTCGCTCACCCATTCAGGTCACCGATTTGATGATTACCTAATATCAAAAAAAAAACACCATCGACTGTAGATTCTCGCGGGCCTCACCAGGTCATCGGTCCACCTTATGGGAGGCCTTCCAATGCCGCGTCTTCCGGTACGCGCACACCAATCCTAACGACTCTTTAAACTAGGTTTAACTTTATTTTTGCTGGCTTATCACAAAGTTATGGGTTCCAAATTGTTATAAAGATGAAGATAACGGTACAACGATAAAATCTAGAGGTTTTGCATAGTACAGTTCCACCTTCTACCAGGTTAGATATAAAAAAAACCGGCCGAGTACGAGTCGGACTTGCACACGAAGGGCTCCGTACCATCAACCTTACTTTTTATTATTTGTTGTTATAGCGGCAACAGAAATATACAATCTGTGAAAATTTCAACTGACTACCTAGTACGGTTCTTAAGATACAGCCCGCTGACAGACAGACAGACGGACGGACGGACAGCGGAGGCTTAGTAATAGGGTTCCGTTGGTTACCCTTTGGGTACGAAACCCTAAAAAAGAAAAAATATATAATATTAAAAAATCTTAAGTCAATATGCAAACTATTTTTTTGAGGTCGATGCCAGCCTTTCTCCAACTATTTTTTGAAGTCTATATAATAAATAGTACTTATATTAACTAATTGGCTACTAAAATTGAATTACATAAAAACAGAGGAACTGCTAGTAATAAAAACGTAATTAGGTTTTAAATTAGGAATTCTACCTATAAGTACCATATTTTATCAACAATTTATCATATTAGATGTAACCCACTCACATAGCTTCTCAACATCTTGACACTACTTACACGACCACACGCACACATACACACACATCACAGACAAGCACAATATACATACCCAACAAGCACCTTACGACACAACCCTTCATACAAATAGATTTTTTTTTTTTTTTTTTTCTCCCATAATTTGTTTTATCACCAGAATTAAAAATTGCAAAGCATTGTATTTGTTTGTCTATCTTGCCTGTAGAGGGGAGTCCCTGGTGTCCTGAAATACAAGTCACGGCTTAGTTTAGGCACCAGTCTCCCTCCCACAAATGAACATTGTTATAGAAATAATTGTATTTTTTTTCCTTAAATATTAGTTTATAAGTGTTATTTGTGGAAGAAAATAAACATTTTATTATTGTTTGAAAGCGGGTTATGGCCAAAAGCGGCGCAATGAGCAAATAAGAAATACATACTTATATTGAAAACATCAGCAAACCTTGCTTGTTCGTCCGGATGTTTTAATTGTCACTTGAACATTAACTAATAAAAGTTCCACTTTCAGGATATCGTGGAAATACCAATGGAAACGTTGTTCACTGAAATCAGTCCAAGAATCAACTTGTCAGATTTCTTCTCGCTGATATGCCAAGATAAATGCTGTGTCATTGACATAAGGTCTAATTTACTGTGAGTATAAAAGACATACCTTAATTTTGCCAACCAGTTGCTTATTTTAACAATGAGAATTACGTATGCAATGTAGAAAAAGTCCATTTTGAGAGCTAATATGGGATTTTTAATCCCTCGGTTTCTAAATTGAGAATTCGAAGTCGAGAACTTGCCAGATTAAGTTCTCAAATTTGAATTCTTAATCTAGAGTTTAGTTTTTCATGCATTTTCCCCACTTCATTACTAAAAAAAAATGTTTCTATAGTTACGAGAAAAGCTGCATAGACGGCAGTATAAACGTCCCCTACAGCGGGGTGCACCTCGGCCAGCATGAGCTAAGAGCCCTAGGGCTCCACCCGCAGAGAGTCATACAAGAGGCTATCAAATTGAAGAAGAATGTCGTGGTCGCCGCAGCTGAAGAAGAGACTGCTCAATTAGTAAGTTGACTTTAGCTACAGTATAGTCATCATCCTGCCTGACAATGTGCCAATTGAAGTGTGGAAGGCGATGGGCCCACATGGTGTGGACCTTCTGACGGATCTTTTTAACCGCATCCTGATCACCAAGGAAATGCCGAACCAGTGGCGATTTAGCCTGATTATCCCTGTTTACAAAGGCAAAGGTAGCGTACAGGATTGTGGTAGCTACCGCGGTATCAAGATCATGTGCCACACCATGAAGCTCTTCGAGCGCATCATTGACACACGGCTCCGTAGCGAGTGTACTGTCTCTGAGTGTCAATATGGCTTCCGGGCGGGTAACAGCACCATGGACGCAGTGTTCGCCTTACGGAATCTGGCTGAGGCTTACAGAGAGAGAAGGAGAGCTTTGCATATGGCCTTTTTAGACCTGCAGAAGGCCTTCGACTGTATACCTCGGCAGTCCATCTGGTGGGCACTGCGCTTCAAGGGCGTTCCGAGGCCTATATTGACATTATCAGAGACATGTACCGCGATTCCGTGTCCTCTGTCCAGACCGCTGTTGGCGAATCGAATGGCTTCCCAATATCTGTTGGCGTTCACCAAGGCTCGGCTCTTAGCCCGTTCTTGTTTAACGTAGTGCTCGATGTAGTTACGGCAAACATCCAAGATCAGCCTCCATGGCTAATGATGTATGCCGATGACATCGCCCTCGTTAATCAGAACAAAGCCCATCTTGAGCGCAAAGTCAACATTTGGAAGGACACGCTTGAAAACGGTGGTCTGAGACTAAATGTGGCGAAGACTGAGTACATGTCCTGTGGCAGCACGGATACAAACACCATCCGAATAGGTTCGGACCTGATCAGAAAGTCCGATACGTTCAGGTACCTTGGATCCGTGCTGCACGAGTCTGGCATCGTGGACGACGATGTCCAAGCACGTATTGGCGCGGCTTGGGCGAAGTGGCGCGAGGTGACGGGCGTTGTATGCGACCGCAAAATGCCTCCGAAGCTCAAGGGGCAGATATATAAATGCATCATTCGGCCTGTCCTACTGTACGGGGGCGAGTGTTGGCCAGCACTAAGCAGACACACCCAGGAGCTTCGCGTCACGGAGATGAAGATGCTGAGGTGGATGAGTGGCGTAACGCGATCCGATCGCATGCGCAACTCATACATCCGAGGTAGTCTTGGTGTCCGTGACGTGGGGGAAAAACTGCAAGAGTGCCGTCTGCGATGGTATGGCCACATCATGCGCCGCCCTATGGAGTACGTTGGTCGGAGATGCATGAATATGGCTGTTCTTGGGGCTAGGCCCCGTGGTCGCCCTCGCAAGCGCTGGCTGGACGTCGTCAAGTCCGACATGAGAGCCAATGGCCTGACTGAGAAGGATGTTGAAGATCGGGCAAAGTGGAGGAAGCTAAGTAGGAAGGCGGACCCTGGCAATAGCCGGGATTAACGCCAGGTGGAAGAAGAAGAAGAATGTCGTGGTCGCCGCAGCTGAAGAAGAGACTGCTCAATTAGTAAGTTGACTTTAGCTACAGTATAGTCATCATCTGCCTAGCCTTTTGGGGCTTCTAGTCAAACCGGATTCAGCTGAATACCTGTATTTTACGTGGAGCGTCTAGCTACCTGACCTCCACAACCGTACTTCACTTAGTTACTTCGTAACACGGTACTTCTTGGCAAGACTGGTGTCAGATTTCTGGCGTCTGACTCTCCGTAACGACTGCCAAAGACCTACAAATGACAGCCAGGACCAACAACTTAATGTGCTTTCCGAGGCACGGAGGAGTCTCGGTATGATCACCCATCCACAGTCCAACCTCGGCAAGCGTTGCTTAACCTTGAAGATCGACCCGTACGGCTGTTATTATTTAGCTAAGAGGTTTAGGAAGCTACAGTACTTATAGTACGATTTAAAAAAAGCCGGCCAAGTGCGAGTTGGATTCGCACACGGAGGGTTCCGTACCATAAACCTTAAATTTTATTATTATTTGTTGATAAAGCGGCATTAGAAATACACAATATGTGAAAATTTCGGCTGTCTACCTATTACGGTTCTTGAGATACAGCCCGCTGACAGACAGACAGACGGACAGCGGAGTCTTAGTAATAACGTTCCGTTGGTTACCATTTGGGTACGGAACCCTAAAAATAGCGGCTGGTAACCACGCTACTCACTGAGCAGCAACCCCATCCCCGGTGCCGAATGAACTTGCTACTGCGCATCGACTTCTCTCGTGTTCAGAGTCGCCTTTGAGTTTTATAATTAATTTAAACATTATAGAAGACTTACAGCTAAAACAAACAGGTCGGGATCAGTTAATAGGACTGTCAGCTGATTACAAGTCTCCAGTTATATGATTAAACACAAATATGTCTCATCGATCTTTGGAAAGAGGTTAAATTGTCAAAAACAGAAAAGGGCTTTACTAGAACTGAGCGTAACAAGAAGTGGTCAAATACAGAATTAGTCATATCCAGAAAGGGTAATTTTAAGAACTTAAATCAAGAAATCAGACAACACGTACTAGGCGGTCTGTGACAACTTCTTAAAATTTCTCTTTCTGTCCAGTCTCATATTGTTGATCAAGGTCCATTAGTAGACAAACGCTTCTCAAAACATAAACAACACGATTTTCAATACTAGCTTATAAACCAGACTAGACTCGGAAAAATCATCGGGGGCATGATTTTTCCGAACACGAAAACGCAGTTATGATTTAGTAAGGATCAAGGTCGATAGATGGCGTTAGTAGTACGAAACAGGCCTTTCCCAACATGTTCTAGTCTAGTTTATTAAATATGCAAACAATCAGTAAATACAATATCATCAAACTGTCTAGACTAAATCACCAAATTATCTTATAGGGAACTAGAAAATTATTTTATCTCACAATTAGTTACCAAACATCTCGATAGATGGCAGTAGTGATTAAGCTTATTTGAACTTCATTAGAATGTCGTCGCTCTGTCTGCTGAGTTCGCACAGTTTGTGTGTTAGCTTCATTAAATAAATGCGTTGGCGTCTGTAAGTTTAATCTCTATAATATTCAATAGCTGTAACTACAATTTTAGCTGTGTACTAATATTTATAATGCAGAGTACCTGTTCTGCGATTTCGGCGGTCTCTCCAGTCCGATACCTATAGCTCTCACCGGAACGCCTATACCGATTTGCTCCGACTTTTGGTATCTCGGGTCGCTTGTCCAGGGAGATGGCGATATAGACCGAGACGTAACGCACCGGATCAACTCAGGATGGATGAAATGGCGACAGGTCACTGGAACAACTTGTGACCCTCAAATTAAAAGGGAAAATATATAAGTCCGTGATAAGACCTGTCGTAATGTATGGATCAGAATGTTGGGCTGCGAAAAAGACGGATGAAAATAGATTTCATGTAGCGGAGATGAGAATGTTGAGATGGATGTGTGGAGTAACGAGAGTGGATAAAGTGAGAAATGAGTACATTAGAGGAACTTTAAAAGTGGCGCCAGTGACGGAAAAGTTAAAAGGGAATCGCTTGTCTTGGTATGGTCATGTGAAGAGGAGGGATGAAACGCATATAACTAGAAGAGTTAAGAACATAAATGTGGATGGATGGAGAGGGAGAGAAAGGCCAAAGAAAAGATGGATGGATTGTGTGAGGAGCGATATGAAAGAAAAGGGAGTTAGTGATAGAGTGACGACTGATAGAACAGAATGGAAGAATAAAACGTGTTGCGCCGACCCCAAGTAACATGGGATAAGGGCAGGAAGATGATGACTAATATTTATAATGCGAACGTACGAGTAACTCGATTTGTTTAGTATTGGCTACATTTTCACGTCTGGGCGGATTTCTGATTCTACGGATACCAAGTCCTGGATGGCAAATTCAATACCAGTAGTATGTCCATTGGGATAATAGGCCAGACTACAAAAAGAAAAAAAAAAACGAATTACTACTTAGTTCGTCAGTGACTCCTATTTTTACGTGTATTTTCACGACCATACAGTACGTTGAAAACTCGTGTGACGTTACTTATAAGTACACTTTTTACAAACAAGTGACGTCACTAGCCCTCACTCCTGATCTTACGTGTAAATACATGTCCAATATTTTTCGATAACTAATCTAACTGACGGACTAAATAGAATCATATTTTTATATTCAGTAATCATCCCTATTTTCAACGTTTACGCGGTCGAAGCCACTGTCAGAACGTAGTATGCTATAAGTTTATAGCGGCAGTTGCCGTTGCAAATAGGTTTTCTCTGTTTAAATTAATATTAGAAAGGGGTAAAATTGTTCGGTAATCTATAATAACTGAACATTATTAATTATACCCCGAAATACCTACTCTTGTAGCCACCCTTTTCGTCCTGCATGCTTCTCAGATTTGCCTCTCTCATCCCGCTACTTTGACGATATTGTAAACCCAAGGAACGATCTTGATACTTAAAAAGTTCTACTAATACAAACCTAAACTTTTCCCGAGTGCCAATACGCTACTTTTATGACAATACTAACAGACCCGCGCAACTTCGCCTGCGTCACAATTTTCATTACTGCTCCGCTCCTATTGATCTTAGCGTGATGATATGTAGCCTTCTTCGATAAATGGGCTATCTAACACCGAAATATTTTTTCAAATCGGACCAGTAATTCCTGAGATTAGCGCGTTCAAGCAAACAAACAAACTCTTCAGCTTTATATATTAGTATAGATAATATACGGGTCCTGTGCGATACGACTGGAAAACGAAACCACATTGGGAAAAGTAAATTCAACACGAATTTCTTTTATTTTAAGATTTTGGGAGAGAGGTGATGGTTACCTCTCTCCCAAAATCTTAAAATGCATTTTGTAAAATCACCCAACCCAATCTTAAATATCTTGGTACAAAATTCTAAGATCTAAACTATCGTTCATACCTATCTCACTCCGGTCCTTTAGTCCAAAAGCCCAACCAGGCTATTCAAAACAAAACAATTGGCTATGGAGCAGTTCCGTTTTCAAATCCATCTTCTACACCATTATGGTCATGCCATAGATGATATCATACCCGCAGGTGGAGTGTGTAGTGTAACTAACGCGCTTGTCAAACGGTCGATGACCCCATTAAAGTTAGCGCGTAAAGTTTGGGCCGTTTATAATGGACGCCTACTTTCAAGATCAACGGTGAAATTCGGATAGATGGTGTTTCGCGTTATTACTTTATTTTAATGAATTGCTTATGGTTATGGGAGAATACTTTTTTAAGTAGTGGTGTAACCATTGGTGTGCAGAAGTCGGTAGAAAACTATAAAATATTAAGGTTTACTCCTCCGGAGTTTCAAACAAATTTTCAAGTCCTTGTTCTTCGAAATCAATACTTGGTAAACGTACAGAAGATACACCCATAAAAGTTTTTTGGTTTATGTTTCGCGGGAAAAAGGGTGTGATTTTCACTTTTTATAGAAAATTTAAAATTTATCTCTAATAAGGATTTGAAAATTCGTATGAAACACAGTGAGGAGTAATCGCTCTTAAGATGCACTCACACTGAAAGTTCTTTTGTTGGAGATCCGAATAAATAAATAAAGAAAACTCTTAACGCGAGTTTTATAACCTACCAAAGCAGGTCGCATTCATGTTAGCTGCCCCACATGAGCAATAATAACCTTTATAATGATTTTTATTAGCTACCTATTACTTTTTTGTCAAGTAATTGAATTCAATCAAGAAACCGATACACACATTGAATTTACTGGCTTGCAGTTCTACTATTCAATTAATCTAGAAATCATTGTCACACATGCTGAATAGATCTAATTCAAAAGAAACTTAATTTTTAAGTAGGTTTTTATTTTAAACCTGACGTTCTTAAGTTTTACGCTAGTAAAACACAAGAACGGCTCCTTCTGGGTAAGCTCGCTCCATCGTAGACTTTATCTCTGACCTAGACTAGAGTCAAGAGCAAACCCATCCAAATAAAAAAAAAGAACGTCAGGTTTAACCCAACTTAACCCGCGCGAACGACTTCTTCGCGCGGGTTTAGTTGGTACTCCACGAAATTCATCTCCCTTCAACCCTCTTAAAAGATAATGTGTTAATTACTTTAGACTAAACGTAGGGCAGTTCGCTCAAACCGCAACAGTTTTTCTTACTTAAGAGTATTTTTATACCCGACGTAACTTTTAAACGAAAGGTCCGATTTAAATAATGTACATAACCAAAACCAACCTTAATTATGAAACAATTTAAGGTGGAAGCGCCAGGGTAGCCCGCGAAATTCAAATATTTTATGTTTTTTTGCAATTTGCCGGTCAGTGTGAAGTGTTTGTTGAACAAAATACGATTCGCGACCGTAACGCGTATTTGTCTAAAGAATTATAACCATTTTAATCATCAATATAGCCCTCTAAGTTCATGAAGCCCTATTGAATGACTTTATTCATGAAATAACCATTCAATAGGGCTTCATGAACTTAGAGGGCTATATTGATGATTAAAATGGTTATAATTCTTTAGACAAATAAGCCTTAATATTATGATACTAAAATCACCACTATTCCATTTCAATGAATGAATAATTTGAACAAAAAAGCGGTCATTGTGACCTAACCATAATAGATAAGTACGAGTATTTATACCCTCGCAAACTTTTTGTAGATATTGATGTCCTCTACAAAACTGTAGTACATCACTGCTCAATTGCCAATAGTTTCCGCAGCGTACGCGATAAAAGGATCTTTTATCACACCTTGGGTTACATTATTGAAGTTTTCATATTGATCCCTAATTTTGTTTTTTAATATTTTATAGCCTATGTTTATCAGGGATAATGTAAGATTCTAATGGTGAAAGAATTTTTCAAATCGGTCGGTAGTTTCGGAGCCTATGCAATTCAAACAAACAAACAAATCTTTCTTCTTTATAACATTAGTGTAGATTTAAAACTAGCTGATAGCTGACCCTAGCGGTATTTTCGGGTTAATATATAGCCTATGACATTCGCATATAACGTGGCTTTCTATTGGTAAAAGAATTTCCAAAATCGGTTTAGTATGTCCAGAGATTATACAAACACACAAACTGTACCTCTTTAAAATATTAGTATAGATTAACACAACCTATAGACATTTCTAGTCCAATGCTTGAATTATAAACATAGTAATATCAAGATCAACGGGTAATAATGTGAAAATATACGATAGGTAGAGACTCTAAAATTGACAATGAATTCCTTATTAACACCAGACCATGTTGTTAGCATTATGTTAACCTATTTCGCTAAGTCAATATTAAGCGCAAACATAATAGGTATGTTTTTCAGCAGCTGTAACATTTTCAGCATATTTTAACGTATTTAACTGAATAAAATGAATACGTTTTTGCGTATTCCGGTCATTAAAATTGTTGAGGAAGGAATACATTTCGATTACTTTCAGCCATATAAAATTTATCAGCGTCACACTTTTCAATAAAGTTCCGCTCCTATTGGTCGTAGCGAGATGTTATATCCTATAGTCCTCCTAGATAAATGGGCTATCAAACACTAAAATAATTTTTCCATTCGAACCAGTAGTCCCTGAGATTAGCGCGTTCAACCAAGCAAACAAATTCTTCAGCTTTAAAATATTTGAATAGATTAAGTTAACAAACAATTGTTACATTAATATTTTTTATCCGCGGTGCTTGGCAGTTGGGCTTATCCCAGTTGTAAACGTGCCTTCGTACCTATTGGTGTTGTCTGTCACTTAATCAAGGAGGAAAGCATATAATTATTACGGTTTTCTTACTTCTCGGTTGTTCTTTTCTTAATCATTTCGTTGCGGGATCCAAGACAGTTAAATCGTTTTTCCGGGACACTTCGAGACTTTGACTCGGCATTTTTCTGGTGATCGCAACTGTAGGTTTTTGGCACTCAGGAGTTGAGCTGGTTGGACTAGTATGGCGGGCTTGTTCCAATATAAACATCAATTTTCTTTCACTAATAGAAAATAAAATTATTACTGAGTGTCACAGGCTACTTTTGATCCTGGGAAAGGTCCTTTTGTGGTTGGCCACGGGGAAAGCTAGAATGTTATTGTATTGCAACTCAGAAACAGAAGAACCCATTTGATATCGTCTTCCTATTATAATAATTATTCATGTATAACCCATGTTTTTCCTTTGCAGTTTACTGACTACCTAGTGAAGTGTGGTGTGCCAAGAGTGTGCATACTCCATGGAGGAATATCAGCCCTACTGACGCATGTGCCCTCACTGTTCACGGTGCCACCGAAGAGGAACGGACACAAGTAGCCGCAGGAGTTATAGTACTAAGTACACAGAGTAGATAACAAATGGAAAGCTAAAGGCCCAGTTTCTCGAACGAAAAATAATGTGATGAATTGTCAAATGCGCCTCTAACTGCTATTGGTTTAATAGGTTTTCATCAGTCAATCGCATTGCGTTTTATTTGTGGCGAGTCGATATTTTTTTTCCAGAAACGGGTTTGACGCAATACTAATAATAGAATCAAATTCGTTAAATGGTGATATTCAAGAGATGAAGTTTTGAGGAATTCTCGACGAAAACCATTTATTTTTTAAACTATTCTTCTTCTTCTTCCACCTGGCGTTAATCGCGGCTATTGCCAGGGTCCGCCTTCCTACTTAGCTTCCTCCACTTTGCCCGATCTTGAACATCCTTCTCAGTCAGGCCATTGGCTCTCATGTCGGATTTGACTACGTCCAGCCAGCACTTGCGAGGGCGATTTATTTTTTAAACTATTATGTTCTCATATCGGGCAGCTTTTGTTGCTTTGGTCAACGAAATACAACGGCTACGTAGCAAACGGTTCAACAAAAGTTATTAGTTAGTTAGTTATATTTTTTTTAAATATGACCACACCTTTCCGTTGCACCCTGTAGAAATTTTGACTGCTAGAAAATTGATCTAGGATTGGTTCAGACTTAAAAAAACAGAGAATGCGTCGTATTGTTTGGTAAAATTTAAATGACGGGTCGATTTACCAAGACTTTTACATATTTAAGCACTCTATTGGTGTTTTTATTTTAACCAGTACTTGTGGTCTTGTTACGTTTTTGTCCCGGAAAACACACAATGACACATTGTGTCAATTCACAGCATGTTTGTAACATACTGCAGCATTTTTCCGCGTGCGATAAAAATGCATAAACAGTAAAATTGCGGTTTGGACCACAGAATAATAACTAGCGAAACTGTCGTGAGTCTATGTCATAATGTTAACAATAGACACTAGGCAACTTGGTTCCTTGCTCACGTCACTATGACCTTCCAAAAATATGGCAAATTATAACCAAACTAGCTTTTGCCCGCTATTTCGTACGCGAATATCCCGTTTTTTCCGGAGACATCTAAAAAGCTGCTATTTTTAAGACTCCATCTATGTTAGTTATTCTTCTGTAATTTAGAACATCCAAAAGCTAATATGAGTCTGATTTGTTCTATTGAAGATGTAAAAGTATTTTAGGCTAAAATACTTTAGAATTTTTTTAGCATGGATGCAGAAAGTAGTGATTTTCTGTTGTGATCTGAATTTAATTTTAAGTAAAAATCATTTTTAATATTTTATACTTATAATATCATTACAACCATGGAGTAGTTTATTTTGAAATTAAAATAAATAATGAGATTTTTATGTAAATGTTTTGTTCCATATTATTTGTAAGTATTTAAATCTGTATTCCGTTTTTTCTAATGTAGGTATTTCTGTTTACGAGTATAATCAGTGATGTGTAGGCAAGTGCGATTTTAGTTTATTTATCCTCATGTTAGTTAACCATTATGTAGGTACCTAAAATTTATTTATAAATGGGCTATTTTTAAGCCGATATATCAATTTATCACAGATTTGAATGTTACAATAATGATATTTTAACGAAATAAGCTATTTATACACAAGACGCATGTACAGTACTGCTACAATTTATTTAATAAACATATGAACGTATATTGTTTGTTATTGCTTCGGTGTTACGCTGTGAATTCCCACGGCTTCATCTCCGTCCGACTTGTACTTCATTGACTGATAAGTACCCCCATAATTACTGGCGTATTGTCGTGTGGGCAGCCCCCTAACGGCGACTGACGTTTTTACCCCCTATCATGTTATGAATGAGAGGCTCCTATCAGGGAGGGGGGCGCGCGCGGACTGGGGGGGGGGGCTGTGGACGCCGCTCTCGCATTCGCCGGCCGTACCTCGCCGCGACTGTGTGTATCGTCCGCGCTCAGCGTTTTCACAACATTCCTCGCGTGCAGTGAAACTTCATAAAAAAAATATTTTGTTGCAAAAACAAATGGGCGTCGATAGTGAAACGTAAACTTGTGATGATGCACAGTGTTCTGTGAAGTTAGCGTCGTTTGACAGTTGAGTCTTGGTGCAGTTTACATTCTTTCCGAGTTCCGCCCGCTCGGAGGAGGACAGTAAGAGAGTGACAGTTTGCTGTGTTTTGTGCGAGTTTTCCTTGGAGGAGTTCTCTGTGTTGATAGTCGGAGGGTGTCGTGAACACCGGCCCCGACATGATGGAGGGTTACTTCGACATCTCGAACGACCTGAAGGACGTCTGGGAGGCGGACATTGACCCGGTGAGTTGACCTTGCTAGATATCTCTTATCGCCTGGATGTGATGATTTGATTCGATTAGCGATCTGCCAAACAATGGTCAGAGAGAAGTGCGATGTTATTGTAACGCTGAAATTGATTGCAACACAAGCTTGAATGTTATAGTCCAAGTTCCATTCATGTTGAAACAATCGCTGAACAATACTCGGGCAAAGAAAAAGTTAGCTACGGCATACCTCGTTGCATTCGCATGAATACGTTTATACCGTCATAAAAGTGCGCGATTGGAATGAAAGTTTACACGATAGTGCTGATAACAAACTCGTTGGTACTATGTTTTTAATCAAAATTGGTATTTCCTTTAATGATTTTCCTTAATCACACGCGAAAATATTGTGTTGGTAATTCTAAAAGTTAAGCGACTTTCTAAGAGCGGCAACCCTGATATACATTCTAGAAATTGGTGAGAGAATACTGTGTGACATAGCGAGGTATGTGCGCCGACTTTCGTTTGTACTGTTGATAAACTGACTCTGATTCACATTTCAGTCGAAGCACGTTGTTATACATACGGAGGTAATTAAATCAACATACTACTTCACCAGTGTCGTAACACTCCAGAAGACAAACAAATTATTAATTATCGATATTTGAATGGAATTGCAATCTCTAGAATGTTCGTTAATTCTTTATTAACGATATAGAAATCCTTAGGAGAGCTCCGATTAGATTTCTAATCGGTAGTGCAGTCACGTCACGCTTATATGGATATAATTAAGACCTGCTTATGTTATTGCGGGCTGGATGCCTAATTCAGTATTTATTAGGTACAAGGAGCTTGTTGGGAAACCAGTCTGAGCGAGCAATTAACATTTTTGCTGTAATAACAAGGAGTTTGACTGTAATTGTTTCGGTGAACGTTTATCTGACGCAGGTACGAGGTTTTACTCATGGTTTGTTTATTTATTATGTTTTTGCTTCAAGAACATCACAGCATTATTATTTAGGACTTGAATGATGTTTTTGTGTAATTGATTAGTCTACCTTCACGTCATCATTTTTTCCAGGGCAAGAGATGCCCTGGAAAAATTACCTACCTACCAATAAATTTTGGGTTGGCCGTAATGTGAATTTCTTCCATAGTCCATTACTCTATAATTATCTATTAGGTAGTCGTCATCTCATTTCACACGATTCGGTAGTAGACAAGTTCTCACGATTCATTGGTCTTCCTGTAGGTACCTCCTACTCTTAAAGTTTTTCACAAATTTAAACTCAAAACTACCTTCATCCTGGCAAAATTAGAAGTTAGCAATCCGGATTTTTGCGCGTCGTGTTTTTGGTTAGTTTTTAGGGTTCCGTACCCAACGGAATCCTATTACTAAGCCTCCGCTGATCGTATGTCTGTCAGCGGGCTGTATCTCAAGAACCGTAATACAGTTGAATTTTCTCAGATTGTGTATTTCTACTGCCCCTATAACAACAAATACTTAATAATAATTAAGCTTTATGGTACGGAACCCTTCGCGTACGAGTCCGACTAGCACTTGGCCGGGTTTTCCTAAAATGCTTTATATAAATATATGTATATGCTTTACAAATAGTAACAAGTAATGCATGTGAGACGTAATCTTATCAGCTCCTACTCCTATGCATTAAGAATGAACTTCAAAATTTTAAAAATAGCGCAAATAGTGCATTGCTGTAGGTATACCTAATATCTCAAGTAGGTATTCGGTTTTGAATACTCGTTATTTATTTAAATTCAGACTTGATTTTTCATGCTTCAAGCGTAAAATTCACATTAGTTATTGTTACGAAAATGCAATAATAATATAATTAAATCATTCTGAAGATGAAAAACATACAACTAGTAATTAATCGTTAGTGAATGACCCCAATTTAGAACAAATCAGTGACCAATTTGAAGCGATAAGATGTACCATTATATCCGGAAGGGGGAGTGAAAAAGAAACGGTGCCGGTGTCACTTCCCCAAAATCCAACCCTCGAACTAACGATAGGGGTACAATATAAACGGACGCAGATTTTATCATTGAATTGTTACTTCAATGAAGTCATTCAAATCATATTACCCCATGTGTAATACATAAATCAGGAAGCAGCCAATTAATAACATTAACATGAATTGTGGGAAGCTATTCATAATCATAGTCAAGTGAGACATTATCTTTTGCAAGTTACAGAGTACAATGGAAAGAAAAGAGACCGGCAACTGCTTGCAAACCTTCTTGGAACACTTTTTTAAGTAGGCAACACCAACAAGTGTTGCCTACTTCACACAAGATTTAAATCATTCATAGTTCACTAACACCATGCCACTGTTACCCAATCTACATACAGTATATTTATATTCCGCTCATACACCCCAGGTCCTGTCTCCTACGTATGGGGAATTATTAATAACTACAATTTACCGTCCGTAATCATCAAAGAGTAATCGTTCAATCAATGAAAGGATTAATCTGTAGGCTGAGTGACCTCTAGGGTACAAAAAAGGCCTGCTACAGAATCAAAACAATTTTTTGTGAGCGATCGTGGACGCTATATCTACCGGTGCGGTGATGGTAAGTTTTGGCTCCTGTTGGCGGCTTTTCCTCATGAAACTTATTACCTTTTATGTTTTGTAGAAATTACTGTGAGTTTAGTTTGCGAAACGTATTTTTTAGAACTTAGAAGTTAGGACTTTAAGACTTATTTATTCTATGACGAACGACGAAGAACGAAAAATGGAAATTGTTGTTGCTCAAAATAAAAGTGTTGTAAGTAGGTAATAATGTTATAAATATATTTAAAAGTGTTTTTTTTCCGCATGATTCCTCTTAAAAATAGTAGGTAGATTAGTTATCCACATAGTAACTAATATAAATTATAAATACAATACTTACATAATTGATGACCATGTGAATGATCATTATGTTAACGATCTGGCAAATTAATTC
This sequence comes from Lacanobia oleracea, assembly GCA_950371165.1. NCBI lineage: Eukaryota > Metazoa > Arthropoda > Insecta > Lepidoptera > Noctuidae > Lacanobia > Lacanobia oleracea. The sequence goes on along the minus strand of OX493391.1, from coordinate 18,288,143 downwards.
AATGTATTTAGTAATTAATTATTCGTTTCTATGCAAATTAGAGTGGCGTCAATTTTGTATTCTTATCCTTTCATCAAATATCTATTTATATCATAATCGTATTCGTCATATTTACTTGGAGAAGTAGCATTTTTATTATTCAACTTTTTAGTCAAACCTCAAACTTGTCTTCATAGGTTTTTTGTTAAATAAAACAAAAAGTATACCTACTTTTTGTTTAACCTAGCAACATTAATGATAGGTAAATGGAGAAACCATAAAACCGACTTACCAATTAAATACCAAGAGCCGTCCCGTAAACCAACCATTAAAAAAGAAACTCAGCTTACCTTGCCTCGGTAAACCACCAATTTTGACGATTGTTCCTACCATGATCATTCAAAATTCGTGGGTTTTTGGGGAACTGCCATTAAGACCTCGACTAGCACCTGTAACTTGTTTTGTGCTATGCGGTGACGTCACATCTTGTTAATGGTTGATAACCCGGCTGCGATGCGGAGATGATTTGCATGCGTTCATTTGTGGCGTGCGTGAACACTTCCAGTTTTGGTCAGGTTGGCTGGGCGTACATTTCTTATGGCTGGCGTACGGTATCGCATGGTGCGACGACCTGGTGCGTTGAACCAAGGGGCCCGGCGCCGCAGGTGCTTTTTTATTAATATTAACTTGTTCGTTCATTATGATGGACAGTGAAGGCTAGTTAGCGTTATTTAGAAGCTCGGGTTTATGACTTACGGCGATTTAAAAGTTATTTGGATATTATAGAAGACGCTTGGAACTGTTGTTGAATTGAAACTAATCGCACGAGTACAACGTACAGTCAGCAAAATAAGTACAAGTTATCAGCGTAATCTGAAACTACTAAAATTTTGTTGAATTCTTCACGAGTAAATCTAACCTAAGTACCTACGTTGGTTTTTTTTTATAATTTTATACTTAGAATAAAATAGTTGACCCGTCTGCGTCACAATTTTCATAACTGCTCCACTCCTATTGGTCTTAGCGTGAAAATATATAGCCTATAGCCTTCTTCGGAGTGGGCTATCTAACACTGAAATAATTTTTCAAATCGGACCAGTAGTTCCTGAGATCAGCGCGTTCAAGCAAACAAACTCTTCAGCTTTATATATTAGTAAGTATAGATTATTTACTTAAGTATTGCTAATATATTTTTTCCATTTTAATGCCTGCCAACAATAAAATGCGAGCTGTAAGTTCATAAAACAAGCACTATCATCATTTACTTTTTTGTTGACGGTACATTTCTGTTACCAAAAAAATATATCTGAATTGTAACTTGACGCTAAAGTGATTAAAGCTTAAAATGCAAATATTCACGAGGAAAATTCTAATTAAATGCATATTAAGTAGAGACCTAAGCTGCCGCTTGCTAACCTATTTCAGGTTTCATCCTAGAAACGAAGTGTTTTCTAGCAAGTTTTTAACTAATTTGAATATTCATGTAAATTACTTAGTTATCCATTTTCTTACACCTTCATGAACGATTTAATTAAGAATGAGTCAGTAGCGTCGTTATAGTACAATCTTAATAAAACAATGCAAAGGCAGAAACCATATATATCTCAATTTAAATCTCATCGTTCCTAAGCGAATGAGGTGCGAGAAAAAAACATAGAAAACAAGTAAAGTTACCTACATGATTTACGCAGTTTCCTTATCCAGTCCTAAGAAATACAACCATAGCCTTTCCGAAAAAAACCTCTACCTCTCCTTTTGTACCTAGCAACACATAGAATACCTACATTATTATTCATAAGGTATAAATAAATAAATAAATAAATAGTGCGTAATACAATATTAAAAATGTAATTATTCGCAGAACAGTTAACATGTTTAATGTGCCCGCTTTTTTGTTGCACGTCAAAGGTACCTATTCTATATCCGTTTTCCAAAAATGTCACTTATATCCGGTGTCCGGTAATGCGTCATTTCTTTTACTCACACTCGATAGGGCTGTCAAACAAAATAATGTCAAGGAGTTTTTTTTTTTTTTGCTGACTGTGTCATGTTGGGATGGCAGTGCAGAGAGGTGGAAAGGAGTTATAGGGTGAAGAATTTTATCGAAAAAATAATCATAACTGAAGATAGCGGTCTTATTTAAAATATGAATACACTTGATATCAGTTTACAAAAAAAAAATAGGCTATTTGCTACCAAACAAACGTCTCTGCGTTTGTTATGCAGCGATATACGTCGTCAGGAATGAGGAATTAATTATACAGACTCTAAAATTGTCGCATTCAAAATGATTTAATTGACACTGTTTAAAGTTAAGGTAAATGGCAGCAATTAGTACCTATTTATATACATTCACCGTTCCTATGCAAGATACCTTTAGCTTTAAAGGATGACAATCACTATTCACTGCTCATAAAAATAACACGCATGTTTTGTCCTTCTGCCATGTCAACCCTTAATATTCCCATTATATGTATACGAAACTAGCAGAGGCATTTTCGTAAGTATTAATGGTAAAACCTTTGCCCTCGGTTATTTTATTTCACTAGCAACACTTAACGGTTTTATATGGTATTATTGGGCCAGGGTTGCTGTGGAAATTATTTTGTTTTTTTTTTTGTGAATGAACACCTAAATTTTAAGATAACGATTGATTTGGATATTTTAAAAAACCTCGCATATTTGTGCTATTTCGCTTCCTTTAGAATGGTTTTAAAACTAGTATTACGTAATAAAAACGAAACGGTAATGTAGATGATTCCTTATTACATTTTATGGCATATTATTGTTATACAATCGCTACTAAATCAAGACAAAGTCGTAAAATACAGCTAAGGAAATAGTGGAACTGCGCATTTAATTCTTACTTGTTTAGGTTGGTAAGTCACTGTAAGAATAGTGGTACTGACTTATCGACAGTATTAATTTTTTTTTATGCTGGCGCAGATTACTTGGCTCGTTGGCAAACGGCATTCCAATTGATTATCACTCACTTCACGTCCGAAAGTTTTTGAAGGGAACTCCCAATCCATAACTTCTTGTGCTATAAAAAATTGTATGCTCGACTACATGAATAACGCAATGAATGCTGTGGAGTTGACAAAATGAAAGGCAAAATTGGTTGTTTTGCGCAATTACAACTTTTTCAATTTTATCGCAAGCTCGGTCTTTATTTTTAAACTACAAAAGTAAAAATAGTCACCTCTTATTACTGTAATTTACCTCGTAATTAAATAGCACTTAGCGTGGCAACCCTGTACTATTACCTCAATAAGTTGGTATTGTCTACGAGTGGCTGGGGCCGACCGCGTTATAATGGTAATTGAGTTTCCTTTCCGGCTGTAACTCCTCATTGCTCGCTAGTCGCTACCAGTGAGTCGGCAGAATGAGTGTTAATTAAAAATATCAGATAATGACGGGGAATGGAGCGTCCTAAGCTTGGATATGAAACGAATTATGTGGTGTTGGGCTTAGAGATGGAGAAGGGGTTTAATGAAACCCATTTATTTTTCCATAAAAACTGCCTGAATTTTTTGTCAGCATCCAACTTTTTTCCAAGCGTTTTAAGTATCAATTAACTAAAGACCCTTTATTTTGCGAGAAATGAGTACAAAAATGTATTGAAGAGCTCATATATTTTCGTTGCCAGAGTTTATTTTTGATTGATACTTACATAATGTTTGTAAAATATTTTCAGGGTGGTACAAAAATCAGTTTGTAATTTGTATAGACAGGCTAGAGATAGACTTAAACCAAATAATCGGATCTAGTACTGCTCAGTAGCGGTTTAATAAAACCGTTTCAGTGTTATGTTCGGTTTTATAACCGACTGTCCAAAAAAACTTGGATAAAAACGGACATGTAGCTAATACCTATCTGATTGAAAATTAATTGGATGAAGTAATAAAATATGATTTATTTGACGTTGCACAAACTAGTCCTGCATGATGTTATATATCAATCTAGGAACATGCGATTAAATCAGGTTTTGGCCGGTGATTTTGCGTGATTGTACAAAGTAAACCATGTTTTAGTTACAACATTTCATTTAAATAATGAAATCGAAAAATTAAATTCACACTCCTAGTAAACCCTGAAATTTTTCCCCATTTCAGGATCTAAAACGTTGAAACTATTCTCTGGGAAATGAATTTAGAAAAAAATAACAAGTAAAATATGTTAATTTTTCAGTGAAGAGAAAAATGAGGTTTGTATGCTTACAGTCTAACTTTCGTGTTCACATAATGGGTTGGGCGTTGATAACGCGACTAGAGTTCCTATTTCTATTCAAGTATGGCAGGTTTTTAAACATGTCCGTATTTAAGTTTCTATATCTCTCATTGAAAAAAGTTTGGGAGTTTTTACAATTCAATATTTTTTGTTACTGGCGATTCTGAGCAGGTTTAACTACAGCTCGATTAGCCAAAACTCCAATGCAAATATTTCAAACAATTTTCCGTAATAAACACTGAGTTCAGTGTATGTATATTTCTCAAAACCAATACATAGACTACAAAGTTAACGTAAACACAATGAGTCTATCGATTAACAACGGAATGTAGCCGACCTTTTGCAAGTGTTCCAATCTAGGGCTTCCAGACTAAAAAAACGGTTCTGCAAAATTCTGACGGAATTTCGGCATAGCTACAAGAATTGTAGAATTTATGTCGGTAATGTTAAGAAAAGTTTCTAATTTAAGTGTGTGGTACGGGTACCTTGGCTCCGTTTACATACATTGATTTGCTTTAGGTATGTATTACATCCTGTTAGCTTAGGTTTTGACTTAATTGGGTCCATTTACGTCTTATTTACATGGCTATTATGCCTACATGATTGTAAGGGGTACTTTCGGCACTAGTCGAAGAGAAGAATAGCATAAAATACAATAAAGCTATATCACAGCATATCAGATCGAAAACAAACATGGCCACGAGTTGAACATGGCTCTCCTCACAACTGTTACAATGCAAATATCATAATGGCACAGGCACAGTTCCTATCACGACCGCACATTGTAAACCTGTATGCCCAGTTTATTCGAATGTTAATATTATAGTAGATTCTAATAAAATTATCGCATTCCAACGATAGGCGACGCGACAGCCCTACATAATTATGCGGATACGCCCAGTGTTGCCAATAAGAAATTCTAACTGAACCGATATACTTGTGATAATTATGAATAATCTAGTAACTGGACCACGTGTCCTGAATGCTATGTTACCTATGTTAGTCAATCTAGGCTAACATGTAGGTAATACTCATTGCGATTTTCCGAGCGGCCTCGGGAGAAATAAGCGGATAGGGGCTATACTGGGTAGGTAATGTAGGTATATAATAGTTGCATTAGCAACTAGCGTCCAAGCACAATGCGGTTCAACGGAAAAACAAGCGTTCCGTTTGTTAAACTTTTGTCGTTTCAAAGTTACCTTGGTAGTAGCTATTATAATGTATTCGTACAAGGGCGGGTTAAGTGTAGGTAAGCAAATAATAGCTTCAAGGGCCGTTGTTTTTTTGGAACGAAAATAGTGATCATTTGTGTCAATTGTTTTTATTTACATCAGAATCTTCTTGCTGTTTTCCGCTGCTAGGCATTCTCGGCTATCTTTTGTTTTTTCATTATGAAGTAATTCAAATTGTAACCAAGGAGTTGGTACGATGATCACAATTCGTAAAGCTGAATAAATATTATCCATATTCACTGGAAAAAAAACAACATTAAGGCATCATAAAGGTATGTATATCAATAGAACAATCGAGTCGTTTCTGAGTTCTACAGGTATTTAAAAAAAAATCGCACCGTCTTTAATTAATTTATCGAGCACCTGTTCTTTTCAGACCTTTAATTTGATCAAGCACTGGTCTTCTCAGACGCGTGAACTTTGCTAGCACGCCGTCTTTTCAGACGCGTGAACTTTTAGAGCACCCGTCTTTTCAGACGATTGAACATATCACACATCCGACGAATTAGGACCACCATGGTTTCGAAACGATCCCACATGAACTCTCAGATAATATTAGTGTTAGCACTAACTTGTTTGTGGCTCGAACAATGGGTACGTTGCGTAAATACGTGGCACAGTGTTGCGTCACTCACGATCGGTCTGTATCGAATGGTATCATTTCAAAAACAAGATATTGACACAAGTGTATAGGTACTGTGCGAGTACTGTAACATTGTTTCAGAACTCCGTGCCTTAGTTATGTATAGTTCAAGTCCAATAACACGGATTCTTATTATCCTCTACTCGGTTTTCTGATATAGAAACTTGTTGTTGAGAGTTTCTGTAGAATGTTTACTTATAAATTGGAATGTGTAAAGGTATCTAGTTTTCAATGGGCGTTTCATTTGAATTGTTTGATTGTTTTGCTTATTATTTCATTTATGTTAAGTACTTCTTCCTTTCACCTTCCAACGTTTATAAAATCTGAAAACCTAGTCTAAACTTTAGCGAACAGAAATATTTACTGCAGTCGACTCAAAGTCAGACACACTTTACCCCTATTTTCCTTCACGTTCGAAATTCGAATTTTTTCATTAAAACAAATTACAGTTGTGTAGGTATAGTATGTATTGGGTACAAAATGGTACAATCGTCAAATAGATGCACTCGAAATGAACGCCATTCGCGTGTGAAAGGCGTTGCGAGTGCGTCATGTGTATACATGCTAGTTTGCATTCTTCTCACTGACAAACGGTCGGTTGTGTTGCCATGCTCAAGAAATATAGTACCTAGCTATCCCATAATTTTATTGTTACATATATTTGCAACTCCCACAGATGAAAGTTAACCTTACAAAATTATAAGTAAGTATTATTAGTAAGTACCTGTGTTTACCATTAGGTACTTAAATCATATAATATTTTCCCTATGTTGTTTACAACGGTTTTTTTGATAATCCTAGAAACCAAACATGAGGAAGGTTGTTTAAAAAAATAATAAAACTACTTATCATTTTTTTTAAAGGCGGCCATTGCACATTGCAACACATACCAGTGCAGGCGCACCGTGAATTTAGAGAGCCGCTACTGAAACAATTGTCATTCCTTATTAGCACTGTCTAGCGGAACATTTTGCTTTAACTACACGGTTATTGACACTGGCTGTGCATAAACACACGCGAACACGGAATATTAATTTATTTTTTCAACCGAACACTTTAAAAATAATGAAAGAAAATAGGCCTTGTGTCTGTAAGCCTATTCTTTTTCATCTGCTGTCAAATTCTATGTCAATTGATTCGTTTGGCTGTTGTTTTTTTCGCCACCAAAAGCATGCTTCAAAAAGAGGTTTTATGCGATAACATGCAAAGTATACCAAAGATTAGAGAATCCTTCTTGTAACTTTCTTTGAACACTCGTAATTTTTGTTGACTTTAACTATTTCCGTCCCAGAGGACATTTATACAAATCGAATGCCATAAGGCCATTAAAAAACTCCTTCAACTCAGTTATTAAGCAATAAAGTACCCTATCAAGCACCAATTTTCTGGGTAAGTATCCCAATTAATAGACTCATTAGACTGGCTAGTAATGTGGAAGCTAATTCCACTTCACACCTCGAAGTAAGATGGAATAACTCAGCGGCTAGCCGCAGAATTTCACCAATTTACAGCAAATTGAAAACGAGCGGAGTAATTTCAGTCGGTTTTCCTACTATCATTTTCTGAAGAGCGTTGGCGATGTTGGCGCGAAAATCTTTTAAAATGGCGACCGAGTTTTGACAGTTTTGACTTTGTTAGTTAGAAAAAGTAATGTTGCCAGATGTAAAAAGTACTGTGCTATTTTATAAATACACAAAACTGAGCAGATCGTACTTATTTTAACTGGACCAAGAACTGTCCAAGCTTAAAATATTGAAATAAATTTATACATTGAACATTAAATTCATCTGTAATTCTGTAGTACGCTACTTAAATCCGTTAAGCAATTGCATTTTCTCAGTGTTATCTCATACAGAATTAAATATGATAAACATTGATAAGAGATTTTATGATTGCACTTAACAAAACCTAGGTCGACTATTTACTGCGACTGCAACAGAGGTTAATCTCGCTATTAATAACTTGCTTTTATCTCAGTGTAAATTATTTGGGGTTGCTTCAACATGAATCTGATAATGGCTGTAATAAAACTTGTACCGAGACCTGAAGTGAATAATCTACCAAAATATTTCATATACTCGTATGTATGCACTAGCTGACCCGCGCAACTTCGTCTGCGTCACTATTTTCATTACCTACTGCTCCGCTCCTATTGGTCTTAGCGTGATGATATATAGCCTATAGCCTTCCTCGATAAATGGGCTACCATTTAACACTGAAAGATTTTTTTAAATCGATCCAGTAGTTCCTGAGATTTGCGCGTTCAAGCAAACAAACAAACTCTTGAGCTTTATACATAGTATAGATAGGTACCTAGGTACAAGTTTAGCGCATGTACATTTGTATAATAATGCTTTATTCAGTGCATTCAGATTGCCCTTAGTTTAGAGCGCACAAGGGGACTTGGTCAGCTAGTGATCTCAGTTCTGGAGTTTGATGAGGTCATTCGATAACCACTGTGTCTAAATAATGAGTACTTAGCATAATATCATATCGCTGTAGTTGCTTCGATCTCTATTACTCTATGGTTTCAGTGATAGCAACCTTACGCTTCTACGTTTGAAAAAAAAACGCGCCAAAACAAAACAAACGTTTCTCACACTCACTCTAGGTAAAATGGCTTAATAAATTATGTGTTTGGTTTTATTACGTAATTGTATTGTGTCAAGCGGACTGTGAGTCTGCGACCTTAGATAACGCGTCCCTGATAATGGCTACCTTACAGACCTGTGCGCGACATAACCTTGTCGCTTTAATTAATTGCAATTGCCTTCGAGTTACGTAATATTCGCTTTCGTTTTATTGGCAGGTTTGAAATTGGAATGAATGAAAGGCTTTCTTTTTTTTATTTGTTTGCGGCGATTGATATTTTTGCTTTTGGTTACGACATTTGGATAGGTACTTTTTTTAGTGCGTGTATTTTTATATGACTAAAGCTGTAGAGGAAACGGGTTATTCCTGGTTGGGTCTATCAACATTGTACATATATACAAATGTTTTGCTTTTGATAAACAAATCGAGAAAAAAATAATGTTTATCTGCTGGTAAAAAACCCGTACCTATACAAAATTTATCAGTGCAAAAACAAAAATCCCAGTTTTAATGTCTTGACTGAAAAAAATACAAAAACAAGACATGTTGCACAAATAATTTTGAGTTAAGGCTGTAAGATTATGAGAATAATTTATAGTATTTAGTAGTACCTAGTAGATTTAAAAGTAGATAGGTACTGACAATACTTTCTCGAAACTAGGTAGGTAGTCTTACAATCCTCACTAAAAACCATTGAGTGAACACTCTTTCTAAAGATTGTGAGTAAAAGTCCATATTAAGTTCATTGAATGACAATTGAACTATTGACTTTTCTTCAAGAACCAATCGGTATTGAAAGGAGAGATTGGCAGATAGGCATATACGTATCTATTTAAATACCTACCTAGCTTAGCTATATTTTATTTTACATACATAAATATCACGCTTGTTTTCCCCGTATGGTTATTGCACCTTTAGGAGGTACTTTTATATTTCGCCAGCTGTTTTTAAATCCCATATAATAAAAGGAGAACCATCAATCTGGCAAAAGTCTTATAAAAATCGCAGACGAAAAACCCCAGTAACACTACACACCCACACACACACAACCTAGGGCTTCAGCCTTCAATAGACCTTCCGTTGCCTCCATTAATATGATTGGATGGAAGTCTAACGCTTGACTACCAACTGCCTAGATATTATATGCGACCTAGGATAGACTATTGAGTGGATGATACTGATGCAACTCAAGACCAATAAAATAGGATCTCAAGATCAAAAACATTTTATTTTTAAAAAATTATATTGATTAAATTTAATTTTTTATACTTGTAAGTACCTAGTTATTATTGAAAGGGTTGCGATTGACTACAATCTTATCTGATGGAAAGCGATGATGGAAGCCCGTTTGCCTAAAATTATTTTGTTTTTTTTTTTTGTAGCTAAGCAGGAAACTTCTTAAACGCTTTTAGACAGCAAAAAATCCCAATAAAACAACTTTCCGAGAAAACGATACAATAATTTCGTTCCACAAAAAAGATAATAAATATGAATATCGAATTGACCACTATCACTATTATTTCTTATCTATGAAGGAAACATTACTTAATTGGGACATAGATACTAACTGATAAATTTTTACTGAAAACAAAAGTTAAAATACTGGGCAACAGAATGTTGTGTCAGTTTCAGGACTTCAAAAGAAAGCAAGCCAAAAGTTTAAAAATATTGTTCCTTTAGATATCAGCCTCTAAACACCGAGCTTTTGGTTACGAATATAATCCATGTTATAAATTAATTTTGTGCCGCTGGTAGTTTCTACTATTTTCCCTCGGTAGCAAGCATAAGTGACTAAAACTTTTTAAGGAAAAAATAACCGCTTTAGATATTGTTAGTAATTATACAATCGCCTTTGATGTTTTTAAATAAAAAAAACAGCACATTTGTGATAAACACACTAGTTTTTATTTTGAATTAATACAACGTGCATAGTTACAAATAGGGAAGATGCAAATACAGAATTTATGGAATGTGACAACATTCTCATAAATTCTGTATTTGAATCTTCCCGAAAAATGATAAAAAAGTATAAAATAAAGGCCATTACAAAGTTTTTATTTTGGTTATTATCGATTTTTAACAAAAATAATGAATTAAAGTAACGTGAAACGGAACGTATTTAAAAAACAACAATCAGCGTTTAGTGTCGTATCTGCTGTTATGCCAACGAAAAGGCAACCTTATGTCTTTGAGTAGGGAGGGACAGTTCTTGACCAGTGATAGACACGAGTGACGTCATCGTCCGTTTTCGCGCGAACCTTTAAACTTTCGGTTTAAAAACACAATTTTGGCAATAAATTAAAGCGTTTTCATTTTTTATTTATGTGGTGGTCTATTGTAGATGGAGTTCTTTAAAATTAAAGCAAAAATGGAAATATTGAATGTTCCCTATTAGAAGAGTACCTAACGGAAGTGAGAAAAAAAAACTTATACCATTACCAACATTGACATTCGAATGACATCTTCATTCTTTGCATTGCAGCCAACTTAAATATTACGGATTAACATAGCCATATTAATAACAGCCTTACCAAATAACACACACACGTACACTATTAACGTCACGTCGTCGTAAAAAAAACATCATCTGTTCCATTCAAATACTATCTTAGATTGATACCTAAATGCCTGGAATTATTTTAACTAGTCATTGCAAAGTAATCCTGTATTGCATATCTTAGGTGCTCGATCCCGCAATGCCACATTTTCACCCTCCCTGTATCCTGGACCATAACTGTCAACGAAAGTAATGGCACAACAAAGATCTTAAAATCACTGGATCGGATAAATTCCCCAGTGTGTCGCAGATAAGTCCCGGCACACCCGTGCGTTAACGCGGATGCGATTGCAATCGGATGCGCATACCGCATCAGTAGCTATGTGTGCGGATAACTTTAGCCCATAAAGTGTTAGTTTGTGATACAAAGTTGTATAAAGTAAAAGTTCTTCCAGTCTTAGGCGTTGCCATTTTAATCGTCTTACAATGGCAGCCCACTTCATCTATCCAATGGCTGCTACACATTCAATAAAAAAAAATATTATGAAAACGTTGTAAAAAAAATATGTAAATTACTCATTATCAAGATGCATGACGTAGGTAGTTTTAAGCAACTAGGAGCGAGGGTAGTACGAGCTTTGTGTTCCAAGGATGACGCGGAATGGAACGGTGACATTGTTCTAGGAAACGTAAACAATATTTCACAGTGTTTCATAATTCTAATGCATTATATATTTTTATTGTACCTATCATCTTAATCAATTATTAAACAAAAATCGCGCCTAGAGGTAGTTTATGTTAGGTACATTAAGGGGGCCGCCTTTGTAAGACGCCTAAAATGGCGCCGTGTTCCTGAGATCAGAAAGTCGGACTCTGTGGTGATATGTCTAGAAGAGGGTGATACAAAGAATTATGGAAGAATACATTTTGCACCAAACCCAACTTAATTGCGAAAAAGGTAAAATAGTGATGGTGATACGGTCCACCTTTTAAAATTAAACTTTATTTTATCCTGCTGCCATCATTTAGAATTTTCACTAATGTTAATAGTGTGATTCCCCAGTTCCCATGATACCACTAATTGCTTATGTTAATTGAAGCAATTAAAACATTTAAGATACAACACCGATAGTCAGGTATTTATCGTAAACATTCATGTTAAGAAACTCATTATGAAAGAGTACTAACCACTTACCTACTTGCTCACTTAACCTACGTTTTTTCTGACTACCCTCGTTGAACTTTTTTTTTTACATCAATGTTTACAAACATTACTTCACTATTATTAGAATTAATCATATTACGATATATCCTTTACGAATAACCTCTCATTTTATAATGATACCTACTAAGTTGAAGTTCTCATCGAAAGAAAAACTTCAAACGTGTATTGATGGGCTGTTTTATTACCCAAGTCTCATTGACAGGTCATTTAATGACGTACCTTCGTTCATTGACTTGTACCTGCCACATAAGAATAGATCCTTACACCTGGAAAAATTCCGACAGATCGTATGTTCCCTTCATCTTCTCTACATCCTTGAGGAACACTCCGTTCCAGCTTTGCATGACTCATAGCCATATGAAAGAAAGAAAAGACGTTTATTTTCCCAAAAGTGACGCAGAAAACACCGGAGACCGGATAATCGGTGTCGCAGTTCGTCAGTTTTCAGATGGTGTTTATGGTTAGGTACCTATTACTGGGTGCACAACATGGTACTCTCCAGAAGGATGGAGTAGGTACCTCACAAAGTATTGAACATGCATATGGAGCACTTTAGCAGAAAGCAATTTGTGTTTTTTTTCTTCTTCTGCTTATACTGTCCCACTGCAGCTGGACAAAGACCTCCCCCAAGTACTTCCAGATATTCTTTACCGAGGCACCTTGAATAGACCTGGCAGAAGGCGTCTAGGTCGTCTTGTCACCTCTTCCAAGCTGACCTCGTCGTCGCCGTCTTTCCTCAGGCACCCACTTTGTGGAAAGTGGGTGCTAAAGTAAAATCTATCTCAGGGACAAATTCTCGTATTTTAATAGAGCATTCGCATCGCAGTCGCTATCTGTTAAAAACAACTCAAATTTTACATTTTTACAAGTTTTTGACATTTTTGTTGAAATGATGTTGCGACTTACGTAGGTACCTACGAGAATTGATCTTCTGGTCATGAGTAACACCGACCGTCATTATCTTAAACGTTGTTGTCTAACATCTTATAGACATGATTTTTGTAATATTATGATAACACATCTAATCTACGTGCGAGTTACGTACTGAACCATTTCTCTTGACTCATACCTCACTTTTGTTGATGACAACTGTCAGTACTGTCACTGCCAGGCAGTGACTTAGGTAGGTACACTGTGCTGCTACTTATTACGACATGGTTCGTATATAACCAAATTGACCTAGGAACAATACGAAACTAATGTTTGAAAAGTATAAAGAAAAAGCAATATTATTTACAATCCAGACTGGAATAACCCAGGAAAAAATGATTGCTCACTAACAAAAACTAGGAAAATAACACGTAACTCAATAACTAACTACATGAGCAGAGAAAATGATTATGACGTTGGTACACAAACCTTGCTGCCGGTCGTGGCTACGCACAACGCAATGCAGCGCAGCAGTGTGAAAAACTCATAAATCACTAATTACTATGTGTAGAACAAGCGTCGCGTTCCAGTTCATGTGAGAGAATCAAAAAGCAGGCAAGTAGAACGGCTGGCGCGGTGCACGGTGTATTTAACGAATTATTCATGAATTTTAGCATAGTGGGCACGGACGCAGGAAAGTGCTGTTTCATTGACATACTTTTTCATAAATTTGTGAATGTTAATGAAACTATATTTCTAATCGATTGCCGATTAAATTAATTGGATACATATTAGCTGGATTTAGTGAGGCTTTGATAAGGTTTTGTTTATAGTTTTAGCTTTTTGAAATACCTACTTAAAACATAGAAAATCAGCATATTTTAAATCTTCAATTAAAAATAAACTGCAATTGACATTCCATTTTCAAACGAGTTCCAGTGCAATTTATTTGAATATTTAAAACAGCAGCGGATAATATTTTTGAATTTTAATCGCCAACTATTCCGATAATTCAAAACATTGTACGAATCGAGTATCGGCCGGTGCGGGCCATGTAATAATATTCGTTATCACCACGGTATAAGTCGATTATTCGACCGTGAGCGAATAAAATTTATCGCTTGATAACACTTAACTAAGCGAACGGTTTTTGTATTGGATAGTGTTGTTACGTAACATGCTTTCGCCACTCAGAGAAACTGGCTGGATCGAATCCGGTTGCAGTTTTGAAACCTGCACTGTTACATTTTCTGTCACACGTTACATATAGTCTAAATGTTGAGGTCGTTGGCTGTCCTTTATTGGTATTTTTATGTTTCCTGAACGGAATCGTAAAACGATTAATCGTCAGCCGCATGCCGTAATCAATAGAAGATTAATAGAAAGCAACTGATGTCTCTTGAGTGCTTGTTGTTATTTGAATCCAATATAACTTCAATAAAAACTTGGATCGTGATAAAACAAACATTTTTATTGAATCAATTGCATGCGATCGTATTGTTTTCAGTTTGTGTTAATATTAAATTACCTATAAGAAATACCTAAGTGCTTAAAATTAATTAATCACGATACAAAAATCCACTGAACAAACGTTGTAAAATGAAGATGTCATGTTTGGTGGCCGTTGGAGCCATTTAAATGAATAGATTATTACGCAATTACATACATAATTCCATCCAAGTATCTTCAGTTTTCAATCAATCAATTCTATTAGCACACGAGGAAAACCATCACAAGTCGTATTTAAGCCTTATTGAAGAATTATTCAACACATTCCTTAACTGCATGTGAATAAGTGTGCACTCATAAAATATTCGAACTACGAGTACCATAGACCTAAAAAAAAATTGAGAAAACTAAAAAGATTTTTCATAAAACTGTTGTAACAAAATTTATGATCACAAATACACGATAGAATCGAAGATTCAAAATTGTAAGAAAAAATAAAGGAAATTGAACAAACTTCAAGCATTTGTTCAATTTCTTACAATTGTATTGTTCTCTTCGCTTTTTACACCTCGAACTTGAAAGTCCAGCAGTGGACGTTTATTGGCTGAAATGAAGATGATCATCAAATTATGGGAGCTAGCCTTGTCTGTTTAAATATACCTCTTAGTTCTCTTTCCCCTTTCGTTATTCTGTACGCAAGACTGTTCTATTTTTTTTTTTAATAATAATGATAAGTAGTATTTATTAGCAAAATGCGACTGACACAAACATTTCACATCATTGTCACATGAGGGGAGAAAAAATATTGGCAAAATTAATGCGCGAGAGATTGGCAAAGTACAGTCAATACAAAATTTGGGCCCTGCATCCTAAACTAGGAATATCCTGTATCTAAGGAGGCCAGTAATTAAAATTGATTAAATTATATAACAAAATAGAAGCACTAATAGGTGTGCCTCGCTCCGCTTCTCATTACAATATGAAACTGGAAGGTGACCCCGTCTACCTTTATCCGTCCGTCATATGAACTCGACAGACTAAACTGTTATACAGAGTTGATACGACAGAGGGGCATTAAATTAAACTACGTATACTATACGTGTTCAGTATTAATTCGATACGGTACAAAAACAAAAAGCGCCAAAAATGAAAAAATATTTTTTTCAAACAAACTAAATAGCTTGCTAAACAGAATAAAATGCAACCACCCTTTGTAAAAAAATGACACTGACCTTAGATACCGCTAGGTAACAAAGCGGCAACGTCGCGCGCGCGCCGGAGCGCGGTGTGCGGTATCTCGTGTGCTCGGTGGGGGCCGGGCCGGGGTGGCGGCCGGCGACTTAGGCCTCCGCTCGCACTGGCTTTTATGTTAGGTAACGTTTCGAAGTACGCGTACAAAAACAAACACACTAAATTTTTAAATTTTCGATGTGTCCTCCATTCACATCGATGCACAAATTATACCGACGCAGAATATTGTTATTTATTTTTCTAATTAGATCACTGTCCGTCGCTAAGCACTTTAATTTGTGAAATGCTAAAATAATCCTATTTCTTAACTCATCAATTGTATTTACCTCTGAGGCATACACTTCACCCTTAATGTACCCCCACAAAAAGAAATCCATGGGAGTGAGGTCCGGAGATCGTGGTGGCCATCGAACAGGTCCGAAACGACCGATCCATTGCTGCCCAAACATTTCTGTGAGCCGCTCCCTGGAAGCCATCACAGAATGTGGAGGCGCACCGTCCAGCTGGTACCACAACTTGCGATGAACGGCTAACGGCAGTCGATCAGTGTACTCGGCCACAGGACCATTTAATAAATCTAAAAATTTTGCCGCTGTAAGGGTGCCATCAATAAAAACAGGGCCGATAATATTATTATTATGTATACCAGCCCACACATTGAGAGAAAATCTGTACTGGTGTTCAGATTCTCGAAACACATGTGGATTTTCCAAACTCCAGTACCGGAGGTTTTGACGATTCCAGATGCCGTTCCGAGTAAAAGTACTTTCATCTGTCCAAATCACATTACTCAAGAAATTACGGTCTTCGGTTGTTTTGTTTAGTAGCCATTGGCAGTAACTGTTCCTGACTGGCAAGTCTCTCGATAGCAAAGCTTGCACCTTCCGATATTTATAAGGTTTGCGTTTGTTTCTTTTAAGAACCTTGTGGATGGTTCTATGGCAACATCTAAACTGCCGGCCGGCTCTGTGGAGACTCGTTGTCGGGTTGCGGGAAAAATGTTCTAATATTTGTTCTTCCCGAGCAGCGGGTATTTGCCGCGGTGGCACTCCCTCCTGTTGCGGAACTATACATTTATTGTCCCGTAATCTTTGAACGGCCAATCGTATGGTGCGAGCGTTCCTAGGGCAATTGCGGCTGTCACCATATCTTTCTCTATACGTTCGCAGAGCTAAAGATGCGTTTCCACGGCATTCGCCGTAAATTAAAACCATGTCAGTGTATTCTGACGCCGTATAAGTTACACGAGGCATTGTTGAACGCTTTAATTACACACACACACACAACCAAAGTTTAATTACGTGTCCTATCACCATAAAAATAGTCAATCACAAAAAAAACATTAATACTAAATAATAATAATCCCAAGTTACGTGTCCTATCACCATAAAAAACAGTTAATCACAAAAAAACACTAATACTAAATAATAATAATCCCAAGTTACGTGTCCTATCACCATAAAAAACAGTTAATCACAAAAAAAACACTAATACTAAATAATAATAATCCTAAGTTACGTGTCCTCTCACAATAAAAGAAAAAAATACTGTCTTAAACTTATTAAGTGTCATATCACAATAACAAAACAAAATAACAATTGTTTGCGCGCGAATTACACAGACCGTACGTTCCGAATAAACAGCGTCGGCGCACTGAACAAACAAGTTTTTTGGAGGCCCAACTTACCGATCGCAAAGATGCAACACACTGACCTATTTCTGTTTCGTTCATGCTCGGCATGTTCTCCTATGTCTGTCCTTGTCGTAGTGAAAGTGCAAGTGTGTGTGTATTTAATGCTTCCTTGTTTGCATTGCCAACTTTTTAGTGAAATATTTGGTTGTACTTATGAGATGCGTCAGAGCGGCAACAACGCATCGTAGATTTATCGTTGTAAGGTGCATGACCTCTGCTTAGACATAATGTAGCTGTTAGGAAAGGATACATCGTGTTCAAACAGTGCAAAAATTTAAAAAATTATTTGCGGCTAAACTACTGCTCGTATTTAATTGATTTTTGGTACAGGGCTTTAAAATGGTACCTAGTATATGCAGTTTAAAGGAAAGCCCCTCTGTCGTATCAACTCTGTATAACGCTCAAATATGATTTAAGTTACAGTTTATACCTTCTATGATTTATGAGCTTAGGGATGGTAGGGAGTTTCTAAGTTTGGGCATTATAGGTACCGAAAGTAAGTTTCGTTGGAGAATAGACTTTTTTGTTTTTTTTTTTTCCATAGATCTGGATATCCTTAAATTTAGTGGAGCTTTCTCCAATAACAAACTCGTAAATGAGATTTGTTGTCTTGCGTTCTTAAACCTAAGTCTATGTTAGTATTAGTGGACTATCTTTTGGCTTTGTCAAGTTATCAGATTCTCGTTAAATTATTGCTCTTCCTCCATCAAAGGGATAGCATAGATAAACTAAAGTCTTTTCGCTGTCTTAATTGACGCGATTTTCTTAGACACCTTACACACGGTAGTTATCGAGTATATTATAGAATAAGAATCGGATAACATGAATATGATTTCGAGCCATGTTTTTAAGACAATGGCCGGGACGCACGAATCTCTCGCGTGAGTCCATAGCGAGAATCTGGCGAAATACACGCGATTTTGAAGCGTAGTATTGAACACGCACGATGCAGTTAATGTAGATAGTTGTGCTGGTAACGATGATATATTCTAAGTTATTTTACAGTTAGCCGATTGTGTATATGTTTGTAAACGCACTCACCATGCAGGAGAAATTCATAGTGTGGGCTAACGTTTTTTAATAAACGGAAAGAAAGGAAAATAAAGAAATTTCTAAACAAAAGCTTTTTGTCATTTTATGCGAAAGTTTGGATGGATTTTTGTTACTCAATTACTAAATGGCTAAACGGATGTAGATAGAGATAAATGTATAGTCTGGAATAGCACGTAGTCTTTTTATCCCGAGTGTATGTTCCCATGGGAGAATTTCCGACAGTCACGCAGGCGAAGCCGCCGGAAGAAGCTAGTAATCCATATTTTTTTAATCTCATCGTGTCAAATCGTTTTACACTTATAAATTGATTAAGTTGTTTTTGTATATTCAAATACGCAGCTTCATAAGAAGGACCTATTCGTGGATAATTGCAATTCTCGTTGCGAATTGCTGAAGACTTGGTCAGAAAACCAATTACTTGAAGGGACATACAATGTACCTTTGATACCGAAGACCTAGGACCTAATAAGTCAACTTAAGTGGACTTACAGAGCATAATATAGATATTATCAATCGTAAGTCGTAAACATTCCATAGTGTCTTATACAAGGAAAATATCGTAAGTTTTCCTGTGTATAAGCTTACCATATACATAATAGTGCTTATATGTTATGTGTGTTATTATTTGTCCTCAAAGGATATGTAAAGCCTTGACAGAGTGCATCAGATACAGTTATCCACACAACCAATCTGCTTTTTCTAGCTTTTTTTACTATTGATAGGCACGCGTTTGACCACTATCTCACTTGATGGTAAGCGAGGATGTGGTCGAAGATAAATATAAAGTAACCTATTCACTCTTGACTTAAAGGCTCCCAGATTGTAGCTATCAGGAACTTCCACACCTTAGCTGTACGCACTATGAATGTGTTCCCAAAACGTTTTGTGCGTGTGGGTGGGATGTCCACCATGTACCGGTGGCGCATCGCCGTTCAGCTTGTGGTCCAATGATGGAACGAGCTTGGCGGAATTAAATTATGCAATTCCATCGCACTTTCCTCAAAACGCAACAAGGTGAAAACCGACAAGCATTTTTTTAGGATGGGATTCAAATGACTCCTCCCCCTCTAGGTGACAACTGACTAAAACCCATCCGTGTTCCTCCTAGAGTTCCTCTTTGCGTTCCAGGACTACGGTGCCTCTTTCGAACAAAGTCCGCAGCCCCAGCAGGCACTGGCCCTAGCGGGCCCCGTATTCTTTGCTGACAACTCTTTGAAGCGCGCGTGGAACACAGCGTGCCGTCGACTCGGGCCTGGTTCTGATCAGACGGCAAGCCACCCAATGCTCGTCGTCTGCTGGCCCGCGCCTACGGTGACCGAGAATCGCCCTGCGAATCCCGACGCCTGGGGTACCTTCTATTGTTACGGCGGCTGGGGCGTGAGGTTTACCTCTCTCTCGCGCGTTCGGCTTCCTCCTTTGCTAGCATTACTGCCTCGCAGAAGGAGGTGACCGCTTCCTCTCTCATAGTCTATCTGTCCGTGTAAAAAAACGGCCAACTGCGAGTCGGCCTCTCACATGAAGGGTTTCGAACAAAAAATAATAAAAATTAAGGTTTATGGTAACAAACCTTAATTTTTATATAGCGGCAATTGCAATACACAATCTGTGAAAATTTCAGCTGTCTACCTATTACGGTTCTTGAGATACAGTCCGCTGACAGACAGACAGACGGACGGACGGACAGACGGAGGCTTAGTAATAGGGTTCCGTTGGTTATCCTTTGGGTACGGAACCCTAAAAAAGACAGATATACTAACATATTCCTTTTGGGACAGTTGGGTAACTAGATTTTTTTTTTTTTTTTTTTTTTTATTTGTAATGGGTTTGCTCTTGACTCTAGTCTATGTAAGAGATGACAGAGACAAAGTCTACGATGGAGCGAGGCTACCCAGAAGGAGCCTGTTCACTCTGTGAATGTAAGAAAACCTTAAGAATCTTTAAGAATAGATAATCTAGATGCTCTATAATAAAACTAGCAACAATCATCGCAGGTATAGATACTAAAACTTGCCTGTCGCCACCTTATCGAGCTGCCTATAGACATAACGATATTTTGAAAACTCAGATTATATCGCAATAAACAGTACCCTTATATATCTGACTTTCTATCACACAAAACCTGGTTATGGTCTTGGGATTATCGCAGAGGTGCTTGCTCTAAGGCCTCTTAATGTTTTGCCGACAGTATTGCACGTAGCGGGACTTGGCTTTGAATAAATTGGGAATATTGAGAAGCTCGTGGCTAAATAACAATAGCCGCACGGGTCGATCTTTAAGGTTAAGCAACGCTTGCCGAGGTTGGTCTGTGGATGGGTGACCATCTTAATATACTGAGTTTCCTCCGTGCCTTGGAAAGCACGTTAAGCCGTTGGTCCCGGCTGTCATTTGTAGATCTTTGGCAGTCGTTACGGATTGTCAGAAGCCAGTACCTAAATCTGACTCCAGTCTTGCCAAGAAGTACCATGTTACCCAGTTAATGGGTTGTGGAGGTTTGGTAGGCAGCCACTCCACGTAAAACACTGGTATTCAGCTGAATCCGGTTTGACTGGAAGCCGACCCCAATATAGTTGGGAAAAGGCTAGGCAGATGATTATGCCAATGCCAATGAGTAAATGTGTATACAACGCGTATTAGGAATATTGAAGAAATTAATCCTTTAATCGGAAGTCGGTAGTAGATTGATTAGATCTTTAGCAACGATTTGAATACAAAGCGGATCTGATATAAGAAGTTCCAAGAACCTATAAGGACGATCACGATAATTAATTTTATTGAGTGGAAGAACTAAGAACGGCGTTTTAATTGATAGTAACAACACCCTCTTTGTAATTAGTAAAATATGTCGGTATACTCTTAATATTAATTATGTGCGACATGTAACACTAAATACGACGAGGGTGAGATAATTGTCACAATTAAACTAATGTCAGGTGAAGACACAGGGTTCCGGTACATTTTCGTCTACCGGGCATATCTCCTTCTTTATTATATCTACTAGTTGACCCACGCAACTTCGTCTGCGTCACTATTTTCATTACTGCTCCGCTTTTATTGGTATTAGCGTGATGATAGCCCTCCTCGATAAATGGGCTATCTAACACTGAAATATTTTTTCAAATCGGACCAGTAGTTCCTGAGATTAGCGCGTTCAAGTAAACAAACAAACAAACTCTTCAGCTTTATATATTAGTATAGATGAATGTCAGCATGTTTGAGAAACATTATTATCATCTTAGCTTTTTTTTTAAGAATGAGAAATCATCAAATGACTCCTTTCACTCTGGATGGAGCGAGAGGGAGTGTCAGACTCTTACTGATTAAAACCAATCCGCCTAATGCTCTTTGCGTTCCAGCGCCGCGGTGACTCTTTCGAACAAATTCTGCAATAAAATCTTAGCCAAACTTTCTTCTTACCAGCTTTTTCCCAATAGTCTGTTCTCTTCGTCATTCTTTTCCAGATATGTCTGTGCTGAGTCGTCATAACATCAATTTATTAACAGCACAACTCCTCATTTTTGAAGTTTCTCTAATTGACCTAATACTCTTATCTCCTGCTCTGCTCAAAATTAAAACATTCATTAATTCTACGATAAAACTATACATTGTTTCCTTCACAATTATGAATGTCAATGCCAAATATACTACAATTCCGATATCACTATTTTCCTCATACTTTTCAGATAATCGAGCTAAAGTTAGTGTGTGTATCCGAACGAGTCGGTATAAACATTCAAATTTGTTACTACCGTTAATTTCGGGCCTGTGGTAGTGGTACTAACACCTTTGAGTTTCCGCTTGTTTGCCGCATAGATAATTGTATTCACTAAACACGTAAAACCGTTGTTTTGCTACAGCTAAAGACTGCAGTTTGTGTGGAAATATTAGAAAGGATAGGTATTGAAGTTAAAGTATCATGGGAGTAGAAACTTAAAGCTGACCTAACCACTTGCAAAAACAAATGAAGGCGTCTCCACAGACTAAATTAAATGCAACATTCCGTAACAATTTTGGTCGGATGTTTAGCTGTTATATTCCTTTCCTATTTTTTTTCCTACACTCTGTGAAGAATACGAAACGAATGCTAAGATACGCAATATTTGGTATTAAATCCGACCCAAATTAAGAAATCTCCAAGAGCGAACTAGGTACCGGGCGTGCGTTTTTTTAATATTATCTCCAAAAGCCGAAGTACCGGCTGAGGGGACCTAATATGCTTTTTCTTAACTGCACCGAAGTCTGTATGCTGTGTATAGGTACCTTTATTTTAGTAGCCACTGAAGGAATCTTAAGTCTCCAGTTAAGCAAATTTTTGTCTGCGATAACAATTAATTATCAGTAACTCCAAAACATATGAGATTTATGTTAAAGCGTGATACCAAAATTTCAAGTGGTCCGCTGATAGAATGAGGCATTGTATACAACTGATGTAATCTTTTTAAGTCCCCACTGCTTAGATAAAGGTACCTCAGACCAGAAGTCTGGTCAACAGCAATCTACGCAAACTTATCGGAACTAATGTGGGTAGCTAAATATTTGCAAACTACCCACGCAAGTGCTTCTACACTCCCCATGGACACTGAACTATGACGTCAGACTGGCGTAGTCTTATACTGTAGCTACTGGGTGCATGGGTTTGACGTCACTGGCTCGCGTGCTAACCGGACACGTTTCGGCCTAGAACCGTGTCCTAAGCTTATGCCTGACATTCATCATGCACATTTTGTACGTCATCGTACTTATCAAGAATTTTACTGACGTGATCACGTGATGGAATAAACCTCCAAACTACTCGTAGCTAAATGAGAGGTAACCGTTCCAACATTACTTCGTCGTTCATCTTTGTTTTAACAACACCTTGGTAAATTAGATGAGGAAAAACTACTAACATGGCTTGCAGAAGCATCATAACCACAGCAATTTTTATCTCGTCCGTACCCTCATCACTTCAAACCCAGCGTCAGGTAACTGCTAGGTGTCTGGCATTGCAGAACTGGACCCTTAAGGCACAGCCCTAGCACACAATGTTGTTGTTTTAAAGTTAAGTATCCTTATTTTGTTCCTACATTGCGCTTATCGAGCGCCAAACAAACATTTTTTTTATGTTTTTCTGTCAATGGCTTCCACTTTGCATTAGGAAAATTTCAGGGGTGCTACTCTCTAAACCCGAAGTTTGTAGTTTCGGGCTTAGTTGCGGGCGTATTCTACTCCGTATCACCTAACCACCAAGAATTAATGACGACACACACACGAACACGATTTGATAGTTACTGTCAAATCATTCATTCTTAGTTCGGGTTCGGGACTAATCGTAAGTCCGTAGGTGATACGGTGTGGAATAAATAATTATAATAAATTCTTAATTGTTTCAATACAAGCACAATTTATATGAAATTCCCTGGCTCCTGAGCTAGTTTTAAACTGTACTACAGGAGCCAGAATGCGCCCGTAACTAAGCTCGAAACTACGGACTTCGGGCTTAAAGAGTAGCCCCCTGGTTTGAATTGTAACAAGAGCACTGAGGACCCTCCCCAATGAAAACGATTCTTATCAAACATTCTGGAATATCACAATGACTAACCAGTAGGTACTTATTAAAAAAATCCTTTCACCACACTTTTCATCCACAAAACTTTTAAAATACTAGTTGACCCGCGCAACTTCGTCTGCTCCGCTCCTATTGGTCTTAGTGTGATGATATATAGGTCTGAAAGATTTTTTCAAATCGGACCAGTTGTTCCTGAAATTAGCGCGTTCAAGCTAACAAACAAACTCCAGCTTTATATATTAGTATAGATTATTATGAAGTCCAGACTACAACCGTGGCTAACCAGGCGCAAGGTTTTAGTAAAATTTTCTACAATTTTTTACGTAACGCGTAGCTATCGACCCACGTGTCGCTTATCAATGCCATGTGATTGTTTCGGTACGTTGCCATAAAAATTCCATAAAACCCGTTGCGAATTTACGGAATGGCGTACATACTCTACAATGGGTTTTAAAGAATTCCTAATTGAAAGTATTGGCAATAGGCAGGAACATTGTTGAACAATTTTAGTCAGCTGAGTTTTGTGTTAGAACTAGTTGACCCGTGCAACATCGTCTGCGTCACAATTTTCATTACTGCTCCGCTCCTATTGGTTTTAGCGTGATGGTATAAAGCCTTCCTCGATAAATAGGCTACCTAACACTGAAATATTTTTTGAAATCGGACCAATGGTTCCTGAAATTAGCGCGTTCAAGCAAGCAAACAAACAAACTGACAAGCTTTATACATATGTTAGTATTCGTCACATTTTACATTAATGCTCCGCTCCTATTAGTCGTAGCGTAATATTATGTGTTAGCCCATAGCCTTCCTCGATAAATGGGCTATCCATTACTAAAAGATTTTTTCAATTCAGCAAATTAGTTCCTGAGATTAGCGCGTTCAACCAAACAAACATACAAACTCTTCAGCTTCATAATACTAGTATAGATTTCTGCAAGCTACTTCGTCTGCGTAGACTTGAGATCGGTATTAAAGTATTCTGTTTTCATCCAGGTTATAAGCTATATGGATGCCAAATTTCATCCAATTTCGTCCAGTAGTTTTTACATGACTGAGTATCGTACTTCCATCCTTTCATCCATCCTCCTTAATTTTCACATTTACGATATTAAGTAGGATGTAGAATAAATAGGATAGAATGGGAAGTAAGATAGGAAAGATTCCAACTTTTATTTCACCAAGTGCACTTGTATAGTTATGCTTATATATAGTAGATAGTTATGCTCTTCTACCAACAGTGTAACTATCTTCTGTAAGCACAGCAACAGTACTATCTTCTTTTCGAGCACATTCGACTTCGCCTCGGCCCTTGTTATATCATAACAAATGGCAAAGCAAAGTTACACTTTAATACCAGTAATTTTATTTTAAAACAGCCAGTACTTCTGTCTCATTTCTCTCACTCTTTACCAAGTCCTTTGTGATTCACAACTTTTAGAACGCTCTACCATCTGAACCTGTCTTAATTTACGTTTTCTTTTTAGCAACGACAGCAGATTGGCTTTGATCTTAGATTAGAAATACGACTTAAAGCCCAATGCGACATCGTAATCTTAATTGGCGTAAACAATCTGATAACTTCACTCATTATTATGATACTTCACAGAATTAGCCAATATATGAGAAGGTTTTTGAAAAACTGTTTGGTATAGACGAACTGCAATGAAACTGCGAAAGTAATATGTCACATAGAACAGTTGCAGACTTTTGGGCATATACATTTCAGTAAGAATGCAGTTTCAATTCAGTCTTACTTACTATTGAGGGCCTTTTTATCAATGGAATGCATAGACATATACCATAGACAGTTAAAAAACCATTTTATCTATCAGCCTAATCAACTTTGGTTACAAAAGGGACCGCCAACAGAGCAATCACAATATAATCTCGAAATATATGTTGGAGCTGCATAAAAACGCAACTGATAATATCTAGCAATGCACTGTAACCTAGAACTATGACTTGCACTGTCTAGAACACTGAACAAACATACCTAAGTCCTTCATGAATGTGAGTGCATGCCTGCAGTTCTATACTTTGACATTTTGTGCATTGACAATGAAATGTCGTATTTTTTGCACTATTGGTTTTGTGAGCTGTGGTTGGTGGCTTAGTGGAACTGGCTGTACTGCTGATAAAAAGGTTTACTGCCGGTCTTTGCAATCATTTCATCATCATCTGCCTAGCCTTTTCCCAACTATATTGGGGTCGGCTTCCAGTCAAGCCGGATTTAGCTGAATACCAGTGTTTTACGAGGAGCGGTTGCCTACCAGACCTCCACAACCCATTAACTGGGTAACACGGTACTTCATGGCAAGGCTGGAGTCAGATTAACTGGCTTCTGACTATCCGTAACGACTGCTAAAGATCTACAAATGACAGCAGGGACCAACGGCTTAGCGTGTTTTCCGAGGCACGGAGGAAACTCGGTATGTTAAGGTGGTCACCCATCCACAGACCAATCTTGGCAAGCGTTGCTTAACCTTGAAGATCGACCCGTGCGGCTGTTATTATATAACAATCATTTCATCGTGTTTATGAATTGACAGCTCTTCATGTTCATATCACCTAAGTTTATGCGGTGAGATGTATGCAGTTACACTGCAGGTCTTTGAAAAATCACCCCCTACTATGGCGTCTTAAAACCAACATGTGTCTGGTGTGGGAGGAAGATGGAGATATACAAGACGCGTACTAGCACTATCCCTTGTTCTAAAGGGAATCAGGGTGGCATCGGCACGACTGAGTCCGGGAGAATCCCGAACAATAGCCGGTCTGCAAGACTGCAAAGAGAAATGTCATCCTCTTTCTGTAAGAGACCTAACACTGCTATGAATGCATTCTTATGATAATTGTACTTCTAAGTCGCACAAACGTATTTTTCCAGAACATTCCAATTAACGTTATAACCGTAGCCATTTATTTCCCTGTCGGAATCTAAAGACACGTATTACGCATCGACCTAACGTGTACTCCATTGTCGCTTATTGCTTATATCCGGTGTCGCCAGTGCTTGTTCACGGGCACAGATCTAAAGATTTACAGGATAATATAAGACCAGTAAATTGGTAGTAGATTGAGCGCAGTTAAGTCACTGAAAATTGGTTTGACGCGAATGTAGGGTAATTGGAATTAGAACAATTCTCGTTGAATCTGGAAACTACATGCATTTTGTTCAAGTGTGGCGTGATGAGTTTAAAGCATAATCCGAAATGTGTTTCCACCGCGAAATAACATCTCTTTATCAAGAAACAGTTCCTATCTATCACCAGGCACTTGAACACAATCTTTAACAACGTTAAAAACTTATCTAAACACGACTAACCTATTGACTTATCCAGCTAGTCATTCGATATCATATATATCGACGTATTATTGTATCTCTGGACGTGAGCATTTCAACCAGTAACATGCAGTACCTGACATTCTTGATGCAGGAAGTGTTTTGCAAGCCAGTTGGCTGCACATCGCACTAGCTATAACCTCAGTTATTGCTCTGGGAATACTCATAATGTCCTTCCTAATTAACTTACGTGCAGTGGAGGATTAGTTCCTACTGGCTTTGTACATTCAATGAATGTAGACAGAAGATTCACTCGAAAAAAATGGTAGGGAATATAAATGTAAAGATGCTGCACAACACCATACCATCATTTTTACAAGACGAGGATGAGGCACAGGATGAGGGTCATGTTTGGGCATGCAAACTATTTTATGTGAACATCCTCAAGAAACACCTCTGCCATAAAATTTTTGGATTGATGACATGTCATAGTCAAAGTCAAAACGTTTATTCCAATTAGGCCATTAAAAGGCACTTTTGAACGTCATTCACATTTCAAATAATATAGAAATTCTAAAGTGACTCTACTGTCCATTCGGAAAGGTTATGGAGAAGAATGAACAAGAAACTCCATAGTTACTCCATAGCTACATGAACATCATTGCCCGTCGTAAATCTTAAAGGAAAACGACAGGTAAATGCTGTGGCATCACTGAAGATGTTTTTGACCTGGGAATCTTGCTCCATTCAAACCTTCTACAAGTCTTTTCTACCTGCGTCCCGGGGAAATTAATTTTCTAACATAAATTCATATAACTTTATACTCTTAGTTCACTTTACGATTACTCATTAGTTGTAGAATGCGATTAGACATAAAACAAGCCCATGTAAGTTCAGAGAAATATGATCCTTAAAGTTATGATAATTTTACGACTTTTTTGCACTACAAGAATAACCTTACGAGGTAATAAGCTGAATAAATTGACCTTTTAAAGGCGTCTGTACCTACTTATGTCTACCTATTTAGCTATGTACCTAGTTATTATAACATCGGTTACAGTCGCTTCATGTACAGACGCAATATGTAGTCATAGTATAATGTACTTGTGAGTTTATTTATAAAACACCGTTCCAGACGGATTGTCTGCTTGTAAAATATACAGGCTAGGCACGAGTTGAATTTGCGTACTGAGTCCATGGACGGAAGTATTTTAAGCATTGTCCCAGGAAACTCATTACCATGGAATTATGGACGTTTGATTTGACAACGATTTATATTGTAGGAATAATACTTTTTGGGGTTTTAGGAAATTAGATTTAGGTACTTTTGACCTGAATGACCGCTGGCGTGGATAAGATTCTTGGATCTCCGTGAAGGAAGCTATCCTGGAGAGTATTTAGTACTAAAATTCTCGACATTTCCGGAAAATTCATACCAAGCATTACTCACAGTCAAGATCTTAAAGTAAGGGGCAGTCACACACTAACACGCCGACATTACCAAGGTAGGTCCTCCATGACTCACACCTCACTCCTCATACCTACATACCAGCATTGATTGCAGCGACTCATTAGCAAAGAGCAGGTCAACACTTCCTCCGCGTTCGATAGAAACGCGCCATGTGCAGGATGTCTTATGTTCTGCTGATAGAAACGCGCCGTGTGTAGGATTCCTTATATTTCGCTTCAAAGACAGCGCACGTAACAGATAAGAGACTTCGCACACTGAATACAGCGCGCGACTTAGATTCGCCTTCATACGCCTATTGTTACTGGCCGTTGACTTCGGCAGCTCAAAAAATCTCTTTGATGATCGTAAACCACGATAAAAAAAGATTTAAGCATTTACAGTTATTCTTTCTCGGCTTTAATGAATCTAAAAATTCAGCACACGATTCAACAATAAAATTAATTAACATTGATGATGAGCCCTTTTTGTGTACTGTTAATGCATAACAAACAAATAAAGCGTCCTCATATGGGTACACATTTGCAATATAGACACATTAACACCTACTCGCTTTTATGTGCATTATCAATTTACGACATTGGCTCCCTGTTGCTTGTCACACCACGATAAAAGCGGCAAAATTACCTACTTATTTTTCTTTTTCTCGACTTTCTCATAGTAATTTAAGGTGAAGTAAATGTATTTTTAACAAGCAACAAATTGTTAATAACGAGGCAGTATTATGTCGCGTATTACGCGCATTTTTATGCGTCATTCGCAGTCGCAAATATGTAGTTCGTGTGTGATGAGTTCCTTATTGAAGCAAATCGTTAGCTTTATGTGGGTACTGTTATTTAAAGTGTTGTTCCTCGTTTAGCGATGAAAAAATAAAAAATCTATTTTATTATCTTTACAGCCTAATTGAGATAGTAATGAATTTTGTAGCGGTTCTTCCATTATGCCAGAAAATTGATGATTGACTTTTAGTGATTGATGCCAAATTTCTTAAAAATATTTTCACGTCTACACGAGGACCTCCTCCGTTTAAGTCTTGTAAAAAATAGCAAGTAACCTACCTACTTATTCAGTAAGCCATAGTTTTATTCAACTTTAACTATGAGGTACGATTATTATTA
The DNA here is from genome assembly GCA_950371165.1 of Lacanobia oleracea. Lineage (NCBI taxonomy): Eukaryota > Metazoa > Arthropoda > Insecta > Lepidoptera > Noctuidae > Lacanobia > Lacanobia oleracea. The sequence goes on along the minus strand of OX493391.1, from coordinate 18,258,012 downwards.
ACCCTTACAATGCTTTCAAAACTTTCTTATGTAAAAGTCTTGAAACAATATACCTATGCTCAAAGGGAAACCATACGTGTTTTAGTTGTTTTCAGTTTCTATGTGACTTGGGAACTATCGAATATTCTGGTTCGTAATACAATGTCCTTAATTTATAGTAATATTATAAAGCCCGTCTCTGTGTGACTCTGTCAACCTGTGACCTATACACGTCTGTGGGTCACACAGACCATTTTCATGTTCTGAAATGCGCCAAAGAATTATTTGTATTCCGGGAGTACCCCTACCCTAGGGGTAATTTTCCCTATCCTTGGGGTAATTTTCCAACCCTTGGGGTGATTTTCTCTAGTCTTGGGGTAATTTCCCCATCCCTTGAGGTAATTTTCGACAATCACGCGGGCGAAGCCGTTGGCAGAAGCTACTACAAAATAATATAAGTCAAACGCGAAAATAGCATGCAATTTACGAATGCAAGTTTTTAAATTATTTAAATACGCATCATGTAAATAACGCCTTAACTTGGTGGTAAAAATTGTTAAGTACTTTCTTAGGAACAATGAAGAAAGTTTATTTTGTTTTTTTGCTAGGAATTCGGGTGAGAACAATGGCGGTCTAATTAACACATTTATATTTTACTAAGGAAACACTGTTTGCAAACATTCTGAGCTGTATAGAGCGGCAGAAAAGTTAAGACGAAGTTCGATGATTTGACCAATAAAGTAGGGGTGATGTGGTGTTCTGGCAAAATCTCACCTTAAAAATAAGGTAAAAGGAATTGTCAATCCCTAGCATTGAGGTGAAATCACAGTTCCATCTAAAATTTTAATCGAGCGATTTTTACTGGCAATGCTTTGATTACCTACGGTTAGATTATTAATATAGACAGTCTTCCAGCTTAGTGGTTGACCTTCAGGCTGTCCACAAAACGTGAAATTTAGAATGGTTTGAAGGCATTGAAGGGACATGGAAAATTAGGCATACATATGGAAGATGGCAGCGAATATACTGTAAAAGAAATATCTCCAAACAGCCAGGAAGAAAGATGTCCTTCCTGTATTTCATCCTACTATTAGCGAGAATAAAAGATATAATTAAAAAAAAAAACCTAGTCTTAACCAGCCAGTCTTTGCCACAATCCTAACAATGCACTTCTTTTTTCAAACAGACATAATAGCAATTCCGAGGCGACCTAAACCTGCACAATTTCTTCTTCCAACACATGCATTCCTAGTACACATCTGTACCACGTACCCACGCTACAGCAAACAATAAAGATACAATATCAAAAATACCTAAAGAAATCTCTCCCAGCACACAGTAAAGTGTCCTTGCTTTGTCTTTTCGTCATACTGTCCGCAACAGGAAACATTCAAAAAAAGAACAAGTCCTAATCTTTAACCAGCCAGGCTTCGCCACAATCGAAACAATGCACTTCTTTTTTTAAACAGACCTAATAGCAATTCTGAGTCGACCTTTAAACCTGCACAATAAATTGCTCCATCCAACACATGCAACTCTAGTACACAGCTGTACGACTGTACCCACGCTACAGCAAACAAGGTAACTAGGACGCCTATTGGAGCGTACGTAACGCGTCCCGACGCGGCGCGACAGCGTTTTGTTGTCGCTAAACAACCCTGTGATGCTATGGAAAATTTTAGATGGTGGTGAGTTTAGTTTTAACTGGTTGGGGAGGTTAGTGTGCGAAAACGCTATTTTCTAACTCTTTATTAAAGATTTCCATCAACCAATTAGATTGATTTGATCGATTATTATTTGACGTTTATTGTACCTATTTCATTTAGGCGAAACATGGCATATCTAAACGGGGTGGTATACAGAACTTGCTTATTAATAAAGTTGTTAGTCTAGACGACGCTTTTTTGTTCCAAGATTTCAAATTAAACCGTAATTTATCTAATTAGGCACTTATCAATATTAAGTTCGACTAAAAACGTGTATACGGACGCATATAAGGCTCCATCCATGTAGTTAGGATTCCAAAACTTACCTATTTGGTCAAAAATTGCGTGTAAAATTAATGGTAACAAGTGTTTCCCAGTTCACTTAAAAAGGCATGCGAAAGAATGTTATAATTCATTCAGTTATTAAGTTGATCAGTTATGAGAGATATAAGTGAAGCCAAAGAAGGACGTGGTAAGCGTCGAGTTATTTACTTTCTTGTATACTTCACATTCGTAGGTTTAGATATTAAACACGACGTAGGAAAATGCGGAAAACTCAAGTCGCGAAATTTTTTCTTTTCAGTTCGCATTCCTCACTGTTTTACTTATGGGATAGTCTATGGGGTAACCGTTTAACTTAAACTGGTACATAATAGAAGGCAAATGGAAATTCGAATTGCACATTTCTCGCAGAACGGGTGGTACGAACCGGTGGCTTGAAAGGTTCTGGACCAATCAGGTGACCTTTTACCGAAAGACGAAGCGTTGGATGGCTTCCCAAAAGGTGGAGCCATGACACGGTGAGTGTTGCGGGAGCCTGCTGTATGCGAGATGCGAAATGCATGTGCTTCTTGCATCCAGCAGATTGAAGGCACCTGTCTTGTGATAGCTCGATGTGTCGACGCTCTGGCGTATTAAGTGTGGACGTCATTCAGCTGAAATGATTATGGGATAATACAACCAAAAGTGTGGCTCTGTGTATTGACTGGAACTTCTGTTCTTTTCTTTCTTCTTTACCAAGTCTTACAGCAATAAAGTGTTACCAACATTCTCCCACAAGTTTCCATTTAGGACTCCGACAAAAAGCCGTCGAACATATCAGTGCCTGCATTCCTCTGCTGTGTGAATTTATAATTTTGTAATTAAACATTGCGACCAATGTTTGGTTGCCACCTTTAGATACTTGGCCTAGAATTTATATGTTGTTAGCGATTTGTTTTATAGACAAACAATGAGTCAGACAAAGTACGTAATGAAGGAATGAGACAATGTTATAGAAAGCGGATTGTTTTCATGATAGTAGATATATACTAGTTATTGTTGTAGGACCTCCAGAAATACTACAAATAAATCTTCAGTTCACTAGTGGATTGAAGATTTCGAAAAAAGCAGCTTTGATGGCAAACGTAGTTGCAATTGCAGTTCGAATGCAGTTTTATTTGCCATCTGTCATGGCCGACTCCAACAGCAAACCAATGACATTTCATAAAACATAAGTCAAAACATTAAGAATTAAACAAGCAGCCTATTGTTAAGGGCAGTAAAATAAATAATTTAACTGGTATTTTAAGCTTATTACACCGTAAAGCCAGTGAAGCGACATTTGTAATTAAAATTTGTGTTTGCTTGATTAGCCGCAGTCGCATACCTCATGTCCATGCCTGTAGCACTGTCAATACATGCCTCATGCCTCAAAGAGCATAGTGCTCATTTGTGATTGACATTCTTTCCAATTCATCATCATCATCTGCCTAGCCTTTTCCCAACTATATTGGGGTCGGCTTCCAGTCATGGCGGATTTAGCTGAATACCAGTATTTTACGAGGAACAGCTGCCTACCAGACCTCCACAGCCCATTAACTGGGTAACACGGTACTTCATGGCAAGACTGAAGTCAGATTTACTGGCTTCTGACTATCCATGACGACTGCCAAAGATCTATAAATGACAGCCGGGACCAACGGCTTAACTCGCTTTCCGAGGCACGGAGGAAACTCGGTATGTTAAGATGGTCACCCATCCACAGACCAACCTAGGCAAGCGTTGCTTAACCTTGAAGATTGACCCGTGCGGTTGTTATTATTTCCTCACATTCGTTCCAATTAATGTAACTAAAAGCGATTGTCAGAATGCACAAATAGGCAAGCGTGCTCCATCTTCGACCGCATCATCGCTTACCATCAGGTGAGATAGTGGGTAAACGTAAGCCTATCAACAGCAAAAAAAAATAGAAGGGATTGATCCCGTGACAGCGTTTGTCAATCCCATTCATTTTGTTTTGACGGTATGACAATCTTCGCGACGCTACCGCTGACAGATTCTCATTTGTTTGGAGCTCTAAATATAGGTAGTTTCTAGAGAAAGAGTTTTCTTTGTGCCTTGTTGTGAAACTTTAGATTTTCGTGGTCTTACGAAGAATATGTTCTTAGTTTTTAGGGTTAAGTTATGCCCTAAAAACTGAACAAGATCAAATTCCCTTTTCTAACCCGTTGAACAGTGATATTGCTTTTCCAAGAATAAACTTTCACTAAACCAAGATAATCCTTACCTGGAATTAAGTTGTCTAGAGGACAAGTCACGACTAAATTATGATCCTACTTAACCGTGTTGACATTTGACTGTCATGTTGACGAAAGATGGTCCATCTCGTCGTTTAAAGTTCCTGTATTCATGTCGTACATCGTTTCTGTAGGGACATTTCCGACTTAAACGTTTAAATATTGACTTGCTGGAGTCTCTAGTCTCCTAATAATAATGAATGCTGCCAAAACAAACACTGTTTGGTGGTATAAAGCACCACGGATAGAATTTCTTTGAGGGGAACATTATGATGAAATTCAATGGATGTACAATTTTAATGATAGAAGTGCATTAAGCAAATGTGTGGCTAATCGATCATTTGTTATGTGCCATTTTTAGGGTTCCGTACCCGAAGGGTAACCTACGGAACCCTGTTACTAAGCCTCCGCTGTCCGTCCGTCCGTCGGTCCGTCTGTCTGTCAGCAGGCTGTATCTCAAGAATCGCAATAGGTAGAGAGCTGAAATTTCCACAGATTGTGTATTTCTATTGCCGCTATAACAACAAATAATAAAAATTAACGTTTATGGTACGGAACCCTTCGTGTGCGAGTCCAACTCGCACTTAGCCAGTTTTTGTCATAACATAATAGCTAATCTGAAAACTGATTCTCTTAAACTGACTCTTGAAGGCCCTTAAGACCCTAAGGATGAATTTGACCACTGAACCGCTGACGAAAATTCACGAGGTCAACCCAGAACCCTAAACATTTTGGCATTTCGACAACCGCTAACGCCAATAGAACGTCACGTTGTCTAGAGACCATGTTCGTCACAGACCCACTATGTCTATGGCGCAACCATTACTGGGTGAAACGACAGTTTAGTCGAGTTCATCGCGTGCACTGGACTATGTAAGGCCGCCACAGTGCTGTCATGTAACCAAATTATTTATACAAACATCAATAATTGCAGTTGAAAAAACTGTGTTCGGAACTTGAGTTGATGTTTTTTTATGGTCGTACCTGTTATGTGAAACAAATAACGAATTAGAATGGATGGAGGGTGGCTAGCAATTGGCATCTTATGTTTAATAAAAACCGACCAAGTGCGAGTCGGACTCTCACACGACAAGTTCCGTAGATACCATAGGTACAACCGAAAAAACACGTTTCTTGTATCGGAGCCCCCTTTAACATTTAATTTAATTCAATTTTATTTTTATTATGTGTTGTTATAGCGACAATAGAAATACACACTCTGTTCAACTGTCAACATATCTACTTATTACGGTTCTTGTAATACAGCCCGCTGACAGACAGACGGACGGACAGCGAAGGCTTAATAAAGGGTCCCGTTGGTTACTGTTCGAGTATGGAACCCTAATTAACGATGAACAGTAATAACTATCCATAAGCCAAGAAAAAATTGATGCATCCTTTGCAGCCATTTAGACTGGAAGATAACCCCAACATATACCATAAAAACACGGTTAAGGTAGATGATTTCGCATCCAATTTCATCATTATTAAACAGATGATGATGAAACTGGATGCAAAATCAAGGAACCAACCTGGGCCCAAGTATTGTCACTCGACTTATTTGGGTGAGCCCTAATAACAGGGAAGTCGTGCACCTCGCCTGCAATTTGGAACGAAACCGGATCACCGGACGGAACAGTTATAAATCACATTGTAATAAAATTGTATGGTATTTGTGGTGTTTATTGACACGTTAATATGGGTCAAAGTAGCTACCGCATCGTGATATGAGTTACAGTGGGTCCACACTACAATAAAATTTAGTTTGCGCAAACTTTGAACTCGGAACAAAAATGTCTGCACAGACTTACAACAAAGTTTGCACAGACAAACAATACCATTTTTTATTCAGAGTTCAAAGCCTGCGCAGACAAAAGGTGGTGTCGTGTGGACGGTCCTTTAGACTTTTTTATCGTATAATTTCTTTTTATACGATAAAAACTTAAACATCAGCAAGACGATAAATGGAACAAAACAAAACCGTATAGACCGACGGTAACCGTATAAAGAGAGGTGTTTTGTAAATATGCTCACATTTTAGCAGTAGGTAATTTTAAAGTCCCCTAAATATAATTTGACGGGACAAATCAAGGCTCCAAGTTGCTATTATAAATTCGTACCGGGAAACCCCAATGAAAATAGGTACATCCTATATTATGCATGTTCGTATTTTATCCCGCTCACGATTGGTACCAAACTTCAGGTACCTACCTGCATGAATTTTCCTTATAATTTACGAGAAGATTCTATTTGGTAAGTCAGAACATCTTTTCCTGTCTAAAATTAGAGACAAACTAATTCGAAATTATTTTACAAAGCAGATTATATGCTAATATCTGACGTTATAGTTAAGAAATTGATATACATAATGTAAATATTATGCAGGTCTTTAAATCATGCGAACACATAGGTTAACACATAATTATAAGGTCAGATAATATGTACCAACCGCCGAAATATTAATTGGAAACTAACTTTGGTTTGGTATATCTTAGTGATGAATTTGTTGAATCTAGTGTATGTTTTTATAATAGAATACGCTTTTGTGAAGCTATCAAAACACTGGGTTCTGGAAATGAGAAAATATTTTTTGTAATAGAATCAACTGCGATATAGATCTTTATATTTAAAGACAAATTGGTGTCTGCAAAGTATTTCAAACGTCGTTCAACAAAATTTCCGTTGATGCACGCGGCACGTCCAAAACAGATCCCCAGCACTCAATAACACGACACATCATAAATCCGCATTTTCGACAACAGCTCAACAATTCATCGATTACGTTTTCATCGATCAACGTCGAACATTTTTCCGTTTTCCCTCCAATCAATGTCAGACGTTGGAAACAATGCGCCGTGCGTACGGCCGTGGTCCCGGCCGGAAGCCGTAATCGCGATTATCCGGTATTTTCAAATCGGAAATACGTTTACCGAGTGGATTGGTAACGAAATGGTGTTACATTGTAATAATGTTGAAGTTTGTTTGTGTGTAGCTGTTTATGAACTCAGAAAATTTTTATTTAGTTATACAGGACCACAAGTTTTCGGGGTCAAAATCGTTGCAAGCTCTAGGACACCCAGGACACTGGACAACCCATTTCTAGGGAATCCCTCGATTACCTAGTACTACTAGGTATGGGTAGACAAGAATGCTGAAATAGCAAAAAACCGGTCAAGTGCGAGTCAGACTCGCACACGAAGGGTTCCGTACCATAAACGTTAACTTTTATTATTTGTTGTTATAGCGGCAACAGAAATACACAACCTGTGAACATTTAAACTCTACCTATTACGGTTCTTGAGATACAGCTCGCTGACTGACAGACGGACGGACGGACGGACGGACGGACAGCGGAGGCTTAGTAATAGGATTCCGTTGGTTACCCTTTGGGTACGGAACCCGAAAAATATGGCACTTAGTTACTGAAATTTTAGTTGAATAATTTAGTTAGGTTTCCCATTCACTTTGAAAAAACTTTATTTAATCCTTTTCTCACACAGGCACACTGTTAGTCAAAGCTGAAAATGTTAATGTAGGTAACAAACACGCTAGGTACTCCTGATACTACGAGCCGCAAACCACTCTCGCGAGGTTGCGTTCACTTAGCCATTCATGAGAGCTAGCTATATATATACTCAAATACTGGCGTAAACCAGCATATATCGTAAAGAGCAACAATCTCGCCTTTCTAAGCGCAAGTAAGTAAAAGTCTGGGACAGTTGTCACTAAGTAAATAACGACAGACGATCCACTTGTAACACCACGTTGAGAGATGCGGTCGAAAGAATGCTAGATCTTTAATCTATACTAAAAAACCGGCCAAATGCGAGTCGGACTCGCAGACGTAGAGTTCCGAACCTTAATATTCATTATTCCTTTGGTTACCCTTCGGGTAACCAGCGGAAATGTACCTGGTGGCTTTCTACTACTCGTGATAGTATGAAGCATTTAAAAACATATTTTTATAGATAGGCACGCGTTTGATCACAATCTCACAATATAATGGGGACGATGATGGAGTACGCAAAAAAAAATGGCGCGAAATATTTGACTACATGTTTTACTGATCTATTATTTGCGGTGCGGAACTCCAAAAACAATTAAAGCTATCTTAGATCTTTACCTACACAAATTATGAAAAATGATTTTTTTTGTAAGTTTCATAATTTGAAAAGCTGTTCCGCTGATTCATTAAACATTAATTTTGTGGCATCTTCGAAATTTGATCTTGATATCAAAAACCGTTTGAATCGTGCCTTCTGTTCTTATCTACATAGTACAAAACGGAGCGCTCTCCCACGATAGATAGACCGCCACGCTTTTCGACCGGCAACCGGTACCGACAACGATCCGTTAGTTTACCTGAAACATTTCTATATTATTACGTCTCGTAGTCCGTAGCGCGATGTTTATTATGAATTCATAGCGAAGACACGCTTCACGTGTTACGTAAATTATGTATTTTTATGTTTAATGATGAACATAGTGAAATCGGGAAAACAGGAAGTAGTGAATGGGTTAACGGAAAATTGGACAGAGTTTCGTTTTCATTTATTTTGTACTCGTATCACGCAAACTAAAATAAATGATTGAGCATTGAGAGTTTTGTTAGTATGAGGAAATCTCTGGAAAACCAATTAGGAAAATTCTTTCATGAAAGCTACATTACTGCTGAGTTTCACAGGCTTTGTATCCCGGAAAAATCACGATCCCTATGGCTAAAAGTTACAGATACGGAACCGCAGGAAAAAGCATTACCTAGTAAGTATTTTAATGTTTATGCGACGTTGAAGCAATTTTATATTTCACTGTTTGACCCCCGAAACTTTGTTTGCGTTACATTTACCATGCTCCGCTCCTATTAGTCTTAGCCTTTCTCGATAAATGGGCTATCTAACACTAAAAAAACTTTTCAAATCGAATCAGTATCTAGTTATTAAGTTTTGCGCGTTCAACCAAACAAACAAACTCTCCAGCCTCATAATATCAGTATTGATAGGATACATCGATCATTTTCTTTTGAAGCGTGGAATCTGCTATCTCTATTAAAACTTGCATGGATGTAATGATAGAGGCTATTAGATCAAATCAAAGCTGAATTCCACTGTATCGTTCACTTAAATGCTGCTATTAGAAAAATCATACTTAAGATTGTGTCTCTGAATGCTTTTCCTCAAATATCTTCTTCGCTCCACTTGATACTCGTATTACAGTAACTCGTCTCAGTATTTTTTAAAACTTGCCAAATGTAGCTGTAGTTCACACACACTTCTCAAATTATCTTAAAGTTCCATAATATCTATAGGGGCGATCCAATTGCCATATAATATGAGACAGAAGTTAGAAATTCTAGCTGTGTAACTCCTATAAAGAAATTCTTGTCTTGTGAAATGTCGGATTTTTTCTAAGAATCACATCTAGAGTCTAAATCTGTTAACTATTTCGCCTTACATTACCATAATTGAATCTTACCAAAAAGAATCGCTCTATTTGCACCTCCTTGATAAATTGAGGGCGATTGTCTCTGCTTTGGAAGCTGGCACATAAGAAAAGCTACGCATAGCGGTATTATGGCCAAAAAAAAACGTAGGTACGCTTGGCCATAGGTTCGATACATATAGGAGTTCAATGACCCTCTCACTCTATTAAATAAAATAGTGTTTTGTTAGTCGCGCACGTTTTGATCTTATTGCCGGCTAGTATTTCGTACTTGCAATCTAAATAAGCTTCTAATATTTGGGTGTTACAGCTTATTTTAGATTGGGGCGTTGCTATTTGGCCTGGATTCGCTTGATTTCTTCAAGGAAAAGCGATTCATCGTTAAAATGCAGCCGAAAAATATTGCGCCAATAGTTCGCTGAAAGCGTTAGGTAAGGTTGGTGAATCAGTGCTGCTTTAGCTGCATAGCAAGCCATTTTGGCATCTTTCCTGAGGTGAAAGCGACCAAATAATCTTAAAGGCCATAATTATAGCTTCGTCTGGAATGTTTAGTGGTTTAACCTTTTCGTTATTATGTTATGGAATAAGTTACGCCATCGTTTATAGTTTTTTCACGATTCGCGGTTGATATTATACGACATGATAACACTAATAACAATAGTTTTGCTTGCTTACACTAACTAAAATCTATCTACACTAATATATAAAGCTGAAGAGTTTATTTGTTTGCTTGAACGCGCTAATCTCAGGAACTCCTGGTCCAATTTGAAAAATTCTTTCAGTGTTAGATAGCCCATCTATCGAGGAAGACTGTAGGCTCTAGAATAGAGTTTCATCACGATAAGACCAATAGGAGCGGAGCAGACGAAGTTGCGCGGGTCGACTAGTAGATTTATAAAGACTAACTTTATTTTTCTGGTCCTTTCCGATGGATGGAAGGACCACGATATTTTTAAAACCTATGTACGTAGCTAGTAAATTATCACCTAGTACTATGTACTAGCTGATAGTTTTATTATGAAATACTTAAGAAGATCTTCAAGTACTTAAGAAGAGGTAATTCATTAAAGTTACTTCAAGTAATAATATAGGTTCTGATCGTTGATGTCTTTTTAATAAGTAGGTACATACTACATCAAGAAAAAAATGGTTGTCACAATTTAACAAAAAAGGGTACAAAATTCACGGCTGATTTAAGGGTTCCATACCCAAAGAGTAACCAACGGTTCCTTATTACTAAGCCTCCGCTGTCCGTCCGTCCGTCTGTCTGTCAGTGGGCTGTATCTCAAGAACCGTAATGGTAGACAGTTGAAATTTTCACAGATTGTGTATGCTATTGCCGCTATAACAACAAATAATAAAAAATAGGGTTTATGGTACGGAACCCTTCGTGTGCGAGTCCAACTTACAGTTGGCCTGTTTTTTTTTTTAATTAAACTTGCATGCATATATGTATGTTAATCGTCCCTTCTTACTACGGAATAATTACGTTCCGAACGTAAAATTGGTACCTATTTACCATAATTCGATTTCATTAAAATAAAATCCATAGGTACAACTCAACCTGCTCAACTATATTGGGCTCGGCTTCCAGTCAAGCTAGATTTAGCCGAATACCAGTATTTTACGAGGAGCGGCTGCCTACCATATCTCCACAACCCATTATCTGGGTAACACGGTACTTCATGGCAAGACTGGAGTCAGATTTACTGGCTTGAACTGGCTTGGTAACGACTGCCAAGATCTACAAATGACAGCCGGGACCAACGGCTTAACGTGCTTTCCGAGGCATGGAGAAAACTCGCTGTGTTAAGATGGTCACCCATCCACAGACCAACCTTGGCAAGCGTTTCTTAACCTTGGAGATCGAACCGTGCGGCAGTTATTATCTAGACACAAGCTCAACCTGCTATATAGTATATACTTGTGAAAATTATGTAAAGCGCCGATCGGTCGCGCCTTATTCTGTGGAACCGCTTCATTTACATAACTTGATATTGACAGGACTCACTCTGACATTTTAAGTGGACACCTACTATGTTGACGCGAAATTGTAGCTTTTCAATCATTTTAATATGGTCCTTACGTAAGACTTTGCACCTACTGTAATTTAAATCTTGTAGGTACCTTGTTTTGTCTGACCTCATAAGATTTTGGCCCGCAAACCTGGTGACAACCTACTGAAGTTGTTTGACGAAGAAGAAGGCAAAGCACCTAGTGGAAGAAATCCTATAGTCTGACCAGATCTGGGGGGCTACTCTCTAAGCCCGAAGACCGTAGTTTCGGGCTTAGTTGGGGCGTAAAAACACGGCAGATCAGAGATACTCGTGTAATGGCAGACAACCAACTCCCGATACAAACTTACCCACATATAATAATTAGGTATCAGAAACACCACACGTATTTACGATTTGTCCCAAACTCGAACTAAAATGACTGATGATGATGATGAATTCTTAGTGAAAAACTTCAGAAGCCGTGAATGCCATTCAATATGGCATTGCTATCTTTGGTCACTTTTCTCACATGATTTTTCAATACGCTATGAATTCTTCCTCTTCCCCATTATACCTGCTTGCGCATATACGTAGACATTGTACAAGATTAACTTAAGCCTTGCCTTCGTCCTTCAGTGTTGCTGTAATTGTTAATTAATAATGACAAACTACTACTACATGAGGAACTTGTCATTAGTTTAATTAATTATAGTAGATCGTATGTAGAATAATGCCAGCCTGCATGTATGGAACCTTGGCTCGGTATAACATACAAAGCAGGAATTTTATTTACCTACTTATCTATGTATGTATAATATCAAAAGCCTAAGGCCGTGGACACAAACTCAGCGGCGCGGCAGGCGACGGCGACGCCCGACAGCCTGCGTCGCCGCTGAGTTCGTGTCCGCGGCCTCACAGTCACAAGTATACGTAACGGCGATGCGCCACCGGTACATAGTGGGCATCCCACCCATATGCACAAAACGCTTTGGGAACACATTCATAGTGCGTACAGCTAAGGAGTGGAACTCCCTGCCGGAGTCTGTGTTTCCTGACAGCTACAACCTGGGAGTCTTTAAATCAAGAGTGAATAGGTTATTTCTAGGCAAGCGTGCTCCATCTTCGACCACATCCTCGCTTACCATCAGGTGAGATAGTGGTCAAACGCGTGCCATTATCAATAGTAAAAAAAAAGGTATTGTTTATCTTATAAGGCATTTAAAATAGATTTACACCCAATTTTAAACTTATCCGCAATCATGTTCGACCTTAGCATGGAAACCACAAAAAAATGTGTGTAGAGAAAGGATGTATAAAGTCTTCTAAGCATAAATCGCTAGCGAATCAATGCTGAATGGCTGAGTAGTGTGATTGACCTACGAGAACGAAGTGAGATCTACTCATAATAGCGTACATTACTCACGCAAGCATTCACTAATGAGTTAGCAAAGACTTTGTTAGGCCTCTTTTATACCAAGGGAGCGTTGAACGCAAAAATGCGGTCAACTTGCGTGAACCATTGATTTTTTTTTGTCCTATTATAATGGCGATAGAAGGAAAGGAAAATAGTTTGTTTCGCACAAGCAAAACGCAAAATTGAACACTACAATACTGATCTGAAAAGAAAAATAAAAATGAAATTAAAAAGTTATAAGCTTTCAAAACAAATAGAGTCGTAAAACTGATTTCTGTGTCTACTATACACTCTAAAGGAGATGTTTCAAAATGGGCCATGTATATGTACATTACCTCATAAAAAAGAGAAAAATCCGTAGAATTAGGGAAAAATACATTTAATTCATTTAAATGTTTACTGTTGTGGTAATTAATTGATGTTTATAAATTACTTTTATCGATTTTCAACATGGCGTCGCACCGATTTAGTTACAGATCATAGAAAAATAACTGTCAGCTGTCATAAAAATGTCACTTCAGTCACTTTCGTCTCGTTGCCGGTAAATAAATATGTCAGAAATAAATGTCAAACGTCATTAATCAATCAAAATGACAGCTTACCGCCATGACGGGTTTTTGTTGCGTGTTGCAATTTCAAGTGTAATTTATTTTGTTTTACCAGCAAACAAAGCCATTTTAAGGAAATTGGACAGTTGAGAACTGTTTTAAATATATTTCTCTATTTTTAAGTATAGTGTACAAGGACATGGCCCAGGGTCCATACATTTTGGAACATCTCCTTTTAGAGCTCGAATCGAAGACAAGAAAATGAAACGCTCTAAATACTTGTATATGTTACAACAATACTGACAGCCACAGATCCGATAGATCTATTACAAGTTTACCCATACTTAATGGTAAACGTTTAGTCGATATTAGCAGATAATGCTCGAGTTTACGACTACAATAAAGATTTGTTTATCTGTGTTCTCGGGCGAGCTATGGTCTGTAATAAAGCTATATCGTTATTCTACAAGTTACGTTATATAGAATAAAGCTTAACTAAACCAAAATTGCCGAGTTCTTGAGTGGAGACCGCGGACGTCCTCAGGCGTGGTGGAGCGAAGACATTCGCAAGGTGGCTGGTAGCAGCTGGATGAGAGTTGCCGAAGATCGAGCCAAATGGCGTGCCCTTGGAGAGGCTTATGTCCAGCAGTGGACTATCTGTGACTGGCTGTCAGTGACTGGCTGATAATGATGATGAAACCAAAATTCGCAATCTGCAACACAGGTCTCTTATACACGAGAGTCTGGGCCATAGTCAACCAAGCGGGCCCAGTGCAGATTGGTGGATGTCAAGTCTTCTAGGTTTTGGTTATTATTGGGCACTAGCGGACCCGCGCAACTTCGTCTGCGGCACATTTTTCATTAATGCTCTGCTCCTATTGGTCGTAGCCCTCCTGAATACGAATCTAACACTAAAAGATTTTTCATTCGAAACTGTTGTTCCTGAGATTAGCGCGTTCAACCAAACAAACAAACTCTTCAGCTTTATATTTTTCTTCTCGGTTTTAATATGCTAGTTTGCAAGAACAGAGGTTTAATTGACAGTTCTATTCACCACTTTTTTACTTGTCAAAAAGCCCAATCTGACACGTTTTAGGGTGATGGATCTAAAGGTGCTTCAAATTTTCTCATTAGCATTCATTTTCACACATCACACTCAATCAATGCCAAGAATGATTGTCGAAAAGTTTGTCAAAATATTATATCGTATCTTCCGTTCCAAATTTTTCCCATCAGATGAAAGAAAAAGTAACGGTAACACTAAGTGAACTGGTACTACTAGACGCGCGTGGTTTGTCAAAGGTCAGAAATGTTGTGTATACTGACAGGTTGATAGCCCACCTGTGAGATTCCATTGCTGCCCATTTTGGTTTGCGGTTGTTAGGACCACACAACTTGGTCCTATTTGACGGAGGAATGTTGCTGATTTATTTTGCTCCTACCAGCATACGTTGTGCTGTTATGATTTTAACTAGCTTTTACCTGCGACTTCGTATGCGCATATCCTTTTTTCGCGATCCCGTAGGAATTTCGAAAAATCCTTTTAGTTACTTCCCAAGAAACTTAAAGTTTCGGCTGTGCGTTTTCTGTCAGTCACTCAATCAGTAACGGAAGAATTTTATGTATTAGGATTATGATTTTAACACTAAAAATGAAAGAAAGAAATTGCGTAAATGCATGCTTAGTTCCGAAGATTGCCGTAGCTAATTTCTTACACTATAGACGCAGCCGGGCTTCGTATGTCTGCAAATTACATACACAATCCGAACTCGCTCTTTCTATTTATGAAAACTTTTCAAAAACAGGTGCGTGGATAAGAAGTGAGCGGAGAAACATAGGCAAACACTGACTTTGTTTTGTTATATTTTAGACTAGTTGTGCCGCGCAACTTCATCTGCTCCGCTCATATTGGTCTTAGCGTGCTGATATATAGCCTTAGCCTTCCTCGATAAAAAGGCTATCTGACACTGAAATAATTTTTCAAATCAGACTAGAAGTTCCTGAGATTAGCGCGTTCAAGCAAACAAACAAACCAACTCTTCAGCTTCTTATATTAGTATAGATTTAGGTATTTCTGTATTTCTCTGCTAGTTAAATAATGTAGGTACATATTCTCTTAAGAAATAAATGTCTTAAATCATAAACCGTATAACTTGGTCCTTCGAAGCTGATCAAGAATAGAGGTCATAAATTAGGTCCTCAGAGCCTTTTCAGTCATTCTTATTTGACGGGAAGATATTATTTATTAGAAATAGATTCAAATGAAAACTAATTTTACACTCTGCAATCCAATATCTATTTGTTAACCAACAGTTGCTAACAGGGTTGCTAATCGGGTCTTAATTACTTCTTTGAAAATTCAGGGAAAATTACGACAGTCTATTTTCAGCTAGTCCATTCCCATTTGAATATGCAACTCAAATACCTATTTCCTCAGTTCTCTTCTAAGATATTCTCATAAATTGTCTCCATTAAAATTAAACGTTCTGTGAAGTCTCTTGTACAGTAAACGATTCCTTGAACCGTCATGTTAGCACTTCGTTTTCTTGAAGCCAGTGTATCAACAACTCAGCGGATAGTTCCGGGTAACTTTGTAGTCTCCAGGTTTAAATGACAATGGAATCCCATTGGTATCTTCTTTGAAATAGAAAGGTGTTCTAAGGGTGTCGTGGAAATGGAACAAGGACTTTTAGATGACTTTTTTTGTGGTTTTTGTAGGCCATCGTGGCTGCTTTCTCCGAATATATTAGATAAGCGATGTAAAGTGTGATCTTTCAATTGAGATTTTCCTTGAATGTTCATGCTAAGGGCGTGAAGAGAATGAAATGAGGTTTTTTTATAACCTTGCATTATGTAATATCCCATTTCATTCTCTTAGTATAATTGGAATATTCATCATAGTTTTCTATGTTTTAAATTTGTGTGTCTGCCACCAAATCTATACCAATATATAAAGTTGAAGAATTTGTTTGTTTGCTTGAACGTGCTAATCTCAGGGACTGCTGGTCTGATTTGAAAAAATCTTTCAGTGTTAGATAGCCCATTTATCGAACAAAGGCTATAGACTATATACGAGTATCATCAAGCAAAGACCGATAGGAGCGGAGCAGAAGAAGTTCCGTGAGTCGGTATAAAACAGTTCCAATAAAAATGATGCGGTTAAACGAGCTGAATAATTCAGTATTTAAACTCAAGACGGCTGTCACCAACTATGACCGTCCAACGGAGGGGCATCCCACTACATCTCAAGTTGATAATAACAAGAATTCGTCGAGTTATTATTACCCTATCAACAAGTCTCACTAACGTTATGATGTCATAAAAATTTCCAATAAACATGAACATTCAAAACTCGACACAGCCGAGATTTGCTTGTAAATATTAAAAATGTTCGGTATTCGAATTTATAGAATCGATTTGTATAAACAGGATTCGATTAAGCGAGCCAGGAGTTTATAGAGAAAAAGTGATACTTTTTAATGGCGACCGTCACTAAAGACCAGTCAATGCTGGCCATTGATAGCTTTGTAAACTCCTTGACGAATGTTTTGTGTTCAAATAGAGGATTGATTATTAAACTGTGTCTATGTCGACGGCCATTTTATTAAATCCAAGGTTTTACATTCTCTATCAATCATCTTGGATCCTTATTCATAAACTTCTCATTATACTCAAATGTTGAAAAGCTGTCCAAGAATATTGTCCTCTCACTTTATCGATTTTGAAATGACAAGGACAGATATTTACTGGACTGTCAATCTTAATAAATCTACCTGAATGAGGGCTACAGTTTTTGTACTCACCAGTTGGAGCCACTCTCGAGTGAGGTTCTTATCATAGCATCAAAGCTATTATTATGCAAATGTGATCAGAATTAGAAGGCTATTATTAAAAAAATAAATATCAAAAGAAATAAGTAAATAAACTCGCGTCAACAGTGAAATTTGACATTTAAAACCTCACGCTACACTAGCGCCTCTAGCTGGGAATTTAAACGCGATATCATTGCATTTGTGATCAAACGCGTGCCTATCTATAAAAATATGTTTTTAAATGCTTCATGCTATCACGAGTAGTAGAAAGCCACCAGGTACATTTCCGCTGGTTACCCGAAGGGTAACCAAAGGAATAATGAATATGGTACGGAACTCTACGTCTGCGAGTCCGACTCGCATTTGGCCGGTTTTTTACTATAGATTAAAGATCTAGCATTCTTTCGACCGCATCTCTCAACGTGGTGTTACAAGTGGATCGTCTGTCGTTATTTACTTAGTGACAACTGTCCCAGACTTTTACTTACTTGCGCTTAGAAAGGCGAGATTGTTGCTCTTTACGATATATGCTGGTTTACGCCAGTATTTGAGTATACTCGTATATATAGCTAGCTCTCATGAATGGCTAAGTGAACGCAACCTCGCGAGAGTGGTTTGCGGCTCGTAGTATCAGGAGTACCTAGCGTGTTTGTTACCTACATTAACATTTTCAGCTTTGACTAACAGTGTGCCTGTGTGAGAAAAGGATTAAATAAAGTTTTTTCAAAGTGAATGGGAAACCTAACTAAATTATTCAACTAACATTTCAGTAACTAAGTGCCATATTTTTAGGCTTCCGTACCTAAAGGGTATCCAACGGATCCCTATTACTAAGCCTCCCTTGTCCGTCCGTCCATCCGTGCGGACGAAATTCGTGCATGCGGCAAACACCATAGAAATATAACATCTATGGGCAAACACCAATCCATTTGATCCAATAGCAAATATTTGGCTAACCAAACCAAAATAGTAGTGGTATTCTTTGTAGAAGGTTCTATTCTAGTACAGAGTTGAATGGTTTTGGTACCAAGCGACGTGTTTGATGACGACAAAAGTAAATATTTTTCGAGTAGTTTTAGTCGGTTTTTGTAATAGTGAGCTCAAGAAATTCCCATAACATGTATTCTTACCTACCTTATTTTTTATGTATCAGATAAATAGTGCTGAGGTGATCATTGCTAAATGATACCTGCCGGATGGGTCGATATTCAAGGTTAAGCAACGATAGCCTAGGTTATTCCGTGGGTGGGTGACCATTCTTTACATAATCTGTGTTTGGGAAAACACTTTACGCTCTTAGTCCCAGGCTGCCGGCTGTCATTGCTATATCTTTGGCAGTCGTTACTGGTAGTCAGATTCAAGTCCGGTTTAGTAGTTGCAACCCCTAGAGGTTGAAACTGCGAGTGGCCATAGACAAAAAAGAAATGGTAGTCAGAAAATACGACACCAATCTAACTATGGTTTACCCAAAAACAAGGAAACGAAGTCTATATCCATACTTACTAATTTATTATAAAGCTGAAGACTTTCTTTCTCAGCAACTAGGTCCGATTTGATAAATTCTTTCAGTTTTAGATAGCCCATTTATCGAGGATGGCTAAGACCAATAGGAGCGGAGCAGACGAAGTTGCGCGGGTCAACTAGTATGTAATATACAAGTAGTCATCATCCAGCTGAGGATAGAGGTCGACACCAACATGGTTGGATAAAGGCTCGACAGACTGAACGTCTTAAACACAAAACATTTGTCTCTCTCTTTTATTATTAACCAACTATTACGATTACTTAATAACTGTGTTTAATTTTATAAACTACCAATATGTGCCATTCGTGTATTATTGCTCAGCAAAATATCTGGGTTTCAATATTGCAAAACTAATAAGGCAAAGTAAAGGCAGTAATTTGATTACGCTTGCGTTTACCTAAATCCTTAATTTAATAATTACTACTCGTGTTTTGTGTAGCAGATTTATTGTAAGCAAGCGTTTTATTTGCTTTGTCATTTTTTTTGCCCTAGTTGAAGTTCGAATTAGGCGTTAGTGCCTAAACAATATTTTTAATTAGTTGTCCATAAATTGGGGCAAATAAAACATTTGACGAAAAAGATGAGAAAGTAAATAGGTTTATTTGCGCCAAAAATGACGCCCGACCAAAATAGGACGATGAAATGCATAAAATGAGAATTTTATTAAACTTGACCGTGTCAGACAACGGCAAACCGACCGAATGTCACTCAAATCAATAAAATGGAAATACCCATTACATGATGTATTAATGCCTGTCTAGTACATGATAAACACAGACGCATCTCCACTCCAAACAATCTCGAGACGAAAATTAATAATTCATTGCACAGTCGCAAACCGAAACTCGTAGGTCGCTAGATCCACCGTCCACCTGTGCGGGTCTGCATTCTTGTGTCCCGTTAACTGCGCCCGCGCAGGGTTGCCAGGCGTCCGGATGAAGCCGGATATAGTAAGGCGTTGATGTAAGTCCGGCTAAGTTAAATTAAATGGTGTACAGTCTATAGTAAGGCTTCTCACGCTTTTAAAGTCACTTTAATTTTCAGTGGACTTATTAATTAAAGTTATGATAAAGAAAAAATAACGTTTATTTGTGACTTGTACAAGATACTCGTACCTAAACAGCAATATATTTCATGATTTACACTTACAATGTAAAAAGACTTGTGCGACATCAAAAAGGCTCACCATAATATGCTGCAAACATTTAAAAATAACCCCTAAGACAATCTTATGATATGTACCTAGTTAAAAGTAAAAAAAAACAAACCTGGATGAACCTAAAAACATTGATAGTATTAAACAAAAATTTCATAATAAATCCAACAATTTTGCCCTTTTTACCAAAAAAATCGGCTAAACTGCTGCTCGACTTTCCAATTTTAGGATCTGGCAACCCTATCTGCGCCCGCGCCGCTCCCGGCCCGCGGTTTTATTTATTTTGTGCTCTGTGCTCAGACGCGAGGCTGCGCCGAAAAAATGGATGACTAGAGACGGAAATACCTGAGATTAACTGTTTATGGCCATTGGCTGTTAATTTTGTCTTATAGTGCCTCAGGTATGTATAATGATCCCTTTGGATCAAAGGAGCATTTTTTTGGTAGGCCACCGTTTTTAACCGCAATTTTTTGAAAATGGTCATATTTCTTCAATAACGTTCTGTGTGCCAGAAAGTTAAATTCTATCACTAGTTGACCCGCGCAACTTCGTCTGCGTCACAATTTTCATTACTGCTCCGCTCCTATTAGTCTTAGCGTGATGATACCTATATAGCCTATAGCCTTCCTCGATAAATAGGCTATCTAACACTGAAAGAATTTTTCAAATCAGACCAGTAGTTCCTGAGATTAGCGCGTTCAAGTAAACAAACAAACAAACTCTTCAGCTGTATATATATTAGTATAGATATATAAAGCTGAAGAGTTTGTATGTTTGTTTACTTGAACGCGCAAACAAACTCTTCAGCTTTATATATTAGTATATAGATATATAAAGCTGAAGAATTTGTTTGTTTGTTTGTTCGTTTTACCATCACGCTTAGACCAATAGGCGTGAAGCAGTAATGAAAATTGTGACGCAGACGAAGTTGCGTGGGTCAACTATTTAGTATAGATAGATAGATGTTGACTATCAAACTTACTGTATAGTCTGATCACAGTTCTCGTTTTTGTCAATATATGTTATGTGTTTTAGATCAGTAAAAAACTGTGAACCGGTTCCCATTCCTCGAACTTGCATACAGCGTTATGATTGTAAGATTCAGAATCTAAATTTGTTTCTTTGTTGATGTTTAGAAGTTATATCCACCACCTTTAAGCAACTTTCTCCATGTAACCAAGCTGCAAGTATGTAAATATGAATTATAATTGCCAAGCTAAGGCGTTGATTGCGTATCGAAAGGTCGTATGTTTCAATCCTATCCTGTTGAATGATTACCTATACATAGTAAGCAAACTGCTAGTGAAAGCATATTACTTAACTAACTTAGTTACATGCGGCTAAGCTTATAATTCCCATTCCTACAGTAGGAATTCCTGTTGTAGACAATAACAGCCGTACGGGTCCATCTTTGCCAAGGTTGGTCTGTGGATGGGTGACCATCTTAACATACCGAGTTTCTTCCGTGCCTCGGAATGCACGTTAAGCCGTTGGTCTTGGCTGTCATTTGTAGATCTTTGGCAGTCGTTACGGATTTTCAGAAGCCAGTAAATCTGACTCCAGTCTTTCCTTGAAGTACCGTGTTACCCAGTTAAAGGGTTGGAGGTCTAGTAGGCTCCTCGTAAAATACTGGTATTCAGCTAAATCCGGCTTGACTGGAAACCGACCCCAATATAGTTGGGAAAAGGCTAGGCAGATGATGGATGAATATGTTTCCTGTTAAAACCTAAATATTATCTACTTAATCAAAATATTCTATGAAAAACTCCAAGCGCTCTAAAAACGAAAACATTATTAATTAAGACAAAAAAAAAGTAAATCAGAACCATTATTTAGAATTTTTGGTAAGTAAACGTTTAATTAAAGTAGTCCGTGCTACCAAGCTGTTAATTAATGTTGGTGTTTTCAGCGGAAATAAAGTGTAGACTTTATTTTAATATAGGAAATTAAGACGGTATAATGATTTTCTGTAAATTAGAGTAGATACTAAATTAGGATATCCAATATTAAAATTGAAAGAAATTGGTCTTTCTCGGCGAATTTCAGCGAATTCATTTCTGGTCCTTTCGTCCAATTGCAAATGTTACGACTTGAAATCATAACAACAGGTAGCTTAAACTGCTACTCAGTGAAGTATCAAGTATCATAATTAACACGCTGAGAGGCGCTTGTTTATAATAATTATGATCTTAACATAATAACACACTGCGAATGTTTTTGTAAGGTGATACGGGCTTCCCCGTCATAACTTCACAAGCTCATGACTAATGGCCTACCTGTGGATACTGAAAACACCTTATTTATAGTGTTCCTTTATGTTTTTCCTGTAGTCTGTGTGCTTACGTTCTGGGAAATTGACGTCAATCACTGTGTCAAATATGCAAAAAACCTGCCTTTTTCGATATTTTTGTATCCTATGTGAGACTAGCGCAGATTCGCCTGCGTCACATTTTTCATTAATGCTTCGCTCCTGTTGGTCGTAGCGTGATGTTATCTTCTATAGCCTTTAGCCTTCCTCAATAAATGGGATGATTTTTTCAATTCTAACCCGCAGTTGTTAAGATAGCGCGTTCAACCAACCAAACACAGCTTTATAATATTAGTATAGTTATGTAAGTTCTTTATTGTTTTTCTATAGGGTGTAGTATTCCAAATACTGTTTCGCATTGTTGAGACATTGGCTATGCTGAATTCGATGAACTTCATATTCTTTTTGTTTTCGAATTGATGGAAAACTTTTGATAATTTGGCCCCCCTACGTTATCCTACAAAAAGTCTTCCAAGTCTTCCAGGCATCATAAAGAAGTAGTATTTGGTATTACTGAAGCAAATAAATAACTAATAGCTAATTCTTTCAATAAAATAGAACCCAACCTGAGTGACAATTCTAGTATTTTTAGGCAACGTTCACCTAGTCGCAATCTGAGGTTTTTTTGACAGATTGCGTTAGAGATCCTCTGATGTTTAAAAAATCTTTAAACATCAGAGGATCTCTAATTCTGTTTAATTAACTTTTCAGTTATTACAATCAGAGAGCCTAGCACGAATATTTAGACGTATAGTACCTAACGTTAACGTACGTGAATTTTGAATGTAAAAAAGCTTTTAAAAACTACAACCCTATAGTATTTTGGTTTAATTTTATGGTACATACACAATTTAGATCATTCAAAAATATGAATACAGTAACTTATTTAAATAAATAGGTTCTATGTGCGAAACGAGTGTTGTAGCTATGATAAAATTTTACGTTACTATATTACTATACGTCAAAAAGATTCGTGCTAGGCCCCCAGAAAGTAATTTATTCTAAAGCAGTTGAAAAAAGAAAAAAGGACCAATTACCTTGCCAGTTACATAAAGAACAACTAACCATAGGAATTATACCAGCAGAAACAGCTTGCACTTATTGGCTTAAAACCTATAGAATAATCGTGTCTAAGCGAATCAATAAAAATAGATTATTTTCTAGAAGTCGTTAAATAAAGTCGTGTCGTAATATACTGGAAGCCGGCTCGTGCATCGTTTACGAACGTTTATAAACCGTAAACTTTATGGGAACAATCACCCTGTGCATAATTAATTTTTGAACTAATTTTATGGGCTTTCAAACTTGTCGATGAGAAAAACAGTTATTTTGAGCCGTAAATATCTGTGTCTATTTTTGGCGAAAATAAATTCATTTCGACGTCTAAATGTCTATCTAAAATCCATGCTCTATGATATATTCTTGCACGTTAGGTAGTTCTGACATTAAATTTGTTACTTAAATGTTTACATTGCGGTTTTATCTACATAGTAAAATATAACTAAATGGGTCTCCAAGCTATAAACGAATGATGAAAATGTGAATGAACACTATTATAACATCATTAGTAGATAATAAAATAATTATTTTGCATTACCAGCTTTTACGGAAATGCATAACGTAATGACTATCAGTCCACCGGACAAGAAGACACGTTTTACTAAAGAAGTTGGTTTCTAGGAGAGGTCTTGTGAAGTTGGTTTGATTAGCAAGCAGGAGACCAGATTTCAAGACCCAAGTTTTTGAAGAAGTTTGTTGTTAAGAGAGGTCTTGTGTTGTTGGTTTGATTAGCCAGCAGGAGTGTTAAATTACGTTTTGCGGCAAAAACGGTGGCTTCGTTGCGACGTAAATTTTAAATTGTGGTTTCGACATGGCGGGTTCGACGACTGCGCTTGAACAATAACAAACGATTTTGTCACTGCATGCCTCAGGATTACCGCAAATTTAACAGTTTTTGTCGCGAATTGAAAGTTTGGCTGCAGTGAAGTAAACTGCAGCCATAGCCGTGTGCCTGTCAATAGTAAAAAAAACTGAATGATAGAGAACTACTCGTAGCTTCTGCACGTGGTTTCGCGCGCGTGAATGTCGAAAGTAATCTCAGGAACATGAAATTACTAGGTGCCCTAGACCAGGAATGTAGGTTCAATTGAGAAACGAGCCAAGAGGATCATCGGCAATGATAGGCTCGTCGCGACGAAGCTCCAAAGTCTTGAACATCGACGACGAGTTGCCTGTCGGTTTTCTACCGGTTGCATTTTGGGGAATGTGCGACGGAATTGCATAATTTAATTCCGCCAAGCCCGTTCCATCTTCGGACCACAAGACGAACGGCGATGCGCCACCGGTACGTGGTGGACATCCCACCCACACGCACAAAACCTTTTGGGAACACATTCATAATGCGTACAGGTAAGGAGTCAAATTCCCTGCTAGAGTCTGTGTTTCCTGATAGCTACAACCTGGCAGTCTTTAAGTCAAGAGTGAATAGGTTACTTCTAGGCAAGCGTGTGAGATACGGGTCAAACGCGTGCCTATCAATAGTAGGTAGATAATAGGTAATAGAATTTTCAAAATCTGTTCTCACAAGCTTTACCTCTTGCCTAATAATATTGATACAATAGATTAAGCGCTTTTTTCACTTGAGATGGGCTTGCTTTTGTCAATAAGTCAAGTCACAGACTTGACTTATTGACATTTTCAGAGGTGACAATGACAAAGTCGACGATAGAGCGAGCGTACCCACAAAAAGCCTGTTCACTCTAACTTTGAAAAGATTAGGGTTGAATGTGTTCGGAAACACAGACGCAGGCAGAGAGTTCCACTCCTTTGCTGTGCGCATTAAAAGACGTTTTGAAACACTTCGTGCGAATTAGTTGTTTGGCTAGCACTATCTTGTCACATGCACATCGAAAAAAACAACGCTAGATTAAGTGAATAAAGATTAGGTAAAAGTTGTTAAAAATTAAGCTCAAAGATTATGGAATACTTTGGATAGCTATAAACTAAAGATAAATGGGTCTCTATAGCCAAGGCTGTATTATTGTCCACTTCCAAATTATATGAACAACTAACTTCTGCCCGCGACTTCTTACGGGCACATCCCTGTCCCGTAGGAGTTTCGGGAAATCCTCTCTAGTGCTCCCCTATACTCCCCAGGGAACCTAAATGCCAAATTTCAGCTTTCTCCGACAAGAACTTTCAGCTGTGCGTTGTCTGTCAGTCACTCGGTAGCACTCAGTCACTCAGTACCGGAAGATTTTTATAAATATTGATGATTGTTGTATGTATGATGATTGATGTTGTAAATCAACACCATACACTGCGATCGCCAACCCGCCTGCCAAGCGTGGCGATTATGACAAACCTCCCCCTTTTGGGGGAGGCCTATATCCAGCAGTAACAATTATCATCATCATAAATTCATCATATCAGCTGAAAGACGCCCGTCTTTCTGCTGATATGATCATGATGACGATTGTTTTTAAAGGGTACAAAAGGTAGGCAAGACAGAAAACAGTGCGTATGTACAGACGCCAGCACATCGGATTACCCGAAACTGACAAATTTTCCCAATCAACCTTGAACATAATCGCTTTAGAGATAAGCTTGAAAATCTATTGAAGAAATTTGACAGATTGTTGTAGCTTGATCTGCTGGCGTCTGTACAAGTGTACATACTCTGATTTCTGCCTTGACTGTACAAATCAACTGCCTACACAAACATTTATAAAATAAGTTTTTTATGACCTGTTTTGGTGAATGAAAAGTATTAAGGTAATTCTTTGGGTTGATAAGTTATTAATATTCTACTAGTTTCTGATAAGACAGTATTAAAAATTACATAACTCAGGAGTCAGCTGTGACCATGACGCAAATAGTAGATAAGTGAGTATCAAAGCACAATAAATAGGTAGTAATAATTTAGATAGCCTTTTGTTTTTGAATGAAATCTTACTTTAATTACTTACGAGTACTTTAATTTATAGTGAAAAGTTAAATATAAAACCTTTTCTCATTATTAATTGAGAGAAAAACACTTTTTCTGAAAATAAAGGACAATAGTGGTCATACTTTATTTCGTTGCCGTGGCTTCGCTTGCGGTAATAGATCTCAAAAAATGTCTACTAATAGGCTACTGGTTGACTGAGCCGACAAGTCTTTGAGGGATGGCTATAGGCACTATAGCCGTCTCCCCTCAAAGAGATATAATTATATGTCAGGTCCCTTTCCACTCAGCCCAGAGCGGAAGAAGTCATTTGATGATTTCTCATCCTAAAGAAAAAAGGGTCTCATTCATCTCGTACTAAAATTCCTCAAAATTTTGTGAGGCGTGAAAGTGTATCAACAATCTCATTTACATATTTATAGTACCTATTAGTTAGTGTAGGATTACCAATACATATTGTATTATTCATACTTGTGCCCGCGACTTCATACGCGCAAATCCCGTTTTTTCCTGTTTCCGTATAGCCTATAGTCTTCCTCATGAATGAGGCTATACCTAATGTACAAAAAAAACCAAATCGGACTGATAGTTCCAGAGATTATCAAGTTCAAATACACAAACTTTAGAGCTTTACTATATTTTTACCATAGATATAATATTAGTATAGATACATTAACCATTTAAATAAAACCAAAAACGCCCATCTAGCACAGAAAACATATGACCCATTTTGAAGACCAGTAATTGGGTGTCTAACCCAGCTCATTACCAGTTCCAGTGAATCCGACACCCCGGGTCAATATGTCCCAAGCGGATACCCCAACCCAACATGTGGCACATTTTTCGTTTTAACACTGTAAATGGAATGTCACAGCGCGATTGCTTGACAACGGGTCTTTTTGACCAACACATGTCGCATCCTGGTCCTAATCAGTGGGATAGGGTTACATTCGCCAAAACAAGTCATTTGTCAAGTTTTTTATGTTAAAGAGGATGTTGTAAATGATGAGTGACAGGTGATTAAGTGTTTTGTTTTGTTGAGAGAGGGGCTTATCAGTGTTGATGATTTTTAGTCTATATTTTCTTAGGGAGGAGCTCGTGGCTAGATAATAACAGCCGCACGGGTTGATCTTCAAAGTTAAGCAACGCTTGCCAAGGTTGGTCTGTGGATGGGTGACCCTCTTAACATACCGAGTTTCCTACGTGCCTCGGAAAGCACGTTAAGTCGTTGGTCCCGGCTGTCATTTGTAGATCTTTGGTAGTCGTTACGGATTGTCAGAAGCCAGTAAATCTGACTCCAGTCTAGCCAAGAAGTACCGTGTTACCCAGTTAATGGGTTGTGGAGGTCTGGTAGGCAGCCGCTCCTTGTAAAATACTGGTATTCAGCTAAATCCGGCTTGACTGGAAGCCGACCCCAATATAGTTTGGAAAAGGCTAGGCAGATGATGATGATGATTTTCTTATCAGGACTTGAGTCCTGGAACATAGAAAAGAAGAGGAACCGATGAGTTATCAGGCATCTTCTGGGCACGCTCGCTCCATCATAGACCTCATCTATCGCTTTCCATCACGCGTGATTGTGGTCAAGCCCATTACCAAACAGAAAAAAATAAACTGGTGGAATGTAGGTGTATTTTATGGACACCTCTGCCTAACCTTTCGCGGAATACAGCGTGATGTTATACGATGTTAAATACACTCAGAACTTTCGTAGAACAGTAACATTATTTATACAACGAAACCTGAAGTGTTAGAAGTTCTGATGTAACTCTAGCTCTGCTTCTGTCTAGTTTCCAAGTGCTTCTACGGGCATACATTTGTAGAATAATCTCTTCGAAAAATGGGTGTTGCATTGTCGTCATACTGTCACGTCTCGCCTATCTGCGAGGAGCCCTAATTCGAACCTTAACAAAAATGCTGCTAACTTTAGTACTAAGTAGATAATGTTGTTAGTAGTATAATAAGTACTTTTTAAGAAAACCAATGTATTATGCATTTTGCTACTGTTTTTTATCCCGAAATAAAGTAATAACAACTTAATGCGTCATCACTTCATTGAAAGACCTACGTACTATGTCTTTTTCGAACAAACTTCTCTATAAGTAGATATCTCATTCGCTACTAAACTTCCACTGTCTGAAAGAATCGAAGATCCACATGCAAATCGTTCCCATAACTCTCGAAGCTGTGTTAAACCAAAAGAAAAAACAGTTTTGTTACCGAGTGAGTAGGTGAACACTTGAACATTGAATGTTTTGATTGCCAACCATTCGATCGTTTACCGGAGTTTGGCGGAAACACCGATATCGCACCGATAACAGTTTTATGCTAATTTTTTCATTTCCCTCTACTTTTGTTTGCGGCTATAATTCTGACCCTTGTTTTCTTTTGATTTCAGGTAAGTGGCGATCCGAGTTTCATGTGGCGAGAGGGTATGTTTTGAGAAGCCGTATACGCAAAGAGGATTCATCATTTCAGCCGAAAGACGTCCACTACTGGACATAGGCCTCCCCCATGGTGGGGGGCTTTGCCATAATCGCCACGCTTGGCAGGCGGGTTGAACGCAGTTGATCGCAGTGTATGGTGTTGAGTTTTGCAGATAACGTTGCTGCCCATTCTCTAGCGAGTTCCTTAGTCGCCTCTTACGGCATCCACGGGAAGTGATGGGATGGTGTTATTATTTTACGGCACCATACGGCACCGGCCGACACCACACGGCATCCGACATCTACGGCACAAAGAGGATTCCTATCGAAAAAATTACAATCTTTCATGAATTACTTGACTCCTTTAGGGAATGAATTTTCAAAAATATGATGTTTGGTACAAAACCGTTGTGCAAAATTTTACGGTTCTAGACTAGATTGGCGGTTTGAGCTTTGCGTCATCGAAACTAAGATTGTATTGAGTAAATTGGCAAAATTTAAATTACCAATAGCCAGGGCTCCATCTGGGTAAGCTCGCTCCATCGTTGACTTTATATCTGTCATCTCTGAAAAAAAAAAGAAAAAAGTTGATCAATTTTTTTCATGAATGAATGAGTGTAAGTAAAATACTGTCATATAAATTAACTCATTCTGCACATTATCACACAGGGCGTCAGACAATTAAACTTTTATTTAATTAGAGGTCGGTTCATATTTGGACTTCGTTCGTAAACAGTGGTCGGAAGTTCGGCCAAGGTACTGTAGGCAATTAAAAATATAACGTTTATTGTGCATTGTCACATTATCGTCTATAATTTTATGTGGACAGTTTATGTTAAGGAAAAATTAAAAACATGTCTTATTTTAAAATGTAAAAAAATGGCTAATGATTATCTATTCCATGTATCCAAAAAATACAATTGAGATAAACCGTCGACACGATAAGACTCATTTTCATTTGGTCCTTCGAGTCGGATATTTCGTCATTTATGAAAGAGAAGACTTAACTGGTTCATTAAAATTTTATAGTACATAGATAATTTAGCCAACGTTTATAACCTATTTAAGAATAATTTATTCATGTAAGAAATCCGTAATTTAATTTAATAATTTTATATCGAAATGCGATTCAGTTCATGCCACCCAACTAAGGAAAAGTCACTAAGTATATTAATGATCATTAAAACATGTCACGATTAAGTTATCATACCTACCTATTATCTAACACGTGGCTTATAGTAGCTATTTCTTTATTCCACTATTAAGTAAAACTAGTTTTATTAAATCAACACCTACAATACTTTTCCACATAGCATAATGTAAATTTTTACAAAGAAGTAGAAAAAAGGAATGAACTCTTCTATAGATAAAGTTTAAATCTCTTTGCTGACACCATAAAAAACCGATGGCTTAAAATACAGGTTGCTTGCATACTAACATAAAAAACTAAAAGGACAACGACCTTTCTTGTCTACTTTACAAATTGCTAACACGAAAATTAGGCACCCAGTGCTAAGAACAAAACTTAGCTGGGTGGACTTTTAAACCTACTCGTGAAGAATGAATCATAGAATGCAAATAACGTGCATTTTATTTATTTCTTTTGACATTGAGTAAGTCAAGACCGAAAAATAAATAAAGGCTTCGACTGACGTGTGCAATGCAATAAGAAATTGATCTACAGTTTGAATTTTTAGGACCACCAATTTTTTTTCAAGCTTTGGTACATAATGCTTGATACCTAATGCCTGAAAAATATGTTGAACAGTTTTATTTGTATGTAAAATAGTCGAACGAAGCATTAATATCGCATTGTTGCGTACTTGCGTCGCATTTGTCTGCGGTAGCTTAAAGGGCGGTGACCAAAACACGCATGTTTTCTAGTCATTGAATAAACGTGGCCCCTCTAACCCAACAAACAATGCGAAGGTGTGAATTCATAATAAATACTCGGCAAATTCCTGATGTCAACTTCATTACGTAAATAAATAGCCATAGTTTGGTAGTCACGCGGCGGGGCCAACGAACCTCGAAACGAATGTGCACAAGCCACTTTTGGCGCTCAAAAGACGGACGGAGCGTACCAAAGAGTTTTGTTTTCTTTAAGCGTCTAATTTGCAACAAAAGATACATTATTGCATTTGACAGTTCTGTTGTGGTTGCACAAAATAGATGTTTGACATGAATTGGCTAGGAATAGTAAATAGCTTACGTTGTATTTTGACTATTTAATAATTAGGTATCTATTGTGTCAAGTTTCCTTTTACAAAAAATAAGTGTTAGTATATACGTGCGGTTTTCTTGCATGTTTTTTTTTTGTAAAATTTTGTCTTTGATTAGTGTGATTACCTAACTATTCAGAAGTTTTGTAAATAAAATACTTAGAATGGTTTCCTCTTTTTGGTCTAATGTACAAATTAGGCTTATCATCTCGAAATATTACTTACTTACGTCAGTACAATATTTTGAACCTAAACAATATTGGAATCCAGACTTAAAATGCTCTACTCAGATTATAATATTTTTACATGTTATACTGAAAAGGTCAGAAAATTAGGAATCCGATTAAATAATAATGATTGGGTTATTACCGGCGTCTTGAAACATAATAAGTACATAATACCATTTGCCTTATTATTTATTTATGTTACCGTTACCGATAGGACAATCCGAAATTGATAATAGTGACATTACATGAAACACTTATCAACTATAATTCATGGTATTATAAGAATTGTGGTAAGTATTGGAGATACAATATTTTCGTAATTTTACAAATGATTACGGAACAATAAATTTTCTTATTTTTCTACATATTGTAGTACGATAGCTACATAATCAAAGCCTGCCTAGACTTCCTGCCTAGCTAGCTTGAAAAGGCTATTTTGTCATTTAAGATTTTTTTTAATTCTGTACTTTTAGGCCTAAGGCGGCCTTTTATTAATAATAATATTATTCTTATTGCACGATTAGGAGACAACCATACATAGTAACTTAATTATAGTACATATACAAAAATCATTTAAAGTTATTATTACAATATTTTTTGACAGATCAACAGTAGAGGAATGTGAAATAGTAGATTGCAAAAAAAAAAAAAATGGTTTGGTTGTCTTAAGGCTGATTCGCCCTATCCCCTCGAACTAGCATAAAACTGTATCACGAGCGGATAGTCTTCTTCAACCCTAAAAACAACTATTTCCCACAGGGTTCCAGTTACAAGTTACATAGTTAAGCAGAATGCAGATGGATTATATACTGTCCATCTGCCTAGCCTTTTCCCAACTATATTGGGGTCGGCTTCCAGTCAAACCAGATTCAGCTGAATACCAGTGTTTTACGTGGAGCGGCTGCCTACCAGACCTCCACAACCCATTAACTGGGTAACATGGTACTTCTTGGCAAGACTGGAGTCAGATTTTACTGGCTTCTGACAACCCGTAACGACTGCCAAAGATCTACAAATGACAGCCGGGACCAACGGCTTAACGTGCTTTCCGAGGCACGGAGGAAACTCGTTATGTTAATATGGTCACCCATCCACAGACCAACCTTGGCAAGCGTTGCTTAACCTTAAAGATCGACCCGTGCGGCTGTTATTATTTAGCCACGAGCTCCTCATGGATTATATACTGTATTGGTACAATAATAAATCATAGAACTGAGTTAAAAAGAAGATACAAGTCTTTCATATTTTTTAAGATAGACCAACCAGGGCGGGAAGTGTTGACATAGTTACCGATCGCCTACCAACTGAATTCGGTAAGGCCACTATCAAAATCAATGATTTGATCCGTGGATCGCGTTCGAGATTGACTATGTACGGGCGGCCTTAGAATTTAACGACCGAATTTGGTCGGCAAGTGATCAGTACCTAATATGTCGAGACTTCCCGTCCAGGACTAGAGTCAAAATATTTCAACTTTAAGGGCGAAAATTGTCTCAAGGGGCAAACTTAACAGCTACCTAATATAAACTTAAATAAAGAGAGAGAAAGTAAATATTATTACAACTCTTTGAAAGTTATTTATTGTGATAATTGCACTAATAAAGTCAATTGATTAGTGGAATTATCACAATAAATCTTAAGTACCTTTCTCGACGACTTAATTAATATTGTTTCCTGTCCATACTTTCATGCCTATTTAAAACATGTCTTAATAACCTTGCCATTTCCTGTTATCATTTCTACCTGTACAATGTAACTAAAGTAGCGGAAATACGGCAGATAAATATCACATTAAAAGTTTAAATATTCTTAATTTTTGTACAATCACCTAAAGGTACAGGCAACAAAGCTATTTGGTATACAGGCAAAAAGAAGACATTTTTCCACTGCACTTAGGGTTACCATATCTCAGGATTTGTCCTGAGATTTCAGGATTTTTGGACTCTTCTCAGGATTGCGGCTGGATTTTGCAAATCTCATGAAATCTCAGGATTTTTTTATTTTTCCATAAAATACAGCTTACATTTTAAAGATCTCTTTAATAAAAAGTTAAACAAAATAAAAATAATCTTCCTTTGGTAATAATTGCACAATTCAAATCAGTACTTATTTATCCAAGTACTTAGGTACCGTCAGTTTCAGTTTTATCAGTTTTATATGATACATTTTTAAGTAAGGTTTTTTCCTTAATTATGGATTTATGAAAAATTCTCAAACTGTAAAAAATCTCAGGATTTTTCAATGGAAATCAGGCTTTTTCTCCGGACTTTTGATTTTTTTATCTGGTAACCCTAACTGCACTGCCAATATTTATTTCTAAAGTGTGAAGAAGTGCATTTTGAGTTTTCTGTTTATTAGACACACTAGGACACCGTAGTATTAAGTCCTCCTAGTACCTAAGTGACCATAGGTCGTTTCACCAACTTAACATGCCTTCAACTGACACAACTCCAAGGACCAAACATATTTTGGGGCTAACTATATAGACCAACCCTGAAAACTCATAAAAAAATATCAGCTGTTTCATACAGTTTTATTGGCTAAATATTGCATTTTGTATGAAACAGCTGATATATTTTTTTGAGGTTTCGGGGTTGTTTTCAAAGTAAAAGTTGTTCATAATCATGTGTACTTTCACTGCCTAAGAGGTTGTTGGTGTTTTACAAATAACCCTGTATAACTGAATCCACCAATCCGCACTGGGCTCGCATGGTTGAGTATTTTGTAGCCCTTAATTGAGTGACTTAGATGTTTCAGTCAGAATAAAGTTTTTTTTTTCAGCTTATAAATTGCATACCTTTTGATAAACAAAAGAACTCCACTCCACCCACACTTAGCAAATGCCAACAGAGCACGTTAAAATGAACTTTAATCAAGAAAATGGTAGAAACTAGGTACATTAGGTAAGTGCACGTTGCCTGAGCACTAACCTTCCTGCTTTCAAGGGCGGCATTGAGCAACTGGCACAAGGCGCTAGGGACAAGTATTTTAACTTCGATCGACAGTCCTTACTTGGAACTTCGGCTAGTTACAGCACTTGACAGGATTGCGTCTGAAGGCTCTGTTATAGCATAATCGCCAGTGTTAAAATTATATTAAAATAGGTGCTTTTATTAGCATTTTGCAGAAAAACTACTCGGACCAGGCGGGCACCCTTATTGCTAGATTCTTGTGGAATTGATGCCAATGATTATACCTATAGGACTAGCTTACCGGTGCAACTTCGTCTGCGTCACATTTTTCTATAATGCTCCGCTCCTTTTGTTCGTAGCGTGTTGTTATAAAGCCTATAGCCTTCCTCGATAAACAGGCTATCCAACACTGAAATCATTTTTAGTTCGAACCAGTAGTTCCTGAGATAAGCGTGTTCAATCAAACAAACTCTAGAAAACTATAGCCAAAAGTATTCTAAATTCATGAATCTAAACGGTCCATTGTCATTGCAATTTACCGCATAACTGCATCTGCAACATAAACACATATAAATCACAATTAAAACACATTGGATAACTAAGCCATGATTAGCCGGGATTCAAAGTCCCAGTTTATAGCCCGCACACAGATATGGCGACCTTTCGGGCTAATTGTGTTATTAATATCTAATCGCCAGTCATTGCATGCACACTCAACACGAAACACGTGCTGGGAGAGGGAAACCCGCGTTATGTAACCACAACAATGTTAGGTTTTACCTAGCACACAAATTAATTGGATTATCGGTAACTAGATGTTTAATTTTAGGCAGAAATTTAAACTAGGAAGAAACGAAACAAGTTAATAACACTGTTGGTGTTAGCTTCCAATCGAACCGGATGTAGTGGAATCTTCATCATCATAATTTCAGCCGAAAGACGTCCTCTACTAGTCATAGGCCTTTTTTTCTTTTTTTTTTTAACGGGGGGAAATCCTCATGGATGTCCTCCGCCCTGGGGCGGGCGGAGGGGTCTGTCAGACTCTTACTGACTAAAGTCAGCAGACTAACTGTCAGTAACAGTCTGTCAGACTCTTACTGACTAAAGCCACTTCAGTGTTTCATCTCTCACCAACGCCGGGGATCGCGAGAACGATCCCCGACTGGTGCCGGCCCGCCTCTGCGGGCCACCTCGGGTCAGACGTGTTTGACTCCCCCTGCGACGTCAAAGAGGGGAGCACGGGAACACTACGCGCCACCACCTCGGGTCCGTATGAATGGGGGGCGACGGCCATCCCCAGGACCGCCGCCCCTGGACCCAGTTAGGGGGGACCTCCTCAGACGCCCGGTGCGCCTGCTGCGGGCCGGGAGGGAGGTCCAAATCTCCCTCTCCCTTTCCGCAGCCTCCTTCTGCGCGATGACTTTTTCGCAGAAGGAAACCACAGCGTCCCAGGACTCCTCGCCGTCGACCATAGCACGAACTACGGTCGGCAGCTAGAGATCACTGCCTACCACAGATATGAGGGCACGGCGCGGCTCCTCCCAAGCGACACACTCTGCCAGCGTATGCCGCGCCGTATCCTCCCGACAGTACAAGATCGGTTTGCCATAATCGCCATGCTTGGCAGGCGGGTTGGCGATCGCAGTGTATGGTGTTGAGTTTTGCAGAGGACGATGCTGCCCATTCTCTTGCAAGTCCCTTAGTCGCCTCTTACGACACCCACGGGAAATGATGGGAAGGTATTATTCTTTTACGGCACTCTACGGCACTTGCCGACACCATACGGCAATAGCGGAATAGGTGCCAGCATTTTCCATGAAGCTGCTGCCTGCCTTACCTCCACAACACAGTTTATTAAATCGGCTTGAGTCGTGAGCACACTCTCCAAGTCTCCATTGGTCGGTTTGACGACGACAGCTCTGACGCTCACGTTATTGGTTCGTCCGGCAATACTCATCCAAACGCGCCTCAAGGAGATGTCAGCACGGAAGACGGGGCCCAATAGGGCCAGTGCCTGCTGGGGCTTCGGACTTCGTTCGAAAGAGGCACCGTACCTTGGAACGCAAAAGGCACTAGGAGGAACGTGGATGGGTTTTAGTCAGTAAGAGTCTGACACTCCCTTCTGCTTCACCTAAAGCGAGAGGAATCGTTTGATGATTTCCCATCCTTAAAAAAAAAGGCTATGCTCATTGACTACTGCTCTTGCAAGTTTCGTTTGTCCACCGTACATTGGCGAGATCACCCCGTTGCATTCATCAGTGCTCACGACTCGTGCCGACTACTGTACCTACTGGGCACAAAACAATCAAAAACTTTAACAATTAAAATTAATCATTATTTAAATTATTGTAAGTCATTTTCGAATATGGTCCTTCTTCCCGCAAATCATTCGCTAAGGGCCAGATACTCAGCTAAACGTCAACCCATGTTATCTCGAACAGATACAGAATCAAAACATCAATAAAATAATGTTGCAGTTTGCAACAGAGTCGGTTTGTTTGTCATTACGCCATAACAAATTATATACAATATGTTATAATACGGCAGACATTAGGCGCCGGAATAATACGCTGTGGGCTTGATCCTGCACCTTTTTATGCAAAATAAAACGGATTATGAAAAGCCAAATCACTACAAATAGTATAAAACAAAGTCGCTTCCGCTGTCTGTCTGCCCCTATGTATGGTTAGATCTTTAAAACTACGCAACGGATTTTGATGCGGGTTTTTTAATAGATAGAGTGATTTTCGAGAAAGGTTTTGGTATATTGTTGTAGTGGTAAATGATATATAATTTAGGTAACAAAGGCCCGTAACATACCTTACAGACTATCTTACATATTTGTAAAAACCTTCAAAGTATAAATTAGATATGCTACAATAGTTCTATGCCCTTTGTGCATGTACCATCATCGACCAATTACTTTTGCTTAACAACAGATCGAGAAACTGGTCAAACACGCGCCTTTAAATAATCAGGAAAAAGAAATCAAGTGTATGGAAACTGGCTTGTTCCTAGTTCATTAACAGTAATGAACGTAAAACAAAAGATTTAATCATCTTTGTTGCGGACAAGGTTTGTCCTTATGAATGTTAGTTAATGCAGCGAGGACCTTGACCTATACCGGCTTGGCAAGTAATACCTACAAGCATTCAAGAAGAAAAACTATGACAAAGGAATTTGACTGCATTCAAATCAATAGTGGAGCTATATGAATGGTATTTTTTGTAGTTGTGATTTTGTTAAAACATATAATATGTTAAAAAATACATCTGATGAAAAAAACTTCTCCTATCCTTGCAAAAAACGTAGTTACGAAAGTCGTTTGTAGAGAACGGCGCGAAGTCACTATGACGGTTTTGCCTTGTGGTGTCTGATGATAGCAGTGGAGTGTTTATTAAGCATAGATTTTAAATACTAGAATATAATACTCTTTATTATGTATACCAGATAAGTTACAGAAACGATAGATGAGAATCATTACATAGGGTGACACAATGGGCGGCCTTATCGCTAAAAGCGATTTTTTCAAGACAACCTTTGGATGGATTCTAAAGAGAAAAAGGAGAGACAGTACTGTAGGTAGTCTTTGATGTACTGTGTGTTTTGTGTGTGTTCGCATTTTTTTTTATTCCGCAATATTTTTACTGTGGCTCATTTTTTTTCTAAATTTAAAAAAATAAAACTTCAAAAATATCCTATTGCAATTCCAAAACAAAAACTTAAACGTCAAATTTATTCAATCAATTCGAATCAAAACGAAGTACCTAGCGATCACGACCTCGTATTCTGATAGCTAAAAGATTAAATCATATTATAGGCTATAATAGCAATATGGATAAAGCCAGATAATACCATTCATAGTAATAATGCAGTTCACGATCGATGCTCACGCGCAGGCCAATCATTGTTCCTGGAAATTATTGATTATTATTATACATGTGTACCAGCCAGTGTTATCGTGGAACTGGGATTTTGCATTTTTTTGTCTAGAAAAGTCAGTTTGTTTGTTGTAAGTTTTGGGATAAGGAACTAGCATGTATTTCCAACATAGCATGTTCTTTAAGATTAAACCCTAAATCTACCCAATGTTATCAAGTGTATATTTATCTTTTTTATTTAACTCCAAAGGTGGTGAGGCGGTTGTAGAGAGTCTCTTGGCATCAAGTCCGCCTATGTACCTCGATTGTACAGTTGGTACGCACACGAAGCTTTCAAAAAATTAAAGCTTTAACTCAGCATGTCTGTTTGAATTTACCAATAACTACGTTAGAAAGTTTATCAATAAATAAATTAAGAGCGTTTACAAACCAATTAAGACACAGGCACACATAAAAAAATCAGAAGGAAAATTAACCACACGAAGAAGCGATGGGAAATCCACGAAAGCCTTCTCGGTATTACATAATTCAGCATGACCTGATTTTGATAGCAATTTTGCGAAACACGTCATGAAACATTCAGTAAGTAGGTATTAATTTACATGATAGGGGTGGCTTGACGATGCGGGCTCTTGCACTCGGTATCGTCCATATAAATAGCGGTTTAATTAGGTTTTGAATTTGTTAGGTCATAGAATTCGTCACAGATTATATAATACTAGGTAAGGTAAACGAAAATATTAGTTTTTGCAGTAAAGCAAAATGAATTACTTGTTAGCTCTAATAAACAATCACGAAATATCTTTTTAAATACCTTCATCGGCGATGAAGTTATAAAGCTTCAAATATTATAATTAGAAAAAGATGTCCGATATGAACCTTGACATCAAAGTCCATGACGCCTAATCAGCTGCCATAGAAAACAGCTTTTTCGCGAGAGGGACCGATATATTTATTTAAAATAATTATATCTCTTTTGTTTTTCGAGCAATTTTGATTGTATTTCCACTGTAAATATTATATTTTTGTATATTTTCAGATAAACTGATAATTAACAAATATTTTTTTTATGCATATTCTCCATTCTACCAGTCTTATCAGTTGTCAAAAACGTATAATGGAATTTGAGGCTTTTTGACAAATTTTGACTAAGATGCGAATGCGAAAATTGTTTAAAAATTGGCCCTCCGGTAGGTTTCAGTTCATCTTCAAGCTGAATATCGATGTTTTGTATAGAATTTACAGGTGTTACTTCAATTGTCACAATTGGATTAGAAAACTATACCGTACCCTAGAACGCAAAGGGCACTAGGAGGAACACGGATGGGTTTAAGTCAGTAAGAGTCTGACTTTCCCTTCTGCTTCACCCAAAGCAAGAGAAGTCATTTGATGATTTCCCCATGGGTGTGTGGGGTCGTTTAGACCTTACTGCTCGATATGCTTCGATAAGAAGACGAAAAAGCTTTATAATATTAGTATAGATAAAACTTCGTATATTATTATATAGAATGGTGTGATCTCCTTTTCTGAACCTAACTTTAAACATTATTGCTGCTTATTTGGCTACCAAAGCTTACAACTAACTTAGTCCTGCGGTCTGAAAGTTAATAGCGTCAACTTCTACTAAATTAAACATGTAAAGGTTGGAATTAATACCAAACACTAATAAACAGGATATTTCATATCTTACGTCGAATTATACAACTAAACTTGATGTTAATTCAAGCCTAAGAATTTAAGCCTCAGTAGCGGTTTTAATTTAGATTTAACTTGCGTTGCTATTTTCATGACTGCTCCGCTCCTATTGGTCTTAGCGTGATGATATAAAGCTGAAGAGTTTGTTTGTTTGTTTACTATATATATGATATATATGTATAGCCTATAGCCTTCCTCTATAAATGGGCTATCTAACATTGAAATAATTTTTCAAATCGGACCAGTAGTTCCTGAGATTAGCGCGTTCAAGTAAGTAAACAAACAAACAAACTCTTCAGGTTTATATATTAGGATAGATATAGACTAGAGTTTTCTCGTGGGTTTGCTTCCGTAGTTCATCTCGCAAGAACCGTATATTTTTCGATGTAAAGAATAGTTTAAATTATGATACTTAGCGATGGTGTAGCTTTCTGTGGGTAGAAGAATGTTCATTCTCGGATCAGTGCGGACGGAAACATTAAAAAAAACAAGTTTATCGAGTTTACTAATTATGCTTCCGTACCAAAATGGTAAATAGGAACCCTTATTAATAACTAGCTTCTGCCAGCGGCTTCGCCCGCGTGGTCCCCAGGGACCATACTCCCGGGATAAAAAGTAGCCTATGTCCTTTCTCAGGCTCTAGACTATCTCTGTACCAAGTTTCATTTAAATCGGTTCAGTAGTTTTGGCGTGACAGCGCGACAGACAGACAGACAAAGTTACTTTCGAATTTATAATATTAAAATAGTAAGGAAGTAAGGATTTATTATTCTTTTAGGTTTGAGGAAAAAAAACTGAAGTGTAAATTAAAAATGCAATTTATAATCTCGTGCGGGTTTAGCCTCTTTTTACAAATATTAACCAATAATTTAAAGTATTGTTTTGACTTTGTAAGTCCTGAAAATATGATAACAATCAGTACGAAGGAGCTTAATAAATGCAAAATTCGTGAGAATGCGATGCACAATGCCAGCACATGTATGCATAATAATTACATTATAACATAAATAAGTACTAGGTACAGATATTTTGCACTTACGATATGTAATTCTAAGAATTTAAGCATAAAAGTAGGTTTTCCTCCTTTAGATCCAGGTATCTGTATTTAAAAGGCAAATCATTGTTTATATCTATTTTTTATTCAATCGAATAACTATGAAAATAAAAAAAGTTTCTGTTGAGTGTCTAACACAGGCTTAAAAAGCTCATGTTACTTCTTTTTTCCCAGTGTTTAAAAAACAAAATTGAATCTATGGTCATTTATGGGCGGCGGCGTTTCAAAATATAACAGCAAATTTTAAAGCAATATTTCGACTATCTAGTTTCATATTTCGCAGATTGAACAGTGGCATTGTGTGAACGAATATCACACGATATTTCGTGTTGCTACAAAGATTAATAGACAGACATCAGATAAAAAAATGCATCAGACCGTTATGAATTCACAATTTCACTTATTACAATTTGTCAAACTATTGTTATAGCTTTCGTTTGCATTGGCAACATTTTATTTTAATCTGTACACTTGAATGCGAAAAAACGGCCTGTATTTAATGAAAATATTTGAAAGGAGAAACCCACTCTGCATTACTCCACTCAGGGCGATTGAAATTATTGTTTTCGTTTGATTCGTGATTCAGGCAAGTGAGTTCTATAAGTTTTTTAGAGGTATGCGGAACAGAGAGTAAAGTCCCGCATATCTCATTTGAAAAGGAGGATCCTCCGACCAGGCGGCTGTTGTGCCTGGCGGGCTACTGCCCGATAGTTGATATTCGGGCTGATGTATATGTTCAAATCGCACGGTAAACTCTGCTTGCGCGATGCAGGATTTCAACGTTGTAGTTCGCTGCTAGTCGGATAGATGGCGTCGCGGTTCTTTTTGTTGCGATGTAGATTTGCTCCGTAGGTTTTTCTTGTGGCGGTCTTGATGCCGCTACAGTTTCATGCAGGGTTAATTACTTCTGAACAAAGGAACTAATATTTCCTTTGAGTAAACATTTTTGGATATCTACAAACGGGTAGGGAAAAATTAATGTACTTTGTTGCAAGTTTATGTGGTGCCTACCATAGTAACAGTATTTTTAGGGCACTTTCCCCCAGGGCTGCTTCAACTTCTATTTACAAGGTAAATTTCTTGGTAAATAGAGTAAAAAAGACAAAAATATGTATCTATTTACGTCATTTTCTAAATATTATAAACGTTTGTTTAAGAATAGAGCAAGTTTAATGTCAAGTTCACAGAACAAAACAAACAATGTTTTTTCTAGAATGCATGGGGTTTTCAACGCCATCAGCTTTTAAATCTTAATCATTGTATATCTGTCACCCCAAGCAGTTGTAATTATTAATAAAAAAATATTATGTACATTTAAGAAAGGTTTTCTTTTTGTTAATGCATCTTACTAACCGATTTCAAATAAGATCTAGGATCCTCTAGCCAGATCCTAGATTCTATCATTAATTTAACTTAGATATAAAATTCTTTAATAGAAATCGTGTCCCGGACTTGCGCATGAGTCACTTCATCGTCATCTCTGGCATTAAGTGGCCAGCCTTCACAAGGATCGGCCGTGGGGAAACACGGAGGAAAATTATTCTATAATCAGTGGTTCGCCATTGTTTTTGTTTTATTTGATAAATTAATTCAAACCTTCTTGTCACATAAACATAACTTCATTATCTTGGATTTTATTAAATGCTTCAGGGTTGCAATTTGCTTGTTTGTAATTACATTTTGTATTATCAAGTTTAACACTACTTTCCGGTTGATTAGTATTGTGTTTATCGTATTAACGTACTAGACTGATAGGTATTACATTACAATAGCGACTTAATTACTTATTTGTAAGCAAATTACAGTGTATTGGGTTTTCCAAACTATTAAGTAACCTGTATTGTCAAATTTTGTACTTATGTACAACAAATATCATCGACGTAGTGTACATGGGTATACATGCAACCATATACTAATCATATTTTTAATGTCAATTTAGCACACGCTGCTGTTACTCAACTGACAAATATGTAAACCTAAACGGGACAAGTTTTCCATGAACTATTAAAAAAATCAATGCTGTGTATTATAACATTGTTAAAATTACAGTCCCAAACGATAATACAACGTCCTGGACTTGTTTCCAACTCAAAAGGGCATCATTACACCCATAAATCCTTATAGGGGAATAATCTAGCATAGTTATTAGTATACAACATACGCCGTAACCTTGAATCAGGCCTTTCCACTGTAGTTCAATAGACGGAGAGGTGAACAGCCCCTTTTGGCACAACCTGTTTAGAAAATGTCGATAAATAAACGTGACCAGTTTAATTTGGCCCGCAGTGTAATCGGGAACTAAAGAAGACGTGAAATTTGACGTTTCGTTTGACGTTTGGTTTGACAGCAACGCCGTTGTTATGTGTCAATACAAAATGGTTGCTGTTAAATGCGATTAACATTAAAGAATTTATTTTACTTTTGTGTTGTTGATTACTGAGTGCCTACATTATGAAATTGGTGCCGGTTTGGTGGTTGTTTTCCTAGTTATAATTTAATAGGCTATTGTGTTTTGATTTCTTTGGAGCGAGAACTGCTGCTAACACCGTGCTGCCTCAGTTAATATTATCTGAGGGAAATGCTGTTAAATACGAGCTATCAGATTTAACATACCATTGTTGAATTATTTTTTTGTAGTTTCTAGCTGAATTGATTAAGAAACTAAAACGAAAAGAAGGTACTTACTTCAAAATAATTATTCATACAAAACCGCATAATTACATACTGCCTCACTGATAACTTATAAAAAAACCTTGAAACAGGTCAAAGAAAAATACCGTTTCTAGAATTCTAGGTAAACGTGAAGTTGCTGCAATTCACATAAATACTAGCATTTTACACCACCTATCTTTATTACCCTAGGGCAATATTAAAAAGTACTTAAATCAGAAGCGGCCATCTGTTACGATCCAAATGTTTTTACTATATCTAGGTATTTCTTTTTGAAGATAAGTGATGATAATGTGCAGAAATCCCCTAATGAAGTCTGACGTACAAGATCTGATAAATTTAAGTAGGTACTTATAATATAAATAAAAAGTTGAAGATACTTTTATTGGTGGTATAAAATGTAATCTTGGCGCCTTGATCAGTAGCCAAATTCTGGAAAGTTCGAAAAGTCGTATTTAAAAAGACTGAAAATTTTTGCTAAGTCGACATTATCGGTCTTGTGAAAATTTCTCAAGTGCTATAAGATTGCCGATGGAATACTTAAGTTTATCAGTGACTAACTACATATTTTCACTGGTCTAGTGTATGTAATCAAACTTCAAGTTGACTAACATAACATGCAACTGGGAGTAACGCCCAGTAGCATGTTATGTTAGTCAACAGTAGTAGGTAGTAGTAGGTCGGTCCAGTAACAATTACTAGTTTGCCTACCAAGCCCATGCCTAGAAGATAGAAAGAATACACTTTATTAAAAGTACACCAAAATACGGTAAGTGTGGGTTCTAATATAATTTCAAAATATTTTTCGGGTTACTTTCAAAAGACCAGCTTTTATAAAATTGGTCCTTCGTTACTTTCTAATAAAGACCTCTTTAAAATAATATCCATAAATACGCCAACACGCCAGTTAAGGCATTATGAATTTTGCACACACTTTTGCAAAAGAATTTCATACGTCAATAACATATTATTCGGAATAATCGAATCATGTACCGAGAGTACGTGAAATCGTTTTTGTACACACTTGTGCTGGTTGCAAAGATCAGTGTGACCACAGAATATAAAAATTTAGTCATGGCAGTATAACAACCTCAATTATTTTAAAAGGTTAAGATGGTGGCAAAATAGAAAGAAAAATGTTTATTAAATA
Organism: Lacanobia oleracea; assembly: GCA_950371165.1. Taxonomy (NCBI): domain Eukaryota; kingdom Metazoa; phylum Arthropoda; class Insecta; order Lepidoptera; family Noctuidae; genus Lacanobia; species Lacanobia oleracea. The sequence continues at coordinate 18,213,387 of OX493391.1, read as the reverse complement.
AAATACTGTCTTTTCTTTATAAGACCTAAGCTTTGTTTCAAAAGGAAAAAAGCTTGTTAACGAACTACCTACATACTTTAATCAGTCTATATAATATGGTTATCCAAGGTTAAATAATATGATAATTTTTGGTCCTCTAATCTTCAAGATTATGAATCTTTAAAGGTAAGTAGGTATCGATTTTCATTCTGATTCATACACATGTGAATCACTCCAGGAACAATGTACCTAATAGGTACCAACATGCTGTCAAATTTTAAAATTCTATTCTCGTACTACCTACACGCATTTGGACTTGTACAATGACTCACTTTACTATCTAACCACTATCGATGTATTGACAACACATAACTCTTTTGTAGCTTTCGTAGAAATTGGATAACATGTACCTACCTTCAACTTTGACATACTAGCTAACCAATTAAAATCGCATTTACCATTTGACCATTTTGTCTAGACATGGATCTAAACGAAATTGTACTAAATTGGACGTTCATTTGACATTTGCGTATGCAAGCAGCGCCACTATAAGGTGTCACGTTATACTGGTTAATGCTTATCAACAGTTAGACGTCCCATAAGTTCAATAATAAGCGATGGCGTTAGTGAAAGTTTTTAATCACACTCAACTCAACGCAACTACATACACAAATCAATCATTCTACCATTTAACGGTAAATGGTTGATATATGCTGGCGTTGATGTACCTATTTTCCATCAGCTTTTTGAATGGGAATGAATTTGTGGAATGTCTATTAGTTAAGCAAGAAAAGAAATTATGGATAAGAATATTATGAAGAATATTATGGACAAAGTCACCATCCTCATACTTCCAAGAAGTATTTCCAAACATTAGTCCAAAAACCTGTCGTACTGAAACAATGTAGGTGAGATCTAGTAATTTTTCAACAAACGTACTTAGGCCAAACCCGTCACTCTATTCCTGCAACTCCTGACTGAAAGCCTGAAGTAGCAGTGACCACCACCAGAAATGCGCCAAGTCAATGAAGCTCAACGAGTCCCGGAGAAACGATTAAAGAAACTTGTTTGGAAAATCAAATTTATCAACCTATATATTTTGGCATATATGAGAACAAAATAATAATTATATTCATCATCGAGAATTTCGAGAATACAAAACAAATATCCTGTGGTTTTTACACTTTTATTTCAATAGTTGGTAGAAATCAAACGAATGTTTTTGTTCCGCTGTGTTGATCCGCAGCTGCAGATTTGTGTGTAATTGCAAATAGCAGTAGTTTTTAGTGTGTAGGAACTTATTTGCTGTACATTTAATCACGCATTTTCCATCATCGGTTGCTTTAAATCAGTCATTGCCTGGCATAGATTTTCTTAGCTTGTGCTCATTAATAAACAACTACGCCAGTCCGACCCTGGTGCCTTGGTTTAAAACAATCAAAATAAAACCTTATTGCACTGTCATAGCATAACATCACACTTGTAGGCCCCAAAAGAGCAGAGGCGAATCTAACCACAATTTGCTAGTGATATTGGCCAGTACAGTCACTTACAGCAAATTTTGAATTTGCAAGTACTATATCCATCATAATCTTCTAGCTGTAAAGTCTAGTCAAACACAAATTAAGGTCTAGGTTAGAAGTCATTACACCAGCATCCTCATTCATATAAACATAAAGCTTGTGCTACTGACGGAGGAAATGACACAAATTACGAACTCGAGCTAGACGATATAATTCAGAACATAGCTATGATGACGTTTAATGATAACAATTATGCATCGTCTGCTCTTGAAAGTTATGGAGCGAAAATAAAATGAGCTTTGGTGCGTTAACCTCGTGAAGAAAAAACAGAAGTGTTTGGCTTGGATTCCTTGGTAAGGCGGGGAACAGATAGACACATTTTTGAACAAAATGAAGGATTGGCATTTAAAATCAATAACTTGGGTTGTCTGTTTTAGGGAGAGGAGGCGTAAGAAAAGATGGATGGATTGTGTGATGACTGTTATGAATGGAAAGGGAAGGAATGATGGTGTGGAGCGTTAAAGCTTTTGGAATTAAAGCTCCGATTGTAAGTTGTAAAACGGTATGCTCAAGACGCGTCATGCGTATGCGCAATGCCTTACCGTACAGATATTAATGTACATCCATTAACGGAACGGGCCTTTTAATGCATTAAAACCCAGAAAGATTTTTTATTAATGTTCTGTTATCTTATTAACGTTCAAACCGTTTGTTCAGCGTTGGTAAGCAATAATCAAGCAAGCCTCGGAAGCAGGCGGTCGACTGGTTATGTAAAACGTGATCTTTTCTACGCTGTGGCATAGAGCGGGCTGATGAAAGTACTGGCAACTTTCTTAGGCTGTGGTAACGGGTGGCATTTGGTTGGCCAGACTGTATGGCGGGTCTATGGCGTAACTGTGGTTTGTACACAAAATTGTTGTTTAATTGAATTGATTATGGGTGCAGTGTGTGCTATTAAAGTTGAAACGGTGTTTTATAATGCTTAAAGCTATGTGTTATGGAATCTAGTCTAAATGCGACATTTTTTTCATGCTCCGATGTGTGCGAGAAAATGAAGATATTTTTTTTGATGTAGGTAATATTTTTGGGCTCTAAAACTGTACCTAAGCTTTGGAATCTGTCTTTTCCGGGCCACAAAAAACGTGAGCAATAAAATACCGAATCATCAGTATTCCATATAAAAACACAGCAAAACGTGTACTTTCTCCCGAGTACTCGACATTTGGGCATCATTTTCCTCAAGACGAGTCATTGTCAAGTCGCAAGCTCCGTCTTGAACACTTCTTCTATTGAGTAAGTCATCACTTACTTGACTTTAATTGAAATAAAAGGTGTCATTCGTGATACGACGGTCGCGCCGCAAGCTATACGAAATCAAAGGTGAGGGTTGTCAAAACATAATAAAAACAAAAGCGGACATATTTCAATTAAAAAAACACTATAGTTAGCATCAGCCTAGGTAGTGCAGTTTCATAGCTAGACAAAGACAAACCTGCAGTCCTTTCATTTAAGGCCGCCTGTTTACAACTTCACATTGATTGATAACATATAACTGGTAGGCCCCAATGTAATGCAACTTCCATGCGAGTTGGTTGCAACTCGAAACGTGGCCTTACACGATTTTGCTTTCCAAATTCAAAAAGGACTTACTATTGCAAATTACTGGCTACCTTAGAGTTCCATTTTCAAATATAACAGGCCAGCAAGAAAAACACTAACACAAAAAGAGTATAACACCTCTTTCCAACTGCGATGTTTACAGTACACCTAGTCATTACACTCATCAGCTGTCTATTCACAACTCATTGGACGTACACCTATAATTCCACCTGTCATCATGTTCTAAGTCGTTCATCTTGTATTAGAACGCTGAGCAATTACAGCGATGACAGGCATTTCGCTTAGTACCTGCTTGATTTTCTCTAGTGAGCAAAAAAGTTAGGAAGGTACCTTCAGTGTCGTGTTGTTTAATATAAACTTTATTGGCCATGCATCCATAATTCATCTTAGATTTAATTATGTCTGTATAGTTTTGGTCTTTACTCCCATTTAGAATGTTAAAATAATCCCCCCGAGTGAATTCCACCCACGGTGGGCAAACTCAGCGGAGAATTAGCCTGTAGCGGCATCAATGCCACCACAATAAAATTAATGGAGCAAATCTACATCGCATCAAAAAGAACCGCAACGCTAACTATCCAACAAGAAGCAAACTACTACGAGGAAATCCTGCATCGCGGTATCAGTTTACCGTGCGATTTGAACGTATACAACAGTCCGAATATCAACTATCGGGCAGTTGCCCACCAAGCACAACAACAGTTTGGTCGGAGGATCTTCCCATTTCAATAGAAGTTTGCGGGACTTTACCGACTCTCTGTTCCGCAATACCTCTAAACTGGTGACCCCGACGTGATTTGAACACGCAACGTGTTCTGATACAAAACAAAAACGCACGAGATAATATTATAGCCCGAATGCTTGTGCTAAACCCAGGTGCACTTTCTGTTCCTCTTATAGTCCAATGGTACGGCACACGGCAATTCGACACGACATACCGAATAACAGAATGACTGAATAAGTAACTGTGATTCATCAGGTAGCTACCTCCCTGGACTGTATTTGTCAAATTGTTTTTGTACTTAAAAGTAAGATTGACAACAATAAACCGCGATAAGAACGATAACCCCTTAAACATTGCTGACGCATCATCACTCAAAAATGTTCCATCAATGCACCTTTTTTTTAAGGTTTTAAATTACTCCTCCCGCTCTGGTTGAAACAGAAGGGAGTGTCAGATTCTTACTGACTTAAACCCAGCCGTGTTCCTTCTAGTGCCCTTTACGTTCCAGGGTACGGTGCCTCTTTCGAACGAAGTCCGCAGCCACAGCAGGCACTGGCCCTAGCGGGCCCCGTCTTTTATGCTGACAGCTCTTTGAGGCGCGCTTGGAACACAGCGCGCCATCGACCCGGGCCTGGTTCTGATCAGACGGCGAGCCACCCAATGCTCGCCGTTCTATCATTGCGCCTGGCTTCAACATACAAACACCTAAGTGTGCCATATCATATTTTAACGGCAAATTCACTTCTCTTAATTACTTCTACGATATTCAACACGTTCATACTTTGACTTTTAAATTACTTAAAAGTGGGGCAGCCCTAGCGGTCGTGAGCGGTGTAGGAAAGCGTATCGAAACCCAGAATTTCCCTGAGGCGCCGCGTCGCCACGCTCTATCGGTTTGACACCTCGCTAAATCATTATACTCAACACAGACATGATACCTGGGCGTGATTCTAATACATATGTTCTGGTTTTTGTTACTTGCGTGTTGGTGATGGAATCTGTGGAAAAATTCGTATCTGTCTGTTGTTGTCTCTACATCAGCAGATTTGTTGACTTAAAAGTCATGCTACAGTTATTTCCTTGTGTGTAGTATTTGGTAAAAAACGGCCTGCTCGTTTCAATATAAAACACTGATAATCATTACAAAGTGGTTACCCCAAATAGTTTAAAAAAGAAGCATCAATAAGTAAAAGTTTCTGGTCCTTTTGAAGAGAAACGACGAAAAGGACCAAGAATTCGTTTGCACCACAGTACGTATGTGTAGTGACATCAATTTACATAGGATCTCATCATTGTGACTATTACTGTGAGCATAGTTGTGCATTACCTATACCTAATAGCTATGTAGTGTCGTGTTCTGGCAGACATGATTGACAGGATTACGAGCCCCAAATACGGTATCTATGTGTCGCAGCGCAGTGACGTATCTGCACGAGAATCTATAGTATTTGAGACTATGCCATAGATAACAGAGTAACTCTGAGTAACGCTGACGATGGAATGCGGTCTTTGTGCGACCCGTTCTGGGGTGAAATTTGGGTAAATCCTGACATTGGTGCACCTCAAGTCTGTTTCTTAACTATTTTTTGTCAATTGTGGTATACAGGATGTTCCAATTGCGTATTCACATTTAAGGGTGATGTTGAGTAACTTAAAAAAATGTGAAAAGTTACGTTTTCTTAAAAATATTCCAAACAAAAAAAAAAAACATATTTTTGCTGATATATCAGCTACCCAGCAACACCTTAAATATGACCACGCACTTCTGAAACAACCTGTAGACCTAAAATGTTTCGTTTACAATGGTTAGAGCCGTGTTTTTGGTTAGTCAGGCTAAGAACCACTTGATATGTAAGATTTGTTACACTGTCTTTAGCCCGACGCTGTGTCTTTTGTCCTTAGGTACATATTGTTATTATTGTGAGCGATAACTCAATAATGCTGTACTATAAAACTCAACAACACATTCTTATCGTTCCTCCGTCGAAGATCATTATCAGTCGAGTGATATAGGTCACACTAACACACATTCTATAGTGTCTACATATCTTATATTTATTCACAAATAATAATAATAAATTCATTTATTTGCAAACATGTGTCTCTGTTACGTTGTACATTGCCCTGCCTCCTGAACTAGGTAGTTAATCTGCATCTCAGGAGACAGTTCCCTTCCTCATTACATTAATTAAACATTTTGTTTACATGCCTGGTACAATACTAGTTAAAACATAAAAGAAACTATGAAACGTATGATATAAAAAAGCTAATTCATTAAATATGAACTTGATTAAAATAATAGTAAGGAACATGAAAAATATGATTGCCATGGTGAGGTGTGTTGTGCATGTTGGTATATTCGTAAGAATTACAAATAATTTATAGTGTTGATCTGATCACAGCCTAACAGCCGCACAGGCAACGCTTGCCAAGGTTGGTCTGTGGATGGGTGACCATCTTAACATAACAAGTTTCCTCCGTGCCTCGGAAAGCACGATAAGCTGTTGGTCCCGGCTGTCATTTGTAGAACTTTGGTAGTCGTTACGGATTGTCAGAAGCCAGTAAATCTGACTCCAGTCTAGCCAAGAGGTACCGCGTGTTGCCCAGTTAATGGGTTGTAGAGGTCTGGTAGGCAGCCGCTCCACGTAAAACACTGGTATTCAGCTGAATCCGGTTTGACTGGAAGCCGACCCCAATATAGTTGGGAAAAGGCTAGGCAGATGATGATTATAGTGTTGATCTGATAGACGCAACTTTAATATTATGATTGGCATGGTCTAACTAACATATGCATAATATTCCAGCCTAAAATTTAATTGTTTTGCAGAATTTGCTTAAAATTCTCCAATAATTAATTATAATAATATTTTATCATCATCATCATATATTAATTAGTAGAAAATCAACAGTTTCCTGCGCCTGCGCTGGTGTTTATCGCTACGATTATTATCGCGGTTCTAGTAAATTTGAATTGTCCATTACAAATGCTGATATAAAAAAATAACAGACGTGCCAGAGATTAGTGCGATAATGGCGATACAAAGACACCACCGAAACTAGTGCACGAAGTCACAAAGTGCGCTTAAGGTGAATGCTCTAGGGTAGCCCGCGAAATTCAAATATTTTTATGTTTTTTGCAATTTGCCGATCAGTGTGAAGCTGTATGTGGACCAAATGCGATCCGCGACCGTAACGCGTATTTATCTAAAGAATTATAACCATTTTAATCATCAATATAGCCCTCTAAGTTCATGTAGTTCAAAAGAATGAATATTTCAGAAATAATCATTCTTTCATCATCCACTTTAAGGCTCAAGTCACACCGAGATGGCAGCGAAGCGGCGAGCAGTTTCCGTGTCATTTAATTTTAAACTTTATCTTCATTTACATAACACATAGTATCGCTTGATCGCTTGAGAAATTTGAAAAGGGCGCGCGGCCGCCCGCGGCGCCGCTAGCACCCCGATGACTCCCGCGATTATATGTTTTATAGTAAAGAAGATAAAGTTTAAAATGATATGGCACTGAAACTGCTCGCCGCTTCGCTGCCACCTCGGTGTGACTTAAGCCTAATACACTAAAGAACAAAAGCTATTTCTCTTTTTTTTTCGCGCTGAGTTACATTCTACCTTAGACTATTATATTGCTTACTAGTCGACCCGCGCACCTTCGTCTGCTCTGCTCCTATTTGTTTTAGCGTGATGATATAGCCTACCTTCCTCGATAAATGGGCTATCTAACACTGAAAGAATTTTTCAAATCGGACCAGTAGTTCCTGAGATTAGCGCGTTCAAGCAAACAAACAAACTATTCAGCTTTATATATTAGTATAGATTTGATGATTGATAGAACAATAACTTATAATTAAATATTGTTTTTAACTTGATGACAGAAGAACAGTGTTGTTATTTATTTTTGTACGTTTGAAAGTTAGTGAAGACTGCATAATTTGAATTGAGTTGATATTTAATTAGAAACTCTGTGTGTGTTATCGCAAAGAAGCTTAATTAATAAATTTTAAAAATGTTAAGTTTTTATTTAAAAGAGTGAATTTTTTTTACGTTGCGTCCGGGGAAATATCTCAATATCACCCAAATGTCCGGGGTTTTTAAAGTTTTTTGTCCGGAGTCGGCAAATTATGTGATGCCCCATCTCAGCACCAATCAATATCAAAAACTTGTCAAAATGTAGGGAAATCAGAGTTGTTTTTGACAGATTGCGACAGCGAACATTCCTTAAAAATAAGAGAATTGCTCCTCTGATCGTCATTCTCCTAGCCGTATCTCCATTTAAGTATTTGAGGTCGGCGATGTATCTCTATTTGCCGTTATCTCAATAGTCACACCCTTTCAAGCTACCTACTTATTATATCATCTTCCACATAACATATCTATCTTTACTTTTATCCCTTACCTCTTATAAAGTATAAGATCGCAGATATGTAAAAAAAAAAAAAATAATTGAAGCAATTTTTGCTCTAGTTTTTTTTTTTCAGATACTCAGGCTGTACAGGCAATTATGTATGACTAAAGGTTTATAAAACACAATAATTTTATATACCTAACCTAATTATTGAGTGCTAGAAAAACATCATTATCAGTGTCACGGCACTAACATTAGTAATTGCAATTATGCGCCATAATTTTATTTTTATATTATCGTATATAGTCCCGATGGTAACAAGCGATAAACAAATTGTTTCCACCTGTTTTTATGGTTTTTACGTTGTAGTATCGCATCGGGATTTTATTAAAAACAAAGAAACAGAGCATGGTAATCAACATTTATTTAGTTTCTGGTAACCGTGTTATTTTAATGCGAATTAATCGATCCGAATTTGGGTCATAATTTCTTGACTGTCATTTTGTGGAAATTCTACTGCTGAAAAATGTTGTGAATGTAAAACCATTGATTTATTTATTTGTTTATTTATGTATGTATGTACACAATATCCTTAAAACAAGATTGATTGATTTAATTGATTGAATGTTCCAGTTTAGCGAGCACTTTAGCGTTGCAAAGGGATTTATGGTTTTGAGAATCTGGTTGAAAAGATAGCACTCTAAAATTTTACGAACTGCCCTTGGTACTGCAAATGTAATTGTAAATTGTTACACGATACATCAAAAAACAAATACCAGTACACAGTATTATCTCAACAATGTACATCTAATAGATCAGTGATTTCTCGGTACAACAATGCGACAATTATCGATTACTTGCAAACGAATTAATTCTTTTTAGCATAAGTAGAGCAGTCGACAAGAAATTTCAATTAAGATGTCAAGGAAACAATTACTGGGTGACTATTTGTATACCATGATTAGAAAGCTAATTGTGTTCGTAAAAAGTTACTCTTGTTAATTTTTTTATTAAACGTATCCGGCTCGAAGGACCTGATTTCCTATCGGCAAAAATTAAAATCATTCGCACAATCATTCTTCTTTAATGCTCACCTTACTTATATGAAGAATGTTTATGCAAACTATTAAAAGTGCCTACTGCTAGATCCAGCAGCGTAGACTGTGCGTTGTCTATCAGTAGACATTTTTGAATTCGATATTGGCAATAATTATCTATCTAATTTAAAAGTTTTCCCTGTAATTTAAAGCGCTTTTTTTAAATACCTTGGGAGGTGTGATGTAGAAGATAAGTATATTATATTCTACCTGTGTGAGTAAATATAAGACGTATCATTACATCAAATAAGTATTAGCTCGGCATCTGAGATATTTCATTCCCCTTTAAAGTTCCGTAATTATATCTGTTCCACTTCACTGTTTTCTGATTTTAAAACCGACTCGATAGCTAAAGTTTAGTGAAGAAAGAATCGATAAATCGAAATTCGGTACCTCTCTGTTAACAAACGCTTATGGCAGGCGCGGCCAAAGTATTGATGACTTCGCAGTAGAAACAAACTCTCAACTTTGAACTGAAAACGTCGAAAACTCATAATAACTAAACAATGGCTAAACTGTGTATGTTTCCATGTAATTAATATTGTTATTAGCGACTGTATGTACCCTGTGTATATAAATAATTTTTTCGTTTTGTCTAGGTGTGACATGAGGTATTTCTGTAAAGCGCAATATCTGATACTTAAAGAGATATTCATCATCATCATATCAGCCGAAAGACGTCCACTGCTGGACAAAGGCCTACCCCAAGCGTCGCCACAACGACCGGTCCTGCGCGTCTCGCGGAAAAGTTAAAATTATCAGTCTAGGCAGATTGCTTCGATTAAATGCCACAAGTTCAAACACAAATTCAATAGATTTTCAAAATAGGTAAGCAAAGGCCATAATAGATCGCTTTGCTTGTTTAGCACCATTTGGCTTATAAATTCGAAATATCTGATACTTAAAGAAATATTTTCAAGTATCTAGACTTTTGATAATTTTAATTTTTAATAATAATACTAATACTAATAATGGTGTCCCATTCCATTTGAAATATCTAAAGAGGCCTCTGCGAGTTGGCTTCGGCCCCTCGTACGCCTACCAAAGGACCGGGTCTCCAGGGACCCGAGAAAGTCAAAAACATAATAATACACACAATTTAACCAACATACTCGGTTTTCAAACTACTTCAAACCAGGCAACTTTACATCATAACCTAACAAAACTCTTAATTCCCCTGCTCCCCCAAGACAATGTGGCCAACATTTCCGCCACCAATTAACATTTTTTACAAAACCTTTCTTCCCAACAGTTCCGTTCCTCATTTACCGGTTGAATACGTGCGTCAGAGGTACAATTAATATGTTTTCCCACCGCTTGGTACCGGTATCTATCTTATCAGTGGATCTGATATCGTCTGCTCACTCGAGCGACCCACAACATCCGTCCATCGCATGCACACCGTTCATTCATGATATTGTTTGTTTTACTTTTTTAATGACATTGCAATTTTCTATTCGTGACCTCTATTTTTCTGTATTTATTATGGTTTTCTGTTGTGTTGTGATGGAATTGTAGCGTTGTTGTTACATTTACAGGGTGATAATGACAGTTTATTTTTATAGTGCACTTTTATATGTTTTGTCTACAAGTGGAATCATAAATACTGATAGCTTTATGCAATAGATATTTTTTAAAGTTTAAATGTGAGTCCAGTTAACCTATGAAAATACAGAAAATAATTAAAATTATTTTATTTATTATTTATAAATAAAATAATTTATAAATAATAAATAAAATTATTTTTGTGGTCAAGTGGACCCGTGGGTCCAGTAGAAAGCGTTTGCTGACCGAAGACTGAAATTTACCTACCTATATATTATATATATACTTATAGAGGTCAGGTTACATATTATACGTCCAGTATTCAGATACTGAATGTATAATATGTACCTTGACCTCTACTCTACTGATAGTGAGAGCAAACGGATATTTTCGATTTCCGATCGTGTTAATTCCCCATCTTCCAAGAATATGTAGATAAAACAGACGACTTATTACTGGGTATTTACCTTATAAATTGTAAACACACGAATGATAAAAGAGCGCGTGCCTCAAAATGAGCATTGTACAGTTCCTAAATATGTACCTTTACATTCAATTAAACTGCTGTAGGAAGTAATACAATTCCGAAAAGACATCCCTTTATATCAATGTATTTTGGTCATGGCAATCATGGACACGAGGTGCTTTCCTTTTTTTTAAATTACTTCTTAATGGCTCCTTGTACCTACGTTAAAGACAGTCCCAAAAATTTTCCTGCGCCCAAAAATCGAAGCTAAAGCAATCTAGCTGCCACTGACAACGGATGCCTGGAAGTGGCAAATATTATAAAATTTACACAAAGAACAAGAATAACGGCTTGAACAGAATCATGTAATAAGTTACAGATAGACAAACTCCAACACCAGCCAAGTTACACGCGTGCAAGACTCGGCGTGACGTTCATTTCAAATGTCAGAGTAATGTCAAGATATAATTTAGAAAGTTTAATCGCCTGCGCACGCGTCATGATCGGCTCGCGTGTAATTGCGAGCATTAAGGTTCGCCACACGTGATACTCTTTGCTTAGATGATTAGCGATTGAAAGATATCGTGATTTTTTATATCGTTGAACTGTGGTACTGCTGGGCAAATGCCACCCACCAGCCATCTTCATTTTGGTCTAGAGGGATGCCATGTAATGGACCCAAGGCAAAGTATGTACAGAAGCACAAAAAACCGTAAGAGCACTATTCTTCTCTTTCTTAAAGCTGTATGCAGTAAAACTGCAGCGATTACCAAACTATAGGTATCGGATGTATGACCAACCTAAACAAAAGCTGCAACAAAGTTTATTTCAGCTGTAAAAAACGTGCAATTTTCGCCAACTCTTTGGATTTGCTGCATCGAGAGGCGAAAACGCCCGACTTTTCAAACTACGTAGAACGCTGTCGCTGAATCGCTGTCTCCGATGACAGAGGCCTCATGCGCGGCAAGCGTGACTCTTGTAATTAAACGTTATTATATAGAACGCGTTTATTAAGACGTAACACAATAGGCCACGATAATATCTCAATATGGAACGGAAGGAAAGCTGTGCAACTCGTATTTGGAGTGAACTGACTTATGAGTACCTACATACCTAAAGATTATCAGGTCTCAACATCATCATATCAGCTGAAATACGTTTACTGCTTCCCCTTAGTGTCGCTACAACCACCGATTGTGCGACTCGCATCCATCGGCTACCCGCCACCTTAATAGGTCTTAATTTTTTAAATAAAACATTAAAATTTGCCTAATCTTGTAGGTACATAGATTTTTTCGGATCTACTTGAAATTTTTAGGTTACATTTCCTCATCCTTGTGTCTAGTTTAGGAAAAACTGGCACAAAATAAAATTGGCATAGGCTCAGGGGACCAGCAGGAATTCATCATCATTTCTTCAGCCGAAAGACTGTTTGACATAGACCTTCGCCAAGTGTCGCCACATAGAGTGGTCAGTCAGTCGCCAGCGGACCGTCCTGGCTCCCTCTGGTTATTAATTCGTCTTGTGTGAATTACAAACTTCTTCTCTTCAATTCTGCAACTGTTAACTTCCAAAATGTTTTACCTTGCAGACAAAACCTTCTGTATTCAAATATGATTGCGTTTTCGATACTTCTCTAAGTACCTGTTTAAACCATTGCCAAGTAGGGCTAGAGTTTATTACATTGCTTGAATAACTACTAACTCCTCATTCTAGCCTTTTCTTGGCCCATTGTCAGTATTTTCTTGCAAGACCATTAAGGGCGCTCTCTCGAAAAAGCTTAAAAATAACGTGCAGATGAAGCAGTTTTTCGTCGGCATTTTCTGAGAAATCACATCTGAAAAAAATCGGTAGTAATCTAAATAACATTGCACGTAACTTGGTTTAGCCAGAATTTATGTATCGGTATCACATAATAGGAAAAAATTCCCCAAATCCTTAATTTATAACAAAATACAAAAAAATATATCTACTGCTGTACAATACAAACGAAAATAACTCGGTTTTGTTATTTTTTTAATAACATAATATTTTTTTAATAAATAATAATATAACAAATACATTTTTATTCATATATGTATTTGTTAATATATTATAAAAAAAATAAAAATACGGGTAGCGGAGTGGCGCGAAGAGGTGTAGTTAGCTCCGTTGTATGCACAAGGTCATTGGCATATATACTAAGCCTTATCATTTTGTTTTTAAACAAAGATGATATAATGTGTGTCTATTAAGAAAATATCAATTAATACGAGTAGACTATACCACTGAAAATAGATTGTTACTAAAATTCTGCTTGAAAACAAAGGAACTTTTGTTATCATCAACCTCTGCCTTTGTCCCGTGTTACTTTGAGTTGGCGCAAACGTTTTCTTCCATTCGCCTCTGGTAACCGCCACTCCCTTTTCTTTCATATCATTCCTGACACTACATCCTTCTTTGATTCAACCTTCTCTAATAGTCACTACTTTTTTTTTTACTTCCCTCCCTCTCAATCATGGGTGGAGAGAGAGGAGAAAGTGTATGGATGGTCATCCACATTTACGTTACTTTATCACTCTTTTAACACTAGTTGAGGACCTTTGGATCCCTGCCCATCCCTTCGAGCTTTCACAGTCGCATAATTATTACAAAATCGAGTCATGTTCGAATATGCACAAAATTTTTGTCAATTCCGCGAGCAAAGTTATCGTTCCATTCAGATTACACATTACGACAAATTCTTTGGTTCGTTTACCGTTTCAAACAATCGAATCTCGGATATATTGGACGGAGCTCTCGTTTGCGTGAATACCAATGAATGTTACTGCATCGTTTGGATGCACACCAAAATACATTGCCAATTATTGCTGTTGTTTGCCTGCGTCATATAAAACAGCGCGTTTAAGAACATTGTGTAAGACAATCACCAAGAAACTGGCGGCTATGTGCTATTCAATTTGTTCCTAAACATGTTAATTATGCTTTGCCACTTAATTATTTACTTATGGAAAACCTTTACGCAAATTCAGTAAAAAGATGTTACTTAAATCATCTTGACAGCCGAAAAATTTCCACTGCTGGACATAATTCTTTCGAAGCGTCGTTGTATGGAACGGCCCTGCATATTATTTTTTGTTTTTACGAGTACTAAAAGAAAAATTATACTGAAACACCAACCTAGCTTTACCGGACAAGAGCAGGTACCTATTAAACGCGAAAGGGCAAATATGATTATGACGTTATGACCTAAAAATTAAGTCAATATCTATTAAAATAGCTTTGCAAAACGTTCAGCAATTAATCCTAAGCACTCAAACGTTTTAATTTTCATTATTCACTCATTAATATTGATGTTCGCACTGGAATGTGCAAGGACATTTTCACGTCGCACCGTTGGCAAACGTTCCTCGATAAAGACTGAAGGGACAGGCTCTAGACAAGTGACATTCTAACAGCGGTGGCGTGGCGAAAGTAATAGGGTATTTTACTAAAAAAATCTAATTAGTCCGCCTGATAATAAACGCGTGACGTTATTTGTGGCTTGGTAAAATTGTACCAAATTTGCCAAACCACTTGACGTCACGCGTGTCTTTAACTCGCTGTATCGTCTTCATTTTTTGTTTAAAAGAAAAAATACGTGTCTAATATTTTTTGAAAATCTATCAGACTAATATATAGGACTAATTCGATTTTTTTAGTAAAATACTCTATTGTAAAACGTCAAAAAATTATGGGACTGACAGACGCTGTCGAAATATCACGTGATCAATTCCCTATACTTTGGCATATCGACAATCGCATTCGCTAATAGAATGACACTTTGTATAGAGCTTAAGCAAAGACAAAGTGGCATCCATCAACGATAGTGATTGTCGAAATGGCCAAAATGCACGTGGTCAATCCCAAAAATTTTTGACAGAACATCACTTAGTCTATGCCCCTTAAGTCGCCCGTTCTTGCATCACTTTCTAGTGTTGCAACCAAGCATCGACCCATTTATTGTCTTCTAATTATGAACGATGCGATATCTCGGTGCCGAAGCGATCGATCTCGGTCTCGCATCGAACTAAATCGATTGTTTTGTTCATATTATTAGCTGTTTCAAAACTTTGATGGCTTTCGATAACTGCTTGCGATATTGGTATTTCATGATGACTTTTGATTTAATGTTTTGAAATAAGGATCTTTGGTCTTAGCTACAGCCTGGGAGACTTTAAGTCAAGAGTGAATAGGTTACTTCTAGGCAAGCGTGCTCCATCTTTGACCGTATCATCGCTTACCAACAGGTGAGATAGTGGTCAAACGTATGCATATCAATAGTAAAAAATAAGATATTAGAGTCCTGGGAATTGATTAAAAGTTGTAGAACTATGTCTTCATTTTTCGATTGTGTTGTGGACACAATTTCGGGGAAGAGACCCAATGTAAATTTATCAATGAGTTATAGTAAGTCTGAATGCATTTCTATCTTCAACATTTCGAATATCGTCATGTAATTCAAAATGAATATTATGGGAATCACAACCTGTTTAGAAGGAAAGAAACATACTTAGCAAGTCCTCATTTCCCCAAGGACCGCATCAAGAAGCATTCGCCTTTGGTTAAACAGAAATTCAACATAATTTCCTTGTAATTGAAAAGGGAACATACCTACTGTTGCTAAGCCATTATACTGATGGTAATGATATAATGCCATGTTATTACCAATAGAATTGTTGAAAGTTAGAAAATTCTTCAGTTATTTTCCTTTTCTAAGTTCTATTTATTTCTTTAAAAATTTGTTCATGATGAGGTTGGGAATCAATATTCTTTAATGGTCTAAGTATTCGTAACCTTTTGGTCCAAATAAAGCCAAAACACTAAAAGCGCGGCAAAACTGAAAACACCAATTCGCACTAAGCGTTTCCAAACGTCTTTTATACCTAATGCACACAGCAAAGGAGTGGAACTCTCTACCTGTGCCTGTGTTTCCGAACGGATTCAACCTTAATAAGCCAGTTCAGGTTCAGTCTAACTTTGAAGAGATCATCAAAGTTATAGGCTTCATATGGGTAAGCTTCCCATCGTAAAATTTGTCTCTGTCACCTCTGACCTTAACTAGAGTCAAGAACAAACCAATCTCTAGTAAAAAAATACTCTTCCAAACAAAAAAATAATCATCCAAATCGGCTGACAATTGGCGAAAATATCGCCAATCAATAATAATATAATATATATATTTATAATATTTAGTAGTAAGTATATATATACATAAGGTGGTTTACTGTTATGTAAAAGAGCGCTTCTCGCCATCAAACGTAAAAGTTTGGCGAGTTTAGAATTAAGTGACACCTCTGTATTATTTTTAATTAAATAAAATGTTAAAAAAAAAACATATTTCATGGGATCTCATCATCAGATCCTAATTTATACCGTACATCATCAGCTCAGCAACATGAGATGATGATTGCCGGGCACAAATATCTGAATTGCGTTAGAAAGTTAATGAAAAGCATTGTATTTGCCTATAAAATTTGAGGGTTGCCCTCGATTTTCATGGGATCCCATCATCAGAATCTGACTTGTTGAAAATGGGACCAATCGAGAAGTATACCCTTTCAGATGCAACAAGAATTTTTTAAATCGGTTCATAAATGACGGAGTTATGAGATAACAGACATAAAATAAAAAAAAACCGAATTGAGAACCTCCTCCTTTTTTGAAGTCGGTTAAAAATGAAGGAAATGATAATTTGGTCGCTAACATAAAATTATGATATCATCAAAATTAACCTTTCACTATAGTGAGTGGTGTTTGATGACTCATCATGACGAACTTATGTCGATAGTCGAGATTTTGTGTAAAACATTAATGGTTTTTTATAATATTGTTTTAGTGATAAAATTGTCAAAGGTTTATAATTTTAATAATTTATTGTCTTTGATTTTCTTTTGATGTTTTAACTAAATATTAATAATTTGTTTACTTTGGCTTCATTAACTTTTATGTACAAAGCAGAGACTGAATATTCTTCACAGGAACTTCTGCCACGTGCTGTAGCATATATGGACGTCACTAAATCGGTTGCGCAACCAGATAGGCCGTTGCAAACACAACTTGGCGAAATGGGGTTTCATAGACCCGTTGGATGCTCAATGTGAGTGCAGTGCTCCTGTTCAGAACATGACTCACACGTTGAATGCCCTAAGTGTCCGAATCTAAGGATTTAACCATCGACTCAAAAAGAAGAGAAGAGAGTCAGTATTCTGACGATTTCCCTGGGAAATCTTTCAAGTATTTGAAATTCTTGTTAAAACCTGCCTAGGAGTACTACGTCCTCAAGTAGAATAATTTACTTCAAGCAATAGTTCTTCATCAAAAAACCATCAAATCTTACTGCATTGAATTTATCAAGCATATCTAATTATGATATTTCAGCTTGTTTTATAGCTAGCATCTGTACTCAAAATCTTAAATTTATTAGAAACATCTTGTACGTCTAGACTTCAAACTATTCAAATCTGGTTTTTAGCTTGTCAATAAATAACGCCATGAAATTACGTCACTTCTTAACTCTTCGACCAAAACATATACTAGGCTTGGCGAAGAAATATCGATATTTATAATTCTGTAGCTAAATGACTACTCTGTGCTGGGTGCTCGTTATGGGTGATTAATATTATAAGGCAATATATCGATATTGGTATCATATAGGATATTAAAATAACACATCGACGTTTGAAAAGACATATTATTATTTTAATTCCAATAAAATAAAATAAAAACAGCTTAAAGGAGTTTAAATTCGTAAAAATACAACACTCACTAGCCTGAATCCAAAAACTATCGATGTTATTACCGAAATTTTGATAAAGTGAGTGTATCGATATTTCTATATATAAAATCACTTCCAACTTTTAAAAGGCTATTAAAGCACCACCTGAATAATGTATAAAATGTAAGTTTATAACTTAATGTTAGTTTTATTACCAAGCGAAACCGTCACTTATCTTAATTATTATGTTTTCCTCATAGAAGTAAATAATTGGATTTTAGTTGAGCGAAATAAATTTCTTAAACCGTATAACCAAAATCTGATATAATTTAAAAAAATGCGATACAATATAAATGTCGATACTTCTTGATACTGCTGACATCCCTAAAATAGACTACCATGGATCGGACACTGGCCATTAATCTCGTGTCCAATAAATTATAATTAAAAGGCGATTTTTGGAAGTAAGCCTGTTATTATCATGGTTTATTTGCGTGTCAATGACCTATTTGTGAAAAGACATAATTTCGTGATTGTTGTTAATTAAGCTGGGTTTAGTCCTCCCTAGCAACTATCGTCCAAATTATAGAAATATAAATATAGGTTAAGTATGGTAAAATTTTAAGAGTCTATGCTCCCGTCTACGGATAAACATTTTGCATCAGATAAATGATTTAGAACTGAATTGAAAAATGGTAGGTACTGACTTTTGTATGAAAATTTATTTCGGACAAGACCACTTTTCCGGTGGCCATAATACGAGTCGTTGCCTAACCTTTTAGCAATGAAAACATTCTACAATATTGACATCAAGTAATAGTTCTGTTACGAAATTAGCTGTCCAGCTAATCAAAAGAATATCCTATGTCTATAAAAAGAGCAAGAACCTAAAATAATCATCATCGGCCTAGCCTTTTCCCAACTATATTGGGGTCGGCTTCCAGTCAAGCCGGATTTAGCTGAATACCAGTATTTTACGAGGAGCGGCTGCCTACCAGACCTCCACAACCCATTAACTGGGTAACACGATACTTCATGGTAAGACTGGAGTCAGATTTACTGGCTACTGTGCTATCCGTAACGACTGCCAAAGATCTACAAATGACAGCCGGGACCAACGGCTTAACGTGCTTTCCGAGGCACGGAGGAAACTCGGTATGTTAAGATGGTCACCCATCTGTGGATGGGTGACTATCCTAGGCAAGCCTTGCTTAGCCTTGAAGATCGACCCGTGCGGCTGTTATTATCTAGCCACAAGCTCCTAAAATAATAATGTGATTAAACACCAAGCTTCGCAAATAACTGTACAATGACAAGGCGGGTGTGGCTACTTCACTAAATAGCTGGAAAGCTCCCGTACAATGACTCATATTCTCCATAATTCGACGTCCATTGCTGCATTTGTATGCGTAAAGTAGCAACAAATATTTGGCAAACCATCAATGAACATTGAACGTAAATGCCAAGATTTGTGTAAGGATGTGAATCGCGTATGGAGCAAATTAAGTAAATTTCTTCTGTTCGAAAACATTATACACTACATAATGTATTCTGAACCACGTTCTACGACACGTGGAAAGGGCTTTAGTTACCATTCGTCCTAGATGAACAACGAAAGCGATGCTATGCTAGAAATACAAATTAAAAAATAAAATCTTTATTTCTATTTACCTTTCCAGTCTATAGGTAATTGATTGCTGTTAATCGTACTTATGAATAAGTACTGAATTTATTTATGTGTGCCTTCGGTTATGCAGTCCGGTTTGTCTACAATAATTGAAAAAAAAAGAAACTAAACATATCCTATGTAAGTACCTATATGACTAATAAAGTAGCTGTGAAAGCTTTTAATTAGCTTGATAGTTTCATTAATTTTTCTGTTTAATTAAATAATTTAATTAGATTAAGTAATTTCGCTGAGCCGTCCTTGAATGCGCAGAGATCGTCGACATTGGTTTGGGTAAATCCATATTAAACTATAAAACCTAAACAATTACTTTATTTTCATAACTAACAAAATTTATAAGTAGATAAAAATACCTGGTTTTTAATAAAGGAAATAAAAAGACAGTTAATTGGTACAAAGTATTAGTGCAGACATCTAAAGATCTGCTGTAATAAAATTCCATCTAACCCACAAAATAATCTAACATTTTCATATATCATAGCATCGCTCACAAACGACTCAAGTCTGCTGAATATTTTTACTTCCAAGCCGTCAAAAGTATGAAAACATTTCCCACAGCATCATTATAGTTTAAGCATCGCTCGCATTGGACTTTAGTCCCCAGTTCCCATCTCTATAGGTACAATGTAGAGCAAGCCAGCAATTCCGTTGAGGCGTCCTTGAATGCTCAGAGATCGTCGACACTGGTTTGGCTAAATCCAAAATTAGTACCGACTTACACGTGCGTAGGGTTGCCAACATTTTGCCACAAACTACTTGTTTACTAAATTATACTGATTCCGTAATTAAGTTCTGTATCGATTGCTATGTTTCCTATTTGTTCTTGGAAAATTGGAGAGGAAATGTTTTAGAAAAGGGCTTGGGAAGTTTCTGTTAGGGTGTTTGTGAAATGTTGGTATGGATTTTTACTACGGTGGGTTCTATGGTCCATATTCAAGACGATGTAGAATGAGTTAATTTAAGTTTAACTGTGATCCTGTTTAAAAAAAAAAGCAAATAAATGCGAGATTTAATCTTCACTTGGCATAAGCATCTAGGCTATGTATTACCTAGTTTACGCAGTAGAATAAAATAAATATGATAAATATAAATGTATAAGGTTCTATTTCAGTCAGAAACCAAACCAAATGAAACTTAATGAAAGCTCATAATAAAATAAACCACTTCGACTTTGATGTGTTGACGAATGTTTATATGTAATTAGAAAAATAAGAATAAACTAGAAATGTCGTAAAAGTTCACATTCTCGTAGGACAGCCCTATGCAATTAAGGCGGTAGATACACAACCGGTTTTGTAGTTATCAGTTTATATTCGCAAAGTAATTTATAAAATTCAGGTGTACAGAAAGGTGTGGAAATGTATAAGTAAAATCTCCGTAATTATAATAAAAATATTGGTTCTTTTAAGTTTGTTTCATGCTCAAGAAAACGGTTCAATTTTTTCCTACAACTCCGTGAAAGCGGCGAAGTTTTGGGCTATAAATACTTTGGCCTTCTGCAGTTTATAACATCAATAAGGGCTTGTTCCTACCTGCATGCAAGTTTAATTACATTACGGGGCACGATCTTCGGCACGATCTTCGATTGATCACATTGTACCTTGCTAGCCCGCAATGTATGGCAACTCGCATGCACTCGCATTCAGCTCGGTTGGAGTGCAGGGTGTTAACGTGCCCTAATACTGAAAGGTAATTTTCACTACAAACTAGTTTTAGTTAGCGTGAATTTAGTTTTAGTGTGGCAGGTATGAAGTTTAACTATTCTGCTATGCTGTGGCAGTAAAATATAAATCGAATCGAAACGGAAGTGTGCGCGAGTCGTAAAGATAGTAATTGTAGGTATGTAGGTACTTATTGCAGTCGTTATCTATGTGCCTATGGGGTTCAAGTATCTATTTCTATGTGTAAGTACTATGTGCATTCAGGGTTATTTGTAAAACACCAGCAACCTCTTAGACAATGAAAGTACACATTATTATAAGCAACTTTTACTTTGGGAGAACCCCGAAATCTCGAGAAAAATATCAGCTGTTTCTTATGAAAATGTATGAAACAGCTGATATTATTCTCGAGATTTCGGGGTTTTCTTCAAAGTAAAAGTTGCTTATAATCATGTGTATTTTCACTGCCTAAGAGGTTGCTGGTGTTTTACAAATAACCCTGTATACTACTACTAAGAATATAGTGTATTAGTAGATTTATATGTCTAAGTACTTTTTTCTTAACTTATAATGTCCCACTATTGGGCTAAGTCGTTCCAGAAACTTTTCTCCCGTACCTCCCCCATACCAGGCCATCACGGTCTAAGTTCAGGTCAACTCTTCACTTCCTTCTGGTTTCGTTTAATAGGTTGGCTAGTAAACTATCAATGTTTATTTCTTCCCAAGGGTAAAGAGCAAATAATTATGCACTTGTACGGACAAAGAAAATAAAGTAAACTGCTTCGAACTATTTTTATACATCTGATAACCTTTTCGCTCTTTAAACAGTCTGGAAAAATATACCAAATGCATCAGTGACGTCAGTTTGTATATTAAGCAGGTACATCTTTGAATTCATTTTAGTGCATTTCATTACATCTGTCTAAACTAGATTTATAAAAAGCTCTTTTGTATGAGTTTATTTCTGTCTTTTCTCACAAAATAACATGGCGCTTCTTGATCCATGATTTCAACGAATATAAAAAACAACATAAAATAAAATACTTTATTCGAATATCAAAACAACTATTTAGCAATTCCAATTGCTCCATACGGTTCAAGCCTTCATAAATTACTTTGTAAGATGACATTCTAGTCAAAATTTTGTGGTGTAGGTAGATACATAAATAACAGTGATAGTTCAACGAACTCATTACTTAATTAACATTCGTCCATAAAAACCTGAAGATAGCACTGAATAATATTATATCGAGTATTTTAAGCCACTTACTGAAAAAGGATTGTCATAAACACAAGTGTAGGTATGTCACAAGGCCTGGAATTGTATGAGACCTCATTTTGACTTCATGACCTAAACCCTCCTTTTGAGAGCTGCATTGCAATACTGGCCACTAAGAATTTTACGGAAGATTTATCTTCTAGCTGGCTGGTTAGAATCTTAAAAGAAAAAAATCTTGTCAGTTCCCCAGATTATAATTTTAAAAAGAAACAACACTCGATGACGTATACCAGATGCCAACCCAGCATCTCTATTCTGTCACCTAAGTAATAATGTCAATGCAATATCAATTTGTTTCGACGCGATCCTTTATCCGAAGTATTGTTTACGGTAACTACTAAAACCATTTTATATAAAACAGTTTTATACAACACATTTAGACGATTTGAAAGCGTTTACTGCCGTGACTAAAAGACAGACAGAAAGTGAATGTTTTATGAAAACGAATTCAGTAATTCAGGAAATTAAATAAATGTCTGTACCTATTCTGTAAGCGTTAATATTTTGTGTCAACGAAAATAATATTTGTAATTGTTCAGATGGTTTGATATCGTGGTAGGAGCTCGTGGCTAGATAATAACAACCATACGGGTTGATCTTCAAGGTTAAGCAACGCTTGCCAAGGCTAGTCTGTAGATGGGTCTGTGGATGGGTGGACCATCTTAACATACCGAGTTTCCTCCGTGCCTCGGAAATCACGTTAAGCCGTTAGTCCCGGCTGTCATTTGTAGATCTTTGGCAGTCGTTACGGATAGTCGGAAGCCAGTAAAATCTGACTCCAGTCTTGCCATGAAGTACCGTGTTACCCAGTTAATGGGTTGTGGAGGTCTGGTAGGCAGCCGCTCCACGTAAAATACTAGTATTCAGCTAAATCCGGCTTGACTGGAAGCCGACTCCAATATGGTTGGGAAAAGGCTAGGCGGACGACGACATTCAGATGGTAAGATATCGTCAGCAGCGAGAATAAATACAAACATATTAAACTTTAAGTCGGTATTTTTAATCATGTTCGACTTTAAGTTTTCAGATTATACTCACTTTATTGGTCCATGGACCTCAAAAGTAAATACCAAATAAAGGTTTTTAATTAAAATCCGTGTTCCAATTTCGAACATTGATTTCTACTCAGGCGTGTTTTCGAAATGTGCAGGCGCATCGCACTTGGCTTGTTTAATGAGTTTGCAAAACAAACTGGGTTATAAAAACAACAACGAAATGATTGAATCAACAGTTTTGCGTAATCTGATGGATTTATTAATTATGATTTATTTGATAGAATCTAGAGGAAAAGTAGAAAGTACTAATTCAGAATTTGAATGGCGAAAGAATCGATTGCGTCTGCGAAATCCAAACTGACATTATAACTGCAAGAGTAACTTTGTCATCTGTTTGTTTTCACGCGTAAATCGCTGAACCAGATTGGTAAATTGTAGTTCGTAGAATCGAAGATAATTTATCTACAATTCTCCATACTAAAATGGACTTTAAAGGATGTCAAATCACAGGTACCTACTGCTTATCACTGGTATACGTTCCTTTGGGATAATTTTCCGACTATCACGCGGGCGAAGCCACCGGCAGAATTTAGTATATTATCAAATTTATTGTATCATAATTGCCGATTTCTTGTCAATAGGTTCGAACACTATTATTCATAGATAAAAGAGTAGCAAACAGATTTATTGATTTACTTTATCGGAAGTAACGACCGATAAAAACGAGTACTTCTAAGGACTTGGCAACCTCTGATAGCAAGGACTACCTATTGGGAAGAGAATTCTTTGTCATACTTATTTCCAACATTATCTTTACTACATAAATGTTAATAATATCATACATGCGAAAGTGAGTTTGATTGTTCGTCACGCTTTCACGAGTAATGACAGAACCGTTTTTACGAATTTTTGAAAAAAAAAAAAAAAAAAAATTGACTTAACGGTAGGTTTGCAGGTTTGCAGGGATAGATTGGACCTTAGAGATGGCTTCTTTATTGTCAAGTATGTTTGGGATTCCATTAATTTTTAAATAAAACCATAAGACGATAATTGAGGTATAGTTTTGGTGAACTTCTAAATTGCTAAGAGTTTTTTGTTTGCCATACATGACATTCATCACATGAACGCATTTGGTAGATATTGAATTTTATATAAGAATCGCTTTCATTTTTATGGGCAGTTCGTGTTTTACGACGTATCCTATAAATGTTATAACTTATTTTATTCTTGATTGAATTGTCCGCACATCAATCTTTGTATTGATCTCTTGGCTACCTACTACTAAGATGAAGAATCTAAATAGGTATAGTTTTATTATTAATCTGATGTATCCAGAACTCATTCATATTGATATCATTACGTAAAACCTAATACGAAATAAACTATCTTGATGCCATTTATGTCTACACAACTACATTAAACTTTTTTTTTTCTTTTTCTTTGTTTCATTGAAATAAATTAATTAAAACACGTTTAATATTACGCCAAAATACAAATACGTTGCTCTTAATCATTGAATAATCATCGCAATTGCATCTTATTTTTACTATACAAAAAAAATACTTCACGAAATAAAATTGCAAAAAAAAAATACTGTCACTTTCAATAATCAGATGACAGTACCTCTTCATATCATGTGATTAAATCGTATTTATGGCTCGAACATAATACAGGCAAGGCTGTTCCCATAGCGCATGGAGTCCATAAACACTGGAATGTGGTTGGGGTGGCTCCGAAGGCCAACCACAGGCACACCTGCGTGTCCTGACACTCGATATCATTGAAAATATTGTAATGCACATGCAATTTTGTTATACTTTATATTTATGAACTTTAAACTAAAATAAACCAAGTTTTTTGACACAGCTTTAATAAAGTAGACACATTGTTCGACGTCAATATTGTCAATGGTCGTTATATTAAAGTTATATATCCCGCCAAAATTCCGAAAGTGTGAATAATATAGTAATGCACATGCAATATTTATGGTCTTTAAAACTCAAATAAACACAGCTTTAATAAACTAGCCGTCATCTTGGACGTCAATATTCTCAATTATGGTCGTTACATAAAAGTTATATCCCGCCAAAATATCGAAAATGTGAATAATATTGAAATGTAAATGTAATGCATAACAATATTATTCACACTTTTGTTATACTTACTGTATATTTATGAACTTTAAAACTCAAATAAACCAAGTTTTTTGACACAGCTTTAATTAAGTAGACACAATTTTGAACGTCAAAATTGTCAATGGTCATTGTCATAACAATAATAATACCCGCGAAAATACCGAATGTGTAAATAACATTAAACGAAAAGGAATGAAACTTAATTCGTTTTTATCACAGTACCTACTACTTATGCAAGGTGATCAAGGAAATATGAAATGATTTCCACTCTGTACTTCAATTTCATTCAGTTGGTAATTTACGAATTTAAAAAATGGAAGCTGAAATGTTTTTTCGAATTTCGAATTCAATCGCTTTGAATGCTAATACATAGTTGACTGAAAACCGGTATTCACTCCTCATTTATGTTGGTAGTGTGTTGAGGATACCTGCAATAGGTAAAAGTTGTTTAAATTTTGGTGCATCTTTTACTCTCAAATGGACTCCATATACACCAAAGGCTGCGCTAGTTCCCGAACCAAAGTCTACATCAACACTATTGTCAAACATCCGTATCTCGATCATCAGCCCGTCATCATTCGTTAAACTTCTGTCACCGATATCATTCATCGATCACCACAGATGATTGGGTTTACCACCAAAGGCGCGGGCGTGTGAAAGTGGAAAACTACCATTGTCCTTCTACAATAGGTTAACGCGACTGTATCATAGTGAAAGTTGCTTCGAAAAGGTCTCTGAATACTAGTGAACTTAAGATTTTATTTATAGACTTTAAAATGTTGATGTTCACACATTTGGTAATGTGAAGGCTAAAAGGTTGGATGTGTCATTTGTTAATGTTCACCTTTTTATTGCTTCTTTAGGTACCTACTTAGCATTTATTTTTTAAGAACAGATCAAAAAAGACCTTTTTGGTTTGAAGAATAAGTTGAAAGTCTTGTGTAATTTTTATTATAAGTACCTGACCAGTTTTCCGAGCTAATGAATTTGGTAACTTAAAATATTATGAAACTTTACGTTTCTAACAACAATAATATAAGATAGAAATGTCATATTTTCAAAAATAAATAAACTTGACTGCTATTAAAGATAGTTGCAGTCAGTACAAATAGTGATAAGTTGGCTCACGAGTGCTATAGTGACCCAATTTCTCGAGTTCGCCTCACTACGATAAGTCGTTGACATACTCCATATTTGACACGAAACGACAACATCAACAAACACATTACAACACCTTTAGAACTTAATTAGCAAATGTAATAACGAGATTATGAACGACATCAATTTATATTTAAAACTGATCTTATTTGCATTACCTGTGGCACAATTCGTTATCATTCACCATTAAATTGATTTCAAATTATCGAGTTTCAATTTGGAAGGCAATTGTGATTACATTCGAATTTCAAAGCCGAATACTGGCTGGTTTTTTTTGGGGGTTCATACGAACGACTATCATACTGCGATCATCAATCCGCTTGCTAAATTCCTAATTTAATTATGTCATTGCCCCCCCCCGTATTCAGTATCTATCTCTGCGAACCTGTTTCATAGTCTTAAGAAACATGTTCAGCGTTAATCTGGCTTTAAAGCGAACCAACTGCTTTAAAATCATTGAATTCGGTTGACGAGTTCATAATGAAACATTGACAAAATACCGATGCGAATTTGTACATGTTTTTCAACAAGTTTTATAAATAACTCTTTCCTTTTGCAGGTAAGTCACCATGACTCAATGGATTGCGGCGACATGACATCGGCGTTCTGTAGTAAGAATATTTATTTTTTTATCAGCGATGGGAGGAATTAGGGTTCTGCGCTTTGTGTTAAAAATTGTTCTACTGGTTTATTTATTATGTTGTTGCATTGTGCGGCTCATGGAAGCCTTTACACATTAGAGACCTCGGTATGGGATTTGATACTTTAAAGCTTTTGATTCTCAGTCTAAAGTTTATTTCGACAATCGAGTGTTTATATCTACAACCCTTCCTTGTTTATGGGTCTTTCTATATTCGTGACAGTCTAAGGAAGCCTTATTTGACAGCTGAGTAGAGAGGGAATTGCAACAGAGATTTATTTGCATGTCTCTGTCATAATCTATATCTTCACTAATATTATAAAGATTGTTTCAGTCCAGTACTAACACAACAAGTAATCAACTGTATCGATTGACGAATCTAAATCGTTTCTGCAGGAATCGAAGTTCTCTGGCAGTAAAATATTGCACACTTGCTTCTCCAATCCACTTTGGACATTGGCAGAATAGTCGACATCGGCTTTGCGCGCCATAAATAAAAAATAGAATAGAATAGAATATTATAAAGAGGAGGAGAGGGGGGAGGGGGTTTGTGAGTTCGTGATGATGTTGATCAGCTAGTTGAGATGTGGGTCAGCTAGTTACTAGTAAAGCAGTGATCCTGCTGTCAAAGCCGACTTCTTGGATTATCACGAATATAGTGAAAACTGTTTTTTTTTTACTATTGATAGGCACGCGCTTGACCACCATCTCACCTGATGTTAAGCGATGATGTAGTCGAAGATGGAGCACGCTTGATCCGTTACGTAGTTTAGATGAACTAAGCGGAAAGACAGAGGACGACAGCGATATTGTTTAAGACTACTAAGTGAGAAAGCGTCCTCCGTCATACAATGACGAATCTAAAACAAGATTCCTAACACTTCTGTCTCTAAGCAGAGAGAAGATTAAAGAAAGATAAGCCACGCTCCGGATTTTGTGGACATTCGTTATCTTTTAATGAAGTTTTACTGACTAGGATAAAGTGGTTTTTTATTTTTTAGCGAAATATTATTGTTTTGTAATAAGAATATGCCTTCGGATTAATGCAAACACCGTAAGATAGTTAGAAATCTATACTAATATATTAAGCTGAAGAGTTTGTTTGTTAGCTTGAACGCGCCATTTATCGAGGAAGGCTATAGGCTATATATCATCACGCTAAGACCAATAGGAGCGGAGCAGTTATGAAAATTGTGACGCAGACGAAGTTGCGTGGGTCAACTAGTTATTCATAATTCTAACATATAAAATTCTTTCGTTATTGAGTGAGTGACTGACAGACAACGCACAGCCGAAACTACTGATAGTAGAAAGCTGAAATTTGCCATATAGGTTCTTTGGAGAGTGTAGGAGAGCACTAAGAGAGGGTTCCCCGAAATACCTACGGGAACGGGAAAAAACGGGATAGGCGCGTACGAAGTCGCGGGCAATAGCTTGATAGATTATAAAGTCTCCATATATTCGGAACAGATCATTTCGATTACAATAAATCCCCTGATAGTTAACATTGTACTACATCCGTGTCATACAGAGAAAAGAGTTTACATTACGTTCTTATCATCATCCTCTGACAATTATAATAGCTACAACTTAAAACTATTTTGAAGAACTTGCTTTGGAATAAAAAAAAATATTTTATTTAAATATTTTCATTCAGTCACAAAACAATGACGAGCAATTACAACGATTCGATTCGCATGAATCACTTAATCGAAATTAATATGCGAAAATCGCGACTATTGTATTCGAAAACGTCGCTATCTCGAATAGTATCGCGATTGTCACAATGGACCGCCAGTTATTCGATACCGTTACACCGAATCGATAGTTTACTGTTAACGTTATCACGACTTGAGACTCGGTTCGTGCCCGTTCTTTTTTTAAACTTTTTTATTGACCTCGCTGAGAACTTTTTCGTCTGTAACTTCTTGGTGATGGATCAGTTTTTTAGGGCCAGCTATTGATCATGATACTAGGAATTTGGTTGAGTCTATAGAACTGTTATTTGTTTTGCAAATAAGGATCAATATCTCGGGATAAGATATTTCAACTGCCTACTTGCTACTCAAACGACAATCATAATTGTGACTGAGAATTTCGTTTGTTTTATGTAATGATTTTTATCTACCTATCACGTCCAAACAGCGAACGGTTTTGAATGGAATTTAAAATGGATGGGCATAAAATTTTAACTTCCGGTGCTTTTGTGATCTCCATGGGAATATTTTCTGACTTTTCGATTAAACTACTCGCAGAAGGTAATCTACAAAAAAGTGAAGCAAAAATAAAGAAAAATCCGCGTGAAATAAACCCAGAATTTTATTGTTAGACATTGACAGACTGCAATCAATTCCATTCTACGTAGTTAGGATCGATTAGGATAACGATGTCTATTCGACCTTCACTGAAGAGAAATGACGCTAAGTTTTATTGCTTTTGTTTATTTCATTTGATAGTCTAGTCCGTAAGAGGAAATTCCATTTAAAATTCTGGCCTTGAATCCTGAGGTAATAAATATAGACAAAGATTTGGAAATAATAATCATCCGTCCACTTCAAGAGCGGTCTATCAGAAACTCATACTAATATAATAAACGCGAAAGTAACTCTGTCTGTTTGTCGTAACACTGCAACGGCTGTACAATTTTGGAAGAAACTTGGCACATGGAATAGGACATAGGTAGTAATATGATACTTATCGAGCACTACTAGTTACTTAGAGAGCAGTGGTGGCCCGGTGGTAATGGCTGCGAGTTGCGACTTAAGAGTTGTAGGTCGTAGGTTCGAACCCAGACAGGCGCTTTACTTTGTGTAAATTATTTCATCACCACTGCTCTCAAAACGGTGAAGGAAAACATCGTGAGGAGAACCAAAAATTCGAAGACATGTGACATCTACCAACCCGCACTGGGCCCGCGTGCTGGAGTACGGCCCACTCCCTCTCACCGAGAGGAGGCCTGTGTCTCAGCAGTGAGAACATTATAGACTGATTATGCTTATGCTAATATGATACTTATTATCCCGGGGGCATGTTGCTTAGCGACAATTTATAGACTTAAACGAGGACTAGCCGCTAGTAAAGTTTTCAATTTACTGGTCTTCTTTGAACGCAACAAAATGTCCTCATTCAGAAGGACAAAGCCCATAAAAAACTCTTCATACGACACCGCAGTATTGCAGCCAATGATTAGTATTCGTCTCGACTGCATGCAATCTGAAACGTTTACTAATGTATGTAGATGGGACATAAAACTCTTCTTCCCGAACCTTCTTTCACGTAAATCACGAAGGCATTAAGGCTGTCAGGCAGGATTTGTTCAAGTTTGTATGGAGCCTTGAAGTTGAAGATCACGTTGTGAAGATTCATTGCCTGTGAGGTCTATGTGTATTTGTATTGTCACCGAAAAAGGCGAAAATGTTCTTTAAAAGATAATATTAATGGCTTTGGTATGAAACTTAATCGTGTAATGCTTTGAGGTGAAGTTGATAAAGGCATATGTATATTGTTTCCTTATTGATATATTTTTTTAAGTCTGCTTACTGTATCTGGCTCGAAGAAATATGTTTACCGTGAAAATTCATAATGCGTACAGCTAAGGAGTGGAATTCACTGCCGGAGTCTGTGTTTCCTGATAGTTACAACCTGGGAGTCTTTAAGTCAAGAGTGAATAGGTTACTTCTAGGCAAACGTGCTCCATCTTCGACCACATCATCGCTTAACATCAGGAGAGATAGTGATCAAACGCGTGCCGCATCAATAGTACAAAAAAAAATTTGGTCCTTTGAACCGGATCCTACGGACCTATGCATACCTAGTTGTATGGAGCATTGCCCTTAATATGATACCACTAAGCAGCTTTTAGAATTTAGTTTGCAAATTACATAATATGAATATGAAAACGTATGTTCTTTTGCAGCACAGAGGAAGAGGCAATGGTGCCTTATTATTTGGTTGAGATTCTCAACGTTTACGACATTTGGTGTAGCTTGAATTGTCAGAACTGACTTCTTTTTTAAAGTAATGCTTTAAATGATGTCGTGGACCGAATTGAAGTCACCGCAACCTGCTCTCAAGATGAGCTCTGGCATACCGTTGCCATAACTACCTCAGACAGAGACAGATAATAAAACTCGTAGGTTAGAGTAAACGGGACGGAGATAGTGCGTCCCGTTTTAAAGTCCATGTTTGTTTTGAGGTACCTTGAGTGCTTAATCACGTCTTTCTATTGGATATCTAACTTAGGAATGTATTTTAGAGCATGAAATATTTCTAGTTATCTACTTCTTTTCGGGGGTGCAGCTTTAGTATCCAGAATTTATAGCAATTTTAGTGAACTAAGGTAACATGGGTACAACGGATTTACAAGGTTTTAAGCCTATGAATTTCCAAATCAATACCTAAGAAGCTTTGCAGTAAACAAACCCGTAAAATTTCAAAATTAATTATCTTGATTTCACAATGCCAAAGTGTAAAATTGTGTCAGTTTCTAGATTTTAAGATTAAATTACAGGCGCGATAATACCAAGACATTTACGACCAACGATTACCGATAAAATTTTTTTTAAAAGTTTATTTCCTCGTTTACCTTCTTGTAAACAAATACGTTTAAGATATGTTTCATTAAAATAAATGTTTTTCAATTAATTAAAGGTTTAACATACGATGCAATTCACACCCTGAATTTCTGTTAAGAACACGAATGCGTAAGGGCAGCGATGCATGCGGCATTGAGTTTGAAATATTAAGTTATTTACAGATATTTTTTGGACCTGTCCAACAATACTTGTTTCGTACTTACATTAATATAGCAGTTCCATTGTTAAAACCTTCGGAAATTGTCATAGTTTTTTTTTTTAAACTATTGATAGGCACGCGTTTGACCACTGTCTCACCTGATGGTAAGTGATGATGTGGTCGAAGATGGAGCATGCTTGCCTAGAAGTAACCTATTCTTTCTTGACTTAAAGACTCCCAGGTTATAGCTATCAGGAAACACAGACTCCGGCAGGGAATTCCACTCCTTAGCTGTACGCACTATGAATGTGTTCCCAAAACGTTTTGTGCGTATGGGTGGGATGTCCACCATGTACCGGTGGCGCATCGCCGTTCGTCTTGTGGTCCGATGATGGGACGGGCTTGGCGGAATTAAATTATGCAATTCCGTCGCACATTCCCCAAAATGCAACCGGTAGAAAATCGACAAGTTAGCAACTCGTCGTCGATGCTCAAGACTTTGGAGCTTCGTCGCGACGAGCTGATATCCAACCTACTTGAATGCTATAAACAACCCAACTCAGAAAAACAGTGTATTTCTTCATTTAATTAAACACTTCAACCATGTATTACAACAACTAATTGAGGACTACATGTTCTAATCTCAGCGTTACATGACAATACATAACACGCCAAAGAGTAAGAACCAGTTAAAAGTCATACAAATACTATTATGTTATGTAGCATGACAACACTAAATGCTAAGTTTCTTCACCTTTCCGCCTGTTTTCACTAATTAGCCCATTAAGTGCTTAATTACGTGCTATTCAGGTTTAATCTACACTTCTGCATGAATAAACAACCTGTTGAATAAATATTGATATAAATTATAGGTTTTTATAAGAAAGTTTTATATTAAAAATTTATTATAACTAAATCTATTATCACATATCGATCGTCTTCGTTTAAAATCAAAGCATTCACAATACGAATGAATAAATGAGTTATTGTTGTATCGCGTCCTCCTTATTGTCAGTAATGAGGGGTAATTAAACACACTGTGACTCGAATAACAATATGATTATGTGTATATATGTGTATAATTAAACAAGCAATGAACCTGTCTGTCTGATTTGTGGGATATATGGAAAAGTAGGGAAGATTGTTGGAGAGATTTTGTTTATTTTAATTAAGCAGTTTCTGTTCTAGGAAAGGCAACCAGAGCTAAAGCCCAGATTCTGAAAAGAAAAATATTGCAATTTAGTCATGTGACGAATTGTCAAACGCACGTTAGCTGTTTTGATCGGTAATATTAATTTTCGACAACTAGCCGCATCACTTGACTAACGTTTATTTTGTGACGCATCAGTCATTTGCTTTCAGGAATCATGACTTAGTTCGCTTTCCCTTCCTCCAACAAATTCGAAAATCGAACAATCAAGTTAACATCAAGTAAGAGTTTCTTACAAACTGAAAATCCATCACGTACCAACCATACTAAACAACAAACAATCCAACTACCAACGCATAAAACCTAACTGTCATCAGATTTATCTAGAAGTCCCGCTTGTTTACAAAGAGTGCATTTTTCGCGCATTTGACATAAGACATGATGGCACGCGGCTTTCTCACGGCCCTTCAGTATTCAGACGAGCACGTTCTGGCATTGCCGAGCTGTGAATGTGAAATTATGCCGATACTCGGACACGCATCACAAATCTACCGAACACTTACTATCTAAACCACAAAGGGAGTTTCAACCTTATACCAAAGTCTTAAGAGCGGAAATTAAGTTAGGACATAGAACTGTAAGTTGTGTTTTGTGACACGAATACTCATTACCACAAGCGGATTACTGAGTTGCGTCATTTCTCTGTAAAAATATTTAGTTCGGTGTCTGTGAGTGTCTATTATATTCAATGGGTGTACTAATTTGTATGGCCCATTCAAATTGCTTTATAATTAGGTGCATAGCAATGATGTTCTCATGTGAAGTAGCCAAGTATTTTGGGGTTGACTTACAGTAGAAAGTTACTATTTTTATGAGAGACAGAGACAGCTGTTTTTTTCGCTCATTATAAAACTGAACTTTTATAAATCCATTTTCTAGTGATACTTGTTACATAATCATGCTAAAATCATAGAATAATAAAACATGAGGGACACAATAAACAAATGCATTCGCATTATGTTTTCTCGAATTTATCGTCAAATGTAAACTAATCAACTGAACAAACAACTAACCCTAAAATGAACATGTACCTACTTTTTTTTTACTATTAATAGGCATCGCTTGACCACCATCTCACCTCATGTCAGTTAAAACCGAACTATTAAGAACAAAAAATAAAATGTTAAAAAGTGGTGATTCTATAAATTATATAATACAATAAATAACTTGATTTTGAAGCCGCAAATTATAGTCTGTAAATAACTTTAACCCTTAAGTGCACATTGTACTTCGTTTATAATGTCAAACGCAATGTCAGCTAAAATCTGGGCCATCGAGTAGGAACGTCGCCAGCGCCAGCGCATGGAACTCATGTACTCCACCTTATCGACACGAGATACCGTTTACTGACGGTAATTGAGCAATTACATTCCTGACAGTATAGTTTTCACTACAGTAAAGGTACCGAGTGTTACCGTTTTAACGTACCTACTCACTTTTTGAAACTAAGTGTATTAACTAATTTATACGATTTAATAAATCTTTAGCTATATAAATGTATACGGCTAATCTGTTTAGCGATCGATTACACTGACAATTTGTTTAAACTACAGTTTAAATGTGCTAATCTGGGTAATAATCGTAAATATTTAAAACTAGATAAACTTCTGTTCTGTCAAGTTTTACATTGACATAACTGTCTGGTACCTATGAATAAATCTTATCTATCATCATCATCATATCAGACGAAAGACGTCCACTGCTGGACATAGGCCTCCCCCAAGTGTCGCCACAACAACCGGTCCTGCGCGTCTCGCATCCATCGGCTTCCCGCGACCCTCTCCAGGTCATCGGTCCACCTTGTGGGAGGCTTCCATCGTTGCGTCTTCCGGTACGCGTTCGCCACTCCAGAACTTTTCGGCCCCACCGACACCGACCATCAGTTCTGCGCGCACGGCCACTTTAGTTTGGCGATCCTTCGGGCTATGTCGTTAACCTTGGTTCTCTTGCAGATATCATCATTTCTGATTCGATCACGAAAGGAAACTCCAAACATTGCCCTCTCCATTGCCCTTTGAGTGACTTTAAGCCTTCTGATGAGACCCATTGTGAGCGACCTCGTTTTCGTTACATAAGTCATCACTGGCAACACGCACTGGTCATAGACTTTCGTCTTAAACACTGAGGTATGTGAGACGAGAAGATACCACGCAACATTCCGAACGCTCTCCAGCCGAGTTGGAATTTTATCTATAGCATAATATATTTTTCTCGAAACAATTGTCCCATAAAGCTCTTGAAACCTCCAAACAATTTTTTATCAGCTCATACTGTCCCACTACTGCTGCCACTTCTTACCAGCACTCACGGTTTCCTCCAAACTTAAACATCATTATATTTATAAAAGGAAATTGTTACCAGACACAGCCCCAGCGCACATAAAAGACATCATAACACCATTGTGCGTCCATCCTATCTTCTCATACGTGTTGTAACGGCCAATAGAAGGCCAGTATTCTGTGGCAAACGAGTTTTAACAGCAAATAAACCAATGGCGTAAGAACATTGCATGCTTGCCCTGTTATCGCATTCCAGAGTGGTCTATATCCCGTAGTTAACGCTCGCATATCGTGGGTCATGCACCTGGATGTATCTGGGACTATTTTCCTGGAATCTAGATTATTGTGGTTTGAAATCATGGCTTTAAAGATGTATTGTTCTCGTAACATCGCAGCTATACTCAGCCAATCAACAACGGCTTACTCGAGAAAAAATATGTAGCTTTATTTTGGAGCAACATGTTTCGTTTAAGTTTTAGGGATTTCGATCAATCTCCAGAAGCCAAACTTTGTTTCGATCTGAGTTATATGTGCTAAATCAATTTGACACGATCCGGTTGACACATTTGGCCACTTAAACTTCAGCTGAAAATCATGATCTACTGAAGAGAAATTCCCCTCCTCCTCCTTCTCCTCTTTCCTCTTAAATCTCAATCGCCTCGGTGGTAGAAACCTGGACAAAAAGACATGCTACCAGCGATAACGTTTTAGTCAAAATTACATCTGCCGAAATATCACTTAATGGATGACGGACATTTCTGACTTTTGGCAATCGATATCGCAGAATCTCGGTTATTGTCTCGAGCTCAAAAGAGAAGACTAGATATCATTACCGTGACTAGGGTCTCTTACAACCTTATTTCTGCATGCGTCCCTAATGTACCTATTTTTACTATCAGATTTCCATGATCGTCTTAAATATACTAATATTATAAAGAGGAAAGATTTATTGATTTGTTTGTTTGAAATGAGCACATTGAAACTAACTCAATTATATATGCCTCTCAGAATGGATGTAGGAAGGGGTCCCGCGGTACTAAGGAGCTTCGCCTCAAAGACATGGCTCCGAAACTATCTCATATAATGATATACTATGTTTCAACCTCTCTTTCAATTCGAGAAAATGACTTTGTAGTGGCTATTGCCGGCCCATTGCCTTCAAGAACACAACGGGATCCCTTTCCCTTGGTCGACTTACCCGACATGCAAGGAATGACAACTAGGTGACAGGTACATTCTCCATGTTTTTCTCTGACTGTCAGATTAGCGTGGGATTCTACACAAATGATTTATATTTTCTGACATTTATAAACGGACATCGCTATCGCTGATTGCTCTGAATCATATTAGTTGACTAATTTACATATTTTTTAATGATACCATTTAATTTGGATAATATTTGGGCACACGTTCTATTTCATAACTATCTATGGAAATTAATCTTTCTGTCAAAAAATTGTTAATGAAGAACTTTATGGTTATTAGCAGTTTCGCGCATAAAATCAGGTTATAATTTTGATTAATTTAAAATGTAGATTTTTTTTTATCAACTCTCTGATCTATTTAGGGTTAACAATATGAATGATTTCATTAAGAAGGCTTATTTTTAAATAATTTAAAGCTTAGGAGTCAAGTATTCCTCTGGAATTAAAACTTTGGATTTAAATAAAATCTACATGAGCCATGTCTTTCTCTACCGTTGGAAAGGATTAGTTCGAATTTTAAAATCTTAACGATATTTTTTATTTTTTAGTCTGGCTAGTGGCATCCTTTTCACCAAAAACATATCCTACTAACAAAAACGAAGTGCCTATCAAATACTAAACAATCATAATAAATAATGTAGTGCGTGATTCGGATCGTGCCTAATGCGCAGCCAATTAGCGCCCTCGTTATAGTTTGCGGGACGCTAGAGGAATGCCGGTTACGTCACGTGTCCGTAACGGTATGGACGCGGCACGTTAGCTGTGACTCCGTGATTTACCGTGCGAAGACGATGACATTCTGCACTTCGTACTAGACTAGGTACTCGTACAGTCAGAGAAAAAAAATACATTTCAAGTTTGGTAAATTGGTAAATTCTGGTTTACTACTTCACCGACTAAGTCGTGATATAATTTCATTGTCACTTATAAAACTTCCGAAGTACCTATGTAATTAAAAACGTGACACTGCCAAGGAAACAATGACTTAAATTATAATAAGTAATGTACGAGTAGTTGCGTAATCCGAAAAAAGCAAATGTTCAATTTGTAAGAATAGTGAAGAATAGCTTATTTTTGGCGTTTTTTTTTTTTCAATTTATTTTTATTAAGAAACAAACATTTAAACAAAATATTAAGAAACCAACCATCTATGGTTGATTTGTTTGTTAATTATTTTTTTCCATGCAGTATACAGTCAGCCCGCGCAGTGCCTTAGTTTGAAAATGTGTCTTAACTTCATTAGATGAAAATTTAAAAACTGGCGAAGGTATACAGAAACTAGAGAAATCATTGTGACATATGACAAGCGGGATGCAAGATTTATAATAGTGCTCTCATAAAATAATTGGAGGTGTCGTAAGGTAATTAAGAGATAGAATCAAGAGGATCATGCAACGCAATGTTTTGAATACATACGAACGCGATAGCTAACATAGCAAAGTCAAACATTCATCGAAAATATAAGTACCTGTCTGTGGAAAAAGTGATAACCAAAAAATTCGAGAATTAACATGAATTGCGTATAAAATAAATGCTATAAAAAACTGGAAATAAATTTGAGGAGCAATTCTCGTATTTTTAAGAATAGAACTGTCACATTCGCATCGCTGTCGACTGGAAAAAACATCTCTAATTTGATATTTTGACAAGTTTTTGACATTGACTTTCGCTGAGAAGTTAATTTGGCTTGAATTTGAACCATACTTATCTATGATTTGAACGCTCTGTCAGTTCGAGAATTGGCCTTTTGATTTAAAAAATATGCTAGTTCGGTATCTACAATTTATATCTCTATCAAAAAACAAACAAGTTCTACCGTTGAAATAAAAATAAACTTATCATCATTACATCAGATCCTAAAAAACTTAGCTTAATGAAGTTAATTTAGTTCATTTTGTTTGAACAAAGTTTCCGTTGATAACTCAGCTTCCTTCCTGCGGTATGTTATCATTCGTGCCTCATTTGTAACAATATAGAAGTCAAATATTGCTACACCGTGCGCAGTTAAGACAGTTTAAAAACTTTTAAGTACTGGCTGCCTGTCCGGTCTCTACCCTGGGTTGAGAATTATCTACTTACACAATACTAGTAGTAGCCTATGGCCATCTAGATGAATCATCATCTGCCTAGCCTTTTCCCAACTATATTGGGGTCGGCTTCCAGTCCAACCAGATTCAACTAAATACCAGTGTTTAACGTGGAGCGGCTGCCTACCAGACCTCCACAACCCATTAACTGGGTAACACGGTACTTCTTTGGCAAGAGCTGGAGTTTGATTTACTGGCTTCTGACAATCCATAACGGCTGCCAAAGATCTACAAATGACAGCCGGGACCAACGGCTTAACGTGCTTTCCGAGGCACCCATCCACAGACCAACCTTAGTAGGTATGTCAAAAATAAAAATCACAAAATTCGCTCTCTCTCTTTATAATATCGAAATGAATTTACAAGGTATATTAATTAGTATTACATTGTGTGCTTTGTTCCTAATACTTATTTCAGGTTAATAAGCCAGAGCAAATAATACTACTCTGTCAAGAAAGTACCGGGAAAAGATCAATAATACACAAAATGTCTGTTATTCATCCAAATTTATTTTATCACCTTCAAAGTATGCTCCTTTAGAAACGATACACTTGCGCCAACGAATAATCCATTCATCAAAACATTTTTAAACACTGCTTCCGGAATTGAGTTCAGTTCTCGCCACGAATTCTCCTTTATGTCTTCTATCGATTGAAAACGGGTGCCACGAAGTGGTAATTTGAGTTTAGGAAAAAGAAAAAAGTCAGCAGGAGCCATATCTGGTGAATATGGTGGTTGCTGGATGGTATTTGTTGAGTGTTTGGTTAAAAATTCGTTCACAATGATAGCCTTGTGCGAAGGCGCATTGTCCTGGTGCAAAATCCATGAATTTTCTTTCCACAAATCTGGCCTTTTTCGTCGAATTTGCTCTCTTAAACGCCGCATAACGCTCAAATAATATTCTTTATTTACCGTTAGACCTTCTGGTAAGAATTCAGAGTGCACAACACCGCGATAGTCAAAGAAAACAGTCAACATGACTTTGACTTTTGATCGACTTTGGCGTGGTTTTTTCGGTTTCGGTTCAGTTGGAAGGCGCCACTCCGAAGCTTGTTGACTAGTTTGCATGTCATACTCGTAAACCCACGTCTCGTCACCAGTAACAATGCGTTTCATGAATGTTGGGTCCGAACTGACTCGTTCTAGCATGTCCTCAGCGACTTTCATGCGATTGAGTTTTTGGAGAAAATTCAGATCTTTTGGGACTAGCCGAGCAGCAACATGTTTCATACCCAAATGATTAGTTAAAATGGTACGGATCGACTCGTGAGATACAGAAAGTTCGGCGGCTATCTCTCTCAGAGTTGAATGGGGATTTTCAGTCACTATTTCCTTCACTTTTGCGATGTTAACTTCAGTTGCAGACGTTGACGGCCTACCAGAGCGAGGCAAATCTTCCATCACATCTCGACCGCTTTTGAACGCTTTGAACCACTCATAAGCACGAGTTTTTGATAAAGTCGATTCACCGTAAGCCTTCAGTAACATTTTCAGTGACTCCGAACACGAAATTCCATTGGCGATACAAAATTTAAGACAAACTCTTTGTTCGATATTTTTGTCCATTATGAAATTCGCAATACACACTATATATGATATTACTAAAACCAGCACTGTATTTAATATAAATAACAGATGCAACTCAAACTCCGCGCCAAAATGGAAAACAGTTGTGCCAATCTAACAACTACAAAAAAAACAAAAATTTGAATTTGGAACCATAAACAAATCATCCATTCCCGATACTTTTTTGACTGAATGTATACATCATATTTTCATCCACCTCTTTCTTCCATGATACTTAGGGTCGGCAAAGTACGTTTTCTACTCTTTGAACCGTCATACCATCATTCACTCCGTTTTCTTCATGTCATTCCTCTGAGTCCTCTCCCTTATCATCAACTATTCATCACTCTTTTGTGTTGCATTTTTTTCGTCCTGTTCATCACATGCCCAAACCAGAGTCAGAGTATAAAGTATAAGAGTACACGGCCATTTAAGATATAGGAAACAAATGTGACGTTTTCACTGCAGTTGGCCACTTACGGCCACTTCTCTACATTGCTACTATAACATATACTTCTGTATATCCAAAAGTAGGGCAATATCTAGGAATAGATTACAAATCGTCGTTGTTCTAACAATTTGTGATAAAAATATTCGTCACAGCTGTCATGTGGGTGATAAGTTGATAAGCTACTGTATATTGTTTACCTACAGTATTTCGACTTATGTAAATTATTTCAGCTGTTATCTACATAATATTTAGGTTCATTTAAAATATTATTTTAAATAAATTTTACCTCCCTTAAATCCTATTCCCTGCCTGCTATGACGTGCCAAAGCTATTATAAATCTGGTGTGAAAAAGGGACAGAGTGTAATGCGAATTGTGAATCTCCCTCTCCCTGTCACACTGGAATCATGATGATTATAAAACATCACTATAATAATAATACACGGAAAAAGTTATTCAGGAACCCTTCTGAAGAGGGTTAGTCAAGTCTCAATTACTCACGAATCACGTTGAAAAGTGTGTTACAAAATAAATAGTAAACAATGTCTTGTTCTACAGAGCTTAACGTACGACTTTGACTTTGGTGAATTCCACA
This sequence comes from Lacanobia oleracea, assembly GCA_950371165.1. Taxonomy (NCBI): domain Eukaryota; kingdom Metazoa; phylum Arthropoda; class Insecta; order Lepidoptera; family Noctuidae; genus Lacanobia; species Lacanobia oleracea. The sequence continues at coordinate 18,171,654 of OX493391.1, read as the reverse complement.
ACTTTAAAGATGTTTCATTTAGTTCTTCATCACTAAGATATAAACTACTTACAGAGATACCTACCTACTATACTTACTGCGACAAAGAAATCAGAGCGTCTAATAAACGAGGCAATCAAAACCAAAAAACATAGGTTTACCTCAAAGCTTAAAAATTTTCTTGATGAGCCAAGACACTAGAAAAATAAAAGGGAACTAAATTCCATAATACTTCTAAGTATTCCAGTAACACGCATGTTCACGTAACGAAGTCTCGTTAATGTTATTACCAATGGAATCCGATTAACATATACATATTCGGTGAGCCTTTACGTAAATACAGGCTGAACTGTCACTCCGTTGTTCTAATGGTCATTCATTCTAAATAATAACTAAGTTAAGAAAATCTAGAGTAAGGTCAGCCATGAAGGTTGGTTGTGTATTCTTTTTTTGAGAAAAAAAAATTGTTTTGAAAATCGAATCGTTTCTGAGAATGTTGATGACCTTCATGCTAGAAGATAAACTATTAGAAACTTTTTGGTCGATATTTAAAAGCAGTTACAATTTTCAGTTGACGATTCATTCATTCAATATGATGGCAAAGCCAATTCAAAATACTTTCACGGCGCCTAATGCCTTCAATTATCATAAAGCTGGTTTTGCTATTCTTCACGTCATTAGTTAGTCTTTGAATGTTACATTTGTATAAAAAGGTTTCTATCTAAGCAGTTGTAATCTCTTTACAGAAACATTAATTTTACGATGAGTGAATTCACTTCCCCTTGTGGGTGTAGTGGTAAATAAATTTTCTTTGTTACATTTTCCTTGTCCATTGTCAGGATGTTCTTTATTAAAAAACAAAAATACTTTTTCGTTTCATTCATTGTTTTGCACGAGACTAACTTATTCACTCGATAATCCTTTAGCACCCCTCGTATAAATCTCATAAAAGAAATGATGAACATTCTATAAAAAGCTTTTAATGCCTTCTTCGCCAACAAATGACTATAAATAGTATGAAAATCCAATTTACAAGTTACAGGCGTTATCTAAGTGGGCGCAGGCGGGGTAAGATATGCGGGAAATTGAGAAAAATGGACCGACAGCGACAGTGCGTGGGAGAGCGTGGGATGGCTAGAACTGTGTCGTCATGGGCGGCATGGCCCATGCTGGCTTGGCCCGTGACGTCACGGCGCGCCCCCGACGACGCCGCTACGTTGGTTACTGTTATTAAAATATAATAACTTAATAAATATTTATGGCCCGTCAATGAATAATTTTTGTAGCGCAAAACTTAGCTTTTGCAATTTTAACTTATTTTAAAAATAGAAGCGTGAATTTAACGGAGCTTCCTTCTGTGCCTTCATTAATCGATAACCTCAAGAGTGAGAGATGTAAAATTAAACATTCTGTAAGTACTTCTGTTTGTGATAGTTACATGTACCTATTGTAAGCTAATTTTCACTTAGGTACTAGTTGACCCGCGAAACTTCGTCTGCGTCACAATTTTAATTACTGCTCCGCTCCTATTGGTCTTGGCGTAATGTTATATAACCTATCTATAGCCTTCCTCGATAAATGAGCAATCTCACATTGAAATAATTTTTCAAATCGGACTAGTAGTTCCTGATATTAGCGCGTTCAAGCAAACTAACAAATAAACTCTCCAGTTTTATATATTAGTATAGATTAAGAAATAGACAGACAAGCGCAATTATTTCACTTTTTAATTTAATCGAGCTTGGTCTCGTGTTTTAGTTTGTGGTTCCATTTTTGACCAAAATTTAACCACCTGTTGTTCAGAAGTTCCTTAAAAATTACACTTATAAAATATCTTTACGTACAGCCACGAAAGACGTTGTACATAGATACATAGCCCTCAACAATGGCTGTTACGTTCGTCTGTATCGGATAAGTGTGGCCAGAGAACTGGAAAATTGGATGGGGACGCAAAAACTTAGTTATTTTTCAATGAAACGTGGAATTGAAACCGAGAGTGCCTTTCTACTTCTATTATCTCTTTGATTTAACCCTTTCTCGTACGTGTATTATGGAGAGCTTTAAATAGAACTCCGCGGATTATATGAGGAGTTCGGAGCTTTATATATTTTGTGTCCAGCCAAGTGAAGCCAAGAAAAGTGTTTAGTGTTTCTCCAGTTTATCATAGTTATTAAACTGACCGACTATATTTTCTTGTCCGTTCTTCTCCATAAGAATACCCTTCCGAATGGACAGTAGAGGCACTATGTTATTTTAAATGTAATGATGACTTTCAAAGGTGCCGTTTAATGGCCTAATTGAAATAAACGTTTTTGACTTTTTTATATTCGTAATTGCATCCACGTGAATTATGCGATTTGTTATTATCAATGGTTACTCTGCTATATTTCACTTATAGCAGATTTAAACCTAACTGTAACTAAGAACTTTAATCAATGATTCATAAGAATGCAATTCAAACACAATGTTATCCTTGTGCTGAAAAAAGCCATATATCAACACAGATTATCAAATTAAAATTAAAATCAACCTAAAATACGGTATCGCGTGTTCCATATTCAAATCTGATACAAAATGTGGAGCAACACACGTCACGCCGTGGGTGGTTGATAGCACGGTATATGTAGCAGCAACTGTTAATGCAGTCATGGAGTAAGGAGTGACGTCATAGGCTGTCTAGACAAATTTTATGGTACGCGAGTAATGACGTCATCAACACCTACGTCAAGGGAAGCTCATTTAGCATTTCAATCATCCGTGGGTTGGAAACAAAATATATTCCCTTTGAGTTCGAATCTGTAAACAGATTAAAAAAATATTTGTATCTAACGGTAGCGGTAGAAATTATTGTAAAGCGTAGGTGGGGTGTTAAATCTACGCCTGTAAGTACAGTAATAAGTTGTAAATGTAGGTACTTGCAACTTTTTCTGTGTTATGGGACTGAGAGATAATAGAAAAAACTAACTTAAGAAAAACATTTTCTTATCACTTTGCAGGTATGAATCGAGTAAAGAAATTCTGCTTGTAAAGGTATATATATACTACTTGATGAATTATGATTTTGTGAAGGTACATCGTTTGAAACCATAGCGTATGTATCTGAGCTTAAATACGGTAATTTTCAAGATATAAACCAGTTCGAAGGACAATTTCTCATTAAAAGTCTCTCTCATGGATCTATCAATTGGACCAATACACACGTTATTGATTTCCCAAGAAAATGGCTACTAAAGAAAAGTGTGAGATTAAAAAACCCACAAATAAATGCAAATTAACAAGTCTTTTTTAAAGTCAGGTCTTTAAGAAATTAAAGTCTGTTTTGTAAATTCCACGGCAAACATTAGACCCATAAAATAGATATTTTCTACATTAAAATTCATGAGACATCACTAATATTGATCAAACATGTTATTCACAAGCATTTTCGGCATCCGGCGAAAACATTAGCATGGATTGGCGTCAGACCCTTAAATAGCGAACTTGAGAAAATTTGGGAAAATTTATTACACATTAACCATTGCTGGGCCATATTGATTCGATGTCAATACTTGTTTTGATAAAGAAAGCGATGTAGAACGATGTATACGGAAGGTCGTGTGAGCCCCTCGAAGAGGCCGGTTGAGATGAAATTGTGGGGTGTTAAAGCAATTATCTTCCATCTATTGTCTAGACGAGTTGTAGATGTGGGCAGTGTTATATCAAGTTGTCATGTAGATACTTGGATAGGCTTCTTTTGTTTCAGTCATTATTGTCTCATCATTACACAATACACGTGTTGAAAATAATGTTATTCGAATATCCGAATATGTGCAAAGTAAAAATTTAGGTACAACAGCTGTCAGACGGTTCTAAGTCTAAAATTCTTTAGGCTTATCATATTTATAACTATACCATAGAAAATATACATTTATTATACTTTAAACATTGAGTTCAATTATTATTTGCCTCTGTTACGACTATATCCATCGAACCGAAAACACAATCGTACACAATCTAATACTTTAATTACTTGCTTACAGAGCGCATCGTTATATATTGTTGTACCAAAAGACCAGAAATTCTCATGCGATGACTCTACTGCGACCTATTTCGCACCAATCTCAGAGTCCCACGATTGCAATAACAGATGTTGAAGCTAACAAGAACTGTGAATACTGCTCAGTAGAATGAGCTATAAAAATCAAGTGGCTTCTTACACATACAGCGCTAGAGCACCAGATTGCATATTAGAACATTCGTAGCATATACTCAAAGTGTATAACGGATACATTGTTGAAGAGAAAGAGATCTAACAAAAATTACTCGATGAGATAGCAAGAAGATTTAAATATTTTAAACTTTTTATAAATTATTATTTATTGTTGTTACTCGAACAATTTATTTTCAGCAAGGTTTAAAAATCCAAAATAACAATCCATCATTGTCAAACTTGTATTCTTTAAGGCTGTCTTGTAATTTAATTTTGCACTTTACTTTGAACTTTTTACCTGTTAATGCTGGCTTCATAATTGACCCAAATAAGAAGTTTTTTAGGTCAGACCTGTTACGATAGTCGCTATATATAAGCTCCATTATTCTATACAATCTAGAAACAGCTGAACAAAGATTTCTATAAAGACTGTAAGAAAAGGGCAAATAAAAACTTCGATGAATACAAATAGCGGTGTCATTAAACGACTTCACATTACCAAGTTAACAAGAGCAAGTCAAAATGCACTGCTCGATCGCGATAATGGCCAATCCGACAACGGTACAGAGTGAACCGGATGCGAATCCACCATCGGCTGGTGAAAGTAGATGTTACAAAAAATGCTCCCATTCCTTGCACCGGTTGATATTTCATGAGACATTCACTTGATACCAAATAGCGTGTGTGTAGCCTGTTTTGTGAGCAACGTGATCTGGACCAACCTGGTTTTTGGATCAGGAGTGGGGGAAAGGACCTGTTGTATGGCTTCTTGATATTTTTACCTTAATTTTTAAGTACAGCTTTGATTTTATACGTTTATGCTTTAAATTTCACATGCAGTTTCTACGCAACAACGTGGTGATCCTGATGTTTTTGGAATATTCCTTTCTGCATATACCTATGTCGTTATAGATTTGTGCCGTACCGTTTTGATATTCGATAGGGTGCAACTCGTGGACGTGTTATATTTCAAAATAGGGGCTATAGAGAGTAAGATGAATGTTTGGAATTTTAGACCTGTAGTTAGAACGTGCTCTGTTCAAAAATAAGGGGTGATATATTGACGGTGTCCCTCAGAGCATTTGACTCCGATAAAAGCGATCTATAGGAGGTTATATATGAGTCATATAGTAGAAAGGTATAAATAGAATAAGGAATAGATAAATAGAAATCCATAACAAACGAAACTCTCCTTATAATATTAGTACGACAGCGCTACTAATAGATCACGACCTAAAGTGAAACACGAATGAATTATTTGATTCCATCTTCCATTGCTCCCTGCTTATTCAGAAAATAGCTACATTTAAGTGTTTCTCACGTCTCGTGGCTTGTTTGAAAGCTACTCGGTCCTTTAATATCAGGATGGTTGGTGCATGCACTGGCATGCACGACGGGCGGTTTACGGCCCACTACACTGCATGCTCCAAATTCTAGCGCATTTTGTCTTACCTATAAAGTTGCTCCACATCCTGTTAAACAAACGGATTTAATGCTGACTAAAATAAACTAGGTAGTTTAGTTTACCGGGAAAGTGTTCCGTAGTCTTTGTCCTTTGTTAGGGAAGAAGGAATAGTTACTGTTGCGAATTCTACATCTACCTTATCGTAAAAGCACTTTTGGACAGCCATGTAGTAGAATTTCAACTGTTTTAACTTCAGAAAGAATAATCAAAAGCCGAATCATTTGCGCCTGTCGTGTGTTCTTATAACGAGTCGATTTAAATTCCATTTCCCAAAAGACAAAAAGATCGTAATCATTTCATACAAAAATTAACATTCTTTACCAAAAGTGGCGAAATAATGTAAAAGTCCAAAGACCTTTTGGATATAAAGACTAAATATTCAAAACTATCCAGTGGTCCTTGCAATTGGATAGGAGCCTGTAAATTCATAATTATACCTTGAGATATTTCGCCCAATTTATGTTGGACATATAAATACTTGGCGACCTTAAGTTTGCTTGGATACAAGAAACATAAATGTTAATATAACGTTTTCAATATTCGCATGCAGATACTATTAAGTTGTCTTATTTATGCATTGCACTATGAGAGACGAGGAGCTCGTGGCTAAATAATAACAGCCGCACGGGTCGATCTTGAAGGTTAAGCTATGCTTGCCAAGGTTAGTCTGTTGATGGGTGACCGTCTTAACATAACGAGTTTCCTCCGTGCCTCGGAAAGCACGTTAAGCCGTTGGTCCCGGCTGTCATTTGTAGATCTTTGGCAGTCGTTACGGATTGTCAGAAGCCAGTAAATCTGACTCCAGTCTTGCCATGATGTACCGTGTTACCCAGTTAATGGGTTGTGGAGGTCTGGTAGGCAGCCGCTTCATGTAAAACACAGGTATTCAGCTGAATCCGGTTTGACTGGAAGCCGACCCCAATATAGTTGGGAAAAGGCTAGGCAGATGATGACTACGAGAGACGGAATTTTATGCTTTTGTGCATAATCTGTTTAAGATATTTTGGAGAACAGGTTCTTAAATGTCCGTAACATTATCTTGATCGTAAATAATATTAGACGACATGATTTCATTAATCAGAATTTACATACCGTAATAGTGTTGCTAACTTGGTAAATGGTGGCAAGTGGATTATTTATCAATATACTAGTATTTAGTTTACTTACTACAAGTTTTGTTTTATCACCGTTTCTTAAGTTTAATAGACATTTAATTGTACTTTGTTCTTTAAAACTACAATGATAACTTGACAGCTTAGTACCTCATATTTTTATTACCAGTTTACCACCTACGTTTCTCATCAGTTCAAGCGAAAAAAATCAAAATTAATTGCTCGAAGAACAATGAAACAAAAGAAATGTGGTTGGGGCTGACTCTAATTGATTAATGTGTTTAATTTGAGGCTAGCGTTTTACTATCATAAACGTTTGTTCCTTTCACACGTGAGAATTGAGTGTAATGTTAGAAAGAGATGGGATATAGCCAATTGTTTTCGTTGAGACTCTCACGCGACTGTTCACAGTGAGTGAGATGATAAATAGTTTTGATAATGTTACGCCTTTCGAGCAACAGTATAGGTACATGTACATTGTCAAGTCTCAAAAGTGTTAATACATTGATAGCAATTTGTACATTTATTGCCTTTTCAGATTAATAAAATACTCGGTCATTTTATTTAAAACTTTGTACCTTTCGTTTTAAGTCTTTTATTAAACTACATTTTTCTTGGAGAGATCGAACATGCTTAAATGTATGCTCCAAATATGTCTTGTGCTCTGAAAAATGTGATCAAGTTCAGTTACTTATCAGGTTCTTTAGTTAACGGATGTCTGTCGGAAAACCCGTAATGATTATGATTACTTATCTTAATAAGTAAGGTCCTGTTCCTTGGGTCCGGTTCCGTGATTACTATACCTGCGTTGACAACGAGTATCGATCCAACCTCGCCTACCTAAAGCTTATCAATTTGCAAATACAAGTATGACATCATTTAATTTTCTTTATCGTTTAATTACTCGTTCAATATTCTCAATTAGTGCGTGATAGACTGGTCTTAATCTAGCTCAATCTAAAGGTTATTGCATTGTGCTGAGGCTGCTTGTTGTATATGTGATATTTTACGATTACGCAACCGGCCAACTTTGAGAATTGGTACGCGAACCGGTTTACTGGTCCAGTTGCATCACTATGCACATTTGACAGCGCATGTATGTATGTATGTGTGGGTAAAGGTGTGTAACCGGTATATATAGGTATTAATAACTTCGATTAGTTGACGAAATCAGGTTTTTGATTTGTTTTGAATTTAGATGGAATTGGTTAATAGATTTGCGGTACAAGTCTTCATAAATTTTTAAGACTTTTGTTGCTGTTTAAATCAAAATATTCATTACTGAACTGTACTATTAGCTCTATATTGTTACTTACTGTTGTATTGTCTTTGTCACCGTCTCGGAAAGCTCACGTTTGTTTGTCTCAACCGAAAATGTCGAAACTATCAACTGGTGAAGTAGCACCGGTCGTGGGCTCATTAAAATGTTTGAAGTCGAATCCCCGACGTTCTCGATTGTTTTCACCTGCACTTTATCCACACTCTAACAATGCAAACGTTTATTGGAATGCACCCAATTCAACAATTGGGTGTTGTTTTGGAACAACATCATTAGAATCATTATGGTTGTTCTAGAAATGTATCGTTATATCTCTCAGCTCATTCATATCCATTGGAATCTATCATGATACAGGTTCAGAGTCCGATACTTCTGCTGAATCAAGAGGAGCTCGTGGCTAAAGAATAACAGCCGCACAGATCGATCTTCGAGGTTAAGCAACGCTTGCCAAGGTAGGTGGATGGGTGACCATCTTAACAAACCGAGTTTGCTCCGTGCCTCGGAAAGCACGTTAAACTGTTGGTCCCGGCTGTAATTTTAGAACTTTGGCTTGGCAGTCGTTACGGATTGTAAGAAGCCAGTAAATCTGACTCAGTCTTGCCAAGAAATACCGTGTGAACCATTTAGTGGGTTGTAGAGGGCTGTTAGGCAGACGCTTCACGTAAAATAGTGGTATTCAGCTGAATCCGGTTTGACTGGAAGCCGACCCCAACATAGTTGGGAAAAGGCTAGGCAGATGATGACTTCTGCTGAATCAAGTTAGCTAGCAAGGAATGCAAGATACATGTGTACTACATATTCATGCATATGTAGGCAAATATATTTCACAATCAAGATTAATGCACCGACAATCTTGTGAATTTCTTCATTTTTATATTTCCATGTCGTGTGAGCAAAACAATTGCACAATATATGATATGTACTAAATGTAAATGCTTTCATGGACGCAATTCTGTTAGACATCACTACTGAGTTTCCCGAAGTTTTCAGTAATCGAGATTTTGAAGTCAAAAGAGAATATACAGACCTACAAAATTAAATGTAAATTATTTTAAGGCTGGAGGATTGTTCAGTTTGTATTTTATTTTCAGATATAAAACAAAAATAAGTGAAGTTTATTAATAGTAGTGTTGTAATCATGGTTGTGTACCTCAAGAGAGATAATTACGTATTGGTAATAAATACGTGATGTAATAGAATTATGTTTACGTTGATAACAGCGTACCCTTTTGAACGTGATAACGGAAGAGATTCTGATCAGTTTTGATGAGTAATTGGAATTTCCTTGCTCAATATTTTGACAAAAGGAACAGGAAAATTGACTTGTTTTGTTTATAGAAGATTAATTAATTAGAGATTAAATAAAAGATTATAAGATTGCTTTCAAAATTACCTACTGAAAAACTTGAGTTCATTTTTAAATTCTGAAATATTTACCGCAGCTAAATAGCCTTGCTATTAAAAGTTGTAAAAATAGGTTTTATTTTTGTGTACAAATATTTCAATTTCAATAGTTCATGGTGTAAAACTTTAAACATATTTTTTTTTGACGGATTTATTTCAGTTTTATATGATGGGTATAAAACTGAAATGAATCCGTTATCAGTTTTCAGGGTTTCTTTATGGGGTTATTTTTTGTCATAAGATTCTGAAGTATTTTTCAGATGATTTTCAAACGAAATATTCTCACAGTCCTAGACAATATTATCAACTTAGGTACAGTCAACAAAACTATTCGGTATACAGAATATTAATTTTTCCACAGCACTGCCAATGTTTTTTTTCTTATATTTTTTTAAGCTTTTGACATACTTACAGGTGTACAATAATTATCAACTCAGCATACTCACAACATTGTTTAAAAATAGTTGCAAGTTAGCTGCCTGTATACCTGTCAGCACTCTCTTATTATATTTGTGATCACTATACACTTATTGTAATTTTATTTGAGTTATATTTTTTTTTTGCAAGATGTGTCTATCGCATCATATTGTGCTCTATGCTTGTACTGCTTGTGTTATTAGAATAAAAAGTGTATGTAACAATTGTAGATAGGCCAATAAATAAATAAATAAATAAAAAATAAATACCTAATACCTTTCTTGACTGTACCTACTAAGCAAATCCGGAGAGGATTTATAAAACACACAATTATCGACAAGAGATTGCCAAACTGTTGAATATCTTAGTCACGACTGTTACCCAACAGTAATCGTGAATCCACACTGTTCTAAACGTGTAATTAACTTTTTTATTTATTTTAACCTTTCGTCAGACAATAAGCGACTAGTTTCGTGCTGTGAATCTGTTCTGAATAGCTTCAAATGACAGACGTCTTAGTTATTATACTGACTGTGTGAGAAACATCATTATCATCAGAAACATCAAATATTCGACACAATAAACACTTAATGTTTTTGTTCCTATATCTTTCTTACATAGTCTGGTCTACAAAATACTGGTATTCAGCTGAATCCGATTTGACGGGGAGTCGACCCCAATATAGTTGGGAAAAGGCTAGGCAGATGATGGTTGTTTGGTCTACAAAACTCCCTCCATCTCTCTTCTTTATTTAGCTGTACTTTCCTAGTAGTAAAGTATCTGTAAACAATATAAAAAAACAAAACAGACGTGTTTGTCCACATTTCGTTTTTTTTTTTTTTTGTTAAAAACAAATTAAGAAATTATCACTTTGACAGCCCTTCACATTTATGAAATTATGACTTACAACAATACACATTATTAACAATAATATTGCATTGTCCAAAAAAAATCAGTAAGCCAGGCATCCTACACGCATACAACCTTTTTGACGCCATCTTTGAGTCACGCTGGGCAGTCAATGACATCATAATTATGTACCATGTCCAGCCTCTTCTGGGAAAATTTCGAGGCAACATGGTGGAGCATGGTGTGAGTTAATTGGTAGCGCCATCTAGTGACAAGTGACGGAAACCTTGTTGCTATGGAAATTATTTTACCGTATTCCGGAATAAGTATTACGTAACTTGGTGATATTACATTTTACAAACATTCCTACTCGTAATTAGAAACTACTTCTTTACTTCAATTTATACTAAAATAGATATTACCCGCGACTTCGTTAGCCTCGGCTGGGGGCCTTAAATTCATTGAGGCCCACACAGGCAAGTCCGGTTCAGTAGTTGACAACCCTCTAGGGCTGAAAGTGCGAGTGGCCATCGTCAAAAAAAAAAAAACCCGCGACTTCGTACGCGCATATTCCGTTTTTACCCGTTCCCGTAGGTATTTTGGGAATTCCTCTCTTGGTGCTCCGTTACACTCTTTTTGCTGTCGACGATCAATAGTTTAGACTGTGCTTTGTCTGTCACTCACTCAGTCAGTTACCAGTAACGGAAAAGTATTGATTCTCATACTAACTCAAAAACTAAAAAGTTCAGTAGTAATTTTTGTTTTACCGTATTTCATTGGGTAATTTCATGTTTACCGGCACGAATACATAAAACTTATATATTACTTCAAAGGTTTCACTTAAGCCAAGTTTGTTTCCAGTTATTGTGGCACAAACAGCTTGAAATAGTTTTTCTCAAAGATTTTGAAAGCCTTGTGGTGAGTCCTTATTTATTTTCTTATTTCCCTTGGGACATTTTGGACATTTTCGATCGCGTAATACTAAAAGGGCTGTTACGTTTGCAAGTTGTATATTTGAATAAAAAAAACACTATGTGTCACGTCTGGAAGGGTAAGGCAGTCAGAATGCTAATCTATAGCAAATCCATATTTTATGTTTTTTACTATTGATAAGCACGCGTTTGTCCACTATCTCACCTGAAGGTAAGCGATGATGTTGTCGAAAATAAAGCACACTTGCCTAGACCTAACCTATTCACTCTTAGCTTAAAGACTCCCAAGTTGTAGCTATCACAAAACATACTCTGGCAGGGAATTCCACTCCTTAGCTGTTCGCACAATGAGTGCGTGTGGGTGGGATGTCAACCATGTACAGGTGGTGCATCGCTGAACGTCTTGTGGTCCAATGATGAAACGGGCTTGGCGCAATTAAACTATGCATATTTTGCCGTTATGGTTTAGTTCCGGGCGGCGATTCCCGAACAGAAATCCAGAGTCCGGGCTGTTATTTGGAATTTACATAAAGAAAAACGAAAAAACATTTTTCCCGACAAGAGTCTCTAAAACAGGACCCACTATATCAACGAGTTTCAATGAATGAAAAGTGGGAAAGCTTAAAATTGTATTTTCTCCTATGATTTTTAAACAATAAAAAAATCAAAACCAAGCAGGATAAAGATAAAATCTGTTTCAAGAAAATTAATCTTATTTACTACAATTTTTCTCTCAAATGTTTCTTAGAAATTATGAAGTCGTGTGGTACCTATGCAAGAACGTTACCTACTTACATACTGAAAAGTATACGAATAATAGTTACGCTGCAAGCTATACTTTATCCTTACATAAGTACTATGTTAAGTGCTACTTTCGTTAAAGTAGTTATGCTTATAATATTATTGTTTTTTTGTTCCTCATCCATCTTGTGACGTAAATGTGATTCACATTTAACGACTTTCCATTGCTAACGCCATATTGTCGATACTAGTTGACCCGCGCAACTTCGTTTGCGTCAATTTTTTCATTACTGCTCTGCTCCTATTCGGTCTTAACGTGATGATATATATTCTATAGCCTTTCTCGATAAATGGGCTATCTATAACACTGAATTTATCAAATCGGACCAGTAGTTCCTAAAATTAGCGCGTTAAAGTAAACAAACAAACAAACTCTTTAGCTTTATATATTAGTATAGATATATAGACGGAAACCCATAATTTAATTCCGCGAAACCCGTCCCATCGTCGGTTTAGAGACGTTCTACCGTATTGAAAAGACTTATTTACTTTTCAGATTTACTTGCTGCTTGCCCGCAACTAAGCTTAGACTTCAGATCGGGATAAAAAGTTTTTATTGGTTAATCCAGGTTATAATCTATATTATTTGTACCAAATGTGAAACAGTTTAATACACATTTATAACATAAGTAGTATCGTACGGGAAGAGTTTTACAATCATCGAATGTAAAATTATAATCTATACGTATAATCTATACGTATTAGTATAGATTATAATTTTTTATGATTATAAAATTATAATCTATACGTATAATCTATACGTATTAGTATAGATTATAATTTTACATTCGATGATTGTAAAACTCTTCCCGTACGATACTACTTATGTTATAAATGTGTATTAAACTGTTTCACATTTGGTACAAATAATATAGATTATAACCTGGATTAACCAATAAAAACTTTTTATCCCGATCTGAAGTCTAAGCTTAGTTGCGGGCAAGCAGCAAGTAAATCTGAAAAGTAAATAAGTCTTTTCAATACGGTAGAACGTCTCTAAACCGACGATGGGACGGGTTTCGCGGAATTAAATTATGGGTTTCCGTCACAATCAAAATTAATTAGCGTTCACTTATCATGACAATGACCATATTTTATAGATACAAGCAGTTCATTCCAAAAGGTGCGCTGAGCTAAAGTGTGGAACTCTCTGCCAGCATCTGTGTTCCCATCCACATATAACCCGTCTGCCTTCAAAGCCAGAGTGAACAGGCATCTTCTGGGCATGCTCGCTCCATCTTTAGACCTCGCTTTCCATCAGGCGTGATTGTGGTCAAGAGCAAGGCCATTCGTAAATAATAAAAAAGGTAATATTCACGCGAGTCAGAATTAATTAGCGTTCTTTTATCATCTATGTTCTAATAAACAATTGCCACAGAAGGTACACTCAATTATCTTCCAAAATGTGTGATGTGAATGCTAATTTCAATTAGATAGATTTTCGGTACAACATTACCGCTATATTAGTTTTTAGTGCACTATTATGTGAAGAATCAGTTTCATAGGTTATCGCACTCCTGTGCAACTAAAAAATACTCGTATGAAGCAAAAGTTGTACCACTGAGAAGAACGCATTCTTAGGCACTTGTCTCACTGCCAGCGAGGAAGCGATTAGTTATTGACTATTTGCTCGCTGAGGAAAGGGACAAGAGATATAGATCTCGTGTGAGTTAAAGGGTACATACATGCATAGACTATAGCGGGCTGTTCACACTGCCGGCGAGCGGCTCTTACCACTAGTTGATCGCAGCGACAAGAGCTATCAAAGAATGTATTCGCTCAGCGACACTCGCTCGGCGATGCTCGCTTGGCGGTCAGAACTCACAAATCAGCGGTCATTTTTACCTACAGTGCGGGCCTGAGCGAGTATTGCGAGTAATCTCCCACCGCACAAAAGCACTCGCTTAAAAGCTGAGCGTCAAAACTATCGAAACTTTTCAGTCGCTGTTCGCCAACTCGTTTCGAGTTTCAAGCGTTACTCGCTACTCGCTGATCGCCGGCGGTGAGACAAGTGCCTAAGTCTGCGGCTTCAAACAGAAAGCTGATTGGTTCGGGAGTATCAATCAATCTAAAAATAAAGCAGATTGTTTTGATTGAAGCTCAGTTTTATTGTAAGTAACGAATGAAAAGTGTGTCATCAGTGACATGGAATGTAGTTTGGTTGCATCATAGTTACACATCTACATATCATCTGCCTAGCCTTTTCCCAACTACATTGGGGTCGGCTTCCAGTCAAACCGGATTCAGCCGAATACCAATGTTTTACGTGGAGCGGCTGCCTACCAGACCTCCACAACATCCTTAGAACGCTGGTTGATAGGTGGGACTCTCCAATCTTGGGGCGGTGGATACGACTGCATGCAGTCAAGTAGACATTCCCCGGGATCGGCGTGCCTCATGCAGGCTCATAATGCAAATATTACTAACACTAGTTCATAAGTTTGCAACTGTTACTAACAAATTATGGAAGAAATTCTGCAATAAATGTTTTATTATTATTATTAACTGGGTAACACGGTACATCTTGGCAAGACTGGCGTCAGATTTATTGGCTTCTGACAATCCGTAACGAGTTAACGACTGCCAAAGATCTACAAATGACAGCCGGAACCAACGGCTTTACGTGCTTTCCGAGGCACGGAGGAAACTTGCTATGTTAAGATGGTCACCCATCCACAGACCAACCTTGGCAAGCGTTGCTTAACCTTCAAGATCGACCCGTGCGGCTGTTATTATTTAGCCACGAGCTCCTCATAGTTACACATCTACTTATTTACTTTTTAAAAGTTATGAATTAAGAGACGACCTGGATGCCTACCGTGAAGGCTGGTACGAGGTGGCGCGAGAAAAGAATTCCTGTAAGGACTTGGGGGAGGCCTTTGCCTAGCAGTGGGACAGTATGGGCTATCAAAAAGTAAATAATTACAAACAAACACAGAGTATCATAAATATCTAACAGCTATAACTACTAATAATAAATAACCGTTGACTTATCGACATTTGAATAAAGAAAGTAATTGAATTAAAATAATCAAAACTCATGAATATGAATGTTACTTTCTAAATAATTGCTAGGCAACATTAAAAATGTTTGAATGCATTGGTAATTTAATTCAATAAAGATTTGATCATGTCTAGGTACGAACGTTCATTCTTAAAATAATAAATATTGTATACTATACAGCTTCTAACAGCGGCTTCGCCCGCGTAAATTTCGAAAATTATCCCAAGGGAACATACTCCCGTGATAAACCTATATGCTATTCCAGACTATAATCTACCTCTGTGCCAAATTTCATCAAGATCCGTTCAGCCGTGCTGACGTGATTGAGTAACAAACATCCATCCATACATCCAAACTTTCGCGTTTATAATATGAATGAGTTAGGATCACAAACAAGCACGTGCAACGAGAAAAGAATTCACAAGCGTAAAAGATCTAATTTTAGACACGCTTCCATAAGCCACACATAATATTAATTCCCAATACATTCGTACGAGTCAATCACATCAGGTGTAAAGAACCCACATTCCGAACCGAATTAAAATGTTTATCACGAACAACTATTCGGTTTTACCCAAGCGGACCACTATATCACTAGGTTCAATACCCCTGAGATTTCGAGAGCTATTTTATGAAAAATCGCATAAACACTTTTAGCTTGTTTGTAATAAAGCGTAGAGGAAATGCAAATAAGACGTGCTTCTTGGAAAAATTGAAACACATGCGTGCAGAAAAAACGATTCAACACTCAACAGACGCGGCCGCCAGGTACTTGCGCTTCTTATTTTAAAAATCGCTCCATTAATTCAGACGTTTGGAGCCGACGGACTCACACATACAAAGTAGGTACATACAGGTACTTGAAATATGCCTTTCTTTTGCGTCTTTCGTGGTACGTAATGTCGGAAGCTCATCAAGCAGTCGGAAGGCGTCCGGCGGAGGTCGGCGACCGTGTTCGGCTCCATGGCCGTTCATTCGCCTCCTCTATTTGTACGGTGCCTATTTACACTCACTGCCAAGGTGAGGGACACGATATTAAGGTGCACATCGATTAGAACGTACCGAGAATCGAGATCTGTTTTCGCGTTACGAATATTTTCGCTCGACTCTATTCTAGCGTATTAACAGCAATTTCTATTTTAGAGTCAATTGCGCTTTGTTCTGACAAAATTAGTGTTGTAATAAAATATAGGGATGGCTTTGAAAGTAGACTGGTTCATAGAACTAGTTTTTGGCTAGACAGTTGTATTTCGGGTTTAGTAAAAGGTTTATTGTTGGAGTCATCTAGATAACCTCGTTGCGCATGCGACATGTTAGGTTTCAGTCTGCTGTCTGACAGTAGAGAAAGTTTCATTCAATCTTCTATTCAACATTTGAATGAGACATTTTAAATTCGTCTTTTGTCCATCGTCCAGTTTAAAGTAGAACTGAAACTCTATAGGAGTCCGAATACTAAAGCGGATTAAACACGAAAAACAGAAAAATGGTTCACATTCCGGGGTTGGTGACCAGAATGTGGAGAAAAGACAGCTCCAGGCCCGTTCCTGATGAGATATATACAAATCAAGTATATTTCACTAACAGCTAACTAACACGCATTTAAAAAATCTGCACGCCTTTTGTTTACGCAAATATTGTGTTACACTTAATTTGGCCATTCACAAACTGTCATTCGGCAATCTAAGCGAACGATCTATTCTGCCAGCACCTTTATAATGGTTGAATTGCGAATTATTAGGCGTTGACCTGGTGGATGCAGAGCGCTATTTCAATGCCATTCAAATTATATCACCAATGGTAATAATGATTATTTTAAGAGACAGTAGATTCGTTGAACTCTTTTACAGACCAAGCCTTTTATCGATCGGCGGGTCTGAAAAAGCCACTTTAGCATAATCAGAAAGCATATATATCACGCTAGCCGTCACTGTCAAATTTTCACAATCAACCTTGAACCTAATTGGTTAGCGATAAAGATGAAAATGAAATTTTACAGATTGATGCGTGATTAATATTATAATTTTATATTAAGATTCTCCTAAACTGGCCTTTTCAGCCCCCCTGTTCATTGCCGAGATGTTGAGTGAATAATTGAAATTAAATCAAGAACATGGAATTAACAACATTTTCAAACAAAATTTGTTCATCCGTTTAGGAGCTGTGATGCCACACAGACAGACACACAGATACTCACGTCAAACTTATCATGCCTCTTTTTGGTGGGGGCATAGATATAATATAATATATTTCCATGGCTCGGGGGTATAAAAAACAATTTTGGTTTGAAAACAAATTGCCATAATGATCGTATTTACAAGCTGATATACCTACCTACCTACAACAAAAACAAAATACCCCTTCCGGGGAATCACACTATCCGATGCTAATTTGATTTACCTACAATGAAAAGATAAAAAAAACAATTCTATTAATAAACCGCCGGAAAAACCAGTAGGCACGGTATTTTCTTGAGTTTCCCTATGTACTCAGAAAAACTGGTACGAGTAACTAACACTGGCCGTTAATTTGAATTCGACGCTAAATTTTCTGGAAAACTATTTAATATACGTATGTTATGTAAATTCACTCATAAAAAAAAAACAAAAACAAACGATAATGAACTCTAAGGTGTTGCGAATACCGTTCTAACATAAAGTTTTTTATGTCGAAAATGGCGTAACGTCTGACAGTTTATTGACCGAGTATGGTTCACTGCCTACATACTCATGATGATCCTATGTGCTAGTATATAGGTAAACAAAATGAAGGCGTGGGAGGTTAAAAGACAGATGATGGGATATAGGACTTGTTTTCGTCAAGTTCATGGCTGTTTAGCGAATTTAAAATGGCGGAAAAATATGGAAGCGTTTTCTAATTTACTTCTTAGAAATAAAGGTGCCTACCACCAGAGATAAGAATGCTGCAAGAATGTAAAAGCTAAGCTACGACATTATGTGACCGTTTCCACTCATGCTAAGCTATGTCGCGGAGGGAGTAAGATGTGCTATGATAATGCGCCGCCGCAAGGTAACTGTGCGAGGTGTGCGGAAGATGCGCTGCTCGACCTATGCGACATATCGACTATAGGAAAGGCACAGGGCGCCTACGGCCTACTGTAGGTGAACTGCTCTACATAAAGCTGCACCACTCGCGACCATCTATAGCACGCACCCTTAGCACGCATCTATAGCACGCATCCATAGCACGCATCTATAGCACGCATCCATAGCACGCATCTATAGCAGGCATCCATAGCACGCATCCTTCTATATAAAACATGTAGCTTAGTTGAATCAGTTTCCACCAGTACTTTGATATCCACCGATCATATATCGCAAGATATCAAACGCATCCATAGCAACGTGGCATAGCACTTCTTCTCTGGCGGAAAAGCGGCTTAAATCTTGTTCCGTTTTCCTTACGTACCTAGTTAACAGGATTTTGACAGCTGTATAAATTAAGTTAGTACTAGGAAACTAGGAATCAACAAATTTATATGTATGAGGGTAATACCTACTGGGGCCTACCTAACTATTGTTAGGAGAATCGTCTGAAAAACCAATGAGGTAATGTTCGTGCATTACCGATACTGCAACAATCAATTAGCATTAATTTTATTCTGAGTACAATGATGCACCTGTTTTCCCAGTAAAACCATAAGAGGCTGTTTTGTTTATCAGATAAATAGATTTACTACATGCACTGTGGTTGTAATTGCAACTCTCATTTTAGAAGAAAAATACTTTTGATACAGGAGTAGATACACTAAATAAAACTGAATGGTTATAATGTCACAGAGTGGAATGGTAAAAAATCAAAAGCTTTTAATTTTTATTTCCTGGTCCTTAGATCAACACAGCTTAGAACCATGAAGGTTAATAACTAAAAATGAAGTTTCTACATACCTAATCGTAACTCCTAAGAGAAAAATGTAGTTTCATTTTAAATTCAATTTAGAAAACATTTCACCCTTTTTGATTGATATTCTTAAGTCCTAAAATCTAATTCTTATTATTCTTTCCAGGAGATGCAAGATGTATTGGAAGAGGACTCGGAGATGACCGACTGGCTGATCGAGAGGGACTCTAAGTCCGGAGTGGTCCTGCACGACAGGCTGATGACCGACGCCGCCCTGGGGGCCGCTCCCATCAAGACAGAACACTCCTACAGTCTACACTCAGATGTTGAGTCTGAACCCTCCTCGCCACACCATACCAAAGTTGACGGTAGGTCTTTTAAAGTTACCAGTGATATTGCATTTATTATGTCTATCTATCTTGGGTTTGGATTCCGCACTTAGGCTTTGTGTTGGACCATTGCCAATCTTTCGGAGGGACTAAGTCGTTACTCGAGCTTGGCAAGACAGCTGGCAAGACGCGGTGATTAAAGATGGAGTAAGGCGTTGACCGAATGGCGTTCGCGATCTGGAAGAAGTGTTAGCCGTCTGCGGGCAAGATGGGCAGACGACATTGTTGCTATCGTGGTTAGAACCTGGATGAGGCAAAGGAACGAGAGGATTTGCACAAGAAAAAAGAGGCCTATGCTCAACAGTGGGCCGAACTGGCTGTGGATTAACTATAGGACTAACACTGAAATTAAACAGAACTTCACGCCTGTATTTTCCAAAGGGTTAGACAGAGGTGTACCAATAGTAGTTACAATCGTATATCGCCATGAAAATAGCCACTAGCCGGGTCAGAGGACGTCACAATAGATCTCCATCGCGAGCGATCTTGAACTTCACGCTTCACTTCACTTCACGACATTCCGAAGCTCGTCGCTTCTGCCAACACGCTGCGGCGCCAGATTTCACGGGGAAGCCACTTAAAACTTCAATTTAAACTTTTTAATTGAGGTGCAACCTGTGTATGGAATTTTAGTATGAATCAGATTGCCCTGAAACATTGTCGATGGTTTCAAAGTTATTTTTTCAGCATATAAAGCGCGTTCGTAATCTTGAAGCTATATTTTTTTTATTTATTTTTTATTTGTAATGGATTTGATTTTGACTCTAGTCTATGTCAGAGATGATAGAGACAAAGTCTACGATGGAGCGAGCCTACCTAGAAGGAGCCTGTTCACTCTAACTTTGAAGGGATTAGCTATGATAACATAAGCTCGTATCTGCTCTAATTTCTAGACGAACTAGACTTTGTTTGCAACTTCATTTGCATGGTAAATTAGTGATTCAAAGTCAGCGCTCGAAGTCAAGAGCAAAAACGTACATTCATCTGACAATTGCATTTTTATACTAAGAATTGTTTTCTATATCTATTCAATACAGTCACTTTTCAACATCAATGTACACAGTTGTCAATATAAATAAGTTAAGCAACTAAGGTAAGAATTAGTAACGCCTTTCTTCATTAAAAACAACTTAAAAGGCCCATTAAACTCATTATGAAAGACTCTGACTGACTCTGACTGAAACTGTGACTGCTTTAACACAATCAGTATTCAACAAACCTCATATATTTGAGAATTAATGGCGCACAGAAGCAGATATCAAAAAGACCAAAAAGAAAATTGTATAAAGACCAGTTTTAAAAAACTCGTTTCACGGCTGTGGATACGAACGATTTACATCACAATACCTTGATTGCGTAATTTTTGTAATACGGTGTTTAGGGAGCCGGCAGATTTGTATGGCGTCTATACAAAATATTATTTATCGACGGTTTTGTCACGGTTGTAGAAACCGGCTCAGTGCGAGTCGGACTCTCAGACGAAGGGTTCCGTACCATGTAACGAAAAAATACGGTTCTTGTATCAGAGCCTTTTAATTTAATTTAATTTTTAGTTTTTGTTGTTATAGCGGCAATAGAAATACATCAAATACATACTCTATGAAAATTCCAACTGTCTACCTATTACAGTTCTTATAATAATATAATCTACCTTTGTACCAAATTTCATCAAGATCTCTTCAATAAACATCCAATGTTTAATAAACATCCATCCAAACTTTCGCATTTATACACAACTAGCGACCCGCCCCGGCTTCGCACGGGTGCAAATTATATACTAAAACCTTCGGCAAGAACCACTCTATCTACTAAAAGAACCCGCTTAAAAATCTGTTGCGTAGTTTTAAAGATCTAAGCATATACATAGGGACAGACAGACAGCGGAATCGTGGAACGTTTTATACTATGTAGTGATACTTAGTACCTAGTAAGATAAGTATAGATAAGTACATCAATTCTTAGTGCATTTAGTACATTAATACCTATGATATTGGTCCACCTTGTTCCGACGATAACCTCCTGGTCAGAGATACATACACAATTTGTCGATTACGTTAATTTGTATGTCATTTGATATGCAACGATAAGTTTTAAAATTGGCTTATATCTAACTGACGTAATAGCATTGGAATAGCTAACAATGAGCGATGCTGTGGAATTAGTTCGACAGAGTCACCGCGGTCCTGGAACGCAAAGGCCATTAGGCGGAACACGGATTGGTTTTACTCAGTAAGAGTCTGACACTCCCTTCTGCTCCGCCCGGAGCGGAAGGAGTCATTTAATTTTTTCCCATCTTTAAAAAATATATATCCAGAAATGTGCAGGAAGGAACTCATATTGGTAAACTAAATCTGATAAGAATAAGAATAAGAAGAATAAGAATAGTTTATTACTTAAATCTTATAAGTACTTTCGGTATATTCTGCAAAAATTACACGGTGAACTCTGAGGTGAAGTGAGCGGCCAATCTGCCTGCATTGCGGTTCTGTAGACAACTCACTGTGTAAGCTTAGGTGAAGTGAACATGACTGATGATTTCGGTCATAAAGTCACCAAAATCTAAAAGTCCGATTTGACAGCAAGATACAACATTGCTTTCTATCTCTTTCGCAGTTAGTGGTAAAGCAATCTTCTATCCAGAGGGATTCAAGAAGCTGTCAAATCGAACTTTTTAGATTTTGGTGACTTTAACATAAATAATTATAGATCCATAACACTTACACATATAGTCATAATTATGTGATATGCAAAAATTCGGGATAAATATTCATTTACGGTTAGATACACAATATTATAGTACAAGAAGACAGCCATTCTATTCTATGATCACCTCTCCTGTACGGTGAGATGACTGAACTGTCATTCCATTATTTGCATGGTTTGACAACTCATTTTTGTTTACTTCACCTAACTCGGTTACACGGTGAGATGCTAACAAAATCGCACTTCAGAATAACGCTTCTGATGCCAGAAATTGACAACTCAACAAACTTGTGTGAAGCAAGACCAGTAGTGTTATTCTGTAAATTCTGTAACAACATTTTCGAGTCTTGACAGCGGAATCCGAGGTGAGTATAAACGTAACACCTTTATGTCGTGTGGAATAAAGTTCACTTTGTGAGCTTTGTCACTGAGGTGAAGCTCGATATCGAAATTGTTACTTACAGAATAGACTAGCAGCTGGTCCATATATAGTACTACGAGTACCTAGAAGCAATCGGAATGAGACAAATATGAACTAAGTACAGAACATTAAAACACGTTCAACTGTAATTAAGGTTTCCATATATTTACCATAAAAACAATGTAATACGGATGACCTCGGCCATTGTCACCGGCCTGAGACCTTGGGCTGCTAGAACGAAAGCGAATAACTCACTATTGTTGTACTAAACTAACTATTTTATGTGAATTCTATCGTTTTATGGATTTTTGATATAATCGCGGCGCGGGCGTGAGAACGTTTATTACCTTTGTGTTGGTGGATTTTATGAGGAAAAATGTGTTTTAATTTTTAATCGTAACCAACCAGACAATAAATGTATAATATGGAGATTATAGTTCTTGAATTGGTCATCAAGTAACGTTAAATGTTATGTCAATGACCGGGCTGGAAAATTGTGGAAAATAGAAGACCAATAGGGGGTTAATCAATATCTATACTCTAAACTAATATATAAAGCTGAAGAGTTTGTTTGTTTGCTTGAACGCGCTAATCTCAGGAACGACTGATCCAATTTGAAAAATTCTTTCAGTGTTGGATAGCCCATTTATCGAGGTTAGTGTTATACAGGAAGGCAATAGGCTATATATCATCACGCTAAGACCAATAGAAGCGGAGCAGACGAAGTTACGCGGGTCAACTAGTCATTAATAAAACGTTAAAAACAATATTCATGACAACTAAAAAATTCACACAAATATAAATTTCATTCTTCATCAAGTTTTGCTGAATTAATCTTGTGACTCAAACTGACATTTGGCACAATAAAAATAAAATTAAGCAAAATGTTGGAAGGCACGTTCGAATCATCAACAAATAAAAGTGATGTTTCCTATATGAGCTATAATTTATAAATATAAACAACATACCGATATGATAGCGTCATTGATGTCAATTTCTTTTGTGTTAATTATGCAATTATTACCTACACTCGATTTCATTTTATTTTGTACAGAATCATCATCATCTGCCTAGCCTTTTCCCAACTATATTGGGGTCGGCTTCTAGTCAAGCCAGATATGATAGATATATATTTTGTGCAGAATATGTAATTGAAATATTAGCAATTTTATCTGACCAATAAATTGCACTATTTCTGTGTAACTAAATTATATTTTAAAAGGGTCAAATAAGTTTATCAACATTATATTTTACAATTAATAATAATTTCGGAATGTTTTCATGGAACATAAACTTGTCTCAAATTATCAAGATCTTAAGAAGCCACATTTCCTATGAATTACGAAACAAATAATCTAGATGTTACTGAATAATAGGTAGTCTCTTGTGTTTAAATCTATCTGAAGGTTGTCTTTAAAAGATCGCTCCTAGCGATACGGCCGCCCATTGTGTCACCGCATATGCAATGTTTTCTCCTTCTACTTTTTCTCCACCTAACTTATAATGTTGTACACTTGTACATAATAAGAGTATTCTATTTTATATCATATCTTGTGTTCGGGATCATTTTCATCGACAAAAACCACTGAAAAGTTCAATTTTGGTAGGCTCTTGAAAAACAAAGTTCCTTCGATATTCTTCTTCCTCCTAATATTATCACCATGCCCTGGATTAGAAGGAAGGTAGCGTGCATATCACGGTAGGTAAATCTTACCGTGAAATATACCACATCACGCAACGTCGTCGCGACTCGACGTCGTTAGAAAAAGTAGTTAGTGCTTGTAAGAGTTCAACTCTAGACTTGAACTAAGGGACTTATTACACAGGAGCGACGCGCAGAATACGTGCGCTAACGCGCTTTACGCGCGTGAGTGCGCGTACGTAAAACGTGCGTCGTAGGTCTGTGCGTTAAAGATACGCCTTGTGCATAGGTTGTACCCTGTCACTTTTCCTTAAATTAAAAGAGATACTCCATTTTAAGAGTAATGCTTAAAAGAACGAATCCACCGCCACCACAATAACAGCTGGAAGACGCCCACTGCTGAACATAGGTCTCCCCCAAAGGGGGGTTTTCCATAATCGCTACGTTTGGCAGGCGGGTTGGCGATCGCAGTGTATGGTGTTGCGTTTCACAGAGAACGCTGCTGCCCATTCTCTGGTTAGTCCCTTAGTCGCCTCTTACGACACCCACGAAAAGAACGAATAATAATTAATATTTCAGTACACCGCTCACAAGTGTGTATCAAGCAATAGTTGTAACAGCTGGCCGGGTATTGTGGAACAACAAATAATTACGTATGGCGTCATTGTTCGTTAAACTTATGTCTCGTTTTATCTCCATAATAATATCCACGTTTTATGTCGCTTGGTGTACTGAGAACTATAATATTGATGTGTTCGTAGTTCTAGGAGGAAACAGTAGGCACCTACGTCATTATTATTGGAAACGATAAAATGAAAATGCTTTCGACAACTTTTATTGGAGTACCCTTTGTTAGGGTGGCTGGATTAAAAAAGGAAACGATAAAGTTTAATTAAAGCTATATATTTTAAATTTAGAAAAAAAAACAACAACAAAACGAGAGGGTAGAAGGTAAGGCCGGTCACAGGTCGGACTACGTAGGAGGCCGTCAATGCCGCACTCACCTGCTTGGTGCCAGTCGGAGACGTCGGTGACGGTCACGGAGTTAGTCCAGCAGGTGGACCTGTGGTGCTGGTGCCGGTCCAGCTAGTCTATTCTGTAAGTAACCATTTCGATATCGAGCTTCACCTGAGTGAGATAGCTCACAAAGTGAACTTTATTACACACAACATAAAGGTCTCGTGTTTATACTCACCTCGGATTTCGCTGTCGAGACACGAGAATGTTGTTACAGAATAGCACCACAGGAGTGCCGCCCAGTCAGCCAGCTGCGCTGATCTTCAGCTGCATGAAAGTTCCTGCAACCCCGTTCCAAAATGGCATTAGCTTCTTATCTTGTCAGGCCTCAATTGCAAGCCCTCACCTTGCAGAAAAAGATTGGCATCTACTAGAAGGCTAGTAGATCTTTGAACCCAATACAGAATCTGATATGAGTATTTTTTTACTAAAAAATATTGTCGACCGTCAGTGCTGGACATTCTGAATGTAGAGAGGGCCTCGTCCCTTTTTGGATTTTTCAGGACAGATCATGGCATTTTTTGGCATTGATAAATAAAGTAACACAAAAATTAAATATGTACATTGCTTGGATATAAATTAACAAACAGAACGTCATCAGAAGTTATTTGTTAATAATTTAAATTTCACCAAAACGAGCTAACTCTGTTATCAATATCAACATCCTCGCTTTACACACGAGGTTACAAACAAGTGCTTATCAATTTCTCTAAAGTACTAAAGATAACAGTGTTTACTCTATGAATCACGACCATGTGGCCACAGCCTTAAACATGCGTTCTAACCCTGACATCTAATCTAATATACGTTCTAAACTATAACAGATAGAGTTCAAAGTACCATGAACTGGTACTAAGTCAAGGGTGGCCACGTGTTTTGAGATAACCTTTGACATTTATAGTATCCTAGTAGTTTACAATGTTGATGTTTACATACTGGAGATGTTTACTTTAAACTGAAAGTCCCGTTTTTAATGGAAAAGTATTAAAACGTCTTTGTATCATACAGATTTTTATAGTTTTAAAATATTGAGGTCAAGATAGAATTTGATAAAATATACACGCGAATATAACCCGTGTGTACCGAAGTAAAAGGTTATATTTGTTCTTAATAATAATTATCTTTTATTTCGTGTGTTGAATTTAGAAAATATTCTTTTCGTTGAAAGAAATAATCATATCCCAACATTTGCCTTTATACCTACTACAAAATGATCTTCAAAATTCTGCAAATAGTGCTTACCAATATGCGTTATTTGAAGAATTTAAAGATCATTATTTTAGATCTAGGTGCTAAATAACAGGGACTTGAGAATAGTGCTTTCTACAAGTATTATCATAAACCAGGCCCTGTTTCCTCTCAAATGATTTTACTACTTACATCCGTGGCTTTATGTTTATTATCGTTCTGTTCTTCAAGTACCTATAGTTTTATTTCTAATTATACAGGAACTGTCGTAAAACACAGCATACCGCCATATATGTCGGACGGTGAGGCAACTTCGTCTGCGTCACAATTTTCATTACTGCACCGCTCCTATTGGTCTTAGCATGATGATATAGCCTTCCTCGATAAATAGGCTATCTAACACTGAAAGAATTTTTCAAATCGGGCCAGTATTTCCTGAGATTAGCGCAACGCGACAACAGCGTTCAAGTAAACAAACAAACTCTTCAGCTTTATATATTAGTATAAATAGAGGCCGGAGTCTGTGTTTCCTGATAGCTACAACCTGGGAGTGTTTAACACTCACACTAGTACATATTCACTTCTAGGCAGGCGTGCTACATCTTCGACCACATCATCGCTTACCAACAGGTGAGATAGTGGTCAAACGCGTACCTACCTACGGATATCATCGAATGAATCCTCCCGCTCTGGGTGAAGCAAAAGGGAGTGTCAGACTCTTACTGACTAAAACCCATCCGTGTTCCTTCTAATGACCTTTGCGTTCCAGGGCAGCGGTAACTCTTTCGAACAAATTCCACAAGATGATAATAAGATACTTTGTTACTAAGATATGCTGGTCTTGCTCCACAGTCACAGTTGCTTAGGTCCACTTTTTAGGTTTTTATATTTGGAAGAGATGCTCGCTCTCTTTTTTTTTTTAGAGGTACTTACATTATTTCGTTTATTTATTCTTATTTACATACAAATTATATTATTATAATTATTAATTCTTTTTGATGTAAGAACTTAATCGTTGTCTTTATTAATTTATTTTTCATTATTTGGTCATTGACAACCATAGTTTTGTGTAAAGTAGAAACATATTTTTCAAATTTTGTAAATGTGAGTACCATGAAGCCATTTACATTTTATGTGATTAGTTATTGTTTTACTTGTTGGACATGAACGAGCATGGTGGTTGAGAGCATGTCATGCTCACTCAATATCTCGCTGATGGCGGCGCGTGGGTTGGATCATTCGGTTCCCTTCGAAATGGTTGAGCTGAAAGGTGCCGATACACGCGTCATGTTCGTGGACGGGCCGTCGGTTAAGACTGGTCATGTCTTAACTGCCATTGGCTCAATTTAATTTTTATATTTTAAATTCTTATAATAAGCCTATTTTTGTCCTTTGCATTGTCCTCACATGCAGAAGCAACAAGTATATGTAACTTGGAAGTTTGTAAAACAGAACATGATTTAAAAGAGTGTCCGTGGAGTTTCTCGCACGTTCTTCTCCATAGAGATCTACGCTTTGGAACGTGCAAATAGCTTCCATGTTTTTGACTGACCGACCTTGACGTATCAAAAGTGCCTGTGAATGGTTTATTTGAAATAAAATGCTTTGAATTTGAATTCTAGACGGAAAACCCCCAATAAAATCTGTAAAACTAGTGTTATACGATCACTGATAACGTGTTCATTCTGTCTGTTTTCTTTTAAACCATTATCCAGCCAGGGTTAAATTCCCAAGAAACAAAAAGGTATTTATTTAACTACAATTTTCTTTGGTAGAACCATATAGGTACAAACACAACTGTAATATAATAAAATACCTATTAATTATTCATAAATTCAATTTTAATAGAACCGCTAAAATACCTAGTATTCCTAAACTGCCTTTAGCGCATATGCCATTTACGTACTAAATTAATACTAACCAAACTGTGCAGATAATACTACTTTGAAATTGATTAAAAAAAACTTCCTACTGCATTGGACCTTGAACATTTACTGTTATTTAACAGAATTATCTAATTAATATCTTGTCCTATTATGGCAGAACAACTAGTTGATAGTTAGTCAAGGCAACTTTTGATATTTCGAAGCAAAATGTTTGAACTTTAAATATGTAAAAGAAAATGTTATAAAGAAGTGGCTCAAGGCCATTGTAGAAATAGGTAATAAAATAGGTAGGTACATTTATTATAGTTACCTATATTCGTGAATTATAAATTACATGCACTAAAATAAAATAAAA
The DNA here is from genome assembly GCA_950371165.1 of Lacanobia oleracea. Lineage (NCBI taxonomy): Eukaryota > Metazoa > Arthropoda > Insecta > Lepidoptera > Noctuidae > Lacanobia > Lacanobia oleracea. The sequence goes on along the minus strand of OX493391.1, from coordinate 18,142,764 downwards.
AAACAGTTATAAGTTTCCGTCTACCACTAACGCCATCTCGTGGCAGGAACAGAAAACTCAAAGCTCCACTAGATAAAATTAAATAAATATTTTGAGATTGCCGCTAAAGATAATATAATCCTCTATCACACACTTAAACAAAATTAATAACAAGATTCGATAAAGTATCGTATTGTAATATCCGGAAAAAATATTATTTTTGATAATAATGAAGATAAGGAAATCGTCACAGATATGGTTGATAATCGTGCGCTTAGTAAAAAAAATCACCAATGCAGCTCTTCAATATTTGCATGTGTTACCGATATACTTAGATGATAATAAGTAAATAATCTACTTCAAACATTAAAATCTAATTAGCAAAGAGTTTATCAAATTATGACAAGAAAGGGATTACTGATGATGATGGATATTGAGACTTAACAAATGAACAATTGAAATAAAACAAAAAGAAAATACATTAACACAAAACAAAAAGCGAACGAAACATAAACTTGGTTATGAATTGACTTCAGTAATCATGATTGAGAAAATGTATTACCAAAGATGTAATCTTATAAAGACCGCCAATACAATGGCGATACAAAAACATTAGCTGCCTAGAAATAAAAAGGTTTTCACACAAATTCATCCATAAAGTTTTGTTATTTATTTTTCCAACTTCTTATAACTATCAGGCGAACCGTTACATGCCGAGCCAATCATTAAATTTAATCATGGCCAGTTGGTCTCTTCAATTTGCAACTGATTTTGGTGAAAGGAACCGCGGGTTAACGTACCACGATGGGCTGATGATTTATCTCGAAATGTCAAGTGTCTTTTTAAATCTACGGAGTCATGGTCAAGCCACTTGATACGGACGTTTAAAGTTTATGGTAAGTTCCTTATTTGAAAAAATAGAGGTTGTAAAAGTTTATTAGCTGATAAGGTTTCTTAGGTTAGCAAAATAATTGACGCCTTGCTTAGATACAGTACTAAAACATTTTAATGAGAAAGTTAAATATACGTCCAATACATACTTCTTGGCAATAAAACGCTTGGTTCCTCCACACAGAATATCAGCGTATTTGCCATGACAAAAGCCGCTCGAGTTCAAACTATGGCAATATTCGAATAGATTTGGATCAGGCGTTCTACCAAGTGCCAATGATCATAAATTATTCCTAAAACATGGTAGTCTAAGCAAAATTGCACATAAACTTCATTACCTATTGTGTAATGAAAATTTCTTCTATCGATAAATCAGCCGATTGTCCTGTCCCCTCATACATCATCGTGACATCATCTATTATATATGGACGACATCATCATGTCATCTATCTCACTTGTCGCTATTTTGATAGGGACATTAAGGCCTATTACGTATTCGTACGGAACTAACGATGATTTAGAAAGACAATGATGATAGTTATCTTTACTGTTACTTCGTTCTACAGTAGGATGAAAGGACAATTTATAACGCCAGATGCACCCAGAAACGTTGCTTTGTTATATGATTCATGTCCCATTCAAAAACTTCTGTTACTTCTATTAAAGTTAGGAGAATTTCCTTTTTGCCTCTTATAATAACCAAGGCAGGCAAGGGACGCCCTGGGGAAATTTCTCCGTTATGACATCAGAAACCTTTTTATCACCCGGACAGTAATGCTTGTAAACTTATATCAATTACCGTCAAATTGTTATCAAGAAAAGGACACAGACTTTAAATAATTATTACTCAAGCTGATATCTGGTTTACAAACACCTGACACGTAATTAATTCGTTTCATTATCATTTTTATGATCAATAAGTCTATTTATGAACTAAACATTGTAGAAAATGGCGTACATAACTTTGGTTTCCGTGTTCTTGATTAGATTTTCTTCCGTTCACTTGGTACTTAAACTAAAAGTTCTCGATCGTCATAAATTTGTCTAAGTAGAATATGTCAAGGTAATAAATTTACCTTGTGCTAACAAGATTGTGAAGATTGACAAAATAATTGGACTGTCCTGTTAATATAAGCTTTCGCGGATATAATTGGTTTTGTTGATTGGTAACCCTTAGTAAGCAATCGGAGCCGGCAAGTTATGAACATTTGGCACACCTTTTACTTCCGTGCATATCCAAAATGCCATGTAAGCTAACAACCAGAAAATATAAATATCAAACAACGAATAAACGTTAAAATTAATTAGTGAATTACAAAACTTACCGTTTGTAGGTATATTCCGTTCTAGAAATTAACTGGAACTACTTGTAATTAATGAGTTAATCAAGCGTTCATGTTCAATATTCAATGATGTAACTGTAAAAACAGTGGGCAACAACCGTGTGTACGTATGTAAAGCTACATACACTGATTAAGTTATGGAGTACTTCTGAGTAAGGAGTTTAACTTCGGACAACTTTCTGTAAAGTGAATCAAGAGACTGCCAAGAATTCGCCAAATTATAATGGATGTGGCGAATTCCTACTAGTCCTTCAGTCAGTATTTCCTAATGAAAAGGACTGGCTGAATATAAATGCAGATACAACTTTGCATGTTGCAGAATTTGTTCGAAAGAGTCACCGCGGCCCTGAAACGCAAAAGGCATTAGGAGGAACACGGATCGGTTTTAATCAGTAAGAGTTCTAACATTCCCTTCTGCTTCATCCAGAGCGGGACATTTGATGATTTCCCATCCTTAAAAAAAGGATACAACTTTTCATTCCAGAATACACATACAACCATCAGCCACGGTTTTTCAAACTAGTGAATGATAATAAATTTAACTCAAGCAAATATTTCAATGCAATAAAGCACTGGCCAATTTCTCTCAACTAAATTGAACAGAAAATGGCAAATGTGTATACATTTTCAAACAACAATAACAGGCCCACGCACTACAAAAATAGCTTCAAATAAAACCTGTGTAACTGGGAATAATAGGAAAGTGGTACATCAGGTGCGTCCCACGCAAACTATTAAAGTCTACCGAGGGAAACGGCTGGCGAACCTGAAACTCGTGGGCGGTGAGACAATATAGCATTAGTTTTAACCTTTTCGGACTGAAATTGCTGTTCTGTAACCTTTAATGCCCACGTGAGACCTTGCATTACCCAGACGAACTATTTTTCTCATTGGACATCTAATCGTGACAAATTAGGTGGAGTCATCTTGAAGTGGTGAAACAGTGGTCAAATGCGTGCTTACCAATAGAAAAAAAAAGTGAACTGCAATTCCACTTTTATTAGGTGAGTTGCCAGTTCGTTTCATATTTACTTCACCTAAGTTTAATCAGTGAAATTTTTACGGAATACCACTATTGAACTATACAGGAAAAACTTTGGCATTTAGTTCGATAGTTTTGTAAGTTTTGACTCTTCTTCTCATTTTAAAATAAGTTTTTTTTTCTGTAATTATATTCTGGGATTTTAAAGGACAGTGTTACATAAAAAGATAAGAATAAGGCTGCCTGTCCATATCAGCGGAGCGAGTCAGTGATGATTTTGTGCAATTCCATTGGTTAACATTTTTCCTATTTTTCCGCTCCGCTGCCTCGCTCCCCTGAAATGGACAGGCACCCTTAAGCTTTGTAAAACTTAATTTATGTAAACAATATCCAACGAAATCTATTAAAAGATTCGAGAATGATCCGTTTATGCGCGAATTCAAAAGAATAAATTGCTAACTTTGTTTTTCTGACTGACACTTGAATATAATACAAAGTCAAAACAGCTGTTGCTAACGTGTAATATTGAATTAATTGCTTATTGGTTAAATAAAAACAAATGACATCTCAATGTGAGAACGTTTTATTGCATCTTATCCTCGTGTTAATCTTGTCGTATTACACATGAGGCGATATTTATGGCCGTATCAAAATTCATACCGATGCACCATGCAGATTAAGTAATAAGATAAAACAAACTACTCACAACATAAGAGACTGCAGTCTTTCAAGATATTGCAAAGTAAAATAAAGAAAGAAAAAGCTTTTATTTGCGCCTACCAAAAGAAAAGCATGACGCATACCAAAAAAAAATTAAAATAAATCTTTAAGTCAGCATTTTCTTTAGAAGTATGAGAGGCGATTAGATAACGTCCATGTAGAGGTAATTTTGACGAGTGTCCTAGTACGTAACAAAGTATTTGGAAACGAAGATATTATGATGTAATAGTCCGAATTAAGAGGAGCCAGCCATATTTTTTTTAATTGATTCAAATAATTCATCCTTATCACATGAGCCGAAAGACATTCACTGTTGGACATAGCAGTCCCCTGCATCCAGCAGAATCAAATGATTATTACGTAAAACTACAGCCAGAACTTAAAACTCATGCGTAGGTACTACGAGTACTTATATGATTTCTGTAACCCCAAATAACACCTTGCTTATCCTACCGAATCAATTAATGTAGAAACGCCACGAGCTATAATCATGCGCACGAACGGCGAGGTGTTAAAATCACGCAACGGTCCGAACTCACTTCCCACCGAAATGTTCCATTCCGTTACCTGTATACTGCTGTTGCAATACGCACGAGTGTGCGGCGCTGAAGCGAAGCGATGAAGCGCAGGAAGGTTGGCTGCTGGCAATAACCTCGTCCCCTATTACATTACAAGGGACTTAAACATGCAGGCTAAGCAGATGCTAAAGAAAAGATTGAGATCAGAATTAATTTTGAATTTTATGACGAACACCTAATTAATAAACATGATGAATCATATAACTTCTCGTCGATCTCAAATAGCAATAATAGACTACGTAGAGGAATTGGCATCTTTAGATAGATCAGGGGTCAGCTAGAGGTTAGAGCAGAGGTTCCATTTTTCAATTCGAATACACCTTTGGAACCACTAATTGTATCACCTATGAGAGCGTCCTCTGAATCCATATTTCAGTTTGCTCCAAAATCCTGCAAGCCTGTAGTCTTCTACCCTTACTTATATTCCACCTCGTTACTTTCAGACATGGAAGACGAATGCTACCCAGCAATGCCAGCGAGTGCATGGAGCAGCCGACGACGGTCCAGTGACTCCCCCATTCGGGAGGTCAAGGCGGAACCGAAGTCTGAACCAGAGTCCCCCGCGTCCTCATGCCCCCCCTCACCTACCCCTGGCACACCTGTAGCACACCTGGACTATGTTATTGACCACACGGTAAGGAAGTTCTTTTTGTTAAGGCCTGAAATGACTTGGGTCTTTTGAAGGATTGTGTCCTGTTAAGGTCCGATCCGTTATGATTAGATATAAAGATTAATTCTGTCACCACCTTATCTAGATTAACCAATTACCTGTCTTTGGTTCCGTAAGAGTTTTATTGCATTCTGGCTTGTGTGCTGCAAAAATCTATTTGTTGAAATGCCGTTAAAATAGGTATAAATTGTATTGAATAACTTCTGAGAACGCTTCAATAAAAAAACAGCAATCAAACGCTTTCTTGCTCTTAACAAAGACTTATTTAATAACATTTATTGCTTAAACTTACTTGTCTAACACTCCACTTCAAACAGAACGACTCTCAAAATTGCGTTAACATTCACGACTTCAACAGTTTCTGCACTTTCTAATGCATTTTATTGTAATACATTTTCTAATGCGTTTTGTGCACAAAACTATCTCTAACAGCATTCTTTCAACATTCTTGTTTTAATCGACATCTATTCGATTTCGAAGATTTTGAGCTTTTAATTTGAAAGGCATTTTGTTAAACGGTTGGCACGCGGGCACGCCTTCTATCGATAGATCATGACGTGTAGCATCTTCATCTACGACTATAAGCACGACCTGATAATTCGGCAAAAACTAAAGTCGTTAGAGTTCAAATATTTCGTGGAACTCATTTTGCGGCTTTCACCTGCACCATATTTGTACGTAAACGGGGCCTTTTTGAAATGGCCAGGTTTTTTAGGACTCCGTAGCAGTGAAAAATTTTGACTTCATGGTTTTATTTTAAAAATTGAATTCCTTTCAGTTCAATGGACCAACTAAATTTCTTCAAAACTCCTTTTTGATTGCCATGTTAATTTTGTTTTTAACTGATAATTATAGTTATAGTAGATAATGATACAAAACCAGCATGACGTAGTTTTAAGGATTACAATATAGATATTCTGTGAATAACGTAGTTGGATATACATTAGTAAAACTGTCTTATTGTAATTCCATATATGAAATACTGTATATCTGTTTGTTGTTCCAAATAAAAAAAAAAAAAAAAAAAAAAACTCAAATCATCTTTAATAAAATTAAAGTACACATAACAGCCAAAGAAATCGAATCCTTATACCAGATATGGTCCCAAAAAAAGCATAAAACTTCGAAATAACGCACCAGAAAATGATACGGAACTAAAACATTTATTCTCCACAGACACGCACTTAGTATATTTTCCATAGCGTGCGTGAGCTCTTCAGTAGTTACGGGATAATTATTGTCTTTAATCGTGCACTCGGCAGGTTTTCGTTGAACACCGTCGGAGTGGAATCTTTAACGATTATTGTAAAACAGTAAGCAGTGCCTACAATGCAGTTTGCATTTCGTAACTTGAGCCACTTTGCGTGTTTGCGTCGTATTTTAAACAATTTTGAGTCGAATATACTTGTCGAAGTTTTGAAAGTTTGTAATTAAGTTACTCGATAGCAATACGGACTCCGAGTCTACTAGTTCCCAATAATCCTGTGGGGATATCAATTTATTTGATCGCTCATCAAGAGAACGAAGATGAGGATTTTCGTTGTACTCACCATAGAGTTCTTCTGATTGCTTTGGAGTTTTTTTATTGATACAGAATTCACCAGTGTCTTCCAATATGCTTTCATTGGTACTGGTTCCAATTCCAATACTAGTACACCTTCATTATCCTTTATTCTCCAACGAGTCTAATCAGTTCCATTATATTCCAGACTGGCACAATCCACATGCCACAGGCCGTGCTACAGAAGGTTGGCGCAGCAGGGATGCCACAACTGTTACTCAGCGCTGCGCCACGTCTCGCCACCTCGCTTAACTCTAACAAACTCTCCATAAAAGTCACCTCCAGCTCAGGGGCTTCAGGTAAGCATTGTTTTGTTCTTGTTGCTCGTTTTTACTTTGATGTAATCGATATTGTAATAAAAGATACGGCGGCAGACATCCAGGGCTTGGCACTCTTTATCGATTATTCGGACTGAACTTTGTGAACTTGGGTGGGTGTGTTTTAAAAAGCTTTGGAGAAGTGTATGATCTACTTAAATCCCTAAAGCTTTTTATCATGTGAATCAATGGAAGCTTGCTGTATTAAAGGATTATTAGTGCTTCGAAAATACACGTGCCATTAAAGTTTAAAATGTAATGATAATTTTTCTACTGTACCAGTGGTTAAAATGCAACTAGTACAAACTACGTTTTTGCCAGATTTTTTTTGGTTATTTCTGTTTATTGTCAACGGTTCTGTATCTTTAGTTCTGGCAGCAGTTTTGAAAAGCTCAAATCGGGTTAGTGGACTAAAGAAATTTAATTAGTCCGTCAGATAGATTTCCAAAAAATAGGAGGAGTTCGTGGCTAAATAATAACAGCCGCACTGGTCGATCTTGAAGGTTAAGCAACGCTTGCCGAGGTTGGTCTGTGGATGGGTGACCATCTTGACATACCGAGTTTCCTCCGTGCCTCGGAAAGCACGTTAAGCCGTTGGTCCCGGCTGTCATTTGTAGATCTTTAGCAGTCGTTACGGATTGTCAGAAGCCAGTAAATCTGACTCTAGTCTTGCCATGAAGTACCGTGTTACCCAGTTAATGGGTTGTGGAGGTCTGGTAGGCAGCCGCTTCACGTAAAACACTGGTATTCAGCTGAATCCGGTTTGAGTGGAAGCCGACCCCAATATAGTTGGGAAAAGGCTAGGCAGATGATGATGATAGATTTCCAAAAAATATTTGACACTTATTTTTTCTTTTATTACGTAAACCAAAATTGACGACGCTTTTAAAATTCTCAATACGTCACGCCTCGGTATGATTTTAGTACGTTCTGACGTCACGAGCCCCCACTCCCGAGTTTTGATGCGTTTTATCTTTGTCAATGTTCATTTATTTACATAAAAAGGGCAATTATTGTCCAAAACTGTAACTGACGGACTAAATAGATTTGCAATTTATTGATGGTGGAAACTAGCCTATTCTAACTACTGATTTTCCTCTTCCAGGATTCAACCTCCCTCCAACGCCTCCATCCTCGCTGTCATCGTCGGACAGTGAGGGCGCGCTGTCGCCCGCGCACGAGGCGTCGGCCGCCCCCCCCGCGCCCCCGGCGGCGCCCGCGCGCCGCTCGCACCTCTACGTGTCGCACCACACTCGGCAGCCAATCAACACGCCGCTCATTAGCAGTCAACCGGTAAGTTATAGAAGCAGCGGCAGGACTTAGGGCTTAGATGTCAATGGTATTTACAAGTATGGTATACAGGATGTGACAATCTTTACTAGTATCCCCAACAGTGGCTAGCAAGGATTTTGTCTGATTAGGTACACTATCTATAGGACAATCTTTCGTGGTGCTCATGTATGTTTGGATTTATATCCAGTCAAATTGAATTAAGTCTTCTTCCTTCAAATTTAATCATATTCCCAGCAAAACTCAGTTAGATTCTAGCATTCTTGTCCCTTGCTACATCTTGCATCATTTGCATTTGATGACTGTGATTACCGATGACCGAATAAATATAGGCATCAAAATGCGGTCAACAAACGGCCTGCTTTCATTCTCAGAAATGCAACGCACCAATTGGAATCTAAATAGTCAATTTGAACGAAACATTAAGTGTTATAGAAACGTGCTTAATTTCTGTACTGAACTGCACGGAATTTTATTTGACTGTATAAGTTTCAATGTTCACCGATTCGAATACCGACATTAAAATGTCTGGTAAATATATTGAAGCAATAAAGGTGTCCCGGAGATTGACGACCTCTGAATATTAACCACAGTGACCACCGTTTCGGGAACTTGTGCATGCAATGAAATATTCATTAACTGTAGGTAATTATTATTAGAAAAATTACGAGATAGGCATTCAGACAGATAAACGACTCGCACATTTTTTGGAGTGCAATCTCAAGAACAAGAATACGTTTTATCCGAAAAAGTTAAAGATTATTCAGTTTACCACAACTTTAATTAAAGCGTTTTCTCCGTTTACAGAAAGGGTCGACTGGCACACTCGTGCTAACAGAGGAAGAGAAGCGCACATTGTTGGCGGAAGGTTACCCCGTCCCGACCCGCCTACCCCTCACCAAGGCAGAGGAGAAGTCACTCAAGAAGATCAGGAGGAAAATTAAGAATAAGGTACTTATCGACCCACCATAAAAGTCGAATAGTTCCTTCTTCTGTCGCAAAACAGGATTTAAAACCAAATCGTTCTTCCAGATTTCAGCACAGGAAAGCAGACGCAAAAAGAAAGAATACATGGACCAACTGGAGAGGAAAGTCGAGATCCTTATATCTGAGAACACAGACTACAGGAAAAGGGTAGAGACCCTCGAGCAGAAGAACGCGAGTCTGCTGAGCCAGGTGGCCTCTCTGCAGGCCATGGTGGCGCGCGGCGCTCGCAAGTGACGTCACTAGGCCGCCTCGCCTGACGTCACGCCGCGCGCGCTCCCACTCCTGACGTCACAGGTAGCTCGCTCAGCTCGCGCGGCCCGACACGAGCGCGCTCGCTCCGCTCGTGCCCCGCCCGCGCGACCCGCAAGGCTGTGAGACCTCTCACAGTGCATCGTCTGTCAAAGTATGACGCTGTCCCATAACGGAATGAATGTATATTTTGGATGTATTTACATTTACGTCGCGTACACAAGTGTCCGGGGAAAGAACTGTCAGCGTTTGAATGGTTGCTCACTGTAATTGTTAGTAAATAGGTATTATGTGGTGCTGGATCGATATACCCGCTACGTCGGTATACAAACTGTCAAGTGCCACACTAGATATTTATTTTATACAACTCTGAAACAGTTTTCGTTCGAGACGCGAGGGATGACTTGATAACAGGGAATTATAGTACTGGGGTTTAGATAAGTATCGATAGTTATTTACGCGTGTTGTTTGAAATCTCGTAATATATTATTATAGCGCTGTAACGGCGATAAATAGATTGTAAGTTTTATTTTATGCGTGTTTTCATTGAAATGTGCAATTAGCATTAAGGATTTTATTGTTACCCAAAGCATACATTGTACTTGTGTGGGCTCTCCGTTGTAGAACACTCGCCGTGCACAGGTGGTCTGAACGTGGCCTAATGAAGTTAATGGTATTTTTGACACTAGATTAAACAATAGAGACTTCTAATAGTCTGGACATAGCGTATACAACATACCTATGGAACTGAGATCGCGTGTCGCGGTGCGTCGTGTTGTCGAGAATCTTCGTAGCATAATATTGTAAGACGAGCAGTGTACCAGCGTCTGTCTTACCGATTAATATTGAATTCCATGAATTTGCATTTATAGCGAAATGTGTATTGTCCTAGAGATTTTACCTTGTATTTAAGATAAAGTTAGTTATGTATCTAATAGTGGACCTATTTAAAACCGATTTGTGTGACAAGTGTTTTCGGTTATTGTCTAGTCTATTGTAGAACCGGGCCTCGCTCTGCGGTCTGCAGGCCTCCATACAAACATTAGCTGTATTCTCAGTCCTGCTCTGTCGACAAGTACAAAATAATGGCATGCCTTCAACGAGAATAACGTAACTAACTATTATGAGCTAATTCATTTATTTACATGCAGTATTTTAACTATAAGGGTTGCCTACAAAAACGGAGACGAAATCGTCACTCAACCAATGGTAGAGAGAGAATATATTAATATTAAACCCACAGGTTGTTTGACAGGTCTCCCATTTTCTGTACGGCACCTAAAAGCTTAATAAATAATCAATTTTCAAACAATAATTTCTAGCAGAATCTCCAGAAAAATAGTCGTTGCATTAGTGTATTCGTGGTCTTGCCAACTCTGCCTACTCTACACCGGTTCAGCGTGATGGTTCCATATAACAAGCTGCTAGTGATCTATCTAACATTCTTTTTAAAACTAAACATTCCATTTCTTTAGTAATATGAGTGACTTAAAGTGAGCTCGAGTACTTATTACAACTTATTGTAGACTTTAGCGCCGAAAAACACTTTTAACTTTCGTTTAAGGAAATAGTCTGATTCACGAACGAAAACAGATGTTTGTTCTATATGTTGTCGCCACATGATGTGGCTGGCCACTTCATGAAAAAAAAAACACCTCAAACCTAAATTCGAAACTATTCCTGCATGCAGGGTTCAAAAGAACCTAATATAAATTGGATGACGGGAGCCAAGTTCGCTCGTTTTGTTCGCTTAGTCTACCTCCCGTCATCCCATAAGAACCTAACTTATCCTTGCCCTAAGTTCCTTCAAACCAAACGTATCCTAAACTCGGCCAAGTTATGAAAAGGCCAGTTCAATATGGAAATCAGTGTGCTTTCCTTAATTCATAAAACGAATCGGAGCTATTCCCCAAAACAAATGTTTCCAGTGCGCCTCGACTTTTATAACAAACTTTTTAACAAAATAACACATTTTTTAATAGAATGAAATGTGCTGTTGAATATTCGTTTCAATAAATTTGTGTAACTAGCCAACCATGTTAGTTTTTTTCAAAATTTTACGTCGATTTTCAATGTCACTAGAGTGTGATGTCAATGTTTTTTTTAACATCTAAAATAATTAATGAAATCAAATAATTATGCAAAATCATTTAAGATGAGTTGGGATGTTAATCTCGACACAATGCCTTGAAAATCGACAAAATTGTGAATACCCTACTTTAAAAAATTATACTTACCTGAATGCCTGTATATAGGTAATATCATTGTTTCGTATTAATATTTCACTGTTTGTGCAATTAATTTGTTCTCTTTTACACTCGTAAATGTTCTTCCTATTTAGTATTTTAAGAAAATGTTCTATTTATATAGCGCTGAATTAATATATCGACATTATTATAACCCTGTCAGCGGGGAACGTTTTAAAGAATAGAGATATATTTTAAGAGATTTTTTCTAAGGAAATTTTAGAAATATATATATTATAAACACTGTTTTACATGTCTTTATCACTATACAAGTTAGGTCTCTAGTTAAAAGTATCGTTAGTACCTACGGTCCTACATACAAGTTTATTATTGAAACTGCAAAGTGTGCCTGCTATCAGCTATTGATTTAAAGGGATAAGCTTCGAGAGTGAACTATCCTTTATAGAAGATATAATTATTTAAATATATGAAATATTCAATTCCTAATATGGCATTTACCGTCTGCAAAAGTGATTTAATAGGAATTATGATGAATTAACTGACCTTAGTAATATATTTAACTTATAATCGAATTAATATATGAGAGAGGCGTTTGCGCCGGGCTTATTATGACATAATAACTTGTAATGTAAACGAAATGCCAAACATACTTACTTTTATATGTTAGTATGCACCATACATATTTGGGTGACAATGTTACGATTCATTCGAGGTTGTTTGGATTGCATGGATGAGTTTGTTCTGAGACGAGTTGTTGATCTCTGATGGATCGTAATCTGTGCGCATGTGCGAGCCCCGCCTGGGGCCAATCGCGTCTTGTTATTCATTATAAAGTAATTTTATTTGATAGTTTTATTTGTTATAAAACTATACGTTACCTTGAGTCATGATTTGTTGAATCGTTTGTTTTATTATTATTTTTCAATGACATTGCGGATTTTACTGTCACCCTTCTAATAAAACGTCAAATATTGTAATATCAATTGTTTCTTTTATCTTACCTAATCATCCTCGAGCTTATTCTTTACATTTTGTTTTATAAGTAAATAGATACCAACTACCGAATTTATTTAACTAATGCAATTGAAACCTTCTAGAGATATTGAACAAAATGCTTTGATCTTGCAAAAGCATTTGACCCGATTGTAACTAGTCAACTCCTCAAAAAATTTGTCTGGATTGGAGTAAGAAGTATTTGCCTGGATTACCCTAAAAGCTACTTAACGTACTAGAAGCAGGAAATAAAAATAAGTCCTTTCACTAGCGACCAACTCTCCATAGGCTTTCGGGTTTCGCAGGGTAGTGTGCTTGGTCCCACGTTTTTTTCATTTTATATATTGACAAAATTAAATATTTTCAGTGAATTTTTTACTGCAATTCCTGAACTATAAGCTATTCTTACCTTTGAATGTTAAGGTAAAACAAAAAACTAACCAAGAAACTCATCAACGAAACCAGAATCGACGTAAAGGGAATAATTCAAAGAACTTTTATCTTTACTCATTTAATTTTCTTTTCAAGCTTACTTATAGTCGCTCTCTCATACAAATCCATAGAAAAAACTTCCAAATACGCAATTAAGACTAGATTTTTATATAATTAGTACAATAAATGTGAAAACCAAAAGATTACATTGAGAACACTATCGGAGCACCTATGGTTTTTCTATCGCTCAGTCTTGGTTTAAATATCTACACTTAAATTATACTTAATTCCTAAAATATAAGTGTTCAAATTATAATAAAAATATTACAATGAAATCTCAATTAAATAACTATAGTATTCTGGAAACAAAAATTGAATGTTGGGTAGGTCTTTACAGAAGGCTAAATTTAAACATTGTCAAATATTTTTTTTTTTTACCTTCAAATGTTGTTGTGTTGTGTGCTTGTCCCTTAGGATTGAACCAACAACAAAAAATCATAAAACGTTTTATGATAAGCGAAATTAGATACAATAGGTACCTACTTAATAAAATATTGATATTTTAGCAGTCAGAAGTCCGTTAGAACTGTAGTCATTCTTATCTTAACAATTTGTAAAGAAAAAGTAAATAAAATCAATTCCAAAAAATATTTACAATAATTATAGGTACTCAAAGCGTAATAAAAACTTTCTTTTTCGCCATAACATGGGCGATGATGACCCAAAGAGCTGTTCCCCAAACGGCTTCAACAAGGCTGATGGCATGGGTCCTCATATTGGGGATTCGCCAATGGAAGGGGAAGAGATGTGCGCAGAGGGAGTGACCGATGTAGAGAGCGATGGCGTTCAGGCCTGGAGCCCTGAAGGGGCCTCCGCCCCAGAGCCGCCACGCGTCGGTCAGGGTGTAGCAGAAACAGAGGAGGATGAGGCAGCACGCTGATGTTACGAGCACGAATGACATTGACCTGGAAAGGAAAAGTATATCATATAACCGAAATATAAAATATAGTGTGCTATTTTCATTATAATCAAATTAAAGAATATGATAATGAGGTTATCATCGGGGTAGGTACACAGATGGCTGGTTTGGTTAAAAAAAATCTGGGAAAGATCATAGATGCATAGCCCTTTATCCCAACAATGCTGAAACCAATTTGCATCATCACAATTATTTGTATTTTGCCTAACTGACTTGCGTAACGCATTTCCTTTAGATGTTTGGTTGCTGGTTGATGGTTTGGAGGTCTCCCAAACATCACTGATCACGTCGTTAAATGAGAAATTCTTAATAGAATTTAACTAACCAAAGGTTCTTATTGATGGGCACAACTCCATGCTCCCTGGAGAACCCAGCAAGCAGAGCCCCAGCGAGTGCGAAGACTAGAGCCCAAGCAAGCCAGCGGGAGATCCTGGCCTTGTGGGAGCGCTGTAGCAGGACTGTGGCGCCTGCCTGCACGCCCAGGAGTGCTTGCACTGCTGATGTTAGGCATCCTGGAAGGAAGCACATCATTATAAAAGATTTCAGCGAATTTTAATTCAATTAAACTAATGTTATATCACATCCGGAACTTTGAGAAGTTTTGAGCAAGACTATAAAGTATTTATTTATTTTATAAAGATTTTAAGATCATTTTCACTTCAAGTTTTTTGCTGATCTATTTAATTAAAGTTGCTTGCTGCATTTCACCGGCATAATTTCATAAAACCCTAACGGCTGAGTAGGCTTGAGAAGTTGCTCGGGGTTAGGTGGATAATCGCCATTTAGCCAACCTGCTATTAATGACGGTACCTACTATTGTACGGCAACATTAAAGAGACCTAAGGTATTTATTGCCCATTGCCTAATTGACGTGTAAGGAGCTGTGTGAGGAGCTATTGGCAAGATAATAACAGCCGCACGGGTCGATCTTCAAGGTTAAGCAACGCTTGCCAAGGTTGGTCTGTGGATGTTTCCTCCGTGCCTCGGAAAGCACGCTAAGCCGTTGGTCCCGGCTGTAATTTGTAGATCTTTGCCAGTACTTACATATAGTCAGAAGCCAGTAAATCTGACTCCAGTCTTGCCATGAAGTACCGTGTTACCCATTAATGGGTTGTGGAGGTCTGGTAGGCAGCCGCTCCGCATAAAATACTGGTATTCAGCTAAATCCGGCTAGACTGGAAGTCGACCCCAATAAAGTTGGGAAAAGGCTAGGCAGATGATGATGCCTAATTGACGTGTAACATACCTAAAAGTCCCTCGGGGTCCGTAGGATCTCCTCCATACACGCGAACAGCATCACTCCTCTGGAACACATGTGACCTGCCCAGCAGCATGCGGTCGACGTAGCCAGCCGCGCCGCCAGCACAGTTTCGCGCCACCCAGTCGTCGTGGAGACCACCGGGCCCTAAGTAGCCCCTAGAAAAGATTACAAGATAGTGCTGTACAGTAGTCGAGTAGGTGCTCAGGATAGTCTGTGAGCAAATATACCTACGTCGGAACCTAGCGAGACCATTGCAGACACAAAATAAAGTGACGGTAAAGAAAAATAATGTCAGTCAAACTATGATTCTCTTGAATATTTTAGCACTCTGCTGTGAGGCTTAGGTTAGTACACAAACAAAACGAAAATCATCGAAAACCTTGTTTACCTCAAAAATAATCTATCTAATACATTTAAACGAGCAATTCGTGTAAATATGTACCTATAATTACGTATAATCTGAATCTCGGAAACGGCTCCAACGATTTTCATGAAATTTAGGAATCAGGGGGTTTCGGGAGCGATAAATCGATCTAGCTAGGTTTCATTTTTATAAAATCTTGTAAAAAAAAAAAAAAAACCGTGCAATGCTAGATCATCCAATTATCTATTTGTTTAATATTTAGGTATATCTGCCACGCATATAAAATGCATAGTTTGAGTTGACAAGTTTCAGAGAAAATAAATCAATTAAAACTTTCTCAGTGGACCTGCAAAAAGATATTTCTCTACAATATAACTCACATTGGACAATCAGGATCGTGTACCACGAAGGTGATGACACTGTGCGCTGCCACCAGAACTCCTGCCAGCACCCAGGACCACACACAGGATAACACGTCTTTCAGGGCCTGGCCACAAGCACCCTGCAAAAAAAAAGATGTTAGGAATTCCCATGCGCCAAGACTCAAGGCTCCAGAATGATCTTCATTCTTTCTTGATAAAAAAAAACCTGCCAAATGCGAGTCGGACTAGTAAACGAAGGGTTCTGTACCATACACCGAAAAAAAAACACGTTTCTTGTATGGGAGCCCCTTTAATTATTTTTTTTTGTTATTTTTATTATCTGTTGTTATAGCGACAATAGAAATACACAGTCTGTGAAATTTTAAACTGTCTACCTATTACGGTTCTTGAGATACAGCCCGCTGCCAGACAGTCGGACAGACGGATGGACGGAAGGACAGCGGAGGCTTAGTAATAAGGTTCCACTGCTTAGTGCTTACCATTTGGGTACAGAACCCTAAAAAGGGGCCTTTAATTGGAATGTATTCAACATCAATGATGCTCACCGTGTTGACAGTTTTTGATAAAATCATAAACTGCCTAGCCTTTTCCCAACTAAATTGCGATCGGCTTCCAGACAAGCCAGATTCAGCTGCATACCAGTATTTTACGTGTAACAGCGGCCTACCAGACCTCCACAACCATTAACTAGGTAACATGGTGCTTCTTGGCAAGACTGGTGTCATATTTTCCGACTTCTGACTAATCGTAACGACTGCCAAAGATGTACAAACGGCAAGTGTCAACAAATGGCAGCCGGAACGTTGGTTCCGACTGCCATTTTTGCAGTTGAAGTCGTTGGACTTAGCGGGCTTTTTGAGACACGGAGGAGTCTCGGTATGTTAAAATGGTCACCCATCCACAGACCAACCTCGGCAAGCGTTGCTTAACCTTGAAGATCAACCTATTCGATTGTTATCTAATGTAAATATGAATACTTTTAATTTTTGCTAAGTAGATTACTTTTACAGGAAACGGCGAGTCACATTTACAGGATGCACGAGAATGACGATGCATCAAGTCTGCTATTACAATATTGTCAGAATGTTCTATCATTGATTTCATAATTGTTGATTTTGACAAGTTTGGTAATCTACTAATATAAAAGTGCCATTATGATTTTCCAATGGTCAACCACTGACACTCCATTGAAAGAAATGGTATGGAATGGTAATCTCGTACATAATGACAAATTAATAAATAATATGTAAAAATATATGTAAAAGAAATCTGGCATAACTTAATATTCAAATTTAGTAGTAGTTTTTCGAAAATCATGTTTATCAGCGGGTGTTATAATAATGGCAATACGAAAATGTCTTTCTACCACGATTCTATTACGAGACCATTGACCGACCAGTGATCGACCATTATGATTTAGCAGATTACGAACTTTTAGCAAAATGACAATGGGATCGTGTCGAATTTATAAAAAATAGCAGACTAGGGTCCCTGATGGGCGTCTTATACGGGGCAGGCCTAAAAAGTGCCGGTGTGACGATTTGGCCTCATTCTTGACGGATTGGTTGGAGATGGCAGGAAGTAAAGTTAGTTAAAATACTGGCGAGCTTAGCGAGGTAAATAATCATAATCATATCATTTATTGTGGATCACAGGTTCATATGGTTTTGCCTAGTACCTACAGTGGTGGGACAACAGAGCCCCTGTCCCACCATTTAAAAAAAAAATCTCTGCCGATTTGGTTTGGCTTATCACAGTAAAACATAATGTAGTTGCCTGTATAGACTTCTAATAAATTATTTAACTGATCGGTAATGTTATCTCTCTAACTGGCTGCCAACATTCTGGTTATTTGAGCATACGGATATTTACAGTTCACTCATAGGCATATAATATACGAGTTTATCTATAAGAAACATCTAGTGCGGTGTTTTAACACTTGAGAATGCTAATTAAAGCGAAAGTGAACGGAACCTTGACTTCGATCAATCTAATGTATAGAACGTATAAAGCCTTACCTAATTTTCTTACATTCTTAGTAGGCACACACATCAAAAAAGGTTTGCGATCACTATCATAAGCTGATATATATTTTTTCAATTTAACTTTATTAAGAAAAATTCTTTTTGTGGGTTTTCTTTAAATAGAAAATCTCTGTTTGAAATAAAAAAATAAGGGGGAGAAGTTATATTATATTGAATATAAACCTTTTATTAATAAATTGTGGTTTAAGTTTGGTTAAACAGTCTTTTTGTTGTTATCAAATTCCTGTTTCAATTACATTCTGATTAATTACTCATTTTTTGTTACTAAAAAATAGTTTTATTTTTAATTTCAAATAGGGCTTTTCTATTTAAAGAAAACACAACAAAGATTTTTCTTGATAAAGTCAAATTGAAAAAAATATAACAGTTTATGCTAGTGATCGCAAACTCTTTTTGATGATTCCTTAACTTAGTAACTTCTCTCTGGTATAGTCTTGGTCAAACTCGTCCTAATATAATTTTGTAAAAGAAGAAGAAGGCCTATTTCGCAAATCTGTGTGTTGATTGTCACGTACACTGCGTGACCACTAAATGTGCAACACTTCGCTCTTTTCTGTACTGTGCATTGCATGTAGTGGTTGTTTAATATTAGTGAAAATGACAGACAGGTAGCGCTCGCTGCGACGAAGCATACAGTGAGGCACTTCTATCTGTGACAGCCTTTTACAGGTAGTTTTACAGGTAGAACTTTCATTTTTGGCATGATTATAGATAGACGGGTCCTTGTTCAGTTTAACAACATCTGATGTAATTTTTGATTCATCGTAAAATCCTTGAAGAAAAAGCATTCCATAAATCAATAAGCATAAGCACTAAAACTTCACTTACCCGTACAAAATATTTACAATACGCCAAAAACCCGCAGCTTTTTACAAAAGCATAAACAAAAACATTCATTCTTACACTCACCCGCGGAGGAGTGTAGTACTTGGGTGCGGTGAGGGCGTAGAACCCGGCGGCAATGAGGTACGACACTGCCAAACGCTGTAGAACGCCGAAGATACGGAGCTCGTACAACATGTTGGACCCGTAGATCGTGTTCAGGGACATCCCTAGTAGGAACATCATGACCGAACGCTGGAATAGACGGAAAAACAGGTTTAAAATTATGAAGGAAATATTTAAATAGAATTGCATGCCATTATGATTCATTAGTAGAGGAAATCTTTTCCTCCTCATTCAACCGTAAGTGGAACTAATCATATTTTGTTCGTCAGATGATGTTGGAACAGCTACACTCATCCTGCGGTCCGCCAAGCTTTTCTGTGTGGTCCTGTAGGCTAAAACATTATTAGGCTATATTTACTAAGTGTTTCAGTAGCAGTTCTTGAGTACTCGACTACGAGTATTTACCAATATTGAACGAATCTCGGCTTACTGATTCTCTCTGAAATGTAAGTAGTGTTTTATTTCGCTTTAGGTTATTGCGGCCTGTAGTGACTAGAAGCGCTAATGTGGTTCAGGAAGACAAAAGTTGAATGTGACTGGTCTAGAACTTTCTATATCTATAGTATCTGCGGGTCTGAAAGGGCCACTTTATCAGGTTCAGAAGGCACATCACGCTACCCGTCACTGTCAATTTTTTCCAATCAATATTGAACCTAATACTTTAGCGATAGTGATGAAAATTAAATTTGACAGATTGATGTATGATTAAGATAAATATTATGATTCTACTAATGTGGCATTTTTAGACCCGCTGGTATAAAAAGAGAGCTTCTCTTTGAACCTAACACATAATGGGCGCATGCCTCGTTTAGATTCAATGTATTGTCAAGATTGCTAAAGCTAGGTATGAATATCTATCACAGTGGCGGGGAATGGCAGAGAGTCGATGCCCTGTCATGTTTTTTAATGTGTCATGCCCGCATCTGCATTTGTTTGAACTGTATCGGTTATCAGACCCTCAGCAATGACTAAAGCAGGCACTTTATTTTTTAGAGAGCAAAAATACGTATATAGATTAAGAGATTCATATTGACATGTGGTCTGGCATTGTTCATCATTTTAACACAATAGAAGTTCATACTTGTTGCAAATCAAGAATTAGCGATTGTGTTTGGAGTTAGACCATTCATTGCATAAGGATAAACTTTAAATGATTGACATAATTTCTCTTGCAATAAATCAACTATAATGCGTCGAACTATGCATATATACTACTAGACTATAATATTCCTACTAAGTATAAAATATTTGTGTGTAAGAGCCCATCCAATCTCTTGGACTTGTTCACCTTAACATCAGCCGAATAAGGCAAGTTTCACAAGTCCGATACCTTAAGAATAGTAGACTTTTAAAAGTATTATAATACATTGGTATAATGGCTCAAAAGCGATATTTCTAACCGTTTCAATAAAAAATTAATGGCTTTAATATAACTTTATCAATAAACTAGTTGACCCGCGCAACTTCGTCTGTGTCAGACTATCATTACTGCTCAGCTCCTATTGGTCTTAGCGTGATGATATATAGCCTATAGCCTTCCTCGATAAATGGGCTATCTAAAACTGAAAGAATTTTTCAAATCGGACTAGTAGTTCCTGAGATTAGCGCGTTCAAGCAAACAAACAAACTCTTTAGCTTTATTAGTATAGATACGCTTTGTAGTTCAGTTAACAATAGATTGATAACAAAGACTGAAAATTTTAATCGAATAGGTATAAAGTTTTTTCACAATTTCGCTTGTATAACACTTGCGTAAACCTCTTGAGAAAAGATACACTTAGACATAATCGAATTACGTGGTACCTACTTAGATAAATGACGATCACACTGTGATCACAATCCACTTTGATGACAGATCTAAAGATAAGTATTTAAGCTCCACATATTGTTCAAATGAAGGATAATAAGAAAAATGTATGACGGCCATAAAGTATTTAAGCAGATGTCACAAAACGTGTGATCATCAATAGTAAAAAAAAGATATTGCAAGAAACTTTTTTAACCCTAAGCAGGCTTCAGGGGCTTCGGAAGGCACGTATAAGCCGGTGGTCCCAGCCACCAAATGGCGGTCGTCAAATAAACCATGTCACAGGGCTTTCAGGCGGTTTAGAAACTCTGACGTCATGTCAGAGGGCCTTCAGGCGGTTTAGACTCTGACACTAGGGTGTGTCGGGTCGTTAGACCTTACTGCCACACGATGAGAAGAAGAAGACAGGTGTTCCAGAAGTGCGTGGACATATTTAAGGATGGTGTTCTGAATTCACTTCTCAAGTAGTCTGGTGCAGTTGCTGTAGCAGGTGGTGTCATTTATTTTAATTCAATCACAGATACCACAAACAGAATCAGACTGCTTGAAAAGAGACTTTTAAATAGAATTTCGAGATCGGGTTTTTTAAAAGAATCAATATTTTTTAATTCATGTTATTGTTTTTTTACTGTATAGCAGATACATGACCACGCCGTATAAATTAAAACGTGCATTAAATTTTTCAGATACTAAATCGATGATTGACACTAAACTGGGTATAACCCAATTGTTCATGAATACCCTAAAAACTCCAAGTCACTCTGCAGCACAATGGGATATTAAAAATATCATTGTGGAAGAGGAAAAACATAACAAACAGCATTCATCAAAACCTGAACAAAAAAAGAATAGCTATCCGTTTTCTAATATCCGCACAAGAACAATTCTGACCCAATCGGATGAAGAAAATTCGACCAGTGGTAAACAGATCAATTAAAAGAATAACCGTGGAATGGCCCGGACCATTATATCTTAATTAAAGTGCCCACATCTGCCAAATAACGGACATTAAAACTAAATGCGCCAATCACATGTCACCGGCACTTGCCGATTGTTCTACACGAATTGTAACAGCCTTCTCCAAGATCTAAACCAGGCCATGTCCGTTACTGGGTCACTATATCTAACAACTAACGATGCTTTCAGTATAAAATGTTGAGTTCCCGTTACTCTCACGCATGTGATATACACTGACGGTAATGATTACTCGGTAAAGAAAAATAAACGAGTAAAAGACGATATGGATGGTGTGGACAGCGATGTTGTAGATTGAGGCGGAGAGAGCTATCTGGATGTTATCACGCAAACAGAATTTCCAATGAAATATGTAGCAAAAACTTGACTTAGCATTAGCAGCGGGTGCGCTGATGTGATACTTGTATGCATTGGAGATCTGATCAAGGTACACAATGAGACAAAATGCGGAAGTCTGGGTGATGCAACGAAAGTGAACGGATCGCGTGCGGTGAATACAAATATCTGTGTGTCTATTGAAGAGCACATTGATCACATATAGCGATTAAGTGTGAGATAATTTTTAGTTCCTTATTATTTAACTGCTTTATTCCTCAAAAAAATCTAAGCATGAAAAGCGAAACGTGGTACTTCTGCTGATTGCGCTGCTTAACGACCATGTCAAAATTTTGTTGAATGACTTCGTTTTTATCATTGCTAACAAATTAATTAACAAGCCTATTAGTAATTTGAAAATTGTACACTATTTAAAATCTACATATATATATTAAAAACATCACTTTAACATATTTTGTTTTTGTAACAAATCGCTTATCTTCACTGTCAGAATATCTCAAACTATATCATCGCATGTTATCATGGAAAACAAAAAAATATGTGTAAGTAGGAAACTCTTTTCACTACCAACTGATCATCTAATCGGCGCACCTCTTGATTTCGACTCGCCTACTTTAATCTAGTATTTGCATCACGATCAAAATGCAGCTATGCCTTTCACAAGGAACCAACGTGACCTCATGCCCAGAGATCACTTGCACATGAACCATCCCAAGCCTACCTAAATAACCTACTATAGATTAGCTTTTGTCCTCAATTTCACTCTTGCAATAGTTCCTTATATTACTCTGTCAATTTCAATTAAAAAATTGATTAGGCACTAAACAAAGGACTCCTAAAATCAGAATTGTATAATTATAAATCTTTGCCTTATGGACTTGTAATTAACTTAGTGGTTCTTGGACCTATAATAATTCAAAATGACCCAAAGGTAAATCCGACTTGCAGCTTTACACCTATAGCATTGTGTAAACGGTTTTACTCACGTCCATATTTCGGGATATCTCGACTAGGGCAATCACAAAGACCTTGCAGAATTAACTCTTGATGGAATGAAATATAAAAACATCATTAAGATTGATTAAAGCTATTAAAACACGAGTGCAGCTGTCGCAGACTGTAATTTTGGGTGCTAAAATAAACAAACAAACTTTTATCATAATTCTAATGGCTCTAAAACAAAATACCATGTAACCTTATAGTAAGATAAGAATTTCACCGAGTTTGAATATCCTAAACGTCCTGAAGGCAATTTAGCATCCTTAGAGTACCTAGATAAGACAGAACAAACCAGGCAGGCGCATACGCATCGATCCGCGTAACTTTTACATAACGAGACTGGTTCTAAAGGTTGACCTTAAGCACCCCACAGTTTCACAGTTAGCGCGCTTGTCGGCCGGCTGCTTACGTAAGTGTTCTGTTACAAGTGTTACACCATGCGATTATTAAATGGGACCTGCTGTGATAAAACAATGCGAATGAGAATTGTACAAAGTAATGGCTCGGCTTTAAATTATCTGATTTCGGAAGTGGGATCATTAGTTTTGATTGAGAGGCTTTAACGCAGCTTCAAAAACGGTAGTGTTATACTCCTAAAATCCTTATTTGAGGATATTCCATCATTTCCATCCAAAGAAACATGTTAGATCCAGTTCAAAATAATCCCAGCACCTAACGATAAACTTGAAACACCAGCCGGATTTTGAACTATTGAACTGATAAGACTGTCTCTTTTGCAGACAATCATTAATAAATAAAGTTAAAAAATTACAGCAATAAACCTTACCCTGACGATATGCATAACAATCTTCCACCTAGGAACTCCTTTAGCGAAGGCACTCTTCACAGAGAGGGGGATGCAGACGCCCATGATCCAGAGGAAGGCAGGGAACACCAGGTCGCCAGCCACGAGGCCGTTCCACGTTGCATGTTCCATCCACCAGTAACCACCAGCGCCATCGTTCACGAAGATCATGAAGACGATAGCCATCCTGCATTTAGAGAAAAATATAGTGTAATTGAGTATAAGACAGAAAAAGTACTAGTCACAGTACTGATATGCATACAAATTATAAGCCTAAACTATCATTGCTTAACGATGAACAACGAAAAAAAATTTAAGCTGCGGCATGTCCTAGAACCAAAAATTCGATGAAATGTGACATCTACCAACCCGCACTGAGCCCGCGTGCTGGATTACGGCCCACTCCCTCTCACCGAGAGGAGGCCTGTGTCCCAGCAGTAGAAACATTATAGGCTGATTATGCTTATGCGGCATTGAGAAGAAAATTATTGATGATGTTTAGGAAATTCAAAACTTAACCCGACACCTCACCTGCCTCCGTGGTCGAGTGGTTTATGCGTTTGGCTTGTGACCCGGTGGTCATGGGTTCGATTCCCACGGGAAGCATACTTTTTAAAGCATGTATAAGCCGGTGGTCCCGCTCGCCAAATGGCGGTCGTCAAATAAACCAAGTCAGAGGCTCTTGAGGCGCTTTAGAAACTCTGACACTAGGGTCGTGAGGCCTTACTGCCCACACGATAAGAAGAAGAAGTAGAGTTAGCCCGATGATGATGAAAAGGTTTTACAAATTCTGTATTCACAAGTAGTTTACGTGTTAATTAAATTATTACACTCTGCTAAAAACGCTAAGTAACCTAATTCAGTATACAGAATCGACCAAAAAACGTGTGAATAGGGCTATTCACACGCATAGTCTTTCTGGTAGTGCTAGGTTCGAAATTAACACAGATGTTATGTAGGTGTAAATGAAAGCCTTATCTAAATATACATTCGGCTTTTTAGTTTGCAATTGATATTTTAATACTGTGTCATTGGCGAACCCATTGATCCGTCATGACACGAAGACGTGCGAGTCAGACCCGTGTCTGACTCGGACATTCGTTTCAGTTAAAGTCTTGGCTTGTACGGACAAGAAATAGTAAACCAAGCCCTATTGAAATTCGGTATTATCATAACATCAAATTGTATATTCATAACATTGAATTACCGATCATAGAATTTGACTAGCTGAATCGGCAAACGTTGTTTTGCCATATAAAAAATAGCCTTTTCTCAGACCTACGAAATTTATACAAAAAAAAAAAAATCGGCCAAGCCATTTCGGAGGAGTTCGAAACCGTGTAGAGATTTTTATATATTCGAAGATAAATGGAATATCATTAATTTGTGCCGAAATTATTGTTTCTCACAATTGCAGTGGCATTATATTGGCCATCCCTAAATATAACATAAAATGTGCAAGTCTTCACTCACCCTCTAAAAGTGTCAAGCGCTCGCAACCTCTGTTGTATCGCCAGCTCCTTGTCCCCATACCTCAGCTTGCCGGTCCTCCTCACCCGAGACATGATGAGCTTCACGATGCCGTACAGCACCCATATCGCCAGCAACACGCCCAGTAACAGCAGAAGAGCTGGTGGAAGAGACGAGATGGTTTAGTTGTAAGACATTTGACATTTTTAAGTCTATTATCGTATATATCATGATAGTCTTTTATGGAGATGGGTGTTCTGATAGTCAAAAAATACTACCGAATTGAGAACCTGCTTCTTTTTTGAAATAGTTTAATGAGCGACTCTAAAAGGACAGTGACAACATTCGCGACGTTATAGGGAAAAATTAATAATTTTGGGTATGTTATGACAATGTTGCTCTATGACCATCCTTCCTGCCAGGAAAATACAACTAAAGCAGTAAAGTTCAGCAAGGAAAGAAGGAAAGGGATATTAAACATCATAATATTTGTAAATGCGAAAGTTAGTTTGTTTATTTGTCTCACGCCTAATTGCTGAACTAATCAATTATTTTACAGAGGTAGATGTGGGCCCAGGAGACGGTTATAGGCCCCTTTTTTGCAAAAATCTATATTAACGCAAGCAAAGCCGCGGGCAAAAGCCTATATATAAGCCTCGTAGCAACATACCTGTCTGTATTTACGACTACCGATTCCAAAACAGCACAGCATTTGTTGACTTATCGACCCATTCCTATGTATCAATTCGCAAATCTCCGAACAATTGTACACATTGTGGTTTTCACCCATATATCAACAAATCATTGTCTGTAATTGTTTGAACACCTGCCTTGTCAAGTCTAAACATTACTATAGAATTCGTTATGTTCCCATAAGAAACGTTTGGCATTGCGATGGACGCTGCCATTAGCATCATCTTCTTTAACAATTTTTATTGGCTAAGTTAATTCGTAAATCACTCTTTATCAGAATTTGGCAGTCCAGCCCGTGCATCAACTACTACTTTTATTACATCCACCAAAATTGCCCATTGTCTCTTTTAAGTTTTTGTTATCGAAAACTCATCGATTGATTCACAAGCATAATCGAGTTTATCCAAATCCGGATTCAAAACCTTGCAACCGTCCACACCCTTGCCATTGAACTATTGTCGATTCAAACGTTTGTATCATCAATATAATCGGCATTTCGATCGACCTCAGTAACTCCTTTATCCTTACGTATATTATTTGGATTACTCCCATATATGTTAGCCGATGGCATTTTCCTGAACGGTCATGAGCCATTTCTGTGCCAGGGTCAGTTAAATCGCAGCCTGCATATATGCAGATATCCAAGAGCGATGGCAATAACAATAAAATTATTGAATTTATGAAGGTCGCATTACTATTTGGACATGCAAATGTGATTGGCTTCGTATGGGTATTATGCAACGCTGTGCTGATAAAGGTTGGATTACCTCCGATATCTTGATGTTATGTGGCAGATAAAGATTATTAGGTTTCTTTTGAGTTTCCTGTTACTGTCTCACACAAAAGGGGTATTTTAAAAGTCAAAAAAATGTATAAGACTGTATTGTAATCAGTCAACATTATATTTAGGTCTCACAGGGATTGTGAAAATCTCTTTAATTTAACCCGACAAACTAAAAAGTAGTCAAGATATTTATCTCTTCCTTTTTATCGTGACGTAGCCAATCCGATAAATATAATCCGAATTCATCTCATCGGAAACGTCCAGATAATATAACTATATAACGATAAACTCTCTTATTTGTCACCAGTATTTGTAAGATACTCGAAATAAGTCGAATTTTACTTCATCAAAATGGAGAAGACACTCTTGTGTGTGTTATTTTTTGTGCTCAGTGTGTTTGGTGAACCGAGGGTTGATCCCTTGGTCCTTATCAGCAGTCAAGGGTTGGTGAGAGGACATAGAGCAACCGATGGAGACTATTCCATGTTCCTGGGTGTGCCCTACGCTCAAGTAGACCCAGAGGATCCTTTTGGTGTAAGTCGAATGTTTAAAGCTAAGAATTTGGCACTGACGCCTCGTCGACGGATGTTACCAGCCGTTCAATGTCAGACCCAGAATAGAAATAGGATTTCAAATAGAGAACGTAGCTGTATTATTTGTGTTTGAATTCCGTCCATACCAGCTAGGTTAATGAGAATCTATTTTAAAGGCTAAAGAAAAGCAAAAATGAAAACATTAAATTGGCAGGTCCTCAAATAATTCACATCTAGATACCTAGATGTGAATGTGTCGCCATTTACAACTTGTGTCCTTGGTTTAATTATGGAAAAATCGGAAGTATGTAGATAAAGTTCTAAACAATTAAAGGTCTTTGGTGGATTGGAATTTATTTGGTGTGTATGTAGAGCAAACTTTATCATATTCCCTTTGCCAAAAGAGATGACACAAGTAACTGCATAGGGTAACTCACTCAGAACGTAATAGTAATTTTACGTTGTGCGTATGCGTAATAATCTACTCGTAAAGACATTGTCGATAACCGTAATGAGGCCATCAACCCCACTGCAATGGAAAGTGTTTGTTTTTTAATTAAAAGTTGAGTGTCATCTTGTTTATAATTTTTTTTACTTACTGTTAAGCACTGCTATAAAAGTACTCTGTTAGTAAATTTGCAAGTTGTAAACAGGAAAACCAATATTTCCTATATAATAAGTGACTTCTTGTTCGGGTTTTAATTCTTCTTCTTGTCGTGTGGCAGTAAGGTCTTACCGACCCCACACCCTGGTGTCAAAGTTTCTAAACCGCCTCAAAGGCCTTAATTAAGTCTATAAAATTAAATGAGATTAATAATAATAACAAAACAATAGTAAAAACAACGCTAACGATCCGCTTCCTTTCAATCGCGTTGAACCCAATGAAGGAGTAAGTACCTAAGTCTATTCCAGAAACACCTTAATATTTATAGCCAAGGAAAACTACAAATTGAAATCCAATAAATAACATATTCAAATCCTTTTGTTACTCAAAAGCTATCTCAAGGTCCAGTTTACTTAAGTTTACATTCCTTGAATGATGACGTAATTCCACTCATAACAGTATCAGTCAATGATAGTTGGCAGCTGATATCTATTTAAGGCTAAAAAATATCTCCGAACACTCATATTGAGTAGATAGAAGTCAACGATCTGGTCCAGAGTTAAGTAAATAAAAAAAAAAAGTGAAAAATTAATTCCAATATGCTGAACATGAAAAATATTTTAATGAAACATCAAAGACAACTCTCCTGCTCTCATGCAAAGGTCTTTCTAATTTTCTCATACCAACATTGTATTAAATAAGACTTTGCTTTTTCAGCCATCTCACGCCAGGCAACCATTTCAAGAAATTATCTTCGACGCTAACGACGGCACTATCAAATGCCCACAAATGGGATCCTCAAGTAGTGAGACTCTAGACTGCCTCCGTCTGAATATTTTCGTACCTTTTAAAGCCAGTACCAGCAGTCCTCTCCCAGTTCTAGTTTGGATTCATGGAGGAGACTTCGTCCGAGGAAGTGCAGGGGATTACGGAGTCAGGAACTTAGTCAGGCATGACGTGGTTGTCGTAACTGTCAACTACCGTCTCGGCCCATACGGATTCATGTGCCTAGATAACCCTAGCGTCCCTGGCAACCAGGGTTTGAAGGACCAGTATGCAGCGCTTGGATGGATCAGAAAGAATATTGCATCGTTTGGTGGTAATCCTTACAACGTCACCATTGCTGGTCAAGATGCTGGCGCCGCATCAGTTCTACTACACTTGTATGCTGATAACACGAAATTGTTCCATAAAGCCATTGTTGAGAGTGGCACACCACAGAGTGAAGGCATGTTTGTTAATTCTGATGTAAACGCAGCTATTATGATAGCTCAGCATTTAGGAGTGAACACGACTGACACTGATGAAGCCCTTAAGTTCCTTATAAGCACCCCTCATGATTTAGTAACAGCTGCTGCTCATGAAGTGAACCTAAAATTGGGACCTTGCAAGGAGAGATCGTTCAGTGGTCTTGAAAACTTTGTAGAAAACGATCCTTACTCGCTTACAAACACAAGGAAAGTGAGAAACACGCCTGTACTGATTGGTTATACTAACCTGGAACGTGATTCGCTAAGTAATGATTACTTTGATACGGATCCATTTTATGAAAAATTGAGAAACAATTTCAATCTCAATGGGATACAGTTACAAAACGCTGCTACATTTGTGAGGCGATTCTATATCGGATATGATCCTGTATCAGAAAATGTTGCAAGGGAATTAGAGAATTTTGAAACTGATTTTGTATTCAGTCACCCTTCGGAGAGAATAGTAACAGGGTTATTTGAAGAGAATGTTGGATCAGTCTATGAATATGTGTTCAGCTATGCGGGAAGTTCAGGTGCTCAAGGTGCTGGGCATTCAGCTGAACTTAATTATTTGTTCGACATTGAAGGTGTCAACTTGAAGAGAAGTGAAGATGACCAATTGATCACTGATCGTATCACAACTTTATGGACCAATTTCATAAAATATGGGTAAGTTACGATTTATTTTAGCTGTTATGTGAAACTGTTTGAGAATTATAGCAAACTCGTTACAAATATTTAGAATTATATTGTTATTAATTCGCAATGGATCTTTGTGAGAAATCATCATACCAAAAATTAAATAAAGTTTGCTTTCTTGAAGGAATGACATAACAAAAGTTTATAAGCCCAGTAGTAGTTGTAAAATTAAAAAAATTTGTTTATATTATTATCGCTTCTACTTTATGTTCTTTTTTACAGAAACCCAACCCCACAAACGACCGACCTTATCCCAGTGAGGTGGACACCAGTCACTGCCACCAACAGACCGACTCTGGTCATTGATACCGACATAAGGATGGACAGCCGCGTCCAAAACCAGAGGATGGCGTTCTGGGACCTCTTCTACTCAATGTACGGTAGCTACAGCAACTTGGCTAGAGAATGCGTCTTCACCCAGTGATGCTAAGAGTTCTGTGATTTTTATTTATTGTAGTAAGTTTGACATATTGAAAATAAAATTAATTGATTGTTGTGTAAATAATGTAATTAAATACTGAATTATGAACGCTCTAATTTCTTACTTCATGAGCAATACAATAAAAGAGCTGTAACATGTCGAAATGATTATTGGTATTGATATTTAAATGCCAAAACGAAGTGTCAAGATCGAAATCAGCAACATTTACATTCAAAACGGTATTTGTTTGATACTTTTAATTCGCTAGTACAATGGTAAGTCAGTGGCTCTTTTCTGGGTCGCTCGTCTCCAGCGGATGATGCTCATCAAGACAAATCGACTTCACAAAGGATTTGGGCCAGCTACGCCTCACGCCCACTACGGGCCACTTAGGTTCACTTGATCGCGTGTCGTGATTCGTTTTTTTTTTTATTTTAACTACATCTAATATGATGATAGTCTGCAGAAATTGAGGATGCTCCAATGAACGGATCCGTTGCCAATTTTGTTTTAAGAGACTGGTTTTGTGGAACTTCAAGATTTCGTTGCTTGTTTTGTAAGAATGAAGGATATTGATTTGCAATAAATACGCGAAGCAACTGTGTTTTATTTTTCAAGCTCTTTTCCTTACGTAATGAACCGAACCCAATCCATGACATAGCATGGTGTTTACCTTACATAAGAATCTGGTCAAGCAGCTAACAATGAAATGGCAAATAAATAGCAAACATGTAAATGGCCTACTTGTTCTTCAACTTTGTTAACTTTTGCTTGTTTTGTTTATGTTTTGTGTTTATTGTTAATATTTAGAGCTCAGTAAAAGGCCACGGGAATTGCACCATTGCCAACTAATTAATACGATACATTACCACTTGTGGATAATCGAAAACTATGCAAATTATCCATTACTAAGAATTTTCTTTATTTATTACTTACAGTTGGAAGTACTTGACATTGCGCCATACTCTAAAATTGCTATAAACTAGTTTCAACTACAGCTATCATAACTAATACTTTGTTCCAATACTGCACACGCACTACGGCCAAAGAAAGTATTGGAAAACCGCTAGTACTCCCTATAATTGTCTATTTACATCAGAACCATAATTTCTATCTGCAGATCGTGATGTGGTTTCCTCACAACTTTCCTCGCTATATCGGAGATAAAACTAATCAAACACCATTGAGACTTCGGCGCTTGTAATCTTACTTTCACTAGCAAGCCCATCGTCGCCAATACAGATATTAGTTACGCCATTTTCACAATTTTCTCCAAGTTTTAGTGCGTGACTGTTTCGATCTGAATTATCAATTTATTTATTACTTCATAAATCTGCGGTGATCACCACCTGTTGTTTTGCTTTCGTTTTTAGATTTATATTGAAATTGAATTAGGTACAAAATAAATAAAAAAGTAGATAAATGTCAATATAATAATAAAAATAGCAAAATTTCAATAATACCATGTCAATAATAATAATGCAAGTCCTTGTTAGCGTGAAGTGGGTACCTAGTCAAATCTACAACACTGTAATACAAACGCAATTTACGAGTATAAATGAATATTGACTGAGGAGCATGAATAAAAACAAAAGAAAATGGATGGAAGTTATTTCTAGGAAGAAAGTGATCATGGTGGCTGATGGTGGGTGGTTTTAGATATAAGTAAGATACACTAATCTAGTTTTTTTATTATACTGGCCTAGGAATTGGAATAAACAAAGTGTAACATTTAGTTGGTGTAACGACTAGAAGTTCCCAATTGAAACCTAATTTCTTCAATTGACAACTGATTCGTTGAAACATCTACCAATCGACTTTCTACAATATATTCCAGTTTGTCTTTATCAATAGCCACAATGAATCTCGTACAAACATTCATTGTTTAATGTTATTCTAAAATCAGGGAAAACTGATGTGTACCTATATTATATATTCCTTTAATTAACTAATTCACCTCAAAAAGTTGTACTGTTTAGTACACTGACCGTGATATTTACATATTAAGGAAAAAATACGGCATTCGGCATTGCAGCATCACAATGACATAGGTGTTCACAAAGATATACAGGCAGACAATACAATATACATATGTGGAATAACTGAGATTCATTCCGCATACCACATGTTATAATTTAGATTCCACAAAAGTTAGGTATGTGGCGTATGTTAATATGAGTTTTATAATAATTATTTTTATTTTGTCTTACGAAAGATTTAAAGTAACATCTACACTCATTGCTTTGATATTAAATGAGAAATATAGCGCAAGGTATACTTACACACAACAGATTTTTTTTTTTAAATTCATCATTTCAGAAAAATATACGTAGAATAGCGTAGGTGCAAGTACATGACAACTTGCAATGAAAACAACACCTAATTGAAGGTGAGATTGCCGTATGAGATGTCATCAATAAAATAATATATGATACCTACCCGCAGATAAGTATATCGACTTTCGAAGGAAAAGGCCAATAAGATTACATTGTATGTCAAGGTGTTTACACCGATACAATAAACTTGTTGCTTGCATTGATTTCAAAATTCAATGATTCTTCTTTTAGTAATTGAATAACAGAAGGTTTTTTTTCTTATGAGACCATTTGGATTCTCTCCCAATGGTATTGCAGTCAAAAGAGATAACCTACCTACTGCGATTGCCACTTCTACAAATCGCAACTAAATCTTCACCGCCTAAAGTCGACTATTCTATTGATTCATAGTTACCTTTTGGTCATCTAACAGTACCTACAATTAAAATTAACAAAAACACAAAACCAACAACAAAAAAAAATATAGTGTCAAAAAATTCGTCTTCAACGCTGTCAGCTGGTAATGTGCCCAAAAGACTCCAATAGTTCAAAAAAAAGTGTCTCTCTCTCTCAATCACTCATCAATGCCACTTGGTTTTAGAAATCATATCTTTAAAAAAAAATCGATCTCATATTTGACCACAATCTCACGAAACCGAAACCGATGGTGTAGTTGACGATAGAACATGCTAGAAGTTACCTATTCACTTTAGTCGTAAATGCGCCCAGGTTGAAGCTTACAGGAAACACGGTCTCCGGCAGGGAAATTCTTTAACTGTACTTTCGAAAAACGTAAAACAACGACTCACGCAAGTAGATGTCGACAGGTTCCCTGGCGGTGCGGATGTCACAGCCCTCGGTGGAGGCGTTCAGTTTGTACACGCCGAACTCGCCCATCTCCGGCCTCAGCTGGCACAGCAAGCCTCTGTATAAGAAATATAAAGAATTGTAGAAGCACAAACATAAATCACAATATATAATTTCAAATAAACCACTAACAAACACTCTTGAATCGTCCAGAGGCTCTAGACAAGTGCCATTCTATCAGCGAATGCGATTATCGAAATGCCAAAATACAAGGGATTGATCACGTGACCTTTCGACAGCTTTTGTCAATCCCGTACCTTTATGACGTTTTGACAATCGCCTTCGCTACGCTACCGCTGACAGAATATCACTTGTCTAGAGCCCCAGGTCAGTCAGAGACAAACGTGAAGCTAGTTGCATGTTCCAAAGCGGAAATATGTCCTCTTTGGAGAATAATATGCTCGTGAACTTGCAAGTCAATTTGGGTTATTATAACAATAACTAGTAGAAACCTACTATGTTACTAGCAATCAGAACTACACTCGCTGGATCCTAAGAACAAGATATTGATACTAAAAAGCATTACCATTCATACACCAAATTATGAATCCTACTAATACTTTTATTTTATTAAGGAGCAGGTACTTATTCCCCATAGACGGAGCTGCGGGTGGCAGCCACTGCCTCCATTAAACGATTAGGTATAATTGTTTGCACGCGCAGATCTAAAATACCAAAAACAAAATAAAAGGTTTTGGGAACTAAATTATCTGTAGCAGTTTGTCTGCAAAACATATGAGTATTAGGATATGTTTCTCTAAAAGCATTATTATGGCACACTCATAAGCAGTAGGTACTGCTGCTTTAAGAGTGTGCTTACGGTAATTGCATATAAATGTACCCGCGACCTCCATGGTTAGGAACCCTTCCATCCCGTAGCATAGTTGTCGTAAAAGCCTGTATAACACCGGAGATACAATATCCTACCGTTAACGAATACCGTCAATGGTTTGATAAACTGCTTACTGCGTGACTAGTCCTATGCCTTTTTTTAATCTGGGTTATCACATCCTTAAAAAAAGGCATTCCATTAAATGACTCCTCCCGCTCTGGGCGGAAGGGAGGGTCAGACTCTTACTGACTAAAACCGATCTGTGTTCCTCCTAATGCCCTTTGACTCGGCTGCGGGCTGCGTTGACTCTTTCGAACAAATCCGCAACAGGCGATTAGCCTGTTAGCTATGCCTAGGAGCTCGAACTTCAAGGTCAAGCTAGATTAGTGACCATCCATCACATACCAAGTTTCCATTCTGTCTCGTAAAACCCTTAAGCCATTGGTCTCATCTGTCATTTGAACAACTGGACATATATCTTTCAGGATATACAGAACTACCTAGAACATGTTCAAGTTTCATCCAAATGTATTCACCAAGTAAGTATGGATTCTTTAGGCTTCTAAACTTCTATACATCATCATTATATCGTTATATCAGCTGAAAGACGTCCACTGCTGAACATAGGCCTCCGTCAAGTGTCGCCACAACAACCGGTCCGGCGCGTCTCGCATCCATCGGCTACCCGCGACCCTCACCAGGTCATCTTTACATCAATATGACAAAAGCCAAGTTGATACGCAGAAGGCACTGCCATATTCATATGCGAAAACTGATAGAACCTCGCCAACAGCTCGCTGTGGGCAAGGGGCATTGTATTTAAAATTTTCTAATTATGCACTATTCAATGACAAGTAAGTTGTTCACAATCGCCGTAGTAATTGTACCTTCAATCATACTCCCACGATTTGCTGGTAATTAATCAATTATGTATACGCTACGTATGTCTTTCTTCTACACCTAGGCCAAGGAGCTCCATAGTTACGATACATTTTATCCAGAGCGTGATTTTCTCACGTTTTCTTTTATGTTCGATGTTTGTTAATCCATACTAATATTATACATGCGACAGTCACTCTGTCTGTCTGTCGGTCTTGTAGTTATCTCATCTCTTCAAGTATTCGGCTGCACAGATTTGGAGGGAGTTTAGCGACAGGTACACCATGTTCATCCCGGGTGAAGCTTTTGGCAGAAGCTAGTTGTTTAAATACAGATTTTGATACAATATGAGCCACTAACTTTTGCCCGCGACCTCGTATGCACATATCCCGTTTTTTCCCGTTTCCGTATAGCCTACATACAGCCTTCCTCGTGAATGTGGCTATCATATAGGTACAAAAGAATAATAAAAACTTTCTAAATCCTACTGGTACCTAGTTCCAGAGATAAGCGCAATCAAACAAACAAACAAACTCTTCAGGTTTATTATATTTAATAGTATACATAGAAGTATAGATTTAAAACCGACAAGCGGTAAGTACCTGATTGTCCATCATTTCAACCACAAACAACGAGATAATAAATGATTAAAGATGAGCCTCTAAGGACCCTGCTTACCTAGATGACCACTAAGCAAGCCACTTTGAGGCCATTAGAACTGTGATAACTTATACATTTACCGACGTAATGATTTGATTAGGTAGGTATGTATGGTGATTTCTCGTTTGGCCAGTCATTGTAGCTCTAGGTCATTTGGAGTTGTGTTTACATTATTAACGTTCTGGAATTG
Organism: Lacanobia oleracea; assembly: GCA_950371165.1. Classification (NCBI taxonomy): domain Eukaryota; kingdom Metazoa; phylum Arthropoda; class Insecta; order Lepidoptera; family Noctuidae; genus Lacanobia; species Lacanobia oleracea. The sequence continues at coordinate 18,106,466 of OX493391.1, read as the reverse complement.
GCCGGTAGTCAGTACCAAGTTACCAGTGGATTATATTAGTTTTGCTCTCGATTGTCAAAGGTCCTAAATGTCTGGACTTCTTGACAATCGTTACCGCGTGGTTTTTTGTTTGCGCAAAATTTTTTAAATGGAAAGAATTGGATACATATTTCAAAGATGTTTACATTATGACATCTTTTTTGCATGCGCCTGCCATCGCTTCTCTTTTTTCACCCTTGGTTGACCGGTAGATAATGCCTAGGCACTAGTGCATTCGCACCAAGTATAAAGTGGTTGCGCCAGGGTAGCCCGCGAAATTCAAATATTCTTACGTTTTTTGCAATTGGCATGTCAGTATTATTTGCAAGTAAGAGCAGTGAACAGTTATTTGGTAACACCTTAGAGTTCTAGATTTGGTTTGAAAGATAAATGATGAGTTGGTCTGACTGGTCGACTTGTTTGACTTATGGTGGAACAATTCAAATTTTCTTACGTTTTTTGCAATTTGCAAGTTAGTATTGGGTTTTATGTTTATTAAAGTATGATTTGCGGGCGTAAGAATTATGTATTTACAGAATTATAACCATTTAAGTCAGCAATAAAACTCCATAGTGCCAGGTAACCCGAAAAAATAACTATTTAATTCTTGACATTTTAGGATTAACTATACCGACTTATGTATTATTCTGAAAATACATAATTCTTACGCCCGCGAATCATACTTTAATCAACATAGTAACCCAATACTAACTTGCAAATTGCAAAAAAGCGTAAGAAAATTTGAATTGTTCCACCATAAGTCAAACAAGTCGACCAGTCAGACCAACTCATCATTTACTACTCTGTCAAGAAAGTACCGGGAAAAGATCAATAATACACAAAATGTCTGTTATTCATCCAAATTTATTTTATCACCTTCAAAGTATGCTCCTTTAGAAACGATACACTTGCGCCAACGAATAATCCATTCATCAAAACATTTTTTTAAACGCTGCTTCCGGAATTGAGTTCAGTTCTCGCCGCGAATTCTCCTTTATGTCTTCTATCGATTGAAAACGGGTGCCACGAAGTGGTAATTTGAGTTAAGGAAAAAGAAAAAAGTCAGCAGGAGCCATATCTGGTGAATATGGTGGTTGCTGGATGGTATTTGTTTAGTGTTTGGTTAAAAATTCGTTCACAATGATAGCCTTGTGCGAAGGCGCATTGTCGTGGTGCAAAATCCAAGAATTTTCTTTCCACAAATCTGGCCTTTTTCGTCGAATTTGCTCTCTTAAACGCCGCATAACGCTCAAATAATATTCTTTATTTACCGTTAGACCTTCCGGTAAGAATTCAGAGTGCACAACACCGCGATAGTCAAAGAAAACAGTCAACATGACTTTGACTTTTGATCGACTTTGGCGTGGTTTTTTCGGTTTCGGTTCAGTTGGAAGGCGCCACTCCGAAGCTTGTTGACTAGTTTGCATGTCAAACTCGTAAACCCACGTCTCGTCACCAGTAACAATGCGTTTCATGAATGTTGGGTCCGAACTGACTCGTTCTAGCATATCCTCAGCGACTTTCTTGCGATTGAGTTTTTGGAGAAAATTCAGATCTTTTGGGACTAGCCGAGCAGCAACAAGTTTCATACCCAAATGATTAGTTAAAATGGTACGGATCGACTCGTGAGATACAGAAAGTTCGGCGGGTATCTCTCTCAGAGTTAAATGGGGATTTTCAGTCACTATTTCCTTCACTTTTGCGATGTTAACTTCAGTTGCAGACGTTGACGGCCTACCATAGCGAGGCAAATCTTCCATCACATCATTCACATCTCGACCGCTTTTGAACGCTTTGAACCACTCATAAGCACGAGTTTTTGATAAAGTCGATTCACCGTAAGCCTTCTGTAACATTTTCAGTGACTCCGAACACGAAATTCCATTGGCGATGCAAAATTTAAGACAAACTCTTTGTTCGATATTTTTGTCCATTATGAAATTCGCAATACACACTATATATGATATTACTAAAACCAGCACTGTAGGTATTTAATATAAATAACAGATGCAACTCAAACTCCGCGCCAAAATGGAAAACAGTTGTGCCAATCTAACAACTACAAAAAAACAAAAAAAATAATTTGGAACCATAAACAAATCATCCATTCCCGATACTTTTTTGAATGAATGTATCTTTCAAACCAAATCTAGAACTCTAAGGCCACATAACAGTACGCATTTGTAAGTAAATATTGTCCCAACATCTCGTTTTCCTGCTTCGATGTCACTTTAAACATAAGTTAAGACCATGTCTTACTTTCTCAAGACCGTATGTGGTGAATAAGTTATCAAGTGCGCAAATATTTCGGCACGATACGTATTTAGTCGGCCGTCCATTACCTAACAGAGAAAAGTTGACAGGACAATGCTCGCTGATTATTGCGTCACAAACTCTCGCTTTTACTACGTCGGTAGATTTATTATTTCTACGTGGAAGCGAGAAAAGTTCAATTCAGTTCTGTTAATTCATAGAGAACAACTGTGAAAATAAAAAACGTTGTAGGATAGGTTCCAGGTGACGGTGACAGGTCTTGTATAGGAATCTACAGGGCTAGGTTAGAACCTACTTTTATTTATGACTAGTTGACACGCGCAACTTTGTTTGCGTCACAATTTTCATTACTGCTCCGCTTCTATTGGTCTTAGCGTGATGATAGTCTTTTCAAATCGAACCAGTAGTTCCTGAGATTAGCGCGTTCAAGTAAACAAACAAACTCTTAAGCTTTATATATTAGTATAGAGTATAGATAGTATCAGAAAAAGTGTCTAAAATCGGGCTGGTAGTAGGAAGACGTGGAAGGAATAGTCGTGGCGCATATTGGGAGAAGCCTCTGCCCACCAGAGTATTACTATAGGAATAAGGATGATTTTGGTTAATTTAAATTAATCAAATCATCCTAAACCCCAAGGAATTAGGAAGATTTGCATACTTTTATAAAATAAGATGAATAATGTTCTGGGGAACCCATACTACACCACCCTGTTTTTCCATGCTTTTCGACGATTTGATGGATCCCGCTCTGGGTCCATTATAGCAGGTACACCGATTACCGAGACTTCTCCGTGCCTCAGAAACACGCCGTTGATTCGGAGCAGAAATTTAGTGTCTAACTCTTACTGACTGAAACTCATCCGTGTTTCTCCTAATGCTCTATGTTCCAGGGGCGCGGTGCTCTTTCGGACATTTTCTATAATCCTTTTTTTTTAAGGATGGGAAATCATCAAATGAATCCTCCCGCTCTGGGTGAAGCAGAAAGGATTGTCAGGCCCTTACTGACTAAAACCCATCCGTGTTCCTACTAATGCCCTTTGCGTTCCAGAGCCGCGGTGACTCTTTTGTACAAATTCAGTAACCCTGGCAGGACGATTTGATCCTGAGAAGGTCTTCATCACAGCCAACCTAAGTACAAGTAATTGCTACTGCAGAGATCCTCTTTGGGAGGTGCAACCTCAATGACATAAGCCTTGAAAGAATTAAGAATAAAGAAAGTTAGGTTTCGAATGTGATGACATAAGGAAGTGTTAGTTTTATATAATGAATTCGATTGTTTGCCCTGACGTTGAAAACACGCAAAAAATATATAATTTTTCTCTGAAATAATCTGATTTTAAATTATAGAAAAGTTCCTCTCGTATTAGCTACAAGCGAGTCCTCTACACTACTTACGAGGTTTCTCCTGTAGTGACGTATTGCTCCGTAGCATTGGCGTAGACCCGCCATGTGAACCGACGAGCAGTACTGGCCACCCAGAACTTCTCCTCGCCTGCCGATATGTTCTCCTGCAGCTTGAAGGGACACTGGAAGAGGAGAGTGGAGTTAGTTATGATAAAACAGGCATATTATTGTTAGATATTATCTCATTTATATAAAAATGTCGTGTCACGCTGTTTGTTACCGGACTCCTCGAAACGGCTCGACCGATTTTCATGAAATTTTGTGTGTATATTCGGTAGGTATGAGAATAGGTGGTAGGCTATTTTTATTTGGTATAACAACGTTGGGTGAGTTAGCTAGTTATTTATATTTATTGATAGGTTTACCACTCCTGATGTCAGGCTAGAGAATTTAAATGGCTGATGATCTACGAGCTCATCAACCAGTCTTTCATAATTCTGAATTATTTTTCAGGCCTCGTTTCGCGTACCTACGTAACTCTGCAAGATGTGGGTTATTGTAAATGTTTTTTTGCTAATCAATGATAAATAACCTTGAATATGTTTGCAATCGTGTCTGATTTTGTTTGAAAATGGTTGTTTAGTGCCCCTCAAGGTGTTACTGTCAAGTGGCATTGCTACTGATAACATAATTCCAACAAACATTGGAAAAGAAACATTGATACGAAGGGATACATGACTGCGTTCATTGTGGGGATCAGACAGGGTTGCCAGGCGTCCGGATAAAGCTGGACATAGTTAGCAGCATATGAAACTTGCAAAATAAAGAGTTTGATTCATCCAATTTTTAGGGTTCCGTACCCGAAGGGTAACCAACGGAACCCTGTTACTAAGCCTCCGCTGTCCGTCCGTCCGTCCGTCCGTCCGTCTGTCTGTCAGCGGGCTGTATCTCACGAACCGTAATAGGTAGAGTTGGAATTTTCACAGAACAACAAATAATAAAAAATAGGTTTATGGTACGGAACCCTTCGTGTGAGAGTGCGATTCTCACTTAGCCGGTTTTTGAAATGAAACGGATAAGTTGTAAATTAAAAGGATAAGTTGTCCGGCCTTTTAATTAAATATTAACTAAAAATCCGGCTAAATGAACAGGTTAGTACGGGTTTCCAGTTTTAAGACCTGGCAACTCAAGGACCAGATCATCCGTCAGGTGCATTTTTCAGCGCTTTACATGATTTACTTGTAAACAGATAATTAACTAACGAGTGCTGGACATAGGCCTCCCCCAAAAGGCGGGGTTTGCCATAATCGCCACCCTTTTCAAGGTTGGCGATTGCAGTGTACGGTGTTGCGTTTTACAGAAAACGCTGCTGCCCGTTCTCTGGTGAGTCCCTTAGTCGCCTCTTACCGACACCCACGGGAAGTGATGGGATGGTACCTATTATTCTTTTACGGCTCCATGCGGCACCGGCCGACACCATAAGGCATAACTAATAAGTAAATAAAAAGTATTCAAAATAAGCACACGCGGCGCTTTTTATGTTTGGACGTTATAAACTTTGTTACCTATTAACCTCTCAATAATCATCTGCCTAGCCTTTTCCAAACTATATTGGGGTCGGCTTCCAGTCAAGCCGGATTCAGCTGAATACCAGTATTTTACGAGGAGCGGCTGCCTACCAGACCTCCACAACCCATTAATTGGGTAACACGGTACTTCATGGCAAGACTGGAGTCAGATTTACTGGCTTCTGACTATCCGTAACGACTGCTAAAGATCTACAAATGACAGCCGGGACCAACGGCTTAACGTGCTTTCCGAGGCGCGGAGGAAACTTGGTATGTTAAGATGGTCACCCATCCACAGACTAACCTTGGCAAGCGTTGCTTAACCTTGAAGATCGACCTATTGCGGCTGTTATTACCATTAACCTCTCAATAATCATCATCTGCCTAGCTTTTTCCCAACTATATTGGGGTCGGCTTCCAGTCAAACCAGATTCAGCTGAATACCAGTGTTTTACGTGGAGCGGCTGCCTACCAGACCTCCACAACCCATTAACTGGGTAACACGGTACTTCATGGCAAGACTGGATTCAGATTTACTGGCTTCTGACAACCCGTAACGACTGCCAAAGATCTACAAATGACAGCCGGGACCAACGGCTTAGCGTGCTTTCTGAGGCATGGAGGAAACTCGTTATGTTAAGATGGTCACCTATCCACAGACCAACCTTGGCAAGCGTTGCTTAACCTTAAAGATCGACCCGTGCGGCTGTTATTATTTAGCCACGAGCTCCTCTCAATAATAAACCATTAAAATAACCTCAAAACACAACTTATTATATAAATGATACAGGAAATTGTAAACTCCATTATAACCACATGACTACCCATCACAAAATTAAATGTGTGAATTCCTTAATTACAAATGTCTGCATAACAAAACACAATAACTTTGAATTGGTAATAAGTAGGTACTTTGTTATATTGTATGGAGTTATGAAATACTTTGATGAAGAGTTGATGACTTCATTTATTTCATTCACACACAGTAGGTAATTTTATGTACGAAACTAGTACTTAAATAGGAATTTAGGGATCCATGCATAATCACCATCATCTGCCTAGCTGGTCGGCGTCCAGTCAAACCGAATTCAGCTGCATTCCAGTATTTTACGTGAAGCGGCTGCCTACCAGACCTCCACAACCCATTAAATGGGTAACACGGTACTTCTTGGCAAGACTGGAGATTTACTGGCTTCTGACAATCCGTAACGACGGACAAATTTCCGCAAATGACAGCCAGGATCAACAGCTTTACGTGCTTTCCGAGGCACGGAGGAAACTCGATATGTTAAGATGGTCACTCATCCACAGACCAACCTTGGCAAGCGTTGCTTAACCTTGAAGATCGATCTGTGCGGCTGTTATTCTTTAGCCACGAGCTCCTCCTCACGGGCCTGTTTCATAAACCGAAAGAACACTTTTTTGCATGAGTGCACCCTTAAGTTATTAATTTAATTTATATTTTTTATTTGTTGTTATAGCTCTATTTGAAAATTTGAACTATCTACCTGTTTTTGAGATACAGCCATGCATAATCACCATCACAGTATTTTATTTCACCCTACCATCTTGCCCCGGACACAATACCTGCCTCTTTTGTCGTTCTTTTTTTTATTGAAAACCGTATCTATCATAATCCGTAACCAAAAAAATTGTTAGCAAAGAAACAGACACAGGCATTCAGCAAATTAAACAGGGGCAGTTGGGAACGTAAGAAATAGTGCACGGTTCGAATTGGCCCGTTATTTTAGGCATGTAACTCCTACTCGTTAAATGGTAAGTACTAAGATCAAGGTACTTAACTAAAACTGTAATAGATCAACCTACTTTTGTAAATATGTCATAATTTTAAACTTCCTACTACATTTATTATCTATTTATTATATTCCTTACTTTCCTTACTAATATTATAAATGCGAAAGTAACTGACTGTCTGTCTGTTTGTCTGCCTGTCGCGCTTTCACGCCAATACTACCGAACCGATTTAAATGAAATTTGGTACAGCGATAGTCTAGAGCCTGAGAAAGGACAACGGCTACTTTTTATCCCAGAGTATGTTCCCTAGGGACCACGCGGGTTAAGCCGCTGGCAGAAGCTAATATTACTATATTTTAATAAAATAAAGTAATTGCTAATATAAAAATTACGATAGAAATCGTTCATTATCTGTAAAAGGCAAAACAACAACAAATAACCAATAAACAGATGAAACAGTAATTTATATTTCCGAGACTATTAAAGACATCATCAACAACAATAAAGTTACAAACACACTTGATTATAAACAGCTCATAACTTGAACTTTCTTGAAACAAAAGAACAACAACTTAAATGACTCATAGGTTTGTCCTGCATCTGCGTACAATATGACTAATTCCACCCTTTTTTATATGCAACGGTTTTATGCACAGACCACGGAAGAAGGGCATCGTAAGCACATAGGGATGCCAATACTAGCTCGCAGTTTTGGTACTAATTATAACCAAAGTCAGAATAAGGTGTGTGGAATGGATTTTTAATTATTTTTCCCATAACTAAGAGAAAAGACAAGAAGAAGTATTTTTTTTAATTCTCATATTATGACGGAGTTGGAAAAGTTGTAAACAAACAAAACTGTGACAGCACTAATTGCTTGTCACTCACAAAATTACAAGTCAAAACCTAGTGAATTTGCGCTATCTACTACTACAAATGACTTTTGCGTGACAAAGATATAACAATATCTTCAAAAGAGTTTAAATTCTCTATTTTCCAACGAATTCGTTTATTTTTTACACGCTCGTATTTGAAATTGCTGTCTCTAGCTGTGTCCGCATTAACGTTTCATGCTCTGTGGTAGTAAAAATAGCCGAGTCGGAGCTTCGTATGGCAATAATTGACAGTTCATGAGATCAAATTATTTCGAGAACAGTTTAACTGTCTTGCATTCCTTTGTTGATTGAGAATCAATAGAAAGGTTTGAAAATGTAGCAGCTGGAACAGTTTCGATTAAAATAATAAATTAGAGAACTAATTGAAGCTGAATGCGAGACGCACTGGCCGATTGAATGAGGTATATTGTGTCCAAATCTTGATACATTGGTATATTCAAAAAAAAAAATTAGTTAGTTTCTTCTCATACTCAGGATAGCAATTTAGGGATTTTTTCGAAGAGTATAGCAGGTTATTCGATTGAACAAAACTTACAGCAGTAGGATGATAATAAGTATACCTATGTACAAGTGTAGATTATGTACCCTTGAAAGCGTTCAGGCGTAACATAAATGTATGTCTACCTCGTTAACTTTTGTATGTATTTCAGTGCTGTTCATGTGGAGAACTCTTTCCAACATGTTCCATAAGAGTTTTTTTTAGTTATCGTCGAGTCAGTTTTTCACTTTTGCACCAATTTAGTTGTCAGTCCGAGCGAGTAATGAACTCAGTCATAGTAGAAGTATTTGCAACGTTGTACGCTTCGCTACTAAATCACTTGAAGCTGTAATTTCTCTAACTGACCAGCCGGTGCGCGCGCGCAGAATACTTGACACACATAGCGAAATAACACCGAGATTTTCAACGTTTACTACTGCTTTGCATGTTGTTATGTGATTAGGTATGGTAAATACATAATGTACTAATACTTGGCTTATGACCTCTAGTTGTACCATTGTAACTGTTTATCTATAGTCTGCTGGATGCGAGACGGTAAAGACCGGTTGATGTGACTACACTTGGGGTTGACGTCGCGGGGGGAATCAAACACCTCACTCGCCCCGCTGACCCGAGGTGGCCCGCAGAGGTGGGGATCGTGGAATGCCAAATAAGTTCTCGCGATCCCCGGCGTAGGTGAGGGATGGAACACCGGGGTGGTTTTAGTCAGTAAGAGTCTGATAGACCCCTCCGGCCGCCCCAGGGCGAAAGACATCCATGAGGATTTCCCCCCTAACAAAAAAGGCCTATGTCCAGCTGTGGACATCTTTCGGATGGAATAATGATGATGATGTATTATTATTTATTTATTTATTTGCAATGGGTTTGCTCTTGACTCTAGTCTAGGTCAGAGATGACAGAGATGTATGGTGAGACTCTATGTTATTCCTGCTGTGGGCATTTAAGTCTACAAGTTCTACTACTCTGTGGAAATGGGTCGTTTTGGCTTCGCAAAGTAAGCTTAGTGCGGGCACACAAATGCGGACGTCCACATGGCAAGTCTGAATCTATACTATTGTTACGGTATATTTTTAATTTAAATCACCGTATAACAATAACACGGTAATTAGTTTTACTGCCTATATAAAATTAATAACTAGCTTTTTTCGCTCGCGTAGCCTATTCTAGAGTAAATTTATTTTAAGATGTATCAGTCAAGAATTGTTGTATTGGGATCAGTACTCCTAGAGTTCTAGAGGTTATCTCCTTAAAACAAACAATTATTAAAAACGTCTTATAAATATACTTCAAAAAAGGCGGCAAAAATTAATGTACAAAATACCTTCAATTTTAGGAACACTGACTTCCAAAATTTATTTTATATCTAAATTAAATTATTTATTTATTGATTATTTATTATTAAATAACTATTAAAAAACATGTTTTTACATTTATTGTTTTTGTTCTATTTACTAGAAATACATGTCATAGGTGTAAAATTAATTTTCATGAATCAATATTGTCAATACGTGGCAGCTGTAAGCGACATGTGCTTTGAGGAAAATCATTATAAATCCGAGCTGCCAATCAATGTTATAAGGTAAATAGGGACTAAAATAAACGATCTGTTTCTAATATACGAAATGTTTAATTTTACATTTAAATCAATGAAATTATTTTTTACCCTGTACCTTTATTTCGGTATTTATAAGAAAACGTCAATAACGGGAGGAGAGAGCTTCACACCTCTTTCTTAAAATGTTATTAAAACTGTATTTACAAATACTACAAAAATATCATTAAAATTCTCCAAACCCCACACTGAAAGTCGTAGATCGTCATTTTGATACCATTTACCATTAGCATCGCTTATTATCTCCATGACAACATCATGAAAGCTACATAATTAGCTAGCTAACCTACTATTAGGGTTGTCACAAGTATTTAGTAGAAATAAAATAGGTACATCTGATTTTGGAGTGGGTTTTTGAAGAATACAGACATTAAAAAAGCATGTAGGTACCTATATTTTATTGTTATTTTATAAACTCAACTTTTTGCAAATCATGTTTTTGTACAATTAATTGCTAAACATCACTTCCAATGAAGCCTGTGCCAATTACGATCGAAAACTCAAAAACACTCTCTTTAAACTACATAAGTTCATTCAAATCAATTCTAAATCAGAGTCAAATATGTATTTGAACGCAGTCTAGCTTCAGTCAGCTAGTTTTAGTCAGCTTTTGTAGATTATAAAGTTCGCCTAATCGAAACAGAGTACAAATCCTAATATTTCAAATTCTTCCGGTACCTACTGACAGACAACGCACAGCCGAAAGGGTCGTAGAGGCTGAACTTTGGTATATTGGTTCCTTAGGGATTGGCGCAGAGCACTAAGAGAGGATTTCCCGAAATTCCTACGGGAACGGGAATAAACGGGATATGCGCGCACGAAGTCGTTGGCATAAGCTAGTACTCCATACAAAGAGTACGGTTGACAACCCTACCTACCAGCTACCTGCATGATACGCTAGCAAACTATGTTCTACCCTTCAATTACCAACATGCGGGCACTTCCCTAGGAAATCCCGGTGAGTCCGGCGACAAGGTGGTGATCGATATCCCGCCATATTGAAGTTTGGCGAATAACGGAACTATTTCAAGCCGGTGCCATGCGCCTTCGGAAACCGTTTCCTACACAATGTAGTTTAATAGATAAATCTTTTAGGGAATGGTCACTTTAAACAATCAATAGTGTAGACTTCAACTGACCTTGTAACACGGATTGATCTTATCGGTATTGGTTCTGATCATAATAAATTAGTTATTTATAAACTAATATTTCAATCGTGTTTATGGCGAAGTATCTAATTATACTTATTTAGAAAAGCTCATAGTTCATAGGGAGTAGTTTAACTTGAAAGAGAATTCACGATTTCTCTATCTGTCGAGAATCAATAATAATCAATTATCATAAAAATTATGGATACTTAGTAATAATATGTGTAAAAATTCAATTTAATGTCATAAAATATAATTAATTTTTTCATGAAATTTTTTTTGTAAATTGTGAAAGGATAAAATGTTGTAAGTAGGTATTGATTGATTTCTATGGGTTTATAATAGCCTGAAATAAACTTTTTTTTTTTAATTACTATATTTCCCGAAGGGCAAGGCACCGGCGTAACTAAACGGGGCAAGAATCCGAACTCCTAGTAAGTAAGTCCACGGAAAAAACCCAGTAACACTTTTCCCGAATCGAACCCAGGATCTCATGCTCAGCAGTATTTAGCTCTTACAACCACTAAACCAACGACGCAGGTCATATAGTCGAGGTAGATAATCTCTCCGGACTCGATAAACATTAACATTATTTACCCAATGAGATCAATAAACTTGATTTATACTAGTATCTATCTCAGTTTCATTATCAAGTTAAAGACATAAAGGCTATTAACACGAACTAAATATTGATCTGGGAAACTAATAAAAGTCTTTGCAAACACGACAAAAGACAAAAAGTCGCGACAAAAAGAAGCAGTTACGTTACAGTCGCTGCATTCGCTGCCGTAAGTTTTAATAGCACTTTATACTGTTTTTGATTGACAATGATAAATGGGCGAGTGATTGTTGTCGATTAACACTGTTTAATCAAGTGATGCAGTACCCGGTTATTATTTCAATAGGTTGGTACTGGTATCTAAAATTTAAATAATCACTACATATTATAAACAAAGTCCTCTATCGCATCTGTCTGTCTGTCTGTTCGCGATAAACTTAAAACTACTGTACCGATTTTCATCCTGTTTTCACCAATGGATAGAGTAGTTATCGTGAAAGGTTTTAGTATTATATAATTGGTCATGAAAAAATTAGAGATCCTCAAGAAAATTGTAGGGCGGACGAAGTCGCAGGCGAAGTGCAAGTATAGGTACTTGCACTATACGTATAACAAAGTATAATTATTTCACTGTAGGACTGTTTATAGTGCTGTTAAAAGAAGCGTTGATCTTCTAAAACGCTTTTGGTTTAGCTCTTTTGAATCAATCAACATGTTGGATTTTTCAAACCAATAAGTATTTGAAGTTCAAGTTTCCTGTTAATGTTCAATATTAACGCCCAATTGAAAAAGTCGGAAAAGTTCATATTGATACTTGTCAGAAGTTCAGAACCCGCAGCAATCAGTTTCAACCCGCACTGTTTTCACGTGGATAACTGCCCACTCACATTTTAGGATAATTATACTCATCATCTGCCTAGCCTTTTCCCAACTACACTGGGGTCGGCTTCCAGTCAAAAAGGATCCAGCTGAATACCAGTGTTTTTACGTGGAGCGGCTGCCTACCAGACCTCCAAAACCCATTAACTGGGTAACACGGTACATCTTGGCAAGACTGGAGTCAGATTTACTGGTTTCTGACAATGCGTAACGACTGCCAAAGATCTACAAATGACAGCCGGGACCAACGGCTTAACGTGTTTTACGAGGCACAGAGGAAACTCGGTATGTTAAGATGGTCACCCACCCATCCACAGACCGACCTTGGCAAGCGTTGCTTAACATTGAAGATCGACCCGTGCTGCTGTTATACTAACTATAATAATATCCTTAAAACCAAGGTCATTATGTGCATTTGTCCCACACGTCACATTTGTCACTCAACATTTTACTTTCACCCAATATAAAGTTAATGCTCACATTGAAAAAATTTCACAAGATAAATTTAAAAAATAGTAATTAAAGTTAGTATTACATTACACGTATAAGTATCAGCTAAATTACTTCTTGCACAAGTGTCTGTATAACCTAGATTCTTTTAAGATAAATGTAGCGAGAAATTGAAAAAAAAATGCTTTAGAATTTAGTTATTAAGGGTCTTATGTAACGTCTACAATGCAAGTGCTGCAATAGAGTATCTTGTTTACTATTCTTTCCGCGTTTTAATACAAGGTGTAAATAGCTTGTGCAATAGACGATTTGTGATGCGTAATTTCGCATTGTTTTGTTAAGAAAGCCTTGGCATAATTAGATAGTAAGTAATTGTGTTTATTTTGAGTGTATCGGCTGGTATTTGAGATTTGTATACGATTAAAATCAGAAAAATAGGGCGTAGGTATTCTACCTCTATATCCTAAAAGTGAGATCAAGAATTGGTTGTCTGCAAAGTTTGTTTACGGACGATAATTTTACGTGATAACGTCATAAGAAAACAATTGAATTCTTAACAAACAAGCCGAACTCTTACGTCGACCGTGCCTCTCTATCGCTTGTTCCGCGCTCTCGATCTCGGAACGTGACACTTTTTCGTGCGTGCAGCCAGCATTCATCGATTTATAAGACGTTATCACGTCAAAGAGTTTCGTGACTGACAAACAGACGGTGTACAAACTAAATAATTACACATTTGTTGATCCAATGTCACAATTATAATTTATAAGTAGGTAATTAGTAACTGATGAGAATACTGGTACATATTCAGCTGAATCCGGTTTGACTGGAAGCCGACCCCAATATAGTTGGAAAAAGGCTAGGCAGATGATGATAGATACTGATGAAAGAAGCTTACCCACAAATGCGAAAAGATAATAAACTGGCGTTTAGTTTGAAACAAGAAATATTTCAAGGAAATGTAATGAAAAAAATATCTCCTAGTTTTTGGTGCACGAGAGAGTTTTTTGTTCCAGACGACATGCAAGTTTCCTGCTTTTCAAAGCGTCAAGTAAGAATTTATGCGAAAGAAATCGTGAGCAAAATCAGAAAAATAGGGCGTAGGTATTCTACCTCTATATCCTAAAAGTGAAATCAAAAATTGGTTGTATGCAAAGTTTGTTTACGGACGATAATTTTACGTGATAACGTCATAAGAAAACAATTGAAGTATTAAGGGCGCTATTACAAAATCGAGCGCTTGTCCCGGACTAAAGCTACAAACCGCGTTTCCCGAGATTTATAGTGATTGTGGGGGCTGTATACAAAAATTGCTTAAAAATATGAGTTTACATTTAAATAGACCAATTTTTTTTTCATGCATTATAACAATACCTCCTTAATTATTAAATAATTTTTATTTGAATTTGGATTATACTTTCATAGATAAAAAATATAGTTTCGTACGGAAAATTGTCAATAATTCTCAGTTTTACAAAATTATTTTTGGTTTATTAGTGCATGAATCGTAACAAATTGATTTGATCATTCCAAAGTAGAAGGTACAGTTGTATCATGGACATTTTTAAAATTGATTAAATTATTATATCTTCGGTGTACCAAAGCATCAAAAGATTCCCAAAAGCGTAATTTTATGAAACACCCTACGCGGAGACAAGAAATTTACTGATGTAAGTGAACAAATTGATATATTTATTTAGAACACTCCAAAGATCAACTATCAAACTTTCTTAGGCGTATTTTTGTTTTTTTTTTTGTGCTATATCTAAAGCATAATTAGACATCAAAACTCGAATCAAACGCTCAAATTCAAGAAAAATTGTGAAAGCGCTCTTAACAAACAAGCCGAACGCTTACGTCGACTTTTTCCGCGCTCTCGATCTCGGAACGTGACACTTTTTCGTGCGTGCAGCGGGCGTTCATCGATTTACAAGACGTTATCACGTCAAAAAAGTTTCGTGACTGTCAAACAGACGGTGCACAAAGTAAATAATTACACATTTGTTGATCCAATGTCACAATTATAATTTATAAGTAGGTAATTAGTAACTGATGAGAATACTGGTACATATTAAGCTGAATCCGGTTTGACTGCAAGCCGATCCCCATATAGTTGGAAAAAGGCTAGGCAGATGAGGATAGTTACTGATGAAAGAAGCTTACCCACAAATGCGAAAAGATAATAAACTGGCGTTTAGTTTGAAACAAGGAAGATTTTAAGGAAATGTAATGAAAAAAATATCTCCTAGTTTTGGTGCCCGAGAGAATTTTTTGTTCCAGACGACATACAAGTTTCCTGCTTTTCAAAGCGTCAAGTAAGAATTTATGCGAAAGAAATCGTGAGCAGCTACCTTATGAAGAAAATAATCCATTGTTTACAATGTTTTTACACCGTTTACTAAACGCATAATGTTTGGAAACTAACGTACAAACACATTGTTAGTACAATGTTGTGAAACGGAGCTATGACCTTTGCCAGTCACGTATTTTTCAAATTCAAGGAAATAAAGTGTTGGTCCCTACTTACTGTGCACACAAAAAGAAATGACACCGTGGTCGCAAGAAAAATACGGTCCCTGAATAAGTGTTGCCAGGCTATTTAATAAAAACAGCTTCGATATTATTTTTGATGATTTTGGCATTTTATTGTGGTTCATCTCTGCCTAACACTTTCAGGAAAAAGGAACGGACTTATGTATAATTATAATTATTTATGGCAGTATTACGTCTTTATTTTAACGCTTTGCACCCGAAATAAGTGTCAATCAGGAAAAACCAGTAATATCATCACTGGAACTTGTTTTGAAACCGCAACAATATAAGGAATCTAGGTATAAATTTAATACCTATATTAAATATAAAATAACTAAGTTTTTCGTCCTTTTAAATACAATAGCTGTTGAAATTTCTGCAAACTCTCCACCAATTATATTTTCATCTCTAACACTTAATTATTTTTAAAGCTAGATTCACATTCCAGTACTCACTCGAAAGCAATCATCAGAAACGGAGTAAACTCCAACATCAATTTCCGACTCCCCGAGCATGTAGGCCTGGTCCATCTTCAGGGCCGTCATATTCAGCCCCTCGAACTCCGTCACCCCAGGATCCTCCAGCCATGATCTGATCACTTCCCGGTACCACTGCCAAGTGTCATTCGATACCCCCACAGAGTCATTCATCATTGCACAGTCCAAAAACGTTTCAGACTTCTTCAAAGAGCGAAGTAGTCAAAACTTCACTTTTAAAAATCGAATATCATTTCATAACTTTTTTTTTTTAAACCGGTTGTGGTAAGCGTCTGTTCGCCTGTCTGGCCAGTATGTGACTGAGCGGCAAACCGGTGCGGCGTCGCGTCGCCATACAAGAGCATATAAATAATAAGCTTTCTGCAATGTGATCTGGAAATCTTCGCAACAATTAGATGAAAGTGCGACAGGCTGTAGTGCGTTTACCTGAGCGTCATCAGCTTCCCACGATTTGTTTGTTTTAATTACCTGTTGGTGTTGATTTATCTACACATTTGTAAGGGTCTTTAAGTCAACAAGGTTGTTTAATTGCTCTGCTGATGGCTTAACGAAAAAAATGGTGTATCGAATCACTAACCCGAGTAACTTCAACAAAAAATGGTACTCGTAAATACAGGGTGATTTTTTCAAGTCGTTGTAGATCACCAGATCCAATACTATGAGATATTGCGAAAAATACTCAAAAAAGCCTAATTTTTGTACAAATTAAAATTCATAATGGAATTTTGAAAAATCAATCCTAGCCAAGAATCGAATCCATTGATTTCGGGAGCAAAAAGCATTTTAGTCTGCCATTGTCACATTACTCCAAAAGTACCAAAACACTGACCAAATTCGTAAACCCAAATCTCAATCAAAGTTCTGAAGAGGAAGTCTTGTTGCTCTCCACCTGCTTTTTATATTTCTATGCTCTCCACTCATACACGGTTTCACTAAGCTGTCAATGCACTCGAAAGCCCAAGGTTAGTGCTTCTCATCCAAAAAGGGCATATCTCATTAACAGGTAAAACCTGCAGAACGATTTCCTTCCTCTGTTAATTTTCTCAAGAATACTCTTTCGCATAAGTACTTAGAATGTTTTCTCATGTGAACGAGGTTCGAGGAAAGTCATCGATACAAATGTTTAATCAACAGTTGAACGAATTAATTGATTTCTATCACTTTGTGAACAGTCAGTTTAGTCAGCCAAGCTCTTTGGTACCTATACAGCTGGTAAAAATAAAATTAAATGAATTTTTCATGAAATAACCATTCAATAGGGCTTCATGAACTTAGAAGGCTATATTGATGATTTAAATGGTTATAATTATTTAGATAAATATGCGTTACGGCCGCGAATCGAGTTTTGTCCAACATACAGCCTCAAACTGACCGGCAAATAGCAAAAAAAAAAACAAAAATATTTGAATTTCGCGGGCTACTCTGGCGCTTCCACCTTAAGGTTGTCTGCAAAAGGGAACCTTACAGCAACAGCCGGTTGGCAGAAAAGTAATACTGGCTCGTTTTGAAAACTTGAAACAAGTCGAATTTTTAATTGTTTAAAATACATATGAAGTAGATTGTGTCGATTGTTTAATGTGGGACAGATTTGATTTAGCTGTTGAGTTAATTAAATATTTATAAAATCAGCCGACGTTCCTGGCAATAAATATCATAAAGACCAGGATATAAACGAAAAAAAAAAAAACATCCAAAAGTATAGCAGATGTTAAAGACACCTCACAGTCGCTAAGTGCCACGCGGCAGCAGCGCGACAGCAGCACGGCAGCAGCACGGCAGCAGCGCGACAGTCGCGCTGCTTTGTTAATCCATACAAATAACAAACGCACGGCAGCCGCGCTGCTGGCGCGCTGCAGCCGCGCGGGACTTTGCGTTTATTGATTGTATCTGCTATACTTTTGGATGTTTTGTTCGTTTGCGCTACTAACAGACGGAGCGACAGACAGAGTTATTTTCGCATATATATTCGCATTTCTAATATTATTATGGAAATATGTTTGAACAGTATGGATGGAGCCGCTAACATTTTGAATACCTTCACTTGAAATAAATCTTATCACTAAGCAACATTCTGCAACAAGTTCTAACTAACTTGCCGTACTAGAATTACTTATAATACTACTACCTACTATTTGTAGAAGATAGAAGAAAAACCAGTACATATTTAATGTTATTACCTTATACTTAGTTCAATAGTTATGGGTGCTAATTAAGGCAGCTTCTTTAAAATGTCATTCTCGTCTGCAAATATATTTAGTTGTCTAATGAATTAATAGGTCAGCGACAAACTTTTAGCGTCTAATAAATGGTTTATAAGCGACCATATATTGTAAAACAAGCTACTGTTAATATGACGCAACATGGTGATAATTCTTAAGCAACTAAATTTGTGATATGTCTACTCATTGCCAGCTTCTAATAAGTGTATTTTTTTTTTAGTTTTTTTTTTTTTTTTTTTTTTTTAAACTGGGAAAAAATGCATTACGCATACCCTCCCGTCGGGGGAACGGGAGGGGTATGTGGGACTCCCCGGGCTGACCCGGTATACCCACTAAAACGACCCAGTGTTATTCCCGCGTCGTCCGAGTGGAAGAGGACTGGGAGATCGGCGCAGCCTTAGCGTCCAGTCCTCCTCCGACGACAACCCGCCTAAAGCGGCGGGCCCCTCAAGTCCTCCCCGTTCAGGGGGAGGGCTGGGAATGACCGGCGGAGGTGGTGTGGAGTGCAATGCGGGCGGAGGCGCCCCCGCGCCTATCGCCCGCCCATCACCACCATGAGGAGGGAGAAGACGGCGTCTTCTCCGACCTCTTCTGCGCCTGCGGAGCGGCGCAGCGAGAGGGTCGTCCTCCCGCGCGCGCTCCGCCGCCTCCTTTTGCGAGATGACATCCTCGCAAAAAGAGGCGACTGCTGCCCAGGACCCCTCACTCTCCAGCATGGCGTTGACCACGCCGGGAAGTGAGAGGTCCTGTCCGATCTCCGCTGTTAGACTGCGGCGCGGCTCAGACCAAGCCGGGCACACCTCGAGGGTGTGCTGAGCCGTGTCCTCCGCCGCGCCGCAGTCGTGGCACGCCGGGGTTTCCTCCCTCCCGATCCGGTGCAGGTGCTTGCCGAAACAGCCGTGGCCTGACAACACCTGCACCAGACGGAATGAGAGGAACCCGTGGGAGCGCTCGAGCCAGTCTCGCAGGACCGGCCCGAGCGCGTCCAGGGTTCGGCGGCCAAAGGTGGCGGAGGCGAGGTCCTCCGTCCAATGGACGATGATGGCGTCCCTCGCCTCCCGCCGCACGGCCTCCCGCTCTTCCGCGACGGGGCGCTCCCCGAGGGCCTTTCGCCGGGCCGTCCACTCGTACACTCTGGCGAGCACCCGCGCCTCCAACTCCCAAGGAGGGGTGCCCGCCAGAGCGCACGCCGCCGAAAAGCCCACGGAGCGGTAGGCCCTCGCCACCCGCAGTGCAATGGCCCTTTGGGGCCTCCGCATCATAGTAGCGTTCTCCCTCCTGTTGAGGGAGTCCGACCAGATGGGGGCCCCGTACAGGGCCATGCTCCGCAGGATGCCAGCATATAGGCGCCGGCATCGTGCGTTGGGCCCTCCCAGGTTGGGGAGGAGCCAGGAGAGGGCGTCCGCAGCCCTCAGCAGGCGCGTCGACAGCCCGCTAAAGTGCGGGCCGAAGCGCCACCTGCTGTCCAACACCAGGCCCAGATACTTCATCTGGGCCTGGACGCCCACCCTGACGCCCTCCACCACAATGTGGGCGTCTGGAGGACAGCGCTGCCGAGGCCCGTGAAAGAACACTGCCTCGGTCTTGTTCAGCGCCACCCTCAATCCCAGGCGGCGGATCCTCCCTGCCACCAAGGACCCGCCAGCCGAGGCCAGACAGGCCGCCTCCCCGAAGCTCTTCCCCCGGGCAGTAAGGAGAGTGTCATCCGCGTAACAGATGACACTCGTGCCCTGGAGAAGAGCTCCCCGCAACAGCCAGTCAAAGCCGATGTTCCACAGGGGGGGCCCTAAGACTGACCCCTGCGGAACACCGGACTCCGCGCTGTATCGCCGCATCCTGGCCAGTTTGTCCACAAGGAGGACCTCTCGATCCTCCAAGTAGCTGGCCAGGAGGCTCCTCAAATATTGGGGCACTCCGTGGTACCGGAGTGCCTCCAATATGGTGGAGTGGGGGACGGAGTTGAAGGCGTTGGCGATGTCAAACGACACCGCCAGCACTCCGTCCCCCGCCTCGACCGCCTCTTTCACCTGGCCCTTAAGAAGGGCCAGCGCGTCGATGGTGGACCGGCCCTGTCGGAAACCGAACTGGGCGTCCGACAGGTTCGGCCCTACACCCTGCAGATGGCTCCTGAGCCGGCCGGCGATGATCCCCTCGAACAATTTACCGACCTCATCGAGCAGAACGATGGGCCGGTATGCCGAGGGGGAATCCGCCGGGCGTCCCTCCTTTCGGAGGAGGCATAGCTGCCCCTCCTTCCACAGTTTCGGGAACCTTCCAGCCGTAAGGCACGCGCTGAAGAGTTCCCGAAATCTGTCCCCCATTTGAGCGGCAGCTATGGCCACCACCCGTGCGGGGACGCCGTCCGGCCCAGGAGCCGTCTTCTTCGCGCGGAGGCTAAGCACCCCCGCGCGAAACTCCTCCTCCGTCACCGGAGGTGCCTCCTCTTCCTCCTGCGGAGCCGCCGACTGCGGAGGGTCCATCGCTGGAGGGGTGAAGTCGGTCCTGCGCGGAAACAGAGACCGGACCACCCCATCCAGCAACGCCGGCTCGAGGGTCTCCGTAAGTGGGGGACCATGGGGCCGCAGTTGGTTCCGCGCCGCCCTGTATGGTCTCCCATACGGATCCCTGTCGAGACCCTCCAGCATCTCGGCCCTCGCCGAGTCCTTGGCAGCGCCCATAGCCGACTTGAGGACCGCCTTTGCCTCTCGGTAAGAGGCGTAGAGGCGGTCCTCCTCTGCCTGATTACGGGCGCTGCGCCGGCGGCTCCGCGTGTAGGCCCTTCTGGCCGCCACGCAGGTGGCTCGTAGACCCGCCAGCTCCTCTGACCACCAATAAACGGCCCGGCGGGGAGGCGGACGCCGAGACCGAGGCATGCTGGAGTTGCACACCTCGGTCAAGGATTCCCTCAGCCGGACCGCTGCGGCGTCAACGTCCGGGGCCCCAACAGGGGGCGACAGCCAGTCTTGGAGGAAGGCCGCCTCCTTGGCTGCCTCCCGGTCCAGGCGAGTGAGAGCCCACCGTGGGAAGGGAGACCTGCCAGAGCGGGCCATCTCCCCACGGGGGCTCTGGGTGGAGATGTCGAACCGCACATAACGGTGGTCCGACAAGGTCTCCACCAACTCCACCCGCCAGTTCACAATGCGTGCGGCCAGCACGGGGGTGGCGAACGAAACGTCCACCACCGACCCTCCCCGTTGCCGCACACACGTGTGGACCGCCCCCCTGTTGAGGAGGGACACACCGCATGACGCCGCCCAAAATTCGACGGCGCGTCCCCGGACGTTGCAAGAGGAGGCTGGGTTGCCCCAGGCCACCGACTTGGCGTTCAGGTCGCCCAACACCACGACCTGGCGTGGCGCCGCCCTCCCTACGGCTGCAGTGAGGATCTCCAAGAAATCCTCAAAGTCCGAGAGAGGGCGGTTTGGGGAGAAATAGACCCCAACCAGGGCTAAATCTCCCCACGCGGCGGCCACGTATCCCGGTCCCCTCTCTAAAAGCGAGAGGGGAGGGGAGTCTGTGGAAGACCGCGACACCAACGCCACCAGGCCGTCTCGGTCGCCCAGCCAATGGCCAGGGACCGAGTAAGGCTCGGCGACCACCGCCAAGTCCACCAACCACTCAGCCATGGTCTGCATCAGGAGATCCTGTGCAGCCCGGCAGTGGTTGGTGTTCGCCTGGAGGATGCGATGTTCGATTGAATCCATCAATCGGACATCGCACCCCCCTCCTCCGCAGCCACCGCCGTTCCAACCTCGGGAACGGCAGTGCTAGCAACAGGCCCGACCGGCACCTGCGCTTTGCCTTTCTTAAGGGGGGGGTTGCACAACCTCCCCCTCATTACGTGGCCTGCTGGGCGACCGCTCGCGGCACAGACGGCGCATTGCGGCTTGGCGACCGTGCAGGAGGCGGCTTTGTGGCCCTCCTTGCCGCAGCGGTAGCAGGCGTCGGACCTGTCGACGGTGGACGGACAGAGGGCTCGGGTGTGTCCGATGCCGCAACACCTGAAGCAGCGCAAAGGCTGCTCCCCAAGTGCTCGGACCACACCCGAACTGAAGCCAACGGCGAGCCGTCCTTTGTCAAGGACGGCTTTGGCAGCGGCGACCGGGCACTCGAGCCGGATAGTGCCCATGCCGCCGCGGCCGGGCCTGATGTCCCGGCCTTGCACCGCTGCGACGCCGCAGCCCCCAATGGCTGCGACCGCCGCCACCACCTCCTCCTTGGTGACCGAGTCATCAAGACCGGTCACTTCGATGGTCGCCGACTTCACCGGTCGGGCCACCTTGGCAGCGTCTGCGATGACCTCCTGCAGCTTGGCTGCAAAGAGGTCAGCGCTGGCGCTGCCCTCCGCCCCCGGGAACTCGAATATTCGAGCCCCGGTTTCGGTCCGCCTGCAAGAAAGCTTGCCGATCCCCAGTTGGGCGGGATCGGCATTGGCACGCGCCCGCACCAAAATGGAGGCGTAGGTTTCCCCGCGTTCCGCAGCCTCCGCGGTGAGCGTCACCACGACGGCTGCGGACCTCGGGGGAACCAATTTCCCCTTCCTCTTCTTCTTGCTCCCGCCAGCCGCCCGCGACTGACTGGGAGGCGTGGTGACGGGGACGGCAGGTCCGGGCGTTGTCGGCCTTTTGCCCTGCCCCTTCCCCTTTCCCTTCTCAGTCGCCCGCGACCGGCTGGGAGTCGTGGTGGCAGGGACGGCAGGGACGGCTGTTGCCGTCTTTTTCCCCCTGCCCTTCCCCTTCCGGGCCACTTCGGTCCAACCCTGCTGGTTGGACGGAGTGGTGGAAGGGAGAAGGGCGTCATCCTCTTGCGAGGACGGCCCCGGCTCGGCCCGCCTCTTGTCCGCCGCAAGCGGTGGTCGGAGGCGCTTCTCCGGCAAGAGCCGGTCCTCAATGCCTGCCAAGCAGGCTCTAGTGAAGGCCCTCTCCTCCATTACCACCTTGCGGATGATATCCTCAAGGTTGGTGGGGGTGGGGGCCTCCGCCGCAGGTCTTGGTTCGGCCTGAATGGGCCGAGCCATGACATCAGCCAGCTTCTGATGAAGCTGGCTGACCTCCAGCTTGAGGCGATCGACGGTCGCCTGCAATTTGCGCGATTCGTCGGTCGCCTCACGTTGGACCAACTCCTCTATAATGTCGCGCATGCTCGCAGCACGGACCTTAAGGGCCTTCTGAAACGTGCCCTTAAGGTTTGAGGACTTGGAGGCGACCTCCGCGATCTCCTCCTCGTCCTCCTCCGCCATGCGCGCCAGCTCGGCCAAGGTGTAGTCCGAGTAAAGCACGCGGGACGCACCGTACCCGGACTTGGCCCGAGCAGCACGCGCCCGCTGCTCCTTAGCAGCAACCTGCTCCTCCAGGTCCTGCTGCTGCTGCGCCCGCCGAGCCAAGTCCAGATGCCGCTGAGCGTCCGCGAGACCCACTACGTGGGTGTCTGCGGCTTTCGTCGGCCTCTTGGCCTTCGTCCTCCTTGCTGAGCTCGAGGAGCCCTCGGACCCTTCCTTAAGGAAGGCCCGCTATCGCGACCTTGAGTCGCCCGCATCCGAGACGCTAATCTGGGACTCGTCGTCGGAATCCGACGGGTCCACCCTTCCGAAGAAGCTAGCCGCAGACGGCGCGCGGCTAGCTTCAGACGCTGAAGCGTCAGATTGGCCCTGAGAAGGGCCTTTTGGTTGGCCCTGAGAAGGGCCTTTGGGTTGGCCCTGAGAAGGGCCTTTTTTAAAACGCCCGCAGGCGTCCCGCGGGGGCGTAGGCATAGCCTTCCGCATGTTCGCAGTCAACAACGCAATTAAAATGAAGCTACGAGATCACAGAGCACTTTAGCCGTACCCAGTCTGCCACTCCGTTACGGTGACAAACTGGGCCGTTTCCAGGGAACGCGACGTGGACGCAAGCTCTGTGGGGGGTCCCCCAACCTAACCTTTTTTTTTTTTTTTTTTTTTTTTTTTTTAAACTGGGAAAAAATGCATTACGCATACCCTCCCGTCGGGGGAACGGGAGGGGTATGTGGGACTCCCCGGGCTGACCCGGTATACCCACTAAAACGACCCAGCGTTATTCCCGCGTCGTCCGAGTGGAAGAGGACTGGGAGATCGGCGCAGCCTTAGCGTCCAGTCCTCCTCCGACGACAACCCGCCTAAAGCGGCGGGCCCCTCAAGTCCTCCCCGTTCAGGGGGAGGGCTGGGAATTACCGGCGGAGGTGGTGTGGAGTGCAATGCGGGCGGAGGCGCCCCCGCGCCTATCGCCCGCCCATCACCACCATGAGGAGGGAGAAGACGGCGTCTTCTCCGACCTCTTCTGCGCCTGCGGAGCGGCGCAGCGAGAGGGTCGTCCTCCCGCGCGCGCTCCGCCGCCTCCTTTTGCGAGATGACATCCTCGCAAAAAGAGGCGACAGCTGCCCAGGACCCCTCACTCTCCAGCATGGCGTTGACCACGCCGGGAAGTGAGAGGTCCTGTCCGATCTCCGCTGTTAGACTGCGACGCGGCTCAGACCAAGCCGGGCACACCTCGAGGGTGTGCTGAGCCGTATCCTCCGCCGCGCCGCAGTCGTGGCACGCCGGGGTCTCCTCCCTCCCGATCCGGTGCAGGTGCTTGCCGAAACAGCCGTGGCCTGACAACACCTGCACCAGACGGAATGAGAGGAACCCGTGGGAGCGCTCGAGCCAGTCTCGCAGGACCGGACCGAGCGCGTCCAGGGTTCGGCGGCCAAAGGTGGCGGAGGCGAGGTCGTCCGTCCAATGGACGATGATGGCGTCCCTCGCCTCCCGCCGCACGGCCTCCCGCTCCTCCGCGACGGGGCGCTCCCCGAGGGCCTTTCGTCGCGCCGTCCACTCGTACACTCTGGCGAGCACCCACGCCTCCAACTCCCAAGGAGGGGTGCCCGCCAGAGCGCACGCCGCCGAAAAGCCCACCGAGCGGTAGGCCCTCGCCACCCGCAGTGATGCCGAGGGGGAACCTAACCTAACCTAACCTAACCTAACCTAACCTGAATCTCTAAAGTATATAAAGTAGCTCACTTACAACATTAGTCGCTGAGTTATCAAATCAGAAGTAAATATATTTATCGGTAGCTCGGAGTCATATTAATTTACGCTCGTAAATTGACGCTGGTTTCTTGATATTTTGTTGGAATAGTAAAGATGATGAATTAATATAATTGAAGCTGTTCTATTAGCTCGTCGCTCACATATAAAAAAAAAAAAAAAAAAAAAAAAAAAAAAAAAAAAAAAAAAAAAAAAAACAACCATTTACCTACCTGTGAGACCGAGTGGTATTTTTTTTACGTCGACTGAAATAAATTTTCCGTGTAAATCATTCAAACCTATGTACGTTAACTTGAATAATATTACATATATTTTATTTATAGTACAAACATCATTCTTTGGTTAGACAAACGTTATTTTAGGTGACATAGGGCGAGTTACTGAACTGCGTAGGTCGTAAGTTTAGTTACTTGTCAATTCAGAATTATTGATGACTAGTTGTCCCGCGCTACTTCGTCTGCGTCACAATTTTCATTGCAGCTCCGCTCCTATTGGTCTTAGCGTGATGATGTGCGCGTATAGCCTTCCTCAATAAATGGACTATCTAACACTGAAAGAATTTTTCAAATCGGACCAGTAGTTCCTGAGATTAGCGCGTTCAAGTAAACAAACAAACTCTTCAGCTTTATATATTAGTATACATTATATGTATAGATGATTAGAACACTTTTTAATTGTTTTTGTCAAAATTAACTTTATCCAAAAACGAAAACTGAAAGCGAGTCAAGCAAGCAGAGTTTGATACAAAACTTAACTTCAATATTGCGGAAACCGGGGGATGAACTTTATTGAAGTTCGTCCCTCGATTTCCGAAATTGCAGTGGTCCGATTTTTATTCTATCAAAATCTTTCCGTGTTATCCTTGTTGCAGTAAGCATGAAGTGAACGAAGTGAACTGTCATTCTTATACGGATTGAAATATCGCAATTCACAAGGGTTGTGGTCTAGTGACATTATCTTGTGTTTTTATTTTTTCGTTGAACGTGCGATTTCTGATCTAGTATGAAATTTACTAGAATGAAGTGAGATTGTATTTCAAAATAACATTTTGATTTTTATATAGATAACTTAGCTTTTGTCCGCGGTTTCGTACGCGCATATCTCGTTTCCGTTCCTGTAGGAATTTCGGGAAATCCTCTCCTAGTGCTCTCCAACACTCCTCAACCTACATTCCAAATATCAGCTTTCTATGACCAGTTGTTCTACTGTCCGTTGTCTAGCTGTCAGTCACTCAGTAGCGCAAGAATTTTATAACCTACCTATTACGGTTCTTGAGATACAGCCAGGCCCGCCGTAAGCGGGCGTGCAAGGCGTGCACCGCACGCGGGCGGCACGACCTAGGGGGCGGCAAATCGAGCGACTTATCACGTAATATTTAAAAAAAAAACAACAAAAAAACCGGCGCGTGGCGCAATCTTTACGTTAACATCGCCATCTATTGGCAACCGTTAAGACTAAGATGCAATAGCCAATACTTAACGTCGTCTCTTAGAAGATGCAACCGCCCATCGCTGCTTGGTGGCGCTCCAAATTCGATAGAAGTATCCATTCATAGTATAGTGACTAGTGTCACTTAACTCTATGAAAGACAGGACTGGTAAAGTTAGGGGAATCCCCTGAAAACTTATTTCTCAGTTGGTAGGTTAGTAAGGTACTAGTACGTAATTCGCATGCTGGATAAACAGTCACGATCGCAAATTAAATTGCAATTAAGTTGTTAATAGTCCTTCTGAGGTGTGTCTAGGAATAATTAATGATAATTAAACTTTTTAAGTGTGAGAATAATAAAAAGTATCACCTGTCAGCGCAAAACAGATGTGCAAAGGAATTGTCATTATGGTAAGTACTGTTTTACGTTTATTTATTGACTAATCTCAATAATTACTATTACTAACAAGATATGTGCGCAAAGACTTTGCCGCAAAGTACATATTTTAATAATATTCGTCGGTCAAATCACGAAGGGGCGTAACTCAGTATTTTATATTTTACAGTAGGTAGAGTGAATTGAAAAAAATATGTGGTTTGACTGATGATGCTAGTAACTACCCATTTACTATTATTTTAAGTACCTACTATGAAAGTTTCTGTTATAAGTACTTTTAAATAAATTGTAATTATTACATATCCATTACCTATTAATTAAATTAAAATGTAACAAATATTTAAGGGGGACTCCCAATGCTCCCATACAATAGACATTATTTTTTTGCCGTTTTTATAGATAATGGTATGGAAACCTTCGTGCACGAGTCGGACTCGCAGTTAGCCATTTTTTTATACTGTTAAGTTTCATACTTAAACTACCGGATTAGGCAGTAACTTAGTGTAGAAAATGTTGTGTGTTCAAATCCAATTTGACTGAACTTTTCTATTCTTTTTTAGGGTTCCGTACCCAAAGGGTAAAACGGAACCCTATTACTAAGCCTCCGCTGTCTGCCTGTCTGTCTGTCTGTCTCCAGGCTGTATCTCATAAACCGTGAAAGCTAGAAAGCTGAAATTTTCACAATTTATGATGTATTTCCGTTGCCGCTATAAAAACAAATACTAAAAATTAAAAAAATATATATATTTGGGGGGGGGGGGGGCGTCCCCATACAATAAACGTGTTTTTTCGTATTTTTTTTGCTCAATATTAAATAGATAATAGTACGGAACCCTTCGTGCGCGAGTCCGACTCGCACTTGGCCAGTTTTTTTTTTTCTAATATTATTGTAACAAAAAAACTTAAATTAAAAATAAATACTTAATATATGTATATAATTTCAGGAAGCGCAGAAAAGGAAAAAACTTTCAGGAGCGCAATTTCGACAGCAAAAACGAGAAAAAGAGGAACAGAAAGAAAATTGGCGGGTTCTTTTATTAAATTTTTAAGTAAACCAGAAAATAAGGAAACGGAATGTCAAGAAAATGTTGACGTAGCTTTAACAAGCACAGATTTAAATCAAGAAGCTATGGACGTATCTGAACAAACAGATGTATGTTCTTCAGAAGGAGAGTCCAGTAAAACAAGAAAAAGTACTACAGAAGAACCTGTAAGCAGTTTATTATCGTCATCATCAGTAATATGTAGCAATTTAGATTGTGGTGATGATCCCGGTTTGTGGCCTGCCAGTATGACTAATGATCTTGTTAATATTTTGGTTAGTCGTGGTTCCATACAGGTGTCAAACTGTAACTTCCTATAAATGACGATGGAAGAAAATTTACAGACAATTATTATTATAGAAATCTTCCCAATGGAGAAAAAATTAAAAGAGAATGGCTTGTTTACTCCACTTCAAAAGATTCAGTCTATTGTTTTTGTTGTAAAATATTTGGTAAATCTGTTAGTAGTTTGTCTGCTTTGAACGGTTTTTCCGATTGGCAGCAGTATCATTAACCTTGAAAAGACATGAAACAAGCGCTTACCACAGTGAAAATGTGAAATCGTGGGTACAATTGAATAATATGTTAAAAAATAAGACTACTGTAAATCAAATGCAACTGCGACTATTAGAATCGGAAAAAAAGCAATGGTGTGATGTACTAGAAAGAATCATAGCTGTTATCAAGTTTTTATCTAGTCAGTGTCTGGCATTCCGGGTGTCGTCAAAAATATTATATGAACATGATAATGGTAATTTTCTAAAAGCAATCGAAATGATAGCATCCTTTGATACAGTCATGCGGGAACATATTCACAGAATTCAATCCTCAAAATCAGATTCAAGTCGTATGACTCACTATTTAGGAGATTAAATTCAGAATTAAATAATTGACATGCTCGGTACAACTATAAAAAAATATAAATTGAACAAAGTGAGAGAATCAAAATATTTCTCCATAATATTGGATTGCACACCAGATGTAAGTCACACAGAACAAATTACAGTTGTACTCAGGCATGTTCTTTTAAATAAGAAAACCAATAATGTTAAGATATGTGAAAATTTTGTTGGTTTCTGTCCGATCACCAGCTCTATAGGTGAAGGTCTATTAAATTTTGTTTTAGATTTATTTTCACAATTAAATCTCAACATTCAAAACTTACGCGGTCAAGGTTATGATAACGGTCCTAATATGCGTGGAAAACACAATGGACTACAAAAAAAAAATTTGGACGTCCATAACCGCGCATTTTACGTTCCATGCTCGGCTCATAGTCTTAATTTGGTAGTGAACGATGCAGCAAATATTACGCACGAAACTGTAAATTTCTTTAATATAATTCAAGAAATTTACGTTTTCTTTTCATCATCCACAAAAAGGTGGTCTATAATTTGCAAACATTTGCCAGATTTAAAATTAAAAGCTTTAAGTGCTACGCGATGGTCTAGCAGAATCGATGCAGTTAAGCCATTACGATATCACCTCGTAAAAATATTTGACGCTTTGCTGGAAATATCTGGTAATTCGTCGGAATGGGATTGTACTACATCTCACAAAGCTCATTCGCTTGCTTTGAATATTCAAAATTTTAGATTTATTTGCTCGGTAGTAATTTGGTTCGATATTTTAAACGAAATTAATGCTTTGAGCAAAATGATGCAGAGCCCCACGATGAATACTCAAATCTGCATAAATTTAATAAATAAATTGATCGAAAAGTTCACAGAATATCGCACGGATGAACACTTTGAAATTGTGACAACAGAAGCTTCCAAAGTGGCTCACGAAGTCAATGTTGAAACAAATTTCCCACCAATAAATACCATTCGTCCAAGAAAAAAACCAACTCAATTTCAATATGAACACCATGATGAAGTTTTAGTAGACCCCAAAATCAAATAAAATATAGAGTAGAGTTTTATTTTAGAATTTTAGATCAGACAATAACTTCTTTAAAGGATAGATTCGAAGAGTTACAAACATTTACCGACGTATTTGGCTTTTTTAGCGATAATTTATTTAATTACTCTAATGATGAGTTAATGAAACACTGTAAAGATTTAAATCTGAAGCTTAAAGATGATTCAAGTAGTGATTCAGACATTGACGGTATTGATTTGTTTAATGAAATCATTGTCTTAAAGTTGCATTTATCAGAAAACCAGTCTAATGATCCACGAACCACATTTCCGAACACAGCAATAGCGCTAAGAATATTACTTACACTGCCGGTTTCAGTTGCATCTGGTGAAAGATCATTTTCAAAATTAAAAATTATTAAAAACTATTTAAGATCAACAATGCTCCAGCAGAGACTAAGTAATTTAGCTATAGTTTCAATTGAACATGAAATTTTAGACAGCTTGGATACAAGAAAGTTGATAGAAGATTTCGCAAATATAAAGGCAAGAAGAGTTAAGTTTTTATAATGATTGTATGGCTTAGTTTTACACTTCAGTAAACAAATATAATTAATGTACCTAATTAAAATAAATATTTTATAATC
Organism: Lacanobia oleracea; assembly: GCA_950371165.1. Classification (NCBI taxonomy): domain Eukaryota; kingdom Metazoa; phylum Arthropoda; class Insecta; order Lepidoptera; family Noctuidae; genus Lacanobia; species Lacanobia oleracea. Next base: position 18,075,803 of record OX493391.1, on the reverse strand, counting down.
ATTACGAATTTTTCTTTTACTTTCCATGATGAAAAAGCCTTTTTTTGACAAAAACCAGCATAATATGTAGTCGTAGGGCGGCATAATCGGTTTTACACGCGGGCGAACAAACATCTAGCGGCGGGCCTGGATACAGCCCGCTGACAAACAGACGGACGGACAGCGGAGGCTTAGTATTGATTAGGAGTTGACCATTAGTCATGTTTTTAGTGTTCCGCTCTTGAAAGGTAACTAACGGAACCCTAAAAACATGACTAATGGTCAACCCCTTTTACAGTGAGAGAGTCGCAACAGTTCAAGAGCAATGTATCGTTTGATATTCAGTCATTGGACGTTTGCCCATTAAATCGCGGTCGACAGCTCACTCCATACTGGGTCAAACTTGCGGAAAAACAAAATTTTAATTGTATTTAGACCAATTTTTCAATAGGTAGTCGAGGAATTACCTAGAATGACTATGTCAAACAGTCATTTGAATTCCTCTGATCAGCTTTTGTATAGAAAATTATGTTAATACCTACGCTATATTTGTTCTTCAAATGAAAGTTATCTGACTATCGAAAAATCAGCCCTTGATTGTATAAGGGCCGCTTTTCCAATCTTAAGATGACTTTTATTTGAAGTAACAGCATTATTTTTGGAGTAGAAAATATGTCAAACTGCCATATTTATTGTAGGTACAGATATATTTTTTTAACTGTTAAAAAAGTCCACAAACCAAGGTTCCATTATCCAGGGTTCAATTAGTTCTAAAATCAAGCATAAGGTAGGTTACAAAAAATGGTGCGGAACACTTACTGCACTAATAAAAAAATAATTTTAGAGTTACCAATGGACACCTCCATTGGTAACTCTAAAATTATTTTTTTATTTCTTTTCCTAAGTGTAGTTTTGAATTTAGCCTCAGTTTATTGTGTGAATTTTGGCAGTAATCAGTACTTTCATGTATGCGGTTTGCTTACTTATCGGTACATTTTTATAAATGTCTAACAAACAATTTTTTTAAGTTCAATAAACAATTTGGAACTACCTGCGTGAATTATGTTTGTTGAGGTCACTAAAAACTTGCTCACAAATCACAAGTCAAATTCGAATTAAAGATCAACGACTATGATAATATGTTCTGTTCTAGCCCGTCAAGTTGCAAATTATTGTGTCATTGAACTGACAGAGTCCGAGGTTCGTAAAGGATGCACTAACAAGCATTTAATCAAGTACGCACTAAGCCAATCGTACTAAAGCAATTAAACGCATCGGATTGCAATTAATGCATCAAAGGAACACATCGTAAACTGTAAGTAAGCTAGATAACTGCAACTTTCAAAAATATCTAAGTATTACCTAGCATAACATCACGACTATATTACCTTAAAGAGACATATGGTTTATTACAGTCGACCAACATTTCCGCAGACGATAAAGAAGAAGACCAGATACTGGTAAATACTGCGCCACTTACGGTCTTCTGACCCCAGATACTGGTATTACTCTATCTGGGACAAATAGGATAAAATTTCCATTATAGCCCGCTACTTTGGAAGTTCGTATTTTTTTTGTAGATAGTACTCACAAATAGAAAGCTTTTTACAAAGTTTCAAGATTCGGGGAGTCACAATTTACGAAATAAAATTCATTAAAGTTTCAATTAAAATTGGAAAATAGTGCGCCATTTGCAAATTTTTAGGTTAGATAAATTGTCATGGTAGACGTCAAAGTTGACCATTTACGTTCCGTTGACGTTAGAAGTATTTTTTATTAAATTATATGTCATGTTTTTTTCATAAATATAATTTTATTTTTACATATTCACAAACTTTTGGTGTGTAATAAATGTACACAATAGTTGTTGTTGTATTATGCAATTACATTGACTATTTTACACAAAAATTACGTTTTTTTTTACACTATGTGGAACGGAACGTGAAGCGACGCCTAAAAAATCTCATATAAATAAAATCCCCAATAAATCTCCACTCACTACTACTACTGCTAATAGGAGAATTTGGACGCAAGAGCGAGCGAAGCGAGCTCTGGACTCGGGGGCACCCCGACTCGGACAGGTTCGTGGTTATTTTTTTATAAACCACTCAGAAGTAGGAGCCCCGCTAAGCGGGGCTCCGTTGACTGGGCCTCCCGAGACTGCAATGTTGAGCGGCTATAACACGTTTTGAGGTTAGGTTACTATAATTATTTTTTCTCAAGAACAGTGCGTCGCCTTTACATGGGAGTGGTGGTAGGGCACAGGGGGCACCTCCCCACTCCCTCCTCCTGCTAAACGATACTCAATTTTACCTATTTTTCTAACTCAAATTCTATTCTAACCTCAAAACTTTAAGCATGGATATCTCCATAACCATGGGACTCCGGGGGGTGGGGGTGGTGCAGGTGGTATACCTACCTCTCCCCCCTCCCCCTCCCACCCCCCGCGCCCCTTAAATCAGCGGGCTATAATGGAAATTTTAACCCCGAAATCGGTCTGTAGATGAGTCCATTATAGCAGGTACACCGATTACCGAGACTTCTTCGTGCCACAGAAACACGCCCTTGATTTGGAGCAGAATGGAGTGTCAGACTGACTAAAACCCATCCGTGTTCCTCCTAATGCCCTTTGCGTTTCAGGGTACGGTGCCTCTTTCGAACAAATTTCGCAACCCCGGCAGGCACTGGCCCTAGCGGGCCCCGTCTACTATGCTGACATCTCTTTTGAGGCGCGCGAGGAACACAGCGCGCCGTCGACCCGGGCCAGGTTCTGATCGCGCGGCGAGCCACCCAACGCTCGCCATTCCCAGGCGCGCCTGCAGTGGCTGGAAATCGCCCTGCGACTCCCAACGCCGGGGTGTCTTCTTCTGTTGCGGCGGCTGGGGCGTGAAGTTTCCCTCTCTCTCTCACGCGTTGGGCCACCTTCTTTCCTAGCATTACTGCTTCGCAGAAGGAGGTGACTGTTTCCCATGCTATTAAGTACTTACCCTGATGGCAAAACCAAGTGACACTTACCAAACCCAACCGCAGTCCACCGCAGCAGGTGTTCATGTCAGTCATAAACATAATAAATAAAGTTGTTTTAGTAATAAACAATGTTGTTATTGGCCAGGCACCTATTAATAACAACAATCAGTGTCACGCGAACTTTGCATTAATTTATTGTAATAATAACGACTCGTGCAGGATGTAAGTATTTATCTTAAATTGTCTAGTATTATACGTTTAATTGTTACCAAGTTTGCAGTTCAGTAAAAAAGCAAATTGTGAAAAGCATGCATGTTTTTCTCATTTTGCTTTTTACTGAACGAGGGAGAGGGAGAAAGACGCATGGGTCTCTCACTCGTCCCATGGGTCTTCGAAAATTAAAATAATATAATCAGTACCTAACCAAGCATCAGGATATAGATAATATAATAAAGAGGTCAACGTTCCTTTGTAAAAGATGATCTTTGGAAAGTCCGTTCCACTGATAGAAAGTTACACAATCGCCGAGTGTCCTTGGCTACTTTTTATCTCGTCAAAATGTTCAGTTCGTGCAGAGCGAAGACGCGAGAAATAACGAATATCTACATATTAACAAATATTATGTTTAATACTCGTACTTTATGCACACAACAGAGGGCCTTTTTTTAAGGATGGGAAATCCTCAAATGACTCCTCCCGCTCTGGGTGAAGCAGGAGGGAGTGTCAGACTTTTACTGACTAAAACCCATCCGTGTTCCTCCTAGTGCCCTTTACGTTCCAGGGCTACGGTGCCTCTTTCGAACAGATTCCGCAGCCCCAGCAGGCCTACTTGCCCTTGCGGGCCCCGTCTTCCGTGCTGATATCTCTTTGAAGCGCGCGGGGAGCGAAGCGCGCCGCCGCCCGACCCGGGCCTAGTTCTGATCAGACGGCGAGCCACCCATTGCTCGCCGCCCGCGCCTACTGCGGCCATTTTTCATGGGATCCCATCATCAGATCCTGACTTATACCTTTCATCATCGGCTCAGCAACATGAGAAGATGATTATCAGACAAAAATATCTGAATTGCGTTAGAAATTTCATGAAAAACATTGTACGTGCCTATAAAATTGTAGGGTTTCTCTCGATTTTCAAGGGATCCCATCATCAGATTCTGACTTGATGTCAATGGGACCACCTCAAGAGTATAGGCTTTCGAATAAAAAATAATTTTTAAAATCGGTTCACAATTGGCAAAAAATACATGCAGCCGAACATAGAACTGTCCTTTTTGAAGAAGTCGGTTAAAAAGTACACTCTTTGATTTGGTCTACTTCCTGAATGTGTCGGTTCCAATAGAATACACAGACGGCGGCAAGAGTTTTTTCTTAGAGAACTTTGTCATTGTTAGTACACCATTCGATCAGCGTATCCAGGTCTTTTTATACTAAATCAGCATCCCCGTTTGACTCTATTCCTTTTCTGAACTTGAGATCATCAGCATACATAAAACATTCGCAGAAACGGAAGCATTCAGGTAAATCATTGACGAAAACAATCTATACTTAATATTTAAAGCTGAAGAGTTTGTTTGTGTGTTTACGCGCTAATCTCAGGTCTGTCAATCTACTGGTCCGATTTGAAAAATTCTTTCAGTGTTGGATAGCCCTATATATCATCACGCTAAGACCAATAGGATCGGAGCAGTAATGAAAATTGTGGCGCAGACGAAGTTGCGTGGGTCAACTAGTAAATAATATTGGGTCAATATGAGAGCCCTGAGGAACGCCTGATGTAATCGCACAAGTACCAGATTGGAAGTCATTAACTGCGACATAAATTGTGTATGTACCATAAAATTAAACCAAAATACCATGAGGTTGCAGTGTTTCACATTCAAAATTCACTTACGTTAACTTTACTATAAGTACGTCAAAATATTCGTGCTCAGCCCTTACAGGGGCGGACGTCATGCCGCCTTCGAGTGTAACAGACCTTCATAGTCAATCGAAGATATAGAATAGAATTGAAAATATTAAGGTTCCCGAAAGAAATTCAAACAATAAACAAAAACAAAGCCATTTCTATGACAGGAAAATGGACAGTTAAATATCGAATCGAACTGATTTAAGAAATTTCATTCAATTCAGTATTCTTCTATTGTTTTGTCCATCCTCAAATCATGTCAATGGAACTGCGGAGAATAAGTATGTTTAGATTTAGAAAAGCAGGAACAATATTCGAGCAATATTTGAGAATATCATAACTTTATTGAGTGTTAATAAGAAATAAACATTATAGAGAGAGAAGGGAATTGTATGAAAATCGGGACAATTCTACGCTATCGCGATGCTACGACATTGTTACTACGACGCTCAACATTCCTACGATACGCTAAGCACATCTGCTACGACATTAGTATGAAATCACAACACGACAAGTTCGACTCTCGACTTCATTGTTCACGACACGACATCTCTAAACAAGCCCTCTACAACATAGCCAGGTTCTGTTTTTTAACGCTATTGCTATGTTGCTACGACATCACTTCGACTGAAACAACGTCATTGATTTGCTTTAGAGCTACGTAATTACTACGAGTTGCTACGACACCACTATGAACAAACGCTACGTCATTGCTACGACACCACTACCACTACGCGACGCACTATCCCTACTTCCCTTTATAATTTGTACCGAAAACAAGTTTGAGTTATTAACCAGTTGATAATGACATAGAAACACTCCTACAAAATTACGAAACGCCACAAAACATCATAATAAAATTTTAAAGCATTGAAAATAATGTCAGCGTTAAAATGCTCGCTACGTTCTCATCATCCATTTAAGTTGGAAAAGATACAATAATTGCTTCGTATCAAGAGCCCAGGCTTGCCAGTTATCCTTCGAAAATTTAATTAACTGGCTGGATAGATTGGATCTGGTTCGTCCGTCAAGAAAACGATCGTCGTACACATATGGCAGTCACTTCCGTTTTTTCTATGTTATTAATAGATAAGCTGTGGAGTCTAGAATTCTGTTTGTATTCCGGGTTTCGAAGGCTTTTCGAAATTTTAAAAATAACCCTCTGCCCCAACCGTAATAAAAGGGCATTAACACTTTTAAAAATGCCGTTCTAAATTCAAGTACATCAACAATCCCAGATTTACTTCATATGGAAAGCAACACAGATCTAAAAATCACTATACTCGGATCGATTTAGGGTGGTCGATTTGACATAAGTATTCTATGTTCATTTACCGCTGTTCATCATAAAAATTGAAAATTTTATTGCTTTTTTTAAAAACTAATTAATTAATTGATCTTGATTTAAAGCTGTACGCAGCGTAATAATTTGCTTATATAAATTGTCATATACCGACATCATCATTAAATGAGCAGACTATAGCTATAATTATTTATTATTCACGTATATTCATTACCACAACTCCTTTTAGCTCGTAGGTCAATTATATGCACGACTATATTATTTTGGCCTTAGCAAAGGAAACTAAATACTCCGACGAGTCAGTTCAATGATCATCTGGTAGTGGGCCACACGCACACAAGACTGTGTTATCAACATGTTGGTGTAGTTTTTTTTGTGTTGGTAATTATGAAAGTGTTGGTGTTTATGTTGTTATGTTGGTTGAGTGTGAAAGCGGAAGACACTGGGCAGCCGGCTGGGTTGATGGCTGACTGTAAGTTTATTTTCAAAGTTTGAGTTAGTTATTTTATTCATTCTTTCAAAGTAATTATTTTTAACAGTTTTAATTATTTTTTCATTTTAAATTAAGGACGCGAAAAATGTCTGTCGTAATATTGGCTATGTTTGCAAATAGTTATGAGTACCTAATTTTCTGTTGATGAGTTTATTTTTAACCTTCATCAGAAGATTGCTTTGGACGTTTAACTGGTATAAGACCAAACCGAATGGAGGCGCTCTTGCAATTTTTTGCAACATTTGGTACTTATGTGATAAATAAATTGAATCTCTAGAATGCATGTCAACCCAAATGGGTCGAATAAGGGCATTTAAAAAATGCTGCAAGAGTTAAGAAATTTAATATCTGAGGGCCAATAACATTAACGTAAGTGAATTTTGAATGTGAAAAACTACAACCCCATAGTATTTTGGTTTAATTTAATGGGACATACACAATTTATATCATTAAAAAATATGAATATAGTATCTAATACAAATAAATATTATGTGCGAAACGAGTATTGTAGCTCTGGTAAAATTTTACGTTACGTTACTATACGTCCAAAATATTCGTGCTAGGCCCTCTGTTGACAAGTTAATTCGATACCAGTTCAAGTACCTAACCAATAACAATTCTGAAAATAATAGAATTGAAGTTGAAAATGTTAACATTCTTTGGGCAAGAGTGGAACTGTAGACCTGTCAAGGTATACAAGGTTTTGCCCTCTAGGGGACAGAACTCAGGCTGAAATTAAATAAATAATAGTATAACTTAGAACATATGCCCAGAAGAAGATGGCGTGACGATTTTGACTCCTACCAGATGGAATGATGTTGCAAAGGATCGAGAACAGTGATGGGGAGGGGACTTGAAGTAGAACACAACAGGTTCATAATAATATATTTTTTTCAGGTCCGGGAATGAATCGCACAACCAATTTCTCAGAGCAAACGAAGCGATCCCTATCAGTGGTGGTAGCGTCTCCATCTTCTGGTCTCTTCGGCTACAAGGAGACGAGATGTAAGCTGAGCATACAGGGCGCCGCTTGCGCAGCCAAGCAGCTGGATCTTACGAAAGGGAAAACGCAGGTGATATTTATTAGATTTAGCTGTTTTATGCTAAGCAGTTCAATGTCAAGAAGGAAGCCGATAATGTTTTAGAGATTTGTAACTTCGTTACCTTAGATAAGCACTAATGAGATGAAGATATACTGCTGTGAGCATCGGGAGTTATAGGACTCCATAAAGTAAGTATCTAATTGGTAGATGATGAGATGGTTGAGAGAAATGATAATGCCTAAGAAATCGCAGTTAGAAAAACACTTTGTATCCAAGAGCCAAGCCAAGCAAGCCAGTAAATCTGACTCCAGTCTTGCCAAGAAGTACCGTGTTACCCAGTTAATGGGTTGTGGAGGTCTGGTAGGCAGCTGCTCCACGTAAAAACACTGGTATTCAGCTGAATCTAGTTTGACTGGAAGCCGACCCCAATATAGCTGGGAAAAGGGCAGATCATAATCCAAAAGAAGAAAAAAAGGCAGAGATCGAACGCTGGCCACGTGTGGTGGACAAGCGTTGCCAAAGATATAGAACGGGCTCAGCTGAAAACACAGACAACCCACGAAGGAGCGTCCTGGCACCTACGAGAAAAGAGGGCCGACAAACCAGGATGGAGCGCCTACGATAGAGGAAGGCCAACCCCAAGTAGAGAAAGCGGGCGAGAAAGAAGAAGTAATTACCACCTACAGAATTATCATCATTTTAGAACAATGGACTCAAAGATTATCAAGATATATGTAAATTCTACAATGAAACGAATACAACGCACAGCTGAAACTACTGGTCGCAGAAAGCTGAAATTTGGCATATAGGTTCCTTGAGGAATGTAGGCGAGCATTAAGAGAGGATTTCTCCAAATTCCTGCGGGAACGTGCGTGATGTGCGTACGAAGTTGCGGTCAAAAGCTAGTTTTTTTAAATAAACCATTCACAGGCACTTTTGAAATGTCAAGGTCGGTTAATCAAAAACATGAAGCTATTTGCACGTTCCAAAGCGTAGACCTCTGTGGATAAGAACATGCAAGAAACTCCACGGACACTCTTAAATCATGTTATGTTTTACAAAATTCTAAGTTGCATATCCTTATTGCTTCTGCATGTGAGGACAATGCAAAGCAAACTGCTGTACAAATGCCTCCCACATGTGGCGACTTATTGAAGGCTCTCGACCGGAAGGTGTCCGGTATGCGGCCAACCGGTCTGTTACAAAGTTTGGCAATTTTTCGGGCTGTGTCGGTAACCTTGCTTCGAAAAAACCTTGGTGTTAACTATACCTACATAATGTAAAGTTCAAAGCATTATACAACATGTGACTGAATAAGCGTGTGTAACAAAGAAAATCGTCAAAAATCTGTCTCATACATTTATGTGCGCATAACTTAACAAAATATACTGTACAGCTGATATTTTTCGCGATTTCGGGGTTGGTCCCTTAGTAAATCTACGCTCATCTAACAACCGTCTCCTTCAATGTCCCACTCATCGTACTGACTTTATTCACTCTTCTTTCTTCGTTCAGTCTATTTCTCTTTGGAATGCGCTCCCCCAAGAGATCAGGATGGCCACCAACCGATTATCCTTCAAAGTTAAAGTTCGTGAACACATTCGTAAGAGGTTGGCAGTTGTATCATCACAGCGCTAATGTTTCCCATTAACTTAGTCGCCTTAATTGTTTTAGTATTTCGTTTGTATATTTATCTTGTTGATTTGTATATTTATTATATAATATTTATATTGTATGTATGGTTTATATTTGTATATTGTTCATTATTGTATTTGAATCGCTTTAAATTTTCATTATTGTACCTGCGACTATTCTCTGCATTACCCAAAGGTTGACTGGTAGAGAATGCCTATGGCATTAAGTCCGCCTCTGTACATTTTTGTGCTGAAAGTGTTTAAAATAAATAAATAAATCTTAACTATATGTATAACAAAGGCAAAAAGGTGTCGGACGACTATCCCTGGTATTTCGAAGAACCTACCCCTCAAAATCGATAGTAACAATGCAAGAACACGACCGTGACTCTAATATGGTAGATAAACTATTAATAAGCTAATGTTCTTTCACGTTAATGATCAAGGCTTTAGTTAATTCAGACAGTTTGCATAATGACGTTACGGTTGCTCAATTATGCTTTAATGCTATATTTGTCTGGTGCTCAGTTTTGAACTATTAGTCCGAGGCCTCAGGGTTCCCAGATGTTAGTCTAAAAATTTGGGGTATATGTATAGTAGTGTGGGACAGGTATGCGTACGTTCAAAATCCTTTGAACCAACTTAACTTGGATCACCGGAATTTTTTGGATGTAAGTAGAACATATTTCTAAAATCAGGGAGTGAGTTTTGCACCCTCCCAAATCCTGGCTATAATTTTCTCTAATGTACTAACCCCCTCCGTGGCTGCACCTTAAACCATTGGATTTGACTGACCTGCGAAGATATTTGAGAGTTGGGTAGAGCCTGAAACCCGAAAGTCTAACATGTACAATCTTACCAAGAGTATCGGGTAACTCAGCTTAGAAACTGAGTTACCGTAACTACTGGGTTACTGAAGCCCAGTGCTGCCTTTTTATTTTTATTTTATTTATTTGGCTCACCAACAGTTGATGACACGTATACATACATGGATAACAGATACATCATATAAACTTACTAGTAGACCCGCTCAACTTCGTCTGCGTCACAATTTTCATTACTGCTCCGCTCCTATATGTCTTAGCGTGATGATATATAGTCTATAGCCTTCCTCGATAAATGGGCTATCTAACACTGAAAGATTTTTTCAAATAAGACTAGTAGTTCCTGAGATTAGCGCGTTCAAGTAAAGAAACAAACTCTTCAGCTTTATATATTAGTATAGATAGACTATATAGTGTACCAATCACTTACAGGTAAGCACATGAATTACATTACTGATGATTGAAGTTTTGAGTTAATTACCGGAACATAATTATGACTTACTTATTAAGTGAGTTAGAGTGTACATCGACAAGATCACTGCAGCTTTTCAATAATTTACATAGGCGGGGATGGGAGAATTAGCACCGAGAACGGTTCTGCGAAGAGGAGGACGTAAGCGGGTTATAGGAGCACGTGGGCTTTTCGTGGGCACACGGATTTTGATTTTTCTCAATAATTGGGGACAGTCAATTTTATATCTCAAAACTTTAAATTTAAATCCTTAAACGTCCTAAAATTGTTGACGTCCAAAACCAGTGGTTTGGCAGACGCTTCATGTAAAATTACTCGTATTCTACCAGATGTAATGTAAACTTAAAGCCTTAACCTTAGTCTTGAACCCTTATTAAAGTTGAATGTCCTCAGGTGATGATCAGCGGTTACATGGACGGCTCATTCTCTCCGATGGTGCGTTCCTTCATGGCGCTGTACCTCGGTCTTGGACGAAACGTCATCGTACTGGAGATATTCCCGATATTGGTGCGATCTTATCCTATGTAAGTATTTGCTTTTACACATTTCTCTTGGGCACATTACCAGCTGATAGCGTTGAGGAATTTGGTAAATTTAGTAATGTTAGTATTAGATTGATTATTCATTTATGCAAAAGGAAAATAAAATCGTCTCTCCCCCGGTCTCCGTGCCTCGGAAAGCACGTTAAGCCGTTGGTCCCGGCTGTCATTTGTAGATCTTTGGCAGTCGTTACGGATTGTCAGAAGCCAGTAAATCTGACTCCAGTCTTGCCAAGAAATACCGTGTTACCCAGTTAATGGGTTGCGGAGGTCTGATAGGCAGCCGCTCCACGTAAAACACTGGTATTCAGCTGAATCCGCCTTGACTGGAAGTCGACCCCAATATAGTTGGGAAAAGGCGATGATGATGACGACAAAAGGAAAATAAAATAAAAGGCCAGACACCATGTTATTGATACTATTATGGTAAAATGATTAATGCATCGTACGCGCGAGCGCTAGGTGTTTGGTTCGGTTCCCAACAATTACCGCTGAGTTTGAGGTAATGAGTTCGCTTCTCAGGTCGGGCAACGCGTTATTTTTAAACCTGGGATTTCTTAGTACTGGCCTAAAATCCGGATGTGTGGCTAGTTGATGCTAAAAGGCTGCCCCGTTTACGTAAAGTGAGACTTATGTTAAACATAACTTGTAGTGAAATTATGCGTGATGTTATGCTAAATATATCCCTAGTCAACTGAAAGATCGCTCTCATACTTCAAGCTCATGGCAAAGTAACAAAAAACAGCAAAGTGATAACTGTGAATTACAATTAGCCATTTTCTTAGGCCAAGCTGGTAACTATAGTAACACTAATTATTTTAACACCGTAGTAAATAAACTTAACAGTATCATAGCTAACCATAAATAAATCTGAAAGTAACAAGCTCTGCCTGTTATACAATACAGCTTCTCGCGCGTTTCTTTAAAGCCCGCTCCACACTCTCGCGAGAACGCGAGAAAACACGAGAAAGTGAATGTGTTACCAATCCAGATCGGTTTTTCTCGTATTCTCGCTTGATTCTCGCGAGAGTGAGGAGCGCGCTTCAGGTTTCTCGTGTTTTTCTCGCGTTCTCGCGAGAGTGTGGAGAGCGCTTTAGGATCCCGCTATAAAGGGAGCGAGCGAAGGGAGCAGTGCAAGTCATTAGCCAATACCTACAAACTGGTTGGTGTCTGAGTAGGTACTGCCTGATTTTCTGGAGCTTAAGGTGAATGCTCCAGGGTAGCCCGCGAAATTCAAATATTTTTATGTTTTTTGCAATTTGCCGGTCAGTGTGAAGCTGTATGTGGACCAAATGCGATCCGCGACCGTAACGCGTATTTATCTAAAGAATTATAACCGTTCATAATTCTTTAGATAAATACGCCGTTCAAAAAGTTCATGTAGTTCGAAAGAATGAATATTTCAGAAATAATTTTTCTTTCGAACTACATGAACTTAGAGGGCTATATTGATGATTAAAATGGTTATAATTCTTTAGATAAATACGCGTTACGGTCGCGGATCGCATTTGGTCCACATACAGCTTCACACTGACCGGCAAATTGCAAAAACATAAAAATATTTGAATTCGCATTTCGAATTTCGCGGGCTACCCTGGAGCATTCACCTTAAACCTGTTGAGGTTTTTTATCTTTTAATACTAGCCATTCTGGTTGCACCGGCTAAGATAATGTTGTGGTGTACCTAATGTTATTAGGTGTGGATACTTGCTAGGTGGTCTTTTTTAGGGTTCCGTGTAACCTCAAAAGGTAAAAAAGTAACCCTTATAAGATCACTCTCTTATCTGTCTGTCTGTCCGTGTGTCACCACCGATTTTCTGGCTGGCCTCCTTTGTAAGACCACTAAAATGGCACTGTGTAGGTATACAAGGATTTTCCTCAAATATTATATTTAAAAGAATAACAATAATCATCAGTAGGTCTATGTACTCGTATCCAAGGTAGGTAAGAATATAACCGACGACCTCTCAATTCAGCCTTCACATTAAGACGTAGGACAGAAAATACCTAGTGCGGTTACGTTCCTAAATCTGAACAATTACTTTCTTCTGGCAAAGGCACTTGTCGTCTGCACTCAAGTTTCTAATGTTAAAAATAACATTTACATTCCCATGAGTTCTCAATATGCTAATAACTGGCTCCTGGTCCTACTGCGGGCGAGTAGCGATTTGAGTGAAAAGATCCGTTTGAGTTTTCTGGCTTCAGTTGCATTGGGTACGTACTATGCCAATAGCATAATGGGAAAATAGAAAACGAGACAAAAACTACAGTGACCAAACTGGAAATCTCTAAATAGATTTGTAAGTACATGTTGGCAGCTGTAGAAACACTCTGGTCAAACGGAATATCATAGAAAGCTTAGAAGACTTTCTCAGGATATACCCCACCTACTTCCTTTTTTTTGCGCTGGGAAAAAATGGATTACGCATACCCTCCCATCGGGGGAATGGTAGGGGTATGTGGGACTCCCCGGGCTGACCCGGTATACCCAATAAAATAACCCTGCGGCATTCCCGCATCGTCTGAGTGGAGGAGGACTGGGAGATCGGCGTAGCCTTGGCGTCCAATCCTACTCCGACGACAACCCACTTAAAAGCGGCGGGCCCCTCACGTCATCCCCGTGGGGGGAGGGCCGGGAATGACCGGCGAAGGTGGTGTGGAGTGCAATGCAGGCGGAAGCACCCCAGCGCCTATCGCCCGCCCATCACCACCATGAGGCCCTCCTCATGGTGGTGATGGGCGGGCGATAGGAAAAGAAGAGGTCGGAGAAGACGTCGTCTTCTCCCTAGAAGACGACGTCTTTTCCGACCTCTTCTTTGCCTTCGGAGTGGCGCAGCAAGAGGGTCGTCGTCCAGCGCGCGCTCCGCCGCCCCCTTTAGTGAGATGAAGTCCTCGCAACAGGAAGCGACCACTGCCCAGGAACCCTCACCCGTCATCATGGCGTTGACCTCGCTGGGAAGTGAGAGGTCCTGTCCGATCTCTGCAGTCAGACTGCAGCGCAGCTCAGACCAAACCGGGCAGACCTCGAGGGTGTGCTGAGCCGTGTCCTCCGCCGCGCCGCAGTCATAGCACGCCGGAGTCTCCTCCCTCCCGATCCGGTGCAGGTGCGTATCGAAACAGCCGTGGCCTGTCAACACCTGCACCAGACGGAATGAGAGGAAACCGTGGGAGCGTTCGAGCCAGTCTCGCAGGACCGGACCGAGCGCGTTCAGGGTACGGCGGCCAAAGGTGGCGAGGTAGCTAAAGACTCTCCACTGCAAAAACCGATTTTATCATTCGGCTTATACCCGCTAACAATGAGACTGGTGCCTTATAATGCGTCGTTCGCACATGCGGCGCATCTCCCGGTTGATGGCGTGCTACTTCTTGCCCCCGCTCGCACACGCAAAAGGAAACGCGTAATTTGCCGTCTTGAGGCACTTGCAACTTGTATTGAGATAGATATGCATGTTTAGAGACAGTCGCCGATCATATTTATTGATATATATGAGAGTTTTCAGTCAGTATCGTGTGGTCGAAGGCAACTCGTGTTCGTGAAGGCCGGTAAAAAATCTCGTCACCTTCACATGATATGAGAGAGTTTTAAGGAAAAACTTAGCTTTGAAACGTTTTATTTAGGTAGTTGTTAACATGCACATTTGGACAACATGCGAGGGCAACAACTTATTCAAAGAAATCATGGTTCCTTTGACTTTATTGTGCTCAGCTGCCATTTTTGGCTTTGACAACGGGAGAGGACACGATTCAAAGGGGCAATTATGTTATTTTTAATTAAGGAGCGTTCGCATTCGCACACTGACAAAAACTTTTTTTCCCTACATTTTGACATTGATTGTCGTTAAGAATCTTGAGATGATACGACTGACGATGACGACTTGAATTTGAACGCTCTGTTATCTGCTCTTCTGATTTCCGATGCCTAACTAACGGCTTAATTTAATTTAATTTAAATTAAATTAAATTAATCAAATATGTAAAGTATAATGTACTGCCTAAAAGCCTAGCGCTTCGAAACCTTGGTAATGGCTAAAAATCTAACATTGTGTTTTTAGAAACGTATTTATCTAACATAGCTTCTGTTCAACATTCCAGAGCCGCCCGCATCACGAAGCCTCTAGGCGAGTTGCTCGGCGAGTTCCTGGCTTCGCTGACCTTCCAAGGCTTATCTCCTCGGCGGCTGGAGCTGGTGGGCGCGAGCCTGGGCGCGCACATCGCTTCGTTCGCTTCCGACACGTACCGCCAGCTCACCGGCCGACGACCCGCTAGGCTTACTGGTTTGTAGTTGTACGGTTTTGTAGGAAGGAAATCGCTATAGTAGTGTTATGGGAAATAAGATTCGACTCGCAGGTTGGAATGCAATAGCATCACTTACTAACATAATAAGAGGATTCTTACCGTAGTTCGACTCTTCACATGACCAGAGGGCTGGCCTTTTCTTTGGTCAACGAAACAGCATTGCCATTCAATGTGGCAATGCAGCCAGTGTTCTGAGCACTTTTCACGTTAGCAGCGATGTGGACGAATTTTTAGATATAAGTTCTTTTACTCCCTTTGTACATTTATATATATTCTCTGACACAGAAGAAATATTTGTATGGCCTGCAGATGGATGTTTTTTTCTTCAAAACTAAAGAGTATATACTAGTATAGGTAGATCGAAGCGAGTAAAATAATGATGCGAAAAGTGAACTTTGCAACCATCATCACTTTGTTTAAATATCAATCGGAGAACCCAGACCTAAACGAGTAAATGCACCTATTTATCTAGGCCTAGATCCAGCCGGTCCGTGCTTCCGCAACGTGCCGCCCACGTCCCGCCTGCACGTCGACGCGGCGCATCATGTGGACGTACTACACACGAACATCGATGGCTTCGGCATCGCGGACCCACTGGGACATGTCGACTTTTATGCTAATGGGGGTAAGTTGAAATGGTGGTAAGTTGTAATGGGGGTCAGTTGTAATGGGGGTCAGTTGTAATGGGGGTAAGTTGTAACGGGGGTAAGTTGTAATAGGGGTCAGTTGTAAGTCCGCCAGCGACCCGAAGCGGTATAACGTAGACGTGCTGCACAAGACTATCGCTTCGGCATCGCACACTCTGGGATATGTTGAGTTCTATGAAAACACTCCGCCGGAGCGAGCATAAGAGGACGGGTCCTCTATGCTAATGGGGGTACGCTGTAACGCAGACATATTATTAACGTACCTAATGAATGTAATGGATGCAGCTGAGTACCAGTATGGCCTATCTATGTAAAAATACCCAGGTATTGTTAACAATTACTAAAAGATATCCAATTCTCTACGGTTACAATACCAACACCCAAAGCATACCTCGATCTACTTGCTTACTCAACATTTTCTGTTTTTTCTAGGTGAATATCAACCAGCTATAAAAGGGGACTTCATAATGCCATGCTTCCAACTATGCAGTCACATTCGATCAGCGTTCTACTGGCTCCTATCATACTACAACCCCGACAAATTCGTCGCCATCCAATGCGACTCAGTCGCAGAAGCAAGAATCGGCGATTGCTATGAAGGGACAATAAGGACAAACGCATTAGGACCAAAAACGAACTTTTCTAAACCTGGAGTGTATTATTTACCGACGAATGCTAAGGCACCCTATTACATGGGGTTGGATGGTTTAAAGAAAAGGAAGTTTGGCGTCAATGATTATTTGATGATGCCGGCGCCTGATGAAGATATGACCATATGAATGGGTTATGAGAGGCAACTCCGATATAGATACTTAATGATAAGACTGGTGACGAGATTCAACAATTCAGCCATAACATTAAATGCAAGTAGGTTAATTAAGATAGTACTAACGAGTAATGATCTCAATGTACAGCTGAGCTCGCCCACCATTTTTAACCTGCGGCACATTATGTACTTTTTTGGGTACTAAAGTAGTATCTGTTTATGAAAATAAGTTAATGTTCAGGAGACAAAAGGCGATCTTTCTGTACTTCTTAGTTAAACGAGAAGGGTTTAATATTTCGATCAATTTTTTGACCCACCCCGTATGTTTCCAATCTTGTATCAGAATAAAGTGCAGCTGTAAAGTTTAAATGATCTGATAGTGAATGTAAATCACGGACTAGTTACTTAGTTGCCCAGTTAATCTAAGTAGTATGTGTACATGCTGTGAATTTGTATATACTGATGCGTTGATTTGAGCTTTTATTGATATTGAACCAAAACTTAGGTACTAAATAAAACCAAAAATTAATACAAGAGCAGTTTTATTGTAAATTTCATCACAATACGCATTAACAACAACTAGTTATTATGTTCCAGTTAGGCCGACAGATTGCTTCGGTACAAAATCTATCTAAGAAGGTATTATGTACAATGCGCTGCTTTAGTTCTTTTGAAACCGTTGCGCAAGCGCAACCATGGAAGCCATTCATACTAATATTACGATATAAAGACTACTATGAAATTCGTGTATTACATTAATTGATATTACCTTAAAACTGGTTGATTTCATATAAAGTTCATTATTCAAAACTATACTGACAAAAAAAAAAGGTTATTAACTATTTGCGCAAATAAAAATAAAATAATATCATGCATTCTCGTAAAATATATCTTAAATACATCGGTCATTATTACATTTTCCAATAAATAGTTAATTTATAAAAATAACCTATTAAGGATAACAATCAAATAACACAGATATATGAATATTGTAAAGAGTTATATTTCATTGAATCCGAGCGATAGTTATTGACCGTAACAATCCATTCAGATCTCTAAATCATTATATAAAAAATAATAAAATAAATCTGTGTCGAGTGTGTACTAGCTTAATACGGTACATTGACGTACTTAAATAAATTTTAGGCCACGCATAAGTACCAAACGCAACGTATTATTTATAAAAGCTTTATAAAGTAATCTAAAAATAGGTTTTTATTGGAATGTGACTATAATAAATAGATGCCAATATGCAAATTTTAATAGGTATATTCACTGAACACAAAGGTTAAGCATTTTTTTAAATACATTTCACATTTTAAAACCATCATACACCACAATGCAAATAAATTGGTGCTTAACCTTTCCTTTCAGCGACTGTATCTTACATTTCAAACTACTTTTATTTATATGAAATAGGTTTAAAAATGTAGAAAAAAAATATGTATTAGGTATCAAAATGGAGATATACAAATTGGTATTGCTAACTGTAATGTAAGGGACTGGTCCCAAGAAAAACGTTATTCGAATTCATAATTATTACATGGATATGACGTTAAATATTTTTACATAATAATATAAGTTGGTATCAGCTCTAAAATAATGGCTGATTATTCTAACTTGATATATAATACTTATAGTGAGATGTGTTATTAGTTACATATTCAAAATTATCACTTGGCAGTCGCTTTTGTCGTACAATTCAGCGATACACATTGCTACATTACACGCGGCTTAAATACTCGATATATGATATGTCATTTATTATTTTAAGACAGACAATATCTGCGTCTGCTTTAGGCGAGCTTCATATATTTCATTCAGACGAGTTATTTGTAAACAATTGAGGAATGAAAAGGTAGGCATGCAAATGTTAGCTTTGGATATCGTTTACTTCATTAAAATGAGCACAAAGTGCGCAACCTTTAAATTCAGCAACTGTACGTAACTTCAAACCGAAAATCGAGAGCAATTCTTTTTTGGCAGGAACGCAAGTTTATTCTTACGATTGATAATAATATTATGTCCAATACAATAAGCAATAAAACGCTAAACCTTTTAACAATTCAACTAAAAAGTTTTAGAGTTATCATTACACGTGGCAAAAGAGAGACAACAACAAATAAATGTATACTTCTCTCTCACCAAGCACCAAGAAATAATGCTAATTCTAAAACTTACTCAACTCAGACGAACATCTCACTACCTTTGAAGCTTCACCCCGTAAGGCATTTTGGCACTAACACGTATTAGTAAAAGATATTTACAAATTATTTATAATCTGGAAACACGGAACTACTAAATACTGAGGAATAATATTGAAGTCTAAGCTTTACTGAGAAAGGAATACTGAAAGCTGTGAATATTTTAATACAAAAATGGTTATTTAGGATCCTTTACATCATTTTATGTGGTAATGGCGAATATATTTATAATTAGTTGCCGATATAAAATAGTTTTAACCATATTTTTTTTGATAAAATGCGAAGAATGCTTGCTTAATGATTTGGCATCGGCATAACTGGCTAACGATTTTACGAGTTAACGATGAAGGACGAGATGAAACACACACATTTCTTTAGTGTTCTAATAGAAGTTTGCAAATCATCGCGCGAGCGCAGGAAATCGCATCGTTAGCCAATTAAGACGACGCCAACGCCGTTCAGTTATAAATGCGCTTTCAAAATAAATGTTATCTTGTGTTATACCTATTTCGTTAGGATTACACTTTATTTCAAGGCAGATATTTCATTGACCACGAAAAACAAGCCCTTACCTTCTCAACTTCATAATAATTACATGAAGTAACATGATCATAGAGAACGCATAAGATTAGAAGATACGACGTGTTTTACGCAGAAAATCTATTATAGTTGATCCAAATCACGAGCAATAATCATAATTTCATATAAAACCTTACATCTACGTTCATAAGAGTCATACTCGTTCGTGATTTGGAACGACTAAAAAGGCTGGGTCACACTTGACGCAGCTACGATACGGGTCGTACTATCTGAAGTTCGATATGAAGTTGCATATAAATGTATCGTAGCTGCATTCAGTGTGGTCCAGCCAAAGTGACGTCACATAATCAGTTCAGTAGACCGATCACGTAATGGGGAAGTCAGTGCTCCAAAGCGCGGAGCGGGCTCTCACTAGCTACCGAGGTATGTACTCCAGCGGGTACCAGGCCACGGTCTCCTGTCGGAGCGGTAACGTGTTGAGCGGGATGACAACGCCGCCTAAGAACTGGTTCTCCTGCAGAGAGTCGTAGTTCCACACTGTTGCCTGAAGACTTCTGTTGGTGACTACTTCGAGTGGTAGTCGGTATTCTAACATTTCCATGAATGAAGGATGTGAGTTGCGTTTTAGAACGCGCGTTTTCCTTTTTGTTTCTTTTGTTGGATCAGGTACTAGGTACACCTGGGGAAAGAACAGTAAGAGTATGAAATACTAGGTATTCCGTAAACTACAACTGTTTTAAAAACCACGACAGTCGACTCCCATGGTTTTTGATTGTAACCACGGGAGTCATTTGTATGATCAACCGAACGTCATTAACAAAACTTGAATTACGAAAATCGTTATTAATTTAGTTATAAGACCGCCCATTTTTACACCCTTCTATTTTTATGTCTCCAATGAAGTTTTTGAATGGTGTAAATACAATTCTATTATTTCTGCGATTTTGAGTCAAATCAAAGCCAATGTCAACAACGAAATCGCGAAAAAATAATCAGCTGTTCAGTACATGTCGAATTATGCGCACATAAGTGTATGGAGCAGTCGATTTTTTTCACGTTTTAGGTGTTTGTTCCATAATAAAAGTTGTTCACAATGATGAGTACAATGACCCCTTAAGATTATTACATATATGTCATATCCATACTGTATCTATAAGAATAATTTTTGGTAACCATTTAGTGACAGGGAGATGTTTTACCTTCACATAAGGATTGGGCGGCAACCCTTGAGGCGTCAACGCGAGCGACTGCGCGTGTAATATCAGTACGGACAACACTCCACCCGCGTACTGTACGGAAAGCTTCAGAGATCCCGAGCCGTTGTTCTCAGGTTCTGCCGTTTCGCCTGTAAGTGAGGAAAGAAACATTAGGAATTATTAGAAACTAGGAAAAACTTAGGCTAGCTTACGCCACAAATCGGTTAATACGTTCAAACAATCTACTTTAGTTTCATCCAGAAACCTGCTCTGGGCCCGCGTGGTGAATTATATCCCACTCCTCATAGAGAAGAAGGCTGTCCAAGTTTTTATAAGCTGACTAGGTTTTGCTCGTGACTTCGTACGTTCGTATTCCGTTATTTTCCCGTTTCCGTAGGTATTTCGAGAACCTACATGCCAAATTTCAACTGTCTACGACCAGAAGTTTCGGCTGTGCGTGGTACTAGGATATGGTCAGTGTCTGATAATCATTGAGTTTAACTTGGACAAAGAATTGTTTGAAAATGTTGACCGCTAAATACATTTGGTAATTTGTATCTGTTTGCGGTCATAAAACGTTGTGTTGCAAGACAAAACGAAATTTAGTATTGAGCCTTAAGAAATCACATAAAATACTCCCGTACCACTGTCATGTTCTATGCCCTCGAGTCCTATTCAAAGCGATCGTCGCGCCGAGAGAGGGCGCTGTCTGGTTTTGCCGAACAATGATCGCTTTACGACGACGTCTTAGAAAAACGCACTGAACGCACTGATCTCAGGAACACTGGTCCGATTAGAATAAATCTTTCAGTGTTAGATAGCCTATTTATCGAGGAAGGCTATATATCATCACGCTAAGATCAATAGGAGCGGAGCAGTAATGATCATTGTGATTTAAACGAAGTTGCGCGGGTCTACTGGTTTTATTATATTTGGAAAACTTTAAGCTAAATACAAAGCATGCTTACTTATTCTAATATAATGAAGGCCAATTATAAGTTTTCACTTATAGTTCAAACGAACCCGTGAAGAAAATAAATCAACTAAGGTACTGACACTACTTATACCTATGCACATCCTAAAATAACTTCAATATTTTTCAAAAATTGGTACAAAATACTATTAGTTAACTTTATTTTAAATGGAAAAATAAAAAATTAATGAATAACAGTCACGGAAAATAAGTAATTAATAGTAATATTTTTTTTTATATTACTGTTACTGACCTCTCCTCCTCTGCGGCTCTACATCCTGCTGGTCCCTCAGCAGCGGATGGAAGAACGTATACACAAGATCGGAGTGCGCGATCTCATCCGCCAAACTGAACAGCGACGTGAGGAACGCCTGCACGTCGCCGAAGCGCCGGTCCGCTACCTGACGGATGTTTGAGCGGCCCACGTACACGCCTGATGGTAAACTGAAAAAAAGAAAATTCAAAAGTTATAAGCTTTGTGATGTTAGGCGGCATTGTGGCAGAGAAAGACGAAGTGGAGAACTTGACCACCACCGAAAAGACTGGCTCGCAATGGCAGACGTATTAGACAGGGAACCCAGAGCTGCCAGACCTCTCTTTTAGTAGGTGTAAATAACGAAATCTAAAGTCTGCCAGGATTTGGGAAGATGCAAAACTACTCCTTGACTACGGACATACCTATGATTCATCATCTGCCTAGCCTTTTTCCCAACTATATTGGGGTCGGCTTCCAGTCAAGCCAAATTTAGCTGAATACCAGTCTTTTACGTGGAGCGGCTACCTACCAGACCTCAACAACCCATTAACTGAGTAACACGGTACTTCATGGCAAGATTGGAGTCAGATTTACTGGCTTCTGACTATCCGTAACGACTGCCAAAGATCTACAAATGACACCCGGGACCAACGGCTTAACGTGCTTTCCGAGGCACGGAGGAAACTCGGTATGTGAAGATGGTCATCCATCGACAGACCAACCTTGGCAAGCGTTGCTTAACCTAGAAGATTGACCACGAATATAGCTATGATTAATCACAAAAAATAAAAGCGGCCACAGGCCTAAATTGGCAGGGGTGCGTATGTTAAAAGTACTATATACTAACACTAGTCTATACAACACATTTTGTTAGTTTGAAAAAAAGGTCTTCTGGTAGCTCTAGGTTTAAGAAGCTGATGCCTTTGCTTTTTAGATTTTGTCATTTAAGTAATTATAGGTTATGTTAACGAGATACTATAGCGTCTCTGGTAACAACCTTTTTTCTTTGATATTGTAGATGTGGATTCCCTGCCGGAGACTGTTTTTTCTGATAGTCAAACAACCTGGGGATCTTTAAGTCAAGAGTGAATAGGTTACTTCCAGACATGCGAGCTACATCGTCCACAGTACTTTCGCTTTCCATCGTGTGTCAAACGCGAGCTATCAATAATAATTATAAAAGATGTATATTGGCGGTGTCGGCCATTAAATTCTCATCTATTTGCTTCTTATACAAATGGATGGAAATTTAAAGCGATTACTAATCTTCTAATATATTAAAAATCTCGTGTCACGGTGTTTGTTATCGAACTCCTCCAAAACGCCTTGACAGATTGTCAAGTTTTTTTTTTTTTTTTTTTTTTCTGTTCGAAAGAGGTACCGTAGCCCTGGAACACAAATGGCACTAGGAGGAACACGGACAGGTTTTAGTCAGTAAGAGTCTGACACTCCCTCCTGATTCACCCAGAGCGGGAGGAGTCATCTTATATATAAAATTTCCATGTCACAGTTTTAGTTACCGTACTCCTTCCGAAACGGCTCGACCGATTTTCATGAAATTTTGTGTGCATATTCAGTAGG
Organism: Lacanobia oleracea; assembly: GCA_950371165.1. Taxonomy (NCBI): domain Eukaryota; kingdom Metazoa; phylum Arthropoda; class Insecta; order Lepidoptera; family Noctuidae; genus Lacanobia; species Lacanobia oleracea. Next base: position 18,052,187 of record OX493391.1, on the reverse strand, counting down.
TCTGAGAATCGGCTACTATCTATTTTTTTTTGTAGGGTATGGTAGGGTAGGTAGGGTAGGGTTGAGTAGGGTAGGTAGGGTAGGGTAGGGTAGGTCGGGTAGGGTAGCTAGGATAGGGTAGGTAGGGTAGGGTAGGGTAGGTCGGGTAGGGTAGGTAGGGTAGCCAGTTGACGGGAGCGAAGCCGCGCGGGTCAGCTAGTTTTTTTTTATATATATGGCAAAACAACGTTTGCCGAGTCAGCTAGTCAGTATATATAAAACTGTTCCGTTGCCGAGCGTCTGAGTGTGTGACTGACAGACAACGCACAGCCGAAACTACTGGTCGTAGAGAGCTGAAATTTAGCATGTAGGTTCCTTGGGCGCATACTAAGTCGCGGGCAAAAGATACTCGGTGGCTAATGATAGTTTCGAACCCAGTTCGTTAAAATTACGAGAAATGATACAGAAACGGAAAACATACAGCCAAGCAAAGATTCCATTAGACTGTGTGTTATATTATAATTTACTGATTATTTTAATTTAGTTTGTATCTCTTTTGTTACACCAAATACCAGCCCCATTTCATGTCCGGACTAAAGCCCGTCACAGACTTAGCTATAATATATTAATATTTTTATAGCTAGACATATTACTAGATATATATTTTCTGTACTCATTTTCGCGTGACCGCACACTCAGCTATAATATATATTTCTGTCACGCGAAAATTAGTATAGAAAATATATAGTAATATGCCTAGCTATAAAAATATTAATATATATTATAGCTAAGTCTGTGACGGGCTTAATACTTTCCATCCTAGGTTGTCTGGAAGAGATCGCGGAATGCGATAAGACCGCCCATTGTATGTGTTTTAATTTTAAGTTTCCTGTTCTTTTACTTTTGGTGTATTTAAAATAAAGCGTATAATAAATAAATAAATACATATTTTCACATAATCTGGTAAATACACGTAAGGATTTTTTGTAAAAGACACGATTAACATGAATGTTTTATTGCTCGTAGTGGCAGACAGAGGTAAAGTTTCAATCGAATCATGCCCTTATCCTATGTTAACGGAATTCATTTGGAATGCGGTATCCTAAAGCCTTTAAACCTGATACCCCAATCTATCAAAACGACTTCGTAGCCTCAATTTATCGAGTGTCAAACATATCAACACAAAAGATATACCAATCAAACAATGACTAACGTTTTAAAGGAAAATAACTGAAAACATGAAATGTTATTTATTTATCTGTGTACCTAAATACAGCTAACACAGTATTTTTGTTTCACGTCAGCAAAATCGATTTATCATCGTTTTATGTTCAGCCAAAATTAATCCCTTGATAGTCCTGTTGTAAATTAACGTACATTATTCAACATAGATAAAAAAGTATTTAGATTGACGGAATACCAGCCCATTTCCGTTTTAGGGTCGATTTTATAACATTTTTAAGTTAGAGCCTGTCAAGTCAAAACCTTTAAAAAACTTTTTTTGAAAACTTATATTATCTTATCACACTACTGGGAAAGTTCACCTCCACTGCCTAAAACTCTTTGCTTATTCTCTTCGCAAAAATTATCAATTAAAAAAAAATTGTAACCTACCAAATAGAAATGAATATGTGTCTTAAATTAATTTTACTTTAACATAATTTATGTGTACTGTTTATTGACAGAGTTCAAGCCAAAACCTATTTATTCATTTACAAATAAACACTTTACATATTTATTCTGAACTAAAATTTATACACTTTGATTCGATTATTTCGCCTATCAATCCCCAACTAGATCATAGGCTTAAAACGATAACAAATAAATAGAAAAATGACAATAACCATAGTGCAAATTCCCAGCAAGCATTGTACCTCCATATCCGGACGCTTGATTACGTAGAATAATTTGAGTGTGATAAGATTACAGTCATTACGAGGCTCTCACCTTATCTTATCTGGTAACACAGCCGTATTGATTTAAACAGTAATGGCTGAACAAGTGTTGTCACGACTTAGGTACTCTGTTTATTTGCATTTAGAATTTTGAGTTTGTTTTAAATTATAAAGGTGTTATTAGAGACTGTACACGTAAGTAAGAATGTGATACATTTTTTATGTTTTTTTCCTTATAATAGAAGCAAGAATTTATAATAACTCGTTCAACAAAATACCCGGCACATTAGTATGATTCATTTTTCATATCTAATAGTAATACAACTTTATCTGCTCACGGTCCTTTTTCGAAATTCTTTCAGTTGACAACACAGTGTGCTTCATAGCAACCCTAGCGATCTTCTGTTGTTCATGTGTCAGTGAAATGTTCGGGTTCAGACATTCTCTCAACTTCTTCAATGGGTCCCGAACCAAGTCAAAGAAGGACAAAGATGATATCGGCTCGATTGTGTCCATCACGGGCGCTTATAGAACTAACAGAGATGAATTCTATGGTACGTATTTTTTTACACTCTCTCTTACTCACACTCAAAATAAGGTTTTAACACCATTTCATTTGAAGGGAAGTCTTATATCAAGTGTTAGAATTACTTGATCTGTTTTAAATCATGAATGGCTCCGTTTTATAAATTTCAAGACCTTCATTAAGAAACCCTTCAAAACATTAATAGCAAAATTGTGCTAAAATTACAGTCATATAAACTTATTATAGCCATTTTAACATACTCTTGATGCAATTTCCAGGGTACAACAACTACTCTGACGTACAGAGGAAGTCAACACCAAATGCCAACTACAACATGCCGACCACGAGCACAGGGCAACCAACAGCACCATTACGACAAGCGAAAAGCACCAGCGACTTAGTTATGAACAAAAACCTGCCACCGAACTTACGACCGCAGAACCCAGGGGTCTCACAAGACCCCCGCGGAGCCGAACTAGAACGTAACAATAGACCCCAAGAAGTTCCCATACGACCGGAGAGGAAACTAGACGCTCAAGTAAGAGTAGACAAACAAAGACTCGCAGAACAGAAGAAATTAGAAAAACAACGGATTGAAGAACAAAAGAAATATGAAAAGCAGAGACAGGAAGAACTTAAAAAGAGGGAAAAAGAGCTAATGAAAGAGGAGAAGTTACGGAAAGAGAGGGAGAAGAAAGAGGCTCAGATGGCGAAGAAGAAAAAGCAGGCGCCACAGCGGCCTGTCGTGAATCCTTTGGCGCAAGCGAGTGGGAGCGCTGCAAATCCTTTAGCTCAAGGGTCTAGAAACATGGCACATTCAACAAACACTCTAGAAAGTTCTATAAGTAAGACCAGCGGGCCTCCGCCATACACTGCCGGAAAACCAGAGGGAGAGAAAGATAGTAGTGGCAATGTGACTTATACCAAGCCAGTGGATACTGGCAGTTGGGACATCATCTCCAAACATAGGGAAAATATTAGTCGGCCGGCGGCTACGGGCCCCACGCCACTTACTAAGCAAACGGTGATGGACTTGAACTACAAAGTGGGTGACGATAATAAAGAGAATAGTGAAGCTTGACATTGTTTCATGTGAGTTTAAGTTTGTTAAGATATTTCTAAGTTTGTTAAGATTCGTTGATTTGTTTGGATAATGTATATAAAGAATTAAATTTATATTTTTGTAGTTTGGTGATCTTATTCTTTTATATGGGGATAGAATTTGCAACTAGCTCTTAATACTATACTAAACAAGAAATAAATCGAGCAAAAAGTGTCGTGAGATACTCGGATGGTACGAAGTTCCATAGCTAAGAGTCACGAGGTTAAGAATAGGGCAAGAGTCTAGTTAACTCTGGACAAGCATGCTGCATTGTCGACCACATCATCGCGTTCCATCAGGTGTGATTGTGGCCAAACGCGAGCCTTATAATAGTAGTGCGCAAGGATCGTGGTGGTCGAAGCGTTATACAATTTTCAACCTAGCTCTCATTTGCTAAATGTCTAGTGTAACACTATACATAAATAACTGATATAATAGCGGTGGTCTGAGGCTGCTTTTTTATTTATGTTGAATTTGTTCGAAAGAGTTACCGAGGCCCTAGAACGCAAAGGGTACTACTAGGAGGATCACGGATGGGTTTTAGTCAGGAAGAATCTGACACTCCCTTCCGCTCTGCTCAGAGCGGAAGGAGTCATTTGATTATTTCCCATGCTTAAAAAACTGTTACGTGCTAAGAGCCTTAAAGCAACGTACGTTTTACATGCCAGATATTCCAGTTCATGTTCGAATACATGATATCACGTATTTATCAATAAAATGAATTGCATGTAAAACCCAAGCGGTTTTTAAGTTTTGTTTTGAATCTAATCGCCTTTACTGATAATGACAAGTTTAATCTAATCTTTAACATGATTTACGTAACAAGAATTCATATGGACAGTAATTAGGTAATTTGATGCGCTCGTGGCTAAGGCTAGGCAGCCGCTCCTCGTAAAATACTGGTACCTATTCAGCTAAATCCGGCTTGACTGGAAGCCAACCCCAATATAGTTGGGAAAAGGCTAGACAGATGATGATGCGCTCGTGGCTAAATAATAACAGCAACGCTTGCTGAGGTCGGTCAGTGGACGGGCGACCACCTCAACATACCGAGACTCCTCCGTGCCTCGGAAAGCACGTTAAGCCGTTGGTCCCGGCTGTCATTTGTAGATCATTGACAGTCGTTACGGATTGTCAGAAGCCAGAAAAACTGACTCCAGTCTTGAAAAGATTTAACATGTTACACAGTTACTGGGTCGTAAAGGTCAAATAGGCAGTTACTCCACGTTAAATAATTGTATTGAGGTATAGTTTAACTAGAAAAAGACACCAATATAGTTGGGAAAAGGCTAGGCAGATGATGATGCGCTTGTTAGAAAGCTGAAGAACTTTTATAAGGCTATCGTGACGAAATTTTTAAGAGATTTTATTTATATGCGTTTGACTACTATCCCACGTGATGGTAAACTATGTTGTGGTGGAAGATGGAGCATGCTTACATTCAACTAACCTATTCACCTGTTGATTTGAATAGAGCCAGCATAGCTAACATGAAACACGGATTTTGAGTAAAATTAGAGTAAGGATGGGAAGTCATCAAATGGCTCGTCCCGCTCTGGGAGGAGCGGAAGGGAGTGTCAGACTCTTACTGACTAAAACCCATCGGTGTTCGTCTTAATGCCCTTTGCGTTTCAGGGCCGCGTTGACTCATTCGAACAAATTCCGCAATAGACTATTCCGGGTAGGTTAGTCATCATGTTAATTGAAAGATATAAAATCATAGACACCCTAGCTTGTCTTATCGTAAGCTTCTAACTTGGGCGGTGCCTGTTATATCCGTAATTATATTTTAAGGAAAAAAGTAGACGATTCCAATTTATAAGATATCGTAATTCATATTTATCAATAATTATATCGACACGATAAAAAGATCGATAATAATTAATTATGTAAAATTTTGTTTACACGCAGAAAAAATCATCATCACTAATGAGCTTGTTTGTAATTCTGTAGAATCTATAAAATCGCCAGCAATTGTTACGAAACCGGTGCACTTAATTTCTTCGCAAAAAAAAAATACAGCTGCTTCCATCTGATGTCGCCTAGCATTTAAAGGGACCAAATTAGTGGTTCTTTTAACCCACAGTTCATCTGACAAACTGCCTCCGTGGTCACGTGGTTTAGGCGTTTGCCTTGTGACCCGGTGGTTGTGGGTTCGATTCTCACGGGAAGCAAACTTTGTAAAGTTGTTTCCAGTTTGGCTAGGATATTTCAGGATAGAGTCATCTGATTGTCTGGTAAAAAGATCATTCCGTGCTTCGGATGGCACGTAGGTATATATAAGCCGATGGTCCCGGCCGAAAAATGGCGGTCGTCAAATAAACCATGTCAGAGTCCCTTGAGGCGGTTTAGAAACTCTGACACTAGGATGTGTGGGGCCGTTCGACCTTACTTTTTTTTTACTATTGATAGACACGCGTTTGACCACTATCTCACCTGATGGTAAGCTAGGATGTGGTCGAAGATGGAGCACGCCTGCCTAGAAATAACCTATTCACTCCTGACTTAAAGACTCCCAGGTTGTAGCTATCAGGAAACAGACTCCGGCAGGGAATTCCACTCCTTAGCTGTATGCATTATGAATGTGTTCCCAAAACGTTTTGTGCGTATGGAAAGAAGATAAGAAGATGTATTTGACAAACGACAAACACGTCCGGCCCAATTCCACTTAGCAGAAGCAGCTTTCCGTGCAACATCTGTAATTTTAGTTTTGGCGCGCAGCATTGTGTTCCTTACAAGGTCCGAAATTCGAAACATATGACCATAGCAAAGTATTTTTTTGGCTATCAAACTATCGAATAGACCATAGTTTCATAGCCAAAAAAATACTTTAGGAAAATATGCGCCGAATAGGTATACATTCAGTCAAAAAAGTATCGGGAATGGATGTTTTGATTATGGTTCCAAATTCAAATTTTTGTTTTTTTGTAGTTGTTAGATTGGCACAACTGTTTTCCATTTTGGCGCGGAGTTTGAGTTGCATCTGTTATTTATATTAAATACAGTGCTGGTTTTAGTAATATCATATATAGTGTGTATTGCGAATTTCATAATGGACAAAAATATCGAACAAAGAGTTTGTCTTAAATTTTGCATCGCCAATGGAATTTCGTGTTCGGAGTCACTGAAAATGTTACAGAAGGCTTACGGTGAATCGACTTTATCAAAAACTCGTGCTTATGAGTGGTTCAAAGCGTTCAAAAGCGGTCGAGATGTGATGGAAGATTTGCCTCGCTCTGGTAGGCCGTCAACGTCTGCAACTGAAGTTAACATCGCAAAAGTGAAGGAAATAGTGACTGAAAATCCCCATTCAACTCTGAGAGAGATAGCCGCGCAACTTTCTGTATCTCACGAGTCGATCCGTACCATTTTAACTAATCATTTGGGTATGAAACATGTTGCTGCTCGGCTAGTCCCAAAAGATCTGAATTTTCTCCAAAAACTCAATCGCATGAAAGTCGCTGAGGACATGCTAGAACGAGTTAGTTCGGACCCAACATTCATGAAACGCATTGTTACTGGTGACGAGACGTGGGTTTACGAGTTTGACATGCAAACTAGTCAACAAGCTTCGGAGTGGCGCCTTCCAACTGAACCGAAACCGAAAAAACCACGCCAAAGTCGATCAAAAGTCAAAGTCATGTTGACTGTTTTCTTTGACTATCGCGGTGTTGTGCACTCTGAATTCTTACCAGAAGGTCTAACGGTAAATAAAGAATATTATTTGAGCGTTATGCGGCGTTTAAGAGAGCAAATTCGACGAAAAAGGCCAGATTTGTGGAAAGAAAATTCTTGGATTTTGCACCACGAAATTGCGCCTTCGCACAAGGCTATCATTGTGAACGAATTTTTAACCAAACATTCAACAAATACCATCCAGCAACCACCATATTCACCAGATATGGCTCCTGCTGACTTTTTTCTTTTTCCTAAACTCAAATTACCACTTCGTGGCACCCGTTTTCAATCGATAGAAGACATAAAGGAGAATTCGCGGCGAGAACTGAACGCAATTCCGGAAGCAGCGTTTAAAAAATGTTTTGATGAATGGATTATTCGTTGGCGCAAGTGTATCGTTTCTAAAGGAACATACTTTGAAGGTGATAAAATAAATTTGGATGAATAACAGACATTTTGTGTATTATTGATCTTTTCCCGGTACTTTCTTGACAGAGTAGTTTGTTCTATAATAAAGTCTGATTATATAATACTAGATGACTAGTAGCGCAACTTCATATGCTACGCTCCTTTTGGTCTTAGCGAGATGATATATAGCCTATAGCCTACCTTGATAAATGGCCTATCTAACACTGAAATAATTTTTCAAAACGGACCAGTAGTTCCTGTGATTAGCGCGTTCAAGTAAACAAACAAACAAACTCTTCAGCTTTATATATTAGTATAGATATAGATAGTCACCCAAAACTCTTGACTTAAAGAAGTAAAGTTGTAGATATCAGCAAACACAGACTCTGGTAGGGATTTTTTTCAGATTGTACCAGATTTCCGTCCAACGAGTGTCCATATTCGTGTACCTACAGTGCAATGGCTTGAGTCTCTCAGACATTGACTGTCATAACCGATCGAATGGGATCATAATATGAATTTAATGATAACTTTATGTGTACCGTAATCTAAGAGCAGTGGTGGCCGGGTGGTAACGGCAACGAAATCGTAGGTTCGAACCCAGGCGAGGCCCAGTGGTGATGAAATAATTTACACAAAGTAAAGCGCTTGCTTTACTTTGTGTAAATTATTTCATCACCACTGCTCTCAAAACAGTGAAGGAAAACATCGCGAGGAAACCGGCATGTCCTAGAACCAAAAATTCAAAGACATGTAACATCTACCAACCCGCACTGGTCCCGCGTGCTGGAGTACGGTCCACTGCCTCTCACCGAGAGGAGGTCTGTGTCCCAGCTGTGGGAACATTATAGGCTGATTATGCTTATGCTTTATGTGTGTGTCTTACCTGTGAACCTTAGCCAAGGGGAAGTGTAGACAGATCTTCTGGTAGAGCTCAGTGAAGTGCTTGTAAGAGCGGTACAGCACGAAGGGCGTCGTCTGTCCTTGTCTGAAGATACGAAGAGCGTATACGTAGTGCTTTTCTGGGTCATAGCGCTTCTCGAAGCCGAGACATTCCACGCTGACCAAGCGACCTTCTTGGGCCATGCTGTGGATAAGACAAATATAACTTGCTTATATAACTGTTTAAGCAGAGTTTATTGGCATCCTAAAGAAACTGAATTGAGCACCCAGGGTGCATATTATGACATCTTAAAACCATCATAACGGTGTGAGAGAGACGGAGTTATACACGCATAACACTATCTCTTTTTTACAGCTTAATCATGATGGTATTAGCACGTCATAATAGGGCCACAGGTAACAGGTGTTCTGTATTAATCAAAGGCGTGGTTTATCTGTGTGTCATCACATCACTTTTCTATGAGTCACTGAGTCACAAACCTTTTAATTAAATTCACTTTTTCTCGTTAGTAAGGATGAATTTCTTCCGGTTTCTGATTTAAACATTGGAAAGCTCTAATTTCAAAGGTTCATAACTCAATCCAAAAACCCTACACCCCTAAACACACACCCTAAACTACACACCCAAACAACATACACCCTAAACTTTGCAATTAGCAACCATAAACATAAGAAAGTGGTTTTATTATAATTTTGTGTTTTTGTGCGACATTTCTGGCTTTCATTCTTTCTAAACCTAAAAGAAGTGAGGATCTTCAATCAGAACGAAATATAAGTCTATCTCGAAGATGGCACATTATTTCACGAGGCAGTTATTTACGGCTAATTTAGTTACTTACGTGTACGTCCGTGGCATAAACGATAGCAGTTCTGAAGTGTTGTTGCTTTGATCACCACTCGCGCGCAGCTGTGCCAAGTTGTGCAGGAAGAAGTTGATTGGTGTGAATCTGTACAATAAATAGTTCAACCTGTTTATTTGGTGTATGAAAATATTAATACTGTGTTTTTTGTCATTGGAATATAACCTTTTCCGTACTAGTAGGAAACACACTGCAAGCCTAAAAGCAGAGAGGTACAAATTTCCAACGATTGAAAAAAAAATTCCTTTTCTTAAATATATATTCTCAAGAAAAAACCTTCAGTAATTCTTACTCAATTTAAAAATTACAACTACTATTTGAAAATTTTGTTAAACCGCGACCGGTCGAACGAATTTCTTAATAGTCAGAACTTATAGCATGCGTTCCCAAATAACATTTTGGTGTCAGTTACAGGCTTTTTTACGACATTCAAGTAATATAACAGGGTTATAATTATCTCAGTTCTGACTAAAGACTATATTATAGGAGTTAACAAACAACTTTTAGCCCCAATCGTGGCACTAAAACTTTAATGGACAACGTAATACAGCTTTGAGAGTTATAATACTGCTAGTAGCAGCAAGTATACTTAAAACGTTATAGCTTTAACCTTTCTGTGACATCCAAGTCTTTATAAAAGTGTTCGCCGATACCTTTTAACACTTATTGTTGTATGGTTATTGCAATTAAGAGTTTTATACCACTTAAGGTGTTATGATGAACACGATTGCAGACATAGGTTATAAATAGAGTTTGTCGAGAGTTTAGTAACACGAGAAACTAAAAGTGTCAAACAACTCCTCTGTCTAGTTTTAACCTGTAATAAAGGGTTTAACTAAAGCTTATTGTGTTAGGCAGTACTCTTTTAAAGACGTTCTAAAGGTATTGGTGTCAAACAACGCAAGTATGGGTCGTTATTAACACTAACCTCTTTTTTTTAAAGTTCGCCATTGCTTTGGTAAACTAATAATTAATATTATTTCGAGTTATTCAACATTTGACAACAATATACAAAATTTCTTACATTATTTTAAGCGTTCCATGAATGCCACTTAATTTTACATACCACTGCTCAGGAAGCAGGAATTAACAATGATGTTTAGCTTGAGATGCCTATTTTATTATCATAACTGTTTTTTTTTTGACTTTCTCGGGTCCCTAGAGACCCGGTCCTTTGGTAGGCGTACGAGGGGCCGAAGCCAACTCGCAGAGGCCTCTTTAGACATTTCAAATGGAATGGGACACCAACCGACGATTATCCCTGTATGCACTGTGAAAATTTACCCAAGGACAATCCCCGGTTGGAGCAGGACTATTGCAGAATATGGAAACAAAAGATGAAACGCTATGGGTTTGACTGGTTTAGTGGACTAATAATCGTTTACTATGGAAGAACTATTGGCCCCTGCCTGACCATTGACAATTAAACGGCTTTAAATAGCAGGGGGTGACTTGCACACTCAATAAATGGGCCCCCCGAAAAGGGTCGCTAGCACAAAGTAACGTAGCGCCAAGAGGGCAACATATTCTGAGGTGCTAAAGGAGCGGAGAGGTATACCACGGCTATCAGGACAATCCCAGAAGTACGGTCAAGATCCCTACCAGCACCTTACTGGATTATACATCCTTCTCCCGAGCAAGTTTGCTCATAACTTTTATTATTATTATCATTATTTTATTATATTACAACGGTAATACCGGTTAAAGTAGTAGCTGACGATGAATATACGCTCTTGTGCAGCTTTAATATCTTTGTGACACCGTACTATAACTTTTATACTATAACTTTTACCTGTAAAACTGTTGGCCTCTTTCGTGGTTATAAGTGAGTTAGCGCATGCTCTAATTCAGTTGCACAGGTATGCGTTAACACTTTTGGAATTCATGGAACTGATATACGAGTGTTATATAGGTTTTTTTAACGCTTTAGTGTTAGTTGGGTTGTCATTGCCTGCGTTGGATTGCAAGTAACTTGAGTAATATTTACGACACTGCTACCTCTGAATTATTCGCGTCAGATTTTAGAGCTACCGTTCCCCCCTCTTGTGTCCCCCTTCGCGCCCCTCATGGGAGCCTGCCACACATACTTGCTCTTGAGTGAGGAGTGTATGAGCCTAGCGAAGGCTGCGGCCGCCTCGGCGTTAGTGGCCGCCGGCAGCAGCGCCGCGCGCACGTAGCTCACCGCCGCGCTCGTCACACCCGTCACTCCTGACATCGCCATCTGTTGACAAATATATGGATTTGAAATCAATCTTATTTGGTCTTTTCATAAGGTCCAAGGACAAGGAAAGAAAAGGGTTTCAGGCTGACCAGAATAAAGGACCAATTATGTGGTAATTTTGCGTGATATTTCGCTTCGGTACAACAAGGGCTCGGATTACTTTAGTTATTATACCGTGGCCCAGTTCTTTATTATCCTTTTTTTTTTTTATTTGTAATGAGTTTGCTCTTGACTGTAGTCTATGTCAGAGATGACATAGACTAGAATTAATAACATTCCCCTGAAGTTAATCTACGAAAACAGAGCATCTCAGCCCCATGAAGTGCTCTAAGCGCTGCGTAGGTGTCAGTAGACTTACCAAAGCGAACAGGTCCAGTATGTGGTAGTAATGCGCTCTGACCACGTTGAAGGCCATACAGCACAGCTCCACGAAGTGCTGGAAGCGCTGCGTGGGTGTCAGTACACTTACCAAAGCGAACAGGTCCAGTATGTGGTCGTGATGCGCTCTGACCACGTTGAAGGCCATACAGCACAGCTCCACGATGCTAGAAGCGCTGCATGAGTGTCAGTACACTTACCAAAGCGAACAAGTCCAGTATGTGGTCGTGATGCGCTCTGACCACGTTGAAGGCCAGCACAGCTCCACGAAGTGCTGGAAGCGCTGCGTGGGTGTCAGTACACTTACCAAAGCGAACAGGTCCAGTATGTAGTCGTGATGCGCTCTGACCACGTTGAAGGCCATACAGCACAGCTCCACGAAGTGCTAGAAGCGCTGCGTGGGTGTCAGTACACTTACCGAAGCGAACAAGTCCAGTATGTGGTCGTGATGCGCTCTGACCACGTTGAAGGCCATACAGCACAGCTCCACGAAGTGCTGGAAGCGCTGCGTGGGTGTCAGTACACTTACCAAAGCGAACAAGTCCAGTATGTGGTCGTGATGCGCTCTGACCACGTTGAAGGCCATACAGCACAGCTCCACGAAGTGCTGGAAGCGCGGCGTGGGTGTCAGTACACTTACCAAAGCGAACAAGTCCAGTATGTGGTCGTGATGCGCTCTGACCACGTTGAAGGCCATGCAGCACAGCTCCACGAAGTGCTGGAAGCGCTGCGTGGGTGTCAGTACACTTACCAAAGCGAACAAGTCCAGTATGTGGTCGTGATGCGCTCTGACCACGTTGAAGGCCATACAGCACAGCTCCACGAAGTACTGGAAGCGCTGCGTGGGTGTCAGTACACTTACCAAAGCGAACAAGTCCAGTATGTGGTCGTGATGCGCTCTGACCACGTTGAAGGCCATACAGCACAGCTCCACGAAGTGCTGGAAGCGCTGCGTGGGTGTCAGTACACTTACCAAAGCGAACAAGTCCAGTATGTGGTCGTGATGCGCTCTGACCACGTTGAAGGCCATGCAGCACAGCTCCACGAAGTGCTGGAAGCGCTGCGTGGGTCTGTCGCCGCCGTTGATGACGTACACCATGTCGTGGGTTAGCACGAAGGGGGCTCGATCTCTGTTAACAAAAAATCGGTTTGAAGATAATAACATTTCGAATACTTATACACTGCTAGGTAAAGGCATCGTCCAAGTTTTTCCAGATATACTTTACCTGCATCGTCGCGTTTTATTACACATGATATTGTTGAGTATACATGAAACCCATTGAATAATTGAAGTGGAGTTGCATTAATAGCGTAAGTAAAGACATCATCTACGACGAAGCACGAGAGGAGTAAGGATCTAGATACCAATTGGTGTTCTATAATTTCCACATACATTTGTCTCTTGTCTTCTTAGAAATACATTTAGAAGAACTATACAATTATAGCCAGCGACTTCACCGGCGTGGAAGTCCTAAATTATCCTAAGGTTACGTATTTCCGATATGACAAGAAAACGTGCTATGTCCTTCTTCACGGTCCAACCTATCTTTATACTAGTTATACTTCAAAAACCGAACAGAAAGAAAAAAATTGTATGGACAATGCGATTTTGAAATTACCTTTTAAAGTTTCCGAACATCTGGGCATCTCCGAGGAATTTGCCGAAGTCTATGTGGAACAGGTGTCCCGATGTCTTCAACATGATGTTGTCGTTGTGGCGGTCGCAGATGCCCAGCAGATACGTCGCCACGCTGTAGCCGGCGCATGACGCTAAATGAGAAATAATCAAGATTTATACCATTCTTCCGTTATTGAGTGACTGACAGACAACGCGCAGCCGAAACTGCTGGTCGTAGAAAGCTGAAATTTGGTATGTAGGTCCTTTGGAGAGTGTAGGGAGCACTAAGAGAGGATATCCCGAAATTCCTACGGGAGCGGGAAAAAACGGGATATGCGCGTACGAAGTCGCGAGCAAAAACTAGTAATAAATAAAAGATTTTGTGACTTGGGTCCAAGTTTTCGAAAGAAAATGATCACAAAATTAACGTGATAAATTGACAAACGCACGCTATCTAGGTGTGATTGGTTGAATTCGTTAATTTCAGCAGCTAATCACATCACGCTTTGCGACATAATGTAAACCCTAAACTGTTACGACTTTTGTTTGATCTGTGGAAGTACTGATGCGATTACATACACTATTTCCGAGAGCCATAGGCCAATTTTGTCCTGAACAAATGCATTGTTCTTCCGAGATAGGTCAGGAGAGAAAAAGCCAAGTGCATAAGCGATAACCTCCAAGCTTTTTCACTATACTTGTACTAGTTGACTGTCAGATATTCACTAAAAAAATCCGTGCTAAACATGGTTTTAAATTACCCGCAATAATCGACATTTCGAAATTGCAAAACAGAAAGATAGTCTAGATATGTTATCTCACCTGTGAAGTTATCCCTGGCACGTTGATATTCGAGTTCTGAGGGATTGTGTTTCGCCAACCACTCTGCAATGGGTTTGTCTTTGAAAGATCCTGTTAGACCCCATTCTGTTTGGATGGCGCGAAGAGTTTCAGCTTCCGAGACTATTTCAATCATACCTGAAAACAGAACGTGGCACAGAATGGTAATGAAAGGTTCGAATTGGAGTAGAATTTTGCGAGCCTACATGCAGAATAATATACAGTAAGAATATAACCGCATATGGGCTGCGGATAGGCGTTACAGGCAATATCGGACCCGCATATTATCGCCAATTGAAGCGTTTTGAACTGCGTACCCAAGCTCGGTTTTCAAACCCATGTACCGAATGAGTCTATTGTATAAAATAAAGTAGCTGTCTGCCTCCCTGCGAAAATTACAATACTAAAACCGCGCGAACGAAGTCGTGGGCGAAGTGCTAGTTAATTTCAAAATAAATATTTGTATACCTCTCTTGTCGCTAGTAGGCAGAGCTTGGAAAGTGACTATTCGCAGATCTAAACCAGCTCTCAGCCATAAGCTGTCCATGACTTTGATTACTTGCAAAACTAACGCGTCCTGTCGTAAGTCGTCGCCAACCTGGTAAGTAATAATAATAAATACGTATTATCGCAATTTAATATTGTAAACATCTTCTATGACTGCAAGTTTAAAATGTACTGCGAAAACGAAAGGGACAGTTTTGAAATCATAATAGGGAATATGCATGCGATGTTTTTATTTGCGAAATGAAATACTTAATAAATCTAGTAAACAATCATGAAATTATTTATTAAATACCTTCATCAGCGAAAAAGAGAAGTCCGATATAAACTTTGACGTCATCGTCTATGATGCCTATACAGCTGCCATTGAAAACAGCGTTTTCGCGAGAGAGACAGATATATTTGTTTAAAATAATTATATCTCCTTCGTTTACAGAGTAATTTTGATTCTGTTACCTGTTAGTATTATATTTTTGTATATTTTTAGATAAACTGTATAGATGATAAATATGCTTTTCATGCATGTTCCTTATTATATTTATTTTCGTACAGATTTTTTGTTTTAGTTCATCCATTATCATCATCTTCCTGCCTTTATGCCAAGTTACGTGGGGTCGGCGCAACACGATTTTCTCCTTCATTCAATTCTATCAACTGACTTCCTTTTCTTTCACATCACTCCTTACCCATCCATTTTTTTTGCCCCCTCCCCTTTCCCTCTCCATACATCCAAATTTATATTTTTTACATACCAAACATGATGAACAATGATGATGTGTTTACGTAACAAGGGTGTGTGACAAATTGTTTTCTTACCTTGAACATCGCAGGGATTACGGCGTTATCACTGCCAATGAAGTTTATCTTGAGTGGCAGCGTATTCGAGGCGAAGTACATACATGACCTGAATTTAAACAAAGGATTTAGTATATCAAATGGTACTTTAGCGATTTACAAGCCTACAGCCTTTTAACGCAATGATTTCTTAACAATCAACCTGCTTTTTCTTAACAAGGGGTCTATATTGGGTTTAATTAAATTATATTGTGTGATCTCACAATGGGCCTCATCTGAAGTCACTCAAAGCCCAAGAAAGAGGGCAATGCTTGGAGTTTCCTTGCGTGATTATCAAGAATAATGATATCCACAAGAGAACCAAGTTTACCGACATAGTATGAAGGATCGCCAAACTGAAGAGGCAGTGGGCAGGGCACATTGCTCGCTAAACAGAAAGTCGATGGGGCCGAAGAGTAGTGGAGCGGCGCCCGCGTGCCGGTGCGCGCTACGTCGGCGGCCTGCCACTAGCTAGGGGGGGGGGGGGGACAGGACCGGCTGTTGTGGCCACACTCGCGGTGAGGCCACTGTCCAGCAGTGGACGTCTTTCAGCTGATATGATAATGATGATAAAATTATATTTGGGTCAGCGTACAATCTAACCGGGTGCTGCTGATTATCAGTATTTTACAATGAGCGACTGCCTGGATTGTTTAGGTACATCCAATGGGACTTTTAGAATCCCTATTAACCCTATTGCGTCCTCGGTCCCAAAGCAGACGCCAGAGCAAGAAGAAATCAGCAAAGTAAACTATTCTGTCAGCCCTGGAATGAACATCTATACTACAAAGGTTTAGGTAGCTCAGCGAGAAGTAAACGCGTATCCACTCACTTGACATCGACGTCGTGCACATATTTGTGCAGCGCGAGCGGCAGCGCGGCGGGGAAGCCGCGCAGGAACGACGCCAACTTTTCACTGCCGGCGCTCAGCGCGCGCTGTCTACCGGTGTCTTTGGCGTCCTTCACTGCTTGCGCTACGTCTGATAGTGTCTGTGGGGGAAGGAAATGAAATGACTGGCTTGTAATATAGGGCTTGAGCAAACAGGAAGATTGGCGCGTAGATTTTACGGCATGTAACATCACTATGTGTCATGGGGAACCAGCTTGGAACTTATTTGTAGAATAAGTGTACTGGGACAGTTAAAATATACATAAATCATAATTATCCCACCTATACCGCTTTGGTATCACGCACACACACCACACACACACACACTTGACCACTATCTCCCCTGATGGTAAGCGATGATGTGGTCGAAGATGGAGCACGCTTGCCTAGAAGTAACCTATTCACTCTTGACTTATAGACTCCCAGGTTGTAGCTATCAGGAAACAGACTCTGGCAGGGAATCCCACTCCTTAGCTGTACGCACTATGAATGTGTTCCCAAAATGTTTTGTGTGTGTAGGAGGGATCGCACTAACAAAGGTCGTAAGTGGCGGTTGTCGTTATTTTTTTTTAATGTTGTTTTTTTATTAATGATGGGTTTGCTCTTGACTCTAGTCTATGTCAGAGATGACAGAGACAAAGTCTACGATGGAGCGAGCTTACCCAGAAGGAGCCTGTTCACTCTAACTGTGAAGAGGTTAGGGTTGTAAGCTTTTGGAAACACAGACGCAGGCAGAGAGTTCCACTCCTTCGCTGCGCGCATTATAAAAGACGTTTGGAAACGCTTAGTGCGAATTGGTGGAATAGCTACAAGGTAGGGATGGTAAGATGCAGTGCGTCTGGATGTCCGATGGAATCCGCAGAAGGGGGCCGGTGGGATGAGTTCGTGGAGTTCTTAAATTGGGCACACTCACCGAAGTACAATCTGTAGAAGACCGACAAGCAGGAAAAAAGCCTACATAAGTTGCGCGACCAGTACAACAACGCGTTTAGGGTTTGTTGGGGCTCCCATGGCAGTTCCTCCGGCATGTTTTTCGAACACTACACGGACGGCTTCCATGCGGTGCTTCGCAAAAGAATAGCCTCACTGTAGTCCCGGATAAAGGGTAGCACCAACGGGCTTCTGAGCGTGGTGTCAGACAGAGTGGACAGCCAAATCCCGAGACAGTGGTCGCGCATGCATATCAAAAATAATATTATTTTAAATTTTACTAACATAGCTATAAGTATCTACCTACTAACATAATATGGACCTGTATTAATTACTGTGTGCGAGGAGCTCTTGGCCAAATAATAACAGCCGCACGGGTCGATCTTCAAGGTTAAGCAACGCTTGCAGGGTTGGTCTGTGGATGGGTGACCATCTTAACATACCGAGTTTCCTCCGTGCCTCGGAAAGCACGTTAAGCCGTTGGTCCCGGCTGTCATTTGTAGATCTTTGGCTGTCGTTACGGATTGTCAGAAGCCAGTAAATCTGACTACAGTCTTGCCAAGAAGTACCGTGTTACCCAGTAAATGGCTTGTGGAGGTCTGGTAGGCAGCCGCCGGTTTGACTGAAAGCTGACCCCAATATAGTTGGGAAAAGGCTAGGCAGATGATTAATTACTGTGTGCTTGGTCTGAAATAAATATTTTCAATTAGAATACCTTCACAAGTAGCTGCTGCCTCAAGAGCGTGTGCTGCAGGTTCTCGCCGCAGACGGCGAGCAGCGCGCGCAGCAGCAGTCTGTAGCGCCAGGTGGCCGCTATGCCGGCGTCGGCCTCGTGCCCTTCGGCTGCTGCCTCCTCTAGGCTGATGCCTAGGTACTCCTGGTTCGGGTCCTGGGAACATGCTTATTATTGTTATTTATTTAAACTTCATGAACAGTAGTGGTACATCATGCAACGAAGCTTTCTCTACCAGTCAACCTTTGGGTTAAAAAGAAATATATCTAAAAATATGTAATCAAAGTTATTGAAATTCTAACAAATACTTCCATGTCCCTGATTGATGAGACGCTAACAATCAGCAGGGGCTGGAAAAATCACCGTCTAAGGTCCGTATAAGCTGACCCGAGTAACTGTAACCGTGCCTGCGAACTGCCAGGAGCAGGGGAGCTGTTATCGTTGGGCAGTCGGCTCATGTCTCGACGTGACGCCGCTGTCAACTGTGCTCTCGAACCACATCCCTCCCGTAACGAGCAGTGACCTCAGACACCGTCTCAGTAAAGCAGTAGATATTGTATATCATCATCATAACAGCCGAAAAACGTCCACTGCTGGGCATAGGCCTGCTCCAAAGGGGGACGGGGGGCTATAATCGCCACGCTTTGCAAGCGGGTTGGTGTAGCGTTTTACAGAGAACGCTGCTGCCCATTCTCTGGTGAGTCCCTTAGTCGCCTCTTGCGACACCCACAGGAAGTGATGGGATAGTATTATTATTTCACGGCACCATTCGGTACCGGCCGACACCATACGGCGGATATTGTATATTGTAGTAGTATATTGCTGTAGTGCTATAGTAATAACAGCTATACCGAGGATAGCTTGCTTTATTTCCGATTGCCGATTAAAAAATTGTTGTTTTATCTGAAAGGATATATTATTATAATATATCCTTTCAGATAAATCAAGATTTATTTAATTTAATACTTCCCGATTAGTTCCATTTTCACCAAGTCAGAATCAGATTATGGGATCCCATGAAAATCGAGTGAAACCCTGAAATAGGCACAACCAATGTTCTTCATAAACTTTCCAAGGCAATTCAGATATTTGCCTGGTAATCATCATCTCAAATTATAAATTCGGATCTGATGATGACATCCCATGAAAAATGTTTGTTCAGCGATATTTTGCCAATTGTCAGCTGATTTGGATGATTCTTGTTTGTGTGGAAGAGGCTTTTCCTGGACTGGCCCCATTTCAATTTGGTGAAGATCTGATGAAGAACTTCGGAGGTAGGCAACGGAACTCTTCAATAAATGATAGCAAATGGATCGGGAATGCTGAAATCGCATGTCTTTTTATTGTTTACACCAGTTCTTAACATAACATCACGCTAGTACGCTGTACACAGGTAGGTAACACAATAAAGTAAAAAATAAAAACTTTTTTACAAACAAAACCATCGACTTCCGAAAACAAAACGCTACAAAGTATAAAATTACTTTAATTTCGGAAGTCGGTGTTAAAAAACAGCGAAAAAATAACAAAAAAAACCGACTTCCGAAATTAAAGTTATTTTATACTGTGTAGTGAAAGTCAGTTGTATTTTTTGTGTCAAAATTCATGATAAATAAAATGGTGACTATACTCACTTGAGCTACATTTGGTAAAGAATGGACTAGCAGCCAGAACAGACGATGTGCGACCGCTGGCCCGGAGAGGGCGCGAGATAATAACAACTCTGAAACGGGACAAAAAGTTTTCATAACTTAAAACTTCTTAATAGTTTTACTTTTATAACTTTAATTTTTTGTCACTTATTTGGCTGGTAAATATTTAATTTGAAACTTTATTGAACTTCACAAGCTAATATAGTTATCGTTGCTATAGAGGATCATGGTTAGTGATAGAAAGTCTGCCTGACACGTAGTTGAATTTTATGACTCAATTCAAGTTCAATACCTTGGAATGCTGTCTATATAAAGTTTTAAGGTATGTACAATTGTACATCATCTTCATCATCATCATATCAGCCGAAAGATGTCTACTGCTAGATATAGGTCTCCCTTAAGCGTCGCCGGGAGGCCGCGTCAACTATTCGGCCCCATCGACCATCTGCTTAGCGAGCAATGTGCCCTGCCCACTACCACTTCAGTTTGGCGATCCTTCGGGCTATGTCGGTAACCTTGGTTCTCTTGCGGATATCATCATTCCTGATTCGATCACGCAAGGAAACTCCCAAGCATTGTTCTTTGAGTGACTTTGAGCCTTCTGATGAGGCCCATCATATATACGACAGACGTTTATTCAAGGTCATAAGGTACCAGCTTTGATAAAAGACTTATCTATACCAATATATATAGCTGAAGAGTTTGTTTGTTTACTTGAACGCGCTAATCTCAGGAACTGCTGGTCTGATTTGAAAAATTCTTTCAGTATTAGATAGCCCATTTATCGAGAAAGGCTATAGGCTATATATCATCACGCTAAGACCAATAGGAGCAGAGCAGTAATGAAAATTGTGACAGTTATAAGTAAATACTGACCGGCGACAGGACTGGCCTCGTAGGTCTCGTGGCGCAGCGCCTGTATGAGCTGCGGCATGACGCGGCACAGGTCGTCGTCTGACATCTCGTTGATCAGCTGCGTCGCGGTCTCACGGACCGCATTGTCTGGGAAACTGAATATTAAATAAAACATGCAATTAAAACAGTTGTTTTTGGATGATGAAAAACACATACAGGCAATACACAGCCACCATAATCGCTAATTAATTCATTTTTTATTAAGCTTAATGACAAAGGAGCAACAGGATAAATGAGCTAGTAGCAGAGCAGTTGGAGCCAGAGGGTGGGCGTCCGCGAGGAAAGCCTCGGAAACTCCGGCGTGTCGACTGAGAGGCATTCATGGCGGATTGGTTGGGAGACCTTCGCCTTGCGGTGGTAGAGTATACGTTCATGAAACAAAACGCCATATTTACCTGCAGAACAATCAAAATCAACTGATGGTATTTTTTGCAAGGGCCTCTAACAACCTCAAAGCCTTCAATTAGTTTAGTTTTGTCTACAAGTAGGAAACAGCACTTTTTTACATCCATGCCATATTTGACTTACCAAGGTAACAGCAAATGCATGGCGTTCAAAGGCGAGGGTTTCTCCCACAGTTTGAGCAACGCTATGAGCTGTTCTCTGTGCTCTCCGTACCAGTTGGTAGCCGCCATCAGTACTAGAGGCAACGCTCCGGCTAGTTGTACTAGATATTGACGTTTTTCCCACATTATCTACAAACAAAATATGGTTTTTGTTATATATAAAGCAAAAATATTTAAACGATTTTTCTTCTTGAAATAGAATCAGGCAATTCTAGGAACGAATTCAAAAGAATTATTTATTTGCTGTACAGTTGTGACAAATTAGTATTTCTAACAAGATAGATGGGTGGCAACACCCATCTAAACTAACTTGCTGACTCGCTAGGTTCAGGATGCGAGAAACTATAATATTCGTCTGTTTCCCATAAATGGGACTTCATAGTGAAGAAGTGATATTTACTATTCATTTATTTATTTATTTATTATTTATTTATGTACACACAATATACTTAAAACACGAAAATTTATACAGTAAGAAGAGCACAAAGGTACTGCTTATTTCATAAGAAATTTCTTCCAGCAGACCTGCGACAGGAGAGAGGGATAAGATACGTAGACACAGTGTGTAAAGAGACGAAGAAGGAAACTTAAAATAGACTAAGCTAACTTAACTTAAACATACAGCTATTAATAAATATAAATCAAAATACAATAAACATACTAACTAATATACACAAATACATTTACCTAAATACATAATTATAATAAAATAATACACAGATACCTATAAGATATATTACAGTATAGAAGAGAGATAGTGCTCTTTGACGGCTTTTTTGAACACAGAAATATTTTTACTTTCTCGTATTTTAAATGGGAGTGAGTTCCACAATCGTACCGCAAGAAATGAGAAGGAGTGGGAGTAAGAATGTGTTTTATGGGATGGGAAGTTGAGATGGAGTTTGAGGTGGGATCTACACAGCGCATCGGCAGGGCGAGTAAACGAAAACCGATCACGCAGGTAACCAGGGTATGCAGGATTAAAGAGAATGTTGTAAAGGAGACATAATATTCGAGTGTTCCTGCGAAGACGGATAGGGAGCCACTTGAGATCCTTGCGAAACTGAGAGATGTGGTCGTATTTCCTCAAACCAAAAACAAAACGAATGCACAAATTTTGCAAGCGCTCAAGCTTGTTTAAGAGCTCCTCCGTGGCATCCAGGTAGCAGGCATCAGCGTAATCAATGATCGGCTGAATTAACGTTTGAGCCAAATAAATTTTAGTCTTAAAAGTGAAGTTGAATAGGCGTTCCAGATCTTCTAAACTTGAAGTCAGCTTAGAGTCCATAATGTGGTGGGAAAGTAGGAGTTGCAGAGAAACTTGAAAACAATGAACAGTGAGTGTAGGGTGGTAAGTTAAAATAAAATATAATTATTTCATTAAAAACAAATAAATATGAATTTAAATTAATTAAAACTCGGAGCTGTCTAAAAAGGCGTGTTAACCCTGTGGGTAGTCACACAGGAAAAAAAAAAAGACTATTAGGACCTTAAGCCGCCTATTACACGGTAGGTTTTGCTGTCAGTTTAAGCACAGTCAATGCTGTGACTGTCGGATAACCTATCGTGTAATGCATTGACTGATGGTTGCATGAAATAGATTGACGAAAATCTGAATATTTCATTACTCAAGGTTTTTAAGTGAAGGTCTGTTTTTATATGTTTTTCGCGCGGGTTTAGTTGGTACTCCACGAACTTTATTTCCCACATAACCTCTTAAAGGGTGTGTGAAAATTACTTATTAATAGACTAAACGTTCGCTCACTCGCAACATTTTTCTTACTTAGAGTATTCTTAACCTTCGGTATGCCTGGTGGCAAAATGTTACGCGGTATGCCTGGTGGGTCTGTCAGACCCGACTTTAAAGTGACTATTTTTCGTACTAGTTGTGGTAACTAGTGTATCTAATCATACTTTCATATATACTAGGGGTATATAGTAGAGGGAAAAATGAAGAAAACAAATCCACCATATCAACTAAATAAATTAAAAAATCATAATAAATGTTATGATTTTAACAAAAAACCGGCCTTTTTTACACTTATGTGTAAGAAAAGAAATCTCAACTAAACTTTAGAAAATAGGAGGCACAAGACAAAGACTATGCATAGATAATGCTATAATAATCAGTTCTTGTCACTGCCATCAACGGGTGTAGGCAGAGGTGTAAGGTATAACCTCTGAATTTGACACTCGGCACTCGGGTTTTTTGTGTTTTTTCACCATCTCAGCTGACTCCGGACTAAAATAGTGGCCATTAGGCGTCGGTTGGTTGATGATGTTCAAATACTGAGAGTGGTGACCCAGAAACATCATATGTTAATGAAATACAACGGTTTCAGTTGAAGGGTGGGTCTGATAGACCCTACCAGGCATGCCCAGGGTTAAAACCGTCGGAACTTTTAAACGTTAGGTCCAATTTGAGTAATTTAAAGTGTTATTTACATGTAAATAACCAACCGTAATTATTATTAAGTAATTTAAATAGATAAGGACTAATATCATGATTCTAAAATCATCACTATTCCACTTCACCCGGGTTTTGATTGAATAATTTGAACAAAAGCGGTCATTGTGACTGAACCATAATAGTTAGATATATACCCTCGCGGACTTTATGTAGATATTTATGACCTGTATAAAACACTTGGCTCATCACTTTGCTCTATTGTCAATAGTTACCGCAGCGTACGCGAATAAGGACAATATTCTATAGATTCAAAATTCAAAGCATTTTATTATAAATAAACCATTTACAGGCACTTTTGAAACGTCAAGGTCGGTCAGTCAAAAACATGGAAGCTATTTGCACGTTACAAAGCGTAGATCTCTATGGAGAAGAACGTGCAAGAAACTCCACGGACACTCTTGTATATCATGTTCTGTTTTACAAAATTCTAAGTTACATATACTTGTCGCTTCTGCATGTGAGGGCAATGCAAAGAAAAAAAAGAAGCTTATTATAAGAATTTAAAATATAAAGATTAAAATAAGCCAATGGCAGTTAAGAGATGACCAGTCACAACCGACGGCGCCCGTTCACGAACATGACGCGTGTATCGGCACCTTTCAGCTCAACCATTTCGAAGGGAACCGAATGATCAAACCCACGCGCCGCCATCAGCGAGACATTGAGTGAGCATGACATGCTCTCAACCACCATGCTCGTTCATGTCCAACAAGTAAAACTATAATCACATAAAATGTAAATGGCTTCATGGTGCTCACATTTACAAAATTTGAAAAATATGCTTCTAATTTACACAAAACTATGGTTGTCAATGACCAAGTAATGAAGGACCCCATTGTAGCCTTGAGTCAAGGGTAATCCCCAGGAAAACCGTGTTTTCGACGAATTCGAGTTTCTCCTTGTTCAGTACTATGTCGCAATCATTTCTTTTAACGTGCGGTAAGGCAAATCTGATGCATTTAGTTTTTTTTTTCCCATTTAATACTAAATTATTAGCAACCAATTTTGACCTGCTGTAGGGCATTATTTACGTCGTCAAGATTTATGGAACGTCTATCTATCTTAAAAATTAAGGACGTATCGTCAGCAAATAATACCATTTGAGGTTGATTTTTTAATAGATGGGGTAGATCATTAATATATACTAGAAAGAGGAAAGGACCCAAAATAGAGCCATGTGGTACCCCCATTTTGAGTTTTAAACCCCGTGAATTGACACCATTTACTTGAACTTGCTGCTGTCTATCATTTAAGTAAGATTTTACTAGACTGAGTGCAAGTTTACCTAGTCCGCAATGTCCTAGCTTTAGGAGCAAGGTTTCGTGATTTACGCAATCAAATGCCTAGGAGAGGTCACAAAAGATTCCTATAGATTAGTGAAAGAATGTCGAGTTCGTGACCGCGGCTTAATATGCAGTTTTACTACTTTGTCTCACCTCTCGACATTCACTGGGCATCCTCTGGTAGGCGCCCTGCTCGATGAGCTGCAGCAGCTGCGACTGCGTGTGTCCGTCCAGACTGTCGAACTTAGGCAGCTCGTCCTGGCTCAGCGGCCTCTGTCGCCCTTCCTCGCCGTTCGTCCATTTTACACCCGTGTGAGCGTATAAGGGGATTTCTGGAAATAACATAGTGGAATTTTAGTAAGGTATCTTACAAATTACTCTAACAAAAATATTTCGCAAACGGATCGTTGGATGTAAAAAAGGTTTCCGCACATGCTCAATATTTTTAAACAATAGGTTGTTTAAAAATATTGAGCATGTGCGAAAACCTTTTTTCGCACATGAAAGGTCGTTGGATAGGTCCAACGACCTTGGTATAGAGCAGGGATGGCAACCGGTCGTTCGCAGCTATTAGTCCAGTCGATTGCGCAAGGGCAAAAATATAAATAGGTTTTTTTTATTAGTGATGGGTTTGCTCTTGACTGTAGTCTATGTCAGAGATGACAGAGACAAAGTTTACGATGAAGCGAGCTTATCCAGAAGGATCCTGTTCACTCTAACTTTGAAGAGGTTGGGGTTGTAAGCTTTTGGAAACACAGACGCAGGCAGAGTTCCACTCCTTCGCTACGCGCATTATAAAAGACGTTTGGAAACGCTTAGTGCGAATTGGTATTGGTGTGGTTGGTTGGTGGTTGGTATTGGGCAACTATGTAAATACTAAAAAGGTTATGTTAATAAAATGAAAAATACTACATAATTGTATACTGAACTTTACCTACTGTTATATTAGTAATTTTAAGAAGTACCTATGAAATTACTAGATCGCACAGGGTTTCGTCAGTATAAAGTCGATCTTGGGTCCAATCAAGTTGGCCACCCCTGGTATAGATGATGAAAATCAAGCTAATTAAAAACAATACAATATCAACAAAGTAAATTTTACATTCTCCCTATAAGCCAAAAGCTTACCAATATTAACGACGGGGAAGGTCCCAGTGGGCGAGTGCACGGGGTGCGGCGCGGGCCCGATGCGCCGGTCGCAGTACGCGGGCCACAGCGGCAGCACGTAGTTACCTGACGCCAGCATGCTGGGGCAAACAGTCACATCAGTAGGAACACATGCGGGTGAAGACCCACTGGACCTTGAGGGTGGGGAAGTTGGAGACGCGCCATTGTACCAATTTCAAGTCGTTCGTGGTGCGCGTTCCGACCCATCATTTGGTGATGTTCCTCAAGGAAGAGTTTTGGCCGAAAGGTGTGCTGTATCGGCGTTTTTAAGTTTGTTGTATAAATATGTATTAGTTTATAGTTATTGTTTATGCTTATACAAAGTTGATACGACAGAGAGGCTTTCCTTTAAACTGCCTATACTAGGCACCATTTTCAAGCTCTGTACCAAAAATCAATTAAATAGGAGCAGTTGTTTAGTCGCAAATGATTTTTAAAGTTTTTGCACCGTTTGAACACGATGTATCTTTTCTAACAGCAGTCTGCTGATTATGACTAAGCATAGGTCATGCACCTTGCAACGATAAATCCACGATGCGTTGTTGCCGCTCTGACGCATGTCGCAAGTAAATTCACAAAAAATTGGCAAACACACACTTGCATTTCACTACGAGAGCGACAAACATAGCGCGAGTGAAAGAAACAGAAATAGGTCAGTTTGTTGCATCCTAGTTTTTTGCGATCGGTAAGTGGGCCCTTTAAAAAACTTGTTTTTTCAGTGCGCCGACGCTGTCCTTTCGGAACGTACGATTTGTCAAATTCGCGCGCTAACAATAATTGTGATTTTGTTTTGTTATTGTGATAGGACACTAAATAAGTTTAAGATAGTATTTCTTATTTTTATTGTGACAGGACACGTAACTTGGGATTACTTAGTGTATTAGTGTTTTTTTTTGTGATTGACTGTTTTTATGGTGGTAGGACACGTAATCAAACTTTGGTTGTGTGTGTGTGTAATTAAAGTGTTAAACAATGCCTCGTGTAACTTACAGGGCGTCAGA
Organism: Lacanobia oleracea; assembly: GCA_950371165.1. NCBI lineage: Eukaryota > Metazoa > Arthropoda > Insecta > Lepidoptera > Noctuidae > Lacanobia > Lacanobia oleracea. The sequence goes on along the minus strand of OX493391.1, from coordinate 18,024,835 downwards.
ATGCCGTGGAAACTCAGCTTTAGCTCTGCGAACGTGCAGAGAAAGGTATGGTGACAGCCGCAATTGCCCAGTGCTTGGCGACGGATAGTGATTTAATTAAAAAAATAAATAACAATTTTCTCCGTCAGTATAATTTGTGCACATCGAGAATTGAAAAATGTAGTGTTTGTTTTTGTGCGCGTACTTCAAAACCTTACCAAACATAAAAGCCAGCGCGATCGGAGGCCTAAGTCGTCGTCCACCCAATCCCCCCCCCGGCCCCCGCCAACCACACGAGATACCGCACACCGCGCTCCGGCGCGCGCGCGACGTTGCCACTGTGTGACCTAGGTATCTACGGTCAGTCTAATTTATTTACAAAGGGTGGTTGTGTTTTATTCTGATTTGTAAGATAATAGTTTGTTTGAAAAAAAAATTCTCATTTTTGGCGCTTTTTATTTTTGTACCGTATCGAATTAATACTAAACACGTATAGTATACGTAGTGTAATTTAATGCCCCTCTGTCGTATCAACTCTGTATAAGTATTATGTTTTATGGGCCACAGTTGCCTAAAATAAAGGATAAAATTAAATAAATTAATAAATCGTTCATTCAGTTTGTAATGTGTTTTCTATTGTGTTTTCTGTATTGCAGGCTTTCCCATTAATATTGACTGACCGTTAATATTGATTACCATTAATATTGATTCATACTGACTGGTCCTGAATCCGTATGAAACAATCACGCCTGTAAGCGTCAAACTTCTAAACAATGACAAGCTTGATAAAACAATATTATTTGCCTTATAGATGGAAATTGAGTTGCATTGGTAGCGGTAAAAATACAAAAAAAAAATGGAAACTCAGTCAGTTAGGGTCTAAACACATACCCATCAAAATCAAACATCTGTATAGCAGCCCAGCCCAATTCGTGCAATTCATACAGCACATCTCCGCCCTCTTCAGTGTCCTGCGTGCTTGTCTGATTGTTCTCATTGTTCTGGTGTTGACTGTCCACCGTCCGCTGAGAACGACCGTACAGGGTAATGACTAGCCGAGATTCTCGAGGTAAATTGTTCACGGGAAGATCTTCTAAGTTTAGCCTGGGAAAAAGCAAAATATAGGTATATTTTATGTAGTTCCTAATAACATTTTATTATACAAGCGGATATTTAGAAGTGTTGTCTTGTAAAAAATGTACCAGCAATAATTTGTTCGAATTAAAAAAATCTAAGTTAAAGTTCCCGATAGTCAGACACCTTATGTTTTCAGAGTGTAAGATTTTTTTTTGTTTAATTAAGATTATTATTTAATTACTAAAATATTTACAAGGCAATTTTTATTCATTTGTTTATTTTAACAAAAAATATTATAAAGGCGGACGCCATAAGTTATTTTTTTAAATTTAATGATTAAAAGTTTTATTTTACAATTATTTACGAGACAATTTTCCATTCATTTGTGTTTATTTCAACAAAAAATATTCTCATCGACACTCGCCAAGACCGCATTTTAGTACCACATTTAACACTAGATGGCGTTGGCGTCGAGTTAGAAGTCGCTATGGTTTCGTTACCGCGAGAAGTACTAGGGCGCTGGGTGATGTTTTCACGACCTGCTAAATTTGTTCCACGAAAGCTGGACAAAGGCCTTTCCTATTATATTTTTGATATTAGCGACTCGCATGTAAGGGCGATAGCTATTAGGCGATTATCACACGGCACGGATTTCGTAGCGGTGCCCCGCGCGGTAAAGCGGTTTACGTGTGTTAGGCCTCAACGGATTTATTAGAGGCCAATGCGACATGAGATCCGCTTCACCGCCTACCGCGGCGGTTTGCGGTGCCGTGTGTTAATCGCCTTATAGTGCACATAATGAATGGAACGAAAGAGTAGTAAGAAGTATGGAGAAAAAAGAATATAATTTGATATAATACTAGAGGTGAAACGTACTATGTAAAATGCGTACTCGGGTCTGCGCGCAAATTTTATTGTATTCCCCACTCATGGTAACGTTAGGAACTGTGGAGTTTTAGTGGGTAAGAGACCGACATAATAATTCGTCTCCACAGACGTATTATATCCATAAAGATTTCCTCACAATAAAATATAAAAAGCATACTAAGTCTTAGAAGTATGCGTCCGCCCAAATACTAGGTCCACGAGTATTTAGGCGTGTCGAGTTACAATGCGCGCGGAACTAGTTGGCCGCGCCTTAGGTATGTGAGCGTGTACTCAGTGCGACGCCGTACTTCGCGACGGCAACACGCGTTGAAAGTTCCGGCTAGTTTACACAAAACGCACATGAGATTGCATTAGAGTCCGCCGATAAAAAGACAATCTGAGGAAATAATATTAAAAGTGCATACGTTTCTTTAAAAAACGGGAAGCCGATGTCAATAGTTTAGAATATAAAACTGATGCGAATATACATAAATTAGTACCAGAAGCAACAGGGATATCAAAACGAAGTGTAAGGAGAGTGATTGCTGAAAGTTAAACTTCCTTGCAAAATACAGGGGAAGCGAAATTTTGTTCTCCGCGGAGTCCAAAAGAAAATACAAGTTGATGATTTTGATTTAGATGTTAAAAATAAATCAGTTTGATACGGTAAAGAAAAAAAATCTAGACTTGGAATTTTTTAACGTTTTTTTTTCTTTAAAAAACATTAAAAAAAAGCAATAACCAATAATCAATAGTTCATAGTCAAAAATAATTATTAATAAAACACTAAAAAATTAAATAAATACTAAAAAAACAATGATAAATAATTATGATGTCAAAAGATTGTAAATAGTCATTAGATTGTAAGTATCACTAGTCACATGGTATGGTTATAAATTCTATTCTTTTAAAGTGTGAAACGTCTATTAATACGTTACATATCTTTAATGTCACAATTATTGAATACAAAAATTATTCGCCATCATTTGGCTCCAATTCAGATAAGGAATATAAACATTTATTTATTTAACAAGAATGCTTTTAGTTTAGCTTTAAATAATTTACCTTTGTAAATCAGTGATCTCAAATCAGTAGGCAACCTATTAAATAATTCTACTGCTTGATATTTAGAGCAATGTTTAGCAATATTTAATTTAGGCGCAATTTTGTTTTTAATAACTTTTCTTCTAGTGTTCTCTCTAATTTCACGTTCTTCCTGTGATTCGTGCTCGTGTATATATTTTGCAAAATGGCTGAGCAATACTAAAATATATAAACTTGGTACCGTTAAAATATACCCAATTTCTTAAAGAACTCTTTATATGACTCTCGTTGTGGGATTCTGACAATCGTTCTGAGTGCACGTTTCTGTAGTACGAATGCTCTCCGGCAATTATACCAGTAACTGTTTCCCCAAAGTATCTCCTCCATTTGTTCACTTTCTCTGGGCGCTAACCGTAGTACCGTGTCGCCTCTTCAAATGTTTCATCAAATTCGATACTGATGCCTTTAATTAAAGGTCCATTTTACATATACATGCACTATGCTTTATAGTCCCCTATACCGTCAAAATGATCCCATACGATACTTCGTATATACGAAGTATCGTATGGGATTATTTTAAGATTAATTTGAATTAACAATGGCTCCGAAGAGAAGTATTCGGAGCCATCGTTAATTCAAATTTAGAATCAGATAAATAAACAATTACTTAAACACCACAACACGCTTCAACAAAATTAAGTTCTTATACATTGAAAGTCACTTTTCACCAAAACTCTTAAAACATCCGTTTTCGAAAGCAATAACACTGCACCGGTCCTGTGACGTATTGTGTAACGTACTGATTTAAAAAACAAAAAACTGCTAAACATTTTCAAAGAATCTTGTTTTGATATACACTTACCAAGTTATCGCAACGCACTAGTGCTTCTATTTGTATATTAATAAGGATTAGAAACGCAAAACAAATAAATCGACTCGCTAGCTTCGACTCCCGAACCGAACATCTCCGAAACTAACCGAGCTTGTGGGTCGCAACGCAAGTCTATGCGAAACCGCACCGCAAGTCCGCGAGTATAGTATCAAACTCCATACGCCTAAATACTCGATACGCGTTTATGTGGTGCGTACGGAATAGATACTTATGCGTCCAGCCAGATACCTGTTCCAGTAAATACGTTTCACCTCTAATTGATAGTAAAAAAAAAAATGCGATAAATAATTTGCACGGATTCCTTCACTATTCATAAAATTCTAAAGATTTAAATACAATGCGATGTAGTTATTAGTCTGGCGAACTCAACTCAACAGCTTTCCACTCAGCCATACACTGCTCACAATCAGTATTTAACAACTGGTCTCAACAACACAATTACTTGGGACTTGGATTTTTTTAACAAACCATTACCAGCTAGCTTTCTTCTTGAAAATATCCAAAGTATGTTTGTAAACTCACCAAGTATCAAATATGATCCTAGGATAGAAGCCACCGCTCTCTATCTTGGACGCTTGAGTGACGTGCAAGGACTTGAGCGGCCGCGTCCCGTAGAACACTTGCGCTTGGAACAGGTAGTCCTCGTGCACGGACGGCGCCCAGCACAGGGGCAGGCAGTGCACGGCCTCGATGCAGAACAGTGTGCTCTCTGATATTGTGTGAGCTGCCACCGCTTCTGGAAAATTGATTTTATGATGTTTATAGCCTGTCTTGTTGCGAATAACTTAAAATCTGGTATTTAAATGAAAACACATTTATTTCTATTTTAATTTTATCTGGCACATCGTTCTCTGATTTCGGTAGAATTAAATAGTATGGAAGTAGAATATTTGTCCAAACCGACTTAAGTTTCACAAGATTTCAACTCCCAATTCTGAACTCGGAGACCGGTCAGTTTTGTAGACCTGTTTTTTTTTGTCATTCGAGTCGTATGTAGACTTTACACGAGCGCAGTTTTTTTTTTTTTTTTTTTACTATAGATAGGTACGTAGTTTTGTATTTTATTTATTTGTTATTTTATGTTTACAGAGTTGATACGACAGAGGGGCATTAAATTACACTACGTATACTATACGTGTTTAGTATTAATTCGATACGGTACAAAAATAAAAAGCGCCAAAAAGGAGAAAATATTTTTTTCAAACAAACTAAATAGCTTACAAATCAGAATAAAACGCAACCACCCTTTGTAAATAAATTAGACTGACCGTAGATACCTAGGTCACACAGTGGCAACGTCGCGCGCGCGCCGGAGCGCGGTGTGCGGTATCTCGTGTGGTCGGTGTTGGGGGGACTTACGCCTCCGCTCGCGCTGGATTTTATATTCGGTAAGGTTTTGAAGTACGCGCACAAAAACAAACACTACATTTTTCAATTCTCGATGTGTCCTCCATTCACATTAAGGCGAGGTTACCCCAGCCGTGTAGGCATTTAACGCTTACCTCAGGCCCCGCAACCAATAGCGCTACGTAATAAACTGCGATGCATCGGAGAAACGCCGCGCGCTGTCGTCATACCGCTCATTCATGACTTCACGAACTCGAGTAGGTACACAGTTGCGTCACAGAATAGAGTAATGCCGTAGAGCAACTTCAATTTATTAATTTAGATATGATAGAATTATTGAACTACGATTTCAATATTGTAATTCAAAAATACTTAGATGCATTGAATGGTTATTTAATTTTAGTATCCCACATAATAAGAATATAAGTATGCGTGGAAAGTATGGGTTTAGGGAAAATGGGTTAAATAAATAAATATTTGATTAGTTAAACACAGTTTAATTAAGATTAGCTAAAATATTGCCAGATAAAAATAAAAATAGAGGAAAAATCAATCAAAAGTATAGAAATAAAAGTAATAAAAATATGTAAATTATGCACATTTGGCTACAATTCGTCGAAACGTAGTTGACGTGGTTTGCATGGGCTTACCAGAACAGATTGACTTGGGATTTGGTTTTGTTTAGTTTGTTTGCTTGGACCTGCCATTATACATTCAGTCAAAAAAGTATCGGGAATGGATGATTTGTTTATGGTTCCAAATTCAAATTTTTGTTTTTTTGTAGTTGTTAGATTGGCACAACTGTTTTCCATTTTGGCGCGGAGTTTGAGTTGCATCTGTTATTTATATTAAATACAGTGCTGGTTTTAGTAATATCATATATAGTGTGTATTGCGAATTTCATAATGGACAAAAATATCGAACAAAGAGTTTGTCTTAAATTTTGCATCGCCAATGGAATTTCGTGTTCGGAGTCACTGAAAATGTTACAGAAGGCTTACGGTGAACCGACTTTATCAAAAACTCGTGCTTATGAGTGGTTCAAAGCGTTCAAAAGCGGTCGAGATGTGATGGAAGATTTGCCTCGCTCTGGTAGGCCGTCAACGTCTGCAACTGAAGTTAACATCGCAAAAGTGAAGGAAAAAGTGACTGAAAATCCCCATTCAACTCTGAGAGAGATAGCCGCCGAACTTTCTGTATCTCACGAGTCGATCCGTACCATTTTAACTAATCATTTGGGTATGAAACATGTTGCTGCTCGGCTAGTCCCGAAATATCTGAATTTTCTCCAAAAACTCAATCGCATGAAAGTCGCTGAGGACATGCTAGAACGAGTCAGTTCGGACCCAACATTCATGAAACGCATTGTTACTGGTGACGAGACGTGGGTTTACGAGTTTGACATGCAAACTAGTCAACAAGCTTCGGAGTGGCGCCTTCCAACTGAACCGAAACCGAAAAAACCACGCCAAAGTCGATCAAAAGTCAAAGTCATGTTGACTGTTTTCTTTGACTATCGCGGTGTTGTGCACTCTGAATTCTTACCGGAAGGTCTAACGGTAAATAAAGAATATTATTTGAGCGTTATGCGGCGTTTAAAAGAGCAAATTCGACGAAAAAGGCCAGATTTGTGAAAAGAAAATTCTTGGATTTTGCACCACGACAATGCGCCTTCGCACAAGGCTATCATTGTGAACGAATTTTTAACCAAACACTCAACAAATACCATCCAGCAACCACCATATTCACCAGATATGGCTCCTGCTGACTTTTTTCTTTTTCCTAAACTCAAATTACCACTTCGTGGCACCCGTTTTCAATCGATAGAAGACATAAAGGAGAATTCGCGGCGAGAACTGAACTCAATTCCGGAAGCAGCGTTTAAAAAATGTTTTGATGAATGGATTATTCGTTGGCGCAAGTGTATCGTTTTTAAAGGAGCATACTTTGAAGGTGATAAAATAAATTTGGATGAATAAAAGACATTTTGTGTATTATTGATCTTTTCCCGGTACTTTCTTGACAGAGTAGTATTATGTTCATCAATAACATTTTCTTTGCTACTGTGCAATGTTATGTCTCGTATACCGCGAATTTGCCGCGGGTCTACAATTTCTGGCAATACGCATTTCAAATAAAAGTCTACAATTTTTTTCTCTATTTTCACCTTCCAAAATTCGTCATCCCTTGGAATATATTCCACTAATAGTGGGTGATTTTCGCCCGACCATGTTCCAAATATGCATTGGGCTCTTTGGGTAACATGTACAATTACAAATACAATTATTTGAAGATGTCACCCTTTTTGCGTCTACCTGCATTATATAATGACAAATTCCCTTCACTCGACCCCTTCAATACCACACGGAACCGTCTTAAAAAAGAGATAATTATAATCCTGGAGCAAACGCGTGTTGCTCCAACCCCCTGCTAGTGTCAGCTAGGCAGTTAGTCACAATTAGACATACACAATATCATCGCACACATTCACAGACACCCACACCGCACAAACACCCGCACACATACACGCACACACAATACATTTAGAGTCACTCTTGGACTGTGCTCTTGGCCACCTTACCTTGTTTAACTTTTCTGTGTACTTCGTAATTGGCGTATTGTTTTTGTAATAATTTTAAGTTATTTTACTGTAAGCTGTGAAGCTACCTTTCATAAATAAATAAATAAATAAATAAATAAATAAATGTAGTTGACCCTGCACTTGGTAATACCAATTACTTTTTTATTGTTATATACCCGTTGCTGCCCGTGACATCGCCCGCGTGATTTTTCGTATGTATGCCTCTTGTTTTAGGGAAGCCGAATGGCAAAAAACTAAAACCTTATAGATTCTTTATATCTGTCTGTCTGTCTGTCTGTCCGTATGTCACAACCATTTTATTAAGAAACTGTTAGGACTACACAGTTGGAAATTGGTAGGTGGATGTGGTTTGGGAACCGCTATACGTTTTTACAAAAAAAAAAAATCGAAATTAACGGAAACTATTTTTTTTAATGAAGTATTATAATTGCAGGCATAACGTAGTTTATATATAACGCAGGCATTATATATAACTCAGTCATTATATATAACTCAGGCATAACGTAGTTTCGTATTAGCGAAAAATAAATGTCACCGAAAATAATAAACATACTTGTAGGAAATGAGCAATGTAATACTGTACTTTGCTACACTGTGGTACGAGTGTGCTGTGGTACGTGACCTTCACAAACATAGACACAAAATATAATAATATTATTTGTTGTGTTGTGGTAGTTGTTGTGTTGTATGGTAAAATATAATTTAGGTACCTAAATAAAAAATATCGTCAAAGTATTCTTACCGTTTTTGTTTATTCATTCTAATATTAATTTATTCTAATAATCTACCTAATAAAACGAAAAATATTACAACTATTTAAAAAACTAAATTAAAGTGATGATAAAGTATGTATATGTATTACTATTTATCGAAAACATTTTTTATCGGGGGATGACGGAAAAAATTGGCGCACGTCCGACCTCGAACACGTTCCGCTCGGGACTAAAGGACTCGGAGCGAGCGCAAACTAGTGAAATACACTTGGTTTTGGAATTTGTGATACATTTATTTTCATATTGCACATTATGTGACCCGAGATAATACACATTTTTTACGACCTTTATTATGATATAAGTTTTATTTTTCAAAGCCTAATATAACTCAAGTAAAACGATTATTTAGCCATCATTTGGACATGTCTTTGCGATTTAATTGGATGCAGTGAAGTGTAAGTAATCGTGTATCGCATGCCCGACATATCATGATCGAAGAGTCAACTATGTAATACATTTTTTTCAAAATTTAAATCCGTTCCATGTACGAGTAAAACGCTATTGTTGACGACGTTTATCGGGGTAACCTCGCCTTAATGCACAAATTATACTGACGGAGAATATTGTTATTTATTTTTCTAATTAAATCACTATCCGTCGCCAAGCACTGGGCAATTGCGGCTGTCACCATACCTTTCTCTGCACGTTCGCAGAGCTAAAGCTGCGTTTCCACAGCATTCTGACGCCGTATAAGTAACACGAGGCATTGTTTAACACTTTAACTACACACACAACCAAAGTTTAATTACGTGTCCTACCACCATAAAAAACAATCAATCACAATAAAAAACACTAATACTAAATAATAATTATCCCAAGTTATGTGTCCTCTCACAATAAAAAATAAAGAAATACTGTCTTAAACTTATTTAGTACAATAACAAAACAAAATCACAATTGTCAGCGCGCGAATTTGACGAATCGTACGTTCCGAAAGGCCAGCGTCGGCGCACTGAAAAAACAAGTTTTTTAGAGGCCCCACTTACCGATCGCAAAAAAACTAGGATGCAACAAATTGACCTATTTTTATTTCACTTACTCGCGCTGTGTCTGTCACTCTCGTAGTGCAAGTGCAAGTGTGTGTGTATTTATTGCTTCCTTGTTTGCATTGCCAACTTTTTAGTTATTGTACTTGCGAAATGCGCAGAGCGGCAATAACGCATCGTAGATTTATCGTTGTAAGGTGCATGACCTATGCTTAGACATAATCAGCTGTTAGGAAAGATACATCGCGTTCAAACGGTGCAAAAACTTTAAAAATCATTTGCGACTAAACCACTGCTCCTATTTAATTTATTTTTAGTACAGAGCTTGGAAATGGTACCTAGTATAGGCAGTTTAAAGGAAAGCCCCTCTGTCGTATCAACTTTGTATACCTGATGGACTGAAGACTAATAAAAGCTTGTATTTTTTTAGATGACGACGATTCGATTGGCCGACCAATTCCCTCCGTGCGGTGCAACTAGTTTTACTTCCCGCCAAGGAAAGCGAGCTTAACACTTCAACTTACTGTGCGTATTGTTGGGCGTGAGGTAGTGCGTGTCGGTGAGCTTGAAGTCCAGCAGGCGCGTGCGGCCGTACAGCGCCAGCAGCGCGCGCACGGCGTCGCGCACGCGCGCGCACTGCGCCGCCACCGCCTCGCGCCGCGTGCTACTTACTGTGCGTATTGTTGGGCGTGAGGTAGTGCGTGTCGGTGAGCTTGAAGTCCAGCAGGCGCGTGCGGCCGTACAGCGCCAGCAGCGCGCGCACGGCGTCGCGCACGCGCGCGCACTGCGCCGCCACCGCCTCGCGCCGCGTGCTACTTACTGTGCGTATTGTTGGGCGTGAGGTAGTGCGTGTCGGTGAGCTTGAAGTCCAGCAGGCGCGTGCGGCCGTACAGCGCCAGCAGCGCGCGCACGGCGTCGCGCACGCGCGCGCACTGCGCCGCCACCGCCTCGCGCCGCGTGCTCCCGCGCAGCGACACGGCGCAGTACGGCCCGTTGTCCGCCTGGATCTCCGGAGTCAAGCCGTTGTTGTTGCCCTGGGAATGCAAAGTGGGAACGTTTTACGATTGAAAGTATTAAATCGCAGCTATAGGGAGCGTGCAAGGTCACTATCAAGTATTTTTCAAGTATAAAATTCAAAATAGCTACGCTAGATGCAGTCTTCATCGCGTACGTTCCCCTAAACTGAGCGAGCAGGAACCACAGGTGGCAGCACAAAAGCGTCAATTTCAAGTATTCTGACCCTTAAAACTTCGAATATGCGACACTAGATGGCATAGCCAACGCCATGCACGGTCCCTATAGCCATTGGAGTGTGGAAGACTATGGGAGACCTTTGCCCAGCAAAGATACAATACATGTTGATCAAAATAACTATGCCGCATATTAGACATAGTTAGATACCATGTTAGAAACGCACTACGATATAATAAACAAGGAGATGTGCCCGGCAGACGAAATTGTATCGGAACCCTGTGTCTCTAGAGACACAGGGTTCCGATGCTCCTACCACACGACAACTACTACCCATGCACTGCAGTAAAAGCAATAGATACGCAGTCGCGCATTTCTCAAAACAGAACGTACCTACTACACAATCAATTATAAAACTCATCCTTTCAAACACACCGTATATTTACCATGCACCGTACAACTAACCCACACAAAAACAGTGCACGCTTTCGTTGTGCTTGGCAAAAGTAATTTATTTTTGACTAGTTACCCGCCCCGGCTTCGCACGGGTGCAAATTATATACTATTACCTTCCTCAAGAACCACTGTTTCTATTAAAAAAACGCGCATCAAAATCCGTTGCGAAGTTTTAAAGATCTAAGCATAGATAGGGACAGACAGACAGAGAAAGCGACTTTGTTTTATACTATGTAGTGACACACGCTAGACTAAAATCGCGAAAACTCCGTTTTTGTGACCTTTGACCCCGAGTATTTTATTAATAATATCGGATCGTTGAGGACTTTTTAGATTTTATTTACGATAGTGTTTTCAAAAATCCTACCAATTTTGAGCTGGGTGCGAATTAGTGTAACCTCGGATGTCTAAATTAAATGGTCGAAAGGGCACTAGTTCGCCGAGACAGCAATTTGCCTATGACATGGTCAACGTGAGCACGTCATAGGCAAATGGCCCATGGCCCTTGCCACTTCTTCTGTTTTTTTTTTAATATTTGTATGGTAAACTGTATAAAAACTAGATTATTTTCTTTCTACAAAGGTATTTTTAATTTTACGAGAAATCTATACAGAGTTGATACGACAGAGGGGCATTAAATTACACTACGTATTCTATACGTGTTTAGTATTCATTCGATACGGTACAAAAATAAAAAGCGCCAAAAATGAGAATATATTTTTTTCAAACAAACTAAGTAGCTTACAAATCAGAATAAAACGCAACCACCCTTTGTAAATAAATTAGACTGACCGTAGATACCTAGGTCACACAGTGGCAACGTAGCGCGGTGTGCGGTATCTCGTGTGCTCGGCGGGGGCCGGGGCGGGGGGGCGGCCGGCGACTTAGGCCTCTAATTCTCGATGTGTCCTCCATTCACATTAATGCACAAATTATACTGACGGCGAATATTGTCATTTATTTTTCTAATTAAATCACTGTCCGTCGCCAATTTGTGGGCAATTGCGGCTGTCACCATACCTTTCTCTATACGTTCGCAGAGCTAAAGCTGCGTTTCCACAGCATTCGCCGTAAATTAAAATCATGTCAGTGTATTCTGACGCCGCGTAAGTTACACGAGGCATTGTTGAAAACGTTAATTACACACACAACTAAAGTTTAATTACGTGTCCTACCACCATAAAAAACAGTCAATCACAAGAAAAAAGTCATAATAAATAATAATTATCCCAAGTTATGTATCCTGTCACAATAAAAAAAAAATACTGTCTTAAACTTATTTAGTGTCCTATCACAATAACAAAACAAAATCACAATTGTCAGCGCGCGAATTTGACAAATCGTACGTTCCGAAAGGACAGCGTCGGCGCACTGAAAAAACAAGTTTTTTAGAAGCCTCACTTATCGATCGCAAAACACTAGGATGCATCAAACTAACCTATTTTCGTCTCTTATACACGCGGTATGTTTTGCTATGTTTGTCAGTCTCGTAGTGAAAGTGCAAGTGTGTGTGTATTTATTGCCTCCTTGTTTGCATTGCCAACTTTTTAGTGAAATATTTTACTGTACTTGTGACATGCGTCAGAGCGGCAACAACGCATCGTAGATTTATCGTTGTAAGGTGCATGACCTATGCTTAGACATAATCAGCTGTTTTAGAAAGATACATCGTGTTCAAACGGTGCAAAAACTTAAAAAATCATTTGCGACTAAACTACTGCTCCTATTTAATTGATTTTTGGTACAGAGCTTGAAAATGGCCTAGTATAGGCAGTTTAAAGGAAAGCCCCTCTGTCGTATCAACTTTGTATATTCGGGAGTGAAAAGAAATGTACAGACAAACTTTTATGAAGTTTCTAGAATTAATTTTTGAGAGAAACGCGTATTACGTTAGCTGCAAATTTGAAAATTGAATCTGTCTGAAGTGCCACCTCAAAAGAGTCGGTCAACTATAGCTTTCCCAGTGTTGGGACACCAACAGCCTCCTGCATAAAGAAATAATGGGCCATAATCCATCACACGGGCCCAGTGCGTGGGTGTTGGCAGTTTGACTTATCTTATTCATACTTTTATTTGATTTCCAGAATATTAAAAAAAATCTTACAAGTGGAATCTAAATTAGTTTTTTTTACTATTGATAGGCATGCGGTTGACCAATATCTCACCTGATGGTAAGCGATGATGTGGTCGAAGATGGAGTACGCTTGTCTAGAAGTAACCTATTCACTCTTGACTTAACTTGACTTTCATCCTTTCTATTTTTTTTTCTTACCTGTGCAGTACAAGCCTGAGCGAACGCATTCAAAGTATGCGTGACATGCAGAGTCTCGACTCCGCCGGCTAGCGCACAGATAGCCTTCACCGCCTGGAACACGGCCTTGGGCGAGCAGCTGCCTTCCGCGCTCGTCACGCCTACCGCGCGGGATAGCTCGCCTTCCAGGGTTTCTGGAAATTATGGTAAAGCATTATTGAACAAGAATTCTTAATTATGCGAGGAGCGACTGCAACCGCCACCCAATAAAGAATTGAGTATTGAGCATCAGATGAGCGCCCCGTGTCCTTACTGACATACTACTGAGTGACTTACCTAACAGTATAGACAGGTTGTCAAAGGACAACTGCGGCGCGACTCCGTGGCACGGCAGCAGGTCGTCGAGTGTGAGATGAGCGTCCCTAGCGTCGTCACGCTAACATAGTGTCTTTACTGACATACTACAGAGTGACTTACCTAACAGTATAGACAGGTTGTCAAAGGACAACTGCGGCGCGACTCCGTGGCACGGCAGCAGGTCGTCGAGTGTGAGATGAGCGTCCCTAGCGTCGTCACGCTAACATACTGTCTTTACTGACATACTACAGAGTGACTTACCTAACAGTATAGACAGGTTGTCAAAGGACAACTGCGGCGCGACTCTGTGGCACGGCAGCAGGTCGTCGAGTGTGAGATGAGCGTCCCTAGCGTCGTCACGCTAACATAGTGTCTTTACTGACATACTACTGAGTGACTTACCTAACAGTATAGACAGGTTGTCAAAGGACAACTGCGGCGCGACTCCGTGGCACAGCAGCAGGTCGTCGAGTGTGAGATGAGCGTCCCTAGCGTCGTCACGCTAACATAGTGTCTTTACTGACATACTACTGAGTGACTTACCTAACAGTATAGACAGGTTGTCAAAGGACAACTGCGGCGCGATTCCGTGGCACGGCAGCAGGTCGTCGAGTGTGAGATGAGCGTCCCTAGCGTCGTCACGCTAACATAGTGTCTTTACTGACATACTACTGAGTGACTTACCTAACAGTATAGACAGGTTGTCAAAGGACAACTGCGGCGCGACTCCATGGCACGGCAGCAGGTCGTCGAGTGTGAGATGAGCGTCCCTAGCGTCGTCACGCTAACATAGTGTCTTTACTGACATACTACTGAGTGACTTACCTAACAGTATAGACAGGTTGTCAAAGGACAACTGCGGCGCGACTCCGTGGCACGGCAGCAGGTCGTCGAGTGTGAGATGAGCGTCCCTAGCGTCGTCACGCTAACATAGTGTCTTTACTGACATACTACTGAGTGACTTACCTAACAGTATAGACAGGTTGTCAAAGGACAACTGCGGCGCGACTCCGTGGCACAGCAGCAGGTCGTCGAGTGTGAGATGAGCGTCCCTAGCGTCGTCACGCTAACATAGTGTCTTTACTGACATACTACTGAGTGACTTACCTAACAGTATAGACAGGTTGTCAAAGGACAACTGCGGCGCGATTCCGTGGCACGGCAGCAGGTCGTCGAGTGTGAGATGAGCGTCCCTAGCGTCGTCACGCTAACATAGTGTCTTTACTGACATACTACTGAGTGACTTACCTAACAGTATAGACAGGTTGTCAAAGGACAACTGCGGCGCGACTCCGTGGCACGGCAGCAGGTCGTCGAGTGTGAGATGAGCGTCCCTAGCGTCGTCACGCTAACATAGTGTCTTTACTGACATACTACTGAGTGACTTACCTAACAGTATAGACAGGTTGTCAAAGGACAACTGCGGCGCGACTCCGTGGCACGGCAGCAGGTCGTCGAGTGTGAGATGAGCGTCCCTAGCGTCGTCACGCTAACATAGTGTCTTTACTGACATACTACAGAGTGACTTACCTAACAGTATAGACAGGTTGTCAAAGGACAACTGCGGCGCGACTCCGTGGCACGGCAGCAGGTCGTCGAGTGTGAGATGAGCGTCCCTAGCGTCGTCACGCTAACATACTGTCTTTACTGACATACTACAGAGTGACTTACCTAACAGTATAGACAGGTTGTCAAAGGACAACTGCGGCGCGACTCTGTGGCACGGCAGCAGGTCGTCGAGTGTGAGATGAGCGTCCCTAGCGTCGTCACGCTAACATAGTGTCTTTACTGACATACTACTGAGTGACTTACCTAACAGTATAGACAGGTTGTCAAAGGACAACTGCGGCGCGACTCCGTGGCACAGCAGCAGGTCGTCGAGTGTGAGATGAGCGTCCCTAGCGTCGTCACGCTAACATAGTGTCTTTACTGACATACTACTGAGTGACTTACCTAACAGTATAGACAGGTTGTCAAAGGACAACTGCGGCGCGATTCCGTGGCACGGCAGCAGGTCGTCGAGTGTGAGATGAGCGTCCCTAGCGTCGTCACGCTAACATAGTGTCTTTACTGACATACTACTGAGTGACTTACCTAACAGTATAGACAGGTTGTCAAAGGACAACTGCGGCGCGACTCCATGGCACGGCAGCAGGTCGTCGAGTGTGAGATGAGCGTCCCTAGCGTCGTCACGCTAACATAGTGTCTTTACTGACATACTACTGAGTGACTTACCTAACAGTATAGACAGGTTGTCAAAGGACAACTGCGGCGCGACTCCGTGGCACGGCAGCAGGTCGTCGAGTGTGAGATGAGCGTCCCTAGCGTCGTCACGCTAACATAGTGTCTTTACTGACATACTACTGAGTGACTTACCTAACAGTATAGACAGGTTGTCAAAGGACAACTGCGGCGCGACTCCGTGGCACAGCAGCAGGTCGTCGAGTGTGAGATGAGCGTCCCTAGCGTCGTCACGCTAACATAGTGTCTTTACTGACATACTACTGAGTGACTTACCTAACAGTATAGACAGGTTGTCAAAGGACAACTGCGGCGCGATTCCGTGGCACGGCAGCAGGTCGTCGAGTGTGAGATGAGCGTCCCTAGCGTCGTCACGCTAACATAGTGTCTTTACTGACATACTACTGAGTGACTTACCTAACAGTATAGACAGGTTGCCAAAGGACAACTGCGGCGCGACTCCGTGGCACGGCAGCAGGTCGTCGAGTGTGAGATGAGCGTCCCTAGCGTCGTCACGCTAACATAGTGTCTTTACTGACATACTACTGAGTGACTTACCTAACAGTATAGACAGGTTGTCAAAGGACAACTGCGGCGCGACTCCGTGGCACGGCAGCAGGTCGTCGAGTGTGAGATGAGCGTCCCTAGCGTCGTCACGCTAACATAGTGTCTTTACTGACATACTACTGAGTGACTTACCTAACAGTATAGACAGGTTGTCAAAGGACAACTGCGGCGCGACTCCGTGGCACGGCAGCAGGTCGTCGAGTGTGAGATGAGCGTCCCTAGCGTCGTCACGCTAACATAGTGTCTTTACTGACATACTACTGAGTGACTTACCTAACAGTATAGACAGGTTGTCAAAGGACAACTGCGGCGCGACTCCGTGGCACGGCAGCAGGTCGTCGAGTGTGAGATGAGCGTCCCTAGCGTCGTCACGCTAACATAGTGTCTTTACTGACATACTACTGAGTGACTTACCTAACAGTATAGACAGGTTGTCAAAGGACAACTGCGGCGCGACTCCGTGGCACGGCAGCAGGTCGTCGAGTGTGAGATGAGCGTCCCTAGCGTCGTCACGCTAACATAGTGTCTTTACTGACATACTACTGAGTGACTTACCTAACAGTATAGACAGGTTGTCAAAGGACAACTGCGGCGCGACTCCGTGGCACGGCAGCAGGTCGTCGAGTGTGAGATGAGCGTCCCTAGCGTCGTCACGCTAACATAGTGTCTTTACTGACATACTACTGAGTGACTTACCTAACAGTATAGACAGGTTGTCAAAGGACAACTGCGGCGCGACTCCGTGGCACGGCAGCAGGTCGTCGAGTGTGAGATGAGCGTCCCTAGCGTCGTCACGCTAACATAGTGTCTTTACTAACATACTACTGAGTGACTTACCTAACAGTATAGACAGGTTGTCAAAGGACAACTGCGGCGCGACTCCGTGGCACGGCAGCAGGTCGTCGAGCGTGAGATGAGCGTCCCTAGCGTCGTCACGTTCTGTTCGCGCTAACGCGTTGTCTTTGCCTTCGGTAAGACTTAGCGTCACGTCTTTCTCTAGACGCACGCATTCCCGTATATAGTCGTATTCGCTGAGGCAACTGCCCGGTGTTAGGTACTCTTTTGCTCCCCATACCTGAAAGATAAAGAAATGGCGTGATCAATTCGGACACTCTTCATAGACTTACATGTCGAAGGAGAAAATTTTAAACATTGTAAGGGACATACAACGAGCTTTTGGATTTTTTAAGTCTCGGCTTGGAATATTCAGGTGCACAATGCAATTTACATGCATATTTACTTACGATATTTGCCAACAAAAATATTTGATTTGAAATAAACTAAGTGTTAGCTAGTTTATGAGGGTTGCTTTTTTACATTTAAAAGTGTAGTCAGAAAGAATTATGCAGAAGCAGCGAAGGCAAGTATTACAGCGTTTATAATATTAAACCAGAATGTTAACTTACACGCAACATATATTCAGACATATCTTCTCTAATGTCCTCATCAAGAGAACACACTACAGTTAATATCACATGTTCAACTGTCGATTCCACTGAAAACCAAAATATAAATCGTTAGTACAGAATGAACCTCGTCTATACAAGAGTCGTCGTGAACATTTGATTATAAATCTGCTGTCACTCAGAGTCACTTATCAAGCGTAGGACATTCTTGAGGCGGAAAAATATCACACAGAATTATGCAGGACTATCCGTAAAGGGTGACTTGATAATAGACCACTATATAGATAGATATTGAGCTACAATGGTGGTGGTGAGGTGAAAAGATTAAGATCAGCCTAACTGGTAACACGGTACTCCATAGCAAGACTGGTAGCGTCACTTTCAGGCTGTCTACAAATTACTACCGTCTTTATTAAACGGTCAACTATCCACGGATCGACCTCAGCAAGCGTTGCTCAACATTGAAGACCAAACCATGACGGTATTATTTAATCATAGCGGCAAGAAAAGCCAATATTTTGAATTACCCTTCGCTTTAGGCTGCTAACAATAAAATGAACTTTACGCAGGCGGAATAGATTCAGTTATTGCTTACCATCAGAGGTAAAGGTGATGGGTTCGTCGGAGTGAGCGTGGTGGACTAGAATCTTGATGCTGGTGTTCGGTGGGTACTTGCCGCCCGAGCGCGCCGCTATCACGTGCCCCGGGTTCGTCTTCTCGTCTGAATAGTTGAATCTTTCTAGGAAAACAATAAAAAGTGGATGAAAAGCCCGCCACACATTCCCAACCACTGCAACTCTTGAAAGCCAGAAACAACAGTGGCGACCACCAGAAAAACGCCGAGCCAATGAAGCCCGACGAGTCCCGGAGAAACGATTCAACTGTCTTGGATCCCATATAATTAGTAATAACGATAAAAATAATAAGTTTTAGTAATAACTAAATGATTATGACAAATAAAAAAAACAGAAAAGTAATAAAAAAACATAATTCACACTTCTCTCCTTATCCAGCAGGAGACAGAATAGAACTAGGCCAATAGGCACCAAGGGAGATAAACAACTGGGTTAAGCCCAGTTGCCAAACACCACGGATTTATTATTACCACTAAAACTAATGGGTCTTAAATTGTGAGCTATTTTTGATTCCAGTAATATTATTATATTACTGGAATCAAAAACTGGATGAGTAAAACAGAAAATATCAGCCTTTAGCGTCGTTCTAACACAAAGCGATCGTCGCGTTTATTTCGACGCCGACAGCAGGCACCTTCCGGTTACGTATTTGCGCGAATTTCGCTTTGATACGACCGAAACTTGCAGAAATAATAATTGTTCACTTACTTCTAACATCCAGAACCATTTTTAGAAAAGCCTTGTGTTCGCTATCATAATTTCTTGTTCTCGTTTTCACTATGCAGTCGTAAAGCTTATTCTGAAACATTTAAAAACGGAATAAAACCTTATTTTTTAACAAATTTGCGAGACATGCCCGCCACACTATTCCCAACCACTGCAACTCTTAAGAGCCAGTAACAACAATGGCGACCGCCAGAAATTTACGGATCAATGAAGCTCGACGAGTCCCGGAGAAATGGAGAAATGATGTAACTATTTGGATCCCGCAACAGCGAAGAGTAAGAATAAAAACAGTCTTTACAGTTATTATAAAGCATTGTTTGCTTTGTAGCTGGCACGATTTTTTATTGGGCGTCGCATCTCGGGTTGGGGGGCAGGCCCGCCCCCTGGAGAAAAGCCCTAGATTCGCCAATGATCAGCGCTACTATACTTTGCTAACGAAATCACATTTATTTTTCAATTAACTTACAGTGGTAGACCTCAAAGCCACAGCCGGCACACTAGGTATCGACTTGGGCGGCGGCGAGGGAAGCATGGTGTCCTTCTTGTTAATGGTCGCGTACACGGCCGCATCTCGCATCTCTGTCTCTCCGTACAGAAAGTCGAGTGGGTCGTACTCTTCGTATACACTGCTCGAGCCCTCGCTTGAAGCTGCTGCATGTTCTGCGTTTTATTAAAGGATTAGTTAAACAATGTCAAGCTGTATAAGCGAAAAGATCTTTTTGCAACTGGCTACTTTTTAGAACTGGCAATACAAAGCAATTAGGGCCCTATAGGTCACTAGGACACCACGGTGGCGGCCACCGGTCGTGCCATCAACAAAATGTATAAAGCGTACCTCACCTAGTATCAGCTTGGTAGTGCAACAAATTTGTTGACGGCAACCGAATCACCCGCTGTTTCGTTCTGGTGTTTCTCGCTTGGTAGCTCAAGACACCACGGTAGCGTGACGGGTTACGCCGCCATGGTATCTCGGTGAAATAGGCCTTATCGCCCAAATACGGGATAGTCGTATTCATTTGTACGGCAAACAAGGTTTCATCGTCGCGCCACCAGAGGGCGCCTTTCTGTTTTGCCGAACAAATGACAGCAAAACGATCGCATATTCGTGCGACGATCGCTTTGTAATAGGCCAACGCCTTTGTTACCAATATCCAGTGGTATACCTAAAGAATTTTACTTTTATCTTTATGCAACTGGCAACCTTTTTAGCACTGACAATCTTGGTAGCTTCAGGCCGTTTTACTCGCCCTAGCAGCGCTTAATGCAAAAAAAAACTATCAACCTCCTTAAAATTCACCCAAAAGCTACTGTTGAAAGATTTTCCACATTTATTATAGCTTGGTACACAACACCCCATCCCTTGCAAATGGTTTCTTCCTTTAAAATAGTTTAGGCCCAATCTAGGTTATCCAAACGCTGTTTATCCTTGATGGTTATTTTAAACATAGCAACCATAGCGCTAAATGCAAACCTGGCACCTGTTTTAAAATTATCCTCATGTTTTTCCCGTTTTTAACCTTTGATGCCCATTCCTGTTGATGATATCCCCTCGAATGTAAATTTCATTTAAAATTTTAACACCCATATTATTTTCAACAATGCACTGAAGGCCATAAAATACAAAAACCAGGTGCAACCTTCATAACAGTCAGTCCGGTGTTTTGATTTAGAAATTAGAACATTCTGCCACACAATATTAGACACCAATCACAGATGCAATGTTCTGAATTATGAATTTCGAAACTACTGTAAAAAGAAACTACAAGGTAACTTTTAAACTTAAATATTTTTGGAGACAGCCAAGTTTTCAAATAGTAAAGACTGAATTTGATTGGTTTATAAGCTTAAAAAGCACAAATTTGAAAATGGAATTATCACTACATAAGTGATTCAGAGCCTTGAAAAGAAAAGTAACACAATTTTTGACTAACTTTTATTTAGGTAGTGTTTTTAATCGATTATTTAACGATTTTCTTTTATCACCACCAATTTAACGTCGATAAAAATTTAATAACTGTCTAAAAAACTCTTAGTGGTTATCTGAACATTTCCTCACCATGATATGGACATATCGAGCAAGAGCTTATGAACCAGTTTTTACTGTTTTATTTATGATGTCTTAGCATTTTCCAAAAATATTTAAAAATTACCTTTCTTGTATTTTGATGCAGTTTCTTTGAACACCAGTGTAAAATGGTAGGAAGTCGAACCGAGTGTCACAAACACGTGCAAGTGTCGAAAATAATGAACATTGTAATATACAGATGAATAATGAGTATGGACTTAGAATTGAGAATATTTTTTCATACTTACAAATTACTGCTGCTTATGCGGAGTTGAATTTAAGAGCACCTACATTTTACACATAACAATTCATACTGATTTAATGAGTACGACATTTCCATATAAAGAAATATTTTTAAATACAACACGTTTTCACATTGATATTTCTAAGAAAATATTTTTTTTACAAAGTAATGTTGATAAAAATATCTACACGTACTCTTATAATATTTTCATACTGCTTAAAATTAATATATGTTTGTAACCTAAACTGTAAATAATACGCATGCTGAACCCGGTTTTTGAAAGCCTATCTCTACTTAAAAAAAAAACAATTACATAGAAAAATTTTACAGACGCGATACCTGTCATGACTGTGAAGTTTCACTAGGCAATTTAATTTGGGCCTCGTAAATTTAGTTGCTGGGGTCGTAAATCGTAACCAATTTACCACCACCACTTTTGAACCAACAGCTTAGTAATTGGGTAACACAAATTCACACAATCAATCGCAAATGCTTTTCAATTTGACAATTCAACAATATTCGTTGCGTTTTCTTACGTTGTCGATCAGACCAATTTTAAACATGCATATTATGAAGCATCAGTGCTTCAGGAATTTCCATGAAAGCTGCAATGTAGCCACCTACTGGGCCCAAACAATCTAAAGAGTTAACCATCGACTCGTTAAAGAAAGGTATTTGCTTCAGTTGCGAAATAAAGCGTGATTTTGTGTGTTCCGCAATAAGGGTAGTCAAATTGTCTGGCTATCAAAAACCGGCAGTTCTCGCACCAAATCCCGCTTCCAAGTCCACATGAGAATGCAACACAAACCACTCACCGATATTATTTTTCTCAGTTAGTAGTGGATCAAATGCTTCAAGCACACTGACTCTAACGCTACCTGATGCTGACGAGTTGCGTCCGAAGTCGATGAGGTTCATTGACTTGGGCAGGCTACCTACTGTGTCCGACGCTTCGTTTGACTGAAAGATACAGAAAGAAAGTTATTACTATACTTTTCTTTAAACGTTGCCCCACACTAGTGCGTTTACAAACTCACATACACAATCAGCCAGAGCCGGAAAAACTATCTGTAGGCCATACAAATATTTGATCCGTGCGGGAATCGAACCCGCCTAGTCTGTGCCCTAAAACATGCAACTAAAGTGACCTATATGCTGCCACTAACGATGCAGTGGTAGCAATGTTTTGGGCCAACAAAATTAAACCACTATCGTGCCAGCGACACGAAGAAGAAGAAGACTATACTGGGTATCGTTTTACCACAGTATAGTTGCGGGTTGTGGAATTTGTTCGAAAGAGTGACCGCGGCCCTGGAACGCTAAGGGCATTAGGAGGAACATGGATGGGTTTTAATCAGTACTAGCGACCCGCCCCGGTTTCGCAAGGGTGCAAATTAAATACAAAAACTTCCTCGAGAACCACTGTATCTATTAAAAAAACCCGCATCAAAATCCGTTGCGTAGTTTTAAAGATTTAAGCATACATATGGATTGACAGACAGCGGAAGCGACTTTGTTTTATACTATGTAGTGTAGAGTCTGACACTCCCTTCCGCTTCAACCAGACCGGGAGGAGTCATTCGATGATTTCCCATGCTTAAAAAAAACAAAAGGGTATCGTTTTATCCAGTTATTGTATTGTAAAGGTCATATAGGTAGTCGCTACATCAAAATTACTGGTACTTAACTGCATTGACTGGAAACCGACCCAAACTCGAGGAGCTCGTGGCTAAATAATAACAGCCGCAAGGGTCGATCTCTAAGGTTAAGCAACGCTTGCCAAGGTTGGTCTGTGGATGGGTGACCATCTTAACATACCGAGTTTCCTCCGTGCCACGGAAAGCACGTTAAGCCTTTGGTCCCGGCTGTCATTTGTAGATCTTTGGCAGTCGTTACGTATTGCAGAAGCCAGTAAATCTGACTCCAGTCTTGCCAAGAAGTACCGTGTTACCCAGTTAATGGGTTGTGGAGGTCTGGTAGGCAGCCGCTCCACTTAAAACACTGGTATTCAGCTGAATCCGGTTTGACTGGAAGCCGACCCCAATAGGGTTGGGAAAAAGGCTAGGCAGATGACTGGAAACCGACCCAATGTTATTGGGAAAAGGAAAGTGACGTGAATTATGGAGCATAAATAAAATAATACGGGATCTACAAAACACGTGGGACCCATTTTGTCAACATTTTGCCACGGCCGCGGCAGTTATCGGTACATACTCGGCGATCTCTTCCGGGCCACACAGGAAATATTACAAAACACAAGAGCAAATAATTGTTCAACCTCTTTTTTTGGTTTCCTCATATAAATTGAAATTTCCCTAATGTCTTCTAATTTCAGCAAGGTGTAGATAGATTTTGTTTTGAATCTATATCTATACTAATATATAAAGCTGAAGGGTTTGTTTGTTTGCTTGAATGCGCTAATCCGAATTGAAAAATTATTTAAGTGTTAGATAGTCCATTTATCGAGGAAGGCTTTAGGCTTTATCATCACACTAAGACCAATAGAAGCGGAGCAGTAATGAAAATTGTGACGCAAACGAAGTTGCGTGGGTCAACTAGTTAAGTATATACTAAAACCTTCCTCGAGAACCACTCTTTCTATTAAAAAAAACCCGCATCAAAATTCGTTGCGGAGTTTTAAAGATCTAAAGGGATCTTAAGGGACAGACAGAAAGAGAAAGCGACTTTGTTAGGATAGGAGCGGAGCAGACGAAGTTGCGCGGGTCAACTAGTTTTAATAAACAGAAAGTAGTTTATAAGTCCCTTGTGGTAGAAGAACCAACATCCTACAGTACGTTATAATGGCACAAAATGGTATCTCCCATCCTTGGTTGAGAAAACGATAAATCAATTAATATTGACTATAACTATCGCTATCAGTGAAGCCGACAAAATTGTTTACTTACAGGAAACACAGCTTGCAATCAAATAATACAATTAGACGCAATACAAAATAATACAATTATTTGTAATGATTTTTTATATTATTTGCTTTACCTACTATCAATTTAGTTGTTATTTATCAAAGTTATTAAATAATTTGTGAGGCTTTTACTGGTCCTGTAATCTTAATAAACAATAGGGAATAGGCATTAAAATGACAAATGTCCGGAAGGACATGCAAAAGCTTGGCCTTGCGGACAATGATGTGTACCAAAGAAGTGAACGGCGCCGAAAGATTAGGAAAGCCGACCCCGCGTAACACGAAGAGGCGAGGGCAAAGAAGATAAAGAATAGGGAATATGCATGTGATTTTTTTATTTAGCTCCAGTAAACAATCATGAAATTATTTTTTAAATACCTTCATCAGCGATGAAATTATAAAGCTTCAAAGATTACAATTGGAAAGAGAAGTCCGATATGAACTTTGATGTCAAAGTTCATGACATGGCTCATGAAAACAGCGTTTTCGCGAGAGGGACAGATAATTTGTTTAAAATAATAATACCTCGTTTGTTTTTCGAGCAATTTTGATTCTATTTTCACTGTTAGTATTATATTTTTGTATATTTTTAGATAAACTTTTATTATACAAACGTTGCCCACTAGGATTTCTCCTGTATCGTAGGTGCGTTTACAAACATACAACTAACATACACAAGCAGCCAGACCCGGAACAACCATCTGTAAGCCACACAAATGTTTGTTCCGTGCGGAAATCGAACCCACGACGCAACGCAACAGTCAATCGCTCAACTGCTTTGCAAACCATGTCGTTAAGGTGGATGCTCCAGGGTAGCCCGCGAAATTCATGTAGCTCGACAGAATGAATATTTCAGAAATAATCATTCTGTCGAGCTACATGAACTTAGAGGGCTATATTGATGATTAAAATGGTTATAATTCTTTAGATAAATACGCGTTACGGTCGCGGATCGTATTTGGTCCACATACAGCTTCACACTGACCGGCAAATTGCAAAAGACATAAAAATATTTGAATTTCGCGGGCTACCCTGGAGCATTCACCTTAACTGTATATGTAATATTTTTTTATGCATATTCCCCATTGGCGTGCATTAAATTGAGACCAGAGAATAACTTACACCAGTTTTGATCAATAGTGGGCGGTGCCTGAGCACTGGGTTCCGTAATCAATATGACTGGTCTAATTATTGAATAAGAAATTCATACACACACAAGATAGAAGAAGATATAACACTCACCGCAATACTCACTTCCGATAACTTCCTAGAACTATTGCTGCTTTCGACTCTATCCTTCACAGGCTCTGGCTTAACCACCGCCTGGTTCACACTATTATTGTTCTTCACCACATTATTATTCGTACTATTATTCACAAAATTCACGTTCGCCGGATTATGCTGCTGCACAGGTGGGTACGAGTGAGCTTGATTCTGATTCAGCTGCGGGTATATAGGAGGTATTGGCCTCGGAGGGCGAGAGATCATGTTTGTTGTGCTATAGTTGTAGGCTGGCGGCGCGGGGTACGCGTAAGGCGATGGTGACGCCATCCGCGTCTGAGTGTACTGTACTGGGTACATGGGGTTAACAGCCACGAAGGTTGGAGGCATGTCTGGGGGTACGCCGACGGGTGGCGCGTAGTAGGCGTAGTTGGGCATCGGCGCGGGCATCGGCGCCGGCGGTTGTGCCGTCGGCATGGGCGCCGGCATACCGTACGGCGTCGGCATAGGGTACGGCGGTATATTGTACGGCGGCTGATAGTTGTACGGGTACGACGGCGCGTAATAGCCCGGCCGTTGATTGTAGGGCTGGTTGTTCATTGTGGCGGCCGGCTCGGTCGTGTTTAATGCTAACTCTTCAGTCTGCTGGCCTAACCTGGGAAGCGGAGAGACAATTGTTAGCTATTATGTTGAACAATGGCGGTTACTGTACCTAGACATAACGTTGATTGATGATGCGGTAATTATTCCCTAAATGTATGTTTAGGCTAACAATGAAAACATCAACAATGTTTTCCATTGTGATTTTTTGTTAATTTTAGTATGTATTTTGATTTCAAGAAACGTTAAAGAATTATTGGACCTCAATAGAACACACAACAAAACAGTGGTGCATTAGTTAGTTATTATTATTAATTAAATAAATACTAACATTAGGCTAAGTTATACTACTACTACTAACATGAGGAGCTCGTGGCTAAATAATAACAACCACATGGGTCCATCTTTAAGGTTAAGCGACGCTTGCCGAGGTTGGTCTGTGGATGGGTGACCATCTGAGCATATCGAGTTTCCTCTGTGCCTCGGAAAGCACGTTAAGCCGTTGGTCCCGGCTGTCATTTGTAAATCTTTGGCAGTCGTTACGGATTGTCAGAAGCCCGTAAATCTGACTCCAGTCTTGCCAAGAAGTACCGTGTTAGCCAGTTAATGGGTTGTGGAGGTCTGGTAGGCAGCCGCTCCACGTAAAATACTGGAATTTAGCTAAATCCGGTTTGAATGGAAGCCGACTCTAATATAGTTGGGGGAAAAGGCTAGGCAGATGATGATACTACTACTAACTTGTACTAATTATATGAATATTATCTGAAATAATATATTTGAATTTAAATTGAATAACATTGTTTGGATGTTGTCGATTTTAATCAATCAAGTATTCTTACAGTGTTTTATCGAACAATGAGACTTATCAATTGTTATCTTGTAAATTAATACATATTAACAAATGCAATTTGCCATCTGGACAAAGTGAAGCAAAACTGTATAGTGTTATTTTCATTAAATAGTGATCAAATAACATAAGCACAAAACATGAAGACATAAATGGTATTTATCAGATCATAAGAAATTAGTAAATTACGTCTTACTTCTTGACTTTAGAGTCCATAGTGCAACAAACACCAATTCGAAACGAAACACTATTATTGCAAAATAAAATGCAATTTTAATCTCAATTGGTCAAGCAAATTTTACGAAAGTTTCACACACAAGACAACAGACTGCTTTAAAAAAAATTCAAAGCAAACAATTAAAACATATTAAATTCCAATTTCAAATCTATTAAAAAGTAATTATATGTTAAGATACTCACTTATTAATCTGTTCAATATACTCCTTTAGCTTGACATGCGGTTCTTTGGGAGCATTTTTGCTTGTAGGGCTCGAAAATGATATCAAGTCGCTACTCTCATCCCTCGTTGGACTGGTTCCAGTAGATCTGACAAATTTAGACAAAAATATACGAGCATCAGTGTTGTTGCTAGTGACTTGGCGAGCCTGCAAGGCGACGGGCATCAGGTATTACGATTTTATTAGTTCGTATTAATAGTATTGATTAAAAAGTGTGTCATACTGTCATACCACCTTCGCATTCAGTAAACAGGTGTTTTGCAGATAGTGGTTCTTTTTTAGTAATTGCGTTTTACTTGGTATGTTGGATTATTAATTTATATGGCTTACATGCTTACTAATTAAACTAATATACGTAAGTACGAAGTCATGCTGTTTTATTTTATTTCGTTATAATCTCCGTAAGAGCAAGCATCCCCATTAGTGCGTTGCGTTATTTCCATATATTTAGATTTATTTCTAGGCAGACGAATGGACAGACTGTCCGACCAAATCGTGTTTGTTTGTATCTCGTGAAACATGGAAATTAGAGCTCTGCCTCATTAGCACACCACATCGCAACGCCGCAGCGGCGACGCAACGCAACGCAACGCAATAATGGGGCCTCGCTCTAAGTCATAGAGCCTACGATTGGCTACGATATTGGTTCAACCACAACTCCAGTTTTCGGAACAAAATATATCGCTAAATTAACCGAACAAATTGTCAAGCGCGCGTTAACTGTTGTTTGATCAGAACAGTCACTCACATCATTTAACACTTAATTTCTGACGCTTTAATCAATATCTATACTAATAAAGCTGAAGAGTTTGTTTGAACGCGTTGAATCTCTGGAACTGCCAGTCGGGTTTGGAAAATTCTTTTTGTATAGGATAGCCACATTCATGAGGAAGGCTATAAACGGGATATGTGCGTACGAAGCCGCGTGAAAAAACTAGTACATGTACATTTATATAAAACTCGCCCGTTAGCCCGTTACTGAGTGACTAACGACAACACACCGCCGAAATGACCTACATGCCAAATTTCAGCTATCAGCAACCTTACTGTAGTTGAAAGCTGAAATTTGGCATGTAGGTTCCGTTTGGAGTGTAGGGGAGCGCTAAGAGGATTTCCGGAAATAATTACAGAAACGGGAACAAACGGGATGTGCGCGTACGAAGTCGCTGGCAAAAGCTAGTTTATTGTAATTTAATTAACAACAATTCTTATTCGTTGATGAATTTAATATCTAATCTTGTCCAAGGAGGTGGGTTATCAGATTTTATCTATTGCAATATGTAAATAAAGGGAATGCATAAGGAATGTTCTAGTACCAGTAACTCCTGATACCACACGAATTTTGAGGGGTGTTATCTTTGTGACTCATACGACAATTGTTATTGTGCCAATCAGTACAAAACAGTATGTCTAAAATAATAATCCAAGTCACATATATTAATGTGAAAAAAACCTAACAAAAAACCCAGATTACTAGTTTTCCTCCAGAAAAAAACAAAGTCACAATCACAAATATTTATGCTATCTTCAAAATATTTAAAGTTATTAACATTATTCTTTTTTATCAGAATGACTGACATTTAATTCTTAACCTCATACACATTATGTATAACCAAGGCCACACATAATGATAAACAATAATGGTAGGATCAAGAAAATTTGTTTTAAGTACTTCTAAAAATACCTGGAAATGGGAAAGAGCTCTCTCATCTTATACTAATCTATACTAATATATAAAGCTGAAGAGTTTGTTTGTTTGTTTACTTGAACGCGCTAATCTCAGGAACTACTGGTCCGATTTGAAAAATTATTTCAGTGTTAGATAGCCCATCTATCGAAGGAAGGCCATAGGCTATATATCATCACGCTAAGACCAATAGGAGCGGAGCATTAATGAAAATTGTGACGCAGACGAAGTTGCGCGGGTCAACTAGTCCTAAATATAAAATTCTTTCTTTACTGATAAATAGACGATTGACTGACTGACTGACAGGCTATGCATAACTGGAACTACTGGTAGTTGAAAGCTGAAATTTGGCATGTAGGTTTCTTGGGGAGTGTAAGGGAGTATTAGAGAGGATTTCCCGAAATTATTACAAGAACGGGAAAACAATTGTGGTACGCACATACGAAGTTGTAGGCAAAAACTAGTTAAATATAATTTAATTGACAACAATTCTTATGTGTTGATGATTGATGAATTTCATATCTAATCTAATATACCTCTTTAGACATATAGAGGTGTGTTTATCCGATGTTATTTACTATAGTAAGTAAATAAAGTAAAACTTTAATTTTATTTGGGGTTTTAATAAGTTTTGTCTCTTGGTAAGAACTGATTGATTATAATAAAATTGTGTGTCAACCTATTAAAATAATGTAAGTACCTACTGCAAAAAGGTAAAACAAATATCTAAATAATACTGATTCAAAAATGCTTGGGCATGTTTAAAACAAATTGATTCAGCATTGCTTATCAGAACACGTCAGTCAGTGACATATTGAGAGACACAAATTTGGTACCTATCAGTATTGTAGTATTCCGTTGATTGTTTACCTGGGACCGTCAGAGATGGACGATCGTCCTCGTGGAGACTTGCGCGGCGGCGGCGGCAGCGCAGGAGGCGGCCCGTCAGTCTCCTCGCGCCTTCGGGCACTAACGCTGGCCACCTCGCGGACATTATCTACACAATACCAGCAAGATAAGCCAATCAACAATGATTATTGGAGATATCAATAGTTTTTGTTACAGATAACAAAGTGAAAGAGATAAACATTCTGTGAAATAAAAGTAAAAAACAATTATTGAAATAATTATTCATCGAAAAACTATTTCATAGTTTCATACTGTAATTCTTTTCTATATCAAGCATTATACTCGTGGTACTTTCATACAAAGGACATACAGATATCATGATTCAATTTAATCATTCCCCCATTTACTTAAAAGGTTGTTGAACTTCACATCCCATCTGATTGATGTACCTACTTGCAGACATTTTGCTGAACTGACAATGCTTATTAATTTTTCTTGTTTACATTGCGTCAATTGATCTCATTGTGCCAATAAAAGGTCAGTTAGTCACTCCAATTGCTATATTTGGTAGCTTTGTGTTATCAACAAATTTATACACTTTAAAAATAAACTGATATTGTTATTTAAATAAATGACTAATATAACTCTAATAACAGTAATCAAACAAATAATTTTAGATTGAGGAAAGTTTGTAGCACAAAAATAATAAATTATATAAAATAGATATCTAATTTATATCATCATAGCTAAGTTAATATTAAATATATGATGACATTTATTTACCTAAAAATACCATTGAATTGAAATTTCTATTATGTATACTTAATTTTATTATGATAACAAATTCCAGATGTTTTGATGTTACTGCATAGTTACATTCTATTACTAACAATACTAGCAATGATTTTATGTTGTTTGTAAATAGTTAGGAGTAACTAAAACATCATTTCCTAAACTTTGGTATTTTACATAATTATTATTGTCACAATATATTCAAGTTAATGTTTTGCTATAGCAGTATTCTTATAAACATTATTCCTTAGTAAAGCAGACACAAATTGATCTTTTAAATTAATGATAGTGCTATTTAGCATTTTAATGTTAAAGCAGCACATTCAATGTTTAAATGCAAACTATTTATTTGTTCATAGTAACAGAGACTACTAACTGAAATAGTTTTGTTAGGTTCATTACTTTAGCAGTGGTTTCATTAACCTGCGTACATTAACACAAGCATTCACGTAGGCGGTTATAAAATTCTAAAGCGTGAATGCCGAATTACGTTATCATTAACACAATACATGAAAGGTAGCTCTGTGAAATGTTTGCAAAGCCTTGATCATCAGTATCTCGCGGAGTAAACAAAGTTACGTCAGTTACCTGCGCTAGATAGCAGTTTCTGCCTACGGAACTGATCCAGAGCCAGACTTTCTAAACTCAAAGCCTGGGCCTTCTCCAAATCCGCTTGGAACTGAAGATCGTAGTCAGACATTATCGGACTCCCTTCAACATGTATCTACAACATTCACAAAACGAGCGTGGGAATTAAAACAATAATAGCACTGTTTAGCGATGAGCACATAACACTACACAAAAACTTTAGATCCAAACTTGTAGGCGGCATAAGAGCACTTCTCGTTATATCGCCCTTTGTCTTACCAAAGGATTCTTCCCGATAACGCTCTATTTGCTTAATTTTCACTACATAATACAATTTTGGACGAGTCTCGGCTCGATTTTATTTTATTATTTTACTGGGTCAATTCAATTTGTATGCATCATTCGAAAGATAATACGACTAAATAAGAAACGTATACCTCAAAAAGTTTGACAATTGAATCCTCCTTTAATCGGAAGAAAAAGAAAGAGAGGCGTTCATTCAACTAATGACAATGGTGGCTTTTACATTTAGCTACATGATGATGGTGACGTTACTGTAGTCAAAGAGTTCCTCATTCGACTAACAAATCGACTTACTAAAATACGGTAATAAATTAAAATAATTATACCACGGGGTTTATCATTTGACCCAATTTGACCACATAAAAAATAAGTCTTACCAAGAAGTACCATATTACCTATTTATTGAATTGTGGACGTCAAATCAGGCAGTCGCTCCATGTAAAATGCGCTCGGCTAAATCCAGTTTAACTGGAAGCCGACCCCAATATGGTTAGAAAAAGGCTTGGCAAATGATGATGTAGGCTAATGTATAACCATGGCCATATTGAATAACAACTTGTGCAATTTGTTATGAAACTTTCGAACAGATTTAGAAATATTATTTAGTCAACTATTCATAGACATCACTACGGTAACGTTCAGAAATGTCTACGTTCGGTTCATCTCTACATGGATGGATGGACTATGCCATCTAGTGTCGCATAGCCGAAGTTTTCAGTTTCAGAATACTTGACCTCACTGTGCTACCACCTGTGGTTCCTGCACACTCAGTTTAGGGAACATGCTCGAAGACGACTGTGCCATCTAGCGTAGGTAGCTATTTCGAATTATATACTTGAAATATATTTGACTGCGTCATTTCTGTGCTGCCATCTACAGTTTCTGAACGGTCCCTATGGTACGATTATGTATGTGTGCGTTCCCATTGAGGGATCAATTTGAAAGTTGAGCTTTTGAATGCGTCGACCTTTAGTAAAAGTTCTCAAACAATGTAAATTCAGCCAATAATTTGTAAAAGTAGCCACTCAAAAGTTACAATCGGTTGGCGGCCCTCAGTCTCTGATGAGGACCAGGGGGAGTGTAATGTTAGGTATAAATATAACTACTTCAAAAAATGAAGGCGGTCCTCAATTCAGTTAGTATTTTTTTATGTATAGAGGTTTCTGGGGGGCTACAAAGAGATGAATCACGCAACAATCAGTCAAATTTCATTGTCACCCTTATTGCTAACGAATTAGGTTCAAGGTTGATTGGGAAAATTTGACAGTGACGGGAAGCGCGATTTGATTTTGATTTGCTGCTAAAGTGGCCTTTTTATACCCGCTGATCTAAAAAGGCCACTTTAGCTGTCAAATTTTCCCAATCAACCTCGATTGAACCTAATTTGTTATTCTCCTAAAGTGACATTTTTAGCTTCCCGATTTATGTGAAAAAAATTGTTTCAGTTTGGCTCAGAAGTTTTTACTTACAAACTGTACAACTTACAACTTGTATTTTACGAGCATTTTTGCTTACTCGGATGATGTTATTTCTACGTAGGTAGAACGATGTCGTCGTCTAAGTATCACCACTACCTAAAATAAGTGAAAAATAAAAAACTTTTTTACAAAAAATATAACCGACTTCCAAATAAAAACACTCATCATCTGCCTAGCCTTTTCCCTACTATATTGGGGTCGGCAATATAGTTGGGAAAAGGCTAGGCAGATGATTGGGGTCGGCTTCCAATCAAACCGGATTTAGCTGAATACAGTATTTTACGCGGAGCGGCTGCCTACCAGACCTCCACAACCCATTAACTGGGTAATCTGGTACTTCATGGCAAGACTGGAGTCAGATTAACTGGCTTCTGACTATCCGTAACGACTGCCGAAGATCTACAAAATATGACAGCCGGAACCAACGGCTTAACGTGCTTTCCGAGGCACGGAGGAAACTCGCTATGTTAAGATGGTCACCCATCCACAGACCAACCTTGGCTAGCGTTGCTTAACCTTGAAGATCGACCCGTGCGGCTGTTATTATCTAGCCACGAGCTCCTCAATATTCCAAATAAAAACACTACAAAGTACAAATTAACTTAAATTTAGGAAGTCTGTATCAAAAAACGAAGAAACAAAACCAACAAAAACACCTAGGCTAGGTATTGTGTTTTTATTTGGAAGATGTTTGGAAGTTGTATTTTCTTGTAAAAAAAAATTAAAACACTACTTAGTTTGGCTAGTTAGTTTTTTATTACAATAGTCTAAAATAAAAATCCATCAATTAGATACTCCTTATTATTTTTTATTCCTCGACATACCTACAGAAATTATCTTTGGAAGATTTAAAAAATACTAGGTACGTAGAATCGTCTAAGTTGTGGACTAAGTTACTAATATTGCATTGTCTGTTAGAACTTGTTTAATGCGTTTTACTATCACACGTCCTGTTATTGCTGGTGAAGACAAATAAAGTCTATTATTCGGAGAACCTGAAAAAGCACAACGCTTATCTTCAACACACCACTTCCATTTGATACATTAATATTCTGGTTGGTCTGGCGACTCTGGCGAGTCCAATACCTGAGGGCCCTGGTGGAGGCAAGTAGGTACGGCGCGTTTGACTTTTTTAACCGACTTCCAAAAAGTGTGTTTCTTTTTTAGTTCGATGCGGCATACCTACTTGCCATTTGGTCCCGTTCAAATTCAGTTAGGCTCAGCAGTTTTTGTTTTATGAGCATTTTTGCTTATTTCAATTTCTACGTAGACGAGGACGTCGTCAAAGTCACCATTTAAGAGCCCTATTACAATTTGACTGTACTTTTCGCGAAAAATTACCGATTTTGCCTATTTGATTATTCTCATAAACTCAAATATTTAGACAACTTAGGCTTATTGGGTACTTAGTTGAGAATAGTTATTAGTAATGCATAGCGGCATTACTTTTCGCATTTTTTCATATCTATTTGTAAAAAGCCAAAATTCTGAAGTAAGTTTCTCATAAAAAGCACAACGGCACTTTTTCGAGCTCGTGAAGTGAACTACTGTATTAACCAAATTAAATGTAAAATATATCATAATATTCTTTATAAAGTGGTTTCGTGCGTAGCAGCCTCAGAAATTTAAAATAAGAATGGAATATCCGCAAAAAAAATCCATTGAAATCCATAAAAAACTACTAAAAATGCTCAGAATTAACTGTCAATTTCTTCATAATACATTAATATTATTACGTAAAATTTATATCAAAATAAACCATAGTTCATAAGAAATGAAAATTTAATAAATATTCAATAAATAAAATTAATAATAAAACCTAAAATGTAATTGCACTGCCTAATTTCTACAAAATGCGATAAGTCAGCATTTTTATGAGTGAAAACGTAATTCTGTGATAGGGCTCTTAAAACCAACCGACTAAATAACCTTAATTTCGAAAGTCGGTATTTTTGGTTTTGTATCTTTGTTTTTTAACACCGGATTCCAAAATTAAGGTTATTTATAATTTGTAGTGTTTTGTTTAGAAGTCGGGTATATTTTTGTATACTTAAAAGTTTTTTCTTGCTTACTACGTTTTTTTTTCACAACTTTACGGCGAGTAACACTTCCTTT
Organism: Lacanobia oleracea; assembly: GCA_950371165.1. Lineage (NCBI taxonomy): Eukaryota > Metazoa > Arthropoda > Insecta > Lepidoptera > Noctuidae > Lacanobia > Lacanobia oleracea. Next base: position 17,989,268 of record OX493391.1, on the reverse strand, counting down.
AGTTGGTGTATTGCTTTCTTCCGCATCTCGGTTTGAATTAGCCTTTAATGCCCTCTTGTGTGCAACTGAAGTCCGTTGGACAGAATTAAATGTCTGCCTCTTCGTCTTGATGGGGGAATTATTTCTAGATGAATTTGCACTAGGATAATCATCCTTTCTATCAGTCGCTCGATGCCCTGAGGACTTTTTGGGCACTGATAAACTTTTAGCCCGTTTAATTTTCTTCTTAAGGTTAGTTTTCACTTTCTTTCGGTTAGAATGCAATTTATTTTGGGGTGGTTCTTCACCTTCTTCCGTTTCGTTCTTTCCGGTTTTCTGTAAATATTTCGTGGGTAAGTACCTTAATTTTATAGGTAGGGAAGTTTCGAAGTCAGTTTTAGGTGGGTACTAAGAGGTATTTCAGGTACATAAGTCCATTTTATAGGGAGCGTGCTGAAAATATAGGCGACAGCACAGAAATGTCACTGTCAAATATGTTCAATTAAAAAGTTCGAAATAGCTACGCTAGATGGCAGTCTTCTTCGCGCACGTTCCCCTAAACTGAGCATGCAGGAACCACAGGCAGCACAGAAGCGTCAATGTCAAGTATTCTGGCCCTTAAAACTTCGAATATGGTACACTAGATGGCATAGTCAACGCCGTGCTAATTGTGGCCTGATACTCAGTTTGATTTGAGATCTGATATTAATGAGGATACCTAGTCGCAAAATCCACGAGGTACCTTGCCTTCGCTATTGTCATGCAACGTGGAAAAAAACCGATCAAGAGCGAGTCGAACTCGCGCATCGAGGGTTCCGTACCACCATATAAAACATGAAATGCTTTTAAAATTTTCATCGCCGTGGCCTCTATTCATCAGAAAATTTTAACACTGTGGTGTATAGGTATCGCAGTTTTAGTTCAGCGCTAGTGGAAGTAATATAAGTTGTGTTGATGATTTCTGTAAAAGTGTGCTATTTAGAGACATCGTTTTATTTTTCCTGTAATACATATAAAATATATACATATAAAATCTTTACATAAACTTCTATCACAAAATGATTTCAGATTATCTTCTATGCAAATTTTGGAGATAAGGGGGGGGGGGGGTAAAATTAATAAAATAATAATTTAATATAACGGTAATTAATTAGTTGTCTGTAAAGTCAGCTTACGGACGATTTTACGTGATAACGTCATAAGAAAACAATCGAACTCTTAGGGCGATCGTGCTTCTCTATCGCGCGCTCTCGCTTGCTGAACGTAACACTTTTTCGTGCGCGAAGCCGGCGTTCATCGATTTATACGATTCATAAGACGTTGTCACGTCAAAAATGTTTCAAAATGTGCAAATAGCGTTGGTTCTTTCTTATGATACCCCACATGCTACACTTTGATTTTTTAAGCAACCCTTTCAGTCGCTGTTGCAATAAAAAATTATTAGTTAGCATTAGTAGTTCTTGAGATATCCAGCTGTGACAGACGGACAAACTTAGTCACACCATATGGGTTCGTTTTTACCATTTTGGAACCCTTATAGGATCACTTTGCTGTCCGTCCGCGTCCGACCGTCCGTCCGGCTGTCAAGAACTTTATCTCGGGAACACGTGAAGGTATCGAGTTGAAATTAAAACCATTACTCAGGTATACGTTCGCAAACTGTAAAACATCAAACTTCTAAGTTAGGTTAGGTTACATTTGTAATTATAAAAAAAATCTATACTTAAGTACATATAATAAAATCGTAGACTAACCGTGTCAGTACATTGAATATTTTTGCATAAAAATTACATAGAAAAGTTAGGAAAAAGATATTATAAAACACGAAAATACCATTTTTTTAAATTTTTGTCTGTGTGTCTGTTTATCTGTGCGTTTGTGGGAGCATCACGCATAAATCACAGATTGGGTTCCAAATCTAGGTACTTAAAAATATTATGTGATAACCCTTACTCGGGTTACGATACGAACAAATGAAGATAGAAAAAATAAATTCGACGAAATTCCTTGGACTGCACATAGACTCGGACATGAGATACAGATAAAGGAGTATCTGTTCTTAAAAGGATCAATATCTACGTATTATTTTTTTAACTTTTTAAAGTTAAATGTCGGGAGTTTTTAATTTTTTAATATAATTTTTATTTCATGCTTTTTAAATTTAATTTTACTTAATAGGTATCTACTACTAGAAAACCCTATGATCTCATCATCTTCCTGCCCTTATCCCATGTAACTTGCAAGGTCGACGCAAGACGTTTTTTGCATTTGGCTCCTCATACTATCCATTTTTTTTTGATATTCCTCTCCCTCTCCATCCATCCACACATGATGTAAGTACACTCACCACGGCACTTCATCCACCAATGTATTAATTACGAGCATTTAAATGAATACGAAAACGAAAGGTCTGCTGTAAGTAAGTGAGAAGTTGAGTATCCTGCAGATTTCAGGATATGCTTCAGCATCAGTGTAAGGATACTGATATACTACATCTTAGTGAATTGTATGTACTTCTTTTTTTGTAATATACTGTGTGTCGTCCAACAACTTCTGTTATGTGTTCAATCTGTAACCGAGAACGCCGGTACCCTAAACACAAGTTTAATCTTACACTGGGTACCGGAGTTCAACGTAAACACCTTTTGCTGTTGTAGTAAAACTGCGTAATGTCTAAATTTGTGTTTGTACAACCATTAGAAAATAAACTATTTTATTATTATTGTATTATTATTATATAAAGTTCTAAATATGTATAATATGTTCAATGAAACCTTTACAGTGAGTTCCAATACGATACCTCTGCTGCAACTTAGTGAGGAGTTGGGTATGCTGCAGACCTCAGGTAATGCCACAGCATCAGGTCAATAAAGCATGTTTTTGCAATGTAATTGAAGTAACAGAATACCAAGTTTCGCATCGATCAGACCTGTAAAAGCTGGTTTAATGCCTTCATCAACTAAAAAAGATGATCTTCAAATGGCTCAACCGATTTTGATAAAACTTATCTAAGAACCACCGCTGGCAAACCTGCTTTCAAATAATAAAACCGCATCCAAATCGGTTCACCCGTTTAAGAGCTATGGTGCCACAGACAGACAGACAGACACACATAGCGGTCAAACTTATAACACCCCTCTTTTTTGGTTGGGGGTTAAAAATTTAAATTTTCATTTGCATAATAGGAAATAACCTGTTCAGAAAACACATCATCTGCGTCGTGTCGATCGCAGAAGTCTAATATTTTTTTGCAGACCGTCCGCAGGTTCCTTATTTTTTCCTTCTTCCTCTTACCTATTGCGTATCTGTCCATTTCGTCTAGCCTTAATGTTCTGAAAAGGATTTTAATAGAGAAGATAGAGTTTTATTTATTAGGAAACGTATGACTCTGACTACTCCAGGAAGGTAACGTGGGACAACAGGCAAATTAAAAAAGAATATTTGTGTCTTTTAGCCTCGGCGCCGAGTTGCAAGACTGTCTGTTTTCTATTAATTGCTCAAACATTGCATAGTTGAATTGCATAAGCCCGTTCCATCATCGGATCACAAAACGTACGGCGATGCCCCACCTGTGGACATCCCACCCAAAACGTTTTGGAAACACATTCATTGTGCGTAACAGCTAAGGAGTGGAATTCCCTGCCAGAGTCTGTGTTTTCTGATAGCTACGACCTGGGAGTCTTAGTAGAAGAGTGAATAAGTTACTTCTAGGCAAGCATGCTCCATCTTCGACTAAACCATCGCCTATCATGTGAGATATTGGAAAAACGTGTACCTATCAATAGTAAAACAACTAGGTTTGAGATAAATCAGTTTCCATTGTGCAACACCAGCGTAACTGGTAACCATCCATTTAGATTTTCAAAAAATATTAGACACGTATTTTAAATAAAGGAGATACAGCGAGTAGAAGACACGCGTGACGTCATCTGGCTTGGTAAATTTGGTACATTTTTACCAAGCCAGATGACGACACAACATTACAACAGATGACGTCGAATTTTTTGAAAATCTATCAGACGGACTAATTAGATTTTTTTAGTAAAATACCGTATTATCCGTAATGTAGGTAACTAAGACTACATTAATTATGTTTACAGTTATACCTGTCTAGGTAGAAATAGACTGATTTAAAATTGCGTGGCCTTCCACGAAATTATACGTAGGAACAATGTGTGGTACTTTAAGTAAGGAGGAGCGTAAACATACTTGATGACTTTTGGTTTGGCCATGATATTGTCAACGTCCTTTTCGTCAATCTGCATGGCTGTGACCCATATGTCCTTGAAGAGTTGTCGCCTGTCCGCATAACTTTCTTCCTGTGTCATATACTCCATCATGTCAGGCACAATCTCTGGACGGTCAGTAAGTACTACAAGTTGCCCATGTAATACCTATTGATGTTTTTTTTTTATTATTTTGTAGGTATGCATTTTTGTTTGATTTATTTTTTGTTTTCTTTATTGATATTTTGAGATTGAATTATTGGATTGGTGATGTAATATTTTCATTGTCACGCTGACATGTAAGGTGACCATAAGTTGACACATTTAATACCTAACCTTATTTGTTTTTATAGGCAGGTTAATTTTATAATTAAAGGTTACGTATTATTGTCTCTTGTATTTTATTTGGTAGTTGCAGAGTTTTTAAGCGTTAACAAGCAGGTAAGATCCACGTCTTACGATGGCTCCAACATAATAATTATTATGGTTGGTATAAATATGTAGGTACACCAGGCAACGCAACAAGTTGGTACGAACTTACGAAGTTGTCGATCGGCTTGACTTTCGTTCAGTAGGCGGGAAGCTCTTGGCGAAAGCTTTCCTCCAATATATAATACACACGCGCTCACGAAATAAAATAAACCGTTAAAATTTTCTTTTGCGAAAGTTTGACTAGGTGTAAAATGGTCCTTCGACTCGGATAACAATATTTTTTTAATCTCTTCGCAATCTTAAAAACTTTAGGCGTTTTTTTATGCCAAGTGTTAAAATATTTTTTTTTTTCTAATTTTCTAACATTGAAATGTCGAAACCATGCCGGTCAAATATGACCCGAACACTTTGTGGGTGGCTCTCAGCCAGTACAGTGATGGCAACATCTTCGAGGTGTATCCTAAGCTGCTGGCCCAGCTGTTCCTGCAGGAGGAGGCTGCTAGACAAGATGGTGACACCAGTGAGGTGGAGAAACTGGTCCTTCCCAGCGACAAGGATTATAGGCTGCAAAAATACTTTGTTCTTGTCGAATTACAAAAGGAATTGGAAGAGTAAGTTTCATCTTAACTCATTTGCGAAATTTAAAAAGTTTTTCGACGACTCCAAGTCACACAAGCAGGACAAAGAATGGATGATTCGTGAAAAATGTAACATCACCTTTTAGAACCTTCAAATCGAAAAAGGCTCGTAAATTAATACTTAGTAAATATCTCTGTCTATCTAGCCTATTTTGTCCCAGTGCTGGGCAAAGATCTCCCTCTTCCTTTTTCATAGGACGTAACTCCTTCGATAGGAGTCAAGTTCGTCTCGACAAGGGACGACGTTACCTTGCATTTTTGGGAACAAATCCGTGGTCTCCCTCATACTTTTTTTTCTACTCACAATATAACGGAACAAATTAGCTTTCCAAATCAGCCCTGCATTCGGAAACAGTTATTCACTTATCGCAGAACGAGGAAGTTCCGAGACGAAACTCATTAACCATTAGATTAGCTTCACGTAAAACAAACTGCTATAAGCTATAGACTTGATTGCGTGGTCCCGCAGCCCCATACGGCTTGGCCCTGACCTACACACATAATAACACCGTAAACTGCTTGAATGTAGCAGACGCCTTGTAATGTGAATGACATTCCATTAATTGGAGGAAACACCTTTGCTAGGCAGTTCTAAATATAGTTGTGTCTATTGTTCATTCGTAACAGACATTTGTAACAGACATCAGCTAAATTTGTCTTAGGTAGTTAGTATAATTATGGTCTGATGATATGTTCTTCTTGTATTTTTGGGCCTGATTAACACACTGTTCGCAGGCTCGAACCAAAGCTTCGGAATAAACGCGTAATAATAGAAATCGGACAGCTGGTGGACTGAATTTGGAATATCACTGAATTGATTGATTGCTTGATTGATTGATTGGTGAACTGATATTCAAAATTCAGTTCACCAGCTGTTCGATTTCTATTCATTCTGAATTCAATGTTCCAAAACCTTAACTCGTCTTGCGACCTGCTATGACTGGCCTAAATCCACTCTTAGAAGTTTTACCTATCAGCCAGAAACTACTATAATTATTATTATATGCCTGTGTATAGTAAAATTCAAAACCTTAGATAAGTTAATAAGCACTCTCCTGACAAAATAGGTTTCTATAAATATTTTTAGTGCCTGAGTTACGTTACAACATATAAGGCTTGATGTGAATCACATACGTAACGTTGCATGTACAGACACAATACCATTATTTCTACGAATGCATCGAGCTACCGACAGCGCTAAATTGTTTTGTTGGCGGATTATACTAAATCGAAGTGCTCACGCTAGAAAAGAACTTTAGAACCCAGTTTTTAGAAAACAATCAAATATGAAAACAAAGTAATTAAAGTATAATATTTATAAATGCGAAAGTAACTCTGTCTGTCTATCGCGCTTTCACGCCAAAATTATAGAACCGATTTAAATGAAATTTAGTACACAGATAGTCTAAAGCCTGAGAAAGGACATATGCTACGCGGGCGAAGCCGCTGGCAGAAGTTAGTAGGTAAACTATAAAATATTATTATGACAAAATACCACTTTTTTGAGTGAATTTGCTAAGTTAAACTAAAATAAAGGCAGAAAGTTAAAAGGATCGTAAAGGTTTATGTGGCTCCTTGAATGTTCCCGAAGTTATTGTAAACTGATGAAGAGTACCTACCTATTCTGTGTATCTGACTGATCAATAGTCAGTTAAAGACAAAAGAAGAAGAAAAGAGTCATGATGAGATTAAGCGGGTTCACGTCAGACATCATGGCAGGCCATAAATAAAGAAACGATGGAATAAAAAAATAAAACAAATTACGTCAAATCAGTTGCAATTGTCACCTCATGTCAATCAAATAAAACGGAAACATTGAACAGATCACGTCACAAAAAAAGCAATCAAAGAATTATATTTAAATTATTTAGCGTTATTTATTTTATTTTCTAGTTTTAATTAATTTTAATAAAGCCGTATAAAAACCGATAAATTCCACGAAATTAAATATCGTATACCTACAAAAGCAGGTGATATTTTTTTCGAAAATGGATCAATACAACAAATGGAGGCTATTTTAGAGCAGGAGAGTCCTCGAGATTCGTAAGTGTATGACTGATTTAGTACGATGGGAGTCATGTATACTGACGACACTCAAATGCCGCTGTACTGTGGCTGAGGCACTATCAGCAGCCTTATCGCTCCATCAATAAGTATATAATGTTGATGAATCTGATGTTTTTTACAGAACAAGATCTTAATTGGGATTTTTAAAAGTCCACTCCGTGAATGTATTATAGACTGGATTACTGACCACAAATTCTAAGAAAACCCTTTAGACTGGAAAGCATACTTGTGTATACAAGCCTTATTCTTCCCTAGGGACGAACATGGTAACAAGGTGGCAAGACCATCATTGGAGGAACCGGTGGAAGAATGGGCGCCATGGTCACTTGTGGTGGCTAGCAAGAACCCACATGCGCCACCACCGGTTGCCGTCAAAACAACGCCTGGACCAGCCTGGGACATTGGGCAGGTAGACATTATATGATAAGTTGATTATCGACAGGCTAGGTTCACACTTGTGTAAAACCGGGAGGAATATAAGGAGGAAATTCAGGCATATGCTCTGCATTGGGACAGAATAGGCTGAAAATAAATAATAACCTGACTTTACAAACCCGATTTGTAAAGTCAGGTTATTACTCAAAACTGTCGAAAAGAATATCTGTGAGAGGATGCACAAAAGTGAAATGCTTCGCATAAAAAACTTATTTAGCTACTAGTTAGAACTATTTGGCTTAAAACAAGCTGTTTCCTATTCTAGCAAACTTAAATAGGTAAGCAAAGTTTGCCGCAATAATGAGGTCTCCATTGTACCATAAACTATTTAAGAGATTCCCATTAAGATTTCAAACAAGTCCATAGCAGTCAAGGCTTGAACTATACTAATATTAGCAGAGCCTTGCAAAGTTGTATTACGAGGCAAAAATGGTGTTTCAGTTATGGATAGTAGGCGTTGATATTTCCACGTTCATCGCTTCTAAACACGCGCTACTTTGGCTAAAGAATCTATTTGCTTCGCACTCTGTACGTATGACAGGTTAAAAGATAAATTAAATATGGCACTATTAACAGTCACCTTAGCATCTTACTCATCATATCTACGGCGAGCTAGAAAACTCTAGAAATCTAGAAAAGACCTATCGACTTTTGAGATTGTGATCTCAGCCAGTCGGATTAGGTAAATTCATGATAGCCACATTATGAGGAAGGCATTTGCTAATAGAATGGCAAAAACGGGATAAGCGCATTTAACAGCGATTGACTGATACACTCATTGCTAGAAGAGCGGTTTCTCCGCGAATTTAGTCTCACGCTTTTGTGTTCTGTGTGATGACGTTTTTGAAGAATTAAAACAACTTAAAAGTTTTTGAATTCCCCGTTCGTCACTCTTACTGTCAACTATATGATACTCTCAACTATTACAACATCTATTTGCAGGTGCTAAAAGCTGCGCGTCTACTCTGCAAGCCACCGCGACCCGTTAACTTCATTGACGAACAAGAGATGCGTTGCGTTTACTCTCTCATTTACGAAGTGTTCCGATGTGAGTATACCAAGTATTTCAGTCTCTTTCTCGAATGTGACTACAAACACAGCAAAGTTTTCAATTTACTGGTGCCAGTCAAAATGTCAACCACATCGCGTGAAATTTTACTGCATAGTCGAAGCCGTTAAAATAGAAAATAAACCTATAAAAACACCATATAACACGAAATAAAAAGTTCCGTTGCGTGAAGCTACTTTTAAATGACTGACAAATAGCATATATCAGTCGTAAAGCCTTCATTTAACATCATGGCGAAGCGAAACTGGAATAAAAGTGAAGTGTCACGAAGTTCCGAAGTAGGCTCATGGTTGCTGCTTGTAAATTAAAACGCCATGTTAAGTTACTTTATTGCAGTTACAAAGCGTTATTCAACTTTATCAAGTTGATGCCTTAACGATAGAAACACGAAAGTTGCGATAAATAGCGTGATAACTTAAACTAGCTTCTTTGTTATTAATATAGATAGCAGGTATTTTAATTTTGGTGCTCATATCAGCTCGCTTGATTTTAAAAACTTATTGCTGTAGCCCTGTAGGTCTTACTCAAGTTATTCCAAATATTTGCGATATTGGAACTCGCTCAAAATTCCCATGAAACACCGAAAGAATTAATTCACGTAAAATAAACTGCGAAAGTATTTGCTTTCTGAATTTATGACATGGAACTTGGAAATATCAAAACCAGATTGCTTTTTGGTTTGGCGATACGGACTCTGTTTAAGATTGGAGTCCAGAAGTCCAAGTAAATACAATGACTATGTTTGTAAGTCAAACAAAATAGCAGTTCTTTCTGCCTGCTGAAGTCCCAATCTAGAGACTCTGCAACTATTCTGCTGTTGTAAGCTTTTACGTAACTACGGTTAACGTTAGTAGATGCTTGACCCCGCAAGGTCCTCGAAATGAGGTATCACTCAAACCTAGGTATCCTATGATTTCGATTCGGTTTCTGCACTTGCCGAAACACCGCCACTACTACAACGCCAGCTAGGGCTCCTAAAGAGTTACCTACAATACTGTTACCTGTTATAAAGCCTATATCTGATCTGTGTTCGCCAACATAAAAGTGCCATGAATTCTATGCTTTTTGCCCTTTTTATTATTCAGCACTTTGGACGTCTATCCATAGAGAAGTTTACTGTCACGCGACATATTTATTTTTGCGGTTTTATTTGAACTTCGCTTTTGTAAGATTTATATTTCGAAGTATGTTAATAAGTTCATGTTTTCAGATAAAACCATATTGGATCAAGCTTTGGAAGACATAGGATTTTTGCAAGGTCATCATGGGGTGAGTACCTACTCGTAGTTAGTGGTGGTTTTGATTATCGTCTAGTCATATCCGCGTCTTATGTTTTCGCGGAATACTTCGAAAGGAAAGTTTCAACCTAACTACAGTAATATCTATCACTAGTTGTCCCGCTAACTTCGTCTGCTCCACTCCTATTGGTATTAGCGTGATGATAGCCTATAAGCCTTCCTCGATAAATAGGCTGGCTGGGACTGGTAGGTATAACAGTGAAATAATTTTTCAAATCGGACCAGTAGTTTCTGAGATTAGCGCGTTCAAGCAAACAAAGAAACAAACTTTTCAGCTTTATATATTAAGGTAGCGATGAGGTTCCTGACAGCCATGATGTCAAACTCAACGATGGTCGATCTCAAATATTAGGTCTTTACCTATGAAATTGCCGTTCTGCAGTACTGGCTATTTCAAATCAAAATAATTTTTGTTTGGCTAAGAATTCTAATTTCAAATTAATTTTATTTTAAAAACATGGTTTTTTTTTTCCAAAAGTAGTCATTTGTTTATTGATTAGTGTTACATTTTCATCGCATTTCAATCTTTATCGTCATCATGGATACGTTAAAAATTCGAGTAATTATGGAATATGAATACCGTCGTGGCAGCAACGCGGCACAAGCAGCACGCAACATCAACGACGTTTACGGAGCTAACACTACAAACCAACGCACCACCTGTTATTGGTTTGCTCGCTTCCGTTCTGGAAATTTCGACCTGAAAAATGAACCTCGCGGTCGTCCGAAGACTTTGGTCGACAATGACGAATTAAAGGCGATTGTGGAAGCTGATGATACACAATCTACGGCTGAATTAGCAGCAGCTTTCGACGTTAGCGTCAAAATAATATTGGTCCATTTGCGTCAAATTGGCAAGGTAAAAAAGCCTTGACAAATGGGTGCCCCACGAACTCAATGATCGCCAGCGCGAAGTACGCGTCGAGACGTGTCTTGCACTGCTCAACAGACACACAAATGAAGGAATTTTGAACCGCATTGTTACCTGCGATGAAAAATGGATTCTGTTTGATAACCGCAAGCGCTCAGCAAGTTGGTTGGATCCTGGTTCAGCACCTAAACAATGCCCTAAACGAAAACTTACCCCTAGAAAAGTGATGGTCACTGTTTGGTGGTCTAGCGCCGGTGTGATTCATCACAGCTTCTTACCAAACGGGGTGAGCATTACTGCAGATGTGTACTGTGAAGAACTGAACACAATGATGGAGAAGCTGGCACATCTCCAACCAGCATTGGTCAATCGCTCGTCTCCACTGCTCCTGCACAACAACGCGCGACCTCATACTGCACAGCAGACGGTCTCCAAGTTGCAAGAACTGGGGTTGGAAGCTCTCCGTCATCCGCCCTACTCACCAGACCTTGCGCCTACAGACTACTACTTTTTCCAGAATTTGGATAACTTCTTGGCGGGAAAAAAATTCAATACCCGAGAGGCAGTACAAAATGCCTTTGAAGAATTTGTTGCCTCCCGTCCAGCTGATTTCTTTAAGAAGGGCATCAATAAACTGCCACTGCGTTGGCAAAGATGCATTGATTGCATGGGTGATTACTTCGATTAATACAAATAAAAAATACATGAAAAAAATTAGTTTAAATTTTTTCATACAAAACGGCAATTTCATAGGTAAAGAAAGACCTATTATACTCGTAAGTCACTGACCTGAGAAGGCTCGGCAAACCTTGTCAAATACTGGATTGCGCAAGATGAATTTGATTAAGAAACTGGATTTTCACGATTCATAAGTCCACGTTTGGAATTAGGTATTAGATAGACAGTAGATATCCATGGTAAATGGTTATAGCCACGGATAAAAGGCATGAGCGTACAAGTCCATAAGCAGTATAACAATCGTTACCCACAGTTAGCCAAAAATGTAGCCGACTTCAATTGTAATGCCGTTCTTGAACTTGTAAAAAGTTGACGAAGGTCTTTTTTACTCGTTGCGGTTGTCAAGGCTGTATATTTATCCCTCATTACCGAGCAGTAATAACTCCCAGTTAGGGTAGGTTCGACAAGATGTTACAATAAAAAGTATGCCCCATCTAACTCGCATTACGGCGGTCTCGTGACCAAAACCATTTCTTTTTCGAATGTTGAGAATGCTCACGAAAATGAGCTCTATATTTATGACCATTTATTCTTGTAAGCGAACGAAAAAATCGACATTTTGTAGATTTCGAGACTGATAAAATGGTTTCTATTAATAAAAACACGATTCGTCGTGTTCAAGACGTTTTCGGGAGACACCATTTAATTGGTGTTCTAACAAGGGGAATAAATCCTAATATATCAGAATCATGTGAATTTAATTTTTTTTAGCTTTTAGCAATCAATCTGTTAGTGCTACTGCTACACTACTGCGACGTGAACGCTGTAGCGCGTCGTCGTCGTAATCAAATTATTAAAAAAAAACCGTGACTGACTGAGTGATTGACAGACAACGCACAGCTGAAATTACTGGTGGTAGAAAGCTGAAATTTGGTATATAGGTTCCTTGGAGAGTGTAGGAGAGCGCTAAGAGAGTATTTCTTGGTTTTTTTATAAGGGAACGGGAAACATACGGGATATGCGCTACGAAGTCGCGAGCAAAAGCTAGTTTATTTTGATAAACTAACAGCGGCTGCCTACTGGGTACAAAGTGTTTAACGCGTCAGCGTTCACGAATTAAAAGACAATACGATTTGGCCCCTATTGCGTACGGTCCTAGAGGGGAGTCAGAATCGACTCAAAGAAAGAGAACCAACAGTCTAATCTCACTTTCAGTTTTTGGAGCACCGTCACACTGTATGGCTATTCTTGATGGAGTTAGCAAGGCGGCGATGGAGAGCACGTCCGAGGAGCGAGATCGAAAGAGCCACGAAACTCTTAGAGGAGAACGGACACCCCTTCAACGTCATCGAGAATGTCGTGTGGGAACAAAGGGTGCACCTCGCAGCCGCCATAGCACGGATCCGCATCAAAAATCGGGCATTCTCGTAAGTTGTGCGAATGCTTTATCTGATGGGTCTTTTGATTATATAGCTTCACAGGATAAGGCTTTAAAGCAGTGTATTTTGAATTTAAGACAGTAAGACCAGTAAGAGTGCTTGCGGTGGTAAAATTTCTAGAATAATTTTGACATATAGGTACGGATCTATTGTAAGGTTAACATTATATCGATCGATTTACTCGTTCCTTGAATACGAAGCTCGTCATAAATAATTTGTCATACCAAATAAAAAGTGTACCAGGCTTACGCAAAAATCGAAGGCCAGGATAACAAACAATGATGTATAAAGGTCATTACAATGTTTTATTGTCTCCAGGCTAACGGATTTATTGCCAGCCCATCTGCGTGAAGAGCGTGTGTCGGCCTGTGTCAACAAGGACACTGTGACTGGATGGGTCAACACTTTTAAAGCCAAGTTAGTACTCGTTTGCTCTTTTTCAGTCTATGCTAAGTTTCAGCTTCATTCTCGAAATCCGTGGTTGGATCTTTTTTGGTCAGAGAATCGTCTTCCTAGAATAGATACAGATCTAAGAGACAAAATCTGTGAACCTGTGCGTCTCTAATGCAAAGTTATGTCCAAGATTCCACTACGTGCACGACAGGATGGGATGGCACCTAGCCCTTTATCAGTCAAAATTCATTTCTTCGGTAACTGTAAGTGCTTTTTAATACATGTCGGTTCCCGGGTAGCCAGGTAAAGCCGGCAAAATGTATATATATATAGCCATTAACATGTACGTTAGCTTTCACATGTACCGGCATTAAGGGGTCGTCCATTTAGCACGTGATGTTTTTTAGCAAATTTTTAGTCCAGCCTGGTGATATCTGGTGCGGTTTATTCTAAAGCACCTCCCCCCCTACTCATAATCACGTGTATTTTTTGTAAGAGAGTATCATAAAAAATCAGAATAAATTACTATCTTAAAATGCAGATTATCTTATTCAATTTTGGAAAATACGCGTTCAACGTTAAAATGTGGGTGTAGTGATATCTCACTACACCCCCCCCTTCCGTCTTTGTCGTCCCTTTCGAGCCTCACGTGATTAATGGACGACCCCGAATTTGTTGGGCATAGTTATACTCATCGCCGTCGGGTACCCAGCAACCGGGGCGTATGAAAAACCACTAACAGACAGTGGTTGCTGTCGAGTTTAGATTGAGACATTACTTCTTTAGAGCTAAAACTCTTGGAAGTTGTATAGAGTGGAAGTTTTGTGGTACGTTTTCACATTTTTAGAGTGCTGATTATTACATGAATGAATGAATGATGATTACATGAAGACCTGATTTCTTTATTTTAGGTATTCAATCGGAAATATTTTTCAGAAAAGTGGCGCTGCTAGTGAAGAGATTACATGATTTGGGCTACACGTACAGCCACTCTCGACAACTATGTGCAGGGGAATACAGATTTGATCGTGTCTGTCCAAGGTGGGACCTTTTCTTTACTGTATTTTATTTTATTAATAACTAGCTGAACCGTGCCCACTTGGGCACGGTTCAGCTAGTTGGGCGGTATTTTTCGGGTTAATGTATGTATAGCCTATAACACTCATAAATCCCACCGGCCCCCTTCTACCATCGGATATCCAGACGCACTGCATCTTACCATCCCTACCTTGTGGCTATTCCACCAATTCGCACTAAGCGTTTTCAAACGTCTTTTATAATGCGCACAGCAAAGGAATGGAACTCTGCCTGCGTCTGTGTTTCCAAAAGCTTACAACCCTAATCTCTTCAAAGTTAGAGCGAACAGGCTCTTTCTGGGTAGGCTCGCTCCATCGTAGACTTTGTCTCTGTCATCTTTGACATAGACTAGAGTCAAGAGCAAACCCATTACAAATAAAAAAATAACGTGGCTTTATTTTGGTAAAAGAATTACTTACACTGGCAAAATCAGTTCATTAGATTCAGAGATTACCCCCTCACAAACTTTACCTCTTTATAATATTAGTTTAGAAGTATAGATAGATAGATTGACGTGATGCAGGTATATGAAAAAAAAACCGTCTAATAGAAACATCACTGAATAGATTACGACACGGTCGCGGTTACATACTTATATCGTACTAGCGACCCGCCCCGGCTTCGCACGGGTGCAAATGTTTATGTAGCCCAAACTAACAAAGTGAACGTCTAATTACCAGAGTCAATAATATTGTGGTTCAGCTGAAATAAAAAATGCAATAGACAACCGTTAATGACGCCTGCTTTCAGGCGTCTACCAGTTCGGGAACCTCTGTTATAATTATTTGGTTGCGCGACTTACTTTACTCTTGAGATATCTCCTAAGATATTCATCCAAATTAAATGGTGTGATGACTAACATATTTTTTAAGATAACAATTTGTACTATATAGGTGAAAACACCTCTGCAATTGAAGCAGTATTTTATACGAAATTTGAATATCATAAAAATGGTTATTTTAAGTCAACCATAAAAGATAGACATGTGCTATCGCGGAAATTTTCGTAGGTATTGATGTGTTATCTAACACTGTAGTAGGTACATTGTTTTGTTCAATCATCAATAATTTTCTCAACCAAGCTCATTTGATTTATTTTCCAGATTTATCACTCTGCGTCCACCAGAAAATGCCAGCATTGGGCGAATGGAACTTGTTAGGGACGGAGTTATTGTGCTTCAGGTATGTTTTGGAGATACTTCTGTAAACTTCATTATATCAAACGTTAGATCATGAGCGTTGAAGGAGCTGGTGGCTAAATAATAACAGCCGCACGGGTCGATCTTTAAGGTTAAGCAACGCTTGCCAAGGTTGGTCTGTAGATGGGTGACCATCTTAACATAACAAGTGCCTCGGACGGAAAGCACGTTTAAGCCGTTGGACCTGGCTGTCATTTGTAGATCTTTGGCAGTCGTTGGCGGATTTTCAGAAGCCAGTTAAATCTGACTCCAGTCTTTCCAAGAAGTACCGTGTTACCCAGTTAATGGCGTGTGGAGGTCTGGTAGGCAGCAGCTCCGCTCGGGTTTTTTTTTTAAAGCATGGAAAATTATCAAATGACTTCTCCCGCTTTGGGTGAAGCAGAAGGGAGTGTCAGACTCTTACTGACTAAAACCCATCCGTGTTCGTTCTAATGCCCTTTGCGATCCTGGGCTGCGGTGACTCTTTCGAACGGATGCCACAGTCCCGGCAGGCACTGGTTCTAGCGGGCTTCGTCTCTGAGGCTGACAGCTCTTTGAGGCGCGCATGGAACATAGCGCGCCGTCGACCCGGGCCTGATTCTGATCGGACGGCAAACCACCCAATGCTTGCCGTCCGTCCGCAGGCCCGCGCCTACGGTGGCCGTAAATCGATTCTTCGGGCTACGCCGGTAACCTTGGTTCTCTTGCGGATATCATCCTGATTCGAGCACGCAAGGAAATCCATTGTGAGCGGCCACGTTTCTATTCTTTATCTAACACAAATATATCTACCTCTGTTATCACCTCATCGATTACGAGCCTTACAATCCAGAACCCCTCTTCGTCATGTGCCGTATACAATTTATTAGTTTCTTGAATAAGGAGCGTGAATTCTGCGAGGGTGCATCAACTCTATGCCGCGCTCTCCGCGCCAACTCTCTCCGAGGCGTAGTGGCACAAACACACGCGTCTTCGCCTCGCTGCTCGGCATACCTTGCTGCTCAACTGCGGGAGTTAGCTGCAATCCTCAAAGCAAAGGCGCCAGCAGCACCAGCCACACCTGAACTCGGGAAACTAGTCGTCTTTGGAGCTGGTGACAAGTACGTAAATGCTTTCATCATACACGATATTTCTCGCTGACGGTTTTTTTGTACGAACGAATATTGTAAAACGTTTTTTCGTTTCAGTCATGCACATTTTTTCCATACCATATTCTGTATTTTCTTGCCTGCCTTGTCTTTCAAATCCAGTCATAAAATTTCCTTCTAGGGTGGAGAGCTACTTGTGTGCTCTACGCGAACTCGGCATCGAAGCTTCAGAGGGTTCACAAACCGGGGCTCCCGTGTGCGTCATCAGTGATGCCGTATATTGCGACACTCCGGCGGTCATAAACGCATTAGATGGAGTTGTGGCTGTGTTAGCCACTCCACCCAACTCCTACTCAGCCGTCACTGATCCTATTGATCTTGTTTGTGGACGCGGCGGAGACCTTGCAATGCTTGAGGTAAGTTCAATACTACTTTAATATGTAAAGAGACAGGCATACTTCGGTTATCTCAAAATAACCTTTTTAACTTGCTTCAGATTCTCACAGAATCGGAAATAGATGTGAAAGGCAAGGAGCGCGTACAAATGATATTGGAAGAACAGAAGAAAACTTTAAAATCACTCATGTCGAAACCTCAGGTAATTTTATAAGCAACAAGTGGGCTTAAAAAAACTGATTTTTTAATCGAGAGCTGCTTGAGATAGATTATTTTAATTTTAGATACAACTGATATTGTACGAGACTCATTCAGCATTGGAAGCAGAGAATCAGGCGCAGATAACGCGAGCAGTGGCGGAAGCGAATAGACTGGCACGGGAACGACATGCGTTTATTAAAAGGAAGCACCGACAACCTGTTAGTTAACTGACTTAGTTTTACATCCAGAAACTTCCTAAACTAGCAATAATTGCCTTTTGGTTGACTTACTGGTTCTGGACTGTAACCAAATGCTAACAACTCCATGTTGTGTATGTTTTTTCAGAGCCCACAAAAGCAAACCCAATCAGCTGTCAATGAAATGGTTGTAGTAAACGAATCGGTCCTCACTAATGAACCTTCTGTAACAAACGAATCGATGACTTCGCTAACTACGGTATCTGCCAACGATAAAGACGATCAAGACGAGGAGTCCATTTGCGAATGTAACGTTAACACGATTCCGTCCTCTGGCTCCCCACCTAGCACAGCTAAGAGCAAGACTAGTGATGCAGTTCTGAAGAAACAAGCAGAGAGTATGGAAGCACAGCTACAGCAGGGGACCTCTAAAGCAAGACCTATCCCTGAAATGCCAAATAATGACGTTCCGAGAGACCCTGACAAAGATAGTCCTAATGTTGTTGTAAGTATAGAACAACTAAACCATGAAATTGTAATGGCGATTAGAAATATAAAATGGACTTTCTTTACAAGGGCCCCCCTTGTAAAGAAAGTCCATTTTATTTTGGAAATATCTCCATTGTTCCAGGTGCCAAATTGTGATTTATTTGAAATAAGGACGCTGCCAAATCTGGGAAATGGTTTGGATATCAATTATATCTTGGACAGAGACGGATGTTACCTCGGCCTTATCCAGAGAAAGGTTATTATTTTCATCTTACTCATTTGGCCATGGTTAAGTGACTGCTTTATAGCGCAATTTGACGCTATTGTTCCTTAATTTTGATTTCGAGAGCTAGACCTTGAACAAGGTTAGGTTGCCCGCAGGAGATCACCAGGCTCGACGCCAAGTTTATGATCCGCGTGGCGGAAGACCGCGGATTGTTCGGGCCAGGTGCGGGTGCGGCTCAGCAACAGCGACGGAAGCGTGTAGAGACCGCGCAGCTTTCGCCCAGGAGGAGACGACGCAAGGCTAGCTTTGAGGTAAAATACCAATACGATTCTTATTCATAAAATCTCTGAATTGTTTGCGGCATTTCCTATATAAAGACATGTTAGTATATATAATATATATATACTAATATATACTAACATGTCTTTATTCTTGAAAATATGCACCTACTAGTTTCTGCCAGCGACTTCACCCGCGTTGTCTCTAGGGAACATACTCCCGGGATAAAATAAAAGTAGCCTATGTCCTTTCTCAAGCTCTAGACTATCGGTGTACCAAATTTCATTTAACTCGGTTCAGTAGTTTTGGCATGAAAGCGCGACAGACAGACAGAGTTACTTTCGCAATTATAATATTAAGTAAAGTAAGGATTTCAATGAAAATTTATACGCATTCGCAAGATTCGATTTAAATAGTTGTGACCAAAAAAAAAAAATTAAGATAGACGATGATAGTTCGCGTTTTCTGTAGAAAGTGCAGAGACTGATTTATTACACACAAATGTTCATGTTTGCTATTGCGAGTTTGTATGAAATACCGTGAAGAGTAGATTCTAAGTTCAAATTTCCTATACATAGAGGATCAGACAATTTTATAAATCAGAATGCATGTTGCTAATGCCAATGCTTATCAGGTGGAGCGAGTAGCGGCTCCGACATACGCGTCAATGTCACGCGCCACCCGTCGTGGCAGTGCGCCCGGCAGTCTGACGCCCGTGCGCTGCGACGCCGTGCGCTGCGAGCGACACGCGCGACAACAGGCTGCCGCCGCCGCCATCACCGCTGGCGCCTGCACGTGCAACGCTAAACACAGGTAGTACAGCCGGTTTATTCTGTTAACATTACGCCGTATCAACTAAAGTGAAGTGAGTATGAACTGTCATTCTATCTTCTTTTTATGGTTTGGCAACCATTTCATGATCACTTCGCTTAATTTTCTGCGGTGAGATATTTACAGAATCGCACTGCTGACTTACTATAGAGCACCGACAGGCGTCGTCCTAATGACGGCTTACGCACACCGGGACGTTAATGGCAGAGGATTTGATTTTTTATAAAAGTGCAATCAAACCTATCTCGTAGGAATACCTACGACATACAAATTTTCAATTTTAACTAAGTTTTAAATTAATTCCGAGACATCGAAAGTGATTTCTTGACACGGCATTGGAGAGCGCGCAAACTGGTTTTGCGGCGGGATGCTGCAGCGCACTGCGGTATGCAACGGCACGCCGAAGGACGCCGTGACATGCCGCGAGGTGAGACAGAGCAAGCGGAAGTACAGGCACACCACATTTGCCCCTACCCTAACCCTATTAGTAGCATGTGCATGTTCTTCCTCTGAAATAATCGAAATTAAATTAAATTAAATGTATTTATTTCGAGTAACGGAGACTCATATACACAATCATAAAAAAATAGATAAAACACATAAAATACCACACAGAAAACATAAAACACATATACATAAAAGAAAATAACAGACAGGACTACGCAAAAACGAACACGAACACTCGCACCGTAACAATATGCCTGCTACAGCATTGCCGGTTGTAGGGGCAATCCAGTCTGTTAGCGATCATTGCCAGGACGGTGTTGTGTGTCGGTTTGATATTAACATCAAATTTCAATCCTCAATCCCTTTCAAGACACAACAACGCTCGTTCAAACGCAATGTCACTGAAATCAGGCGTATAAGCGGCTAGTGTGCGCTGACTGGTGGCAAAATCCTCTGCTATTCCGTCCTGGTGTGCGTAGCCTTAAAGTTTGTTCGGAAATACCGGAAGACTCGCATTGTGGCATAAAAATGAATAAAATTCAGATTACCTAATACTTGAACAGTCCCTTAGTCTGTCTTCATAAAAATCGACTACAGCTCCTTCACTGTATGCCTCCGCAATTTTGTTATAACATTAGATAATTCGGCGTAGCATGTGGGACCTTTACCGTTTTGGCAATCTGTTCAAAAAAAAATTGACGCGTCGTATGGCTAAAGCCAAACGCGTCACAGAGACATGAAATGCGCTGGAGACTTACCTAGGTATAGGTACGTCACAGACACGAAATGTTTTTTAGGACGCGGGGCTGAAGTAACATGCGTCGTTGACAGTGTTCTTTAACATATATTGAAAACTTAAATTAAAATGTATTAAGGTTAAGGTACAATTCCGAAGGCGACCGCAGACTGCAGACGGTAGCGGCCCTGTTGCCATCTTCGGAACGGTTTTTTTTTTAAATAGGGTATTTGACTACCATCAAAAATGTACGCGAATTTATACTTATTTTAAAGATAGTCTAAAAATATCTTTATTTTATTAAAAAGTTCTACATTTTTGGAGTTATTCTTCTATCCTTGTCACGCAAAACGTCGTTTGTATTAAATGGCGTGAAGCCAGTATGGCGTTACTGGCGTGTGACATCAGAAGCAAATAGTGTTGTCTGTTTATCATTATTTTAAAACGCCGTTTTTTACCGTATTATCATAGCTTTGAAAATATATTAAAAAAAAACAGTCAAATACCTTATTAGATAGAAAGCGACTCCTAGTGACTGAGATGTTTTATTGCGGTTGGGCGGCACTGCCGCTACCGTCTGCCTTCTCCTCGGAATTGTACCTTTATTGCAATTTTGCTATCAAATAGTTCGTCCGTAGATACCGCCGCTCGTCGGCGAGTGGCGTGACAGGCGCGCCGGGCGAGCCCCCGCCCCTGCCGGAGCCGCCGTGCCGCCAACCGTTCCCGCTCGTCGTACACGAGCTAAGACTCAAAGCCGTTCTCAAGCATAAGATTTTTGCTTCCTGATTTTGTACTTGACTAGAATGATGACACTGTAACTTTAGTCTTAAGGATTATATAGACACACACATCAGTCACTGCCTCGACCGCTCACTGAGTGTATGTCAATATCTGAGAAGCGACTCGTGGCCATTCTGACTCTTTAAAAAAAGCTATAATGATATGTTTTCGTTTCCACATGAATGTATGTTTAATGTAATACTTTCAAACCTAACTAAAAACTCCATGCCCAAGTTTTTTTTTTTACTAAACGTTGGAGATTACTAATTTCGATATCGTTATTTGCGGTTATTTTTAATTTACATTGTCAATAGGGTATTTTACTAGATAGGAAATTTATAGGTTATTTAGTCCATCCGTTAGATTTCCAAAAAATATTGGGCACGTATTTTTTCTTTCACGGACGGACTAATTACATTTTTTTCAGTAAAATACCCTATTATAATAGCACCCCCCCCCCCCCGCCTCTGGATCCGCGTGGTCTTCTACTAAACAATATTGTTTGATGTGACTTACGTGTGTGTTTGTGGACCTTAACCGAAAGTCGCTTTTTTTTTTTACTTCCTTTGTTCCTAGTATTAAAAAAAAATAGATTAAATGTTTAATGTTATGTTTATTAAATGATTCGCTCTAACGATAGAAAAATTAAAACTCATCTGTAAACAATTACTAATCAAATGTTCCTACTGTTTTTATTGAGACTCATGTGTTTATCGATCATATTTTTTCTCTTTAGACTATTATTTTTTTCACAACATAAACTTTCATACCAAACTATTGTTTTATTTAACACGTAACGTTACCTTAGGACGGAGTTACACGAAACAAAATTTTGAACGGGATTATCACGTTATTCAAATATTTATATTTTGCAGCATTTAAGGAATCAAATTTTGTTTCATCCATACTAATATATGAAGCTGATGAGTTTGTTTGTTTAGAACGCGCTAGTGTCAGGAACTACTGGTCCGATAAATTCTTCGTGTTAGATAGCCCAATTGTCGAGGAAGGCTATATAAATATCATTACGCTAAGATCAATAGGAGAAGACGAAGTTTTAAAATAATAAAATAAAAGTTTATTTTGGAACAGAATCAGAATCAGAATCATTATTTAATTTAAACAATAACACATGACTAAGTACAAAAGGTAAAACGATGATAGCTGCAAAAGTATAAACTGTAGCGCAGCTAACGTTGTATGGGTCAATGCGATGCTTCGTTAAAAACTAATAATATTAAAGTGAAAATTCCTGTGAGTTTCATTTCTATTCAGGAAGACGACAGAGGGCGCTCTTCTGTAAACATTCAATTCTGTCAGCTCCTTATAAATAAAAATCTTTTAAAATCTAATTAGTTCAATAAACGTTATGAAAAGTGACTAAAAGTGGACATCATAAACTAATCTATATGTGAAAGTGATATTTTTGCTTCGATGGACTTGTGAACTAAATATGTGGTGACAAAACTAATGACACGAAATATCCAAGGACATCGGAATCTGTATGTACTTTCTGTTGATTAATAGTAGAGAGTTCAAGTGAATTATCTAACACAGATTGCAAATATTGCGTAATCAGTGCATAAATAGTGAAATAATCAAAAACTTTAATTATAGTTAAGGTGAAAATATATAACGCCTCTAGTGCTCAATAGCGAAATCATTCATTCAAAATTTTGGCCGTTGGAACTTCAGTTTGATAATTCTCACTAATAGATGGCATAACTTTTTTCACCAACTAACGACAATCCGCAAAACGACATCTATTGCTGGATAGTGAAACTTAATTACACAACTTAACATCTCAAGGGTATTGAAGATCCACCACAGAGGGCACTACATTGGGACTTCAGATTGATGAGGTTCGCTAATGGAGGGCATTACTTTCTTCGTTGATTCACGATAATCCGTTACACGACATCTATTGCCGGATAGCAACATCACACAGATATTGAAGTTCAACCATAGAGGGCACTATATTCTTCATCGATTACCTATATTTAACACGACATCTGCTGACAAATACGAAAACTTCTTATCAAGTATCCTTTGCGCTGTACTAAATAAGCTACACGACCTAACATAGAGGGCGCATTACGATGGAAGATCTAAATAATGTAACTCATAGAAGACCGTTACAAAAGTGTAAATCACTGGAAAGAATGGATTTGAGCACCTCCATAAACTCGTCTTATTCTGACGAATTCCTGAGTAGAAGACTAGACCTTTCTTCACATATAACAGCATTATGCCGAGACGAAATGGACACCGAAATAAATACACTAAAGGCGGAGTTACAATCTACGCAACATGAATTAGAAAATGTTTATGTGTAATATTGAGACGATGTATATTACATGCTCAGAAAATTGATAACACTCGCTATATACTTCAATCGAACAATACATGTAAAGCCGCCTGGGATATAATAAAAAAGAATAGTTCAGATACCGATAGTTACGCCGAAATTTCTTCCATTACAATCGATCAGTGCACACACACTGATGGCGACAAAGTAGCAAACCAATTTAATGACTTTTTTATCAACATGACAAACAAAACAAAAATCCATAATTCTGAAACACCAATTGACTATAAACATACCATCACTGACATATCAGATAGCATCTTTTTGACTCCAACTGATGAAAATTCTGTGTATAAAGCTATTCATTCCTTAAATTCAACTAACTCAACTGGCTATGACAACATTAATACAAAGATTCTTAAGCGTTGCTCTAAATATATATCTCGCCCGCTGGCCCACATTATTAATTTATCATTTTTTCAAGGTTTATTCCCCACCAAACTAAAGTTTTCTATTGTTAAACCATTATATAAAAAAGGAGATAAAAATGATATGAACAATTATCGTCCTATTACTCTAATACCCGTAATTTCTAAGATTTTTGAAAGAATTATGTACGATAGATTACACTCCTTTATAATAAAACACGCAATTTTAAAAGAGGAACAATTTGGTTTCAGGAAGGGTAAATCAACAACTCTCGCATGTTTTTCTCTCATGAAAAAGATTACATCAAGTCTTAACGAAAAAAGGTCAATAGCATCAATATTTCTTGATATGTCAAAAGCTTTTGACTTCGTAGATCACAAACTGCTTCTCTACAAATTGAATCGCTATGGTATTAGGGGAAATGCATTAAACTGGATAAAAACATATCTGTATAATCGCTAGCAATGTGTAGAAATATCTAGACGTAATATATCAGAAAAAAATATATATAGATCTGCCTATCGTCAAAACTCCTGTGGGGTTCCCCAAGGCAGTATATTAGGACCCTTTTTGTTTTTACTATATATTAATGATTTGCCCAACGTGACCCCATATTCATGCATTATGTACGCCGACGATACTACTCTTAGTATTGAACTCACTGATAAAAATATCACCAAATACGAAAAAGAGATAAATGACACACTAAACAAAATAATAGATTGGTTAAAAGACAACAATTTACATGTCAATATCGGTAAAACTAAACTTATACAGTTCCAAACTTATAATAGCAAACATCACGGATTAAAAATAAGATACGCAAGTGACACTATAGAAGAGGTTAAAAGTGCTACTTTTTTAGGTATAACTTTAGATAAATTTTGCAACTGGAAAGAACATATTGAAAAATTATGCACTAGGCTGCAAAGATTTGTATTTGTTTTAGGTAGAATAACTCGTGTAGCTGGTATCAATGCAGCACTTTATGCTTATCATGGTTACGTAGCATCAATTCTACGCTACGGTATTATCATATGGGGCAATTCTGTGGATTTTATTAAGGCATTTCGAGCCCAAAAAAAGTGTATTCGATCAATAACCAAAGCCCAACCATTAGATAGCTGTGTCCCACTCTTCAAAAGTTTAAAAATATTGCCACTCCCATCTTTATATATATTCGAACTTTGTATCTTTGTACGTAAAAACATAGGTTTATTTAAATTACGTAATGATGTTGTGGTAAGAAAAAGCAGAGATCTCCACAAATTATGTGTACCTCAACAACGAATTAAACTATTCTCCAATAATGTTTACTGTATGGCAATTCGTATTTATAATAAATTACCTAATGTTTTTAAAGATCTTAATTTCATGACTTTTAAAAAGAAATTATTTGACTTCCTATT
Organism: Lacanobia oleracea; assembly: GCA_950371165.1. Taxonomy (NCBI): domain Eukaryota; kingdom Metazoa; phylum Arthropoda; class Insecta; order Lepidoptera; family Noctuidae; genus Lacanobia; species Lacanobia oleracea. The sequence continues at coordinate 17,963,673 of OX493391.1, read as the reverse complement.
ATCTAAGTGTTATTACTCAAGAGATGAGTTTTTAAATGAAAAGTTTGACTCTAAATTTAAATTGGACGACGAATTGCCCTTACATTCGTAATGATTGAATTTAATTTGATAACTATGACATTGTATTGAATAATTCTTAACACTGTATTTGATTAATTTCTGACATTATATTTAGTATTCCTTGACATTATATTTAGATTGCCTTGACATTGTATTTAATAATTCCTGACATATTTAGTATACCGTTAAATTGTATTTAATAACTCTTGACATTCTTATTAGTATGCGTTGACATTGTATGCAATAATCCCTTCAAATTGTATTTAATATCAGATAATGTTTACCTAGGTTTGCCAATTCATTTTGATTTCATTTAAATTTTTGAAAATATTTGTACGCTGGAAACAGCAGAATATTTTGGACGTAGAATTGTAGTAACACCTTTTAACAACAATATTCTAACAAATAAACTTATTATTATTATTATTTTTCACCTGTGCATTCCAAATCATCTCGTTTTCCGGTATTTCTTGGATAGATCACTGTCTCACAAATCTGAATGAAGCTGAATAGTAGAAAAGTCAAAGCATCAAGCAAAAAAACTTACACAGCATATCTCCACACCGTAACAAAATCGAGATAAAAGGCTGAGACAGGTCTGGAACCTAACTTGTGATAATTAAAAAACAAAAAAACTGTGTAAAGTATAAATAAAACAAACTATTCATAAATGTTACAAAGTCCGCAAGACGCTCATTTACAACAATAGTCGTTTGTTCGCCGTCATCAGTCAAGCGCGTCATGTTACAGCATGCCGAACCCTTTCGAGTAGCTTATCGCTTTCATGAGTCTGTCTCGCAGCTTGTCCCGCGAGTCGTACTCGGGCAGCAGCAGCACGTTGAAGCAGGTGTGCGCGGTGGGCAGGCGGTCGCAGTCGGGCCCGTTGCGCGCCACCACCAGCTTGAGGTGGCTGAGGCCGCCCACGGGCACGCGGTCCGAGCCCGTGGTGAACTGCAGCAGCTTGCGCTTGTCACCCAGCGGCAGGCTGTGCACCACGCTCCAGAAGTCTTTTATTGTTTCACACTCGGAAGTGTAGCCGCCGTCGTATTCCGTTGACTTTTCTAGCTCGTTGAAGTCGAAGTTCTGTCAAAACATCAGAAATTATATAAGGATGTACTTGGGCCACATTTAACGTGGGGATATTTTTTCGATGAGTTATATTGGTATGCAAAACGCTTGTAATTAGAAGCTTTGAAGCACGTCCCGAGTAGCATGAATATAAGTCGGGACGCGCTTATGCTTTATCGAAAAGGAATCAAACCGATTAGAAATCCTTTGGTTAAATAATCTTATTTCACGGGACGGTGATGATTTATTTCTACGGTATCAAAACATACTCGTTTAAGATCATATTCGACCAAATTAGGAGTAGTAAGTTGAAAACAGAGAATGTCGAAGGGAAATGAGAAGGTGTCATGATCCATGTTTTTGGCACATTTACTAACAATTACGCAAATAGCAAACAGACATATTAGTGAAATGGTCCCCCAGTTACCTGGCTGCCACAGACCAGCATCTCGACCTCTTCAGGTCGGAACAGCGCCGCCAGAGGACTCTCGTCCGTCACCATGAGGAAGCCGCGCCGGAACGCCTTGAACTGAGTGTCCACCGACTCGTTTAGCAAGAAATCCGAATACATTTCTACGAATTCCTGAAATTGAACGATGGTATTATATCCAGGGAAAAAATCAGGAATGAATGTGGATAAACCTTAAGATTGAACGCGAAAATATCTAGGGAGAAAATTAAAAAAATCCAAATATAAATATGTAAATATGGATAACTAGGGGAATTAACAAAATATCAAGAAAAAATTAGTAATTAGGAAAAGAGGATTTTGAAATGTAAAAGGAGAATTGAAACACATCTCTGGAAGAAATATGGAATATTTCTATATTGACTTGAAAATAGACAGGATTATTGGCATATTGTTCTTACCCTTTTATTTTCCTGAGTAACAAATATGTTAGCTCCATTCTCTTTGAGATCATGGAAAATAGCGTTTCCAAACACGTCCTGATAACAGATCCTGAACGTCTGGTAATATACTTCTTCTAAATCACTACCTTCGTAGTCGAGCATGTCTTTTAAACCGTTGTAAAGCGTCTGGAAGGAATACAAAATTATCAATTTGTATGAATCGAACAGCATGGCCTTTTATTTGCAGTTTTGCTGGTCTAACAATTCATTTTACTTAGGTTGCATTTCCAAACATACGCTTTTGCAGATTGATTCCGAGTTCATCGACTCACGAATCAATGATAGACAAACAAGTATAGCATGCCTCTGTTCAAATGTGGCTTAGTAACTAAAAATAAGAAGCAGGCGTAATTAAGTCACGACCAAGGCTGACCTAACTTCTATGAACATGAAAATAAAGTTCAAATTCCAATGAGTGGTAGGGAATGCTATAACTATGTCAGGAATACTCACAGGATTCCAATCCGCCAAGTCTTCGAAGGAGCCCTTCTTGCCCATGAGCTTCCTATACACAACCATGGGGAAGTTGACGGCGAGTATAACGTTATTGTATATCGCGAGCCCGAGCACTATGCCGATCAACGTGAACTGTGCCTCTGTCTCGAACGATGTCATGTTGAACCTGGATCATGAGATGGGGTTTGAGTTAGCTGTGTATGAAAAGGAACCTAAAGCAGAGTGAAAGTTACAAAGTTACTTGCGAAGTTTATGTATATAATACTGGCAATGTAATGGTATTATAAGATTAAAATTATTTCATAAAGATGTGCATATTCGTAAGTGAATGTTAGCAGAGAACATGGGCCACTATACACTTCGGCTGATCCTGTGCTTAAAGCATCCATTCTGGCTTAAAATGCAATTCAGTCAATTATTAAGACAGAATCGCACAGCAGAACTAAATAAGCTAGTTGTAGTACAAAACATACCATACAGTAAACGAGTCAGGTTGCTGCGTGAACATGCCGTAGTCAGCGTTGAAGATCTCCTCCACGATGAGCTGGAAGAACTCCTTGGAGACCCCTCCCTCGTCCACGGCCGGCTCGCCTTCGAACTCGACCACCAGCTGCTTCTTCAGGTCTAGGACACGCTTCATGACTACCACCTCCAGCTGAAGATTGAGGATTGAAAGATTAGTTTTTGTTCTACAGGGAACGTACAGGGCATAGACTGCGCCATCGAGTGTTGAAAATTGGAAACTTTTACGTAAGGGATCCTTGACATTGATACTTCCGTGCTCTCCAGCGCTGTCTATAGTTCCTGCACATTCCCTTTCACGTTTATTTGTTGTATATTGTAACAAATAAAAGCCAAGCTTTGCAGGCGGGCGAATGACTTGATAACTTATCTAGTTTAAAATAACCAAGAAAAAAACGTGTAAAAGTGTTATTTTTAACCTATTTACAAACAAAAATGTTATCATCAACGCCTCACCCCAACAAGCGCGTCATCGATAATGTTGGTCCGGCGCACTTTGAGCCTGAGGAAGGGCATGGGCGGCGCAGCGCCTACGACCGCGTGCAGCAGCGACACGCGGCGCTCCGAGTACATGCGGATGCGGTTCTCGTAGTACAGCCCCAGCGACTTTGTGGCCACTGTCAGGATGAACGGGTACCGCAGGAACACGAATTTTTTACCTGGAATGTACAAGTTGATGATGTGTCAATATTGTGCGACATTTTTTATGATCGTGGGTTGGTTTCATATCATAGGTAAACCATAAAATAATCGTAATAGGTGGCGTGTAATTTCTGCCCGTACCGAATTTAATTATTGTTTGTTTGTAATCAATTACACTTGAAAAATTCGGGACAGTTTGTAATAAAATAAATGGCTGGTGGTTTCATTACGTACATGTATGGTACACTTGTTATGACCTTTCAAATCTTTACAATGTTTTAACACTGCTTACCTTTACGTATTGCCTTCTTAAAGTTACCGAAGTCCTTTTTAATAATATTACTAAGAGGTTCGTTGTAGAATTCCTCAAATGGCAGGTATGGCTTTCTAGCATCTACAACATTTATATCTAATTCAATGGCTGAAACAAAACAATCTTACATTAATATTCGGTGCAATAAGCATGTAGCATAGCAAGTGTTGCAGATAAGGTATACTAACAATATCAAATCATGTCATACTATTTCTGCAGAATAGAGGTATTAACCGATATAGCAGACATGCATAATAAAAATACGAACTATTTATTTAACGAATGCATTCACTTGGTAGGTGCGAAAACGTAGAAAGTCTGTCCGAAGTAGTCATAGTACTACTCATTACGCCAGCACTAAATCCGACTACTGACGCATCTGCACGAATTCAGAAACATTATAGGTATAACTCAGAATTACAATTCAGTGCGCAAAACTTGCCACAGGCTACAGAGTACAAATTGTAAGGACGCCAGATTAATTATTAAAGACACGTTTGTCTTTAAAGGTAACTTCATACTTCTTTACAAATAAAGACCATCAGAACCTTCTGTGCCCAAAAATGTATAACTCCACGATGTTATATACAGGAGCATATTTACCTAAAGGGTCGTCAAGCTGCAAGTTCTGCGAGGCCTTCATAGACGATGGTGGGTATAAATGACGGAGCACATTCTCCAGCGGGTCCAGTTGGTTCGACAGCACTATCGGCTCTTCGCGCATTTTATTTTCATCCATCCGACCGGCTAGCATGTTCGCATAGTATACTATCTGTGGATTGAAGTTCGAGAATAAAGTAGTTAAGGAAATGCGCTCAATATTTAAAAGGATCTATTAATTTTAATGTGATTATATTTGGTTAATCATGCTACCCAATGTACATACATTGGGTAGCGTGATTAAAAAAACAACAAAAAAACATTGAAAAACCACATGGTTTTTCAATGTTTTTTTGGTGTGTTATTGGATTAAGCTTTCAAAAATCAGTAAGGGTAAGGGGTAAAATGGCACCGTGTATATTTTAGTCGTATTAAAAAGTCAATTTATATAAGGATCTATTAAATATAATGTGATTGTATGTGGCTAATTATAATACCCAATGTATGAGGTTTTTCAAATCGTTTTACAAAGAAGGCCTCGAAAATGAATGCACTCGATATAAACTACCTCTAGGCGCGATTATTTATAAATAATTTATAATAGTTTATTAAGAAAATGGGTATAATACAAATAAATAATACAGAAGAATTACAAAAAAGGCCTGTTAATAATGTTTACGCATCAATAGTATGTCACGGTTTCATTCTGCGCCGTCCTTGGAATTGGATCACAAGGCTCGGACTGCGCTCGCTCCTGGATGTTTCAAACTACGTCATGCGTCATGACAATGAACAATATTATAATTTTTTAATTATGTAGGTACCGTGAATAAGTGAGGTTTAATATATTGCGGTCGGCTCAAGGTATTGGGCTAAGATCGCCTACCGACCGAATTCGGTCGATAGGCCATCGAAAAGTTAGTATGTCGAGACTTCTCTCCCAGGAGAATTACCTTCATAAACTTAGTTGCCATGGTGACGACCTCGTCATCCTGCACTTGGAACTGCCTGGTATAGTTGGTGGATATAACCCTGAGGGTTATGAGCTGCTGCAGCTTCTCCAGTATGTGACGCAGACTGTCCTTGCAGTGATTCGCCCAGATGCGTGCCAGCCTTGCTTGACCTGCAAACATTGTCATCCATTAAATATTGCTCTGATTCTAGAGTGCGCCTAAGATTCTACTCAGAAGAAAGCCGAGGATATTAGCCTAACATAGAATGATGAACTTCTATTCATTGATATAAAGTTTAAAATTGCGATAACAGCAGGTATGCAATGGTTCCTTGGGCATCCAAAATCATGCACGGGTTCGATCACTCTTAGAAAAGCACTCGTAAGAGATAATCTTAATTCAATTCCATAAGGTACAAATTACAATGATTCACATTCAATGAAGTTTTGCATCAGTTATGTTAAGCAAACTGAAGTGTTTATTCGAATGTTAAAAGGCAAGAGGATAAAGTTCATAACATTGGCGTATCTAGGGATTTTTTGCCCTCAAGCTGAGATGCCACGCCCAAAGATAAATGATATTTTTTTTGTAAATAAATTAAACATAACACTTTTACACGTCAAGAAAAATCGTTGCGGTGTGCACGATCAAAAATGGAATTTTAGGCCAGTCATAGCTAGAAGGCCAGGTCCCAGCTCCCCATGATGCTGCGGCCTGGGACGATATAACTTACTTTGTTGGTGGTACAGGAAAACTCAAAAATTTATAGAGTATAAGAGCGAGCGAAGCGAGCTCCAAAATTATTGTACCCTTTATCGGATAATTTGATTTTCAGTCTTAACATCCAAATAGAAGTAACTTTTTACCTCATACAGGAAAAGTTAAGAGATATTAGAATCCAAGAGCGAGTGAAGCTAGCTTGATCATTTTTTCACTCCATCTCATTAGATTTGATTTTTTATACGTAAATAGAAGAAACTTTTTGATAAATGCACCGAAGTACAAACACTTGAGAGTGAACAATGCAAAAAGGGAGCGAAGCGAGCTTCAAAATTATTGTATTCTGGATAATATTCAGTAATATTCAGTAAGGGCCTATGGTTGATAACGGTGCTCTGTGCGATTAGGCGGCCGAGTCACCCGCGTCCGTAGGAGAATACCCAATGTTAGACCCTACACGTGGTCCCCGGGTGGTGCTAATCAGGTGACACTAACTGGTGGTAGGCTTCGGCCGATGGCTTGTGACCACCCACAGGGCAAAGACGTACCGCCAATCGGCTTAGCTGCGTTCCGGTACGATGCTCAGTGTATTCAGAGTCAATTCAGAGGAGTTGGGTCGAAATAGTTGTTCCAATGCAGGCAGACCAACCAGGCTAGCCCTGGCATGGGCGTATAGGGAGACTAGTCGCGGAGGGTAGCGGGATCCGAGGCACGGTGCGCCGCTGGCCGACCGCAGGTAGTTGGAGACCCAAGTAGTGTGCTAGCCACACATGAAAGGCTGCCCCGCCAACTGACGAAACATCCCGGAATGCACCATCGTGCTGGTTGGCGACCAGATGAAAGGGCCCGATGGAAATTTCCGGGGGGGGCTCGGGCGTCCCCGCAGTCTCCAGACTAGTCCCCCAAAGATGTCGTCCTGTCAAGGCGTGCCTGAAGGTTTGCAGCTTGGAACCTCATTTCACTTCCTACTCCTCAACCTCCATCACTTTTATGAACAGGAACAAAAAGAGAAAAGCTGTACAGCGGCAGCACGTCCTTTCGCATAAAGTGCACCTCTCTAATATACGAGGTCTGCACTCAAATCTCGCCGCAGTCCATCACCACCTTGAGACCGAGAAACCAGCGCTCTTGTTCCTGTCGGAGACGCAGATCGGATGTCCGTCAGACGTGTCATACCTGTCTTACTCAGGGTTTACCCTGGAGCACCACTTCAGACCCCGCGCGGGCGTATGCATGTACGCCCGGGACGACATCTGCTATCGGCGTCTCCGCTACCTTGAAGACTCCAGGTTCTCAACGCTGTGGGCTATAGTGGACACAGGTCTAGACAAAATTGTCTACGCATGCGTCTACCGTTCGCACAGCGGTGATTTGGAGACAACTGGGCTTACACAGCACCTGAGTGAGGCGGCGGATGCGGCTCAGCAGCGGTACCCTTCTGCCCAATTGGTGTTACTGGGGGACTTCAATGCCCACCATCAGGAGTGGCTCTTCCCATACCAGTGCACAGACCATACTGGACGAGAGACGCGAAAGCTAGCGCTTGCGTTAAATCTTACCCAGCTGGTCCAGGGGGCAACGAGGATGCCCGATGTTGATTCGCACACTGCCAATTGCTTGGACCTTTTGCTGACAACAGATCCAGACCGCTATTCGGTGTCGATTTCTTCACCACTGGGTAGTTCCGACCACTGTCTGGTGAAGTCTGTGTCCGTCTACTCTCCACCCGATCCTAGCCCAACTCTGGCCCACTCCGCTGAGAAGAAAGCAAACTTGTTTGCTTCTTTGTTTGCGGAATCTTCTCGTCTGGATCCTGGTGGCACGACGCCCTCCGCCACTCCTGGTGAATGCGAGTCGAGTGTGTCGAACATTCATCAGAAAGACGTCCGTAGGGTACTGCGTAACCTAGACGTGAACAAGGCTAGTGGTCCCGACGGGATACCGGCAATTGTTCTGAAGACTTGTGCGCCTGAGCTGTCTCCGATCTTGACACGCCTATTTCGCCTTTCGTTCGAGACTGGAAAAGTGCCGAAGGCTTGGAAGCAATCTAACGTGCAGCCCCTGCCCAAGAAGTGTAGTCGAGCTGACCCGTCGAATTATAGACCCATCTCGTTACCACTCCTGGTGAATGCCAGTCGAGTGTGTCGAACATTCATCAGAAGGACGTCCGTAGGGTACTGCGTAACCTAGACGTGAACAAGGCTAGTGGTCCCGACGGGATACCGGCAATTGTTCTGAAGACTTGTGCGCCTGAGCTGTCTCCGATCTTGACACGCCTATTTCGCCTTTCGTTCGAGACTGGAAAAGTGCCGAAGGCTTGGAAGCTAACGTGCAGCCCCTGCCCAAGAAGTGTAGTCGAGCTGACCCGTCGAATTATAGACCCATCTCGGTAACGTCCATACTCTGTAAGACTATGGAACGCGTGCTGAATCATAAGCACCTGGCGTAACTAGAAGCGAATGATATTTTTAGTGACCAACAATACGGGTTCCGCCGAAATCAGTCAACTGGGGATCTTCTAGCGTATGCCATTCACATCTGGAGTGAGGCCATAGAGAAGCACGGGGAGGCACTAGCGGTCTCCCTTGACATCTCGAAGGCCTTCGACAGGGCCTGGCACGATAGTCTTATTAGTAAGCTTCCTTCCTTCGGTCTGCTCGCCGGTTTGTGTGATTGGATCGCAGATTTCCTGAGGGATTGGTCTATCCGAGTGGTCATAGATGGCTGCTCGTCTGGACTGCTGGATATTAATGCCGGGGTTCCTCAGGGGTCGGTGCTTTCGGCAACACTGTTCTTGCTGCATATTAATGATCTGCTTAAACCCGGTACCTTTGCTGAGCACTGTTGCTGAGAGATACATGTCCGACGCACGAGCTGGTGGGTCGCAGATCTGGGCTCTCCGGGAGGCAATGGTTGAGCGCTTGAACGTGTCTTTACAGGTTGTCTCTGAATGGGGCGATGCCAATCTGGTCAAGTTCAATGCTGCTAAGATCCAAGCGTGTCTATTTTCCGTCAAAAGGAGCCAATTCCGCCCAGCTCCATCTTTCCACGGTGAAACCGTGCCGATAACCGACCATCTTGAGCTTCTTGGGGTTACATTAACATCTACTCTCAATTTTGGCCCTTTCATAGAGGCAAAAGCTCAAGTGGCTGCAAGGAAGTTGGGGATCCTAGCAAATGTGAGACGGTTTTTCACGCCGGAACAGCTGCTCAAACTCTATCAAGCGCAAGTTCGATCATATATGGAATACTGCTCTCATCTTTGGGACGGATTTGCCAGATACCAGCTTGATGCCCTTGAGTCAATTGAGAAACGAGCCAAGAGGATCATTGGCAATGAGAGGCTCGTCGCGACGAAGCTCCAAAGTCTTGAGCATCGACGAAGAGTTGCTGGCTTGTCGGTTTTCTACTGGTTGCATTTTGGGGAATGTGCGACGGATTTGCATAATTTAATTCCGCCAAGCCCGTTCCATCATCGGACCACAAGACGAACGGCGATGCGCCACCGGTACATGGTGGACATCCCACCCATACGCACAAAACGTTTTGGGAACACATTCATAATGCGTACAGCTAAGGAGTGGAATTCCCTGCCGGAGTCTGTGTTTCCTGATAGCTACAACCTGGGAGTCTTTAAATCAAGAGTGAATAGGTTATTTCTAGGCAAGCGTGCTCCATCTTCGACCACATCCTCGCTTACCATCAGGTGAGATAGTGGTCAAACGCGTGCCTATCAATAGTAAAAAAAAAATAAAAAAAAAATAAGACCGCCCATTATAGAAATGTTTTTACAATGTTTGTCCTGTTCTTATTATAAAGTATGCAATTAATATCTAAACTAATATAAAAAGCTGAAGAGTTTGTTTGTTTTAACGCGCCATTCTCAGGAACTACTGGTCCGATTTGAAAAATTCTATTAGTGTTAGATAGCCCATTTTTCGAGGAGAACCAATAGGAGCGGAGCAGATGAAATTGCGCGGGTCAACTAGTATTATATGTTTAAAACATAACCGTCCTTCTGGCGCAGTCAGGTAATAATGATATACGTAAAACATCATGACAGCACCACAATCCTACCGTTAATGGGCAGATGCACAGCGGCCTGGCACAGCGCGGGCAGCGCTATCTTCAGATAGTCGCTGCAGCCCAGGTCCGGCATCTCGAAGGCAATCACGAAGCAGTTGACTGCGTCCTCCACGCTCATCATCTTCTTTAGTCGCAAGTCTATGTACATGATGTCTGCCAGCGTCTTTAGGAATACCACTAACACTTGACTGTAATATTCTGATGGCACCTGTGTTAAAAAATTAAAAAATAAATAGATTGGACTTCACTTAGTTGGGGCAGGGCCAGGCTGACAAAAAGTGGGTGTCTAATATTTCGAATAATACAAAACGAAATCGCTGTACTTGACGCCACATGACGCTCGAACGTCGACCACTCGTTTTACGTTGTGTGACTCGAATGATATTCAGGCTGGCCCATCGATCACTAATAAAGAACTAGATACACAATCAGCGGGAAACAATGTCCTTACCGAATGAGCACCAACTTGAACATTTAGGTGCGCTTTTAATTTAGTACCGAACGCTCCGACAGTAAACATGCCTCAGTGCTCGTTTCAAAATTGTATTAATATTACTATTACATAATTGTTATCACTGTATTGTAAATGCTGATATTTTTTCAATAAATCATCTTAAAAGCATTTTTTAATTAAGTTGATTAAAACAGCAGGAGTTATTAAGCATCTCAATTGTAAAGACTCTTACTAAACGTAAAAATAATGTATAAATCATACTATCGCAAGCTCACTTAAATTGTTCGGGTTATGCATGTTTATTTTGTTCCATTTGTTGGAGCCGCTATTGTTTTTTTATTTTTTTTTTTGTTAGTAATTAAATAATGATAGTTTTTATTAATGAGAGTTCTTTGCTTTTAGATCAAAACATGTGTAACAAAAAAAATAAAGAAAAATAAATGTGGTGCCCTATCCAAAAACATCCTATACACCATAGAATAGAATTAAATATTACACACACAATAATTTTTTGATACATTGCATTTACGAAATTTAAATAAAAAACATTTATTATTACAGTTTAAATAAAAACGTATTGGACAGTTCGACTCCACTCATTCTTAGTCCTAGTGGCGATCCTGGATCGTAAAACTTAATTGCTTTTTTAGCACTTTGTAATTCGAACTTTAAGACAGGCATTACGTGCCTGTCTTATGGTTGATTTTTTTTTGACATGTTGGTCAGTAGGTATCGGTCGTAAACATTAATTGCTTTTTGTATAAAGGTTTGTGAAATAAACTTTAAGCACTGCATTTATGGTTGAATTTACATTAATGTATGTTTATTTCAATCAGCATTACTTAAACACAATTTGGTGACAGTTTTAAAAGAACTTACTTGGGATTGTGTTCTTTATTAGTGATCGATGGGCTGGCCACACCCTAAGAGCAATCATCAAAGGTCAAAATTAAATGGCCCAATGGTGTCGATATGTTCAACTGCCAAAACAAAAAACAAACTCCATATCTCGATTTGTGCATTCTATTAGCACAAAATGATTTAGGAATAACTAATCAGCAAAGCAGCCGAGAAACTTGATGCAATCGCCTTTGCGGCGTTGCTTTTAAGACCTATCGATAGAAGGATGATGAGACTTTACTTACTTTGGCAAGGTACTGAAAGGCTCTGCGACATGAGGCCACATCTAACTCCGGCCCTGCCACGCTATCCACGTCTTTGTCCGGATCACTTGATGAACTCATTGCTTTTGACTCTTTATCTGTAACACGTCAAAAAAGATTACGATTTAACTGTGATCTTGACTTGAAGCGTTTTGGCTACAACAACACAACGCCACGCGACGCTAATTTGCGATTTGTAAAGTACGATTCCGATCCTCGCATCAGACGGCCGACTGCAAATGGTGTCGGGCTTCTGTTACCGTCGCATAGGTTCCGAAGCCGACGGCCAGGCAATGAAGCTGGCACTAACTGTTGCGCAGCAGTTGCAGTCATATGTCGGAATCGGTCTCAAACTAAGTTATACCGTCTACCGTCGCGGCATTATCGCGCGAATGCAAGATAATCGCGTTCTTTTATACGACAGCAGCCTCACGAATTTGCCAAACAAAAGGACGCGATCGAACATTCGCGCGATGGTCGCTGTGAATAAGGGCGATGATTTTCGCGCAAATACACATATTCGCATTCATTTGTTCAGCAAGCTCACAACTTTATAACTTTAATAATTATTATTTTACCAAAGAGTAAATAATGAAATACAAAAAAAGCCAACTCACCTTCATTCATCTTCGCATCTTCTTCACTATTGCTGCCACCCTTGCTGGCCAAACTCCGGGCCAGTATGGCCGGTTGTGTAAACGCCTCACCCAGTGCTTGTATCAGAGGCTTCTGCCATTTAGTCTGCAGACACTCTTCACACAACTCATACACACGCTCCTCTGTCAGCGGGACACCGTCTAGTAAGTAAGATGCCAAAAAGATGATGCATGATTCCAAACCCATCTTCTGTTTGATAAACTTATTCAGCCTGATGTAAAGGAGTATAATATTAACTAGGAGCAAACGCCCAATACGAAAACTAGTTCGTAAATGATCAATGTCTGTAGATATGATGCCAAGTAATTTATGTTGAAAGTGATTAACTTAATTATAAGTAAGTTAAATGACAGAATTAGCAAATGTGCATGATTAAGTAATTGAGGTTTAGGCGAAAGAAGCCATTAATAATAATAATAATAATAACCGAATCTGTGGCTCGGCTGTCAACTGGAACGTCATAATTTTTTTCTGAATCCGCAATTTTCAATATAATTTATTAAATCATTACCATTAAAATGGCAAATATACTCAGTACAACAAAAAAAAAAACCAGGAACAAAACAATAAAATCAAAGAAGACATCAATTACCACTTTTTGGACCGACAACAAAATGTAAAATGCTGACAAGAAGCCGAGCTCAAAATCAAAACACACGACCAACATCTTCGGGTTCGTCGCTCAGCTCCGCCTCACAGCCGCCGGGACCTGCGCCAGCCGCGAGTCCAGGGATTCTGGTAGCTGCAGTTGCGTCGAGTTCGAGCGATGAATACTTCTCGCCGCCGACGACACCGCGACCTGCGCGTCGGCGCGGACGAGGCCGACCACCGGCCAGCTTAGGACTTCGAGGCCCACCGGCCTCTGACAGGGTCCCCGCTACCGGCGGAAGTGTGCAGCGTATGAAATGGTCGCAATCGATAAACGAGAATGTAATACGCTCATACTTTGGGGCTACAGAGGGGGGAACTAACCTGACTGCGTACCGTGGTCGGATGCTCTCTCTGTTTCAGGTACCTGAGCCAGCTGTCAACGTTTCAGCCCAGCGATTATCGGATCAGGTGCGGGTTATCCAGCGTAACCATATGTTGGATGACGCCGTACTTGATAGACTGCGTCTGGAATCACGGAGCAGCCGCGTCTCACCTACTTCGCTACCGGCCGCGGTGCAAATACAACCCAGTGCAAGTGTTTCACCGCGACCCAACTACGTCGGTGAAGATGATGATGACGGGGCCACATCCGTGAGTACCCAATGCAATGAGCGATTGAGGAGCGCTTTGGAGGATGCCTTCCAAGACTATCGCTTCACACCCCCTGGTCTTAGACCTCGTCTACCTCGTTTGCCCATGCATAATAAAAATAGGGCGCTGGTGTGTGCTCTAGATTCGCAGCTAACAAGTTATTTTGATAGCAGCGAAGACCTTGCCGATACCCACTCGATCTTGTACTGTGCGGCTGCAGCGGCATGTCGTGTAGCTCATGTCAAATTTCCTAGTAATGACAGAGTTACACGACCAGCTGTACCAGCTTGGCAGTGCAGGATCGAGCGTCGTATCGGTGAGGCTAGAGCACTCATCGGCAAACTAATCTGCTTCAGAGGGCAACACTCGCCGCAGAGTGATGCGCTTTGTGAGGCGGGCTTTCTCGGGGACTGATATTAGTCCTCGGGATTATCTGACCCGCGTCACAGAGCGTATCGACTTCCTGAAGCAGAAAGTCTATGCATGGGCAAACCGTATACGTCGGTACAAGCGGCGAGTGGAGCGATACACTCAGAATCGCACATTCCAAAGCAATGAGAGGTGGGTTTATAGGGCTTGGGAGCGACCAGACCAAGGTGTGACTGATACGCGCCTACCGGATGATGATGCCATGTGTTCATTCTGGCGCAGCATCTGGTCGGTGCCTGTCAGTCATACCGAGGGCGATTGGACTCGAGAGGTCGAGCGCGCGTGCGATCCGATACCAGAAATGGGGGCAATTAACATCAGCCCCCAAGACGTAGCTCGTGCAGTCCGTCCGTTGCCTAACTGGAAATCTCCGGGACCGGACGGGCTGCACAACTTTTGGATTAAATGGTTCAAAAGATCGCACGCTCGCTTGGCATCTCAATTCCAGTCTGCATTAGAGTCAGGGTCGCTGCCCCAGTTCCTAACTACAGGAATAACCCACTTGCTCCATAAATCAGGTAGTACCGCGGAGCCTAAAAATTATAGACCGATACACGTGTTTACCGACGGTCTATAAAGTCCTTACATCCATTTTGAGAGGAAAGATTAACCATCATATTGATAGTAATTCAATAATGTCTTCTTCTCAGAATGGATGTAGGAACGGTTCCCGCGGTACTAAGGAGCTGCTCCTCATCGACATAGCCATTAGCCAACAGGTTCGACGTTCCCGAAGAGATCTGTCGACATGCTGGATAGATTATAAGAAGGCCTATGACTCGATGCCACATACATGGCTCATGAGGGTGCTGGAGCTGTACAAAGTTGATGCAGTTTTACGCACCTTTCTGATGTCGTGTATGGGGCAATGGAGGACGGTTCTTCACTATCCAGGGTGTCGACAGACCCAGGCGAACAGCGAACCGATAAGGATCGAGCGTGGCATATTTCAGGGTGACAGTCTGAGTCCACTGTGGTTTTGTCTGGCCCTCAACCCTCTCAGTACATTGTTGGAGGGTTCGGGCCAAGGCTACCGGTTGAGAAGAGGTGGTCAGGTCATATCGCACCTCCTTAATATGGATGACTTGAAACTCTTTGCTCCTAACAATTTGCAACTGATGAAGCTACTGAAGGTAACAGAAACCTTCAGTGGCGCCATCAGGATGGAATTTGGTTTGGACAAATGTGCGGTCATGCATGTAAAGCGAGGGGAGATTATGGAATCCGTGGGAACACAACTCTCGGATTCCATAGACCTTAGGTCCCTCTCCTCAACCGAAACTTACAAGTATTTGGGTATGTCGGAAGCGTTAGGCATCAGTGCTACGGACATGAAACAATCGTTGAAGGAGCGCTTCTTTGGCCGCCTGAACAAAGTACTTAACAATCTTTTATCAGGCGGAAACAAGGTGCGCGCCTTCAACGGTTGGGTCATGCCGGTTTTGATGTATTCTTTCGGCATACTCAAATGGACTCAGACGGAACTTGACGCCCTGGATAGGAGGGTACGTTCACTGATTACCGCAAATCGAATGCATCACCCACGGTCATCGGTGATGAGGCTGTATATCCCGCGGAAGTGCGGGGGTCGTGGCTTCTTAAATGCTAAGACCCTGCACAACCGCGAGGTATGCAGCCTTAGGGAGTACTTCCTAGAGGCCGACGTGGGTATGCATCGAGATGTGGTAGCGGTGGACAAAGGCCTCACCGCGCTCTCCTTGGCTAACGAGAACTGGCGCAAACCTGTGGTATTAGATACTAACGACCGCAGGGAGGTATGGCAGAGCAAGGAGCTTCACGGACGCTTTTATCGGGTCCTACATGGGCCCAATGTAGACTTCTTAGCGTCCGTAGCCTGGCTTCATTTTGGTGACCTCTTCGGGGAAACCGAAGGTTTTGTCTGTGCAATTATGGACGAAGTTATGATGACTAATAACTACCGGAAATACATTGTGAAAGACGGTACGGTTGACATAAGTCGGGCATGTCACCGGCCCGGGGAATCCATCCGCCACATTATTTCCGGTTGTTCTAGTCTGGCTAACGGAGACTATTTGCACAGGCACAACCTTGTAGCCAGGATTATCCACCAGCAACTTGCTCTTAAATACAATCTTGTGGAATCGGAAGTACCGTACTATAGGTATGTGCCCGACCCAGTTCTCGAAAGTGGTAGTTGTACATTGTATTGGGATCGGTCTATCATCACTGACAGGACTATTGTTGCCAATAAGCCTGATATAGTGGTGATAGACCGACTAGAGCGTCGCGCAATGATTGATGATATAGCAGTCCCTCATGACGAGAACCTCGTGAAGTCAGAGAAAGATAAACAAACGAAGTATCTTGACTTGGCTCGCGAGGTTGTCGACATGTGGGATGTGAACACAGCAGTTATTGTGCCGATAATCGTGACGGCCAATGGCATTATTGCCAAGAGCCTCGACCAACATCTCAAGAGGCTCTCGTTGGGCAGCTGGATCAAGGGCTTGATCCAGAAAGCAGTACTCCTGGACACGGCGCGCATCGTTAGGAGGTTCCTCTCTCAGAAGCCCTGACCACCGGTAGCTTGGACCCTGTTCCCGATACCGGTGGGTTACTATTTTTTTTATATTTTTGAATGTTTTTTGTATTTTTATAGAAATATTTAAAAATGTAATTTGTATGTATATATAAATAAATAAATGGAATAATAATAATAATTTATTTCAGATTTCTCCATATAAATTGTTAGTAACACGAAAATACTTAGAAACTAATGTTAGTAAACAAAACAAATGGAGTATGACCAAAAAATATAATACAGATTTTGGGAGAATCCGACACCAGAACGCATACAACATGTTATTTTACTGCGTGCAGTCGTATCCAGCGCTCAAGCATCGGACAATCCCACCTGTCCGTCAATACGCTCAAGATGCTGTTGGAACTAGCTCGCGCGCGAGTCAGGGTCGAGGTGCAACGTTTACGCATGATTGTCGCAAAACTGTCGACGTTGGCCTCGGCAAACATGCCGGAGGCACTGCAATACCGCGGCAGTCCCATCAGCATCCTAAACGCATTATTGTACTGCACCCGCAGGTCACTGTATGCCCTCTGCAAATAGCCAACCCACAGGCTGCACGTGTAAAAGGATTGACAGTATGCCTTAAAAAGCGTTACCTTTACTTGTGTTGTACAGCGTGCAAACATGCGAGCCAGCATATTACATCGAACAGACAACGACCTACGCTCTCTCTCAATGTCAGTACTGTCCTTTAAATCCTCAGTGACCCAATGACCTAAATACGCCAATAATAAGCCAGGTTCGCTAAATCTACAAAAAACTGGCGAGTCTTTGATTCGTTGAGAATATTATAACACTGCGGTGTATAATCAGTCTTAGATCAGCGACATATCTTGCCCGCTAGTGGAACTTATGTGATGTTTGTTGATGATTTCTGAAATAGCGCGCTTTTTAGAGAGAGCTTTTTATTTTTCCTGTAATCTTTACATAAACTTCTATAACATAGAATAATTCAGATTTTTCTCTATGAAAGCGCTCTTTCATATGATACCCCACATACTAGCCCCACTTCGAATTTTAAGAACCCTAGCTCTGATCGCCAGCAAGGGCGGCAGCAATACTGATGAAGATACGAAGATGAATGAAGGTGAGTTGGCTTTGATGGTGTTTCATTATTCACTCTTTGGTAAAATAACAATTTTTAAAGTTATAAGTTGCGAGCTTGCTGAACAAATGATTGCGACTATGTGTATTTGCGCGAAAATCATCGACCTTATTCACAGCGACCATCGCCCGAATGCTCGATCGCGTCTTTTTAACCGACTTCTTGAAAAAGGAGGAGGTTCTATGTTCGGCTGAATGTATCTTTTTTTATGTAAGTATGTTCACCGATTTCTCCGCCAATTCTGGACCGATTTTAAAAATTATTTTTATTCAAAAGCCCTCCTGAGGTCTGTGGTCCCTTTGTCAACAAGTCAGAATCTGATGATGGGATCCCATGAAAATCTAGGGAAACCCTCAAATTTTATAAACACATACACTGTTTTTCATTAACTTTCCTGGCCGATATCATCTTATGCTGCTGAGCTGATGATGGAAGGTATAAATCAGGATCTGATGATCGGATGCCATGAAAAATGTTTGTTCAGCGATATTTCCGCCAATTGTTAACAGATTTGTATGATTCTTTTTTGTTTGGAAGAGTATTTTCTCGGACTTGTCCAATTTAAATTTGGTGAAGATCTGATGAAGAACTTCGGAGGTAAGCGACGGAACTCTTCAATAAATGATAGCAAATGGATCGGGATTTCTGTAATCGCATGTAGCTGTTGATTATTTACACCAGTTCATAACATATTATCACACCAGCACGCTGTGCTTGTGGTTTCACTTTTTAGTGGTACCTGTGTACCACTAAAATTGAAAAATAAAAAACCTTTTTAACAAAAAAATAAAACCGGCTTCCAAAAACAAAACACTACAATTAACTTTAATTTCGGAAGTTGGTGTTTTTGGTTATTTAGTTTTTGAACACCGACTTCCGAAATTAAAGTTATTTTTTAATGGGTATAATTTAGACGGCCACCAAAAATAATATTTTAAGACTAGGCACCAAAATGGATCAATGGTCACCAAATTCTATCCAACTCAACTGTGATTGCCATAAAATGTAGGCTTGGGGTTACAAACTGGATAAAATAGGTTAGGTTAGGTTAGAATTGCGACCAACCGCGCGCGAGCCGAGCGAGCGAAGCGAGCGGTGCCGCGGCAGCGGCTGGTGAGCGCTACTTCTCGAATATTATTTGGTGACCATTTATCTGTTTTGGTAACCGTTTAGAACTTTTTTGGTAGTAAAATAGGTTACTTTTTTGGGCGGTGTTTAAACACAAGCCTTTTTTAATTTGTAGTGTTTTGTTTTTAATAATAATAATAATAATAATCGAGATGTGGTAGCGGTGGACAAAGGCCTTACCGCGCTCTCCTTGGCTTACGAGAACTGGCGCAAACCTGTGGTATTAGATACTAACGACCGCAGGGAGGTATGGCAGAGCAAGGAGCTTCACGGACGCTTTTATCGGGTCCTACATGGGCCCGATGTAGACTTCTTAGCTTCCGTAGCCTGGCTTCGTTTTGGTGACCTCTTCGGGGAAACCGAAGGTTTTTTCTGTGTAATTATGGACGAAGTTATGATGACTAATAACTACCGGAAATACATTGTGAAGGACGGTACGGTTGACATATGTCGGGCATGTCACCGGCCGGGGAATCCATCCGCCACATTATTTCCGGCTGTTCTAGTCTGGCTAACGGAGACTATTTGCACAGGCACAACCTTGTAGCCAGGATTATCCACCAGCAACTTGCTCTTAAATACAATCTTGTGGAATCGGAAGTAGGTACCGTACTATAGGTATGTGCCCGACCCAGTACTCGAAAGTGGTAATTGCACATTGTATTGGGATCGGTCTATCATCACTGACAGGACTATTGTTGCCAATAAGCCTGATATAGTGGTGATAGACCGACTAGAGCGTCGCGCAATGATTGATGATATAGCAGTCCCTCATGACGAGAACCTCGTGAAGTCAGAGAAAGATAAACAAACGAAGTATCTTGACTTGGCTCGCGAGGTTGTCGACATGTGGGATGTGAACACAGCAATCATTGTGCCGATAGTCGTGACGGCCAATGGCATTATTGCCAAGAGCCTCGACCAACATCTCAAGAGGCTCTCGTTGGGCAGCTGGATCAAGGGCTTGATCCAGAAAGCAGTACTCCTGGACACGGCGCGCATCGTTAGGAGGTTCCTCTCTCAGAAGCCCTGACCACCGGTAGCTTGGACCCTGTTCCCGATACCGGTGGGCTACTATTTTTTATATTTTTAAATGTTTTTTGTTTTTTTATATAAATATTTAAAAATGTAAATAATATGTATATATATGTATGAATAAATGGAATAATAATAATAATGCTTTATTTCAGACCAAGTCCATAATGAGAGCATTTTACCTATTTAATAAAAAATTTATTACACATCAAATAATAACTATGATATGGTACCACATACTACCCTTATCCAATGATTCTGGAAAGGGCAGTTATAACGTGCAGCAATTTTGAAAGTCGGTTTTATTTTTTGTTATAAAGGTTTTATGGTTTGGCAAATACGTGAGGCTGTTGTCGTATAAATGAACGCGATTATCTTGCATTCGCGCGATAATGCCGCGACGGTAGACCCACAAGGATTAGACTGGTAAATGGCGTGCTCCAGGAGTCTTCACCTGACATTACCTTTGTCTCTTCAGATATTGCTACAAATTTTAAATGGGAGATTACTAACGAAACATTGGGTAGCGATCACTTAATTATTAAATTGTATTTAAAGTATCAAATGGGTGCACAAATCAAAATTTCGTTAAAAAACGAAATTTTAAAAAAGCTAATTGGTTACTGTACAAACAAACCCTAGAACAAACATTTTTATATGAAAACATAGTCGCTTTAGATAGTGTTCAGGTTTCAGTTCAGCGCAAACGCGGTAAGGTAAGAAAGGCTCTTAACAGAGCCATGAACACATGTAGTGATGAGGACTGGGACGCTTATTACGCGGCCAAATCGAGCTACAAGAGATGCTT
This sequence comes from Lacanobia oleracea, assembly GCA_950371165.1. Lineage (NCBI taxonomy): Eukaryota > Metazoa > Arthropoda > Insecta > Lepidoptera > Noctuidae > Lacanobia > Lacanobia oleracea. Next base: position 17,942,754 of record OX493391.1, on the reverse strand, counting down.
CAGATTCAGAAGAACTACAGGGTGGCGTAAATTCTGTGGTAACATTGAATCATGCCAACAAGCAAACAGGGTAAGGAAAATACTGGCGCAACAGAACACACCTGAGATCGCCACACTCCGGAAACCCGATAACACGTTGACCACTACAGCTGAAGAAGCGCAACGTCTCCTAGTAGAAACTCACTTCCCAGGCAGCGTATTCGTGCAGGTAAATGAATGGCTTGACGTTATCCAAACACCATCAGATGATGACTGGCTTTATGCAGAAAAGATGATTACGCTGGAAAAACTTCAGTGGGCCATCAAAAGCTTCCAACTTTTCAAGGCACCAGGTCCCGACGGTGTGTTTCCTGCCTTACTACAATGGGGAGGTACCGCTGTTGCAACAAAACTGGTGCTCTTAATGCGAGCGTGCCTGGCCTTTAGATACGTTCCTAAAGGATGGAGGGAAGTGAAAGTCATATTCATTCCGAAGCCAGGTAAAAGTGACTACACAAACGCTAAATCCTATCGACCTATTAGTCTGACCTCGTTTTTACTAAAGACAATGGAAAGACTATGTGAAAGGGAACTACGTGATGGCGTTTTAAAAACAATACCACTGCACGGTAACCAACACGCATACAGCTCGGGTAAGTCGACAGAGTCCGCTCTTCATCTGGTGGTGAACCAGATTGAGGAAGCGATTCACCAGAAAGGGTCCTGCCTGGGCACATTCATAGACATCGAAGGAGCCTTCGACAAGACAAACTTTTCCAGCATTAGTGCCGCTCTCTCCAAACACGGCGTGGAACAGGTACTAACTGACTGGATAACTAATATGTTAAGCAAACGAGTGGTTCGCCTTGAGGAAGAGCAAAGTTGGCTCTGATAGCCAGAGGCTGCCCGCAGGGGGGTGTGCTCTCCCCTCTTCTGTGGAATCTGGTAATTGATGACCTGATCACCAAACTCAACGCACATCGTTACTACACAATAGGTTATGCTGACGACCTCGCAATCCTAGTGTCAGGGAAAGTGACTGGAACGATCTGCAACCTCACTCAACAAGCACTACGCATCGTGGAAAGATGGTGAGACGAATATGATCTGTCGGTAAACCCCACGAAAACTGAATTAGTCATGTTCACTCAAAAGCGAGCACTAGAACTTCAGTCATATATGTATGGAGAGAAACAAGTTAGGTAAGGGTACTCGGTCTAGGGCGTCGCCGCATAACGACGCGCAGGCACATCGCCCTAAACCTGCGATAAGTGGGCTAGGGCTACCGTGTCAAGTACGGGCACGGCTAAAGAGGATAGTACCCAAGAAGAAGTTCCGCTTTGCCACCTGGAACATTGGCTCCCTAACCGGACGTTGCCAAGAACTCGCAGACGTACTTGCGAAGCGTCGGGTCCAGTGCGCCTTCCTTCAGGAGACGCGCTGGAAGGGAAATAAGTCACGTGACATCGGGCAGGGGTACCGGCTAGTGTACACCGGATCACCAACGGGTAGGAGCGGAGTGGCCGTGGTGCTGTCTAAGGACCTTCAGGATGGACTCCTTGAAGTAGACCGATGCAGCGACCGGTTGATGCGAGTTAGGGTGCTGTTCGAAGGGTCGGTAACGAACCTAATCAGCGCCTATGCTCCTCAGACTGGTTGCTGTGAGTCTGAAAAGGAGGCCTTCTGGGATGAGTTCGAGGACGTATTACGCGCTATCCCGAATTCCGAAGGTGTTTTGGTTGGGGGGGATCTCAACGGTCACGTAGGTCAGTTTTCTGGAGAGTATGGACGTGTTCACGGTGGTTTTGGTTATGGCCAGCTAAACGCAGAGGGAGTCAATATACTTAGCACCTGCGCTGTGTCTGACCTAGCCATCGCGAACACATTCTTTCAGAAGAAGCCCCAGCATCTTATTACGTACCGTAGTGGTGCCTACTCAACCCAAATAGATTACCTGCTGGTGCGACGGTGCCACATTGGCAAGGTTACCAACTGCAAAGTCATCCCAGGCGAAAGCCTAACGGCTCAACACCGCCTCCTTGTCCTGGACTTTGCGGTTGTACCGAAGAAGAGAGTGACCGAGAAACGCAAACCCCGCACTAAGTGGTGGTTGCTTGATGGTCCTAGGCAGTCGGACTTCATCGCGGAGGTCGAGCATCTCAAGATCAGTGCTCCGCATGAGTCCGCTCAAGAGATCTGGAGTAGGATCCATTCAGCAATCACCGGTGCGGTTAAGCGCGTCCTTAAGTCTGGCGCCCTTATACGACAAGCTGGAAACTGCGGAGGGGCAAAAGCTTATTTTTAAGCTGGCGCGGGGCCGGGAGAAAGCTACACGGGACATTAGCAAATGTCTTTGTGTAAGGGACGCCCAGGGTAAGCTGCTCTACGATGCCCCCTCTGTTAAGGAGAGATGGTGTACATACTTCGCGGAGCTGTCTAACAAACAGCATCCCCATAACCTTCCTCCGGAACCGCCTCCTAACCTTGGGCTTATTTCCCCTATTTCCCTCGACGAAACCCGCATTGCTCTTCGCCATATGAAGAACCGGAAAGCGGTCGGGCCTGACAATGTGCCAATTGAAGTGTGGAAGGCAATGGGCCCACATGGTGTGGACCTTCTGACGGATCTTTTTAACCGCATCCTGATCACCAAGGAAATGCCGAACCAGTGGCGATTTAGCCTGATTATCCCTGTTTACAAAGGCAAAGGTAGCGTACAGGATTGTGGTAGCTACCGCGGTATCAAGATCATGTGCCACACCATGAAGCTCTTCGAGCGCATCATTGACACACGGCTCCGTAGCGAGTGTACTATCTCTGAGTGTCAATATGGCTTCCGGGCGGGTAACAGCACCATGGACGCAGTGTTCGCCTTACGGAATCTGGCTGAGGCTTACAGAGAGAGAAGGAGAGCTTTGCATATGGCCTTTTTAGACCTGCAGAAGGCCTTCGACTGTATACCTCGGCAGTCCATCTGGTGGGCACTGCGCTTCAAGGGCGTTCCCGAGGCCTATATTGACATTATCAGAGACATGTACCGCGATTCCGTGTCCTCTGTCCAGACCGCTGTTGGCGAATCGAATGGCTTCCCAATATCTGTTGGCGTTCACCAAGGCTCGGCTCTTAGCCCGTTCTTGTTTAACGTAGTGCTCGATGTAGTTACGGCAAACATCCAAGATCAGCCTCCATGGCTAATGATGTATGCCGATGACATCGCCCTCGTTAATCAGAACAAAGCCCATCTTGAGCGCAAAGTCAACATTTGGAAGGACACGCTTGAAAACGGTGGTCTGAGACTAAATGTGGCGAAGACTGAGTACATGTCCTGTGGCGGCACGGATTCAAATAGGTTCATCCGAATAGGTTCGGACCTGATCAGAAAGTCCGATACGTTTAGGTACCTTGGATCCGTGCTGCACGAGTCTGGCATCGTGGACGACGATGTCCAAGCACGTATTGGCGCGGCTTGGGCGAAGTGGCGCGAGGTGACGGGCGTTGTATGCGACCGCAAAATGCCTCCGAAGCTCAAGGGGCAGATATATAAATGCATCATTCGGCCTGTCCTACTGTACGGGGGCGAGTGTTGGCCAGCACTAAGCAGACACACCCAGGAGCTTCGCGTCACGGAGATGAAGATGCTGAGGTGGATCAGTGGCGTAACGCGATCCGATCGCATACGCAACTCTTACATCCGAGGTAGTCTTGGTGTCCGTGACGTGGGGGAAAAACTGCAAGAGTGTCGTCTGCGTTGGTATGGCCACATCATGCGCCGCCCTATGGAGTACGTTGGTCGGAGATGCATGAATATGGCTGTTCTTGGGGCTAGGCCCCGTGGTCGCCCTCGCAAGCGCTGGCTGGACGTCGTCAAGTCCGACATGAGAGCCAATGGCCTGACTGAGTAGGATGTTGAAGATCGGGCAAAGTGGAGGAAGCTAAGCAGGAAGGCGGACCCTGGCAATAGCCGGGATTAACGCCAGGTGGAAGAAAGAAGAAGAAGACTCAAAAGCGAGCACTAGGCCACTACCGGCTACCTATGCTCTTCAACACAGAGCTCCAGCTGTCTAACGAGGTAAAGTATCTAGGCGTCATCCTAGACAGTAAGTTAAGTTGGAGTAATCACCTAGACTACAAACTAAACAGGGCCTGCATTACCTTCTGGCAATGCAGGAAAATGATAGGGAGGAAGTGGGGCCTATCTCCCAAAATAATACTATGGCTGTACAGCGCAGATTACTCACATTATCGGCCCATGCTAACCTACGGGGCCGTGGTGTGGTGGCCACGCTCAAAGCTAGCTACAGCCGTAAACAAGTTACAACACATGCAAAGGCTGGCCTGCATGGCAACGACGGGCTGCATGAGGACTACTCCAACTGCGGCGCTGGAAGCCATGCTGGGGCTCCCTCCGCTACACTTGTTTATACAATAGGAAGCGACGATGGCAGCAGTACGCCTTAAAACATTAGGTCTCTGGAGTAAGAGAGACACACGACACACCGCTCTGCTCGAGGAGCTCAACAATGAACTCCCCATAACAAAAGCAATCAATGACCGGGTACCCAAGCAATTCTTCGATAAAAAAATACAAAATCCAATTGCATGAGGATCATCGGTGCGAGGGGCTCTGCCCCGCCGAGCTGCGGATCTTCACCGATGGATCAAAAACAGGTACAGGTACTGGTGCGGGAATCTTCTCAGAGGATCTCAATATCCACATAGCCACACCATTGGGGGTCCACAACACAGTGTTCCAGGCTGAATGCATGGGCATTTCTCTGGCGGCATCAGCCATCCTAACCAGGGAAGTTAAGGACCACTCAATACGCATACTCTCGGACAGCATGGCCGTCCTGCAAGCTCTGAACAGCCACACAGTGAACTCTGGGTTGATTCTCGAGTGTCACCAACGTCTCAACCAGGTTGGTAGACACAACAAAGTAACCATTCAATGGATCAAGGGACACAGTAAATCTCGAGGCAACGACGCTGCGGATGAACTCGCCCGAAGGGGGTCGAGTTTGTCAGCAATGGGACCTGAGCCCATCGTGCCGCTGCCTTTCGGGTACTTACGCAATCTGGTAAGGAAACGCACCGGAGATAAACATCACAAGCTATGGGTTGACCATAGTGAGTGTAGGCAGGCCAAAGAGGCACTTCCCTCTATAAATGGCCGTTTCACAAAACAAGCCCTAAGACTGACTAAACAACAGTTGCGTTCAGTCACAGCCGTAACAACTGGCCACGGGTCTTTTAATAAACACCTCTATGCTATAGGAGTCACTGACAGCCCGCTATGCAGAGCCTGCATGGAGGAGAATGAGACAGCAGCACACCTGCTTCTATGCTGCCCGGTAGTAGCGGATTACAGGACAAAGTACTTCGGAAACCCAGGTACCTTCTGCGAGATAGTTAGTAACACCAAGGCGTTGCTGGCCTTCCTTGGGGAGCTGGGGTGGATCGAATGACGCATTTGTCCTGCCTGCACGCAAAATACGCGCTTAGTCGTGGAGTTGCGGAAACCAGCCCGATTTACATACATACATACATACATACATACATAGTGTTCAGGTAAAATATGATATCTTTGTAAATGGAATTGATTCTGCCGCGGAAAAAAGTATTCCTTTGGTCAAGATATGTACTGACCCTTTGTCTAAATTTAAAGCGAAGCCTTATTGGGACGCTGATCTATCGAAAGCAGTTGCTAAGAGAAGGTTAGCGTTATCGAAATTTAGACGGAACCCAACCCCTTGCAATTTAGATATTTTAGAAAAACATACCAATGACCCAAAACTATCTTTAATTCGAGCCAAGTCACAAGGGTGGAGGGATTTTTGTAGCAGTATTAATGAATCAACCTCGGTTTCGGAAGCTTGGAATAGAATGCGATGGATGAAAGGGCATAAAAGATCAAAATTGTATGCTTCAAAGCAACAAATTGAAGATTTATTATGCAGTCTCGCGCCAGATTATGTCGTTCCTCAGATGCCAGTAATTGATTCCAATAATACATCCCTAGAAACTAAATTTACTACTCAAGAACTAGATAAATGTCTTAAAAAGAAAGATACTGCACCGGATGATGATCAAATAACGTTCTCTTTGCTTTATAATCTTCCAAAATCAGCAAAATTGTACCTATTAGAAATATATAATTTGATTTTAGAAACTGGTAATATTCCCATCCAATGGCGAGATATTAAAATAGTACCGATTCCCAAAAATTGAACAGGTTCAGACATTCCCTTAAAGTTAAGACCAATTTCTCTAATTTCTTGTACATGCAAAATATTCCATACTTTATTATGTAAAAGACTAGAATGGTATGTGGAAAAAGAAAAATGTTTATCAGTGAATACTGTTGGATTTAGACGTTCTCAGTCATGTTTGGATTGTTTGACTCGATTAGCTTGCTACATCCAGATGGGTTTCTCCAAGAATTATCCTACGCTGGCGTGCTTTCTAGATATAGAAAATGCGTACAACAATGTAACGGTAGATAGTGTTATCCAAGCCCAAGCAAGAAAATATGCAAATATCTGTGGGAATTCTTGTCAGAAAGGCACCTCAAAAGCACTTTCGACGGTAATGAAGCTAACTTCGTGGTTAGATGGACCAGCAAAGGCATTGGCCAAGGTGACCCATTATCCCCTTTGATTTTTAATATAGTTACCCATCAAATTTGTCACAATATTACTAACGTTATAATATCACAGTATGCCGACGACTTCGTCCTCTATACTAGGTGTAAAAATCTTGCTGATAGTGCTTTAGAAGTACAAAGTGCGATTGGTACAATTATTAAACTATTAGGACAATTATCAGGTAATAAATCGCAAGTCTGCCTGTTTAGTAGAGGGAGAAGGAGACAACAAATCACCCTAAACATTAATGGCTCACTAGTAAGACAATCTGAATATGTTAAATACCTGGGAGTATGGTGTATAGAAGCCTACGCTGGGGAAAGCACATTAATGAAATATGTGGGAAAACTCAAAGGTTTTTGAGTATACTAAAAGTTTTGGCAGGAACAGCATGGGGTATGCACCCTAAACATCTTCGTAGGCTGTACATAGCCCTAATCCGAAGTAGGGCTGATTATGGAAGTTTTCTTTTCGATAACAGTGCAAAAACACACACAAGTAAATTGGACAAGGTACAAAATCAAGCAATGAGAATAATTGGTGGTTTTATACGAACCACTCCCATCCATGTCATGGAGTGTGAATTGTCTATCCCTAATCTAGCACTAAGAAGAAAATTTCTAGCAATTAAATACTGTTTAAAATCGCATTCTTTTGATAATAATTTAATATTAGATCTTTTAAATAGTTTAAGGAGCCACATTTCTAATACTTATTGGCGGAATAAGAAAATACCGTTACTAGTAACGGTATATAACAGTACTAAAGACGAAGTTGTGTCATCTAGTTATCCCTTAGAAATGTTCAGCTTAGATACTTGGGTTTCAAATATAAACGTAGAGACAGTATTAGAGATACCTTAGATAATATGAAACTATGTAAGAAATCATAATAATGGAAGAATTAAATACTAAATATTTTGGATGGTTAAAACTATATACGGGTGGTTCTAAAATAGGAAATGTTCTTGGTGCTGCCTTTTACGATCCGAGGCACAATATTAAAGGTTTATTTAAAATGTGTAACAGTAATATATGTATTATGACGGCGGAGCTCGTTGCAATATCGAAGGCTCTTACATATTTACAAAATGCGGAAATCGATAACAATAGGATTGTCATTTTGTAGACAGCAGAAGTGCTCTGCAGCATATAGTTCGATGCGCCTCTGGCCAAGAGGTGTCTCGATAACATATGCTATATTAAGCCAAATATGGTATTTCACATGCAATAATATTGATGTGATATTGCAATGGGTTCCGTCACATGTGGGTCTACGGGGGAACGAGGAGGTTGACCAATTAGCAAAGACTTCTGTTGTGGACGGTATTGAGCTGAATATTACTCCGAGCTACTTCGAACTTCTGCCAAAATACAAAATTGAATGCTCTAATGATTGGAAAGAATATTTTAATAAAATGTTATTAGAAAAGGGAATTTGGTACAAGACATTGCAATGTGAACCTCCTCGTATTCCTTGGTTTGCCAATATTAAGCTTAATAGAAAGTTTGTAATAATAGCGCATAGATTACGGTCGGGACACGTTCCACTCAACAAGTTTCGGCACTTAATGGGGAAAAGTGACAGTCCCAACTGTGCACAATGTGATGTGATGGAGGATGTCCATCACTTGTTGGTGGAATGCGTCAGGACCCGAGCTGCTAGAGAGGTGCTGATGAATACCTTTAAAATTAATTTGATAGATGTTGGTTTTGTTCAAAGTATATTATCAGAGCCTGTTTCGAATGCAGCTATTTTACTTTACAAAATAGTATATAAAGTTTTTAAGTCGGAATAGCGTTAAAAATCTTGTATTAGGTTATGATGGGGCTGGCGTGGTCGTATTGTAACCAAAAGCCCCTAAATTTATAGTAGATACTAGCTTTTGCCCGCGACTTCGTACGCGCATATACCGTTTTTTCCCATTCCTGTAGGAATTTCGGGAAATTCTCTCTTAGTTCTCGCCTTCACTCCCCAAGGAACCTACATGCCAAATTTCACGTTCTACAACCAGTAGTTTCGGTGGTGCGTTGTCTGGCAAGGCATTTCTGGCAATCACTCAGTAGAGGCGTAGGTATTTAATGTATTAGCCATAGAATCTATTTACTGTGTAAGTATAATCGATTTTTTTTAAAGATATTTAGTAGGTACTGAATGAGGAAACTGATTGAATAAGGAGCTCGTAGCTAAGTTATAACAGTCACACGGGTCGATGGACCCGTCATCATCTTCCTGCCCTTATCCCATGTTTTTCTTCCATTCTGTCCTATCAGCTATCACGCTATCACTCACTCCCATATTCTCTTTCATATCGCTCCTCACAGTCCTCACACAATCCATCCATCTTTTCTTCGGCCTTCCTCTCCTTCTCCATTCATCCACATAATTATATTCGAGTGTCAATCGACCTGTGTGTATGTTAAAATGTTCACACATCCTAAGACCGACCTCGTCAAGTGTTGCTTAACCTTGAAGATCGACCCGTGTGACTGGTTCACTGTTATATTCAAGGCACGCCTAGAATCTCGGAGTCTCAGACACAGAATGTTTGAATTTAAATGGTCGCTCTTCCATCAGACCAACTTCGGCTAGCGTAGCTTAACCTTGATCGTCCCGTGGTAAAACAAATTCGTAAGAAAAATTATGCTCATGGGCTGACGTCATATTCCTGAAGAGAATCTTAACGCCGCGATTCAGAAAAACGCGTCATCAGTACATCGCCATCTATAGACAATGTAGTTAAACTGTCAAAAATGAGTTTGAACTTAGGAGCCCACATGTTACGATAAATAATAATAATAATATTATGATAATAACATGTTCACTTTTCTTTTGCTTCCTACATAATATTAAGAGTTTATCAAATAACTCAACAATATGTTTTATAGTTCGTTTCACACATTTGTTACTACTATTATTCTCAATAGATGGCGCTCGATGAAGTTTCTTCCTAAACTTTAAAATGCAATATCTTTTAATTTTGTGGGTCGATTTTGATGAAATAAACGCTAAATGTTACTCGGGCTATCACTTAATATTTTTAAGTACCTAGATTTGTAACCCAATCTGTAGTTTATGCGTGATGCTCCCTCAAACGCACAGACAAACAGACAAACAGACAAACAGATAAACAGACAAACAGATAAAAATTTCAAAAATAGCATATTTGCCTTTTGTATTTTTTTCCTAACTTTTCTATATAATTTTTATGCAAAAATATTCAATGTACAGACACGGTTGGTTTACGATTTTATTATATGTATAGATAGATTAAAAAAAAAAAGAAAAAATTAGAAATTTCAAAAAGAGGATTTTGAAATGTAAAAGGATAATTGAAACACATCTCTGGAAGAAATATGGAATATTTCTACATTGACTTGAAAACCCTTTTATTTTCCTGAGTAACAAATATGTTAGCTCCATTCTCTTTGAGATCATGGAAAATAGCGTTTCCAAACACGTCCTGATAACAGATCCTGAACTAATAACAGATTCTGGTAATATACTTCTTCTAAATCACTACCTTTGTAGTCAAGCATGTCTTTTAAACCGTTGTAAAGCGTCTGGAAGGAATACAAAATTATCAATTTGTATGAATCGAACAGCATGGCCTTTTATTTGCAGTTTTGCTGGTCTAACAATTCATTTTATTTAGGTTGCAGTTTCAAACATACGCTTTTGCAGATTGATTCCGAGTTCATCGACTCACGAATCAATGATAGATAAACAAGTATAGCATGCCTCTGTTCAAATGTGGCTTAGTAACTAAAAATAAGAAGCAGGCGTAATTAAGTCACGACCAAGGCTGACCTCATAACTTCTATGAACATGAAAATAAAGTTCTAATTCCAATGAGTTGTAGGGAATGCTATAACTATGTCAGGAATACTCACAGGATTCCAATCCACCAAGTCTTCGAAGGAGCCCTTCTTGCCCATGAGCTTCCTATACACAACCATGGGGAAGTTGACGGCGAGTATAACGTTGTTGTATATCGCGAGCCCGAGCACTATGCCGATCAACGTGAACTGTGCCTCCGTCTCGAACGATGTCATGTTGAACCTGGATCATGAGATGGGGTTTGAGTTAGCTGTGTATGAAAAGGAACCTAAAGCAGAGTGAAACGAAGTTTATGTACGTGATACTGGCAATGTAATGGTATTATAAGATTTAAATTATTTCATAAAGATGTGCATATTTGTAAGTGAATGTTAGCGGAGAATATGGGCTACTATACACTTCGGCTGATCCTGTGCTTAAAGCATCCATTCTGGCTTAAAATGCAATTCAGTCAATTATTAAGACAGAATCGCACAGCAGAACTAAATAAGCTAGTTGTAGTACAAAACATACCATACAGTAAACGAGTCAGGTTGCTGCGTGAACATGCCGTAGTCAGCGTTGAAGATCTCCTCCACGATGAGCTGGAAGAACTCCTTGGAGACCCCTTCCTCGTCCACGGCCGGCTCGCCTTCGAACTCGACCACCAGCTGCTTCTTCAGGTCTAGGACACGCTTCATGACTACCACCTCCAGCTGAAGATTGAGGATTGAAAGATTAGTTTTTGTTCTACAGGGAACGTACAGGCATAGACTGTGCGCTCGAGTGTTGAAAATTGGAAACTTTTACGTAAGATCCCTTACGTAAAAGTTTCCAATTTTCCTTGACATTGATAGTTCTGTGCTGTCCAGCGCTGTCTATAGTTCCTGCACATTCCCTTTCACGTTTATTTGTTGTATATTGCAACAAATAAAAGCCAAGCTTTGCAGGCGGGCGAATGAGTTAATAACTTATCTAGTTTAAAATAACCAAGAAAAAAACGTGTAAAAGTGTTATTTTAAACCTATTTACAAACAAAAATGTTATCATCAACGCCTCACCCCAACAAGCGCGTCATCGATAATGTTGGTCCGGCGCACTTTGAGCCTGAGGAAGGGCATGGGCGGCGCAACGCCTACGACCGCGTGCAGCAGCGATACGCGGCGCTCCGAGTACATGCGGATGCGGTTCTCGTAGTACAGCCCCAGCGACTTCGTGGCCACTGTCAGGATGAACGGGTACCGGAGGAACACGAATTTTTTACCTGGAATGTACAAGTTGATGATGTGTCAATATTGTGCGACATTTTTTATGATCGTGGGTTGGTTTTATATCATAGGTAAACCATAAAAGAATCGTAATAGGTGGCGTGTAATTTCTGCCCGTACCGAATTTAATTATTGTTTGTTTGTAATCAATTACACTTGAAAAATACGGGACAGTTTGTAATAAAATAAATGGCTGGCGGTTTCAATGTGTTTGGTGCACTTGTCCTTGTTGTCACTTGTGTTATGACCTTTCAAATCGCTACAATGTTTAAACAATGATTACCTTTACGTATTGCCTTCTTAAACTTACCGAAGTCCTTTTCAATAATATTACTAAGAGGTTCGTTGTAGAATTCCTCAAATGGCAGGTATAGCTTTCTAGCATCTACAACTTTTCTATCTAATTCAATGGCTGAAACAAAACAATCTTACATTAATATTCGGTGCAATAAGCATGTAGCATAGCAAGTGTTGCAGATAAGGTATACTAACAAATCATGTCATACTATTTCTGCAGAACAGAGGTATTAACCGATATAGCAGACATGCATAATAAAAATACGAACTATTTTTTTAACGAATGCATTCACTTGGTTGGTGCAAAAACGAAGAAAGTCTGTCCGAAGTAGTCATAGTACTACTCATTACGCCAGCACTAAATCCGACCTCTGACGCATCTGCAAGGATTCAGAAACATTATATAACTCAAAATTACAATTCAGTGCGCAACTTGCCACAGGCTACAGAGTACACATTGTAAGGACGCCAGATTAATTATTAAAGACACGTTTGTCTTTAAAGGTTACTTCATACTTTTTTACAAATAAAGACTATCAGAACTTTCTGTGCCCAAAAACGTATAACTCCACGATGTTATATACAGGAGCATATTTACCTAAAGGGTCGTCAAGCTGCAAGTTCTGCGAGGCCTTCATAGACGATGGTGGGTATAAATGACGGAGCACATTCTCCAGTGGGTCCAGTTGGTTCGACAGCACTATCGGCTCTTCGCGTAATTTGTTTTCATACATCCGACCGGCTAGCATGTTCGCGTAGTATTCTATCTGTGGATTGAAATTCGAGAATAAAGTAGTTAAGGAAATGCGCTCAATATCTAAAAGGATCTATTAAATTTAATGTGATTGTATGTGGCTAATTATAATACCCAATGTATGTGGTTTTTCAAATCGTTTTACAAAGAAGGCCTCGGTACTGAATGTACTCGATATAAACTACCTCTAAGCGCGATTATTTATTTAAAATAGTTAATTAAGAAAATGGGTATAATACAAATAAATAACGCAGTAGAATTACAAAACAACCGCTTAATAATGTTAACATATCAATGGTATAGTATGTCACGGTTTCATGCTGCGCCGTCCTTGGAATTGGAACACAAGGCTCGGACTGCGCTCGCTCCTGGATGTTTCAAACATTTTTTAATTATGTAGGTACTGTGAATAAGTGAGGTTGAATAAATTGCGGTCGGCTCAAGGTATTGGATTAAGATCGCCTACCGACCGAATTCGGTCGGTAGGCCAACGAAAAGTTAGTATGTTGAGACTTCTTTCAATATGAGGAGAATTTTATAATACATTTAGATGTACATAGGTCACCTTAAGATATTTTAATTGATTACACAATGACACGATAGGTAGCATTATTTATACCTTTATAAACTTGGTTGCCATGGTGACGACCTCATCATCCTGCACTTGGAACTGCCTGGTATAGTTGGTGGATTTAACCCTGAGGGTTATGAGCTGCTGCAGCTTTCCCAGTATGTGACGCAGACTGTCCTTGCAGTGATTCGCCCAGATGCGTGCCAGCATTACTTGACCTGCAAACATTGTTATCCATTAAATATTGCTCTGATTCTAGAGTGAGATTCACGCTAAGTCCAATAGGAGCGGAGCAAACGAAGTTGCGCGGGTCAACTAGTATTATATAAATCATAACCCTCCTTATGGCGCAGTCAGGTTATAATGATATATGTAAAACATCATGACAGCACCACAATCCTACCTTTAATAGGCAGGTGCTCAGCGGCCTGGCACAGCGCGGGCAGCGCTATCTCCAGATAGTCGCTGCAGCCCAGGTCCGGCACCTCGAAGGCGATCACGAAGCAGTTGACCGCGTCCTCCACGCTCAGCTTCTTCGTTATTCGCAAGTCTATATACATGATGTCTGCCAGCGTCTTCAGGTACACCACTAACACTGGACTGTAATATTCTGATGGCAACTGTGATAAAAAAAAATAAAAAAATAGGTTGGACTTCACTTAGTTGGGGCAGGGCCAGGCTAACAAAATGTGGGTGTCTAATATTTCGAATACTTAATACAAAACGAAATCGCTGAACTTGACACCACATGACGCTCGAACGTCGACCACTCGTTGTGCGTTGGGTGACTCGAATGATATTCAGACAACTTAATTTAAAAATGTTTTTAAGTTGATTTATTGAAAAAATATCAGCATTTACAATACAGTGATAACAATTATGCAATGGTTAATATTAATACAATTTTTAACGAGCACTGAGGCATGTTTACTGTCGGAGCGTTCGCTAGTAAATTAAAAGCGCACCTAAATGTTCAAGTTGGTGCTCATACGGTGAGGATTCCGCTGATTGTGTATCTAGTTCTTTATTAGTGATCGATGGGCTAGCCACTCCCTAACCGCAATCATCATAGGTCAAAATTAAATGGTCCAATAATCAAGACATTAGACATTTATGCAAATCTCGATATGTTCAACTGCCAAAACAAAAAACAAACTCCATATCTCGATTTGTGCATTCTATTAGCACAAAATGATTTACGTATGTAATGCTAACTAATCAGCAATGCAGCCGAGAAACTTGATGCAATCGCCTTTGCGGCGTTGCTTTTAAGACCTATCGATAGAAGGATGAAGAGACTTTACTTACTTTGGCAAGGTACTGAAGGGCTCTGCGACATGAGGCCACATCTAACTCTGGCACTGCCACACTATCCACGTCTTTGTCCGGATCACTTGATAAACTCATTGCTTTTGATTCTTTATCTGCAACACGTCATAAAAAATTACGATTTAATTGTGATCTTGACTTGAGCGTTTTCCCTTAAGCAAACTTGGCTACAACGTCACGCGACGCTAATTTATGATTTTTAAAGTACGATTCCGATCCTCGCATCAGACGGCCAACTGCAAATGATGTCGGGCTTCTGTTGCCGTCGCATAGATTCCGAAGCCGCCGGCCAGGCAATGCAGCTGGCGCAGCAGTTGCAGTCGTATGTCGGAATCGGTCTCATACTAAGTGACACCGTCTACCGTCGCGGCATTATCGCGCGAATGCAAGACAATCGCGTTCATTTATACGACAACAGCCTCACGGATTTGCCAAACAAAAGGACGCGATCGAACATTCGCGCGATGGTCGCTGTGAATAAGGTCGATGATTTTCGTGCAAATACACATAGTCGCAATCGTTCGTTCAGCAAGCTCACAACTTTATAACTTTGATAATTATTATTTTACCAGAGTAAATAATGAAACACCAACAAAGCCTTCTCACTCACCTTCATTCACCTTCGCATCTTCATCACTATTGCTGCCGCCCTTGCTGGCGAAACTCCGGGCCAGTATGGCCGGTTGTGTAAACGCCTCACCCAGTGCTTTTATCAGGGGCTTCTGCAATTTAGTCTGCAGACACTCCTCACACTTTTCATATATACGCTCCTCTGTCAGCGGGGCACCTTCTAGCAAGTAAGATGCCAAAAAGATGATGCATGATTCCAAACCCATCTTCTGTTTGATAAACTTATTCAGCCTGATGTAAGGGAGTATAATAATAGGAAATGATCGTAACAATAATAATAACCGTAATAACGCAACTTCGTCTGCGTCACAATTTTTATTACTGCTCCGCTGCTAATGGTCTTAGCTTGATGATTTATAGCCTATAGCCTTCTTCAATAAATGGGCTATCTAACACTGAAATAATTTTTCAAATCTGACCAACAGTTCCTAAGATTAGCGCGTTCAAGCAAACAAACAAACAAACATATATATATTAGTACTAGCTGACCCGGCAAACGTTGTTTTGCCCCATAAATAAACACAAAAAAATCACAAAAATCGGTCAAGTTCGATAACAAAAACTGTGATTATGATACATTAGAAGATTAGAAAAAGATGCATGCGACTTCATTTGCGTGTATGTCGTATAGTAAAATGATGTCGCTAGGTAAGATCGCTAAAATAAGATTATCATCATATCAGCCGAAAAACCTTCATTGCTGGACATAGGCCTCCCTCAAGCGTTGCCACAACGACCGGTTCTACGCGTTACACATCCATCGGCTACCCGCGACCTTCATCGGTCCACCTTGTGGGCTTTCCAACGTTGCGTCTTCCGGTACGCGGTAGCCACTCCAGAACGTTTCAGCCCCATCGACCATCTGTTCTGCGAGCAATATGCCTTGCCCACTGCCACTTTAGTTTGGCGATCCTTCATCATCATTCCTGATTTGATCACGCAAGAAAACTCCAAGCATTGCCTTCTCCATTGCCCTTGAGTGACTTTAAGCCTTCTGATGAGGCCCATTGTGAGCGACCAGAAACCATTCTGACATATGATATACGAACAGTCATCTTCTAGCATTGCTTGACCGCCCTTAGAATGCAAGGCATTGGCTGTATCGCCTCTTCTATTTAATAAACTGACCGATCTTCGTAATTTTTCGTAATGAGAAACGTTTAAATGATAAAGCTTTTCTATACACGATGTTAAAGAAATTTGCTAGGGTTGTAAACACGCAATAGAGCTGACACTCTATCCGGAAGAAAAGACTAACCCCGCAACGGATAGAGTACAGTTGAGATTCCGTTATCAACACTTAGACTCTCATTCGCGCCGTTGTGCTTAGGAGTCCTGGCTAGGTTAGCCAGGGAAGCTACACACATAGGTTTTGCTGTGCGTCTTCATTCTTCCGGGGATTATTGCACTTCGGGTAGCCCAGGCCTCATTTCCAGAATAAAGTCGGCGACTCATTTCTCGGTATCGAAGCAACCTCTGTACATTGGGCTGTCAAAAAGCCAACCATCCCGGTCTGGTGCAGTCCACGTCCATCCACTGTCAGCCAACTTTTTTAAATCATCGATCCATCGTGCTGACTGCACGATGACCCCTAAAAAAATATTTTTTATATAAGATATTTTTTTAGGGGGCAATGACCCGTTATTATACCTATTATTATTCGGAGGGCATTTAAACATGGGTTGAGAAGTCGTGTAGTTAGTTGCATGTATATGCTGCACTGTAATATGTTGACCATGATCATGTTGTCTTGAAGTTAAGTTGATCTCTGGCGAATTCATGTGCAAATCGGTGAGAAAGGTAAAGGGAGAAGTGGGTACGGAAACTCTCTACGCAAAGTTCGTCTCTGGCATCATTGCCTGGGGATTTACAGTGTCTCATGATCCACTGGAGGGTGAAACCCGCAACGGATAGTTTTTGGCTCTGAGCTGTTGCTTCACTTGGGATTGAACAGTTTTAAGCTTCATGCTGGAGCAATCAACCGAAATCTTATTTCAGCTTCTATGACAGTTTGTTAGATACATGTGACTTTCAACCAAGTGCCAAGTGCAAGTTTTTTAGAAATTAATTATTTAAATAGAAATCATAAAATGTAATCGGATGGTAATATCATTTTCTTCCTTTGCGTTTTTATGGAAATATTTTTCTTCTTTTTCCCACAAACATTTGTCAATATTATCCGTATTAATGATCTGTCTGGTCGGTGGATTCCCCGTTCACAGAACAGAAGTAATGAATTAATGTTGAAGAAACGGACAACATAGGCTTATCTTCTATAATAACCTAACCATCTCTTGATTGTGGTGTATGCCATCGGCAATTTTAATGTAAATTATTATAATGTTATTTATAATGTAAATATATTGTATTATATTATAATGTATTATAATGTAAATTATTCGTAAAATAATTCGCATTTGAATGGCCTTCTTATTTATCATGTTCGCATTTTTCTTCTTCTCCGTCATTGCTTCAATGCTGAAGATCGCGATCACACACGACGCATATCCATGCAGTCTTCTGCAGCGTGGACCGCTCTGTACATGCTGCCTTTACCTGTCTTCTTTATGGCGTCGGGCCATAAAAAAGGCCATTAGTTTGCATATTTGAGCTTTAGTATGCTAACATTATTTTGCGCTGTATGAATGGCGCTATTCTTCAAACAACTAAGTTAAGAAACTACTTGATTAATCAAGTTAATTCTCAATTCATTTCGAATCGCAAACGCAAATCGAAACGATTTAAGTTTTTAGAACACAGTTAGACATCCGTTTAACCAATCTATTTCAACTCTTTTCGCGACTCATCTACCATGAGACTTCGCCAGCTGCTCTTGGGTAGTATGATGTGACCCCAGGCCCTAGGCCCGTAAAGATTCATTTTTGAGCAACTCAAGTTAAGCTTAGCAAATATAGTGCACGCCTGTTGACGATACAAAAAATGAGATCAAATACGTAGAGTTTGTTTTATTTTTATTAATAGGAATTCATTCTGAACGATATTTTTAAGGTATTAAAAGAATCCCTTTTTTTCAGACGTCTTAAATGTACCACTAATAACCAAAAAATATGTTTTGATGTAATTCTCATGCTGTCTTGAGGTCAATAGATGGCATTATGGGTATCTGCATTATTATTTATTATATCCTTTTTTTATTTCTAATGGGTTTGCTCTTGACTCTAGTCTATGTCAGATGACAGAGACAAAGTCCACGATGGAGCGAGCCGGTTTATGTGTAAAAGTTATCTACATTGGTTTTGTACGTGATGCGTTCTGTTAATTATCATTTAACATGTGGGCGATTATATTTTGGCAAAGATAAAAGCCAAAAAAAAAAGACAAAATACAATAACAACATGTTATCAATGTATAAAAATATTAGCAAAAATAAAAAAGAAAGGAAATGAATAATTTAAAAATATGTACAAAATTTAAAAAAAATTATGACTGGATTCGAACCCACACTAAGTCGTTAGAAAGGAAGTCTCTAAATCGATGGTCTATGATTACTGTCGACAAATTATTGAAATGCCGATCTTATTTATGACATGGTTTTTCGCTGCTCAGCTCCTTGAAAGTATAGCGTGATGATAAACATTGCTAAGGTTAGACGCATAAGTATCCGCAAAGTTGTATTAAGTTGTGGTTTTTATAACAATTCCCCACTAAACTGTTTGGCAAAATGTAAAATATAAATTTAAATGTTATTTTATGTGCAAAAAAAACCATTTTATTATTTTTTTGACAATACAAAAATAAAGTTCAATAGATAAAATATATTATATAGAAAAATAATAGCTGTTGCTGGCCGGGGATCGAACCTTGTGCCTGTCGTTAAAACGGTTATTTTTTAATATTGCTCGTCCTCAGCCTAAAACCTTCTCGTGACCAGAATGCACACAACAAAAAAAGAATTATCGAAATCGGTCCAGCCGTTCAAGCGTGATGCGATGACTAGGGGAAATAGGGATTCATTTTTATATATATAGATTACTGCTCCGCTCCTATTAATCTTAGCGTGATGATATATAGCCTATAGCCTTCCTCGATAAATAGGCTATCTAACACTGAAATAATTTTTCAAATCGGACCAGTAGTTCCTGAGATTAGCGCGTTCAAGTAAACAAATAAACAAACATACAAACAAACAAACAAACTCATCAGCTTTATATATTAATAGTAAAAGTATTAATAGTATAGATAAGATGTTCACCGATTTCGCCGCCAATTTTGGACCGATTTTAAAAATTATTTTTTATTCAAAAGCCTATACTCCTGAGGTGGTCCCATTGTAACCAACTCAGAATTTGATGATGGGATCCCATGAAAATCGAGGGAAACCCTCAAAGGAGATGTTCCAAAATGTATGGACCCTGGGCCATGTCCTTGTACACTATACTTAAAAATAGAGAAATATATTTAAAACAGTTCTCAACTGTCCAATTTCCTTAAAATGGCTTTGTTTGCTGGTAAAACAAAATAAATTACACTTGAAATTGCAACACGCAACAAAAACCCGTCATGGCGGTAAGCTGTCATTTTGTTTGATTAATGCCGTTTGACATTTATTTCTGACATATTTATTTACCGGCAACGAGACGAAAGTGACTGAAGTGACTGGAAGTTACATTGTTATGACAGCTGACAGTTATTTTTCTATGATCTGTAACTAAATCGGTGCGACGCCATGTTGAAAATCGATAAAAGTAATTTATAAACATCAATTAATTACCACAACTGTAAACATTTAAATGAATTAAATGTATTTTCCCCTAATTCTACGGATTTTTCTCTTTTTTATGAGGTAATGTACATAGACATGGCCCATTTTGAAACATCTCCTTTTATAAACACACTAGTTGACCCACACAACTTCGTTTGCGTCACAATTTTTATTACTATTGGTCTTAGCGTAATGATATAATATAGCCTATAGCCTTCCTTGATAAATGAGCTATCCAACACTGAAAGAATTTTTCAAATCGGACCAGTAGTTCCTGAGATTAGCGCGTTCAAGAAAACAAACAAACAAACAAAAAAACTCTTCAGCTTTATATATTAGTATAGATACACTGTTTTTCATTAACTTTCCTGGCCGATATCATCTTATGTTGCTGAGCTGATGATGGAAGGTATACTACTCTGTCAAGAAAGTACCGGGAAAAGATCAATAATTCACAAAATGTCTGTTATTCATCCAAATTTATTTTATCACCTTCAAAGTATGCTCCTTTAGAAACGATACACTTGCGCCAACGAATAATCCATTCATCAAAACATTTTTCAAACGCTACTTCCGGAATTGAGTTCAGTTCTCGCCGCGAATTCTCCTTTATGTCTTCTATCGATTGAAAACGGGTGCCACGAAGTGGTAATTTGAGTTTAGGAAAAAGAAAAAAGTCAGCAGGAGCCATATCTGGTGAATATGGTGGTTGCTGGATGGTATTTGTTGAGTGTTTGGTTAAAAATTCGTTCACAATGATAGCCTTGTGCGAAGGCGCATTGTTGTGGTGCAAAATCCAAGAATTTTCTTTCCACAAATCTGGCCTTTTTCGTCGAATTTGCTCTCTTAAACGCCGCATAACGCTCAAATAATATTCTTTATTTACCGTTAGACCTTCCGGTAAGAATTCAGAGTGCACAACACCGCGATAGTCAAAGAAAACAGTCAACATGACTTTGACTTTTGATCGACTTTGGCGTGGTTTTTTCGGTTTCGGTTCAGTTGGAAGGCGCCACTCCGAAGCTTGTTGACTAGTTTGCATGTCAAACTCGTAAACCCACGTCTCGTCACCAGTAACAATGCGTTTCATGAATGTTGGGTCCGAACTAACTCGTTCTAGCATGTCCTCAGCGACTTTCATGCGATTGAGTTTTTGGAGAAAATTCAGATCTTTTGGGACTAGCCGAGCAGCAACATGTTTCATACCCAAATGATTAGTTAAAATGGTACGGATCGACTCGTGAGATACAGAAAGTTTGGCGGCTATCTCTCTCAGAGTTGAATGGGGATTTTCAGTCACTATTTCCTTCACTTTTGCGATGTTAACTTCAGTTGCAGACGTTGACGGCCTACCAGAGCGAGGCAAATCTTCCATCACATCTCGACCGCTTTTGAACGCTTTGAACCACTCATAAGCACGAGTTTTTGATAAAGTCGATTCACCGTAAGTCTTCTGTAACATTTTCAGTGACTCCGAACACGAAATTCCATTGGCGATGCAAAATTTAAGACAAACTCTTTGTTCGATATTTTTGTCCATTATGAAATTCGCAATACACACTATATATGATATTACTAAAACCAGCACTGTATTTAATATAAATAACAGATGCAACTCAAACTCCGCGCCAAAATGGAAAACAGTTGTGCCAATCTAACAACTACAAAAAAAACAAAAATTTGAATTTGGAACCATAAACAAATCATCCATTCCCGATACTTTTTTGACTGAATGTAAGTCAGGATCTGATGATGGGATTCCATGAAAAATGTTTGTTCAGCGATATTTCCGCCAATTGTTAACCGATTTGGATGATTCTTTTTTGTTTCTGAAGAGTATTTTCTCGGACTGGTCCAATTTAAATTTGGTGAAGATCTGATGAAAAACTTCGGAGGTAGGCAACGGAACTCTTCAATAAATGATACCAAATGGATCGGGATTTCTGTAATCGCATGTCTGTTGATTATTTACACCAGTTCATAACATAATATCACACCGGCACGCTGTGCTTGTGGTTTCACTTTTTAACAAAAAAATAAAACCGACTTCCAAAAACAAAACAAACAGGGCCGGAGTTAGATGTGGCCTCATGTCGCAGAGCCTTTCAGTACCTTGCCAAAGTAAGTAAAGTCTCTTCATCCTTCTATCGATAGGTCTTAAAAGCAATGCCGTAAACGCGATTGCATCAAGTTTCTCGGCTGTTTTGCTGATCAGTTTTTTTTTTAAGGATGGGAAATCATCAAATGACTCCTCCTGCTTTGGGTGAAGCAGGAGGGAGTGTCAGACTCTTACTGACTAAAACCCATCCGTGTTACTCCTAGTGCCCTTTGCGTTCCAGGGTACGGTGCCTCTTTCGAACGAAGTCCGAAACCCCAGCAGGCACTGGCCCTAGCGGGCCCCATCTTTTGTGCTGACAGCTCTTTGAGGCGCGCGTGGAACACGCTCACCTCAAAGAGCTGTGACCCAACTACGTCGGTGAAGATGATGATGACGGGGCCACATCCGTGAGTACCCAATGCAATGAGCGATTGAGGAGCGCTTTGGAGGATGCCTTCCAAGACTATCGCTTCACACCCCCTGGTCTTAGACCTCGTCTACCTCGTTTGCCCATGCATAATAAAAATAGGGCGCTGGTGTGTGCTCTAGATTCGCAGCTAACAAGTTATTTTGATAGCAGCGAAGACCTTGCCGATACCCACTCGATCTTGTACTGTGCGGCTGCAGCGGCATGTCGTGTAGCTCATGTCAAATTTCCTAGTAATGACAGAGTTACACGACCAGCTGTACCAGCTTGGCAGTGCAGGATCGAGCGTCGTATCGGTGAGGCTAGAGCACTCATCGGCAAACTAATCTGCTTCAGAGGGCAACACTCGCCGCAGAGTGATGCGCTTTGTGAGGCGGGCTTTCTCGGGGACTGATATTAGTCCTCGGGATTATCTGACCCGCGTCACAGAGCGTATCGACTTCCTGAAGCAGAAAGTCTATGCATGGGCAAACCGTATACGTCGGTACAAGCGGCGAGTGGAGCGATACACTCAGAATCGCACATTCCAAAGCAATGAGAGGTGGGTTTATAGGGCTTGGGAGCGACCAGACCAAGGTGTGACTGATACGCGCCTACCGGATGATGATGCCATGTGTTCATTCTGGCGCAGCATCTGGTCGGTGCCTGTCAGTCATACCGAGGGCGATTGGACTCGAGAGGTCGAGCGCGCGTGCGATCCGATACCAGAAATGGGGGCAATTAACATCAGCCCCCAAGACGTAGCTCGTGCAGTCCGTCCGTTGCCTAACTGGAAATCTCCGGGACCGGACGGGCTGCACAACTTTTGGATTAAATGGTTCAAAAGATCGCACGCTCGCTTGGCATCTCAATTCCAGTCTGCATTAGAGTCAGGGTCGCTGCCCCAGTTCCTAACTACAGGAATAACCCACTTGCTCCATAAATCAGGTAGTACCGCGGAGCCTAAAAATTATAGACCGATACACGTGTTTACCGACGGTCTATAAAGTCCTTACATCCATTTTGAGAGGAAAGATTAACCATCATATTGATAGTAATTCAATAATGTCTTCTTCTCAGAATGGATGTAGGAACGGTTCCCGCGGTACTAAGGAGCTGCTCCTCATCGACATAGCCATTAGCCAACAGGTTCGACGTTCCCGAAGAGATCTGTCGACATGCTGGATAGATTATAAGAAGGCCTATGACTCGATGCCACATACATGGCTCATGAGGGTGCTGGAGCTGTACAAAGTTGATGCAGTTTTACGCACCTTTCTGATGTCGTGTATGGGGCAATGGAGGACGGTTCTTCACTATCCAGGGTGTCGACAGACCCAGGCGAACAGCGAACCGATAAGGATCGAGCGTGGCATATTTCAGGGTGACAGTCTGAGTCCACTGTGGTTTTGTCTGGCCCTCAACCCTCTCAGTACATTGTTGGAGGGTTCGGGCCAAGGCTACCGGTTGAGAAGAGGTGGTCAGGTCATATCGCACCTCCTTAATATGGATGACTTGAAACTCTTTGCTCCTAACAATTTGCAACTGATGAAGCTACTGAAGGTAACAGAAACCTTCAGTGGCGCCATCAGGATGGAATTTGGTTTGGACAAATGTGCGGTCATGCATGTAAAGCGAGGGGAGATTATGGAATCCGTGGGAACACAACTCTCGGATTCCATAGACCTTAGGTCCCTCTCCTCAACCGAAACTTACAAGTATTTGGGTATGTCGGAAGCGTTAGGCATCAGTGCTACGGACATGAAACAATCGTTGAAGGAGCGCTTCTTTGGCCGCCTGAACAAAGTACTTAACAATCTTTTATCAGGCGGAAACAAGGTGCGCGCCTTCAACGGTTGGGTCATGCCGGTTTTGATGTATTCTTTCGGCATACTCAAATGGACTCAGACGGAACTTGACGCCCTGGATAGGAGGGTACGTTCACTGATTACCGCAAATCGAATGCATCACCCACGGTCATCGGTGATGAGGCTGTATATCCCGCGGAAGTGCGGGGGTCGTGGCTTCTTAAATGCTAAGACCCTGCACAACCGCGAGGTATGCAGCCTTAGGGAGTACTTCCTAGAGGCCGACGTGGGTATGCATCGAGATGTGGTAGCGGTGGACAAAGGCCTCACCGCGCTCTCCTTGGCTAACGAGAACTGGCGCAAACCTGTGGTATTAGATACTAACGACCGCAGGGAGGTATGGCAGAGCAAGGAGCTTCACGGACGCTTTTATCGGGTCCTACATGGGCCCAATGTAGACTTCTTAGCGTCCGTAGCCTGGCTTCATTTTGGTGACCTCTTCGGGGAAACCGAAGGTTTTGTCTGTGCAATTATGGACGAAGTTATGATGACTAATAACTACCGGAAATACATTGTGAAAGACGGTACGGTTGACATAAGTCGGGCATGTCACCGGCCCGGGGAATCCATCCGCCACATTATTTCCGGTTGTTCTAGTCTGGCTAACGGAGACTATTTGCACAGGCACAACCTTGTAGCCAGGATTATCCACCAGCAACTTGCTCTTAAATACAATCTTGTGGAATCGGAAGTACCGTACTATAGGTATGTGCCCGACCCAGTTCTCGAAAGTGGTAGTTGTACATTGTATTGGGATCGGTCTATCATCACTGACAGGACTATTGTTGCCAATAAGCCTGATATAGTGGTGATAGACCGACTAGAGCGTCGCGCAATGATTGATGATATAGCAGTCCCTCATGACGAGAACCTCGTGAAGTCAGAGAAAGATAAACAAACGAAGTATCTTGACTTGGCTCGCGAGGTTGTCGACATGTGGGATGTGAACACAGCAGTTATTGTGCCGATAATCGTGACGGCCAATGGCATTATTGCCAAGAGCCTCGACCAACATCTCAAGAGGCTCTCGTTGGGCAGCTGGATCAAGGGCTTGATCCAGAAAGCAGTACTCCTGGACACGGCGCGCATCGTTAGGAGGTTCCTCTCTCAGAAGCCCTGACCACCGGTAGCTTGGACCCTGTTCCCGATACCGGTGGGTTACTATTTTTTTTATATTTTTGAATGTTTTTTGTATTTTTATAGAAATATTTAAAAATGTAATTTGTATGTATATATAAATAAATAAATGGAATAATAATAATAATTTATTTCAGATTTCTCCATATAAATTGTTAGTAACACGAAAATACTTAGAAACTAATGTTAGTAAACAAAACAAATGGAGTATGACCAAAAAATATAATACAGATTTTGGGAGAATCCGACACCAGAACGCATACAACATGTTATTTTACTGCGTGCAGTCGTATCCAGCGCTCAAGCATCGGACAATCCCACCTGTCCGTCAATACGCTCAAGATGCTGTTGGAACTAGCTCGCGCGCGAGTCAGGGTCGAGGTGCAACGTTTACGCATGATTGTCGCAAAACTGTCGACGTTGGCCTCGGCAAACATGCCGGAGGCACTGCAATACCGCGGCAGTCCCATCAGCATCCTAAACGCATTATTGTACTGCACCCGCAGGTCACTGTATGCCCTCTGCAAATAGCCAACCCACAGGCTGCACGTGTAAAAGGATTGACAGTATGCCTTAAAAAGCGTTACCTTTACTTGTGTTGTACAGCGTGCAAACATGCGAGCCAGCATATTACATCGAACAGACAACGACCTACGCTCTCTCTCAATGTCAGTACTGTCCTTTAAATCCTCAGTGACCCAATGACCTAAATACGCCAATAATAAGCCAGGTTCGCTAAATCTACAAAAAACTGGCGAGTCTTTGATTCGTTGAGAATATTATAACACTGCGGTGTATAATCAGTCTTAGATCAGCGACATATCTTGCCCGCTAGTGGAACTTATGTGATGTTTGTTGATGATTTCTGAAATAGCGCGCTTTTTAGAGAGAGCTTTTTATTTTTCCTGTAATCTTTACATAAACTTCTATAACATAGAATAATTCAGATTTTTCTCTATGAAAGCGCTCTTTCATATGATACCCCACATACTAGCCCCACTTCGAATTTTAAGAACCCTAGCTCTGATCGCCAGCAAGGGCGGCAGCAATACTGATGAAGATACGAAGATGAATGAAGGTGAGTTGGCTTTGATGGTGTTTCATTATTCACTCTTTGGTAAAATAACAATTTTTAAAGTTATAAGTTGCGAGCTTGCTGAACAAATGATTGCGACTATGTGTATTTGCGCGAAAATCATCGACCTTATTCACAGCGACCATCGCCCGAATGCTCGATCGCGTCTTTTTAACCGACTTCTTGAAAAAGGAGGAGGTTCTATGTTCGGCTGAATGTATCTTTTTTTATGTAAGTATGTTCACCGATTTCTCCGCCAATTCTGGACCGATTTTAAAAATTATTTTTATTCAAAAGCCCTCCTGAGGTCTGTGGTCCCTTTGTCAACAAGTCAGAATCTGATGATGGGATCCCATGAAAATCTAGGGAAACCCTCAAATTTTATAAACACATACACTGTTTTTCATTAACTTTCCTGGCCGATATCATCTTATGCTGCTGAGCTGATGATGGAAGGTATAAATCAGGATCTGATGATCGGATCCCATGAAAAATGTTTGTTCAGCGATATTTCCGCCAATTGTTAACAGATTTGTATGATTCTTTTTTGTTTGGAAGAGTATTTTCTCGGACTTGTCCAATTTAAATTTGGTGAAGATCTGATGAAGAACTTCGGAGGTAAGCGACGGAACTCTTCAATAAATGATAGCAAATGGATCGGGATTTCTGTAATCGCATGTAGCTGTTGATTATTTACACCAGTTCATAACATATTATCACACCAGCACGCTGTGCTTGTGGTTTCACTTTTTAGTGGTACCTGTGTACCACTAAAATTGAAAAATAAAAAACCTTTTTAACAAAAAAATAAAACCGGCTTCCAAAAACAAAACACTACAATTAACTTTAATTTCGGAAGTTGGTGTTTTTGGTTATTTAGTTTTTGAACACCGACTTCCGAAATTAAAGTTATTTTTTAATGGGTATAATTTAGACGGCCACCAAAAATAATATTTTAAGACTAGGCACCAAAATGGATCAATGGTCACCAAATTCTATCCAACTCAACTGTGATTGCCATAAAATGTAGGCTTGGGGTTACAAACTGGATAAAATAGGTTAGGTTAGGTTAGAATTGCGACCAACCGCGCGCGAGCCGAGCGAGCGAAGCGAGCGGTGCCGCGGCAGCGGCTGGTGAGCGCTACTTCTCGAATATTATTTGGTGACCATTTATCTGTTTTGGTAACCGTTTAGAACTTTTTTGGTAGTAAAATAGGTTACTTTTTTGGGCGGTGTTTAAACACAAGCCTTTTTTAATTTGTAGTGTTTTGTTTTTAATAATAATAATAATAATAATCGAGATGTGGTAGCGGTGGACAAAGGCCTTACCGCGCTCTCCTTGGCTTACGAGAACTGGCGCAAACCTGTGGTATTAGATACTAACGACCGCAGGGAGGTATGGCAGAGCAAGGAGCTTCACGGACGCTTTTATCGGGTCCTACATGGGCCCGATGTAGACTTCTTAGCTTCCGTAGCCTGGCTTCGTTTTGGTGACCTCTTCGGGGAAACCGAAGGTTTTTTCTGTGTAATTATGGACGAAGTTATGATGACTAATAACTACCGGAAATACATTGTGAAGGACGGTACGGTTGACATATGTCGGGCATGTCACCGGCCGGGGAATCCATCCGCCACATTATTTCCGGCTGTTCTAGTCTGGCTAACGGAGACTATTTGCACAGGCACAACCTTGTAGCCAGGATTATCCACCAGCAACTTGCTCTTAAATACAATCTTGTGGAATCGGAAGTAGGTACCGTACTATAGGTATGTGCCCGACCCAGTACTCGAAAGTGGTAATTGCACATTGTATTGGGATCGGTCTATCATCACTGACAGGACTATTGTTGCCAATAAGCCTGATATAGTGGTGATAGACCGACTAGAGCGTCGCGCAATGATTGATGATATAGCAGTCCCTCATGACGAGAACCTCGTGAAGTCAGAGAAAGATAAACAAACGAAGTATCTTGACTTGGCTCGCGAGGTTGTCGACATGTGGGATGTGAACACAGCAATCATTGTGCCCATAGTCGTGACGGCCAATGGCATTATTGCCAAGAGCCTCGACCAACATCTCAAGAGGCTCTCGTTGGGCAGCTGGATCAAGGGCTTGATCCAGAAAGCAGTACTCCTGGACACGGCGCGCATCGTTAGGAGGTTCCTCTCTCAGAAGCCCTGACCACCGGTAGCTTGGACCCTGTTCCCGATACCGGTGGGCTACTATTTTTTATATTTTTAAATGTTTTTTGTTTTTTTATATAAATATTTAAAAATGTAAATAATATGTATATATATGTATGAATAAATGGAATAATAATAATAATGCTTTATTTCAGACCAAGTCCATAATGAGAGCATTTTACCTATTTAATAAAAAATTTATTACACATCAAATAATAACTATGATATGGTACCACATACTACCCTTATCCAATGATTCTGGAAAGGGCAGTTATAACGTGCAGCAATTTTGAAAGTCGGTTTTATTTTTTGTTATAAAGGTTTTATGGTTTGGCAAATACGTGAGGCTGTTGTCGTATAAATGAACGCGATTATCTTGCATTCGCGCGATAATGCCGCGACGGTAGACCCACAAGGATTAGACTGGTAAATGGCGTGCTCCAGGAGTCTTCACCTGACATTACCTTTGTCTCTTCAGATATTGCTACAAATTTTAAATGGGAGATTACTAACGAAACATTGGGTAGCGATCACTTAATTATTAAATTGTATTTAAAGTATCAAATGGGTGCACAAATCAAAATTTCGTTAAAAAACGAAATTTTAAAAAAGCTAATTGGTTACTGTACAAACAAACCCTAGAACAAACATTTTTATATGAAAACATAGTCGCTTTAGATAGTGTTCAGGTTTCAGTTCAGCGCAAACGCGGTAAGGTAAGAAAGGCTCTTAACAGAGCCATGAACACATGTAGTGATGAGGACTGGGACGCTTATTACGCGGCCAAATCGAGCTACAAGAGATGCTTCAGATTCAGAAGAACTACAGGGTGGCGTAAATTCTGTGGTAACATTGAATCATGCCAACAAGCAAACAGGGTAAGGAAAATACTGGCGCAACAGAACACACCTGAGATCGCCACACTCCGGAAACCCGATAACACGTTGACCACTACAGCTGAAGAAGCGCAACGTCTCCTAGTAGAAACTCACTTCCCAGGCAGCGTATTCGTGCAGGTAAATGAATGGCTTGACGTTATCCAAACACCATCAGATGATGACTGGCTTTATGCAGAAAAGATGATTACGCTGGAAAAACTTCAGTGGGCCATCAAAAGCTTCCAACTTTTCAAGGCACCAGGTCCCGACGGTGTGTTTCCTGCCTTACTACAATGGGGAGGTACCGCTGTTGCAACAAAACTGGTGCTCTTAATGCGAGCGTGCCTGGCCTTTAGATACGTTCCTAAAGGATGGAGGGAAGTGAAAGTCATATTCATTCCGAAGCCAGGTAAAAGTGACTACACAAACGCTAAATCCTATCGACCTATTAGTCTGACCTCGTTTTTACTAAAGACAATGGAAAGACTATGTGAAAGGGAACTACGTGATGGCGTTTTAAAAACAATACCACTGCACGGTAACCAACACGCATACAGCTCGGGTAAGTCGACAGAGTCCGCTCTTCATCTGGTGGTGAACCAGATTGAGGAAGCGATTCACCAGAAAGGGTCCTGCCTGGGCACATTCATAGACATCGAAGGAGCCTTCGACAAGACAAACTTTTCCAGCATTAGTGCCGCTCTCTCCAAACACGGCGTGGAACAGGTACTAACTGACTGGATAACTAATATGTTAAGCAAACGAGTGGTTCGCCTTGAGGAAGAGCAAAGTTGGCTCTGATAGCCAGAGGCTGCCCGCAGGGGGGTGTGCTCTCCCCTCTTCTGTGGAATCTGGTAATTGATGACCTGATCACCAAACTCAACGCACATCGTTACTACACAATAGGTTATGCTGACGACCTCGCAATCCTAGTGTCAGGGAAAGTGACTGGAACGATCTGCAACCTCACTCAACAAGCACTACGCATCGTGGAAAGATGGTGAGACGAATATGATCTGTCGGTAAACCCCACGAAAACTGAATTAGTCATGTTCACTCAAAAGCGAGCACTAGAACTTCAGTCATATATGTATGGAGAGAAACAAGTTAGGTAAGGGTACTCGGTCTAGGGCGTCGCCGCATAACGACGCGCAGGCACATCGCCCTAAACCTGCGATAAGTGGGCTAGGGCTACCGTGTCAAGTACGGGCACGGCTAAAGAGGATAGTACCCAAGAAGAAGTTCCGCTTTGCCACCTGGAACATTGGCTCCCTAACCGGACGTTGCCAAGAACTCGCAGACGTACTTGCGAAGCGTCGGGTCCAGTGCGCCTTCCTTCAGGAGACGCGCTGGAAGGGAAATAAGTCACGTGACATCGGGCAGGGGTACCGGCTAGTGTACACCGGATCACCAACGGGTAGGAGCGGAGTGGCCGTGGTGCTGTCTAAGGACCTTCAGGATGGACTCCTTGAAGTAGACCGATGCAGCGACCGGTTGATGCGAGTTAGGGTGCTGTTCGAAGGGTCGGTAACGAACCTAATCAGCGCCTATGCTCCTCAGACTGGTTGCTGTGAGTCTGAAAAGGAGGCCTTCTGGGATGAGTTCGAGGACGTATTACGCGCTATCCCGAATTCCGAAGGTGTTTTGGTTGGGGGGGATCTCAACGGTCACGTAGGTCAGTTTTCTGGAGAGTATGGACGTGTTCACGGTGGTTTTGGTTATGGCCAGCTAAACGCAGAGGGAGTCAATATACTTAGCACCTGCGCTGTGTCTGACCTAGCCATCGCGAACACATTCTTTCAGAAGAAGCCCCAGCATCTTATTACGTACCGTAGTGGTGCCTACTCAACCCAAATAGATTACCTGCTGGTGCGACGGTGCCACATTGGCAAGGTTACCAACTGCAAAGTCATCCCAGGCGAAAGCCTAACGGCTCAACACCGCCTCCTTGTCCTGGACTTTGCGGTTGTACCGAAGAAGAGAGTGACCGAGAAACGCAAACCCCGCACTAAGTGGTGGTTGCTTGATGGTCCTAGGCAGTCGGACTTCATCGCGGAGGTCGAGCATCTCAAGATCAGTGCTCCGCATGAGTCCGCTCAAGAGATCTGGAGTAGGATCCATTCAGCAATCACCGGTGCGGTTAAGCGCGTCCTTAAGTCTGGCGCCCTTATACGACAAGCTGGAAACTGCGGAGGGGCAAAAGCTTATTTTTAAGCTGGCGCGGGGCCGGGAGAAAGCTACACGGGACATTAGCAAATGTCTTTGTGTAAGGGACGCCCAGGGTAAGCTGCTCTACGATGCCCCCTCTGTTAAGGAGAGATGGTGTACATACTTCGCGGAGCTGTCTAACAAACAGCATCCCCATAACCTTCCTCCGGAACCGCCTCCTAACCTTGGGCTTATTTCCCCTATTTCCCTCGACGAAACCCGCATTGCTCTTCGCCATATGAAGAACCGGAAAGCGGTCGGGCCTGACAATGTGCCAATTGAAGTGTGGAAGGCAATGGGCCCACATGGTGTGGACCTTCTGACGGATCTTTTTAACCGCATCCTGATCACCAAGGAAATGCCGAACCAGTGGCGATTTAGCCTGATTATCCCTGTTTACAAAGGCAAAGGTAGCGTACAGGATTGTGGTAGCTACCGCGGTATCAAGATCATGTGCCACACCATGAAGCTCTTCGAGCGCATCATTGACACACGGCTCCGTAGCGAGTGTACTATCTCTGAGTGTCAATATGGCTTCCGGGCGGGTAACAGCACCATGGACGCAGTGTTCGCCTTACGGAATCTGGCTGAGGCTTACAGAGAGAGAAGGAGAGCTTTGCATATGGCCTTTTTAGACCTGCAGAAGGCCTTCGACTGTATACCTCGGCAGTCCATCTGGTGGGCACTGCGCTTCAAGGGCGTTCCCGAGGCCTATATTGACATTATCAGAGACATGTACCGCGATTCCGTGTCCTCTGTCCAGACCGCTGTTGGCGAATCGAATGGCTTCCCAATATCTGTTGGCGTTCACCAAGGCTCGGCTCTTAGCCCGTTCTTGTTTAACGTAGTGCTCGATGTAGTTACGGCAAACATCCAAGATCAGCCTCCATGGCTAATGATGTATGCCGATGACATCGCCCTCGTTAATCAGAACAAAGCCCATCTTGAGCGCAAAGTCAACATTTGGAAGGACACGCTTGAAAACGGTGGTCTGAGACTAAATGTGGCGAAGACTGAGTACATGTCCTGTGGCGGCACGGATTCAAATAGGTTCATCCGAATAGGTTCGGACCTGATCAGAAAGTCCGATACGTTCAGGTACCTTGGATCCGTGCTGCACGAGTCTGGCATCGTGGACGACGATGTCCAAGCACGTATTGGCGCGGCTTGGGCGAAGTGGCGCGAGGTGACGGGCGTTGTATGCGACCGCAAAATGCCTCCGAAGCTCAAGGGGCAGATATATAAATGCATCATTCGGCCTGTCCTACTGTACGGGGGCGAGTGTTGGCCAGCACTAAGCAGACACACCCAGGAGCTTCGCGTCACGGAGATGAAGATGCTGAGGTGGATCAGTGGCGTAACGCGATCCGATCGCATACGCAACTCTTACATCCGAGGTAGTCTTGGTGTCCGTGACGTGGGGGAAAAACTGCAAGAGTGTCGTCTGCGTTGGTATGGCCACATCATGCGCCGCCCTATGGAGTACGTTGGTCGGAGATGCATGAATATGGCTGTTCTTGGGGCTAGGCCCCGTGGTCGCCCTCGCAAGCGCTGGCTGGACGTCGTCAAGTCCGACATGAGAGCCAATGGCCTGACTGAGTAGGATGTTGAAGATCGGGCAAAGTGGAGGAAGCTAAGCAGGAAGGCGGACCCTGGCAATAGCCGGGATTAACGCCAGGTGGAAGAAAGAAGAAGAAGACTCAAAAGCGAGCACTAGGCCACTACCGGCTACCTATGCTCTTCAACACAGAGCTCCAGCTGTCTAACGAGGTAAAGTATCTAGGCGTCATCCTAGACAGTAAGTTAAGTTGGAGTAATCACCTAGACTACAAACTAAACAGGGCCTGCATTACCTTCTGGCAATGCAGGAAAATGATAGGGAGGAAGTGGGGCCTATCTCCCAAAATAATACTATGGCTGTACAGCGCAGATTACTCACATTATCGGCCCATGCTAACCTACGGGGCCGTGGTGTGGTGGCCACGCTCAAAGCTAGCTACAGCCGTAAACAAGTTACAACACATGCAAAGGCTGGCCTGCATGGCAACGACGGGCTGCATGAGGACTACTCCAACTGCGGCGCTGGAAGCCATGCTGGGGCTCCCTCCGCTACACTTGTTTATACAATAGGAAGCGACGATGGCAGCAGTACGCCTTAAAACATTAGGTCTCTGGAGTAAGAGAGACACACGACACACCGCTCTGCTCGAGGAGCTCAACAATGAACTCCCCATAACAAAAGCAATCAATGACCGGGTACCCAAGCAATTCTTCGATAAAAAAATACAAAATCCAATTGCATGAGGATCATCGGTGCGAGGGGCTCTGCCCCGCCGAGCTGCGGATCTTCACCGATGGATCAAAAACAGGTACAGGTACTGGTGCGGGAATCTTCTCAGAGGATCTCAATATCCACATAGCCACACCATTGGGGGTCCACAACACAGTGTTCCAGGCTGAATGCATGGGCATTTCTCTGGCGGCATCAGCCATCCTAACCAGGGAAGTTAAGGACCACTCAATACGCATACTCTCGGACAGCATGGCCGTCCTGCAAGCTCTGAACAGCCACACAGTGAACTCTGGGTTGATTCTCGAGTGTCACCAACGTCTCAACCAGGTTGGTAGACACAACAAAGTAACCATTCAATGGATCAAGGGACACAGTAAATCTCGAGGCAACGACGCTGCGGATGAACTCGCCCGAAGGGGGTCGAGTTTGTCAGCAATGGGACCTGAGCCCATCGTGCCGCTGCCTTTCGGGTACTTACGCAATCTGGTAAGGAAACGCACCGGAGATAAACATCACAAGCTATGGGTTGACCATAGTGAGTGTAGGCAGGCCAAAGAGGCACTTCCCTCTATAAATGGCCGTTTCACAAAACAAGCCCTAAGACTGACTAAACAACAGTTGCGTTCAGTCACAGCCGTAACAACTGGCCACGGGTCTTTTAATAAACACCTCTATGCTATAGGAGTCACTGACAGCCCGCTATGCAGAGCCTGCATGGAGGAGAATGAGACAGCAGCACACCTGCTTCTATGCTGCCCGGTAGTAGCGGATTACAGGACAAAGTACTTCGGAAACCCAGGTACCTTCTGCGAGATAGTTAGTAACACCAAGGCGTTGCTGGCCTTCCTTGGGGAGCTGGGGTGGATCGAATGACGCATTTGTCCTGCCTGCACGCAAAATACGCGCTTAGTCGTGGAGTTGCGGAAACCAGCCCGATTTACATACATACATACATACATACATACATAGTGTTCAGGTAAAATATGATATCTTTGTAAATGGAATTGATTCTGCCGCGGAAAAAAGTATTCCTTTGGTCAAGATATGTACTGACCCTTTGTCTAAATTTAAAGCGAAGCCTTATTGGGACGCTGATCTATCGAAAGCAGTTGCTAAGAGAAGGTTAGCGTTATCGAAATTTAGACGGAACCCAACCCCTTGCAATTTAGATATTTTAGAAAAACATACCAATGACCCAAAACTATCTTTAATTCGAGCCAAGTCACAAGGGTGGAGGGATTTTTGTAGCAGTATTAATGAATCAACCTCGGTTTCGGAAGCTTGGAATAGAATGCGATGGATGAAAGGGCATAAAAGATCAAAATTGTATGCTTCAAAGCAACAAATTGAAGATTTATTATGCAGTCTCGCGCCAGATTATGTCGTTCCTCAGATGCCAGTAATTGATTCCAATAATACATCCCTAGAAACTAAATTTACTACTCAAGAACTAGATAAATGTCTTAAAAAGAAAGATACTGCACCGGATGATGATCAAATAACGTTCTCTTTGCTTTATAATCTTCCAAAATCAGCAAAATTGTACCTATTAGAAATATATAATTTGATTTTAGAAACTGGTAATATTCCCATCCAATGGCGAGATATTAAAATAGTACCGATTCCCAAAAATTGAACAGGTTCAGACATTCCCTTAAAGTTAAGACCAATTTCTCTAATTTCTTGTACATGCAAAATATTCCATACTTTATTATGTAAAAGACTAGAATGGTATGTGGAAAAAGAAAAATGTTTATCAGTGAATACTGTTGGATTTAGACGTTCTCAGTCATGTTTGGATTGTTTGACTCGATTAGCTTGCTACATCCAGATGGGTTTCTCCAAGAATTATCCTACGCTGGCGTGCTTTCTAGATATAGAAAATGCGTACAACAATGTAACGGTAGATAGTGTTATCCAAGCCCAAGCAAGAAAATAT
The DNA here is from genome assembly GCA_950371165.1 of Lacanobia oleracea. NCBI lineage: Eukaryota > Metazoa > Arthropoda > Insecta > Lepidoptera > Noctuidae > Lacanobia > Lacanobia oleracea. The sequence goes on along the minus strand of OX493391.1, from coordinate 17,906,654 downwards.
GCAAATATCTGTGGGAATTCTTGTCAGAAAGGCACCTCAAAAGCACTTTCGACGGTAATGAAGCTAACTTCGTGGTTAGATGGACCAGCAAAGGCATTGGCCAAGGTGACCCATTATCCCCTTTGATTTTTAATATAGTTACCCATCAAATTTGTCACAATATTACTAACGTTATAATATCACAGTATGCCGACGACTTCGTCCTCTATACTAGGTGTAAAAATCTTGCTGATAGTGCTTTAGAAGTACAAAGTGCGATTGGTACAATTATTAAACTATTAGGACAATTATCAGGTAATAAATCGCAAGTCTGCCTGTTTAGTAGAGGGAGAAGGAGACAACAAATCACCCTAAACATTAATGGCTCACTAGTAAGACAATCTGAATATGTTAAATACCTGGGAGTATGGTGTATAGAAGCCTACGCTGGGGAAAGCACATTAATGAAATATGTGGGAAAACTCAAAGGTTTTTGAGTATACTAAAAGTTTTGGCAGGAACAGCATGGGGTATGCACCCTAAACATCTTCGTAGGCTGTACATAGCCCTAATCCGAAGTAGGGCTGATTATGGAAGTTTTCTTTTCGATAACAGTGCAAAAACACACACAAGTAAATTGGACAAGGTACAAAATCAAGCAATGAGAATAATTGGTGGTTTTATACGAACCACTCCCATCCATGTCATGGAGTGTGAATTGTCTATCCCTAATCTAGCACTAAGAAGAAAATTTCTAGCAATTAAATACTGTTTAAAATCGCATTCTTTTGATAATAATTTAATATTAGATCTTTTAAATAGTTTAAGGAGCCACATTTCTAATACTTATTGGCGGAATAAGAAAATACCGTTACTAGTAACGGTATATAACAGTACTAAAGACGAAGTTGTGTCATCTAGTTATCCCTTAGAAATGTTCAGCTTAGATACTTGGGTTTCAAATATAAACGTAGAGACAGTATTAGAGATACCTTAGATAATATGAAACTATGTAAGAAATCATAATAATGGAAGAATTAAATACTAAATATTTTGGATGGTTAAAACTATATACGGGTGGTTCTAAAATAGGAAATGTTCTTGGTGCTGCCTTTTACGATCCGAGGCACAATATTAAAGGTTTATTTAAAATGTGTAACAGTAATATATGTATTATGACGGCGGAGCTCGTTGCAATATCGAAGGCTCTTACATATTTACAAAATGCGGAAATCGATAACAATAGGATTGTCATTTTGTAGACAGCAGAAGTGCTCTGCAGCATATAGTTCGATGCGCCTCTGGCCAAGAGGTGTCTCGATAACATATGCTATATTAAGCCAAATATGGTATTTCACATGCAATAATATTGATGTGATATTGCAATGGGTTCCGTCACATGTGGGTCTACGGGGGAACGAGGAGGTTGACCAATTAGCAAAGACTTCTGTTGTGGACGGTATTGAGCTGAATATTACTCCGAGCTACTTCGAACTTCTGCCAAAATACAAAATTGAATGCTCTAATGATTGGAAAGAATATTTTAATAAAATGTTATTAGAAAAGGGAATTTGGTACAAGACATTGCAATGTGAACCTCCTCGTATTCCTTGGTTTGCCAATATTAAGCTTAATAGAAAGTTTGTAATAATAGCGCATAGATTACGGTCGGGACACGTTCCACTCAACAAGTTTCGGCACTTAATGGGGAAAAGTGACAGTCCCAACTGTGCACAATGTGATGTGATGGAGGATGTCCATCACTTGTTGGTGGAATGCGTCAGGACCCGAGCTGCTAGAGAGGTGCTGATGAATACCTTTAAAATTAATTTGATAGATGTTGGTTTTGTTCAAAGTATATTATCAGAGCCTGTTTCGAATGCAGCTATTTTACTTTACAAAATAGTATATAAAGTTTTTAAGTCGGAATAGCGTTAAAAATCTTGTATTAGGTTATGATGGGGCTGGCGTGGTCGTATTGTAACCAAAAGCCCCTAAATTTATAGTAGATACTAGCTTTTGCCCGCGACTTCGTACGCGCATATACCGTTTTTTCCCATTCCTGTAGGAATTTCGGGAAATTCTCTCTTAGTTCTCGCCTTCACTCCCCAAGGAACCTACATGCCAAATTTCACGTTCTACAACCAGTAGTTTCGGTGGTGCGTTGTCTGGCAAGGCATTTCTGGCAATCACTCAGTAGAGGCGTAGGTATTTAATGTATTAGCCATAGAATCTATTTACTGTGTAAGTATAATCGATTTTTTTTAAAGATATTTAGTAGGTACTGAATGAGGAAACTGATTGAATAAGGAGCTCGTAGCTAAGTTATAACAGTCACACGGGTCGATGGACCCGTCATCATCTTCCTGCCCTTATCCCATGTTTTTCTTCCATTCTGTCCTATCAGCTATCACGCTATCACTCACTCCCATATTCTCTTTCATATCGCTCCTCACAGTCCTCACACAATCCATCCATCTTTTCTTCGGCCTTCCTCTCCTTCTCCATTCATCCACATAATTATATTCGAGTGTCAATCGACCTGTGTGTATGTTAAAATGTTCACACATCCTAAGACCGACCTCGTCAAGTGTTGCTTAACCTTGAAGATCGACCCGTGTGACTGGTTCACTGTTATATTCAAGGCACGCCTAGAATCTCGGAGTCTCAGACACAGAATGTTTGAATTTAAATGGTCGCTCTTCCATCAGACCAACTTCGGCTAGCGTAGCTTAACCTTGATCGTCCCGTGGTAAAACAAATTCGTAAGAAAAATTATGCTCATGGGCTGACGTCATATTCCTGAAGAGAATCTTAACGCCGCGATTTAGAAAAACGCGTCATCAGTACATCGCCATCTATCGACAATGTAGTTAAACTGTCAAAAATGAGTTTGAACTTAGGAGCCCACATGTTACGATAAATAATAATAATAATATTATGATAATAACATGTTCACTTTTCTTTTGCTTCCTACATAATATTAAGAGTTTATCAAATAACTCAACAATATGTTTTATAGTTCGTTTCACACATTTGTTACTACTATTATTCTCAATAGATGGCGCTCGATGAAGTTTCTTCCTAAACTTTAAAATGCAATATCTTTTAATTTTGTGGGTCGATTTTGATGAAATAAACGCTAAATGTTACTCGGGCTATCACTTAATATTTTTAAGTACCTAGATTTGTAACCCAATCTGTAGTTTATGCGTGATGCTCCCTCAAACGCACAGACAAACAGACAAACAGACAAACAGATAAACAGACAAACAGATAAAAATTTCAAAAATAGCATATTTGTCTTTTGTATTTTTTTCCTAACTTTTCTATATAATTTTTATGCAAAAATATTCAATGTACAGACACGGTTGGTTTACGATTTTATTATATGTATAGATAGATTAAAAAAAAAAAGAAAAAATTAGAAATTTCAAAAAGAGGATTTTGAAATGTAAAAGGATAATTGAAACACATCTCTGGAAGAAATATGGAATATTTCTACATTGACTTGAAAACCCTTTTATTTTCCTGAGTAACAAATATGTTAGCTCCATTCTCTTTGAGATCATGGAAAATAGCGTTTCCAAACACGTCCTGATAACAGATCCTGAACTAATAACAGATTCTGGTAATATACTTCTTCTAAATCACTACCTTTGTAGTCAAGCATGTCTTTTAAACCGTTGTAAAGCGTCTGGAAGGAATACAAAATTATCAATTTGTATGAATCGAACAGCATGGCCTTTTATTTGCAGTTTTGCTGGTCTAACAATTCATTTTATTTAGGTTGCAGTTTCAAACATACGCTTTTGCAGATTGATTCCGAGTTCATCGACTCACGAATCAATGATAGATAAACAAGTATAGCATGCCTCTGTTCAAATGTGGCTTAGTAACTAAAAATAAGAAGCAGGCGTAATTAAGTCACGACCAAGGCTGACCTCATAACTTCTATGAACATGAAAATAAAGTTCTAATTCCAATGAGTTGTAGGGAATGCTATAACTATGTCAGGAATACTCACAGGATTCCAATCCACCAAGTCTTCGAAGGAGCCCTTCTTGCCCATGAGCTTCCTATACACAACCATGGGGAAGTTGACGGCGAGTATAACGTTGTTGTATATCGCGAGCCCGAGCACTATGCCGATCAACGTGAACTGTGCCTCCGTCTCGAACGATGTCATGTTGAACCTGGATCATGAGATGGGGTTTGAGTTAGCTGTGTATGAAAAGGAACCTAAAGCAGAGTGAAACGAAGTTTATGTACGTGATACTGGCAATGTAATGGTATTATAAGATTTAAATTATTTCATAAAGATGTGCATATTTGTAAGTGAATGTTAGCGGAGAATATGGGCTACTATACACTTCGGCTGATCCTGTGCTTAAAGCATCCATTCTGGCTTAAAATGCAATTCAGTCAATTATTAAGACAGAATCGCACAGCAGAACTAAATAAGCTAGTTGTAGTACAAAACATACCATACAGTAAACGAGTCAGGTTGCTGCGTGAACATGCCGTAGTCAGCGTTGAAGATCTCCTCCACGATGAGCTGGAAGAACTCCTTGGAGACCCCTTCCTCGTCCACGGCCGGCTCGCCTTCGAACTCGACCACCAGCTGCTTCTTCAGGTCTAGGACACGCTTCATGACTACCACCTCCAGCTGAAGATTGAGGATTGAAAGATTAGTTTTTGTTCTACAGGGAACGTACAGGCATAGACTGTGCGCTCGAGTGTTGAAAATTGGAAACTTTTACGTAAGATCCCTTACGTAAAAGTTTCCAATTTTCCTTGACATTGATAGTTCTGTGCTGTCCAGCGCTGTCTATAGTTCCTGCACATTCCCTTTCACGTTTATTTGTTGTATATTGCAACAAATAAAAGCCAAGCTTTGCAGGCGGGCGAATGAGTTAATAACTTATCTAGTTTAAAATAACCAAGAAAAAAACGTGTAAAAGTGTTATTTTAAACCTATTTACAAACAAAAATGTTATCATCAACGCCTCACCCCAACAAGCGCGTCATCGATAATGTTGGTCCGGCGCACTTTGAGCCTGAGGAAGGGCATGGGCGGCGCAACGCCTACGACCGCGTGCAGCAGCGATACGCGGCGCTCCGAGTACATGCGGATGCGGTTCTCGTAGTACAGCCCCAGCGACTTCGTGGCCACTGTCAGGATGAACGGGTACCGGAGGAACACGAATTTTTTACCTGGAATGTACAAGTTGATGATGTGTCAATATTGTGCGACATTTTTTATGATCGTGGGTTGGTTTTATATCATAGGTAAACCATAAAAGAATCGTAATAGGTGGCGTGTAATTTCTGCCCGTACCGAATTTAATTATTGTTTGTTTGTAATCAATTACACTTGAAAAATACGGGACAGTTTGTAATAAAATAAATGGCTGGCGGTTTCAATGTGTTTGGTGCACTTGTCCTTGTTGTCACTTGTGTTATGACCTTTCAAATCGCTACAATGTTTAAACAATGATTACCTTTACGTATTGCCTTCTTAAACTTACCGAAGTCCTTTTCAATAATATTACTAAGAGGTTCGTTGTAGAATTCCTCAAATGGCAGGTATAGCTTTCTAGCATCTACAACTTTTCTATCTAATTCAATGGCTGAAACAAAACAATCTTACATTAATATTCGGTGCAATAAGCATGTAGCATAGCAAGTGTTGCAGATAAGGTATACTAACAAATCATGTCATACTATTTCTGCAGAACAGAGGTATTAACCGATATAGCAGACATGCATAATAAAAATACGAACTATTTTTTTAACGAATGCATTCACTTGGTTGGTGCAAAAACGAAGAAAGTCTGTCCGAAGTAGTCATAGTACTACTCATTACGCCAGCACTAAATCCGACCTCTGACGCATCTGCAAGGATTCAGAAACATTATATAACTCAAAATTACAATTCAGTGCGCAACTTGCCACAGGCTACAGAGTACACATTGTAAGGACGCCAGATTAATTATTAAAGACACGTTTGTCTTTAAAGGTTACTTCATACTTTTTTACAAATAAAGACTATCAGAACTTTCTGTGCCCAAAAACGTATAACTCCACGATGTTATATACAGGAGCATATTTACCTAAAGGGTCGTCAAGCTGCAAGTTCTGCGAGGCCTTCATAGACGATGGTGGGTATAAATGACGGAGCACATTCTCCAGTGGGTCCAGTTGGTTCGACAGCACTATCGGCTCTTCGCGTAATTTGTTTTCATACATCCGACCGGCTAGCATGTTCGCGTAGTATTCTATCTGTGGATTGAAATTCGAGAATAAAGTAGTTAAGGAAATGCGCTCAATATCTAAAAGGATCTATTAAATTTAATGTGATTGTATGTGGCTAATTATAATACCCAATGTATGTGGTTTTTCAAATCGTTTTACAAAGAAGGCCTCGGTACTGAATGTACTCGATATAAACTACCTCTAAGCGCGATTATTTATTTAAAATAGTTAATTAAGAAAATGGGTATAATACAAATAAATAACGCAGTAGAATTACAAAACAACCGCTTAATAATGTTAACATATCAATGGTATAGTATGTCACGGTTTCATGCTGCGCCGTCCTTGGAATTGGAACACAAGGCTCGGACTGCGCTCGCTCCTGGATGTTTCAAACATTTTTTAATTATGTAGGTACTGTGAATAAGTGAGGTTGAATAAATTGCGGTCGGCTCAAGGTATTGGATTAAGATCGCCTACCGACCGAATTCGGTCGGTAGGCCAACGAAAAGTTAGTATGTTGAGACTTCTTTCAATATGAGGAGAATTTTATAATACATTTAGATGTACATAGGTCACCTTAAGATATTTTAATTGATTACACAATGACACGATAGGTAGCATTATTTATACCTTTATAAACTTGGTTGCCATGGTGACGACCTCATCATCCTGCACTTGGAACTGCCTGGTATAGTTGGTGGATTTAACCCTGAGGGTTATGAGCTGCTGCAGCTTTCCCAGTATGTGACGCAGACTGTCCTTGCAGTGATTCGCCCAGATGCGTGCCAGCATTACTTGACCTGCAAACATTGTTATCCATTAAATATTGCTCTGATTCTAGAGTGAGATTCACGCTAAGTCCAATAGGAGCGGAGCAAACGAAGTTGCGCGGGTCAACTAGTATTATATAAATCATAACCCTCCTTATGGCGCAGTCAGGTTATAATGATATATGTAAAACATCATGACAGCACCACAATCCTACCTTTAATAGGCAGGTGCTCAGCGGCCTGGCACAGCGCGGGCAGCGCTATCTCCAGATAGTCGCTGCAGCCCAGGTCCGGCACCTCGAAGGCGATCACGAAGCAGTTGACCGCGTCCTCCACGCTCAGCTTCTTCGTTATTCGCAAGTCTATATACATGATGTCTGCCAGCGTCTTCAGGTACACCACTAACACTGGACTGTAATATTCTGATGGCAACTGTGATAAAAAAAAATAAAAAAATAGGTTGGACTTCACTTAGTTGGGGCAGGGCCAGGCTAACAAAATGTGGGTGTCTAATATTTCGAATACTTAATACAAAACGAAATCGCTGAACTTGACACCACATGACGCTCGAACGTCGACCACTCGTTGTGCGTTGGGTGACTCGAATGATATTCAGACAACTTAATTTAAAAATGTTTTTAAGTTGATTTATTGAAAAAATATCAGCATTTACAATACAGTGATAACAATTATGCAATGGTTAATATTAATACAATTTTTAACGAGCACTGAGGCATGTTTACTGTCGGAGCGTTCGCTAGTAAATTAAAAGCGCACCTAAATGTTCAAGTTGGTGCTCATACGGTGAGGATTCCGCTGATTGTGTATCTAGTTCTTTATTAGTGATCGATGGGCTAGCCACTCCCTAACCGCAATCATCATAGGTCAAAATTAAATGGTCCAATAATCAAGACATTAGACATTTATGCAAATCTCGATATGTTCAACTGCCAAAACAAAAAACAAACTCCATATCTCGATTTGTGCATTCTATTAGCACAAAATGATTTACGTATGTAATGCTAACTAATCAGCAATGCAGCCGAGAAACTTGATGCAATCGCCTTTGCGGCGTTGCTTTTAAGACCTATCGATAGAAGGATGAAGAGACTTTACTTACTTTGGCAAGGTACTGAAGGGCTCTGCGACATGAGGCCACATCTAACTCTGGCACTGCCACACTATCCACGTCTTTGTCCGGATCACTTGATAAACTCATTGCTTTTGATTCTTTATCTGCAACACGTCATAAAAAATTACGATTTAATTGTGATCTTGACTTGAGCGTTTTCCCTTAAGCAAACTTGGCTACAACGTCACGCGACGCTAATTTATGATTTTTAAAGTACGATTCCGATCCTCGCATCAGACGGCCAACTGCAAATGATGTCGGGCTTCTGTTGCCGTCGCATAGATTCCGAAGCCGCCGGCCAGGCAATGCAGCTGGCGCAGCAGTTGCAGTCGTATGTCGGAATCGGTCTCATACTAAGTGACACCGTCTACCGTCGCGGCATTATCGCGCGAATGCAAGACAATCGCGTTCATTTATACGACAACAGCCTCACGGATTTGCCAAACAAAAGGACGCGATCGAACATTCGCGCGATGGTCGCTGTGAATAAGGTCGATGATTTTCGTGCAAATACACATAGTCGCAATCGTTCGTTCAGCAAGCTCACAACTTTATAACTTTGATAATTATTATTTTACCAGAGTAAATAATGAAACACCAACAAAGCCTTCTCACTCACCTTCATTCACCTTCGCATCTTCATCACTATTGCTGCCGCCCTTGCTGGCGAAACTCCGGGCCAGTATGGCCGGTTGTGTAAACGCCTCACCCAGTGCTTTTATCAGGGGCTTCTGCAATTTAGTCTGCAGACACTCCTCACACTTTTCATATATACGCTCCTCTGTCAGCGGGGCACCTTCTAGCAAGTAAGATGCCAAAAAGATGATGCATGATTCCAAACCCATCTTCTGTTTGATAAACTTATTCAGCCTGATGTAAGGGAGTATAATAATAGGAAATGATCGTAACAATAATAATAACCGTAATAACGCAACTTCGTCTGCGTCACAATTTTTATTACTGCTCCGCTGCTAATGGTCTTAGCTTGATGATTTATAGCCTATAGCCTTCTTCAATAAATGGGCTATCTAACACTGAAATAATTTTTCAAATCTGACCAACAGTTCCTAAGATTAGCGCGTTCAAGCAAACAAACAAACAAACATATATATATTAGTACTAGCTGACCCGGCAAACGTTGTTTTGCCCCATAAATAAACACAAAAAAATCACAAAAATCGGTCAAGTTCGATAACAAAAACTGTGATTATGATACATTAGAAGATTAGAAAAAGATGCATGCGACTTCATTTGCGTGTATGTCGTATAGTAAAATGATGTCGCTAGGTAAGATCGCTAAAATAAGATTATCATCATATCAGCCGAAAAACCTTCATTGCTGGACATAGGCCTCCCTCAAGCGTTGCCACAACGACCGGTTCTACGCGTTACACATCCATCGGCTACCCGCGACCTTCATCGGTCCACCTTGTGGGCTTTCCAACGTTGCGTCTTCCGGTACGCGGTAGCCACTCCAGAACGTTTCAGCCCCATCGACCATCTGTTCTGCGAGCAATATGCCTTGCCCACTGCCACTTTAGTTTGGCGATCCTTCATCATCATTCCTGATTTGATCACGCAAGAAAACTCCAAGCATTGCCTTCTCCATTGCCCTTGAGTGACTTTAAGCCTTCTGATGAGGCCCATTGTGAGCGACCAGAAACCATTCTGACATATGATATACGAACAGTCATCTTCTAGCATTGCTTGACCGCCCTTAGAATGCAAGGCATTGGCTGTATCGCCTCTTCTATTTAATAAACTGACCGATCTTCGTAATTTTTCGTAATGAGAAACGTTTAAATGATAAAGCTTTTCTATACACGATGTTAAAGAAATTTGCTAGGGTTGTAAACACGCAATAGAGCTGACACTCTATCCGGAAGAAAAGACTAACCCCGCAACGGATAGAGTACAGTTGAGATTCCGTTATCAACACTTAGACTCTCATTCGCGCCGTTGTGCTTAGGAGTCCTGGCTAGGTTAGCCAGGGAAGCTACACACATAGGTTTTGCTGTGCGTCTTCATTCTTCCGGGGATTATTGCACTTCGGGTAGCCCAGGCCTCATTTCCAGAATAAAGTCGGCGACTCATTTCTCGGTATCGAAGCAACCTCTGTACATTGGGCTGTCAAAAAGCCAACCATCCCGGTCTGGTGCAGTCCACGTCCATCCACTGTCAGCCAACTTTTTTAAATCATCGATCCATCGTGCTGACTGCACGATGACCCCTAAAAAAATATTTTTTATATAAGATATTTTTTTAGGGGGCAATGACCCGTTATTATACCTATTATTATTCGGAGGGCATTTAAACATGGGTTGAGAAGTCGTGTAGTTAGTTGCATGTATATGCTGCACTGTAATATGTTGACCATGATCATGTTGTCTTGAAGTTAAGTTGATCTCTGGCGAATTCATGTGCAAATCGGTGAGAAAGGTAAAGGGAGAAGTGGGTACGGAAACTCTCTACGCAAAGTTCGTCTCTGGCATCATTGCCTGGGGATTTACAGTGTCTCATGATCCACTGGAGGGTGAAACCCGCAACGGATAGTTTTTGGCTCTGAGCTGTTGCTTCACTTGGGATTGAACAGTTTTAAGCTTCATGCTGGAGCAATCAACCGAAATCTTATTTCAGCTTCTATGACAGTTTGTTAGATACATGTGACTTTCAACCAAGTGCCAAGTGCAAGTTTTTTAGAAATTAATTATTTAAATAGAAATCATAAAATGTAATCGGATGGTAATATCATTTTCTTCCTTTGCGTTTTTATGGAAATATTTTTCTTCTTTTTCCCACAAACATTTGTCAATATTATCCGTATTAATGATCTGTCTGGTCGGTGGATTCCCCGTTCACAGAACAGAAGTAATGAATTAATGTTGAAGAAACGGACAACATAGGCTTATCTTCTATAATAACCTAACCATCTCTTGATTGTGGTGTATGCCATCGGCAATTTTAATGTAAATTATTATAATGTTATTTATAATGTAAATATATTGTATTATATTATAATGTATTATAATGTAAATTATTCGTAAAATAATTCGCATTTGAATGGCCTTCTTATTTATCATGTTCGCATTTTTCTTCTTCTCCGTCATTGCTTCAATGCTGAAGATCGCGATCACACACGACGCATATCCATGCAGTCTTCTGCAGCGTGGACCGCTCTGTACATGCTGCCTTTACCTGTCTTCTTTATGGCGTCGGGCCATAAAAAAGGCCATTAGTTTGCATATTTGAGCTTTAGTATGCTAACATTATTTTGCGCTGTATGAATGGCGCTATTCTTCAAACAACTAAGTTAAGAAACTACTTGATTAATCAAGTTAATTCTCAATTCATTTCGAATCGCAAACGCAAATCGAAACGATTTAAGTTTTTAGAACACAGTTAGACATCCGTTTAACCAATCTATTTCAACTCTTTTCGCGACTCATCTACCATGAGACTTCGCCAGCTGCTCTTGGGTAGTATGATGTGACCCCAGGCCCTAGGCCCGTAAAGATTCATTTTTGAGCAACTCAAGTTAAGCTTAGCAAATATAGTGCACGCCTGTTGACGATACAAAAAATGAGATCAAATACGTAGAGTTTGTTTTATTTTTATTAATAGGAATTCATTCTGAACGATATTTTTAAGGTATTAAAAGAATCCCTTTTTTTCAGACGTCTTAAATGTACCACTAATAACCAAAAAATATGTTTTGATGTAATTCTCATGCTGTCTTGAGGTCAATAGATGGCATTATGGGTATCTGCATTATTATTTATTATATCCTTTTTTTATTTCTAATGGGTTTGCTCTTGACTCTAGTCTATGTCAGATGACAGAGACAAAGTCCACGATGGAGCGAGCCGGTTTATGTGTAAAAGTTATCTACATTGGTTTTGTACGTGATGCGTTCTGTTAATTATCATTTAACATGTGGGCGATTATATTTTGGCAAAGATAAAAGCCAAAAAAAAAAGACAAAATACAATAACAACATGTTATCAATGTATAAAAATATTAGCAAAAATAAAAAAGAAAGGAAATGAATAATTTAAAAATATGTACAAAATTTAAAAAAAATTATGACTGGATTCGAACCCACACTAAGTCGTTAGAAAGGAAGTCTCTAAATCGATGGTCTATGATTACTGTCGACAAATTATTGAAATGCCGATCTTATTTATGACATGGTTTTTCGCTGCTCAGCTCCTTGAAAGTATAGCGTGATGATAAACATTGCTAAGGTTAGACGCATAAGTATCCGCAAAGTTGTATTAAGTTGTGGTTTTTATAACAATTCCCCACTAAACTGTTTGGCAAAATGTAAAATATAAATTTAAATGTTATTTTATGTGCAAAAAAAACCATTTTATTATTTTTTTGACAATACAAAAATAAAGTTCAATAGATAAAATATATTATATAGAAAAATAATAGCTGTTGCTGGCCGGGGATCGAACCTTGTGCCTGTCGTTAAAACGGTTATTTTTTAATATTGCTCGTCCTCAGCCTAAAACCTTCTCGTGACCAGAATGCACACAACAAAAAAAGAATTATCGAAATCGGTCCAGCCGTTCAAGCGTGATGCGATGACTAGGGGAAATAGGGATTCATTTTTATATATATAGATTACTGCTCCGCTCCTATTAATCTTAGCGTGATGATATATAGCCTATAGCCTTCCTCGATAAATAGGCTATCTAACACTGAAATAATTTTTCAAATCGGACCAGTAGTTCCTGAGATTAGCGCGTTCAAGTAAACAAATAAACAAACATACAAACAAACAAACAAACTCATCAGCTTTATATATTAATAGTAAAAGTATTAATAGTATAGATAAGATGTTCACCGATTTCGCCGCCAATTTTGGACCGATTTTAAAAATTATTTTTTATTCAAAAGCCTATACTCCTGAGGTGGTCCCATTGTAACCAACTCAGAATTTGATGATGGGATCCCATGAAAATCGAGGGAAACCCTCAAAGGAGATGTTCCAAAATGTATGGACCCTGGGCCATGTCCTTGTACACTATACTTAAAAATAGAGAAATATATTTATAACAGTTCTCAACTGTCCAATTTCCTTAAAATGGCTTTGTTTGCTGGTAAAACAAAATAAATTACACTTGAAATTGCAACACGCAACAAAAACCCGTCATGGCGGTAAGCTGTCATTTTGTTTGATTAATGCCGTTTGACATTTATTTCTGACATATTTATTTACCGGCAACGAGACGAAAGTGACTGAAGTGACTGGAAGTTACATTGTTATGACAGCTGACAGTTATTTTTCTATGATCTGTAACTAAATCGGTGCGACGCCATGTTGAAAATCGATAAAAGTAATTTATAAACATCAATTAATTACCACAACTGTAAACATTTAAATGAATTAAATGTATTTTCCCCTAATTCTACGGATTTTTCTCTTTTTTATGAGGTAATGTACATAGACATGGCCCATTTTGAAACATCTCCTTTTATAAACACACTAGTTGACCCACACAACTTCGTTTGCGTCACAATTTTTATTACTATTGGTCTTAGCGTAATGATATAATATAGCCTATAGCCTTCCTTGATAAATGAGCTATCCAACACTGAAAGAATTTTTCAAATCGGACCAGTAGTTCCTGAGATTAGCGCGTTCAAGAAAACAAACAAACAAACAAAAAAACTCTTCAGCTTTATATATTAGTATAGATACACTGTTTTTCATTAACTTTCCTGGCCGATATCATCTTATGTTGCTGAGCTGATGATGGAAGGTATAAGTCAGGATCTGATGATGGGATTCCATGAAAAATGTTTGTTCAGCGATATTTCCGCCAATTGTTAACCGATTTGGATGATTCTTTTTTGTTTCTGAAGAGTATTTTCTCGGACTGGTCCAATTTAAATTTGGTGAAGATCTGATGAAAAACTTCGGAGGTAGGCAACGGAACTCTTCAATAAATGATACCAAATGGATCGGGATTTCTGTAATCGCATGTCTGTTGATTATTTACACCAGTTCATAACATAATATCACACCGGCACGCTGTGCTTGTGGTTTCACTTTTTAACAAAAAAATAAAACCGACTTCCAAAAACAAAACAAACAGGGCCGGAGTTAGATGTGGCCTCATGTCGCAGAGCCTTTCAGTACCTTGCCAAAGTAAGTAAAGTCTCTTCATCCTTCTATCGATAGGTCTTAAAAGCAATGCCGTAAACGCGATTGCATCAAGTTTCTCGGCTGTTTTGCTGATCAGTTTTTTTTTTAAGGATGGGAAATCATCAAATGACTCCTCCTGCTTTGGGTGAAGCAGGAGGGAGTGTCAGACTCTTACTGACTAAAACCCATCCGTGTTACTCCTAGTGCCCTTTGCGTTCCAGGGTACGGTGCCTCTTTCGAACGAAGTCCGAAACCCCAGCAGGCACTGGCCCTAGCGGGCCCCATCTTTTGTGCTGACAGCTCTTTGAGGCGCGCGTGGAACACAGCGCACCGTCGACCCGGGCCTGGTTCTGATCAGATGGCAAGCCACCCAAAGCTCGCCGTCCGCAGGCCCGCGCCTACGGTGGCCGAGAATCGCTCTGCGACTTGCGACGTCCGGGGCGTCTTCTTCTGTTGCGGTGGCTGAGGTTTCCCTCTCTCTCACACGTTCAGCTTCCTCCTTTGCTAGAATTACTGCTTCGGAGAAGAAGGTGACCGCTTCCCATTTCTCCTAGCTCCGGACCATGGCCTGAACCAGGGCCGCACGTGAGAGATTGCCGCCGCCGATTGCCTCGACGAGGACATGGCGGTGCTCCGCCCAAGCAGGGCAGACCTCCACCGTATGCTCCACCGTGTCCTCTGGGCTATTCTCGCAGTGTTGACACTGGGGTGTATCCTCCCGCCGTATTCGAAACAGGTACCTCCCGAAACAACCGTGTCCGGTGAGTACCTGCGTCAAGCGGAAAGTTAGGACGCCGTGGCGCCGCACTAGCCACTCCTCAAAGAGGGGACTTATCGCCGCAATTATGGCGTGCCCAGCACTGGGTTGCGACAGTCGTTGTCTCCATAATGCCATGAGATCCTGCCGGAGCTCCGTTCGCCGTGCTGCGATTTGCCGCGGCAGAGGAGTCTCGCCCCGGCGTAGCGCCTCCACGCGCCATTCGTAAATGAGCGCGAGAGCTCTTGCCTCCAGATCCCACGGCGGCAGTCCGGCAAAGAGGCTCGCCACCTCGCCAGAGACCGTGCGGTATCCACGGGCCAGCTGGATGGTCCCTCTGGGACGTGTTGAGGTAACGGGCAGGTCGCTTCCTCAAAGTAGGCCACACCGGCGCCCCATAAAGTGCCATGGACCGCACGACAGGAGGCATTTGGATCCCCTAGGTTGGGCAGAAGCCGCTTAAATACACGTACCCTAGAGTGAAGTGAGAGAAGAGTACGCTAGCCGCTTAAATACAAGACCGTAATAACCTAGACGTGAACAAGGCTAGTGGTCCCGACGGGATACCGGCAATTGTTCTGAAGACTTGTGCGCCTGAGTTGTCTCCGATCTTGACACGCCTATTTCGCCTTTCGTTTGAGACTGGAAAAGTGCCGAAGGCTTGGAAGCAAGCTAACGTGCAGCCCGTGCCCAAGAAGGGTAGTCGAGCTGACCCGTCGAATTATAGACCCATCTCGGTAACGTCCATACTCTGTAAGACTATGGAACGCGTGCTGAATCATAAGCTCCTGGCGTACCTAGAAGCGAATGATATCCTTAGTGACCGGCAATACGGGTTTCGCCGAAATCGGTCAACTGGGGATCTTCTAGCGTATGCCATTCACATCTGGAGTGAGGCCATAGAGAAGCACGGGGAGGCACTGGCGGTCTCCCTTGACATCTCGAAGGCCTTCGACAGGGTCTGGCACGATGGCCTTATTAGTAAGCTTCCTTCCTTCGGTCTGCCCGCCGGTTTGTGTGATTGGATCGCAGATTTCCTGAGGGATCGGTCTATCCGAGTGGTCATAGATGGCTGCTCGTCTGGACTGCTGGATATTAATGCCGGGGTTCCTCAGGGGTCGGTGCTTTCGGCAACACTGTTCTTGATGCATATTAATGATCTGCTTAAACCCGGTACCTTTGGGTATGCAGACGACAGCACTGTTGCTGAGAGATACGTGTCCGACGCACGAGCTGGTGGGTCGCAGATTCGGTCTCTCCGGGAGGCAATGGTTGAGCGCTTGAACGTGTCCCTACAGGCTGTCTCTGATTGGGGCGATGCCAATCTGGTCAAGTTCAATGCTGCTAAGACCCAAGCGTGTCTATTTTCCGCCAAAAGGAGCCAATTCCGCCCAGCTCCATCTTTCCGCGGTGAAACCGTGCCGATAACCGACCATCTTGAGCTTCTTGGGGTTACATTAACATCTACTCTCAATTTTGGCCCTTACATAGAGGCAAAAGCTCAAGTGGCTGCAAAGAAGTTGGGGATTCTGGCTAAGGTGAGACGGTACTTCACGCCGGAACAGCTGCTCAAACTCTATCAAGCGCAAGTTCGATCGTGTATGGAATACTGCTCTCATCTTTGGGATGGGTCTGCCAGATACCAGCTTGATGCCCTTGAGTCAATTGAGAAACGAGCCAAGAGGATCATCGGCAATGAGAGGCTCGTCGCGTCGAAGCTCCAAAGTCTTGAACATCGACGACGAGTTGCTAGCCTGTCGGTCTTTTACCGGTTGCATTTTGGGGAATGTGCGACGGAATTGCATAATTTAATTCCGCCAAGCCCGTTCCATCATCGGACCACAAGACGAACGGCGATGCGCCACCGGTATATGGTGGACATCCCACCCATACGCACAAAACGTTTTGGGAACACATTCATAGTGCGTACAGCTAAGGAGTGGAATTCCCTGCCGGAGTCTGTGTTTCCTGATAGCTACAACCTGGGAGTCTTTAAATCAAGAGTGAATAGGTTATTTCTAGGCAAGCGTGCTCCATCTTCGACCACATCCTCGCTTACCATCAGGTGAGATAGTGGTCAAACGCGTGCCTATCAATAGTAAAAAAAAAAAAAAAAAAAAAAAAACTTGATAAACTCATTGCTTTTGACTCTTTGTCTGCAACGAAGCTAATTTACAATTTTTGAAGTGCGATTCTGATCTTCGATCAGACGGCCGACTGCAAATGGTGTCGGGCTTCTGTTGCAGCAGTTGCAGTCGTATGTCGGAATCGGTCTGATACTAAGTAATACCGTCTGCTGTCTCGGCATTATCGCGCAAATGCAGGATAATCGCGTTCATTTATACAACAACAGCCTCACGGATTTGCCAAACAAAAGGACGCTATCGAACATTCGCACGATGGTCGCTTTGAATAAGGTCGATGATTTTCGCGCAAATACACATAGTCGCAATCATTTCCTCAGCAACCTCACAACTTTATAACTTTAATTATTATTATTTCCCCAATGAGTAAATAATGAAACACCAACAAAGCCAACTCACCTTCATTCATCTTCGCATCTTCATCACTATTGCTGCCGCCCTTGCTGGCGATCAGAGCTGGGGTTCTTAAAAATTCGAAGTGTTGCTAGCATGTGGTAGTATGTGATCATATGAAAGAGCGCTGTCATAGAGAAAAACCTGAATTATTCTATGTTGTAGAAGTTTATGTAAAGATTACAGGAAAAATAAAACGCTCTCTGTAAAAAGCGCGATTTTTCAGAAATCATCAACAAACATTACATAAGTTCCACTAGCGGGCAAGATATTTCGCTGATCTAAGACTGCAATATACACCGCAGTGTTATAATATTCTCAACGAATAAAGGCCTCGTCGAAGAAAATTTAAAAACATTTCAAGTTTTATATGATGGTACGGAATCCTCGGTGCGCGATTCCGTCTCGCTCTTTACCGGTTTTTTGACCGTGTATTTTATGTGTCCTGGTTTAATGATACGTTCACCTAAACATCAATAACTTAATCATGCACATTTGCTAATACTGTCATTTAACTTATTTATAATTCTTCAAAGTTTATTTTTTCGACTTCAAAAACTAAGTAAATACCCAGATAATTATGAATTTTCTTATTATTAGGTAGTGCTTACATTTTGGCAGTTTGCTTTACGGGGTAGGAATAGAGACGGAATAGGGCCTGGATAAGGATAGGGGTGGGGTATACTAAATTATTTTGCTATTCAGTGGATTGTTTTTTTTTAAAGGCGGTTCCCTTTTTTTAAGTTTTTTTTTTTTTTTCTTTACTAAACATAGTCACGCGTTTGACCACTATCTCACCTGATGGTAAGTGATGATGTGGTCGAAGATGGAGCACGCTTGCCTAGAAATAACCTATTCACTCTTGATTTAAAGACTCCCAGGTTGTAGCTATCAGGAAACACAGACTCCGGCAGGGAATTCCACTCCTTAGCTGTACGCATTATGAATGTGTTACCAAAACGTTTTGTGCGTATGGGTGGGATATCCACCGTGTACCGGTGGCGCATCGCCGTTCGTCTTGTGGTCCGATGATGGAACGGGCTTGGCGGAATTAAATTATGCAATTCCGACGCACATTCCCCAAAATGCAACCGGTAGAAAACCGACAGGCTAGCAACTCGTCGTCGATGTTCCAGACTTTGGAGCTTCGTCGCGACAAGCCTCTCATTGCCGATGATCCTCTTGGCTCGTTTCTCAATTGACTCAAGGGCATCAAGTTGGTATCTGGCAGATCCATCCCAAAGATGAGAGCAGTACTCCATACACGATCGAACTTGCGCTTGATAGAGTTTAAGCAGCTGTTCCGGCGTGAAGTATCGTCTCACCTTTGCCAGAATCCCCAACTTCTTTGCAGCCACTTGGGCTTTTGCCTCTATGTAAGGGCCAAAATTGAGAGTAGATGTTAATGTAACCCCAAGAAGCTCAAGTTGGTCGGTTATCGGCACGGTTAAACCTCGGAAAGATGGAGCTGGGTGGAATTGGCTCCTTTTGGCGGAAAATAGACACGCTTGGGTCTTAGCAGCATTGAACTTGACCAGATTGGCATCGCCCCATTCAGAGACTGCCTGTAAGGACACGTTCAAGCGGTCAACCATTGCCTCCCGGAGAGACCGGATCTGCGACCCACCAGCTCGTGCGTCGGACACGTATCTCTCAGCAACAGTGCTGTCGTCTGCATACCCAAAGGTACCGGGTTTAAGCAGATCATTAATATGCAGCAAGAACAGTGTTGCCGAAAGCACCGAACCCTGAGGAACCCCGGCATTAATATCCAGCAGTCCAGACGAGCAGCCATCAATGACCACTCGGATAGACCGATCCCTCAGGAAATCTGCGATCCAACCACACAAACCGGCGGGCAGACCGAAGGAAGGAAGCTTACTAATAAGGCTATCGTGCCAGACCCTGTCGAAGGCCTTCGAGATGTCAAGGGAGACCGCTAGTGCCTCCCCGTGCTTCTCTATGGCCTCACTCCAGATGTGGATGGCATACGCTAGAAGATCCCCAGTTGACCGATTTCGGCGGAACCCGTATTGACGGTCACTAAGAATATCATTCGCTTCTAGGTACGCCAGGAGCTTATGATTCAGCACGCGTTCCATAGTCTTACAGAGTATGGACGTTACCGAGATGGGTCTATAATTCGACGGGTCAGCTCGACTACCCTTCTTGGGCACTGGCTGCACGTTAGCTTGCTTCCAAGCCTTCGGCACTTTTCCAGTCTCAAACGAAAGGCGAAATAGGCGTGTCAATATCGGAGACAACTCAGGCGCACAAGTCTTCAGAACAATTGCCGGTATCCCGTCGGGACCACTAGCCTTGTTCACGTCTAGGTTACGCAGTACCCTACGGACGTCCTTCTGATGAATGCGAATGTTTGCCATACTCGACTCGCATCCACCAGGAGAAGCAGGGGGCGTCGCGCCACCAGGATCCAGACGTGAAGATTCCGCAAACAAAGAAGCAAACAAGTTTGCTTTCTCCTCAGCGGAGTGGGCCAGCGTCCTGTCGGGTCTCAGCAGTGGTGGTAGTGAGGGGCGGCAGAAGTTCGATTCGACCGACTTAGCCAGGGACCAAAAAGCCTTACTACCTGCTGGGTATGAAGCAAGTTTGTTCCCTATTCGGCTAATGTGGTCAAATCGAGCCCTCCGCAACACTTTCTTGCAGGACTTGGCAGCCCTGTTGAAGGCTCTCTTCCTCCGACTCACGTCATTTGCTTTGCGCTTACGAGCGTCGACCCATGCCAGGTACGCCGCGTGCTTAAGCGCATCAGCGCGATTGCACTCGGCACCAAACCAAGGACGAGCTTCGCCAGATTTCGCTATGTCAGAGAACGGAATGTAGTACTCCATTCCCCTCCGCAACACATCCGACACGGCGTCCGCGCACGACGAAGCATCAGTGGAAGAAAAGCAAGTAGGCTGCCAAGGGTAACATGCGAAAAAAGATCGCATGCCATCCCAATCTGCTGACCTGTATCGCCATACCCGCCGGGTACCTCTTGGGCTAGGATCGGGCGGGGAGTAGACGGATACAGACTTCACCAGACAGTGGTCGGAACTACCCAGTGGTGAAG
Organism: Lacanobia oleracea; assembly: GCA_950371165.1. Lineage (NCBI taxonomy): Eukaryota > Metazoa > Arthropoda > Insecta > Lepidoptera > Noctuidae > Lacanobia > Lacanobia oleracea. The sequence continues at coordinate 17,885,985 of OX493391.1, read as the reverse complement.
AAATCGACACCGAATAGCGGTCTGGATCTGTTGTCAGCAAAAGGTCCAAGCAATTGGCAGTGTGCGAATCAACATCGGGTACCCTCGTTGCTCCCTGGACCAGCTGGGTAAGATTTAACGCAAGCGCTAGCTTTCGCGTCTCTCGTCCAGCATGGTCTGTGCACTGGTATGGGAAGAGCCACTCCTGATGGTGCGCATTGAAGTCCCCCAGTAACACCAATTGGGCAGAAGGGTACCGCTGCTGAGCCGCATCCGCCGCCTCACTCAGGTGCTGTGTAAGCCCAGTTGTCTCCAAATCACCGCTGTGCGAACGGTAGACGCAGGCGTAGACAATTTTGTCTAGGCCTGTGTCCACTATAGCCCACAGCGTCGAGAACCTGAAGTCTTCAAGGTAACGGAGACGCCGATAGCAGATGTCGTCCCGGGCGTACATGCATACGCCCGCACGTGGTCTGAAGTGGTGCTCCAGGGTAAACCCTGGGTAAGACAGGTATGACACGTCCGACGGACATCCGATCTGCGTCTCCGACAGGAACAAGAGCGCTGGTTTCTCGGTCTCAAGGTGGTGATGGACTGCAGCGAGATTTGAGTGCAGACCTCGTATGTTAGAGAGGTGCACTTTATGCGAAAGGACGTGCTGCCGCTGTACAGTTTCTCTCTTTTTTCCCTTGTTCATTGTAAAAGTGAGTGAGGTTGAGGAGAAGGAAGTGAAATGAGGTTCCATGCTGCTAACCCTCAGGCACGCCCTGGCAGGACGACATCTTTGGGGGACTAGTCTGGAGACTGCGGGGACGCCCGAGCCCCCGCGGATATGGCCATCGGGCCCTTTCATCTGGTCGCCAACCAGCACGATGGTGCATTCCGGGATTTTTCGCCAGTTGGCGGGGCAGCCTTTCATGTGTGGCTAGCACATTACTTGGGCCCCCAACTACCTGGCGGTCGGCCAGCGGCGCACCGTGCCTCGGATCCCGCTACCCTCCGCGACTAGTCTCCCGATACGCCCACGCCAGGGCAAGCCTGGTTGGTCTGCCTGCATTGGAACAACTATTTCGACCCAACTCCTCTGGATTGGCTACACTGAGCATCGTACCGGAACGCAGCTAAGCCGCTTGGCGGTACGTCTTTGCCCAGTGGGTGGTCACAAGCCATCGGCCGAAGCCTACCACCAGTTAGTGTCACCTGATTAGCACCACCCGGGGACCACGTGTAGGGTCTAAAATTTGGGTATTCTCCTACGGACGCGGGTGACTCGGCCCCCGAGTCCTCGGTTTTTAAAATAAGTCATCACTTTTGTTTTAGTTTAGTTTTTTATACAATTTTTTTTTATTAAAATGGTCATAAAAAGAATATGTTGTGCAACAAAATTTAGTGACAAACGAATCGCTGCTGAGTGTAATTTAAGCCTGCGTAGGCGCGGAGGGGTTGGGCGGCCCACGAATTGAGGAGTAGGTGGTTTGAAGGCCACCGCGGCTGAGGCGCCTGCTTGCATGCTGCATGCCTACTTGCAGGCTGCATGCCTGCTAACAGGCTGGATGCCTGGTTGCATGTTGCATGCCTGCTTACACGATGTATGCTTGCTTGCATACTGCATGCTTGAAACAAGCATTCTTGTTTGCATGCTTCTTACTGGGACCACTTTAAACCACTTTTGTTCAAAATATAGTCCGGTCAATTAGGCCAAGGCTACCGATCCTGCAGGCAGTGTTCACAGGGTTGCGGTTTGTGGGACTCATTTCCTACTCTCATTGTTAGACCAAGCTGGTTAGGCTGGTTTGGTCGGGTTAATTAACCACCGCCCGAGACCCGGCGTTGTTATTCAATTGGCACCACCCAGGGGGCACGTGTAGGGTAGTGGTTAGGTAGTTCCTACGGACGCGAATAACTCTGCTCCCCTAAACCAACACTTTAAACTACTTTTGTTCAAAATATGGTAATTGAAACAGCAGTATAATGAATGTTCGGAAACAATATAATACTTCGCACAAATGTTATTTCGGCTAAGTGTAACTTCGGTAAAGAGTTTATCGACCAAACGAAACGTCGGTGTGACGAACATAATCGAACTGATAATAAGTAAACAAAAACGAAACGAAAATAGTTGAAAAGTTTTAGGACTTTTAGGTGAAATGAAATTCGGTCAAAATACTATGTTGGTTAAGCATTCACTGACGAAGAGTTATGTGGGCGAAACGTTTTTGGGTGAAAGTTAATGGGTTAAAGATAATGTTGACCAACGGTTCAATGGCCAATCGACTGTTGGTGAAACGTTACAGTTTCATCTTGTTGAGCGCAGAAAAGTCGCACTTTCGTGCTTTGCACTCAGCCAAGATGTGCGTTTCTTTTAATTTAAGTGCCTATCAGAAAAATGCATGTCTTAGTGGTCGTTCAAGTATTACGTATGCACCAATGGGGGTGTGGTTTACTATGCACTAATGCCCTCATTGGTGCATAGTAAAGACTCTCCAACCCCGACTCAGTGGACAAAATGCGATTTTGCTCACTGAGTGAGACAAAGTAACTTTTTTTTTTCAGAAAGTCGCGAATTTCTTATTCAACCTTGGGTTAATTACACAATTCAAAACATTCACACTCTATCTCTTTCCCGCCATTAGAAAGAGAGAGAGACAAAGACCAGCCCTTTCGAAGTTCCGATTTTGAATCCGACCTCAAAGACAAATACGTTCGGGATTTCGTACAAACTAAAGAAATCTTGCAAAAAGATAATTATGTCTTTTAATGTATTTTCTTGAATTTTTGACTTATTGTTGTATTTCAACGAAAATAGGTATTAACTAAAAATAAAACTGATATTTAACCTGTTAATATTTATTTCTAGTTTCAATAATGTTACGTAATATATTTTGAATAATAAAATATCGTGGGTGCTATTTCCGAACACGCCTTAATTTAAATAAAAAAGCGGGAATAACATTTCGTAGCTGGCGTAAAGAGTTGAATAAGTTGAAAAATAAAATAATCGTAAAAAATAAGTGAAACTAGCAACGAGAACAGTATTTTAACACCGGAAGAGTTAAAACAACAAGTTATTAACGCAGAATAAAGTTTCCTACCTGAGAAGTCTCGCGAGAAATAACTGAAAGCATACCATGTCTTCAGTGAATGGAGACTTATAAAGGGCACAAGTAGTTTTCGGAGACGGTGTTGCCATCTTATTTTTTAGATTTATCACAGACGAGGCGATCATCTACAATGTGGAGTATTTACTCAATGTTGAAAGCTACTTTAAAAACAAAACATAACGTACATATTGAAACATACGCAAAACTCGCATCTTTTCTCAAAAGAATGTCAGCTAGCCCATCCACTTCTAACGACGCACAGTGTACTTATACAGAAAGCCGATCAGAGTCACCATACTTTCACCGTTGTTCCTTCTCAATCCGCCACCGAAACATAAACCTTAACCCCACATAATCAAACTCAACTCAGTGCAACTATAACGTTGCCAAATAAAAATGTTACGTTTAATTTGCAGAATTTTAGTAGTTTATTTTTCATCTGCCTAGCCTTTTCGCAACTATATTGGGGTCGGCTTCCAGTCAAACCGGATTTAGCTGAATACCAGACCTCCACAACCCATTAACGGAGTAACACGGTGGTACTTCATGGCAAGACTGGAGTCAGATTTACTGGCTTCTGACTATCCGTAACGACTGCCAAAGATTTACAAATGACAGCCGGGACCAACGGCTTAACGTGCTTTCCGAGCCACGGAGGAAACTCGGTATGTTATGATGGTCACCCATCCACAGACCAACCTTGGCAAGCGTTGCTTAACCTTGAAGATCGGCCCGTGCTCTTATGTCTAGCCATTAGCGCTTATTGTCTAGCCACGAGCTCCTCAGTAGTAGTTTTACTTTTAACTTTTAATATGTTCCATTTTATTGAATTGGTGAAAATCCCTTTTAGTTTTGTTTCAATTTACCATTGCATTCCAAATCATCCCGTTTTCCAGTTTTTCTTGGATATATCACTGTCTCACTAATCTGAATGAAGCTTCGAAGCATCAAGCAAAAAAACTTACACAGCATATCTCTACACCGTAGCAAAATCGAGATAAAAGGCTGCGACAGGTCTGGAACCTAACTTGTGATAATTAAAAAAAACAAAAAACTGTGTATAAATAAAACAAACTTTATTCATTAATGTTACAAAGACCGCAAGAGGCTCATTTACAACAATAGTCGTTTGTTCGACGTCATCAGTCAAGCGCGTCACGTTACAGCATGCCGAACCCTTTCGAGTAGCTTATCGCTTTCATGAGTCTGTCTCGCAGCTTGTCCCGCGAGTCGTACTCGGGCAGCAGCAGCACGTTGAAGCAGGTGTGCGCGGTGGGCAGGCGGTCGCAGTCGGGCCCGTTGCGCGCCACCACCAGCTTGAGGTGGCTGAGGCCGCCCACGGGCACGCGGTCCGAGCCCGTGGTGAACTGCAGCAGCTTGCGCTTGTCGCCCAGCGGCAGGCTGTGCACCACGCTCCAGAAGTCTTTTATTGTTTCACACTCGGAAGTGTAGCCGCCGTCGTATTCCGTTGACTTTTCTAGCTCGTTGAAGTCAAAGTCCTGTCAAAACATCAGAAATTAAATAAGGATGTACTTGGGGCCACATTTAACGTGGGGAATTTTTTTCGAAGAGTTATAATGGTATGCATAACGCTTGTAATTAGAAGCTTTGAAGCATGTCCCGAGTAGCATGAATATAAGTCGGGACGCGCTTATGCTTTATCGAAAAGGAATCAAACCGATTAGAAATCCTTTGGTTAAATAATCTTATTTCACTGGACGGTGATGATTTATTTCTGTCGTATCAAAACATACTCGTTTAAGATCATATTCGACCAAATTAGGAGTAGTAAGTTGAAAACAGAGAATGTCGAATCAATAAAGGCAAATGAGAAGGTATCCATCCATGTTTTTGGCACATTTACTAACAATTCCGCAAATAGCTAACAGACATATTAGTAAAATGGTCCCCCAGTTACCTTGCTGCCACAGACCAGCATCTCGACCTCTTCGGGTCGGAACAGCGCCGCCAGAGGACTCTCGTCCGTCACCATGAGGAAGCCGCGCCGGAACGCCTTGAACTGAGTGTCCACCGACTCGTTTAGCAAGAAATCCGAATACATTTCTACGAATTCCTGAAATTGAACGATGGTATTATAGTCCAGGGAAAATATCAGGCATGAATGTGGTAAACCTTAAGGTTGAACGCGAAAATGTCTAGGGAGAAAATTAAAAAAATCCAAATAGAAATATGTAAATATGTATAAAGGGGAATTAACAAAATATCAAGAAAAAATTAGAAATACCAAAAAGAGGATTTTGTAATGTAAGAGGAGAATTGAAACACATCTCTGGAAGAAATATGGAATATTTCTATATTGACTTGAAAATATACAGGATTATTGGCATATTGTTCTTACCCTTTTATTTTCCTGAGTAACAAATATGTTAGCTCCATTCTCTTTGAGATCATGGAAAATAGCGTTTCCAAACACGTCCTGATAACAGATCCTGAACGTCTGGTAATATACTTCTTCTAAATCACTACCTTCGTAGTCAAGCATGTCTTTTAAACCGTTGTAAAGCGTCTGGAAGGAATACAAAATTATCGATTTGTATGAATCGAACAGCATGGCCTTTTATTTTCAGTTTTGCTGGTCAAACAATTCATTTTACTTAGGTTACGCTTTTGCAGATTGATTCCGAGTTCATCGACTCACGAATCAATGATAGACAAACAAGTATAGCATGCCTCTGTTCAAATGTGGCTTAGTAACTAAAAATAAGAAGCAGGCGTAATTAAGTCACGACCAAGGCTGACCTCACAACTTCTATGAACATGAAAATAAAGTTCAAATTCCAATGAGTGGTAGGGAATGCTATAACTATGTCAGGAATACTCACAGGATTCCAATCCGCCAAGTCTTCGAAGGAGCCCTTCTTGCCCATGAGCTTCCTATACACAACCATGGGGAAGTTGACGGCGAGTATAACGTGGTTGTATATCGCGAGCCCGAGCACTATGCCGATCAACGTGAACTGTGCCTCCGTCTCGAACGATGTCATGTTGAACCTGGATCATGAGATGGGGATTGAGTTAGCTGTGTATGAAAAGGAACCTAAAGCAGAGTGAAACGAAGTTTATGTACCTACGTGATACTGGCAATGTAATGGTATTATAAGATTTAAATTATTTCATAAAGATGTGCACATTCGTAAGTGAATGTTAGCAGAGAACATGGGCCACTATACACTTCGGCTGATCCTGTGCTTAAAGCATCCATTCTGGCTTAAAATGCAATTCAGTCAATTATTAAGACAGAATCGCACAGCAGAACTAAATAAGCTAGTTGTAGTACAAAACATACCATACAGTAAACGAGTCAGGTTGCTGCGTGAACATGCCGTAGTCAGCGTTGAAGATCTCCTCCACGACGAGCTGGAAGAACTCCTTGGAGACCCCTCCCTCGTCCACGGCCGGCTCGCCTTCGAACTCGACCACCAGCTGCTTCTTCAGGTCTAGGACTCGCTTCATGACTACCACCTCAAGCTGAAGATTGAGGATTGAAAGATTAGTTTTTGTTCTACAGGGAACGTACAGGGCATAGACTGTGCCATCGAGTGTTGAAAATTTGAAACTTTTACGTAAGGGATCCTTGACATTGATACTTCTGTGCTGTCCAGCGCTGTCTATAGTTCCTGCACATTCCCTTTCACGTTTATTTGTTGTATATTGCAACAAATAAAAGCCAAGCTTTGCAGGCGGGCGAATGACTTAATAACTTATCTAGTTTAAAATAACCAAGAAAAAAACGTGTAAAGTGTTATTTTTAACCTATTTACAAACAAAAATGTTATCATCAACGCCTCACCCCAACAAGCGCGTCATCAATCATGTTGGTCCGGGGCACTTTGAGCCTGAGGAAGGGCATGGGCGGCGCAGCGCCGACGACCGCGTGCAGCAGCGACACGCGGCGCTCCGAGTACATGCGGATGCGGTTCTCGTAGTACAGCCCCAGCGACTTCGTGGCCACCGTCAGGATGAACGGGTACCGCAGGAACGTGAATTTTTTACCTGGAATTTACAAGTTGATGATGTGTCAATATTTGGCCACATTTTTTATGATCGTGGGTTGGTTTTATATCATAGGTAAACCATAAAAGAATCGTAATAGGTGGCGTGTAATTTTTGCCCGTACCGAATTTAATTATTGTTTATTTGTAATCAATTACACTTGAAACATTCGGGACAGTTTGTAATAAAATAAATGGCTGGCGGTTTCATTACGTACATGTATGGTACACTTGTTATGACTTTTCAAATCTTTACAATGTTTAAACACTGCTTACCTTTACGTATTGCCTTCTTAAAGTTACCGAAGTCCTTTTGAATAATATTACTAAGAGGTTCGTTGTAGAATTCCTCAAATGGCAGGTATGGCTTTCTAGCATCTACAACATTTATATCTAATTCAATGGCTGAAACAAAACAATCTTACATTAATATTCGGTACAATAAGCATGTAGCATAGCAAGTGTTGCAGATAAGGTATACTAACAAATCATGTCATACTATTTCTGCAGAATAGAGGTATTAACCGATATAGCAGACATGCATAATAAAAATACGAACTATTTATTTAACGAATGCTTTCACTTGGTTGGTTCGGTTACGCAAAGCGTCCAATCGGAAAACGAAGAAAGTCTGTCTGAAGTAGTCATAGTACTACTCATTACGGCAGCACTAAATCCGACCTCTGACGCATCTGCACGAATTCAGACACATTATATAACTCAAAATTACAATTCAGTGCGCAAAACTTGCCACAGGCTACAGAGTACAAATTGTAAAGACGCCAGATTAATTATTAAAGACACGTTTGTCTTTAAAGGTTACTTCATACTTCTTTACAAATAAAGACTATCAGAACTTTCTGTGCCCAAAAATGTATAACTCCACGATGTTATATACAGGAGCATATTTACCTAAAGGGTCGTCAAGCTGCAAGTTCTGCGAGGCCTTCATAGACGATGGTGGGTATAAATGACGGAGCACATTCTCCAGCGCGTCCAGTTGGTTCGACAGCACTATCGGCTCTTCGCGTAATGTTTTAACATCCATCCGACCGGCTAGCATGTTCGCGTAGTAAACTATCTGTGGATTGAAGTTCGAGAATAAAGTAGTTAAGGAAATGCGTTCAATATCTAAAAGGATCTATTAATTTTAATGTGATTGTATGTGGTTAATCATACTACCCAATGTATGTGGTTTTTCATTTTTTTTGGTGTGTTATTGGATTAAGCTTTAAAAAATCAGTAAGGGTAAGGGGTAAAATGGCACTGTGTATATTTTAGTCGTATTAAAAAGTCAATTTATATAAGGATCTATTAAATATAATGTGATTGTATGTGGCTAATTATAATACCCAATGTATGTGGTTTTTCAAATCGTTTTACAAAGAAGGCCTCGATAATGAATGTACTCGATATAAACTACCTCTAGGCGCAATTATTTATAAATAATTTATAATAGTTAATTAAGAAAATGGGTATAATACAAATAAATAACGCAGTAGAATTACAAAACAACCACTTAATAATGTTTACGTATCAATAGTATGGCACGGTTTCATGCTACGAGCGCAGTCCGAGCCTTGTGTTCCAAGGACGGCTCCTTGGAACACAAGGACTGCGCTCGCTCCTGAATGTTTCAAACTACGTCATGCTTCATGACAATTAATAATACTTAATTTTTTTTTTCAATTATGAAGGTACCGTGAATATGTGAGGTTGAATAAATTGCAATAAATTGCGGTCGGCTCAACGTATTGGATTAAGATCGCCTACCGACCGAATTCGGTCGATAGGCCAACGAGAAGTTAGTATGTCGAGACTTCTCTTAGTATGAGTAGAATTTTATAATACATTTAGATTTACATAGGTCACCTTAAGATTTTTTAACTGATTACACAATGACACGACAGATAGCATTATTTATACCTTCATAAACTTGGTTGCCATGGTGACGACCTCGTCATCCTGCACTTGGAACTGCCTGGTATAGTTGGTGGAAATAACCCTGAGGGTTATGAGCTGCTGCAGCTTCCCCAGTATGTGACGCAGACTGTCCTTGCAGTGATTCGCCCAGATGCGTGCCAGCATTGCTTGACCTGCAAACATTGTTATCCGTTAAATATTGCTCTGATTCTAAAGTGAGATTCACTCTAAGACCAATAGGAGCGGAGCAGACGAAGTTGCGCGAGTCAACTAGTATTATATAAAACATAATCCTCTTTCTGGCTCAGTCAGGTAATAATGATATACGTAAAACATCATGACAGCACCACAATCCTACCTTTAATGGGCAGATGCTCAGCGGCCTGGCACAGCGCGGGCAGCGCTATCTCCAGATAGTCGCTGCAGCCCAGGTCCGGCAACTCGAAGGCGATCACGAAGCAGTTGACCGCGTCCTTCACGCTCATCTTCTTCGTTATTCGCAAGTCTATGTACATAATGTCTGCCAGCGTCTTCAGGTATACCACTAACACTGGACTGTAATATTCTGATGGCACCTGTGATAAAAAAATAAATAGGTTGGACTTCACTTAGTTGGGGCAGGGACAGGCTGACAAAATGTAGGTGTCTAATATTTAGAACTAGCTGACCCGCGCGGCTTCGCTCCCGTTCATCAACCTACCCTACCTACCCTACCTACCCTACCTACCCTACCTACCCTACCTACCCTACCTACCCTACCTACCCTACCTACCCTACCTACCCTACCTACCCTACCTACCCTACCTACTCTACCTACCCTACCTACCCTACCTACCCTACCTACCCTACCTACCCTACCTACCCTACCTACCCTACCTACCCTACCTACCCTACCTACCCTACCTACCCTACCTACCCTACCTACCCTACCTACCCTACCTACCCTACCTACCCTACCTACCCTACCTACCCTACCTACCCTACCTACCCTACCTACCCTACCTACCCTACCTACCCTACCTACCCTACCTACCCTACCTACCCTACCTACCCTACCTACCCTACCTACCCTACCTACCCTACCTACCCTACCTACCCTACCTACCCTACCTACCCTACCTACCCTACCTACCCTACCTACCCTACCTACCCTACCTACCCTACCTACCCTACCTACCCTACCTACCCTACCTACCCTACCTACCCTACCTACCCTACCTACCCTACCTACCCTACCTACCCTACCTACCCTACGGGATAAAAAGTATCCTATGTCCTTCTCCTGGCTCTAAACTACCTCCCTGCCAATTTTCAGCTAAATCGGTTCAGCCGTTCTTGAGTTATAAGTGAAGTAACTAACACGACTTTCTTTTATATATATAGATAATACAAAACGAAATCGCTGAACTTGACGCCATATGACGCTCGAACGTCGACCACTCGTTTTACGTTGTGTGACTCGAATGATATTCAGGCTGGCCCATCGATCACTAATAAAGAACTAGATACACAATCAGCGGAAATCTATGTCCTCACCGAATGAGCACCAACTTGAACATTTAGGTGCGCTTTTAATTTAGTAGCGAACGCTCCGTCAGTAAACATGCCTCAGTGCTCGTTTCAAAATTGTATTAATATTACCATTACATAATTGTTATCACTGTATTGTAAATGCTGATATTTTTTTAATAAATCATCTTAAGAACATTTTTTAAATTAAGTTGTTTTAAACAGCAGGAGTTATTAAGCATCTCAATTGTAAAGACTTACTAAACGTAAAAATAAATCATACTATCGCAAGCTCACTTAAATTGTTCGGGTTATGCATGTTTATTTTGTTCCATTTGTTGGAGCTATTGTTTTTTTTTAATTTTTATTAGTAATTAAATAATGATGGTTTTTTTATGAGAGTTCTTTGCTTTTAGATCAAAATATGTGTAACAAAAAAAAAAGAATAAATAAATGCGGTGCCCTATACAAAAACATTTACATTCCAGTAAATTATAATCATTATACATCCTATACACCATAAAATAGAATTAAATATTACATACACAATTTTTTTGATAAATTGCATTAACGAAATTAAAAAAAAAAACATTTATTTTGAATTTACATTAATGTATGTTTAGTTCAACCAGCTTTACCTAAACACAATTTGGTGACAGTTTTAAAAGAACTTTTACTTGGGATTGTGTATCTAGTTCTTTATTAGTGATCGATGGGCTGGCCACACCCTAAGAGCAATCATCAAAGGTCAAAATTAAATGACCCAATAAACAAGACATTTATGCAAATCTCGATATGTTCAACTGCCAAAACAAGAAACAAACTCCATATCTCGATTTGTGCATTCTATTAGCACAACATGATTTAGGTATGTAATGCTAACTAATCAGCAAAGCAGCCGAGAAACTTGATGCAATCGCCTTTGCGGCGTTGCTTTTAAGACCTATCGATAGAAGAATGAAGAGACTTTACTTACTTTGGCAAGGTGCTGAAACGCTCTGCGACATGAGGCCACATCTAACTCCGGCACTTCCACGCTATCCACGTCTTTGTCCGGATCACTTGATAAACTCATTGCTTTTGATTCTTTATCTGCAACACGTCATAAAAGATTACGATTTAATTGTGATCTTGACTTGAGCGTTTTCTCTTAAGCAAACTTGGCTACAACGTCACGCGACGCTAATTTACGATATTTAAAGTACGATTCCGATCCTCGCATCAGACGGCCGACTGCAAACGGTGTCGGGCTTCTGTTGCCGTCGCATAGGTTCCGGAGCCAACGGCCAGGCACTGCGGCTGGCACTAACTGTTGCGCAGCAGTTGCAGTCGTATATCGGAATCTGTCTCATACTAAGTATTCGTAACACCGTCTGCCGTCGCGGCATTATCGCGCGAATGCAAGATAATCGCGTTCATTTATACGACAACAGCCTCACGGATTTGCCAAACAAAAGGACGCGATCGAACATTCGCGCGATGGTCGCTTTGAATAAGGGCGATGATTTTCGCGCAAATACACAGATTCGCATTCATTTGTTCAGCAAGCTCACAACTTTATAACTTCAATAATTATTATTTTACCAAAGAGTAAATAATGAAATACAAAAAAAGTCAACTCACCTTCATTTATCTTCGCATCTTCTTCACTATTGCTGCCGCTTTTGCTGGCGAAACTCCGTGCCAGTATGGCCGGTTGTGCAAACGCCTCACCCAGTGCTTTTATCAGGGGCTTCTGCCGTTTAGTCTGCAGACACTCCTCACACAACTCATACATACGCTCCTCTGTCAGCGGGCCACCTTCTAGCAAGTAAGATGCCAAAAAGATTATGCATGATTCCAAACCCATCTTCTATTTGATAAACTTATTCAGCCTGATGTAAGGGAGTTTAATTTTAGCTAGGAGCAAACGGCCAATACGAAAACTAGTACGTAAATGATCAATGTCGGTAGATATGATGCCAAGTAATTTATGTTGAAAGTAATTAACTTAACTATAAGTTAAATGACATTATTAGCAAATGTGCATCATTAAGTAATTGAGGTTTTGGTGAAAGTGTCATTAAGCCAGGTTCGCTAAATCTACAAAAAACCGGTAAAGAGCGAGTTGGACTCGCGCACCGAGGGTTCCGTACCATCATATAAAACTTGAAATGTTTTTTAAATTTTCATCGGCGAGGCCTTTATTCTTTGAGTATATTATAACACTGCGTTGTATAATCAGTCTTAGATCAGCGATATATCTTGCCCGCTCGTAGAACTTATGTAATGTTTGTTGATGATTTCTGAAAAGGCGCGCTTTTTACTGAGAGCGTTTTATTTGCCTGTAATCTTTACATAAACTTCTACAACATAGAATTATTCTGATTTTTCTCTATGAAAGCGCTCTTTCATATGATACCCCACATACTAGCCCCACTTCGAATTTTTAATAACCCCAGCGGCAGCAATAGTGAAGAAGATGCGAAGATGAATGAAGGTGAGTTGGCTTTGTTGGTGTTTCATTATTTACTCTTCGGTAAAATAATAATTATTAAAGTTATATAGTTGTGAGCTTGCTGAACAAATGATTGCGACTATGTGTATTTGCGCAAAAATCATCGACCTTATTCACAGCGACCATCGCGCGAATGCTCGATCGCGTCCTTTTGTTTGGCAAATCCGTGAGGCTGTTGTCGTATAAATGAACGCGATTATCTTGCATTCGCGCGATAATGCCGCGACGGCAGACGGTATTACTAAGTAGCAGATCGATTCCGACATACGATTGCAACTGCTGCGCAACAGTTAGTGCCAGCTGCAGTGCCTGGCCGTCGGCTTCGGAACTTATGCGACGGCAACAGAAGCCCGACCTTATGCGACGGCAACAGAAGCCCGACACCATTTGCAGTTGGCCGTCTGATGCGAGGATCGGAATCGTACTTTAAAAATCGCAAATTAGCGTCGCGTGGCGTTGTTTTGTTGTAGCCAAAACGCTTCAAGTTAAGATCACAATAGATCGTAATCTTTTGTGACGTGTTGCAGATAAAGACTCAAAAGCAATGAGTTTATCAAGTGATCCGGACAAAGACGTGGATAGTGTGGCAGGGCCGGAGTTAGATGTGGCCTCATGTCGCAGTGCCTTCAGTACCTTACCAAAGTAAGTAGAGTCTCTTCATCCTTCATACTTAAAAGCAACGCCGCAAAGGTTCTCGGCTGCTTTGCTGATTAGTTAGCATTACATTACTTAATCTTTTTGTGCTTAATAGAATGCATCGTTTAGCAAGGCTGGCACGCATCTGAGCCAATCACTGCAAGGACAGTCTGCGTCACATACTGGAGACGCTGTAGCAGCTCATAACCCTCAGGTTTATATCCACCAACTATTCCAGGCAACTGCCTAATGCAGGATGACGAGGTCGTCACCATGGCAACCAAGTTTATGAAGATAAATAGATGAAATATTTTATGTGTCGCATAATCAATACGATATTATCGATCGTGTCATTGTGTAATTAATTAAAATATCTTAAGGTAGACCTATATCCATTTAAAAGTATTATGAAATTCTCCTGGGAAGGAAGTCTCGACATACTTATCGATGCGATCTTAGTCCAATAGCTAGTATTGAGCTATTGGTGTCGACCGCAATTTATTAAACCTCACTTATTCACGGTATTTATTTAAAATATGATAATAATATAAACCACTAGCTGACCCGGCAAACGTTGTTTTGCCATGTAAATAAACACAAAAACTTCATAAAAATCGGTCAAGCCATTTCGGAGGAGTTTGATAACAAACACTGTCATCATTATCATCATCTGCCTAGCCTTTTCCCAACTATATGTCGGTCGGCTTCAGCAAAATCGAGATAAAAGGCTGCGACAGGTCTGGAACCTAACTTGTGATAATTAAAAAAACAAAAAACTGTGTATAAATAAAACAAACTTTATTCATTAATGTTACAAAGACCGCAAGAGGCTCATTTACAACAATAGTCGTTTGTTCGACGTCATCAGTCAAGCGCGTCACGTTACAGCATGCCGAACCCTTTCGAGTAGCTTATCGCTTTCATGAGTCTGTCTCGCAGCTTGTCCCGCGAGTCGTACTCGGGCAGCAGCAGCACGTTGAAGCAGGTGTGCGCGGTGGGCAGGCGGTCGCAGTCGGACCCGTTGCGCGCCACCACCAGCTTGAGGTGGCTGAGGCCGCCCACGGGCACGCGGTCCGAGCCCGTGGTGAACTGCAGCAGCTTGCGCTTGTCACCTAGCGGCAGGCTGTGCACCACGCTCCAGAAGTCTTTTATTGTTTCACACTCGGAAGTGTAGCCGCCGTCGTATTCCGTTGACTTTTCTAGCTCGTTGAAGTCAAAGTCCTGTCAAAACATCAGAAATTAAATAAGGATGTACTTGGGGCCACATTTAACGTGGGGAATTTTTTTCGAAGAGTTATAATGGTATGCATAACGCTTGTAATTAGAAGCTTTAAAGCATGTCCCGAGTAGCATGAATATAAGTCGGGACGCGCTTATGCTTTATCGAAAAGGAATCAAACCGATTAGAAATCCTTTGGTTAAATAATCTTATTTCACAGGACGGTGATGATTTATTTCTACAGTATCAAAACATACTCGTTTAAGATCATATTCGACCAAATTAGGAGTAGTAAGTTGAAAACAGAGAATGTCGAATCAATAAAGGCAAATGAGAAGGTATCCATCCATGTTTTTGGCACATTTACTAACAATTCCGCAAATAGCTAACAGACATATTAGTAAAATGGTCCCCCAGTTACCTTGCTGCCACAGACCAGCATCTCGACCTCTTCGGGTCGGAACAGCGCCGCCAGAGGACTCTCGTCCGTCACCATGAGGAAGCCGCGCCGGAACGCCTTGAACTGAGTGTCCACCGACTCGTTTAGCAAGAAATCCGAATACATTTCTACGAATTCCTGAAATTGAACGATGGTATTATAGTCCAGGGAAAATATCAGGAATGAATGTGGTAAACCTTAAGGTTGAACGCGAAAATGTCTAGGGAGAAAATTAAAAAAATCCAAATAGAAATATGTAAATATGTATAAAGGGGAATTAACAAAATATCAAGAAAAAATTAGAAATTCCAAAAAGAGGATTTTGTAATGTAAGAGGAGAATTGAAACACATCTCTGGAAGAAATATGGAATATTTCTATATTGACTTGAAAATATACAGGATTATTGGCATATTGTTCTTACCCTTTTATTTTCCTGAGTAACAAATATGTTAGCTCCATTCTCTTTGAGATCATGGAAAATAGCGTTTCCAAACACGTCCTGATAACAGATCCTGAACGTCTGGTAATATACTTCTTCAAAATCACTACCTTCGTAGTCGAGCATGTCTTTTAAACCGTTGTAAAGCGTCTGGAAGGAATACAAAATTATCAATTTGTATGAATCGAACAGCATGGCCTTTTATTTTCAGTTTTGCTGGTCAAACAATTCATTTTACTTAGGTTGCAGTTTCAAACATACGCTTTTGCAGATTGATTCCGAGTTCATCGACTCACGAATCAATGATAGACAAACAAGTATAGCATGCCTCTGTTCAAATGTGGCTTAGTAACTAAAAATAAGAAGCAAGCGTAATTAAGTCACGACCAAGGCTGACCTCACAACTTCTATGAACATGAAAATAAAGTTCAAATTCCAATGAGTGGTAGGGATTGCTATAACTATGTCAGGAATACTCACAGGATTCCAATCCGCCAAGTCTTCGAAGGAGCCCTTCTTGCCCATGAGCTTCCTATACACAACCATGGGGAAGTTGACGGCGAGTATAACGTGGTTGTATATCGCGAGCCCGAGCACTATGCCGATCAACGTGAACTGTGCCTCCGTCTCGAACGATGTCATGTTGAACCTGGATCATGAGATGGGGATTGAGTTAGCTGTGTATGAAAAGGAACCTAAAGCAGAGTGAAACGAAGTTTATGTACGTGATACTGGCAATGTAATGGTATTATAAGATTTAAATTATTTCATAAAGATGTGCATATTCGTAAGTGAATGTTAGCAGAGAACATGGGCCACTATACACTTCGGCTGATCCTGTGCTTAAAGCATCCATTCTGGCTTAAAATGCAATTCAGTCAATTATTAAGACAGAATCGCACAGCAGAACTAAATAAGCTAGTTGTAGTACAAAACATACCATACAGTAAACGAGTCAGGTTGCTGCGTGAACATGCCGTAGTCAGCGTTGAAGATCTCCTCCACGATGAGCTGGAAGAACTCCTTGGAGACCCCTCCCTCGTCCACGGCCGGCTCGCCTTCGAACTCGACCACCAGCTGCTTCTTCAGGTCTAGGACACGCTTCATGACTACCACCTCAAGCTGAAGATTGAGGATTGAAAAATTAGTTTTTGTTCTACAGGGAACGTACAGGGCATAGACTGTGCCATCGAGTGTTGAAAATTTGAAACTTTTACGTAAGGGATCCTTGACATTGATACTTCTGTGCTGTCCAGCGCTGTCTATTGTTCCTGCACATTCCCTTTCACGTTTATTTGTTGTATATTGCAACAAATAAAAGCCAAGCTTTGCAGGCGGGCGAATGACTTAATAACTTATCTAGTTTAAAATAACCAAGAAAAAAACGTGTAAAGTGTTATTTTTAACCTATTTACAAACAAAAATGTTATCATCAACGCCTCACCCCAACAAGCGCGTCATCAATCATGTTGGTCCGGCGCACTTTGAGCCTGAGGAAGGTCATGGGCGGCGCAGCGCCGACGACCGCGTGCAGCAGCGACACGCGGCGCTCCGAGCACATGCGGATGCGGTTCTCGTAGTACAGCCCCAGCGACTTCGTGGCCACCGTCAGGATGAACGGGTACCGCAGGAACGCGAATTTTTTACCTGGAATGTACAAGTTGATGATGTGTCAATATTTGGCCACATTTTTTATGAGCGTGGGTTGGTTTTATATCATAGGTAAACCATAAAAGAATCGTAATAGGTGGCGTGTAATTTTTGCCCGTACCGAATTTAATTATTGTTTATTTGTAATCAATTACACTTGAAACATTCGGGACAGTTTGTAATAAAATAAATGGCTGGCGGTTTCATTACGTACATGTATGGTACACTTGTTATGACTTTTCAAATCTTTACAATGTTTAAACACTGCTTACCTTTACGTATTGCCTTCTTAAAGTTATCGAAATCCTTTTCAATAATGTTACTAAGAGGTTCGTTGTAGAATTCCTCAAATGGCAGGTATGGCTTTCTAGCATCTACAACATTTATATCTAATTCAATGGCTGAAACAAAACAATCTTACATTAATATTCGGTACAATAAGCATGTAGCACAGCAAGTGTTGCAGATAAGGTATACTAACAAATCATGCCATACTATTTCTGCAGAATAGAGGTATTAACCGATATAGCAGACATGCATAATAAAAATACGAACTATTTATTTAACGAATGCTTTCACTAGATTGGTTCGGTTACGCAAAGCGTCCAATCGGAAAACGAAGAATGTCTGTCTGAAGTAGTCATAGTACTACTCATTACGGCAGCACTAAATCCGACCTCTGACGCATCTGCACGAATTCAGACACATTATACATTCAGTCAAAAAAGTTTCGGGAATGGATGATTTGTCTATGGTTCCAAATTCAAATTTTTGTTTTTTTTTTGTAGTTGTTAGATTGGCACAACTGTTTTCCATTTTGGCGCGGAGTTTGAGTTGCATCTGTTATTTATATTAAATACAGTGCTGGTTTTAGTAATATCATATATAGTGTGTATTGCGAATTTCATAATGGACAAAAATATCGAACAAAGAGTTTGTCTTAAATTTTGCATCGCCAATGGAATTTCGTGTTCGGAGTCACTGAAAATGTTACAGAAGGCTTACGGTGAATCGACTTTATCAAAAACTCGTGCTTATGAGTGGTTCAAAGCGTTCAAAAGCGGTCGAGATGTGATGGAAGATTTGCCTCACTCTGGTAGGCTGTCAACGTCTGCAACTGAAGTTAACATCGCAAAAGTGAAGGAAATAGTGACTGAAAATCCCCATTCAACTCTGAGAGAGATAGCCGCCGAACTTTCTGTATCTCACGAGTCGATCCGTACCATTTTAACTAATCATTTGGGTATGAAACATGTTGCTGCTCGGCTAGTCCCAAAAGATTTGAATTTTCTCCAAAAACTCAATCGCATGAAAGTCGCTGAGGACATGCTAGAACGAGTCAGTTCGGACCGAACATTCATGAAACGCATTGTTACAGGTGACGAGACGTGGGTTTACGAGTTTGACATGCAAACTAGTCAACAAGCTTCGGAGTGGCGCCTTCCAACTGAACCGAAACCGAAAAAACCACGCCAAAGTCGATCAAAAGTCAAAGTCACGTTGACTGTTTTCTTTGACTATCGCGGTGTTGTGCACTCTGAATTCTTACCGGAAGGTCTAACGGTAAATAAAGAATATTATTTGAGCGTTATGCGGCGTTTAAGAGAGCAAATTCGACGAAAAAGGCCAGATTTGTGGAAAGAAAATTCCAGCAACCACCATATTCACCAGATATGGCTCCTGCTGACTTTTTTCTTTTTCCTAAACTCAAATTACCACTTCGTGGCACCCGTTTTCAATCGATAGAAGACATAAAGGAGAATTCGCGGCGAGAACTGAACTCAATTCCGGAAGCAGCGTTTAAAAAATGTTTTGATGAATGGATTATTCGTTGGCGCAAGTGTATCGTTTCTAAGGGAGCATACTTTGAAGGTGATAAAATAAATTTGGATGAATAACAGACATTTTGTGTATTATTGATCTTTTCCCGGTACTTTCTTGACAGAGTAGTATAACTCAAAATTACAATTCAGTGCGCAAAACTTGCCACAGGCTACAGAGTACAAATTGTAAGGACGCCAGATTAATTATTAAAGACACGTTTGTCTTTAAAGGTTACTTCATACTTCTTTACAAATAAAGACTATCAGAACTTTCTGTGCCCAAAAATGTATAACTCCACGATGTTATATACAGGAGCATATTTACCTAAAGGGTCGTCAAGCTGCAAGTTCTGCGAGGCCTTCATAGACGATGGTGGGTATAAATGACGGAGCACATTCTCCAGCGGGTCCAGTTGGTTCGACAGCACTATCGGCTCTTCGCGTAATGTTTTAACATCCATCCGACCAGCTAGCATGTTCGCGTAGTAAACTATCTGTGGATTGAAGTTCGAGAATAAAGTAGTTAAGGAAATGCGTTCAATATCTAAAAGGATCTATTAATTTTAATGTGACTGTTTGTGGTTAATCATACTACCCAATGTATGTGGTTTTTCATTTTTTTTGGTGTGTTATTGGATTAAGCTTTAAAAAATCAGTAAGGGTAAGGGGTAAAATGGCACTGTGTATATTTTAGTCGTATTAAAAAGTCAATTTATATAAGGATCTATTAAATATAATGTGATTGTATGTGGCTAATTATAATACCCAATGTATGTGGTTTTTCAAATCGTTTTACAAAGAAGGCCTCGATAATGAATGTACTCGATATAAACTACCTCTAGGCGCGATTATTTATAAATAATTTATAATAGTTAATTAAGAAAATGGGTATAATACAAATAAATAACGCAGTAGAATTACAAAACAACCACTTAATAATGTTTACGTATCAATAGTATGGCACGGTTTCATGCTGCGAGCGCAGTCCGAGCCTTGTGTTCCAAGGACGGCTCCTTGGAACACAAGGACTGCGCTCGCTCCTGGATGTTTCAAACTACGTCATGCGTCATGACAATGAATAATACTTATGTTTGTTTTTCAATTATGTAGGTACCGTGAATATGTGTGGTTGAATAAATTGCGGTCGGCTCAACGTGTTGGATTAAGATCGCCTACCGACCGAATTCGGTCGGTAGGCCAACGAGAAGTTAGTATGTCGAGACTTCTCTTAGTATGAGTAGAATTTTATAATACATTTAGATTTACATAGGTCACCTTAAGATATTTTAACTGATTACACAATGACACGACAGATAGCATTATTTATACCTTCATAAACTTGGTTGCCATGGTGACGACCTCGTCATCCTGCACTTGGAACTGCCTGGTATAGTTGGTGGATATAACCCTGAGGGTTATGAGCTGCTGCAGCTTCCCCAGTATGTGACGCAGACTGTCCTTGCAGTGATTCGCCCAGATGCGTGCCAGCATTGCTTGACCTGCAAACATTGTTATCCATTAAATATTGCTCTGATTCTAGAGTGAGATTCACGCTAAGACCAATAGGAGCGGAGCAGACGAAGTTGCGCGAGTCAACTAGTATTATATAAAACATAAACCTCTTTCTGGCTCAGTCAGGTAATAATGATATACGTAAAACATCATGACAGCACCACAATCCTACCTTTAATGGGCAGATGCTCAGCGGCTTGGCACAGCGCGGGCAGCGCTATCTCCAGATAGTCGCTGCAGCCCAGGTCCGGCACCTCGAAGGCGATCACGAAGCAGTTGACCGCGTCCTCCACGCTCATCTTCTTCGTTATTCGCAAGTCTATGTACATGATGTCTGCCAGCGTCTTCAGGTACACCACTAACACTGGACTGTAATATTCTGATGGCACCTGTGATAAAAAAATAAATAGGTTGGACTTCACTTAGTTGGGGCAGGGACAGGCTGACAAAATGTAGGTGTCTAATATTTAGAATAATACAAAACGAAATCGCTGAACTTGACGCCATATGACGCTCGAACGTCGACCACTCGTTTTACGTTGTGTGACTCGAATGATATTCAGGCTGGCCCATCGATCACTAATAAAGAACTAGATACACAATCAGCGGAAATCTATGTCCTCACCGAATGAGCACCAACTTGAACATTTAGGTGCGCTTTTAATTTAGTAGCGAACGCTCCGTCAGTAAACATGCCTCAGTGCTCGTTTCAAAATTGTATTAATATTAACATTACATAATTGTTATCACTGTATTGTAAATGCTGATATTTTTTCAATAAATCATCTTAAAAACATTTTTTAAATAAAGTTGTTTTAAACAGCACGAGTTATTAAGCATCTCAATTGTAAAGACTTGCTAAATGTAAAAATAAATCATACTATCGCAAGCTAACTTAAATTGTTCGGGTTATGCATGTTTATTTTGTTCCATTTGTTGGAGCTATTGTTTTTTTTAATTTTTATTAGTAATTAAATAATGATGTTTTTTTTATGAGAGTGCTTTGCTTTTAGATCAAAAGATGTGTAACAAAAAAAAAAAGAATAAATAAATGCGGTGCCCTATCCAAAAACATTTACATTCCAGTAAATTATAATCATTATACATCCTATACACCATAAAATAGAATTAAATATTACATACACAATTTTTTTAATTAAACAAAAAGAACATTTATTGTTACAGTTTAAATAAAAACGTATTGGACAGTTCGACTCCACTCATTCTTTGTCGTAGTGGCGGTCCTGGATCGTAAATTTTAATTGCAATTTTTAGCACTTTGTAATTCGAACTTTAAGACAGGCACGTAAGGTTGAATTTGTTTTGACATGTTGATCAGTAGGTATCGGCCGTAAAAATCAATTGCTTTTTGTATAAAGGTTTGTGAAATCAACTTTAAGCTTTGCGTTTATGGTTGAATTTACATTAATGTATGTTTAGTTCAACCAGCTTTACCTAAACACAATTTGGTGACAGTTTTAAAAGAACTTTTACTTGGGATTGTGTATCTAGTTCTTTATTAGTGATCGATGGGCTGGCCACACCCTAAGAGCAATCATCAAAGGTCAAAATTAAATGACCCAATAAACAAGACATTTATGCAAATCTCGATATGTTCAACTGCCAAAACAAGAAACAAACTCCATATCTCGATTTGTGCATTCTATTAGCACAACATGATTTAGGTATGTAATGCTAACTAATCAGCAAAGCAGCCGAGAAACTTGATGCAATCGCCTTTGCGGCGTTGCTTTTAAGACCTATCGATAGAAGAATGAAGAGACTTTACTTACTTTGGCAAGGTACTGAAACGCTCTGCGACATGAGGCCACATCTAACTCCGGCACTTCCACGCTATCCACGTCTTTGTCCGGATCACTTGATAAACTCATTGCTTTTGATTCTTTATCTGCAACACGTCATAAAAGATTACGATTTAATTGTGATCTTGACTTGAGCGTTTTCCCTTAAGCAAACTTGGCTACAACGTCACGCGACGCTAATTTACGATATTTAAAGTACGATTCCGATCCTCGCATCAGACGGCCGACTGCAAACGGTGTCGGGATTTTTGCCGTCGCATAGGTTCCGGAGCCAACGGCCAGGCACTGCAGCTGGCACTAACTGTTGCGCAGCAGTTGCAGTCGTATATCGGAATCTGTCTCATACTAAGTATTCGTAACACCGTCTGCCGTCGCGGCATTATCGCGCGAATGCAAGATAATCGCGTTCATTTATACGACAACAGCCTCACGGATTTGCCAAACAAAAGGACGCGATCGAACATTCGCGCGATGGTCGCTTTGAATAAGGGCGATGATTTTCGCGCAAATACACAGATTCGCATTCATTTGTTCAGCAAGCTCACAACTTTATAACTTCAATAATTATTATTTTACCAAAGAGTAAATAATGAAATACAAAAAAAGTCAACTCACCTTCATTTATCTTCGCATCTTCTTCACTATTGCTGCCGCTTTTGCTGGCGAAACTCCGTGCCAGTATGGCCGGTTGTGCAAACGCCTCACCCAGTGCTTTTATCAGGGGCTTCTGCCGTTTAGTCTGCAGACACTCCTCACACAACTCATACATACGCTCCTCTGTCAGCGGGCCACCTTCTAGCAAGTAAGATGCCAAAAAGATTATGCATGATTCCAAACCCATCTTCTATTTGATAAACTTATTCAGCCTGATGTAAGGGAGTTTAATTTTAGCTAGGAGCAAACGCCCAATACGAAAACTAGTACGTAAATGATCAATGTCGGTAGATATGATGCCAAGTAATTTATGTTGAAAGTAATTAACTTAACTATAAGTTAAATGACATTATTAGCAAATGTGCATCATTAAGTAATTGAGGTTTTGGTGAAAGTGTCATTAAGCCAGGTTCGCTAAATCTACAAAAAACCGGTAAAGAGCGAGTTGGACTCGCGCACCGAGGGTTCCGTACCATCATATAAAACTTGAAATGTTTTTTAAATTTTCATCGGCGAGGCCTTTATTCTTTGAGTATATTATAACACTGCGTTGTATAATCAGTCTTAGATCAGCGATATATCTTGCCCGCTCGTAGAACTTATGTAATGTTTGTTGATGATTTCTGAAAAGGCGCGCTTTTTACTGAGAGCGTTTTATTTGCCTGTAATCTTTACATAAACTTCTACAACATAGAATTATTCTGATTTTTCTCTATGAAAGCGCTCTTCCATATGATACCCCACATACTAGCCCCACTTCGAATTTTTAATAACCCCAGCGGCAGCAATAGTGAAGAAGATGCGAAGATGAATGAAGGTGAGTTGGCTTTGTTGGTGTTTCATTATTTACTCTTCGGTAAAATAATAATTATTAAAGTTATATAGTTGTGAGCTTGCTGAACAAATGATTGCGACTATGTGTATTTGCGCAAAAATCATCGACCTTATTCACAGCGACCATCGCGCGAATGCTCGATCGCGTCCTTTTGTTTGGCAAATCCGTGAGGCTGTTGTCGTATAAATGAACGCGATTATCTTGCATTCGCGCGATAATGACGCGACGGTAGACGGTATTACTAAGTAGCAGATCGATTCCGACATACGATTGCAACTGCTGCGCAACAGTTAGTGCCAGCTGCAGTGCCTGGCCGTCGGCTTCGGAACTTATGCGACGGCAACAGAAGCCCGACACCATTTGCAGTTGGCCGTCTGATGCGAGGATCGGAATCGTACTTTAAAAATCGCAAATTAGCGTCGCGTGGCGTTGTTTTGTTGTAGCCAAAACGCTTCAAGTTAAGATCACAATAGATCGTAATCTTTTGTGACGTGTTGCAGATAAAGACTCAAAAGCAATGAGTTTATCAAGTGATCCGGACAAAGACGTGGATAGTGTGGCAGGGCCGGAGTTAGATGTGGCCTCATGTCGCAGTGCCTTCAGTACCTTACCAAAGTAAGTAGAGTCTCTTCATCCTTCATACTTAAAAGCAACGCCGCAAAGGTTCTCAGCTGCTTTGCTGATTAGTTAGCATTACATTCCTTAATCTTTTTGTGCTTAATAGAATGCACAAATCAAGATTTTTTGTTTTGGCAGTTGAACAATTTCGTTTAGCAAGGCTGGCACGCATCTGAGCCAATCACTGCAAGGACAGTCTGCGTCACATACTGGAGACGCTGTAGCAGCTCATAACCCTCAGGTTTATATCCACCAACTATTCCAGGCAGTTCCAAATGCAGGATGACGAGGTCGTCACCATGGCAACCAAGTTTATGAAGATAAATAGATGAAATATTTTATGTGTCGCATAATCAATACGATATTATCGATCGTGTCATTGTGTAATTAATTAAAATATCTTAATTCTCCTGGGAAGGAAGTCTCGACATACTTATCGATGCGATCTTAGTCCAATAGCTAGTATTGAGCTATTGGTGTCGACCGCAATTTATTAAACCTCACTTATTCACGGTATTTATTTAAAATATGATAATAATATAAACCACTAGCTGACCCGGCAAACGTTGTTTTGCCATGTAAATAAACACAAAAACTTCATAAAAATCGGTCAAGCCATTTCGGAGGAGTTTGATAACAAACACTGTCATCATTATCATCATCTGCCTAGCCTTTTCCCAACTATATGTCGGTCGGCTTCAGCAAAATCGAGATAAAAGGCTGCGACAGGTCTGGAACCTAACTTGTGATAATTAAAAAAACAAAAAACTGTGTATAAATAAAACAAACTTTATTCATTAATGTTACAAAGACCGCAAGAGGCTCATTTACAACAATAGTCGTTTGTTCGACGTCATCAGTCAAGCGCGTCACGTTACAGCATGCCGAACCCTTTCGAGTAGCTTATCGCTTTCATGAGTCTGTCTCGCAGCTTGTCCCGCGAGTCGTACTCGGGCAGCAGCAGCACGTTGAAGCAGGTGTGCGCGGTGGGCAGGCGGTCGCAGTCGGGCCCGTTGCGCGCCACCACCAGCTTGAGGTGGCTGAGGCCGCCCACGGGCACGCGGTCCGAGCCCGTGGTGAACTGCAGCAGCTTGCGCTTGTCACCCAGCGGCAGGCTGTGCACCACGCTCCAGAAGTCTTTTATTGTTTCACACTCGGAAGTGTAGCCGCCGTCGTATTCCGTTGACTTTTCTAGCTCGTTGAAGTCAAAGTCCTGTCAAAACATCAGAAATTAAATAATGGATAATGGATGTACTTGGGGCCACATTTAACGTGGGGAATTTTTTTCGAAGAGTTATAATGGTATGCATAACGCTTGTAATTAGAAGCTTTGAAGCATGTCCCGAGTAGCATGAATATAAGTCGGGACGCGCTTATGCTTTATCGAAAAGGAATCAAACCGATTAGAAATCCTTTGGTTAAATAATCTTATTTCACAGGACGGTGATGATTTATTTCTACAGTATCAAAACATACTCGTTTAAGATCATATTCGACCAAATTAGGAGTAGTAAGTTGAAAACAGAGAATGTCGAATCAATAAAGGCAAATGAGAAGGTATCCATCCATGTTTTTGGCACATTTACTAACAATTCCGCAAATAGCTAACAGACATATTAGTAAAATGGTCCCCCAGTTACCTTGCTGCCACAGAACAGCATCTCGACCTCTTCGGGTCGGAACAGCGCCGCCAGAGGACTCTCGTCCGTCACCATGAGGAAGCCGCGCCGGAACGCCTTGAACTGAGTGTCCACCGACTCGTTTAGCAAGAAATCCGAATACATTTCTACGAATTCCTGAAATTGAACGATGGTATTATAGTCCAGGGAAAATATCAGGAATGAATGTGGTAAACCTTAAGGTTGAACGCGAAAATGTCTAGGGAGAAAATTAAAAAAATCCAAATAGAAATATGTAAATATCTATAAAGGGGAATTAACAAAATATCAAGAAAAAATTAGAAATTCCAAAAAGAGGATTTTGTAATGTAAGAGGAGAATTGAAGCACATCTCTGGAAGAAATATGGAATATTTCTATATTGACTTGAAAATATACAGGATTATTGGCATATTGTTCTTACCCTTTTATTTTCCTGGGTAACAAATATGTTAGCTCCATTCTCTTTGAGATCATGGAAAATAGCGTTTCCAAACACGTCCTGATAACAGATCCTGAACGTCTGGTAATATACTTCTTCTAAATCACTACCTTCGTAGTCGAGCATGTCTTTTAAACCGTTGTAAAGCGTCTGGAAGGAATACAAAATTATCAATTTGTATGAATCGAACAGCATGGCCTTTTATTTTCAGTTTTGCTGGTCAAACAATTCATTTTACTTAGGTTACGCTTTTGCAGATTGATTCCGAGTTCATCGACTCACGAATCAATGATAGACAAACAAGTATAGCATGCCTCTGTTCAAATGTGGCTTAGTAACTAAAAATAAGAAGCAGGCGTAATTAAGTCACGACCAAGGCTGACCTCACAACTTCTATGAACATGAAAATAAAGTTCAAATTCCAATGAGTGGTAGGGAATGCTATAACTATGTCAGGAATACTCACAGGATTCCAATCCGCCAAGTCTTCGAAGGAGCCCTTCTTGCCCATGAGCTTCCTATACACAACCATGGGGAAGTTGACGGCGAGTATAACGTGGTTGTATATCGCGAGCCCGAGCACTATGCCGATCAATGTGAACTGTGCCTCCGTCTCGAACGATGTCATGTTGAACCTGGATCATGAGATGGGGATTGAGTTAGCTGTGTATGAAAAGGAACCTAAAGCAGAGTGAAACGAAGTTTATGTACGTGATACTGGCAATGTAATGGTATTATAAGATTTAAATTATTTCATAAAGATGTGCATATTCGTAAGTGAATGTTAGCAGAGAACATGGGCCACTATACACTTCGGCTGATCCTGTGCTTAAAGCATCCATTCTGGCTTAAAATGCAATTCAGTCAATTATTAAGACAGAATCGCACAGCAGAACTAAATAAGCTAGTTGTAGTACAAAACATACCATACAGTAAACGAGTCAGGTTGCTGCGTGAACATGCCGTAGTCAGCGTTGAAGATCTCCTCCACGATGAGCTGGAAGAACTCCTTGGAGACCCCTCCCTCGTCCACGGCCGGCTCGCCTTCGAACTCGACCACCAGCTGCTTCTTCAGGTCTAGGACACGCTTCATGACTACCACCTCAAGCTGAAGATTGAGGATTGAAAGATTAGTTTTTGTTCTACAGGGAACGTACAGGGCATAGACTGTGCCATCGAGTGTTGAAAATTTGAAACTTTTACGTAAGGGATCCTTGACATTGATACTTCTGTGCTGTCCAGCGCTGTCTATTGTTCCTGCACATTCCCTTTCACGTTTATTTGTTGTATATTGCAACAAATAAAAGCCAAGCTTTGCAGGCGGGCGAATGACTTAATAACTTATCTAGTTTAAAATAACCAAGAAAAAAACGTGTAAAGTGTTATTTTTAACCTATTTACAAACAAAAATGTTATCATCAACGCCTCACCCCAACAAGCGCGTCATCAATCATGTTGGTCCGGCGCACTTTGAGCCTGAGGAAGGGCATGGGCGGCGCAGCGCCGACGACCGCGTGCAGCAGCGACACGCGGCGCTCCGAGTACATGCGGATGCGGTTCTCGTAGTACAGCCCCAGCGACTTCGTGGCCACCGTCAGGATGAACGGGTACCGCAGGAACGCGAATTTTTTACCTGGAATGTACAAGTTGATGATGTGTCAATATTTGGCCACATTTTTTATGATCGTGGGTTGGTTTTATATCATAGGTAAACCATAAAAGAATCGTAATAGGTGGCGTGTAATTTTTGCCCGTACCGAATTTAATTATTGTTTGTTTGTAATCAATTACACTTTAAACATTCGGGACAGTTTGTAATAAAATAAATGGCTGGCGGTTTCATTACGTACATGTATGGTACACTTGTTATGACTTTTCAAATCTTTACAATGTTTAAACACTGCTTACCTTTACGTATTGCCTTCTTAAAGTTACCGAAGTTCTTTTGAATAATATTACTAAGAGGTTCGTTGTAGAATTCCTCAAATGGCAGGTATGGCTTTCTAGCATCTACAACATTTATATCTAATTCAATGGCTGAAACAAAACAATCTTACATTAATATTCGGTACAATAAGCATGTAGCATAGCAAGTGTTGCAGATAAGGTATACTAACAAATCATGTCATACTATTTCTGCAGAATAGAGGTATTAACCGATATAGCAGACATGCATAATAAAAATACGAACTATTTATTTAACGAATGCTTTCACTTGGTTGGTTCGGTTACGCAAAGCGTCCAATCGGAAAACGAAGAAAGTCTGTCTGAAGTAGTCATAGTACTACTCATTACGGCAGCACTAAATCCGACCTCTGACGCATCTGCACGAATTCAGACACATTATATAACTCAAAATTACAATTCAGTGCGCAAAACTTGCCACAGGCTACAGAGTACAAATTGTAAAGACGCCAGATTAATTATTAAAGACACGTTTGTCTTTAAAGGTTACTTCATACTTCTTTACAAATAAAGACTATCAGAACTTTCTGTGCCCAAAAATGTATAACTCCACGATGTTATATACAGGAGCATATTTACCTAAAGGGTCGTCAAGCTGCAAGTTCTGCGAGGCCTTCATAGACGATGGTGGGTATAAATGACGGAGCACATTCTCCAGCGCGTCCAGTTGGTTCGACAGCACTATCGGCTCTTCGCGTAATGTTTTAACATCCATCCCACCGGCTAGCATGTTCGCGTAGTAAACTATCTGTGGATTGAAGTTCGAGAATAAAGTAGTTAAGGAAATGCGTTCAATATCTAAAAGGATCTATTAATTTTAATGTGATTGTATGTGGTTAATCATACTACCCAATGTATGTGGTTTTTCATTTTTTTTGGTGTGTTATTGGATTAAGCTTTAAAAAATCAGTAAGGGTAAGGGGTAAAATGGCACTGTGTATATTTTAGTCGTATTAAAAAGTCAATTTATATAAGGATCTATTAAATATAATGTGATTGTATGTGGCTAATTATAATACCCAATGTATGTGGTTTTTCAAATCGTTTTACAAAGAAGGCCTCGATAATGAATGTACTCGATATAAACTACCTCTAGGCGCAATTATTTATAAATAATTTATAATAGTTAATTAAGAAAATGGGTATAATACAAATAAATAACGCAGTAGAATTACAAAACAACCACTTAATAATGTTTACGTATCAATAGTATGGCACGGTTTCATGCTACGAGCGCAGTCCGAGCCTTGTGTTCCAAGGACGGCTCCTTGGAACACAAGGACTGCGCTCGCTCCTGAATGTTTCAAACTACGTCATGCTTCATGACAATTAATAATACTTAATTTTTTTTTTCAATTATGAAGGTACCGTGAATATGTGAGGTTGAATAAATTGCAATAAATTGCGGTCGGCTCAACGTATTGGATTAAGATCGCCTACCGACCGAATTCGGTCGATAGGCCAACGAGAAGTTAGTATGTCGAGACTTCTCTTAGTATGAGTAGAATTTTATAATACATTTAGATTTACATAGGTCACCTTAAGATTTTTTAACTGATTACACAATGACACGACAGATAGCATTATTTATACCTTCATAAACTTGGTTGCCATGGTGACGACCTCGTCATCCTGCACTTGGAACTGCCTGGTATAGTTGGTGGAAATAACCCTGAGGGTTATGAGCTGCTGCAGCTTCCCCAGTATGTGACGCAGACTGTCCTTGCAGTGATTCGCCCAGATGCGTGCCAGCATTGCTTGACCTGCAAACATTGTTATCCGTTAAATATTGCTCTGATTCTAGAGTGAGATTCACTCTAAGACCAATAGGAGCGGAGCAGACGAAGTTGCGCGAGTCAACTAGTATTATATAAAACATAATCCTCTTTCTGGCTCAGTCAGGTAATAATGATATACGTAAAACATCATGACAGCACCACAATCCTACCTTTAATGGGCAGATGCTCAGCGGCCTGGCACAGCGCGGGCAGCGCTATCTCCAGATAGTCGCTGCAGCCCAGGTCCGGCAACTCGAAGGCGATCACGAAGCAGTTGACCGCGTCCTTCACGCTCATCTTCTTCGTTATTCGCAAGTCTATGTACATAATGTCTGCCAGCGTCTTCAGGTATACCACTAACACTGGACTGTAATATTCTGATGGCACCTGTGATAAAAAAATAAATAGGTTGGACTTCACTTAGTTGGGGCAGGGACAGGCTGACAAAATGTAGGTGTCTAATATTTAGAATAATACAAAACGAAATCGCTGAACTTGACGCCATATGACGCTCGAACGTCGACCACTCGTTTTACGTTGTGTGACTCGAATGATATTCAGGCTGGCCCATCGATCACTAATAAAGAACTAGATACACAATCAGCGGAAATCTATGTCCTCACCGAATGAGCACCAACTTGAACATTTAGGTGCGCTTTTAATTTAGTAGCGAACGCTCCGTCAGTAAACATGCCTCAGTGCTCGTTTCAAAATTGTATTAATATTACCATTACATAATTGTTATCACTGTATTGTAAATGCTGATATTTTTTTAATAAATCATCTTAAGAACATTTTTTAAATTAAGTTGTTTTAAACAGCAGGAGTTATTAAGCATCTCAGTTGTAAAGACTTACTAAACGTAAAAATAAATCATACTATCGCAAGCTCACATAAATTGTTCGGGTTATGCATGTTTATTTTGTTCCATTTGTTAGAGCTATTGTTTTTTTTTAATTTTTATTAGTAATTAAATAATGATGGTTTTTTTTATGAGAGTTCTTTGCTTTTAGATCAAAATATGTGTAACAAAAAAAAAAGAATAAATAAATGCGGTGCCCTATACAAAAACATTTACATTCCAGTAAATTATAATCATTATACATCCTATACACCATAAAATAGAATTAAATATTACATACACAATTTTTTTGATAAATTGCATTAACGAAATTAAAAAAAAAAACATTTATTGTTACAGTTTAAATAAAAACGTATTGGACAGTTCGACTCCACTCATTCTTTGTCGTAGTGGCGGTCCTGGATCGTAAATTTTAATTGCATTTTTTAGCACTTTGTAATTCGAACTTTAAGACAGGCACGTAAGGTTGAATTTGTTTTGACATGTTGATCAGTAGGTATCGATCGTAAAAATCAATTGCTTTTTGTATAAAGGTTTGTGAAATCAACTTTAAGCTTTGCGTTTATGGTTGAATTTACATTAATGTATGTTTAGTTCAACCAGCTTTACCTAAACACAATTTGGTGACAGTTTTAAAAGAACTTTTACTTGGGATTGTGTATCTAGTTCTTTATTAGTGATCGATGGGCTGGCCACACCCTAAGAGCAATCATCAAAGGTCAAAATTAAATGACCCAATAAACAAGACATTTATGCAAATCTCGATATGTTCAACTGCCAAAACAAGAAACAAACTCCATATCTCGATTTGTGCATTCTATTAGCACAACATGATTTAGGTATGTAATGCTAACTAATCAGCAAAGCAGCCGAGAAACTTGATGCAATCGCCTTTGCGGCGTTGCTTTTAAGACCTATCGATAGAAGAATGAAGAGACTTTACTTACTTTGGCAAGGTGCTGAAACGCTCTGCGACATGAGGCCACATCTAACTCCGGCACTTCCACGCTATCCACGTCTTTGTCCGGATCACTTGATAAACTCATTGCTTTTGATTCTTTATCTGCAACACGTCATAAAAGATTACGATTTAATTGTGATCTTGACTTGAGCGTTTTCTCTTAAGCAAACTTGGCTACAACGTCACGCGACGCTAATTTACGATATTTAAAGTACGATTCCGATCCTCGCATCAGACGGCCGACTGCAAACGGTGTCGGGCTTCTGTTGCCGTCGCATAGGTTCCGGAGCCAACGGCCAGGCACTGCGGCTGGCACTAACTGTTGCGCAGCAGTTGCAGTCGTATATCGGAATCTGTCTCATACTAAGTATTCGTAACACCGTCTGCCGTCGCGGCATTATCGCGCGAATGCAAGATAATCGCGTTCATTTATACGACAACAGCCTCACGGATTTGCCAAACAAAAGGACGCGATCGAACATTCGCGCGATGGTCGCTTTGAATAAGGGCGATGATTTTCGCGCAAATACACAGATTCGCATTCATTTGTTCAGCAAGCTCACAACTATATAACTTCAATAATTATTATTTTACCAAAGAGTAAATAATGAAATACAAAAAAAGTCAACTCACCTTCATTTATCTTCGCATCTTCTTCACTATTGCTGCCGCTTTTGCTGGCGAAACTCCGTGCCAGTATGGCCGGTTGTGCAAACGCCTCACCCAGTGCTTTTATCAGGGGCTTCTGCCGTTTAGTCTGCAGACACTCCTCACACAACTCATACATACGCTCCTCTGTCAGCGGGCCACCTTCTAGCAAGTAAGATGCCAAAAAGATTATGCATGATTCCAAACCCATCTTCTATTTGATAAACTTATTCAGCCTGATGTAAGGGAGTTTAATTTTAGCTAGGAGCAAACGCCCAATACGAAAACTAGTACGTAAATGATCAATGTCGGTAGATATGATGCCAAGTAATTTATGTTGAAAGTAATTAACTTAACTATAAGTTAAATGACATTATTAGCAAATGTGCATCATTAAGTAATTGAGGTTTTGGTGAAAGTGTCATTAAGCCAGGTTCGCTAAATCTACAAAAAACCGGTAAAGAGCGAGTTGGACTCGCGCACCGAGGGTTCCGTACCATCATATAAAACTTGAAATGTTTTTTAAATTTTCATCGGCGAGGCCTTTATTCTTTGAGTATATTATAACACTGCGTTGTATAATCAGTCTTAGATCAGCGATATATCTTGCCCGCTCGTAGAACTTATGTAATGTTTGTTGATGATTTCTGAAAAGGCGCGCTTTTTACTGAGAGCGTTTTATTTGCCTGTAATCTTTACATAAACTTCTACAACATAGAATTATTCTGATTTTTCTCTATGAAAGCGCTCTTCCATATGATACCCCACATACTAGCCCCACTTCGAATTTTTAATAACCCCAGCGGCAGCAATAGTGAAGAAGATGCGAAGATGAATGAAGGTGAGTTGGCTTTGTTGGTGTTTCATTATTTACTCTTCGGTAAAATAATAATTATTAAAGTTATATAGTTGTGAGCTTGCTGAACAAATGATTGCGACTATGTGTATTTGCGCAAAAATCATCGACCTTATTCACAGCGACCATCGCGCGAATGCTCGATCGCGTCCTTTTGTTTGGCAAATCCGTGAGGCTGTTGTCGTATAAATGAACGCGATTATCTTGCATTCGCGCGATAATGACGCGACGGTAGACGGTATTACTAAGTAGCAGATCGATTCCGACATACGATTGCAACTGCTGCGCAACAGTTAGTGCCAGCTGCAGTGCCTGGCCGTCGGCTTCGGAACTTATGCGACGGCAACAGAAGCCCGACACCATTTGCAGTTGGCCGTCTGATGCGAGGATCGGAATCGTACTTTAAAAATCGCAAATTAGCGTCGCGTGGCGTTGTTTTGTTGTAGCCAAAACGCTTCAAGTTAAGATCACAATAGATCGTAATCTTTTGTGACGTGTTGCAGATAAAGACTCAAAAGCAATGAGTTTATCAAGTGATCCGGACAAAGACGTGGATAGTGTGGCAGGGCCGGAGTTAGATGTGGCCTCATGTCGCAGTGCCTTCAGTACCTTACCAAAGTAAGTAGAGTCTCTTCATCCTTCATACTTAAAAGCAACGCCGCAAAGGTTCTCGGCTGCTTTGCTGATTAGTTAGCATTACATTCCTTAATCTTTTTGTGCTTAATAGAATGCACAAATCAAGATTTTTTGTTTTGGCAGTTGAACAATTTCGTTTAGCAAGGCTGGCACGCATCTGAGCCAATCACTGCAAGGACAGTCTGCGTCACATACTGGAGACGCTGTAGCAGCTCATAACCCTCAGGTTTATATCCACCAACTATTCCAGGCAGTTCCAAATGCAGGATGACGAGGTCGTCACCATGGCAACCAAGTTTATGAAGATAAATAGATGAAATATTTTATGTGTCGCATAATCAATACGATATTATCGATCGTGTCATTGTGTAATTAATTAAAATATCTTAAGGTAGACCTATATCCATTTAAAAGTATTATGAAATTCTCCTGGGAAGGAAGTCTCGACATACTTATCGATGCGATCTTAGTCCAATAGCTAGTATTGAGCTATTGGTGTCGACCGCAATTTATTAAACCTCACTTATTCACGGTATTTATTTAAAATATGATAATAATATAAACCACTAGCTGACCCGGCAAACGTTGTTTTGCCATGTAAATAAACACAAAAACTTCATAAAAATCGGTCAAGCCATTTCGGAGGAGTTTGATAACAAACACTGTCATCATTATCATCATCTGCCTAGCCTTTTCCCAACTATATGTCGGTCGGCTTCAGCAAAATCGAGATAAAAGGCTGCGACAGGTCTGGAACCTAACTTGTGATAATTAAAAAAACAAAAAACTGTGTATAAATAAAACAAACTTTATTCATTAATGTTACAAAGACCGCAAGAGGCTCATTTACAACAATAGTCGTTTGTTCGACGTCATCAGTCAAGCGCGTCACGTTACAGCATGCCGAACCCTTTCGAGTAGCTTATCGCTTTCATGAGTCTGTCTCGCAGCTTGTCCCGCGAGTCGTACTCGGGCAGCAGCAGCACGTTGAAGCAGGTGTGCGCGGTGGGCAGGCGGTCGCAGTCGGGCCCGTTGCGCGCCACCACCAGCTTGAGGTGGCTGAGGCCGCCCACGGGCACGCGGTCCGAGCCCGTGGTGAACTGCAGCAGCTTGCGCTTGTCACCCAGCGGCAGGCTGTGCACCACGCTCCAGAAGTCTTTTTTTGTTTCACACTCGGAAGTGTAGCCGCCGTCGTATTCCGTTGACTTTTCTAGCTCGTTGAAGTCAAAGTCCTGTCAAAACATCAGAAATTAAATAATGGATAATGGATGTACTTGGGGCCACATTTAACGTGGGGAATTTTTTTCGAAGAGTTATAATGGTATGCATAACGCTTGTAATTAGAAGCTTTGAAGCATGTCCCGAGTAGCATGAATATAAGTCGGGACGCGCTTATGCTTTATCGAAAAGGAATCAAACCGATTAGAAATCCTTTGGTTAAATAATCTTATTTCACAGGACGGTGATGATTTATTTCTACAGTATCAAAACATACTCGTTTAAGATCATATTCGACCAAATTAGGAGTAGTAAGTTGAAAACAGAGAATGTCGAATCAATAAAGGCAAATGAGAAGGTATCCATCCATGTTTTTGGCACATTTACTAACAATTCCGCAAATAGCTAACAGACATATTAGTAAAATGGTCCCCCAGTTACCTTGCTGCCACAGACCAGCATCTCGACCTCTTCGGGTCGGAACAGCGCCGCCAGAGGACTCTCGTCCGTCACCATGAGGAAGCCGCGCCGGAACGCCTTGAACTGAGTGTCCACCGACTCGTTTAGCAAGAAATCCGAATACATTTCTACGAATTCCTGAAATTGAACGATGGTATTATAGTCCAGGGAAAATATCAGGAATGAATGTGGTAAACCTTAAGGTTGAACGCGAAAATGTCTAGGGAGAAAATTAAAAAAATCCAAATAGAAATATGTAAATATCTATAAAGGGGAATTAACAAAATATCAAGAAAAAATTAGAAATTCCAAAAAGAGGATTTTGTAATGTAAGAGGAGAATTGAAGCACATCTCTGGAAGAAATATGGAATATTTCTATATTGACTTGAAAATATACAGGATTATTGGCATATTGTTCTTACCCTTTTATTTTCCTGAGTAACAAATATGTTAGCTCCATTCTCTTTGAGATCATGGAAAATAGCGTTTCCAAACACGTCCTGATAACAGATCCTGAACGTCTGGTAATATACTTCTTCTAAATCACTACCTTCGTAGTCGAGCATGTCTTTTAAACCGTTGTAAAGCGTCTGGAAGGAATACAAAATTATCAATTTGTATGAATCGAACAGCATGGCCTTTTATTTTCAGTTTTGCTGGTCAAACAATTCATTTTACTTAGGTTACGCTTTTGCAGATTGATTCCGAGTTCATCGACTCACGAATCAATGATAGACAAACAAGTATAGCATGCCTCTGTTCAAATGTGGCTTAGTAACTAAAAATAAGAAGCAGGCGTAATTAAGTCACGACCAAGGCTGACCTCACAACTTCTATGAACATGAAAATAAAGTTCAAATTCCAATGAGTGGTAGGGAATGCTATAACTATGTCAGGAATACTCACAGGATTCCAATCCGCCAAGTCTTCGAAGGAGCCCTTCTTGCCCATGAGCTTCCTATACACAACCATGGGGAAGTTGACGGCGAGTATAACGTGGTTGTATATCGCGAGCCCGAGCACTATGCCGATCAACGTGAACTGTGCCTCCGTCTCGAACGATGTCATGTTGAACCTGGATCATGAGATGGGGATTGAGTTAGCTGTGTATGAAAAGGAACCTAAAGCAGAGTGAAACGAAGTTTATGTACGTGATACTGGCAATGTAATGGTATTATAAGATTAAAATTATTTCATAAAGATGTGCATATTCGTAAGTGAATGTTAGCAGAGAACATGGGCCACTATACACTTCGGCTGATCCTGTGCTTAAAGCATTCATTCTGGCTTAAAATGCAATTCAGTCAATTATTAAGACAGAATCGCACAGCAGAACTAAATAAGCTAGTTGTAGTACAAAACATACCATACAGTAAACGAGTCAGGTTGCTGCGTGAACATGCCGTAGTCAGCGTTGAAGATCTCCTCCACGATGAGCTGGAAGAACTCCTTGGAGACCCCTCCCTCGTCCACGGCCGGCTCGCCTTCAAACTCGACCACCAGCTGCTTCTTCAGGTCTAGGACACGCTTCATGACTACCACCTCAAGCTGAAGATTGAGGATTGAAAGATTAGTTTTTGTTCTACAGGGAACGTACAGGGCATAGACTGTGCCATCGAGTGTTGAAAATTTGAAACTTTTACGTAAGGGATCCTTGACATTGATACTTCTGTGCTGTCCAGCGCTGTCTATAGTTCCTGCACATTCCCTTTCACGTTTATTTGTTGTATATTGCAACAAATAAAAGCCAAGCTTTGCAGGCGGGCGAATGACTTAATAACTTATCTAGTTTAAAATAACCAAGAAAAAAACGTGTAAAGTGTTATTTTTAACCTATTTACAAACAAAAATGTTATCATCAACGCCTCACCCCAACAAGCGCGTCATCAATCATGTTGGTCCGGCGCACTTTGAGCCTGAGGAAGGGCATGGGCGGCGCAGCGCCGACGACCGCGTGCAGCAGCGACACGCGGCGCTCCGAGCACATGCGGATGCGGTTCTCGTAGTACAGCCCCAGCGACTTCGTGGCCACCGTCAGGATGAACGGGTACCGCAGGAACGCGAATTTTTTACCTGGAATGTACAAGTTGATGATGTGTCAATATTTGGCCACATTTTTTATGATCGTGGGTTGGTTTTATATCATAGGTAAACCATAAAAGAATCGTAATAGGTGGCGTGTAATTTTTGCCCGTACCGAATTTAATTATTGTTTATTTGTAATCAATTACACTTGAAACATTCGGGACAGTTTGTAATAAAATAAATGGCTGGCGGTTTCATTACGTACATGTATGGTACACTTGTTATGACTTTTCAAATCTTTACAATGTTTAAACACTGCTTACCTTTACGTATTGCCTTCTTAAAGTTACCGAAGTCCTTTTGAATAATATTACTAAGAGGTTCGTTGTAGAATTCCTCAAATGGCAGGTATGGCTTTCTAGCATCTACAACATTTATATCTAATTCAATGGCTGAAACAAAACAATCTTACATTAATATTCGGTACAATAAGCATGTAGCATAGCAAGTGTTGCAGATAAGGTATACTAACAAATCATGTCATACTATTTCTGCAGAATAGAGGTATTAACCGATATAGCAGACATGCATAATAAAAATACGAACTATTTATTTAACGAATGCTTTCACTTGGTTGGTTCGGTTACGCAAAGCGTCCAATCGGAAAACGAAGAAAGTCTGTCTGAAGTAGTCATAGTACTACTCATTACGGCAGCACTAAATCCGACCTCTGACGCATCTGCACGAATTCAGACACATTATATAACTCAAAATTACAATTCAGTGCGCAAAACTTGCCACAGGCTACAGAGTACAAATTGTAAAGACGCCAGATTAATTATTAAAGACACGTTTGTCTTTAAAGGTTACTTCATACTTCTTTACAAATAAAGACTATCAGAACTTTCTGTGCCCAAAAATGTATAACTCCACGATGTTATATACAGGAGCATATTTACCTAAAGGGTCGTCAAGCTGCAAGTTCTGCGAGGCCTTCATAGACGATGGTGGGTATAAATGACGGAGCACATTCTCCAGCGCGTCCAGTTGGTTCGACAGCGCTATCGGCTCTTCGCGTAATGTTTTAACATCCATCCGACCGGCTAGCATGTTCGCGTAGTAAACTATCTGTGGATTGAAGTTCGAGAATAAAGTAGTTAAGGAAATGCGTTCAATATCTAAAAGGATCTATTAATTTTAATGTGATTGTATGTGGTTAATCATACTACCCAATGTATGTGGTTTTTCATTTTTTTTTGGTGTGTTATTGGATTAAGCTTTAAAAAATCAGTAAGGGTAAGGGGTAAAATGGCACTGTGTATATTTTAGTCGTATTAAAAAGTCAATTTATATAAGGATCTATTAAATATAATGTGATTGTATGTGGCTAATTATAATACCCAATGTATGTGGTTTTACAAATCGTTTTACAAAGAAGGCCTCGATAATGAATGTACTCGATATAAACTACCTCTAGGCGCAATTATTTATAAATAATTTATAATAGTTAATTAAGAAAATGGGTATAATACAAATAAATAACGCAGTAGAATTACAAAACAACCACTTAATAATGTTTACGTATCAATAGTATGGCACGGTTTCATGCTACGAGCGCAGTCCGAGCCTTGTGTTCCAAGGACGGCTCCTTGGAACACAAGGACTGCGCTCGCTCCTGAATGTTTCAAACTACGTCATGCTTCATGACAATTAATAATACTTAATTTTTTTTTTCAATTATGAAGGTACCGTGAATATGTGAGGTTGAATAAATTGCAATAAATTGCGGTCGGCTCAACGTATTGGATTAAGATCGCCTACCGACCGAATTCGGTCGGTAGGCCAACGAGAAGTTAGTATGTCGAGACTTCTCTTAGTATGAGTAGAATTTTATAATACATTTAGATTTACATAGGTCACCTTAAGATTTTTTAACTGATTACACAATGACACGACAGATAGCATTATTTATACCTTCATAAACTTGGTTGCCATGGTGACGACCTCGTCATCCTGCACTTGGAACTGCCTGGTATAGTTGGTGGAAATAACCCTGAGGGTTATGAGCTGCTGCAGCTTCCCCAGTATGTGACGCAGACTGTCCTTGCAGTGATTCGCCCAGATGCGTGCCAGCATTGCTTGACCTGCAAACATTGTTATCCGTTAAATATTGCTCTGATTCTAGAGTGAGATTCACTCTAAGACCAATAGGAGCGGAGCAGACGAAGTTGCGCGAGTCAACTAGTATTATATAAAACATAATCCTCTTTCTGGCTCAGTCAGGTAATAATGATATACGTAAAACATCATGACAGCACCACAATCCTACCTTTAATGGGCAGATGCTCAGCGGCCTGGCACAGCGCGGGCAGCGCTATCTCCAGATAGTCGCTGCAGCCCAGGTCCGGCAACTCGAAGGCGATCACGAAGCAGTTGACCGCGTCCTTCACGCTCATCTTCTTCGTTATTCGCAAGTCTATGTACATAATGTCTGCCAGCGTCTTCAGGTATACCACTAACACTGGACTGTAATATTCTGATGGCACCTGTGATAAAAAAATAAATAGGTTGGACTTCACTTAGTTGGGGCAGGGACAGGCTGACAAAATGTAGGTGTCTAATATTTAGAATAATACAAAACGAAATCGCTGAACTTGACGCCATATGACGCTCGAACGTCGACCACTCGTTTTACGTTGTGTGACTCGAATGATATTCAGGCTGGCCCATCGATCACTAATAAAGAACTAGATACACAATCAGCGGAAATCTATGTCCTCACCGAATGAGCACCAACTTGAACATTTAGGTGCGCTTTTAATTTAGTAGCGAACGCTCCGTCAGTAAACATGCCTCAGTGCTCGTTTCAAAATTGTATTAATATTACCATTACATAATTGTTATCACTGTATTGTAAATGCTGATATTTTTTTAATAAATCATCTTAAGAACATTTTTTAAATTAAGTTGTTTTAAACAGCAGGAGTTATTAAGCATCTCAATTGTAAAGACTTACTAAACGTAAAAATAAATCATACTATCGCAAGCTCACTTAAATTGTTCGGGTTATGCATGTTTATTTTGTTCCATTTGTTGGAGCTATTGTTTTTTTTTAATTTTTATTAGTAATTAAATAATGATGGTTTTTTTTATGAGAGTTCTTTGCTTTTAGATCAAAATATGTGTAATAAAAAAAAAAGAATAAATAAATGCGGTGCCCTATACAAAAACATTTACATTCCAGTAAATTATAATCATTATACATCCTATACACCATAAAATAGAATTAAATATTACATACACAATTTTTTTGATAAATTGCATTAACGAAATTAAAAAAAAAAACATTTATTTTGAATTTACATTAATGTATGTTTAGTTCAACCAGCTTTACCTAAACACAATTTGGTGACAGTTTTAAAAGAACTTTTACTTGGGATTGTGTATCTAGTTCTTTATTAGTGATCGATGGGCTGGCCACACCCTAAGAGCAATCATCAAAGGTCAAAATTAAATGACCCAATAAACAAGACATTTATGCAAATCTCGATATGTTCAACTGCCAAAACAAGAAACAAACTCCATATCTCGATTTGTGCATTCTATTAGCACAACATGATTTAGGTATGTAATGCTAACTAATCAGCAAAGCAGCCGAGAAACTTGATGCAATCGCCTTTGCGGCGTTGCTTTTAAGACCTATCGATAGAAGAATGAAGAGACTTTACTTACTTTGGCAAGGTGCTGAAACGCTCTGCGACATGAGGCCACATCTAACTCCGGCACTTCCACGCTATCCACGTCTTTGTCCGGATCACTTGATAAACTCATTGCTTTTGATTCTTTATCTGCAACACGTCATAAAAGATTACGATTTAATTGTGATCTTGACTTGAGCGTTTTCTCTTAAGCAAACTTGGCTACAACGTCACGCGACGCTAATTTACGATATTTAAAGTACGATTCCGATCCTCGCATCAGACGGCCGACTGCAAACGGTGTCGGGCTTCTGTTGCCGTCGCATAGGTTCCGGAGCCAACGGCCAGGCACTGCGGCTGGCACTAACTGTTGCGCAGCAGTTGCAGTCGTATATCGGAATCTGTCTCATACTAAGTATTCGTAACACCGTCTGCCGTCGCGGCATTATCGCGCGAATGCAAGATAATCGCGTTCATTTATACGACAACAGCCTCACGGATTTGCCAAACAAAAGGACACGATCGAGCATTCGCGCGATGGTCGCTGTGAATAAGGGCGATGATTTTCGCGCAAATACACAGATTCGCATTCATTTGTTCAGCAAGCTCACAACTTTATAACTTCAATAATTATTATTTTACCAAAGAGTAAATAATGAAATACAAAAAAAGTCAACTCACCTTCATTTATCTTCGCATCTTCTTCACTATTGCTGCCGCCCTTGCTGGCGAAACTCCGTGCCAGTATGGCCGGTTGTGCAAACGCCTCACCCAGTGCTTTTATCAGGGGCTTCTGCCGTTTAGTCTGCAGACACTCCTCACACAACTCATACATACGCTCCTCTGTCAGCGGGCCACCTTCTAGCAAGTAAGATGCCAAAAAGATTATGCATGATTCCAAACCCATCTTCTATTTGATAAACTTATTCAGCCTGATGTAAGGGAGTTTAATTTTAGCTAGGAGCAAACGCCCAATACGAAAACTAGTACGTAAATGATCAATGTCGGTAGATATGATGCC
The DNA here is from genome assembly GCA_950371165.1 of Lacanobia oleracea. NCBI lineage: Eukaryota > Metazoa > Arthropoda > Insecta > Lepidoptera > Noctuidae > Lacanobia > Lacanobia oleracea. Next base: position 17,843,086 of record OX493391.1, on the reverse strand, counting down.
AAGTAATTTATGTTGAAAGTAATTAACTTAACTATAAGTTAAATGACATTATTAGCAAATGTGCATCATTAAGTAATTGAGGTTTTGGTGAAAGTGTCATTAAGCCAGGTTCGCTAAATCTACAAAAAACCGGTAAAGAGCGAGTTGGACTCGCGCACCGAGGGTTCCGTACCATCATATAAAACTTGAAATGTTTTTTAAATTTTCATCGGCGAGGCCTTTATTCTTTGAGTATATTATAACACTGCGTTGTATAATCAGTCTTAGATCAGCGATATATCTTGCCCGCTCGTAGAACTTATGTAATGTTTGTTGATGATTTCTGAAAAGGCGCGCTTTTTACTGAGAGCGTTTTATTTGCCTGTAATCTTTACATAAACTTCTACAACATAGAATTATTCTGATTTTTCTCTATGAAAGCGCTCTTCCATATGATACCCCACATACTAGCCCCACTTCGAATTTTTAATAACCCCAGCGGCAGCAATAGTGAAGAAGATGCGAAGATGAATGAAGGTGAGTTGGCTTTGTTGGTGTTTCATTATTTACTCTTCGGTAAAATAATAATTATTAAAGTTATATAGTTGTGAGCTTGCTGAACAAATGATTGCGACTATGTGTATTTGCGCAAAAATCATCGACCTTATTCACAGCGACCATCGCGCGAATGCTCGATCGCGTCCTTTTGTTTGGCAAATCCGTGAGGCTGTTGTCGTATAAATGAACGCGATTATCTTGCATTCGCGCGATAATGACGCGACGGTAGACGGTATTACTAAGTAGCAGATCGATTCCGACATACGATTGCAACTGCTGCGCAACAGTTAGTGCCAGCTGCAGTGCCTGGCCGTCGGCTTCGGAACTTATGCGACGGCAACAGAAGCCCGACACCATTTGCAGTTGGCCGTCTGATGCGAGGATCGGAATCGTACTTTAAAAATCGCAAATTAGCGTCGCGTGGCGTTGTTTTGTTGTAGCCAAAACGCTTCAAGTTAAGATCACAATAGATCGTAATCTTTTGTGACGTGTTGCAGATAAAGACTCAAAAGCAATGAGTTTATCAAGTGATCCGGACAAAGACGTGGATAGTGTGGCAGGGCCGGAGTTAGATGTGGCCTCATGTCGCAGTGCCTTCAGTACCTTACCAAAGTAAGTAGAGTCTCTTCATCCTTCATACTTAAAAGCAACGCCGCAAAGGTTCTCGGCTGCTTTGCTGATTAGTTAGCATTACATTCCTTAATCTTTTTGTGCTTAATAGAATGCACAAATCAAGATTTTTTGTTTTGGCAGTTGAACAATTTCGTTTAGCAAGGCTGGCACGCATCTGAGCCAATCACTGCAAGGACAGTCTGCGTCACATACTGGAGACGCTGTAGCAGCTCATAACCCTCAGGTTTATATCCACCAACTATTCCAGGCAGTTCCAAATGCAGGATGACGAGGTCGTCACCATGGCAACCAAGTTTATGAAGATAAATAGATGAAATATTTTATGTGTCGCATAATCAATACGATATTATCGATCGTGTCATTGTGTAATTAATTAAAATATCTTAAGGTAGACATATATCCATTTAAAAGTATTATGAAATTCTCCTGGGAAGGAAGTCTCGACATACTTATCGATGCGATCTTAGTCCAATAGCTAGTATTGAGCTATTGGTGTCGACCGCAATTTATTAAACCTCACTTATTCACGGTATTTATTTAAAATATGATAATAATATAAACCACTAGCTGACCCGGCAAACGTTGTTTTGCCATGTAAATAAACACAAAAACTTCATAAAAATCGGTCAAGCCATTTCGGAGGAGTTTGATAACAAACACTGTCATCATTATCATCATCTGCCTAGCCTTTTCCCAACTATATGTCGGTCGGCTTCCAGTCAAACCGGATTTAGCTGAATACCAGTATTATACGCGGAGGGGGCTGTCTACCAGACCTCCACAACCCATTAACTGGGTAACACGGTACTTCATGGCGAGACTGGAGTCAGATTAACTGGCTTCTGACTATCCGCAACGACTGCCAAAGATCTACAAATGACAGCCGGAACCAACGGCTTAACGTGCTTTCCGAGGCACGGAGGAAACTCAGTATGTTAAGATGGTCACCCATCCACAGACCAACCTTGACAAGCGTTGCTTAACCTTGAAGATCGACCCGTGCGGCTGTTATTAACTAGCCACGAGCTCCTCCTTCGATAACAAACACTGTGATCCGAGATATTTATACATTATAGGATTAGAAAACTGTTGCATGCGACTTCGTTTGCGTGTATTTCGTATAGTATGATGACGCTAGGTGAGATCGCTAAGATATGATATCAGCCGAAAGACCTCCACTGCTGAACATAGGCCTCCCCCAAGCGTCGCTACTACGACGCGTCGCGTCGCGACCTTCATCGGTCCACCTTGTTCAGACTTTTCAACGTTGCGTCTTCTTGTACGCGGTCGCCACTCCAAAACTTTTCGGCCCCATCGACCATCTGTTCTGCGAGCAACCCTGCCCACTGCCACTTTAGTTTGGCGATCCTTGGGGCTATGTCGGTAAACTTGGTTCCCTTCGAATATCATCATTCCTGATTCGATCACGCAAGGAAACTCCAAGTTTTGCCCTCTATTGTCCTTTGAGTGACTTTAAGCCTTCTAATGAGGTCCATTGTGAGCGACCAGCAACCATTGCGAGATAAGATAATATACGAAAAGTAAACTAGGAGCTCGTGGCTAGATAATAACAGTCGCACAGGTCGATCTTCAAGGTTAAGCAACGCTTGGAAGGTTGGTCTGTGGATGGGTGACCATCTTAACATAGCGAGTTTTCTCCGTGCCTCGGAAAGCACGTTAAGCCGTTGGTCCCGGCTGTCATTTGTAGATCTTTGGCAGTCGTTACGGATTGTCAGAAGCCAGTTAATCTGACTCCAGTCTTGCCATAAAGTACCGTGTTACCCAGTTACTGGGTTTTAGAGGTCTGGTAGGCAGCCGCTCCGCGTAAAATACTGGTATTCAGCTAAATCCGGTTTGACTGGAAGCCGACCCCAATATACTTGGGAAAAGGCTAGGCAGATGATGATGATGATGACGAACAGTAAACTTCTAGCATTGCTTGACTCCCTTAGAATGCAAGGCATTAGCTGTATCACATCTTCTATTCAAAACGCCGACCAACCCTAGTAAGTTTTCGTAATGAGATACGTTTTAATGATAACGCTTTTCTATACACGATGTTGAAGAAAGTTGCTGGAGTTGTTAACACGCGATAGAGCTACATAAAGTTGAAATGGGAAACTCTATCCAGAAGGAAAGACTACCTTCGCAACGGAGAGAGTACCGTTGAGATTCCGTTATATTCGCTCCGTTGTGCTTAGGTGTCCTGGCAAAGTTAGCCAGCTAAGCTACGCATATTGGTTTCGCTGAGCGTCCTCATCGTTCCGAGGATTTTTGCACGTCGAGTAGCAAAGGCCTCACTTCCAGAATGAAGTCGGCGATTTCTCGGTATCGAACTACCTCTGTACATTGGGCTATTTATGGCGACTATCATAAAAATTATATGTTGTGCAACAAAATTTAGTGACAAACGAATCGCTGCTGAGTGTAATTTAAGCCTGCGTAGGCGCGGAGGGGTTGGGCGGCCCATGAATTGAGGAGTAGGTGGTTTGGAAGCCTGGGTCCTGGCCTTGGAGGCTCTCGGGCCTCGACTAAGAGGGTTCCTAAGCGCATGCTTGGAGAGGGGCCAGTTCCCACTTCGTTGGAAGACGGGGAAACTGGTCCTCATTAAGAAGCCGGGGCGCCCTGCGGACTCTCCGTCCGCATACCGGCCCATTGTGCTGCTCGATGAGGTGGGCAAGCTCTTTGAAAGAGTAATTGCAAACCGCCTTGTCGAGCACCTAGGGAGGGTGGGGCCGGATCTGGCGGAGAACCAGTTCGGTTTCCGCACGGGACGCTCTACGGTGGACGCCATCATGCGCGTGAGAGCCCTCTCGACGGGGGACGCAAAATCAGCGTCGGATCGACGATGACTTACTTGGGTCTCGTTATTGACAGCCGCTGGAACTTTGTTGAGCATTTCCGACGTTTGGCTCCTAGACTGGAGCGAGCCGGGGCTGCCTTCAAGCGGCTTTTGCCCAATCTAGGGGTCCAAACGCCTCCTGCCGGAGGCTTTACGCGGGGATCGTGCGGTCCATGGCCCTTTATGGGGCGCCGGTGTGGGCGCCTACTTTGAGGAAGCGACCTGCCCGTTACCTCAACTCGTCCCAGAGGGTGATGGCCATCCGGCTTGCCCGGGGATACCGCACGGTCTCTGGCGAGGCGGCGAACCTCCTTGCCGGACTGCCGCCATGGGATCTAGAGGCGAGAGCCCTCGCACTCATTTACGAATGGCGCCTGGAAGTGCTACGCCGGGGCGAGACTCCTCTGCCGCGGCAAATCGCAGTACGGCGGGCGGAGCTCCGGCAGGATCTCATGGCAGTATGGAGACAAAGACTGTCCCAACCCAGCGCTGGTCACGCCACAATTGCGGCGATAAGTCCCCTCTTTGAGGAGTGGCTAGAGCGGCGCCACGGCGTCCTTACTTTCCGCTTGACGCAGGTACTCACCGGACACGGTTGTTTCGGGAGGTACCTGTTTCGAATACGGCGGGAGGATACGCCCGGGTGTCAACACTGCGAGGATCGCCCGGAGGACACGGTGGAGCATACGGTTGAGGTCTGCCCTGCTTGGGCGGAGCACCGCCGTGTCCTCGCCGAGGCGATCGGCGGCGGCGATCTCTCGCGTCCGGCCCTGGTTCAGGCTATGGTCCGAAGCGAGGAGACATGGGAAGCGGTCACCTCCTTCTGCGAAGCAGTAATGCTAGCAAAGGAGGAAGCCGAACGTGTGAGAGAAAGGGAAACCTCACGCCCCAGCCGCCGCAACAGAAGAAGACGCCCCGGGCGTCGGGAGTCGCAGGGCGATTTTCGGCCACCGTAAGCGCGAGCCTGCGGACGGCGAGCATTGGGTGGCTCGCCGTCTGATCAGAACCAGGCCCGGGTGGACGGCGCGCTGTGTTCCACGCGTGCCTCAAAGAGCTGTCAGCGTAAAAGACGGGGCCCGCTAGGGCCAGTGCCTGCTGGGGCTGCGGACTTCGTTCGAAAGAGGCACCGTACCCTGGAACGCAAAGGGCACTGGGAGAAACGCGGATGGGTTTTAGTCAGTAAGAGTCTGACACTCCCTTCTGCTTCACCCAAAGCGGGAGGAGTCATTTGATGATTTCCCATCCTTAAAAAAAAAAAAAAAAAAAAAAAAAAAAAGGTGGTTTGAAGGCCACCGCGGCTGAGACGCCTGCTTGCATGCTGCATGCCTACTTGCAGGCTGCATGCCTGCTATTCAATTGGCACCACCCAGGGGGCACGTGTAGGGTAGTGGTTAGGTAGCTCCTACGGACGCGAATAACTCTGCCCCCCTAAACCAACACTTTGAACTACTTTTGTTCAAAATACAGTAATTGAAACAGCAGTATAATGAATGTTCGGAAACATAATACTTCGCTAAAAATGTTACGTTTAATTTGCAGAATTTTAGTAGTTTATTTTTCATCTGCCTAGCCTTTTCGCAATTATATTGGGGTCGGCTTCCAGTCAAACCGGATTTAGCTGAATACCAGACCTCCACAACCCATTAACGGAGTAACACGGTGGTACTTCATGGCAAGACTGGAGTCAGATTTACTGGCTTCTGACTATCCGTAACGACTGCCAAAGATTTACAAATGACAGCCGGGACCAACGGCTTAACGTGCTTTCCGAGCCACGGACGAATCTTGTTATGTTATGATGGTCACCCATCCACAGACCAACCTTGGCAAGCGTTGCTTAACCTTGAAGATCGGCCCGTGCTCTTATGTCTAGCCATTAGCGCTTATTGTCTAGCTCCTCAGTAATAGTTTTACTTTTAACTTTTAATATGTTCCATTTTATTGAATTGGTACCTCTATCTACAATGTTAATTATTTTGTTTCACAATAAATAGTTATTTCAATCTGTTCCTGTTTATTGTTTTATTTCCTAAAGTGTACTCGCTGCTGAAGTGAAAAGTTATGTGTGTTACACAAGAGCAAAGTTTTTTGCATCTAGTGCCTTTGAATCCCTCGCCACACTCAGGATTCAAAATCAGCACTCGTAGCAAAAAAAGACTTTGCTCTCTTGTTGCACAAATAACTATTGATGTGACTCGACACGTGGTTCACAGTCACACGTGTGTTTGTGAACCACGTGTTTATCGATCAGTTTGAAACTAGAAAATAGTTTCAAACTAATCTTATCCTTATCGACTATTATTTTTTCCACAATATAAACTTTTATACCAAACTATTAAAGTGAAAATCCCTCTTAGTTTTGTTTCAATTCACCATTGCATTCCAAATCATCCCGTTTTCCAGTTTTTCTTGGATATATCACTGTCTCACTAATCTGAATGTAGCTTCGAAGCATCAAGCAAAAAAACTTACACACCATATCTCTACACCGTAGCAAAATCGAGATAAAAGGCTGCGACAGGTCTGGAACCTAACTTGTGATAATTAAAAAAGCAAAAAACTGTGTTTAAATAAAACAAACTTTATTCATTAATGTTACAAAGACCGCAAGAGGCTCATTTACAACAATAGTCGTTTGTTCGACGTCATCAGTCAAGCGCGTCACGTTACAGCATGCCGAACCCTTTCGAGTAGCTTATCGCTTTCATGAGTCTGTCTCGCAGCTTGTCCCGCGAGTCGTACTCGGGCAGCAGCAGCACGTTGAAGCAGGTGTGCGCGGTGGGCAGGCGGTCGCAGTCGGGCCCGTTGCGCGCCACCACCAGCTTGAGGTGGCTGAGGCCGCCCACGGGCACGCGGTCCGAGCCCGTGGTGAACTGCAGCAGCTTGCGCTTGTCGCCCAGCGGCAGGCTGTGCACCACGCTCCAGAAGTCTTTTATTGTTTCACACTCGGTAGTGTAGCCGCCGTCGTATTCCGTTGACTTTTCTAGCTCGTTGAAGTCGAAGTCCTGTCAAAACATCAGAAATTAAATAAGGATGTACTTGGGGCCACATTTAACGTGGGGAATTTTTTTCGATGAGTTATAATGGTATGCATAACGCTTGTAATTAGAAGCTTTGAAGCATGTCCCGAGAAGCATTAATATAAGTCGGAACGCGCTTATGCTTTATCGAAAAGGAATCAAACCGATTAGAAATCCTTTGGTTAAATAATCTTATTTCACGGGACGGTGATGATTTATTTCTACAGTATCAAAACATACTCGTTAAAGATCATATTCGACCAAATTAGGAGTAGTCAGTTGAAAACAGAGAATGTCGAATCAATAAAGGCAAATGAGAAGGTATCCATCCATGTTTTTGGCACATTTACTAACAATTCCGCAAATAGCTAACAGACATATTAGTAAAATGGTCCCCTAGTTACCTTGCTGCCACAGACCAGCATCTCGACCTCTTCGGGTTGGAATAGCGCCGCCAGAGGACTCTCGTCCGTCACCATGAGGAAGCCGCGCCGGAACGCCTTGAACTGAGTGTCCACCGACTCGTTTAGCAAGAAATCCGAATACATTTCTACGAATTCCTGAAATTGAACGATGGTATTATAGTCCAGGGAAAATATCAGGAATGAATGTGGATAAACCTTAAGGTTGAACGCGAAAATGTCTAGGGAGAAAATTAAAAAAATCCAAATAGAAATATGTAAATATGTATATAGGGGAATTAACAAAATATCAAGAAAAAATTAGAAATTCCAAAAAGAGGATTTTGAAATGTAAGAGGAGAATTGAAACACATCTCTGGAAGAAATATGGAATATTTCTATATTGACTTGAAAATAGACAGGATTATTGGCATATTGTTCTTACCCTTTTATTTTCCTGAGTAACAAATATGTTAGCTCCATTCTCTTTGAGATCATGGAAAATAGCGTTTCCAAACACGTCCTGATAACAGATCCTGAACGTCTGGTAATATACTTCTTCTAAATCACTACCTTCGTAGTCGAGCATGTCTTTTAAACCGTTGTAAAGCGTCTGGAAGGAATACAAAATTATCAATTTGTATGAATCGAACAGCATGGCCTTTTATTTGCAGTTTTGCTGGTCAAACAATTCATTTTACTTAGGTTGCAGTTTCAAACATACGCTTTTGCAGATTGATTCCGAGTTCATCGACTCACGAATCAATGATAGACAAACAAGTATAGCATGCCTCTGTTCAAATGTGGCTTAGTAACTAAAAATAAGAAGCAGGCGTAATTAAGTCACGATAAAGGCTGACCTCATAACTTCTATGAACATGAAAATAAAGTTCAAATTCTAATGAGTGGTAGGGAATGCTATAACTATGTCAGGAATACTCACAGGATTCCAATCCGCCAAGTCTTCGAAGGAGCCCTTCTTACCCATGAGCTTCCTATACACAACCATGGGGAAGTTGACGGCGAGTATAACGTGGTTGTATATCGCGAGCCCGAGCACTATGCCGATCAACGTGAACTGTGCCTCCGTCTCGAACGATGTCATGTTGAACCTGGATCATGAGATGGGGATTGAGTTAGCTGTGTATGAAAAGGAACCTAAAGCAGAGTGAAACGAAGTTTATGTACGTGATACTGGCAATGTAATGGTATTATAAGATTAAAATTATTTCATAAAGATGTGCATATTCGTAAGTGAATGTTAGCAGAGAACATGGGCCACTATACACTTCAGCTGATCCTGTGCTTAAAGCATTCATTTTGGCTTAAAATGCAATTCAGTCAATTATTAAGACAGAATCGCACAGCAGAACTAAATAAGCTAGTTGTAGTACAAAACATACCATACAGTAAACGAGTCAGGTTGCTGCGTGAACATGCCGTAGTCAGCGTTGAAGATCTCCTCCACGATGAGCTGGAAGAACTCCTTGGAGACCCCTCCCTCGTCCACGGCCGGCTCGCCTTCGAACTCGACCACCAGCTGCTTCTTCAGGTCTAGGACACGCTTCATGACTACCACCTCCAGCTGAAGATTGAGGATTGAAAGATTAGTTTTTGTTCTACAGGGAACGTACAGGGCATAGACTGCGCCATCGAGTGTTGAAAATTGGAAACTTTTACGTAAGGGATCCTTGACATTGATACTTCCGTGCTCTCCAGCGCTGTCTATAGTTCCTGCACATTCCCTTTCACGTTTATTTGTTGTATATTGCAACAAATAAAAGCCAAGCTTTGCAGGCGGGCGAATGACTTAATAACTTATCTAGTTTAAATTAACCAAGAAAAAAACGTGTAAAAGTGTTATTTTTAACCAATTTACAAACAAAAATGTTATCATCAACGCCTCACCCCAACAAGCGCGTCATCAATCATGTTGGTCCGGCGCACTTTGAGCCTGAGGAAGGGCATGGGCGGCGCAGCGCCGACGACCGCGTGCAGCAGCGACACGCGGCGCTCCGAGTACATGCGGATGCGGTTCTCGTAGTACAGCCCCAGCGACTTCGTGGCCACTGTCAGGATGAACGGGTACCGCAGGAACACGAATTTTTTACCTGGAATGTACAAGTTGATGATGTGTCAATATTGTGCGACATTTTTTATGATCGTGGGTTGGTTTTATATCATAGGTAAACCATAAAAGAATCGTAATAGGTGGCGTGTAATTTCTGCCCGTACCGAACTTAATTAATGTTTGTTTGTAATCAATTACACTTGAAAAATTCGGGACAGCTTGTAATAAAATAAATGGCTGGCGGTTTCATTACGTACATGTATGGTACACTTGTTATGACTTTTCAAATCTTTACAATGTTTAAACACTGCTTACCTTTACGTATTGCCTTCTTAAAGTTACCGAAACCCTTTTCAATAATGTTACTAAGAGGTTCGTTGTAGAATTCCTCAAATGGCAGGTATGGCTTTCTAGCATCTACAACATTTATATCTAATTCAATGGCTGAAACAAAACAATCTTACATTAATATTCGGTACAATAAGCATGTAGCACAGCAAGTGTTGCAGATAAGGTATACTAACAAATCATGCCATACTATTTCTGCAGAATAGAGGTATTAACCGATATAGCAGACATGCATAATAAAAATACGAACTATTTATTTAACGAATGCTTTCACTAGGTTGGTTCGGTTACGCAAAGCGTCCAATCGGAAAACGAAGAAAGTCTGTCTGAAGTAGGCATAGTACTACTCATTACGGCAGCACTAAATCCGACCTCTGACGCATCTGCACGAATTCAGACACATTATATAACTCAAAATTACAATTCAGTGCGCAAAACTTGCCACAGGCTACAGAGTACAAATTGTAAGGACGCCAGATTAATTATTAAAGACACGTTTGTCTTTAAAGGTTACTTCATACTTCTTTCACTAACGACTATCAGAACTTTCTGTGCCCAAAAATGTATAACTCCACGATGTTATATACAGGAGCATATTTACCTAAAGGGTCGTCAAGCTGCAAGTTCTGCGAGGCATTCATAGACGATGGTGGGTATAAATGACGGAGCACATTCTCCAGTGGGTCCAGTTGGTTCGACAGCACTATCGGCTCTTCGCGTAATGTTTTAACATCCATCCGACCAGCTAGCATGTTCGCGTAGTAAACTATCTGTGGATTGAAGTTCGAGAATAAAGTAGTTAAGGAAATGCGTTCAATATCTAAAAGGATCTATTAATTTTAATGTGATTGTTTGTGGTTAATCATACTACCCAATGTATGTGGTTTTTCATTTTTTTTGGTGTGTTATTGGATTAAGCTTTAAAAAATCAGTAAGGGTAAGGGGTAAAATTGCACCGTGTATATTTTAGTCATATTAAAAAGTCAATTTATATAAGGATCTATTAAATATAATGTGATTGTATGTGGCTAATTATAATACCCAATGTATGTGGTTTTTCAAATCGTTTTACAAAGAAGGCCTCGATAATGAATGTACTCGATATATACTACCTCTAGGCGCAATTATTTATAAATAATGTATAATAGTTAATTAAGAAAATGGGTATAATACAAATAAATAACGCAGTAGAATTACAAAACAACCGCTTCATAATGTTAACGTATTAATAGTATGTCACAGTTTCATGCTGCGAGCGCAGTCCGAGCCTTGTGTTCCAAGGACGGCTCCTTGGAACACAAGGACTGCGCTCGCTCCTGGATGTTTCAAACTACGTCATGCGTCATGACAATGAATAATACTTTTTTTTTTTTTTCAATTATGTAGGTACCGTGAATATGTGAGGTTGAATAAATTGCAATAAATTGCGGTCGGCTCAACGTATTGGATTAAGATCGCCTACCGACCGAATTCGGTCGGTAGGCCAACGAGAAGTTAGTATGTCGAGACTTCTCTTAGTATGAGGAGAATTTTCTAATACATTTAGATGTACATAGGTCACCTTAAGATATTTTAACTGATTACACAATGACACGACAGATAGCATTATTTATACCTTCATAAACTTGGTTGCCATGGTGACGACCTCGTCATCCTGCACTTGGAACTGCCTGGTATAGTTGGTGGATATAACCCTGAGGGTTATGAGCTGCTGCAGCTTCCCCAGTATGTGACGCAGACTGTCCTTGCAGTGATTCGCCCAGATGCGTGCCAGCATTGCTTGACCTGCAAACATTGTTATCCATTAAATATTGCTCTGATTCTAGAGTGAGATTCACGCTAAGACCAATAGGAGCGGAGCAGACGAAGTTGCGCGAGTCAACTAGTATTATATAAAACATAAACCTCTTTCTGGAACAGTCAGGTAATAATGATATACGTAAAACATCATGACAGCACCACAATCCTACCTTTAATGGGCAGATGCTCAGCGGCTTGGCACAGCGCGGGCAGCGCTATCTCCAGATAGTCGCTGCAGCCCAGGTCCGGCACCTCGAAGGCGATCACGAAGCAGTTGACCGCGTCCTCCACACTCATCTTCTTCGTTATTCGCAAGTCTATGTACATGATGTCTGCCAGCGTCTTCAGGTACACCACTAACACTGGACTGTAATATTCTGATGGCACCTGTGATAAAAAAATAAATAGGTTGGACTTCACTTAGTTGGGGCAGGGACAGGCTGACAAAATGTAGGTGTCTAATATTTAGAATAATACAAAACGAAATCGCTGAACTTGACGCCATATGACGCTCGAACGTCGACCACTCGTTTTACGTTGTGTGACTCGAATGATATTCAGGCTGGCCCATCGATCACTAATAAAGAACTAGATACACAATCAGCGGAAATCTATGTCCTCACCGAATGAGCACCAACTTGAACATTTAGGTGCGCTTTTAATTTAGTAGCGAACGCTCCGTCAGTAAACATGCCTCAGTGCTCGTTTCAAAATTGTATTAATATTACCATTACATAATTGTTATCACTGTATTGTAAATGCTGATATTTTTTTAATAAATCATCTTAAGAACATTTTTTAAATTAAGTTGTTTTAAACAGCAGGAGTTATTAAGCATCTCAATTGTAAAGACTTACTAAACGTAAAAATAAATCATACTATCGCAAGCTCACTTAAATTGTTCGGGTTATGCATGTTTATTTTGTTCCATTTGTTGGAGCTATTGTTTTTTTTTAATTTTTATTAGTAATTAAATAATGATGGTTTTTTTTATGAGAGTTCTTTGCTTTTAGATCAAAATATGTGTAACAAAAAAAAAAAGAATAAATAAATGCGGTGCCCTATACAAAAACATTTACATTCCAGTAAATTATAATCATTATACATCCTATACTTCATAAAATAGAATTAAATATTACATACACAATTTTTTTGATAAATTGCATTTACGAAATTAAAAAAAAAAAACATTTATTGTTACAGTTTAAATAAAAACGTATTGGACAGTTCGACTCCACTCATTCTTTGTCGTAGTGGCGGTCCTGGATCGTAAATTTGAATTGCATTTTTTAGCACTTTGTAATTCGAACTTTAAGACAGGCACGTAAGGTTGAATTTGTTTTGACATGTTGATCAGTAGGTATCGGTCGTAAAAATCAATTGCTTTTTGTATAAAGGTTTGTGAAATCAACTTTAAGCTTTGCGTTTATGGTTGAATTTACATTAATGTATGTTTGGTTCAACCAGCTTTACCTAAACACAATTTGGTGACAGTTTTAAAAGAACTTTTACTTAGGATTGTGTATCTAGTTCTTTATTAGTGATCGATGGGCTGGCCACACCCTAAGAGCAATCATCAAAGGTCAAAATTAAATGACCCAATAAACAAGACATTTATGCAAATCTCGATATGTTCAACTGCCAAAACAAGAAACAAACTCCATATCTCGATTTGTGCATTCTATTAGCACAACATGATTTAGGTATGTAATGCTAACTAATCAGCAAAGCAGCCGAGAAACTTGATGCAATCGCCTTTGCGGCGTTGCTTTTAAGACCTATCGATAGAAGAATGAAGAGACTTTACTTACTTTGGCAAGGTACTGAAACGCTCTGCGACATGAGGCCACATCTAACTCCGGCACTTCCACGCTATCCACGTCTTGCGCTCGTATTACGCTTGCTGAACAAATGATTGCGACTATGTGTATTTGCGCAAAAATCATCGACCTTATTCACAGCGACCATCGCGCGAATGCTCGATCGCGTCCTTTTGTTTGGCAAATCCGTGAGGCTGTTGTCGTATAAATGAACGCGATTATCTTGCATTCAAGTTTATGAAGATAAATAGATGAAATATTTTATGTGTCGCATAATCAATACGATATTATCGATCGTGTCATTGTGTAATTAATTAAAATATCTTAAGGTAGACCTATATCCATTTAAAAGTATTATGAAATTCTCCTGGGAAGGAAGTCTCGACATACTTATCGATGCGATCTTAGTCCAATAGCTAGTATTGAGCTATTGGTGTCGACCGCAATTTATTAAACCTCACTTATTCACGGTATTTATTTAAAATATGATAATAATATAAACCACTAGCTGACCCGGCAAACGTTGTTTTGCCATGTAAATAAACACAAAAACTTCATAAAAATCGGTCAAGCCATTTCGGAGGAGTTTGATAACAAACACTGTCATCATTATCATCATCTGCCTAGCCTTTTCCCAACTATATGTCGGTCGGCTTCAGCAAAATCGAGATAAAAGGCTGCGACAGGTCTGGAACCTAACTTGTGATAATTAAAAAAACAAAAAACTATGTATAAATAAAACAAACTTTATTCATTAATGTTACAAAGACCGCAAGAGGCTCATTTACAACAATAGTCGTTTGTTCGACGTCATCAGTCAAGCGCGTCACGTTACAGCATGCCGAACCCTTTCGAGTAGCTTATCGCTTTCATGAGTCTGTCTCGCAGCTTGTCCCGCGAGTCGTACTCGGGCAGCAGCAGCACGTTGAAGCAGGTGTGCGCGGTGGGCAGGCGGTCGCAGTCGGGCCCGTTGCGCGCCACCACCAGCTTGAGGTGGCTGAGGCCGCCCACGGGCACGCGGTCCGAGCCCGTGGTGAACTGCAGCAGCTTGCGCTTGTCACCCAGCGGCAGGCTGTGCACCACGCTCCAGAAGTCTTTTATTGTTTCACACTCGGAAGTGTAGCCGCCGTCGTATTCCGTTGACTTTTCTAGCTCGTTGAAGTCAAAGTCCTGTCAAAACATCAGAAATTAAATAAGGATGTACTTGGGGCCACATTTAACGTGGGGAATTTTTTTCGAAGAGTTATAATGGTATGCATAACGCTTGTAATTAGAAGCTTTGAAGCATGTCCCGAGTAGCATGAATATAAGTCGGGACGCGCTTATGCTTTATCGAAAAGGAATGAAACCGATTAGAAATCCTTTGGTTAAATAATCTTATTTCACAGGACGGTGATGATTTATTTCTACAGTATCAAAACATACTCGTTTAAGATCATATTCGACCAAATTAGGAGTAGTAAGTTGAAAACAGAGAATGTCGAATCAATAAAGGCAAATGAGAAGGTATCCATCCATGTTTTTGGCACATTTACTAACAATTCCGCAAATAGCTAACAGACATATTAGTAAAATGGTCCCCCAGTTACCTTGCTGCCACAGACCAGCATCTCGACCTCTTCGGGTCGGAACAGCGCCGCCAGAGGACTCTCGTCCGTCACCATGAGGAAGCCGCGCCGGAACGCCTTGAACTGAGTGTCCACCGACTCGTTTAGCAAGAAATCCGAATACATTTCTACGAATTCCTGAAATTGAACGATGGTATTATAGTCCAGGGAAAATATCAGGAATGAATGTGGTAAACCTTAAGGTTGAACGCGAAAATGTCTAGGGAGAAAATTAAAAAAATCCAAATAGAAATATGTAAATATGTATAAAGGGGAATTAACAAAATATCAAGAAAAAATTAGAAATTCCAAAAAGAGGATTTTGAAATGTAAGAGGAGAATTGAAACACATCTCTGGAAGAAATATGGAATATTTCTATATTGACTTGAAAATATACAGGATTATTGGCATATTGTTCTTACCCTTTTATTTTCCTGAGTAACAAATATGTTAGCTCCATTCTCTTTGAGATCATGGAAAATAGCGTTTCCAAACACGTCCTGATAACAGATCCTGAACGTCTGGTAATATACTTCTTCTAAATCACTAACTTCGTAGTCGAGCATGTCTTTTAAACCGTTGTAAAGCGTCTGGAAGGAATAAAAAATTATCAATTTGTATGAATCGAACAGCATGGCCTTTTATTTTCAGTTTTGCTGGTCAAACAATTCATTTTACTTAGGTTGCAGTTTCAAACATACGCTTTTGCAGATTGATTCCGAGTTCATCGACTCACGAATCAATGATAGACAAACAAGTATAGCATGCCTCTGTTCAAATGTGGCTTAGTAACTAAAAATAAGAAGCAGGCGTAATAAAGTCACGACCAAGGCTGACCTCACAACTTCTATGAACATGAAAATAAAGTTCAAATTCCAATGAGTGGTAGGGAATGCTATAACTATGTCAGGAATACTCACAGGATTCCAATCCGCCAAGTCTTTGAAGGAGCCCTTCTTGCCCATGAGCTTCCTATACACAACCATGGGGAAGTTGACGGCGAGTATAACGTGGTTGTATATCGCGAGCCCGAGCACTATGCCGATCAACGTGAACTGTGCCTCCGTCTCGAACGATGTCATGTTGAACCTGGATCATGAGATGGGGATTGAGTTAGCTGTGTATGAAAAGGAACCTAAAGCAGAGTGAAACGAAGTTTATGTACGTGATACTGGCAATGTAATGGTATTATAAGATTTAAATTATTTCATAAAGATGTGCATATTCGTAAGTGAATGTTAGCAGAGAACATGGGCCACTATACACTTCGGCTGATCCTGTGCTTAAAGCATCCATTCTGGCTTAAAATGCAATTCAGTCAATTATTAAGACAGAATCGCACAGCAGAACTAAATAAGCTAGTTGTAGTACAAAACATACCATACAGTAAACGAGTCAGGTTGCTGCGTGAACATGCCGTAGTCAGCGTTGAAGATCTCCTCCACGATGAGCTGGAAGAACTCCTTGGAGACCCCTCCCTCGTCCACGGCCGGCTCGCCTTCGAACTCGACCACCAGCTGCTTCTTCAGGTCTAGGACACGCTTCATGACTACCACCTCAAGCTGAAGATTGAGGATTGAAAGATTAGTTTTTGTTCTACAGGGAACGTACAGGGCATAGACTGTGCCATCGAGTGTTGAAAATTTGAAACTTTTACGTAAGGGATCCTTGACATTGATACTTCTGTGCTGTCCAGCGCTGTCTATAGTTCCTGCACATTCCCTTTCACGTTTATTTGTTGTATATTGCAACAAATAAAAGCCAAGCTTTGCAGGCGGGCGAATGACTTAATAACTTATCTAGTTTAAAATAACCAAGAAAAAAACGTGTAAAGTGTTATTTTTAACCTATTTACAAACAAAAATGTTATCATCAACGCCTCACCCCAACAAGCGCGTCATCAATCATGTTGGTCCGGCGCACTTTGAGCCTGAGGAAGGGCATGGGCGGCGCAGCGCCGACGACCGCGTGCAGCAGCGACACGCGGCGCTCCGAGTACATGCGGATGCGGTTCTCGTAGTACAGCCCCAGCGACTTCATGGCCACCGTCAGGATGAACGGGTACCGCAGGAACGCGAATTTTTTACCTGGAATGTACAAGTTGATGATGTGTCAATATTTGGCCACATTTTTTATGATCGTGGGTTGGTTTTATATCATAGGTAAACCATAAAAGAATCGTAATAGGTGGCGTGTAATTTTTGCCCGTACCGAATTTAATTATTGTTTGTTTGTAATCAATTACACTTGAAACATTCGGGACAGTTTGTGATAAAATAAATGGCTGGCGGTTTCATTACATACATGTATGGTACACTTGTTATGACTTTTTAAATCTTTACAATGTTTAAACACTGCTTACCTTTACGTATTGCCTTCTTAAAGTTACCGAAGTCCTTTTGAATAATATTACTAAGAGGTTCGTTGTAGAATTCCTCAAATGGCAGGTATGGCTTTCTAGCATCTACAACATTTATATCTAATTCAATGGCTGAAACAAAACAATCTTACATTAATATTCGGTACAATAAGCATGTAGCATAGCAAGTGTTGCAGATAAGGTATACTAACAAATCATGTCATACTATTTCTGCAGAATAGAGGTATTAACCGATATAGCAGACATGCATAATAAAAATACGAACTATTTATTTAACGAATGCTTTCACTTGGTTGGTTCGGTTACGCAAAGCGTCCAATCGGAAAACGAAGAAAGTCTGTCTGAAGTAGTCATAGTACTACTCATTACGGCAGCACTAAATCCGACCTTTGACGCATCTGCACGAATTCAGACACATTATATAACTCAAAATTACAATTCAGTGCGCAAAACTTGCCACAGGCTACAGAGTACAAATTGTAAAGACGCCAGATTAATTATTAAAGACACGTTTGTCTTTAAAGGTTACTTCATACTTCTTTACAAATAAAGACTATCAGAACTTTCTGTGCCCAAAAATGTATAACTCCACGATGTTATATACAGGAGCATATTTACCTAAAGGGTCGTCAAGCTGCAAGTTCTGCGAGGCCTTCATAGACGATGGTGGGTATAAATGACGGAGCACATTCTCCAGCGCGTCCAGTTGGTTCGACAGCACTATCGGCTCTTCGCGTAATGTTTTAACATCTATCCGACCGGCTAGCATGTTCGCGTAGTAAACTATCTGTGGATTGAAGTTCGAGAATAAAGTAGTTAAGGAAATGCGTTCAATATCTAAAAGGATCTATTAATTTTAATGTGATTGTATGTGGTTAATCATACTACCCAATGTATGTGGTTTTTCATTTTTTTTGGTGTGTTATTGGATTAAGCTTTAAAAAATCAGTAAGGGTAAGGGGTAAAATGGCACTGTGTATATTTTAGTCGTATTAAAAAGTCAATTTATATAAGGATCTATTAAATATAATGTGATTGTATGTGGCTAATTATAATACCCAATGTATGTGGTTTTACAAATCGTTTTACAAAGAAGGCCTCGATAATGAATGTACTCGATATAAACTACCTCTAGGCGCAATTATTTATAAATAATTTATAATAGTTAATTAAGAAAATGGGTATAATACAAATAAATAACGCAGTAGAATTACAAAACAACCACTTAATAATGTTTACGTATCAATAGTATGGCACGGTTTCATGCTGCGAGCGCAGTCCGAGCCTTGTGTTCCAAGGACGGCTCCTTGGAACACAAGGACTGCGCTCGCTCCTGAATGTTTCAAACTACGTCATGCTTCATGACAATTAATAATAGGTACTTAATTTTTTTTTTCAATTATGAAGGTACCGTGAATATGTGAGGTTGAATAAATTGCAATAAATTGCGGTCGGCTCAACGTATTGGATTAAGATCGCCTACCGACCGAATTCGGTCGGTAGGCCAACGAGAAGTTAGTATGTCGAGACTTCTCTTAGTATGAGTAGAATTTTATAATACATTTAGATTTACATAGGTCACCTTAAGATTTTTTAACTGATTACACAATGACACGACAGATAGCATTATTTATACCTTCATAAACTTGGTTGCCATGGTGACGACCTCGTCATCCTGCACTTGGAACTGCCTGGTATAGTTGGTGGAAATAACCCTGAGGGTTATGAGCTGCTGCAGCTTCCCCAGTATGTGACGCAGACTGTCCTTGCAGTGATTCGCCCAGATGCGTGCCAGCATTGCTTGACCTGCAAACATTGTTATCCGTTAAATATTGCTCTGATTCTAGAGTGAGATTCACTCTAAGACCAATAGGAGCGGAGCAGACGAAGTTGCGCGAGTCAACTAGTATTATATAAAACATAATCCTCTTTCTGGCTCAGTCAGGTAATAATGATATACGTAAAACATCATGACAGCACCACAATCCTACCTTTAATGGGCAGATGCTCAGCGGCCTGGCACAGCGCGGGCAGCGCTATCTCCAGATAGTCGCTGCAGCCCAGGTCCGGCAACTCGAAGGCGATCACGAAGCAGTTGACCGCGTCCTTCACGCTCATCTTCTTCGTTATTCGCTAGTCTATGTACATAATGTCTGCCAGCGTCTTCAGGTATACCACTAACACTGGACTGTAATATTCTGATGGCACCTGTGATAAAAAAATAAATAGGTTGGACTTCACTTAGTTGGGGCAGGGACAGGCTGACAAAATGTAGGTGTCTAATATTTAGAATAATACAAAACGAAATCGCTGAACTTGACGCCATATGACGCTCGAACGTCGACCACTCGTTTTACGTTGTGTGACTCGAATGATATTCAGGCTGGCCCATCGATCACTAATAAAGAACTAGATACACAATCAGCGGAAATCTATGTCCTCACCGAATGAGCACCAACTTGAACATTTAGGTGCGCTTTTAATTTAGTAGCGAACGCTCCGTCAGTAAACATGCCTCAGTGCTCGTTTCAAAATTGTATTAATATTACCATTACATAATTGTTATCACTGTATTGTAAATGCTGATATTTTTTTAATAAATCATCTTAAGAACATTTTTTAAATTAAGTTGTTTTAAACAGCAGGAGTTATTAAGCATCTCAATTGTAAAGACTTACTAAACGTAAAAATAAATCATACTATCGCAAGCTCACTTAAATTGTTCGGGTTATGCATGTTTATTTTGTTCCATTTGTTGGAGCTATTGTTTTTTTTTAATTTTTATTAGTAATTAAATAATGATGGTTTTTTTTATGAGAGTTCTTTGCTTTTAGATCAAAATATGTGTAACAAAAAAAAAAAGAATAAATAAATGCGGTGCCCTATACAAAAACATTTACATTCCAGTAAATTATAATCATTATACATCCTATACTTCATAAAATAGAATTAAATATTACATACACAATTTTTTTGATAAATTGCATTTACGAAATTAAAAAAAAAAAACATTTATTGTTACAGTTTAAATAAAAACGTATTGGACAGTTCGACTCCACTCATTCTTTGTCGTAGTGGCGGTCCTGGATCGTAAATTTGAATTGCATTTTTTAGCACTTTGTAATTCGAACTTTAAGACAGGCACGTAAGGTTGAATTTGTTTTGACATGTTGATCAGTAGGTATCGGTCGTAAAAATCAATTGCTTTTTGTATAAAGGTTTGTGAAATCAACTTTAAGCTTTGCGTTTATGGTTGAATTTACATTAATGTATGTTTGGTTCAACCAGCTTTACCTAAACACAATTTGGTGACAGTTTTAAAAGAACTTTTACTTAGGATTGTGTATCTAGTTCTTTATTAGTGATCGATGGGCTGGCCACACCCTAAGAGCAATCATCAAAGGTCAAAATTAAATGACCCAATAAACAAGACATTTATGCAAATCTCGATATGTTCAACTGCCAAAACAAGAAACAAACTCCATATCTCGATTTGTGCATTCTATTAGCACAACATGATTTAGGTATGTAATGCTAACTAATCAGCAAAGCAGCCGAGAAACTTGATGCAATCGCCTTTGCGGCGTTGCTTTTAAGACCTATCGATAGAAGAATGAAGAGACTTTACTTACTTTGGCAAGGTACTGAAACGCTCTGCGACATGAGGCCACATCTAACTCCGGCACTTCCACGCTATCCACGTCTTGCGCTCGTATTACGCTTGCTGAACAAATGATTGCGACTATGTGTATTTGCGCAAAAATCATCGACCTTATTCACAGCGACCATCGCGCGAATGCTCGATCGCGTCCTTTTGTTTGGCAAATCCGTGAGGCTGTTGTCGTATAAATGAACGCGATTATCTTGCATTCAAGTTTATGAAGATAAATAGATGAAATATTTTATGTGTCGCATAATCAATACGATATTATCGATCGTGTCATTGTGTAATTAATTAAAATATCTTAAGGTAGACCTATATCCATTTAAAAGTATTATGAAATTCTCCTGGGAAGGAAGTCTCGACATACTTATCGATGCGATCTTAGTCCAATAGCTAGTATTGAGCTATTGGTGTCGACCGCAATTTATTAAACCTCACTTATTCACGGTATTTATTTAAAATATGATAATAATATAAACCACTAGCTGACCCGGCAAACGTTGTTTTGCCATGTAAATAAACACAAAAACTTCATAAAAATCGGTCAAGCCATTTCGGAGGAGTTTGATAACAAACACTGTCATCATTATCATCATCTGCCTAGCCTTTTCCCAACTATATGTCGGTCGGCTTCAGCAAAATCGAGATAAAAGGCTGCGACAGGTCTGGAACCTAACTTGTGATAATTAAAAAAACAAAAAACTATGTATAAATAAAACAAACTTTATTCATTAATGTTACAAAGACCGCAAGAGGCTCATTTACAACAATAGTCGTTTGTTCGACGTCATCAGTCAAGCGCGTCACGTTACAGCATGCCGAACCCTTTCGAGTAGCTTATCGCTTTCATGAGTCTGTCTCGCAGCTTGTCCCGCGAGTCGTACTCGGGCAGCAGCAGCACGTTGAAGCAGGTGTGCGCGGTGGGCAGGCGGTCGCAGTCGGGCCCGTTGCGCGCCACCACCAGCTTGAGGTGGCTGAGGCCGCCCACGGGCACGCGGTCCGAGCCCGTGGTGAACTGCAGCAGCTTGCGCTTGTCACCCAGCGGCAGGCTGTGCACCACGCTCCAGAAGTCTTTTATTGTTTCACACTCGGAAGTGTAGCCGCCGTCGTATTCCGTTGACTTTTCTAGCTCGTTGAAGTCAAAGTCCTGTCAAAACATCAGAAATTAAATAAGGATGTACTTGGGGCCACATTTAACGTGGGGAATTTTTTTCGAAGAGTTATAATGGTATGCATAACGCTTGTAATTAGAAGCTTTGAAGCATGTCCCGAGTAGCATGAATATAAGTCGGGACGCGCTTATGCTTTATCGAAAAGGAATGAAACCGATTAGAAATCCTTTGGTTAAATAATCTTATTTCACAGGACGGTGATGATTTATTTCTACAGTATCAAAACATACTCGTTTAAGATCATATTCGACCAAATTAGGAGTAGTAAGTTGAAAACAGAGAATGTCGAATCAATAAAGGCAAATGAGAAGGTATCCATCCATGTTTTTGGCACATTTACTAACAATTCCGCAAATAGCTAACAGACATATTAGTAAAATGGTCCCCCAGTTACCTTGCTGCCACAGACCAGCATCTCGACCTCTTCGGGTCGGAACAGCGCCGCCAGAGGACTCTCGTCCGTCACCATGAGGAAGCCGCGCCGGAACGCCTTGAACTGAGTGTCCACCGACTCGTTTAGCAAGAAATCCGAATACATTTCTACGAATTCCTGAAATTGAACGATGGTATTATAGTCCAGGGAAAATATCAGGAATGAATGTGGTAAACCTTAAGGTTGAACGCGAAAATGTCTAGGGAGAAAATTAAAAAAATCCAAATAGAAATATGTAAATATGTATAAAGGGGAATTAACAAAATATCAAGAAAAAATTAGAAATTCCAAAAAGAGGATTTTGAAATGTAAGAGGAGAATTGAAACACATCTCTGGAAGAAATATGGAATATTTCTATATTGACTTGAAAATATACAGGATTATTGGCATATTGTTCTTACCCTTTTATTTTCCTGAGTAACAAATATGTTAGCTCCATTCTCTTTGAGATCATGGAAAATAGCGTTTCCAAACACGTCCTGATAACAGATCCTGAACGTCTGGTAATATACTTCTTCTAAATCACTAACTTCGTAGTCGAGCATGTCTTTTAAACCGTTGTAAAGCGTCTGGAAGGAATAAAAAATTATCAATTTGTATGAATCGAACAGCATGGCCTTTTATTTTCAGTTTTGCTGGTCAAACAATTCATTTTACTTAGGTTGCAGTTTCAAACATACGCTTTTGCAGATTGATTCCGAGTTCATCGACTCACGAATCAATGATAGACAAACAAGTATAGCATGCCTCTGTTCAAATGTGGCTTAGTAACTAAAAATAAGAAGCAGGCGTAATAAAGTCACGACCAAGGCTGACCTCACAACTTCTATGAACATGAAAATAAAGTTCAAATTCCAATGAGTGGTAGGGAATGCTATAACTATGTCAGGAATACTCACAGGATTCCAATCCGCCAAGTCTTTGAAGGAGCCCTTCTTGCCCATGAGCTTCCTATACACAACCATGGGGAAGTTGACGGCGAGTATAACGTGGTTGTATATCGCGAGCCCGAGCACTATGCCGATCAACGTGAACTGTGCCTCCGTCTCGAACGATGTCATGTTGAACCTGGATCATGAGATGGGGATTGAGTTAGCTGTGTATGAAAAGGAACCTAAAGCAGAGTGAAACGAAGTTTATGTACGTGATACTGGCAATGTAATGGTATTATAAGATTTAAATTATTTCATAAAGATGTGCATATTCGTAAGTGAATGTTAGCAGAGAACATGGGCCACTATACACTTCGGCTGATCCTGTGCTTAAAGCATCCATTCTGGCTTAAAATGCAATTCAGTCAATTATTAAGACAGAATCGCACAGCAGAACTAAATAAGCTAGTTGTAGTACAAAACATACCATACAGTAAACGAGTCAGGTTGCTGCGTGAACATGCCGTAGTCAGCGTTGAAGATCTCCTCCACGATGAGCTGGAAGAACTCCTTGGAGACCCCTCCCTCGTCCACGGCCGGCTCGCCTTCGAACTCGACCACCAGCTGCTTCTTCAGGTCTAGGACACGCTTCATGACTACCACCTCAAGCTGAAGATTGAGGATTGAAAGATTAGTTTTTGTTCTACAGGGAACGTACAGGGCATAGACTGTGCCATCGAGTGTTGAAAATTTGAAACTTTTACGTAAGGGATCCTTGACATTGATACTTCTGTGCTGTCCAGCGCTGTCTATAGTTCCTGCACATTCCCTTTCACGTTTATTTGTTGTATATTGCAACAAATAAAAGCCAAGCTTTGCAGGCGGGCGAATGACTTAATAACTTATCTAGTTTAAAATAACCAAGAAAAAAACGTGTAAAGTGTTATTTTTAACCTATTTACAAACAAAAATGTTATCATCAACGCCTCACCCCAACAAGCGCGTCATCAATCATGTTGGTCCGGCGCACTTTGAGCCTGAGGAAGGGCATGGGCGGCGCAGCGCCGACGACCGCGTGCAGCAGCGACACGCGGCGCTCCGAGTACATGCGGATGCGGTTCTCGTAGTACAGCCCCAGCGACTTCATGGCCACCGTCAGGATGAACGGGTACCGCAGGAACGCGAATTTTTTACCTGGAATGTACAAGTTGATGATGTGTCAATATTTGGCCACATTTTTTATGATCGTGGGTTGGTTTTATATCATAGGTAAACCATAAAAGAATCGTAATAGGTGGCGTGTAATTTTTGCCCGTACCGAATTTAATTATTGTTTGTTTGTAATCAATTACACTTGAAACATTCGGGACAGTTTGTGATAAAATAAATGGCTGGCGGTTTCATTACATACATGTATGGTACACTTGTTATGACTTTTTAAATCTTTACAATGTTTAAACACTGCTTACCTTTACGTATTGCCTTCTTAAAGTTACCGAAGTCCTTTTGAATAATATTACTAAGAGGTTCGTTGTAGAATTCCTCAAATGGCAGGTATGGCTTTCTAGCATCTACAACATTTATATCTAATTCAATGGCTGAAACAAAACAATCTTACATTAATATTCGGTACAATAAGCATGTAGCATAGCAAGTGTTGCAGATAAGGTATACTAACAAATCATGTCATACTATTTCTGCAGAATAGAGGTATTAACCGATATAGCAGACATGCATAATAAAAATACGAACTATTTATTTAACGAATGCTTTCACTTGGTTGGTTCGGTTACGCAAAGCGTCCAATCGGAAAACGAAGAAAGTCTGTCTGAAGTAGTCATAGTACTACTCATTACGGCAGCACTAAATCCGACCTTTGACGCATCTGCACGAATTCAGACACATTATATAACTCAAAATTACAATTCAGTGCGCAAAACTTGCCACAGGCTACAGAGTACAAATTGTAAAGACGCCAGATTAATTATTAAAGACACGTTTGTCTTTAAAGGTTACTTCATACTTCTTTACAAATAAAGACTATCAGAACTTTCTGTGCCCAAAAATGTATAACTCCACGATGTTATATACAGGAGCATATTTACCTAAAGGGTCGTCAAGCTGCAAGTTCTGCGAGGCCTTCATAGACGATGGTGGGTATAAATGACGGAGCACATTCTCCAGCGCGTCCAGTTGGTTCGACAGCACTATCGGCTCTTCGCGTAATGTTTTAACATCTATCCGACCGGCTAGCATGTTCGCGTAGTAAACTATCTGTGGATTGAAGTTCGAGAATAAAGTAGTTAAGGAAATGCGTTCAATATCTAAAAGGATCTATTAATTTTAATGTGATTGTATGTGGTTAATCATACTACCCAATGTATGTGGTTTTTCATTTTTTTTGGTGTGTTATTGGATTAAGCTTTAAAAAATCAGTAAGGGTAAGGGGTAAAATGGCACTGTGTATATTTTAGTCGTATTAAAAAGTCAATTTATATAAGGATCTATTAAATATAATGTGATTGTATGTGGCTAATTATAATACCCAATGTATGTGGTTTTACAAATCGTTTTACAAAGAAGGCCTCGATAATGAATGTACTCGATATAAACTACCTCTAGGCGCAATTATTTATAAATAATTTATAATAGTTAATTAAGAAAATGGGTATAATACAAATAAATAACGCAGTAGAATTACAAAACAACCACTTAATAATGTTTACGTATCAATAGTATGGCACGGTTTCATGCTGCGAGCGCAGTCCGAGCCTTGTGTTCCAAGGACGGCTCCTTGGAACACAAGGACTGCGCTCGCTCCTGAATGTTTCAAACTACGTCATGCTTCATGACAATTAATAATAGGTACTTAATTTTTTTTTTCAATTATGAAGGTACCGTGAATATGTGAGGTTGAATAAATTGCAATAAATTGCGGTCGGCTCAACGTATTGGATTAAGATCGCCTACCGACCGAATTCGGTCGGTAGGCCAACGAGAAGTTAGTATGTCGAGACTTCTCTTAGTATGAGTAGAATTTTATAATACATTTAGATTTACATAGGTCACCTTAAGATTTTTTAACTGATTACACAATGACACGACAGATAGCATTATTTATACCTTCATAAACTTGGTTGCCATGGTGACGACCTCGTCATCCTGCACTTGGAACTGCCTGGTATAGTTGGTGGAAATAACCCTGAGGGTTATGAGCTGCTGCAGCTTCCCCAGTATGTGACGCAGACTGTCCTTGCAGTGATTCGCCCAGATGCGTGCCAGCATTGCTTGACCTGCAAACATTGTTATCCGTTAAATATTGCTCTGATTCTAGAGTGAGATTCACTCTAAGACCAATAGGAGCGGAGCAGACGAAGTTGCGCGAGTCAACTAGTATTATATAAAACATAATCCTCTTTCTGGCTCAGTCAGGTAATAATGATATACGTAAAACATCATGACAGCACCACAATCCTACCTTTAATGGGCAGATGCTCAGCGGCCTGGCACAGCGCGGGCAGCGCTATCTCCAGATAGTCGCTGCAGCCCAGGTCCGGCAACTCGAAGGCGATCACGAAGCAGTTGACCGCGTCCTTCACGCTCATCTTCTTCGTTATTCGCTAGTCTATGTACATAATGTCTGCCAGCGTCTTCAGGTATACCACTAACACTGGACTGTAATATTCTGATGGCACCTGTGATAAAAAAATAAATAGGTTGGACTTCACTTAGTTGGGGCAGGGACAGGCTGACAAAATGTAGGTGTCTAATATTTAGAATAATACAAAACGAAATCGCTGAACTTGACGCCATATGACGCTCGAACGTCGACCACTCGTTTTACGTTGTGTGACTCGAATGATATTCAGGCTGGCCCATCGATCACTAATAAAGAACTAGATACACAATCAGCGGAAATCTATGTCCTCACCGAATGAGCACCAACTTGAACATTTAGGTGCGCTTTTAATTTAGTAGCGAACGCTCCGTCAGTAAACATGCCTCAGTGCTCGTTTCAAAATTGTATTAATATTACCATTACATAATTGTTATCACTGTATTGTAAATTCTGATATTTTTTTAATAAATCATCTTACGAACATTTTTTAAATTAAGTTGTTTTAAACAGCAGGAGTTATTAAGCATCTCAATTGTAAAGACTTACTAAACGTAAAAATAAATCATACTATCGCAAGCTCACTTAAATTGTTCGGGTTATGCATGTTTATTTTGTTCCATTTGTTGGAGCTATTGTTTTTTTTTAATTTTTATTAGTAATTAAATAATGATGGTTTTTTTTATGAGAGTTCTTTGCTTTTAGATCAAAATAAGTGTAACAAAAAAAAAAGAATAAATAAATGCGGTGCCCTATCCAAAAACATTTACATTCCAGTAAATTATAATCATTATACATCCTAAACACCATAAAATAGAATTAGATATTACATACACAATTTTTTCGATAAATTGCATTAACGAAATTAAAAAACAAAAACATTTATTGTTACAGTTTAAATAAAAACGTATTGGACAGTTCGACTCCACTCATTCTTTGTCGTAGTGGCGGTCCTGGATCGTAAATTTTAATTGCAATTTTTAGCACTTGATGCAATCGCCTTTGCGGCGTTGCTTTTAAGACCTATCGATAGAAGAATGAAGAGACTTTACTTACTTTGGCAAGGTGCTGAAACGCTCTGCGACATGAGGCCACATCTAACTCCGGCACTTCCACGCTATCCACGTCTTTGTCCGGATCACTTGATAAACTCATTGCTTTTGATTCTTTATCTGCAACACGTCATAAAAGATTACGATTTAATTGTGATCTTGACTTGAGCGTTTTCTCTTAAGCAAACTTGGCTATTCAAATTCAAATTCAAAGCATTTTATTTCAAATAAACCATTCACAGGCACTTTTGAAACGTCAAGGTCGGTCAGTCAAAAACATGGAAGCTATTTGCACGTTCCAAAGCGTAGATCTCTATGGAGAAGAACGTGCAAGAAACTCCACGGACACTCTTTTAAATCATGTTCTGGTTTTACAAAATTTCAAGTTACATATACTTGTTGCTTCTGCATGTGAAGACAATGCAAAGGAAAAAAAAAAGGGCTTATTATAAGAATTTTAAATATAAAGATTAAAATAAGCCAATGGCAGTTAAGAGATGACCAGTCTCAACCGACGGCGCCTGTTCACGAACATGACGCGTGTATCGGCACCCTTCAGCTCAACCATTTCGAAGGGAACCGAATGATCAAACCCACGCGCCGCCATCAGCGAGACATTTGAGTGAGCATGACATGCTCTCAACCACCATGCTCGTTCATGTCCAACAAGTAAAACTATAACTACTCACATAAAATGTAAATGGTTTCATGGTACTCACATTTACAAAATTTGAAAAATATGCTTCTACTTTACACAAAACTATGGTTGTCAATGACCAAATAATGAAAAATAAATTAATAAAGAGAACGATTAAGATCTTACATCAAAAAAATAAATAAGTAATTAATATAATAATATAATTTGTATGTATATAAGAATAAATAAACGAAATAATGTAAGAACCTCTAAAAGGAGCGCTACAACGTCACGCGACGCTAATTTACGATATTTAAAGTACGATTCCGATCCTCGCATCAGACGGCCGACTGCAAACGGTGTCGGGCTTCTGTTGCCGTCGCATAGGTTCCGGAGCCAACGGCCAGGCACTGCAGCTGGCACTAACTGTTGCGCAGCAGTTGCAGTCGTATATCGGAATCTGTCTCATACTAAGTATTCGTAACACCGTCTGCCGTCGCGGCATTATCGCGCGAATGCAAGATAATCGCGTTCATTTATACGACAACAGCCTCACGGATTTGCCAAACAAAAGGACGCGATCGAACATTCGCGCGATGGTCGCTTTGAATAAGGGCGATGATTTTCGCGCAAATACACAGATTCGCATTCATTTGTTCAGCAAGCTCACAACTTTATAACTTCAATAATTATTATTTTACCAAAGAGTAAATAATGAAATACAAAAAAAGTCAACTCACCTTCATTTATCTTCGCATCTTCTTCACTATTGCTGCCGCCCTTGCTGGCGAAACTCCGTGCCAGTATGGCCGGTTGTGCAAACGCCTCACCCAGTGCTTTTATCAGGGGCTTCTGCCGTTTAGTCTGCAGACACTCCTCACACAACTCATACATACGCTCCTCTGTCAGCGGGCCACCTTCTAGCAAGTAAGATGCCAAAAAGATTATGCATGATTCCAAACCCATCTTCTATTTGATAAACTTATTCAGCCTGATGTAAGGGAGTTTAATTTTAGCTAGGAGCAAACGCCCAATACGAAAACTAGTACGTAAATGATCAATGTCGGTAGATATGATGCCAAGTAATTTATGTTGAAAGTAATTAACTTAACTATAAGTTAAATGACATTATTAGCAAATGTGCATCATTAAGTAATTGAGGTTTTGGTGAAAGTGTCATTAAGCCAGGTTCGCTAAATCTACAAAAAACCGGTAAAGAGCGAGTTGGACTCGCGCACCGAGGGTTCCGTACCATCATATAAAACTTGAAATGTTTTTTAAATTTTCATCGGCGAGGCCTTTATTCTTTGAGTATATTATAACACTGCGTTGTATAATCAGTCTTAGATCAGCGATATATCTTGCCCGCTCGTAGAACTTATGTAATGTTTGTTGATGATTTCTGAAAAGGCGCGCTTTTTACTGAGAGCGTTTTATTTGCCTGTAATCTTTACATAAACTTCTACAACATAGAATTATTCTGATTTTTCTCTATGAAAGCGCTCTTTCATATGATACCCCACATACTAGCCCCACTTCGAATTTTTAATAACCCCAGCTCTGATCGCCAGCAAGGGCGGCAGCAATAGTGAAGAAGATGCGAAGATGAATGAAGGTGAGTTGGCTTTGTTGGTGTTTCATTATTTACTCTTCGGTAAAATAATAATTATTAAAGTTATATAGTTGTGAGCTTGCTGAACAAATGATTGCGACTATGTGTATTTGCGCAAAAATCATCGACCTTATTCACAGCGACCATCGCGCGAATGCTCGATCGTGTCCTTTTGTTTGGCAAATCCGTGAGGCTGTTGTCGTATAAATGAACGCGATTATCTTGCATTCGCGCGATAATGCCGCGACGGTAGACGGTATTACTAAGTAGCAGATCGATTCCGACATACGATTGCTGCAGCTACTGATACCTGCAGTGCCTGGCACTGATAGCTGCAGTGCCTGGCCGTCGGCTTCGGAACTTATGCGACGGCAACAGAAGCCCGACACCATTTGCAGTTGGCCGTCTGATGCGAGGATCGGAATCGTACTTTAAAAATCGCAAATTAGCGTCGCGTGGCGTTGTTTTGTTGTAGCCAAAACGCTTCAAGTTAAGATCACAATAGATCGTAATCTTTTGTGACGTGTTGCAGATAAAGACTCAAAAGCAATGAGTTTATCAAGTGATCCGGACAAAGACGTGGATAGTGTGGCAGGGCCGGAGTTAGATGTGGCCTCATGTCGCAGTGCCTTCAGTACCTTACCAAAGTAAGTAGAGTCTCTTCATCCTTCATACTTAAAAGCAACGCCGCAAAGGTTCTCGGCTGCTTTGCTGATTAGTTAGCATTACATTCCTTAATCTTTTTGTGCTTAATAGAATGCACAAATCAAGATTTTTTGTTTTGGCAGTTGAACAATTTCGTTTAGCAAGGCTGGCACGCATCTGAGCCAATCACTGCAAGGACAGTCTGCGTCACATACTGGAGACGCTGTAGCAGCTCATAACCCTCAGGTTTATATCCACCAACTATTCCAGGCAGTTCCAAATGCAGGATGACGAGGTCGTCACCATGGCAACCAAGTTTATGAAGATAAATAGATGAAATATTTTATGTGTCGCATAATCAATACGATATTATCGATCGTGTCATTGTGTAATTAATTAAAATATCTTAAGGTAGACATATATCCATTTAAAAGTATTATGAAATTCTCCTGGGAAGGAAGTCTCGACATACTTATCGATGCGATCTTAGTCCAATAGCTAGTATTGAGCTATTGGTGTCGACCGCAATTTATTAAACCTCACTTATTCACGGTATTTATTTAAAATATGATAATAATATAAACCACTAGCTGACCCGGCAAACGTTGTTTTGCCATGTAAATAAACACAAAAACTTCATAAAAATCGGTCAAGCCATTTCGGAGGAGTTTGATAACAAACACTGTCATCATTATCATCATCTGCCTAGCCTTTTCCCAACTATATGTCGGTCGGCTTCCAGTCAAACCGGATTTAGCTGAATACCAGTATTATACGCGGAGGGGGCTGTCTACCAGACCTCCACAACCCATTAACTGGGTAACACGGTACTTCATGGCGAGACTGGAGTCAGATTAACTGGCTTCTGACTATCCGCAACGACTGCCAAAGATCTACAAATGACAGCCGGAACCAACGGCTTAACGTGCTTTCCGAGGCACGGAGGAAACTCAGTATGTTAAGATGGTCACCCATCCACAGACCAACCTTGACAAGCGTTGCTTAACCTTGAAGATCGACCCGTGCGGCTGTTATTATCTAGCCACGAGCTCCTCCTTCGATAACAAACACTGTGATCCGACGTTTTTATACATTATAGGATTAGAAAACTGTTGCATGCGACTTCGTTTGCGTGTATGTCGTATAGTATGATGACGCTAGGTGAGATTGCTAAGATATGATATCATCATATCAGCCGAAAGACCTCCACTGCTGAACATAGGCCTCCCCCAAGCGTCGCTACTACGACGCGTCGCGTCGCGACCTTCATCGGTCCACCTTGTTCAGACTTTTCAACGTTGCGTCTTCTTGTACGCGGTCACCACTCCAAAACTTTTCGGCCCCACTGCCACTTTAGTTTGGCGATCCTTGGGGCTATGTCGGTAAACTTGGTTCCCTTCGAATATCATCATTCCTGATTCGATCACGCAAGGAAACTCCAAGCTTTGCCCTCTATTGTCCTTTGAGTGACTTTAAGCCTTCTAATGAGGCCCATTGTGAGCGACCAGCAACCATTGCGAGATAAGATATACGAACAGTAAACTTCTAGCATTGCTTGACTCCCTTAGAATGCAAGGCATTAGCTGTATCACCTCTTCTATTCAAAACGCCGACCAACCTTAGTAAGTTTTCGTAATGAGAAACGTTTTAATGAAAACGCTTTTCTATACACGATGTTGAAGAAAGTTGCTGGAGTTGTTAACACGCGATAGAGCTACATAAAGTTGAAATGGGAAACTCTATCCAGAAGGAAAGACTACCTTCGCAACGGAGAGAGTACCGTTGAGATTCTGTTATATTCGCTCCGTTGTGCTTAGGTGTCCTGGCAAAGTTAGCCAGCAAAGCTACGCATATTGGTTTCGCTGAGCGTCCTCATCGTTCCGAGGATTTTTGCACGTCGAGTAGCAAAGGCCTCACTTCCAGAATGAAGTCGGCGATTTCTCGGTATCGAACTACCTCTGTACATTGGGCTATTTATGGCGACTATCATCACTATAATAATTTAATATGATACAGGATAATTTTTGGCCCTGAGCTGTTGCTTCACTGGGAATTGAAAAAATTTTAGTCATGCCGGAGCAATCAGCCGAAATCTTATTTCAGCTACTATGACAGTTTGTTGGAAACGTGTGGCTTTCAACCGAGTGCCTTTGCAAAGTTTTTTAGAAATTACATATTTAAATAGAAATCATAAAATTTAATCGGATGGTATCTATCATTTTCTTCTTTTGCGTTTTCATGGAAATAATTTCCTTATTTTTCCCAAAAACATTTGTCCATATTATACGTATTGATGGTCTGCTTGGTCGGGGGGCTCCCGTTCACAGAAGTAATGAATTAATGCTAAAGCAACGGGACAACTCAGGCTATCTTCTAAAATAACCTAACCATCACCTGATTGTGGTGTATGCCATCGTCAATTTTTAACAATATTCGTAAAATAATTCGCATTTGAGTGGCCTTATATCATGTTCGCATTTTTCTTCTTCTCCGTCGTTTCTTCAATGCTGAAGATGCTGATGTCTTTTGTGCAATGCTGACCACATGCGACGCGTATCCATGCGGTCTTCTGCTGCGTGGACCACTCTGTGCATGCTGCCTTTAACAGCCTTCTTTATGGCGTTGGGCATATGTTTGCATCTCAAGATAAGCTTAGCAAATGTAAGCGCACGCCTGTTGCCGATTCAAAAAATGAGATCAAATGCATAACGCCATCGTCTTAATATTATTTCGGAGTCTGTTTTATTTTTATTAATAGGAATTGGTTCAGAACGATATTTTAAAGGTTTTAAAAGAATCACATTTTTAAGATGTTTTAAAAGTACCTACCACTAATAACTAAAAATATGATATTCTTTGCACAATAGAACAAAATTGATTAAAAAAAAAGACAACAATCCAAAATGACGGTTTATTTTTTATCACAAAATTCAAAAATTAAACGGAAATAGAATTATTACAAATAACAAAAATGAAAATTAGTTTAAGGCAGAATTGGCTATCCAAACGGGCAGAGGTTTCCCAAACTAAGTTGACTCCACGAAAAAGTTGTCCCAAATGAGCGCGCTGTGGCTTATATAGGCGCTACCACCACCACCTGTCATCCCCTCCGTTTGACACATGTAACATCATTTTTCCGCTAACACGGCCTCTCCTGACTGGAGGACGTCCTCGTGCTCCTGTATCCCAGGCTGTGCTGCACTGGAAGTACTTGGTACGGGCTCTGGTGTCATCACATCAGAAAGCATATCGCTGACAGCTCGCTCAGGCGTGGACTCCATGTAGTCATCATTACAGTCTGCACCTGAGAATTGAGTACACACAAATGGTTTACTTTTTTTGTTTTAATTTTCAAAAATTACACGCAATTTCCAGAAATTGGTTTTCTAGAAATAACGTTTATTGTAACAATGCAATTGAGCTGCTATAGACACCTCAACCGCACTATCACAGTAAACTCGGGCACATTGACCCATCGTGAACCACGTTCACACATGACAACAGTAAGAAACATAGGCACTACGTTAGCATATTTCTCACAACTCCGTATGGCATAGGCACGACGTTCGCATACCACACTCACTCAAAAACAACCATAAGAAACATAGGCACTACGTTAGCATATTTCTCACAACTCCGTATGGCATAGGCACGACGTTCGCATACCACATTCACTCAAAAACAACCATAAGAAACAAAGGCACTACGTTAGCATATTTCTCAAAACTCCGTATGGCATAGGCACGACGTTCGCATACCACACTCACTCAAAAACAACCATAAGAAACATAGGCACGACGTTAGCATATTTCTTACAACCCCATATGGCATAGGCACGACGTTCGCATACCAAATGGTTTCTATACTCGCATGACATAGGCACGACGTTCGCTTATCAGCGAGTGTATCACAAATTACCTTCGAAAAACGTTGCACACGTGTCAGGAGTCCACTCCCCTCGCCACGGCACCATAAACTCTGCCGCAGCCTGGGTCGCTTTCCCATACGAGCCCGCCAGCAGTTGCAGCTCGTATCGACCATGGGGAAGCGCCTTGACCACACGGTATGGCCCGCGCATGCCCGAGTCGAGCTTGCCAGTGGCTTGTGCCTGTTTTTTAACAAAGACAAATGAATTAGTTTCAAATAATCTAGGGGATCTGCGATCAGCATTAACAGTTGCGTCTTGTCGTTGCTGATTAGCCTATAAGCGCTCGGAAACTCTCTGTCTCTGCATCTCTCTCAACGCTTCGCGGTTCGGATGAGAGTTTTCCAGTGCGACATCTCTGACCAGGTGTCGTATGAGCGGTGTAGCCGCTTCAATACCTACTAGAAGATTTAAGGGAGATAACTTGGTGGCTTTTGTTTTGTTATGTTCAAAACCAGCTGGAGTCGCCACATAACATCTGACCATTCGTTTTGCCGGTGATTGCATTCTATGCGAACCATGTTTAATAACGTTCGACAATAACGTTCAACCTGCCCATTGGAATGATGCATCTCAGGAGTGTGCATGTCAATGCCTAATTCTGTTACAAGTCTCGTGAATTCAGAGCTCTGGAACATACGACCACGGTCTGCTACAATTAGTTTTGGTGTACCAAACAGCGAAGTTACATTAACAAATAGTCTTTTTAATTCATTAGCATCTTGACCAAACATAGGATACAAAAGGCAATATTTGGAAAATGCGTCTACAACAATTAGCACGTACTTGTAACCGTTAGACTGAGGTAATGGACCTAAAGCATCTGCATGTATAACCTCAAAAGGGGTACCCGGTTTTTCCCACGAATGTATTAGTTGGTGAGGAGCTCTGGGGACCTTTTTATACGTTATACAAATAAGTTAGTGACTCACGTATTTTTGCACGAATGATTTAAGAGAAGGGAACCAAAAATGTCTCCTGATGAGTTCTAACGTCTTATCAACTCCAGGGTGGTCATGTTCATCATGAAAAATTCTGAGTAAACTGAGCCTATGACCTTTGGGCACAAAACATAAGAATCTGGGGTCTTCTCCCACGGGAGAATACTTATAATAGATCAAGTCATTCTTTTTAACATAATGTCCAGTGTCCAATTGTCCGTCTGTTAGTTTATGGAGAAGTTGTTGAGTCTCTTCATCAGCAGCCTGTGCTATCTGAGCCCAGTTTTGGTGTCTACGTTCTTCGCAAACGTTCACGGGGTTACGACTTAAATAGTCA
Source organism: Lacanobia oleracea (assembly GCA_950371165.1). Lineage (NCBI taxonomy): Eukaryota > Metazoa > Arthropoda > Insecta > Lepidoptera > Noctuidae > Lacanobia > Lacanobia oleracea. The sequence continues at coordinate 17,806,719 of OX493391.1, read as the reverse complement.
GCGTGCGACATACAAGTACCCTTACGGTATTCCAGTGTAAAATTAAAATCTTGCAAATATATCCACCATCTGGCTACGCGTGGCAATAGGTCTTTCTTTTGCTGTGTAGCTTTTAGTGCATTACAGTCAGTTACGACTATGAAATGAACACCAACCAGATAGTGTCTATAATGTTGCAGGGCCTTAACGACAGCCAAGGTCTCGAGCTCGTAGGAATGGTACCTCGGCTCAGCACTTTGAGTTCGCTTGCTAAAATAGCTAACTGCCCGTTTGTACCCTTTTTCATGAGTCTGAAGAAGCACTGCACCATAACCAATTGAGCTTGCGTCTGTGTGGACTTCAATAGGTAGGTCAGGATCGTAAATGGCCAACACAGGTTCACTCGTAAGTTGTGAAATTATATCTTGCCATGCTTCTTCTTGCTCGGCACCCCAGACGAAAGGCACATCTTTTTTCATTAATTTCGTAATAGAAGCAGTCTTGGTTGCAAAACTAGCTATGTAGCGACGAAAATAGCTGGCTAGGCCAAGGAATTGATGAACTTGCTTAACGGTTTTGGGAATAGGTGCTTCAACCAAGGCCTGGACCTTTCCTTCGCTCGGCTGTACCTGACCTTGACTTATACTACGTCCTAGGTACTCTATCTTGGTCGAAAGGAAAGAACATTTCTTAAGGTTAAGAGAAAACCCTGTATCAGTCAAAGTCTGGAGAACCTTACGAAGGGTTAACAGACCTTCGTCAACCGTGTGACTCATTATAAGCACGTCGTCAATGTACACCAGGACTGCACCAGATTCCAGATGTCAAGAGTTTTTGACATTATTCTTTGGTAAACAACAGGCGCATTCGCCAAACCGTAGGGCATCTTTAAATATTCATAGTGCCCTTCTGGTGTGACGAACCCTGTGAGCGGTATAGAGTCGGAATCTAGAGGGATTTGGTGGAATCCTGTGGCCATATCAAGACTGATGAAATGCTTATGTTTGCCTAGCCGATCGATGTGGTCGTCAATTAGTGGTAACGGGAATCGATCCTTAACAGCTATCTCATTTAACTTACGGTAATCGACACACATGCGATCGGATCCATCCTTCTTTTTAACTAATAGGATAGGACTCGCGTATTCCAATTCAGACTCTCGGATAATGTTCTTTTCAAGAAGATAACGCGACGATTTTCTATGTAGGACCAATTCGATGAGTCAGTGGATGTATACGGAATATCCTTAAGTATGTTTTTCATGACAAGTACGTCGGTGTTAAACGAAAATTCGTTATAGGTTGAGAAATAGCTTAGTGTGACTACACCCATACAATTTTGTTCGACTTCACCTACTCCGCATATCAATCCAGTGAATTTAGAAATCCTAATTTCTTTGCTGTATTTTCTTTTATTATAGAATCTTGGGATCCAGGATCAATGAGAGCCCTTAAACGATCCATCCTTCGTTGCGACTTTTATCAAGGCTGTAGCTGATACTTCATTCGTCCCTGGATCATTCTGAGACACATGCGCAGTCATTGCGTCTTTTGGATTTGGATCAGTTGTGTTGTTGCTAAGTTGCTAGAATGCGATGTACTTTTTTAAACAAGTGCCATGCAAAACAGGGAGTTGATTTCCGTCAAGTTTGCGACACGCGTAAGCCCTTTGAATGTGACTCTGCCTTATTGTGTTTAATGGCATAGTTAGGGTTAAGTCGTCTTGCCTTTTGGTTTTCAGGAACATCGCTATTTGTTTGATTACTTAGATGATTTCGGTTTTGCTTGATCTAGCTTCCTGAAAGAAGTTTCCAGGTCCGTGAACTTACTTTCTTAGTAGTCTAAGAATTCTTGCAGTATCGGTAGATCCCTAGAATTTATAAGAGAGTATATGTAATCCCCGTACGTTTCGCTATCCAGCATCTGCGCAAATACATGCACAAGAAGCGGATCCCAGGTGCTGATATCGATTCTTTATTTCCGTATGGCTTTCTAGTGCTACGTCATGCAGTTTCTTAATATGACCTAGCGATTGATGCTGCGTACTCGGTAAGCCTAGTAAGGGATCGTCCATTAATCACGTTAGGCTCGAAAGGGGGAGTTGAAAAGAACGGGAGGGGGTTGAGAAAAAGTCAAGAAATATCACAAGGTCGGAGGGGGGGGGGGGTAGGTATCACGTATTTATTTTGATGTTGAACGCGTATCTTCCAGAATAAAATAAGATAATCTCTGCATTTTAAGATATTAATTTATTCTGATTTTTAAGATACAGAGAGTATCCACCCCAAAAAAAAACCGGTCAAGAGTGAATAGGTTACTTCTAGGCAAGCGTGCTCCATCTTCGACCACATCATCGCTTACCATCAGGTGAGATGGTGGTCAAGCGCGTGCCTATTAATAGTAAAAAAAAAAAAACTACGGATTACTATCTTAAACTGCGAGACTTGATTCCTGAACTATTTAGTTCAGGAATCAAGTCTCGAAGTTTTTTCTGAGCTAAGAACCAGAACAAATCAGAGATTTAACGGTTTTGGACCATAGCAGATACTTATCAAGTAAGACCTACAACGCTGCGCTGTTACAAATCATGTGAGGTAAAAAATATTAACATCGTGTTTCAGAAAAACGCTTCATCAGTGCAACGCCATCTATCGACCATTTACCCAAACTGAAAAGAAAGAAGAAGAAAGAAAGGCGAGGGATTCAAAGGCACGAGATGCAAAAACTTTGCATCCTGTTTCCGTTATTGCAAAAAGATCATAACTATGGTAAGAAATTCCCACATAAAAGTCGTGTAATTTTGTTCTCAATTCTCTGACATTCTGATAGTATATCTCCACATAATTAAGTGTTTTCTTATTAGTTGTTGGGTGGTTTACGAAACCACACCCATACACAAAATTTAATGTTTACTTCCCAACATTCTGGTTTACATAACATCTCATATGAACTCTCTGGAACTCCTATTATAAACGACGCATAGTCTCTCTCCGTTTCTTGTTTTATTTTGTCTACTGTTATTGCCGTCTTTCTTTTTCTGTATAGTAGTCCATGATTCTTCCCTTATGCTAGTTTCCATCTGTAGTTCTGTATCATCTGCCAATATTTTTTCTTTATCAAAACCATTCCGTTGTAGTTTCTTTAATACGAGCCGCTTTCGTGGCCACACACGCCACTGCACTGTTATCTTTGTTTACTGATAGATTTTTACTTACTACCCACTTTTCGTTTTAGATAAGATAAGATAAGATCATTTATTTGTCGAAAACACGAGTATACACACACATGGCATGCAAGATGTTACAATTAATTTACATAATATATAAGTCATGTTTTGTCTTAACGGCGTACAAATGTAAGTAGGTAGGTTATACTTATTACATATACATGAAATCATTACAAATTTGTCCACTATTATAAACATTAAACAGTTCAAAATACAACACAACAGCGTCATTAACTCATCATAGTTAGCGAAATTAAAATAATTCAAGCAGTAATAATTCAATTCAATAAATTTAATTCAAAGTCGATCAAATGTCAAAGTAATAATTAAATTAAATTAATAAGTAATCAAAGTAATAATTCAATTTAATTAATTTAATTCTAGTCAATTAAATGTCAAAGTAATTAAAAATATAGAAGTTAGATTAAATTATCATTCAAAAATTCGTCAGTGCTGTAGTAGGCTTTTTCTAAAAGAATGTTTTTTAACCTACTTCTTAATTTTTCCGTTGTGTATTGCCTCCAACATTTTGGCAACTTATTATATAGAATTGGCGCCATACAGAATATACTTTTTCGCAATAGGGCTGACTTGGATCTAGGAATGCAAATTTTGCTGTTGTCGCGTCTATTTCGGATCACTCTATCTGATAATAGGGGGAACAGGTGTGGATTCGATTTGACAAACATAATGGTTTCCAAAATGTATATGGATGGAAGAGTTAATATTTTATATCTTTTGAAAAATGGTTTGCAGCTATCAGTGACATGAAGTTTAAACATGGTTCTAAGACACCTTTTTTGGGTTTTAAAAATAACATTCCTATTTGTTGAATTGCCCCAAAATATTACTCCGTATCTTAAGTTAGAGGATATTAAGCCATGATAAGCAGTTACCAGCGCATCAACAGTTAACATTGGAACTAATTTGTACAGTGCGTATGTGGATTTACTCATTTTTTTGCTTAAGGCTTCCGTATGTGCTTCCCAAAATAATCTGCTGTCGATAATTACTCCAAGGAATTTGGTTGTGTCAACTTTGTCTATTTTATTATCACGATAGTGTACATTAACATTTGGAATGGTTGATCTTTGGGCAAAATGCATAATATTAGTTTTTCCAAGATTAATCTTAAGATTGTTATTTTCTAACCATTTTATCATTGATTCTATAGAATTGTTAATGTCAGTTTCGTATGCGTCTTTATTTTTACAAGCAATTGTAATGGTACTGTCGTCAGCAAATAGAGTCATTGGGTGGTCGATGCTTTTGGGTAGGTCATTAATATATAGAATAAAAAACAGTGGGCCCAAGACAGTGCCTTGCGGTACGCCAAAATTAACAAGACGCTCGGTTGATTTATAAATTACTTCATGTTTATTGCTTTTATTTATTGCTGAAATTTCTGTAAATTGCCTTCTGTTACTTACGTCGAATGCTTGCGTCATGTCACAGAATATCGTACATACGGGTGTATTAGCATCTACATTTGGCATGACATTATGTAAAAAATCATATATTGCCAAGTTTATTGTTTTACCATTTCTGAATCCTTTTTGTTCATTCGCGAGTATATTTTCTTTTTCGAGATAACTATACAACTGTTTTTTCAAATATTTTCGACATTATACTAATAAGGGATATAGGCCTATAGAATTGCATTAACTCTTTATTTTCTTTTTTGAATATTGGCTTAACAGTCGATATTTTGAGTGCATCGGGAAAAATACCAGTCTCTATACAGAGATTAATTACATAGCTCAGAGGCATTGATATTTCTCCTGCTACTGGTTTTATAACTTTTGTTGATAGACCATCGTTACCAACACTATCTGTATTTTTTAGTGCATTTATTATTTTATATACATCAATTGGCAGACACGGAGCCAGAAAATCCAGAATCTTTACTTTTTTGTATCAATGACGTAACTTTATTGCCAGATCGCGTTAAAGGATTAATTTTGTCAACGAAATAATTATTGAAAGCCTCTGCAATATCTTTTGGGTCAGTGATACTGTCATTATTTAAACGAATTTTCTCAATACAGTTTTTCGGGATGTTAAATTTTGAGTTGTTTATTATTTCCCAAGTAGCTTTGGACTTATTATTCGAAGTATTTATTGTGTAGTTGTATTGTGCTCTCTGAGTGAGTTTTAAAATTCTTTTAAATAGTTTAGAATAATTATTGAGCTTTCTTTTATTAATCTGGTTGGGTTTAAGTCTGTATTGCCATAAAAGCTGTCTTTTCTTTCTGCTACATATTTTAATACCACGTGAAACCCATTTCGGTTTCCTCGTAGCATTTATTCTAATATTCATTAGAGGAAAGCATAAGTCATAAAATAATTTAATTATGTCAATAAAAGATTCATAAGCTACATTAGGATCATTAATTTTGTAAATGTCAGAAAACGATAAACAATTAATGCAACTTTTAAATTTTATTATATTTTCATTGCAGTAGTCACGTCTTTTTACCTGCCAGAATTTAATGTTAGTTTGTTTTTGTACTGCGAATATTATAAACTGTGCTGTGTGGTCCGATAGAGCGAGTTCCAAGACTTCAACCCTACATGCCTTGCGTAAATTATGAGCAACATTGTCTATGCAGGTTTTACTTTTAAGGCGTGTCGGTTGGTTCACAGCTAAAATTAAATTATAGTTGAGTAAAAGGCACTCAAATTCAATAGTTTGAAGGTTCCTTTTTAAAATGTCGATATTAAAATCCCCTGCAATGATAATATTATTACAGCGCTTTTTAGTTAGTTCTTTTAAGAGAGTTTATAATTTATCCATTCATGTTATTTAACTTGGGAACTCTAAACACACAAGCTATGACAGTCTTAAGATTAGGTAACTCTATCGCGCAGCACTCGAAAACCGCGGGTTCTGATATTTTGGCTATCTTTTTTAGTTCGATGAAATGGTGTACATTCTTTACTAAGATGCATGCTCCACCTCTCTTGATGTCTTTTCTGCAGTATGACGCTGCCAGTTGATAATTTGGCATAGATAAGTGTGTTTCGTATCCTGCCATAATGAAATGTTCGGTTATGCACAGTATATCCACATTCAAACCTTTTTCTGATAGCTCTTCTAAACACACTGTGATCATGTCAGATTTGTTTATTAACCCGGCAATATTCTGATGCATAACACAGACATTATTAGTCACGAAAAAAATTTGTTAACTTCTCTTTATTTACTTCCATAGTGTTTACCGTGTCATAGTATGTAATGTCAAAAAAGTTTTCGTTATTTGGTGCAGCAATTTGTGGAGTTAAGTCAGAAGAAATCATGTCTGCGTTAGATCGATTTATATGAAGTAAAAGAGCATTCAGGTCATGAAACATTGTCCGCATGCCAGTGTTACTGAGCTTTCCGCTACGTATATAGAACATTGTGTGATCATATGAAAGGTTCTTGTTCGAATCGAGAAAATAAGCATGTTCATGAGTCAGTATATCACGGCACAGTAAATTATTAAAATATTCTATCCTCCCATTAAATATATTCGTATAACTGCCGCATTTGTATGTCGGTGCGCAGATTATAATATTTGTGTGTTTAATTTTATTTATCGATGCCCGTATACTAAATATCAGATTATGGTAGTCATTTGAGTTGACGTCTTCTTCTCCTATTAATAAGATGCAGAAATCGTTCATTGTAAATGATTGTACTTTGGTTTCGATGTTTTTCATCTTTTGGTCCATCGTACGGTGTGGCATTAGGTAGTGATATACCTCTGACTTGAGTTGCAGAGTAGTGTTTGAGACCGAAAGTATTTTATTAACATTATTGTTGCTAAGAATACATATCTTACGAGTTTTTTCCGTACTCTGCCCGGGTCTTGGTTCTTGTGTAGATGTTACTTTTTAGGATGTTAGGTTTTAATGGGCGAGTTTTTGTCAAGAAATTTTGGTCCTGATGTTTTATAATCTCAGCACTGTTTGTGACATTTTGTGACCGGATTTTAGTGATCCCCTTTGATGGTACGGTGTATTCTTGTCGTAATGTTTTGGTTTGTGTTTGCTTTACCTTCATAGTTTTATTTGACGTCTTCATTGGAGATGCAACTATATGCTTAACCGGGCTACTCGTTATCCTCTTATACAAGCTATTCTTCTTTAATAATTCATCATTAGTTTGACGAAGTTTACAGTTTTCTGATAATAGAACCTCAATTTCATTATGAGCACTTTGTAACTGTGTCTATAGGTCTAGTAGCTTATTATTGAGAATTTTTATTTGTTCGTCTTCCTCGTTTGACAGATCGGGCAAACTATTTGTTGTACTCTCTAACGTTTGTGAGATTACGTCATTATCGTCGTCGCTCACAACGGATCGTGTTCGATTCCGACGAAACGTTATATTTTCTAAATAGTTCATAATTATATTATTAGAAGTCCTCTCTCTTTGTATGCTTTGTTGAGGTTTATCGTATTGTATGAAGTATAAACCACCAGAAACATTCACAAAAAGACTTCTCGAAACCCAGATTTGAACTTGAGACACGTCAAGTCAATACTCGAAGTCACGCCTTAAACCACGGCGCCAACTGGTGTCCTAAGAACTTACTTTAAATTGTTGATCTTATTTAGTCGTGAATTTATTACTAAACGTTAGAGTGCGGTAGGTGTAAATATAAACAAATAACAAATCGACCGTTTTTTCTCTCTGTCACTATAAAAATCACTTTGTAATTATTGTTTATATGAACATGGAAGGGGCTTATGCACTGCACTGTTAGGACACATTATGGTAAAAAGTTAATAGCCACAATCTTATTCTTATTTATTTATTTATTTATTTATTTATTTATTTATTTATTTATTTATTTATTTATTTATTTATTTATTTATTTATTTATTTATTTATTTATTTATTTATTTATTTATTTATTTATTTATTTATTTATTTATTTATTTATTTATTTATGTACACACAATATACTTAAAACACGAAAATGTATACAGTAAGAAGAGCACAAAGAAATAAGAAATTGCATAAGAAATTTCTTATTACAATAGACTTTACTTTCGATTGCACTGTTTTTACTTTTTGAAGTAGTTTAATTAAGCACTTTCTTTGAAGTTCCGACGAGATAACACTGTCACTTAGTATTTGGGCTACTATGATGATATTTCACTGTTTGTTTTTTGGTAAACTGTGTATTTACTATTTTTAAGCAATCAAATTACGTGGAGTCGATGTTGATCGTGGCACTAGCGCCATCTCGTTTTGTGCGAGTACATTCGCAAAAGATATAGTATCTTTTCTGCTTTCCTTCACTGTCTCATTTCTTTCTTTTGTAGGTTGCTTTTGGTTTAGACAATACTGTAATTACTCATTTTTTTGTTCCAATGTTTTTATCTGTGTTTCTAACTCATCGACTTTGTTCGCCTTTTTTTGCACTACCCTCATCATATATCGCAACGTATGAAGTTCTTTTTCTGTGTCGACAAATCTGCCCTTAAGTAAATTGTACTTTCTTATTTGCTTATCAATTTTAAGGTTTCGAAATTCTTGTAATTCTTGCAGTATTTTACTACTAATCAACTTCTTTTGGAATCCTCCTATTGCCTCGGTCTGTGTTTACATAGCAAGGAGTAAAAGCTGTATTCATTACATTCTGGTTACCTCGAACTGGTGTATCCGAATTATCCCGCTTCAGCGTACTGCAAAAAGATTCTGGGCAACTCCAATTGCACTTGTATTCTTCGGTTAATACTTCAAATTTATCCTTCGTCAGAGCCGAACACTTCAGACGGTACAATTTTCTGCATTCACGTCTTGCACATTCCATGTACGAAATATCGTCTATTACGGCATCGCAGCCGTTACATTTTGTTCCCATTTATATTTTGAGAAATATACTTTTTCCGCTACCAATTACGTTCAACCGATCACACGTCCGTTCGCTCGTGCTCGCGTCCGCTTGACGCTTGAAGTCAAAAGTAAAATTACTACAATTCTGCAAATTAAAAGTAACAGATTTATTTGGCAACGTTATAGTTGCATTGAATTGAGTTTGATTATCTGGGGTTAAGGTTTATGTTTCGGTGGCGGATCGAGAAGGAACAACAGTGAACGTATGGTGACTCTGATCGGCTTTCTGTATAAGTACACTATGCGTCGTTGGAAGTGGATGGGCGTGGGTGAGACCGAGGATCCGAGGTCGAATTCAGACTGATTGTTTCCACTATACGCTTACAGATTTTCGACTTATTTTTTATTGAGTCTTCAATATAGCTTTCTGCAACCGTATTGGACCTCCACCCGCCGTGACGTTTTAAAGTGGTGAGATCGGCTCTGGAATCAGCCAAGAGCGTTGCCGAAGTTCTCCGAAAGCAGTGACCCGTGTATAGCTGAAGATCTTCCAGTTTTAAGAAAGTGGCAATTTCTCGCGGTATATCACCTATTTTATTTACGTCTCCCATAGGCTGTCTTGAGCATTTATTATTATGGTCATAATTATCATCTACTTAGCCTTTTCCCAACTATATTAGGAAAGTCGGCTTCCAGTCAAACCGGATTCAGCTGAATACCAGTGTTTTACGTGGAGCGGCTGCCTACCAGACCTCCACAACCCATTAATTGGGTAACACGATAGTTCTTGACAAGACTGGAGTCAGATTTATTGGCTTCTGACAATCCGTAACGACTGCCAAAGATCTACAAATGACAGCCAGTACCAACGGCTTAGCGTGCTTTCCGAGGCACGGAGGAAACTCGGTAAATTAAGATGGTCACCCATCCACAGACCAACCTTGGCAAGCGTTGCTTATCCTTAAAGATCGACCTGTGCGGCTGTTATTATTTAGCCACGAGCTCCTCGATCATTTATTATTATGGTAGTATATGAAACATCGGTCGGTTTTTATTTTGGCTGGACGTAAATTTTGGTATTTTTCTACAACACATATTCTTCGCGTACAACAAAGGACCTGTCAAGATTCGTCTTCGTATTTGTCAATTTTACTAATAGTAATTTATCTGAAAGCTTCTCGATATTATTAACTGTTATCTGTAATAGCTTGTTATTGCGACACGCTCCACTAATTCCTATGATCGGTACAACCTGTAATGAAAACATTATATTAGTGTTACGAGCTTGGGGTTCGTTACAATAAAAACAGCCGATTAAACCACCAAAAATAACACTTTAATTTACAACAGTAATTAACACTTTAAACACACTAATTAAAACACACAATCGCACTACTGAATACTTCACTTCACTTAATTCGCAGTTGAAGATCGCTTCCGAAGTTATCGCTTGTATCGCCAATTCAATACTAGATGGCGGTACATGTACGTAAATGTCGTTATGTACCTAGCTTTAATTCTGGCGCGTAACACTGCCCCCTCCTAAGACATGCTCGTCCCGAGCATTATCAGCCCCATAATAACGCGCCAGTCGATCCACGTGGACGATCTTAGGAGCGCTTCTTGTTCCTTTTTGTATACGGTAGGTCATTGATTTTTGTCACAATCCGATGCGGCCCGTCCCATTTAGCCTGAAGCTTAGGAGATTTCCCTTTATTGCGAACTGGATTGTGCAACCACACTAGTGAATCTTCGTCGAAACCTTTATTGTTCATTTTGCGGTCATAACGGGTTTTCATCTTTTCAGACATTTGCTGGCCCGATTCTCTGACATGCTCATAAATGTCATTCATTTTGTTCCGGAAGTCGTTCGCATAATCAGTGATACTGCGTGGGGCGTCAGGCGGTATTCCGGTGATCAAGTCTGCAGGCAGCCGTAATTCTCTACCAAAGTTTGCGAAAGCTGGTGTCACTGATGTGCTTTCGTGAACAGCACTTCGGTATGACAACAAAAATGGTTGTATATGCTTGTCCCAATCGCGTTGCCGATTTTCCACAACTTTTGCCAGGTACCTCTCCAATGTCTGATTAAATCGTTCCACCATTCCATCAGATTGTGGGTGGTAAGAAGTTGTTCTCGTTTTATGAGTACCCATAACTCTGCAAGTTTCCTGGAATATTTGTGACTCAAAATTCCTTCCTTGATCGCTGTGAATCTCCAAGGGTACTCCAAAACGACAGAAGACTTCATGAACCAGTTTATCTGTAACTGTTGAAGCTTCTTGATTTGGAATGGCAAAGACTTCCGGCCACTTAGTGAAGTAATCCATTACAACCATGAAATACTTGTTACCACTTTCACTTTCCGGAAACTGTCCCGCGACATCCAGGGCTATCCTTTCCCATGGTGCACCGACATTGTACAATTTCAATGCACCTCTGCTACGAGTCTGAGGACCTTTTACAGCCGCACAACTAGTACATTTGCGACACCAGTCTTCAACATCATCACGACAATGAACCCAGTAAAACCGTTCCCGTATCTTCAGTAGAGTCCGTTTAACTACCATATGGCCTCCTGAACAACCGTCGTGGTACAGTTGTAGAATATCCGGTACTTTAGCCCTAGGGACGACCATTTGCAAATGACAGCTGTCTTCCCGAGCATTTTCCCATTTACGGCAAAGGACTCCATCCTGAATCACTAAGCTGTCCCATTGGTCCCAGTAACTCATCGCTGAGACGTCGCTCCACGTGGACTTAGGAGCACTGGCCTTTATCCACTCCAGAATCGGCCAGATGTCCGAATCTTCCTGCTGAGCATGTTGTAGGCTTTCCTTCCACTCGTTGCTAAGATCTGTTTTGAGCATCCTCACAGGTACGTCTTCTTTGCCCTCCTGCCGAGTACAGTGTTTGCAGTCTTCAGGGCAAGGTCTTCTTGACAATGCATCTGCGTTGCCATGAGATTTCCCACTGCGATGTTCGACCACAAAGTCGTATTCCTGCAGTAGTTCAATCCATCTTGCAACTTGTCCTTCTGGATTTTTAAACTGCAATAGCCATTTCAGTGCAGCATGGTCGGTTCGTAAGTGGAATTTCCGCCCCAGCAGATATTTGCTAAAATGTTGTAATGATTTTACCACAGCTAGCAATTCCCGTCTCGTGACACAATAATTCCTTTCTGGTTTCGACAACGACTTACTGAAGTACGCAATCACAACCTCTTGATCGATCGTCAAGTGATATAGGACTTGGCGGTGCGTTATCTCAACGTAATGTGAGATAACACACCGCCAAGTCCTATATCACTTGCGTCTGTGTCAACTATAAATTCTTTGTTGGTATCAGGATACCCCAAAATAGGTGTTTTGCACAGACGGTCCTTTAGCTCCTGGAATGCGATGCCACAACTTTCATCCCAACAGAAATGTCGCTTCTCCTCGGTTAGCTTGTGCAAGGGTTTGGCTATATCTGCAAAGTTCTTGACAAATCGCCGATAATAGGAGCACAAACCCAAAAATGCTCTGACCTGCGTCTTGTCTTTTGGAACTGGCCAATCCTTGACAGCGGCGATTTTCTCTGGATCCGTACGGATACCTTGTTCCGACACTACATACCCCAAAAAGCTCACTTGCTGTTTGAAAAGAGAACACTTTTTCGGACTCAACTTGAGGTTGAAACTTAAGGCTGCTTAAACCCGGTACCTTTGGGTATGCAGACGACAGCACTGTTGCTGAGATACGTGTCCGACGCACGAACTGGTGGGTCGCAGATCCGGTCTGTCCGGGAGGCTTTGGTTGAGCGCTTGAATGTGTACTTACTTACAGGCTGTCTCCGAATGGGGTGATGCCAATCTGGTCAAGTTCAATGCTGCTAAGACCCAAGCGTGTCTATTTTCCGCCAAAAGGAGCCAATTCCACCCAGCTCCATCTTTCCGAGGTTGAACAGTGCTGATAACCGACCAACTTGAACTTCTTGGGGTTACATTAACATCTTCTCTCAATTTTGGCCCTTTCATAGAGGCTAAAGCTCAAGTGGCTGCAAGGAAGTTGTGGATCTTAGCAAAGGTGAGACGGTACTTCACTCAGTTCAACTCAAACTCTATCAAGCGCAAGTTCGATCGTGTATGGAATACTGCTCTCATCTTTGGGACGGATCTGCCAGATACTAGCTTGATGCCCTTGAGTCAATTGAGAAACGAGCCAAGAGGATCATTGGCAATGAGAGGCTCGTCGCGACGAAGCTCCAAAGTCTTGAGCATCGACGACGAGTTGCTAGCCTGTTGGTTTTCTACCGGTTGCATTTTGGGGAATGTGCGACGGAATTGCATAATTTAATTCCGCCAAGCCCGTTCCATCATCGGACCACAAGACGAACGGCGATGCGCCACCGGTACATGGTGGACATCCCACCCACACGCACAAAACTCCTTAGCTGTACACATTTATAATGCGTACAGCTAAGGAGTGGAATTCCCTGCCGGAGTCTGTGTTTTCCGATAGCTACAACCTGGGAGTCTTTAAGTCAAGAGTGAATAGGTTACTTCTAGGCAAGCGTGTTCCATCTTCGACCACATCGTCGCTTACCATCACGTGAGATGGTGGTCAAGCGCGCGCCTATTAATACTTAGTAAAAAAAAAATATATATTTTTATCACCTATAAGTATATTTTTTTGTAGTCTTAAGCGCAACCCGGAGATCTAAGGATGCTAGGGCGCGAGCGAAGCAAGCCGCAAAATTTTTAATTCCATGACTCGAAAAATCTAATTTTCTTCTTACCCTTACATCCATATACATGTTTTTAGGACAACTTAAGCGAAAACCGAACAGCTAAGGATGCTAGGGCGAGTGTAGCGAGCCCGAAAAAATCTAGTCTTTGACTCAGAAACGCAAATTTTCTTCTTATCTACGGTTTGAATTCATTTATTTCTAAATATTACAAATCACTTGTACAGAAATAAATACTTAACTTATCTAGATTTAGGTATACATTTTTGTTGTCCAGGAATATCGAGTGGTTTAGTGTTAACATTACAAATTTATGAAGGTAATTTCAAAAATTTTGTATTGACTACCGCCGTGCGACGCGTTGACGCGGTCGACGTGCGGTGCCTCGTTATCTTGTTTTTGTGTTTGAAATATAAGAACTCGTTTACACTAGAGGCAAGAAAATTAATATAATAATATAATATAATATAATATAATAATATAATATAATTTTTTAAATAGTGATAGCGATTGTGTGGTTTTTATGTCTTTTGTTTTGCTCCCTCGTGAAGTATTGTTTTTTTTCCATAGTTAGTTCTAGTTTTAGGTATGTGTAAGTCTTGTGCGCGCCTCAAAATACGTTTTTGTACTTGTATGTTTTTTGTGAATGTGATTTGTGTGTGTAAGTCTTTGGATAGAATTTTGCGAATTAAAATACATGTGTTATATAAATATATATGAGAAATGTTAAATAGCTTGGTTTCTTTGTAAATTTGGTGTGTGGGGGTCAGATAGTGATAGTGAAATAGGACTTTTATAATTTTGTTCTGCGCTCTTTGGAGCTTTTCTAGGTTGGTTTTAGCTGCTGAACCCCACAGTTCTATAAGATATTCAATGTGTGGTTTCACCAATGAGTTATAAATAGTGCGGCGGACTTTAAGAGGGAAGCATCTCACAATTCGACGTAGTGCACCCGTTAGGCTTAAAATTTTAGAACATGTTTTCTCTATATGTGGTTTCCATGTCAGCTGATTATCCAGAATAAGTCCGAGATATTTCTCTTTATTAACTTTATTCAAATTGACTCCATTAATACTAAGAGGTTTGTGTTCTGAGATTTTTTTGTTTTTAGCTGCAAATATTATATAGTTGGTTTTGGATGTGTTGATAGTTAATAGGTTATTTAGAAACCATCTTTCCAAGATGATCAGATCCTCTTGTGCGTCCTGTATTATTGAGTCAATTGAGTGACCAAAATAAAAAAGGCAAGTGTCATCAGCATATAGAGATACATGCCCCTTCAGGCCTATCTTGTCTATGTTATTAATGTAGATTAGGAATAAAAGGGGACCACAAATTGATCCCTGGGGCACGCCGCAATTAATGAACTTAGGTGCGCTAACATTGTCACCAATTTTAACGACCTGTCGGCGTCCATGTAGATACGATTCAAAAATTTTGAAAGCGTTTCCAGTTACACCGATCGAGGCAAGTTTATTCATTAACAAGCTATGGCTAACAGTATCAAACGCCTTTTTTAGGTCAATGAAGATCCCTAAAGCAATGAGTTTCTTTTATATGTTAGTTTTAATAGTAGTGATTAAATCTGTTGCTGCTGAAAGAGTATTGGACTTAGATCGAAAACCATATTGTCGTTGAGAAAGGTAGTTAAATGAACTTAAATATAGACTGAGCCGATTGTGCAATAGCTTTTCAAAAACTTTAGACAGCACAGGCAAGACTGAAATAGGTCTATAATTTCCCGGGGACAATTTCGAGCCAGCTTTAAAAATAGGGGTAACTTTGGCGTATTTTAATGTGTCAGGGAAGTGACCTTCGCTCAAACATTTGTTGATGCATTGAGTTAGACTTGGTAGTATGATATTTTTTATACATTTGAGTGATTTTACACTGATACCGTTTATACCTGTGCTGGTGTTTGCATTTAGGTCATCAATTATTTTCCTTATTTCGTCTGCCGTTGCTGGTGCTATCTGAGAAAGTGTAGGTGCATTTACAGTTTTGTTTAGCGTGATTGTGTAAGTCTGGTTATTATGATATTTAGCAGGTATCTGATTAGCTAGAAGAGTACCTATACCGGCGAAATAGTTGTTAAAACACTCACATATTTCCTTTTCATCAGTAATCAGCCCTGTAGGTGATTGTAATTTAGAGGAAGCAACACTTTTCTTTGACTTATTATTAGACAAGCTATTTATCAATTGCCACATCTTAAGGGGTTTACCCTCACACTCTTTAAAAGATTTATGATAATATTTGCTTTTTGTCGCTTGAATATTCTCAAAAACTCTGTTTCTCTCTTTTTTAAAAGCTTCTTCTGATTCTTTGTTATTTGGATTATCTTTGTAATTTTTCCACAATTCATTTCTCTTATCTATTTGATTAATTATGTCCTTATTTATCCAATCTGTCCTCGGAGTGTTTAGTATTTTAGTTTTAATTGTTTTGTTTCTGTTGATTGCTGACTGGATTGCTTCTTCTAACTTGGGGTATTCCTCGCCGATTTTAACGTAGTCTAAGTCTACGACAGTTTTATATAAGTTTGTGTATGATATAGCTTGAAATTTTACTTTTCTAATAGGATCGGGCTTGTATCTCTCGACTTCTAAGAAGATCTGCTTGTGATCAGACATGGCAGATTCTATAATAGCCAGGTGTATTTTATGATCTTTGAGGCTAGTGCATACATGATCCAATATACTCGTGGAGGTTGAAGTTTCCCTAGTGCAGTATTTAGCATCAATTTTGTTCAATATGGTGTATCCTTGTTCAACGAGTGTATCTGTATATTCAGTGGTAGGTCGGTTTGGCACAAGCAGGTTGTAGTTAAAATCTCCAAATAAGATTGTTCGTTTCCGTTTCTGAAGTTCATCCGAAAGAGTCTCGAGAAACTTTTTCGAATTGGTTCTTTCTGGTTTATATATGGCGCCAACGTCGAGAGAAAATTTTTCTAAATGCACCCATATAAAGTGGTTGTCATCTTCACATTTGTCACTTATAAACTCATGTTTTACAGTTTTGTGGACAAATATTGATACTCCGCCTCCTCTTGACTGTGTTCTGAAGTTATAGTAATGTTTGTAGTTGGGTAATCGTAAGCTTTTAGCTTCTGTTTCGTTTTTAATCCATGTTTCTACTAGTACGACTATATGAATGTTTTTGATAGTTGACAGTATACGGTTGAATATTTCAGAAATAATCATTCTTTCGAACTACATGAACTTAGAGGGCTATATTGATGATTAAAATGGTTATAATTCTTTAGATAAATACGCGTTACGGTCGCAGATCGCATTTGGTCCACATACAGCTTCACACTGACCGGCAAATTGCAAAAAACATAAAAATATTTGAATTTCGCGGGCTACCCTGGAGCATTCACCTTAAGTTCATCTATTTTACCAGGTTTTACCAGGCTACGGATATTTGCATATAAAAACCTTAATGTTTTCGACTTGTGCCCAGGTTATTGTAGCTGCTAGTGATTTCGTATGTTATTTTGTCTTTTCCAGTGTTTGCTTGTACTTGCGTTGTTCCATTTGGTTTTTTGAAGTCTTGTGTATTATTTTAGGTGTATTATTGACGTATTTTATTAAGAGATCTTTCTCACCATTTTGTGTTCGTTGTTGTAGTTCTTCTGTTAGTTTTCTCATGATTTTTTGTTGGTATGGGGTTTGATCCGAGTATATTTTAACATTTTCGTTCTTGTAGTTTAATTTATTACGGAGTATCGCTTTCACACTGTCTTGAGAAGGTAAATAGACCTTAAAATGACGAGTCTTTTCTGGTTTGAAATAGCCAAGGCGATGAATTCTAACAGGTTCAGGGCACTCAGGAAAAATAGTTTTTATAATTTTGTTGACCTCTCCACTGTCAGAAGCAGCTCGTTCTTCTTTGCTGTCGTTTTTAGCTTCAGGTATACCTACTATAATTATTTTTTTGCTTCTGAGTTCTCTTTCATGCAGCTCAGAATAGACATCTTCACAGGTGAGGCACTCAAGTTCTAGATCTGCTTGTGGGGCGGTTTTTAGGTTTCTCAAGTCAATTTCAATGTTATCAACTTTTGTATTAGTTGCAGCGCTGGCAAGTTTTAGATCTACTATATCAGATTTTATCTGGTTTTGTTCTGACACAAGTTCTCTCGTGATAGACTGGAGGCTTTTCATTTCATCCTTAATGACTGATACATCGTCTGATATTTTGCTGAGAATTGCTTTTTGAGTCTCAACAAAACCATTCAGAGTGTTCATTATTTCTTTCCGAAAATCAGCGAAATTCGCCTTTAGATCTTCCTGTTCAGGTTGTTTCCTCTTCCGAAAAGTAACCTGTGGCATTCCAGATTCTTAAGTATTAAGCTTAGAAAAATCCGGCTGGGATCCTCCACGGGTGTGTGGTTCGGTTGGTGATCGCATAATACTCATTGTGGATCAGCAAAATTTCTTCGTAAATGTAAATATTAATTCAAGTAGTGTGTAGGTGCCCTTACAATTTTACGTACTTAGGTGACGTAGTCGGCTGGTCAACTCTGCTATCAGTTAAACGGTGTCCACGCAGAGCAGGATGAATTATTGGAGCCCGTCTCTTTCACACCGCAGGTATGAGGGGCGGGTGGGCTCGCTTCTGGCTTGCGCCTGCGACTTGAGTCACTGCGCTCGCTGACGTAGCACACACACGTTGGGTTAAGAAAAATGTAATTTTACTCGTTTACTTTGAGCTTTAAATCAGTTGACAGTAATTTAATAAACTTTTGAATAATTTAGTAAAAACGTTAACACGTCCACTCGCGACCGCTCTCTGGACGATATTCTCTCACCATATATCTTGCACCAAAATATATTTGTATGTCATCTAAAGTAAAAATCTGACAGCTTAAAATGCTGGGGTAAGCGAAGCTAACCCGAAAAATGTTAAGTTCCTTGTCTCAGAAGCGCTAGATTATATTATATCACACAGATTATATTGTACGGATGTTTTTTTTTTGACATTTTAATTAAAACAATATTTTTAATACTCCAACGCAGTTAATTTTGGCTTAAATGTGCGTGATTTTTCAGAAGGTTTGTCAATTTGACGAGTACGATTTTCCTCGCACCGGGCCTGCCTACAATCCTGGAACCCGGGATGATATAAATAACTTTGATATCTGATGCAGGAAAACTCAAAAACATAGAGAGTGTAGAATGCAAAAGAGAGCGAGGCGAGCTCGAAAATTTTTGTACTCTTTATCGAATAGTTTTGAATTTCTGCCTTAATATCTAAATAGAAGTAACTTTTTGCCTCATACAGGAAAGGTTAAGAACTGAGAGATTTTCAAGAGAGAGCGAAGCGAGCTTGGTTTTTGCAATCCATCTCATTAGGTTTGATTTTTTATACTTACATAGAAGCTTGAAACTTTTTTGACAAATGCACTAAAGTTCAAGCACTAAGAGTGTACAATGCAAAAGCGAGCTCCAAAATTATTGCATCCTGGATAATTTATCAACTTCATATGTAGGTTGTACCTAAGTATCTAACATATTCAGTAAGACCCGAGCCTTAGGCTGGGTGGGCCCCCTAGCCCACCAAACGCCTGTCTTGCGGCCAGCCCCGCAACTAACTTTTTGGGAAAAAATTACGATGTTTAAAGTGCTGTATATCTACACCTATTTTACCTACAGAGGTACGATTTATGTTGAAACTGAAGCAAGTTTTGTTTAGGTACTTTAAAAACATGTGGAATTAATTTTTACCTACAATGCACCGTTGACAAGTTAAAAGTCAAAATCTAAAAAATACAGAAAATTATGAAGTTTGTACACCTGGGGGTACACTGGTGTGGGTAGGTTTCTTGGTGGTAGATTGTTTATTATGATTGATGAGGATTTTGTGTAGTTAAATAAGTGTCCAGCCTAGAATTTAGAACCGGTCCCTAAACATTCTGTGGTGGGCACGGCCCAAGCGCCCCCTGCCCCCTAAATAATTTATTAATATATTGGCGAAAGTGTTATAATAATCCACCGACATATCTGTTGTGAAGTAGCTAGGATTTGTTATGTTCAGTGAGTGGTTTGTAATTTATTTAATACACGCAGTACCTATTCTACAGAGATATTCTATGGAGAAGCTCGTGGTTAAATAATAACAGCCACATGCGTCGATCTTCAAGGTTAAGCAACGCTTGCCAAGCTTGGTCAGCGGATGAGTGAAGATCTTAACATACTGAGTTTTCTCCGTGTCTCGACAAAAACATAAAGCTGTTGGTTCTAGCTGTCATTTGTAGCAGTCGTTATGGATTGATTACCTAGAGATCGAGAAGCCGCACCTGTTTTAACCAAAGGAGACGAAAATATCAACCCTGTCGGACGTGGCGTCTCAACTATGGGTTACTCTCTTGAACACAAGTTCAAGAAGCAATCTGGGGTTTGTGTGTACGTCCGCGATGACATCGTTGTCGTCGCCTCCGTTGCTTTGACAGAAAAACCCTGTGTCATATGGCTATTTGTAGACACTGGCGTCGAGAAATCTCTTTACATCGGCGTCTACCGATCGCACAACGGTGACTAGGAGACAACAGCGCTATTTAATTTCCTCGTGGAGTCGACTGACGTAGCCCAGCAACGGTACCCTACAGTAAAGCTCATTTTACCAGAAAACTGGCCATGCCGAGTTAGAAGCGCGCAAGTTTGCATTAAAGCTAGATCTAACCCAGCTGCTGAATCTGGCAATGTTGGTACCGGATGTTGACGCCAATGCCCCATACACCCAATTGCTTGGACGTTATGCTTGTCAGCATAAGGTCCAAGCAATCACACCCCGGGTCACTGATCCGGGCAGCCATTCACTGTCTGTCTCAGCCCCGCTGGGTACGTCTGACCAGTGCCTGGTGAAAAGCGTCTCGACCTGCTCTCCTCCTATGGGAGCCCCAGAGGCACGAGACGTGTATGGCGATACGAGTCATCCGATTGGGATGAGTTGCGGCACTTTTTTGCATGTTATCCGTGGCGGCAAGTGTTCTTTTCCTCGGGTGACCCCTCGTACTGTGTTGACGTGATTGCGGACGTGATTCGGCAGGGGATGGAGTACTTTATTCCATTATCCGACATCCCGCTCGGTCACAAATCCCGGCCTTAGTATAATGCACAATAACAACAAATAAAAATAGTCTGCCTACCAAGCTCTGATCAAGGCCCGCGATCGAAAGGTTAGAGCACATAGGGTTTGCACAAGGAAAAGAGTTTATAATCCTGCCACCAAGTTTTGGTGCTTACAACCCTCATCTCTTTAAAATCAGAGTGAGCAGGCTCCTTCTGGGTAAGCTCGCTCCATCGCAGACTTTGTCTCTGTCATCTCTGACCTACAAAGAGCCAAGAGCAAACCTATCGCAAATATAAAAAAATACTTGTATTCAGCTGAATCCGGTTTGACTGGAAGCCGACCCCAATATAGTTGAAAAAAGATTAGGCAGATGATGATGACGCAGTAACTATTCTATCTAATACGAAAGCACATTTCTCATCCTGGTCATTTCGGATAAGGCTCTGTTTTCGTGGGGCGGCTGATTAATATCACAAAAAGCCTTGTAGGGGTTTCACTCGTCCCCTCTTTGAGGAGTGGCTGGAGCGGCGCCACGGGGGATACCGGTTTCGGATTCGGCGGGAGGACACGCCCGGGTGTCAACACTGTGAGGGTGCCTGGAGGACACGATGGAGGTCTGCCCTGCTTGGGCGGAGTACCGCCGGGTCCTCGTTGAGGCGAACGGCGGCGGCGACCTCTCGCGACCGGCCCTGGTTCAATCTAGGCTCCGGAGCGAGGAGGCATGGGAAGCGGTGACCGCCTTCTGCGAAGCAGTAAAGCTAGCAAAGGAGGAGGCCGAACGTGTTAGAGAGAGGGAACGCCGGGACGCCCCAGCCGGGTCGACGGCGCGCTGTGTTCCATGCGCGTCTTAAAGATCTGTCAGCATAGAAGACGGGGCCCGCTAGGGCCAGTGCCTGCTGGGGGTGGAGGGCGTCGGAATCTGTTCGAAAGAGGAACCGTAGCCCTGGAACGCAAAGGGCACTTGGAGGAAAACGGATGGGTTTTAGTCAGTAAGAGCCTGACACTCCCTCCTGCTTCACCCAGAGCGGGAGGAGTCGTTTGATGATTTCCCATCCTTAAAAAAAATAATAGATTTCACTCGACTCAAGGTAACATAACATTGGCATTGCAAAGATTTTAGGCCTTATGTCGATTACCGTGAAACTAAGTGTACACCCTTGGAACTTGTAAACCTTCACAACCCAACTCAGTATGACTGGAAAAATCCGCGTCTCGATATCACCTTAACCACGATTGCCTTGATAGGTTGCCATCACTGGAGCTATGAAAATGTATCCATCATCATCTTTAAGACGTACTCTTTGTGATGAATCATCAAATAATATCAAAATGGCATTCATCCTCCCTTGGGCGACACTTCCTTAAAGCATCCATCGTTTTTCTACGTAGGCCCATAGGCACCCGGTATAATACTAGGCATGTCAAAGTCATGATTACAAACTGATACCTACTAGTATTAGCCCAAAACTTATCACTAAAAAACCTACGACTAAAATAAATGGAAAACCTAACTGAAAAAAAATCACTAAAAAATATGAAATAAAAAAAAAGAACAAAACAAAAATGAAAAATTATTTTAAAGACTTTAAAAAAAAACCGCCTTCAAAAAACCAATTCACTGAAAAGCACAAAATTGGTTTGGCACCGACTTCAAAAACTAAGTAAATACCCAGATAATTATGAATTTTCTTATTATTAGGTAGTGCTTACATTTTGGCAGTTAGCTTTACGGGGTAGGAATAGAGACGGAATAGGGACTGGATAAGGATAGGGGTGGGATATATAAAAATTATTTTGTGCTTTTCAGTGGATTGGATTTTGAAGGAGATTCCCTTTTTTTTAAGTTTTTAAAATAAGTTTTCATTTTTGTTTGTTTGTTTTTTTTTTGATTTATTAAAAAAGAATTTAAATAAATTATCATTTTTGTTTTTTTTTTTTTAATGGTTATAAAAAGACAATAATTATGTTGTCCTTCAAAATTTAGTGACATTAACGAATCACTGCAAAACCGACTACGCAGTCTTGTCTGCCCTACCCCTACAGTGTAATTTAAGCCCGCGTAGGTGCGGAGGGGTGGGGCGGCTCTCGAACTGAGGAGTAGGCGATTTGAAGGCCCGCTGCCGCGGCTAAGGCTGCTTACACGCTGCATGCCTGCTTGCATGCTTGTTTGCACGCTGCATGCTTGTGTGCATGCTGCACCCTTGTTTGCATGCTGCCACATGCCTGCTTGCATGCTGCATGCCTACTTGCAGGCAGCATGCCTGCTTGCATGTTGCATGCCTGCTTACACGATGTATGTCTGCTTGTATACTGCATGCTTGAAACAAGCATCCTTGTTTGCATAATTCTTACTGGGACCACTTTAAACCACATTTGTTCAAAATATGGTAATTAAAACAGCAGTGTAATGAATGTTCGGAAACATAATACTTCGCACAAATGTTATTTCGGCTAAGTGTAACTTCGGTAAAGAGTTTATCGACCAAATGAAACGTCGGTGTGACGAAAATAATCGAACTGATAATAAGTAAACAAAAACGAAACGAAAATAGTTGAAAATTTTTAGGACTTTTAAGTGAAATGACATTCGGTCAAAACATTATGTTGGTTAAGCATTCACTGACGAAGAGTTATGTGGGCGAAACGTTCTAGGTGAAAAGTTCGTTGGATGAAAAGTTAATGGATTAAAGACAATGTTGACCAAAGGTTCAAGGGTCAATCGACTGTTGGTGAAACGTTACAGTTTCATCTTCTTGAGTGCAGAAAAGTCACACGTTCGTGCTTTGCATAGGTACTCAGCCAAGAGATGCGTTCCTTTTACTTTTAAGTGCCTATCAGTATAATCCATGTCTTGGGAGTCGTTCAAGTATTACGTTTGCACCATTGGGGGTGGGGGGGTCTTTACTATGCACCAATGCGCCCATTGGTGCATACCCCCAAACCCCCGGGGGTTCGAATGGTGATTACAAAATTAAACGTTTTAAAGTGACATTAAGGGTTACTTTCCTATAATTTTTAACGCAATAGGATATTTTACTAGATAGAAAAAATATATTTCTATTTAGTCCGTCCGTCAGATTTTAAAAAAAATATTGAACATGTATTTTTTCTTTTACGGACTAATTCAATTTTTCAGTAAAATACCCTATTATAATAGGCAATAGCACTCCCCGCCCTCCGCCTCTGGATCCGCGTGGTCTACTATTAAACAATATATTTTGATGTGACTCACGTGTGTGTTTGTGAACCACGTGTTTATTGATCATGATCAATTTGAATTTATTTTCTCATTAGACTAATATTTTTCCACAATTTAAGTTTTATACCAAACTATTAAAGTGAAAATCCCTGCTAGTTTTGTTTCAATTCACCTTTGCATTCCGAATCATCCCGTTTTCCGGTTTTTCTTGGATAGATCACTGTCGCACAAATCTGAATGAAGCTTCGAAGCATCAATCAAAAAAACTTACACAGCTTATCTCCACACCGTAACAAAATCGAGATAAAAGGCTGAGACAGGTCTGGAACCTAAGTTGTAATAATTAAAAAACAAAAAAACTGTGTATAAATAAAACAAACTTTATTCATTAATGTTACAAAGACCGCAAGAGGCTCATTTACAACAATAGTCGTTTGTTCGACGTCATCAGTCAAGCGCGTCACGTTACAGCATGCCGAACCCTTTCGAGTAGCTTATCGCTTTCATGAGTCTGTCTCGCAGCTTGTCCCGCGAGTCGTACTCGGGCAGCAGCAGCACGTTGAAGCAGGTGTGCGCGGTGGGCAGGCGGTCGCAGTCGGGCCCGTTGCGCGCCACCACCAGCTTAAAGTGGCTGAGGCCGCCCACGGGCACGCGGTCCGAGCCCGTGGTGAACTGTAGCAGCTTGCGCTTGTCGCCCAGCGGCAGGCTGTGCACCACGCTCCAGAAGTCTTTTATTGTTTCACACTCGGAAGTGTAGCCGCCGTCGTATTCTCTTGACTTTTCTAGCTCGTTGAAGTCGAAGTTCTGTCAAAACATCAGAAATTAAATAAGGATGTACTTGGGGCCACATTTAACGTGGGGAATTTTTTTCTATGAGTTATTAATATGCATAACGCTTGTTATTAGAAGCTTTGAAGCATGTCCCGAGTAGCATTAATATAAGTCGGAACGCGCTTATGCTTTATCGAAAAGGAATCAAACCGATTAGAAATCCTTTGGTTAAAAAATCTTATTTCACGGGACGGTGATGATTTATTTCTACAAAACATACTCGTTTAAGAACATATTCGACCAAATTAGGAGTAGTAAGTTGAAAACAGAGAATGTCGAATCAATAAAGGCTAATGAGAAGGTATCATGATCCATGTTTTTGGCACATTTACTAACAATTACGCAAATAGCTAACAGACATATTAGTAAAATGGTCCCCCAGTTACCTGGCTGCCACAGACCAGCATCTCGACCTCTTCGGGTCGGAACAGCGCCGCCAGAGGACTCTCGTCCGTCACCATGAGGAAGCCGCGCCGGAACGCCTTGAACTGAGTGTCCACCGACTCGTTTAGCAAGAAATCCGAATACATTTCGACGAATTCCTGAAATTGAACGATGGTATTATATCCAGGGAAAAAATCAGGAATGAATGTGGATAATCCTTAAGGTTGAACGCGAAAATATCTAGGGAGAAAATTAAAAAAATCCAAATTGAAATATGTAAATATGTATAAAGGGGAATTAAAAAAATATCAAAAAAAAATTTGAAATTCCAAAAAGAGGATTTTGAAATGTAAAAGGAGAATTGAAACACATCTCTGGAAGAAATATGGAATATTTCTATATTGACTTGAAAATAGACAGCATTATTGGCATATTGTTCTTACCCTTTTATTTTCCTGAGTAACAAATATGTTAGGTCAAACAATTCATTTTACTTAGGTTGCAGTTTCAAACATACGCTTTTGCAGATTGATTCCGAGTTCATCGACTCACGAATCAATGATAGACAAACAGTATAGCATGCCTCTGTTCAAATGTGGCTTAGTAACTAAAAATAAGAAGTAGGCGTAATTAAGTCACGACCAAGGCTGACTTCATAACTTCTATGAACATGAAAATAAAGTTCAAATTTCAATGAGTTGTAGGGAATGCTATAACTATGTCAGAAATACTCACAGGATTCCAATCCGCCAAGTCTTCGAAGGAGCCCTTCTTGCCCATGAGCTTCCTATACACAACCATGGGGAAGTTGACGGCGAGTATAACGTTATTGTATATCGCGAGCCCGAGCACTATGCCGATCAACGTGAACTGTGCCTCCGTCTCGAACGATGTCATGTTGAACCTGGATCATGAGATGGGGTTTGAGTTAGCTGTGTATGAAAAGGAACCTAAAGCAGAGTGAAAGTTACAAAGTTACTTGCGAAGTTTATGTATATAATACTGGCAATGTAATGGTATTATAAGATTTAAATTATTTCATAAAGATGTGCATATTCGTAAGTGAATGTTAGCAGAGAACATGGGCCACTATACACTTCGGCTGATCCTGTGCTTAAAGCATCCATTCTGGCTTAAAATGCAATTCAGTCAATTATTAAGACAGAATCGCACAGCAGAACTAAACAAGCTAGTTGTAGTATAGTAAACGAGTCAGGTTGCTGCGTGAACATGCCGTAGTCAGCGTTGAAGATCTCCTCCACGATGAGCTGGAAGAACTCCTTGGAGACCCCTCCCTCGTCCACGGCCGGCTCGCCTTCGAACTCGACCACCAGCTGCTTCTTCAGGTCTAGGACACGCTTCATGACTACCACCTCCAGCTGAAGATTGAGGATTGAAAGATTAGTTTTTGTTCTACAGGGAACGTACAGGGCATAGACTGTGCCATCGAGTGTTGCAAATTGGAAACTTTTACGTAAAGGATACTTGACATTGATACTTCTGTGCTGTCCAGCGCTGTCTATAGTTCCTGCACATTCCCTTTCACGTATATTGTTGTATATTGCAACAAATAAAAGCCAAGCTTTGCAGGCGGGCGAATGACTTAATAACTTATCTAGTTTAAAATAACCAAGAAAAAAACGTGTAAAGTGTTATTTTTAACCTATTTACAAACAAAAATGTTATCATCAACGCCTCACCCCAACAAGCGCGTCATCAATCATGTTGGTCCGGCGCACTTTGAGCCTGAGGAAGGGCATGGGCGGCGCAGCGCCTACGACCGCGTGCAGCAGCGACACGCGGCGCTCCGAGTACATGCGGATGCGGTTCTCGTAGTACAGCCCCAGCGACTTCGTGGCCACCGTCAGGATGAACGGGTACCGCAGGAACGACATTTTTTATGATCGTGGGTTGGTAGCTGTAAAGTATTGTGACGAAAATTGTTTTGTTGTACACAATTTTATATCATAGGTAACCATAAAAGAATCGTAATAGGTGGCGTGTAATTTCTGCCCGTACCGAATTGAGTTATTTGTTTGTTTGTAATCAATTACACTTGAAAAATTCGGGACAGATTGTAATAAAATAAATGGCTGGCGGTTTCATTAGGTACATGAATGGTATCATATCACTTGTTATGACCTTTCAAATCTTTACAATGTTTTAACACTGCTTACCTTTACGTATTGCCTTCTTAAAGTTACCGAAGTCCTTTTCAATAATATTACTAAGAGGTTCGTTGTAGAATTCCTCAAATGGCAGGTATGGCTTTCTAGCATCTACAAGATTTGTATCTAATTCAATGGCTGAAACAAAACAATCTTACATAAATATTCGGAGCAATAAGCATGTAGCATAGCAAGTGTTGCAGATAAGGTATACTAACAATATCAAATCATGTCATAGTATTTCTGCAGAATAGAGGTATTAACCGATATAGCAGACATGCATAATAAAAATTCGAACTATTTGTTTAACGAATGCATTCACTTGGTTGGTGCGAAAACGAAGAAAGTCTGTCCGAAGTAGTCATAGTACTACTCATTACGCCAGCACTAAATCCGACTACTGACGCATCTGCACGAATTCAGAAACATTATATAACTCAAAATTACAATTCAGTGCGCAAAACTTGCCACAGGCTACAGAGTACAAATTGTAAGGACGCCAGATTAATTATTAAAGACACGTTTGTCTTTAAAGGTTACTTCATACTTTTTTACAAATAAAGACCATCAGAACTTTCTGTGCCCAAAAATGTATAACTCCACGATGTTATATACAGGAGCATATTTACCTAGAGGGTCGTCAAGCTGCAAGTTCTGCGAGGCCTTCATAGACGATGGTGGGTATAAATGACGGAAAACATTCTCCAGCGGGTCCAGTTGGTTCGTCAGCACTATCGGCTCTTCGCGTAATTTGTTTTCATCCATCCGACCGGCTAGCATGTTCGCGTAGTATACTATCTGTGGATTGAAGATCGAGAATAAAGTAGTTAAGGAAATGCGCACAATATC
Organism: Lacanobia oleracea; assembly: GCA_950371165.1. Lineage (NCBI taxonomy): Eukaryota > Metazoa > Arthropoda > Insecta > Lepidoptera > Noctuidae > Lacanobia > Lacanobia oleracea. Next base: position 17,778,449 of record OX493391.1, on the reverse strand, counting down.
TGAAAGGATCTATTAATTTTAATGTGATTATATGTGGTTAATCATGCTACCCAATGTATGCGGTTTTCAATTTTTCATGGTGTGTTATTGGATTAAGCTTTAAAAAATCAGTAAGGGTAAGGGGTAAAATGGCACCGTGTATATTTTAGTCGTATTAAAAAGTCAATTTATAAAAGGATCTATTAAATTTTATGTGATTGTATGTGACTAATTATAATACCCAATGTATAAGGTTTTTCAAATCGTTTTACAAAGAAGGCCTCGAAAATTAATGCACTCGATATAAACTACCTCTAGGCGCGATTATTTATAAATAATTTATAATAGTTTATTAAGAAAATGGGTATAATACAAATAAATAATACAGAAGAATTACAGAAAAGGCCTGTTAATAATGTTTACGTATCAATAGTATGTCACGGTTTCATTCTGCGCTGTCCTTGGAATTGGATCACAAGGCTCGGACTGCGCTCGCTCCTGGATGTTTCAAACTACGTCATGCGCCATGACAATGAACAATATTATCATTTTTTAATTATGTAGGTACCGTGATTAAGTGAGGTTTAATAAATTGCGGTCGGCTCAAGGTATTGGGCTAAGATCGCCTACCGACCGAATTCGGTCGATAGGCCATCGAAAAGTTAGTATGTCGAGACTTCTCTCCCAGGAGAATTACCTTCATAAACTTAGTTGCCATGGTGACGACCTCGTCATCCTCCACTTGGAACTGCCTGGTATAGTTGGTGGATATAACCCTGAGGGTTATGAGCTGCTGCAGCTTCTCCAGTATGTGACGTAGACTGTCCTTGCAATGATTCGCCCAGATGCGTGCCAGCCTTGCTTGACCTGCAAACATTGTCATCCATTAAATATTGCTCTGATTCTAGAGTGCGCTTTAGATTCTACTCAGAAGAAAGCCGAGGATATTAGCCTAACATAGAATGATGAACTTCTATTCATTGATATAAAGTTTAAAATTGCGATAACAGCAGGTATGCAATGGTTCCTTGGGCATCCAAAATCATGCACGGGTTCGTTCACTCTTAGAAAAGCACCCGTAAGAGATAATCTTAATGCAAATCCATAAGGTACAAATTACAATGATTCACATTCAATGAAGTTTTGCATCAGTTATGTTAAGCAAACTGAAGTGTTTATTCGAATGTTAAAAGGCAAGAGGAAAAAGTTCATAACATTGGCGTATCTAGGGATTTTTTCTAGGGGGGCCTGGTCCTCAACCTGAAATGCAACTCCCAAAGATAAATGATATTTTTTTTGTAAATAAATTAAACAACACTTTTACACGTCAAGAAAAATCGTTGCGGTGTGCACGATCAAAAATGGAATTTTAGGCCAGTCATAGCTAGAAGGCCCAGGTCCCAGCTCCCCATGATGCTGCGGCCTGGGACGATATAACTTACTTTGTTGGTGGTACAGGAAAACTCACAAATTTATAGGTATAAAAGCGAGCGAAGCGATCTCCAAAATTATTGTACCCTTTATCGGATAATTTGATTTTGTGCCTTAACATCCAAATAGAAGTAACTTTTTACCTCATACAGGAACTAAGAGATATTAGAATCCAAGAGCGAGTGAAGCTAGCTTGTTTTACTCCATCTCATTAGATTTGATTTTTTATACGTAAATAGAAGAAACTTTTTGATAAATGCACCGAAGTACAAACACTTGAGAGTGAACAATGCAAAAAGGGAGCGAAGCGAGCTTCAAAATTATTGTATTCTGGATAATTTACCACCTTTAATATTATAGGTTTTAAGTATCTATCAGTATTCAGTAAGAGCCGGGCCTATGGTTGATAATGGTGCTCTGTGCGATTAGGGTGCCGAGTCACCCGCGTCCGTAGGAGAATACCCAATGTTAGACCCTACACGTGGTCCCCGGGTGGTGCTAATCAGGTGACACTAACTGGTGGTAGGCTTCGGCCGATGGCTTGTGACCACCCACTGGGCAAAGACGTACCGCCAAGCGGCTTAGCTGCGTTCCGGTACGATGCTCAGTGTAGCCAATTCAGAGAAGTTGGGTCGAAGTAGTTGTTCCAATGCAGGCAGACCAACCAGGCTAGCCCTGGCATGGGCGTATAGGGAGACTAGTCGCGGAGGGTAGCGGGATCCGAGGCACGGTGCGCCGCTGGCCGACCGCAGGTAGTTGGAGACCCAAGTAGTGTGCTAGCCACACATGAAAGGCTGCCCCGCCAACTGAAGAAAAATCCCGGAATGCACCATCGTGCTGGTTGGCGACCAGATGAAAGGGCCCGATGGACATTTCCGGGGGGGCTCGGGCGTCCCCGCAGTCTCCAGACTAGTCCCCCAAAGATGTCGTCCTGTCAAGGCGTGCCTGAAGGTTTGCAGCTTGGAACCTCATTACACTTCCTACTCCTCAACCTCCATCACTTTTATGAACAGGAACAAAAAGAGAAAAGCTGTACAGTGGCAGCACGTCCTTTCGCATAAAGTGCACCTCTCTAATAAACGAGGTCTGCACTCAAATCTCGCCGCAGTCCATCGCCACCTTGAGACCGAGAAACCAGCGCTCTTGTTCCTGTCGGAGACGCAGATCGGATGTCCGTCGGACGTGTCATACCTGTCTTACCCAGGGTTTACCCTGGAGAACCACTTCAGACCCCGCGCGGGCGTATGCATGTACGCCCGGGACGACATCTGCTATCGGCTTCTCCGCTACCTTGAAGACTCCAGGTTCTCAACGCTGTGGGCTATGGTGGACACAGGTCGAGACAAAATTGTCTACGCATGCGTCTACCGTTCGCACAGCGGTGATTTGGAGACAACTGGGCTTACACAGCACCTGAGTGAGGCGGCGGATGCGGCTCAGCAGCGGTACCCTTCTGCCCAATTGGTGTTACTGGGGGACTTCAATGCCCACCATCAGGAGTGGCTCTTCCCATACCAGTGCACAGACCATGCTGGACGAGAGACGCGAAAGCTAGCGCTTGCGTTAAATCTTACCCAGCTGGTCCAGGGGGCAACGAGGGTGCCCAATGTTGATTCGCACACTGCCAATTGCTTGGACCTTTTGCTGACAACAGATCCAGACCGCTATTCGGTGTCGATTTCTTCACCACTGGGTAGTTCCGACCACTGTCTGGTGAAGTCTGTGTCCGTCTAATCTCCACCCGATCCTAGCCCAAGAGGCATCCGGCGGGTATGGCGATACAAGTCAGCAGATTGGGATGGCATGCGATCTTTCTTCGCATGTTACCCTTGGCAGCCTACTTGCTTTTCTTCCACAGATGCTACGTCGTGGGCGGACGCCATGACGGATGTGTTGCGGAGGGGAATGGAGTACTAGTACATTCCGTTCTCTAACATAGCAATATCTGGCGAAGCTCGTCCTTGGTTTGGTGCCGAGTGCATTTGCGCTGATGCGCATAAGCACGCGGCGTACCTAGCATGGGTCGACGCTCGTACGCGCAAAGCAAATGACGTGAGTCAGAAGAAGAGAGCCTTCAACAGGGCTGCCAAGTCCTGCAAGAAAGTGTTGCGGAGGGCTCGGTTTGACCACATTAGCCGAATAGGAAACAAACTTGCTTCATACCCAGCAGGTAGTAAGGCTTTTTGGTCCCTGGCTAAGTCGGTCGAATCGAACTTCTGCCGCCCCTTACTACCACCACCACTGAGACCCGACGGGACGCTGGCCCACTCCGCTGAGGAGAAAGCAAACTTGTTTGCTTCTTTGTTTGCGGAATCTTCACGTCTGGATCCTGGTGGCGCGACGCCCTCCGCCACTCCTGGTGAATGCGAGTCGAGTATGTCGAACATTCATCAGAAGGACGTCCGTAGGGTACTGCGTAACCTAGACGTGAACAAGGCTAGTGGTCCCGACGGGATACCGGCAATTGTTCTGAAGACTTGTGCGCCTGAGCTGTCTCCGATCTTGACCCGCCTATTTCGCCTTTCGTTCGAGACTGGAAAAGTGCCGAAGGCTTGGAAGCAATCTAACGTGCAGCCCGTGCCCAAGAAGGGTAGTCGAGCTGACCCGTCGAATTATAGACCCATCTCGGTAACGTCCATACTCTGTAAGACTATGGAACGCGTGCTGAATCATAAGCACCTGGCGTACCTAGAAGCGAATGATATTCTTAGTGACCGACAATACGGGTTCCGCCGAAATCGGTCAACTGGGGATCTTCTAGCGTATGCCATTCACATCTGGAGTGAGGCCATAGAGAAGCACGGGGAGGCACTAGCGGTCTCCCTTGACATCTCGAAGGCCTTCGACAGGGTCTGGCACGATAGTCTTATTAGTAAGCTTCCTTCCTTCGTTCTGCTCGCCGGTTTGTGTGATTGGATCGCAGATTTCCTGAGGGATCGGTCTATCCGAGTGGTCATAGATGGCTGCTCGTCTGGACTGCTGGATATTTATGCCGGGGTTCCTCAGGGGTCGGTGCTTTCGGCAACACTGTTCTTGCTGCATATTAATGATCTGCTTAAACCCGGTACTTTTGCTGAGCACTGTTGCTGAGAGATACGTGTCCGACGCACGAGCTGGTGGGTCGCAGATCCGGTCTATGGTTGAGCGCTTGAACGTGTCCTTACAGACTGTCTCTGAAGAAGCGATGCCAATCTAGTCAAGCCCAAGCGTGTCTATTTTCTGCCAAAAGGAGCCAATTCCACCCAGCTCCATCTTTCCGCGGTGAAACCGTGCCGATAACCGACCATCTTGAGCTTCTTGGGGTTACATTAACATCTACTCTCAATTTTGGCCCTTTCATAGAGGCAAAAGCTCAAGTGGCTGCAAGGAAGTTGGGGATCCTAGCAAATGTGAGACGGTTTTTCACGCCGGAACAGCTGCTCAAACTCTATCAAGCGCAAGTTCGATCGTGTATGGAATACTGCTCTCATCTTTGGGACGGATCTGCCAGATACCAGCTTGATGCCCTTGAGTCAATTGAGAAACGAGCCAAGAGGATCATTGGCAATGAGAGGCTCGTCGCGACGAAGCTCCAAAGTCTTGAGCATCGACGACGAGTTGCTGGCTTGTCGGTTTTCTACTGGTTGCATTTTGGGGAATGTGCGACGGAATTGCATAATTTAATTCCGCCAAGCCGTTCCATCATCGGACCACAAGACGAACGGCGATGCGCCACCGGTACATGGTGGACATCCCACCCATACGCACTAAACGTTTTGGGAACACATTCATAATGCGTACAGCTAAGGAGTGGAATTCCCTGCTGGAGTCTGTGTTTCCTGATAGCTACAACCTGGAAGTCTTTAAATCAAGAGTGAATAGGTTATTTCTAGGCAAGCGTGCTCCATCTTCGACCACATCCTCGCTTACCATCAGGTGAGATAGTGGTCAAACGCGTGCCTATCAATAGTAAAAAAAAAAAAAAATAAGACCGCCCATTCTAGAAATGTTTTTACAATGTTTGTCCTGTGCTTATTATAAAGTATGCAATAATATCTAAACTAATATATAAAGCTGAAAAGTTTTGTTTCAACGCGCCATTCTCAGGAACTACTAGTCCGAGTTGAAAAATTCTATCAGTGTTAGATAGCCCATTTTTCGAGGAGAACCAATAAGAGCGGAGCAGATGAAGTTGCGCGGGTCAACTAGTATTGTATGTTTAAAACATAACCCTCCTTCTGGCGCAGTCAGGTAATAATGATATACGTAAAACATCATGACAGCACCACAATTCTACCGTTAATGGGCAGATGCACAGCGGCCTGGCACAGCGCGTGCAGCGCTATCTTCAGATAGTCGCTGCAGCCCAGGTCCGGCACCTCGAAGGCAATCACGAAGCAGTTGACTGCGTCCTCCACTCTCATCATCTTCTTTAATCGCAAGTCTATGTACATGATGTCTGCTAGCGTCTTCAGGAATACCACTAACACTGGACTGTAATATTCTGATGGCACCTGTGTTAAAAAAATAAATAGATTGGACTTCACTTAGTTGGGGCAGGGCCAGGCTGACAAAAAGTGGGTGTCTAATATTTCGAATAATACAAAACGAAATCGCTGAACTTGACGCCACATGACGCTTGAACGTCGACCACTTGTTTTACGTTGTGTGACTCGAATGATATTCAGGCTGGCCCATCGATCACTAATAAAGAACTAGATACACAATCAGCGGCAAACTATGTCCTCACCGAATGAGCACCAACTTGAACATTTAGGTGCGCTTTTAATTTAGTAGCGAACGCTCCGTCACTAAGCATGCTTCAGTGCTCGTTTCAAAATTGAATTAATATTACTATTACATAATTGTTATCACTGTATTGTAAATGCTGATATTTTTTCAATAAATCATCTTAAAAGAATTTTTTTAATTAAGTTGATTTAAACAGCAGGAGTAATTAAGCATCTCAATTGTAAAGACTCTTACTAAACGTAAAAATAAATCATACTATCGCATGCTCACTTAAATTGTTCGGGTTATGCATGTTTATTTTGTTCCATTTGTTGGAGCCGCTATTGTTTTTTTAAAATATTTTTGTGGGTAATTAAATAATGCTAGTTTTTATTAATGAGACTTCTTTGCTTTTAGATCAAAACATGTGTAACAAAAAAAAATGTGGTGCTCTATCCAAAAACATCCTATACACCAGAATAGAATAAAATATTACACACACAATTTTTTGACACATTGCTTTAACGAAACTTAAATAAAAAACATTTATTATTACAGTTTAAATAAAAACGTATTGGACAGTTCGACTCCACTCATTCTTAGTCCTAGTGGCAATCCTGGATCGTAAAACTTAATTGCTTTTTTAGCACTTTGTAATTCGAACTTTAAGACAGGCACGTAAGGTTGATTTTTTTAACATGTTGGTCAGTAGGTATCGGTCGTAAAAATTAATTGCTTTTTGTATAAAGGTTTGTGAAATAAACTTTAAGCACTGCGTTTATGGTTGAATTTACATTAATGTATGTTTATATCAACCAGCATTACCTAAACACAATTTGGTGACAGTTTTAAAAGAACTTACTTGGGATTGTGTTCTTTATTAGTGATCGATGGGCTGGCCACACCCTAAGAGCAATCATCAAGAGCCAAAATTAAATGGCCCAATGGTCTCGATATGTTCAACTGCCAAATCAAAAATCAAACTCCATATCTCGATTTGTGCACTCTATTAGCACAAAATGATTTAGGAATAACTAATCAGCAAAGCAGCCGAGAAACTTGATGCAATCGCCTTTGCGGCGTTGCTTTTAAGACCTATCGATAGAAGGATGAAGAGACTTTACTTACTTTGGCAAGGTACTGAAAGGCTCTGCGACATGAGGCCACATCTAACTCCGGCCCTTCCACGCTATGCAGGTCTTTGTCCGGATCACCTGATAAACTCATTGCTTTTGACTCTTTATCTGCAACATGTCATAAAAGAATACGATTTAATTGTGATCTTGACTTGAGCGTTTTCCCTAAAGCAAACTTGGCTACAACGTCACGCGACGCTAATTTACAATTTTTAAAGTACGATTCCGATCCACGCATCAGACGGCCGACTGCAAATGGTGTCGGGCTTCTGTTGCCGTCGCATAGGTTACGAAGCCGACGGCCAGGCAATGCAGCTGGCACTAACTGTTGCGCAGCAGTTGCAGTAATATAATCAATAAGTTGGCCTTCTTTGTAAGACGATTTGAAAAACCACATATTTTGGGTATTATGATTAGCCACATACAATCACATCGAATTTAATAGATCCTTTTATGAATTGGGCGCATTTCCTTAACCACTGAATTCTCGAACTTCAATCCACAGATAGGATACTACGCGAACATGCTAGCCGGTCGGATGGAAGCAATCAACTTGCGCGAAGAGCTTATAGTGCTGCCGAACTAACAGGACCCGCTGGAGAATGTGCTCGGTCATTTTCCGAATATTAATGTAAGATTGTTTTGCCATTGAATAAGATATACATGTTTTAGATGCTAGAAAGCCATACCTGCCATTTGAGGAATTCTACAACGAACCGCTTAGTAATATTATTGAAAAGAACATCGGTAACTTTAAGACGGCAATAAGTAAAGGTAAGCAGTGTTTAAACATTTTAAAGATTTGAAAAAGGGTTGAACAAAAGTCCATTACAATTATACCATACATGTAGGTACGTAATGAAACCGCCAGCCATTTATTTTATTACAAACTGTTCCGAATTCATCAAGTGTAATTGATTACAAACAAACAATAATTAAATTCGGTACGGGCAAAAAATTACACGCCACCTATTACGATTGTTTTATGATTTACCTATGATATAAAATTGTGTACAACCAAACAATTTTCGTCACAATACTTTACAGCTACCAAATCACGATCATAAAAAATGTCGCACAATATTGACACATCATCAACTTGTACATTCCAGCGAAACAATAGGGTATTTTACTAAAAAAAATCTAATTAGTCCGTCTGATAGATTTTCATAAAATATTCGACAGGTATTTTTTCTTTTTTCACGTAAACAAAAAATGTAGGAGATACAGCGAGTTGAAGACACGCGTGACGTCGTCGTCTGGCTTGGTGGTACATTTTTACTAAGCCATATGACGTCACGCGATTTTTTTAGTTAAATCCCCCATTCGCGTTCCTGCGTCAACTTTAAGATTGAAAACAAAGGCCTAATGTTCTTGACGTACTTCCAGATATGGGGTTAAAATGATTTCGCAATTGCTGCTACTCTGCTCTATATTTTCAAGAAGTTCCGGATGATTTGCGGACCATTTTCTAAGTGTAAAACCTTCTGACTTTAATAATCTGTTGAGATCTTCGATGAGCTGCTTTCCTCTTTCGACAGAGTGAGAACCATGGACCAGATCATCCATGTAAAATGATTCTAATAGAATCTTTGCTGCTTCTGGAAATGCACTTCGTTCATCTGAGGCTAGAAGTTTTAAAGTCGCCATTGCTAGAAACGGTGCTGATATAGTACCGTATGTGACGGTGGTAAGTTTGTACATTTGTAGTGTTTGATCTAGCGCAGTCCTCCAGATGATTTGCTGATTTTGCTGATCTGTTTCATCCACCAGTATCTGCTTGTACATTTTCTCGATATCCAGATGTGTAAACATAACGATATTGCCGCCACTTCGTAGCAGTTCCTATAGATCCTGTTGTAAATTAGGGCCTTTATACATCAGGTCATTCACACTATACCCCCTCGACATTCTTGCTGACGCGTTAACCTAGTAAAAATAGTATGACATGATTTGATATTGTTGGTATACCTTATACCAACAATATCAAATCATGATATACTATTTCTGCAGAATAAAGGCCTCTTTTCACAAAATTATTATTTTGTTTAATTACTTATAAAACGCGCAAAAATTTAAAAACATATAAAGCGATAAAGAAGACATACATAATATAAATACATGCGAACTATTTATTTCAAGGATGCATTCACTTGGCTGGTGCGGTTACGCACTACGTCCGATCGGAAAACGAGGAAAGTCTGTCCGAAGTAGTCATACTATTACTCATTACAGCAGCACTAAATCCAACCTCCGACGCGTCTGCACAACTCAAAATTCCAATTCGGATCGTATGCAGTGCGTAAGCTCGCACTAAGCACGACCAATGCCACAGGCTACAAAGTACAAATTGTATGAACTCCAGAATAATTACTCCCAAAATCAACCTTAATAACGTGTTTTTAAAGTTCAGGGCATACTTTTTACAAATAAAGATTACCAGAACTTTCTATGCCTAAAATGTAAAACTCCACATTTCCACAATGCTATATTTATTTATTTATTTTTGGTTTACCAACAATTATCTACACTGAATTATATAGAGGAGCACATTTACCTAAAGGGTCGTCAGGCCGCAAGTTCTTCGAGGCCTTCATAGACGATGGTAAATAACCGAGAACTACGGAAGGTAAATGACCGAGCACAATCTCCAGCGGGTCCTATTAGTTCGACAGCACTGTAAGCTCTTCGCGCAAGTTGTTTGCTTCCATCCGACCGGCTAGCATGTTCGCGTAGTATACTATCTGTGGATTGAAGTTCGAGAATTCAGTGGTTAAGGAAATGCGCACAATTTATAAAAGGATCTATTAAATTCGATGTGGTTGTACTACTCTGTCAAGAAAGTACCGGGAAAAGATCAATAATACACAAAATGTCTGCTATTCATTCAAATTTATTTTATCACCTTCAAAGTATGCTCCTTTAGAAACGATACACTTGCGCCAACGAATAATCCATTCATCAAAACATTTTTTAAACGCTGCTTCCGGAATTGAGTTCAGTTCTCGCCGCGAATTCTCCTTTATGTCTTCTATCTATTGAAAACGGGTGCCACGAAGTGGTAATTTGAGTTTAGGAACAAGAAAAAAGTCAGCAGGAGCCATATCTGGTGAATATGGTGGTTGCTGGATGGTATTTGTTGAGTGTTTGGTTAAAAATTCGTTCACAATGATAGCCTTGTGCGAAGGCGCATTGTCGTGGTGCAAAATCCAAGAATTTTCTTTCTACAAATCTGGCCTTTTTCGTCGAATTTGCTCTCTTAAACGCCGCATAACGCTCAAATAATATTCTTTATTTACCGTTAGACCTTCCGGTAAGAATTCAGAGTGCACAACACCGCGAAAGTCAAAGACAACAGTCAACATGACTTTGACTTTTGATCGACATTGGCGTGGTTTTTTCGATTTCGGTTCAGTTGGAAGGCGCCACTCCGAAGCTTGTTGACTAGTTTTCATGTCAAACTCGTAAACCCACGTCTCGTCACCAGTAACAATGCGTTTCATGAATGTTGGGTCCGAACTGACTCGTTCTAGCATGTCCTCAGCGACTTTCATGCGATTGAGTTTTTGGAGAAAATTCAGATCTTTTGGGACTAGCCGAGCAGCAACATGTTTCATACCCAAATGATTAGTTAAAATGGTACGGATCGACTCGTGAGATACAGAAAGTTCGGCGGCTATCTCTCTCAGAGTTGAATGGGGATTTTCAGTCACTATTTCCTTCACTTTTGCGATTTTAACTTCAGTTGCAGACGTTGACGGCCTACCAGAGCGAGGCAAATCTTCCATCACATCTCGACCGCTTTTGAACGCTTTGAACCACTCATAAGCACGAGTTTTTGATAAAGTCGATTCACCGTAAGCCTTCTGTAACATTTTCAGTGACTCCGAACACGAAATTCCATTGGCGATGCAAAATTTAAGACAAACTCTTTGTTCGATATTTTTGTCCATTATGAAATTTGCAATACACACTATATATGATATTACTAAAACCAGCACTGTATTTAATATAAATAACAGATGCAACTCAAACTCCGCGCCAAAATGGAAAACAGTTGTGCCAATCTAACAACTACAAAAAAACAAAAATTTGAATTTGGAACCATAAACAAATCATCCATTCCCGATACTTTTTTGACTGAATGTATGTGGCTAATCATAATACCCAATGTACGAGTATGTGGTTTTTCAAATCGTCTTACAGAAGGCCAACTTAATGTACTTGATATAAATTACCTCTAGGCGCGATTGTTTATTTATAAATAGTTCATTAAGATAATGGGTACAAAAAAAATAAATCATCATCTGCCTAGCCTTTTCCCAACTATATTGGGGTCGGCTTCCAGTCAAACCGGATTCAGCTGAATACCAGTGTTTTACGTGAAGCGGCTGCCTACCAGACCTTCACAACCCATTAACTGGGTAACACGATACTTCTTGGCAAGATTCACTGGCTTCTGACAATCCCTAACGACTGCTATAGATCAAAAAATGACAGCCGGGACCAACGGCTTAACGTGCTTTCCGAGGCACGGAGGAAACTCAGTATATTAAGATGGTCACCCATCCACAGAGCAACATTGGCAAGCGTTGCTTAACCTTAAAGATCGACCCGTGCGGCTGTTATTATTTAGCCACGAGCTCTTTATTTATAAAATTAATAATGCAGTATAATGTTAATAATGTTTACGTATCAAAACACGTCAGGGTTTCATTCTAAGCCGTCCTTCAAATTGGATCACAAGGCTCGGACTGCGCTCGCTTCTGGATGTTTCAAACTACGTCATGCGTCATGACAATAAATAATATTATCATTTTTTAAATAAATACCGAGAATAAGTGAGGTTTAATAAATTGCGGTCGACACCAATAGCTCAATACTAGCTATTGGACTAAGTGCTGCACTACATGTCGAAGTTTCCTCCCAGGAGAATTTTATATTACTTTTAAACGGACATAGGTCTACCTTAAGATATTTCAATTAATTACAAAATGACTCGATAGAAAACATCGTATAGATTATGCGACACATAAAATATTACACCTTCATAAACTTGGTTGTTATGGTGACGACCTCGTCATCTTGCACTTGGAACTGCCTGGTATACTTGGTGGATATAACCCTAAGGGTTTTGAGCTACTGCAGCGTCTCCAGTATGGGATGCAGACTGTCCTTGCAGTGATTGGCCCAGATGCGTGCCAGCCTTGCTGAACAAAATTGTTCAACTTCCAAAACAAAAAAAAGCTCCATATCTCGATTTGTGCATTCTAAGCACAAAAAGATTTAGGTATGTAATGCTAACTAACCAACCGAGCAACTTGATGCAATCGCCTTTGCGGCGTTGCTTTTAAGACCTATCGATAGAAGGATGAAGAGATTTTACTTAATTTGGCAAGGTACTGAAAGGCTCTGCGACATGAGGCCACATCTAACTCCGGCCCTGCCATGCTATTCACGACTTTGTCCGGATCACTTGATAAACTCATTGCTTTTGACTCTTTGTCTGCAACAAGTCCCAAGAGATTACGATTTAATTGTGATCTATACTTGAGCATTTTCCCTAAAGAAAACTTGGCTACAACGACGCTAATTTACGATTTTTGAAGTGCGATTCTGATCCTCGCATCAGACGGCCGACTGCAAATGGTGTCGGGCTTCTGTTGCAGCAGTTGCAGTCGTATGTCGGAATTGGTCTGATACTAAGTAATACCGTCTGCTGTCGCGGCATTAGCGCGCAAATGCAGGATAATTGCGTTCATTTATACGACAACAGCCAAACATAGCGATATTCATATGGCAAAGCCAAACAAAAGGACGCTATCGAACATTCGCGCGATGGTCGCTTTGAATAAGGTCGATGATTTTCGCGCAAATACACATAGTCGCAATCATTTCCTCAGCAAGCTCACAACTTTATAACTTTAATTATTATTATTTCCCCAATGAATAAATAATGAAACACCAACAAAGCCAACTCACCTTCATTCATCTTCGCATCTTCATCACTATTGCTGCCGCCCTTGCTGGCGATCAGAGCTGGGGTTCTTAAAAATTCGAAGTGGTGCTAGTATGTGGGGGATCATATGAAAGAGCGCTGTCATAGAGAAAAACCTGAATTATTCTATGTTGTAGAAGTTTATGTAAAGATTACAGGAAAAATAAAACGCTCTCTGTAAAAAGCGCGATTTTTCAGAAATCATCAACAAACATTACTTAAGTTCCACTAGCGGGCATGATATTTCGCTGATCTAAGACTGCAATATACACCGCAGTGTTATAATATTCTCAACGAATAAAGGCCTCGCCGAAGAAAATTTAAAAACATTTCAAGTTTTATATGATGGTACGGAATCCTCGGTGCGCGATTCCGACTCGCTCTTTACCGGTTTTTTGTAGATTTAGGGAACCTGGCTTAATGACACGTTCACCTAAACATCAATAACTTAATCATGCACATTTGCTAATACTGTCATTTAACTTATTTATAATTTTTCAAAGTTTATTTTTTCGACTTCAAAAACTAAGTAAATACCCAGATAATTATCAATTTTCTTATTATTAGGTAGTGCTTACATTTTGGCAGTTTGCTTTACGGGGTAGGAATAGAGACGGAATAGGGCCTGAATAAGGATAGGGGTGGGGTATATTAAATTATTTTGCTATTCAGTGGATTGTTTTTTTTTAAAGGCGGTTCCCTTTTTTTAAGTTTTTAAAATTAGTTATCACTTTTGTTTTAGTTTAGTTTTTTATAAAAAAATTTTATTAAAATGGTCATAAAAAGAATATGTTGTGCAACAACATTTAGTGACAAACGAATCGCTGCAAAACCGACCTTACGCAGTCTTGTCTGCCCTACCCCTAGAGTGTAATTTAAGCCTGCGTAGGCGCGGAGGGGTTGGGCGGCCCGCGAACTGAGGAGTAGGTGGTTTGAAGGCCACCGCCGCGGCTGAGGCACCTGCTTGCATGCTGCATGCCTACTTGCAGGCTTTATGCCTGCTTACAGGCTGGATGCCTGGTTGCATGTTGCATGCCTGCTTACAGATGTATGCTTGCTTGCATACTGCATGCTTGAAACAAGCATTCTTGTTTGCATGCTTCTTACTGGGACCACTTTAAACCACTTTTGTTCAAAATATAGTCCGGTCAATTAAGCCAAGGCTACCGATCCTGCAGGCAGTGTTCACAGGGTTGCGGTTTGTGGGAGTCATTTCTTACTCTCATTGTTAGACCAAGCTGGTTAGGCTGGTTTGGTCGGGTTAATTAACCGCCGCCCGAGACCCGGCGTTGTTATTCAATTGGCACCACCCAGGGGGCACGTGTAGGGTAGTGGTTAGGTAGTTCCTACGGACGCGAATAACTCTGCCCCCCTAAACCAACACTTTAAACTACTTTTGTTCAAAATATGGTAATTGAAACAGCAGTATAATGAATGTTCGGAAACATAATACTTCGCACAAATGTTATTTCGGCTAAGTGTAACTTCGGTAAAAAGTTTGTCGACCAAACGAAACGTCGGTGTGACGAACATAATCGTACTGATAATAAGTAAACAAAAACGAAACGAAACTAGTTGAAAAGTTTCAGGACTTTTAGGTGAAATGAAATTCGGTTAAAACATTATGTTGGTTAAGCATTCACTGACGAAGAGTTATGTGGGCGAAACGTTTTTGAGTGAAAAGTTAATGGGATAAAGATAATGTTGACCAACGGTTCAACGGCCAATCGACTGTTGGTGAAACGTTACAGTTTCATCTTCTTGAGCACAGAAAAGTCGCACTTTCGTGCTTTGCACTCAGCCAAGATGTGCGTTTCTTTTAAGTGCCTATCAGTAAAATCCATATCTTAGTGGTCGTTCAAGTATTACGTATGCACCAATGGGGGTGTCGTTTACTATGCACTAATGCCCTCATTGGTGCATAGTAAAGACCCTCCAACCCCATCTCAGTGGGCAAAATGCGATTTTGCCAACTGAGTGAGACAAAGTAACTTTGTTTTTCAGAAAGTCGCGAATATCTTATTCAGCCTTGGGTTAATTATACAATTCAAAACATTCACACTCTATCTCTTTCCCGCCATTAGAAAGAGAGAGATACAAAAACCAGCCCTTTCAAAGTTCCGATTTTGAATTCGACCTCAAAGATAAACACGTTCGGAATTTCGTACTAACTAAAGAAATCTGAATGTTAAAAAAAAAAGAAATCTGAATGTTTTAAAAAAAAGTTACTATGTCTCACTCAGTAGGCAAAATGCAATTTTGCTCATTGAGTGAGACAAAATAACTTTTTTTTTTTTAGAAAGTCGCGAATATCTTATTCAACCTTGCGTTAATTATACAATTCAAAACATTCACACTATCTCTTTCCCGCCATTAGAAAGAGAGAGAGATAAAGACCAGCCCTTTCGAAGTTCCGATTTTGAATTCGACCTCAAAGACAAATACGTTCGGAATTTCGTACTAACTAAAGAAATCTTGCAAAAAGATAATTATGTCTTTTAATGTATTTTATTGAATCTTTAACTTATTGTTGTATTTAAACGAAAATAAGTATTTACTACAAATAAAACTGATTATTTATTTCTAGTTTCAATAATGTTACGTAATATATTTTGAATAATAAAATATCGTGGGTGCTATTTCCGAACACGCCTTAATTTAAATAAAAAAGCGGGAATAACATTTCGTATCTGGCGTAAAGAGTTGAATAAGTTGAATTTTTTTTAAAATAATCGTAAAATATAAGTGAAACTAGCAACGAGAACAGTATTTTAACACCGGAAGAGTTAAAACAACAAGTTATTAACGCAGAATAAAGTTTCCTACCTGAGAAGTCTCGCGAGAAATAACTGAAAGCATACCATGTCTTCAGTGAATTGGATACTTATAAAGGGCACAAGTAGTTTTTCGGAGACGGTGTTGACATCTTATTTTTTAGATTTATCACAGACGAGGCGATCATCTACAATGTGGAGTATTTACTCAATGTTGAAAGCTACTTTAAAAACAAAACATAACGTACATATTGAAACATACGCAAAACTCGCATCTTTTCTCAAAAGAATGTCAGCTAGCCCATTCACTTCCAACGACGCACAGTGTACTTATACAGAAAGCCGATCAGAGTCACCATACTTTCACCGTTGTTCCTTCTCAATCCGCCACCGAAACATAAACCTTAACCGCAGATAATCAAACTCACTCAGTGCAACTATAACGTTGCCAAATAAAAATGTTACATTTAATTCGCAGAATTTTAGTAGTTTATTTTTCATCTGCCTAGCCTTTTCGCAACTATATTGGGGTCGGCTTTCAGTCAAACCGGATTTAGCTGAATACCAGACCTCCACAACCCATTAACGGAGTAACACGGTGGTACTTCATGGCAAGACTGGAGTCAGATTTACTGGCTTCTGACTATCCGTAACGACTGCCAAAGATTTACAAATGACAGCCCGGACCAACGGCTTAACGTGCTTTCCGAGCCACGGAGGAAACTCGGTATGTTAAGATGGTCACCCATCCACAGACCAACCTTGGCAAGCGTTGCTTAACCTTGAAGATCGGCCCGTGCGGCTGTTATTGTCTAGCCACGAGCTCCTCAGTAGTAGTTTTACTTTTAACTTTTAAAATGTTCCATTTTATTGAATTGGTACCTCTATCTACAATGTTAATTATTTTGATTCACAATGAATAGTTATTTCAGTCTGTTCCTGTTTATTATTTTATTTCCTAAAGTGTTTTCGCTGCTGAAGTGAAAAGTTATGTGTGTTACACAAGTGTTAGCTTGTTTCAAATTCATGTTTTAATTTCAAATAAATATTGCTCATTTTATGGATAGATTTGCTTCATTCATTTAAAATAAGTTATGAATTTCATCGACTCATCGATTATTATGGAAGTTTGGATTCAACTTTTATAAAATGTATTTTAATACCGAAGCATAATATCCACTGTGGCAACACTGTCAAAGAAAATATGAAGTATTATTTTAATAAACTTGTAAATGTATTTTGGTCATGGCAATTCAATGTATTATTTTTACTTTGGCAACACTTCGAAATGACGGTTTGAACGTTATCTTCATTTCCGGGTGGGGCGAAAGTCGTTTTTAAAAATTGTAGAGGCTTTGCAAGGCAGTGATCACGGAGCCACGAAGCAAGTCGGTTGAAATTATAATCAGGATTCCGTGTGTATAATAAAGTTATTTTATACAAAAATAGTGTTTGAGTTTTTGAAGATAACATTTCTTCAACAATTCAGAAGTTGGGATAACACCAAGGAACTCCGGTGTAGCTATTGCTACCACCCTGGTGTAATCATACGTCCACAGCAAGGTATGTTAATTGTATGTTAATTGATTATTCAATTTGATTTTTGTTTATGCAGGGTAAGCAAAATCTTATACTTATTTATAATGAATACCAAAGCATATTTGATGTACTAAAACTGTTTTACGATTTCTCGTATAGGCTTTGGCACGAAGTCACGAATTTTATATTTTTCGCGGTCGTGAAATGCGAATTATTATTTTGATTAACCCTCACAATTTTTTTTTTTTTAATGTGCGTTTAGTTGTAATTTTGTTAATATTTTCTTAGACTCATAAGAACAAAGGGCTAAGTTTTACTCATTTAGGTGCCTACTTCAAGAATGATCTACGATTTTTTTTCTAATGAAATATATACGTAAGCTCATAGGAAAATATAAATATTATCAGTTGTATTATAAATTCACATCGTCTAGTCCATATTTTTACTGCCAGAAACATCCGTCAAACATTTGCATTGTTTCTTACGAAAGCGAACGTAGAACAATCCACGTACGAACGTTGCATCACTAATAGTTATAGAACAAACATGATTGGATGTGTATTATAGATATTTATTGATAATAATTAATTTGATAAAACATAGCAGGCAAATAATTCCTTCAACTATCACATTATTTACCTATTTTTCATTGTTTTATATTCAATGAAATAGGTACTCGTTGTTTTTCATTTTTTTTTCAGACTGTTGGACAGCGAGATGTCCAGTGACCGGTCAGAGATGTCAACCGGGAGTCATCACAGCATAGTGCTGGGAGGACCCTCGAGACGCAGCCGAGATCGGCGTGCTGAAGACTTGAAGCAAAGTCGTCGCTCGTCAGCAGCGCCCAGGCGAAGTCGTCGCTCGTCAGCAGAGCCCAGGCGACGTCGTCACTCACCAGCATCGCCCCGCAATGGTGGTCGTAGCTTCGAGCGGCGCAGATCCAGTAGACCACCTCCAAGGGTTGAATCGCAGGCAAGAAGTCGAAGCAGGTCAGTCGTGATATCTCCATTGCGGCGTCGCACATCAAGTACGCCATCAACAGACAGGCAGATAAATGAACCGACAAGTAGATATATATGCCGTAGTCGTAATAGGCAGAGGCGTCACAGATTGCAAACTCCTCATAGAGAAAGCGTGAATAGATCTCGAAGTCCAGTCCGCTCTGGTACAAATGAAAGTTTGACGTCTGTTACGCCGCAGCCTCCATCTATCGATGTTAATAATGAATTGCTAAAATGCATCAAAGAGTCCTTACAATCAATCTTAGCCGTAAATCCACAGAGTAAAGAAAGATTTACTAATAATAATGTAGTTCCAGAATTCGATCCTAAATCGAAAAACCAAACAATTACTACTTGGCTGAATAAAGTCAAGGAATGCTCAGAGATGTATGGCTGGGATAGTCAACAGACCGCTCACTATGCTCTCCCAAAGTTAGTTGGTACTGCAAAAAAGTGGTACGAAGGACAGTCATCAGTATTGATCTCATGGGACGAGTGGGTCAAAAAACTTAAATCTGCTTTTCCGTCACATGAAAATTATGGAAACATGCTTACGGAAATGTTAGCTATAAGGGCAAAGTTTGGAGATGATTTAGAAGAGTACTATTATGAAAAGTTAATAGCCTTAAATCGGTGTAATATAATAGGTAGGAATGCTGTTGACTGCATTGTCTATGGAATAGATGATAGATCAGTTCGGTTCGGAGCAGAGGCAGTAGGTTTTACGGATTCTGATAAACTACTGGGCTATTTGAGGGGTGTCAAACATGAACGATCAGATAGGTTCAACAAGAAACCGGTACGTTCTGTTAACGAAGCGCGTAAACCTGTAAAAAGTAATTTGATTAGAGTTTCAGCGTGTTATAATTGTCATGAAACGGGCCATTACGTATCGGGATGTAAGAAACCTATTGTTAAGTGCCAAAAGTGTAAACGCATTGGTCATGACGATCCTAAATGCAATAAGAGCGTTTGGGTAGATAGAGCCGAAGTTAAGACATTATGACTAGACAATAGTATTGACTTAGGAGTAGACGAAAAATTCATTAAGAAAGTTATCGTTAATAATGTGCAGTTGACAGGGTACGTAGATTTTGGTAGTCAGTGTACTTTGGTAAAAGAATCCATCATATCAGTAATTATACCACGTCAAAAATGGCAAGTGAATAATTTGCCTTCTCTAAAAGGTTTTGGTAATACATACGTTAGTGCTTTAGGTAAAACTAAGATTTCTTTAATGATTAACAACGCTAAAATGGATGTTGAGGCAGTTATTGTTCCTGATAGTTATTTAAACTATGATCTACTTATTGGTCAGACTGCTACGGAGCAACCACACATATGGGTATTTAAATCTGATAAAGAGTTGATGATTACGGATAAACGAATGAAAAATGCTACAAGACTGACTTTAAAATCTGTCAAAACTGTCAGGGCTGAAGGTTGTATTTCTGTTAAGGTGTTTACCGATATGAATTTTTGTGGAAATGTTTTCGTTGAAAATGGTTATCGTTTAAACTATCGTGTAGAAATTGGTACTTATAGTATGAAAAACGGTATCGGTCATTTAACTATTCTAAACTATGACAATAGGTTAATTCAATTTAAAGAGGGCCAAGTCTTGGCCCGTGCTATTCAAATTAATAATAACGTTAAAGGTATTAATATGATACAAAAGGTTGAAAACCACGTCAGTAAACCCTCATTTACATTGGATGACCCCAATATTGATGTAAATTTAGACAACGATCAGAAACTTCAGTTATTAAATACTTTGAACCAGTACCGCGATTGTTTTGCCAAAGACTTATCTGAACTAGGTAAAACCGCGGTCGCGGAAATGGATATTCTGTTAGAAGATACAGAGCCAGTCGTATATAGACCATACAAGTTGAGTCATTCAGAACGAGAAGAAGTTAGGATTATAGTAGAAGAACTCTTAAAATATGACATCATAAGAGAGTCTCAATCTCCTTACGCTAGTCCTGTTTTGTTAGTGAAAAAGAAAACTGGTGATAAACGCCTCTGTGTGGACTATCGCGCCCTAAATAGAAAAACGATTAAACAACATTACCCCTTACCTCGTATTGAGGACCAGATTGATCGTTTGGCAGGGAATAAGTACTTTTGTGCTTTAGACTTGGCCTCCGGCTATTATCAGATTTCATTGACTGAAGAGAGTAGGAATAAAAGCTCGTTTGTAACACCCGATGGTCAATTTGAGTTTAATAGAATGCCATTTGGGCTGGCTAACGCACCGGCTGTTTTTCAGCGAACTATCAATTTGGTCTTGGGCAATTTACGCTACAATGTTGCATTAGCTTATATGGATGATGTCTTAGTACCCAGTAGTTCATTTGAAGAAGGTATTAAAAGATTAGAAATTGTACTTCAAAGGTTTAGGGAGGCGGGACTAACGTTAAAACCACAAAAATGTTACTTCTTTCAAAATCACGTTGACTACCTTGGTTTTGAAATTTCCAAAGAAAGTGTAAGACCGGGTATTAAGAAAATTGATTGTGTCAAAAAGTTTCCTAAGCCTAAAGACGTACACAATGTCCGACAGTTTATTGGCCTAGCTAGTTTTTTTCGGCGTTTTATCAGAGGTTTCGGTGAAATAGCTCGACCTCTTACGAAATTACTAAAGAAAAACTCTGTTTGGGTTTGGTCTCAAGCTCAAGAAGATGCGTTTGATAAATTGAAAAGTGCTCTTATTTCAAGGCCCGTATTAGCGTTATACAACCCCCAACTTGAGACACAAATACATACAGATGCAAGCAAACACGGCATAGGTAGCGTTTTACTTCAAAAACAAATCGATGGAGTTTTCAAACCGGTTGCTTATTACAGTAGACAGACTTCCCCTGAGGAGTCTCATTTTTCGTCATATGAGTTAGAAACTCTTGCAGTAATTGCAGCGCTAGTTAAGTTCAGAACGTACGTGCTTGGGTTAAGCTTCACTATTGTAACAGACTGTAACTCGCTCAGGGCAACGTTTTTAAAACGAGACATGATACCGAGAGTTGCGCGATGGTGGAGTTTGATTCAGGAGTATGACTGTAATGTTGTATATAAATCTGGCAAGGGCATGATTCACGTTGACGCATTGAGTAGGAATCCAACGACGGAAAATGCAGGGATAATTCAGGCTATTGACACTTTCGACATTATGACGATAACCGATGATTGGTTAACGACAGTACAGTTAGAGGACTCTAAAATACAACGCATTAAGAAAATCCTTTCTGATAAAGAATTTGATGACTTAGTAGAGATACGTAAAAATTTCGTCCTTAAGCGCGAGAGAGTGTATAAAGTAACTGAGGACGGGTTAAGATGGGTGGTACCGAAGGGCTGTAGGTGGCAAATACTCCAGAAAAACCACGATGAAATAGGCCACTTTGCATTTGATAAGACATTGGATAAAATAAAACAACATTATTGGTTTCCTCGTATGCGTAAGTTTATCAAAAAGTATGTGAACGCCTGTTTAGAATGTGCTCATAATAAATTGCCGGCGGGAAAGAAGCAGGGTTACTTGCATCCCATACCTAAGGAAAATGCGCCCTTTCACACCATTCATGTTGATCATGTTGGTCCATTTGTAAAGTCGAAAAGGAAAAATTGTTACATTTTGGTGATTGTAGAATCGTTCACAAAATTTATTGTTTTGAAGGCTGTTAAAAATACGAAGTCCACTTCAACCATCACGGTTCTTAGGGACTATTTAGGGACGTTTGGTTTGCCAAAACGGCTAATTAGCGATAGAGGGACATCATTTACGAGTTCTAAATTTAAAAGTTTTCTTAATGAAGTAGGAGTTCATCACATAAAGAATGCAGTTGCTTCACCTAGAGCGAATGGCCAGGTGGAGCGTTATAATAGAACAATTTTAGACTCTTTAGCCTCACAAAATCATGGAAAAGACGAAAGACTTTGGGATGACCGACTATTACAGGTACAATGGGGATTAAACAATACTGTAAACAAAGGCACAGGAAAAACCCCCTCTGAGGTTTTGTTTGGGTTAAGGCTTACTGGGATTAGTGAAGGAAGTCTAGTTTCGGAAATAGATGAGGACATAGTAGAAAACACACATAATGAAAATGAAATCAGCACCGGTTATGAAAGATTACGTAAAATTAGGGATGAAGTAGATGAACATACGAAAAAGTCGCAGGAAAAACAGAAAAATAGATTCGACAAAAAAAGAAAAAAGCCATTAGAGTTCAAAATTGGGGACTTGGTAAGAGTAGAAAGAGCAGCACATACTGTAGGTAAAAGTAAAAAATTATTGTCGAAATGTTCAGGGCCGTACAAAGTAACAAAAGTGTTAGATCACGATAGGTATGAGGTAGAAGATACTCCTATTACAAAAAAAAGGGGGGCTTCAAAGTATAAGGGTATATTCTCTATCGATAAAATACACCCTTGGCTTTGTTTTAATAATAATGGTAGTGAATCATCAACTAGCGAGAGTACAGATGATTAATAAAATGTTATATTATGTTATTTATATAAATCAATATAAATATAAATATGTATTGTTTGGTATTTAGTAATCAGTATAATAATTAAGTTACTTGTTACGAAGGATAGAACATACTTGATTTATTTGAAAAAAAAATGTGTTTGAAATGATTTGAGATTATTAGATATACAAATCTTGTTTTTAGAACAATGATTGAGTTTATATACTTTTCTTAAATTAAAAGTGCGAAGTACACTATCACCGCTATATGCGTGAGTATATTTACTGTGTGTAATAATATATAAATAGTATAATAATGAAGTTCCTTGTTATGAACGATAGAAGTGAGAAATGATTTGAGCTTATTCGATATATTTTGTTTAGAATAATTATTGAGTTATAAGTGTGAAGTACGCAAATGGTACACCTACACTGCTATGTGCAAGAGTGTAGAGATAGAACTACATGAAGTGCTATGTGCACGTAGTTATATTAATCCATACACTGCTATGTGCGAGAGTGTAGAGATAGAACTACATGAAGTGCTATGTGCACGTAGTTATATTAATCCATACACTGCTATGTGCGAGAGTGTTAGAGATAGAACTACATGAAGTGCTATGTGCACGTAGTTATATTAACCCTTACACTGCTATGTGCGAGAGTGTAGAGTCAGAACTACTTATAGTGCTATGTGCACGTAGTCATGCTAGTTTATACACTGCTATGTGCGTAAGTGTAGAGAGAAAACTACTTGAAGTGCTAGGTGCACGTAGTCATGTTATTCCATACACTGCTAAGTGCGAAAGTGTAAATACATGACTACTTGTAGTGCTATGTGCACGTAGTCATGTTATTCCATCAACTGTTATGTGCGAAAGTGTAAATACACAACTACTTGTAGTGCCATGTGCACATGGTCATGCTAATTCATACACTGCTATGTGTGCAAATGTAGAGAGAGAACTACTTCAAGTGCTAGGTGCACGTAGTCATGTGAATCATACACTCATGCTATATGCGTAAGTGTAGAGAGCAATCTTTTGGAGTGCAGAGTGCGCAGTGGCTGGGATGGCTTTAAGCTAATTTAAATATTTCAGCTATTGTGCGTTTTGCAATCTAAAAAAAAAAAATATAGATATATATATTAGAATAGTAAAATATTTTCTTTGAAATGTGGTATGTATTATGTTTATGTAATTCATATGATATCTTTTTGCTTAATTGTGTCGTTCGCGAGGACGCGATATTTATCAGGATGGACGAATTGTTAGCTTGTTTCAAATTCATGTTTTAATTTCAAATAAATATTGCTCATTTTATGGATAGATTTGCTTCATTCATTTAAAATAAGTTATGAATTTCATCGACTCATCGATTATTATGGAAGTTTGGATTCAACTTTTATAAAATGTATTTTAATACCGAAGCATAATATCCACTGTGGCAACACTGTCAAAGAAAATATGAAGTATTATTTTAATAAACTTGTAAATGTATTTTGGTCATGGCAATTCAATGTATTATTTTTACTTTGGCAACACTTCGAAATGACGGTTTGAACGTTATCTTCATTTCCGGGTGGGGCGAAAGTCGTTTTTAAAAATTGTAGAGGCTTTGCAAGGCAGTGATCACGGAGCCACGAAGCAAGTCGGTTGAAATTATAATCAGGATTCCGTGTGTATAATAAAGTTATTTTATACAAAAATAGTGTTTGAGTTTTTGAAGATAACATTTCTTCAACACAAGAGTAAAGTTTTTTGCATCTCGTGCCTTTGAATCCCTCGCCACACTCAGGATTCAAAATCAGCACTCGTAGCATAAAAAGACTTTGCTCTCTTGTAGCACAAATAACTATTGATGTGACTCGACACGTGGTTCACAGTCACACGTGTGTTTGTGAACCACGTGTTTATCGATCAGTTAGAAACTAGAAAATAGTTTCAAACTAATCTTATCCTTATCCTTAGACTATTATTTTTCCACAATATAAACTTTTATACCAAACTATTATAGTGAAAATCCCTGTTAGTTTTGTTTCAATTCACCATTGCATTCCAAATCATTCCGTTTTCCAGTTTTTCTTGGATATATCACTGTCTCACTAATCTGAATGAAGCTTCGAAGCATCAAGCAAAAAAACTTACACAGCATATCTCTACACCGTAGCAAAATCGAGATAAAAGGCTGCGACAGGTCTGGAACCTAACTTGTGATAATTAAAAAAACAAAAAACTGTGTATAAATAAAACAAACTTTATTCATTAATGTTACAAAGACCGCAAGAGGCTCATTTACAACAATAGTCGTTTGTTCGACGTCATCAGTCAAGCGCGTCACGTTACAGCATGCCGAACCCTTTCGAGTAGCTTATCGCTTTCATGAGTCTGTCTCGCAGCTTGTCCCGCGAGTCGTACTCGGGCAGCAGCAGCACGTTGAAGCAGGTGTGCGCGGTGGGCAGGCGGTCGCAGTCGGGCCCGTTGCGCGCCACCACCAGCTTGAAGTGGCTGAGGCCGCCCACGGGCACGCGGTCCGAGCCCGTGGTGAACTGCAGCAGCTTGCGCTTGTCGCCCAGCGGCAGGCTGTGCACCACGCTCCAGAAGTCTTTTATTGTTTCACACTCGGAAGTGTAGCCGCCGTCGTATTCTCTTGACTTTTCTAGCTCGTTGAAGTCGAAGTTCTGTCAAAACATCAGAAATTAAATAAGGATGTACTTGGGGCCACATTTAACGTGGGGAAATTTTTTCTATGAGTTATTGGTATGCATAACGCTTGTTATTAGAAGCTTTGAAGCATGTCCCGAGTAGCATTAATATAAGTCGGAACGCGCTTATGCTTTATCGAAAAGGAATCAAACCGATTAGAAATCCTTTGGTTAAAAAATTTTATTTCACGGGACGGTGATGATTTATTTCTACAAAACATACTCGTTTAAGAACATATTCGACCAAATTAGGAGTAGTAAGTTGAAAACAGAGAATGTCGAATCAATAAAGGCAAATGAGAAGGTACCATGATCCATGTTTTTGGCACATTTACTAACAATTACACAAATAGCTAACAGACATATTAGTAAAATGGTCCCCCAGTTACCTGGCTGCCACAGACCAGCATCTCGACCTCTTCGGGTCGGAACAGCGCCGCCAGAGGACTCTCGTCCGTCACCATGAGGAAGCCGCGCCGGAACGCCTTGAACTGAGTGTCCACCGACTCGTTTAGCAAGAAATCCGAATACATTTCTACGAATTCCTGAAATTGAACGATGGTATTATAGTCCAGGGAAAATATCAGGAATGAATGTGGATAAACCTTAAGGTTGAACGCGAAAATGTCTAGGGAGAAAATTAAAAATTCCAAATAGAAATATATAAATATGTACAAAGCAATGCATGACTACTACCTCCAGCTGAAGATTGAGGATTGAAAGATTAGTTTTTGTACTACAGGGAACGTACAGGGCATAGACTGTGCCATCGAGTGTTGCAAATCGGAAACTTTTACGTAAAGGATACTTGACATTGATACTTCTGTGCTGTCCAGCGCTGTCTATAGTTCCTGCACATTCCCTTTCACGTATATTGTTGTATATTGCAACAAATAAAAGCCAAGCTTTGCAGGCGGGCGAATGACTTAATAACTTATCTAGTTTAAAATAACCAAGAAAAAAACGTGTAAAAGTGTTATTTTTAACCTATTTACAAACAAAAATGTTATCATCAACGCCTCACCCCAACAAGCGCGTCATCAATAATGTTGGTCCGGCGCACTTTGAGCCTGAGGAAGGGCATGGGCGGTGCAGCGCCTACGACCGCGTGCAGCAGCGACACGCGGCGCTCCGGGTACATGCGGATGCGGTTCTCGTAGTACAGCCCCAGCGACTTCGTGGCCACCGTCAGGATGAACGGGTACCGCAGGAACGCGAATTTTTTACCTGGAATGTACAAGTTGATGATGTGTCAATATTGTGCGACATTTTTTATGATCGTGGGTTGGTTTTATATCATAGGTAAACCATAAAAGAATCGTAATAGGTGGCGTGTAATTTCTGCCCGTACCGAATTTAACTATTGTTTGTTTGTAATAATTGCACTTGAAAAATTCGGGACAGTTTGTAATAAAATAAATGGCTGGCGGTTTCATTACGTACATGTATGGTATCATACTTATCACTTCAAATCTTCTTCAAAAAATCTTTCAAATCTTTACAATGTTGAAACACTGCTTACTTTTACGTATTGCCTTCTTAAAGTTACCGAAGTTCTTTTCAATAATGTAATAAACTTGAAAAGGACTTCGGTAACTTAAGAGGTTCAATGTAGAATTCCTCAAATGGCAGGCATGGCTTTCTAGCATCTACAACATTTATATCTAATTCAATGGCTGAAACAAAACAATCTTACATTAATATTCGGTGCAATAAGCATGTAGCATAAGCAAGTGTTGCAGATAAGGTATACTAACAATATCAAATCATGTCATACTATTTCTGTAGAATAGAGGTATTAACCGATATAGCAGACATGCATAATAAAAATACGAACTATTTATTTAACGAATGCATTCACTTGGTTGGTGCAAAAACGAAGAAAGTCTGTCTGAAGTAGTCATAGTACTACTCATTACGGCAGCACTAAATCCGACCTCTGACGCATCTGCACGAATTCAGA
This sequence comes from Lacanobia oleracea, assembly GCA_950371165.1. Classification (NCBI taxonomy): domain Eukaryota; kingdom Metazoa; phylum Arthropoda; class Insecta; order Lepidoptera; family Noctuidae; genus Lacanobia; species Lacanobia oleracea. The sequence goes on along the minus strand of OX493391.1, from coordinate 17,750,743 downwards.
AACATTATATAACTCAAAATTACAATTCAGTGCGCAAAACTTGCCACAGGCTACAGAGTACAAATTGTAAGGACGCCAGATTAATTATTAAAGACACGTTTGTCTTTAAAGGTTACTTCATACTTCTTTACAAATAAAGACTATCAGGACTTTCTGTGCCCAAAAATTTACCTATAACTTCACGATGTTATATACAGGAGCATATTTACCTAAAGGGTCGTCAAGCTGCAAGTTCTGCGAGGCCTTCATAGACGATGGTGGGTATAAATGACGGAGCACATTCTCCAGCGGGTCCAGTTGGTTCGACAGCCCGATCGGATGGATGAAAAAAAATTACACGAAGAGCCGATACTTCGCGTAATTTGTTTTCATCCATCCGACCGGCTAGCATGTTCGCGTAGTATACTATCTGTAGATTGAAGTTCGAGAATAAAGTAGTTAAGAAAATGCGCTCAATATCTAAAAGGGTCTATTAATTTTAATTTGATTGTATGTGGTTAATCATACTACCCAATGTATGTGGTTTTTCAATTATTTTTCGTGTGTAGTTGGATTAAGCTTTTAAAAATCAGTAAGGGTAAGGGGTAAAATGGCACCGTGTATATTTTAGTCGTATTACAAAATCAATTTATATAAGGATCTATTAAATTTAATGTGATTGTATGTGGCTAATTATAATACCCAATGTATGTGGTTTTTCAAATCGTTTTACAAAGAAGGCCTCGGTACTGAATGTACTCGATATAAACTACCTCTAAGCGCGATTATTTATTTAAAATAGTTTATTAAGAAAATAGGTATAATACAAATAAATAACGCAGTAGAATTACAAAACAACCGCTTAATAATGTTTACGTATCAATAGTATGTCACGGTTTCATGCTACGAGCGCAGTCCGAGCCTTGTGTTCCAAGGACGGCTCCTTGGAACACAAGGACTGCGCTCGCTCCTGGATGTTTCAAACTACGTCATGCGTCATGACAATGAATAATATTTTCATTTTTTTTTTAATTATGTACTCGTAGGTACCGTAAATAAGTGAGGTTGAATAAATTGCAATAAATTGCGGTCGGCTCAAGGTATTGGATTAAGATCGGAAGGTAGGTAGGTAAGGGTAGGCCATCGAAAAGTTAGTATGTCAAGACTTCTCTTAGTATGAGGAGAATTTACTCTCTGCGTGTTTCTGAACGAACCTGTCAAACTCATTTCGTTTAAAGCACATTTCATGAACAACAAATATATCTTTATAGCGAGGGTAAGAAGTAACATTGGGAGGGAGTCCCGTCTCGTCCTGGGTATAGTTTGGTAACTCTCCCCATTCTCAGGTTTCCCTCCTTCACGACGACTAGGTCTCCTACTTGCAGGGGCGGGCAGTTTTTCTTCCACTTGCCTCGCTGTTGGAGCTCAGCCATGTATTCCCGGCGCCATCTCTCCCAGAATTGCTGCCTTATTTGTTCGAGGCATTGGTATCTGGTCGTGTTCTTGGTGTTTATAGGCGGTGACGGAAGTGATATCAATAGTCGACCAATCAGAAAGTGCCCAGGAGTGAGAGGGTTTAAATCCATGGGATGGGTTGAAAGTGGGGTGAGCGGACGGGAATTGAGAATAGCTTCTATTTGTGAAAAAAGTGTAGACAACTCCTCGAAGGTAAGATAGGCATTGCCAGCTGCGCGTTGTAAAAGGTTCTTTGAGGAACGAACTCCGCTCTCGCAAATACCTCCGAAGTGGGGTGAATAGGCCGGACTAAAAATGAACTGTATGCCTTCATTAGCTGCGAAGTCTGACACTGACTGACAACTGGATCGTAACATTTTGCCCAACTCATTGTTTGCGCCCACAAAGTTTTTGCCATTGTCGCAATAGATAACATTAGGCTTGCCTCGACGTGACGTGAACCTGCGTAGACATATGATAAATGCCGCGGTGGAGAGGTCGCTGACTACCTCAAGATGCAAGGCTTTGACGGCTTGACAAACAAAAATACATAAATAGGCTTTTGTGACACGGTTTCCTTTACCCTTTTTCGAAGAAATCATAAAAGGGCCCGCAAAATCAATCCCGCAAGCATTGACGGGAAAGTTTTCATTCACTCTGACATCAGGTAAGTTACCCATTATAGGCTGTATTGTTTTTCTGCTCATACGGGTACATATAGTACATTGTTTAGTGATAGCGCGAACTAAGTTTCTGCCTCCTAAAGGCCAGAAAGTCTCACGAAACGAAGAAAGGAGGAGCTGAGGACCTGCATGAAATAGTTTATTATGTTCATATTGTAGCATTAACTTCGTAAGATGATGCTTCGCATCAAGTATGTTTTTTATTATATTCAAAAGCAGATTGTTCTAACCTACCCCCTACCCTACCCTAGTTAGACCGTTACTGTCAACAAACGGATTTAAAGATAATAGTCGGTTTTTGTTGAGGAGTGGTTTGCCTTGTTTGAGATAGGCTATGTCATTTGAGAAAGATGCTAACTGACTGAACTTAAGTAATAGCATCATCAGTGACGAATCCAGTTCGTCTGTTGTTAAGGGACCACTAAGCTTGTTTGTGTTTGGTGTACTGTTATGAATAAAACGTAGTACGTATGCGTAGGTTCTTTTTAATTTCAGGTAATTGGAATGATTTTCGAAATTAATTGTAGTCTGCTTGTTAGAAGTGTCATCAACTGTCAAATGAACTTTAATTTCAGCTTCAGGTAAGTCATGAGGGCTGAGATGAGGTTGGGTAGGCCAATCTGAAGTGTCTTTCTTTAAGAAGGAAGGACCCTCCCACCACAACAAGCACGAGCGCAGGTGCTGTGGCTCAATACCCCTTGAACCTAAATCGGCCGGATTCAAATTGGTAGGAGTATGTTTCCATTGGAAGCCCTGAGTAAGCGTGTTAATTTTATTTACTCTATTGCGTACGAAAACGGGTCTCTGTGATTTTAGCGGTCCATAAGAATGTATCTCTGACTCTGCACGGTATTGCTTCTAAAACCTTTGAGCATAGCTGACTCCCAAGTAACGCCGCACACCACTCTAAGCGCGGAATCGTCAGGCTTTTAATAGGTGCTACTCTTGTTTTGGCACAAAGCGACGTTACCTTAATACTGTTATCTGCATTGGAAGATCGCACGTAACAACAGGCTGCGTAAGCGTTTTGAGAAGCATCGACAAAGATATGCAAGTCTACCAGCTTCGCGGAGCAGTCACTCAACACATGACGAGGTAGGGATAACTGTGAGATATTGTGTAAATTATTTATAAAATTGAACCATTGTTTTACATACGGTTGTGGAACTGGATCATCCCAGTCCAATTTTTCATTCCACAAGCCTTGCATGAGAATTTTTGGCATAATGATACAGCACGACACCAAGCCTAGAGAGTCGAACAGTTTACATGTAGTAGAAATAATTATTCTTTTAGTTACTTTTGGACTTATCTCAATTCTACTAGGAAATTGAAGGCTGTCTTCTTTAGGTGCCCATTTCAAACCTAACACATTACCTTCAGTACTAAACTCAAGTGGTGATGGGTTAGTATTAAAGTCAAGAGGGCTGTTTGAATCATAAAATATTTGTGTGCAGTTCGTCTTGAACTTTCTCAACGGAAATCCTGCTGAGGCTAAGACTTTGGTTACATTTGTGTAAATATGTTTTAATTCTTGCTCAGTAAAACTACCAGTATTTAGATCGTCGATATAGAAGTGAGATCTAATAGCATTGGCCACTATTGGATCTTGACACTCAAGTGCAAGCTGGACAAGACACCTAGTACTTAGAAACGGGGCCGACGCCGTGCCATAAGTGACTGTGTTTAATTGTTTTATTTTTATGGTGTCATGAGCATGTTCTCGCCATAATATTAGTTGTAGATGTCGCTGCGATTCGTTTAAATTTATCGGCCGGTACATTTTTTCGATATCTGCAGTCAGTACAAACGGATAAACACGAAAGTGAATAAGAATCGAAAACAAATCACTTTGTATTACTGGGCCTACAGCTTGAATGTCGTTTAAAGATTTTGAAGTGCTGGTCTTAGCGGACGCGTTGAAAACTACCCTCAATTTAGTAGTAGCATGATTTTCTCGAACTACGCAGTGATGGGGTAAGTAACAGCCAAATGGAGGTCTGTCGATTTCTCGTAAGTGACCTAAGTTTTCATATTCCCTCAAAAATTCAGAATGTTTTTGTTTTAAACTAAGATTTTTATCTAATTTCTTTTATAGTGATAAAAATCGTTTCATAGCCATTAGAAATGAACTACCTAGAGTCTCCTCAGCAGACTCTTTAAGTGGCATCATGACGGAAAATCGCCCTTCTGGTAAGCGATGGGTATTGGTTGCGAAATGCGTTTCGCAAAACTGTTCATCTATCTATGTAGAATCAATTTGTGAGGGTAGCTCTTCTACCTCACAATTTTTTTTTATAGAATTATGAATGTCTTGAAGTGACGATTGGGTTTGCACAAAATTGCATTGTATATTGTTTTTGGAACTATGACCTGTTGGACCAGCTACTAACCATCCAAAGACGCTTTCTAGCAAGATAGAATTATTTGGACCTAGTACAATTTTGTTACACGAAACAATATCGAAGAAATGACCAGCGCCTAGTAAAATATCTAGCTCCGAAGGTTTGTAAAACGTTGGATCGGCTAAAGTTACATTATCAGGTAGGTTTAATCTTTTAACATCTACTTGAACATTAGGTAAGTTGCCAGTCACCTTCGGAATAACAAAACAATTGATATTTCTTACGAATGAGCAAGTGCGTGATTTAATGTTCACCTGACACCGCTCTGTTATAGGACAAGCCACTCCGTTAATGCCTGATACGTTTAATATGTCTATATTTTCAGTTGATAGGCCTAACTTCTCTTTTAGGTTCTTCGTGATGAATGACGACTGGCTGCCAGTATCTAGCAGCGCGCGAGCAAGGCAAGTAGTTTTATTTTGCTTATTAGTTACTTTTACTTGTGCAGTACATGGATGACTTGTCCGTAGGAGACCGCAGCTAAGCTAGTAGGAAGACTAGAAGACTCGGAACAGTCGGCAAGTGCTTTATTTGTGTCTTAATTTTGTGTAATAATGTGTTATGCTTTTTCTTACAGGAACGACAAGTTCCCTTTAAACTACACTGGGCATTGGAATGTCCGCCTCGCAAACAATTTGTACACAACTTGTGTTTTGAAACCTCGACTAGCCTATAATCCTCAACACTCAACTCTCTAAACTTGTTGCATTGATACACGAAATGAGGCTGATCACAAACTGGGCAGGTTTTGTTTTGTGGCGTGCCCTTAGCGTTTGAAAATGTGGCAAATGATTTAGTAGTTCTGCTTTCCTTGTTATTATTACTACCTTAGTTAGATTTGCTTTCTGAATTACGATAGGTAGCAGTTTCTAGAACATTAGCCCTATTTTCAATGAAATTTTTAAAATCATCCAAAGTGGGTAGGTTAGACAATCTGCCTTTGTATTCTTCCCACTTATTGCTAGTGCTAGAATCTAGCTTTGCTGACGCCAAGAATATTACCAGCGGGTCCCAATTCGCGGTGGGAACGTCCAACGTATTTAAAGCGTTTAAGTTTTTAGACACCTGATCAATTAAATACCGCAAAGCCTTGAAAGATTCCTTTTGTATGGTATTACCGTTAACCAATGCGTGCAAGTGTTTATTGATCAGAATATTTTTTTTGTTGTATCGATTGCACAATGTATCCCACGCAAGCTCATAGTTCCTCGCGACAAACTCCAACGATCTAATCACGACACTGGCACCCGATTGCAAAGAATTTCTTAAATAGTGAAATTTATTGATTGGTTTTAAAAGTGTCCCTAAATTCAAGCCATTTTGCATAACAACCATCAAAAGTGGGTAGATTAATAACTGGGAGCCGAATCGAACCATTATTATGACCATGACAACAACCCGAAATTGTTCCGCTAGGGGCGTAACTTTCTTTAATTTTAGTTGAAAACAAATCGAACAACTCTTGAGCAAAAGCTATTTGTGTAAAAAATTCCGTTTCCGTAATGTCCCGTTCTGAAATCTGTTCATCCAAATTATCAGAATATTCTTCAATCTCTGCTTGTATGCGATCAAAATTAGACATTAATTATTTTAATTGATTTAATCTTAAAGATTTTTTTTAATCTCCAAGTTCGATACGCTGGTAACGTCAGAAATTTTATATTTTTCCAGATTTTTTTTCAAAACTGTTATCCGACTTCGAAGTGCCGCACGTTTTTTAATTAATGACCTTAAATAATCCTTAACATCGGGTTTCCCAGTCGAATCTATTTTTAAAAGTGGAAGCGGACTTTTAACTTTAGTGGACGTTTCCTTCTCAGCCATTTTAATATTCAAATGAGTGGAGCAAAATAAAACGAAACACAAAAATTAAAAAAAAAAACAATCCAGTAGTCAGTAGTCCAAACCTCACAGCCGCTGCCGAGCCCGTCAACCGGGAGCAGCGCACGAGAAGCCGGCACGGTGAGTGGGTGCAGGCAGAGGCGCCGAGCACGCCAACACACCGGCAGCGCAAGGGAACACACGAGCGGCAGCGCGGAGCACAGGACGCAGCGCGGGCACCGGGCACCCGCTCGGGCACGGGCGTAGGGTCGGCAATGTCGACCGAAATTCGTAGAAATTTCTAGATATGGCACAATGTTTTTTATATTTTAAATGGGGTAGGTGATTTTATTAAAATGTAACAAAGAAAAAGTAATTTACGAGATTTTAATTATCTACAGAATTATTGGAACTAGGCAAAAAGGAATAGAAAGAAAGATGGACTAAGCTGATTGCAAACTAGGTTTAGCAAATAGGCGTTGAAAAGTTCTCGGCAATCAAGTGTTTTCAACAAAATGTTTTGCAAAATAGGCTGCAAATTAATGGAAAAATGGAGTGTGAACGTGAATCGGCCGGCCTGTATTTGGTTAATAATTTATAATTAAAATTATTACGATAGCTGTCTATTAAGCGTGAATTACCGTTTACATAAAAAATAAGACAATGATATAGGTACCCGTTAAGCTAGATACCTTATAACATTTCGATCGGTTAGCACTCACTTAGCACAACAAATAGAAGTTGGAAAATAGTAAATAGGTATGAGGAAAAATTGGAAGGAATGTAAGTGTTTAAAGGAACGGGCTTACTTCCTTTTGGTGATGACCTCTGATGCTCTGCAAGCCCTCGAAGTCCTGTCACGGTCGCCACTTATGTTCGGGCGAAGTCCAAACACATATTTTTGATTAGGTTTTATATTTCGTAGTTTTAGGTACAAATTTATAGGTAAGTCATTGAGACGTGGTACTTGGTCGTTCACACTGGCTGTTGGTGGCCGATTGCCGATGCGCGCGGCCGCGCACGCCGGTCTGCGTGGGCGACGACGATCCCCCCTCGGTATGGAGGCGCCCCCGCGCGCCCGGACTGGTTTGCGGCGCAAACAATCGGTATGAATATCCAGTTGGAATGTGTACTGTTTGATTGAGTTCTTATTGTTTATGTTTTCTATTCACCACTGTAACTCAGGATAAATATTTTTATAAGGGACATCTTTTCATCATAATTTTCATTGGAATCTTGCAATGCTAAGTACTTTTCTCTTTCTAACAACTTTGTATATACCAAGCCGTAAAGAACGGCAGGACATAAAAATGTGAAAGAACCTAAAAGTTGGGAAAACTCTCTAATTTTACAGACATTTTTTTAATTTGAAGCTGTGCAACTTTTTAAGAATTGACACTTGTTTCTCCTTAGGTACTGAAATAGTTAGATCCCTGGAATCTATGGTAAATCCTAAGTAGTCACATGCCTGACTAGGTTTAAAAATACTTTTTTCATGATTTACAACAAAACCTAAGTTCTCAAATAATTTGCTAGCTGAGTTAACATTTCGAACACATGCATTTTTGCAATTATTAATGTATAAACTGTCATCTAAGTAATATGTCATTATTATGTTTTCTTTTCTCTAAGGTATGTAACAATGGGTTTCATAATTTTTATGAATATCAATGGAGCAGTACAGTCTGTTGTCAACATTATCTGACCCACCCTAAAAACAAACGAATTTGGACCCTCTGACAGTAACATTAAGGTTTATTCAATTTATACGAGCTTATCAGACAAGTGCTCGAGGACTTGATGAACAAATATAATAATAATACAGACACGCTAATTTGATCTTTAAAACGTTAGCATTAGGTTTTAAGTTATAACTACCTGTTATAATATAATTAGTGTAATAGCTTGTTTTAATAATTGCGTTCAAGTAATTCTTGTCTCGTGGTCTGTGTATAAGACTGAGAAAAACAAGTTGCGAGATCAAATCCTGCGACGAAGATGTTGTTTTGCTTTCAATTAAGAATTTATTCCAAAACTATTTCTTGTATTATTGTAAAGAACTATAGACGGATAACCTTCAAATATAAACTTTCTAAAATGGTAATATTTTCGCATAACTTGTAATAAGTGGGTAGTTGAAAAATAAATATTTGTATTCATTATAAAACTGGTATTCAAATGCTACTAAGGGTATGCAGTGACTACACGCAAACATATTTTACCTTGCCTTACTAAATTGCAAAAACAACGTCTCTTTACAATTTTTTATTTTCTATTTTATAAGTTGTTTTTTTATTATGATGTCTCAATGGAGTGATTATTTAAAATACAAAATAATCTATTTGCACGTGGAGAAGGTTGGCTGCTTGTGCTGTGCAAGAATAAACTTTATGAAAGTATACTATATGGTTCAAATTGTTTAGAATATTGCGTCTAGAAATTACAACTAAGATCAAATTTTAATGCGCCTTATAAGAGTTGAGTTGGTCTTGCGGTCACTAAGGTAGTGCGATGTTCATCGTTATCTACGTTCGAACCAAGTTTAACCTAAATATAGCTTTTTGCTCAGCTGTTTCTTTTTTAATTATTTCATAACATTTATTTTACATTTCTTTAATGGACGACGTAGGGTCTTGTCTTTTTAAAAGGGCAGTTTGTATAGAAATAAAACTAAACAATTGCAAGTTTAAAATGTTTATTATTTCATTAAAACACTTAGTTAAGATAAAGTAAGTAAATGCTCATATATTTCCAAATTAATATACATTTTATATTAGTATGCCATAGTCAAATCTAACCATTTATAAACATTAAAAAAGGTGTGCTTATGCTTAAATGTTTGTTATCGAGAAAATGAATTCTTCTGTTAAATGCTTTACAGATTTATAGCTGCCTATATGTAGTGAATAAACATGTTATTTAAATAGAAAATTCTATTTATAACAATAACATCACCACATAATCAGCAACACTTTAATGGTTTAACAGTCAATCCATTGAGCATTTACTTACATGGTGTGTTTAAAAATGCCTAGACACTAGATTAATTAGTAGCGGATTGGCGCACCGTCCCCTGCTATAACTTGCTGTAAGCGGCTACGCATACCGCGCACCATATTCCAACACAAATTTTTGCCTCTCATGTGCTCTCAAGTTGATGTCAGGATCTCAGCCAAGTTGTGTTTGTTTCGCACTTCCGTTGTGTCCCAATTTAAAACCATTTGACCCCATAGATTTTCTATAGGGTTCAAATCAGGACTTTTAGATGGCCAACTAATAACTGTCACACCTTCTTGAGCAGCTAACTAATACTGCACAATGCCTGCACGGTGGATGGAGCAGTTATCGTGCATGAAATAAATATGTGATGTTGGATAAGCAATTCGCACAGTCGGCAGCATGACGTCACGCAGAATCTCCAAATACAAACTACTATTAAACCTACCACCAACTTCCACCAATTCACCAGGTCCCATAGACGACATCCAGCCCCAGTAGCCCAGGGTTATTCTACCGCTGGTTCTACAAGGTAGCAAGCACTTCTCATTGTAGTATTCTCCTTTCCTTCGCCATAAGATTTTACGTCCATCTTTGTCCAATTTAAATGATTTTGCATCAGTGAAGATCACAACATTTTCTTCCCAATTAAAATTTAAATATTCCTGGCCAGAACGGACCCTTTCTTCGCGATGAGCAGGTGTTAATGCAATTTTCAGTGCCGGTTTATAATTCCTTATCCCAGCAGCGTGTAAATGCCTTCTCACTGTTTCCACTGAAATATTGTGGTTTATTGCGGTTACACGAATGGGCAAAAATGGATTATAAACATGGCTTGAAACAATAGCCCGGTGGCGTTCGAATTCGGGACTATACTTGATGGCTTTTACTCCTGGACGAATCCGCTGAATATTTCCATTGTCTTCATAACGTCTTAGCCATAGCCTGACCGTATTTCTCTAAAACAAAAAAAAACATTTTTGGAACCGTGTATGTAACTTGTAAGGAGTAAACTACGCGTTAATCACAATCAATAAAATAAAATAGTTATAAAAAAATACTTACTGCTATATTAAGTCGACGACCAATCTCTCTAATTCCAACATTCTGCTCACGTAAAAATATGATTTTATGTTTGGTATAGTCATCAAGTTGCGACATGATGCTTTTTTACACCAAATTGCTAACGAGTTATGTGGAACGATTTACAAATGTGCGCAGTCACTGCTATTAATCGTAGTGTAACTTTTGTCACTTATATGAATTTATTATCTACCTCACAAAGCAAATGTATGCTTTACTTCGTATCCAACCATTCTTGGTAAATTTAAATTCTCTAAACTTAAAGTTTTTTTAGTTTACCCACCTGTTTACAAGATAAGTTATTAGGCGTAAATCATATTAGTCGTTCTTTAATAATGCAAGCAATATTGTAGTTTCTTTTTTAATTGATTGTCATTACAAATAATTAAAAAAGGAACTAATACTATGTGGAATGTGTTTTCGAACCCACATGTTGTTCGTCGCCAATCCAGCATCAAACCGCTAAGCCACAAGAACTGGTCGAGAATACGCGAAATTAAAGATTGGGTTGTAATTATATAGAGTTACTTAAAAGCTTTTCAACTTTAAAGTCGACGAGATAATGATTAAAATAGCTTAACAAAATAATACGTAATGCCGGTGGCTCCGACAATGTTAGGTGGGTTTACCTTAAGGTGGATGCTCCAGAGTAGCTCGCGAAATTCAAATATTTTTATGTTTTTTTGCAATTTGCCGGTCAGTGTGAAGCTGTATGTGGACCAAATACGAACCGCGACCGTAACGCGTATTTATCTAAAGAATTATAACCATTTTAATCATCAATATAGCCCTCTAAGTTCATGTAGCTCGAAAGAATGATTATTTCTGAAATAATCGGTCTGTATTATTATTGTATATGATCATCGAGTCCTCGAGCACTTGTCTGTTAATTTCATATAAATTGAATTAACCTTAATGTAACAAGCAGAGGGTTCAAATTCGTTTGTTTTTAGGGTGGATCAGATAATGTTGACAACAGACTGTACATAATCCAAAGGGTAAGCAATTTAACTGGTATAGATTGCCTTCAAAGTTAAATCTAAGGTATTTTTTGGAGTGGTTAGAAATGGGAATAGAGAAATAGGCATCTTTTAAGTCAATTTTTGTCATGTAACTATTTTTTTAAATTAGCTTGCAAGCTGTTCTATAATCCTCTAACTTAAAATGTTGGTTGTCTATGTACTTATTGAGTCCCTTTAAGTTGAATATAAACCTGTATGTCTCATTTGGTTTTGGTACAACAAAAATTGGGGATATAATTATATTGATTATTTGTATGTGAACATTCAGAAATTGCACCCAATGACAGAAGCTTTTTAATTTCTTTTTGAATAACAATTCTATCATTTGCTGACCAATTTTGCATGTGGGCTTCAGTTGGAGGTGGAACAGAAACAAAAGGTATTTTGTAACCATTAATCCACTGCAAAATAATAGGATTTAGATTTAGAATTAAAAAAAATAGTTTTGCCTGCATGTACCTCTAATTGTGACGCTGTTTGCGTGGTGGAGAACGTTTCCTCTGCTGCGGCTGCCTCTTCTTCTGTGATCTTGGGTAAGGCTTCGCTGGCTGACGGTACTGGTATTGCCCGCTGCGAGGTTTCTGTTGAGGTGGCAGCGGGCCCCTGAAGTTTTTCTGTTTTTCTTTTATCTGGGCTCCAGTTCTCTGAATTGTTTTGGTTAATTTTATTTTCTCAGAGCAAGCACTTCCAAATAGCATCTCGTCTGACTTTTCATTTTTGATGGCGTCTTTTATAAGTGAACTGGTGCCTGCGAGTGCAAAGTACTTCCTTGAGGACAAGTCTTGATGATATATATCAGTAGTAATCTTTGCAGCATCGCTTAGGTACTCAATCAACTGTTTTGAGTTGAAGTTTCCCTTCATGACACTTGTCATGGCCTTTCCTATAGATGTTAAAACTTTCCCAGTCATTTTTTGCCTCATTACGAGTCTGTTGTCTCTTTTAACCCTTTTACCAGCAGAAGGATCCAAGTGTAGCAGTAAAATTAAATTTGGGGTATGGTTTAACAAAATTAAACTTTAATTAAACCAATTTTTGTTTTTTTTTATGTTCACATTTACTATAAAAAAACATGGTGGCAATATAATGTACACTGCCAGTTGGAGGTAAAGTATTTTTGTCTTATTTTTCTTTTAGATAATCTACAATGAGCCGGAATAAACCCATATCAGATGATCTCATTGCCCAGGAGTTGGAAGAAATGTTCGGAATTCCAGATGGTATGATTTCTGAAGATGATTTGGAAGAATCGGATTCAGAACAAGGTACCCAAGAAGATTTGGTAAGGGTACTAACAGGTGATGATGTTCTACTTAGTTCTACGGCAATATCGTCACCATCCTCATCAACTTGTCAAAGTCCTTCACTCCCCAGACTCCAAAGCGCTTCAATATCTACACCAGCAGCCCCACATCAGAGTCCTTAAGCTTCAAGACTTCAGAGTGCCTCAACATCTGCACCAATACCTCCACAACGTCAAAGTCCTTCAGTCGCAAGACTACCGAGTGACGCAGAACCAACAGCATCACCACATACGGCAGATAGGATTGATGGACTGAGTGAATTATCAGATTTTTCGTCTTCAGATTCAGATTCGGACAAATACTCGGCAATAGTCCTCAATACTCGGCAAAACATGAATACCCATTTAGACCAATAGTCCTCAATACTCGGCAAAACATGAATACCCATTTGAATGAGAACGCCAAGAAAAGCCTTGATCTCTTCAATAGTGGTTGGTGTCCAACTCCTGTTACCTACTTGCGAAGCGTATAAATTAGTTTGATCTACAATGAGTGTACGTTACCCCAGCAAGAAAGTATCTCCTAGAGTTAAATGAGTAGAACGTATAGTTGGTGCCTTATCTGCTGTAAATGTGCCCTCACAAAAAAAATGTGTGCCCCCTGTCGTTTTGGAAAAAAAGGGAAAAACGATTCTCGCTGGGGTAACGTTTTTCTAGCAGGAAAATTCTAAACGAGTGATCGGAGAGAGAAAAATTGTGCATGGCCAGAGAGCTTATATGTGTGCCAAAATGTGCCCCCAAAAACAAAATCTGTGCCCCTTCAAATTTTCGAGATATTGCGTTTCTTGCTGGAGTAACGTTTTGATGAATCGTATATCTCTAAAACCATTGCATGTGCCCCTGTAGAATAAACATACACGAGTAGCTCTTAATGTGTGCCCCTTAGTGCCCCAATTAGATTTAAGAAAATATTTATAGTTTTCTAGTTATCGCGGTTTTATAGAAACCCGAAAAAACATCGCAGCGCCTAAATGAGACAAGGCATAAGTTAGCTGAAAACTGTATTCGGTCCTTCTTGACGCTAATAATAACCATACAAAGTTTCAAAACTGTTCATGCATGCGTTTTTGAATAATTTTGTTAAAAGTCAAAACGATGGTGTCATAACTTTCGACGGCAAAATACAAGGAACGGGCTCAATCTCAGATGTGTAGGTGTAAACCAAAATCATGTGCCTTTAGTCAAAAATATATGGTGAAAATATTGAGCTTGGAATGTTTCGCATTAAGTAAATATAAGCAAAAAACCAAAATATGTAAACAACGGCTGGTTATCCGACCAAATTCCAATAACTACTAAAAAGCGACGGATTCATACATATCGATGACCTTCTTTATTGGACGTATACCTAACCTGTTGTCCGTACAGTTGCGTTCAAAAGTTTTGGTAGCTAATTAAAAAAATATATTAAATGCACCTTGTGATTATATTATATTAATGAAACAGCTTGTTGATGTGGAAATTATTATTTTTCTTCCCTTAATTTTAATTCTTAAAGTAATTATTACATCAAATCACAAATCAAATTTCCTACGTATAAATATTAGAAATAATTTTTATTATTATTCAATATTATTCATTATTATTCATTATTAATTATTCATTAATATTCAAATCACAGATCAGTTTTTCATTTAAGTCTTACTTATAATTAGTAAATTCGCATCACAAAAACTCACAGATCAGTATTAAGTATAAAGTCAAAGACCTGGCAATCTGGATGTATTTCTTTCGTTCACACATAAATTACTGGATAGATTTTAATGAAATTAAGAATGGAGAAGATAGCTTACCTTGGAATAGCACTTAGGCTACTATTTATAATGTACTTAATCATGTGTAAGGTCATAGAAACAGCTAGTAGGACATAATCCAATAACAACTTTATTTTATTATTTATTACTTTTCTACTTCAGTGTACTCAGGCACAACACGTGTGAACTGGTTAGTGAGTAAAGTAAAGAAGGTCATCGATATGTATGAATCCGTCGCTTTTTAGTAGTCATTCAAATTTGGTCGGATAACCAGACGTTGTTTACTTAATTTGGTTTTTTGTTTATATTTACTTAATGCGAAACATTCCAAGCTCAATATTTTCACCATATATTTTTGACTAAAGGCACATGACTTTGGTTTACACCTACACATCTGAGATTGAGCCCGTTCCTTGTATTTTGCCGTCAAAGTTATGACACCATCGTTTTGACTTTTAGCAAGATTATTCAAAAACGCATGCATGAACAGTTTTGAAACTTTGTATGGTTATTATTAGCGTCAAGAAGGACCGAATACAGTTTTTAACGAACTTTTGCCTTGTCTCATTTAGGCGCTGCGATGTTTTTTCGGGTTTCCATAAAACCGCGATAACTTGAAAACTATAAATATTTTCTTAAATCTAATTGGGGCACTAAGGGGCACACATTAAGAGCTACTCGTGTATGTTTATTCTACAGGGGCACATGCAATGGTTTTAGAGATATACGATTCATCAAAACGTTACTCCAGCAAGAAACGCAATATCTTAAAAATCTGAAGAGGCACAGATTTTGTTTTTGGGGGCACATTTTGGCACACATAAGCTCTCTGGCCATGCACAATTTTTCTCTCTCCGATCACTCGTTTAGAATTTTCCTGCTAGAAAAACGTTACCCCAGCGAGAATCGTTTTTCCCTTTTTTTCCAAAACGACAGGGGGCACACATTTTTATGTGGGGGCACATTTACAGCAGATAAGGCACCAACTATACGTTCTACTCATATAACTCTAGGAGATACTTTCTTGCTGGGGTTACGTACACCTACAATGATCTGTAGTACATCATCACTAAAAAATAATCCAAAGTAGGTCAGTGGTTTCGTCTTGTTTTGTTTTGAAGAGTGAATGTGCGGAATGTCGAAATAGCTGAGATCTGGTTTCTGGGTTCATTCTTGTTTTATCCAATCAGTCTCATCTATGTCCGAATCTGAATCTGAAGACGAAAAATCTGATAATTCACTCAGTCCATCAATCGTATCTGCCGTATGTGGTGATGCTGTTGGTTCTGCGTCACTCGGTAGTCTTGCGACTGAAGGACTTTGACGTTGTGGAGGTATTGGTGCAGATCTTGAGGCACTCTGAAGTCTTGAAGCTTAAGGACTCTGATGTGGGGCTGCTGGTGTAGATATTGAAGCGCTTTGGAGTCTGGGGAGTGAAGGACTTTGACAAGTTGATGAGGATGGTGACGATATTGCCGTAGAACTAAGTAGAACATCATCACCTGTTAGTACCCTTACCAAATCTTCTTGGGTACCTTGTTCTGAATCCGATTCTTCCAAATCATCTTCAGAAATCGTACCATCTGGAATTCCGAACATTTCTTCCAACTCCTGGGCAATGAGATCATCTGATATGGGTTTATTCCGGCTCATTGTAGATTATCTAAAAGAAAAATAAGACAAAAATACTTTACCTCCAACTGGCAGTGTACATTATATTGCCACCATGTAGGTAGTTACAAATTGATAGTGGCGTATATATGGCCACCATAGAAAAATGGATTCTAAATAAACTACGACGACTTTTTTGAAAATAATGATACTATCGTCTTCCATACTAATTTCTCACGTAAAAAAAGAAGGTCACTTACCTACATTTTTATCTGTAGTATTGATGAGATATTCTTAAATTAATTTTTGAAGTCACGAAAAGCGGGAACTTTTTTTTACCAAGTGTCAATTTTTTTTTGCATATCGTTGGCACCACTGTTTTTTTTTATAGTGATGTACATTCAACTACATATAAGTAACGATTCCAGTATAAGAATGGAATAAACTTCTGAATTTAATACGCCTATTAGATGGTGGCACGTATATTGCCGTCATCAGTAAAAGGGTGGAAGTATCTGACATGACTGCCTTTATTTCTGGGTTTAATAAAGGTGCTGTGGTGTTAAAATTTTCAGGATCAGGATATTTTTTAGAGATTACCTCCCTGGTTTCTTTTTTCAAAACTTCTCTCATAATATTTTTCCATCTTGATGCTAACTGAGGATGGATTGGTTCACTTATCTCATTGGTATCCGCACCTTCAGGACCCAGGGCAAGAAGAAGTTCTTCAGCCACTTCTTCATTGTCTGAAAGATTAATATGCAGTGTAAGTTACAGATATAAAATATTCTGCTCCGTCTATCCTCTGTGTGATAGCACTCAGTTTTGTTGGTTAGTCTATCCTCTAAGTGACAGCTCTGAAGTGTAGTATTGAATAATGTGAAATAGTATGTCTATCCTCTGCATGTGATAGCTCACTATTTGATTCTAGCAATGTCTACCCACTATAGTGGTAGCTCTTAGGCCAGTATTTGGTGTAGTGAATAGGAAGGAATACTATATTAGAATACCTAACCATGTACAAACACCAAAACATCAAAATTTTTTTAAGTGTCGGTCGTCATCTTTCAGCTTGAGTATTCATAGGGGCAGGTACTTAGTAAATCGTAGATTTTTTTTTTCGAAGTTTTTGCTATTTTTTTTAAATGACCATGGAATTTGAGTAGAGCAACAATTTCTTTCCCGAAAACAATCTCATCCGTGCTACCATTTTGGAAATATAAATCGTTTTATGTAAAATTAATAAAAAGTAAAAGACTCATAACTCGGAAACGGTGCGTCGAAGGGCCATGCTTCTCAAAACCTAAATGGTTGCTACAGACAAGGACAACCCGATACTGCAAAAAAAATGGGAAAGTTTCCGAAAAAAAAAAACATGAAATTTGTCCCAAAATTTTTTTTTTAACTAAATTTTTTTTTTGTGTTTTCTTTGCTGCTCATAGTGCCCCTAAGCGTATACACCAACTCCTACACTCCGCCCCTAAGACGACCCACTGACCCATTTTATCAGTTTTCGTCTAATTTTTTCAGTTTCTTCCTCCTTATTTTTTCGTTTGCCCATCGCAAACCAGATTGGCATGTAATTTTGAAGAATCTCGTGGAACGTGTTTGGTAAAGTTCGGTTGAAGTTGAAAATTTTTGAAGTTTTCACTTTGACAGTAACCACACACACACACAAACGGCTAACTCGGTTTGCCTGCATCATATCCGGATCCCACGGTTCCGTTTCCGTTTCGGAAGTCAATATGTCAACGATAAATCAATTTAATCAGATTGCGGGTCGTTAGTCGAATAAGGAACACAACAAACGTGAACATAACGCCAAAGTATGTTTTCTACGTATTTCCTAATGATGTAATACTTATCTTCGCATTTTAAATGAATAAGTAATAAAAACTCACCGGAACTGCCAAACATTTTCACTGTTGTTTTTGTTGTAGGTACACAAATGTTCACCTAACTTACCATTACCAAATTCGCTTTTTACGACTTTTTTGTCGTTGAAATACTATCTTAAATAGATGTTAAGTTGAAGAGGCTAATTTTGACGTTATAAATAATCATTTTTAATGCTAAAGCTCACGTAATTACACAAAAAACTATTTTTGTTTACGGAGGCGTTGCGACAGCGCCGTGCACAAAAACCGTAATAAGTTTGACAGGTTCGTTCAGAAACACGCAGAGAGTATTTTTTTGCTTTGATTAGCTTTAAAATATTTGGCAGTGCCGGCAAATAATGCCGTGACTACACTGTAAACCGTCTCGGACAAGGAGAGAGTATAATTCATTGTCATGACGCATATAGTTTGAAACATCCAGGTGCGAGCGCAGTCCGAGCCTTGTGATCCAATTTGAAGGACAATGCAGAATGAAACCGTGACGTGATTTGATACGTAAACATTATTAACAGGGTGTTTCGTAATTATACCGCATTTTTTTTTTGTACCCATTATCATAATGAACTATTTATAAATAAACAATCGCGCCTAGAGGTAATTTATATCGAGTACATTAAGTCGGCCTTCTTTGTAAGACGATTTGAAAAACCACATACATTGGGTATTATGATTAGCCACATACAATCACATCGTATCTAATAGATCCTTTTATAAATTGAGCGCATTTCCTTAACCACTGAATTCTCGAACTTCAATCCACAGATAGTATACTACGCGAACATGCTAGCCGGTCGGATGGAAGCAAACAACTTGCGCGAAGAGCTTATAGTGCTGTCGAACTAACAAGACCCGCTGGAGAATGTGCTCGGTCATTTTTCGAATATTAATGTAAGATTGTTTTGTTTCAGCCATTGAATAAGATATAAATGTTTTAGATGCTAGAAAGCCATACCTGCCATTTGAGGAATTTTACAACGAACCTCTTAGTAATATTATTGAAAAGAACATCGGTAACTTTGAAACGGCAATAAGTAAAGGTAAGCAGTGTTTAAACATTGTAAAGATTTGAAGGGTTGAACAAAAGTCCATAACAATTATACCATACATGTACGTAATGAAACCGCCAGCCATTTATTTTATTACAAACTGTTCCGAATTCATCAAGTGTAATTGATTACGGGTATAATTCAGACGGTCACCAAAGATAATATTTTTAAGACTCTAAGCCTAGGCACCAAAATGGATCAATGGTCACCAAATTCTATCCAACTCAACTGTGATTGCCATAAAATGTAGGCTTCGGGTTACAAACTGGATAAAATAGGTTAGGTTAGGTTAGAATTGTGACCAACCGCGTGCGAGCCGAGCGAGCGAAGCGAGCGGTGCCGCGGCAGCGGCCGGCGAGCGCTACTTCTCGAATATTATTTGGTGACCATTTATCTGTTTTGGTAACCGTTTAGAACTTTTTTGGTACTAAAATAGGTACTTTTTTGGGCGGTTTTTAAACACAAGCCATTGATTACAAACAAACAATAATTAAAATCGGTACGGGCAGCAATTACATGCCACCTATTACGATTATTTTATGATTTACCTATGATATAAAATTGTGTACAACAAAACAATTTTCGTCACAATACTTTACAGCTACCAAATCACGATCATAAAAATTGTCGCACAATATTGACACATCATCAACTTGTACATTCCAGGTAAACAATAGGGTATTTTACTAAAAAAATCGAAATAGTCCATCAGATAGATTTTCAAAAAATATTCGACACGTATTTTTTCTTTTTTCACGTATACAAAAAATGAAGGAGATACAGCGAGTTGAAGACACGCGTGACGTCATCTGGCTTGGTAAATTTGGTACATTTTTACCAAGCCATATGACGTCACGCGATTTTTTTAGTAAAACACCCCATTCGCGTTCCTGCGTCAATTGTCGGGGTGTTGATGATGTTTCGACAATTGTCCAAAAAGTCCCGGATGATTTGCGGACCATTTTCTAAGTGTAAAACCTTCTGACTTTAATAATCTGTTGAGATCTTGGATGAGCTGCTTTCTTCTTTCGACAGAGTGAGAACCATGGACCAGATCATCCATGTAAAATGATTCTACTAGAATCTTTGCTGCTTCTGGAAATGCACTTCGTTCATCTGAGGCTAGAAGTTTTAAAGTCGTCATCGCTAGAAAAGGTGCTAAGTTTGTGCGTTTGTAGTGGTTGATCTAGCGCAGTCCTCCAGATGATTGACTGATTTTGCTGATCTGTTTCATCCACCAGTATCTGCTTGTACATTTTCTCGATATCCAGATGTGTAAGCATAAGTTCTTGTAGATCCTGTTGTAAATTACAACAGGACAGTTAATTTTGCCTTTATACATCAGGTCATTCACACTACACCCCCTCGACATTCTTGCTGCCGCGTTAAACACCAACCGTACCTTTGTGACGGAATTTTGCGGCAAGTATCACGATAGGGTTTGTTTGCTTTGATTGATGTAACGAGGCACCATATGTCTTAAGGCTATGTACTCACTAATGAATGTTTTATATTGTTTTGCTAGAACAGGCTGTTTGCTTTTATGGTCTGGATTTTGGAACTGTGCTATTGCCATCTCTTTTGATAGACCTAGTTTTTCATTGCTGTCTGCTTTTAGTGGCCATTTTACTACGTCACGGCCATCTTCGCGACGTTTTGTAGTTGATGAATAAAAATCGACACATTCTTGATCCTTCAATGATTTGATTTTACACTTATATGTTCGATGTCTCAAAACTGTTGAATATCGTGGATATTATTTATGACCACGTTGCACTTTAGTTATGCTATTTGGTCACTACCGTATATGTTCCATTCAAACTGTGTTTCTTGCAACACTGGCTGCGATACACTTTCTCCTATAATCAATCTTCCCAATGATATCAAGTCACTGACTTGAGCGCTTAGTAACAAGTCCACTGGACGGCTAATGTTAAAATACTCAATACTCAAAACTTTATTGCATTCCACAATGTACATGCTTAGGTGGTAGGTGAAAATTTAATGAGACACAATTGTGGACCCTGTTGGGCACAGCAAAAGACAATAATATAAACGATTAAAAGGATTTATATTTTTTTTGAACTTATTCTAAATACAATTTAATTAAACATACACAATACAAACAATTTAATTACACTTATTCTTTAGGTCTAATGTTAAATTAATTAATTAAATTCTTTATTATTATTTTTTTCATGTTTTTGACTTTCTCTCGCAGAGATAAAAGTAGCCTTGATAAAAGTCGCAACGAGGGATGGATCGTGTCATAGTTTAAGGACTCTCATTGATCCTGGATCCCAAGATTCTATAAAAAAAGAAAATACAGCAAAGCAATTAGGATTTCTAAATAAACTGTACTGATATGCGGAGTAGGTGAAGTCGAACAAAATTGCATGGGTGTAGTCATACTAAGCTGTTTCTCAACGTATAAAGACTTTTCGTTTACCACCGACGTACTTGTCATGAAAACATTCTTAAGGATATTCCGTATACATCCATTGATACATCGAAATGGTCCTACATAGAAAATTTTAAATTAGCTGATCCGTATTTTAACATTAGCCGTCCTGTGGAGTTGTTACTAAGCTTATTTCAATAGGAGGATTGATTATAGGCGAAAGTGTATCGCAGCCAGTGTTGTAAGAAATGCTGTTTGGGTGGATCATATACAGTGGTGACCAAATAGCATCACTAAAGTGCAACGTGGTCATGAATCATATACACGATATTCAACAGTTTTGGGACATCGAACATTTAAGCGAAAAATAAAACTTATCATTGGAGGATCAAGAAGGAGTCGATTTTTATTCATCAACTACAAAACGTCGCGAAGACGGCCGTTACGAAGTAAAATTGCAACTAAAAGCAGACAGCAATGAAAAACTAGGTTCATCAAAAGATGCACAGATGGCACTAGCACAGTTCCAAAATCTGGACCATAAATTTAGCAAACAGCCTGTTCTAGCAGAACAATATAAAACATTAGTTAGGGAGTACATAGCCTTAGGACATATGGTGCCTCGTTACATCAATCAAAACAAACAAACCCTATCGTGATACTTGCCATACCATTCTGTAACAAAGGTACGGGTGGTGTTTACCGCGTCAGCAAAAATGTCGAGGGGGTATAGTGTGAATGACCTGATGTATAAAGGCCCTTATTTACAACAGGATCTACAAAAACTGATACGAAGTGGCGGCAATATCGTTATGCTTACACATCTGGATATCGAGAAAATGTAGAAGCAGATACTGGTGGATGAAACAGATCAGCAAAATCAGCAAATCATCTGGAGGAATGCGCCAGATCAACCACTATAAACGTACAACCTTACCACCGTCACATACGGTACAATATCAGCACCGTTTCTAGCGATGATGACTGTAAAACGTCTAGCCTCGAATGAACGAAGTGCATGGTTCTCACTCTGTCGAAAGAGGAAAGCAGCTCATCGAAGATCTCAACAGATTATTAAAGTCAGGAGGTTTTACACTTAGAAAGTGGTCTACAAATCATCCGGAACTTCATAAAAATATACAGCAGAGCAGCAGCAATGGCGAAATCATTATTAACCCTAAATCAGAAAGTATGTCAAAAACATTAGGCCTTTATTTTCCAACTTAAAAATACTGAAATCCTTTTCAATAATATTACTAAGAGGTTCGTTGTAGTATACCTCAAATAGTAGGTATGGCTTTCTAGCATCTAAAACATTTATATCTTATTCAATAGCTGAAACAAAACAATCTCACATTAATATTCGGTGCATTATGCAAGTGGCGTAGCAAGTGTTGCAGATAAGGTATTCCAACAATATCAAATCATGTCATACTATTTCTGCAGAATAAAGGCCTCTTTTCACAAAATTATTATTTTGTTTAATTACCTATAAAACGCGCAAAAATTTAAAAACAAAGCGATATAGAAGACATGCATAATAAATATGCGAACAATTTTTTTTTTTTTTTTTCCTTTATTTATCAATTAAACAAAACACATTACAGAATTATTTATATCAAATAGCAACCAAAAACCACTAAGGTTTAAACCCGTGCTATTAAGAGTCTATCAGTAAATTACACAAAACGCTAAATAATACTTAAATAATATTCTTTAAGCTTAAATTTTATATTCTTGTCTGTTATACAATTATTAATTTCTGAGGGTAGACTGTTATTAAGTCTCGGTACAATATAACCAGTAGTTCGCTCGCTATACGTATTGTTGGCGCGCTGCGTACGAAGCCTATTCTCAGAAATTGCCCGCGTGCGTACAGGATGTTCGATTGTGTTTCTTAAAGATAAATTGAAAAATTGTTCTTTTAATAATAAAAAATTTACTTGTGTATGAACTTGTAAGACTTTACAGTGTTTAAATAGGCCATTTATATCGTCGTAAAATTGATTTTTAATTTTGGGTGAAACTATAGTTTTTAAAATTTTAACTTGTATTTTGTAAATCTTATCAAGATAGGTTTTATAGGTACGACCATAACTACTAAGGGCATACTGGATGTAGGATTCAGCCAGTGCGTAATATAGCATAATCTTCACTTTGAAGGGCAAACGGTTCTTTAATATTGTAATATTGGCAAGAAATTGCCTTAGTTTATCGCAAACACGTTCTACATGATGACTCCAGTTAAACTTATTATCTATAACTACTCCAAGATATGTTTGCTTATTGACAACATCTATTTGAGGGCAGTTACAATGGATCATATTGACCGCATGCAAGCAGTCATGGTCATGGGCTATTAAGTTCCGTAAGGGCAATTTTTTAATGTGGGAAGATTGAACAACCATAAGCCTAGTTTTGCTTGCATTAAGCACTAGGCCAGCATCGTGACACCACCTTGTTAGAGCATCCAAGTCGAGTTGTAAGCGCTCACAAGCTATTTGAGGATTTTTGTCGGCAATAACAAGACAAGTGTCATCCGCAAATTGATAGCATTTACTGTGTGTTATGCAGTTACTCATGTCATTAACATACGACAAAAAATGCAAGGGGCCTAATACCGAGCCTTGGGCTGTTCCCTCTGTTATATCCACACGTTCACTACAGGTGTTGTCAATTTTTACAGTAAATGTTCTATTTTTAAGATAATTTTTACACCAGTTGAGTAATGGACCACGTACTCCGCAGTCGTCTAATTTATCTACTAGTTGATTATGAATTAGAGTGTCAAAAGCACGTGAGAAGTCAATAAAGAGAGCAAGAACATATTTTTTCTCATTTAGTTGTTTATTGACTTCGTCGGTGAAATTTGACAAGAGATTCGTGGTGCTTTTGCCGGCCTGAAAACCAAATTGATACGGGTTAATTACGCCATGCTGCCTGTAAAATGCATGAATTTGTTCACAAACATATTTTTCCACTATTTTATCAATAGACGAGAGCAAAGTTATTGGACGATAGTTAGAAAAATCGTTTTTTTTACCCCTTTTATGGATTGGCCTTATGCAACCCACTTTTAAATCATCAGGGTATACACCAGTTTCAACACTTCGATTAATTAAGTCGGCAATAGGGTTGGATATACTGTCACCTATCACTTTAAGGTCGGAAACTTTAATATTATCTGGACCTGGAGCTTTTCTTGAGTTTAACTGTTTTATAATTTTATGAACACTACTGGCTGAGGCTTTTTTAAACAGCATACTAGAATCCAAAGGTATACGAGTAGCTTTAGGGTCTGTCAGTTTTATATTACAGTGAGGAATAATGTCCTTAACCGCTCTATCAAAACAATTCGCAAATTTGTCAGCAATGGTTTTGGTAGAAATTCCTTGCGCATCAAAAGCCCTAAGAATGACCGCGTCAAGTGACAAGTGCACTCTTCCTAACATTTGATTTAAAATATTGTAAAGTTTTTTTAAGTTTTTAAAAATTATCACTAATATGTTGTATATAATATTTGTTTCTTTTGTTTTCTAATATTTTATGAATTTTATTTCTAATTTTATTATATTCTAATTTTATTTTTGCATTATTTAAATTATTTTTCCATTCAGTAAATAATTTGTCTCTTTTATCACAAAGCCGGGCAATATTTCCATCAATCCAAGGTACAGTAAAACGTTTCGAGTGCTTACCAGTCAATTTACTTGTTTTATTATTACTTGCAGACTTGTCTGCACTTTCAAAGGATTCGTAAATAAAACTTAAAATGTCCCTAGGAGAACTCATACTTTTTGTTTTTGTCCATTCAACATTTTTGAGTTCTTTTTAAAAAATATCATGATTAAAAGTTTTTTTTGCAACATCCTGTATACACTTACGAACTCCAAACAACTGGTCAACGCAGGTAAAGATAATGCCTCGATGGTCAGCTAGTACGACATCGAGCACCGCCGCGAACGGATGTAGTGTGGGAAAACGTGCAAATATGTGGTCAATACACGACTTAGTAATTACATCATTTCTAGTTTCAATTCGAGTGTAATCTGTTATTCCACACAACAATCCATGTTCGCTGAGTGTTCTTAAATATGAATCCTTGTATGCTGAGCTTACTTTTAGATCAATGTTCGTATCACCAATAAGGAGTAAATTTTGTTTCAAATCAAACTTACTAATGTGATTAGCAAGCTCTGTGACAAATAGACTTTTATTTGTAGACGGTGGCCTATAGATTGCAGTGACAATTGCGTTTCATGTGAATCTAGTTTTAGGTAGCCTGTTAGATTCTCAAAGGTCTTGGTTTTTTGTTCAATTAATGTAAACTTAATATGATTCCGGACGTACATTATAATGCCGCCACCTTTTTGGCTCGTACGCAATTATGAGTACAATTTATAACCAGGTAAGTTATACAAGTTAACTATGTTGTCTGAGATACCCACTTCTGTTAAAATTATAAGGTCTAGTGGATACTTACATGAATTAATGGTTTGTTGCAATTTAGTAAAGTTTTTAATGAGCGATCTGATATTAAAATGTAAACATGATAAATTTATATTGGTTTTTGGAGGAAAAAGTGATAAGTAGAATTACAATGGAAGATTTCTTGTACATTTAAGTCCATAGTTATATCACAAAGTAATCTTGTAAACAAAACCAAATAAAGTGCTACTCAAGACAGAAAATAATATAAAGAATTTAGCAAGGAGTTTACCCTTCTGGTCGCTTATTGGGTTGAGTTGAACATAGCTTTTCTATTTGCTTTATATCCTGCAATGTACGGATGTAATAAATTTTGCTATTATTGAGCTTCCTAGCATACACTTTGCCACTCTTACACCATACGTATTGACACGATTTATTTAACAACTGGGTTTTCGCATCATATAGTAGTGTTTTTTGGTACTTTGTGAGAGCCTCCCTTACGTAGACGCGATCGCTAGCTTTTTCCTTCGGGACGTCCGGCACTAGTTCACCGACGGTGATACAATTTTCCTTACTAGCGCCTATCCATTGCTGCTGATGCACCTTCGACTTTAGCTCCACGAGGATGGGTCCTGGTTTGTCTTTCGTTCCAGGTAATCGCCGCGTTGAGTGAATTTCCCCATCTGCCACATTCAATTTAACGGCCACAGTATCTATCACCTTCCGCACGTCATTTGAGGGCATCTCAGGTAACCCAGCTACTTCCAAAGTTGTTGCGAGGGCCTGCTGCTCAACCTCTTGGAACCCTTGCTCCAAGATATTAATGCGTAGTTCTAGGTTCTTGTTCTTATTTTGGAGGTCGTAGTTTTTATTTTCAAGATCCTTGATTTTGTTGTCTTGTTTTTTAATGGCCTGCTCCATTGATGTCAGTTGCTCACTGAAGAAATCTAGCGAGTTCTCGAGACTTCTAATTTCCTCGCGGAAAGTCTTCTTTATCTCTCGGCTGATATCTTGCACCAGTTTATTGGCATCGACGACCGGAGCCATCTCCTTGCATGAAGGATTGTCGGAGTCGTTTTCATCGTCGTCCTCTTCAGGGATTACAAAGGAAGACCTTCGTGAGAGATTTTTTAGACACTCTTCACAACTCCATTCGATACCGGGCGAATTCTTGAGGGTGTTCAGCTGTTTGTTTGACAGCTTTGAGCACTCGGGATCAGCATGTACAACTTTGTTACACCTACTGCACTCCAGTCCGGGCACTTTCTTGGTAACATTTTTTTTGCATTTAAAACACCTTTTAATTACCATGTTCAGAAATGAAGGTAGAAGTAGTATGTTTACTCGTTAACAATACACGACCGTACGCTTTTAGATTTTGACATAGACTGGCATTTCACGGATGCATTCACTTGGTTGGTTACGGTTACGCACTACGTCCGATAGGAAAACGAGGAAAGTCTGTCCGAAGTAGTCATACTATTACTCATTACAGCAGCACTAAATCCAACCTCCGACGCATCTGCACGAATTCAGAACATTACCAATTTAGACCTAACTCAAAATTCCAATTCGAATCGTATGCAGTGCGTAAGCTCGCACTAAGCACACCAATGCCACAGGCTACAGAGTACAAATATGAACTCCAGAATAATTACTCCCAATATCAACCTTAATAACGTGTCTTTAAAATTCAGGGCATACTTTTCACAAATAAAGATTATCAGAACTTTCTATGCCTAAAATGTAAAACTCCACATTTCCACAATACTATATTTATTTACTTATTTTTGGTTTACCAACAATTATCTACACTAAATTAAATAGAGTAGCACATTTACCTAAAGGGTCGTCAGGCTGCAAGTTCTTCGAGGCCTTCATAGACGATGGTAAATAACCGAGAACTACGGAAGGTAAATGACCGAGCCCATTCTCCAGCGGGTCCTATTAGTTAGACAGCACTGTAAGATCTTCGCGCAAGTTGTTTGCTTCCATCCGACCGGCTAGCATGTTCTCGTAGTATACTATCTGTGGATTGAAGTTCGAGAATTCAGTGGTTAAGGAAATGCGCCCAATTTATAAAAGGATCTATTAAATTCGATGTAATTGTATACGGCTAATTATAATACCCAATGTATATGGTTTTTCAAATCGTCTTACAAAGAAGGCCAACTTAATGTACACGATATAAATTACCTCTAGGCGCGATTGTTTATTTATAAATAGTTCATTAAGATAATGGGTACAAAAAAATAAAATAATGCAGTATAATTACGAAACACCCTGTTAATAATGTTTACGTATCAAAACACGTCACGGTTTCATTCTGCGCCGTCCTTCAAATTGGATCACAAGGCTCGGACTGCGCTCGCTCCTGGATGTTTCAAACTACGTCATGCGTGATGACAGTGAATAATATTATCATTTTTTAAATAAATACTGAGAATAAGTGAGGTTTAATAAATTGCGGTTGACACCAATAGCTCAATACTACCTATTATTGGACTAAATGCTGCACTGCATGTCGAAGTTCCCTCCCAGGAGAATTTTATAATACTTTTAAATGGACATAGGTCTACCTTAAGATATTTCAATTAATTACAAAATGGCACGATAGATAACATCGTATTGATTATGCGACACATAAAATCTTTCACCTTCATAAACTTGGTTGTTATAGTGACGACCTCGTCATCTTGCACTTGGAACTGCCTGGTATACTTGGTGGATATAACCCTAAGGGTTATGAGCTGCTGCAGCGTCTCCAGTATGGGATGCAGACTGTACTTGCAGTGATTGGCCCAGATGCGTGCCAGCCTTGCTAAACGAAATTGTTCAACTTCCAAAACAAAAAAAAGCTCTATAACTCGATTTGTGCATTCTAAGCACTAAAAGATTCAGGTATGTAATGCTAACTAACCAACCGAGCAACTTGATGCAATCGCCTTTGCGGCGTTGCTTTTAAGACCTATCGATAGAAGGATGAGGAGACTTTACTTAATTTGGCAAGGTACTGATAGGCTCTGCGACATGAGGCCACATCTAACTCCGGCCCTGCCACGCTATTCACGACTTTTTCCGGATCACTTGATAAACTCATTGCTTTTGACTCTTTGTCTGCAACAAGTCCCAAGAGATTACGATTTAATTGTGATCTATACTTGAGCATTTTCCCTAAAGAAAAATTGACTACAACGACGCTAATTTACGATTTTTGAAGTGCGATTCTGATCCTCGCATCAGACGGCCGACTGCAAATGGTGTCGGGCTTCTGTTGCAGCAGTTGCAGTCGTATGTCGGAATCGGTCTGATACTAAGTAATACCGTCTGCTGTCGCGGCATTAGCGCGCAAATGCAGGATAATCGCGTTCATTTATACGACAACAGCCTCACGGATTTGCCAAACAAAAGGACGCTATCGAACATTCGCGCGATGGTCGCTTTGAATAAGGTCGATGATTTTCGCGCAAATACACATAGTCGCAATCATTTCCTCAGCAAGCTCACAACTTTATAACTTTAATTATCATTATTTCCCCAATGAGTAAATAATGAAACACCAACAAAGCCAACTCACCTTCATTCATCTTCGCATCTTCATCACTTTTGCTGCCGCCCTTGCTGGCGATCAGAGCTGGGGTTCTTAAAAATTCGAAGTGGTGCTAGTATGTGGTAGTATGTGGGGGATCATATGAAAGAGCGCTGTCATAGAGAAAAACCTGAATTATTCTATGTTGTAGAAGTTTATGTAAAGATTACAGGAAAAATAAAACGCTCTCTGTAAAAAGCGCGATTTTTCAGAAATCATCAACAAACATTACATAAGTTCCACTAGCGGGCAAGATATTTCGCTGATCTAAGACTGCAATATACACCGCAGTGTTATAATATTCTCAACGAATAAAGGCCTCGCCGAAGAAAATTTAAAAACATTTCAAGTTTTATATGATGGTACGGAATCCTCGGTGCGCGATTCCGACTCGCTCTTTACCGATTTTTTGTAGATTTAAGGAACCTGGCTTAATGACACGTTCACCTAAACATCAATAACTTAATCACGCACATTTGCTAATACTGTCGTTTAACTTATTTTAAATTTTTCAAAGTTTATTTTTTCGACTTCAAAAACTAAGTAAATACCCAGATAATTATGAATTTTCTTATTATTAGGTAGTGCTTACATTTTGGCAGTTTGCTTTACGGGGTAGGAATAGAGACGGAATAGGGCCTGGATAAGGATAGGGGTGGGGTATATTAAATTATTTTGCTATTCAGTGGATTGTTTTTTTTAAAGGCGGTTCCCTTTTTTTTAAGTTTTTAAAATAAGTTATCACTTTTGTTTTAGTTTAGTTTTTTATAAAAAAAATTTATTAAAATGGTCATAAAAAGAATATGTTGTGCAACAACATTTAGTGACAAACGAATCGCTGCAAAACCGTCCTTACGCAGTCTTGTCTGCCCTACCCCTAGAGTGTAATTTAAGCCTGCGTAGGCGCGGAGGGGTTGGGCGGCCCGCGAACTGAGGAGTAGGTGGTTTGAAGCCCACCGCCGCGGCTGAGGCGCCTGCTTGCATGCTGCATGCCTACTTGCAGGCTTCATGCCTGCTTACAGGCTGGATGCCTGGTTGCATGTTGCATGCCTGCTTACACGATGTATGCTTGCTTGCATACTGCATGCTTGAAACAAGCATTCTTGTTTGCATGCTTCTTACTGGGGCCACTTTAAACCACTTTTGTTCAAAATATAGTCCGGTCAATTAAGCCAAGGCTACCGATCCTGCAGGCAGTGTTCACAGGGTTGCGGTTTGTGGGAGTCATTTCCTACTCTCATTGTTAGACCAAGCTGGTTAGGCTGGTTTAGTCGGGTTAATTAACCGCCGCCCGAGACCCGGTGTTGTTATTCAATTGGCACCACCCAGGGGGCACGTGTAGGGTAGTGGTTAGGTAGTTCCTACGGACGCGAATAACTCTGCCCCCCTAAACCAACACTTTAAACTACTTTTGTTCAAAATATGGTAATTGAAACAGCAGTATAATGAATGTTCGGAAACATAATACTTCGCACAAATGTTATTTCGGCTAAGTGTAACTTCGGTAAAAAGTTTGTCGACCAAACGAAACGTCGGTGTAACGAACATAATCGAACTGATAATAAGTAAACAAAAACGAAACGAAAATAGTTGAAAAGTTTTAGGACTTTTAGGTGAAATGAAATTCGGTCAAAACATTATGTTGGTTAAGCATTCACTGACGAAGAGTTATGTGAGCGAAACGTTCTTGGGTGAAAAGTTAATGGGTTAAAAATAATGTTGACCAACGGTTCAACGGCCAATCGACTGTTGGTGAAACGTTGCAGTTTCATCTTCTTGAACGCAGAAAAGTCGCACTTTCATGCTTTGCACTCAGCGAAGATGTGCGTTTCTTTTAATTTAACTGCCTATCAGTAAAATCCATGTCTTAGTGGTCGTTCAAGTATTACGTATGCACCAATAGGGGTGTGGTTTACTATGCACTAATGCCCCCATTGGTGCATAGTAAAGACCCTCCAACCCTAACTCAGTGGGCAAAATGCGATTTTGCTCACTGAGTGAGACAAAGTAACTTTTTTTTTTCAGAAAGTCGCGAATATCTTATTCAGCCTTGGGTTAATTATACAATTCAAAACAGTCACACTCTATCTCTTTCCCGCCATTAGAAAGAGAGAGATACAAAGACCAGCCCTTTCGAAGTTCCGATTTTGAATTCGACCTCAAAGATAAACACGTTCGGAATTTCGTACTAACTAAAGAAATCTGAATGTTTAAAAAAAAAAAGTTACTTTGTCTCACTCAATATGCAAAATGCAATTTTGCTCATTGAGTGAGACAAAATAACTTTTTTTTTTTAGAAAGTCGCGAATATCTTATTCAACCTTGGGTTAATTATACAATTCAAACCCGCCATTAGAAAGAGAGAGAGACAAAGACCAGCCCTTTCGAAGTTCCGATTTTGAATCCGACCTCAAAGACAAATACGTTCGAAATTTCGTACTAACTAAAGAAATCTTGCAAAAAGATAATTATGTCTTTTAATGTATTTTATGGAATTTTTAACTTATTGTTGTATTTAAACGAAAATAAGTATTTACTACAAATTAAACTGATATTTAACCTGTTAATATTTATTTCTAGTTTCAATAATGTTACGTAATATATTTTGAATAATAAAATATCGTGGGTGCTATTTCCGAACACGCCTTAATTTAAATAAAAAAGCGGGAATAACATTTCGTAGCTGGCGTAAAGAGTTGAATAAGTTGAAAAATATTTAAAATAATCGTAAAATATAAGTGAAAATAGCAACGAGAACAGTATTTTAACACCGGAAGAGTTAAAACAACAAGTTATTAACGCAGAATTAAGTTTCCTACCTGAGAAGTCTCGCGAGAAATATCTGAAAGCATACTATTATATTTTTCATCTGCCTAGCCTTTTCGCAACAATATTGGGGTCGGCTTCCAGTCAAACCGGATTTAGCTGAATACCAGACATCCACAACCCATTAACGGAGTAACATGGTGGTACTTCATGGCAAGACTGGAGTCAGATTTACTGGCTTCTGACTATCCGTAACGCTTGCCAAAGATTTACAAATGACAGCCGGGACCAACGGCTTAACGTGCTTTCCAAGCCACGGAGGAAACTCGGTATATTAAGATGATCACCCATCCACAGACCAACCTTGGCAAGCGTTGCTTAACCTTGAAGATCGGCCCGAGCTCTTATGTCTAGCCATTAGCGCTTATTGTCTAGCCACGAGCTCCTCAGTAGTAGTTTTACTTTTAACTTTTAAAATGTTCCATTTTATTGAATTGGTACCTCTATCTACAAATTTAATTATTTTGATTCACAATAAATAGTTATTTCAATCTGTTCCTGTTTATTATTTTATTTCCTAAAGTGTTCTTGCTGCTGAAGTGAAAAGCTATGTGTGTTACACAAGAGCAAAGTTTTTTGCATCTCGTGCCTTTGAATCCCTCGCCACACTCAGGATTCAAAATCAGCACTCGTAGCAAAAAAAGACTGCTCTCTTGTTGCACAAATAACTATTGATTGACTCGACACGTGGTTCACAGTCACACGTGTGTTTGTGAGCCACGTGTTTATCGATCAGTTTGAAATTAGAAAATAGTTTCAAACTAATCTTATCCTTATTCTTAGACTATTATTTTTTCCACAATATAAACTTTTATATCAAACTATTAAAATAAAAAGCCCTCTTAGTTTTGTTTCAATTCACCATTGCATTCCAAATCATCCCGTTTTCCAGTTTTTCTTGGATATATCACTGTCTCACTAATCTGAATGAAGCTTCGAAGCATCAAGCAAAAAAACTTACACAGCATATCTCTACACCGTAGCAAAATCGAGATAAAAGGCTGCGACAGGTCTGGAACCTAACTTGTGATAATTAAAAAAGCAAAAAACTGTGTTTAAATAAAACAAACTTTATTCATTAATGTTACAAAGACCGCAAGAGGCTCATTTACAACAATAGTCGTTTGTTCGACGTCATCAGTCAAGCGCGTCACGTTACAGCATGCCGAACCCTTTCGAGTAGCTTATCGCTTTCATGAGTCTGTCTCGCAGCTTGTCCCGCGAGTCGTACTCGGGCAGCAGCAGCACGTTGAAGCAGGTGTGCGCGGTGGGCAGGCGGTCGCAGTCGGGCCCGTTGCGCGCCACCACCAGCTTGAGGTGGCTGGCTGGCGGGCACGCGGTCCGAGCCCGTGGTGAACTGCAGCAGCTTGCGCTTATCGCCCAGCGGCAGGCTGTGCACCACGCTCCAGAAGTCTTTTATTGTTTCACACTCGGAAGTGTAGCCGCCGTCGTATTCTGTTGACTTTTCTAGCTCGTTGAAGTCGAAGTTCTGTCAAAACATCAGAAATTAAATAAGGATGTACTTGGGGGAATATTTAACGTGGGGAATTTTTTTCGATGAGTTATAATGGTATGCATAACGCTTGTAATTAGAAGCTTTAAAGCACGTCCCGAGTAGCATTAATATAAGTCGGAACGCGCTTATGCTTTATCGAAAAGGAATCAAACCGATTAGAAATCCTTTGGTTAAATAATCTTATTTCACGTCAAATCAATCATATATCAAAACATACTCGGTTAAGATCATATTTGACCAAATTAGGAGTAGTCATTTGAAAACAGAGAATGTCGAATCAAAGAAGGCAATTGAGAAGGTATCATGATCCATGTTTTTGGCACATTGATAACAATTCCGCAAATAGCTAACAGACATATTAGTAAAATGGTCCCCCAGTTACCTGACTGCCACAGACCAGCATCTCGACCTCTTCGGGTCGGAACAGCGCCGCCAGAGGACTCTCGTCCGTCACCATGAGGAAGCCGCGCCGGAACGCCTTGAACTGAGTGTCCACCGACTCGTTTAGCAAGAAATCCGAATACATTTCTACAAATTCCTGAAATTGAACGATGGTATTATATCCAGGGAAAAAATCAGGAATGAATGTGGTTAAACCTTAAGGTTGAACGCGAAAATGTCTAGGGAGAAAATTAAAAAAATCCAAATAGAAATATGCAAATATATAGGGGAATTAACAAAATATCAAGAAAAAATTAGAAATTCCAAAAAGAGGATTTTGAAATGTAAAAGGAGAATTGAAACACATCTCTGGAAGAAATATGGAATATTTCTATATTAACTTGAAAATAGACAGGATTATTGGCATATTGTTCTTACCCTTTTATTTTCCTGAGTAACAAATATGTTAGCTCCATTCTCTTTGAGATCATGGAAAATAGCGTTTCCAAACACGTCCTGATAACTGATCCTGAACGTCTGGTAATATACTTCTTCTAAATCACTACCTTCGTAGTCGAGCATGTCTTTTAAACCGTTGTAAAGCGTCTGGAAGGAATACAAAATTATCAATTTGTATGAATCGAACAGCATGGCCTTCTATTTTCAGTTTTGCTGGTCAAACAATTCATTTTACTTAGGTTGCAGTTTCAAACATACGCTTTTGCAGATTGATTCCGAGTTCATCGACTCACGAATCAATGATAGACAAACAAGTATAGCATGCCTCTGTTCAAATGTGGCTTAGTAACTAAAAATAAGAAGCAGGCGTAATTAAGTCACGACCAAGGCTGACCTCATAACTTCTATGAACATGAAAATAAAGTTCAAATTCAAATGAGTGATAGGGAATGCTATAACTATGTCAGGAATACTCACAGGATTCCAATCCGCCAAGTCTTCGAAGGAGCCCTTCTTACCCATAAGCTTCCTATACACAACCATGGGGAAGTTGACGGCGAGTATAACGTTATTGTATATCGCGAGCCCGAGCACTATGCCGATCAACGTGAACTGTGCCTCCATCTCGAACGATGTCATGTTGAACCTGGATCATGAGATGGGGTTTGAGTTAGCTGTGTATGAAAAGGAACCTAAAGCAGAGTGAAACGAAGTTTATGTACGTGATACTGGCAATGTAATGGTATTATAAGATTTAAATTATTTCATAAAGATGTGCATATTCGTAAGTGAATGTTAGCAGAGAACATGGGCCACTATACACTTCGGCTGATCCTGTGCTTAAAGCATCCTTTCTGGCTTAAAATGCAATTCAGTCAATTATTAAGACAGAATCGCACAGCAGAACTAAATAAGCTAGTTGTAGTACAAAACATACCATACAGTAAACGAGTCAGGTTGCTGCGTGAACATGCCGTAGTCAGCGTTGAAGATCTCCTCCACGATGAGCTGGAAGAACTCCTTGGAGACCCCTCCCTCGTCCACGGCCGGCTCGCCTTCAAACTCGACCACCAGCTGCTTCTTCAGGTCTAGGACACGCTTCATAACTACCACCTCCAGCTGAAGATTGAGGATTGAAAAATTAGTTTTTGTTCTACAGGGAACGTACAGGGCATAGACTGTGCCCTCGAGTGTTGAAAATTGGAAACTTTTACGTAAGGGATCCTTGACATTGATACTTCTGTGCTCTCCAGCGCTGTCTATAGTTCCTGCACATTCCCTTTCACGTTTATTTGTTGTATATTGCAACAAATAAAAGCCAAGCTTTGCAGGCGGGCGAATGACTTAATAACTTATCTAGTTTAAAATAACCAAGAAAAAAACGTGTAAAAGTGTTATTTTTAACCTATTTACAAACAAAAATGTTATCATCAACGCCTCACCCCAACAAGCGCGTCATCGATAATTTTGGTCCGGCGCACTTTGAGCCTGAGGAAGGGCATGGGCGGCGCAGTGCCTATGACCGCGTGCAGCAGCGACACGCGGCGCTCCGAGTACATGCGGATGCGGTTCTCGTAGTACAGCCCCAGCGACTTCGTGGCCACCGTCAGGATGAACGGGTACCGCAGGAACGCGAATTTTTTACCTGGAATGTACAAGTTGATGATGTGTCAATATTTGGCCACATTTTTTATGATCGTGGGTTGGTTTTATATCATAGGTAAACCATAAAAGAATCGTAATAAGTGGCGTGTAATTTCTGCCCGTACCGAATTTAATTATTGTTTGTTTGTAATCAATTACACTTGAAACATTCGGGACAGTTTGTATTAAAATAAATGGCTGGCGGTTTCATTACGTACATGTATGGTACACTTGTTATGACTTTTCAAATCTTTACAATGTTTAAACACTGCTTACCTTTACGTATTGCCTTCTTAAAGTTACTGAAGTCCTTTTGAATAATATTACTAAGAGGTTCGTTATAGAATTCCTCAAATGGCAGGTATGGCTTTCTAGCATCTACAACATTGATATCTATTTCAATGGCTGAAACAAAACAATCTTACATTAATATTCGGTACAATAAGCATGTAGCATAGCAAGTGTTGCAGATAAGGTATACTAACAAATCATGTCATACTATTTCTGCAGAATAGAGGTATTAACCGATATAGCAGACATGCATAATAAAAATACGAACTATTTATTTAACGAATGCTTTCACTTGGTTGGTTCGGTTACGCAAAGCGTCCAATCGGAAAACGAAGAAAGTCTGTCTGAAGTAGTCATAGTACTACTCATTACGGCAGCACTAAATCCGACCTCTGACGCATCTGCACGAATTCAGACACATTATATAACTCAAAATTACAATTCAGTGCGCAAAACTTGCCACAGGCTACAGAGTACAAATTGTAAAGACGCCAGATTAATTATTAAAGACACGTTTGTCTTTAAAGGTTACTTCATACTTCTTTACAAATAAAGACTATCAGAATTTTCTGTGCCCAAAAATGTATAACTCCACGATGTTATATACAGGAGCATATTTACCTAAAGGGTCGTCAAGCTGCAAGTTCTGCGAGGCCTTTATAGACGATGGTGGGTATAAATGACGGAGCACATTCTCCAGCAGGTCCAGTTGGTTCGACAGCACTATCGGCTCTTCGCGTAATGTTTTAACATCCATCCGACCAGCTAGCATGTTCGCGTAGTAAACTATCTGTGGATTGAAGTTCGAGAATAAAGTAGTTAAGGAAATGCGTTCAATATCTAAAAGGATCTATTAATTTTAATGTGATTGTTTGTGGTTAATCATACTACCCAATGTATGTGGTTTTTCATTTTTTTTGGTGTGTTATTGGATTAAGCTTTAAAAAATCAGTAACGGTAAGGGGTAAAATGGCACCGTGTATATTTTAGTCATATTAAAAAGTCAATTTATATAAGGATCTATTAAATATAATGTGATTGTATGTGGCTAATTATAATACCCAATGTATGTGGTTTTTCAAATCGTTTTACAAAGAAGGCCTCGATAATGAATGTACTCGATATAAACTACCTCTAGGCGCAATTATTTATAAATAATTTATTATAGTTAATTAAGAAAATGGGTATAATACAAATAAATAACGCAGTAGAATTACAAAACAACCGCTTAATAATGTTTACGTATCAATAGTATGTCACAGTTTCATGCTGCGAGCGCAGTCCGAGCCTTGTGTTCCAAGGACGGCTCCTTGGAACACAAGGACTGCGCTCGCTCCTGGATGTTTCAAACTACGTCATGCGTCATGACAATGAATAATACTTATTTTATTTTTTTTCAATTATGTAGGTACCGTGAATATGTGAGGTTGAATAAATTGCAATAAATTGCGGTCGGCTCAACGTATTGGATTAAGATCGCCTACCGACCGAATTCGGTCGGTAGGCCAACGAGAAGTTAGTATGTCGAGACTTTTCTTAGTATGAGGAGAATTTTCTAATACATTTAGATGTACATAGGTCACCTTAAGATATTTTAACTGATTACACAATGACACGACAGATAGCATTATTTATACCTTCATAAACTTGGTTGCCATGGTGACGACCTCATCATCCTGTACTTGGAACTGCCTGGTATAGTTGGTGGATATAACCCTGAGGGTTATGAGCTGCTGCAGCTTCCCCAGTATGTGACGCAGACTGTCCTTGCAGTGATTCGCCCAGATGCGTGCCAGCATTGCTTGACCTGCAAACATTGTTATCCGTTAAATATTGCTCTGATTCTAGAGTGAGATTCACGCTAAGACCAATAGGAGCGGAGCAGACGAAGTTGCGCGAGTCAACTAGTATTATATAAAACATAACCCTCTTTCTGGCTCAGTCAGGTAATAATGATATACGTAAAACATCATGACAGCACCACAATCCTACCTTTAATGGGCAGATGCTCAGCGGCCTGGCACAGCGCGGGCAGCGCTATCTCCAGATAGTCGCTGCAGCCCAGGTCCGGCACCTCGAAGGCGATCACGAAGCAGTTGACCGCGTCCTCCACGCTCATCTTCTTCGTTATTCGCAAGTCTATGTACATGATGTCTGCCAGCGTCTTCAGGTACACCACTAACACTGGACTGTAATATTCTGATGGCACCTGTGATAAAAAAATAAATAGGTTGGACTTCACTTAGTTGGGGCAGGGACAGGCTGACAAAATGTAGGTGTCTAATATTTAGAATAATACAAAACGAAATCGCTGAACTTGACGCCATATGACGCTCGAACGTCGACCACTCGTTTTACGTTGTGTGACTCGAATGATATTCAGGCTGGCCCATCGATCACTAATAAAGAACTAGATACACAATCAGCGGAAAACTATGTCCTCACCGAATGAGCACTAACTTGAACATTTAGGTGCGCTTTTAATTTAGTAGCGAACGCTCCGACAGTAAACATGCCTCAGTGCTCGTTTCAAAATTGTTTTAATATTACCATTACATAATTGTTATCACTGTATTTTAAATGCTGATATTTTTTCAATAAATCATCTTAAAAACATTTTTTAAATAAAGTTGTTTTAAACAGCACGAGTTATTAAGCATCTCAATTGTAAAGACTTACTAAACGTAAAAATAAATCATACTATCGCAAGCTCACTTAAATTGTTCGGGTTATGCATGATTATTTTGTTCCATTTGTTGGAGCTATTGTTTTTTTTTAATTTTTATTAGTAATTAAATAATGATGGTTTTTTTTATGAGAGTTCTTTGCTTTTAGATCAAAATAAGTGTAACAAAAAAAAAAGAATAAATAAATGCGGTGCCCTATCCAAAAACATTTACATTCCAGTAAATTATAATCATTATACATCCTATACACCATAAAATAGAATTAAATATTACATACACAATTTTTTTGATAAATTGCATAAACGAAATTAAAAAAAAAAAACATTTATTGTTACAGTTTAAATAAAAACGTATTGGACAGTTCGACTCCACTCATTCTTTGTCGTAGTGGCGGTCCTGGATCGTAAATTTTAATTGCATTTTTTAGCACTTTGTAATTCGAACTTTAAGACAGGCACGTAAGGTTAAAATTTGTTTTGACATGTTGATCAGTAGGTATCGGTCGTAAAAATCAATTGCTTTTTGTATAAAGGTTTGTGAAATCAACTTTAAGCTTTGCGTTTATGGTTGAATTTACATTAATGTATGTTTAGTTCAACCAGCTTTACCTAAACACAATTTGGTGACAGTTTTAAAAGAACTTTTACTTGGGATTGTGTATCTAGTTCTTTATTAGTGATCGATGGGCTGGCCACACCCTAAGAGCAATCATCAAAGGTCAAAATTAAATGTCCCAATAAACAAGACATTTATGCAAATCTCGATATGTTCAACTGCCAAAACAAGAAACAAACTCCATATCTCGATTTGTGCATTCTATTAGCACAACATGATTTAGGTATGTAATGCTAACTAATCAGCAAAGCAGCCGAGAAACTTGATGCAATCGCCTTTGCGGCGTTGCTTTTAAGACCTATCGATAGAAGGATGAAGAGACTTTACTTACTTTGGAAAGGTACTGAAACGCTCTGCGACATGAGGCCACATCTAACTCCGGCACTTCCACGCTATCCACGTCTTTGTCCGGATCACTTGATAAACTTATTGCTTTTGATTCTTTATCTGCAACAGGTCATAAAAGATTACGATTTAATTGTGATCTTGACTTGAGCGTTTTCTCTTAAGCAAACTTGGCTACAACGTCACGCGACGCTAATTTACGATATTTAAAGTACGATTCCGATCCTCGCATCAGACGGCCGACTGCAAACGGTGTCGGGCTTCTGTTGCCGTCGCATAGGTTCCGGAGCCAACGGCCAGGCACTGCAGCTGGCACTAACTGTTGCGCAGCAGTTGCAGTCGTATATCGGAATCTGTCTCATACTAAGTATTCGTAACACCGTCTGCCGTCGCGGCATTATCGCGCGAATGCAAGATAATCGCGTTCATTTATACGACAACAGCCTCACGGATTTGCCAAACAAAAGGACGCGATCGAACATTCGCGCGATGGTCGCTTTGAATAAGGGCGATGATTTTCGCGCAAATACACAGATTCGCATTCATTTGTTCAACAAGCTCACAACTTTATAACTTTAATAATTATTATTTTACCAAAGAGTAAATAATGAACCACAAAAAAAGTCAACTCACCTTCATTTATCTTCGCATCTTCTTCACTATTGCTGCCGCTTTTGCTGGCGAAACTCCGTGCCAGTATGACTGGTTGTGCAAACGCCTCACCCAGTGCTTTTATCAGGGGCTTCTGCCGTTTAGTCTGCAGACACTCCTCACACAACTCATACATACGCTCCTCTGTCAGCGGGGCACCTTCTAGCAAGTTAGATGCCAAAAAGATTATGCATGATTCCAAACCCATCTTCTATTTGATAAACTTATTCAGCCTGATGTAAGGGAGTATAATATTAGCTAAGAGCAAACGCCCAATACGAAAACTAGTACGTAAATGATCAATGTCGGTAGATATGATGCCAAGTAATTTATGTTGAAAGTAATTAACTTAATTATAAGTAAGTTAAATGACATTATTAGCAATTGTGCATCATTAAGTAATTGAGGTTTTGGTGAAAGTGCCATTAAGCCAGGTTCGCTAAATCTACAAAAAACCGGTAAAGAGCGAGTTGGACTCGCGCACCGAGGGTTCCGTACCATCATATAAAACTTGAAATGTTTTTTAAATTTTCATCGGCGAGGCCTTTATTCTTTGAGTATATTATAACACTGCGTTGTATAATCAGTCTTAGATCAGCGATATATCTTGCCCGCTCGTAGAACTTATGTAATGTTTGTTGATGATTTCTGAAAAGGCGCGCTTTTTACTGAGAGCGTTTTATTTGCCTGTAATCTTTACATAAACTTCTACAACATAGAATAATTCTGATTTTTCTCTATGAAAGCGCTCTTTCATATGATACCCCACATACTAGCCCCACTTCGAATTTTTAATAACCCCAGCTCTGATCGCCAGCAAGGGCGGCAGCAATAGTGAAGAAGATGCGAAGATAGTAGGTAGTTATTGGGCATTCTGAGCCACTGTCCTCCAGTAGCTCGGCAAGTAAGCCTCGCTACAGGACAGTGGCTCGGAATGCCCAATAACCACTAATCAACTCGACTGTTAAATATTATATATATGTCGTACTGGATCATTGACTAGACAACATCGCACGAACAGTGTAACAGAATGCATAATAATAAAGTATCGACTCTACTATGTAGTAAACTACTATGTGTAACTTACTCATTGTGTGAACTACTGTCTTCCAGTAGCTAGGCGAGTTCGTCTTCACGACAGGACAGTGACAACAGTCGACTCGACTGTCAAGTCAATCACTATACTCAACCGTTAGGTATCATGCGAGTATAGTACATAAGTACATCATTCTGCACATTGTGTTTCAAAGATTATTGAATGAAAACAAAAAACAATGTTAAATTATTTATTTTTCATAGAACCTTGGATTTTCTTTGATCACCGTATCTGTCGAATGTACGAAGTCTTGAAGTTTTCGCCATTGAGGAGAATCGAGATCAGTTTGAAGCTTGATGCGCACTAGTGCTTTCTTCCATAGTTCCATGCCGTCGGTGTGGCGCGCGTCGTCAGCCTTGTAGACCTTGCAATCAATGTAGTACTCGCCAGTGGTGATTGCTGTTCTTCGTTCGCATCCGTTTGCCACTCGATTCACAAAGAATGACATAAGTTTGTCCGGTGAAATATTGCACTCTTGATCTCTTTCATGGTTTTTACTGATATCGAATACGTCGATTCCAGTAGGGGTTTTCTTGCTGAAACAATAATGAAAGTTAATGTTAGAACATTATTTACTTAAATCGTTTGGGATCGTTGGAAACAATCTGCCTGCATTATTACAAACAAAAAATAGATTTCGGATTTAAACTTGTTTATGACATATAATTTATTTTTACAGCTCAGTAAAAACTTAAGTGTTAAAATAATAATGCACTCGAAATAGCTAGTAAGAACTAGCGAGAGACAAATGCACTAAAACTTTATGAATGTCTTAACTAGCTCGTGGGCTAACAATCCATACCAAATTCACACATTGCGATTGAGTCTAAGGTAGGCTTGCGACGATGATAATGAGAAAAGATAGAGAGAATTTATTTGTACCTTTTATGAGCTGATGGTGTTTGTGACTTGCGTTTCACGGAGCCCGTTGCAACTAGCTTGCGGCTGGATTTCGTTTTCTGTTCCGGCTCAGCGATGTCACACGACTGGTAGTATTCACCTTATGATTCAGACCTGAAATAAAGATAGAAAAAAAGTTAGCTATGAATATAATAATTTATCACATGCGGTTCATGTTCAACCGCAAGTATGAATCACTCGGATTTTTTTTAAACTTACATTATTAACTTAAATTGAAGGTTCGGTGACTGGACTGGAACAATTATGGCAGCAGGCGACAATAGCAGCAAAAGACTATAAGTAGTCAATAATATCGACAGAAACTCACAGTTTACACTAATAACCGATCGAATATAAACTTCTTGAAAATCACGTTTCTTACTTGTAGACTTCAAATGTATTTTGCACTGACTGCTACAAAAACATGTAGCTTTTAAGGCGTAAACGAACGATAATTTGCTAAATT
This sequence comes from Lacanobia oleracea, assembly GCA_950371165.1. NCBI lineage: Eukaryota > Metazoa > Arthropoda > Insecta > Lepidoptera > Noctuidae > Lacanobia > Lacanobia oleracea. The sequence goes on along the minus strand of OX493391.1, from coordinate 17,707,388 downwards.
AAAAATACTCAACGAATGAAGAAACGATTGTATAAAATATATTATATCTTCCTTGAACGTATTATACCCATACAAATAAAGACCGAGGAATTATTAAGCAATCATCGAATGTCAATGCAGCAAATTTACTTAGGGCTGACAAAAACCTGGTGGACATACGGTGTTATTCACTAAGCAAAAAATATAATATTTTAATGAGTACCTAACATTTAAAAGTCTAGTGACAACCTTAGGTAAACTAGCTGACGAGGAAAATGATGACTGTAAGTATAATGTTTCTACAATAACGGAAAGAAAAGGATCGTATTCATTCGGTCATTATTTTTAAATTCGTAATTTGAGTATCACTAAAATAGAAAAATAAATATTTAAATACGTTATATTACCAATGCATAAGAACTAAATAATATTATTAATCTATATAGATTACATTACATTACATAGCATCCGAGGACAACCCATGAAGATAAGCAACGTACCAGATGACATCGAAGAATCAACCATGCCACCCCTTCAAATCAATGCTATTAACCTAAAGAAGCTACACGATATTCAAGATAGAATAGATTCACAGAAGCCAATCCACATTGAACCAACCTCAACCATTTACCATACGACAATCCCATTTTATGGTACATTACTTGCCATATTCATACTGGGAGCAATACTATCATACCGAATCTACATCCGCCGAAAGAAGCAGATGACAACTCCGGATGAAGCCACCCACGCCGAGCCTGAAACATCTGAAATCCGCCAAAACCAACCAGCACACCAAGACCAATCCAAACTCCCGACGATATTTCATCTTAGAATCTGAAATAGTCGTCGATCTGAAGGGGGAGGTGTTAAGTGCACCCCTGTTATGGAAAGCGCTGACACAAAGGCACGAGGCAAGCCGCGTGCGCATCGTCAACCCAGTTGCTACGAGGTAAAACTGCTGACACAGGACACGAGGCCCGAAGACACCGTCTACGTGACCCAGCCCGGGCACTTCGCATCCACCATCGATCGAGTCATATTCACTTTCCAATAATTGTAATTTTTATTAAAATAAATTAGTTTAAAATTAATTCGGTTTTTTTTGAGTCCTCCGGCAGTAGCCTACGTAATTCACGCCTCCTATTATTATTAATAATAATAATAATAATCGGCTGTCAACAGGAACGTCATATTTATTACTCAATCCGCTACAATTATTTCAACTCAAAATTCTTTCATCAAAATGGCAAAAACAAACAATAAAACAAGAAAAGCAGTGACGATATAATAAAAACAAACACGAAACCAATTACCCCTTTTTGGACCGACAACATGATAATGATAATGCTGACAAGAAGCCGAGCTCGAAAACAAAACGCACTAACTCCATCTTCGGGTTCGTCGCTCAGTTCCGCCTCGCAGCCGCCGGGACCAGCGCCAGCGCGTCGGCGCGGACGAGGCCGACCACCGGCCAGCTTGGGACCTCGAGGCCCACCGGTCTCTGACAGGGTCCCCACTATCGGTGGAAGTGTGCAGCGTATAAAGTGGACTCAAGCCATGAACGAGAATGTCATACTTTGGGGCTACAGAAGGGGGAACTAACCTGACTGCGTACCGTGGTCGGATGCTCTCTCTGTTTCAGGTACTTGAGCCAGCTGTCAACGTTTCAGCCCAACGATTATCGGATCAGGTGCGGGTTATCCAGCGTAACCGTATGTTGGATGACGCCGTACTTGATAGACTGCGTCTGGAATCACGGAGCAGCCGCGTCTCACCTACTTCACCACCGGCCGCGGTGCAAATACGAGTACAATCCAGTGCAAGTGTTTCACCGCGACCCAACTACGTCGGTGAAGATGATGATGACGGGGCCACATCCGTGAGTACCCAATGTAATGAGCGATTGAGGAGCGCTTTGGAGGATGCCTTCCGAGAGTATCGCTCCACACCGCCTGGGCTTAGACATCGTCTACCTCGTTTGCCCATGAATAATAAAAATAGGGCGCTGGTGTGTGCTCTAGATTCGCAGCTAACAAGTTATTTTGATAGCAGCGAAGACCTTGCCGATACCCATTCGATCTTGTATTGTGCGGCTGCAGCGGCATGTCGTGTAGCTCATATCAAATTTCGTAGTAGTGACAAAGTTACACGACCAGCTGTACCAGCTTGGCAGTGCAGGATCGAGCGTAGTATCGGTGAGGCTAGAGCACTCATCGGCAAACTAATCTGCTTCAGGGAGGGCAACACTCGCCGCAGAGTGATGCGCTTTGTGAAGCGAGCGTTCTCGGGGACTGATATTAGTCCTCGGGATTATCTGACCCGCGTCACAGAGCGTATCTACTTCCTGAAGCAGAAAGTCTATGCATGGGCAAACCGTATACGTCGGTACAAGCGGCGAGTGGAGCGATACACTCAGAATCGCACATTCCAAAGCAATGAGAGGTGGGTTTATAGGGCTTGGGAGCGACCAGACCAAGGTGTGACTGATACGCGCCTACAGGATGATGATGCCATGTGTTCATTCTGGCGCAGCATCTGGTCGGTGTCTGTCAGTCATACCGAGGGCGATTGGACTCGAGAGATCGAGCGCGAGTTTCGTGCGATCCGATACCAGAAATGGGGGCAATTAACATCAGCCCCCAAGACGTAGCTCGTGCAGTCCGTCCGTTGCCTAACTGGAAATTTCCGGGACCGGACGGGCTGCACAACTTTTGGATTAAATGGTTCAAAAGATCGCACGCTCGCTTGGCATCTCAATTCCAGTCTGCGTTAGAGTCAGGGTCGCTGCCCCAGTTCCTAACTACAGGCATAACCCACCTACTCCATAAATCAGGTAGTACCACGGAGCCTAAAAATTATAGACCGATCACGTGTTTACCGACGGTCTATAAAGTTCTTATATCCATTTTGAGAGGAAAGATTAACCATCATATTGATAGTAATTCAATAATGTCTGCTTCTCAGAATGGATGTAGGAACGGGTCCCGCGGTACTAAGGAGCTGCTCCTCATCGACATAGCCATTAGTCAACAGGTTCGACGTTCCCGAAGAGATCTGTCGACATGCTGGATAGATTATAAGAAGGCCTATGACTCGGTGCCACATACATGGCTCATGAGGGTGCTGGAGCTGTACAAATTTTATGCAGTTTTACGCACCTTCCTGATGTCGTGTATGGGGCAGTGGAGGACGGTCCATCACTATCTGGGGTGTCAACAGACCCAGGTGAACAGCGAACCGATAAGGATCGAGCGTGGCATATTTCAGGGTGACAGTCTGAGTCCACTGTGGTTTTGTCTGGCCCTCAACCCTCTCAGTACATTGTTGGAGGGTTCGGGCCAAGGCTACCGGTTGAGAAGAGGTGGTCCGGTCATATCGCACCTCCTTTACATGGATGACTTGAAACTCTTTGCTCCTAACAACTTGCAACTGATGAAGCTACTGAAGGTAACAGAAACCTTCAGTGGCGCCATCAGGATGGAATTTGTGTTGGACAAATGTGCGGTCATGCATGTAAAGCGAGGGGAGATTATGTAATCCGTGGAACACAACTCTCGGATTCCACAGACCTTAGGTCCCTCTCCTCAACCGAAACTTACAAGTATTTGGGTATGTCGGAAGCGTTAGGCATCAATGCTGTTGATATGAAACAATCGTTGAGGGAGCGCTTCTTTGGCCGCCTGACCAAAGTACTTAACAGTCTTTTATCAGGCGGAAACAAGGTGCGCGCCTTCAACGGATGGGTCATGCCGGTTTTTATGTTTTCTTTCGGCATACTCAAATGGACTCAGACGGAATTTGACGCCTTGGATAGGAGGGTACGTTCACTGCTTACCGCAAATCGGTTGCATCACCCACGGTCATCGGTGACGAGGCTGTATATCCCGCGGAAGTGCGGGGGTCATGGCTTCTTAAATGCTAAGACCCTGCACAACCGCGAGGTATGCAGCCTTAGGGAATACTTCCTAGAGGCCGACGTGGGTATGCATCGAGATGTGGTAGCGGTGGACAAAGGCCTTACCGCGCTCTCCTTGGCTAACGAGAACTGGCGCAAACCTGTGGTATTAGATACTAACGACCGCAGGGAGGTATGGCAGAGCAAGGAGCTTCACGGACGCTTTTATCGGGTCCTACATAGGCCCGACGTAGACTTCTTAGCATCCGTAGCCTGGCTGCGTTTTGGTGACCTCTTCGGGGAAACAAAAGGTTTTGTCTGTGCAATTATGGACGAAGTTATGATGACTAATAACTACCGGAAATACATTGTAAAGGACGGTACGGTTGACATATGTCGGGCATGTCACCGGCCTGGGGAAACCATCCGCCACATTATTTCCGGTTGTTCTAGTCTGGCTAACGGAGATTAGTTGCACAGGCACAACCTTGTAGCCAGGATTATCCACCAGCAACTTGCTCTTAAATACAAACTTGTGGAATCTGAAGTACCGTACTATGCCCGACCCAGTTCTCGAAAATGGCAATTGCACATTGTATTGGGATCGGTCTATCATCAATGACAGGACTATTGTTGCCAATAAGCCTGATATAGTGGTGATAGACCGACTAGAGCGTCGCGCAATGATTGTTGATATAGCAGTCCCTCATGACGAGAACCTCGTGAAGTCAGAGAAAGATAAACAATCGAAGTATCTTGACTTGGCTCGCGAGGTTGTCGACATGTGGGATGTGAACACAGCAGTCATTGTGCCGATAGTCGTGACGGCCAATGGCATTATTGCCAAGAGCCTCGACCAACATTTCAAGAGGCTCTCGTTGGGCAGCTGGATCAAGGGCTTGATACAGAAAGCAATACTCCTGGACACGGCGCGCATCGTTAGGAGGTTCCTCTCTCAGGAGCCCGGTAGCTTGGACCCTGTTCCCGATACCGGTGGGCTACTATTTTTTTTTTAAATATTTTTTTTTTGTATTTTTATAGAAATATTTAAAAAAGTAAATAATATGTTTAAATATGAATAAATGGATTAAATAAAGGAAATAATAATAATAAAGCCATTTATTCCAGATCTCACTCTTGTATTGTAATGTTTGTTAGTAAGTTGTTGCTTAAATTTAAGAAAGGTTACTTATACATAATTAATGTTAGTATTATTTAAAATTAAAATTTTAATTTTAATTTTTTATTTATTTCGAGTAACGGAGACTCATATACTCAAACAATCCATAAAACACATAAAATACTACACAGAAAACATAAAACACATACACATAAAAGACAGACAGGAAGTTACAGACAGCACTAAGCAAAAACGAACATGAACATTCACCCCGTAACAATATGCCTGCTACAGCATTGCCGCATATATATAGGGGCAATCCAGTCTGTTAGCGATCATTGCCAGGACGGTGTTGGCGCTGCCCCGCACTCTGCGCACCAAAGACGCGCACCGCTTGCGCATCGTCGCATGAAAGCAGTCGGTGCGCGCCTCCGCGAACATACCCGAGGCGCTGCAGTGTCGGGGCAGCCTCAACACCGCCCTAAACGCGTTATTAAACTGAACGTGGCCCTGGCGCTGTATGCCGCACGACTATACTTTGCCCACAGACTGCACGTGTAGAGGGATGTACAATAAGCTCTAAAGAGCGTTATTTTTACCTCCCTCGAACAACGCACAAACCTACGAGCAATCATGTTACTTCTGACTGACAACGCCCTCCGCTCCCGCTCAACGTCTGCATCGTCTTTTAGGTCAGCTGTAACAATGTGACCTAAGTATTTAAATAGATATACTCTCTCAAGCGGTGCATTTTTTATACACACACGGTGTACACTATTCACGCTTTTAAGACTAGCCCCAAATACCATGAATTTACTCTTCTCTGCATTATATTTCAACCCATGGTTCGAGGCATACTCTTCACAGGCACCCATCAATTTTCTAAGACCGCAGACCGATGCGCTCAGCAGCACCATGTCGTCAGCGTAGCTCAAATTATTGACGCATACTCCATCCACATGGCAACCAACATGCTGGCTGCTGAGCCCAACGATCAGGGCGTTCACATAGAGGTTGAAGAGTGCAGGAGAGGTCAACCCCCCCTGTCTCACCCCGCACTCCAACCTGTAAGGTTCAGACATTACACCCGCCCATCTAACGCTATTGATCTAGTGTCTGTACCAATATTTGAATATGTTCGAGAGTTCTGGAGGTAACCCGATACTCTCCAGTTTCTCCCACAGGATGTTATATGACACCAGATCAAAAGCCCTGGAAAGGTCCAGGAAACACGCGTACACAGGAGTTTTGCGATCCATATAGTATCTGACAACATGCTTAAGACTCAGTATCGCAGCTTCTGTGGACAGTTTGGGCCGAAACCCGAACTGATTGTCATGCAGTGACAGATATTTATCTAGCTGAGTATTAAGCAGGCCGTCAAACACTTTTGCTACAATTGTTGCAAGTGAAATAGGCCTGTAGTTATTTACGTCGGCAACATCTCCGGTCTTGTTTTTAACCACAGGCACTACAACAGTTTTCAAAAGATCGGCAGGTAAGTATGAATGGCCCACACATAGGGAATAAAACAATGCCAGCACTCTCGATATATGCGGGCCAGCGTGCTGTAGGTGCTCAATGCTGAGCCCATCATGGCCGGGGGATTTACATTTAGTCATAGCCTTTATGACTGTAGCTACATCTTTAGCATTAAATCTTGTCCCCACAAGGCCACTTAGTATCTCAGCAGTGGGCACCCCATCCCCTTGCCCTAGTGGAGACTGTACACGAAAATGGCGTCCAAATATGTCAGCAATATCTTTAGAGCCACTCACCCCGCCGACGCTCACCGGGCGACCAGGTCTCGGATTTAAACTGTTGGTGCATTGCCAGAAACTCCGGAAGTCTCCGGACTTATGTTTTCTAGCAATGGCATCCATTTTCAACTGGTCTTGATGATCCTGACACCATTTCAGCCTGGACTTGAATACTTTTCGGCTTTTATTCATATCATCATACACAGACCCAGTTCTAGGCCTACCAGACATAACCCACTCTAGAAACCTCGACCTGGCCTCCAGATGAACCCCGCGGACGTGTTCACTCCATCCTGCTATGCATGAGCCCCTCCTACCACTCCCGACACGTGTGACCATACCACTGATCACTGCTGCATCACGAAGGGCGGCTATAATGTCAGAGTACAACTTGTCAAGAATATGCCTGTGACCAGAGTCTCCACAATAACTATCAGCACATCGACAAAATTCCACAGGAAAGTCAATACAGCTCAGTCTCCTATGACATTCTTTAACATAGACAGCTACTTGCGCCTCATCCCTCTCGCCCCATATAATATCCTTGTTAGTGTTTACGTCACTATATGACTTAGGTGTTAATACATTTAAATTACACTGAACAACAAGGGGAAAGTGATCAGACCAAGCAGTGTCATATTTTACATACACATTACAGACAGTGCGTCTAGCCGCCTGGGTCACAACGCAGTGATCCAACCAACTACACGTTCCGTACACATCGCTTAAAAAGAAAGAAAGAAAGAAAGAAAGAAAGAATAGTATTTATTTAGCACATACATGAAACACGCACGGTACATAAAAATAAATAATGGTAAGTAAGCCAAAAACTAAGTGTGTGTCTCACGGCTGCACTAAAAAGGTTCATTTCAGCGATATGTCAGACAGCCTGAGACTGTCTGACGCTGGTTTTCTAATGAACCCTAAGGATGAGTGGCGGTTCATTCATATCATATATAAGAAAATAATCAAAATAAAGTACATAAAGAAATAAACAGATAGGTATAATGAATATCGAGCAATTATACTAGAAATAAAGACAAAGTTAGGAAGATATTAAAAGAATGTGTATGATAGTGTTTGTTTGTACGTGTATTACTCATAAATAAATACCTTGTTTCCCACCGTTCGGAAACAAAACGAACTATTTGTTAACAATAACAAAAAAACCTGTTTCTGCCATATTTATATCCGGGCAGGGTGTTACACAATTGCGACGGCACATGGGCGACGCGCACATGGGCGACGCGAACAACACAGCAGGACACAACAGAAGAGGCACAACACAAAGAAAAAACACCTATCGTGTACAATGCAGACTACCCGCAAATCCATATACATACAATATGTTTTAGATAGGTAGTAGTGTTTTTGTTTTATATAATGGAAACGTTTAGGTTTACCATATCCTGTTTTCGTTGTGCATCCATCAAATACTGCCGTAAACGCGTTCTGAACGTATGGACGGTTCCTAATACCCGCAATGGTGGTGGAATATTATTCCACACCTTAGATGCAGCGTATCGGAAACTGCCTCTGAAGGCTGCTGTTCTATGCGGCTGTGTTGATAGTTGTTGCGCGCAAAGCCTGGCCGCGCACTCACGTTTACTAGCCATCCAACTTAGTTTGACGTATAGATACCTCGGCTTCTTAAATTTGATGACACCAAAAAGAAGACAGGCTAGATGTAACTTACGCCTCGACTTCATTTTAAGGATAGCGTGTGTGTTTAGAAAGGGGGTGACGTGACTTCTAGGGGGAACCGAATAACAGAAGCGAGCACAAGCGTTTTGGATTCTCTGTATAAGCTTTTCGGTACGAGCCAGCAAGCGCGGGCCGTAAACAGTATCAGCGTAATTTAATTTAGACAAGACTAGTGTTTCAACTAGCTGCTCGCGAAGCTTTTCGGACAAGAAGGGTCTCATTTTGTACAGCAGCCTCAGGCGAAAGAAGCAGTTTTTCACAGAATCAGCAATGTGCTTCTCAAATCTAAGGCTACCGTCTATCCTTAATCCAAGATTCCGCACCTCTTCTACTCGCTCAATAGGCTCACCCATAAGAGTCAAACTCAGACTTGCCGGTAGCCGCCTTAACTGCTGCCTCGTACCAAACAGCATGTATTTGGTTTTTAAAGGGTTTAATGCCAAACAGTTCTCATCTGACCAGGCGGAGATCCTTTCTAGGTCTTCATTTAGGTCCCTTATAGCTGTGACATAATCATCGGGTCTGAAGGACAGATATAGTTGCACATCGTCGGCATAAATGTGATACTTGCATTTCTGAAGGCACTTTATAATATCCGCACAGTACAGTATAAAAATAATCGGACCCAAAATTGATCCCTGGGGAACTCCTCTTTCTACAGAAGAGAGAGCTGAGGTCAAGGTAGTACCATCCGGCAAACGTAATTCTACGAGTTGCTTTCTGTCACTGAGGTAGCTATGGAACCACTGGATTGCATTGTCGTCAAAACCGTAGTATTTTAACTTTGAGAGTAACAGTGGGACATTAATACAATCAAAGGCACGGGAAAAGTCTAGTAGCACCATCAGTGAACACATACCCTTATCTTGGGCCGCTAGAATGTTATCAGTAACATCCAGCAACGCCGTAGAAGTACTCCGCTGTTTCCTGAAACCGGATTGTAGGTCCGGTAATATTTCGTTCTCTTCTAAAAAACGAGTTAGTTGACGGCACACTACCCTCTCCATTACCTTTGATAGACAAGGCAAAATACTTATAGGCCGCAAGTCTTTTACTTCTACAGGGTTTGGCTTCTTAGGTAGGGGTCTCACTGTGGCAATTTTCCACTGGTATGGAAACTTAGCTGACCATAAAGAGTAATTTATAATGTAAGTTATAATTGCCAAGGTATGTGGCAGAGTTAGCGTAAGCATGTCCAATGTTATGTTGTCATACCCTTCTGCATTAGACTTTACCTCAGTAATTATGCGGGATATGTCATTTTCGTTCACTGGAGCGAGTGTAAAAATAGCTTCACTGTATTTGTGGGACTCATAAAATGACATAAGTGACGCGCTAGCTACCGGGTTACCAGGGACTTTTAAAAAAGTGTTGTTAATCAGGTCTGGGTTCCTAAAGTGTGAGGGAAGGTCATGTCCTTGCTTTGTAGGTGCGTATGTGGATTTGATGTTCTTCCAAAGCAATTTTGGATTATTTATCTTGTTGTTTATATTGTGCCTAAAGTATGCAGTTTTTTCGTAAAACAAGGAACTTTGCACTAAAGCTTTTAACTGTTTATAGTAAAGTTTTTTATTATCATCTTTAGTCGCCCTATATTTAGCTAATGCGTTATCTCTTAACCTCATCATAAGTTTAATATTGTCCGTAATCCAAGGATACGTTACTTCCCTAATTGTGCAAGTTTTAATCGGAGTATGGACGTCAAACAATTGTATTATACAGTTATTAAAACTTTCAACCATGTCATTAATATCGGCTAGGTCACAAATACGCTCTATGTTTAATGCCAACAAATCCGTATAAAAACTATCCCTGCAAATATCTCTTATCGGCCTAAATCTGGTTACAAATGGGATAAATCTCTCCCGCTTTACGTGGAATTCGCTGACTATAATGGAGTGGCCTGTAATCGAACCGAAGGCCTCCACTGTCGTGTATCTTGGCCTAAGGTCTGTGCACAATAGGTCGATCAGAGTCTCACTCGTATCAGTGAAGTGAGTCGGCATCGTAACTAGCTGAGCGAGACTTAGGTAATTTAAAAATTCCTGAACCTTTTTGGTTTTAGTTTCCCTAATGTTGAGCATGTTCACGTTAAAATCGCCGAGCAAAATATAGTGGTCACAGTCACCTATTGTTGTCAAAGTATTCGTGATGGCATCCAGGAACAGATCAATGTCAAACCAAGGTGGCCGGTACGCTGTACCAATGGCAATCTTTTTCCCACTAAGTGAGATTATTAACCACATTTGTTCGACAGAATCGAACCCGGATTCGACCGTGCCAGTAACGATACGCGCGCTCAAGCCACGGCGAAGATAAAACCCAACGCCCCCACCACGGCCCGCGCGAACTGCTGTCGGCCGCGGCGTGTGACGCAGTCGGTAGCCGGGCACGAGCGGCGCGCGTCCCTCCTCGCCCGGCCGAAGCCAAGTCTCGTTTAGAGCCAAAACATCGAAACCATGCTTGTCCATTGCACAAATCAGATCATCATGGCCTGTACCCAGAGAACCCACGTTCAGAAAGCCAACCTTAAAATATTTCCCATTTTTAGGCATCATGTCTGTAGTGCGTTATTACTGGGATAGTAAGCATTTGATGTGTCTCGACCGTCACTACGTAATTATCTAAACTCAATTCAGTAGTAATGTTTATAGTACGTAAAATAGTTTTATAGCCATGTGTAAATAGTGAATAGTTAGTAAGAAAGTTAATTATTTTTTTGTTATATAAGAATGTAAATAGGTTAGACAAAAAAACTGAATGTATAGTGTAGTAGTAAATAAATAGTATGATAAGAATAATATGAAGTAACCGGTTTACGAGCCCCGAGAGTTTCGCTGCCGTGACACAAACATTAGCTACAGATAACAAAATACGATCAACAAATACACATATTTCAATTAAAAGTACACCCAACTGATTATAAAAAATCCGCTTAACATATTTAGAAGGTATAACCCCAACAATATTATGAAAAACTACAACAAAAAAAAAAAAAAATAATAAACAAAAAAAAACAAAACATTAGCTACAGTTAACAAAACACGATCAACAAATATAGATGCTTTAATTAAAATAGCGGCACACGGTACACCCAATTGATTATAAAAAAACCGCTTAACATATTTAGTATGTATAACCCTAACAAAGGTATAAAAAACAAAAACAAGAAAAAAATTAAAAATATACAGAAAAAACAAAACATTATCAATTCTAATTAATGATTTTTCCATCGCTACTTTGTGTCGTATGGAATATGCGCTGTAGGTCAGCCTCACAACGAATGTGACTAATGGAGTCGCCGGGCTTGTACCGGGCAAGAATACGGCCGCGCTTCGACCACACAAATTGCCAACCGAGGCGACTGCCGGCCTCACGGGCGCTCCGAAACAACTCTCGATTTACTTTAGTGAGGCGCTCGTTCACATAAAAGCGCTTCGCAAAGCCAGGAAATCCGAGGTCGGCAGTAGTCATGCCGCGTCGCACTCGCGCCCCCTCCAGCAGCTGGTCCCGCAGGTCGCGGCGCGCCAGGCGCACGACAAGAAACCGCGGGCGGGTCTCCAGCGGCGCGGTCGCCTGTGTAGCGTTTATCCGCTTACCTCCAACACGCTCGGCGCTCACGATGTCGCGCGCCTCGATGCTGACGCCAATCTTCGCAGCCACCAACATGGCTGTGTGAGTGGGATTTTCACCACTGACCTCCGGTACGTTTGAAATTTGGAGATCATTGCTAAGCAACTCCTGGTCACGGTCGTTGATTTCACTTCTCAGTTGCGTTATGAGCTGATCCACCTCCGACGATCGTGATGGTTGAGGCTGGGCCAGTTTTGCTTCCATCAGAGCCACTCTTTCCTCCAAATTACTCATTCTATCGTTCGTACCATTGAGCGATGATCTAAGGTCCGACAGATCATCACGCAACTGCTGGAATTCGCTTTTAACGATTTTTAAAAACTCTTCCTTAAATAAACCTAGCTCTGCCCTTAGGATGTCGAGGTTGAGCTCCTGTGTAGCATCAAGGGCAGTGGTGTTAATAGGGCTCGTGTCCATCTGCGTAACAAGGCTTTCCTCGTGTGCAGCTGCTCGCCCCCTTACCGGCGTGTCGGCCCGGTTATCCCTAGCAATGTTCTTATTGCACTCGGGGCAATGCCAGGGAGTAGCTATTGCACCGGTATTCGACAACCCTACGCAAGCACGATGGTACCAAACCCTGCACTTGCTACAGTTCGCGGCCTCTGCCGATGACAGGAATTTGCCACAGCCTCCGCACTTAGCCATTGTAAACACTGTTTGTTTACCTTTGAGCGTGTTCGATTCGTTCAAAACTTCGCGAGCCGGGCAACAGATGGCGCTTTATTAAGGAACACGTTTATGGCAGGTTTCCACGGTGTGTATGGTACGGAGAGGCACTATGGGTTTAGTCACTGTATCGACGTAAAGGCGCGCACACACTAGAAGATAGGGCAAAGTTTATTTCTTTCAAATAAAAAGGTGTAAGTACCAGATTGTACGCCCAACATATCTACATCTACGCATGACCATGTTTGTTCCTCACAAAAATCTGAAAGTTCATTGAAAAACAGTTCAGATGGGTCAGCATTAAACTCTCCCAAGACAAAAATAGATTCCACACCAAATTCGTTTATAATTGCACTCACCGTACCAAGACAGTCCGTAAATTCAGGTAGGTTAGCACTCGCATTCGTAGGCATGTACACACTCATGACAATTATAGGCCGGTCACTAGTTACAATTTTGATCGCACACACCCGCGCATTATTACACTGTAACACTGACACTTGTGGGAATACCTCATGCCTCCACAACAATGCTACGCCACCGTGAGGCCTCCCACGTAGTATTCCCACAGATGTGTCCACTGCCGACGTACCCGTGTACCCAAAATCTCGGTCAATGTTACCTAAATAAGGTATATCGTCCGGTAAAAGCCACGTTTCTTGCATCGCGATTAAATCGCAGGATTGGCATAGTTCCCGCACAGCATCCACAGAGCGTTTAACATTTTTACAATTAAAACTGGCAAAACTATAAGGACAGTTATTCATTCTTTCGTTCATTTGTGCCGTTCACAGAAGTTATTCCATTCGCTACTTGATGCTTGAAGTTCACAAAACGCCTGAATACAATACCCTCAGGCCACAGTTTTTCGTCCATATAAACAGATAACTTTGCTTCAGATATGAAAAATTTATAAGCACAATAATCTTTATCCTTTTTAGAATTTATCTTCTGCAAAGACACATTTTCACGTGTTTTAGTGCGAATATATGAAGTGATGTCAACAGCCGTTGTTTCTTTGTTGACGTTCGTAATAAACATAGGAATTTTTCTTTCCGCTGCCTTAAAATTACACTCACTATCTCTCGCAGTGCCTGACTTGCCTAGATAACGATATTTATGCGTATTCTTACGTGTCCCTGATTTGGATACTACTTGCCATTCACTATCCTTCGACTGTAAGGTAACACAATCAGCCGTAGGCATTGCAATATCATTTACAATCCCATTAGAATGACTATTGCCGCTTATATCGTAAGTAACCGCCTTCGGTACATTCTTTGCGAGCGGTCCCGTTATGTTAGATAACACATCAGCTGTGCGCTCCGAACCGGTCTTGCATGGGCTCGACGTGTGACGTATGGCGCGCCGCAAGTTATCGCCTCCCACTCTTGTTGCCGATGACGGTTCCAGTGTATGTGACTCACAACCAGTTGCACATGCTTTTTCTTCGTCTACCCGAATTACTTTTCTGTATTGCTGCTCATGTTCGCAATTTTGGTACTCTGAAATTTCCACGCCACGAGGATCAGATTCGTTCAGCGTTACATTGTGATGGTTTGAAAGCCCCATCGGTCCACTATCCAAAACCCAAGCACCACGTCTCACGTTTACATTACACGCAGGCGTAGGGGGCAAGGAATCGTTTCTTAGTTGTAGAATCTCCATTTTCAACTCTTTTAACTGATTGACCGTAGCATACAATGACTTCATCTCTTTAATCTCGGTCTGTACTATCAGCAGATCCTTTAATAACTTGGTACAGTCCAGATGATCAAAGGTTATAGGAGGCAATTTTTCTAGTTGACGGGCCACAAAAACAGGGATTACATCTGGATCAACTGACTTGAAAACATTCACGATATCAGCTAGATCCCTTTCCTCCTTTCCTTTATTTTTCCGAATAATTTTCCTATTATCCGTTGGGATCGAATCAAATAGCAATGATTTCGATTTTTTAATTTCTTCACCGGTGAAAGCTGTTTTGCATATGCGTTTCTTCGTCCACCAGTGTTCCTTCGTCAATCACAGATATTTTATTTTGTATATAGGACAACATTTCGTCAATGACGATGTTACACTCGTTACATTTTAACACGTTCGACATATTTGTCACGACACGCATTTAAGAGATTTGGACCCCTGTTTGGGTAAAGGCCTCCTCCATCCTTTTCCATGACTCCCTGTCCTTGCCTGACTTTATCCAGTCGTTTCCTGCGACGTATATTATGTCAGCAGCCCACCATCTTAATTGTCGACCAACATTCCTTTTCCCCATTGGTCCTTTCCATCGTGTGGCTTCAGTGGTCCATCTTCTGTCTGGGTATCGTGAGATGTGTCCGGCCCATCTCCACTTAAGCGAGAGTGCGTGCCTGAGAGCATCGGTGAGTTTAGTTTTTTGACGAATGTTTTCGCTCTTAATTTTATGTATTCTTTTAATTTTCAACATGCTCCTTTCCATTGCTGTTTGACTGCATTTGATTTTTTGTTTTATTTTATTTGTAAATATCCAAGTTGGAAACCACAACAAGCAGGGTAATAGGTATGTATCAAATATTGTCCTTTTCATGTGCAAGCTGTAGTTCCCTTTTAGGATTTCTTTTAATGCCCAGAATTTCTTCCAAGTTGCGTTGATTCTTTTTGTTACTTCTTCCTCATTGCTTGACGTTTTGAATGAGATTTGCTTCCCCAAGTAGATGTATTCGCTGACGTATTCTATATTGTTACCTTTATCACTATCGGGCGTTCGCGATTGTTGGTTAATCTTAGTTTTATTTACATTCATCTCTAGGCCGATTTTGGAGCTTTCGCAGTCCAGTGATCTCATCATTTCCTCTAGGTCTTTGGCAGTTTCAGCAATTATAACAATATCATCAGCGAATCGCAGATGGCTTAAATAGTGTCCGTTTATGTACACTCCCCTGTCTTTCCAGTCTAGTTTTTGAAAAATATTTTCAAGTACATAGCTTCGGGGATAGAGGATCTGTTATTTCGTCTCCTCTAGTTTCTAATTTAACTCTGCTAGTACTATTTGTATATATATATTTTAAGATATTGATGTATTTATAGTTAATATTTGATTGTTCTAGTGCGTTCCAGATTGAACAGTGGCTGATGCTGTCAAAAACTTTGCTGTAGTCAATGAAGGCCATTGGTCACACACAGGTCTATTGTACATCTATTGGACAGAGGTCTATTGTATTCTCTGTATTTTTCTATGACTTGTTCTAATGTCTGTATGTGGTCCATTGTGCTGAAGCCTGATCTGAATCCTGCTTGTTCCTTTGGTTGCTGCTTATCAATGTCGTCGGATATTCTCTTTAAAATTATGGATGAAAATAGTTTGTATATACCTGCCAGCAGGCTTATGTGTCTATAATTCCCTATATCCCTTCTTTAAGAGTAGAATTATGTCTGATGTACACCATTGTTTTGGCACTTTTTCTTCGTCTAGTATCATATTAAACAATTTTGTAAAATGGTGTATTAAAACAGGTGCTCCTATTTTAAGGGCCTCATTGCTTAATCCATCTGGTCCTGGACTCTTCTCTGCTTTCAACTTCTTTGTATGTTCGTAAACTTCGGAGTCTTCAATTTGTCCGATGCAGTCAGTCGTGTTAGTATGGGTTGCCTGCGCTTTCGTTTCAGTGCTGTTTTGTTTCCTGTATAAGTTTTTGTAGAAGTTAGTTGCATGGTTAATTACATCTCTTCTAGATTTTGTTTCTAATGAGTTATGCTCAAGTTTTTGAATCCATGACTTGTGTGTAGTGAATTCTTTGTAGGCTTTTTTGGCACTTCTAAAATTCTCGATGTTTCATGAAATAATCTCATATCTGTGGTTGTTGTAGTCCAAACGGATTGACCTATTAGTCTCTTTGTATATTCTGCTAAGTTCTTCTTTCATACTTTGGTTTTATTCTTTGTGTATAGTTCTGTGCGCCTTTTTTATAAGTTGGATTGTGTCTTTAGAGAAAATATTATGTTGATGAGGATGTATACTGTTTTTGTATTTTAAGCTCTCCGTTATGCCTCTTTCCAGAATATTATAGTATGTTTGGATATCCATACAGTCTGTTTCTATATTTTCTGTGTGTGTTCGTAGATTTTCGATGTAGTTTTTGCTTTCTGTTTCTGTCTTGGGGATATTGAATGGTGTTATGTAGGTTTTTCTGCTCTTTACTGGACAACTTAAAAGTAATGTTGCTCTCACTAATCTGTGATCGGAAGAGAATTTAAATTTGTTTAGTACCTCGATATTAGTTATAAGTTTATGGTTATTTATCATTACAAAATCTATTTCATTATTAGTTTTTTGGTCGGGTGATAACCATGTCCATCTGCGGCTCTCTTTCTTTTTGAAGAATGAGTTCATTATTGACAGTTTGTGTTGGTAAGCATAACTTAAGAGACGTTCACCTCTTTCATTGCACACACCGTAACCATGTTTTCCCATTATTGGAAAATAATTTGTTATTGGACAACCTACTTTCGCATTAAAATCTCCTATGACTATGACCTTTCCTTCCGTCTTGGTGTGAGCATATTCAATGTCTTTGTACAATTTTTCAATTTCTTCTTCTGTTGATCTCTCCCGCGGTGAATATGCTTGGATTATTGATAAGGAGATGCATTCGAATTTTACTTGTAAAAGTGCTACTCTTTCAGAGATTTCTATAAAGTTGGTGACGTTGTTTTTAATTTTTTTTCTTGATTAGAAATCCCACTCCACTCATGTAGTCCTTTAGTTTCGCCGATGCAGCAAAAGATAGTGTCGCTATACTCTTCGATCTTACACCCCATTCTTAGAATTTCTGCGTGGCCTAGATTGTCCCAATTAATATTTTACGCCACCTATTGCGATTCTTTTATTATTTACCTATGATATCAAATTGTGTACAACAAAACAATTTTCGTCACAATACTTTACAGCTACCAACACACGATCATAAAAAATGTCGCACAATATTGACACATCATCAACTTGTACATTCCAGGTAAACAATTCGCGTTCCTGCGGTACCCGTTCAACTTTAACAAAGGCCTAATGTTTTTGACATACTTTCTGATTTGGGGTTAATAATGATTTCGCCATTGCTGCTGCTCTGCTCTATATTTTGAAGAAGTTCCGGATGATTTGCCGACCATTTTCTAAGTGTAAAACCTTCTGACTTTAAAAATCTGTTGAGATCTTCGATGAGCTGCTTTCCTCTTTCGACAGAGTGTGAACCATGGACCAGATCATCCATGTAAAATGATTCTACTAGAATCTTTGCTGCTTCTGGAAATGCACTTCGTTCATCCGAGGCTAGACGTTTTAAAGTCATCATCGCTAGAAACGTGGTAAGGTTGTACGTTTTGTAGCGAAATATAAAATTTTATCGCATAAAACACGTATATAATTTTGCTTTTTGAAAAATAAAACCAAATGGTAAGTATAAAAAATACAATAACAGTCAAATAAAATATAAAATATTACGTATTGGTGAATAAAATTTCAATTTTGAAGTTTTAAATTTGCTAATGAATACTTCGTTTAAGTAAACGAGCCACTAAACCTTCATATAATAATTGCAATCAATGTGGAGATCTAGGAGCGTCTCAAGTAACAAAATTGAGTTGACTTTGCAACTCCTAGACAATATGCAAATAGGAAATAACAAGGAAAACAAATTATCAATTAGAAAGAAATGCTAAACTTATAACATAAACCAAATTTAAATGTCTATGTTTAAATAAACTGCGTGGATATCCCGGAGATCGATGGCAGCAATGATTACGTGTTCAACTGGATCACGTAGTTACTCGAATAGAACTCTGAACTATGTTGTAATGCTCACAGTTACAATGAAAGATCTTCTTTAATATGGTAGGTAGACCGTGGACCGTGGACGGAAAAATCGACATCTTTTTAGTAAAATTAGTGATAGACATAATATTAATACCAGAAATAAAGATAAATTAGATCAACCATTTTATAGATTAGCTAAAGTACACACATCTTTCATGGGGTACTGTGTTAAATGTTACAATAAAATACCTTGTGACATATTAGAACTAAATGAAAGAAAATTACATTAAAAGCACACTTTGTAAACAAGCATATTACAAATTAGAAGATTACATTCAGGATAAGAATGCTTGGAAACATGCTGGTCCTGCTCCATAGGACAATCAATGGTGGAGACAAGATCAAACTGGTTGGTTTTTTAAGATATTTTACTAACAAAATGGGCTATATTGTTGTCCGCAATTGATAAATAAATTAAATTAAATTATATTATGTATTTACTTATAGTTGTTCATACTGTTTCATTATTGGGTTTTTATTTTTTTGTTCACTCACACTGCTAATTAATGGTTCCAATATTTGTAAATATTTGAGTACCATGTACATATTTAGAAAATTAATAAGTCTACCTCTGCATACTCTAAGTTCATGGTCCTTACATACTCGTATATTAACAAAAGTTTTGTATACCACAGCACATGTAAAAAAAAATGATTTGAAAAGAGTAACTATGGAGTTACACAGAGAAAGAAGGAGAGCTTTGCATATGGCCTTTTTAGACCTGCAGAAGGCCTTCGACTGTATACCTCGGCAGTCCATCTGGTGGGCACTGCGCTTCAAAGGCGTTCCCGAGGCCTATATTGACATTATCAGAGACATGTACCGCGGTTCCGTGTCCTCTGTCCAGACCGCTGTTGGCGAATCGAATTGCTTCCCAATATCTGTTGGCGTTCACCAAGGCTCGGCTCTTAGCCCGTTCTTGTTTAACGTAGTGCTCGATGTAGTTACGGCAAACATCCAAGATAAGCCCCCATGGCTAATGATGTATGCCGATGACATCGCCCTCGTTAATCAGAACAAAGCCCATCTTGAGCGCAAAGTCAACATTTGGAAGGACACGCTTGAAAACGGTGGTCTGAGACTAAATGTGGCGAAGACTGAGTACATGTCCTGTGGCGGCACGGATTCAAATAGGTTCATCCGAATAGGTTCGGACCTGATCAGAAAGTCCGATACGTTCAGGTACCTTGGATCCGTGCTGCACGAGTCTGGCAACGTGGACGACGATGTCCAAGCACGTATAGGCGCGGCTTGGGCGAAGTGGCGCGAGGTAACGGGCGTTGTATGCGACCGCAAAATGCCTCCGAAGCTCAAGGGGCAGATATATAAATGCATCATACGGCCTGTCCTACTGTACGGCGGTGAATGTTGGCCAGCACTAAGCAGACACACCCAGGAGCTTCGCGTCACGGAGATGAAGATGCTGAGGTGGATGAGTGGCGTAACGCGATCCGATCGCATACGCAACTCTTTCATCAGAGGTAGTCTTGGTGTCCGTGACGTGGGGGAAAAACTGCAAGAGTGTCGTCTGCGATGGTATGGCCACATCATGCGCCGCCCTATGGAGTACGTTGGTCGGGGATGCATGAATATGGCTGTTCTTGGGGCTAGGTCCCGTGGTCGCCCTCGCAAGCGCTGGTTGGACGTCGTTAAGTCCGACATGAGAGCCAATGGCCTAACTGAGAAGGATGTTCAAGATCGGGCAAAGTGGAGGAAGCTAAGTAGGAAGGCGGAACCTGGCAATAGCCGGGATTAACGCCAGGTAGAAGAAGAACTATGGAGTTTCTTGTCCGTTCTTCTCCATAAGAATCTACCCTATGTAATGTTATTTTAAATGTAATGATGACGTTCACAAGTGCCGTTTAATGGCCTAATTGAAATAAACGTTTTTAACTTTGACTTTGACTTTGGACCGTCGACCGTGGACCGTGGACCGTGGACCGATACCGTCGTCTGCTTCGATCAGTATCTACAGCAAATAACGAAATACAAGCGACGTAATTCTCGAACAGAATTTCTAATAAAGAAAGGAAATATTACCAATATACCAATCTTGTGTTTAAATAAGTAAACCTTTTTTTCTTACGATGATTTCATAATTCTGGGTCAAGAGCCAATTTTATTAAATACTGAAAAACACCAAATCCAAGAAAGAAAGAACAAAAGCGAGAAAAACATACCTTGAAGACATTGTACAAAAACTAATACATCATAACTTGTTGCTTTATGATCAATTTACTATTTTCAATTTACTTGAATTAAGATAATATTTGAATTAAAAAATTAAATCCAAACGTTCACCAGATACTAAAAATATTTTTTGACCAATTTTCCTTTGACATTTTGAAGGAATCGGAATTTGATTTCCTTATGTTCAGAATAAAAAATACTGACCACAACAAAAGAGGATAAAATCAAGAAAAAAGAGTTTAAATCAGAGAAAAAAGAATTTCATTGGCAAAACTACCATGCAGTATACACAATCCTGCAATATCCCCTTTCTAAAAAAAAGACGAAAGTACGAAAGAGACAAGAGAAAAACATTATCAAGTTTAGAAAGCACAACTAATGACCACCCCTATAATAACAGGAAGAAAACATAATTAAAGAGCAAGAGCCCAATAAGAATTAAGCTAGATTAGAATAAATCAATAAATAATAAGTAAACCTAATGAACGACATCAAAGTGCAACTGATACATAATTAAAACGAAGACGCCTTCATCTAATCGTTATTAGTGCGAGCTCACGAATCGCGATACGCTAATTAAATGTAAAGTAAAGAAAAAAAAGTCGAATTAAATCAAATAATAGTAGCCTAACTTACTTTAACACTAATTTACTACTCTCATACTCATCTATCAATAAGAAAACGAACCCAGGGGTGTCCCCAATAAAATATAAGAACAATACTTAAAGATCGACCATAAAGTCCAAAACCAAGAATGGCTTAAGGTGAAGAGAAAATAAGAACCTCAGTCCGGGTAATTCAAAGAATTAAAGCAAAAGTGGAACGAGTCCAATAAAAGAAGAAAAAGAAAAAAATAACTAATCATTAAATATAAAATTTAAAAGGTGATGAATCAAAACAATTTCTGCTCATCCCAACGGGGAAACAAGGCTTGTTTACAAGTTTCATGACACCAAACTCATCATATTAATCTTCATCATATAACTTCACAACACTAAATGAATGAAAATTTTATCGAATACAATTTATCGTCACTTTCCCAACACTACATCTGTCAATAAACCTAAGCCAAAAAAATATCTATTGACAAATGCCAAGTACAAGGAGCGATGACAATCTGAAAAGATTTTGGCGGCAAATAGTTCCGTAAAGAACAATAAAAGAATGGCTGGTAATAATTAAATTTAGCCATTTTATAAAGAAGTTTTTATGTTTATAAAAAAAATATGGGAATAAGGAATCATTCTAAGAATAAAAACATGGAATAACGCAAAACATTACAGAAAATTATTTTAGGATATCTTTAATATGATACTGTCCCGAATGAACTGAATCACAATCCTCAAGAAAAAATATGGTTTTTGAAATGACTCTAGCAACGCGGCACTTAACAAATCGTAGAGCAAGCTTTCCAGAAAAGTAATCAGCACCAGACGATCTAGAGAAATTACGTCTCCATACAGTGTCACCTTCGTTCAGAGTGATAGCCGTTCGATTGGCATTGTATGCGCGTGAGTTACGGAGGAAAGCTAAAGAAAGATTATCGGCAACCTTAGCATACACTTCGCCAAGAGAAGATAGATTCGAGGCGTGACGATTACGACGGTCGGCCAAATTAGAGCTTTGAGTCTGACTATTCGCACGGCTAGGATCCATAAAAACTTCTCTACCGAACATGAGAAAGTTAGGTGTAAAACCTGTGGCTAAATTAATACAAGAGTTGAGATCGAGCTTAACTTTAGGCAACAACTTGGCCCAATTTCTTTGATTCTCACCAACTAAAATACTTAAACATGTAACAATATCTCAGATTCTAACGCTTTAATAACAGAACCAGCATTTACCTTCTTAAGCGGGACTAACCAAATATATTTAGAAAATACATCTACCATAGACAAAATATATTTATACCCATAACAGGCAATCGGTAAAGGGCCAATTAAATCGACAGAAATTAATTTTAGGGGCAAATTCACGTCTATGGGATACAACATTTTGACCTCGTGGTTGGGTATTTGCGATTTTGTAAGCCTTGCAAATTTCGCAATTCCTCAAAGTCTCAGTAACATCCCGGAACATATTCGGCCCGTAAAATATCTCTCTTATCTTAAGATATGACTTAGTGACACCTGGATGTACTGAAGGAAATTCGTTATGTACTTCCCAAGTCGCGGTAGGTACCTTCTCAGCAGGTAATACAACACGTCATGGATCTGAAGCCAAAGGAGAAGTGATAGGCATACGTCTTTAAAGAACACCATTCTGAATGGCGTAAGCAGGAAACATTTGAGGTGTATCACGAGCGCCTATATAAACCTTTTATATCACCTTTATCGGTAGTTTGTTCAGGTCCTTGATCAAAAGTGACCGGGCTAGCATAAATTTTAGATAAGCCATCCGGAACGACGTGTTGTGTCCCCTTTCGATGGACAATGTCAAAGTTATATTGATAAATTACTGTTGCCCAGCGCGCTAAACGACCAGAAGGGTTGTTTAGGGTAAGAAGCCACTTTAGCAATATGATCGGTAATGACAGAAAACTTCATTCCATCAAGATAACAGCGAAAATGTTTTATAGAATCTAAAACTCATAAAATCTCGCGTTCAGTAGTACTATAATTACGTTCAGCTTTAGAAAACAAACGGAAATAATAAGCTATAGGATGCTCGACGTTATCAATTGTCTGTGAAAGAAAAGAACAAGAACAACAGCTGAAGCACAGTATTGTAGAACGAATGGTTTGGAAAAATCAGTGGCTATCACCGGTGAAACAGTACGTGAAAATGCGTGCTGCTGATGGGTTAAACATTTGTTTTGATTGCATTTGGGACAATCCCGTGTAATAAATCAAGGGGTGCGGCATTTAAAGCACACTATCCCAGGTACATCTGGGCAAGAACGATAAGAATATCCGCTTATGTTGCATTTAAAACATAAAAGAGTTTGACAACCAGATGTTTTAAAATTAGTAGGGTTTGTACGCAGTTTTGAGGGATGCCTTGGGAGGTTTTTATATGTGGATGGCTGACTAGGGTCGTTAACACTAGCAACAGTTTTTGAGGGTTTTTGTATATAACTTTCAAAATGAGATGCCGACTCAATAAGCGAATGGATGTCGTAGAACTTTTTGATCGAAAGTTATGGTAAAAATTTGGGCAACATGTCAATAGGTTTTCGTAATTTGTCGTTTAAGTGGTTTACTCTTATTACGAAATCTTTAACGGATTGGTCGGGTCCCTATTTGAAATTGTAAACTTCTTGTTCTGTACGAAAATCAAAATCGGCAGAACCGAAGGTTTTAAAGAAAGCCTGCCTGACTTCAGGATAAGATAAATGTGAACGGCGAATCGACCTGTAATACTGGTGAGCAATACCAGTTAGAACTTCGTGAAAACGTTTCACGACATAAGAATCTGTTATATTATCAGCCTCCTTGTATTCATCTATGCACGCGAAAAATTCACTAACGCAAGTATTCCCATCAAACTTAATATTCCACCTCGAGAGTGAAAACTATTTCCTGAAAAAATGTGGACTATCCCCCGATTTTATTGGGGAGGGAAGAAGTGACTGCGTTGAAGCACAAGAAGTTGAAGTTGGTGGAGAAGATATGGAAATAATAGGACTGCTACAACGTCGACGCGGGGTCTCATAAACAGGATTATCTTCTTCTGCCATGTTTGATCACAAAACGAACACCGAATAGAAACGACTTGAAAATAAGAACGAGTTAATTAAATAGTGGAATGTGCAATAACAAATCAACCGGCAATTAAATCAACAATCGGTTGAGAATCAAAAGGGCAATTAGATCAAAGCAAAAAAACACTAGTTGAACAGCTGAATCTACACACAAAGGAAATAATCGATCAATCGCAATAGGAATAGTCAAGATGTGGACAAAATCTAGACGAGCTAACAACCAAGTATACGAGCTTACCTTATAACACGAAGCTTATATAAATTCACACACCTTGCACACGTTATAGGATCTAAGCTACAACTATCTAAAGATCTGAAATGAAATTCAGGAAAAAATATATATGTTGGGAATAAATAAAAGAGTTGTATATTTTTGAATTTTTACAAGGTTACTTTAAAGAAATCATGTTTACAGCTCATTAAATAAATTTAAAAAAAAATCAGCAAAGGTTCATGAAATGTTTCTGACGTATCGCAAAAATGGAACATTCGAGACTATGAAAATCCACAAATGTGCGCTTCTGGAATGTCTTCGAAAGAATCAGGAATCTGAAACAGGCGAAAGGGATAAAACAATGATAAAAGGTTGTTCTGTCGAACATGAGACAGAAAAAGTTAATCTCAGGGTCGTGGGTTCGAGCCCCACGTTGGGCGCCATTTTGTAGCGAAATAAAAAAATGTTACCGCATAAAACACGTATATAATTTTGCTTTTTAACAACAAAAAAAAAATAAACTTTAAATATTACGTATTGGTGAATAAAATTTCAATTTTGAAGAAATTAAATAAAAAAAATGCAAAAGGAATCGGCCACGGTTTTAAATTTGTTAACGAAAACTTCGTTTAAGTAAACGAGCCACTAAGCCTTCAGATAATGATTGCAATCAAAGTGGAGATCTAGGAGCGTCTCAAGTTACAAAATTGAGTTGACTTTGCAACTCCTAGACAATATGCAAATAGGAAATAACAAAGAAAACAAATTATTAATTAGAAAGAAATGCTAAACTTATTAATAAACCAAATTTTTAAATGTCTATGTTAAAATAAACTGCGTGGATATCCCGGAGATCGATGGCAGCAATGATTACGTGTTCAACTGGATCACATACTCGAATAGAACTCTGAACTACGAGTATATTGTAATGCTCAGTTACAATGAAAGATCTTCTTTAATACGGTAGGTAGCGTGAACCGTCGACCATGGACCGGGGACCGATACCGTCGTCTGCTTCGATCGGTATCTACAGCAAATAACGAAATATAAGCGACGTAATTCTCGAACAGAATTTCTAATAAAGAAAGGAAATATTTACATACCGGTCTTGTGTTTAAATAAGTAAACCTTTTTTTCTTATGATGATTTCATAATTCTGGGATATAAGACAAATTATATTAAATACTGAAATAACTTTAATTTCGGAAGTCGGTGTTTTTGGTTATTTCGTTTTTGAACTTCGATTTCCGAAATTACAGTTATTTTTTACTTTGTAGTGTTTTGCTTTTGGAAGTCGGTTTTTTTTTATTTGTAATGGGTTTACTCTTGACTCTACGTTTTGTAAAAAGTTTTTTTATTTTTCACTTTTTAGTGAAAAGTGAAACCACAAGCACATCGTGCCGGTGTGACATTATGCTGTGAACTGGTGTAAACTATCAACAGACATGCAATCACAGAAATCCCGAACCATTTGCTATCATTTATTGAAGAGTTCCGTTGCATACCTCCGAAGTTCTTCATCAGATCTTCACCAAATTAAAAATGGGACCAGTCCGAGAAAATACTCTTCCAAACAGAAAAAGAATCATCCAAATCGGTTAACAATTGGCGAAAATATCGCTAAACAAACATTTTTCATGGGATCCCATCATCAGATCCTGACTTATACCTTCCATCATCAGCTCAGCAACATAAGATGATGATTACCAGGCACAAATATCTGAATTGCGTTAGAAAGTTTATGAAAAATAGTGTATGTGCTTATAAAATTTGAGGGATTCCCTCGATTTTCATGGGATCCCATCATCAGATTCTGACTTGGTGGCAATGGGACCACCTCAGGAGTATAGGCTTTCGAATACAAAAAGAAATTTTAAAATGGGTCCAGAATTGGCGGAGAAAATCGGTGAAAATACATAAAAAAAAAAGCCAGCCGATAACAGCCGACCATAGGAGGGAGGACTTCTTCAGGTTTCCTCCTTTATGAAGAAGTCGGTTAAAAACTAATACATTAGAACTTGTTACTTTATGATCAATTTACTATTTTCAATTTACTTGAATCAAGATAATATTTTAATTAAAAAATTAAATCCAAACGTTCACCAGATACCGAAAATATTATTTGACCAATTTTCCTTTGACATTTTGAAGGAATCGGAATTTTAATTCCTTATGTTCAGAAGAAAAAATACTGTCCACAACAAAAGAGGATAAAATCAAGAAAAAAGAGTTTAAATCAGAGAAAACAGAATTTCATTGGCAAAACTACCATGCCTTTATACATCAGGTCATTCACACTATACCCCCTCGACATTCTTGCTGCCGCGTTAAACACCACCCGTACCTTTGTGACGGAATGTTGCGGCAAGTTTAACGATAGGGTTTGTTTGTTTTGATTGATGTAACGAGGCACCATATGTCCTAAGGCTATGTACTCACTAATGAATGTTTTATATTGTTCTGCTAGAACAGGCTGTTTGCTAAATGTATGCTCTAGATTTTGGAGCTGTGCTATTGCCATCTCTTTTGATGAACCTAGTTTTTCATTGCTGGCACTTCTCGTGGTGGCCGCACCATAGAAAAGGAGACGTGGTGGTGGGATGGCGGGGTGCAGGAGGCGACTCGAAAGAAGAAGGTATTATTTAAACAGTGGCAAGGGTCCAACTCTCCGGATGACAGGGAGACATATGGAGCGGCTAAGCGCGCTTGCAAAAAAGCTGTAGTCAGAGCCCGCAGCAAAAGTCTGGCGCCCTTATACGACAAGCTGGAAACTGCGGAGGGGCAAAAGCTTATTTTTAAGCTGGCGCGTGCCCGGGAGAAAGCTACACGGGACATTAGCAAATGTCTCTGTGTAAGGGACGCCCAGGGTAAGCTGCTCTACGATGCCTCCTTTGTTAAGGAGAGATGGTGTACATACTTCGCGGAGCTGTCTAACAAACAGCATCCCCATAACCTTCCTCCCAAACCGCCTCCTAACCTTGGACTTATTTCCCCTATTTCCCCCGACGAAACCCGCATTGTTCTTCGCCACATGAAGAACCGGAAAGCGGTCGGGCCTGACAATGTTCCAATCGAAGTGTGGAAGGCGATGGGCCCACATGGTGTGGACCTTCTGACGAATCTTTTTAACCGCATCCTGATCACCAAGGAAATGCCAAACCAGCGGCGATTTAGCCTGATTATCCCTGTTTACAAAGGCAAAGGTAGCGTACAGGATTGTAGTAGCTACCGCGGTATCAAGATCATGTGCCACACCATGAAGCTCTTCGAGCGCATCATTGACACGGCTCCATAGCGAGTGTACTGTCTCTGAGTGTCAATATGGCTTCCGGGCGGGTAACAGCACCATGGACGCAGTGTTCGCCTTACGGAATCTGGCTGAGGCTTACAGAGAGAGAAGGAGAGCTTTGCATATGGCCTTTTTAGACCTGCAGAAGGCCTTCGACTGTATACCTCGGCAGTCCATCTGGTGGGCACTGCGCTTCAAGGGCGTTCCCGAGGCCTATATTGACATTATCAGAGACATGTACCGCGATTTCGTGTCCTCTGTCCAGACCGCTGTTGGCAAATCGAATGGCTTCCCAATATCTGTTGGCGTTCACCAAGGCTCGGCTCTTAGCCCGTTCTTGTTTAACTTAGTGCTCGATGTAGTTACGGCAAACATCCAAGATCAGCCTCCATGGCTAATGATGTATGCCGATGACATTACCCTCGTTAATCAGAACAAAGCCCATCTTGAGCGCAAAGTCAACATTTGGAAGGACAACGCTTGAAAACGGTGGTCTGAGACTAAATGTGGCGAAGACAGGGTACATGTCCTGTGGCAGCACGGATTCAAACACCATCCGAATAGGTTCGGACCTGATCAGAAAGTCCGATACGTTCAGGTATCTTGGATCTGTGCTGCACGAGTCTGGCAGCGTGGACGACGATGTCCAAGCACGTATAAGCGCGGCTTGGGCGAAGTGGCGTGAGGTAACGGGCGTTGTATGCGACCGCAAAATGCCTCCGAAGCTCAAGGGGCAGATATACTATATAAATGCATCATTCGGCCTGTCCGGGTACGGGGGCGAGTGTTGGCTAGCACTAAGCAGACACACCCAGGAGCTTCGCGTCACGGAGATGAAGATGCTGAGGTGGATGAGTGGCGTAACGTGATCCGATCGCATACGCAACTCTTACATCCGAGGTAGTCTTGGTGTCCGTGACGTGGGGGAAAAACTGCAAGAGTGTCGTCTGCGATGGTATGGCCACATCATGCGCCGCCCTATCTCCATAGGGCGGCGCATGCGCGCTCCATACGTTGGTCGGAGATGCATGAATATGGCTGTTCTTGGGGCTAGGTCCCGTGGTCGCCCTCGCAAGCGCTGGCTGGACGTCGACACATTCTTGATCCTTCAATGATATGTTTGAATTTTCACTTATATGTTCGATGTCCCAAAACTGTTGAATATCGTGGATATTATTCATGACCACGTTGCACTTTACTCTTTTTTGGTCACCACCGTATATGATCCACCCAAACTGTGTTTCTTGCAACAGTTGCTGCGATACACTTTCTCCTATATAATCAATCCTCCCATTGATATCAAGTCACTGACTTGAGCGCTTAGTAACAAGTCCACTGGACTGCTAGTGTTAAAATATGGATCAGCTAATTAAGATTTTCTATGTAGGACCACTTATACGGAATATCCTGAAGTATGGTTTTTATGATAAGTACGTCGGTAGTAAACGAAAAGTCGTTATACATTAAGAAACAGCTTAGTGTGACTACACCCATACAATTTTGTTCGACTTCACCTACTCCGCATATCAATCCAGTGAATTTAGAAATCCTAATTTCTTTGCTGTATTTTCTTTTATTATAGAATCTTGGGACGCAGGATCAATGAGAGCACTTAAACTATGACACGATCCATCCCTCGTTGCGACTTTTATCAAGGCTGTAGCTAATAATACTTCATTCGTCCCTGGATCATTCTGAGACACATGCGCAGTCATTGCGACACTGTCTTTTGGAATTGGGTCAGTTGTGTTGTTGCCAAGTTGCTAGAATGCGATGTATTTTTTAAACAAACTTCATGCAAAACAGAGAGTTGATTTCCGTCACATTTGCGACACGCATAAGCCCTTTGAATGTGACTCTGCCTTATTATGTTTATTAGCATAGTTAGGGTTAAGTCGTCTTGCCTTTTGATTTTCAGGAACATCGCTATTTGTATGATTACTTAGTTGATTTCGGTGTTGCTTGATCTAGCTTCCTGAAAGAAGTTTCCAGGTCCGTGAACTTACTTTCTTAGTAGTCTAAGAATTCCTGCAGTATCGGTAGCTCCCTAAAATTTATAAGAGAGTCTATGTAATCCCCGTACGTTTTGCTATCCAGCATCTGCGCTAATAAATGCTCAAGAAGCGGATCCCAGGTGCTGATATCGATTCCTAAGTTCCGTATGGCTTTCTAGTGCTACGTCATGCAGTTTCTTAATATGACCTAGCGATTGATGCTGCGTACTCGGTAAGCCTAGTAAGGGGTCGTCCATTAATCACGTTAGGCTCGAAAGGGGGAGTTGGAAAGAACGGGAGGTGGTTGAGAAAAAGTCAAGAAATATCAAGAGGACGGAGGGGGTATCACGTATATTTATTTTAATGTTGAACGCCAGAATAAAATAAGATAATCTCTGCATTGTAAGAACGTAATTTATTCTGATTTTTAAGATATTACTCTCTTCCAAAAAAAAACCGGTCAAGAGCGAGTCGGACTCGCGCACCGAGGGTTCCGTACAAATTTCTACGGATTACTATCTTAAACTGCGAGACTTGATTCCTGAACTATTTAGTTCAGGAATCAAGTCTCGCAGTTTTTTCCGAGCTAAGAACCAGAACAAATCAGAGATTTAACGGTGTTGGACCATAGCGGATACTTTCAAGCTGCGCTGTTACAAATCGTGTGAGTTAAAAAATATTAACACCGTGTTTCAGAAAAACGCGTCATCAGTGCAACGCCATCTATCGACCATTTCGTAAACTGACAAGACAATAGTTATTTTTGCAATAAGAGAGCAAAGTCGTTTTTTGCTGCGAGTGCTGATTTTGAATCCTGAGTGTGGCGAGGAATTTAAAGGCACGAGATGCAAAAAACTTTGCGTCCTGATTCCGTTATTGCAAAAAGATCATAACTATGGGAAGAAATTCCCACATAAAAGTCGTGTAATTTTGTTCTCAATTCTCTCACATTCTGATAGTATATCTCTACATAATTAAGTGTTTTCTTATTAGTTGTTGGGTGGTTTACGAAACCACACCAATTCACAAAATTTAATGTTTACTGCCCAACATTCTGGTTTACATAACATCTCATATGAACTCTCCTCTGGAACTCCTATTATAAACGACGCATAGTCTCTCTCTCCGTTTCTTGTTTTATTTTGTCCACTGTTATTGCCGTCTCTTTTCCATACATGTTCTTTACATCTATTTCTAAATTTTCTAGTGTGGTATCCTTTTTTAGACGCTAAACATTTAAAAACTTTTATTTTCAGCACCTTGAATATTTATTGCACTCGTATTACCCTTGTATGACTTGCTTGCCAGGATATTTCTTTTTCTTTTTCTGTATAAGAATCCATGATTCTTCCCTTATGCTAGTTTCCATCTGTAGTTCTGTATTATCTGCCGATATTTTTTCTTTATCAAAACCATTCCGTTGTGGTTTCTATAATACGAGCCGGTTTCGTGGCCACACACGCCACTGCACTGTTATCTTTGTTTACTGATAGATTTTTACTTACTACCCAGTTTTCGTTTTGTGCGAGTACATTCGCAAAAGATATAGTATCTTTTCTGCTTTCCTTCACTGTCTCATTTCTTTCTTTTGTAGGCTGCTTTTGGTTCAGAAAATACTGTAATTACTCATTTTTTTGCTCCAATGTTTTTATCTGTGTTTCTAACTCATCGACTTTGCTCGCCTTTTTCTGCACTACCCTCATCATATCTCGCAACGTATGAAGTTCTTTTTCTGTGTCGACAAATTGCCCTTAAGTAAATTGTACTCTCTTATTTGCTTATTTATTTATTTATTTCTTGCTTACAAATACACAATACTATAATTAGTAGGCATGCATTAAAATTTCATGTCATAGTACTGGTAAATGCACCCTGTAAGGGCACTGCAAATTTAAGTATGTCAAATTATTAAATAAATTATATAGGTAATGCTCATTCTCAATACTATTACAATTCAATTCCATATCTTAATTCAAATTCAATACTATATCAATTTACAATATACATTAAACATGTTATTTAAATTATTTTGATGATTATTGGTCAATTTTCATTAATTTTACTCAAAAAAAATAATAGTACAAATACATAAATAATAGTCATTATTTGTTTCATTTATGTCATTATGTTACAATGTCAATCAGAACACAGTTTGTCCGCCTTAAATTCGTCAACAGTATAGTAGGCCTTCTTAATTAACAGAGATTTCAACTGCTTACAAAATAGTGAGTCTTTTGTTAGGGATTTAAAATTTTCCGGTAACTTATTGTAAATGTTTACTAGCCGTGAATAAGGGCTCCTTTTCCTGATCAGTTTTAACGTCGTGAGTGGTAATACCAGTCTATTCTTATTCCGTCTTCGTATACTTCGTCATTTGATTTAAAGAGGTGCCGATTTTTCCGGACAAATATGCAACCCTGGAGTATATACTACTCTGTCAAGAAAGTACCGGGAAAAGATCAATAATACACAAAATGTCTGTTATTCATCCAAATTTATTTTATCACCTTCAAAGTATGCTCCTTTAGAAACGATTCACTTGCGCCAACGAATAATCCATTCATCAAAACATTTTTTAAACGCTGCTTCCGGAATTGAGTTCAGTTCTCGCCGCGAATTCTCCTTTATGTCTTCTATCGATTGATAACGGGTGCCACGAAGTGGTAATTTGAGTTTAGGAAAAAGAAAAAAGTCAGCAGGAGCCATATCTGGTGAATATGGTGGTTGCTGGATGGTATTTGTTGAGTGTTTGGTTAAAAATTCGTTCACAATGATAGCCTTGTGCGAAGGCGCATTGTCGTGGTGCAAAATCCAAGAATTTTCTTTCCACAAATCTGGCCTTTTTCGTCGAATTTGCTCTCTTAAACGCCGCATAACGCTCAAATAATATCTTTATTTACCGTTAGACCTTCCGGTAAGAATTCAGAGTGCACAACACCGCGATAGTCAAAGAAAACAGTCAACATGACTTTGACTTTTGATCGACTTTGGCGTGGTTTTTTCGGTTTCGGTTCAGTTGGAAGGCGCCACTCCGAAGCTTGTTGACTAGTTTGCATGTCAAACTCGTAAACCCACGTCTCGTCACCAGTAACAATGCGTTTCATGAATGTTGGGTCCGAACTGACTCGTTCTAGCATGTCCTCAGCGACTTTCATGCGATTGAGTTTTTGGAGAAAATTCAGATCCATTGGGACTAGCCGAGCAGCAACATGTTTCATACCCAAATGATTAGTTAAAATGGTACGGATCGACTCGTGAGATACAGAAAGTTCGGCGGCTATCTCTCTCAGAGTTGAATGGGGATTTTCAGTCACTATTTCCTTCACTTTTGCGATGTTAACTTCAGTTGCAGACGTTGACGGCCTACCAGAGCGAGGCAAATCTTCCATCACATCTCGACCGCTTTTGAACGCTTTGAACCACTCATAAGCACGAGTTTTTGATAAAGTCGATTCACCGTAAGCCTTCTGTAACATTTTCAGTGACTCCGAACACGAAATTCCATTGGCGATGCAAAATTTAAGACAAACTCTTTGTTCGATATTTTAGTCCATTATGAAATTCGCAATACACACTATATATGATATTACTAAAACCAGCACTGTATTTAATATAAATAACAGATGCAACTCAAACTTCGCGCCAAAATGGAAAACAGTTGTGCCAATCTAACAACTACAAAAAAACAAAAATTTGAATTTGGAACCATAAACAAATCATCCATTCCCGATACTTTTTTGACTGAATGTATAGTATATAGCTGGCAATGTAAGGATCCGCTGCTTTATAAAATGCGGTCTACAACTTTCTCGCTGATCTATGTTCATTAGTATTCTTAAGCATTTATTTTGTTGAATGAAGAGGTCAGGAAAGTCGGTACTTTCTCCCCACAAAATAATGCCATAGTTCAGCCAAGAGTAGGCATAAGCATAATAGGCCGATAGGGGTTTTATAATCGGTGTTACGTTTCAATACGCTCAGCGCATATATAAATTGAGACAGTTTAGCACTAGTACATTCTATATGTTTCTTCCAATTTAAATTTGAGTCTAACGTTAATCCTAAAAGTGTGAATTCATTTACTTCTTCTAAATTTAGATGTTGAGTTAGTACATTCAGTCAAAAAAGTATCGGGAATGGATGATTTGTTTATGGTTCCAAATTAAATTTTTTGTTTTTTTGTAGTTGTTAGATTGGCACAACTGTTTTCCATTTTGGCGCGGAGTTTGAGTTGCATCTGTTATTTATATTAAAAACAGTGCTGGTTTTAGTAATATCATATATAGTGTGTATTGCGAATTTCATAATGGACAAAAATATCGAATAAAGAGTTTGTCTTAAATTTTGCATCGCCAATCGAATTTCGTGTTCGGAGTCACTGAAAATGTTACAGAAGGCTTACGGTGAATCGACTTTATCAAAAAATCGTGCTTATGAGTGGTTCAAAGCGTTCAAAAGCGGTCGAGATGTGATGGAAGATTTGCCTCGCTCTGGTGGGCCGTCAACGTCTGCAACTGAAGTTAACATCGCAAAAGTGAAGGAAATAGTGACTGAAAATCCCCATTCAACTCTGAGAGAGATAGCCGCCGAACTTTCTGTATCTCAAGAGTCGATCCGTACCATTTTAACTAATCATTTGGGTATGAAACATGTTGCTGCTCGGCTAGTCCCAAAAGATCTGAATTTTCTCCAAAAACTCAATCGCATGAAAGTCGCTGAGGACATGCTAGAACGAGTCAGTTCGGACCCAACATTCATGAAACGCATTGTTACTGGTGACGAGACGTGGGTTTACGAGTTTGACATGCAAACTAGTCAACAAGCTTCGGAGTGGCGCCTTCCAACTGAACCGTTTTCAATCGATAGAAGACATAAAGGAGAATTCGCGCCGAGAACTCAACTCAATTCCGGAAGCAGCGTTTAAAAAATGTTTTGATGAATGGATTATTCGTTGGCGCAAGTGTATCGTTTCTAAAGGAGCATACTTTGAAGGTGATAAAATAAATTTGGATGAATAACAGACATTTTGTGTATTATTGATCTTTTCCCGGTACTTTCTTGACAGAGTAGTATATTTAAAATTAGTGGGGGGCCTTTGGTAAGTTCTGAATTGACATATTTTAGTTTTGGACAGATTTATCTCTAAATTGTGGTCGTTTAACCACTGTTCAGTGTCGGTGAATGTTTTTTGAATAGCTAGATGGTTTACATTTGCTGGCGTTTTAAATAATAAGGAAACATCGTCAGCGAATAATACACGACGAATTTATATGTTCGTTTACGTATAATAAAAGAGGGTACATCCTACAACACTTCCTTGAGGTATTGAAGCATTTATCGTGGTCATGTCCGATCCTATGTTGTACGTTTCACACTTAGCGCTATCGAAATATTCTACTTCTACAAACTGCATTCTGTCTTTTAAATATGATTTGAACCAATTAAAAGCTTGCCCTCTTACGCCTGATCCATAAATTTTTTGTGATAAAATTTTATGCGACACCTTGTCGTACGCCTTCGTCATATCTAGGAATAGTTCTATGGCGTACTTACGCTCATTTATACAGCTGTAAACGTCTTGTAGGTAGTTGTATACCGCTAAGGTGGTTGAAATTTTTTTCCTAAAACCAAATTGATTTTTATTTAAGATATTATATTTTTCCAAAAATTTATTGACTCGAATCGCCATGGCTTTTTCGACGATTTTTGAGAAGGTTGGTAGTAGTGCAATGGGCCACAGGGATTTTCCGTATTTCCTCTGTTTTTCGCAATTGGGCGTATTTTTGCAATTTTAAGCTTTTCTGGGAATCGTCCCTCGATAAAAGAAATATTGATAAGTTTTGTTAGAGGTGACACTAGTTCCTTTACGCATGTTTTAACTAATAGCGGCGGTATGTCGTCTACTCCAAAGCTACGTTTATTTTGCATGCCGCGTATAATATTATAAACTTCTCGCTCGGTTACTGGTTTGAGATAGGTACATGGAGTTTATTGCGGGCGTGTGCACCGAATGTACCGCTTATCAATTTTAAGGTTAATTTCAGACCGAAATTCTTGTAATTCTTGCAGTATTTTACTACGGATATCCACTACTTTTGGAATCTTCCTATTGTCTCGGTCTGTGTTTACATAGCAAGGAGTAAAAGCTGTATTCATTACATTCTGGTTACCTCGAACTGGTGTATCCGAATTATCCCGCTTCAGCGCACTGCAAGAACATTCTGGACAACTTCAATGGGGTATTTTACTAAAAAAGTCGAATTAGTCCGTCTGTTAGATTTTCAAAAAATATTGGACACGTATTTTTTTCTTTTCTCACGTAAACAAATAAAGAGGATACAGCGAGTTGAAGACACGCGTGACGTCATCTGACTTGGTAAAAATGTACCAAATTTACCAAGCGAAATGACGTCACGCGTGTCTTCCACTCGCTGTATCGTTTACGTGAAAAAGGAAAAAATAAGTGTCGAATATTTTTTGAAAATCTATCAGACGGACTAATTAGATTTTTTTAGTAAAATACCCTATTGCACTTGTACTCTTCGGTTAATGCTTCAAATTTATCCTTCGTCAGAGCCAAACACTTCAGACGGTACAACTTTCCGCATTCACCTCTTGCACATTCCATGTACGAAATGTCGTCTATTACGGCATCGCAGCCGTTATATTTTGTTCCCATTAATATTTTGAGAAATATACTTTTTCCGCTACAAATTACGTTCAACCGATCACACGTCCATTCGCTCGCGCTCGCGTCCGCTTGACGCTTGAAGTCAAAAGTAAAATTACTACAATTCTGCAAATTAAAAGTAACAGATTTATTTGGCAACGTTATAGTTGCATTGAATTGAGTTTGATTATCTGAGGTTAAGGTTTATGTTTCGGTGGCGGATTGAGAAGGAACAACGGTTAACGTATGGTGACTCTGATCGGCTTTCTGTATAAGTACACTGTGCATCGTTGGAAGTGGATGGGCGTGGGTGAGACCAAGGATCCGAGGTCGAATTCAGACTTATTGTTTTCACTATACGCTTATGTACAGATTTTCGACTTATTTTCTATTGAGTCTTCAATATAGCTTTCTGCAACCGTATTGGACCTCCACCCGCCGTGACGTTTTAAAGTGGTGAGATCGGCTCTGGAATCAACCAAGAGCGTTGCCGAAGTTCTCCGAAAGCAGTGACCCGTGTATAGCTGAGGATCTTCCAGTTTTAAGAAAGTGGCAATTTCTCACGGTGTATCACCTATTTTATTTACATCTCCCATAGGCTGTCCTAAGCATTTATTATTATGGTCATCATCATCATCTGCCTAGCCTTTTCCCAACTATATTGGGAAAGCCAGCTTCCAGTCAAACCGGATTCAGCTGAATACCAGTGTTTTACGTGGAGCGGCTGCCTACCAGACCTCCACAACCCATTAACTGGGTAACACGGTACTTCTTGACAAGACTGGAGTCAGATTTACTAGCTTCTGACAATCCGTAACGACTGCCAAAGATCTACAAATGACAGCCGGGACCAACGGCTTAACGTGCTTTCCGAGGCACGGAAGAAACTCGGTATATTAAGATGGTCACCCATCCACAGACCAACCTTGGCAAGCGTTGCTTAACCTTAAAGATCGACCCGTGCGGCTGTTATTATTTAGCCACGAGCTCCTCGATCATTTATTATTATGGTATTGTATGAAAAATCGGTCGGTTTTTATATTGGCTGGACGTAAATTTTGGTATTTTTTCTACAACACATATTCTTTGCGTACGACAAAAGACCTGTCAAGATTCGTCTTCGTATTTGTCAATTTTACTAACAGTAATTTATCTGAATGCTTCTCGATATTATTAACTGTTATCTGTAATAGCTTGTTATTGCGACACGCTCCACTAATTCCTATGATCGGTACTACCTGTTATGAAAATATTATATTAGATTAGAAATGTCGATGCACTCCACCAGCTTCTACGACAAATCTTTTACGGTTCAAGCGGTGCGGTTATGGAATGCCCTACCCGTATCAGTAATTTATCAATCTTATCATTATGCGGTCTTGTAGATTTGACATTAATTAATAAGATCGTTTGTGTCCTTTTCCAACATTAACAAAGTAATTGCTTTTTTGGTTACAATTTGTAAATTAGTTTTGTGAATGTAAATAGCGTGCGTGTAAATATAATTAAGTAAGCATGATAGGTACATCCCAAGTATTGTTATATTTAGGTTTTGGAGGTCTTAATTTAAAGAAACCTTTGAAGAGTCTTTATTTCATCTGTAGGTACCTAAATGTGGTCCTATATTAATGCTAGAGCAGATCTAATGGAGTTTTTAAACTTCCATTGGAAATTCCTCCTGAAATCTCCAAGTGAGATATTGAATGACCTCAGTAATGGTGGGCTTGGTAATATTTATATCTATTTTGTGATTTACAGTTTAGCCACTATTGCAGGTGAGTATTGATTTAATGTATTTTTAGATTTTAAGTTCATCATAATATCCACTGCATCATCACTAATTCCCTGGACCACAAATCATTTCCTGATAATATTCCTGGCATCAATGTCAATTTCTGGTGACAAACACTCTCACTTTGCACAGTTCCAAAATGGAACTGTGCAAAGTGAGAAGATCTGTAGAAAGTAGAAATATAACAGGCTCCTATATTAGCAATCTATTAAATATTGGTAACCATGGTTGAGTGTTCCCCTGGGGAACTACTACAATACCTATTTTTCTGTCTGTTATTGTCCTTTCAATGGTTTTAAGAGCCATAGAGAATGGAGGGAAGACCAATCCAAAGTTAAGGCATCCACTGCTACAGTCCCTGGGTCCGGGTGCCCTGATACTTAACTATGGCACTTTGTATTGGTCCGTGACGCAAACAAATCAATTGCAGGTTCACCTAATAGGAATGATCTTTGGATAATTTGTGTCACTTAGTTCCCATTCTGTATTGCTTAATTCTCTTCTTGTTTCAAAATCTGCTATCACATTGTCTTTGGTATTTAAGTAGGTAGCAAAAACAATTCTAGATTTGCACCACTGCCAAATATTTTTGGTAATTTATGTAAGTCGATATTGAACTCCTCCTAATCTGTTAATATATGACACTGCAGTCATGTTATCAATCCTAATTAAGTTTTCAAAATATTTTAACCCATAGAAAACAGCATATAATTCTAAAGAATTAATATGAAGCCGAGCTTCACTCTCAGTCCATTGCCCATGGGCAGTCTGAGAGTTACAATATGCTCCCCACCCTGTAGAGGAGGCATCTCTAAATATTTCTAACTCAAAAAATGTTCTTTGTAATGGGATTGCCCCGCTGAACTATGTTTTTAGCTTACCATTTGAGATCTTGTATACATGCAGCATTTAATTTAGTGTTTAGATTAATTGTCATTATTATCTTTTAAAGTAAGATATTTATGTACCATGCTTAATAGCTGGGCAAACAGATATTAAGGTTCCAATAAACTGAGCTCGGAACCTATTTTACTTTTAGAAAGTAATTCTTTTATTAGCTTCAGACAGTTATTTCTTTTTCTTCAGTGATGTTCGATGGTATTAAATATTAAACCTAGAAACTTACACCGTTGTTTTGGTATAAAATCACATTTTTCTTTGTTAATAATTATAAATCCTAATTTTTCTATATCATCATCCAAATATATAACTGATGAAAAACCTTTTTCTCTTAAGTATGCTACCACTGGTTTCATTAGTCATGTAAATGTTAATGGGGCCGTACATAGGCCAAAAAGAAAAACATTAATTTCATAGTATATTCCTTGAAAAATAAATCTTGAGTAGTTCATCTTAAGTACTTGCCTGAATACTTTCTGCTAATCATATAAGTAACCATCTTTTAAATAGAATGATCAAGAAAATCATATTTTTGTAACAGTTTACATAAGTACTGCTCTATATAGTCTTCCAGCTTAAAATGATCAGTTTTAACAAAATTGTGGCACTGTACATGAAAACAACCTAATATAATGCAGATACCCGTAATGCCATCAATTGACCCAAATAGTACTCAGCACAGCATGAGACATACATCATAACATGTTATTTAATAATTAGTGGTACTTTTTAAACGTTCTTTTAAATACCGTTCTGAATCCTGTCTATTATGAAGTAAATATTCCATTTTTCTTCCAGAGATATGTTTCAATTCTTTTCTCTTTTCGAATTTTTCCTTGATATTTTGTAAATTCCCCTTTATACATATTTACATATTCCTATATGATAACTATTGCCTATTTGTATAAACAATTGTTTTCTTCGTATTTCTAAGGTATTTTTACAA
Organism: Lacanobia oleracea; assembly: GCA_950371165.1. Lineage (NCBI taxonomy): Eukaryota > Metazoa > Arthropoda > Insecta > Lepidoptera > Noctuidae > Lacanobia > Lacanobia oleracea. The sequence goes on along the minus strand of OX493391.1, from coordinate 17,667,082 downwards.
CCCTACCGAGGGTGTCCCCACGTTGCCGTCGTGGTGGGGCCTGTGTGTATCAGTGATCTTGGAGCTCTGCCGGTAGAGTTACTCATGCCGGAAAGGTTCAAGTGAGAGACCAGACAAAGAGGGACACGAGAAGGGCACACCGTTCGAAAACCCGAACACAGCTCAGTGTTCGGGTTTTCGGGCGGTGTGCGGCTCATAGGAAGGAATCTTGCTCACTGTTCTCTGGTATGCGTCTGCTCATCAGACGTGACTGTGAGGGCAGTGAGCAGGTAAGAAGGGAGAGGAGAAGGCAGGAGAGAGGAGGAAATAGGGACCATACCCTTTAAAGAAACAAATTATGAAAAAGACAGATGTAAAAAATCGACCCCAGGGCGGTACCAGCTGCTCAGCAGCTGGAGAATCCGCCAAAACTCCTTTGGAGGCGTCACGGAAGTGTGGAGGAAGGGTTCGCTTGAGTGTCGAGGCGATGCGGGGTCAGACTCTGACTCCGCGTCTGGCGTCAACTCGGCGAACGCTAGACATCCGTCATGGCCGCTGGCGTCATGACTGGGGATTGCTTTGCCGACCGTGGATCTTACAGGCCAAGGATCTGGCTCGCAAGAAGATGCGGAAGTCTCTGAACGGGGACCCGTGGGGAAGACCCTACAAAATGGTGCGGAATAAGCTCCGCACCTGGGCCCCCCCGTTGACGCAGAGTCTCCGGCACCAGCTGGTGGAGGACTTGGTGAAAGCTCTGTTCCCCTCGCGATGGGAGCATATTCCCCCGCCTATAGCTCCGCTACCTGCAGTGCCCGATGCGGACTACTTCGATGACGACGATGACGATGCTCCTGAGGTGACTGAGGTAGACCTGAGACTGGCGGTTAATAGATTGAAGGCCAAAAATACTGCCCCAGGACCCGACGGCTTGCCTGGAAAAGCCTGGGTCCTGCTGGCCTTGGAGGCTCTCGGGCTTCGACTAAGACGGTTCCTAAGCGCATGCTTGGAGAGGGGCCAGTTCCCACTTCGTTGGAAGACGGGGAAACTGGTCGTCATTAAGAAGACGGGGCGCCCTGCGAACTCTCCGTCCGCATACCGGTCCGTTGTGCTGCTCGATGAGGTGGGCAAGCTCTTTGAAAGAGTAATTACAAACCGCCTCGTCGAGCACCTAGTGAAAATTTTTAGTACTTTGTCTCGGATATCTTAGATTTGTTTCCTAACATAACACAAATCGATGTTTAAGCCTAAGGTGAAGAAGTACGGATGCTAGAGTGAGCGAAGCGAGCTCGAAAACTTTTAATACGATACCTTGCTTCGGGGACGTCACATTTTCTTTTTATCACCTATAAGTATATTTTTTTTGTAGACTTAAGCGCAACCCGGAGAGCTAAGAATGCTAGGGCGAGCGAAGCAAGCCCCAAAAATTTTAATTCATTGACTCAGAAAATCTAATTTTCTTCTTATCCTTACATCCATACACATGTTTTTATGACAACTTAAGCGGAAACCGAACAGCTAAGGATGCTAGGGCGAGTGTAGCGAGCCCGAAAAATTCTAGTTCCTTGACCCAGAAGCGCAAATTTTCTTCTTATCTTGCACCTAAATATATTTGTATGTCATCTAAAGTAAAAACCGGACAGCTTAGGATGCTGGGGTAAGCGAAGCTAACCCGAAAAATATTAAGTTCCTTGTCTAAGAAACGCTAGATTATATTATATCACACAGATTATATTGTACGGATGTTTTTTTTTGACAATTGAAGCGTATACTGGAAAGCTAAAGAAGATGTTAGAGCGGGCGAAGCAAGTCCGAAAAAAAAAACAGTATACGCTATATTTTCTTTATATATCTACTTTCTTTATATACTTTACTATTATATTTTCTTTATATACTTGTTTCTTTGCAAAATAGTGATGATACAACGAGTGAAGTGAGCTCGAAAATTTTAGCATCCCGCCTCGGAATATAGGTGTAGATGGATAGGTTACATTTTTTATTTACTATCCATACAATCATCGAAGTAACTTAATTGGCTTTAATATAAAACTTGAATAATTGAGAATGCAAAAGCGAACTGGAAATGTTCTCAGATAGGTACGATCCTCTGTTTACTATCGATACAGTCATAAAAGTAAAGTGTTCGATTTATGTACAGATGCCAGCACATCAAGCTATCTGAAACTGTTAAATTTTCCCAATCAATCTTGAACCTAATCGCTTTAGCGATAAAGTTGAAATCTTTGAAAGAAAGAACATGGGTCTAAACGTACCCAGTTTGTAGCAAGTTGAAATTGGTACCACTCCAAAGGTCTTTGAAAACGTAGATATTTTTTGTATGGGAGCAACTTTGTAACTTATGTAGGAAAAAAGATATTCGATGTTGAAAATACCGAAAATCCTTAGTAAAATCGACCCACGCACGTTCAATTTTTTTTTATTTTATCCATTATGTGGGTAGTTCGAAATATTTTGTGCTAGCGTCGGTGTGTCGTCAGTAGTTAGTACCTGTTAGGAACTGATTTTGAGCGCGCGCACATATCTTAGTTTATTTTATTCTTACTTTTATTTACAACCTCGGCTTTCACAACGGACTTCAGTGTATTACTTAACGATTGGATTATTATTATTACTCATCTGCTTCAAAAAAATGGAAGGTGAACGCCGTATACAGTGTGTTACATGTACAAGATCAGTACCTAATTCGTGACCGAAACCGGCATATACTGACGCGAACCTATTTGGAAGACAATCCAGGCTTCACAGAGTATGTGATGGCACGGATTAACATAAATGAGGTTAGTATAACAATAGCTTTTGATCATCGAGTACACGGTGTCTTTTTGTTCACTCTTTGTTAAGTTATTTATTGTTTTAGTTACTTGAGGATTTGGTTTTTCTTTTAGATGGCCCTGAATCAACTTCAGGCTATGTGTCATCGTTGTTAGGTAGCTGGAAGACGACAGCAAGCTAGGTTCGAACAAGAACAAAACCAGGAACTTGCAAACCCAGAGCACCCAACGTCTGTTCCAACTTATAGAAGGGTTGCAAATACGGCGCGTCACTGTTTATTTCATGGGTGCATCAATCAAGAACTTCACAGAGTGTCCAGGTTTATAAAAGTATTCTTGTTGATTAATCATAGCGTGTACGTTCCTGCGTTTGTACACATCACATCAACACAGAGGATTGGAGCTCCCTGTATGATAATGGAGAGACAATATTCACACCAGACCATCTCAAAGATATGATTGATACGTTACGAGATGCATATAAACATAAGACTAATATAGATTTTGACAATGTAAACAACATTTTACCAGAGGATCTATATTACCTAACTGGCTTAACACACCAACAATTCGAAATCCTTTTGAATGAAACACCGTCTCTTTTAAATCAATGTAGAAGACCAAAAACTGCACTAGGAATATATTTATTAAAACAACGGTCTGGTGAACCAAATACACGTATAGCCTCCCAAATAGGTGTATCTCGTAAAACAATCGGTATTTTGCTTAAAACTGCTTGACCCAAGACTTTGTTGTTCGCCATTTGGGTTTCAATCATATAAGTCGGGATGAAATTATAGCTCACAGCCTTGCAGTACCATCATCAATATATTCCAACCCTATAAACCCAGTGGCTATAGCTATTTGTGATGGTTCGTATATATACGTACAGAAAAGTAAAAACTTTTTATTTCAAAAAAAGTCTTACAGCTTACACAAGTGTAAAAACTTGTTAAAACCCTTTGTGATTACTTGCCCAGATGGCTATATTATAGATATATGTGGACCATACGCTGCAACAAAGACTGATGCCCAAATCATGACTGAGATTATGAATGATCAAACGTCTCCAGTGCATATAACGTTACAAACAGATGACGTTTTTATATTAGATCGAGGTTTTAGAGACTCTATACCAGATATAGAAAGTGCTGGCTATGTTGCCCATATGCCACCAAGTAAAGATAGGCATGCCACACAGCTTACAGATATTCAAGCCAATAAATCTCCAGAAATCACCATAGTGCGTTGGGTCATTGAAGTAATAAACGGATGGTTCAAAAGGGACTACAAAATATTTAGGCATACAGTTATCAATAAAACACTCCCTCACTTATTTGAAGACTTCCGTATTGCGGGAGCCCTTATAAATGCATTTAGGCAGCGTCTGACAGATAATGAGCATGCCCACGCTTTTATCAAATTTATAGCGCAAAGAAGAAGTGAACCCAACAGACTGGGCAATTATGTAGTCGCAGAACATATGAACGTCTGTTCACACCGCCCGCCCGCCCGCCGCCCGCCCGCTGTCTAGCGGGCGGTGTTCACAACAATGACCCCGAACCCATTATCGCAATTTGCTGATGTTGTTTGTAGTGTCTCTGAGATGGATGTGTCACAATCCCATTAAAATTCACGCAAACGCCCCGTCCACGAAGAGACTATTACCCCATCACCTCCAAGCAAACAGCAAAAAAGCCAAATAGGCCGTTTAAAGTATTCGGTTATGGATAAAGCCCCTTACATAGTCCACGTTTCTCGCATTGAAACAAATTTAAATTCAGGCACCACACTCCACCCCGTAAATTTTGGCAAATTTCTAATTCTAAACAACATAGCAAATGTAGGCCGTGGTGGAGTAAATAGAGTAGGTAGGAATCGCGTTTCTGTAGAGTTCACATCCCCTCAGGATGCTAACTCTTTCCTAGTTAACAGTCTGCTGACAAAACACAGTTACACTGCATCAATTCCTACTTACAATATCACAAGGATGAGTGTTGTCACCGGTGTTCCCTGTGATATTACTGAAGAGGAGGCCATAACGTATCTGTCTGTACCTTCAGGATGAGGAAAAATTTTAAAAGTGCGTCGCATAAATAGGAAAGTGCAGAGAGAAACGGAATGGAAACCAACTGAAACATGCGTTATTACATTCGACGGTCAAGTTTTATCAAAGAGGATTTTCTGTTGCTACACATCTCTTCCTGTAGAGCAATATATATATCCAACTGTCATCATCATCATCATCATCTGCCTAGCCTTTTCCCAACTATTTTGGGGTCGGCTTCCAGTCAAACCGGATTCAGCTGAATACCAGTGTTTTACGTGAAGCGGCTGCCTACCAGACCTCCACAACCCATTAACTGGGTAACACGGTACTTCTTGGCAAGACTGGAGTCAGATTTACTGGCTTCTGACAATCCGTAACGACTGCCAAAGATCTACAAATGACAGCCGGGACCAACGGCTTAACGTGCTTTCCGAGGCACGGAGGAAACTCGGTATGTTAAGATGGTCACCCATGCACAGACCAATCTTGACAAGCGTTGCTTAACCTTAAAGATCGACCCGTGCGGCTGTTATTACTTAGCCACGAGCTCCTCGATCATTTATTATTATGGTATTGTATGAAAAATCGGTCGGTTTTTATATTGGCTGGACGTAAATTTTGGTATATATATCCAACTGTCCAGTGCCGTAAATGTTGCAGATTCGGACATATCGCAAATTTATGCAGGTCAAAACCACGCTGCAGTAGATGTGGCCACGATCACCCCGCTGATGGTTGTAACATCTCTGAGAGCGAGGCATTTTGTGTACTCTGTTCGGGGAATCACTTTGCTAATAGCAAGTCATAAGTCATTTATTTATTTGTTTAACATAGGTAGGTATAATTAGTGGTATATCGTGGAAATAAAAAGTGCGCTATGTTATGCCGGAAGGCGTACAAATGTTTGTTAATAATTAAGCTAAGTCATTATAACAAATTAAAAATAATAATAACAATAACAATTAACCTCGACCCCCCGAGCATGCCAGGCCATCAAAACCGTTATGGCAGAAAAATGCATTTCGTATGCTGATGCTAGCAAAGTAGTTCCGTTGACATCAAGCAACTATGCTAACATCACTAGAACCCCTGTCTCTCACAGAAAAACTGTTACTCTCAAGCCCAAGACCCATGCCCCACTTTCCCAATCCTACGACAAAGCTGCCCATCAACATATAGTTAGTGTTCCCCAACCTTCACAGCCTAATGGCTGTGCGCTAAATAATAACCATGTCCCCCCCAGTAATACTGAATCTGTTATTGAACTTTTAATAAAACTTATACCAGTCATTATCTCTTCATCTTCCAGTAATTCAAGATCACCGTCCAACGTTGCCGATCAACTTATTTCCCTTCTCTTACAATTTAAAAATGGCGTCTCGCCAAGTATTCCTTCAGTGGAATGTGAGGAGCGTGTGGCATAAAAAGCACGACCTCATATTCCTTTTCAACAAATACAAGCCATTGGCTTGTTCCATTGGCCTGAGACTTGGCTCACCCCAAATCTCAGCTTCCGCATGCCACATTACAACATCCTTAGATGTGATAGACCCGATGGGTACGGAGGGTCGGCTCTATTCATTAATAATCATGTCCCATTTTCCCCCATTTCATTGCCCTCACTCCAGGATAATTTGAGCATTACAGCAGGAAAGGTAGAGGGCATCCCAGTGCTTTCAATTTATATTTCCCACCCTCACCCTGATTTTTTAGTTATTTTAAAAAACATTTTTTCTAATGTCCATGGACCGTTACTCGTCATGGGTGATTTTAACTGTCATCACTATAGATGGGGATCGGAACGCCAGCCTTCGGCGTGGCTCTGGTGAAGATTTTAGATGACCTAGACCTATGCGTTTTGAACAATGGTTGTCCAACTCGTAGGACCCCTCCAGGGCAGCAGAAGAGTTGTGTCGACCTCACATTCTGTTCGGTTGATCTGGCAACATCAGCTCACTGGGAATGTACATCCTTGTCGCATGGTAGCGACCATTACCCTATTGTTATATCTTTAGCCAACAAGACTTATTTAGAAAAAACTTATCCTCCACTTTTGAAATATAACCTGTCCAAACCAGATTGGACAAAATTTGTTTCATTATTACACCTCCAGTGCGGATTCTTGCTTTCCTTTAAAAAACAGTGCACGTAATAAAATCCCTCCCTGGTGGGACCCAGAATGCACTTCTGTTTCTAAGAGCAAGGAATGAGGCCGAGTTATGTTACAATGCGGCTATGAATACCGAAAATCTCTTGACATTCCTACAGAGTAATGCCAGAGCCAAACGTCTTCTTCGCAAGAAGAAACGTGCTGGTTGGGTAAAATACTGCACCGCCTTATCCCCCTCAACTCCAATCTCAGCAGTCTGGAAAAGTATCAACAGATTTAGGCGAGGGTGTTCCCCTTCAATCTCTTCACCCATAGCTAGGGAAACTGCTGAACTTTTTTCGACAAAATTGCACCACCATATGTCCCACTCCCATCTGAATGTGAAAATGCTCTCCGTCCTAATGTTACAAACGATCCTCTTGATGCCCCATTCACCTTGCGTGAACTAAATGTGGTTCTCAGTCATGTCCGGGATTCAGCCCCTGGTATTGACGGTGTGCCATATTCTTTCATCTGCCATGCAGGGGAAAAGGCTAAACTTTACTTTCTGGAAATAATAAATTTTTGTTATAGTCATGGTTGGGTTCCGGACCAGTGGAAGTTACAAATTATTATTCCATTAGTGAAAACTGGCAAACACCCGGATGATCCGAATGGCCTTAGGCCAATTGCCTTATCTTCAGTCCTAGCCAAACTAATGGAACACCTCATTAAAAATCGTCTGGAGTGGATGGTAGAATCAAAAAACTTACTGCCGAATTTCCAATTTGGTTTTAGGAAAGGGCTTAGCACAATGGACAGTGTCGGTGTCCTGATTACGGATATTCGTCTGGCCTTTTCAAAAAACCAATCCGTAGTCGCCTCTTTCCTCGGCATTTCCTCTGTATATGACAACGTACTTCTTCCCCTTCTCAGGCAGAAATTGCAACAGCTGAGTCTTCCGGCCAAGATGATACAATGTATATTTATGTGGTCTCCTTGTGTCCCGGTCGTTGGTTCTGAGAGTTCAGGGAGAGGAATTTGACGAGCGGCAGACGTGGAAGGGCCTCCCTCAGGGCTCTGTGCTCAGTCCGTTATTATATAATCTGTATACGGCCGATATTGGGTCCTGCCTTAAGGTGAATGCTCCAGAGTAGCCCGCGAAATTCAAATATTTTTATGTTTTTTGCAATTTGCCGGTCAGTGTGAAGCTGTATGTGGACCAAATGCGATCCGCGACCGTAACGCGTATTTATCTAAAGAATTATAACCATTTTAATCGTCTATATTGCCCTCTTTGTTCATGTAGTTCGAAAGAATGATTATTTCTGAAATATTCATTCTTTCGAACTACATGAATTTCGCGGGCTACCCTGGAGCATCCACCTTAATAATAATTGTCAGATCTTGCAATACGCCGATGACATAGTTTTGTATGTGACAGATTCCTCTATCGTTAACTCCGCCGATTCTCTATGCCTCTCCTTGGACTCTTTGAACCAGTGGCTTTTAAGTCATGGCCTGTCCCTTTCCGCTCCCAAAAGTTCGGCAGTAGTTTTCTCTCGGAAAAGACAGATCCCGCAGATTTCTGTGAGCATTTTAGACCATAACATTCCTATAGTTAATAAAGTAAAATTTTTAGGCGTTTTTTTAGACTCAAAATTATCAGGTAAACCACACATAAATTTCTTAGTCTAAAAATCTGAAAGAGTCATTTCAATTTTAAAAGCTCTTGCGGGTGTTTGGTGGGGAGCTCACCCCTACACCATGAAATTAGTGTACAACGCTTTAGTCCGTAGTGTTTTGGATTATGGAACATACCACCTGATTCCATGTAATAAAGGTGCTTTGGCGGGGCTGGATAGGGTTCAGTCCAAGTGTCTTCGGATTATCTCTGGATGTATGAAGTCCTCTCCCATTAACGCATTGCAGGTTGAGTGCGCTGGACCTCCCCTGGCCCTAAGGCGGCAATATCTGGCCTCCCGTTTTTTGTCTAGACTTATTTCCAGAACATCCCATCCCCTCATACCAAGATTACGTGAGCTAGATAGTTTATGCAGTAGCTCAATCTATTGGAGGAATAAAGAAATTCCAATAATTTTAAAATCGTTTCGACAAATCCAAAATCTAGAGTGTCCGATTTCCCAGTGTTCTAAACTTCCTCTTTATAACTTTTCTTACGAAGTTATCTGCTTCACACCAAAAATCGTTTATAATATTGGCATCTCCAAAAAATCCTCAGCAGCGAATTCGGCCTTCAATGAGGTGGTGGGCGAGCGATGGAATGGTTACCAACTTTTTTTCACAGTTGCTTCAAAATTTAATTATGCTACTAACACTGGAGCTGCGGTTTATTATCAAAGCTCTAGAATAATTTTACAGTTTAAATGCCCTAAAGAGTCTTCCGTATTTACTGGTGAGTGTGTGGCTATACTAGAAGCTTGTCGTTTTATAGAGTCGCACTCTAACATTGAGAAGGCTGTTATTTTCACAGATTCTCTTAGTTGTTTGCAGGCCTTAGCTCAAAATCCCTTTAAAAGCAAGTTACACTCTCCTCTTATTTAAAAAATTAAAAAATCCTTGTTGTCCTGTGCTAACTGTCGAAAGGATGTTCAGTTAGTTTGGATACCTAGCCATTGTGGTATTAAGGGTAACGAATGTGTAGATGCCCTGGCTAAAGATGCGTGCACATCTGCTACGGCTGCCCTGTCACATAATACACATCAAAGTTATGACCTGCTGTCCCTCCCAAAACTGAATCTCCGATGTTCCTGGCAGGAGCAATGGAACGAGTCTAGCAAGAAGAAAGGCAGGTTTTTCTATGCTGTCCAACCTACTATAAATCCGAAACCCTGGTTCTTTGGTTTCAGGAAGGGCTCCAAAACCGTTGTATCTGTTCTCTGCAGAATCCGTTTAGGTTTTTGCTGCACCCCTGTTTTTCTTCAAATATCCGCATACGCGACTCCTCCCTCTGTGAGTGTGGACTGGAAGACGGTACTTTAGATTATATTTTTTTTGAGTCGTCTCCCTAAATTTAAGGTCCCTCTCCCAATTAATTTCCCTTCTCTTTTAACATTTTCCTCTCCAGACCTACTTGTGGCGCTGATGGCTTTCATCCGTCACAATAACATAAAACTATGAGTCGAACATAACTTCAAATCATTGTCTTTAAGGAAGTGGCACGTTATTTATTTAATGTTTTAACAATTATAATAATATTTACGTATTTTTATTCTTTGTTTGTTTCAGTCCCGTACTAACCCAAGTAATCAACTGTATTGATTGAAGAATCCAATTTGTCTTTACAGGAATCGTTTTCTCCTACATAGTCAATAAAATAATGCATACTTGCTCTCCAACTCACTTTGGACATTGGCAGAATAGTCGACATCGGCTTTGCTTGCCATATATAAAAATAGAATAGACAAAATTGTCTACGCATGCGTCTACCGTTCGCACAGTGGTGATTTGGAGACAACTGGGCTTACACAGCACCTGAGTGAGGCGGCGGATGCGGCTCAGCAGCGGTACCCTTCTGCCCAATTGGTGTTACTGGGGGACTTCAATGCCCACCATCAGGAGTGGCTCTTCCCATACCAGTGCACAGACCATGCTGGACGTGAGGCGCGAAAGCTAGCGCTTGCGTTAAATCTTACCCAGCTGGTCCAGGGGGCAACGAGGGTGCCGGATGTTGATTCGCCCACTGCCAATTGCTTGGACCTTCTGCTGACAACAGATCCAGACCGCCACCATTCGGTGTCGATTTCATCACCACTGGGTAGTTCCGACCACTGTCTGGTGAAGTCTGTGTCTGTCTACTCTCCGCCCGATCCTAGCCCAAGAGGCACCCGGCGGGTATGGCGATACAAGTCAGCAGATTGGGATGGCATGCGATCTTTCTTCGCATGTTACCCTTGGCAGCCTACTTGCTTTTCTTCCACTGATGCTACGTCGTGCGCGGACGCCGTGACGGATGTGTTGCGGAGGGGAATGGAGTACTACATTCCGTTCTCTAACAAAGCAATATCTGGCGAAGCTCATCCTTGGTTTGGTGCCGAGTGCAATCGCGCTGATGCGCTTAAGCACGTGGCGTACCTAGCATGGGTCGACGCTCGTACGCGCAAAGCAAATGACGTGAGTCAGAAGAAGAGAGCCTTCAACAGGGCTGCTAAGTCCTGCAAGAAGGTGTTGCGGAGGGCTCGGTTTGACCATATTAGCCGAATAGGGAACAAACTTGTTTCATACCCAGCAGGTAGTAAGGCTTTTTGGTCCCTGGCTAAGTCGGTCGAATCGAACTTCTGCCGCCCCTCACTACCACCACTGCTGAGACCCGACGGGACGCTGGCCCACTCCGCTGAGGAGAAAGCGAACTTGTTTGCTTCTTTGTTTGCGGAATCTTCACGTCTGGATCCTGGTGGGGCGACGCCCTCCGCCTCTCCTGGTGATTGCGAGTCGAGTATGTCAAACATTCGCATTCATCAGAAGGACGTCCGTAGGGTACTGCGTAACCTAGACGTGAACAAGGCTAGTGGTCCCGACCGGATACCGGCAATTGTTCTGAAGACTTGTGCGCCTGAGTTGTCTCCGATCTTGACACGCCTATTTCGCCTTTCGTTTGAGACTGGAAAAGTGCCGAAGGCTTGGAAGCAAGCTAACGTGCAGCCCGTGCCCAAGAAGGGTAGTCGAGCTGACCCGTCGAATTATAGACCCATCTCGGTAACGTCCATACTCTGTAAGACTATGGAACGCGTGCTGAATCATAAGCTCCTGGCGTACCTAGAAGCGAATGATATCGTTAGTGACCGGCAATACGGGTTTCGCCGAAATCGGTCAACTGGGGATCTTCTAGCGTATGCCATTCACATCTGGAGTGAGGCCATAGAGAAGCACGGGGAGGCACTGGCGGTCTCCCTTGACATCTCGAAGGCCTTCGACAGGGTCTGGCACGATGGCCTTATTAGTAAGCTTCCTTCCTTCGGTCTGCCCGCCGGTTTGTGTGATTGGATCGCAGATTTCCTGAGGGATCGGTCTATCCGAGTGGTCATAGATGGCTGCTCGTCTGGACTGCTGGATATTAATGCCGGGGTTCCTCAGGGGTCGGTGCTTTCGGCAACACTGTTCTTGCTGCATATTAATGATCTGCTTAAACCCGGTACCTTTGGGTATGCAGACGACAGCACTGTTGCTGAAAGATACGTGTCCGACGCACGAGCTGGTGGGTCGCAGATCCGGTCTCTCCGGGAGGCAATGGTTGAGCGCTTGAACGTGTCCCTACAGGCGGTCTCTGATTGGGGCGATGCCAATCTGGTCAAGTTCAATGCTGCTAAGACCCAAGCGTGTCTATTTTCCGCCAAAAGGAGCCAATTCCGCCCAGCTCCATCTTTCCGCGGTGAAACCGTGCCGATAACCGACCATCTTGAGCTTCTTGGGGTTACATTAACATCTACTTTCAATTTTGGCCCTTACATAGAGGCAAAAGCTCAAGTGGCTGCAAAGAAGTTCGGGAGGAAGGGATTCTGGCTAAGGTTAGACGGTACTTCACGCCGGAACAGCTGCTCAAACTCTATCAAGCGCAAGTTCGATCGTGTATGGAATACTGCTCTCATCTTTGGAATGGATCTGCCAGATACCAGCTTGATGCCCTCGAGTCAATTGAGAAACGAGCCAAGAGGATCATCGGCAATGAGAGGCTCGTCGCGTCGAAGCTCCAAAGTCTTGAACATCGACGACGAGTTGCTAGCCTGTCGGTTTTTTACCGGTTGCATTTTGGGGAATGTGCGACGGAATTGCATACTTTAATTCCGCCAAGCCCGTTCCATCATCGGACCACAAGACGAACGGCGATGCGCCACCGGTACATGGTGGACATCCCACCCATACGCACAAAACGTTTTGGGAACACATTCATAGTGCGTACAGCTAAGGAGTGGATTTAAATCAAGAGTGAATAGGTTATTTCTAGGCAAGCGTGCTCCATCTTCGACCACATCCTCGCTTACCATCAGGGTCAAACGTGTGCCTATCAATAGTAAAAAAAAAAAAAAAAAAAAAGAATAGAATAGAAATTTTGCCGGTAAAACATCGGAAAATTTTCCAAGTTACAAAAAACAGGTTAATTACAATAATTTGCGGTATTTCTTTAACACACAGTGGCAATTTCAATTGCGATTTAGTACTTTACGATGAGTGCGGATGAAATTGTACCGGTAAGTGTTGGAGGTGAGCAAAGTTCGAATGTTGATGCTTCGGATGGAGATCAGCGTTCGAATAAGAAGCGAATTGAGGACTCGTCCTCATCACCTTCATCTTCTTCATCCTCGGAGGAGGAGGAGGGCATTGCATCACCTCCACCCAACAAAAGACGAAAAGTTTCACGAAAGTACAAACAAGTTCAGACATGTTCGGATCCTCGTGTTGAAACTCTTAATTCAACAAGTTGGGTTTATATCCTCTTATTTAACTAACTTACCTTTCCTATCGACGCAGTCTAATCCGTTTATGCATGAACAGCAACAGAGTGATACAATCCAATCTTCATCAAATTATTTGAAAGTTCCTACAACAACCGATTCTAAACTCTCTTGAGGTGTACTAGGTACAGAGTTTGATGAGAGAACTATTATCCCACAGGCCGATAAGGAACGATTACAAAAGTTAATAAACCTTCAACGATTTGATTCCCCTTCTTGGAAAGGCATTCGATACAAGGGAGCATTACAGTCTTGCATTGCCAGTCCCGGTTTTGTTGGTCTTAAACGTAATGAGGAGTTATGCCATTTCAACAAAACTAAAGATTATTTAGCTTCCACTGAACAATTATTAAGGGTGATTGTTTAACAATATTTTACAACAAAGACAATTATTAAGGTCAGGTTTACAAGACTTACTTGACTGGACAACTGCAAACATAAATAATGTAAAAACTGGTAATATGCTCGAAATGGATGACTAATATTTTCGGTCCAGGGTCCCCTTCATATAAAAATTCAGAGACTGCAATGCAGATTGTGTGTGGTAAACGAGCAGAGTGTATTGAAGTGAGAAGGGAACGTATTTTAAAAGAAATTGTTAATCCTAATTTAAAAGCTACCTTACAAAGTGTTCCTCCTAGTCAGGAATACCTTTTTAGCCGAGAGGCTTTACAACCAATCATTGCATCGCTAGGTGGCTCGCAAATATGGCTCAATACTCCAGCTTACATTAAAGAGAAAAAACCATTTAACCAATCTTACGCTCATAACAAGAAGCATCATAGCCATCACAAGACTCAAAATAATAGATCAGAGAAGAAACAAAATCCAAAATATAAAAAGAATCAGCCCTTTCGTAAAAGTTACACAGGCAATAACACACCCTACAACAACAATAATAAGCAATGACAATCAAAGCAAGACTTGCAAGGGCGGTTGCTTAAAGGACTATGTCCATTTGTGGCAACAACAGGATGCAAACAATTATATAATAAAGTTAATAACAGGTGCTCGAATTCCATTTTTAAAGAGACCTCCCCTTCAGTACCCAGACAAACATGTATTAAAAAGATTTGCAACCAAGGAAACACAGGACATGACGGACATGATCCTACACTTAAAACAGCAGAAAATATTGGAGAAACCAGCAGTTCTCAATCTGGGTTTTCTCTGTCTCATGTTTTTAGTAAAAAATGCAGACGGGGGGCTACGTCCCATTTTCGATCTAAGGGGTCTAAACTCATACGTGTCAGTGAAACATTTCCAACTAATTTCACAGACAGAGGTAGCAAGTTTCTTGCAAACAAACGATTGGTTAGTAAAGATAGACATTCACCAGGCCTATTTTCATTTGCCAATTATGGAAACACACAGGAGGTTTCTCCGAGTCATTTTAAACCTAGGGACTACCCCACTGATCAGTTATATTCTGAGGCCGAAGTTCTCACAGTCAGGCAACTATATGTCCTCCGTTCGGTCCTGAGGAGACACTCCAACCTTCCACTGGATAAAAAGCTGCTTTTGAGACGCCACGGTTTTCCTATATGTAAGACAAACCCCTGTCATTTTGCGTTTACTAGTCGACAGTTGTTGTTCACGAATGTATAATAAAATAAATAAAATTATTCCGTTGTATAAATATAACTTATATGAAATTAAAAATAAATTACGAAAATGGCTTTTATCCTTAACTTATGATGAGACAGAAATTATATTGGCTATAGAATCGTAACTTTATTAAACCTAGCTTGAAAGAAAGTTATTAGACACTTTGATTTCATTTCACATACACACCTCACCACACACACACACAACACTCATTTACAATCACTCCATTTGCTGTGTTAATAAAAAAAAAAAAATACTGTAAACAAACAGAAAAGTCACGGTTGTATTATATAAATTGAAGCCGCAAAATCTCCGACTCCTAAGATACAGGTCTGCGTACCTAGTTTAGGAGCCCGGAAAACTGTCAATAATTTTAAAAATTGGTAGTACAACCCACTGTTTCCATATACTATGTACTGTGCTGTTGTTTTGGTTATGTACTAATAAACTTATTATTATTATTATTACTATTATTATTATTTACAACAACGAGGTGTTACAACTAACAGCCTTACCATTTGGCCTATCATCGGCTCCAAAGATGTTTGCCACAGTTACAAATTGGATTGCAGAAATCCTACGGACAAAAGAATTCCGCATAATTGTGTACTTGGACGATTTTTCCTAGCAAATCAGGATCGGTCAGTACTAGTTTCTCAGGTTTCGGAAACATTGAGATTATTGAAAACCTTAGGATGGCACATAAATTACCAAAAGTCTGTTCTGGAGCCTTCACAGGAACTAGTTTATCTTGGCCTAGTTTGGAATACAAAACAAAACTGTGTAAAACTTCCTTCCAAGAAGGTAAAAAACATATAACTAATAATTTCCAAGATGTTGAACAATGGAAACAGTTCGCTACGAGCAAATTACGCAATATCAGGGGGTCGTCTGCACTGTCGCAGAACCCAACTATTTCTAAAGTCATTCAATCAAAACAGACTAAGAGAAAGAAGGCATCTTCCTCTACCCGTTCAGCAAGACCTGAAATGGTGGTTAGAAGTTGTGGATCACAGCTCAACACCAATAGTCAAAAAGAGTGTTACTCACTTCTTGACGACGGATGGAGCAGACTCAGGATAGGGAGCTCAGCTAAACAATACTTACCTATCCGGAAGTGGGCCCCTCATCAAGTACCTTGGCATTCAAACTTAAAGGAGATGTATGCGGTACTGGCGGCCATCACGAGTCGGCGGACGACTTTGCGAGGTGCGCATATCCATGTACAATCAGACAACAGAACTCTAGTTGCATACCTCAAAAACGAGGGGGGGACGCATTCCCTAACACTGTTAGGACTAACAACCAGGCTCCTAAAAGTTGCAGAGCAACTGCATTTAACTCTGTCAGCCACTTACCTCCCGGGGAGGCTAAACGGAATTGCGGATCGCCTTTCGCGAGGCCGCAAAGTACCAGAGTGGCATCTTCTGCCCCAAGCCGCGGAGGCAATATTCAAAATGTGGGGCGTCCCAGACGTAGACCTATTCGCGTCAAGAAATACGGCTGTCGTACCAAGGTACGTAACGCTAGATTCCACAGATTGTTCCGCAATCTTCTGCGACGCGTTCAGCCGACAATGGAAAGAAAGAAAGAAAACTTTTCTTTCTTTCTTTTATAGCTCGAAAAAAATTTTTATTCACCAGGTTCTAAAGGCCATTTCACTCGCTAAACCGGTAGCACCAAAACTGCCAATATGGGACACCGCAGTTTTATTTAACTGGCTGAGGACTTCAACAAGCTCAGGTTCTTTATTCGAAATCGCAAGGCGAACAGCTTTGATTCTCTTGCTGGCCTCAGGGTCGCAGAATTCATGATCTCACATTATTGGAAATGAGCCCTGAGCACTTAATCTCTTCAGAAGATGAGATAACTTTGTGGCTGTATTCCCGTTCTTCCCCTCGACACGGGAATTTACAAAAATAATATTTAATTTGTTCCCGATCGTCCCAATCCTAATTCAAGAGGGGACGAATGGGAATATGTTCTTCGATTAGTGCCATTCGTCCCACTAAAAAGATTTGTGCAAAAATATGTTTATTCGTTGTTTCGCAGTTTACTTTTAAATTAGTTACTTCATTAGATTTAATCATTATTTTACAAAATTCTTCTCTATTTTTTTATGAATTATAAAACGTATCCTAAGTTTATTTATGTTCATTATGTTTACCTACACTAAATATAACAACTCCGGCGGGAAGCGCCGGCGATGCTGGTAGTTAACAAAAGAGTGCCGATAACATTGTGTTATTTGCGTAAATCCTATTGGTTTACCTGACATTCTCTCCCTTTCCTATCCTTAAATTAGACCGGTCGGATTTGGTGGGAGCAATAGACCTAAAAAAAAGAATTAATAAATTATTCCCATTCGTCCCCCCAAAAATTTAGAGGGACCATCGGGAAAATAAATAACGAATTCCCGTTCGTCCCCCGAGAGGGACGAACGGCTTTGTGGCCAAGGTTTGGTTCAAAAACCGATTCAAATTCATACAGACAGGTTGGTTGTTGCGGAAACACCCCGATCATCATGTCTGCCCAGTCAAACACATAACTTTATAGAAAAATTTGAAGAAGCACAGACAAAACTGTCACAAGCTTTTTTATTTCCCTATCTGGAAAGTTAAAACCTGCTTCAAGAACAATAATTGCAGGCTGGATACGCAGTATTCTAAGAGAGCCCTATTGTCCCTGGTGGGGCATCTAATATTGATGCCCCACCAGGCAGTATCAGGTCAGCTGTAGCCTCTAGGAGTTGGTTGGAGAATAGACCTGTTCAAGAAATACTTAACAGAGGAAACTGGAAAAGTATCAAAACATTTCAAAAGTTTTACTGTCGTCCAGTGAACAAGGTTGATAATTCCAATTGTAATGTTGATTTATTACATTCAAATTTTTCTAATGTTTGTTAAATTAGACAACTTTATATTTTATGAGAAGTATTTTATGTTTTGTTGTTTCAGAAGAATTTCTGTTTTTTATTTTTATTTTTGTTGATTCAGAAAACTTTTATAATTATTGTTGCTTAGTTTTATAGAAGTAAAATAAAACTAATTCATAATTCAGAACAGCTGTATAATTTATTCATCATAGCGTTTGTATTCATCACCAGCAGATACCAAACAGGTCTTCAAGTTCAACACTGTGTGTTTTAGCACAGCACATAATATGACTGTTTTGCATTAAAACAAAACAGGTATTATGTGCGGATAAAACACACAGTGTTGCAGCAATTCTCTTGCTGGTGAGTTGAACTTTGAAGACTCTATGACTTTGACAGCTTCGCATCAAACGTCCTTCTTGATTAGAAAAGGACGCATGCTGGTGAAAGAGAGGGACAGGTATATAACCATGGACAATTTGGTAAGTTTTTATCCATAGACTAACATATAAAGGCGAATTTACAACAGCTTTCCTCAAGTTCAACACTGTGTGTTTTATCCGCACATAATACCTGTTTTGTTTTAATGCAAAACAGTCATATTATAATAGGCAATAGCACCCCCCGCCCTCCGCCTCTGGATCCGCGTGGTCTACTAAACAATATATTTTGATGTGACTCACGTGTTTATCGATCATGATCAGTTTGAAACTATTTTCTCATTAGACTAATATTTTTCCACAATTTAAGTTTTATACCAAACTATTAATAGTCCGGTCAAATTAGACTAAAAAATAGGGGTAAGGTTACAAAAATTCCCACTTGGCTGAATATTGGTAGGATTGTTCAATACACTATTATAAAGGAAATGTGAAAAATTTACTCGGGGTCAAAGGTCACAAAAACGGGTTTTTCGCGATTTTCAGCAAAACGGTAAGTTTTATCATAAAATTAGCTCAGACAAAAATTGTAGATCAGATAATTATCTATAAAAAATGTCCAAATACTTTTTTTCCTAAGAGCCACCGTTTTTAAGATATCACGATTCAAAAAGTTGAAAGAGTTGTAATCGTCATAATATGTATAAGCTCATTTGAACTGCGTTCAAGAAATGCTTCCTTATTTTCACGCGTCTGGACATTTTCCTTATGCTAAGTCCGCACACCTATATTTACAAGATATGCTACTATTACAGAATTTGATAGATCCTGAAGTTTACGAAAAATTTACAGAAGGATTTTTCACTGTTAGACGTTCAGACAAATTTAGTTGTGGAACTTCAACAGATATGGTGATTGAGCAGTCAATGATGAAAGCAATGAAGACAGATGGTGGTATTGCTCGAGGGAGAAGTACGAAAGAGAGTGTCATAAGTAAATGGGTTTATAGTATGCATGCTATGAATACAGTTTGTGAAAGGTTAGAAGATCTCGCTAATGTTAGAATGGATACGACCGAGCAGCATGTTGACGCAAGTGATTCACGAGCAAAAAAAGATGCAAAAGATATACGGAAACTTCTTGAATGGTTCTCCACGCATGATCCTTTTCCAGAGGTTGATAAAATTGTATCTATTGCAAGTGGTGTCGTTGGTGATAGTCAAATTAATTGTTATAAAGCTCGTGAAGTTGAGCTTAACTCTATGTCAAAAATAACAGGACTAACATTTAATAATATCAAATTAAAACGTGCCGACAAAATAGTCCCTTTTTTAGCAATGAATAGCACCATAAAAGTTCACGATGAAAAAGTGCCAGTTGATCCTGTATTATTGTTCCAACGAATGAGTATTACTGCGGCATTTCAAGATGAAATTGAAAAATATTTTGACTATGAACTGGCTCCCTACCCTTTATCATTGTTTGATGACATTGGGATGCGTAAAACACAAAAGTCTGCCATTTACGATTGTTTTCAGAAAGTAAATATTGATTTTAACAACATACATGCGACATACATCATTGATGGAGGATATTTATTACACCGCGTTGTGTGGGATAGCGAAGAAACATTCAGCGTTATCTTGGATAAATACGTTCAGTATGTACGTCGACATTTTGGTCCCAGAGTTACTGTCGTATTTGATGGCTACAGTGACTTTACGAAAAATATTAAAGCCGCAGAACAACGTCGTAGAACTTCAGCAACATCTTCATCTTCTGATATTTTATTTGATCAATATATGACAACCCTTCAATATCTACAGTTATTCAATAGTTTCAAATTAAACAGAATCATAAAAGATCAGTGGAATAGGCCTACCGGGGAAACCACATTAAAAAAAAACGCGCTAAGTACACTACCTCAAAGGTGGCGTGGAAACGTGTGCATATTATGACGATTACAACTCTTTCAACTTTTTGAATCGTTATATCTCAAAAACGGTGGCTCTTAGGAAAAAAAGTATTTAGACATTTTTTATAGATAATTATCTGATCTACAATTTTTGTCTGAGCTAATTTTATGATAAAACTTACCATTTTGCTGAAAATCGCGAAAAACCCGTTTTTGTGACCTTTGACCCCGAGTAAATTTTTTTGCACGTGCCGGATCGATGAGGACTTTTCACATTTCCTTTATAATAGTGTATTGAGCAATCCTACCAATATTCAGCCAAGTGGGAATTTTTGTAACCTTGGATGTCTAAATTGACCGGACTATAAAGTGAAAATCCCTGTTAGTTTTGTTTCAATTCACCTTTGCATTCCGAATCATCCCGTTTTCCGGTTTTTCTTGGATAGATCACTGTCGCACAAATCTGAATGAAGCTTCGAAGCATCAATCAAAAAAACTTACACAGCTTATCTCCATACCGTAACAAAATCGAGATAAAAGGCTGAGACAGGTCTGGAACCTAACTTGTAATAATTAAAAAACAAAAAAACTGTGTATAAATAAAACAAACTTTATTCATTAATGTTACAAAGACCGCAAGAGGCTCATTTACAACAATAGTCGTTTGTTCGACGTCATCAGTCAAGCGCGTCACGTTACAGCATGCCGAACCCTTTCGAGTAGCTTATCGCTTTCATGAGTCTGTCTCGCAGCTTGTCCCGCGAGTCGTACTCGGGCAGCAGCAGCACGTTGAAGCAGGTGTGCGCGGTGGGCAGGCGGTCGCAGTCGGGCCCGTTGCGCGCCACCACCAGCTTGAGGTGGCTGAGGCCGCCCACGGGCACGCGGTCCGAGCCCGTGGTGAACTGCAGCAGCTTGCGCTTGTCGCCCAGCGGCAGGCTGTGCACCACGCTCCAGAAGTCTTTTATTGTTTGACATTCGGACGTGTAGCCGCCGTCGTATTCCGTTGACTTTTCTAACTCGTTGAAGTCGAAGTTCTGTCAAAACATAGTTATTAATTTAACCTGTGTATTTTTTTTTTCTCACATAGCAGTACAATGTGGTGATACGCTTTATTACTTATCATTCTGTCATCAGAAATTAAATAAGGGTGTACTTGGGGGCACTACATTTAACGTGGGGAATTTTTTTCGATGAGTTATAATGGTAAGCAAAACGCTTGTAATTAGAAGCTTGAAGCACGTCCCGAGTAGCATTAATATAAGTTAGAACGCGCTTGTGCTTTATCGAAAAGGAATGAAATCGATTAGAAATCCTTTGGTTAAATAATCTTATTTCACGGGACGGTGATGATTTATTTCTACAGTATCAAAACATACTCGTTTAAGATCATATTCGACCAAATTAGGAGTAGTAAGTTGAAAACAGAGAATGTCGAATCAATAAAGGCAAATGAGAAGGTGCCATGATCCATGTATGAGAGAATTTTTGGCACATTTACTAACAATTCCGCAAAAGCTAACAGATATATTAGTAAAATGGTCCCCCAGTTACCTTGCTGCCACAGACCAGCATCTCGACCTCTTCGGGTCGGAACAGCGCCGCCAGAGGACTCTCGTCCGTCACCATGAGGAAGCCGCGCCGGAACGCCTTGAATTGAGTGTCCACCGACTCGTTTAGCAAGAAATCCGAATACATTTCTACAAATTCCTGAAATTGAACGATGGTATTATATCCAGGGAAAAAATCAGGAATGAATGTGGAGAAAATTAAAAAATTCCAAATAGAAATATATTAGGTCTTTACCTATGAAATTGCCGTTCTGCAGTTCTGGCCATTTCAAATCAAAATAATTTTTGTATGGCTAAGAATTCTAATTTCAAATTAATTTTATTTTAAAAACATGTTTTTTTTTCCAAAAGTAGTCATTTGTTTATTGATTAGTGTTACATTTTCATCGCATTTCAATCTTTTTCGTCATCATGAATACGTTAAAAATTCGAGTAATTATGGAATATGACATACCGTCGTGGCAGCAACGCGGCACAAGCGGCACGCAACATCAACGACGTTTACGGAGCTAACACTACAAACCAACGCACCACCTGTTATTGGTTTGTTCGCTTCCGTTCTGGAAATTTCGACCTGAAATATGAACCTCGCGGTCGTCCGAAGACTGGTCGACAATGACGAATTAAAGGCGATTGTGGAAGCTGATGATACATCTACGGCTGAATTAGCAGCAGCTTTCGACGTTAGCGTCAAAACAATATTGGTCCATTTGCGTCAAATTGGCAAGGTAAAAAAGCTTGACAAATGGGTGCCCCACGAACTCAATGATCGCCAGCGCGAAGTACGCGTCGAGACGTGCCTTGCACTGCTCAACAGACACAAAAATGAAGGAATTTTGAACCGCATTGTTACCTGCGATGAAAAATGGATTATGTTTGATAACCGCAAGCGCTCAGCAAGTTGGTTGGATCCTGGTTCATCACCTAAACAATGCCCTAAACGAAAACTTACCTCTAGAAAAGTGATGGTCACTGATTGGTGGTCTAGCGCCGGTGTGATTCATCACAGCTTCTTACCAAACGGGGTGAGCATTACTGCAGATGTGTCTGTGAAGAACTGAACACAATGATTGAGAAGCTGGCACATCTCCAACCAGCATTGGTCAATCGCTCGTCTCCGCTGCTCCTGCACGACAACGCGCGACCTCATACTGCACAGCAGACGGTCTCCAAGTTGCAAGAACTGGGGTTGGAAGCTCTCCGTCATCCGCCCTACTCACCAGACCGTGCGCCTACAGACTACTTACTTTTTCCAGAATTTGGATAACTTCTTGGCGGAAAAAAAATCAATACCCGAGAGGCAGTACAAAATGCTTTTGAAGAATTTGTTGCCTCCAGTCCAGCTGATTTCTTTAAGAAGGGCATCAATAAACTGCCACTGCGTTGGCAAAGATGCATTGATTGCATGGGTGATTACTTCGATTAATACAAATAAAAAATACATGAAAAAAATTCGTTTAATTTTTTTCATACAAAACGGCAATTTCGTAGGTACCTATTATAAATATGTACAAAGGGGAATTAACAAAATATCAAGAATAAATTAAAAATTCCAAAAAGAGGATTTTGATATGTAAAAGGAGAATTGAAACACATCTCTGGAAGAAATATAGAATATTTCCATATTGACTTGAAAATAGACAGGATTATTTGCATATTGTTCTTACCCTTTTATTTTCCTGAGTAACAAATATGTTATCTCCATCTTCTTTGAGATCATGGAAAATAGCATTTCCAAAGACGTCCTGATAACAGATCCTGAACGTCTGGTAATATACTTCTTCTAAATCACTACCTTCGTAGTCGAGCATGTCTTGTAAACCGTTGTAAAGCGTCTGGAAGGAAATAAATATCAACTTGGGTGAATCAAACAGCATGGTCTTTATTTTCAGTTTTGGTGGTCAAAATGTGAATTTTACTTAGGTTGCAGTTTGAAACATACGCTTTTGCAGATAGATTCCGAGTTCATCAACTCACGAATCAATGATAGACAAACTAGTATGGCATGCCTCTGTTCAAATGTGGCTTAGTAACTAAAAATAAGAAGTAGGCTTAAGTCACGACCAAGGCTGACCTCATAATTTCTATGAACATGAAAATAAAACTCAAAGCCCAATGAGTGTTAGGAAATGTTACAACTATGCCATGGATACTCACAGGATTCCAATCCGCCAAGTCTTCGAAGGAGCCCTTCTTGCCCATGAGCTTCCTATACACAACCATGGGGAAGTTGACGGCGAGTATAACGTTGTTGTATATCGCGAGACCGAGCACTATGCCGATCAACGTGAACTGTGCCTCCGTCTCGAACGATGTCATGTTGAACCTGGATCATGAGATGGGGTTTGATTTAGTTGTGTATGAAAAGGAACCTATAGCAGAGTGAAAAGAAGTTTATGTACATAATACTGGCAATGCAATGGTAATATAAGATTTAAAATATTTCATAAAGATGTGCATAGTCGTAAGTGAATGGTAGCAGAGAACATGGGCCACTATACACTTCGGCTGATCCAGTGCTTAAAGCATCCATTCTGGCTTAAAATGCAATTCAGTGAATTATTAAGACAGAATCGCACAGCAGTACTAAATAAGCTAGTTGTAGTACAAAACATACCATACAGTAAGCGAGTCAGGTTGCTGCGTGAACATGCCGTAGTCAGCGTTGAAGATCTCCTCCACAATGAGCTGGAAGAACTCCTTGGAGACCCCTCCCTCGTCCACCCCCTGCTCGCCTTCGAACTCGACCACCAGCTGCTTCTTAAGGTCTAGGGCACGCTCCATGGCTACCATCTCCAGCTGAAGATTGAGCGTTGAAAGATTAATCCCAGTTTTTGTACTACAGGGAACGTACACGGAATAGACTGTGCCATCGAGTGTTACAAATTGGAAACCTTTACGTAAAGGATACTTGACATTGACACTTCTGTGCAGTCCAGGGGGGCTAAAAAAGCCACTTTAGGAGAATCAAAATATTAATCACAAAACAATCTGCCCAATAGGGACCGTGCACGGTCAACAATCATGAGAATTTTGGCAATGTGTTGGCATTTGCACTGAAATATCATAAAAATGAGATACGAGAACACCAAAAAATATCGGAGTAATGTCAATTGCCTAGTCAAAGGGCAAGTCGGCTACTTAGTTTTAATGACTGAATCTTCATCGTGCCACGACAGTAATTCATATTTTGTATAAGCTCTTAGGTGCCGTGATAACGTAGAGGTCATCTTTGCATGCATTTTTGGAGCACAAAAGGTAGGACAGTAAGTGTGGTTTTTAGTAGATGAAGAAAACTAGCTGAATGACTTATCTAGTATAAAATAAACAAGAAAGAAGAACCTGTAAAAGTATTATTTTTAAACTATTTACAAACAAAAATGTTATCATCAACGCCTCACCCCAACAAGCGCGTCATCGATAATGTTGGTCCGGCGCACTTTGAGCCTGAGGAAGGGCATGGGCGGCGCAGCGCCGACGACCGCGTGCAGCAGCGACACGCGGCGCTCCGAGTACATGCGGATGCGGTTCTCGTAGTACAGCCCCAGCGACTTCGTGGCCACCGTCAGGATGAACGGGTACCGCAGGAACGCGAATTTTTTACCTGGAATGTACCAGTTGGATTGGAATTGGAAGCTGGATGATGTTTCAATAATGTACGACATTTTTTTTCTGATTATGGGTTAGTAGCTGTAAAGTATTGCGACGAAAATTGTTTTGCTGTACACAATTTTATAGCAAAAATCGTAAAAAAATCTTAGTAGGTGGCTGTACAGAATTCAATTATTGTTTGTCAATTCAATTTCATTTGAAAAATACGGGGCAGTTTGTAATAAAATAAATGGGTGATGATAAGAAGATCATCCATGCAACTGAATTTGTATTTTTTAACTTTTCTTAGACACTTTTGAGCATACTTAAGTATGCACTGCCAAAACCATAAATATTCTGGCGGTTTCATTACGTACATGTATACTTTTTATGGACTTTAATTAAACCCTTTTTCCAAAGCTTTACAATATTTAAACACTGCTTACCTTTACTTATTTCCGTCTTAAAATTACCGAAGTCTATGTCCATTTCAATAGTATCACTAAGAGGTTCGTTGTAGAATTCCTCAAATGGCAGGTATGGTTTTCTAGCATCTAAAACATTTATATCTAATTCAATGGCTGAAACAAAACAATCTTACATTAATATTCGGTGCAATAAGCAAGTAGCGTAGCAAGTGTTGCATATAAGGTTATGTTAATAACATAAAATCATATCGTACTACTTCTCCAGAATCGGGGCATCTTTTAAAAGTCAAAGAAGAAGACTTGATTATTTTGTGCAAATAATTATTAAAAGCGCAAAAATATCAATTATATAAATCGACATGCATATCACTACATATTATAAAACAAAGTCCTTTGCTGCCTCTGTCTGTCTGTTCGCGATAAAGGAAGGCAAGTTTTATAACATAATTTGTCTAGAAAAAATTTAGGGATCCTTAAGAAAATTGCAGCGCGGGCGAAGTGCTAGTTTACTATATGCGAACTATGTATTTTACGGTGCATTCACTTGGTGCGGTTACGCCCTGCGTACGATCGGAAAACATGAAAAGCCGGTCCGAAGTAGTCACTGTACAACACATGTGCACGAAATGAAAACATTACCAATTCGGATAGTACTCAAAATTCCAATTCAGATCGAATGCAGTGCTTAAACTCGCACTGAGCACGACCATGCCACAGGCTACAGAGTACAAATTGTAAGGACTCCAGAATAATTTATTCCTTAAATCAACCTTAACCAACGTGTCTTTAAAGTTTTCTACATACTTATTTACAAATAGAGAGTATCAGAAATTTCTAAGCCAGAAAATGTGTAACTCCACAATGCTACATACAGGAGCATATTTACCTAAAGGGTCGTCAGGTTGCAAGTTTTTCGAGGCCTTCATAGACGATGGTGGGTATAAATGACCGAGCACATTCTCCAACGGGTCCTGTTGGTTCGACAGCACTATCGGCTCTTCGCGCAAGTTGTTTGCTTCCATCCGACCGGCTAGCATGTTCGCGTAGTATACTATCTGTGGATTGAAGTTCGAGAATTAAGTAGTAAAAGAAATGCGCTCTAGATCTAAAAGAATCTATTATTTTCAATGTGATTGCATGTGGCTAATCATAACAGACAATGTATGTAGATTTTCTTATCAAAGTCAAAGTCAAAAACGTTTATTTCAATTAGGCCATTAAACGGCACTTTTGAACGTCATCATTAAATTTAAAATAACATAGTGACTCTACTGTCCATTCGGAAGGGTACATTCTTATGGAGAAGAACGGACAAGAAACTCCATAGTTACTCTTTTCAAATCAATGTTTTACATGTGGTATACAAAACTTCTGTTAATATATGTGAGGACCATGAACCTAGAGTATGCAGAGGTAGACTTATTATATTTTAAATAAGTACATGGTACTCACATTTCTACATAAGTACATGGTACTCACATATTTACAAATATTGGAACCATTAATTAGCAGAGTGAGTGAACAGAAAAATAAAAACCCAAAAATGAAAAAGTAGGTACAAAAGTAAATACATAAACCAACCAGTTTGATCTTGTCTCCACCATTTATTGTCCTATGGAGCAGGACCAGCATGTTTCCAAGCATTCTTATCCTGAATGTAATCTTCTAATTTGTAATATGCTTGTTTACAAAGTGTGCTTTTAATGTAGGTTTTAAATTTTCTTTCATTGTATGTGTATTTTATTGTAACATTTAACACAGTACCCCATGAAAGATGTGTACTTTAGCTAATCTATAAAATGGTTGATCTAATTTATCTTTATTTCTAGTATTAATATTATGTCTATCACTAACTTTACTAAAAAGATGATGATTTTTCCGTACATACATAATATTTTCATATATGAATTGGCAAGGGACTGTCATAATATTAATCTTTTTAAAAAGTTCCCTTAGAGAATCGCGACGACGCAGATTATAAAGGGCTCTGACAGCTCTCTTTTGTAAAATAATATGGATTCAATGTCAGCAGCCCGACCCCACAGCAAAATACCGTACGACATAATGCTGTGGAAGTATCTAAAATAGACCAAACGTGCGGTTTCTACGTCTGTTAGCTGTCTTATCTTCCTAACAGCATAAGCGGCTGAGCTTAAACGCCCCGCTAGAGATGTTATATGAGGTCCCCATTGTAATTTCTCGTCTAAAGTGATTCCCAGGAAAACCGTGTGATTAATAAACTCCAGTTTTTCTTCATTCAATATGATGTCACATTCGCTACTTCTAACATTTGGTAAAGTAAATCTAATACATTTGGATTTTTTTTTCATTTAATACCAAGTTGTTTGCCGTAAACCAATTTTGGACCTGAAGAATAGAGTTATTGACGACGTCAAGATTTTGTGACCGTCGCTCTATTTTAAATATCAATGATGTGTCATCCGCGAATAACACCATCTTTGGGTGATTTTGAAATTATTGGGGCAAATCATTTATGTAAACTAGAAAAAGGAATGGACCCAATATTGAGCCTTGCGGAACGCCCATTGTCATTTCAGACCCTAGTGAGTTTACACCGTTTACCTGAACTTTAACCTGTCTGTCCGTCAAGTATGACCTAAGTAACTCAAGGGCTGTATTTCTAATCCCATAGTACTCAAGTTTCAACAAAAGTGTTTCATGGTTAACGCAATCGAACGCCTTCGAAAGGTCACAGAATATTCCAATAGCGTCTTGCGATTCTTCCCAGGCGGTAAAGATATTCTTTATGAGGGTAACACCGGCGTCAGTTGTACAACGCCCTTTGGTGAAACCGTATTGTTGTTCATGAAAGATGGGAGTTTTTATTAAAGTGTAGTAACATCTGATTAAGCATTAACTTTTCAAACACCTTACTGAGGACTGGCAGAATTGACACAGGCCTATAATTATTGGGTTCTTGACTATCACCCGATTTGAACAACGGAACTAGTTTACTGTGTTTCATAAGATCCGGAAATACTCCTCGGTCTACACTAGTGTTAAATATGACAGCTAAGTAGGGGGCAATAGTTTCAATAACAGATCTACAGACTTTGACAGACATTCCCCAAAGATCTTCTGTAGATTTAATTTTAAGATCTTTAAAAGCTTTTATAATGGCCTGGGGGTTTATATGTTGAAACTTAAATTCGGATGGACATACCTTCACATTCTTTCTAAGTAAGGCAGCAGAGAGCGCGGGTGACGAATTGAGTTTCTGTAGTTTTAAGAGGAATATTAGCAAAGAAATTTTCAAATTCCTTAGCTACCTCTGCATCTGAGTTTATTGGGCCATGTACAGTATTTAAATTAAATTTAGTTTCACGTTGTTTCTTCCTACCTGTTTCATTATTTATTATTTTTCCAGGTAGTTTTTTTTTTCGTCAACTGATTTTATTTTATTACCAATATGCAAAGCTTTTGCTGTTTTACATACAATTTTATATGTTTTTGAATACTTCGAAACATACTTCTGAAAGCTTGCATTATTCATATATTGCTTTTGGCCATAAAGTTCATACGGTTTTTCCCTGCTTATGCCAATACCTGGAGTGGTCCAGTCGCTCAATAAGAACTTAGTGTAAATACTTTTAGACTTTAGAGGAAAAGTGTCATTAAATTGCGTGTGTGAAAAACACTCGGCGTAGAACTCATTTGGGTCATCCATGTTATTAAAGTTATGATCACCTAATTTGCTAGCTAAATTGTTATTTAGTTTCTCTAAATTTTTATCTGTAATAGGTCTAAATTTTATTTGAATTTTTTGTAGGGGTATGTATGTGCAAAACGTTTTTGTTTGCCCGCTGTGATCTGATGGCAACTTATTTACAATTTCTTTATTTAAGAGGACGCATTGGAAATTTTGGCGCCAACGATCTCAATCTTTTTCAGTAAATACAAAACGGATCAAAATATAAGTTGGTGACCTGAAAGTTCATGATAAAAACCTTATTTTGTTAGTTTTCAATACATGATTAGGTAACTTTTTTAACAGAGAAAAATATATCAATCATACCTCTTTTTAAAAAGAGATTCACATCTTATGGGCAAACGGGACCGATTTAAGCCTCTTAACTTTCTATGTAGATGAGTCTATACATACTCTTTAAAATTCTAGAAGGAATTTCTCAAATTACCGTTTCTAACTAAATAAAATAACAAAAACCATTTTGTCGCTTACGTCCTTTAGTTATAAGCTAGCGCGCGTATGCAATCCTCGGCCCGCTCAGACGCTCAGTCCCCTCTTGACCATTGTCAGCGACGGGAATAATTGTTTAACAATTCGTCGCCTTAAGTAATCACAATTACAAAATATGTTGTCTATACAAGTGGCAGTAGAAACTGTCACTCGCGTTGGTTCCATAAATACATTTGACAGATTAAATGATTTAAAAAGACTCAATAACCTGATACTATTCGAATTTGTCTCTTACAAGTTAATATTAAAGTCGCCACATATATATCTGTGATTGAATTAAGCTTTCAAAAATCAAGGATAAGGTATAAGTGAGGTTTAATAAACTGTAAGTGGGTAGTCGATGGATGCAAGACGCACAGGACCGGTCGTTGTAGCGACGCTTGGAGAGGCCTATGTCCAGCAGTGTACGTATTTCGGCCGATATGATGATGATGAAGCGGACGACATCAATAGCTCAATATTAGCTATTGGGATTTGGGATATTAGCTATCGAGACTTCCCGCCCTGGTGGCGGAAGTCTCGACATATTTACCGATCGCCTACCGACCGAATTCGGTCGCTAAGTCCTAAGGTCGCCCGTACACAGTTAATCTCTAACACGGTCCACGGATCAGAGTGCCAATTCGACTAATTTTCAAGCAACGTTCGCATTCGCATCTCATTCGCAATCTGTCAAGAGTATGAAAAATTAGGCATTGATTTTGATCGCGAATCGCGTTCGGCCTTGGCGAATCCAGGAGAATTTTATAATAATTTTAGATGAACGTAAGTCTTCCTTAAGATATTTCAATTGATAACACAGTGACATGATAGATAACATCGCGCATCGTTGACATTTTCTAAGTAAAAAAATATAATATAAATTGCTATTTACTTTCATAAACTTGGTTGCCATGGTGACGACCTCGTCATCCTGCACTTGGAACTGCCTGGTATAGTTGGTGGATATAACCCTGAGGGTTATGAGCTGCTGCAGCGTCTCCAGTATGTGACGCAGACTGTCCTTGCAGTGATTCGCCCAGATGCGTGCCAGCCTTGCTTGACCTGCAAACATCGTCATCCATTAAATATTGCTCTGATTCTAGACTGCGCCTAAGATTCCACTCAGAAGAAAGCTGAGGATCCATTGTCATCTTATCTTATACTAATATATAAAGCTGAAGAGTTTTTTGTTTGTTTGCTTGAACGCGCTAATCTCAGGAACTACTGGTCCGATTTGAAAAATTATTTCAGTGTTAGATTGCCCATTTATCGAGAAAGGCTAATAGGCTATATATCATCACGCTAAGACTAATAGGAGCGGGGCAGTAATGAAAATTGTGACGCAGACGAAGTTGCGTGGGTCAACTAGTAAAGTATAAAATTGAGTCAACAGTGGGGATCAAATGGTTCCTTGGGCATCCAAAATCATGCAATCGTTCACTCTTAAAAAAGCACCCGTAAGAGAAAATCTTAATTCAATTCCATAAGGTACAAATTACGATGCTTCACACAAGTTTTGCATCAGGTATGTTAAGCAAACTGAAGTGTTTATTCGAAGGAAAAATTAACTATTCCGACATCTTGGATGGTCCGCCATATTCTACGTCACACAGCTTCTCGTGTATTGTCATCCAAACTAAACGTGTATACAAAATTTCAGCTCAATCGGTTGAAGATATCTGCTAAGTTGATAACGTTGCTCTGTGCGATAAGACCGCCCATTATAGACATGTTTTATTATAATTTTTTGTGCTGTGTGTATTATCAGGTAAACAATCAATACATATAACATTCTTCCATTACTAAAGACTGAATTACTGACAGACACCGCACAGATGACACTAGTAGTTTCGGCTGTGCGGTGTCTGTCAGTTAATGCTCAAAGCTTAAATTTGGCATGAAGGTTCCTTTTCCCGAAATTCCTACGGTAGCGGCCAAAAATGGCATGCGCGTACGAAGTCACTGCATAGTATAAAACAAAGTCGCTTCCCGCGTCTGTCTGTCCCTATTTAAGCTTAGATCTTAAAACTCTGCATTGGATTTTGATGCGGGTTTTATTAATAGATAGAGTAGTTCTCGAGGAAGGTTTTAGTATATAATTTGTCAAAGTTTTGTGTAAATTGGCTGATATATGAAGATTATTACTAAGAGGTCGGAAAAAAAATATCAAAAAAATTCTTAACATCACATGCACTGCGAAAACTATTGATGATAGAACAAAAGAATGTACTACAGTTTTAGATAACACATCAGTACCTACGAAAAAGTCAGCGATAGCATGTCTATTTTTTATGGTTGATGGAAAACATACCATACATCATGGACAGCACCGCAATCCTACCTTTAATGGACAGATGCTCAGCGGCCTGGCACAGCGCGGGCAGCGCTATCTCCAGATAGTCGCTGCAGCCCAGGTCCGGCACCTCGAAGGCGATCACGAAGCAGTTGACCGCGTCCTCCACGCTCATCTTCTTCGTTATTCGCAAGTCTATACACATGTTGTCTGCCAGCGTCTTAAGTGACGTCACTAACGCTGAACTGTAATATTCTGATGGCACCTGTGATAAAAATACTTTATTAGGTTGGACTTCACTTAATTAAGGCAGGGCCAGGCCGACGAACTTGACGCCATACTTTGGCTCGAACGTCAACCACTCACTTGAATGATATTCAGGCTCTCCACACCCTAAGACCAATCCTCAATGGTCACAATTACATGGACCAATAAACAAGATATTTAACTGCCAAAGACTAAGAGGGCCGAGTCACCCGCGTCCGTAGGAGAATATCCAAAGCTAGACCCTACACGTGGTCCCCGGGTGGTGCTAATCAGGTGACACTAACTGGGCAAAGACGTTCCGGTACAATGCTCAGTGTAGTCAATTCAGAGGAGTTGGGTCGAAATAGTTGTTCCAATGCAGGCAGACCGAACAGGTCAGCGTTGATATGGGCGTATCGTGAGACTAGTCGCGGAGGGTAGCGGGATCCGAGACCGCTAGCCGACCGCATGTAAATAGGGGCCCAAGTAGTGTGCTAGCCACACATGAAAGGCTGCCCCGCCAACTATCGAAAAATTCTGGGATGCATCATTGTGCTGGCTGGCGACCAGACGAGAGGACCCCATGGACATTCCCGGTGGGAGGGCTCGGCCGTCCCCGCAGTCTCCAGACTAGTCCCCCAATGATGTCGTCCTGTCAGAGCGTGCCTGAGGGTAGTAGCATGGAACCTCATTTCACTTCGTTCTCCTCAACCTCCTTCACTCAAACTCATGATGAAAAGGAACAAAATAAGAAAAGCTGTACAGCGGCAATACTTCCTCTCTCACAAAGTGCACCTCAGCAATATTCGAGGTCTGCACTCAAATCTCGCCGCAGTCCATCAACACCTGGAGACTGAGAAACCAGCGGTCTTGTTCCTTTCCGAGACGCAGATCAGATGTCCGTCAGACGTGTCTTACCTTTCATACCCAGGGTTTATCCTGGAGCACCATTTCAAACCACGCGCGGGCGTATGTATGTACGCCCGTGACGACATCTGTTATCGGAGTCTCCGCAATCTTTCTCAACGCTATGGGTTTTAGTGGACACAGGCCTGGATAAAATTTTCTACGCCTGTGTCTACCGTTCGCACAGCGGTGAATTGAAGACAACTGGGCTCACACAGCACCTAAGTGAGGCGGCGGATGCGGCTCAGCAGCGGTACCCTTCTGCCCAATTGGTGTTACTGAGGGACTTAACGCCCACCATCAGGAGTGGCTCTTCCCATACCAGAGCACAGACCATGCTGGACGAGAGACGCGAAAGCTAGCCCTAGCGCTAAATCTTACCCAGCTGGTCCAGGGTGCAAAGAGGGTGCCGGACGTTGAATCACACACTGCCAATTGCTTGGACCTTCTGCTGACAACAGAGCCAGACTGCTACTCGGTGTCGATTTCTTTTCCACTGGGTAGTTCCGACCACTGTCTGGTGAAGTTTGTGTCCGTTTACTTCCCGCCCGATCCTAGCCCAAGAGGCACACGGCGGGTATGGCGATACAGGTCAGCAGATTGGAATGGCATGCGATCTTTCTTCGCATGTTATCCTTGGCAGCCTAGTTGCTTTTCTTCGACTGATGCTTCGTCGTGCGCGTCCGCCGTGCCGGATGTGATGCGGAGGGGAATGGAGTACTACATTCCGTTCTCTGACATAAAAATGTCTGACGAAGCTCGTGCATGGTTTGCTGATGAGCTTAAACATGCGGCTTACCTTGCATGAGTCGACGCTCGTACGCGCAAAGCAAATGACGTGACTCGGAAGAAGAGAGCCTTCAACAGGGCTGCCAAGTCCTGCAAGAAGGTGTTGCGGAGGACATAGTTTGACCACATTAGCCGAATAGGGAACAAACTTGTTCCATACCCAGCAGGTAGTAAGGCTTTTTGGTCCCTGGCTAAGTCGCTCGAACGAACTTCTGCCACCCCTCGCTACTACCACTGCTGAGACCCCACGGGACGCTGGCCCACTCCGCTTCCTTGGTTTGCGGAATCTACACGTCTGGATCCTGGTGGCGCGAGGCCCCCGCTTCTCCTGGTGGATGCGAGTCGAGTATGTCGAACATTCGCTTTTACCTAGACGTGAACAAGGCTAGTGACCCCTACTGGATACCGGCAATTATTCAGATGACTTGTGCGCCTGAGTTGTCTCCGATCTTGACACGCCTATTTCGCCTTTCGTTTGAGACTGGAATAGTGCCGAAGGCTTGGAAGCAAGCTAACGTGCAGATCCAGTCTCTCCGAGAGGCTATGTTTGAGCGCTTGAATGTGTCCTAACAGGCTGTCTCCGAATGGGGCGATGCCAATCTGGTCAAGTTCAATGCTGCTAAGACCCAAGCGTGTCTATTTTTCGCCAAAAGGAGCCAATTCCACCCAGTTCCATCTTTCCGAGGTGCTACCGTGTCGATAACCGACCAACTTGAGCTTCTTGGGGTTACATTAACATCTCTCAATTTTGGCCCTTTCATAGAGGCAAAAGCTCAAGTGGCTGCAAAGAAGTTGGGGATCCTAGCAAAGGTGAGACGGTACTTCACGCCAGAACAGCTGCTCAAACTCTATCAAGCGCAAGTTCGATCGTGTATAGAATACTGCTCTCATCTTTGGGACGGATCTGCCAGATACCAGCTTGATGCCCTTGATTCAATTGAGAAACGAGCCAAGAGGATCATCGGCAATGAGAGGCTCGCCGCGACAAAGCTCCAAATTCTTGAGCATCGACGACGAGTTGTTAGCCTGACGGTTTTCTACCGGTTGCATTTTGGGGAGCGTGCGACGGAATTGCATAATTTAATTCGCCAAGCCCGTTCCATCATCGGACCACAAGATGAACGGCGACTTTTTGGGAACACATTCATAATGCATACAGCTAAGGAGTGGAATTCCCTGCCGGAGTCTGTGTTTCCTGATAGCTACAACCTGGGAGTCTTTAAGTCAAGAGTGAATAGGTTACTTCTAGGCAAGCGTGCTCCATCTTCGACCACATCATCGCTTACCATCAGGTGAGATAGTGGTCAAACGCGGGTCTATCCATAGTAAAAAAAAAAATCTCGATATGGGAGAGTACATATCGAGATTTTTTTTCCACGAAAAGATTTTTAGCTAATCAAGTGATCAGCAAAGCAGCTGAGAAAGTTTTATACAATCGCCATTGTGGCGTTGCTTATAAGAACTATAGAAGGATGAAGAGAATTCGCTTACTTTGGCAAGGTACTGAAAGGCTCTGCGACATGAGGCCACATCTAACTCCGGCCCTGCCACGCTATCCACGTCTTTATCCGGATCACTTGATAAACACATTGCTTTTGACTCTTTATCTGAAACACGTCATAAAAGATTACATTTTCAATTGCGATTTTGACTTGAAGCGTTCTTCCCTAAGCAAACGGAGCTACTGCGCTACATGACTTTGCTTCGCTGCGAGAATTTGCGATTTTTAAAGTACGATTCCGATCCTCGCATCAGACGACAGTGGCAGAATACTGTCGGGCTTCAATTGCTGTCGCATAGATTACGAAGCCGGCGGCAGGCACTGCAGCTTTAGCCTTTTGGCGTTATTTTTTTACAAACCGATTATCGCGCGAATGCAAGATCGCGTTTATTTATACGACAATAGCCCGAATAAAAGGAAGAGACGATCGTGTATTCGCGTGATGGTCGCTTTGAATTACGCATAGTCGAACACGATTTTTGCGCAAATACACATAATCGCAATCATTTCATCAGCAAGTTATAAGTTGAATAATAATCATTTTACCAAAGAGTAAATAATTAAACAACAAAGCCAACTTACCTTCATTCATCTTCGCATCTTCATCACTATTGCTGCTGCCCTTGCTGGCGAAACACCGGGCCAGTATGGCCGGTTGTGTGAACGCCTCACCCAGCGCCCTTATCAAGGGTTCCCGCACTTTTGTCTGAAGACACTCTTCACACAAATCATACATACGCTCTTCTGTCAACGGGGCACCATCTAGCAAACAAGATATCAAATAGTCAAGTCTGTTTATCAACTTTTTAAAGCTTTCCAAATCCATCTTATGCTTGATAAATTTATTCAGCCTTATGTAAGGGAGTATGGGATTTTAGCTAGGAGCAAACGCCCAATACGAAAACTAGTGCGTAAATGATCAATATTGGTAGATATGATGCTTTGTATAAAAGTAACTGATGTTGAAAGTAATTACTTAATTATGAGTTAAATGACAGTAATTATGTAAAATTTTACATTAGTAGATGAGCTCTTTTTTAAGTTAAGTCATTAAGGTTCCCAAGAATCTATTTATTTTTTTACCACCTAAATGCATAGTTGTATTAGCAAATGTACAT
This sequence comes from Lacanobia oleracea, assembly GCA_950371165.1. Classification (NCBI taxonomy): domain Eukaryota; kingdom Metazoa; phylum Arthropoda; class Insecta; order Lepidoptera; family Noctuidae; genus Lacanobia; species Lacanobia oleracea. The sequence continues at coordinate 17,630,286 of OX493391.1, read as the reverse complement.
GATTAAGTAAATGATCTTTAGTCGAAAGTTGCATTACGCTAGTTCACTAATGCTACAATGCGTCGTGTTATGCAATATTTTGACGTTAATGAAAGCATTTTGTTGTTAAGGGACCAATCCCACAGGATAGTTTGGACCTACTTATGGATTTTGGCATGTGTGTGGAACCAATCCACACACATGCCAAAATCGAGTTTATAAGTACACAGAGAAAGCATTAAAAATGCACCTTCTATCGAGTCTGTAAAGATCATAATGATCTGACAATTTTTACTAAACAAAACATTTTCGTTACAACATAACCAATCCACAAAACATCAATTGTTCAATATTCCTGCAAGAGAAGTATAGAAGAGTCATTTTTCATCATATTTTGGTTTATTTGAATTATTTTGAAGAATGTTATTTAGAGTAGTTATTAGCAAAGGGTCTGATGACGGAGGTTCCAGAAATGTGAATATTGGATATTTTATATTCATACATAAGTAAGAGTGGATGAAAAAATAGCTCCTCTGTACATCTGAAGAATTACTTAAGGACCTATATTTATGTGTTAGCCAACGAATCCTTTGAATTTATAATGTGCCTGTACTAGAACCACCTGAAAACTTCAGCTTTCGCCTCAAATCACCATTTCAAAGTAATATTACAGGAAAACTGTCCGAGTCTCAATAATTCTAATTTCAGTTCTATTTTACTTAAAACAGGTTCTTAACATAATTAATTTTCAAAAATCATGTAGCAAAAATGTTTTTTTGACCAGTGAAATTAATGAAAGAGTTACGGTTAGTCACGGTTGCACTTCTACTAAATTACATTTTTCGACTAGACAAACCAGCGAATTGAAGGTAGCGTGAGTAATGTGTGCGTATGAACCTTTATGAACACTTACACAAGTCAGAAAATGATTTAAAAACGAGCAGAATATCTTACTGTTATGACTACGAGTTTTGGATTCCTCTTGGTGAGATAAGAAATTATGACTAGTTTGTGGTTCCTCCTCCTTGGAGGTGCTCTCCCTCACTGCCAGGGTGGTGGAGGGTGCTTCCCTGTCTTTGTTGTCCTCGCTGTCTCGTCCGCTTGCAGTGTTACATGTCGTGCTGAACAAAATAAATTTGTCTTAATAATCATCCCTTGCTGTATGGTGTCGGCCGGTGCCGTATGATGCCGTAAGAAGAGACTAAGGGACTCGCCAGAGAATGGGCAAGACCGTTCTCTATAAAACTCCAACACCATGCACTGCAATCGCCATCCCGCCTGCAAAGCGTGGCGATTATGGCAAAACCCCATCTGGGGGAGGCCTATGTCCAGCAGTGGACGTCTTTCGGCTGATATGATGATGATGATGATGATAAATAATCTTCCCTAGCCCCTGAGATTGGCCTTAGTGCCAGTTTTCATACGTACTTGACCGCATTAACCTCGATTTATATTGAAACTGCATTCAACTTTTTTTACTAGACAAATTGACTCGTGTACGTTTACTAGTTGATTAATACAAAAGAGGTATTATTACAGTAAAGGAGCGTGTGTGCCGACACAAGAGCTGTTTTAGTTCAAAATCAAGAGAAGTAGTTCCCAAACTATGGCTTCGCTGTTAGGTTGTTAGTAAATACTGGACGGGCACTGAATTTCATCTTCCTGAAAGCCAAGAGATGAGTTCTGAATTTGTATTTTTTATATATAATAGGGAATATGCATGAAAAACATATTTATCATTTATTCAGTTTATCTAAAAATATACTAAAATATAATACTAACAGTGAAAATAGAATCAAAATTACTCGAAAAACGAAGGAGATATAATTATTTTAAACAAATATCTGTCCCTCTCGCAAAACGCTGTTTTCTATGGCAGCTGTATAGGCGTCATGGACGATGACGTCAAATTTTACATCGGACTTCTCTATCTAATTGTAATCTTTGAAGCTTTATAACTTCATCGCTGATGAAGGTATTTAAAAAATAATTTCACGATTGTTTACTAGAGCTAATAAGTATTTCATTTTGCAAATAAAAAAATCCATATTCCCTATTGGGAACCACTATACTGAAGAGCAGTCAAGTAACTTACCTAGCACTAGAATCACAGCCGCTAGCCTCGGTGCGAGGGACTTTGTTGGGCAGTGTATCACAGAGGCGAGCCTCTTTGTAGAACAGTTTGATGGCCTCAGCAGCTGCCTCATTTGGTGATAGATTCCTGGCCTGTGGAAATGTTTTTTATTGTCATTTGTAATATTCCTGGTATAAAAAGTAGAGAGAGAAGAGAAATACCAATAAAGTTATAACCTGAGTCGATCCCACTTCGTTGGGCGGTATTTTTCGCCCTTTATAATATTAGTATAGATTTATTAATTTGTACTGAATCATTTATTAAGAGTATTACAATAGAGACTAACTACTTAGTGCTTCAGTAAACATAGCCCAGGTTCTGGAATCCTAGCTTCAAGTAAAACAACAAACAGACAATGAATTGACGAAAAATATTTAAGGTTCATAATTGCCTGCACATTATCTATGTCACAAGGTCGATAATTATGTGATTTGACTAGGTATAGAGCATTGACTTTTATTAACATGAAGATCGGTCGCTCAAGGAGGTGACTTACTGGATAGGATAGTTTAAAGGAAGTCTTTTTTAGGGTTCCGAACAAAAATATTGGGGGTGAAACTAAAAAATTAAAAAAAAGAGTTTTTTGAACAATATGTGTGATATAAAAGGGCTTGCTGTGAGGATTTTAACTATATTTTTTTCAAAATTTTAAAATCAATCGTTTTGAAATTATTCAAGAAATTACGCGAAAAATGACCATTGCCCCCTTATCTCCAAAACTACTGAGCGTAAGATTTAGAAAACAAATGGAGATAATAGATCTTTAGCTAAAGATTATGCCAAATATATTATTTGGCATTATCACAGAGCATTTGACATGGACATTTGGACTGCATAGGCATGAGGTCGAACCTGTTACTACGAGGGTGGATTGAAAAGTTCGCGGCCACAGCAAGAAAACAATACAAACTATAAGCAAAAGTAATTTTATTTTTCCACGTAATCTCCACTTAACTCTATGCACTTATTCCATCTGGTTTCCAACGCCTGTATGCCGGTCATAATAAAAGTTTCTTCAAGGCCTTCAAAAAAGTCACCCACCGCAGCTTCGACCTCCTCAAATGATGAGAATTTTTGACCAAGGTGTTTTTTTATGTTTGAGAATAAATGAAAGTCTGAAGGTGCCAAATCAGGGGAATAGGCGGGATGGGGCAGTAATTCAAAGCCTGAATAAAAAAAGCGGGAATCTCTTTTGGAGTTAGTTTTTTTTTAAACAGGTATTTGATGACCGCACGTTGCTCAATTTTCTCCATTCTTTAAAAACGCTGCACAAAGGCTCATAAAAATCAGTCTAATTTAAATACAGTTACTGCTATTGCGATAAAATTTTACAATTTGACAACCAGAGATTAAACTAATCGAATGAGGTCAGTTACATTAAAATAGTTTAAGTATTTAGGCCGCGAACTTTTCAATCCACCCTCATATAAATATATACCGGGAAAATCAAAACAACTTATTTTTTTTCGATCACGCAAGAAAACTCCAAGATCCCTCTTATTTATTTTTTTGCTGTTGATAGGCACGCGTTTGACCACTGTCTCACCTGATGGTAAGCGGAGCACGCTGGCCTGGAAGTAACCTATTCACTGTTGACTTAAAGAGTTCCATATTGTAGCTATCAGGAAACACAGACCGGCAGGGAATTCCACTCCTTAGCTGTGCGCACTATGATGTGGGTGGGATGTCCACCATATACCGGTAGCGCATCGCCGTCGTAGTCCAATGATGGAACGGGCTTGGCAGAATTAAATTACGCAATTCCATCGCTCATTCCCCAAAATGCAACCGGTGAAAACCAACAGCAACTCGCCATCGATGCTTAAGACTTTGGAGCTTCGTCGCGAGGAGACCCTCATTGCCGATGATCCTCTTAGCTCGTTTCACTCAAGGACATCAAGCTGGTATCTGGCAGATCCGCCCCAAGGGTGAGAGCAGTACTCCATATACGATCGGCCTTGCGCTTGATAGAGTTTGGGCAGCTGTTCTGGCGTGAAGTACCGTCTCACCTTTGCTAGGATCCCCAAATTCTTTGCAGTCACTTGAGCTTCTGTCTCTATGAAAGAGCCAAAATTGAGGGTAGATGTTAATGTAACCCCAAGAAGCTCAAGTTGGTCGGTTATCGGCACCGTTCCACCTCGGAAAGATGGAGCTGGGTGGAATTGGCTCCTTTTGGCGGAAATTAGACAAGCTTGGGTCTTAGCAGCATTGAACTTGACCAGTTGTCATCGCCCTCAGGCTGTGTCATTCAGAGACAACCTGTAAGGACACGTTCAAGCGCTCAAATATCTCCGGCCTCCCGGAGAGACCGGGTCTGCGACCCACCAGCTCGTGCGTTGGACACGTATCTCTCAACAACAGTGCTGTCGTCTGCATACCCAAAGGTACCGGGTTTAAGCCGTACGTCTACCATGAGTTTTATCAAACTATACTCTCTAGCGACTGTAGTTAAAAAAAATGTATAGAAACTCTTAAAAAACAAGTTTCTAATTTGTTTCTTTAGTTATTAACTAAAGTTTTATTTTTTTACTTACTAACAATCAAGCAAGTTACAAAACTTGCTTGATTGTTAGTTAACAACTTAAATATCACTAGTTTCCAGATATGCCAGAAGCTTATGATTCAGCACGCGTTCCATACTCTGTAAGAATATACCGACGTTAGATGTTACCGAGATGGGTCTATAATTCGACTAGTCTGGCTCGACTACCCTTCCTTGGCACAGGCTGCATGTTAGCTTCCTTTAAAGCCTTCGGCACTTTTCCAGTTTCAAATGTGGTCGCTCACAATGGGTCTCATCAGAAGGCTTAAAGTCACTTAAAGGTCAATGGAGAGGGCAATGCTTGGAGTTTCCTAGCTTGATCAAATCAAGAATTATTTTATTCGCAAGAGAACCAAGGCGGCATCAGCCATCCTAACCAGGGAAGTTAAGGACCACTCAATACGCATACTCTCGGACAGCATGGCCGTCCTGCAAGCTCTGAACAGCCACACAGTGAACTCTGGGTTGAATCTCGAGTGTCACCAACGTCTCAACCAGGTTGTTAGACACAACAAAGTAACCATTCAATGGATCAAGGGACACAGTGAATCTCGAGGCAACGACGCTGCGGATGAACTCGCCCGAAGGGGGTCGAGTTTGTCAGCGATGGGACCTGAACCCATCGTGCCGCTGCCTTTCGGGTACTTACGCAATCTGGTAAGGAAACGCACCGGAGATAAACATCACAAGCTATGGGTTGACCATAGTGAGTGTAGGCAGGCCAAAGAGGCACTTCCCTCTGTAGATGGCCGATTCACAAAACAAGCCCTAAGACTAACTAAACAACAGTTGCGTTCAGTCACAGCCGTAACAACTGGCCACGGGTCTTTTAATAAACACCTCTATGCTATAGGAGTCACTGACAGCCCGCTATGCAGAGCCTGCATGGAGGAGAATGAGACAGCAGCACACCTGCTTCTAAGCTGCCCGGTAGTCGCGGATTACAGGGCAAAGTACTTCGGAAACCCAGGTACCCTCTGCGAGATAGTTGGTAACACCAAGGCGTTGCTGGACTTCCTTGGGGAGCTGGGGTGGATCAAATTATGCATCTGTCCCACCTGCACGCAAAATACACGCTTAGTCGTGGAGTTGTGGAAACCAGCCCGTTTTACATACATACATAAGAGAACCAAGGTTACAGACATTGCCTGAAGGATCGCCAAACTGAAGTGGCAGTGGGCAGGGCACATTGCTTGCAGAACAGGGGAGCCCCCCTTGGGGGCCCCCCTATGTCAAAAAGGCCACTTTAGGAGAATCATATCAGAATCACACAACAATCTGTCAAATTTAAAATGTAGCTTAAGTATACAAAAAAAAACCAAATCCAACTTGCAGTTCCTTCAAACAAACAAACTTTTCAGGTTTATTCCATAGTAGTTAGATGTAGTATTGACCTTTCCCAAATATCTCTTCATAGGTACTCAAAAGTTGATTTAAGAATCGATTTTCACAACTGGAAAATGTAATGGATCATGATAGAAGTCAATTCAGGACTGCTTTATATCTTAATTTAAGTTTTTGAAATAAAAGATGTCAATAAATGTAGGTGGGTCAATGAACATTATAACTTATAACCAACCAAACCAAATAAAAAAAATTCAATTTCTTGTAAATAAATAACACTGATTTACAAATTTTGACTTTGAAAAAGTATTCTCGGGATAAAGTAGCTTTTTTATTAATATTCACATGCTGAATTCGAAAATAATTATTGTAAGTCACAATTAGTTTCCCCTTTTTAGAAAAAACAAAAATTAACTTAATTCTAAACATTTGATGCCTCTTAACTAAGCAAATATCCAACTTATACAATAAGCCGAACAGGGGTAGGTATTAAATTTGCAAGATGATATCTTGCAAAGAGGGACACAAATGTTTTGTTTGTTGTAGGTATAGTAACCGACAACCCCAAAGTATTTGGTTTAATTTCATGCGACATGCAGTTTGTTTCATACTAAAATATGAATATAATAGTATCCAATTCAAAAAATATGATGTCCGAAATGAGTATTATAGTTCTGGTATAGTAATATTTAAACATAACACAAAAATGTAACTATATGTTTTTAACATAGTAAATACTAAGAATACTAAGCATCAAAACTATTCGTGGTAGACCCTCTGGTACTGGGAAAATTAAGATTAATAAATTAATTTTATTCATTGATTTCTAGGCAAAGCATGCTCCATCTTCGACCACATCATCGCTTACCATCAGGTGAGATAGTTGTGAAACGCATGCCTATCCTTAGTGAAAAAAAAAAGCATGAGTAGACAGGCAGAAATTAGTTAAAATACTTTTCCCCTGTAAACTAGAGTAATTTTCAAACCATTCTTGATAAATGTCAAAATCTTTGTAACTGTAATTTAAAAGTTTAACCATCAAAAAGTCAATACTCTATGCTAGAATTGATGCTCTACATACAACTTTCAAAAAGTAATAAGTACCTTGATATAGTACTTTGGGTTTTACGGTAGTGTGGTTGAATCTCAATTGGAAAACTGAGGAACAGGACCGTACCTACCTAATGTTTAAATTATAATCTACTTTCTGGTTTCTGTTTCAAACTAAAAACTGGTATCAAAAGAATTTGTAGCAGGTTTTGGCACAATGGACAGTACACTATTTATAAGTACAGCATTACAAGGTTTTTAAGGTTTAAACTATCTTGTTCATTTATAAAACAAAAATGGTGGAAAGGCTAAGAAATTTTGTTTTACTACTTTAGTTTTTATTTTCTTCTCGCAACACCTTGCAACAGATTGAAGTTCAGTAATGTTTTGAAAACCATCCTAACTAAAATTCAATTATCTGGTACAAAAATTAGGCCATACAAATAAAATATTTTTCTTCAGATAAAAGTAGTATCATTTTACTTTTAATTAGTTGTCCAAAATATTGAAGTTAGAAATCAATATCAATTAATGAAGTAACTGACAGCCAGCAAAATTGAAAAAAAATATTACATCAGCCAGCTAGTGCCACATCAGATAATAAATTTTTCTTTTACTTTTAATAGGACCCATCATAAATAAAAAAACGGACTTGGAAGTCTCTCAACAGTCTTGGAATTTCAAGGTTTAGCAGTAAATATTGATTATCTGTCAAGCAAAATGACAAGGTAAACAAAACAAAATAAAAGGAGTTTTTTACCTCTCCACTTGATGCACAGTACTGATTGTCGCAGTTGGGGTTGCCACAGCCATCAAGTAGCTGGTAAAAATACCTCTCGATAAGCTGTCTAGCGGCAGCGCGCTTCATAATGTCTTGTGTACGGTTGGCAACTGTACCAGAGCATAAACTCGACGTAGCTTCTTCTTCAGTATTATTTGGGGCAGGGTTTTTTGACGATGATGCTTCGCTCCCCCTGCAAATACATACACAAACATTGTACACGATTCCTCCTGTCGATGCGACGCAATTTCAGCACAAAACAAAGAACGAAAACAGCAAGTAATGCCTGACCTAACCTTTGTTATTATTACGCATCAGTTAATTTTAGCCAAAAATGTTTTTCATAATGACAATCTATTGAATTAGACGCGAAAATGACAGTGAAAATTTTCTTGTAAGAAAAATAAGACAAACAAAATTACCTTGAAGCTTCGTCAGTTTCGCTTTTCGAGTTCATAGAAATTAATGCTCTCCGAATCAAAACAACCCCTAATCGATGCGTTACATAAATGCAATTGGGTAAAACTGTACATTCACCAGTAATCTAGTCTTTTTATTGTTTCCTTTAATTACACTGCAGGTATACAAAAATACCAACAACTGTTCTATTCTTTTCCATTCTATTCTATTTTCTGTCAATTTTGTCAACCATTTTGAAATACGGCACTACGTTAGACGCAAAATTATAGTACAGTCGATGTCATTATACACTTTTCGAGTTGAAGTTTTTCAATAATTCAATGAAATTAAAAAACAAACATGTCAGTTAATTGATATGAACCTCCTTATCAGTAATTGTCATTTCTCTCTGAATTAAATAAACGTCGGTACACAAAAGTACGTCTATAAGATATAACTTAGCGTCTCACTATATACAATGTAGGTACTCTGTGACTTAGCGTAGAATGGAGTATACAAACTCTTCTTGCTCTATGACAGATCCATTGCAGGATTTTTGCAGGAAGATTGCAGATTATGATTACAGATAACAAAAATAAATTAATCGATAACGTTATTTCGGAGTTTACATTGTAGGTTCTTTTTACTCCGGAACAGTGATTTTTTGGACATCTCTATAGGATTGCCTATGCTCTCTGTCAGTGGTCATTCAGCAATGTTACCAGCTTAGCGGATTTTCCACTAAAACTGGTGGTTTCGTTTTGGTGGTGAAATATTGCTTTAAGTGGCTAGTGGTTTAGTAGAATTCAGTTTCAATTACTGAAAATGTTATCACTCAACCTGTAAAGGTGGATACAGACAAAAAGAAATTTTTGAAATCAGTTGCATTTTATGAAAATTACTGATTATTATGGAATCCAAAATACCATTATTATTACAATAAAAATGCGATTGCACATTTCGCAGAAGTATAATGCCAGTGCTCGAGATAAGTGCCTACGCTACAGGGTATGCCTCACTCAAAGCTGCAGGGCTGCACTTACTCGGAGACATTTTTATGGTATAGGGAGTCACCTATACAATATAACCAACAAATATTGCTCCATTTATTCCTCAACCCTAAAGAAATAAGAGAACGGTGTGGGGCTGGTTACAGATGCAGAGCTATAATGAAAGCTATCATTTCTCTAATGCACGACCTACACATGAGTTCTGCTCAATAACCAGCGTTGGTTGTTTTAGTCATAACTCCTTATTCACTACACTCACACACATAAAGGGGTCTTTCTTAAACTATCACTTGTCCATTTTTTGACCTTCTGATTTAATTTAATTTTTAAGGCTATAATGGGGTCCTCATTTAACATCTCTTGCGGGACGGCTAAGTTCAGCAACATACGCTGTCAGAAAAATCCGTCAATTTACTGATATAGATACCCGCGAGACTGGTCTATTTTAGTTACTTTCATAGAATCGTGTCTTACGGTATCTTATTATGGGGACGTGCTGCAGACATCGAGATTCGAGTCTATATTTATCCTGCAGAAAAGAGCCATCAGAGCCATTTACAATCTCCGTCGGCGTGATTCCCTAAGAGAACTGTTTAAGGATATCAACATCATGACGGTACCTTGTCAATACATTTACGTAAATATTATGTATGTTCGTAAAAATCTTCATCTTTTTAGTAAGATTAGTGACAGGCATAATTTTAATACTATAAATAGGAACAAATTAGATCAACCCTGATTCAGATTGGCCAAAGTACACACTTTTTTTTATCTTTTACTGTGTTAAATTTTATAATAAAATACCAGTTGATATTCTCGAACTGAATGAGAGAAAACTTTAAGCATGCATAAAACGCACACTATGTAGACAAGCGTATTATAAACTGGAAGATTATATCCTTGATAAAAACGCTTGGCTAAATGCTGGTCCTGCTCCACAGTCACAGGTGGTGGGGTCCACTTGTTAGGTTTTTATATTTGGAGGAGATGCTCACTCGCTTTTTTTTTTATATAGGTACTTACATAATTATTATAGATACTTCTTTATTATTTTTGATGTAAGAACTTAATCGTTGTTTTATTAATTTATTTTTCATTATTTGGTCATTGACAACCATTGTTTTGTGTAAAGTAGAAGCATATTTTTCAAATTTTGTAAATGTGAGTACCATGAGGCCATTTACATTTTATGTGATTAGTTATAGTTTTACTTGTTGAACATGAACGAGCATGGTGGCTGAGAGCATGTCATGCTCACTCAATATCTCGCTGATGGCGGCGCGTGGGTTGGATCATTCGGTTCCCTTCGAATTGGTTGAGCTGAAAGGTGCCGATTCACTCGTCATGTTCGTGAACGGGCGCCGTCGGTTGAGACTGGTCATCTTTTAACTGCCAGTTAATCTTACTCTCATTCTTCTTGCATTTTAATCTTTATATTTTAAATTCTTATATTAAGCTTTTTTTTTATTTTTCCTTTGCATTGTCCTCACATGCAGATGCAACAAGTATATTATGTAACTTAGAATTTTGTAAAACAGAACATGATTTAAAAGAGTGTCCGTGGAGTTTCTTGAACGTTCTTCTCAATAGAGATGGAAATAGCTTCCATGTTTTTGACTGACCGACGTTTCAAAAGTGCCTGTGAATGGTTTATTTGAATTGAAATGCTTTGAATTTGAATTTGAATTTTAATCTGAATCTGAATCTGAATCTGAATCTGAATCTGATGTAAAAACTAGCGTGAGAATCCTGGTACCCATAACACAAGTTAAATCTTTCCTTGGGTACCATTATTCAATACAAATACTACTGACACGATTGTTACTCTGTTATTATATATGTCTTTGTTCTAATATGTTGTATAATAGTTGTTCGTAAGTGTATGATTGTACAACATTTTTAGTCCAATAAACAATTATTAAAAAATAAATAAAAATGCGATGCGATGATTCCATCTGGATTTCTGCTGTGTGGGTTGCATGCACGCAGTTTAATTTTTTCAGTCGAAGCGTGCGTTGATATCGTACGCGGCGCACATCTTGAACGTGGATGTACGATTACGTCCACAACTAATGTAATGCTCGCACTAAGGCGCTTTGATCTTGAAGGTTTTGCCAACATATTATGTTGGCTCACCCTCGCACGTTCATAGCTTATGTCTGTCAACGAATATGAAGGTGCGAAGCATTCGTTGTACATGCCGTTCGCGGCGCATCCTTCGCAAAGTAATAATTCTGTCGAAACCACAATATACGCAAAAATTCAGGATTCTTGGCTTCAAGACCCAAGATTTTAGAAACTCTACAAAGATTTGAAATTAAAGAAAAAAAAAATATAAAGAACATTTTGAACTAATACAACTCACTACTGTTTTCTTTCATGTAGTGGAAATTTTAGAGATGCCGATTTTTGTTAGTGGTTTTCTAGTGGTTTTACAAGTGAGTTGTTGGTGAGCTAGTTTATATGTTGGCAGCACTGTCAGTCAGTTCCAAAGAGTATAAGTCAGTGCCCTCTATGGTGCCCGCTATGTTTATATCATAGATATGTATTCTGTGGTCAGTGCAGTGCTGGCTGTCATCGCTGTCCGCTGTCAGCAGTCAGTCATCATTTTGTGTTCAATGTTGTGGCTTGTTTAGTGTTTGTTGTGCTAAAATCAAAATTTAAATATACATCGTACAAATTACGTGCTTCTCATAGAATCAAGTAGTTAGAAACACCTGACACGATGACGGAGGTTACAGCCGCTGAAGAAGATCCTCAAAAACGTGTGATGAAGATCCTGAAAGGCTTTCAAGTGTATCCTTTTTTATGAACTTTGGGTCAATATGTTGCGTGATGTGGGCACTTTATTATATAATACATTTAGCATTCACATGACAAGTGTAACGACGTAAGTCGCTTATGATCTTGACCTTTCTGAGGTGAAAAACTTTTAGCCTGCTTTTTCATCAGTTTACTAATCCAAGCCCTCAAAGAAAAATACCACATGTGTTACAAGAGGTAGAAATGTTTAGCTCTGTAAACACCATTTTAAATTCAAATTGTACCAAATTGAATTTACTTATTTGGTAAAACTGTTTGAGTATTTTCCACATTTGATAGAATTTTTTGATTCCTTGTTTATTTTCCTATGTTATTTGTTTTTTCCTATGTTTTTTTTTGTTGTTTTTATCTTACTCTTACTGACTTAACTAAATATTTGGTCATCAGATGGTCTTAGGGGTTAATTGTTCTTTACACAATTGTTGTAACCATAGTATATCCATAATTCCTTAACTAGCTATTCCAACAGTAATTGGATGAATCTGCGAGATGCTGATTCAGGTTAGTTCTTCTCTTCTTAATTAATCTTACCTTTCAAATTGTTCTAATGATAATTAGCTTTTATTTTATTAATTACATAAGGCATCATGTTAGTAATTTACTTACAAACTGCGAATGAGATTGTTTAGTCTCAAAACATTCAAGTTGAAAAATCACCACATGGGTGCAAAACATTGAAATCTCATAAGATGCAAATCTCAAAACCCACAAGTTGCAAAATATCTATAATACATCTCAAAACATTCAAGTTGCAAAATAGTCAAGTCTCAAAATATCCATGTCTCATAATATTATTTTTTTTGTATGAGTGGATGCGTAAGTGAAATATTATATTATAAGTCACAAGTTTTAAATCCTACTAATATTATAAACTAGCGGACCCGCGCGGCTTCGCTCCCGTCATCTGGCTACTCTACCTTCTTGAGTTATAAATAGTGTAACTAACACAACTTTCTTTTATATAATATAGATGTGAAAGTTTAATCCGGAGTCGCTGCTGCCTTGTACTTCAGATTCACAAGTTCCAGGAGACCATAAAAATGTTGAAGTATTTCTGGACCTGGAATTGTGTGCTGTTTATTAGTTCAAAGGTACCAATGAACCAGAGACATGTTAAAGTATTTTTGGGATAGAATTGTGAATTTGAAAGATTCGCAAGCACCAGGAGACTAGAAACATATCAAAGTACTAGTTAACCTGAACTTCGTCTGCGTCACAATTTTCATTACTGCTCCGCTCCTATTGGTCTTAGCGTGATGATATATAGCCTATAGCCATCCTCGATAAATGGGTTATCTATCACCGAAAGAATTTTTCAAATCAGACCGGTAGTTCCTGAGATTAGCGCGTTCAAGTAAACAAACAAACAATCTCTATATATTACTAGTTAACCCGCGCAACGTCGTCTGCGTCACAATTTTCATTACTGCTCCGGTCCTATTGGTCTTAGCGTGATGATATATAGCCTATAGCCTTCCTTGATAAATGGGCTATCTAACACTGAAAGAATTTTTCAAATCGGACCAGTAGTTTCTGAGATTAGCGCGTTCAAGTAAATAAACAAACTCTTCAGCTTTATATATTAGTATAGATGTATTTCTGAGGATGAGAATATGACATGAGATAAAGAAGTTGAAGTCTACGCAGACAAAGTCGTAGGCAAAAGCTAGTAGTTTATAAATAAAAAGAGAGTTGGCTTTTAGATAGTCCAATATAACAATGCTTTCCGGGTGTTGTTGGGGCTGCCGCGTTTTTGCAGCGCGTGCGGTATGTTTGCCGACGCAAATGTTGACAGCTTTTCAACCGTCATGCGCATCATTATTATATCGGTTTCGCGCCAGCCCCAACACTATCCTGAGGACGTTGGCAGACCGCTGGGACTCTCCGATTCTAGGACGCTGGATACGACTCCATGCGGTGAAGTAGATTGGGATGGGAAAGTCTCTAGCGGGTTTACTTTTGAAATTTATATAATTACCTGTTAGATTAGTTTATTTACTAACACTAGATATAAGGCATTTTATACTGGTACTAACAAATTATGGAACTTGATTCTGAATTAAATGTTTATTATTATTTATTGGTATAGATTTTTGTATCTCAGCAGTAGTCTGCCGGTTTTTAAGAATAACACGGGCCGAAGCCAAGTGCTAACCCTGAGAGTAAACCTAAGTTATAAAAGACGTGTCTGCGTTGTTATCGTTTTGTAGGAATTTCCGGACGATTCTGCAGGTGTTTAGGATAGTTGCTTTCTGTAGAGTTTGATAGGTGGAGGAAGCTATGTCTAGCATTTTTAAAGATTGGTGCAGTTGTTTAGGCACGACTCCCGTAGTGGAGATCACTACAGGGATGATGGAAACGTTGCCTAGTCGCCACATTCTACGTATTTCTATTCTCAGGTCTGTGTATTTAGAAAGCTTTTCGGCTATTGTACTTTGTATGTTGTGCGTGTTTGGTACTGCTATGTCAATAATTTGCGCTGTTTTATTTATTTTATCTAGTAGAGTAATGTCTGGTCTATTGTAATGTGTTGCTTTGTCCGTTAGTATGGCTTGATCAAAGTACAACTGGTGCGTTGTGTTTTCCAGCACTGTTTCAGGAACATATTTGTAGTAAGGTACTGGGAGTGTGGTAATTAATTTATATTTTATAGCCAGTTTTTGATGGATAATGTTTGCTATTTGATCGTGTCTGTGTTTGTAATCCGTCTGAACTATTGCTTTGCATGCTTCAGTGATATGATGTTTATTTTCGGAAGAGCTATGACACCGCCTACAAGAATCTGTTGAATGGGGGACTCGCATGATGTTATTATTATTATTTTCAAAATATTCTGAGAAAAATAAGGAAAAATACATTTACTTAAAAAATTAAAATTTGTGACTTTTAAAATAGGTAATATTACACACACTTACACATCCATTCATATAAAACAATTCATATTATGAGACATGGATGTTTGGAGACTTGGATCTTATGAGATTTGAAGGATTTGTAACCATAAGTTATTTTGCAACTTAAATGTTATGAGACTAACTAAATCTTTATTATCCCTAGTCAGAAAAAAAACTGTTTGTACCTTTCTGATTCCCATCTTTTCTTTTTTGTACTAATAATACAGATATATTTTATCAAATTATCTGTCATGTTTCCAGGCAAGATCCTCTGGCAGAACAATGAAGATATGTCCAGCCCTGATGTGGAACACGAGGCTCGAGTCCCCAAGCGCATCCTAAAGAGCCGAGTTGTGTCACGGGAAATGAACTTCAGCTCTGTTGAAATTTTGGAGCGATTCCGCATTGAGCAGGTAAAAACATAACAATAGGTTTTTTTCTTTGTGTTTTACCTAATAATTCTACTATCATCATTACAAGTTGATTTGACACAGTGCAAAGATTTATCAATCAGTTTTGTGTAACAGATTGAACTGTGCCAATTATGCCAAATGCACATTAGAATCTTGTGCAACCATTCCCATAAAAATCTTTGTAAAATTATGTAATATCAGACTCTAAGAACAAAGAACAGATTAAGGCTGGTTTTCCACCAGAGACAGGCGAGGGTGCGTAGTGAGGGAGGTATTTAAGAACCAATAGAATTGTTTCATTTACCTAGCCTCGCTCACTGAGTGATTTCTATTGGTTCTTAACAAACACTTCATTCGCTACGCACCCTCGCCGCTAGAAAAGTAGCCTTAGGCGGTTCATTTGATGCTGGACACCGATTGCACCTACAAAATGCTGTAAGGTATGTTGTTCATAATACGGCTTATGTTATGTCTAAGAAAACACTTTGCTCTTTATTTTCAGAAAGTCCTCTTCAAAGGACGTTGCTTGGAGGAGTGGTTCTTTGAGTTCGGCTATGTGATCCCTAACTCTACCAATACCTGGCAATCCGTTATTGAATCTGCTCCCGAATCTCAGATGATGCCTGCTAATGTCCTCAAGTGAGTATAAATATTAAATGTTCACCAATCTGAGCTGGCTTCCGTTAGTTGTGTTAAGACTTACCAACAGTTTCTGAAAGCGGTGGAAACGTAGCCGTAAAGGCTGTTTAAACATCCGAAGCCTAGGCGAATGTGTGACGTGGAAGCGCCCGTCGAGTGTTTCAGAGAGCCACGCGAATGTTTTGGCCTGTTTAGCCACCTTCATAAAACTTAGTTGGCATAATAGGTGCGAACAAAATCAGTCCTGCATTGATTTGCATGAGCTTTCAGCAAGCTTAAGGCTGCTCTCTCGAAGAAAGCTCAAAATAGTGTGCAGATAAAGCAACTTTTCGTCGGTACTAACAGAGAAATTACATCTGAAAAAAATAGTTAGTAATCTACATGACATGATTCGTAATTTGGTTTAGCCAGAATTTGTTTATCGGGATCACATAATAAGAAAAAAAACCACCATATCACCAATACGAACATGATTTGGTTTTGTTACTTTTTAGGGTTCCGTACCCAAAGGGTATCCAACGGAACCCTATTGCTAAGCCTCCGCTGTCCGTCTGTTTGTCAGCGGGCTGTATCTCAAGAACCGTAATAAATAGACAGGTGATATTTTCAAAGGTTATGTTTTTCTATTGCCGCTATAACAACAAATAATAAAAATAAAGGTTTATGGTACGGATCCCTTCGTGTGAGAGTCCAACTCGCACTTGACCGGTTTTTTTTAAACGTGTATTATTTTTATTATAAAAAAAATAAGATGCGGGTAGCGGAGTGGCGCGTAGAGGGGTAGTTAGCTCCGTTTATATGCACAACCTATCAAATCACAAGCACGCGCCAAGTGACTTTTATGCCATTAACGTAAGGTTTAAATTGCAATGACAATGCTGCTTGTCCCAGTTTAGAATGTTTTTTTTTCTCATTAATTGATAACGTAATTTTTTTTTCAGTGGGAACGTCGTCATTGAAACGAAGTTCTTTGATGGAGATCTGCTGATAACCACATCGCGCGTCCGACTATTCTACGTTTAATGTGCAACCACACAAACAAAGCATTTACTAGTCAAACAGAACACACTGCTCCCACGTACGCAACGTATGCAACGCTTTTGTATCGTATCGTATGTTGCGTTGCATACGATACGTGTGTTTCTACTGCATAGTTTTTCATATAAAATCAAGAGTCTAGATATCACGATGCGTTTCACATGTTGCGTACGTGAGACCAGGTCGTCTTTAGCTTAATTTAATGCATTTTCTACACAATCCTATTTTTGTTACTTTATTATTACTTGACACTTCGTCCCGTTTTATTCAAAATCACAAGTGACCTTACGATTAGGTTTTGTAATCGGTCCTCTATTAATAGTTCGTTAAGGCTTGCAGGCATTTGTTGTGGTGGACGAACTTCAATTTAAAATAACGAGTTATGCATTCCCTAGTACTAGCCTTCCACATATTGACAAATACATGTAAGCCCTTGTAGTAAAACATTGTCAATTGAAAAAAATATCCCTAAGTACTTAAGCTTTTAATAATGATTTAAATAACGCATTTTCTATGGTACTATGTAGCATGTAATGTAGTTCCTACAATTTTTTTGTACGCAACAATTTCACTACTGTGTTCTATTTTTACTGCTTTTAAAATACACTTACAACTTCTTTAAAAATATACGAATGTAAAATCCTAACTTTGTTTTAAGGCACTTTTAGATTAGAAATAAAGTTATTTAAAAAAATTATTATCCATTGAAAAAGAAAGGTTTTGTGTGAATTAGTAACACTTTGACATTCTGTATGTAGTAGGCACCGTTTATTTCAGTTTATCAAAAACATAATCAAATTATGATAATTGAGATTACAGGAATAAAATGTAATGTAATATTTATGAGTATTATAGTTTTTAAGTTTTAAATACATTTAATAGTAAGGTACGCCTATAAATGTGTTTCTTTCGGAAGATTTTCATTGACTGACATCTCTTTTAAAACCCGAACAATATTGCTATCCTTCCTAGTCCAAGAATGCATTCCTACATACAGTGGCGTAGCTATTCTCAACGGGGCCCTGTATCAAACATTCTTTTAACGTCCGTTTTATTTTGGGGTGTTATTTTTTTAAACAAAATGCCTGCAAGAACTGAGATAGTAGGGCCTACTAGCTCAGAACTGTCTTGACAGGCCATGAACGAGATGGCGGGACTAAATGTATAGCTTTGCGTCCAGCCGCCAGGGCCCCCGTAACATTGATACGGCCCTTGCCCCTACATAACTGTCGGCACTGTCGCCCTACAATCTTCACCAGTTGCCGTCTAACTCATTATGGTTATTAAAATTGAATAACAGCGATCTGTCTGACGATGGGTTGATTTAAAGTTTGACGCGGTACATAGGTACAGCCATTCCAATCAACCCAGAAGTTTCGAAGAGGCAGGGGCTTATCCACTGCTGACACCTTATCGCGAAAAGCCACACTAGTGTACAAGCGCCATCTAGTGAGTAGACAATCCCATCTTCCTAGTTTTGGTATTAGAACACAGATGTCTTTCATTTTATCTAATTGAAAAATTTACCTAGTTTATTACGCAGTCCAAGCCATCATATAAAAATCTTTTTACGTTCTGGACTACCTAATTGCCATGTTATTAGTGCGTTTAAAAAAAAACTGACAAAATATCGATGCTGAAAGCGTAAGGTACGCCATCCACCGGAATAAATGGTATGTCCATTCAAAGTGATTTGCTTTTAAGTGTATTACTGGAACAATAGATGTCGCTACGAGTTGACTACTTTTATTTTATTGTTAATAATACCCTTCACATTTCATAAGGACATTTCAGTGACAACAACATTAGATTACAGTGTTTTTGACTATTGTTTTCCAGAATATGGTTTGAGCTTTGCGTTTTAGTAACTCTTTATTCCGATAGATGTCACTGCTCGTCACTCGAGCGGTTCTTATTGTACTACCCACATTATCAATTTCCATATTCATATGAGATTACTCGTGTATTCGTGTAGGATACAATATGTCATCTTAGTGGCAAGATCTACTCATTATGCTTTTGGATGAATTACTTATGGTGGGTAGGTTACTTACAGCTTGTGTGTCGCGGGGCCGCAATGAAGTGCCATCCTCTATCTATGAGATCTAAGGCTACCAGTATGACTGTAAATGGTTGATTAATACCAGACACTGAAGTTGAACAATGAGGCCGTTAAATCTCAGTACTATAGCGTAAAGGGAAACATTTTAATTGAAATCCACGATAATCGTTTAATGTGATATCCACAGAAATATTAAAAACAGGTGATATCATAGGTTTTTTTTATTTATCTAATATACAAAAATCTCGTGTGTTTGGTATCGAACTCCTCCGAAACGGCTGGACCGATTTTCATTATTTTTTTATATGGATACTATTTTTTTTTATTTGGAAAAGCAATATTTGCCCGGTCAGCTAGTATGCTTATAATAACTTCAATGAATTTATTAGCTATACAATAGAAGGCGTTTCCCTACCGCACGTGAATTACCTCCCAAACAAGAATCTCCCATCCTCTAATAAATGAATAATGCCATTCATACAATTTATAACAATCAATGCGTGTTCTGCTATTGGTAAATCGTGACTCGATCCCGTATCTCATTAGTACGCTGACACGTTTAATAATATTACCATAGAGGAAATGAAAAGCGCTTTACGTGGCGCGTCAGTCGCAGGAAAAGCCAGTACTGAGCACGACAGGAACTTTTTGTAAATGAAATCATTGCTGGCGAGGCGTACATCCTCTTTAGTAAGAACCGCTTGACGGATTTCTTCGTACAACACCGACGCCGGAGGAAGCACAGTCGTTTCGATGCGCATCACACACAACACTTCGCATATAAATAATAGAAATTATCTAATTATGTGCCGGCGAGTACTAGACTCGGACTTGTTGGGAATTGTAAGTAATATTAGTGCTGGCCACCGAACAATAATAATTATTACGATGACATTATGATAAATATTGAACGCTTTTTTTCGATAGGAAGGTCGATGTTATCGGTTACAGCTATTACACATTGTAATGTAACGATAAGCTACCTAAGTATGTACACATTAGGTTTAGGTGGCAGTTGATATGCTGACTTGTTATTTATTAACAAGAATTCTTAAAATTAGAGCAACTATGGGGTAAAACCAACTATGGAAACTAGATAAGTAAGATTAGGTAGGTGGGTACCTACTCACGAATGATTAAAAAGTCATCAAAAATGTAGTCATAGAAGTAGAGACGTACCTAAATCTGCTCTTGAAATCCAATTGTTGAAGACAGCTATCTATAGGTGTTTGATTTTTGTTCCGTTATTTTGTTTGAAAATCAATTTCCTATTTAGTTATGTTGGCATTCTAACTGAGAAGCAAAAGTAAACCACTTAGTTTGGTGTGTTATTTGTAATGTTACTGACAGGTAAGTATTAAATTAGTCCACATTGAGTTCTAAAGTCGTAGCGACGCCGGCGCAGCTCCACGCTCGCCGGATGAACACCAAATGTGTGATATTTTTAGGAATGTTGATTGCCCTCTTCCTGTTTCCGGCATGAACGAGTCGCTCTGATCTGCCGACTGGCTCTCATACAAAACTGCTAATTAGTGATGAATAATTAATATCAGTAACTTGATGACATGTAAATCGTTTGATATAATTCGATTTGAGCCGCCGCTTTAGCATCTTTCGTGATAAAAACTGTAACGATTGGCTGTTTATGGTTATTCAATCTTTTTTACTCACACGCTCGTTTGATTGTGTGCCTGCTTGCTATCTCGTTTTGTATTAGTAGTAGTCTACTCGTAAAATTAATTTATATTGCAGCTCGAACACACCGGCGTTTTGCAATCCTGCGCAGCACAGTAGCGGTTTAACATCAATTTAAACTTAACGGGCTTCCTTTTTCTGACAGACTCTGGGTACCTAATTCTGGCTAATCTCAGACATTTTGTTTTTACAAAAAACGCGACAAACGTTGCGATTTTAGCATTGGATCGAGAATGTTTTACGGAAACACTGCCACATCATTTGTCGCGTGGAAGCCCAAATTTTGAACTCAATGATTTTGCGCCCAACATGAAAACAAGAGAACAATCCATCCAGATACCTACAGATCTATTTCAGTCGTCCTTGTTCCTCGTCAACAGAGCTACGAGCCTGTGACCCTCCCAATTCCTACGTAATGATATCATCTACGACGCGGCACCGGAAATTTTATGAACTTCCCATTAACACTTAACCACGTCTTGTGTATCATACGGCCCAGCCGGCAGCCGCTTGACTGATAAAATTATTTGATTTTATCTAATTCTGAGGGACTGGATGGTCAAGTTCGTTCTGTAATCTATCCAACAAAACCCATAGTTGTAGGTCATTCGTAACTTCTAGGTTCTACTTAATATTTTTTGTAAAAAAATAGCAGATTATTTTCCCCATCTATCCACGTGTCCAGTAGATACCAAAAGACCGTTCAAATAGTAGGTGGGTAACTACCAAATCCCAGCCTCAAAGAGATGTCAGCATAGTAGATGGCGCCAAGGGCTGTCAGGTTTGCGGATTTTTTTTCAAAAGAGTCACCGCAGCCCTGGAACGCAAAGGGTAGGCAAGGAGGAACACATATGGGTTTTGTCAGTAAGATACACTCCCATCCGCTCCGCTCAGAGCAGAAGGAGTCATTTGTTGATTTCCCAACCTTAAAAAAGGGACCTAATACCAGTCCAAAGTTCCGTCATATACAGACAGACACGTGTTTTCTGTTAGTTCCGCATATGCATTCGGCGAAAAGAAGAACCTTTTACCGGCCACGTGTCTCTTCCGGCAAGTTCGTTCAGTGGGTATCTATCGAAGTTGGCGTTTCTTGGGATGGATTTCGTAACATAGATCATTCAAGTTCATTTCAGTTACTAATGAGTTGTCAATTCAATTACTTATGAGTAGATAATACCAGAGATATATTGCTATTAATATATACCTACGACAATTCGTAGATATGAATGTACTTAATTAGATGAGGTCTTTTCCTAGCCACGTGTTCGGTGGAGTTTAGTGCATTATCTAGGCTCGTAAACTAGTCCCACCATAACACAGTCATCTTGATGAAGCTGTATAATGCAAATGGAGGATATAAACATGCGAGGAACATCAATATCTAACGCCATTCGATAGGGTAGGTAAGGTTATTTACCTATCTATTTTTAGAATTCATTCAACTTATGAGTAGTGTTATCTAAAACAAACTGGGCTCTAACCTAATTGACATAAATGTAGTTAAACTGAGTTCAAGTCATGAATAACAGTTAAAGTTCCGAATAACCTATAACTGTCCAACTGTTTCGCTCGCGAATTATTTTTCATGTAAAATGGGAATGGGTTTTATCACAACATAGTATAAAAAACAAAGTCGCTTCCGCTGTCTGTCTGTCTCTATGTATGCTTAAATCTTTAAAACTGCGCCATGGATTTTGAGGCGTTGATTCTCGAGGAAGGTTTTAGTATAATTTGCACGCGTGCGAAGCCGGGGCTGGTCCCTAGTAAAAAATAATTTATTTTTCAGAACTAATAATTCAGTTGTTCACGAAACGTTCGCTTTCGTTACACGGCTGAATTACAACAGAGCAAATTAATAATATCTATCAATAAGACTGCGTATATTGGTGAATGATTTTCGTGGTTGATCAGTAGAAAGCGCGAAAGGTGTAATTTGTCAGTAAAAGGCAGAATAAATAATGCCTTGGCCAGGATACGGCGACGATGGCTGCGCGAGCGGCCGCGGGTCAGCGTCCTCGCGCCCTCCCTCCCGCGTCCCCCGCTACGTCACGACTGCTACGTCACTCGATGCAGAGGTTTATCTGGGTTTATCTGATAGTGACAGTTTGATGACCAATACTATCATTACTATTATGAAGTAGATACCTTCCCTATAAGTGTGTTATGAACTGAAATCAAGTATCTCGATGGATGTTAGTAGTATCTAGAATTGATATCGAAATTGTTTATTTAGAGTTTAATCAGAGTTGACAGGGGGGAAGATTCCATTTGGAAATGTCATATAACATATCAATTTGATTGATATTAATTCCTCGCTTGCGAATATTGCATAACCTACCGAAGAGTAGTTGATAACAACCGAAATGACGTTGCTAGGCAAGAAAATCTAGTACCTAATAACAAGTTACAATTCAAAAGCTCTATGTCCAGTCCAGTCCTATCGGCCTAGAACAAATAATAACTTTACTTTTACAGACAATTGGACCAAGTTACATACAAGTTTGGGACAGATTAGTCCCAATGTCCTAGTAAGTAGAGCGGCTGTAAAACCTTAGTGTAAGTACATAAGTAAGTACCGTCGATTGGCAAAGCGTAAAAGTGGATGGTGAAAAAATTAAGGATTTTGAAGAAGAAAAGCCTCAGAAGTGGGATTGTGAGAGTTAAAGATTTTTTACCCGTATTTTAAAACGAGTGTTTTAAAAAATCATCGGCTGCATGATCTTTTAGCCGAATGATTGTTCGCACAGATTTTTTTTAGATTGGGTAACTAATTTAAAAAGTAGGTACTTACTGTCAGTTCTAGCAAAGAATCTTGTTCAACCAAAACTGTGGTTGAACAAGATTCTTTTGCTACAGTAGGATTTTGCATCACGAATCTCTCAATGAGCAGAGCAGTAACAATTTTAACTACTCCACACAAGTCCTGATCGGAAAACGATTTATCAGGCAAACGTTTCTCGGTCAAATTCTGGCAATCAAGCACAAAGATAGAAGCCTAGTCATCGTCCTACATTTTTACAATGATAAAAAGAGTCACAAGAACAAAAACTTCAGAGCCTTTTGATGTCCCAATAAAAGTCATATAAAATCAATGTTTTGGAGATGTCAGCGTTGCGGTTGTCGTGACCGCGGGAGCGGACGCACCGGACCGTTGCCGGGGGTAGCTGTAAAAAACTATGCGCGCTCGACTATGACACTGTCCAAAAAGAACCATAGATAACTCATACTTTCGACGGTGTTTCTATTTTGAATTTCGAAGATGTCAATGATCATGATTTTAGATTAGGGATGATCACAGATCAGGAAGGGTTTAGGTTGGATTATTTGTTGCTGTTAGGTTTGTAAGACACAGAGATACGGAAATGCCTTTGATGAAAGTAATTAGAAAGCTACTGTAATCGCGACATCAAAAGTTCAAAACTTGAGAGACCACAAACAATATTTCGCTGCTTTCCTTTTAAATGTTTGTCCACGTTCCCTTCGAAGTCTTTTCCTGAGAACACCAAAATCAACTCCAGGTTTTACGTTTTGGTGACACCAGAAACATGGAATAGGGCCTTAGGGCATATATCATGCATTGCCTGGAAATGCTCAAGCCATCACCAAACTATGCATGCGAAAAATGCCAGGTCATAAAACCAAAAAACCGAACTGATCACTGATCAGTCAGTTAAGCCGGACTTTTGGGTCCCTTAAGGACTAAGTTTTTTGACGATATCTAAACAAAAGCATAAATATAAAAGTGTCAAAATAATATAAGTAGCATCTAAAGCCCAACCGTGTTCAGTACAGTTTAGAGTTAGAGTTTGCGTTCCAGACGTCCAGGGGCGTGCTGACGCTTTCGTACATTTCCCGCAACCCTGGACGCCTAGCAACTCTACAAGCAAAGTTAGCGCGTGCGAGAAAATAAACTCCTAGTAAACACCAAACTAAAGAAGACATATCATAAAACAACACATGGACCTGTAAAAAGTTGTAGGTATAAGAATGCTTTTAACCGACAATTAAAGACAATAGCAATCTCGCAACGGACAATACATACGAATAAAGTGATGTCGTAAACATCAGACTGCTGAATATAAATTTTTATGCTGTCAGTACAATTATTAGACATTGCAGTTTGTCAAAGGCGACGTTGTTTAAAATATATTGTACTAACTTACTTAATAAATCTTCGAACAATGCTTTACCAAGATAAGATGGTGTGACTCCGTAATTCTTTTCAAAATTCGTAATTTGTAGTTAATGGGCGTTTTTTGATCTGATAATTTTGGAAACATTTGTATTTTTCTGTTGAGAGCTGCTGCATAATTGTAATGATATTATCATTATCATGCAATTATCGTAACGTTTACCCACCTGTGTTTATTGTCCTGCTATTTAGGAACCGATTTATTTTTCTTAAGTAGGTAGGTGTGAAAACGTTAGAGATTTTATGGGCATTTTGGATTTGGAGACCACATGGCCCAAAAATCCTGGGAATGTTTTTGGGGTTTCCAACTTACCTACCTACTTCTAACTTCTTTCGGGATTCCAAAAACTTAAAATTTCTAACCACTGTCATAAACAAGCTCTACTAAATTACACCCAGCCATACATAACCTAAGTAATTTCTTTTGGATTTTTTAAATATGTAGTGGCACAGATAACATAATAACTGGCGTGTAGTGGCATGTGGTTTAATTATTGTGAATAGCCAATAACGGCGGGAAGTGTTCAAGAAACTTGCATTGATTGAGAAACTTTGAAGTACGATTAAAACTAAACTGGACCCTACAACTGGGCTAAAGCGGAACCCCTGATGGCCTCTTTTTCAGGACAACAATACCTACTCGTAAAGCTAAATAAAGTGCTTAAGGTGTAATGAGTTAATGACACATTTAACCATTTAGTAGGTTCTTCTCCAAGAAACCGAACTTCCCGTCTGCTCACTTTATCGGTCATTATTCAACCGTATAGGTACCTGAAGGAGCAGATACCGAATACCTTAAGAACCAACAATCAAACAATAAAAACGTACACATGTACTTCAAACGACCTCCCATAAAACAAAACAGTTTAATGATTCAACTGATCATTTCTGTGGGATAGATTTGGTCGTCTCAAGGATCTGGCGCGGCGCGCATTCTGATCGTGACATCGTCTTCCTGGTATAGTCCAGGTTACATCACAACTTGTTAATAAGGTGCGATGGATATGAAATATGAAATCGGTTATCGATTAATAATTATCGATTCATCGTAAGTGCGCGGCCATCTTGGATGTAAGTGCGCGGCCGTTCCCGCGCGCGGCTTCCGGCGCGCGCGTGCGCTTGCATGCTAATGTTCGCGCATGCGCCGTGTCCTGTTCGCCGCATGTGCGTTCCACTTCGACGTCTGTTTCATCAGCATAGGGCGGACTCTTGACAGAATATCTGTACACTATTTGGTTGTACATCATCGTATATGGTTCAATAACTACATACGCATCTACCTACCCACCATCTCCTCAGTAGTTATCTCTGAACGCCAGTTCCTACCGTCACATTACTAGTCGACAGCATTATTAATGGTGCTCACAGTTGGCAGTTTCCTGTTAGGCGATACGCGTATGAAATTCAAAAAGGTTCACGTAATTTTTGAATATAAAAGCCGTTACTGGCCCATACAGTGGCAATTCATACCACATCCTTCCTAACGCCAGACCTCTTGCAAAGTACTCTGAAAATAATATCAATTGTTTAGACTTGACTCGATTTTTTGTACTAGGTGTAAGTAATTAAAAAAGTAGTTGAAAAATATAATCGAAGAAGCTTTGAGTACTTCGGTTAGGTACCTAGTTAACAAAGCTTAGCCAATTATAAAGCAATTTATATAATTGGCTATATAATATATAGCAAATGGGTAGGCAGAAACTACACGCCATCTTCTACGGTTCTTAAATAATAATTTTGCTTCGTTTACCATACTGACCCACCCCATAAACAATTCTCACTCGTGCATGTCCTAGAGAAAAAAAACCTTTTATACCTACAGTGATCGATCTTAGACAGAACTTCACACATTTGCGGACATGAGCTCCTCTCCAAACAAAAATGGTGGGTAAATAAATACCGTTTGAATTTAAAATTCTCGATTCTACAGTTTATTCAAGGCTAAAGTTTTTGCCTAACATGTTCTATACACGCTGTATTCTCGTCACGATGACCAAGTAAGAGTGAGACTGCACGGCTGCGCAGGCGCTCTCGGGGCGTCGCAAACACATAACTCACCAACATCAATAACAGATAATACCACTCATTCAGTGCCAATCGTTTTGTTCACGCTGTACAATCTACTTGGAAATAGGTACCTACGTTTTATATCATTTCAATAATATTGAAAGTAGGAGAATAAGTCAGGTACGAGTACATACATGATTGACGTGATCCCAGTGATAGGCATATTTTAGCTTAGTTGAAGAGATCGACATGAATCTAAATAGGTAGTGTGTAATGCAATGCCAAAGGTAGAAGCAAAGAAACTCCAGATCGCAAAAAAATCCTACATTTCGGTGAGCTAGGTACCTACATTTTTGGCCTCCTTGGCCCTTTATTTTGATAGATAGGTCCACTTCAGTTTAAAATTTATTTAAGTAGGTACCTATTTGAGAATCTAAATATACCTAGCATTCGTTAAAATCTATTCATCTGTTTAGTCTACAGGTTCGTGCCAAAGAAATACGTCCTTACGTATATGCCTACCTAAATAGTACTGAAAAATATTACCCTCCTGGGCCCTGGGGCAGTCGGGTAAAAAGGTTTGAAACTTTGACAGAAGTACTTAGAACGTATTTTTTCCGTTTTCGTCTGTCACTAGCACTACATATCTGTCATTCTGCATACAAAATTGAAATATGCTCAGTGGTGACATTCGAATTTTTAATGCAGGATTAAACAATACGGATGCACTGCACGTTGGTCCTCTGTCAAATCGATATAAAGTTGTTCCTTGATTTTGCCGCATTTCTATTTGGTATGTAAAGTGGTACCTTGATCTAATCGCACTTGTTTTGACTAGCCTCACAAGGATACTAATTATTTTTAGATGGATTTGAGCCAGATTCTTAAACATTCGTTATTTCTAATTCAAGGAATAGGAAAAGCTGCTTTTTGGACTGAAAAACGTTTTGTTCCAATCCAAAAACTACCCGTTTTAATTTTTATTTATTTCGCAACATTAAGAGTATAACCCTTCGTAGCGAAACAACATAGTTTTTATTGAAATCGCTGCACCCCCACCCGTGGTGCCGTAAAGGAAATGACATGTGGTTCCCGAATTATACGCAGTAAGACATAGAGAGGACATTCTTTGAGTTTACTCTGTTGTGTAGCGTTTATTTTATATCCTTGTAATGTTTTTTTCTGTTCTTTTTTTCTTCCTATCAGACCTCTTTTCTTCTTGGTTCTTGTTCCTATTTTTCTGGATATTGTCTATATCTTGAATATTCAGTGTCGTAATTGTTAATTATTCTACATTCTCAAATCGCGCTATTTTTCAGCTTCTGGAAACTTGAAGTGTTTTGGTTTTAGTGTGAGCTATTAGACCACGGTCACGATCACGGATTTCGCCAGGTAAGAGCTTGACACGTCATTGCAGAATTTGTTAGAAAGAGTCCGCGGCCCTGGAACGCAAAGGGCATAAGGAACGCGGATGGGTTTAGTCAGTAAGAGTCTGAAACTCCCTTCTGCACCGCCCAGAGCGGGAGGAGTCATTAAATGATCTCCCATACAACATCTAACGTCCAAATTATGGTCTCGTTAAATTTATTTTTAAACACTTCGCACAAATTTTCTTGGATTAAACTTTTGAGAGAGTATTACGATCTCATCCATGCTAAACCTTACCTAGCTATGGGCCGCACACCTGCCGAAACATTCCTTCTCCCAAACTTCGGCACTATACACCCCATCAATTTGGTTTCCTGCCACACAGCAACAATGGACATTTGATTCATCAAGTTTACCCTGCAGCCTGCGACTGAGTCGCTTTTTGTTTTATAGTAAATCATTGTTAGGTGCCAGTTACAGCCTTATGGCCGTTAGTTTGAATTCGGAATCGTGATCAGATATGAATCGGTTTTTTCTTGAGATTTTGGGATCCTCATTCATTACTGTTTCTATAGAAACTTAATTTTGAATGTAGAGGTGATCTTTTTGCTTCATTCAATTTTAACCTGCCTGTTCTGTATTGCTTAGCAGACCTAGGTCCGTAGTACTTATTTCTACTTCTAAAGCCGAAACGAAACTTTTTTTCTTGCCTGAACCTAGCTTTGGTCTCCATTATGTTTTAGGGATTTTGTCTTATTTCTACTTAGAAGTACCAATCAGATTACCTATCATAGATATGTAGGTAGGTACTAGAATTCTTCCTTTAGTTTTTGAATCATACTTACGTTGACTGACGCAATCAAATTGGAGTTCCTTAATTTTGTGGTAAAAAACAAGCCCATATTCTCCAAACCGCAATAACCGAATCCGTTCTTAAGTTTTTCTTAGTTTGGTTCTACTTTACTAACTAGGTAAGAATTCATTAGGCAAGCTTGAATCCAAGGACAGGTTTTCAACATGGCTACTGAGTCAATGGAACGAACGATATTTAGCAACTGATGCACAGATTAACAACGTCTCTATTACAAGTCTTTGCAAAATAATTGTGTACCATTCCTAAATCTAATCTTCAAAACTCTTCGTCCGTGACCAAAGAAACGTTCTTCTCGTTACATTTAAGCAACTGTTAAAATAAAAAATAAAGCATGTGAGGGAACAAAGTGTATTTGCTTATTATTTGTGACGGGGTGTCGCGGGGCAGGGGGGCGGGCGGTGGACTCGCTTTGTTTGCAAGCACGCGCGCATGCAGCCTCGCAGGACCCACTCCTGCGCAAGCCTGGTCAATCTTTGAATGTTTACTTTTAAAACGTACATGTTTTTTCGTTTTATTGTAAGGCTTAACTGAAGGTCTTTGGGTCATTCGTGACTATTTTGAAATTGGACTAGTAGCATACGTATTTGTTTTCGTGAAGGTGTGCTTTGCCTGTTTATTTAGATGGCACGAAAGCCACTCGTAGAGATTGAAAAGTGAGGATGCTATGGGAATAGCATCCTGACTTTAACGGTTTCGTTGTTGCACATTTCAAAAGTCAGTCTTTGAATTATTTTTTCTCATGGATGGAGATGGACAGGAATCGTTTTCTTTTCTCTGAGTCCGGACTACAGGAGTAATATTTTGTTCCCTTTGTTATCTTTTGGTCCTAAGATTGGTCACCTTGCGGTTCATTTAATAACTTGCCTCAGCAAATCCTTGGAAAAATCCTGAAACAAATCTCAAAACACAAAAAGCTCAGCATCAACACCACAATCTTGCACCATGTCGCTGTTAACCATGTACATATACGCGTCAGTTTGCGTTTCGCGTTACATAACGAGTTACGAGGTTCGATGGCCGCCTCGCAACCTTTAAGGTCGAGCGGGCGGCCTCAAGCCCCTTTATTTACCCATACAAGACTTGCAACTCAGTCCTTGAGTGAAATGAAATGAGCTTACAATAGATATGTAGGTATTTACTTGTGCATAGTGTTGTGGCAACGACTTTCGGTTCTGGGCGAATGTTTTTCTGAGTTAAAAGGAGTTTGTGCAGGAATGAGTTGGGCTGGTTAAGCAGTAGAGCCAAGAGCCAGCCAATATTGAGGCATTTTACTGTTTGGTTTAATGTAATGGCACACAAAACTTGGTTATCAATGGTTGGGTAAACGTGAAAACAGAAGAGGAGGAATAATGATCAAGAATTTTATGGTTTGGGTCTCGTCATGTCCTAAGTTAACTCTTGGTAGGTTTATACGAACTGGAATCTTTCGTCCAATGCCGCAAAGGCAATTACGGTGGTCTTACCAAAATCCATAAATGCGTCCAAGTCCGGAAGTGGACAGTTGCTGTTATGGAACTATTGTAGCAGTTAAATTGTTCTTTATAGTTTTTTATTCATTTTGCGATGTTGAATCAGATATCTTCTGATGGTTATCAAAAAACCTTGGATCAAGTTAAAATCTCATTATTTATCTCAGATCTGTGTACTTCCTTGTTTCTAATACTGTATGGTAAGACTAGTATCCTTTAATATTGAAACAAGAATTATGCTGTAAAACTTATCATCACAATACTTTAGTGGCGATATCGGCCTTGGATTCGTTTCCACCCATTGTTGACCGAACTTAACAAAGTTTTTCTACCGAATATGACTACCATTGTGTTCATCAGGTAAGCATTTAAAACCAAAATGAGTTACAATGATACAGCGGAAGTAATTCCGGAGTTACCAGCAAGGACAATATTTTACGAGCCACGCTAATAACTTTCAAATGCATCACTTCCTTCCGGACCCTTGCGGAAGACCTATTGTGTAAGCCCAAAGCTTTTTTCACCATTCAAAGTTTCAAATCCGCTCAAATTATTACCATGTGCGTACGACAGTTTCGCCACGACTGCAGATTAGAAGCCGAAATTGTAAGCGATTTTAGTCTATGTTGCTGACACTTAAATACGATAATAGCATGCGAGATTGAATACTTGCCATAACTGGATGATTGTGAACAGTACCTACAAAACGGAAGGAAGCGCAATAGAGCTGTAAAAGGACCGCCGGCCGGGTGTTGCTCTATGAATAGATATTTCGCTATTCGTGCCTTCGGCATGGTTTCGCAGCTGAATCAGTGAATCAGGCGGTTTTTAGTTTTGATGGGAAGCGAGTGCGTGAGCGATGGATCGATTCGGGGCTTAGCAGCAAAGCGCGGGCGTCGTGGGCCGGCGGGGCGCGGAGGGCGCGGGGGACGGTTTCCGGCCGCGCGGGCGCAGCGTGGGAACGCGCACCCACCTACAAGACTGCTCCTCGGATTAATGACGGGCACTAATTAATTTAAGTTTGCAGCATGTAAAAATAGAGATCCGTGCTAGATACAGCAGGGAGAGTGGCTAACTACTCGCTTGTAGTTACTTATTGACTTGCTCCAACCACTTTACGCGCGCAAAGTTGCTCTATTCTGTATGTATGAACCTGATTTCAGAATCCGATTCTTGTTTATTTCAAGTTTATTAACTGAGACTGCTGAGAACTACGATCTAGCTAACGATTTAATTTATTTTCTCATCGAAATATTTATTTTTTTGTATCCAAGTAACTTCCAAGTGCAAATTAAATTGCATGGGTTCCACAATGTTAAATGTTGTCTCATTTATTTCCCGGCGATTGCAGTCTGCTGCTAGCCGTAGACTATTATCTTCGTCTACTGCACCTGCCGAAAAAGTAAATTGAAATAAAAAACTGCAATCTCAAAGATAGGAAAAACAAAATTCTTATTGTTCTTTCTGGAAATTAAGCTCGCAGCTCTTCGTGTGATGCAAGAGTCGATGTATCGGCCGGCACTATATCGACTATCGATACCTATACATGAACATTTCGCAGAAGTGGTTCACCCTTTGTTCGCTCAAGAGGCAAGATGTAGACGCACCTGGCCAACCAGATGCGCCATTCAGGGCGAAGCTGAATTTTATGAATCGCCGACGATCCACTCTCGGCCCATTCACTACATATTTTTTATTTCGTACAACATGTGGCTAGGTAGATAAATTGGAACTTGGAGCACACTTCGAAGGGTTTTAAGTTTTTAGTAAGTGCAATTCTTGAAGATATTTTAGAAATACTTAAAGGCTTATGCTAAAGTGCCTTTCCGGACAAGATAGAGTGTAGAGCCATGGGATTTTCAAAGTACGCACATGGCCCGGGTTTCTAGGTGAATATCTGCAACATCTCTTGATTGTGAGATTTCACTAGGATTAATTAAGCAGTGAAGTAGGAAATACAGATAGTGAATAGGATAGCATTTACTTGGAATTTATACTTTCAACCTATGTATCACAGATTCACAGGCAGGCGACAGTTATTTTTCCAGTCTGGTAGAATGTTTATTTTAGTATCAGCACAGGAAGTCATAATGAGGCCATTATTTATTAATCAATATTTAAACAATGTTGTAGTACAACATAAACATTAATCCAATTGACCTTTCAAAGGGCTTATCTCACTCAGAACCGGAACAAATGAACTAAGTATCAAACATATTCAAATAATATTTGTATTAAACGTTCAGGATAAACAAGATTCGTTTCTGTAATCAAAACAAATTAATGACAATTTATAACTGGCCTTATCGCAGTTCGGTTCATTCATAACTTTAGTGATAAGTTGGCAAATAAATCCATTATGTTATCTCTGTGTACCGATCTGGGTATATTATAATGAGAATTGGATATCAGCTGGCATCCCGAAAAGCTGTAAGTGTCAATTGATGGCTGATCGGAGGATTTGAGAAAAAAAAAAAAATGTAAGCGTGGGTAGAGCCGGTGTTCGTCGTACAATCGTCCTCGTAAGCAGGAAATCGTCCTCGTAAACATGTGTGTTGATGACAATGGCTGGACTACTAAGTAACAAACCACACAAAGTACTCGCCAAGGTTCCGAAACATAGACTTGTACCTTTATAGGCCAACGGTGAAACACGAGAAATGGGGATGAAACAAACGATGTCCCTAGCTCCGATATCCTACCTACCTCTATCTATACATACATAAGGTAGAAGAACGCGTCGGTTAGCGGTTACATAGACATTTAATTTAGGTTTCGAATATTTGAAATCGGTTTTCGGCATATCTTGTCTTATGATGACGTGTCTTTTTGTTCCAGGTTCCGAAGTTTCAACCCAGAACAGACAAAAACACAGAGTAAGTACACATTTATCTGAACTCAATCAATTAAAAATAGGTACACTACTATAACTGTGCGTCACTCGTCAGGTACCTACAGCTTCAAGTACTACATTCCATGATCCATCATCACTTACATGACACACTTTAGTTCCACACGACCCGAGCCTGGCCTGTGACGGCTGTGACGTAGACACAAGCTATGACGATATTTGAACCGCCCGTGACGTACCAACCACACCTTAGCAAAGCAGGTGACCTATTGACCTATCACATCTATTCTTGGACTAAATCGACCCGGTACAAATATAGACATTCTGCACACGCCCTGTTTCCGCCCTCCCTGCACCACTGTATAAGTTTCAATGCAATTGAGACTGGAAATGTCAACGATATTATTTTACAACCCCTTCTAAGTACTTGGCGAAAGGTTAGGAAATTAGTTGATCAGTTTTAGATTGTTTTCGAAGTCCTAACTGTGCTAATTGTTGTAATTTATTAATGTGGAAACTCTAGTATTACCAAAAAAATGCTATATGTACCTATTTACGTGCATGCAGTCGTTTTGTTAATAGTGATCCTGAATTCATTTCACACTGTCCAAAAACTTATGGCGCGATATGTTTAAGAAAGAATGCTATTTCGCTCAACAGTAAGTACAAAGAAGTAAGGGATTGTTTTGTAGTGTATTTGCATTCCGATTTTGGAAGTTTATTACTTCAAAATGTGCCTGAAATCCTTTGTCTTTTATTTTTCAAGTACCTACTGCAAAACCAACTTGAAAGAGACATAACCTCCTCCTGGCGCAGTCGGGTAAAAATACGTTTGTAGACATTATTGAATTGAATTGTCTCAAACTAAACGGGAAAAGCTCTCACGACAATGCAGCAATAAATGCCATGCAGTGTGAACTATCACATATTGTGTTTGTGAGACGCCACCGCGCCGCCGTACCTATCCCGTGAAAAACATTGAGGTATGAAGAAAAAGTTCCCAAAGGAAACTGTTAGCAACTGTACCTTGGCTTTACATTAACTGTCTGGCCATGTAAAAAGTAAAAAGCAAAATAATGTTGTCGATGCTACCATTTTTAATTATGGGAGATGAATGGGCCGTTTTGCGCAAAAGGGAACAGTCTGCGCTTGCAGACTTGCAGTAATAAGAACGCGATTGTCTGTAGACTTGTTATTAATAGTGTAATGACATTTTTGTTCAGCATAGTTGTGCCAATTAAAGAGGTTGAGTATGGGCTAAAGGTTTTTAGACTGTCGTTATAAAGTCGGATTACCTATATTATTTGTTTATGTGACGTCTTTGCTGTTGGGAATGCACTTTATTATTTCCAAGTATGGATTTATTTTTCAGTGATAATCAGCGTGATTGTTGCATCAATTATGTATCTGTATTAGCATAGTTGCGTGCGGAGTCAACCTTCGCGTGCCAACATAATTTTTACGAAGAAACGAAACTAATTCAGTTGGACACACTACTTGCTTTATTAATGAAAGAGCGGAGGTGGGGCATTCGCTGCCTGTAACGGAACTTACATAATTATTGGTAAACCTCGTCTGCTTCTGTTCAGAAACAAATCATCTACGCTAGCAACAAAGGACTTTCAACTCTAGAACCTAAAAATAGAGCTTCATTTGTTTTAGTTTGTTAAGGTTGTTATGCTTTTTTACTACGGGGTTTTTATGAAGTGAATGAAGCACCAGCTGTCGGTTGCAAGTCAGCCCACACTGTGCGTTAAAAGGCATTGTATTTCGCAAATATCAGTCGATTATATCAATGGATCTAGTTTTTGTATTAGCTTAGTCATTGTTGCACATAATTCTGCATTAAACTGGAAATGCATTGGCAGATATTTTGTATATAGGTACCTATTGAATTTCTAGAAACTGCTTTAGTGGATCATTTTATAATGGGCATTGCAATTAACTGAATGTCCGTAGGTATTGTAGGTAGCACTTTTGTTTTAGTAATTAAGTCATTATTAAGATATAAAGTGATTATTAAGTCATCTGATTTGCAAGACAACAAGGAAGTACTACCATTACTCGAACTCGAGAAATTACTCAAACTTCGCTTCTGCCCGAATAACCCAATAATAATTCATCAGGTTGGTAGGGGCTGTCGGCAGAGGAGCTCGAGGCTAGATAATAAAAGCCGCGCGGGTCGATCTTCAAGGTTAAGCAACGCTTGCCAAGGTTGGTTTGTAGATGGGTGACCATCTTAACATACCGAGTTTCCTCCGTGGCTCGGAAAAGCACGTTAAGCCGTTGGTCCCGGCTGTCATTTGTAGATCTTTGGCAGTCGTTACGGATAGTCAGAAGCCAGTTAATCTGACTCCAGTCTTGCCATGAAGTACCGTGTTACCCAGTTAATGGGTTGTGGACGTCTGGTAGGCAGCCGCTCCGCGTAAAATACTGGTATTCAGGTAAATCCGGTTTGACTGGAAGCCGAACCCAACATAGTTGGGAAAAGTCTGTTGTCAAATAATATTTTAGGCGGACCCTGGTAATACTTAGCCGGGATTAACGCCAGGTGGAAGAAGAAGATAAGGTTGGTAGGGGCTGCCGGTGCCAAGGTGTATTAGAATTAGAAATATTACAACTAAGTATAGCTATTACTTAGTATGCACCGGCAAGTTATTATAGGCACCGAGCACACAAGACAATTGAAAGCAAATACCATTTGGCCCCAATTGGGGCTTACGATCCTTGAGTATAATAATTATATACTTAAAATAATTTTCGCTCTCTAAACTACAAGATTCAAACCATACTGAGGCTGGTCTTAAACTCATAGCCTCATAGTAGGATGGCGTAGACCAAGATTTAAGAACTATTAGGGTAATTGAAAAGATAAGCCATAAATAACTATGGGGGTTATTTGACCAGGCGAAGACCCGCTCGAAGTTGAAAATCTTTTGTATCTATGATGATAAAGCCTGAAGAATTCCAAATACAGGGTACTACATACCTAACAGCAAGAAGAAATGCGGAAAAGGATGAAGACTATTCTAAGGGTGGCGCTATATAGATAAGAAAAGTATATGCCTTTATTTCTGCAATTAACTATACCTACTTAATGGTCTAGTACCGCCATTATTTGTTTGTGTTTTCCTGTTAGAAACAACTTGCGTAAGTATAAAAAATGTTTTTAATGGCTATTTATAGCTGCTGATATCCGAGATAAGAGCAATTAATCACAGAAGCTGACCACCTCACTGGTTCCGTGGTCCACCAGGGTTCAATCAGGTCAGATAAGTGGACTTGGGTTTTCCTGTCAGGAAGGAAACTTTATTATTATCCGGTTTTTTGGTAAAATTTGATTCATGCGCCTGATAGTGTAACGCCGCTTACAAGAAAGACTTGACGAAATGACATCCGATCAGTGATACTGATAATAAATGTCAAAGTTCAAATTGTCACGTGGATTGGACACGTGACTTTTTGAACTTTGACTTCCCAAACATTTTTGACTAGACCACAAGGTACCTACTTATTTCGTTCATAAATATCGATAAACGGTCGGTATGTAACTAATTGGCAATCAAGACAAAGAGCCAGTTGATGGAACCTTAGCACAGGGTCTGGAACGCATAGGGCAATAATTGAAAGAACACGGATAGGTTTTGCAAGAGTCTGACTGTTAGACAGTCTTCACTCCTTCCCACTTCATCCAGAGCGCAAGCAGGAGCATCATTTCATGATTTACCATCCTTAAAAAGGGCCTCAGGTTGAATTCAATGCTATGATGAGGCTTTAAGGTGCTTATTGTACCCGGCCAGTTAAACCTGAAATTAGAACGAAACATTTGAAAACCCAGAGTGTATGATTCATAGGTTCATAACCGACCCGAGGAACGTCGGCCTCACAAAGAATTAGATACTTGTAGCACTTGAAGCTAGTACTCATTGATTGTTTGGTGAGAGGTTACTACGTTACTGAAAATTAACTGAATCATCAATTAACAGCAATTTTAGAGCAGATGGACCTCCATTCAAGATAATTCTTTGCTGTTTTTGCCATAATAACGGTCCATTGCTTCATTTTAATAACGTGTATAAACAGAATAAACGGTATTCCTGAAAGGGTTTATTGTAAGGCTCATTATTATGAACTACTTTTATAATGGGACCGACCCCGGAATCTCAAAAAACAATCAGATGTTCAGTACCTACTCAATACTCATCATTAAACCCCTGTTCTATTCGCTAGTTATTCGTTTATTCTGTTACACGATCTATAGGACATCTGGAGATTCTGCTAAATCAAAGAACAGAAGTGCAAATCACTGATCATTGGATATATGTAAGCAATAAGATACCTACATACTCGTACCAAGTATGGTTACGCTTCTTGCATATTGCATAAACCTCGCTACTATAGGTACCTCACATGTACCTAAACAAATCTATTTCAACTGCTAACGCATGACATAGGTCACATCTCAAGACAAGCAGTAAGTACTAGAACCTCATTAGAAGTCTGTACACGAACGCACCGAGTTTCGTACCTATACCTACCTATATGTCACATCTAAGCTCTATATTATAATTATGTATATTACTCGTAATGGAAAACTAGATTGTCCAGCTACACCATTCACAATGTTAATGCCACGAATACCAAATAAGCCTACCTACCGGACCCATTAATTACGGAGACGTGCCATTTAAAACCATAAATCAGTCACTATCAATACGAAACTATTTATTTATTGACCTCCTTGATTATTACCTTTTTGGTTCTGTCGAATTTAAATCGAGAAATATGTATTATTATCTGTAATGCTGGCCATTTTATTCTATTTTTGACGGATGACATTTAGATGAAATTGATTTTGAACATTTTTAAGATTCTACATTAGGCAGGCTTTGTTTCACATTCAACTGTTTTAAATAATATCTTGACAGGATCTATCAGTAGACTCATTAATTTAATTCAAGATTATCATAATGCAGATTGTTTTGCATTTAAGCTAATACCTACTAATTTGTTATGAGACCGAAATGTCTTCAAGAAACATGCATTTAGATAATACCGCAATAAAAATAGTACAGAAACTCACAGTTGGTCGGTATATAAAAATACCCTCCCCTCGGCTTCATTCAGTGAACACACGGCATTAACCGACCAAATGAAAAATAGTTTTAAACACTTTATTTTATTTAAATGCCCGCATACCTTTGTAAATAGTCGTTTTATTTTCATTCATAAATTAGAAGTTACGGTTAGTTCCTCCGTAACTCTCCCACGCTGTATGAATGAAGTGCGCTTGCACATGATTCAAGGAGCGAAAGAAAGGGGCGCGTCACTTCCGGAGCGAGGCGTATGGCGCTACTTCCGGCCGTCACCGGATACGCATGTTCCCTGTTCGCATCAATTATTATTTCCTTCTTAATGTTTCCTTTCATAAAAGCTTAATTTTTTAACGTCTTTGAAATAGAGAAGTGTCGTGTCAAGACCGTTAAAAAGTAGAAAAAAAAGAACGAACTGGTTTTTAAATTTTGAATTATTATCGCCAAATGAAATCTGTGATTGTGATTCGACAGTCAAAATTCTCCTTAACTGAAATCTAAATATAAATAACAGTGTGGGCAGACCTTAAAAAGAAAACACGTGGGCCCGATAACTGGAATTTGCCAAAACAGTTTTGTCGTTAAAGCTTACTTTCAGACAGACGGTGGACGTAGGCTGTATTCACTGTAGGTACTGCGCCTCACATCACGCCATATTTGATCACGATAAGCTTTGGCTATATAAAAATAAAACAAGCTACTCTGATGCTCAAATGAAATTGACCCAAGTTGGTTCATTTCCCCGAAACAACTATCCTCTCATTCCGGTAGTTTCAACCAGGCATGGCTATTGTTTCTCTGATAAGCAGACATAATAGCAGATGTATAGGGCGTCCCACGGCTATGCCACATGGAGGGAAAGTACCTTGAATATTGTAGATGGAACATTTTACTGAAAGAAGACATTGTTTTAATAAAAAAAAAAAAATTAAACTACATTCATAGATTTTTAAATATTTGGTTGAACCGGGGATCGAACCCGCTACACGAGAAAAAAAAATACCCTGTAGCTTTATCATACTGATCGAAAGGCTTCATCATAAGGATTATTTTTTGCTAAGTATAATAAAAGGAAGACCATGAATTTTAACAATTTATGTGAAATTTTGTTCAGAAAAATGAAAAGCTGACGTTGCCATAAAGACAACACAACTGACATTATCTTAAATACCTATTACTAATAAATGTACCCACTTGAGAAGAACGCATCATTTCCCTATTATAATTATTTAAGTGCATGATAAAATGATAAAGAGATACGTAATTAGTAGATTAGTAGAAAGACGCTTAAATTATTTTGATTGCTGATTAGGTATAAAGAAATAATTAAAAAATATGTTCCATTTTCAAACTTGTATTCTTTTGTTTCTGTGATTTTTATTGTAGGACATAATTACATTTTTTGCCTGAATTTTTTTTTTTTTTTTTTATTATCAAAAGAGTGCAACTTAATTTGTATTCAACAGTAAGGGACTCATTTTGAGCATTTGATTAATTTTGTATTAAAAATGTTAAAATTCATGGTCTTAACCTTTTATTTCTGACACTAAGTATGTTATTTGGCAAAAAAAAATATTTATGAGAAAGACTT
The DNA here is from genome assembly GCA_950371165.1 of Lacanobia oleracea. Lineage (NCBI taxonomy): Eukaryota > Metazoa > Arthropoda > Insecta > Lepidoptera > Noctuidae > Lacanobia > Lacanobia oleracea. The sequence goes on along the minus strand of OX493391.1, from coordinate 17,590,038 downwards.
AATTTTGCTCGGTATGATAAAACTACAGGGTGTTTTTTATGATTAATTACAAATGTTTAGTTTTCAGACTTCAAGTTGTATAAGACGGCATTATTTACCAAATTTCATAGTTTCATAGAACGGCAAATACCCTATACATTTTGATTCCGTTGAGAGTGTCGAAATTTACGTTTTTTGCGGCATAAATTACCGTATCTTTTTTTTCGTTAACTTAGAAATCTGATTTTTTCACAGCTTCAAGGGGCTGTAAACTTATGAGCATATGGTTTTAATTTCATACTCGATACCTCCACAAGTTCCCGAGATAAAGGGTCTTGACAGACAGACGGACGGACAACAAAGTGATCCTGTAAGGGTTCTGTTTTTACCTTTTGAGGTAAGAAACCCTAAAAACAATATAAAGTATAAAATAACTTCAATTTCTGAAATCAGTGTTAAAATACAGAAACAACCAAAAACAGCGATTAATAAGCTTTTTATTTTTCACTTAGTGGAACGCCACATCTAACAACACCACTGGAAAGTCGCAGAAAAGCAAAATACGCAATTTCATTTACTTTTTTTTTTTTTTTTTTTTTAAGGATGGGAAATCATCAAATGACTCCTTCCGCTCTGGGCGGAGCGGAAGGGAGTGTCAGACTCTTACTGACTAAAACCCATCCGTGTTCCTCCTACTGCCCTTTGCGTTCCAGGGTATGGTGCCTCTTTCGAACGGATTCCGCACCCCGGCAGGCACTGGCCCTGGCGGGCCCCGTCTCCCTTGCTGACAGCTCTTTGATGCGCGCGCGGAATACAGCGCGCCGCCGACACGGGTCTAGTTTTGATCGGACGGCGAGCCGCCCAATGCTCGCCGTCCGCAGACCCGCGCCTACGGTGGTCGGAAATCGCCCTGCGACTCCCGACGCCCGGGCCGTCTTCTTCTATTGCGGCGGCCGGGTCGTGAGGCCTCCCTCTCTCTCACACGTTCGGCCTCCTCCTTCGCTAGCATTACTGCTTCGCAGAAAGAGGTGACCGCCTCCCATGCCTCCTCGCTCCGGACCATAGACCGAACCAGGGCCGGTCGCGAGAGGTCGCCGCAGCCGATCGCCTCGACGAGAAATCGGCGGTGCTCCGCCCAAGCAGGGCAGACCTCTACCGTATGCTCCACCGTGTCCTCCGGGCGATCCTCGCAATGTTGACACCCAGGCGTGTCCTCCCGCCGAATCCGAAACAGGTATCTCCCGAAACAACCGTGTCCGGTGAGTACCTGTGTCAGACGGAAGGTGAGGACGCCGTGGCACCGCTCCAGCCACTCCTCAAAGAGGGGACTAATCGCCTGTATTGTGGCGTGCCCAGCGCTGGGTTGCGACAGTCGCTGTCTCCATACCGCCATGAGATCCTGCCGGAGCTCCATCCGCCTTGCTGCGATTTGCCGCGGCAGAGAAGTCTCGCCCCGGCGTTGCGCCTCCACGCGCCACTCGTAAATGAGCGCGAGGGCTCTCGCTTCCAGATCCCATGGCGGCAGTCCGGCAAGGAGGCTCGCCGCCTCGCCAGAGACCGTGCGGTATCCCCGGGCCAGCCGGAGGGCCATGACCCTCTGGGACGCGTTGAGGTAACGGGCAGGTCGCTTCCTCAAAATAGGCGCCCACACTGGCGCCCCATAAAGGGCCATGGACCGCACGACCCCCGCGTAAAGCCTTCGGCAGGAGGCGTTTGGTCCTCCTAGATTGGGCAGAAGCCGCTTAAAGGCAGCCCCGGCCCGCCCCAGTCTGGGAGCCAAACGTCGAAAATGCTCGACGAAGTTCCACCGGCTATCGAGGACGAGACCCAGGTATGTCATCGTCGATCCGACGCCGATGTGAACCCCTCCTACCGTTATTTGGGATCCCGATGGTGGCTTATTCCGAGATCCATGAAAGCACATGGCTTCGGACTTGTGTAGAGCCACCTCGAGACCCAACTGCCGGATCCTCTCAACGACTATCGCAACCCCGCGTGTCATAGCGTCGGCCGCTGCCTGGTGCGACCCTCCCTGTGCCAGGACCAGCGTATCGTCAGCATAGCAGACGATGCTGACGCCTCTAGGGAGGTCGGCGCGCAGCACCCAGTCGTAGCCGATGTCCCACAGGAGCGGCCCCACAACGGAACCCTGTGGAACACCGCACGACATCTCTCGCCGGTTCCACTCTCCCAGGTGACCGGGGTAGATGACGGCTCTGTCCGTCAAGTAATCCTCGACTACGCGACGGAGGTAGGTCGGCACCCGGTGATACCGAAGTGCCTCCCTAATGCAACTCCAGGGCAGGGTGTTGAAGGCATTGGCGATGTCTAGAGACACCGTCAAGACGACCCCACCCCGGGAAACCGCGTCCCCCGTCGAGAGGGCTCTCACGCGCATGATGGCGTCCACCGTCGAGCGTCCCGTGCGGAAACCGAACTGGTTCTCCGCCAAATCCGGCCCCACCCTCACTAGGTGCTCGACGAGGCGGTTTGCAATTACTCTTTCAAAGAGCTTGCCCACCTCATCGAGCAGCACAATGGGCCGGTATGCGGACGGAGAGTCCGCAGGGCGCCCCGGCTTCTTAATGAGGACCAGTTTCCCCGTCTTCCAACGAAGAGGGAACTGGCCCCTCTCCAAGCATGCGCTTAGGAACCCTCTTAGTCGAGGCCCAAGAGCCTCCAAGGCCAGGACCCAGGCTTTTCCAGGTAAGCCATCGGGTCCTGGGGCGGTATTTTTGGCCTTCAGCCTATTAACCGCCACTCTCAGGTCTACCTCAGTCTCCTCAGGAGCATCGTCATCGTCGTCATCGGTGTAGTTCGCATCGGGCACCGCAGGTGGTGGAGCCATAGGCGGGGGATTATGCTCCCCTCGCGAGGGGAACAGAGCGCTCACCACGTCCTCCACCAGCTGGGGCTGGAGACTCTGCGTCAACGGGGGGGCCCAGGTGCGGAGCTTATTCCGCACCATTTTGTAGGGTCTTCCCCACGGGTCCCCGTTCAGAGACTCCAGCAACTCCTTGCGAGCCAGATCCTTTGCCTGCAGGATCCCCGCTCGGAGGGCGGCCTTCGCCACTCTGTACTCCTCGTACAGCTCCGCCTCTCTGACCTGCGCATCCGGAGGGCGGATGCGGAGCCTGCGGTGCCTGGTGTACCGGCGCCGTGCAGAAACGCATGCCTGACGCAGTGTCGCCAGCTCTTGCGACCACCAGTACACCTGACGGCGGGCGCGTCCTTTTTTTTTTTTTAACGGGGGAAATCCTCATGGATGTCCTCCGCCCTGGGGCGGGCGGAGGGGTCTGTCAGACTCTTACTGACTAAAACCACCCCGGTGCTCCATCTCTCACCAACCGGGGATCGCGAGAACTAATGCGACTTCCGTAATCCCCGGCTGGTGCCGGCCCGCCTCTGCAGGCCACCTCGGGTCAGCGGGGGAAGTGAGGTGTTTGACTCCCCCCGCAACGTCAAAGAGGGGCGCACGGGAACACCACGCGCCGCCACCTCGGGTCCGAATGAATGGGGGGCGACGGATATCCCCAAGTCCGACGCCTGAGGACCCAGTTAGGGGGGCCGGAAGAGGGCAGCGTATGCCCTCCTCCGACGCCCGGTGCGCCTACTGCGGGCCGGGAGAGAGGTGGAGATCTCCCTCTCCCTTTCCGCAGCCTCCTTCTGCGCGACAACTGCTTCAGCAGGCCTTTCCGGTGGTGACACCCAGGCCTGCACGATCGAGGCTTCCAGGAGGAGCCCCCGGTCCAGCTGAATTTCATTTACTTGGATGACAAACCAAATACGTCATCTAAGTAAACGAATTCCAGCTATTTTGATTTAAAAGCCAAACTTGGATGAAATTTAAATGGGACCAATCGGAAAGTATAACGTTTCACATGAAAGAACAATTTTTCAAATCGGTCCATAAATGATGGAGTTACGAGGTACCGTATGAGAACCTCCTCCTTTTTTGAAGTCGGTTAAAATGAAATGATAACTACCTAGTTCACTTCATGCTCAAGCTCAATCCACCTAAGTTTACACGGTGAAAAAAAAAAACTTGTAATATACCCTTTGGACTCCATACCCGAGCGAGAAGCAACAGATCAACCCCACCAGTAGTGCTATTCTGTATTAAACATTTTCGTGTCTCGACAGCGGAATCCGAGGTGAGTAGTATCAAATTCGTATAAACATAAGACCTTTATGTTGTATGTCATAAAACTCACTTTGTGAGCTTTGTCACTCAGGTGAAGCTCGATATCGAAATAGTTATTTACAGAATAGACTTGCTAGTGATACCAGATATTATGCTAACTACCTTTCATCGTACAATCTTTTCTTCTTAGTTTTCAGACAGCAAAAAGGACTCCTTTGTACTTTCGAGAAATAATGCTTAGCACCACATGGTCCTTCAGTCTATATAAACTATTTTTTTCATTGTTGCCCGTTAGTTGGGTACTGACAGAAGGAGAGGAGGACAAAGCTGTGTCAATATTGGCATTTGATACGATTGACACATGATAGTATTGAGGCAGTTCTCTACAGAGCCTAGATTTAACCTTAGTCGTTTCAATCTACGCTCTATTGAGAACTGCCCTTTGAGCAGTGTCCAATTACACCAGATGCAATTAATTCAACACGTGCGGATGTGACGTGCTTACCTACGTGCAATGTCAGTTTGTAGGAATAAAAATGTATAGATAGATACTTTATACTCAGCAAATCTCCTCCGTACACAACACCTCCTGTCAGCCGTCAAAAGCAGGAGAGAACTGTAGTGCTATTCTGTAACGACATTTTCGCGTCTCGACAGCGGAATCCGAGGTGAGTATCGAATTCGGGTAAACATAGACCCTTATGTTGTGTGTTATAAAGGTCACCTTGTGAGCTTTGTCACTCAGGTGAAGCTCGATATCGAAATGGTTATTTACAGAATAGACTAGCTGGCATCTTCTGGATCCGCCCATTTCATCAAGTAAGATCGAGGTCGCTCAGCTGGCTCATCAAGAAAAATAATATAGTATAATTTCAAGTATATTTCCGATGCTAATTTTCATCTGAGCCTTGCAACCCATTGATCAATAATCTTGTTCCAGTTTATTTCAGCACAACAGGACAGACATTCTTCAAATTTTCTCGCCCAGTAGTTACTGCAACGCGATTGGTTCCCGCCAAGATGGACCCCTCGCTGTGACGTAGGTTGCTGACGTTGCTACCCGACCCTGACCTGCAGGAATTGGGTCAGGCCAGCTAGTTACTCCTCCCACAACTCCGTTATTCAACTCCTGGTCAATCAATAGAAATACTTACACAATAATGCGCAAAAGAAATTTTACTAAAATTAATGGTTTACTCAGAAGCCAGCTAAAACTAAACATTGGCGGCACCGCTTTCACAGTCAATAAAATTGTTTCCATTGCACTTTGTGTAAGTAGTTGTTCTCTATCTCTGTCTGACATTAGGTCTGTGGAATGGGTGACAAGGAAGGATAGCGGAAGTGAAATAAGAATGGAGTTGGGGTTCATTCATTGATGTTTCCGCCGCCATCAATGGGTGGTCACAAAATAAGGGACTGCAGAAGGCTCTGACCATAAAATGCATAAAAGCATGGCGCGCACCAATTCTTAAATACTTGTTTACCAATTTGTTGTCCCATCCCACGACAAAACTATACGAAAATTCATTGATGAGAGGATCTATGGTCACACCACACAGACATAAGACAATTTAGGATGTAATAGAAAAAGTGAAAAGTTCGTAGAGGCCTCGTACTTTTGAATTTCGATCAATGACCGGATTACATCGTCAAATACTTCGATTTAATGCAAGTAGAATAGGCGAGGTACTACCGTATCGTATTGATTGATAGATACTTCTGTAATTTATCTGTATTGTAATAGGTACACGAGTGCAACCACTCAATACCATTTGTCGCTTGTTTACGGGCTCTGTTTAGATAAGTTTAATGAAGGCTCACTGAAGCTGAAAAACACCACGTTGTTGAATTAAGGCATTTGGAGGGTAGGATCCTTGTTTCTTATATCTGTGGTAGGATCTAACTTATGTTAAAGCTATCAGGGTTTCTCGTCGCATTAAAATGATAAATATTGTTATTAACGCATTCATCGATCGCAGAAGAACCAACATAGACGTGAATTTACTTTCTGTGTTCTAAATCTATCTATACTAATATATAAAGCTGAAGAGTTTGTTTGTTTGCTTGAACGCGCTAATCTCAGGAACTCCTGGTCCAATTTGAAAAATTCTATCAGTGTTAGATAGCCCATTTATCGAGGAAGGCTATAGGCTTATTATATCATATCGCTAAGACCCAGTAATGAAAATTGTGACGAAGACGAATTTGCGCGGGTCAACTAGTAATGCATATATTCGTACTAAAAATAAATTAAAATTACGGACACTTCTGAGAATTGTATAAATGTCAGAATGCTTTCGGTTTTTGTGGTTATAATCAGGCCAAAAATAACCAAACCAACCAGCGAAAAAATAGAAAAATACCAAACGGACTAAGATTCCAGAGTTGCCACACCTCTCGTATTTTGTCACTAACAAAATGTCTAACTCTATATCATCGTACCTACTTAATAACATTACTTTTACATACTAACACTCTATGCCACATATTTTGTGAGCGAGAAAATTCATAAGAGAGGTCTGACAACTCTGGAATCTCAGTGTAAAAGTGATGATGATTATGATCTGCAAATTGGTCTCCCATTATTAGGTAGTATTTCATAGTAGCATCATTTCACCCTGAAATGGTAAAAGAAGTATTGAACTACACTCAAACTATGTGCAGAACAGATATAACCCGGTTTTTCAGTCTCTACAAATAGACCAAAATAATCAATAGATTTTTACCAACATCATAAAACGAAACATCGTCACAGTGCCTTGAAACTAAATAGAATTTTATTGAATTCCAGAGTTTAATAAAAACGTGTATAAAAACAGAATACTTATCTATCCATCCAAACATTCTCGAGGGTCGCTCAACTAAGCACGTCATTCAATAAACATGATAACACTGCTGCTGCAAAACTGAAATTTAGGCAAACTGAAACCTTAATCCATTCAAATAGAGTCTGTATCATAAGCTAGTGACGTTAAATCTTGCTTTGTTTCTGATGACGTAACGGGAGTACCCGACCGTTCATTGAGATGTCATGTCGCAACCCCGCAGCCCTCTCTATAACCTCACCCCTTATCCTGTTAATTACCCCTCCCGCTGTGACGTCAGGGGTAATTTCGTCACACTAAATAAAATTCCACTTTCTAGATTAGTTTTCTGATAACGTTTTGGACGTGGTAATGTTTCAGCTCTATTGTTTAGCGTCCACTGGAGTCGAGTTTAGTATTGATTTTGGTGAATAGAAGAATGCGTCTGTCTTGGACATGGGTGCCAATTTGTAGGCCGGTTATAGCTTTTTCTTAAGTTTGGTAAATACAACCCACAATACAACAACACAACCAACTGCAACCTGTCTTTAACTCAAGAGTGAATAGGTTAATTCCAGGCAAGCGTGCTCTATCTTCCACCACATCTTTGCTTACCATCAGGTGAGATAGTGCTCAAACGCGTGCCCATTAATTAATAGTAAAAAAACATCTAATGACTCCCCCCGCTCTAGGCGGAGCAGAAGGGAGTGTCAGACTCTTACTGACTAAAACCCGTCCGTGTTCCTCCTAATGCCCTTTGCGTTCCAGGTGACTCTTTCGAACAAATTCCGTAATAACCGTGGTTATATAGCTTGTGTGAATATGCTTGTGCTTTTCGGGGAGGTCATAATTGTTGAAATCAGCAAGCAATTAGTCAACTCTTTAAGTGAACTGGGTTTTCTTTAGCCAATGAATCAGCATTGCCATTCAACGTGACAATGCAGTCAGTGTTCTGGGAACTTTCCCCGTTGACAGCGATTTGGACCAATTTTTCGATGGACTAAGATTTCTTCACTTCCCCCTTTTTCCTCCGCTTGTACATTATTTGATTTTTGTATGTTTTATAATTTTTTGAGTAATTCAAAATTCAAAAAAATTTCAGCTCAATCGGTTGAAGATAATTATATGCTTTAAAATTGAGTAGCAAGATTTCACCTATATTGCATATTAAATAAAAGCTTTTTAAAAAATAAAGATACACGCCTCCTAAATGTCATGTGGTCAATTCCGAACACATATTTTGACTTTTCGTCATTCCAGTCAATCCTCAGGGATCACTATCCGTCTACTAGACTTAAAGTCTAGTCTAAAACTGCGTCTGTGACGCAGAAGCTTTTATTTAAATAATCAGTGTATTCATGTAATGCTAGCCTGGCATCCATTGCACCAATGACGAAACCGAGTCCAATCGATCGCGTCTGGGCCTAAAGTTTGACGTCACTAAGTACGTCACTGCTCCAGGCTTCGTGGCTACAACAGGGGTCGATGCATTTGTCTAAATTGAGAGGACTTGCATAGATATCAATACTAATATATAAAGCTGAAGAGTTTGTTTGTTTACTTAAACGCGCTAATCTCAGGAACTTCTGGTCCGATTTGAGAAATTATTTCAGTGTTAGATAGCCCATTTATCGAGGAAGGCTAACGACGAAAACAAAGGCATATGTATATAATCACGCCAAGACCAATAGGAGCTGAGCAGACGAAGTTGCGCGGGTCAACTAGTCATTGATATAGTGTTTTTATATATTAATGATAGCTGATAAACATACCTACAGCCTTTGTTTTCACCACGAAAGGCATATTATACCTTTGCTTGATTCCTAAAGTGTTATAAGAGCTGTATTTGTAAGTTTTGGCGTCCAAAGGCAGCTGATTCTGTGCTCAATAATCAGAAAACTGCCAAAATTACCAAGAGCTTCCCGGTAACTGTACCCAATTTCCAGATATGATAGAGATGGGTAGAAGATTGTATGCTAATATAGACGAGAAGACTGCTTACCTACATTATTTTCTGTGCTGTAGTTACCAAGTATTATGTTTTACATACTCATACGAGAGGTAGTGTGATTACATTTCCATTCAATTATACAACCACCATCATTCATAAATTATAGCGATTACGTCAACGTTAATAGACATTCATTCACGTTACAATTTCCTACACATAAAAAATATTTTCGTCATAAGAATACGGTCAGCTACAATAATTACCAACAATCACAATATAAATCGGTAAGTCTAGCGCGCGATAGTTTCGTAAACAGTCTCGTGTTACGCTCAGGTTTCCGGATACCACGGTGTGTAATTTAAAGCTCACAACATTACTAGCAAGCAACTAGATAATATTACTTCAACGGCACAAAATACAAGAGTTGTGAATGAAACAGTGCGCGTCCGGCGGGTCGGTGAGCGGCGCGAATGGGAGCGGAAGCCCGCGGTTAGTCCACTTCCTGTTTCCTGCAGGGCCGAGAGCGACGCACGCGCAGCCGAGCGCGCCCGACCGTGGCCGATCTAACACGAGCGTGCCCGACCCACTCCGACTGCCGCCGAAGCTACAACGTACCGCCACACCACGCTATGATTTTTCATTGAGCGACACGTCGAGAAAATGGAAAATCTTCTTCTGTCGCAAGTGCATAAATTGATTTGCTGAACAGCCTATTTTCTATGTATGAAATTCTACTTGTTGCTTATGGGAACATGTTTTTGCATTGAAGAATTTTAAATCTCAATAAGTTTCACAAACGTGATAAAACATACATAAATAATGGAAATTGAGCATCGCAGTATTGGCTACTTAGACTACCCCATCATTATCATAATATGCTGTTAGAGTTTGTACAGTTATCTATAAAATAGGAGGTGAGAGACACTTCTGAAGAGGGACGTGTAGGTAGGTAGGTACATGGTCTAGAATAGCAATGTTTTTAACGGCCTTTTTTATTCCCTGTAGTAAGAGTAAATTCAGTGAATAATATCAAAAAAGTAGATAGGTACAGTCAACAGCACATCAAGTTACCACAAACTGTAAAATTTCCTTATTTAATTTTGAACGTAACTTCCAAAATTTTAAGGTAGGTATACCTAATATAATTTGGAGAAATTTGACAGTTTTGTATAACCTGATGAGTTGTTGGTTGTACGTTAAATTAGAGCTCTGTTTAAACTTTCATTTGTTGTGGTTTCCTTACAGGTGTGAATGTTTACCTACTTGGTTATAAAAATGAATATAGGAAAAACCACCAGGTGGAACCTAAACTTTTACGTAGATAAGTAGGTAGCTTCTTGGAAGGAAAACTTTGTAAGTAATAATAAAAAAAAAAAAGTAAGTAATAATAAGTAACGAAAATAAAAAAAGCAATAGTAAAAAAAAAAAAAAAAAAAAAAAAAAAGTAAATCTACACACTAGTTATACAATTATAAAATCGTGCTAGTTATCAATTATAAGTATATCCCGTTAGAATGGCGAAAGAGTGATAGACCTCAAAACAAATTAGAATATTGAATATGTTCTTATTATGAGAGTTAAGTCAATAGTAGTAGAACTATGAGCCATTCACCATTCTATCGATAAGAAAATTCATTCACGTGTTTGGTCGTTTTATCCTTTGATCACCCACGCCACGCCTTATGCTACTCGATGTTTTTTTCCTCTCCAAAATTGTTGACAACTGGTATTCGAGAATATCACATATTCTTAGGTCAGTAGATAACTTTAAGAGGAGTGTCGTCTACTAATGTTATTACATGAAAAGCCTCCTTTTCTTGCGGAGATAACAATTTTTCACTAGGTTTTCTTTTCCATTTTCAAATAATTGGTAGGTACCTACTTATGCATATATTCGAAAAAAAAACAAATTTCCGAATTCGAAAAATTATTCGTAACGGACCTCCAATTCCATATTTAAAAGTGTTATGACGTCAGAGCCCTATCGCGTCGCACATTAATTGCCCAAATGCGAATAACATTTTGTTATAAGTAGGTATATAGCTGCCGATTCGCCTACACGCCGCCTACGCAGCGCCCACGGCCCCGGCTCCTCTTGGAGCAGACGGACGTAGTAGCGTAGGCTCGTACTGTGGGCGCGAGATCATGTACGTGCAGAATCGACACTTCCTTTAAAGGTGACAAAAGGGTCAAAGTGACATTCTATGAGCGATTAGGTACAATAAAATTCTCAAAAAGTCCAAAATAAATCGAATCGGCATCGACATGCGCTATCGAAATATGTAAGTAGTAGGTTACATGACTTGAGGCATTGGGCCTTTCAACAACTGTATCGCTGATAGAATAAATTATAGAATGACACTTGGTCCCCATTTTTCTGACCCGTTTTCTGATTTTCTGCATTGAATTGGTGAAAAATTAATGGAAGTACCATGGAATAGGACGATTCAGTCTCCATCTTTGTCTCTTTTAAAAATGAACTCAACAAACCATGACGTTTTCCATCACCGTTGTTTAAATTATTGCCACTATGGTCATCAGTCCACCGACGTACACGAAATATAAGAAAAACAACAATATAATTAACTGGACCTAAAGGATAGCCTATGGATTTGTCGGGCCACCCACCAAACTAGTGATTGTGGTCAGCTCAGTACTAGTGTATGGCTAAAGGTTTACTTGTACCTACTGTTGAGGATGCTGTTACATCCAACAGTAAAAACTTATAAAATGTAGAGGACAATGACGTTGAAATCGTCACCTATCAAATAAAAAAGTACATCCCGGCCATGGTGTTATTCAGCGTGGCAACAAAGTACTCGTGAGTTATAAATACAATCAATCAATCGACCAGAACACTTAATTTATAAGGTCAATCAATCATATCATTGATATTCTTGAATGCGACTCTCAGCAGTTGAATGGAAATCTTTTTGCAGATTCATCTTTCAATTCATATCATTATGTCCAACGTCTCGCAAACAAGAGTCGATTAAAATTTAAACTAGGAAGTTTTTCGTCGATATGAAGGACGCAAAAAGTCTTCACATTCAAAGCGTTCTAAGGATATCATGATATATTTATATTTATGAAAAAGGACCATAATCTTAATTTACTAGTTCAAGACAACTCTAGTGCTTAAATCAGTTTATTTGATTCAATATCGTCAGCCATTTCCATTATGTGTTCATATGGAACACTGAGCCGCGTGGCCCATCTCCGACTCTTCTAATCTTTGCGATTATCCTTGTGTGTCGAACAAGGGGCTAGCGACAAGCCGATTCAATTGCGCTAACACGGACTGTTTCTAGACTTACACACAGAATTAATTAGATTGTAGACCACTGTTATTATCCACGCTACTCGTACTTCTTGTGTTCTAATAATGACACAACTTTACTAGCGGCATTATCGTCACAATCGCTTGTGTATCGAACACTCACTCTAAAAAAACTGATTCGTACAATACCACAGAAGTAACAAGATTCCACAGATCACGACATTGAAAAGTTGCTCGTGTCGGCACAACGTACCTAGGATTATGAATCAATACGCGCAAAACATAAATCAATGGACTCTATTACGTCACACATTCATTGCGATCGTTTTCAACAAAATCAACAATAATTTGAAATGCACCGATGTTATTTGAATGGTATGTATAATGTAGTGAGCACAAACAGATCATTAAACATGTATTAGCTGTTACCTCACGAGTTGGGTAAACAGACGTTACACTCAGGGCACGATTATGAAAGAGGTTCGGATTACCATGGCTTAGGTCTTAACTAAGAGAGCAGGGGGAGACTCCTCTCAACCTCCCTACCCTCACGCTACTGCTCCATTCACTACGTCGTAGGCTAAGGGGGATGTTACACGTTGTGTATAGAGGGATATTTGCATAATCATATTCAGGAGGCGAACTTGGAAATCCCTGAACGTCTGATTTCTGGATGTTTTTGTTATCAGAAACTTGCTTTGTGAACTTAACGTTCAAGTTCGGATTTATAAACTGCATTCTATTTTTAGTTACGAGTATCTCCCAAATAGTAGTATCCTCATCTTAAGCCACAATATCAACGTTTCTTAAACATCTAAATTCAATCACAGTTTAAACAAGTCTTACAACAGTAGTGCTGAATGAGTCAGAGTAGCAGCAAGTTTGCTTTATACCTACATGTGTTAAAGAAACTAAAGCAGTTTACGTAACCCCTACAAATCATTGAAAGGCTGGGGGAGGGGTTGTGAGGTGGCGCGTAGGACGCTGTATGAATGAACGGAGAACGTCACGCGAACATTGCGTGTTTTTCAACACGATGGAGATCGATTGTGGTATTATTGTTAGATCGTTGGACTTTGTTAGAGATGTAGCATCTTGAGGAGGAAAATGGACACTGTGATACTTAATATGACTTGGAATTAAATTTCAAATTTAAAATAAGGCCAAGTTGTCTGTGTTTTTCTGAAAACTTCGATGCAAGAGCGAAGATCATTGTCATGACAAGCGATATTCAGCTGTAGGTACTTGAGAGGTAAACATCAATATTCTCAAAACAAATCGCAACATCTGCCTCAGGATCCGTTGAGGCAGGTCGCCGACCGATTCATCTCCAAATCTGCATACGTTTAGCCACGGCCGGCCGTGCGTCATATTTCCGAAGTCAGTTCATTCCGCAAACAAAGGTCACATTGTCAAACGGGATGCCGGATGCGGGAGCGGTCCGTATCTCGGCATCGGGCCGGTGTCCGGCCGGACGAGAACGGACGCGCGTCCGCTTTGTACCGCCACATCCGATTACGATGGAATTCACACTAGTGTATTGTCATGTAATGGCAATGTTGATTACACTTGCACTCGCATTCATACGCTGACGGTCAAATTGTCGGTTTCCTCCTCCATTGAGTGATTTGGGACGTTTGTAGTAATTTCTGTTTGCGTAAACGGACTTGTCGACTGTGTGTTATTATTGTTTTCATTTGTGGAACTTATAGTTGTACCAGTTGCACAATCTACTTATATTTTATTTAATCTTTGAAGTTGTTCTTTTCTGTAACGAAATACTGAAATTCTGAATAGGCTCTATGGAGATTCAATATTGTAACGGGCGTGACCTGACGACCTAGATGAGGCATTAGTAGAAGATTGTCCTTAATAGTCCGACAAGTGAGGAGGATTGTGAATCTAGAAATCAGAAGCAGAAGGACCAGAATTTGAAAGTCGAATGATTTGGATAGGGACTTGTCCTTCTAGCTCAAGACCAGAGTATAAAAATATTATTAGGTACCGTGTCAAGATCAACTCTATCAATATCATTATCTGCATTCATCATCTGCCTAGCCTTTTCCCAACTACATTGGAGTCGGCTTCCAGTCAAACCGGATTCAGCTGAATACCAGTGTTTTACGTGGAGCGGTTGCTTACCAGACCTCCACAACCCATTAACTGGGTAACACGGTACATCTTGGCAAGACTGGAGTCAGATTTACTGGCTTCTGACAACCCGTAACGACTGCCAAAGATCTACAAATGACAGCCGGGACCAACGGCTTAACGTGCTTTCCGAGGCGCGGAGGAAACTCGGTATGTTAAGATGGTCACCCATCCACAAACCAACCTTGGCAAGCGTTCCTTAACCTTGAAGATCGACCCGTGTGGCTGTTATTATTTAGCCACGAGCTCCTCAACCTCAAATATCATCATCTGAATTGACTTTACCAAATATGTTCGGATCAGCTTGCGGATTACCCGGATGCAGCAAGCATTTTTTTCCCAACCCAGTTACAAGTTACAACACTTTCCTTGGTAAGACTGGTTGTCAGAACTTCGGGCTCCTGAAAGTGAGATGATAGGTATTCCTTTACTCCAAACTTAGAATTCATACTCAGAAAAACGGTCGGTGAGTTTCTACCTTACCGACCGTTTTCCGTCGAACTTTTATATTGCGAATACTCGAATATTACTTTTCTATGAACTGCATGTTCTGTTCCAAGTCCAACGAATGCAGCGTCTATTAAAATAACTTATTTAGTAGTTATCATTATCACCGTGGCGGTGTCGTAACCGGAGCTCTTCCTGTGTTCATACGATATTATAAATGCATTGTAACTATACTTATTAGAACAGTAGGTAGGTACTCCATGTGATATGTGATAACCCCGAGCGCGTATGCCTATAGCTTCTTTATTATTATTTCTAACGTACCTACTTCGGTTGGTAGTAAGGTTACATTTTCGCTTTTTAGCTGGTTATAAGGAATCTCAGTATGGTGTCGGCCCGTGTCGGCCGATGTCGTAAAAGAATAATACCATTCCATCACTTCCCGTGGGTGTCGTAATTGTAATAGGCGACTAAGAGACTCGCTAGAGAATGGGCAGCAGCGTTCTCTGTAAAACTCAACACCATGCACTGCGATCGCCAACCCGCCTGCTAAGCGTAGCGTAGCGATTATGGCCAACCTCCCCATCTTAGGGGAGATCTATGTCTAGCAGTGGACGGCTTTCGGCTGATATGATTACTTACTATGGTCATTAGTCATCGGCCAACCATCATCTCCTGTATTCTTCTTATTCTCTTATGTTAGAAGAATAATATTCACGAACACAAATTCAATGTTGATGTTTCGAAATGGCAGAATTAGTAAGTAGGTACCTACTTATCAACAGCTCCAGAGATTCATCTTTGATCAAGAAATAATGAAACTGATCATACCTACATGAAAAATCAATTTCAAGTCAGGGAACATCTTGTACCTACTTACCTATCGGTCAAAGATCACGATCGTACCGAATTGTTTAGGAGAGAAATTCAAGAGAGAAATCTATAGGTCCGTTCCGTATGTGTTCTTGAAGCTAATAGTAACTACTACCTACAAACCCTGTTAGAAATGAACAATAACATAAGTAATGAATTCAAAATCTCATGGCGTTGGTGTTGCCAGTGTTGCTACATTATTGCGCAGGAGTGGAACTAACAACACAGGTCCGCGTGAAAGTTGCCCGTACCGTGAAATTTATAATATTGTATTAATCATTAGTCTAGTATCATTACATATTTGAATTATTTCGATGTTGTTATGACTGTTATGCGTCCGGTTGGTCAGTACGAATCGTAGAGAAATTGCGTTAGGTAGGTACTTGTACCGTTATATCTTTCTTAACTTTCTGTCTATAATAAATAATAATAGTCCACGAAGTGTTTACCTATTTATTGCAGATTTTTTTTTAAGTGTAGGTTTAAAAAAAAAAAAAATTAAACCTCTCGTTTTTGGTTCCATCAGCAAATAGGTAAAACAATTCTGTCAGAAGGTTACTAAACACTAATGAGGTAGGTAATACTTCCATAAATAAACCCTTATCTAAACCCGATGACTAAAGCAGGAGACAAACTGGGTCCCACGTACGCAACGTGTACAACGCATTATGATATCTGGATCTTGATTTTATATGAAAAACTATGCAGTAGAGACACGCGTAGGTATCGTATGCAACGCAACATACGATACGATACAAAAGCGTTGCATACGTTGCGTACGTAGGACCAGTTTGTCACTAGTTTTAAGAGTGGACAAAGCTAATGAAGTTGTGTTTTCAAAGCAAATTGATATGATGCTTTAGGGAAAAGTAACTAAATGGACTGCAGGCACTTCTTGTTCATCATAACCGTAATTGTCCTCCAGAATGTTGAGTAGACCTCAAAGGCGTAGTAGTGCTTGTTCTTGTGCTGATATGAGAATTAATGAGCCTGTTATAAAAGACAAACCGGAGGTGCAAATTAACAGTTATCTTATGTCACAATCTTTGTCGTCTAGCTAATAGCAGGTTGCAGCCACTAGTTTTTGGGTTTTGCTAGTCTTGAAAATGTTAATTAATAGGAACAGCTTTAAAACGCGTTGCATCTAAGCCTTTATTTTGAAAGAAACAAGAGTGAAATGTTGATCCATACACGTTTAATTCAAACAACAAACTTCAACCCACTCCGCATACCTCAGACTGACGAAACGTTAAGAAGGAAGGCATGTATCTAGGTACATAGAGTGCTGCATCTAACTGAAATCTCAGCTAAAACTAGTTACCACAAGTTAAATAGCGAACTTACGTCTATAACACATAGGTATAATAGGATAAAGTGGTGGCTCCCACGAGACAACCCACACAAAAACTTGTTCGCACCAAGACGTTTCCAATGAAAGGGTGACAGTCGCGTTCCTAGCGCATTCGAGTTCTCTTTGCCCTTTGAGTTGCGCCTTTCCTTTGATTATCGATTCTTAATAAGAATATCATTTGAGATTATATATATTTTTAGATCGTTCGCTCGAAATAGAGACTTCGTGTGATTTTTTTATATATTCCACTAGCTTTAACCCACGACTTCGTACGTGCATATCCCGTTTTTTCCCGTTCCCGTCGGAATTTCAGGAATTCCTATCTTAGTGCTCCCCTACACGCCCAAAAGAACCTACATGCCAAATTACAGCTTTCTACGAACAGTAGTTTCGGCTGTGCGTTGTCAATCACTCAATCACTCAATCATGAGTTTGAATGTTTTAGAGTGGAAAATGTCTCGCTATAGTTTATTAGTTTCGTCATTGACTTTCGCTTGCGGTTCCACCCACATACAAGGATTTTTTGACGTCACATTGAGACGAATACATAATGGCCTATAAGTTTTGGGGAAAAAAGTTAAATTACCTACGTGTTAACTGCCTACCAAGATTTTGTTTATACTATTATTATTATACCAATAATTTATTTCAAGGATACAATAAAATTATTTTATTTGATAAGGTTAAGAGGTTTAGGTAAGTACATACAGGTACAGAAGCTCTTAAGGGTTCTAACCCCTCCCTAAGTAACGAGATTGTAAAATAAAAATTGTAAATTATTTGTAAATGTGTTGTGTAGAGGTGTAAACCTGCACCTCAAAATTTTTGAGTTATAAATCAATACAATTAAAATATATTCCACAGTGATAAAGTCTGTAGCGGCATCAAGGCCGCCACAAGAAAAACCTACGGAGCAAATCTACATCGCATCAAAAAGAACCGCGACGCCATCTATCCGACTAGCAGCGAACTACAACGTTGAATTCCTGCATCGCGCAAGCAGAGTTTACCGTGCGATTTGAACATATACATCAGCCCGAATATCAACTATCGGGCAGTAGCCCGCCAGGCACAACAGCCGCCTGGTCGGAGGATCCTCCTTTTCAAATGAGGTATGCGGGACTTTACTCTCTGTTCCGCATCCCCCAAACTGGTGACCCTCGACATTGAACGTCAGCGCAGCCTTCGTGCAACTACTTCAGCGTGACGTCATCATCACTTCTCCTCATCGTGACCTCAAGCTCTCGAGCAGCGAGTCATACAGCCAGCCAGTACCCACGGCTTCTACGGATATCCTGACCACCAGCATGCAGCAGCCGCGCATTCCTGTTCAGCATCCTCAGCCTCAATCATCACCCCGACTCACTGGGGTACCGCAAACAGTTCCGACTCACCGTGAACTCTGCGACTACCGGTTCCGACTCACTGGAGCCAGCCACAGCATCATCCCGACTCACTGGGATCCTATCACCCCGACTCACTGGGGCATCGCATATAGTTCCGACTCACCGTGAACTCTGCGACATCCGGTTCCGACTCACTGGAGCCTGCAGCATCATCCCGACTCACTGGGATATCTCATCACCCCGACTCACTGGGGCACCGCATATAGTTCCGACTCACCGAGAACTCTGCGACTTCCGATTCCGACTCACTGGAATCAACCTTCAACTGGCTTGGCAAGCATCTCAAGATGCATGGACGACTCATCCACTATCGACCTCCGGTCTCCGGAGGGGAGTGATGTAGCGGCATCAAGGCCGCCACAAGAAAAACCTACGGAGCAAATCTACATCGCATCAAAAAGAACCGCGACGCCATCTATCCGACTATCAGCGAACTACAACGTTGAATTCCTGCATCGCGCAAGCAGAGTTTACCGTGCGATTTGAACATATACATCAGCCCGAATATCAACTATCGGGCAGTAGCCCGCCAGGCACAACAGCCGCCTGGTCGGAGGATCCTCCTTTTCAATTGAGGTGTGTGGGACTTTACTCTCTGTACCGCATACCTTCCAAAAGTCTGTCAAGCTGAAGATAGCCAGTATCGAAAGCCGTAACAAAATTTACAAAGGTGCTCCTTTAAGATTCCGCCGAATAATGATCTGTACCTATCATTTATAATTTTAGCAATAAAGTAAACATTCTTTTACTTGCTGTTATTATTGTTATCCTGACAACAAACCAGTGTAACGTAAACAAATGCCTACAATAAGGGCGTTAGCGACATCCAAACAAACAAACAAGGTACTCTGATATGAATGGGTGAGAGCAGCGAGCACCACTACAGACTCGTACAGACAGTGCCAGTAGTTACGATGCCGACGACGCCTACATTGAGGACGATTTTTTATCTACACTGGCCGACGCATGACCCGATGACCGTAGTTTGCAACGTCGCCAATTTGTACGAGATATCGTCCGCCTCTTGCACATGATAACTAGCTCCCCACTCGCTACAGCCGCCGCGCGACACGAAAATCTCAATACGAACTATAGACAATATTTTTTAAGTTTTGTCTGGTGTTCCAAATTTGATTATTCTTCAGTAAATTACCAGTCCATGATTGATAGTCGGTTGTAAAATACTACAGATTTATCGAAGTTTTCGTTCATTGACTGATTTATAACACAGATCATTTAATAGAATTGACCACAATATTTTAGTACGATGAACGTGAAATCTAAATTTGAACACGAGTAGTAGGTATCACAGATGCCATATATGAAAGTGTTTCGAGAATATTTTAGACTACTTGTTGTTTTGTGCTTATAGAGCGACCCGTATGTCGGACTTGATAAAATGAATGGCGTCGAAGCGACTCAGCTGCCCACTCACACTAATAACTATTGTGATAGGTAATAAACTCTGAAAGTGAAATTCATGACTCATGTATTCTATGATATCACTTATTTAACGCAAAAATATTACTTATAAGAATAAATGATGTTTTCATAGAGACTGCATGTTATCGCACTACCAGTCTACCAGTACTTGCACTAAACTTGCTGGCTGAATATAATGGGCCCTATAAGTATAGAATCTTTTTGATTTGCTCTGTTACTAACCTCTATGTAGATACTATTTCTATATTCCTCTTTTTATTCAATAGTAATTAGGTACTAGAATTCACTTCTTGAGCGTGGGGATTGGCACAAGAAAAGAGAGGCCTATGCTCAGCAGTGGGCGAAGTCAGGCTGTGTATGATGATGATGATGATGATCACATTACATTCTGATGGTAAGCGATGATGTGGTCGAAGATGGAGCACGCTTGCCTAGAAGTAACCTATTCACTCTTGACTTAAAGACCCACCTATCATCCCTGCGCCTTGCCAGGTGTCCTGCCCAGCTCCATTTTAGTTCCGCGATTCGGTTTCCGATGTCGAAAACCTTCGTACGTCTTCGGATCTCGAATGTAATGTGTTAGTAACTAAATCAGTATTTTTGCAACAATCAGTTTTGTAGAACTTAATGTAATCTAACTAAGTAATTCAGCCTTTTTTAACGACTTCAAAAAAAGGAGGAGTCCTTAATGCACTCCAATCACGCAATGCGGCGAGCAGACCGAAGGAAAGAAGCTTACCAATAAGGCCTTCGAGATGTCAAGGGCGACCGTAAGTGCCTCCCCGTGATTCTCGATGGCCTCACTCCAGATGTGTATGGCGAATGCCTCGGCGCCATTCTCGGCCGGGAGTCGGCCGAAGAGCAAACGGGCTGACGGGGGGACGGAGTCCAAGGTCGGGGAACGCGACATTGGCCTTCGCCTACGCGAGAAACTCCTTGTAGGTAAGGCTCCTCTCGATGGATCCGGGATGCAGTGTAATTACCACAGCCGCGGAGCGTGGGGCCCTACCCTTCCAGGACCTCCGCTTTTTTAGCTTTGGCGCGGGCTCGGTCTGAGGGTGCCAGCGATGCCGCCTTCTTCTTGCGGCTCTTTTTGACGACCGTCGTCAAAGCCCCTGAGGTGGGGTCGGACGCGGTCGCCGGGGTCGCATTTGAGTTGGAAGGGGGTTGGGAGGGGGGAAGGGGGTGCTGACGCATCCTCCACGGGCTTCTTGGGACAAGAGCGCTGGTTTCTCAATCTCCAGGTGGTGATGGACTGCGGCGAAATTTGAGTGCAAACCTCGAATATTGCTGGGGTGCACTTTGTGGGAGAGGGAGTGCTGCCGCTGTACAGCGTTTTTCTTTTTGTTCCTTTTCATAATGAGTTTGAGTGAAGGAAGGAGATAAAATGAGAAGAGAGGAGGTAAAATGAGGTTCCATGCTGCTAACCTTCAGGCACGCTCTGACAGGACGGCATCATTGGTGGGTAAGTCTGGAGACTGCGAGGACGCCCGAGCCCCCCCGTGAATGTCCATCGGGCTCTCTCATCTGGTCACCAACCAGCACTAGAGCACAGGATGCGGGGCAACCTTTCGTGTGTGGCTAGCACACTACTTGGACCCCCAACCACCAGCGGTTAGTCAGCAGCGCACCGTGCCTCAGATCTCGCTACCCTCCGCGGCTAGTCTCCTGATATGCCCAAGTCAGCGCAAGCCTGGTTGGAATAACTATTTCAACCCAACTCCTCTGAATTGGCTACACTGAGCATCGTACCGGAACGTGTCTAGGCCGCTTGGCGGTACGTCTTTGCCCAGTGGACACATGGACAATACATGTCGAAAGCTTTTGACCGTGTCGACCACAAGATCCTCTTAAGAAAGATGTATGCATATGGTGTGAGAGGTAATGTAGTACAAACTTATTGAATCATAAAACTTCTGTAAATTATTGTCTGTTTTTAAGGACAACAGACAATAATTTAAGTTTTTTAGGTTAAATCTCGTTATTAAAGCCGAAAAATATTTGCTTCTGAATCTGGAACTGCTAAATTCGGCGTTCCTCAAGGGAGTATCGTTGGTCTTTTATTCTTCCTCGTCTACATAATTGACATGCCTTCGGTAACAAATCATGACATTACCCTATTTGCTGATGATAGCACCGTTTTATTCGCTAATGATAATACAATTGATCTAGAATCTGACATTAACCAAACAATATTATTAATTATAGACTGGCTTTAAATGAATAATTTAATGATATTCATTGATAAAACTAAAATAATGAATTTGAAAATACGAAATCGAAGTCGATAGAAACATTGAAGAAACTGAAATAGGTAATAAAATTTCTAGGGTTACATATTGACAAACTTAATTAGAAATTACATATTGACCATGTGTGCAAAAAGCTGGGACAATTTTAATATGCACTTCACAGATTGGGGACAATAGCGAAACAAACTACTTTACTAACAGCTTACCACGGTTACGTTAGCTCTATCCTCAGATACGTTGTGATATTCTGGGGCAACCGTACAGACAAGGAGCGTGCTTTCATTGCCCAAAAACGTTGTATCAGAGCTATATTCGACTTATGTGAAACTGACACCTGTAAGGATTTTTTTATAGCGATGAACGTATTAACACTGCCATGTGTCTATATACATTCAGTCAAAAAAGTATCGGGAATGGATGATTTGTTTATGGTTCCAAATTCAAATTTTTGTTTTTTTGTAGTTGTTAGATTGGCACAACTGTTTTCCATTTTGGCGCTGAGTTTGAGTTGCATCTGTTATTTATATTAAATACAGTGCTGGTTTTAGTAATATCATATATAGTGTGTATTGCGAATTTCATAATGGACAAAAATATCGAACAAAGAGTTTGCCTTAAATTTTGCATCGCCAATGGAATTTCGTGTTCGGAGTCACTGAAAATGTTACAAAAGGCTTACGGTGAATCGAACTTATCAAAAACTCGTGCTTATGAGTGGTTCAAAGCGTTCAAAAGCGGTCGAGATGTGATGGAAGATTTGCCTCGCTCTGGTAGGCCGTCAACGTCTGCAACTGAAGTTAACATCGCAAAAGTGAAAGAAATAGTGACTGAAAATCCCCATTCAACTCTGAGAGAGATAGCCGCCGAACTTTCTGTATCTCACGAGTCGATCCGTACCATTTTAACTAATCATTTGGGTATGAAACATGTTGCTGCTCGGCTAGTCCCAAAAGATCGGAATTTTCTCCAAAAACTCAATCGCATGAAAGTCGCTGAGGACATGCTAGAACGAGTCAGTTCGGACCCAACATTCATGAAACGCATTGTTACTGGTGACGAAACGTGGGTTTACGAGTTTGACATGCAAACTAGTCAACAAGCTTCGGAGTGGCGCCTTCCAACTGAACCGAAACCGAAAAAACCACGCCAAAGTCGATCAAAAGTCAAAGTCATGTTGACTGTTTTCTTTGACTATCGCGGTGTTGTGCACTCTGAATTCTTACCGGAAGGTCTAACGGTAAATAAAGAATATTATTTGAGCGTTATGCGGCGTTTAAGAGAGAAAATTCGACGAAAAAGGACAGATTTGTGGAAAGAAAATTCTTGGATTTTGCACCACGACAATGCGCCTTCGCACAAGGCTATCATTGTGAACGAATTTTTAACCAAACACTCAACAAATACTATCCAGCAACCACCATATTCACCAGATATGTCTCCTGCTGACTTTTTTCTTTTTCCTAAACTGAAATTACCACTTCGTGGCACCCGTTTTCAATCGATAGAAGACATAAAGGAGAATTCGCGGCGAGAACTGAACTCAATTCCGGAAGCAGCGATTAAAAAATATTTTGATGAATGGATTATTCGTTGGCGCAAGTGTATCGTTTCTAAAGGAGCATACTTTGAAGGTGATAAAATAAATTTGGATGAATAACAGACATTTTGTGTATTATTGATCTTTTCCCGGTACTTTCTTGACAGAGTAGTATTTGAGGCCGCAGTATTTGTTAAAATAATATTGACATGTATAATTACTAGGTACCTACACGTATTTACGGCCTAAGGACAAATTGCGCACAGTAGCTAGCAAGACTCATCTAATGCATGAAAGTATCTTTTGTACAGATTCACGAATCTTAAATAATATTCCGAGGCTTATTGGAATAATTACGGAAATTATACAATTTAAAAACCTGCATACTAAATTTCATGAAAATTCTTGGAGCCGTTTCCGAAATTCAGATTATACATACAAGAATTGTTCGTTAAAGTTCGTTTAAAGGTATTACATTACATATTGATTGATTGAATCGGTACACCCGTTTGATGATCATCAGCTGGCTGATGAAGGCATTTAACCAGCTTCTACGGGTCCATACCTACGTAAGTATTAGCTTTTTTTTAAAGTAATTTAGTGTCGGAGGTTTTTTACATTTTTAATTTGTAATAAATATCATCAAATGAATTCTCTACACCGGCCTGGGTAGCGTTGCCAGGCGTCCGGATAAAGCCGGACACAGGCAGGCTTTTTGGTTGTAATGCCGGCCAAATTAAATGATGCCCGGCCCGTCCGGCTTTGTTGGGATTTTTTAATTTAAGCATTTTTTTAAATCATTTTTCATGTGTTCTTTACCGCTCCGCTTACCTCACCTTGTATCGCTAGCTATTACTACTATTATTGCAATTACAGACATTAATACGATAATATATATTATTATAATTGAATGATTAACAATAAAGAAGACAGATTCATTCAAATTTATTTTTGTATCATTAGAATTTAAGGTAAATTTTATGATAAATGATAAAAAAGCCTTGTATCACTTTAAAAAAAAACTGTGATGTTATACTTAGACAAAAAATTAAGGATGTCCGGCCATTTCACCCAAATGTCCGACTAAACTGGCTGGTCTGTCCGGCTTTTCGGTTTGAAGACCTGGCAACCCTAGACCTGGGTGAAGCGGAAGGGAGTTTTTGACTCTTACTGGCATTCCAGGGCTACAGTAACTATTTTGAAAAAGATCCGCCACTCTAGCAGGGGTATGTTAGATACCTACAGCTGTATTCATGTATTTTTTATAAATTATTACGGCAGGTAGATATAATATTTTATGTGACGAATAAAAAACATCTCGCCCATTGTAACTGACGTCAATATTCGAAGTGGAAGCCGCTTCCTTCTGAATCTTTTATTTATAGACTATTGATTGATGAAGCGAAACGTCGTATATGAATGAATCGATTTATGGTTTCTTTGAGCAGATACTGTTTATGTGCGTCAAGGAATCTTAAATGGGAAAAGAATAAAGTCCCTTCGAATTCATAAAATCAGTAGGGAATATTTTATGGTCCGCCCCGAAGTTGCGCAGCGCACTATGAATGACAGACAGGGCTCCTCTCAACTCGAAGGCTCATTGTCTTACTCATAAGAACTGATAAAGTTCGTCAGAGTGTACGAATGTTATCCTATAAACAGTTGTCGATCTTCGTAAACACGGAAAAATAAGATTGGGTGTCTAATAAATTTTACGTGACATAATAATTAATTTATATAACATCGAGACAGACGCTCGTAAAAATGACACTATGCTGCTGTCTCTAAATTATCTTTTAATTTTTGTAGTCTAATTTCTATGATGAGGAGATAGGTTAACAACTGTCGGTGGTCGTTCGTTACTAGTGATTACCCAACAGTTGTTAATGCTGTTATCTGTTCGTTGGGCAGAATGTGGCCTGTTTGAAGCGCCGCCGCGACTTCCTGCGCGATGACCCGCCACTTTATCGGCTAGGCTCGCGAGTCGCGACCGACTCAATGCAGCTATGCGTACCTACTAAAAATCGCCAAATATCTTGCCCCCTTTTCTTATTATCTATTCATTTTGGTTTAAGAGCTCAAGCACACAGACGGAGTGGACAATCATAACACCTACTTGGACTTTGAGACTTTTGAAGTGAAAACTTCTTTAGTGGCGTTGTGCACTTTTTTGTGATGGGTAAAAATTTAAACTAGCGTCAGGATATGTGACCTGATCTAAAATTCATAAGGCGTCAGGGCACGTGACCAGAGGGCCTAGCACGAATATTTTGACGTACAGTAACGTTAACGTTAGTGAATTTTGAGTATAAAAAACTGTATTTTGGTTTAATTTTATCCGACATTCAAAATTTTTATCATTTAAAAATATGAAAACAGTATCCAATTCAAATAAATATTATGCTCAAAACGAGTATTTTAGCTGTAGTAAAATTTTACGTTACGTTACGTTACCTGCTGTCAAAAATATTCGTGCTAAGCCCTCTGATCGAAAATTCGTAAGACAGAGGGAGAGAAACACGTATTCAAGGTTTCACTTCTGCCGGCACTCCCGGAGTTCGTTTTCTTTTTGGCGTTTACTTTGAGAGCTTTGGGAAAACAGAGTTCAAAATTTTGAAGGGTCCAATTTCGAGGTCAGAAATTGTTTGGTACCTACTTACTTTATGAAGGTCTGTAATTTTGTCCAAGTGCTGGACTCTACCTCTTGGTTCTATCACGTTGTTTTTTATTTTTTACGAAATTCTTGCCACGACCCTAGAATTGCTTAGAAATTGTAGGATATCAAGTCCGTCAAAATAACAAAAAATATTTGAAAGAAATATCAAGATAATTAAGCTAAGTATGAAAATCATTCACGACAGAAGAACTGAATGGTAAAAAATATGAATCCACAATGCTTTGATGATACTTATTTAGGAATATAAAAAGCGATTGATTATAATCGATGTTGCTACACGCACAAGTACGTACTCTTCATTGTTTGATAATCTCACACATACGAGCATAAACATTTCAATTGTTAATTTCTAAACCTGTCGTTTATAAGGAATATTTTAACGTTAGAAAACACAATAGCGTGTGTCACTGGATCGGAATGTTCAGCCAATGATCGAAAGCTGTCAGGTTCGACCCATTATATTCTTTATAAGGGATTCTTATGAAGGCACACCAGTCGTATTTTTAATAAACCCGCTTTATAAATAGTTAGCTACTAAAATGTTGAATGCGGCCTACCCGTAGATAGGTATCTAATGAAAACATTTTACAGAACACAAAAATAATTTGCAAAGGAAATGAAGTTACTGAACCTTAAGATATGAATAAGACCCTCAACAATACAAAGCGAACATCGAAGAAATCAAACTGGCAGTGCATGATGCATCTCAGGGCACAGGTCAAGGAATGCGCTCGATAACTGGCGAGATTTGACAGTGAAATAACGATAGTCTTGTACAAAGTGTACATCAAACCAGAATGTACCACAAATGGCAGCCGTGGTCACAAATCAACCTGACAATGGCGCGGATGATCCATCTCCTCCGTAGCAGAGGTCAACCGACCGACGCAGCCCGACACATTTCAAGATAGGTACTTTTTTATAAGTAAAAAACACTAGTTCATCTGAATCAAACAGGTACGTCTATTATAATACATCAACGTTGACATATTTATTACAAAGGAAATCGAAAAGTGTTTTTGGAGTCAAAAACCGACGGAGAAACTACGTTTGATGCAAAATAGAACATTAAAATTCCATATGTCGTCGTATGCTTACGACACAACATAAATAGATGGCCAGCGTTTAATAATGTTGTATAACTTGATGCAAGCAGGATATACTAGGAGTTCAGGAAATACAGAGGCAAAGCTTGGCTAAACAAAGTTTGGAAAAAATGAATACTTACACATATATATAGTAGTTACAGTCAACAAAGCTATTCGGTATACAGGCAAAAATAATTTTTTTTCCACAGCACTGCAAATGTTTATTCTAATGCGTGCATTATAATTTATTAAGCTTTTGACATAGGTATTTACGACTGTGTTGTACCTACAATTATTGTCTACTCAGCAATCACAACATTGTTTAAAACTAGTTGCAAGTTAGCTGCCTGCATAACCAATAGCTAGTACTTAGACTGTATTTAAAAATTTGTAGAAAAAAAATGATAGCACTCAAGCTTTGAATTTGACAGCTCTTTTGTAAAGCCAGAAAAATCCTAGGGCCGAGCCAAATTCTTAAGAGAAGTCCTACAAATCTGTCTAGGTACCTGTGGAAATCCTAGAAATAATTAAAGAAAAAAAAATACCTAAAATTAGGTAACTATTTTACAAATACCATGGATAGGCTTTTAATCAAAATATGAAATACACTTGATGATTAGACGGTTGGGTAACAAAAAAAAAAACAAATAAAAAGAACCAGATGATATTTTAGCAGTATTACCAATGATAAAAATAATACTTTGCGTGCCTAATTTACGATTAAAAAGCACAAAATTATTAAATATCTAATTCTTTTACAATTACGCCCAATAATCAATAATATCCTTTAATCACATCGCCAGGCCTCATCCGGCCATCAAACAACGTTGTCGACAGCCTGTCAACATCTGTTGTTCCAATTTATAACGATCTAACAGTGGCCGTACGCACTAGTTACGTGTTAAATTAGCAGCGATGAACAATCCAGGCCATGCTAGGAAAATATTATTGTAGTGGAGGCTATTATATTGTAGAGAAAAGTAACTACTACCTAGTAGGTAAATACTAATAAATACGAGTAGGTAGAGACAAAGATATTTTGTACAAAGTAAGTACCTCTATATATATATATGTCTGTTTAGATTTTTTTAGTTATGTTCAGCTTATCTTCTCTTTCTAGTGAACAGAACAAAGTTTAGTAAACATCTATAATTATATTATAGGTATAATCCAGGGCGACTTGTCATTAGCTTCTATTTTGATCATAAAAGAACTATCCGCTTAGGGCTTTGACATTCAGATCAGATGAACGACCACGTTATTTCGCAGTTTATTCTTGTCACAAATTATTCTCATTCAAACCTTCTGTTTCATTGAAACCATAAATAATTAATTTTCACAAAGTAAAACCTATCAATTTCTGTGATTCAAAAGTCGTATGACAGTATTTTATTGCTTGCGTACGTGAGGGAAGAAGGAAGAGAGTAACAGGAGGCGTGCTGCGAACTTCCCGGATAGTGACAGTAAAAGGAAACGGGCGCGACGCGGCACCGCCACCGATGACGCGTCGAGCCGTAGCTACTTCCTTCGTAAACGAACGCCTCTTACTTCACTACTTGTGTGAAGAAATTCTATTCCCATGATAGTTCCAACGTGAACATCAATATTCCAATTTACTTACATGGTTATTATGAAAAAGACAATTTATGACTCAAGTGTCGTAATTTCGCCATTACTTTACGTCAAATAACGGAGGACATAATTAATATTTACTAATTCCATGGTGAAGATTGACTGAAATTCTATGCATGGTAACATAAAAAATAAATGATTCTTAATTCATATTTCATAGACAATCATTGACATTTTGATTTGACAGTCACAGTCGTGATTGACATTGTCATTTCAAAATTTTTATATATTTTTGATGAGTGAAAAGTTTTAATTTTGTTCAAATTTTTTTGTTTGTGTGATTTTATTTTGAAAAAGGATACCTCTAGATCACGAGGGTAGCTATAGGTTTCATAAGGGGGGTCCGAGGGTCCAATTTTAACAAAAATAGACTAGTTATTGCCCGACTTCACGCAGAATATTTTGAACGGCAGTCTCAATACGCCCATGATCTAGATATTTGTGATAAGTGTGCTATGCAACTTAACAAGAAATACCGTGCTGCCAAGATGAGCGAGAGCTTCCACCGCTTTTAGTGCTTTGTATGAATAAATGCTATCCTCTAGCATTACTTACAAATGCTTGATACTGAAAATATGGCAGTGTTTTTACTTACTTGCTTTATTTTTCCATTGCTTTCTTAATGCCTGATTTTTGTACTTGGGCCGTTCCTATTGAAGACCAAGGCAAGGCTAGAAAGCACAAAACATACTTTTTTGAACAACATAATATACAAAAATAATTATATACTTAGGTTAATTATCAATAACTGACCTGACTGACTATTATAAAATATTATAATATATTATAAAATAACTGACTTGTATAAAATAATTCTAAAATGATTGTACAACAATCATTTTAGAATTATTTTATAAGAGTCGGTTAAAAACATATTCCAAAAAAGTTTTTTGCTATTTACCTTTCTGTGGATCTACCTTACAATTAAATTGAAACAATTCTTACTGTATTATGTCCTGATGGATCTCAAATATGTGCCATTGGTCTCTTATAGGAGTGGCCCAAGTAATTATAGAGTTTACATAATATAGCTGCTTAGAAAGTGCTTAATTTTGTTAATGTTATTTCATGAAATTGCTTTTTATACGTTAGTAAATATGTTTTATAGTATCTATATATTATTATTTTATTGTGTCTGCAAGTGTATCTATGTATGTGACAAGCGAATTCTGTGATAACTCGAAATGTTAATAATTTATGTGTAGTGCAGTTTGTACACTTTAAATTGTCTTTCAAATATGTTTATAAAAACTGCAAAAAGATCTCAGAAAGTTATAAAAGCTGGTGTGCAGTTTTGACAGTTGAACCCGCCTACAGTGACTGCTTGAATTGAGACCTGCATCGCAATTGTAAGTAACAAATTTTGATTATGTTTTAGTACACTTTTAGAACAGATAAGTGCGGCTGATTGAGAATACCCAAGGAATAGAAAAAAACAAACATAATGTAGTAAACATTCGTATTTATAATATAATGTTGTCGTTTTATTTACAAATAAATACAAATTCAGTTAATAAATAAATGGTAAATTATCTACATCTTAATAAGTATGTTTTATATCTCATTTCTTAATCTTCTCTGGATTTTTGTGGAATCCAAAATACTAACGTTAACGTTTTCTTATGACACGTTACGGTCTCAAGAAAATTTGAGACTTTCGACGTTCGGGCGACACGTTCACGTACATTCACACTATACGACTATATTTACAAGGTACTCGTAGACGATTCACTCAGTGAGCGCGGGGCGCTCGTCCGACGCCGGCCCCGCGCCACCACACACCACTCGCACCAGGCACAGCAATCACTGAGTCCACCCCCGCGCAGTCCGAAGCTCTCCGCTCGCAAATAAATATTTGTACAACGCGGTCGCGCCGCTCGACTCGGCGCTTCGGAGGGCGCGGGCGGCGCGCGGCGGGACTAGATAATACTGGAGAGCCGCGGAGGGGGCTCGGGGCAGCGGCAGCCGGAGCGGCGGCAGCGCGCGTACAGCGCCGCGCCCGCCGCCGCGCATCCGCGCAGGGGCCAGTACAGCCACAGGCACGGCAGCGGCAGCGCCAGCGCGCCCACGCACGCCAGCCGCGGCCCGCACGCGCACGGCTCGCCCGCTTCCTCCTCGCCGCTCCCGCAGTGGTAGAACAGCGCTTTCACGCAACACATGCACGACGCGTAGTCGAGGCACGCCTCGGCGCTGCACAAGCACGAGCCGCACAGCCAGCGGGACGGCAGCGGGCGCGGGCGCGCGCACTGCTCGCAGCGGCAGCGGCCGCAGGTGTCGCACACTATCGAGTCGGCCGCGAGGGCGCCGGCGCGCCGCTTGTCGGCCGCGGCGGCCGGCTGCGTCGTCACCGGCTTGAGCGGCTGATGCGCGGCCGTGTGGGGAGGCGCGGGCGCGGCGTGCGCTCGCCGCGGAGCCTCCACGTAGGCGTTCCGCTCGCGCTCGGCCTCAGGTCGTGGCCGCAGCAACGACACGGTGGGCTGGCGCGCGCCCGTCGGCCTGTGGACGCGCGCCGCCGGCTTGGGCGGCCGGGGCGGCGCCGCCGGCCCGCCATACTCATCCATCGAGTACGGCTAACGGCTCTCCGGGCCGTCGCCTTCCTGTTCCCTCATCGTCCCCACCTGCCGAGCGAACACAATCACATTAGATAACAGATCACGACAACATTAAAAACTAGACTAAATCACTAGACAGTTCTCGCTTTCATCCACATCCAGTACGTCATAACCTAGTAATCTGGCAATGACTGAAACTACGCAGTCCAGTGGGGCTGCATAGGACTGCGTCGTATCATTCACTGCTGAAACTTATATTCAATGCCTGCTTCGTGTCTAAATCATACCTAAATAACATACGAGATAAGTACTTTTTGCGATATTGAAGAAATCAGGAGACTAACGTAATTTTGATTTATGGTTTTTAAAGCGTTTCCACCCACTTGGGTCACTACTTAATGATGACTATACGGCAAATAATTATTCAGTATTCTGCGTGCCTAAGAGAAAAGTTACATTGCATTATGTTCTTGAATCAAATTATTGCAATAATGCAGTGTGCTCTTGAGCAACAGTCAAATTCTGGTTAATTAAAAGTGTGCAGCTGGCTTGTTTGAAAACTGCTTTAAGGTTGTTATTTATTTATTTCTAAGCTAATTTTGGAGTATTTAGTATTCACACCGATTCGGACTAACCTTTACTTTAAAATGAAAAGTGCAAGTACCGCACAAGATTACTCAGCAGGTACGTAAATCGTTACAGTATTAATGATTTCTGATCATTCAATAGTAAGTATCTTAGAATGAAGTTCTTGGGACTGGCAACATCAGATTTATCAAACCGTTTTTCACGGCATTGCTGCTCAGGTTGAAACTTTCTATGTATTTCTTTAATTCGGTCACGTAGTCAGAGTCATTATAGTGTAGGACCGTTTTTGTCTAACACTACTTGTCTAAGAGATTGGATTCATCCATTCAATAAGATTCTGTGCATTGAGATTATTCACTTTGGAAAGTTATGTTTTGCAACATTAATTATTTCCTTTTACAGTTTTATCTTTTCAATGTAGTAATGGCATACGGTGATTTATGTCAACAATATTTTAGCGTTATTTTATTCTCACCTTATCGATTTCAGTCATAGGTCAATAGTCAATACGAATTTAAATATATTTTATCTCTTATTTAAGAAAATAGTAGACAGATACCAAATACTACTGGTTTAACCTGCTTAGCTCTCAAATGTATTCAATATTACACCCATTAAGCTAATTTTATATTTTCTTCGATCTTCCAGGCAGCTGGCGCACTTTCCGTTTAATCTATGCATCAAGCGTTTTTAATTATTGAAGTCGTTTTAATTACATATGCGTGTTTCACTTAATTGATAACTTTATAGTCATTATATAAATAGTTCTCAATCGACACGTTATCTCAAATTCTCTTGTGAATGTTGGGAAATCTCAAGTACCATTATTTTTTTTATTTTTTTTGGTACTCGTTATTGTTCTATTTGTTGCTGTATTCTTCTTTGAAGGTTCCTTTTTACATCGTTGTAATCTTCTTGGGTTCCGATAAACTACGAACCATTTAGAAGTAAATGTTGCAGATTAAGCCTTCTATAATGAGAGAGAAATCAAATGTGGTCAATTGTAAATTTGCAGTTTGTTATTTTATAGTTTTTTTGTGGATTTAAAAAAATATCAGGTTTTCTTGAAGTTTTATGAACAAATGGCAGAATTTGGAGTAATCTAAAAACTGAAAATCAATTGATATTTTATCTGTTTATCATTTACAGTCCCAAAATGAGCCTAAATACTATTGGTATTAAAAACTTTTGAAAAACATACGAGTGCTTCAATAGGAATGCAGCTGAATTCTGTAGAAATGTTATGGACTTGCACAGATACTTTGTATTCGTGTAAAAATATTACATCTGTATAAAAACGAATGAAGAATGACTACCATTACTTCATGTAAAAAATAGAAAGGTGTTGTGCTAGTTTGCGTTTGTTAGTACAATAATTGAAGTTTTCAAATACAAAGAAATGTCTTACGTTAAGAGGAACGTACATGACATGTGTACATTGTAGTAATCTTGATGAATGCGATGCTACTGCCTACTCACATTCAAATAC
Source organism: Lacanobia oleracea (assembly GCA_950371165.1). Lineage (NCBI taxonomy): Eukaryota > Metazoa > Arthropoda > Insecta > Lepidoptera > Noctuidae > Lacanobia > Lacanobia oleracea. Next base: position 17,556,394 of record OX493391.1, on the reverse strand, counting down.
AAATAATATGTAAGTAGTCATGACCTTTCTGTAAAATTCATAAGTTGATTCTATCCAATTCTCTTGAGTGCGATTGATACGATGGTATTTTACTCAATTGCGGTTGTAATCTAACAAGATTTACGTAAAACTAGCCGTTACATTACAAATAAAATTCTTATTTTGTTTTGTCTAAATATACTTCTTATCTATAGAGTTCGTTACAAGATATTAACAGTTTATGTGACCATTGTTTACAATTTATTCTTTATCTTCGTTCACATTATCAAGTCTCTGTCGAAATTCGTCTCTCTGTTGCTATAATAATGCGGTTATATTCATTATTACTATTGGTTCTGCTTAATTGCGTTATTTGTTTTTAATACCTACTTAAATAGTTACTGTATGGCTAATACGAATCTAAAACGTTTATTACATTCATGTAGTTTTTGAGTACTATACGATTAGATTTTTTGTTTAGTATAAATTACAAACGCCGTATAAATAGATTTGAATCATACAATAAATGAAAGCATTATTATTAACTCGTTTGTTGAGAACGTTCTCGCTATGAGCGCTGATCGTTGCACGTGTGCCGGTCGCCAGGCGGCGAAGCGAGGCGTCGCCTCTCGTCATTCATGTTAGCTTGATTTCTTCGCTATCGATGTAATTACTACCTACGCATGACTATGTGATCTACGTGCAAAAAGCAGCTACTCGAGTCTGCTGCGAGTTTTGTGTCCTTACAAACAGACGGTTCGATCGGTGGGCGAGAAGTCCCACGTCAGGACACCGTGTGTACTTACGAAGCAGACATTCCACGGTCACACGTCTCCTACACACATCGCTCCACACACAAGGGCACTCGGGCCAAGAGGCCCAACACAACACTGAGGCTACTTGTCGCCTAGCAACCAAGTGGTCGTACCGCACCGAAACCGTGCCGGAAGATTCACTGACACACAAAAATACGGCAGAACCACCGAATTTCGGCCGCGCAAATCCACGGGAAGGTTCATGAGACCGGCGCGGTTCGGAGCGGCACCTGGCGCGGGCGGGGGGCGGCCCACGCACCGGCCTCGATTCTCGTCCGCCCGCCGCGCGGTTATCACTGCAATATGGCCGCTACTCACTTCCTCGCTGAAGTTCTTCGTTGATTTCTACTCCTAATCTCGACGACGGCGTTTTTTGTAACCGTTCCGAACTCGTGCGGATTCACTGCACTTATTCTTATACACATTTTAATGGAAAACCGGGAGCGCTAGGGCTACGCTCCGACGAAACGACCGTTCCGTTCGATGGCACATTCCGCACTGGCGTCGGCCGCGGGTGCGGGTCGGCGGGAGAGGCCGCCCTCCCTTCACCGCGCAACACGCCGCCCGCGCCTCGCCTTTTTATGAATGGAAGGCGGCCATACTGAATGAACCGCGTACACGGAGCGGTTGGCCGCTATTTTCGCGGACGAGAGCGACGTTAGGGGTCCGGGGGGCGGAGGCCGGAAGCGGGCTGCGAGCGCTCGCGGTGCCAAATTTTGCGGCGCGGGCGGCGGCAGCGGATGTGCTCGTTTACCAAGCTTCCGGCGAGATCCCCCCGCGCAGCCGCATCCGGGAATTGGGTTTCCGGTCGGCGAGTCGCAACACCGGGATACCACCCACATTCGCCTTGCAACTGCACCGTTCTTTCAGTTGTAGAAATCTGCGAACCTCGTAACCAACATCGAAGTCGAAATAACATACAAATTCCATTAAATGCGGTATAACGTTACGTGTAAGTCTTATGAACAAGCACAACAATATTTTTTTATTTATACAGTAGCAAACATCATTAGCATTCTATTTCAGATTAACGATGTTTTGAAATTCATGGGCACGTAACGTTTCCATTCACTACTATATTTTGGTAAGCGCGTGGTCGAGAGACGCGCCGCCGACGACGACGACGGCATCTGTTATCGCGAGCGGTAATTTTCGCAAGGTTGCAGCGACAATAAGGCGCGTTGTGCACGCCGCGTCTCTGTGTCAAGGACATGCGATAACGCAGCGCCACACCGCCACGGATGTCACATTACAACCTATCACCATTAACACGCAGTTAGATTTTGCAAATCTTACGATCTTGTAAAACGATCCACGCTGAGACTAGATATTTATGTTTCTAGCGCTGTATTGCAACAGTTCTTGAAAGCTTTGGTTTTTTTTTTTCAAATCATGATATTATATCATAATATACTTAATTATACAACAGAGTTCAGTAACTGCTTGACTTATCTATTTAACAATTTTCCGTCTAATGTTACAAATTGTACTAACTTTATTTGCTAGGTTACATCCCCCATTACCCAAAAAATATTTAATTTTATGATCAACTGAAGCTAAGGCATATTAGCTTCAGTTGATCATAAATATTTTTTACCGCACAAATTTCATTCGTCCATTTTTACGCCAATGGTTTATAGTCAATGAACATTATGAATAAACAAAAAACTTAATCTCAGTTAAACTTACATGACTAAATAACCAAATAAGAACAAAAGAACGTGCAGTTACTGTGACGTTGAATGGACGGGATCAAAGAATGACTATACCTTTACAAAAAATTCTCTACCTGAGCCTGTACATTCGCTTCAGATTCTATTGTTACATGTGTTGCTCGGGTAAAGCCCAGTCTCGAATTCTCGATTCAAAGAATTTATCTGACCAACTGAATTGATGTCAAATACAAAATTAACTTCTTTATTTCGTTTCCATGACACGAGCACTTTAGAAAAGTCGAGTTTTGTGCACAGATCCAATTTCGCTTCCACTCGCGTCTGCCCAAGCTTTGTAGATACGTAGTAGCTTTAAGCGGCTTACATTTATTCTTAATAAATTCATGTTAACTTATATTCTGTTGCTTATATTTTATTTGTAATTGAGCGTATCCATATTTATTACTACACACGTGCTTATTCTTTTATATTATGTATATGTTGTGGTGATAAGAAAACTTGTTAATCGTCTTCCTGCCCTTGCCCCATGTTACTTACTACTATACTTATGAACCGCGTAGCACGTTTTCTTCTTCCATTATGTCTTGTCAACTGTTACGCTATCACTTATTCCCTTTTTTAATATTTTTCCATGTAGTCTACGAGTCTCTTAGTTTGTTCTATAAACATTCTGTGCCTTAGAGGTCAATAAACTGTCATTAACATAATTATTTATTTGGCACTTTTTACCGATAGCGCATAGTACAATAAAAATTGTTTGCGAGCTTTAATCACTCTTTTGTTTATGCACTCAATTGTTCCATCAATTTCAAGCAGTCATTCAATTCATAAGTTACGAAAAGTGATGCCAATCTTGGAAGAACAATGACAATGGGTGGCCTAAATAGGTATACATCGTTAGTGAAAACGATACCATAGCCTTCCAAGCTGAACGCTGTATGGCCGCACTTCATGGAATGTAATAGTCCACCCACTATTCTGGAGCCTTGTCCAGACAATGAGGTTAATAAGAATTCAGTTTTCGCCGTACATGGCTCCTGTTACCCTTTGTTATATTTCTATAGGATGTAAGCACATTAACTTAACACCTCTTCAAGATATCATGCAATGTTGTTATGTTATCGTATTGATATTATTTTTTTATGGTGCATGTACATTTTCTTTCCAAAATTCCTTGCTAATAACAGTCGTTACTTGAATCATTATGGATAAAAGTGTTCTCATGGTAGAGTAGGCGGTGTAATCGTTGGCCCAGTCGATAGAAATCAGGTTTCGTTTGTTATTCTGAAGGCGGTGCGAGGCGACTCGAAGCGGAAGCCGCCTTCGCCTCCGCCCGCACTTTCCATCCGCCATTGCTTGCACCTATGCAGCTAAATTGGTCCCATCTGTTTTATAACTATGGAGCTACATTGATGTTTTAGGAATAAAAATGACTTTCGACGACAGTACAGAATTAAAAACGATTTTCTTATAAGTAAAAATCAAGGTTCAAGATAACGTAGTCATAATAGATACCTACACAATTCTTGAATTTACAGTTGTGTTTTGATTATAGAAAATAAGAAGCCAAATTCCACTAGCATTTGACTTTTTATTTTCCACAATTTGGCGACGCGACGCCACGTGTTATCTTCATTTTCATTGTTTCTCAAATATTTTTTCATCTTTGAACTTCCTGCTACAGTCGAACGACTTTATCTCATTTTCTTTATGCTCAAAAACTTCAGTTATTGCTAAGATAATAGTTTACAGATAAGTGTATAATATTTAAATGAAATCAATGAAGTTATTTATTCTTTCCAATACCTATATTACGAAATAGTGTGTCTAGTTACATAATACATACCTACTCGTAGTATTGTTTTGAACATTAAATTTATCTTCTTCGGGTTTAAAAGTTGATACACGATTTATTTAAGTAAGTAGGTAGTTATTTGTCTAAACGTATTATCGTCTTGTATGGTCGAATCGTTTGATAATATTAGAGTACTAACGCCGTGGACGCGTTGAAAATAATACCGGATGTTTGTCACAGATAAAAGAAACGTGAATGAGAGCGTTGCGACTAATGTCGGTGCGATCCGCGCATATTTTGCGTCGACTTGGGTCGTCGCGATTCACACAAAGTTTCTTGAGCGCAGTCGAATTTAACCCAACAATTTCATTCGTATAGGTATCTCATCTAAACGTCCATAACTTTATTTATTCTGTATAAATATGAACAAAGCTAACCGCTTACAACGTCAATTACGTATGTAGTTTTCGGAGGCTTTGACAAGTTTGTTCAATACATTTTTTTTGTAACGATTTCGAACCTATTTCGGTGAAGTGAATTAGCTAGGTTAGTTTAGGTTTAATACTTTTACTTATGTAATTAAATTTGTAAAACGAATTTGTTTTATATTAGGTAATGTGTTTTGTAAACCAATCTTCTCTTAACAACATTTAGCTTTCGCAAGACCTCTCTTATATTTTTTATACATACTAAGCCATCTAAGTAAAAACCAGTCCATACACGTGGGTAGAAGTCTTAATGAGTTGTTTTCATTTATGTCTCATAAAAATAAACGCATTCACCTCTAATGTATGTGCGAGGCGTAGAGACAATATCTCTTACGAAGTAGAACCCACGTATTGCACTCCACCTACACAATCAATATGTAAGTATAGTATAATTTGTAATTATTTTCTGCCATGTGTTGAGTGTAGGTAGGTATGGACGAATAATAAGTACTGTGCTTACATAACAACTGAGAGATAAAGTTGCGTCTGGGCACAAGTTTTAATAGCAATATTTTTAATTAATTGACCAATGTGATCGGACAATTTATTACGTGATAACAAAAGCTAGAATGAAGGATCTCGTTGAATGATCGAATATCGTGCACGACTCAGTCCATTCATGGCACACACTCATCGTCGATGACCTTAGCCGTTCCTATCCCATGCGGTTATTTAATACACACGGCAACCGATCATTTACATCGTGTATCAAACTTCTGTACATAATATTGTATCATAGCCTTTGCGTAAGGACTGTAATAGCGTACACAATTGACAGATGGGATACTAAAATGTTATTGTGCGTACGAGCGCCCCGCCCGCCGGTTATGTGTAGTAGTAGTGAATATTCGTCGCCGTGTAATTAAGATGATGAAACATTATTCTTGCGATTCGTTCAGTGTTTCACTAAACGGTGTATGAGTAATTAAAAATGGCTACATCTATGTTTGTGTATCAAAGATGGTATTCGGTGTATTCTTGTTTTAATTGAAGGCAATTATATAAATTCCACGTAGCGGTCGGGTGAGGGCGTGCAAGTGAGGTGTGGGGAGGGGGGGTCGGAGCGGACGAGGCGGTCGACCTTCCGTGAGGCCGTCCGTCCGCGTCGTCGTCCGCCGGCCGGCCCTCCGTGCCACTCCGCTGCTTGCCATCGCGACGACTATTACAGCTCCCGGCGATCGAGTGCAGGAAGCCACACCACTTCACTCGACCCGCATGCCAAACTAACAGTGACGTAACAAATTGAAGATACGTTTACGACCTTTAAATTACATATCCTTTTTACAATACCTTCCAAACAAGTGTCTCCAGTCATTCAAAAACGTCTCATTCGGGATTCATCCTCTTTTATAACTTTTTTACCGTTTGCTAATCTTGACACATTTTCTTATTACATATTTGTACCACTAGCTCGAAAATGTAAGTTAATCAGCATGTCACCAGGCATTTATTATGACAACACACTAAACTTGGCAAACCGCGCCTTTACGAGGACAAAGTGCATGGAAATAGCAACGGTAACTCCAAAAGTTTGACAAAAATGGGTACAATAAAATCTGAAATGTACCTATTTGTTAGCTGTTCTTAATTCTCAACATACGGTGAATATAAGGGTACTTGGCACTTTTCGTTCTTGCCCATAAAAATATTAAGTCAGTTTTCTACATTCTAAAACTAGTGATTAGAAAATACCAAAGTAATGACGTGCGCGGCCAGAATGGACAATGTTCACTCGAAAAGCAAAAGTAGCTGTGACAGAGAGCGAGTGGAGCGTCCACAGCACGCAGTAGGGCCAATGACATCACTTTCCACCTTGAATATGCCTTAACTATCTTCGCTGCGTCATTTGATACTACACTTTATGACTCACGAAATAGATCACAAAGTCGTTTCCGAATCCAATAGTTTTGCTCCATTACTTCCATCGTTGGATACATGTACCATTATTTCTACAGTCCTATCTGTCCAAGTTGAAAAATTAAAATACTAGTATGTAACGTGTAATGGCTTAACATTGCTCATTGGTTACTTTTAAATGTAAAGAATATTGTCGCCTTTGTTTGTATTATGTATTTATGTGGGTTGTTTGGTAGGTACATCCGGTTCAGGCTTTTTACTTTAAGTGACAGAAAATGAATCAAATATGAGGGAAGTTATCGGACAAAAGTTCGCGTCGTATCTGTAATCTTGTCTTCCTCTGTTTACAATTCTATTTCTTGATCTTTTTTTTAAGAAACGTTTCTAAACTCGCGTAGATTCACCTATAATTTATAGCATTTCATTCTGGATATGGGCGGTTAGACTCCGGGTTAATAATCCAAGAGATTTCTTTGATCATAACGGCGGGGCCAACCCAGAATCCTTAATAATTTTGCGAAGGCACTTTTTCTTCTTTTCCCACAGTCAAGATATTGTTCCAAGAAACAATAATGGGTTATTTACTAACTACGTTGAAACTATCAACAACCTCGGTTCATTTTTTTTTCATGGGTTTGCTTTTGACTCTAGTCAGAGATGATAGACACAAATCAGTTAAATTGATTTAAATGGCATTTCTTCTACTCGGTAAATAATTTAATGCAACATTGTTGAAGTCAGACGAAGTCAGAGTCAGAAGAATATGTATGTCAAACTACATATTATTATTTATCTCTTATGCTGGATTCTTTTCGTATTTTTCATCATTTTGGTTGAGACAAAAAAGCAAAATTTGCACTGTTATCGAAACTGAGACATGTTCATAATCATGCTTCATATCCTTTCAGTAATTGAAACAAGTACTATGGATCTGGTAATGGATATTACCTAGTTAAGTACCTTAATTCTGAACAAACAGAATATTAATTTTATTCAGAATGCTGTTATGGATTGAAAGCATTTGCATCCTCTTTTTCCATCTTCCCAATAACAAGCTATAAAAGGAGTTCATTTTATTGAAATTTCTTTTTCAATTGCATACTAATGTCCCCAAGAATTTAGTGGAAAGAATGCCTTCTGACTCCTGCTTTTGGCTGGTGGTAGGTAATGGTAACTGGCGATGCAGTACGGAGGTGTTGTGATTTACACCTTGGCGGCGTTGCGGCTAGGTGCGGCGCCGTGGGCGAACGGGCCAGCCTCTGCCCACGCAACTCCCGCGCCCGGGCGTCGAGCAGCGTCGCCGCAAATTCCGAGCCCACCACTACTCTGCGTCCCACACCTGTGCTGTTAAGGTCTACATTGATTGACCAATGTGTCGTTGATAGTCCAAGCGTCGAACCTTTCTGGTCTATTTAGCCACAACAACTTAATCTACCCTACCACACCATCGTCTAGTGTAAGTGTTTGGGGTTTTCCAATAGTTTATATAGATACTACTGACAAATGAGATGGGTTTTTCTGTTTTTAAACTAAAAATTTGGGCTGATACTCAGAACATAATCCAAATCACTCTTGAGCTTCAATCATGAATGAGCTTTTTCCTTGTACATTAGTTATTAAATTAGATGCAAAGGTGATGCGCATTTATATCAGCGAATAAGTTTTGCCGCTAAATAAGAGTGCGGCTTTTCTTATCAGTGGATCTGGTTCTTAACAATCACGACGACGTACTCGCATATGACATATGACAATATTGGTTGCCACCCGACTTTGCTCTCTGTCAACCTTTCGCAACAACCGTTTCTGACTATAGCAGAACCGGTATTCGGGTGTTGCTCTAGTGGACGATATTTCTGCAAAATTTCACTAAATCGATACTCTCGTTATCGTTATTGTACATCGATTTTTTTTATGTTTTGCGTTTTCGCTTCATTAAGTTGAGATTGAGAGACATGATTTTATAGATTTTCGAAGAATGTACCAAGTTTTGTAACGCGAAATAAGTCTTTAAGGATCACTTTTCTCTTGTGCATGGTTCGTTAGTCTTGTGTCATCCCGGCAGTAGGTACTCATAGCAGTAGCCACAGTACGGTAGAGGGTTTGTTTAAAGTTATGTACCTAAATTTCCCGTTTCCGTAGGAATTTCAGGAATTTCTCTTAGTGCTCCCCTACACTCCCCAAGGAACCTATATGTCAAAGGAGATGTTTTAAAATGGGCCAGGTCTATGTACATTACCTCATAAAAAAGAGAAAAATCCGTAGAGTTCGGGAAAATACATTTAATTAATTTAAATGTTTAATGTTATGGTAGTTAATTGATGTTTATAAATTACTTTTATCGATTTTCAACATGGCGTCGCACCGATTTAGTTACAGATCATAGAAAAATAATTGTCAGCTGTCATAACAATGTCACTTTAGTCACAAATAAATGCCAAACGTCATTAATCAATCAAAATGACAGCTTACCGCCATGATGGGTTTTTGTTGCGTGTATGCAATTTCAAGTGTAATTTCTTACCAGCAAACAAAGCCATTTTAAAGAAATTGGACAGTTGAGAACTGTTTTAAATTATATTTCTCTATTTTTAAGTATAGTGTACAAGGACCTGGATCAGGGTCCATACATTTTGGAACATCTCCTTTCAGCTTTTAACCACCAGTAGTTTCGGCTGTGCGTTGTCTGTTAGTTAGTCAGCCAGTAACGGAAGAATCTTATATATTAGGATTAAATACACGCAGTTGGAGGTATAAACCTCCAACTTTAGGTATTGCATGTTTGCTTTACTTACCTACATATTACGTGGAATACGGAATCAGCACCTGGAAAGAAAATTTTACGTTACCCGTAAACCAATAGATTATATAATAACTAATTTACCAGACTCTTAATCTACGAGTCAAAACAAATACTATAGAGGTACTTATTTATAAAGGTTTGTTAGATTGTAATCTTTTATGTCCCAATTAGACTAATTCCCAATGTAACCACACGCTTTTAAGTCGACGGAGTAGTGGCCAAGTCGTTTACAGTGTTTGCCTGAGAAACGGTTGAAAGTACATACAAGAAGCTTTGTCTTATAAGGAAAAATTGAAGATTTATAATACGGATAAGAAAAACGTCCATTTGATATAAAATATTCATCATGAATGAATAAACAATTCCACGTTCATAGCGTTAATCAATGAGTTGCATGCAGGCAAGAGTCCGAGTCGATGTCGAGCTCATTGATCGATCGAGTCGATACAGCTCACTACAGGCGCGCGGCGTTTGTTCACATTGCTCACACGCAAACAAAACCGGATGGTGCACACTCGCGCTGGTGCCGCTGTGTGCGTGCGTGCGCGAAGGATTTCCTACCACCCCGCGCCCGCGTCCGCGTCCCGCCACAGACCTGTTGCGCCGCTACCGGAGTTACGCCGCATAGTTACCAGACTTGATATGCCTGCTCCGCACCGTATCGACTCAGCGCCGAGCCCACGCACACCACGACACACCGTTCGAACACTTAATTATCATGGCGCAGCACTCGTGAAATTGCTGTGCATCTCGCCTGGTCTCATCGACATCTTTTATTAATCTGATATCTTCCATTACCGGTTGCACTGAAGTAAAACATCTAACCCGTTCGATTTATAGCCCCTCTTATGGATGCAGCCGGATACATGACATCATGTGATGCTAATTCACTCAGACGGCGCTATCATTTAGTATTATAAATCTTCTAAGGTATCGATCTTTTTATTAGAGTTCCTCAACGAATTTTGATATTGAATATGCTATATTAAGTTTATTTCTAAACTTGGATTTAATTTTCCTTTATTTGATCTAGCTCTATTATGAAAAATAATGACTTAAAGATCGTCGCAAGCAATTCAAGCAAGCATTTTTTGTCGCAATCATTTTTGTCCAATACGCTGGTTAAACATATATATATTTATATTTTGGATTATTTTTTTTACGTTCGTTCGGTTAATACACATAATAAGATTTCAAAAGCGGAGTCGGTAATTTATATAGATGTAGGTCATGTAGAATTTTCCAAAAAGTTTAGCAATGTACAACGTATCTATTTACATAGAGAAAGCGTCTCATTTATTGGTTGTAAAATACAAAAAAAAACAACATACACATCAAAACACCCTATATTTATTACCTAATAATTTATGTGAAAAGACACAGTTGGTATCCAAAAATTTGGCATAAAATATGTATTTTCGAAACGTTTGCCCATACAATGCTGTGTGTTGTTGTGTTGTAGTTAGTTGACGGTTGTTTAGTGTATGTACGAGAGAAGAACGATGGCCGCAAGCTAAACACAGTGAAAAAACAGGTAGCGCCGTTCCACCGTATCGATCTTTATTTTTCTTATTTATCTTTTTTATCTGGAGCTCCGCTCCGCGTCTCGGACCCGAACGGAAGTTGTAACGATTTTTAATCGTAGCAAGTATCTCGGCCGGCCGGTTCGTATAGCCGCTTTGGACAAGAGTTTATATTATATTTTTTGTAAACAACCACCGGAAACGGGCTAGAGAACGCACTGCTCTGGAACACATATCTTCCATTACGTCTGTCTCTCGGTTCTCAGTAATAATGATAAGGAATACAGATAACACTCAAAGTTAAAACAAGATCTACGACATTTGGTTTCATTTAAGAATGGTTGGGAAAAACGTTCTAATTAAAAGGATCGCTACATAATATCGACATTCGACAGAAATGAGAGAGATCTTAACTGCCGCAGCTAAGACGGTCAAAGATGGTATCAATGTCAGCAGCTGACCCCGCATAAGACTGACTGTAAATTGCGACGATGTATTTTTGTAACATTTTTCTGCCAATAGCGAAGCGTGGGCGCGTGATAATGGCCCGAAATATCCACGTTTCAACGCCCACCCGGACCATCGAGAATATTACTCTACAGATAAATATTCTTATCCGAGCAAGTGTCGGCTGGACGTCGTAGGTCCAGTAAAGTTAGAAATCTGTAAAAAATTACATCGCTTCCGTTTAAAACTGGAAATTATTTTAGAAAGTACAAGTTTGTTACTCTGGAAATGATCAATTTCATGCTCGCAACAGAGCTGTGGGTAATTGCTTGCTTTAAAGCAGACTTCCATCGGGAAATCTCATAGTTTTCAAGCTCATAAGATTCATGTTACAATCGTAATCATCTTAAATTTACCGATAAAAGGTGTTTTCATATGAGTTGATCTTGCGCAGTTGCCTATCAAAGCTTACCTGAAGGTCGCAATGGGCCGCACAACGTATAGATTGTTTGTACTATTTACAAGAAAAAACTTCAAGGATGAATTATATTGATAATGTTACAAATCAAAGTTAACTTTTTGTAATGCCACACAACATTGCAATAAATACTTATGTATAACGTCTGTATGTGTATGTACCTAAATATTAATTCAAAATTGATCTTGTAGAGATAGGTAGATTAGATAGGATACCTGCATTATACTAGACTAATAGTTTTTTTTTTAGAAGTCCAAGCGTCCAATCAGTTAAATCCCTGTAATAACTGTCCGATACATTTTTGTGGTAAATCAAAGTTATGTTTTTAATATTGTGTGTGTTCAAGTAATCATTGCAACTCCTCTTCCAAAGTTACATACGTTTTCCTAAGTTATAGGAACTCAGCTTGCACCTATTACATCGTCTATCTTACTGAAAGATTGGCTGTCAAGATGAAGAGTTCCGTACGTTGTCGCGGACCGGCGCCGACGAATATTTATATCCCTTTGAAGCGGCCGCTTCTTCTGTTTTAGCTGTTAAAGTTTACTTAATCTATAGTAACTACTTTCTGTTTTAAATTTTGAAAAAAGAGGAACCCTATCCATTTACGTTCCCGTATAGGTTAGAATTTAATTTTTTTAACACAAGCTTTGCATAATTTTATTAGTTAGTTGAATTTGCAAAAGTACAATAGCAATCTGGAAATTTCTGTGCACCTTAATGTTAATGTGGTCATCATACAGCCATTGTATGTATTTTTTTTTTTACTATTCATAGGCACGCGTTTGACCACTATATCACCTGATGGTAAGCGATGATGGGGTCGAAGATGGGACACGCTTGCCTAGAAGTAACCTATTCACTCTTGACTTAAATACTCCCAGTTTGTAGCTCTCAGGAAACACTCCGGCAGGGAATTCCACTCCTTAGCTGTACGCACAATGAATGTATTCCCAAAACGTTTTGTGCGTGTGGGTGGGATGTACACCATGTACCGGTGGCGCATCGCCGTTGGTCATGTGGAGTTGTGGACTGATGATCGAACGGGCTTGGCGGAGTTAAATTTTGCAATTCCGTCGCACATTCCCCAAAGTGCAATCGGGAGAAAACCGACAGGCTAGCAACTCGGCGTCGATGCTCAAGACTTTGGAGCTTCGTCGCGACGAGCCTTTCATTGCCGATGATCCTCTTGGCTAGTTTCTCAATTGACTCAAGAACATCAAGCTGGTATCTGGCAGATCCGCCTCAAAGATGAGCCGTCTCACCTTTGCTAGGATCCCCAGCTTCTTTGCAGCCACTTGACCTTTTGCTTCTATGAAAGGGCCAAATTTGAGGGTAGATGTTAATATAACCCCAAGAAGCTCAAGTAAGTCAGTTATCGGCACGGTTGCACCTCGGAAAGATGGAGCAGGGGGAATTGGCTCTTTTTTGCGGAAAATACACACGCTTGGGTCTTAGCAACATTGAACTTGACCGGATCGGCATCGCCCCATTCAGAGACAGCCTGTAGGACAAGTTCAAGCGCTCAACCATAACCTCCGGGGGAGACCGGATCTGTGACCTACCAGCACGTGTGTCGGACACGTTTCTCTCAGCAACAGTGTTGTCGTCTGCATACACAAAGTTACCGGTTTAAGCAGATCATTAATATGCAGCAAGAACAGTGTTGTAGAAAGCAGTGACCCCTGAGGATCCCCGGCATTAATATCCAGCAGTCCAGACGAGCAGCCATCTATGACCACTCGGATAGACCGATCCCTCAGGAAATCTGCTATCCAATCACACAATCCGGCGGGCAGACCGAAGAAAGGAAGCTTATTAATAAGGTTATCGTGCCAGATGGCCGATGGCCTTCGAGATGTTAAGGGAGACCGCTAGTGCCTCCCCTTCTCTATGGCATCGCTCCAGATGTGAATGGCATACGCTAGAAGATCCCGAGAAGATGATCAATTTTGGCAGAACCCGTATTGTCGGTCACTAAGGATATCATTCGCTTCTAGGTATGCCAGGAGTTTATGATTCAGCACACGTTCCATACTCTTACAGAGTATGGACGTTACCGAGATGGGTCTATTATTCGACGGGTCAGCTCGACTATCCTTCTAGGGCACGGGCTATACGTTAGCTTGCTTCCAACTCCAAGCCTTCGGTACTTTTCCAGTCCCAAACGAAAGGCGGAATAGACGAGACAAGATCAGAGACAACTCAGGCGCACAAGTCTTCAGAACAATTGCCGGTATCCCGTCGGGGCCACTAGCCTTGTTCACGTCTAGGTTACGCAGAACCATACAAACGTCCTTCTGATGAATGCGAAAGTTCGACATACTCGACTCGCATCCATCAGGAGAAGCAAGGGGCCTCGCGTCCACCAGGATCCAGACGTGAAGATTCCGCAAACAAAGAAGCAAACAAGTTTGCTTTTTCCTCGGCAGAGTGGGCCAGCGACCCGTCGGGACTCAGCATTGGTGGTATTGAGGGGTGACAGAAGTTCGATTTGAACGACTTAGCCAGGGATCAAAAGCCTTATTCCACTTGCTGGGTACGAAGCAAGTTTGTTCCCTATTCGGCTAATGTGGTGAAACCGCGCCCTCCGCAACACCTTCTTGCAGGACTTAGCAGCCCTGTTGAAGGCTCTTCTTCTGAGTCACGTCATTTGCTTTGTGCGTTTGAGCGTCGAGCCATGATAGGTACGCTGTGTATTTAAGCGCATCAGCGCGATTGCAAGTTTGTTCCCTATTCGGCTAAAGTGGTGAAACCGAGCCCTCCGCAACGGCTCTCTTCTTCTGACTCACGTCAATTGGCTTTGACATTGTTACGTCAGAGAACGGAATGTAGTACTCCATTCCCTTCCGCAACACATCCGTCACGGCGTCCGCGCACGACGAAGCATCAGTCGAAGAAAAGCAAATAGACTGCCAAGGATAACATGCAAAGAAATATGGCATGCCATCACAATCTGCTGACCTGTATCGCCATACCCGCCGGGTGCCTCTTGGGCTAAGATCGGGATTACTCCACGTAAACGGACACAAACTTCACCATACAGTGGTCGAAACTACCCAGTGGTGGACACGAAGTAGCGGTCTGGATCTGTTGTCCAAATCACCGCTGTGCGAAGTGTAGACACAGGCGTAGATAATTTTATTCAGGCTTGTGTCCACTAGAACCCATAGCGTTGAGAACCTGGAGTCTTCAAGGTTGCGGAGACGCCGATAGCAGATGTCGTCTCGGGCGTACATACAAACGCCCACGCGTGGTGTGAAGTGGTGCTCCAGTGTAATACCTGTGTAGGACAGATACGACACGTTTGACGGACATCCGATCTGCGTCTCGGAAAGGAACAAGAGCGCTGGTTTTTCAGTCTCCAGGTGGTGATGGACTGCGGCGAGATTTGAGTGCAGACCTCGAATATTGCTGAGGTGCACTTTGTGAGAGTTCCGTACTGCCGCTGTACAGCGTTTTTGTTTTTGTTCATTTTCATAATGAGTTTAAGTAAAGGAAGGAGAGAAGGAAGTAAAATGAGGTTCTATGCTGCTTACCTTCAGGTACGCTACTGCGGGGATGCCCGAGCCCCCCCGTAACGTTCATCGGGCCCTCTCGTCTGGTCGCCAACCAGCACAATGGTGCATTCCGGGATTTTTCGAAAGTTGGCGGAACATCCTTTCATGTATAGCACACTACTTGGGCTCCCAACTACATGCGGACGGCCAGCGGCGCACCGTGCCTCGGATCCCGCTACCCTCCGCGACTAGTTTTCTGATACGCCCCGAGCGCAAGCCTGGTTGTGCAGCCTGCTTTGGAACAACTATTTCTCTCTGAAATACAATGCTCAGTTTAGCCATTTCAACTCCTCTGAGCATCGTATCGGAACGCAGCTAGGCCGCTTGGCGGTACGTCTTTGCCCAGAGGGTGATCGGCCGAAACCTACCACCAGTTAGTGTCACCTGATTAGCACCACCCGGAGACCACGTGTACGGTCTAACATTGGGTATTCTCCTACGGACGCGGCTTACTTGGCCCCCAACAATGTAGTAACATTTCTATAGGCAGGTACGAGTTTCTACTTGAGATTCGGTCATATGGTTTTAGAGTAAACTTTAAACTACAGCTAGTCTATTCTGCAAGTAACCATTTCGATATCGAGCTTCACCTGAATGACAAAGCTCACAAAGTGAACTTTATAACACACAACATAAAGGTCTTATGTATATACTCACCTCGAATTCCGCTGTCGAGACACGAAAATGTTGCTACAGGTATGGAACAATTTGCGAATATATGTTTCTTGCAAAATACCTTATTCTTTAAAAGTATTAATCACATAGATTTTGACTATCGAACGTTTTTCACTATCATCACAGAAGCCAACAAAATTTTATGATACTGAACCATTAACGTTGCGGTAGCGGATGTCGAAAGTTGTTCAGGAACTAAGTGCTAGTTACCTGGTTTCGATTTTATAACTAATCTTTAGTTATTAAATCAGATTTTATAGTAGGTATACCTTCCATGAGAAATTGAAAATGACACATTTTGATGTCTAGTACATCACTACATCGTATAAAACAAAGTCGCTTCAGCTGTCTGTCTGTGCCTATGCTGTGTGGCTGTGTGTCTTTAAAACTACGCAACGGATTTTGATGCGGGTTTTTTAATAGATAGAGTGATTCTCGAGGAAGGTTTTAGTATATAATTTGCAACCGTGCGAAGCCGGGGTGGGTCGCTTGTATATTATAAATATTTTTCCGATTGTAGATTAACCTTTAATACCTAAACGTCTTAATTGCTGGCTACTAGATGTATATGATTGTAACTCTAGATATAATTTTAGCTGTCTCAGTCGATAGTTGGGGTAGTCAGCTGATGCATTAATTTCGCCACGTCGATAATAATCACCTATTTTACATTTAACAGTCGCTTATGTGCTCCACCCTGGTGAGGTTGTGTTTCTCTTTAATATTACTTATGTTCTGTTACAAATAATGCTCACAAACTATTTTATGTCTTATGACTTCAGTGTTAGGAACGCGTCGCGTGGCATTCGATATTCAGTGGAGGTAAGTGTAGAATGTCTTCTACACATCGACATCCCGGCAACGGAGCGGTCGCCGAAGAACCAGTTTCATTTAATCATCATAATTGCGTCCTCCGTTAAGCCTATCCCGCGCTCGAGTGTGGTAGAGACGAGAGCACACATGTATCGCTCAACATGACACTATTCAACTCCATTTGAAACTTTTATGAAATATATTTTTGAGATACAGATTGTTATCTTTATTCGGTTGTTTTTATAACCCAATACATGAATGAAGCTTTCTGAAGTCGTAGAGATAAAATGGTCTCTGAATCGAAATTAAACATCACTGTTGAATAATATGCCAATATTTATATTTATCTACACGCAGAGCTGTTAAAACTACGTTTGTATATATTAAGAATTTTGACAAATTCTCAAGCATAAAGTCAGTCGTTATTGGTCGCTTTGATAAGGTGACACAATGTGTTATCTGTGTACGCTACACGAGAACGAGAAAAAATATTTAGTCAAAATCTATCAAGGCCATGCCTTACGCGGAACTCTCGATTCTACAGTAAGGTTTGATATATTTGATACGCGCCAAGTTGGACAATGTCAAATAAGTTATTGAGGACATTTTAAGGGTATCTGCTACTTAACTGTTTAACAGCTATCTTATGGTAAAATTTGGCTGATATAAAATGTTTTGTCCGTGTGTCTGATGGCAATAAAACACCCTCAATTACAAAATTCGTGCGAATTGTTTTGTTCATCTTAATGCGCATTTATCAGAGCTTCGATATCCGAAACGTTGGGCTTGTTAGATAATCGGCGTCTCTGGCAAGTCGAAACTTAAAGCGCATTGGCTGCAGCCAGTGAAAAAGGGCTTCAATTTGAGTCAGTTTCTTCCCAGAGCAAGTCACGACATAATATGCTTCGTGTTGTTTCCCGCTGCGAGCTAGATTTCTTATGGATCACTTTTTACGAAATTTATTTTTCATTCCTTCTGTAGGTACAAACTATATCAGGATGACAACATAAGTAGAGATACATAGGTAGCTAACTACCCACACAAGAATTATGAATACCAAATACTGGTCTTTGGTTGGTTGCGCAGTTTTTTTAGCTAAACACTTACACGCGAAACAGACTTTTCACAACTAACTCGTTTCTTCGTAAAACTTATTAGTCTTATTACACGTCCGTGCTTCCTCCCAGTTGTGACGTAAAATAGCTTTTGGTAATTCCGCTAGGCCCCGTAGAGGCGTAGTGTCGAACAGACGGCGCGGTAAACAGGAAGCGGTGTCGGCTAAGCGAGCGTTGGCAACTCTTCAACTAGGTACCACGTGGTACTGCTGACGACGCGTTGCGCACTCGCAATATTTGACTAACATTACGCTGATGAGGAATTTTATACCTAATTTTTTTTTATGGCTGAACGGAATTTCTTTTCGAATGTTCATTCAACCAAAAATCAGTTTAAATCCAAACTAGGAGCAATACAGTTGAAACAGAAGAGATTAGAGATAGTGATACGAAAACTTAAATGATAAACTAAGTACAAAGTTTGTAGAAATACCGCTTTACCGCTGTATTATTACAGGATTGTTGACGAATGTTAAATATAGTACCTAAGTTACTGCATTTCTACTATTAATAGTCTCCGGTCTTGACCGGTACTAGTGACGGTATATTTCTATAATAGCCACATGTATAATCTGGTATTCTCTTAAGAACTTTTTCGTATACCGAAAAAATGCGACAAAAACTAGCGCGTACCGTCCGCGGGCCACATGGTCAGGGTTGGAACAAAAGGCGCGTCAGAATATGCGCTACAGATGTGCTATGGGGTCCACATGTCACGAACAATGCTTGCCTTCATCGAGCGCGAGACATTACACTCGTTAGCAAGACAGTAATAATTCGATATGCTTCTAAAATAAATCTTAATATTGTTTAAAAAAAATTAAAATGTACAACGAAAAGATTAATTAATATTTTGAATTTAATTGATTTCTTAGAAGAAATAAATACTTTCACCTCCCTACCATATGTCGCCAAATCTGCTTTGTTGCAATTATTTAAAGACCTTACTTATTTATTAGTGATTGAAGGCATTACTATGCCATAACGCCTCAAAGCCCTAAATAGAAGTATAACATAAATGTCTATACTTAACTGATCTACTGGTTGATTGTTTTTTACCTATTTAATATGTATTAGCGTGCTAGCAATAACTACTCAAACCACAGATCATTAAAATATTAACTCAAACACTCTACTATGCACGAAAAAGTAAAATGTAGGTACATTAAGCAGAAACAAATTTATATTTTTAGAATTCCAAATGAATTCTAGCTACCAAATATGAATAAACACTTGGCAATTTACATTTGGAACTCATCGCTCGACTGTTAAAACAGACTTAACTTTGATGACTGTGTGCCGCGGTACTTTGGTCTTATACGTTACCACGTCACAGTTTCGATGTCATAATAATAGGCTCATAACAAATAATTAAATGTAGTGTACATTGTTTATTAAGGCACTGATAATGAGTGCGACTCAGTTTGTCAAATACAATGATTGCTTATGAATGAATTAGTGAATGACAGTTCGGCCATGTTTGTTTACGCGTGCGCAGCACATCGCACGGTCGGCTCAAGTCGGGTGCGCTCGCCATCGGTCGCCGCCTCGAAATAGCACGGCACCAGCACCGAAGAGTGCGGTCGACGACCCTGCGCCCTGCCACACCGAAATATTGGAACTATACTGCGATTCAATCCTTTCTCTGATTATGATACAGGTCACTAATGCTCTCGGTAACCACGCGTACTTCCTGTTCAATCTTAATATTGGAATAAATATTAAGCGCTCCGCTTTTCATTTCATATTATATTTCTAATACGTACTTATATAAATACTTGTCTTGATCCTTATTATCTAAATAGCAATGGATATTATAATCCTTGTAAATAAATGATTATTTTGATTTTAACTTAAAGTATTCATTTCCACCTACCTTATAAATTGAATTTCTAATCATCACCACAGCGCCATCTGGTGGCGTTCTGGTGAAGGTGGGTGTAGTAACCGTTAAAACTAGCATTATTTTATATTTGTAATAACTCTAATTATTTGTCTTATTTATAATTCTAAGTTTAATTCACAATGATAATGATTTCTTTTCGAAATTGCTTTGCATCTGAATTTACCGATTTGAATTCGATAATTTATCAATATGGATAGTTTTTGTTTACTACCAACTTCTCAAATGTTTCGAATGATATTAAGACTATCAGCGGGTCTAAAAAGGCCACTTTAGAAGAATAATTTATTAGACTTAATATTAATCATACAAAAATCTGTCAAATTTCATTTTCATCTTTATCGGCATTAGGTTCAAGATTGATTGGGAAACATTTTACAGTGACGGGTAGCGTGATGTGCTTTCTGATTATGCTAGTGACCTTTTTAGACCCGCAGAGCTATAATTTTTTTGAAATAATTGTAATGAAATAAGCAAAAATATGTTTCGTAACACACTCCGTCGTTCGCGGGGATGCTACTCGTACGATTCTGGGGTCGAATTGTTGTTATTCACTTGATCGTTTGAGTTAGGGGTGTTAAAGTGCTACGCATATTAATCCGCATATTAAATTGAAATGAAAGTCATCAACACCTTAAATTGAATACTTACTATATTTTCTAGAAAGTTTAAGATAGTTAAATAAAGGTAGGTAAACAATCTTGATGTGTATTTTTAGTACGCTCACTTACTGGCGTCTGTGATCCACGTATACCCGTAAAAACTAAAGATAAAGTGTACAAAACAGCAGTTCGACTGGCGCTTTTGTACGGGTTTGAGTGCTGGACTACAAAAAAGACGCATGAGCAAAAGGTACATACCAGCGAAATGAAGATGCTTAGGTGGGCGGGAGGTGTAACGCGGCTGGATAAAATTCGAAATAAGTATATACGTGTGGTAGCTTTAAAGTTGCACCGATCGCAGACAAAATCACTTCCATACTTATCAAGGACCGATGACTATTCAATATTTTAAAATAATATCTAAACAAAATAAAATATATCTACGCTTTTATGGAAAATTTAACTAAAAATAAAAAATAAATAATTTACTTAGTTAAAAAAACTAAGAAACACGCTTTTATAGAAAATCCAACCAAAAAAAAAAAAAAATTGATTTGAATTAAAAGTAGTGTAAAAAAATGTATTTTATTGTAAAAAAAGCGTGTGGTGCTTTTTAAGATATTATCAAAATGATAATCTTCATAATCCTACTCATATCTGTCTATAAAATATTTATAACTATTGACACCATGCACCCCACGCTTTCTTTACAATAAATAAAAAAAAAATTACACTATTTTTAATTCAAATTTATTAAAATTTATTTTCTGTTTTTAGTTTGATTGTCTATAAAAGCGTGTATCTTAGTTTTTTAAACTGTTATTTATTTTTATTTAAAAACTCAGTTTAAAAATAAAATGTAACTACTAACCAATGTAAATACAATAATATCGAACCATTAGTTAAAGCAATAGTTTGTTTGTAAAAAGTCACATCAAGATTATTTACCTTTATTTAACTACCTACCTAAACTTTTTTATTATAGATAGATATGAAATTAAGAACCTGTAGTCTGTATTTTATGCAAAGACTTTCGTCCTAGTTACCAAAACACTAAACCACGACTTCGGTGTTCCTCTTCATAATATTATGTGATGGTAGTTTTTTAGTAAACAGGGACCGATGGATTAATGTTTTCTTATAATTTCAATGATAATCCTTGTAATCCTATCGTAGTCTGTGGATTACTAAATCCAAATACACAACCATGGTTATTTCAATGGTAGGTAAGTTTATAGTATAAATATTGTTTTATTTTTATTTATTTTTTGAATATAAACTTGTTTTTTAACTGTCAAACTTTTTTCACTAAATGAAGTACATATACATACATACCTACTACCGTCATTAAAAATCAAAGCATCGTCTATTAACAATCAAGTCTTAAAAACAAAAAAATATTTGTGTTTATATATTTAATCGCTCTCGTTTTTCCCTGAAATTAACACAAAACGTCATCATTTTTTTTAGATTTCTCGGTACTTTACTCCAGATATTGAGCTGAGCTATTAGTTACCAGACTCATTATTTACGAGTATCGCAGCCACTTGTACGTAAGACGTTGTCTGTGTGTGAATTGCGTATTAATATTCATGGCTAATCGTTGGGTCTAACCAACGCATATGCATCGGTATTTGCACGCTGAGATGGGAAGAGGTGACTTAATGCGTTTTATTTAACTTACTTTGATTCTTTATTAGCTTCTTCTAAGCTGATTTCGCTGGGTGGTAACTAATATGTAGATAGGTCTATATTCTACTCATACTAAGTAATGTTGTAAATGCGAAAGTTTGTGAGGATAGCTAAATGGATGGATGGATGTTTGTTACTCTTTCACGTCAGAACGCCTCGAAGGATCTTCATGAAAGGACATAGTTCAGTACACCATAATTCCTAGTTTTTTTTTTACAATATAAGTACATTTTAATTATTAGAATAGAACGGATACTTTATAGGTAATTACGAAAACATTAAAAAAAGTAATTCACTTCGGTTTTATTCCCTGGCGCCATATTTTCAAATTTAAACAAAGTACTCTCAGCGCTTGATCTATGAGTAAGATAGTTACATAAAGAATAAAGCGATTAAAGAGCTCTATGACAAACAACATCGGCACTGACAGTCGATGAATTTATTGATAGATGATACTTTGGCAATTTGCAGATACTAAACCTAACACTGATCTATATCACACATTTTGTTGGTGATAATAAGAGAGGTCTGGTAGCTCTGTGATCTTAGTCCGTTTGATGCTACTATTGAACTAAATATATAGAAAGGTCTTTTAAGTTCCGCATGCTCGTTATTTAACCTTTCCTTTTCAATTGAATTTCGCAGTTCTAAGTAACATTATTTATCTACTTATAATTTGTTAATAAATACACAATACTGTTAGCTAATCTTGTGCAATGTTTGCCTTCTTAAAACCCTAGAAGCAGATTTTAATTTCCTGTAATAATTTAGAATTCACAAATTCTTTCATTTGGCTAAGTAAAAATTTACGTTGAAGCGATTCAAACCGACCAAGGAATTGCATACAGACTAACATTCCTCAGGTCTGCGGCTTTTTCCTGTATGACTCCCATTTCTTAGACACATATTTAACCGTTATATCACAAGACATTCCTGTTTCCGGCGCATAGTGATTACCGCATGGCATTTCTTAGAGTTTTCATATGATACTTATATCGTTTCCGGCACGAGCTTCCATTTTATTCTTAGTAGACACCACAGAATTTAACTCTTTCAAACGACTTTCAACTATAGAGTCCTAGAAATAGAGGAGATTCACTCATAGATATCAACGGAAACAGTGTTTGGTAATACATGTTTTTATAGTGACTGTATGAATTTATCGATAAAAATGTGTACCATTTATATTATGTTGTTAAGGATGGATCGAATCTTTTCCCAGATTGGTTCTCGCTCTCGAGTTGAGACATGTTTACTTTGCATCATCCCTTCACTGGTAATAATAACAAAGTTCCAAACTTGATCAGATACATCCGATATTCGTCTGTCTACAATCGCGATATGAAGAAGTATATCCTTCCTAACATTTTAAACATAATCCCCGGTAAACAGCCAAATATTTTAAAATTCGCTTGTTGTTATTCGCACTTAGAGAACGTTCAAAACTCAACACCTTTTCAGAAGACGATTCAACTGCATGCTAAAACCAGAAATAAGTTTATATTATAAACGATTATACTAGTCTATAAATGTCTACTAGAATAAAGGTAGGTGCCCGTTGATCTGGACTAGATCGATGAGGTGGCGCATATTTCCGTATCGACCTTTCAGGCGTCTCGCGCCTGTCTATCCGTCTCAAAGTATTTTTGTACTGAAGTTCATATAATGTGGTTAGTTATTTGGTTCATTTCTTAAGTATCAAAATGAAAAATAAATTGTCATTTGTTTTATTTATGTTAATAATCCGAGGTATTTGGAAGTTCGAACAGGCAAAGCAGTGCACAGGCAAGGACATGAGTGTTTCTCCATAGTCAATTTCTGAAAATGCCTTGCGACTGTTACTACTTGTTACTATGACTTTTGAGTTATTTTTTTGCAGTCTTCCCCAAAAGAAGGGAGTTAGCTAACATAATTGAATATTGCAACTTCATTATATTCAGTGACTCCAATGCAATAACGATATATTCGTGTGTGTTAATGTGCAGATGATAAATGGAATGATCTCCGTGGGTCGCGCAGCCGCACCCACATTGGTACCCACACCTACAACACTTGTACCCGCGTATCCCTATTCAGAGAATGTGGTTCCACCTACTACGGTTGCACAAACATTGATATTCAATTCACAGGGTAATCACATGATAACTGTCGCACAATGGAACCGACCGCACTGATGATTAAATGCATTGATTAATTTGTGGAAATTTCCTGGTTTTGCATATGCTACCGCTATTCAACTTGTACGGTCTGTTATTTGCATTCTGGTCTGAGATTGATTCGATATTTAAATAGCCAGGTTGTTGTCAACTGACGATACCTTCAAGTTTATTTATAGCAACAGCAGGGAATCGCTTAACATGTTTCTAAACTCTTAAAGGCTGTATAATTATAATAGTAAAGTAACTACGAAGAGATGTCAGCCAGCATTTGCAACAGCTATCAAAATCTCCGGTGTAAGCGTAATGACAATTTGAATTAAAATTTTAGCTGAATTTCATCACGCGTCATCAAACTGAACAAATCTTTTGCCGAACTTCTAGGAACATAACATAATCAGATTTAGCAAAAACTGTTTATGCACTAACAACGCCAAACAACCGATGTAGGTATTATTATAAATCAGAGATTGTTTAATTAGAGCACATGATAATTAAATGGCGGCCATTTATGTACCGTTTCCCATCACTTTAGCCGAGGTTTTAGTAAGAGGGCCATCTGTGTTAAAGTTTCCTAAGCACCTATACCTAATGTTATAATAATATGGGACTTGATTATTAAAACCAGTCGTGGGCAGCACGCTATTCAGCGCGCCTACGTATCTCTGTTCTACCTCCAATTTTGTCGTATCGTTTCGCAACGCCACACAATCCATGCCTGGCTGTTAGTACCAAATTCTTAACCCACAGAGTAACCCGTGGGCAGGTGGAAAGTGGACCGAGCCGATACTCGACTGTTATGTAACACATCAATATGGCATGCACCTTATTGGATGCGAAAGTTGACGGCACCGTCCTTCACAAGGCAATGGCATTTAGTCCAGCTCGGAAAACAGTAAACCTAGTGTTCTCTGCATTTTTTGTTTTGCCTTTTAGCCTAACTGCCTTCTGAAATTGGCCGCAAATATTTAGGTTTCCGAGTTTTAAGAGAAATAATGTCGAAAATTGCAGCACATCTGCAATTTTCATTTTAATATTGTAAGTTTGCAGTTTAGGTATATTTCATTGAATCAGGCGACTATGAAACAAATAATCTGTACCGGTGCGGTGTGGCGTCTTTCAGCTGACGATATTACGATCTGTATTGAATGCTAGCTTATTTAGGTAATTATTAGTAGTTAAGTTTCCAAATGCAATCAGACGTCTTACAGGATAGAATGCGATCAACGTTGTGATGTTCTACAACAACGAAAACCTCTGCATATCATCCCACATTCACCGACTACTAACTATAGGGCCTTCATTAATGCCACCTACATAGCTAAACCCAGCCTGGATACAATAGGAAAACTATTGACCATGTCTAAGTCAACCATAAAATCGTTGAATTATACTTTATAACTTAATTTTAATGAGGTCTATACTGTTTAAAAGGCCAGGTATCCTTCAGTTGTCGAGTTGCCCACGCCTCCGACTCAATTAGCAGTCTCAAGAGTTGTTATACAGTGCGAGTCTTTATAATGTGCACATACGAAAATGAGGGAAACTATTCTTAATTTTATCGACGGAAAAGGTATTAAAAAAAACTAATATTATGCATTTTTAAAAAATATTGTTCGCTGCTGTGATCCCAGTGTAAACAAAACGGTGTTACTTTTAATCTAAACAATCTATCACGATGAAACTAACTTCATAATCCTTGGAAGTAATTAGGGCGTCCTTATGAAACCAAAATAGTGGGAAAAACTACCCTCAATTGAAAATAAACATGTATTTTACTGTGTTTATTTCATCAATTCTTACACTAATCGTAAAGTTTCTCGATAAGTCGCCCGATCACTGACCTTTTTTATTCCTTCAAATTATTTTCCATCGTATTAGCTACCCAACAGTAAAAATTGCATGTTCGTAACTCAAACATAATATGTTCTATTCAGTGTTTAAACATGGCACTCTGAACGCACAATTTATTGTTCTTTGGATGGTTTATTTAGGATGATAATTAATGGATTCAGGATCTAGCCCGAGGAGGCTGCCCCGCTTTTGTAGCGTTTCGGGTATGTTTATGGTTTCCATGCCTGCGCAAGCGCACAGCCTCCCTACTGAGCAGAGTGCGGGGCAGCACTTACAGTATCCTTCAAGTAATTGCTGAGAAGTATGACCCGGCAGTTAAAGGCTTTCGTTTGCAATCCTTTCCTTAAAATGCGCCAAGCTGATTTTTGGGATATTCCGTGACGAAGTCATCTAGTAACGTCGTAGTAGTCTAATACGATGGAAAATAATTTGAAGTACCTAAAAAAAGGTCCGTGATCGGGGTGACTTATCGAGAAACTTTACAATTAGTGTAAAAATTTATATAAAAACAGATTTTTTGATAAAAAACATGTTTATTTTTAACTGAGGGTAGTTTATCCCACTATTTTGATTTCATAAGGACGCTTCAATTACCTACTTCCAATCATTATGAAGTTGGTTTCGTTGCGATAGATCGTTTAGTTTAAAAGTTACACTGTTTTGATTACACTGGTGTCACAGTAGCGATTTTTTTTACCCGTAAAATTTCAAAAAGAATATTAGATTTTTTTTAATACGTTTTCGGTCGGTAAAATTAAGCATAGTTTCCCTCATTTTCGTATGTGCACATTATAAAGACACACTGTATTTCACAAAAACGAGAATAACGATTTGTTTACGCTTTGATATTTTTATTTGATTTGCTGTATTGCCGTAAACAGCAATGCTGCCTACGCCCGTACCAGAAGTCTTTTGTGAGTTCGTTATCAGAAGGTATCAACCATGGGCCCATGACGGAATTACCTATTATATATACTTATTTTTTTAAGTTTCGCTGATGTCGTAGAGGTCGACCGTGGCGAAGGCGGTGTGACAATCTCATCACGTTTGCGGGGTAAAATTGGCCAGCGATCACCCAAGACAGAGAGATTTTGAAGGAGAAAGTGGAGGCTGTAGACTAGCAGTGGGATACAAATGAAGGCTAACAGAAAAAAAGTTTCGCAATACTATATTCAGCAATTAGTGAATTTCATGAAACGTTGTTAATTAATTGCTTTATTTATGTTTCCAATGATTTTTATTGTTTTTTGCATCATTGCTTTTAGGTAAGGCATTTAGAAATTGTTTCACAATTAAGCAACACGCAAACTCAAATTAATAAAACATCTGAATTAAATTAGTACCTAATTATTTTATCAATTAGAAGCGTAGATAATTATAATAACGTAGGTAAAATGCCTGCGGACGGCGAGCATTGGGTCGGCGGCGCGCTGTGTTCCACGCGCGCCTCAAGGAGATGTCAGCATGGGAGACGGGGCCCGCTAGGGCCAGTGCCTGCCGGAGTGCGGAATCCGTTCGAAAGAGACGCCGCAGCCCTGGAACGCAAAGGGCATTGGGAGGAGCACGGATGGGTTTTAGTCAGTAAGAGTCTGACACTCCCTTCCGCCTCGCCCAGAGCGGAAGGAGTCATTTGATGATTTCCCATCCATAAAAAAAAAAAAAAAAGGTAAAATGCAAAAGAGAATTAGATAGATTATCTAGATCAGATCAGTTCCAAAAGCTTTCCGTTTAACGTAGTAACTTCTTGAAATATCTAACAACAGGTAGCTATAGGTATCCTCATATCAAAAAAATCGTATGAATGAAATATTTCCGGGATTTGGGTACCTACCTTTTTTTTAATGATGGGAAATCATCAAATGACTCCTCCTGCTCTAGGTGAAGCAAGAGGGAGTCTCTTACTGACTAAAACTCGTCCGTGACCCTCCTAGTGCCCTTTGCGTTCCAGGGCCGCGGTGACTCTTTCGAGCCGCACAAAGTCCGCAGCTCCAGCGGGCACTGGCCCTAGTGGGCTGCGTCTTTTGGGCACCTACCTACTTACTAGCTAATTGTGATATATACATACTATGAATAAGCAAGTTTACCAATGTTTGTTTTTGGGCTTTTTGCCGGTTTTCCTTTTTTTTTTTGACTAGCTGCCATCCGCGGCCTCGTCCGCTTGATTTAGTACTTTCCCCTTAATAGGTAAGTACATTACAACCAGGTATATGCTTTTCTGATAATAGGTACTGTAATGTTTCATAAAAATCAGTTTGGTAGTTTTTGCGTGAAAGGGTCACAGACATCCATCCTTCACCTGTCCTCACAATTATCATCTGCCTAGCCTTTTCCCAACTACATTGGGGTCGGCTTCCAGTCAAACCGGATTCAGCTGAATACCAGTGTTTTACGTAGAGCGGCTACCTACCAGACCACCACAACCCATTAACTGGGTAACGCGGTACATCTTGGCAAGACTGGAGTCAAATTTACTGGCTTCTGACAATCCGTAACGCCTGCCAAAGATCTACAAATGACAGCCGGGACCAACGGCTTAACGTGCTTTCCGAGACACGGAGGAAACTCTTTATGATAAGATGGTCACCCATCCACAGCCTTGGCAAGCGTTGCTTAACCTTCAAGGTCGACCCGTGCGGCTGTTATTATTTAGCCACGATCTCCACACAATAATGTTTGCAATAGGTAGTAGTTTTCTCCTCGGTTGGATAAGAGTTTGTTACAAGTTATCCAGCGTTTCTTGGGGTAACCTGTCCCATTCTTGAATAGCGGCTTCCCTGAGCTCTGGCACTGTCTGGGGACGTGGCTGACGGTTCCAAATAGCTCGCTTGAGAGCATCCCACGCGTGCTCTACTGGGTTTAAGTCAGGCGAGCCGGCAGGCCAGTCTAACCTTGTGATTGTGATGTCGTATTCTTGGAGAGCAGCATTGAGTCGTTGAGCTCGATGTGCGGGCGCATTATCATCGACCATTATAAATTGGTGCCCATGGTTTATTCGGAATAGTCTGACAATTCCATCAATAGCAACTACTTTATACATGTCTGCTGTCATGAAGCCTCGATACGGGATCAAAGGCGTAGCTCTAATCATAATACCACCCCAAACATCAATTTCCCGCCTTGCTGAACTGCGTCAGTGGCAGTTCTTTGCCTTTCACGGTCTCCTGATCGTCTCCAGACACGGACACGTCGTCGGTTATCTGGATGAGTACTGATTCGCGATTCGTCAACGAAGAGACAGTTTTGCCAAATGTTTTCTTCTTCATCTTTTTCATTTTGCCGAAGCCTAGCCCACTGCAATCTACGTCGTTGAGCTCAGGGAAGCCGCTATTCAGGAATGGGACAGGTTATCCAGCATACTCCTCCCCTGACTCGAACACATGCGGAGATCCTTCTGGATCTCCGCATGTGTTCGAGTCAGGGGAGGAGTTATATTACATTGAAAATAAGCCTTTTATTAATATTCTTTTGTTTAAGTTTGGTTAAACAGTCTTTATCTTTCTACCAAATTCCTGTTACTTACAGTTACATTCTGATTAATTACCTACTCAATATTTGTTACTAAAATAGTTTCTTTATTATTTGTAATAGGGTTTTTCTTTTTAAAGAAAACACACAACAAAGAATTTTCTTGATAAACTTAAATTTAAAAAAATATAACAGCTTATGCTAGTGATCACAAACTTTTTTTAATGTGTGTAAATTGAGTCTTTACTGTTATTTCAGATAATGGGTCTAGGAGCTCTGAGCTAAATGAAATGATATTGTTTAATTTTTCAGAGACCTTACATACATGATCTTAATTTGGTGAATGCAACATATTAAAAGGAGACCCAAATACAGTATCTAGAATAGGTGATAGAGCTGTCTGAAATCATGCAGCTCGAAAACAATTCCCAATTTCCTGAACAGCAAAGTTTAGGAAATTGGGAGCTTTTTTCGAGTTTCTATTGTGAGTCCTAAGTGACTGGAAACAGGAACGTCTCGACAATTTTAAGAAGTTTAAAGAATTTAGGAATGACCTAGCTAGGTTTTTAAACGTTTTTGTTTTTAGCCATAAAAACTTCTTTCTAGTGATTAACTTATCGGATAATTAGACGTTTTTGAAATACTGCAATTTTCAAAATGCGAATCCGTAGGCCAACGTTCTCAATCGGTAGCATCAATAATGCGCCGCGAATAGGTACATCCACCGGGACGCATTTAAAAGTCGTGA
Organism: Lacanobia oleracea; assembly: GCA_950371165.1. NCBI lineage: Eukaryota > Metazoa > Arthropoda > Insecta > Lepidoptera > Noctuidae > Lacanobia > Lacanobia oleracea. The sequence continues at coordinate 17,525,956 of OX493391.1, read as the reverse complement.
ATGATGTATTGCGAACGATATGGTGCGTTAAGTTCAGTTCAGAGTGCAGGAGGCGAGTTGGGGCACTTCCTGCGGTTGCGTGACACGCGCCCCCCTTATCGTGTTCATTGATAGATTTATCTGGACGAGGTCGAGTTGTTCGCTCCTCGATCCGCACAACGCACTAGTCACGCGCGCACTCTCGCGCAAAACATCACGTTTCAAGTAGCATTGGCTACTGCGAAAACTACCGCAGTAGGTATGACAACACTGACACATTTAGGTAGATGCAGTCGCTTCTGTAAATTAATTACTATCTGATCGCGGTCTTTCAACAGAAACAATCAAAAAGGAATATTTATAAACGATTGGCCGACGCTGCCACAAACAGTGCGCTGTTGTCATTCAGCGAAATCAGTTTCCGCGAAAAGGACCTCCTCATTTGGTCAGCGATGAGCGATGTCGTGCTGACTCGTGCTGCATCCAGTACATACATACCTACATTTACTAAAATGTTATGTACCTACTCGTACCTAAAATTGCATCTCAATATTTTTCTGTGTGGTAGTGTTTATTTTTGCACAATCATTTCTTTGTCGTCGTTTTTAAATATCGAGGCTAGTCAGATTTTTTTTTCTCAATTCTCTCAACATTATCTTTGGTAAAAAAAACAAGACTGGCGCCACGTTGATAACCAACTACCCAAGTTTTTTAAAAGCCCGTCATATTGGCTTTTAAGAGAGATAACGTTAATTCTTTTAGAGCAACGGTATCTCGTTGGGAGCCCTTAAATCGATTCTTATCTCTGAAACTGTATCCGGGTAGCTGATTTTTTATTATGCCCATTTGGCACGTGTTTTGTCGTATTGTTTGAAATCTGGATGTCGTAAAAATCGTTCGTTTCTACATAACAGTGACGTTTCGTACCTAGAAACGATGAAAGAGGAGAACAGCTTCCTGTATTCATGAAGTAGGTGTAGGGTCGGCACACCATTGCCGACGCTGTCTAGCGGTCTGCAGTTGCAGCAACCTACGTGCAACGGGACACCGCTATTGCTAACCTGACGACTGCTGACGACTTATAATTTCCTGTCAATGTTCTTTGAATCTTTACAAAATAAATAAACAAGGCTTAGATAATGCTTACTTTATATACGATTGTCTACACACTTGACTGAAGGAAGAGACTGCGATAAAAATGAGTAACGCGTCGCGTAGGAATCTGTGACTTCAGCGGTTAAATTGACGAAATGGTTGCACGTCACCCAATTAATATCATCTTAACAACAGTTGTATATCTAATAAATTCTCTTCAATTAGCGATTCGTCCGTCATCGCATGTTAAGAGGACGTTTTGTGTCTGAGATATGTTTGAAAGTGATAATTTTAATGAATGAAACCAAAGCACATTTATTCAAGGTCAGTGTTCAGGACGTGTTTTCAAAGAGTGGTATAAATAGATGACGCACCGAGAGGAGATCCGGTGTGTGTGCTGGTGGTAAGCAGTGGCACAGTTTGTTCGTGTGGAGTGTCACTCGCGGTGCGCAGACGCCTGCGCCGCGTGGAGCGCGCGGCCGTTCGGCGGCCGACTGTTTCAGCTCGCCAACACTCAATGCTCCCCATTCATTCGCACGCATGAATGAACGACGTTTAGCACGTGGCCGAAAAAATTATACTGAAACTGTCGTCTAGCTACACGACGGTATTACAGAACCGACCTTGCGGTTGTGGCTAGACTGTAAGACCTAATAGTTGCAGTAATACTCACTAGCGCTCGGAAAATTTACAGGGCAAACTAAAATTTAATGAGTCATAATGTTCTTGTAATGCTACGGCCAAGTTCCAATGAATGGGTGAAATAAATGAACAGAACATTAAAAAAAGGTTTGATTTGAGAAATCTGAAGGGAAAATAAAAGGCACTTAGATAAAAGTTTCTATGGGCTAATCCAGGTCTACCCGTGTGCTAAGTTGTATTCGCAATCATTCAGCCATTTAGGTGTGATTGACTAGGTAACAAGAATAAAATCCAGACTTACATTTATAACATTAACTTATTATTATCGTTGGGTAGGTAGAACGGGTTGGAGGAGTTGAGTTGAGGAGCTCGTGGCTAAATAATAACAGCCGCACGGGTCGATCTTGAAGGTAAAGCAACGCTTGCCAAGGTTGGTCTGTGGATGGGTGACCGACTTAACATAAGTTTCCTCCGTGCCTCGGAAAGCACGTTAAGCCGTTGGTCTCGGCTGTCATTTGTAGATCTTTGGCAGTCGTTACGGATTGTCACAAACCAGTAAATCTGACTCCAGTCTTGCCAAGATGTACCGTGTTACCCAGTTATTGGGTTGTGGAGGTCTGGTAGGCAGCCGCTCCACGTAAAACACTGGTATTCAGCTGAATCCGGTTTGACTGGAAGCCGACCCCAATGTAGTTGGGAAAAGGCTAGGTAGATGAGGTAGAACGGGTTGGATAAATTAAAAAAAATGCGCCAATTACTTGTTTAAATGGCGCATAATAATGATTTTAATATTAACATTTTGTTTTTAAATAGCATTATCATAAAAACGGAATGGTAGGTACGCATGTGTCATAATTGATTATGTACATAGGTGCATCAATTTCTTTTACCAAATAAACGGGTCGACTTTCATTCAGTCTAACAGGATCAAGAGAAGGATGAGTGTTTTACATGCAGCGACTGTCTCCTGACCTCCCTCCACAACCCCTTACAAATACTGGTGTCAGATTTTCTGACTTCTGTGTTTCCGTAACGGCTGACAAAGTTCTTAAAATGTAATTTGGTAATGTAGGTACATATTTTCAACAAAATTTTAAAGAGATTGCCAATAGCGCGACGGTCCCATTTAGGCCTACGTTCCATAAACAAATAATGTTTCCTAATAAGTAATTTTTGGGATATCCCGCATTAGATTAAATATTTGTTTTGATTGTATGAACCAAAACAAATGAAATGAACTTTTTCTTTCAAGTCTGTAACATGAAAAAAAAAAAATAATAATTAAGTACTGAAATCACCAATACTTACGCACTAAAATCGTTATTTTCACAGATATCACTTAAACTCACTGAACTTTCTATTTCAACGTCTTCACACACTTCACTTATAATGTGTCACTCTCCAGGCCAGGCGGCGCGGCAGCGCGCGAAAATGATGTTCCTATCATGAGGAAGTCCGATGAGCTTTGAACGGGACAGTTCCAGTTCCTGAAAGGGAGCTGCCAGGCCCGCGCATGCGCCCCGCGCTCCGGGGCGTGACCTAGACCCTGAAAACACCACCCCCTCGCCCACGCGAACCATGTTTCCATGGATACGGGCTCAAAAAACTTCCAAAAAAACACCAAAAACATGCAGAAACACCTCTGAAAACTACGATAAGTCAATAGCAATTACACTAGAGACACGAGAATGCTTGACTTTTTATGAGTCGCTTTCTTAGTCCACTTCCCTTGTCCGAGGAATATCGTCGATGCAAAATACGTCATACGGAAGCGCAGCGAAGAAAGTAGATCGGTGCCTACATTGGTGACTCCACCCTATCAACAACGCTGCTAGTCTCGCATTGGTGTTTCCTAGAATGGTATGAGAAATGATGACCTTCTTGGTGAATTATTGACACAAACAAAACCTACCTAGATAGTATTGCAGCCTATTAAATTAGCATGGCCAATAATACCTATATCAATGACCAACATAAACAGTACAATTACATAAAATATAGTGCATTTTTTAAAACTTTTGCCTAAATTTTTGAAGGCTGAAGAGCTGATCAGGACAATTAAAATATTGTAGCCTGAAATGTATTTCAGGCTACAATTACAACAACACAAAAACAGATTACACTGTCGTAGATGACTGATAGCGAAACATACGATTTGAGCGACAAATATGAATAGAATACAGACAGTTACAGGCACTTACAGGTCTTATCTACAGGTTAAGAAGAAAGGTTTTGTAACAGTTTAAAATTCAAGAAGCTCAAATTTGCCACATTGGGTCTACTCTGACTGATGCCAGAATGTCCGTCAACAACGTTAAAAGTTTTTAATTCATCTGCATTGCATTAGTTTTTGAGTAACACACGAGCTGTCACCTACGGAACTACCCAGAAAGAAATAATAATTGCTATCGATCCAGGCAGACCTTACGACGACGTTGTTTGCTTGTGAAGATAAGGGCAAGATAAATAAATTGAAAATGATGTAACGAGTTTGATGGAGACTAACTCAACGAGCTTTTAACACAATTCTTAAGGTATCCAGACTACGTTCTTATACTTAAGAAAATTATAGAGCTCTCCCATTAATATAACAACCTGGAACTAATGTAATCTACCTAATTAACACCCTGAAACTTAAGTTAGCATAATGCCTTCCGCGTAATAACGAGTACGACTGTGCATTTTAATTTATTATGATGGCTGTTTGAACAACTTCTCGTAAGGGAAAGGAAATGCAGAGGTATTTTTGAAAATGGTAGAACAGATAACTGTAGCTAATGAACAACCGTCAAAGGGTTCGGTTTCAGATTATTAGCATTTTGAAAATTGAATGAATCACATAACGACCCAAAGAGCAGTTACAAATCTAGCTGCCTAATTGTTCTGAAGCAACTTAATGTTATAAGGCAGATTTCTTACTGCGATGATTGACTCGAGAGAATTTCGCTGACTTCCTGCATATTAACCGCAGTCCGTGGAACACTTTAAGACACTTTGTTATCTTAGATGCTGACGTCAATGACCTAGGTACAAAAAACAAAATTACACTCTGCAATGTTAATGAATTGATCATACCTGATACTTATATGAAACAAGCTTCTGCCAGCGGCTTCGCCCGCGTGATCCCTAGGGAACATACTCCCGGGATAAAAAGTAGACTATGTCCGTTCACAAGCTCTAGACTATCTCTGCACCAAATTGCATTTAAATCGGTTTAGTAGTTTTGGCGTGAAATTGCGACAGACAGACAGACAGAGTTACTTTCGCATTTATAATATTAGTAAGGATTCTCTAACTAATCAATTCCCGACCAACCTACCGTATACTTACCTTTTTTATACTTACGAGTATCTAATTCTGTTCACTCCATTTTCATTAGAAAGGTATAGCTCGAAATCACCCACTGCTGGGTATACCTAGGCTTCTTCTTTCTTCCACCATACTACCCTGTTACGTAGGTAGGTACGTCTTTCACATGTTTAGATACGCAATAGGTAAGGAAAGAGTTAATTGAAGGAGCTATGATTTACTACTCTGTCAAGAAAGTACCGGGAAAAGATCAATAATACACAAAATGTCTGTTATTCATCCAAATTTATTTTATCACCTTCAAAGTATGCTCCTTTAGAAACGATACACTTGCGCCAACGAATAATCCATTCATCAAAACATTTTTTAAACGCTGCTTCCGGAATCGAGTTCAGTTTTCGCCGCGAATTCTCCTTTATGTCTTCTATCTATTGAAAACGGGTGCCACGAAGTGGTAATTTGAGTTTAGGAAAAAGAAAAAAGTCAGCAGGAGCCATATCTGGTGAATATGGTGGTTGCTGGATGGTATTTGTTGAGTGTTTGGTTAAAAATTAATTCACAATGATAGCCTTGTGCGAAGGCGCATTGTCGTGGTGTAAAATCCAAGAATTTTCTTTCCACAAATTTGGCCTTTTTCGTCGAATTTGCTGTCTTAAACGCTGCATAACGCTCAAATAATATTCTTTATTTACCGTTAGACCTTTCGGTAAGAATTCAGAGTGCACAACACCGCGATAGTCAAAGAAAACAGTCAACATGACTTTGACTTTTGATCGACTTTGGCGTGGTTTTTTCGGTTTCGGTTCAGTTGGAAGGCGCCACTCCGAGCTTGTTGACTAGTTTGCATGTCAAACTCGTAATCCCACGTCTCGTCACCAGTAACAATGCGTTTCATGAATGTTGGGTCCGAACTGACTCGTTCTAGCATGTCCTCATCGACTTTCATGCGATTGAGTTATTGGAGAAAATTCAAATCTTTTGGGACTAGCCGAGCAGCAACATGTTTCATACCCAAATGATTAGTTAAAATGGTACGGATCGACTCGTGAGATACAGAAAGTTCGGCGGCTATCTCTCTCAGAGTTGAATGGGGATTTTCAGTCACTATTTCCTTCACTTTTGCGATGTTAACTTCAGTTGCAGACGTTGACGGCCTACCAGACCGAGGCAAATCTTCCATCACATCTCGAACGCTTTTGAACGCTTTGAACCACTCATAAGCACGAGTTTTTGATAAAGTCGATTCACAGTAAGCCTTCTGTAACATTTTCAGTGACTCCGAACACGAAATTCCATTGGCGATGCAAAATTTAAGACAAACTCTTTGTTCGATATTTTTGTCCATTATGAAATTCGCAATACACACTATATATGATATTACTAAAACCAGCACTGTATTTAATATAAATAACAGATGCAACTCAAACTCCGCGCCAAAATGGAAAACAGTTGTGCCAATCTAACAACTACAAAAAAACAAAAATTTGAATTTGGAACCATAAACAAATCATCCATTCCCGATACTTTTTTGACTGAATGTAGTCTGAACAGTGTGTGTGTGATTCATTAAAGATTTAATCCCAGACCGGATCCCTACTTTCAGATATCAGCAGCTGCGCTTTACAGAAGCTTCTTTGCGCTGTTCTTCTGTGATAGCTACTTCTGCTAAATTTAAGCTGATGTAGCTTGAGCGTGACTACAGGCAAAAATAGCAACTTTTTCATCCTTTGTTGATTACCAATTATGGTAGGTAACTTGTTGGATGTCTGCGGACGGCGAGCATTGGGTGGCTCGCCGTCTGATCAGAACCAGGCCCGGGTCGACGGCGCGCTGTATTCCACGCGCGCCTCAAAGAGCTGTCAGCATTAAAGACGGGGCCCGCTAGGGCCAGTGCCTGCTAGGGCTGCGGACTTCGTTCGAAAGAGGCACCGTACCCTGGAACGCAAAGGGCAGTAGGAGGAACACGGATGGGTTTTAGTCAGTAAAAGTCTGACACTCCCTCCTGCTTTACCCAGAGCGGAAGGAGTCATTTAATGACTTCCTATCCTAAAAAAAAAAGGGTAACTTGTTGGATGTTGCTTGCAACTACTTCCTTCCTAACTTAATCTAGTGGCCCAAACAAAGTGTTCTATCGGCGATGACGATTGCTGAAATCTTCAAAATGTGAGGTTGATATGCGCTAGAATTTCGTAGTCTCATAGAATTATTTTTTGGAGTTTTGACTTTAATCGCTGATGGAATGATACTTTTTCCGGAAAAACCTATGAGCCATTGCAAAAGTAGCGCTCTAAATAACATTAACTACGACTTGATATCGTAACGTCTCCCTATCAAAACGTCCTATTTTCAAAATGACCTATTAGCACATCGCCCTATTGTCGAAGTACAGTTAGGTATGCTGAAAAGTTACTATCGATTTTTCGTCATGGGTCATTGTTTAGTTCATTTTAAAGTTAAATTCAAACGAAAAAGAGATATTATGCCTCTGGCGTGGACATAACCTTTCCATCTGCCTAGCCTTTTCCCAACTATATTGGGGTCGGCTTCCAGTCAAACCGGATTCAGCTGAATACCAGTGTTTTACGTGGAGCGGCTGCCTACCAGACCTCCGCAACCCATTAACTGGGTAACACGGTATTTCTTGGCAAGACTGGAGTCAGCTTTACTGGCTTCTGAAAATCCGTAACGACTGCCAAAGATCTACAAATGACAGCCCAACGGCTTAACGTGCTGTCCGAGGCACGGAGGAAACTCGGTATGCTAAGATGATCACCCATCCACCATCTTAGCATACCGAGTTTCCTTCGTGGACATAACCTTTGTCAGCAGTATTATACAATCTCATGTTCGAAGTACCTACAGAGACTGGTAGAAAGCAGGAGTTCGGAGACGTGCTGAAATCTAGAGCGGTAAAGACTAGCATTAACTACCAGGAGCCCAGGAATCATGAAGAAGTATTTTCGGATTCACAAATTAAGTAGGTAGATACCAACCAGGAGACCAGAACTATAACACCCAAGTATTTCCGAGGTTGGTAGGTCATGAGTGGTAGACTCACAAATCACCACGAGATCAGAAACATGGATAAGAATTACAGGAATGAGCCGCTAGTAGTTAAGATAATATTTTTATTTTCACTCTAAACCCAAACTTAAACATCCCTAAGTATATAGGTACCTACTCAGACAAAGTCGCGGCCAGAAGGTATTGAATAACATCCCTATTAAAAGAATTGATCGCGAAAAAAAAAATCTGTCGAAACTGTAAATCTTACTACCCTGGAGGAAATGCGGGCGGATAGACTATACGGAATGCGGTTTTTATTCGAAGTTTGGCTCTCGCACAATATATCCTTTTTGTTCAGTTTATAAAACATCTTTTAAATCGGTCCAATATTGGAGGAGGAAACAGGCGAAAGCCAAACCTCGAATTATGACTTTTTACATAAAAATTTTATCCGCTTAGTTTCCTCTTAGTGCCGCGCTGCATTACTATGCGTTTATTGATTGTATGCGCGACAGCCGTGCTGCACTTAGCGACTAATTTAAAGGCGCCTTTATTGTGTGGCATGACTGCAGGTAGGTACTTACTTTTCCCGTTCTCTTGTTTATAGCACGTTCTGCTAATAGGACGTTTTGATACGAAGGAGGCATCGTAACATCGTGAGTCGTAGGTTTTCCTTCAAAGACCTAAATAGTGCTGTTGTTACTTTTGTGTCTTTAGGTAGGTAGTTTGGATATCTTGTGATAATATAGATTCTGTCTTTATTTCTTACGTCTAGATGGAGAATATTCTATTATATCTACCATTCAATTAGTCAAGAATAGAACAGGAGAGTTTGACTGTTAGAAATTTCTCAATTATAACCGGAGTTTGGAACCGTGCCCAATAAATAACAATACGATTTGGTACCTGTCTACCTATACCCTTTATTAACAGCTCTGCTGTTGAGTAAAGAAACCTTTGTGGTAAGGCTAGACTACGGAACTGAACTGTGTTGATTTGAACTTTAATAATTGTTCTTTAAGCCTGGTTAATTTTCAATTCAAGGTTAAAAAGTGTACTGAAATCAAATGATATGGGAAGTCACACAATCCCCCATCATCATCTGCCTAGCCTTTTCCCAATTATATTGGGGTCGGCTTCCAGTCAAACCAGATTTAGCTGAATACCAGTATTTTACGTGGAGCGGCTGCCAACTGCCTTTAAAAAAAAAAAAAAAAAAAGGCGTTCGCCGCACATAAAGGCTGACTGCTAATTGAGTGCGTTCGTTGAAATGGGTTATGCTAGAGCTGATTTGCAATGATTTTGACCCCCAGAAACCATTTCCATTTAGCTAACCATTTCTATACAGGTTATTTTCGAGTTAGCGAAATTTTTTTAAGATATAGGTAAGTTTTCTGCCTCACGATCTAAAATTGCAATTTTTTTTCTTATTGTCTCATCGAGCAGATTTTCTTTACCTAAATATTTCATTACTCTCTTCTAGGAACTTACTCCTTTGATTGTAATTGTGGTGAAACGCCTTTTTCCAGACTTGCCCCAGTCCAATACTTTCACTAGGTTATACTTGAGTCTTGGGTTTTAATGCTTTCGAATTAATTAGATACCTAACTAATAAATTATTGGTAAATTGGGGAAGAAGTTTAAATATTACTCATTGAGCCTGTCCCACATATTAAATTTTTTATAGCGATATAAAATATAATGCCCATCCTTACTGTCTAATTTTTCAATAAAAATGCAAAAAAAATACCTATGTTAAATTAACGAATTCATCTGCAATCCTGGTAATAAAACGTTCAAATTATTAATTTATAAGTATTTAAAATATTCAGAGTAACTGATTTTGGCATGGCCCACCTCTTATAGACATTGAATTGGCCAAAATTACTAAAATGGTAGGTAAATTAAGAATATATTAAAAGTTTTGGTGCAACCATTGTGTTGTTTTTGTCGTCACATAAATTAAATTTGTACAAGAAACTTACAAAACAGGCTAAAAATACATTTTCAAATAAATTTTTTAAACTTGTGCCGGTCGGACATGTCAGTTTAGTGACGGTTTCAGTTGTTCAAAAAAATTACTAAATAAACTGCTAATGCCTAAAATGACATTTGTGAAAAAGCCGGCATTTAAAAACGTTAGTTTTGAAACAGTGTCTCGAGTAAAAGGGTGTTTTGCTTCGGCAGCTGTCTCCACTTTTTGTCAGGTTAGTGACGTTATTTCCTTGTTTTACCGTTTCAAACGAATCATAGAAATGTTTTTTACTATTGATAGGCACGCGTTTGACCACTATTATTATTGTTTTTATTTTTTTTTATTCTTACAAAATATTTAATTGTGATTACAAAATTTTTGACATGATAACGTCTTATGAATCGATGAACACCACGGGCTGCACGCAGGAAGAAGTGCCTCGGTCACGTTCCGCACGTTTGATTGTTTTTTATGACGTTATCACGTAAAATTTTATCATAGGCCGTAAACCGACTTTACAGACAATACATTTCTAGGGTTCTGAACAAAAAACGGATCCCTTATAGGATCACTCGGGTGTCTGTCTGCCCGTCTGACACAGCCAGTTTTTTCTGGATCCACTGGACTGATTCTGTTGAAATTTGGTACAAATATGGACTTCTGTGTTATGTGAATTATTACATTTTTAGTATGGGGGTCACTAATGAGGGTAAAACTAGAAAATTTAAAAATTCTACCCGCACTGTAAGTGACGATTGTCTTGGCGTGGAGCAAGGTTCTTTAAACCGAAAGTTATATTAACAAAAAAATCCTAGGTAAACTACACTTAGAACTGGTCTTGTTCCTTCCGTGGGTGGGGGACCTGTTGATTTGAAATACAGTCATTCTCATGCCTACCTGAGACACCAGCTTCTCACATATTTTAAACTATCCACATAATATCTACCTGTATTAAAATAGATATATGTAACAATGTAATTATGATGTAAGGTCTGTTTTTTTTTTATGAGAAGAAATAAATAAACAATATTATTATATTATTAAAGAGCTTACTGTGAGGGTATTAATTTTTTTTTCATAATTTTAAAATAATAGTTTTGAAGTTATTCAAGAAATTAGACGAAAATTTACCAGTCCCCCCTCGGAAACTACTGAGCCTGAAATTAAAAAAAAAACATTGAGGTGGTAGATCTTCACCTATAGATTGCAGGAAAACTTATAAAGAAGTCTATAGTGTTAAAAAAAACATGTAAAAAAATCAAATTCGTTCGGATCCCTTTGCACGCGAGCCCGACTCGAACTTGACCAGTTTTTCTTTAAATCCTGTCCGTGAATGTACGTCAGTTTGGTGACAGACAGTTTTTATCAGGGTACACTGAGAAGTGAAAAAAACCCATTTCTAGTTTAACCAGGAAAAATAATACAAGACAATTTTATTACTTTGTAATTTAATAAAAGTTCTTCAATATAAGAATATGTCCGATTCCATCTATATAATACAAAGCGTTTCAAAAAGGGAAAATACCTACGTATAAAATACAACCTCCATGGACTTCTATTCCGATTACCATCACGTTCAGTACTCGATCCCTGTATGTACTACATACGAGGAAAATATTCCAAACCTCATTCAAATTTCAACGAAAATATACTATTTTCGTACAATAGACGACCTCCTCTTTAACGGTTAGATAGACAGTGCCCCTAGTGGAGTGAACGTATCGTAGCTTATATTTAGTAAGATAGTGAATATTAAAACTTTTTATCTACATCAGAAGCACCGTAGCAAGGTATTGCCTCACGACATTATTGACATCGAGATCGTTTATTGCACTACTTGACGTTATAATTAAGACATGAAAAGATTTCTCATTATATTTATTTACATAAAACTACAAAAATTTATTGTAAATAATTCATGTGAACATTTTATTTACAAAGGATCATTCTTCACCATGAAAGAAGTATTCTTTAATATTTAAAATGAACTGAAGACATATTGGTTAATTTTAAAAATTTTACATCCAACTTCCAAAAATCTTTTCGTTCCAACCAAATCATAAGAACACGTGGCGTTAATAATAAATAAATAAACATGTTTAATACTATTTACAATGCGTCTCGTAATATGAGATATTCGACAATTTTGTTATTCATGATACGGTAGTTACAAGACGTGGCAGTAGGTAAATCATCAGATAAGATAAAATAAAATACAAGGCTTAGCCGTGACATTGACATTCGCATTTTTCCACCAATATGTTAGAACAGTTTCGGATAAATTCACGTTAGTATTTAAAAATTGATAACAAAATGTGGAGTGGTGAGATTCTATGATACAATGGAGAGGGGACTAGGGTTAGATGGAACAGACAAAGCTTTGACGAAATGTATCTACGTCGTAATATATTAATTGGAGAGCTTCACCGTGTAGGGGGGCGGAGTCGGTGGGATTACAATATCTGGAAGAGTTTCTTCAGCTCGACCATCAGCTGCCAGTCGGTCTTGATAAGGTCGTCGCGGAAGTAATCCTTGCACGCGTCGATACTGGCACGGGATATCTGAAACAACACAGATTTGCTCAATAACTGTCACACAATAACCGTCATCATTGTAGAATAGAACACTTATTTTTTCCTTGAGGACAAAATCTTCTTTCCAATTTCAAGTCCATCTAACAAAGACGGCCAATCAAAACCAAAACTTGGCCTGAATGAGGTATAAACTGGACCTTTGTATTATAATTGTGTGCATGAAAAACTATCCTCGTATATAAATAGGATAAAAACATTCAAGACATTATAAAACTCAACTAGAAAACTTTAACGATCCTAGCTAATTTAGATGTATAAATGCATTACAGCTACTAAACCAACGTCAGATAAACAGTAAACAGAATGCCCGTTATTAAGGTTAAAACCATTCATAATTAGCATAATAATAGGTCTCATAAATAATTTTCCAGGAAAAAGTTGATTGAAACCAAATTATAAAACTCATCGAACGTCACAATTAATTTAAAAATTGCAAAATTTAATTGCGGCCTACCAAGACATCCGTAAAAACTGGTTCGAACCGAGACCCAATCGAGACACCTTCAAAGCTAAAAATAGCGGGTCCATGTTGAATGTACAAGTGGTTCATTCAGGTCGACCCAGTTTGGGGCGCATCGATTCAGCACTCCGGGGTGAATGGGGGATTTGACGTCATAGGGAAAATAGAACAGGTTGTGCAAGCATGGAATTGGGTCACAAGTACCCCTCTCCCCTCTGGCATGGCGGCGACGACCCCGGTGCAGCCTGCCCGGGCCTCGAGCTAACGACATTGGAACCGGCTAGGAAATCATATTATCAGCCGCTGGAAAATATGGGAAACTGCGGCGTGTATTTTTAGACTGAGGGACGGGCGATAAATAAGACGTGCAAGGTGAAGAGCCGAAGGTCAGGCGAATTTATATATTGGGTGCTTGGGAAATTCAAATTTAGTAGGATCAAAACTAATCGAATATTCTTTTATTTCGATGCTCCATTGTGTAAAGCAGTAGTATTTTTTATATCTTTTGTAACTTTCTAAAAGATTTCTGTCCTTATTACAATTTAGTGTCTATCCATCAAATACACTGAAATTCAAAACGAGTAAAATAAACCCAAAATACATTTAGTGATATCAAACAACCGTCATTTCCCTAAAACACCGGAATATTAATAAACAAAATTAAAAAAAAAATGTTATGCCTAAATAATATTTTACCCATTCACGAAATCATTCAAAACATGGACTTTTCTAAAGTGGTATCTGTCGGCACATGAACAATGTGAGTCCCATCAATGAAACCGCACAGCAAAATATCAATGGGGCTTCTAGAATGGGCCTGACCCGGTCACGGCGCTTGTGTGCGGCTTGCCGACACGATGCGCCTGTGTGGTTCCATGCGACTGTACCTACCAGGCAGTACGACGAAACGCATGGCCCTTCTAAAATGTGTACTAGTACCAAGAGTGTTATAAAGTACCCAGCACTTTGTGCGATGTTTCGTTATGTCGATTGTAATCATTTAATGTCTGCAACCTTTGAGTTGAGTAGTTGTTTCGTGTTCAAATACTTGTGAGGTTTTCCTCGATTGCATAATAGTATAATGTTGTACGTAAACAATAGGTAGTATCATGGAATATCTTCAAGTTCTGCAACTTGGGCACATCAACGAAAAAATATAGCAACTCAGAAAACCTTGAAAGAATTAAGAAAAGACTAACAATTAAATAAAAAATTTGAGTCGTAAACAGTCGTAAATGAAATGAAGAGCCGGAATTGCGACACACAACACCAGCCACAGACGTTACTCATTACACGTTTAGTGACATCAATGTAATTACAAAACGACACAAGTCCTGCATCACGATGACGTTCCTCTCTATTTGGACTTGGAAAGTTTTACGTGATCCCTGTCAAGACTTCATGGAGGAAAACTATAAATAAGACGCAAATGGAAGGCTACTTATAGGGGACAATCGGTTGAGCAACTTATCGGCCAGTGAAGATAGCATCTATCTCGAATGTATAAGCAGGGATAAAATTGTTGTGTAAGAAATTGAAATGAAATTTGCGTTTGCCAACAGCTATTTCCAAGGTCTACGAATCAGAACACCAGTTTCATTCACGAACTTGTCCCGGATGAATATCGAGGACAGTGGAAGAAACTTGTAGGTACTTTAAGTTTCCCTTGATTGTCAACATTATTACCGAGTTAAATTGAATGATAATAGCGAAATCACCGATGCAAAATGCAAGAAAATAATAAGAAAATCCTCTAATTATCTCAATGACATAACAAATGTGTTTATTTTCTATTTAAACTGTTCAAAACACATAATGAGTATAAAAGTGGTTTGACATCAAAGTGATTCAATTCATACAAGTGGTCAAGAGATCGTATGGAAAACTATGACGTCATAAAGTATCCAAAAATACACCGGCCTTCGCTCGGTTGACGGAAAATCGTCGAGTTCACATTGAGTGCTTTTATATTGTGCAAAGGAAAGATTGATGTTTTCCACTAATAGAAAACAAAACAGGAAGCTTTTTATATAGTGTTTAGAGGTTTCAAAGTGAACTGACGCCAATATATTCGACGAAACTTGAGAAGACATTGCTCCTTTACTGAATATTTGTATGTAGATTAGGAGTAACGTACTATGTTTGTTCCTAGACGAAATAAGAATGAAGCAATATCTTGCACGACATGTGTATTTCAATTAAATGTCCCATGTGATTATTGCGTGCTCTTAGTTCATCTTGTCCGTGTGTTCACGAGTATCTTACTAAGTAGCGGTTACAAATACCCATTGATGCAGCGAGTAATTTCAATTTAGTCATCATCAGACCAATGACTTCTTTTGTTTCTAAAATTACTTTTAGAAACAAAAGAAGTCATTGGTCTGATGATGACTAAATTGAAATTACTCGCTGTAACAATATGTCACTTCCGACTAAAGTAAACTAATTAATGATATGAAAGATGTTTCCTTTTCCACCAATTCAAGGTAATCCTCACAAAATTAGGTTATAATATTAATCTCGTGATCATCTAATATTAAAAAAGAACAACCATTTTTCAAAAAGCTGTGTTTCATGTCACAGAGCGTTTTCTGACACGTTGTATAATTTAATTCTTGTATAAAAGTAAAGAAGCGAGAAAAATTTAATCATAAACAAACTTGGAATATCTGGCATGAGAGCAAGCTTAGTAACAGACCGCTCGTATATTACTGATATCGTATAACTGCAACAGCTATAGCCCTGCTTCCCCTGGCGGCTCGGCTCCCCTCGACCTAGTGACCTGAGCATCCCCCCGGCCGCCCCCCGCTGCAGGCGATCAATGGAGCCGCGAGCCCCCTTCACCATTGATACCAACCTTCTACTTGCATTGATACAATGCTTTAGTAGGTATGAATGAAAATCCTTCAATGAGTTTCTTTACGTTAGTTCTGTCTGCGGGCCGCGGTTGTTATACACTAATATAATGTGATACGCACACATTCACAAAATGCACGTCGACGCATTTTGTTGAATTCGTCGTGCAAAACGACGCACGAGTTTAGAATAAGTATACATCGTATCTGTTAGAAAGGTCGATGCTATGAACATAATGATACGAGAATAAATAGACTGCTATTTTCTAACTGAATGGACACTGATAAATGAATACTAATGTTTGTCACATTACGGATTAATAACTTATCTACAAGCAGACTTAGGTATTCTACTGGAGCCATGTCATGTAATCAGTGTCACACGGTACCAAATAATGTATGTAAGAGTATGTATGTATCGTTCACGTTCACAACACGACTAGAATCGATTCTAATACAAAGTCAGTGGGAACCGCTTAGAACTACTAATAGTAATAACGTATTCGATGTTCTGATACTAAACCGTTCGAGTTTATCGGAAATCCTGAGCCATTACGAGGTAAACAGACCATCAATTAAACTGATATCTTTCAAAAATACACGTGTAGAGACACGTTATCGAACGTCTGCTTATATTACCTCTAGCATTATAGTAACGTTTCTTGATATTCAGGAGATGAAGCCACTGACGCTGCTTGTTTTTATTAGAAAATCAACATGTAAACAATCGGGTGTTAGTATTCATGTTTTTTGCTCATATCACTGAAGCGCCGACATGCCAGATTGGCAGTAGCCGATGGCTGTTGCAGCTTCTGTGTATACATTACTATCAATAGTTCATACAATGTTGCCGAAACGCAACAAAACGTATACATTCACGAGTCGACACGCCCCGCGCCGCTTCCGTTCTCGTCTAGAATACAAATATTTGCACACAACACGAGCCAGGCAGCCATCACGAGAACACGATACATGACATGATTTATTTGTTCAGTTTCTGTTCGTCTACCAGCTTTTTAAAGGAAAATATCGATGAATTCCATTAGATTCAGCACGTGTTTTCGTGAATATTAGTATTGAAATTATTGAACATTTCTGAGAATGATTCAAATTCATGAATGAACGGGTTTCAGAATTTGAGGAAAACCTAATCCAAAGCAAACGCAAATATGCTCCGATAACTGTATCGGTTTGCTAAACTTCATTCAAAAGTGCCTGGAAACCTGAAACTTCGACTTCTCATACAGTCACCAGTCAAGCAAGACATGTCTAGGTAAATAATCCTCCGTGTCGAATGCAATGCGTTCTAATAATAGCCGTATCAATCGGTGCCATTTGTCTATAGAGCTAAAATAGTACCGATATCTTGTGCAATGTGCAGCCCATTCATTAAAGCGTCACCCGTGACATATAGCGGGCTCTACACACGGGCCGACCGCTCAAGAACGACGCTCCATCGTAGGCGTTTTCGACGATTGATGTACGAGTGCTAAAATAATTCGTAATATCTATAAAACTTTCACACGTCATGTGAAATGTATTGTTTATTTTCATTGCAATATCAAATATAAACTTTTTCTGTTAAGTGTTTTAGAATCTAGATCTGAATCGCATTCTAGGTTTTCGTGTTACTTTCAAAATATTTAGTGTTGTTGCGGAGTTTATTCTGAATCATACGAATTCTTCAGGTAGGTTATTCTTTTGTTTTTATAGTAAAAAACAAAAACAACGTTTTACCCGAACAGTTTATATTTAAAGTCGCTGCAGTTATAACCGCTCGTCTGTATCGTGTCTTGGGTGTCTACCAAGTATCAACAGATTAATCAATTGGCGACATCAATTTGTAGTTATAATAGCCACTCCATTGTCCTTTAAGACTTAAATTAAGACTTTCTAAATCGAAGCTTTGCATTTACATCTGTTGACTAAATTAACATTTAACTAACATTTAAATTTCTTCTAATGCATCCCGTATTAGAAGAAATTTAATGTATGGCAATCATTACTAAAATTTCTTCTACCATTATCTGCTGACCTTTATCAAAAGGGAACGAAAACTTATTCTTTATACTTTTTGGTTGGGTTTGAGAAGTATCAAATGTGCTGAATTTTCCATAAAATGGATTCAAACGGTCTTCGCCTTGAAGGGAACTGCTACAGAAAGTGATTCCACCCCCGTTTAGAGACGCAAAAGTTATATTATGTATTTTTTTTTTAATTAAATCCCAAGACAATCGTAATGTTTTTCTGTACCTACTGTAGTAGAGCATCAGAAACTTTTTAGATTTACGTTGATTGACGTTTATGATTTTAGTAACGCATTATAAAACTTTAAAAATACTTTTATCATCCAGAAATAATCCCATAAACTACTAACTATTTACTTGAGTTCTATATCGTCATTACAAGTATTATTGGGTCTTCAGCTGCCCAAAACCTCCTTACTCTTCAAATTATTTCACACATTTTCATAGTTGAATGATAATTCTGCACGGAAACAAGCGCACACTGACTGCCCTGCCATCTATTACTTAACACATAAACTATAGGCGCAATTTTCATTCATCACCGGCGGCGCTCGTTCACATATCGTCGTAATAAATATTTTGCAACGATAAAACTATCAAGAGAGCACGTTGATTCATTGACTTGTATTGTAATTCTGATTGACTCGGCTTCTGGAAAATCCTGATACGTTTGAATTGAATTTCCTTATGAATCATAGTCGTATTTTTTCCGCGTAAAATTGAATGGTTTGTTATCTTAGTGATTTTACCCAGAATTGAGGAATATTATCAGGATAATAAAAAAATATCTGACGTCTACTTTGCGACGTATTTACTTGATAGCTCGATATGGTTTCAAGTTTTTGAGAAGGCAGCCGTATTCAAAATATCTGACATCTAGTTCATGGCGCATAGCAATTGTTTTTCAGGTGGGCGCGGATGGCTCCAAATCCAAAATATGAGAATTAACGAAAAATTCTTAAGAGTCAGTTTCAGGTCAGGTCTTCAAGGATTGTTAAGTATACAGGTCAATATGGTCTCAAGTTATTGACGAAGCAGCCGTATCCAGTACCTATAGACAACCAGTTCTATTTTTAGTATCCAGTTTTATTTTTGTTGCACAATCATAAGTAGGTCATAATAATAAATGTCCCATAACTGAAGGATAGCGTGATTTTGGGCGATAGAGCGTTTTCCTCATCCATTTCCGGCCACGTGTGGCTGCAAGAATTTGGAAACACGTGTCACCAAATTCTCAGAACTTGGGATCGCGTATTGCTCTGTAGTACAGTCAATATCGTCAGTGTGGGTAAATCCTCCGTCTGGGATGAACAGACATTATGTCGGATTCCTACTGACTACAACCGAACTTTTTCTATCGCAACCATGAGCGACTGGTCCTGGTTTAGATTCTTACGTAAAAAAAAAATAACCGGGGTGAGGGGGATGGGGGCGGGGAGGGGAAGCCTAGCAATATCAATTCACTGGGAAAAATCGATTGGGTCAGTCAGTTACCTATAATAGACACATGTTTTTTTACGTACTTCTGAACTTTGATGCGATTTATTTTTTAATTTTTTATTGATTTGAAAAGGCAAAAAATACTTGTCCAATATTTATTGAAAATGTATCTTACGGTACCAAATAGTTATAACATATTAGTTTGTTAAATTGATAGACCGCGTTCAAAACACTACACTGCGCTCCAAAACGCAAATCGTCGATGTGGCTCAAAAGGCTGCTCAACTTAAACGAGACTGGGCAGGATATGTCTGCCGCATCGGTCGGACAAGTCGTGGGCCCGTAAAATACTGGATTGGAACAGACGAGGCCGACGGATCGCGAAGGAGCTGACGATACGACCTGGATGTCTTGCTTACGAATCGGAAGGAAGAGGCACAACACCGTAAGCATTGGAAGGGACAGAGGCCTCCCTCTGTTGCCCAGCAGTTGGACAGTACAGGCTAGTAATAATAATACAGGAACATTTATTTTTATCGAAACTTGGAAAACAACTACGAGGCCGACGACGTATGCTATAATCACAAAATCGAAAATTCTAGACTTACCTTGCTGACTAGGAAATCAGTCTCATCGAAATGTCTGCCGAACATCTTGGGCGACTCTCCGGGGATGGGTTCGATCTTGATGCACACCTCCTGACCCTTGCGCGCCGTCTCCACTTGCTTGTGGTTGACCTCGATAGATGTCACTATACCCAGCTCGATGAACTGTTGGGGATATACGGAGGTTAGAATTTATATTGTCATTTCCTGTTTTTAGGGTTCCGAGTTCCGAACATCAGTAAAAAACAGAACCCTTATGGGATCACTCTTCTGTGACGCAAAAACGGACGTTTAACGTAAGTAATAAATTTTATGTATGGCTAACTAATTAAAAAAAAAAAGATTTTCAAACTGTATCGTGTGACATATAAAAAAAAGAAGTCTGTAGTCTTAAAATAACATGATAAAAATACCGGCCAAGTACGAGTCGCGCACGTTCCGTACCATAACCTTAATTTTTATTATTTGTTGTTATAGCCGCAATAGAAATACACAATCTTTAGAAATTTCAACTATCTACCTATTACGGTTCCTGAGATACAGCCCGCTGACAGACAGACGGACGGACGGACGGACAGCGGAGGCTTAGTAATAGGGTTCAGTCTGGAATCCTTTGCACGCGGGTCCGGCTCGCACTTTGCCAGTATTTTTTTATTTGAGTAGCCATTTTTTTCCATTGCTGAGTAAAATTGTTTTCCCGCGCCTTATCGAGTTAGCCAGGATGGTACGCGTCCAAATCATCTCGCCATTAAATACGAATGATGACAGAAACCTGACTCGATAGTTTTCGCCATATGTTTAAATTCCATATTATATCAGGGGATAAGTCTGTTGGACACAAATGCTGTCTCTGGGCTGATAGAGATTATTTCTTAGTGTTGTACAAATCAGTTCCGCTAAAAATGATGAAGTTTATTCTATCTGTAAATCACGTTAGTTTTTAAAAGGTTGCGCGTCTTCCGGGGAATTCGGGGCATTGTAGAGGATTCACATGGGACCTAGGGGAAGTGGCATGAAGGAGGGAGAAGTAACAGAATATGGACCAAACATCTGAAACGTCCTTTATAGACTAATGCCCCGAAATTGCGAGAATTCTAGAGTATTCCATCGAACTCGCACGCCTTTTAGAATATTGCAGCGAATTCGCACGCTTTTTTGCGTATCGATGCGAAATTGACGCGTCAGTTCCATTCTGCTTCGCGGCAATATACTTTCAAGTAAGTCTTACGTACTAATATTATCTGGTGCAGAGTAACTTGTAGTGAATATCTGGTATTAGTCTAGACCTTGCTGTCTTAAATTGGGTACACTTACTTCTTGACTAGGTACGCAGATGGGTGTTCCCTCCTTCACGATGCCAGCTTCAACCATGACACCAGCGACGATAGGATCACGAGAGTTGAACACGAACTGAGGCAAAATCTGTAGACAAAGCAAACATTGTTTTACTAAATGCCATAACGCGAGGCAGGCAATAAATCTACCAAGCCGTTACCGATATTGGGGTCCATTTCCAGTATGATAGGCAACTTTATACCAGTATTTAACGTATTAACTTCGTAACACGGTAAACTTTGGTAAAACTCTTCGTGAGATATTCGGGTGTCTTAACGCGCGGCACTCTACAAACTAGTGTCACCGTAACATTTTAATGTCGTATGCCACGAACGTGGGGTTTTACGTATATTATTAATAATTCTGCACTGTACACCTTCAGTTTTTAGAAGAACACGGTGATGTGCTTGAACTCCTCCCGGCTTCCTTGGTTGCCTTTAGCTCCGGCCAGTAGGTAGTGAAGCTGTATCTCTCTAACACACACAACTAAGAGGGACAGCATACCTTCAGTTTGCAGGGGAACACGGCGATATGTTTGAACTCCTCCCGCTTCCTTGCCTTCAGCTCCTCGCGGTAAGCAGTGAATTTGTCGAACAAGTGATAGATGATATCTGCTGCGAATATCTTCACACCTAAGTTATCGGCCATCTCTTGAGCGTCGCGTTCGATCTGCACCAAATAAAAAATGTCGTGTGAATGAAACTATAGACGGTAAAATCGATTCTTTTATTGGTCGCCAAGATATTTTCTGGGAGTAATTAAGATTTTAGAAAGCTGGTTGTAGGATGATCCATATGGTATATGGAATAGACTAATTTTATTTTGATGCTCCGTACTTAGCCGAATCCACAAACTCACAATAATGGCTCCTTGAGAGTTAAAAATAAATCTAGTACACATTTGATTGTTGTCGCATTAGATTTGACGGAAAATTCTTTGTTTCGAAAAAAGATTAACACTTTACTGCACCTTTTTAAGACAGCGTAGTTGTTTTTGCCTACCGCAAATCGTTCATCACGTCGGGGTCCCCAGTATAGCGGTATGCGAAACAGTAAAGTCCGTAAACCTCCACGGAGGATCTTCCGACGGGACGGTATTGAGTCCGGAGGGCAACTGCCCGATAGTTGATATTCGGACTGTTGTATAATTATGTTCAAATCCCATGGAGAACTCCGATACCGCGATGCAGGATTTCATAAGTAGTTCGCTGATGGTGGGATAGATGGCGTTGCGGATTTTTTTGTTGCGATATAGATTTTACTACGTTGGTTTTACTTTATCCATTTCTCCCGCTCCTTCTCGATCTAGAACTCGCGATATGCTCATCACGCCACCTTTTTCTAGGCGGCCGATGCACGATGAGACAAGGTACGATGGCTTTCTGACAATGAACAGCAACGCCGAGCTGTTCATGTTCAGACAGCCTTCGTGTGAAAACTATTGTCTAGTTTTATTATTAAAAGCTAGTACATAAATCTTACCTTGACATCGAACGCCAATATGACTGCGTATTGAGAGTCATGCTCCAACATGGCGGACGCTTTCATGACATCACGCTTCACAACCGGACCTATCCTGATTGCAGAATACTGAAACAAATATACAACATCAAAACGTTAATTATATGGTGACTGTTGTTTATTAGTTACTAGTAATGAAGTTCGCATATTTTATAACAGGTCAACCAAATTATATAAGTAAAAGCTTAAGACTACCTGCAGTACTGTCTTTCCTTCTCTCTTTTGAACCCATCTAAAGGCAATCTACAGATAATCTTCTTTTTTTTTTAAAGATCGCTTATAGCGATAAAGCCGTCCATTGTGTCAGCCTATGTTGTATTTAATTTATATGGTGAACTTGTCAGCCCATAATTGTAAACTACGTACGAAAGATAAAATATCTTGAGAGGTAGTACACTCTCGATAACTTGTCCTACTTGCTTTCCCGGAAAATGCGAAGTTCCTCTGTGTTAAAGTCACCAAAATCTAAGAAGTCCAATTTGACAACAGTATTCAACATTGGTTTTTTTTTGAAGAAAAAACACCTAGATTAAAAAAAAACCGCAAGAATGGAAGAATTTTTCAACAAACTACAAAAGGACGGAAAAAATAGTGTCGAAAATCTAGTAAAATGGATAAGCGAGTACAGCATTATTGAGGTCGATGCGACAAACAGTAAATACACTTTATCAAACAATTACGGTTTCAATGAAATCGAGAAGCATTTTCGAACACTTTTCGGCGAGTCTCGGGAAGATGACAAGGTACCTTTAGAGGAGTTCAAAATCGTTCTGGTAAAATTGCATTGGATCAGAAGGGGATCGATGAACAGCAGCTTGCTAAAGATGGACCGAAAGTGATCAAGGCAGCCATTGCAAGCGCAACCGCTTTCAAGAAAGAAATAAGAGAACATGCAATATTTCCATTTTTGCTTTAATTTTAAAGAACTTCATCTAGAATAGACCACCAAATAAATAAAAAATGAAAACGCTTTAATTTATTGCCAAAATTGCGTTTTTAAACCGACAGTTTAAAGGTTGGCGCGAAAACGGACGATGACGTCACACGTGTCTATCACTGGTCAAGAACTGTCCCAACTCAAAGACATAAGGTTGCCTATTCGTTGGCGTTACAGCAGATACGTTACTAATCGCTGATTGTTGTTTTTAAATACGTTCCGTTTCACGTTACTTTAATTCATTATTTTTGTTAAAAATCGATATTAACCAAAATAAAAACTTTGTAATGGCCTTTATTTTATACTTTTTTATCATTTTACTGACAACTTTCTCATAAATTCTGTATTTGCATCTTCCCTATTATGAAAGATGACTGAATTGCTTTGCAAACCATTATTGACCTTATCAACGAAATATACTTCTTAACTTAAATAAACTTACTAAATTGCTAGTAAATATAAAAGAGACATACAAATAAATCTGGCACTTAGTGGTAAAGTAATCTTCTATCCCTCTCTACTCAGCTGTCAAATCGGACTTCTTATATTTTAGTGACTTTAGGTTACGTGAGCGAAACCGCGCGCAGTGGCTAGTCGAAGAAATACTTACGGGAATTTTACTAGTCCTTAGGAACTCAAGCAGCGCCTCCAGAGAGCCGAGCGTGGAAGCTTGCACGTACACACCTCGCTCCGTCAGCTTGATGGACGACAGCGCCGACTTGAGCTCGCGAGCCACTTCCTCTCTGGAAGGAAAACGTTCTTGTTATATGGGACTAAACCGGACTAGTGCGAGTCGGATTCTCCTACGTACTAAGAAAAAAAAGGAGTGGGAGCCCCATTTATTTTTAATTAAATTTTTATTATTTGTTGTTTTAGCGTCAATTGAAATACACGCTTTGTGAAAATTTGAACTGTCTACCTATTACGTTTCCTGAGAAACAGCCCGCTGACAGACAGACGGACGGAAGAACAACGGAGGCTTAGTAATAGGGTTCCGTTGGCTTTGGGTTCGGAACCCTAAAAATTACTATTTTCATTTATCGAAATTAAAGGAGCTTGTGGCAAAGTAACAACAGCGGCGCGGAATATTAAAGATCGGCGATCTTTAATGTTAAACAACGCAATCCATCCACTAAGCTATGGACCGACTTCGTACTTCCTGAGATCAGCGCGCTCAACCAAACAAACAAACTATTCACTTTATAATATTTCAATATTGACGGGAGTGAGGCAGGAAATGTCGAACTTTTGCGCTTAATGATAGTATAAAAAAAACCAAAGTGAAGTTGCCATTGCATCCACAATAATAATTATATTATTACATTATCTATTTCCATTTTGTTTGCTATAACTTACTTGAGCACTTCAACTTCGTCTGGCTTCTGGGCGATCTGTAGGTTCAGACCAGCGATGGCTTTCTCTAACTCCTTAGCTGCAATCTTCACACCCTGAGCGCCCACTACTTCTTTGTGCTCGATGTATGCATTCTATAAACAAAACATAGTCTAAGTTAAATTGAAATAATGTATTTAAAAGTAGGTTGATCAAATTGATGCTTGATGAACGATGGGGCCGAATAGTTGTGGAGCGGCGCCCGCAACGTTGGCGCGGCGGGGCGGCCGCCTCCAGCGGACGTCTGCAGGCTGATATAATGATGACCAAACTATGAGGCTTACGGAGATATCGCTTATTATCATAGTTTTGTTCCTAGCCGTAAGGAACGAGCGAACGAGGGGACACGAGCTCCTCACTTGTAAAAGTGAGGAGCTCGTGGCTAGATAATAACATCCACATGAGTCGATCTTCAAGGTTAAGCAACGCTTGCTAAGGTTGGTCTGTCGATGGGTGACCATTTTAACATACCGAGTTTCCTCCGTGCCTCGGAAAGTACGTTAAGCCGTTGGTCCCGGCTGTCATTTGTAGATCTTTGGCAGTCGTTACGGATTGTCAGAAGCCCGTAAATCTGACTTCAGTCTTGCCATGAAGTACCGTGTTACCCAGTTAATGGGTTGTGGAGGTCTGGTAGGCAGCCCGCTTCTCGTAAAATACTGGTATTCAGCTAAATCCGGCTGAACTGGAAGCCGACCCCAATCTAGTTGGGAAAAGGCTAGGCAGATGATGATTTTCTTAGCCTTATATGTAAGGTAAAACAAATAACTCACAGCAGTGAACAAAAC